>JAETXT010000003.1:2400000-4800000 GCA_019188255.1 Verticillium longisporum | reverse complement strand
CGCTGTGTCATGAAGCGTCCGTTAATATGACTTCAGGGGTGAAGACTGGTGGGACGGGGCTGGGGGAGTGGCGGGGGCTCAGGCTGCGCATCGCGACCTCCCGGGGCCAGTGTGGACCTACCTTTACAGTGAAAGTACCAACACCAAACAATCGAGAAAAGAAACTCTCGATGTGAGATTTTTCCTCGTATGTAGCTCTGATGTACGCGACGGCCATTGCGGAATGTGCTCTGGTACCCTCAAGCATGCACCGCGGTGAGGTGTCTTTAGGATGGAAGTGGAACAGAAGGTGGAAGATGGTGGTTCTCCTCCTAACCATATTGAATGGAGTACAAGGTCAAGCGAAGTGTATTTACACCAAAATTTCTCTACCACATTTGGGCGCAGCTTGCTGGAAGCCTGGATCAGGCTTCGTAGTGGCGCAACCATAGGCGGCAGGCTGCACGGGATGCAGGCAACCTTTCAGCAAGAGGGTGTGATGATGTAGCGCTACGCATGCAGGATGAAGTGCTTCTCGCGCTGATCAACTAATGCACTTCTTGCCTTCACTGGCCGATAGGCGAACTCGTGGGCTGATCAGCCTCGTTTATGTGCACTCCTGCCAGAGTGAATACGAATTTGGACACCGAAGGCGCTCTTTGAAGGACAACAAAACATCAACGAAATCGGCAGCGCATGCCCCAAAGATAATTCCAGCATTCAGTATAGGCCTTTGAGTGAGTCACAGTAGCTACACAGTATCCACCATTTTCTTACTGGGCCACGCACAAATGGACTGGGTGCAGGACTTCTCCGGCTTGAACGCCAGCGACTTGGAGCGGGGTTTCAGATACCACTGGAGGAGCAGCACAGTTGTCAAGCTCTCGAGCACTGGGAAAGTAAGTGTGACAAGACTTGTGAACTTCAATATCTCATACGAGGACTCTCAATTAATCATTTAGTTGCTTACTCGGTCGTTGAACTCGGAGAAAGACTGGCAAAAGTGGCTGGACGATGTAAGTGCTCCTCCTGAGTTATACCATTGCTCGCAATTGATCGTAACACCACGTGCAGGAGGTGCCGAATCTAGACTACAAAAATGTCGATGGAGGGTTGATTCTTCTGTGAGTGAATCTTGAGAACCTTCTTTGTTGGACTTCATTGGCCCTGACGATTTAATTTCCCAAGTTTGACGAGCCGATGCGACCGTCCGAAACCTACTATTGGGCCCGTGGAGCTCTGGAACGAGAAAGAAACGAAAGAGAAAGACTCAATCGCAGACGACCCAATTGCAGACGACTCAACTCTGTGCAATCCGAGCCGATCGAATACGCAGAGCTCTGGGGTTGTGCTCCAGCACAAGGAAGCGCAAGGCAACTCCGGCTCAGGAGGGACTCGAAGCATTCGTGACTTGCCCTTTTCACGCGAAGTGTTTGAGTCCATCATTAGGAGATTCCATACTCACGGCACCTTGGCCAGAACCATCAGCAGGGCCGATATACCGGCATTTTCAGCAAGTAATGTTTACATGCAATCATCTGAAGGCGGTTCCTATCGTTCATATGGTACATCCCCTGGTGGTTGTCAACGTGTTGAGACAGCACGACTGACTTCGGTTCTCCTTGGATAGTCTATAATGCGCGAACTTCCGAAGAATGGGAAGGGGATCTCGCTCTGACGGCGACATACTTTCCATGTCATCGACTCACGTTTGGAATTCTCTTTGGGTGTGACGAAACGATTGAAGGTAAGGTACTCAGGCGGCTACGCCTGGTCGGGTTGGATGCGACCCATCCACTAATACCCTTCGGCATTATGGCTGAGATTGAGCGTTCCAGGCATATAAAGCTTGTCGAAGATTCCATTGATGGTTTAGAGACGAAAATCTATCAACTCAGTGAACGGATCGAAACCCGCGGTGAGGCAAGCCAAGAAGAGGTAGACAGGCGTAGCCACGAGCGAACGGAGGCCTGGTTGAACGCCGCCTATCTGAGGAATGGGCTCATCAACTGGCAGAACCAGCTCAAACACATGGCAAGACATGCCAGAGATCTGATATCAGCGGCGACGAGCGCTACATTGCAGACAGGAATCACTTCAGGAAATGGGCATGGGCTCCAGGACCCCCATAACAACGGGACTCTGGAACGTCGAGTAGCCTTTGAGGCAGGCAGTACTCGCATAGTTGACCGGCTTGACGCAATTATAGAGGAGTATGACGAAAAGATTCGCGACTCGGCCATGAGGTTAGATGGTATGGCCATGGCGACACAATGGGTAAGACAACAACTTGCCGTCATCCATTAAATGCATGACATCTGGTTGACAGATCTTTTGCAGTCATATTCGGACACCAACGTTGAGATTGCTCTTGCAACGACCCGCGACTCGAAGCATATGCGCTCTATTTCGCTCATCACCATGATCTTCCTGCCAGGTACCTTTTTGGCTGTAAGTGATTGCCCAGGTGGCACGATGCCTCAAACAACTAATCACCACCGCCCCAGACCATCTTCTCAATGACTTTCTTTGATTGGGGCGACGGAACAGGGAAAGCGAGGGTGTCGGGCATGATATGGATATATTTCGCACTGGCCTTTGGCTTTACTGCCGTCACTCTGGGAAGCTGGTATTTTTGGACATCCCGCAGGCGTCGCACCAAGAACATATCTCATTGCTAGCGATGGTGGTCTTAATGAACACCTCTTAGACGTGCGATCAATATTATGTCAGAGAATTGCAATTCCTACCGCCGTTCAATGGCGTGTCTGGTTCCCTGAGACCTGCGTTGCAAATACTCCACCACGGAACCTCGTTGATCTGTCAAGCAGAGGCTGAGTAAGGTCT
Organism: Verticillium longisporum; assembly: GCA_019188255.1. NCBI lineage: Eukaryota > Fungi > Ascomycota > Sordariomycetes > Glomerellales > Plectosphaerellaceae > Verticillium > Verticillium longisporum. The sequence goes on along the minus strand of JAETXT010000003.1, from coordinate 4,797,174 downwards.
TCGATGACCGCGCCGATAGCCTGCAGCCTGCAGCCTGCAGCCTCATGTAACTTGCTCTTCAGAGCGAATCCACTTTGCTGCATACCTGAATGACAAGCAGGCTGCCTCCAAGACCAACAAGCCTGGCACTTTCAGCCTTTGCGTATCTTGGACACCTACCTGCCTGACAATCCACCATAAGTCTGGTTGATTTCTGTCGCTTACATTTGACCATCAAACCAAAGTAAAGCACAATGATAAAAGCATCACCCCCAGAACTGTCATCGGACGACCTATGGGAACTGCTGCACGACCACAAAGTGGAAGGCCTGAAGGACGATCAGTCGTATTGGCCCCTTTCCACACTCGGCAGATGCCTGACGCCGGAGGTCGTTTCGAGAAGCCTGACTGTACCTGAAGGCCCGAAAAGTAAGTTGGACAGAGAGTCCCTTGTTCGCCAGATATGTTACCCTGATCCTGAGAAGGGCCACACATATATTCAATTATTTGCTCTTCTCGTTATGTGCGACAAGATCAGTGATGCAAAGGTCATCTTCGACAAGCGGAGCGGCATTTGTGACGCCGACCTCCCTCTGCATTATGATCACAAGGCCGAGAAGCCTTTGAAGAGGAAAGGCACAGAAGCCTCGCTGGAATGTTTCATTAGAAGCTCTTGGAGACGGAAAGACTCAGACGCCTTCGACAGATGGCAATGGCGTTTCTGCCCTCATGTATTTCGGCGCAGCGAATTAGAGGCTGCACCTCACAGCAGACTGGGGACCAAACACATACTTCCCTGGATCTCTCATGGGCCAGTCAGCAAAAGGGTTGCGGAGGACGATACTCGTGGTGGTGCATTCGGCGACGTTTTCAAGAGAATGTTGCATCCTGGTTGCCACACTTTCGACCCGCTCCTTCAAAAGGGAAGTGCCTTTGGACAAATCGAATTCTCTTACTAACGAACCTTCAGCTGGACTTGAAAGCAGAATTCGTTGCAGTGAAGAAGCTCAGGGGAGGCCGTGAAGACAAATTTCGTCAGGCACAGCGTGAGGCTGATCAGCTACGCCTCTTTGACGGCCGACTCCATTCACACCTGGTCACCTTGCTTGCCACCTACGAGATCGAGGGCGAATACTTCTTTATCTTCCCATACGCGGAACATAACTTGGAATATCTGTGGGACGAGGAAGTACAGCCCAAAGATATGCAAGACGCAGCGACTGTGCGGTGGCTTTCTCGCCAGATATGTGGACTTGTTGGAGCCATGGCTCAGATACATGAGCCACGCAAGATCGCCCCTGGAAAGTATGGCCGTCACGGCGACATCAAACCCGACAACATCTTATGCTATCGTACTCACAGGAGCTATGGGTGGCATCTTGTCATTTCTGACCTAGGCGTCTCCGCGCTGAACTCGGAAGACTCTCGGTCTAATGTGCCGGGGGAAGCCGTTCCAGAGATTCCCGGTTATCGTCCGCCAGAATGCGACGTTCGAGGCGGCTCTATCAACAGGCTTTTCGACGTATGGACCATGGGATGCCTCATTTTCGAGATGCTGGCGCAAGTAGTAGGTGGGATGACGCTCCGAGATGAATTCGATCACAAAAGAACCACATTCTTCATGATTGGCGGGGGTAGAACAAATGTGTTCTACGATCTCGTTGAGCTGGAAGGCGGTAGCTTCAGACAGTCCGTCAAAGCAGAGGTGCTGCAGGTGAGCAAAGTTCTGACATGATCTTTCATGTTACGCTCCATGCGCTGAGTCAAAATGTTGAGCTCACTCTGATATAAATGTGTACCGTGTAGTGCTTCGACACTTTGAGGGCCGATGACAGGTCATCGCAGTACATCCGAGATGTTCTAACGGTCATCGAGGATCAGATGATGGTCATTCTCCGGAAGGACAAAACCTTGGTCAGGTCTACTTCTAACGAGCTGGTCAAGATGTTCGAAAATCTTCACAACAAATGTCAACAGAACGAAGAGTACTGTATTTCACTATCGCCTCCAAGCCTTCCCATTGCGACCAAGGAGCCCATTGCTGTTTTGGTAGAGCTCAATAAACGGTCCCTTAACCAAGTACAAAAACGGCCTGTGCAGAAGCGTTCCGGCCAGGAGAAAAATTCCATGGATGCTAGCAAAATGAAAGAGTTGGGCTTTGTTAAGCCACAGGGTGGGACAGACGGTGGGCAGTTGGGAATTCCTGGCTAGCAGTGCTCGGAGGGGCGGGGCGAGCAGGTTGGCTATGTCTCGGAAATAGAAAGAAGAATGAGAAAGGGGAAAAAATAGCAAGGTAAATTTATTCACGCAATCTTGTGGAATAAGCTAGCGAAACTCCTCAAGGATCTCGTGTCTAAGTACGTAACGCCGAGCGATGAGTAGAAGAGCAGCAAGAAGAGGGTAGTAGAGAAGGGGTCTTAAGAGGGACTTTCCAGGCCTAGACTGCAAGATTAGAGAACGCCGAGGTTCCAGAATCGAGCAGGTCGAGCTACGATTTATAGGAGTTAAACGGGTAGGAAGTATACCGTATATAGAGTTGATAGCCTAGAGTTTAGGAAGGTCAATGTTCGACTTGGCTGCTATAGGGACAGATCACGTTCGAGTAGGACCTAGAAACATAAATAGTAAGGTGAGTGACTAGCTTCAGGTTTCTTATTGACGTTGACGAGGTGATTCTTAACGTGGACAGCTATGAATTCTTTTCTATTCGCCGGCCCTCGCATTAGTTTTATATTAGTACTTAATTTGGAGTAGAGTGAAGAGGTCTTCTATACGTAGTCCGTAGGCAATTAATAATAAGGTAGGTATAGGGTCGGAATATATCTAAATTCTAGCCCTCTATAGCTTAGAGGGCCCTCTACAGTCCTTATATATACGTTCTCGTAGCTCTTAGCCCCTAACTAGCCCCCTGTGCCGTGGCTCCGCAGGGGCCTCCTGACATTTTAGTACTTGTAAGGGTAATCGGCATTTTGCTGCCTCTAATAGCCTGCACGAGCTGCGTGTGAGAAGATGGCTTTTGAGTCCGCGTCAATGCCAGACTCTCTCCTCCATATACCCTTCGCGGTACCGAAAGCCAGCGAAGTCAAGTCTCTGATAGATGTCAGTATGGTGCAAACCTGTAATCTCGTCCAATATCTTCGCAGTTTCTCAAACGGGTGTTATTGAAGGGACCTCGTATCGCGGGTTACTAGCACGCCCACAACAAGAAATAAGTCTGACCCGGTAGGCTATGCGGGTCAGGAGATACAAGCCAAGTATGTCAAGGTAAAGATTCAGCAGTCGTAGTCACCCTGAGATCACCCACTTAGCCAGTCCCACAACAACCACCCAGCCGTCGTGCGATCGTCAAGCGGCGGAATCACCCAGCTCACCCGCTTGGCATCTGTGGAGTGATGGCAGTGAGCTTTCGACGCAGCTTTGACCTAATGCCAGATACTTTCGAAATATTATAAGAGATCTATTATTGATCTTGTCGTCCTACACATATGGTCTCGCCACTACAAGCCGAGTATACAGTCAAATGAAGAAGAATATCGCAGCACTGCCTGTCAGAGACCAGGACAGGGTCAAGAGCCACTGGCCTTGGCCACCGACGCTCGCGACGGTTGTGACATCCATTTTGGCGGCTAGGAACGATGCATTGTCCAAAAGGAATAGAGTGTCGTAACAAAGGATTGACCGCGTGCGTTAGGTGCCGCTGTCGAGCAGGCAAATTTCATTAGCATGGATTTCCAAGCGCATCTAGTCGGAGCCAGATTTCCACATGCTCTTCCGTCGAATCCTGCGTGAACCCTGTTGCGGCACAGTCGAGCAGCAATCTCAGCACACTCTGGGGTATATCGCGATAGGTTACATCCTGTCAGGGATCAAGCACTGCATCTCGAGCAGCCCCTGTTTCGCGGGACTGGTCCGCAGTACCCTGGAAAACTCAATTGGTCCGCCGGAAGGCCAATGAATAACACAGGTGGGATCGAAGAAGCGACCTGTCGCTTGCATTTAGCCACAAACACCCCCTTCCAGCCGATGTCCGTGATTAAAATCACGCACTGATGCTCAACGGCATCGTCGAGGCTTGCGGTCGATTCTTCAATGTGAGGCGACGTCCCGACAGAATCGAGGAGGTTATTCGTCGAGATGTCGATCTTTTGGGGTGCGGCGCTGGCACTTTTCATTGCTGCCTACGTGGCATGGAGCCTCCTTGCCTATTTCCAATCTCCCCTGCGTCGATACCCTGGGCCCTTTTTTGCCAGTAAGTGCGCGTAGGGCCGTCACGGCTCGAGCTCAAAATATCGGCAGCGTGAGCGTAACATGCGTGCTAACGACTATATAGAATTCACCAATCTCTGGCGGGTTTACCACACTCTGCGTGGCGATATCCACCTCGTAAACCTTCGCACGCATCGAAAGTATGGCCCTGTGGTCAGAACAGGGCCAAATAATCTAGACCTCGATGTGCCTAGCTTGGTCAAGACCATCTACACCACAGACCATAAGTGGCTGAAAACGGAATTTTACCCACCAGCGAGCAACGTCGTCAACAGGGAACCTGTACCCAATCTTTTCAGTCTCATCGACCCGGCCGAACATGTAAGGCAGAAGAAGCCTGTAGCCAAGCACTATTCGATGACAAGTGTGCTTCAGCTGGAGCCACACTTTGATGAAGCCATTCGGCTGCTGTGCTGTCAGCTTGAAGGGCGTTTTATGCACAAGTGGGTTCACGATTGCTGTGAATTTAGTTCCGAATTTGACTTGGGTCAATGGATTAAGATGTGTAAGTCACAGCGTACTGTACAATCCTCTGCTTGGGTTTCCAAAGCTGACAGGCTGTGCAGACGCATGGGACGTCATTGGCCAGATCACTTTCAGCAAACGCTCTGGATACCTCGAAGCAGGCAAAGACTTTGATGGGCATCTATGGTTATCCGAGATGGGGTCTGACTACCTTGCCAGCGTTAGCCAGTTGCCCATCCTTGATCGCTGGATCGACAAGAACCCCATCATACCAATCGGCGGTGCAACAGTGCTACTGGGACCGACACTGCAATACGTGAAAGATCAATTTCAGGGTCGAGACAAAGCCACCCACGATGAAAGCAAGCCTGACTTTCTAGACAAATTTATTCAGGCGAAGTCTGAGAATCCTGATGTTGGCGACGGCAGGCAGATTATCAGCTATCTTGCCATCAACATGCTTGCTGGGGCTGATACGACCGCCATTACCATTAAGGCGGTACTTTATTACGTACTGCGTACGCTGGGTGTGCGGGCGAAATTGGAGGCCGAAATTCTGGCCATGGAGTTCTCAAAACAGCATAATGTACCACCGCCATATTCCGAGGTCAAGTTGCTTCCGTACCTTGCAGCCGTCATTCGAGAAGCAATGCGGCTGCATCCTGGGGTGGCCATGACTCTCCCGCGCTATGTCCCTGCAGAAGCTCAGGGCAGCCAACTCGTGCTGCTTGATGGGTCGACTGTTCCGCCAGGCATCAGCGTTGGGATGAACCCATTCGTACTAGGTCGTAACAAACAGACTTGGGGAGTTGACTCTGATGAGTTCCGACCCGAGAGGTGGCTTCGAGACGAAGGCGCTGACGAGACAAAGGAGTGTTTTGCTGAGAGACTGCGGGGCATGGACAATGCCGATTTCACGTTTGGCGCAGGCTCACGGGTGTGCATCGGGAGGCACCTCGCCTTAGTCGAAGTGTACAAGGTCGTTGCTACACTCTTCGCCTTATACGAGATTCAGATTATGGAGCCGGAGACCGAGTGGTGGGTACGGAACGGCTTCTTCCTCCGGCAGCAGGGACCTCGAGTAAAAATGCGTCCTCGCAGAGTCATGTGAACAAATTAGACAACCAAAGGAGCGATGGAATCTGCGGTAAGTCATGTATCCAAGACTTTGTTCGAGGGCAAGATGCTCCGGCGCTGGGTCTACCAGCGGTTAGGTTGGGCTACGTCTCATCACTAGCTTTATACTGCGCGGAAGAACATCCGCAGCCGTAGTGCTGATGATCAGAGTAATCGAAACACATGTTCTTGGGTAGCGGTGCTCAGGTCTTCTCAAGGCACTGGTATGGAGAATAGCCCGGTTCATTGTTACACCTTCACGTGTCAAGCCAAGTTTCATGGGCATTCTGGCATATTACACAAATTCCCGACAAAAGACGCCCGGATCTTAAGTTTTGTGTGTATTATATTGATCGCTAAATATCTGAATCCGTTCGCTTTTCCGTTTTGTGTACGTACATGTACAAATACAAGCCCTGAAACCGTGACCAAGCTGGCATCCCATGTACCTCCTAAGCTTGAGTGGTCGATCTCTTGAACTTTGTATCGACACGGATGCTGTGAAGAGGGATGTCGTCGGCGTCATCGTCACAACGATCTGCCTTTGGTGTGCTCGTCACGGTGAAACCGTACCCCTTGACATCAGGCCTCAGAGCGGCATCACTAGGTGACACCATGGTCGTGCCCAGCTCCTCGCTCGTAAATCGGGACTCATTGTCGTCGGAGGCCCGCCGGGAATGTTCGTCTTTGTTTGATCGTTCCGAGGTGGCGGCGGACTTGCTCGCAAAGTCCTCACGGGATGAGAGGCGCTCGCTGAAATTTCCAGTCTTCTTGGAGCGCAGACCCATGGACAAGGCGCCCCGCGAGAAAGCATAGCTGAGGCTGCCCTTGATGCCCAAGGATCTTGCAAAAAACATCATGACAGGTCGAAGAGTAGGGAGGCAAGCGGAAACAATACCCGCCGACATTTCGATTGCTGTCCAACCGACCGTCGGAGCCAGTGTGTAGGTTGGGTCGGTAGCGGAGTAGGTGAAAAGCACACTGGTGCGGTATGCAGACGCGAATACTACACTAGGAATTGTCAGTTGCCAAAGGATCAATCTAGACTGGGAGAGAAACGCACAAGAATCCCAAGCTGAATGCGAAAGTGAGACCAATCTTTTCAATCTGCTTCAGTTGCAGTTTCCAGATGGGCGGAATCGGCATGAGAAGGATGACAAGATCGGTGAAGATGGTCGAAGCCGCGTTGGCGATCCATGTGCCGACCTGGTTGATGCATCGTCCGGGAAGATGCGGGTACCAGAGCTTCTCAACCGGGACGCAGATGAAGATGAAGAGAAATGTGATGCAGACTACCCACGCCATGACAAACGCGCCGACTCCCCATGCCATCCTCTTGAAGTAGGGAACGCGGAAGATGCGGTAGTACATCAGCAATAGGCTCAGCTTAGTCCAGCCGAGGTTCCAGGCGTAGAGGACCTCTGCTACGACAAGCCATTTGGCCATCATGACAATGTCCTCGACGTCCACGAGGTCGGCGTGGATGCCCATGCCGCAAGAATGCATGGCAAAGATGAATCCAACAACGGCAAGGTTCCAGCCCTGTTCGCAGTGACATGTCAGAATTCATGGCCAAAAAATACTGAGAAACAACGGGTTGTGCGTTGAAGTTGGAAGTCCAACTTACCATCGAGAAAATGATCATCCAATCATCCCACCACAGCTCTTGACCCTTGAATCGCCGACTGACAAGCCGCAATACGACAGAGGCAAGGGCCAGCACTGTCATAGAAACAACGACTTGGATCATCCATGGCTGGAGATTGTCGGGGTTATAGCCCGGCAGGCCCGGAAGCTGAGACTTCGATGACATGTCGACCTGCGCAATGCTTGAAGCGAAGAAGAAGTTGGGAAAGAAACAAACGAAGATGCAGGAATCAGGTCTGATATTTGCGGTTCTTGGAGCTTTTTAGACATATATTCTTCACGAATGCATGCTACCGCTTTATGCTCCCACCCACTGTCCCGCCACCCCTGACGCTGATGGCAGAGGATGGCTCGAACACGACAGGGATGGGGGGTTCTGATGGGTTCCCGGCCGGCAGTGAAGTTTCGCGGTGCCTGAAAAGGCGATTGATCAACGAGGACTGCGGAGTAGCATCCACCTTATCTGCTGATGGACAGGCGATGGACCACAAGTACGGTATCATCGCGTGCGCGAGAAGATTTTCTCTGGGGGCCCTGATGTTACGCTGAGGAATCTTTTCATCACAACGCCGCTTTCTCCTTACAAGAAACCAACCCGTTCGCCCAAGGAACCGGTTCTCCGATATCGACTGGTTCATCGATCTGAACAAGGCGTTTTTACTGCAATGCAGCCCGCCTATTGCAGCCATCAGCTTTGGTCACCAACAAAACCCAAATATCCACCATCGACACCCCAATCGACCCCGGCCTCCCCTCCCCTCCCCTGTAACGACTCCGTCTCCCCGGCACCTGCGGCTTCGTCCCCAATCTGAGAGTGGCTCGACTAAAAAGAGGCGTTGAGAGGCGTTGTCTAACGCGGGCCGCCCCCTTGCGCCAGACGAAACCAGTAGCTCGACTCCATCACGACGGCTCTAAGACCTTTTTGAGTCCTGATCCGCACAGCCTGACAGGCAGAAGCCCCTCTGCGCGAGGGCGCCAAAACCTGCGGTTCCAGATTCTCCACACCGAAGCACACGTAGCAGGGTCATGGTGACCGCGGAATGATTCCAGGCCTAAAGTTAGGCTGCTAGTCACAACGCCTCTCGCGACAATGAGCATATAGGGAGGTTGTCCCTGGGCACGGCAGAGAAGCAGCTCCTGCAGTCTAGTGACGCTGCATAATAACTAACACGGGAGCTCTTTTCTTCAGCACGGCCTCGTCTCTTCCCTTCGAATCAGTGTCCAGCTGCATTACCTTTGATCGACCACCTACCCCGTCACTGCTGCGACCCAGTATCAGTTCTCAATATGGCTGCCAAGACAACTATTCATGTCCCCCACCTCGGTGGCATCACTGCCGGATATCGGCTTTCCGGGGACGCCATAGACTCGAGCAAGCCCACCCTTGTCCTCATCAACTCGATGTGCACAACTTCTTCGCTGTACGAAGCTCAATTCAACAGCAAGACGCTTACAGACGTTGTCAACCTTTTGGCGATCGAGCCCCTGGGCCATGGCGCCACAAGCTCTGTCTCAGATCAATTCACCTATTGGGATACAGCCACCATGGCTCTGCAAGTCATGGACGCCCTCAAGGTGCCCAAGGCTTTCGCGTTAGGCACCAGCCAAGGCGGCTGGATGGTCGCTCGGATGGCGCTGCTGGCCCCTGAGAGGGTATTACAAACCCCTCCCCCGTGAACACTCGTCGGGATCGTCACTCTGACAGAACCGCAGATCATCGGCCTGCTGCCTCTCGGCACTTCAATGGACTACGAGTCCGCCACCTCCCGCGAGAAGGGCTGCTGGGACCCCAAGACGCAGCTTGCGCCCTTCTTTGAGAGCTGGAACAGCCCCGTCCCGACACCCGATTTTGTCGTCGACGAGATCTGGCGCGGCATGGTCGCCAGCCTGGGGTTCTCGGGAACCGTAGGCCCCGAGACGCTGTCATTCTGGGATGCGACGCTCAAGGCTGTCTACTCTGGCGACGAGGGCCGCAGGAAGCTTCGCATGGCACTGCTGTGCCTGCTCGAGCGCGACGGCCTTTTGCTGCGGCTGAGGGACATCAAGTGCCCCGTGTACTGGCTTCATGTAAGTTCGGGCGAACTCCGGAAAACCTAAACCATCGCGCTCACATTGTCTTGCAGGGCCCCGAGGACCCCGTGTTTGGCGGTGTTGTGCCTACGGAGCACATCAAGCTGTTCACCTCGTCGCCCGAGGCGACTTTGACTTTTGTTGAGGGTGCGGGCCACTACCTCAACGCGACCAGCCCTCGCGAAACCGAGGAGGCGATTCTCAAGATGGTCAAGAAGTACGCTTAGATAGGCAGATCAGTTCCACGATCAGAATTGAATGAGACCCGATGTGATGACCAATGCGTTTGCAATCTATGCGAAATTTGGTGGCTTAACAGGGTTGTGAACTGACATCAGGTTTGCTGCAACTAGTATTGCCCATTCAATGATCCATGTTCAAGGGAAGCCATCGTTATTGTAAATTTGATCCCGCCGTGCAAAATCTGAGGAAGAAAGAAAAAGCAATTCTGCAGAAAGCCGAAGGACAGGAAAAGATCTCTCTTCGAGCGATTGGCATGATTATGAAAAGCGATCAATGCTGAGTATATGCCACGCTGGTGTTGCCATCAAAATCAACTGCGTTGGTGCGGCGTGGCCCATCTATGTATGCTCTCATCCCATTTGGGTACTTTCTGGTAACTGCTTGACTTGGTCACCTCGGCCTCAAGGACTAAAGAAATCATGCTGACAAGTTCGTCGCCCAATGCGGCATTGTCAGCTTCTATTTTGCCAGTGCTGCCTCCACCCAAGTGTTGTGCTTCGCAAAACGACTTGGCGATGTCATTCGCAGCGACATCGGAGGGCGTGGGAGTCATCTGGCGATGCTTCACGCGCCTGGCGTCGGCTCAAGCTGAATCAGACCTACTAGCACCCGACGTATAATCCATTTAGTACCAGCTTAATTTGAACTTTCTCATCACTCATCCAACTCAGGATTACCTGCAGATAAATACAGACATCATGACAACCTCAAAGCAACTCGCAGCAACGCTGAAGGCGCTGCACGAGCCCTCGTCGCCCCTCATCCTTCCCAATATCTGGGATCACGCTTCTTTGAAGGCGGTCCTCTCCCTCAATGGCAGCGCGGTCTCGGGCCGTGTCAAAGCCATAGCCACGGCCTCCTGGGCCGTCGCCGAGTCACAGGGCATCAAGGACGGAGACCTAACGTTCGAGCAAAACATGGCCGCAATCGGCCGGCTCGCGCCCCACGTCCAGGCCTCGGGGCTCCCATTGACCGTCGACATTCAAGACGGGTACGGGGCGCGCATCGAGGAGGCCGTGACGAAGGTCGTCGAGCTCGGCGCTGTCGGCGCGAACATCGAAGACAGCATCCCCGAGCGGGGTTTCGGTGGCGGGATCGAGGGGTCGCTGTACCGGGTGGAGGAGCAGGTGGACCGGCTTAAGACGGCACTGGCGGCCGCAGCCGCCGCGGGGTGCGACGGCTTTGTGCTGAACGCCCGTTGCGATGTGTTCCGGCTCGAGCCTTACTGCGAGGCCAATGATAAGGCTGTTCTGGAGGAGGGCATCAAGCGCGGACGCGCGTACCTAGAGGCTGGTGCCACAACGGTGTTCTTCTGGGGTGGTGCTGGTCGAGGGCTACGGACCTCCGAGGTGGAGGTGCTCGTGAAGGAGCTCGGCGGTCGGGTTTCTGTGAAGCTTGGCGAAAAGGACGATTCCCTGACGACGAGGCAACTCGGGGAGATGGGGGTTGCGAGGATCAGCGTTGGACCTAGCCTATACTCGATTGCCATGCGTGCTGTCGCCAAGGCTGCAAGGCATATTTTATCTGGCGGAGGGTTCAAGGGATGATCTCTATACATGCACGGCATCAACCACTTTATACTTTCCAGATAAATTCTAATTCTGAAATCGCTGGCATCCACGGCATGACGCCTTTGGCCGGCCTGTCCTTTCCTTGCATCGTGCAGTGACCGTGAAATCACGCCACTACCATCTTCGAAATCATCACGGATAGCATGAATGGCGGATTAGCTTCAGCGCTGGTGAAATGGCTGCTGTGCGACTCTTGGTCAATGGCTTTTGTGTGTCATGTACTCTTCAGCACTGCCACATCTTTTCCTCCTGCCGGTCGTGCAGCAATACATGGGTCGCCACGTGTGAAGGGCCCCAAACGTACCCCGAACGAGGAGTGACGAGAGGAGTCAAACACAAGCACATTGCCCAAAATTCAGGGTCGGGTTTAGGGGCCCAACGGCTCGTTGTCCGATGCGGCATTACTCATGACGACGCTCGCCTTGGCCAGCCACTGCTGATGACCCGGAGACTGAGTGACAAGGGGGGCCGCTTGGAAGCTTGGTTCGGGGTGCCGAGCCCTGATCTCATTGGATTCCAGCGCTTCCCATCGCCGCCGACTGCGTCATCAACCGCTGGCCAGCCTGGTGAGGAGGGGGGAAATGATCATAGAATGGGAATCAAGGTCACGGTTACCCATTCCAAGGCTGGGCTTCTTTTGAGAGGCGACCAGTATATATGCCATTGATCGGACGATGGGCTATCGTGAAAGCCCTCTGGGCTGAAACCCCATCACTCCATCAACAGCAGCTCGACATCACTGAGAACTAGTGCTCCAGCCAGAAACCCCAGAAAACTAGGATGCTGTCCGCAAACATCATCAAGCTTGCCCTTCTAGGCGCAGCAACCACAGTGCTCGCTCAGACGACGACATTAGCACCCGTCCTTCCGTCCAATGAGCCGGAATGGCGATCGGACGACACGTTTACCTCGGCGGTACTGGACACGCACAATGTTTACCGCTCCGAGCACGACGCCGAGGACCTCGTCTGGAACAACACGCTTGCTGAGTACGCCGAGGAGTACCTCGATAGCGACGGCGATGACGACGACGAGTGTCCCGACTTCGAGCACTCGGACAAGCCTTACGGCGAGAACCTAGCCATCGGTCACGCCAACGCGTCGGCAGCCGTCGAGGCGTGGGGCGACGAGCGCGACGAGTACGACTTTGACGACCAGGGATTCGACCAAGACACGGGCCACTTTACGCAGCTGGTCTGGAAGAACACTACAGACGTTGGTTGCGCAAGGAAGCTGTGTCGCGGCGGCGATTGGAATGGGTGGTATCTCGTGTGCGAGTACTGGCCGCGCGGGAACGTCCAAGATCAGTATGAAGACCAGGTCAGCGCGGGACAATTCGAGGGGGCGGCCGCTGGCTTGATGAGATCGCACCAGACTGCAGCATTGGTGGTGGCTATGCTGGGCCTGTGGGTCGTTCTTTGAGGGGCGGAAGACCGATTATTGTAACGACACTCTTACGATGTACACGACTCATGAATTGCGCTGAAATTGTTTTTTTCTTTACACACAATAGTGACTGCTCCCCCATTTCAAGAGCGTATGAGTCACCGCCGTGAGGGTGGTACGAGCTGTCGCCGAGTCGCCAAGCTCTGTGCCGGGTGAGCCACGAGCAGCACACACACAAAGCTGCAATTGAGGCTACCTAATCTGAAGAAGTATCAGTGCGCCGGAGAGCATTCATGCAAATTGAATACCAACATAGAAAGTGCAGGTCAATGCAAGTAGCCGAGATTTCGTACTATCCAGTAGATGACTTGGCTTCCAGATGAGCGGTCCATCCGCTCGTAAACCAGGAGGTGCTGGTGATTCACCGCTCCCGCTATCATCTTGTCGGACACGACGCCGTAGCGTTGGATGGGGCCGAAGTGTTCGTTTCGCCTGTCGGTGACCTCTGAAGGTATCTGAATCCGAGACAGGAGTCCTTTGCTCCAATCAGCCAGAAACCTTGTTATAGGCCGCAGAGCTCAAGTCCATGGCTAAGAATGAACCCGACAGTCGAATGCAATGATAACGGCGGCGTGGTTCTCGTCAAAGTTCGTCTCGATTTTTCCCAGGCGGCTATTGTGCCATACCTGCCAAAGATATTCACCACAACAAACGAGCTTTAATAGCCGACAACGCTGTTCTCGACGCCATAGCTGTATTGTATCAAGGACTACTTGATACTACAAGTACGAGCTTGCGAAACATTGTCAGTGCGAGATGTGAATTATTGAGCAATGGACCTGAACACGCCTCGACACTGATATTTAGGTTTGGATAAGCAATCTTGAAATGCCGTACAGCCGCCGCTGGTCGTCGCTGAGAGACAGTTAATATCAAGATTCTGACCGGACATATCTGTCGTTGGTGTCAGTGCATAATGTGTGGCACGCCACACAAATGAAGCGATGGTGTCGCAGACAAGCTGCGTCTTGTATGTGTCCCGGATCGTACCTGTTCAAACCCCTAGCAGCAGCTTGGATTCCAGCGCCTTACAAGCACTATCTCTTTACGTGGTGTGACTCACCATGGCTCCATTGACATCCATCTCGTCGATAAGTCTGGCTATTCGGGCTTTCACTCTGCTTTTCATAGCATATCTAATCAAAGGAGCCGTCCAATTGTACCGGAAGAGGCCAAAGTTTCGCGCCCTGGCTCAGACGCATGGTTTTGTACGAGTACCTCGCTTGGCTGGTCTTTTGGAAGGACATGTATTGGAGAGCTGCGACACTGACTGTGCTTGGACAGCAAACTTTACCCAATCACTCTTTTCTCTTCTGTGACCTCATCACGATCGGCAAGGTACTGGCCAAGTGTCCCAGTGAACTAGCAGGCCAAGCCAGCTTGCAAGCCTTGGTTTGGGAGTATCCTGAAATCGCTAACCCAGGTCTGCTGTATCTCGACTTGTGGCCGGTCACCTGGTCAGCCATTGTGGTTTTCGAACCTAGGCTTAATGCCCAGTTTACCAAGAGATTTCTCTTCCCAAGCAGTTCTCTTCGGTACGAGTCTGAGTGCTTGACGCAGTGCAAAGATCTCGTAACAAGTGAAGGCGCCTTTTGGAAGAAATGGCGGTCCATATACAACCCCGGATTCTCTGTCCAGAATATACAGAAGCTCATACCCGAGTGTGTTGAGGAAGCACTACTTTTCAGAGATTATCTCGAGGGCATTGCGGAGTCGGGCAAAACAATCAAGCTAGAGAACCAGGCCATGGCGGCCATGTGTGATATCATCAGTCGGGCCGTCCTGTAAGACGGCATGGACCTTGTTGAGACGACATTGTCACCAACACTCGCCAGAGTGGAAGGAGTCTTCATATTCAAACCTCAGACTCCGCCGTCTTCACTAGGCTCAAAGGAAACGTGAGTTGGCTCGTGAACATACGGGCACCGATGCAATGGGATAGACACCTTCATCCCTTTCGCAGTTGGTATATCTGGCAGAACAATCGCACCATGTACAACGAACTCAAACCTATCGTCGAGTCACAGCTACGAAACCACGGCCGCACCGAAGGACCTAAAACTATCAATAGCCTCGCCATCCGCGCCTATATGAAGTAGTATGACTCCAAGGCCGCGCAGAGTGATGGTCTTGATCCATAGTTTCTCGAAACGACGAATGAACAGATCAAGATGTTCCTCTTCGCTGGTCACGACACGACGTCATCGGCGCTTTGCTTTGCCTACAACCGCCTTCACAATAACCCGGACAGCCTCGCCCGACTCCGCGCTGAGCACGATGCCGTCTTCGGCCCCGATCCTTCGACGGCAGCCTCCCAAATCGCGGCGACGCCCACCCTCCTCAACCAGCTTCCCTATACAACAGCCGTCATCAAAGAGACGCTACGCCTCGACGCTTTTGTGTCCTCAGTCCGCCAGGGCCACCCCGACTTCTTCCTCACGCATCCGGAAACAAGAAAGGTCTATCCGACCGACGGCTTTATGCTCATTTCGAGCGGTTATCTCCTGCACCGTTCGCCAGTCTCTGGCCCGACCACAACGCGTTCTGGCCAGAGCGCTGGCTTGCGCGCGAGGGTGACCCGTTGTGGCCCGTCAAGGACGGCTGGCGGCCCTTTAAACTGGGCCCGCGTGCTTGTATAGGACAGGAGCTCGCGTTGACGGAGCTCAGGATGATCTTGGCCATGGCAGTGCGGGACTTAAAGACCACGCCCCAGTATGCGGAGGGAGCTGTATCGTTTAACGGCGATGTGACATACCAGGCAGACCTGCGTGACGAGGTCATACCGCATCCAAGGGATGGTATGCCGGTAAGAATCAGAAAGAGGAAACACGTTGCTGTTACTGCGCAAAGTGTAGACAAGCTCGCTGCAGATACGCCGTAGCGTCAGCAAGGATGGATATCCAACGGCCGTGGACTTCTTATGTTATGGCATCTGTCTTGTTCGTTTTCACATGTATGCCGTTGAAGTGGTTGTTTTGCAAATCGGGTTGTGAACGGGCAATTGAGACTGAGACTCGGTGCTCGCCAGAGACACGGAAATGTCGACGGCACCCTAGACAAGTGTTGCGTGCATGGAGAGTCAACGGCGAGACTCTCAAGCCCCGAGTATGAAAGATGCCTCAAGCGCGGCCACGCAGGGAACCCCCCAAGAAAGTACTGTAGGCAGTGCAGGCCCGCGTGTCTTCAGGTGTGATGGAACATGCCGGGTTTGCATGCAAGCCATGTGGCCCGGAGCGAACTGAATCGTCAAGCTGATGGATTAGGCGAGAAAACAGCGCATGGCATCGACCCTCGACACGTGGTGAGGAGGGGTACTATCGCTTTTCCAGCAGTTCAAATCCGGCGGTGTGTGTGAGTTCGTCTCAGCTCGACTCCGCGGTCTGCCACGTGGAGCACCAAGAAGCCGGCCCAACCGAAGACACTTCGCATGAGCATGGCATGCCGGCGAGATTGCCGCATGTCGGCATCAATAGTCGAAGGATCGATATTGCAGAAAATGGAACCATTGCGGTGTTCGCGACAGGCCCTCCGTCAGCTCTCTCCTGCAGGATGCCCAACGGCCCAGATTGGGAAGTGGGAACTCTCCACCGCTCCCATCTGAACTCATGCAAAGGAACAATGTGATTGTTCGGGTCGAAGTCTTAGCCAACTACAACTGAGGGGAAGGGCAGGTTCCGATGCATTGTCTGATATCGGCCCATCCGCTCGCTTCGCCGCACTTTGCAACCCAAGAGTCCCCCTCCTGGTTGTCACTTATCACCTTCAATGTCCCGTCGACGAGACGTCGCGTACCAGGGGTGGGGCCAAAATGGCAGGTTGCCTGCCATCGGAATCAAGTCATTTTGAAATGAGTTTGGAATGCTGTTGATACTTGAAAGTTGCCGTATGGAGTAGTCAGTC
Source organism: Verticillium longisporum (assembly GCA_019188255.1). Taxonomy (NCBI): domain Eukaryota; kingdom Fungi; phylum Ascomycota; class Sordariomycetes; order Glomerellales; family Plectosphaerellaceae; genus Verticillium; species Verticillium longisporum. The sequence goes on along the minus strand of JAETXT010000003.1, from coordinate 4,780,471 downwards.
CCCGCCCAGAGTCTCGTTCTCGCCCGAGAGCAATCTGCCGAACCCAAACCTACACGGAACAGCGCCCAACGACAGAAGAGGAAGCCCGAGAAGGCTTGCTAATAATCAAACACGGATGACACTGACTCGGCCAACAGAGCACTATCGATCAGCTTGATAGTGAAAGTTTGCTCTCACATCCCTCCCGCCACGCTCTAGGGTCCAACGTAAGCCAGACTCTCTTCCTCGGGGTGTGTGGCTGGCCCTGGTGACCGAGGTGAGCGCGATTACCGCCTTCCCCGAGTCTGGAAAGATCCCTCAGAGTGGTCTCGGTGGCGATCGCGGAGTCTTTTCGCGGGTTCGCTTGAGGTCGCGAGCGCCACGGCGGCTAAATGGGGGACCTGGAGCGGATCAGCGCTCTAGCGGCCCCGATGCTGTATGCGCTCCACGTGCTATTGAAAAGACTAATAGCTGACTGTTGACGAGACAGGGGGTTCGGATTGAGCGGCCGCGGGTGTCTTTTCTCAGGCTGCCTGGTGGGCTTCAGGGTACCAAACAGGGCCATAAACCCGAGCAGTAACATAGCCCAGTACTAGAGGGGAAAAGGCACATGCTGGGCTTCCAGGTAGGCTCGCGGATGCATGAATCTTTTTTGGGTTTGCCTTGCACATGAACGAGAGGCAGTGCTAGCGAAGCACGAGAGAATGTTCCAATTACCACGGCGAAACGTCGATCAGGCCTCGGTTTAGGCCCTCTCAAAGACAGTTGGAAGACTGGTCAATTCAACGATCACAGTTCATCTTATCGCCTAGATCATACAGATTGACTTGATGATCCGGCCCCTCTCGCGCGAATCCACTTTCTACAGCCATCAGATAGTTTCCGAGACGTTCAATGACGGGCATCGGCTAAAGGATTGTTAATCTTCATTGATCATTGCCACCCTCGACGCCGAAGATATGTCGCCATCCATCAGCCCACAGGACTCCACGTGTACCCCAGTGTCTTATGTGCAAGTACATAACAAGTGCGATGCCAAGCTGACCCTCGGTGGGGTCTGATTCGCTGAAGAATGCAAGTGACAAGGGACGAAAGGGGGGAGGGGGACGCTTGAAAGAGGGGGCATATCTGCCTGTCTCTCACCTTGCAATGCTGTTGGCTCGTCGCAAGCAGTATTGGCCTAATGTCCCAGGCGAGAAGAGTAAAACTGAGCAGCTCGCCGGATGACCTGCCGAAAGAATAAACCACATGTGCATGCGCGCAATCTACATGCCAATTCCACGTGGGCTGGCCGAGATTACCGGAGGCGTGCTGCTGCCGGTCCTGTTAGTTGCAGGAAATGAACAAGAAAATAGAAAGAAAAAACCAAGAAAATAGAATACGACCCAACGAAACTTTCGATGGCATATTCCGTCGGAACCCGTTGCAGAACGTGGTTGTTTGCGCCACTCCCGCCCGGTTTGCCGTTTGTTTCTCGTGTTCCAGACGTCCACAACTCTCTTCAGGATAATAGTGGACCTGAGCAGACGTGACGCCCGCAGTTAAGCTTCTTTAGGATTCGTCTAGTTTCTCGGGCGGGTTCCGGGGCCGCAAGCTTAACCCCAAGGTGCCCGCCCTGCCGTTTAGCCTACTTTTGGACCTAATAAGCATCGCAACTTGCTCCTTCGCCCCTCACCAGACGCAAGGGACCTCTCTAGCGATAGCCGCGCCTCTAGTAACAAATGCCATTCTCAGCAGAAAAGCGCTCAAACTCCAAATAACGACAGGCAGGTTGCCGCCACTCATGTCATTCCATCTGTCACTGTTGTCGCTGGGCACCTCCCCTCACCCAGGACTGTACTAATCTCTGTCAATTCCATCCTGGCCGATACAAGGGCTCTAGACAGACGTTTGCGCCGGGGGCAAGTTGTGTCTACCGTCTGATTCGTGCGTTGGTACATTGACAACAGGCGGGGAGCGTTGTTCCATGTCGATTTAATTCGAGGCGATGCAAGGACTGGGCAGGGGGGTCGTCCCACGACGGACAGATCAAACCCTCCGTCCGTGGCGTACCTGGCGTAAACGTTAGGAAGCTCTAGAGCATCTAGCGCGGCTTTTCGTCGTCTCGGCGGCATGGACCAGCTTCCTCTAGACCCGTTCACGACAGCCCCCTATCCCAGTAGACTGGGTATAAGGATGGGCTCGCAGTGGAGCAGAGGGGTTTGTGAGCTGACGTTATAGGGCAGAAGTTTGAACCCCTTGACCGGAGATTGACATCCCACGCGAAGGGGTGTCGAGATTAATGCATTCGACCTTGTCCTTGCTTGAGTAGGACAAGCCTCCTTTTGCCGGACGAACACTGCTGAATCGCCAATGTTATTCGCCAAAAAGCTCGCCAACCTAAGCTTGAATTAGGTGCCCTCTCTCGTCTTCGGCTTGAGAGGTGCCGGAAGGTAGAAGCGCAGCGAGAGGGCAACGAACTGCCAACCTGGCCATCAGCTATTCGTAATCCGTCGCCTTCACGACAACGAACCCTGCATCTGCCCCTCTATCAGTGGAGAAAGTATTGGACTGGGCTTCCTTCTGAATGCAGTAGCTGCACGCCATGTGGTATGCCTGATCCCACGAGACAAAGCGACACGCAGCGAGTCGAGACCATCCTACGTCGCCGAGGACAACGCAGGGAGGCAAGTTCACCGAGGGCTGTCTACACCCCCTGGGAATCGAGAGGCTTCATTTAGTACAAGTACGAGGCGATCCCCCTCCCCCTCCTCACGATTTCCTTTCAGAAGGCCATCCCTCTCATGCCCAACCCGGACAACACTCATTATTAGAGAGATCCTCCAACCCCCCTCAGCCAACACAATGGTCTCCTTCTCGGCCCTCTTCGTCGGCGCCGTGGCCCTTGCGGCTCAGTCCGTGTCCGCCAGCCCTACCAAGCCCACGGGTCTCGTTCCCCGCACCTTCGAAGGCCAGAAGTACGGCTGCAAGTGCTACCCTGGCGACGCGTGCTGGCCCCAGCAGAGCGAATGGGACGGCCTCAACGCCAAGGTCAATGGAAACCTTCACGTTCACGTGCCTCCTGAGGCTGCTTGCTACAACACCTTCGATGGTCTGCTCGGCTCTCAGCAGACTTACGATGCGGCGAAGTGCGCCGAGGTCACCAAGAGTTGGACTAGTGAGACCTGGACGTGAGTCAAGAACCTCCTCTTGAATGACACCTTAGGAACAGTGATACTTATGATGGATCACAGCGTCGACCAAGAGGCCCTGAACATTTGGAAGTACTTCACCAACGTCACCTGTGTGCCCACGACCGACCCCACTAAGTCCTGCACGCTTGGCTTTTATGGTGTCTACGTGATCATGGCCAAGACGAAAGACCATATCAAGGCCGGTATCGACTTTGCGCGGGACCACAATCTCCGTCTTGTCATCCGCAACACCGGCCACGACTTTGTTGGCCGCAGCACTGGCTGGGGCTCTCTCATCATCAACACCTATTCTTTCCAGGACATCAAGTTCCACAGCAAGTGGACTGGTGCCGGCACCTACGAGGGCGGCGCCGTTACCGTCGGTGCTGGCGTCCAAGGCGTCACTATTCTCAAGGCTGCCCAGAAGCAAAACCCCAAGCTTACCGTTGTCACTGGCGAGTGCAAGACTGTCGGTCTCGCTGGCGGTTACGTCGCTGGTGGTGGCCACGGGCCCCTGACCTCTGCCTACGGCATGGCCGCCGACAACACGCTGGAGTTCGAGGTTGTCACCGCTAAGGGCGAGTTCGTCGTCGCCAACGAGAAGGTGAACGCTGACCTCTACTTTGCCCTCCGTGGCGGCGGTCCCTCGACCTATGGTGTCGTCACCTCGGTCACCTTCCGCACCTACCCCGAGGTCCAGGTCGCCGGTGGCCTACTCGACATCAACGCCACTCTGACCAACGACGAGAACCTCATCTGGGAGGGCATCCGCATCTTCCACAAGTACGGCAACCACCTTGTCGACAACGGTCTTTACACCTACTTTGAGATCTTCCCTTTCACCTTCCACGCACGCCCGTTTGTCGCCGTCGGCAAGACCAAGGCGGAGCTCGATGCCATTCTCAAGCCCCTCCTCGACGAGCTTACCGCCGCCGGCGTCCCTTTCACTAGCATGACCAAGGGCTACCCGACGCTCTGGGAGCTCTACAACGAGCTCTTCGAGGACGAGGCCGCGGGTCTGCACGCCCTCAGCGGCGGTTGGGGAATCACCCACCAGGACATCACCAACAACAACGACGGCATCGTCAAGGCCTTCCGCACGGTCCAGAGCCCTCGCGCCGATCTCCCCTATACGGGCGCCCTGATCGGCCACTTCTTCAGGCCCCCTAACTCTGGCTCAACCGCCGCCCTCAACCCCCGCTGGCGCGACTCGACCAACTTCATCATCGCCACCATGCTCGTCCCCGAGAACGCGAGCGCCGCCCAGAAGGCCGACCTCCAGAAGGTCCTTACTAACAACATGGACGGTGCCCTGCGCGAAGCCGCCCCCGGTGGCTACGCCTACATCAACGAGGCCGACCCTTTCACCCCCAACTTCAGCACTCACTTCTGGGGTGACAAGACATACGCCAAGCTCAAGTGCGTTCGTGACAAGTGGGATCCCAACATGGTCTTCTACGCGCAGGCTACCGTCAACACGGAGAAGTGGGCCGTCATTGAGGGCAACACGAGGCTCTGCAAGAAGCTTTGAGGGGGAGAAGTGGCTCGATCGTTCATGATGCTGCATTGGATAGCGGGCGTTCATTCATACTTGTTCTTATAGAAGTGATAGAGAGGGGCATCGACCCGATACTTGATGTAATACCACGTGATTCGACGTTGGTTACAAAACAATTTGAGCGCTGCACTGTGGCTGTGATGTGATTCTGGGAATATGGCCATGAACAAGAAGATGCACCTCCCGACTGATCAATATGAGGTTAATTACCAGCCCTCGGGCTCGTAGCAATGGGCAGCGGACGCCTCAGTCTTGTGAGAATGTCGAGATATTCGGTCGAGTTTGCGGCTGTCAAGATGCCATGCCTCACGTAAAAGTCGAGCATCACCGGCACACAGTTTGCTTTGAACTCCTTCCTGAGCATCGCCTCCGTGACCTCTTCCACCGACATGAGCAAGAACTGCTCGACCTCATCATCCATCGGCTTCGGCACCATCGTCTCAGGCATCTCCAGATCGTACACGTACAGAACAGTGGGGAACACGGCGCCCTTGACATCATTCTTGTGGACGTACGTCACGGCGCCGACGGCTTGGGCGTGCTCTTGGACGTAGTCGATCGGAAGCGACGCCTCCTCGCCCGCCTCGGCGACGATACAGTCCCACGGCTCGTCAGCCGCCTTGACGCCACCAGCGACAGTCGTGTCAAGCATGCCAGGGTACGTGAATAAGTGCCGACTCCGCCTCGGCACCCAGATTTTCAGGCCCTCCACAGTCCTCACGTACCCTGTCATGTGCGCCCCGCGAGAGCCAATTCCGAATAGGGGCGCCGGGAACCTCTCGATGCTGACAGGGTAGTCTGCGCCCATGACGCGAAACGGCTCGCTGTGGCGTCCGTGGACGGACTTGAAGGTGTCGGCGTCCGCCACGATGGCGTCGACCACCGCCTGGAAGGCTCGATTGCACCAGGTGCTGGGATCTGCGTCAGAGGGCGCATCCTTGACCTGGACGAAGCGGCGCTCGTGGTTGACGACGAAGTCGCCCGTCCAGGGCAGTCTCGAGACAGTGACCGGGACGATGAAACCGTGGGGTCTTCCGTCGCCGGGGAGTAAAAGCTTGTACAAACTACCAAAGTCAAAGTCGAGTGACACGCTGTCGGTTCCAACGCGACGTCAGCCCTGGTCTATTTCGAGAGGGGGCGGGCGTCTCACTTGTCGACTGTATCAATCAAGCTCATAAAGCTGGGAAAATTCCGAAACGAGGCCATGTCGTGATTTAAGTTGCCCTTGTCGTATACGAGTCTATGATGTCCTGTCGCGCCCCTTGGATGAGGGAAGAAAAAGGCGCAGGTGTAGGCAACCAGAATGTGGCCCTCAGACTTTCTTTCAGAGGCTTAGGTAAGTCGATTTTATGCAGCTTGCATGAGATGTTGTGTTCAAGAATGAAATCAACGATTCGTCCGATGATGGATATAGATTGGCCAGCATCACCGCCTTTGGTTGATAAAAAGAAATCGCAACGCTGTGGTACAATGATATTATAAAGAGAAATACGATCAACCAGAAATACCAAGCGCTCATGCATGTCACACAATCAAGAACGTCGTCTCGGGCCTCCGTTGCACGATTTCGCCGTCCATGATGCCATCACAATATGCCTCACCCACAAAGGAGAAGCGCTCTCCGCCCTGCAGTGGCCGGAGAATATGAGGAATCCTTGAGCCACAGAAAACGACCACAATGTCTCCCTCTGTTGTACCCCCAGCACACATGCCCAGGAACCCACTCCGGGTCACAAACGGCCGCATTCCAAGGAGTCCAGACACGGCGCTCTGATATGTCGAGTATGGCTTCTGGAAATGTCTCATCTTCGCATAATTAGCCATCTGCTCCTCGGCATCGGCGCCGAAGTCATCTGTCACAGCGATTTCCAACAACGCGATACATCGATCATAATGAAACTTGGCGGCGGACGGCGCCCGGCAGGAAAAGATGTCGCCGGCGTCATAGAGGTCGCCGATCGGCACGCGCCACAGTGCCTCGGCACGACGCTGAGGGTCGTCGTAGATCGGGTCCTCTTTTGTCATTGCGAGCTCATAGAGCTGCTGGGCGTCGCGAAAGTTGCTCAGCCTGTCTTGGAAATCGCCGCCGTTCCATTTCGAGGTGACTTGTTCGATAGTGTCGACAATGTAGCCGCGGATTCCTAGAATCGAAATTGACTCGGTAGGAACCAGAGTGACAGTGGTTTCACCACCAGACGTAAACTGGTGATCATCCACTCTGTCATGGATATGATTGAAGGGCTTCTGCAGCATGGGTCGCCAGTCGGGGACCCACGACGGCAGACGCTCCAAAGCTCGTTCTTTTGGGAACTGGGAATACGACAGTAGTTCGACTTCTCCGCTCTCAATTATGGCCCTTGCCGCCGCTGTAAAGGAAGGGCATGGATCATCATCTGTGTAATCGGGCACGATACCCAGTCGTCCCGCATCAACGGCCAGACCAAGAAGTCCGTAGATGCGATCTGGGATGTATGTGACCAAGGAAGTTCGCTCGGTGAAAAATTTCTTCAAGAGGGCAAGAAGGGTCTCTCCTTCTTCGAGTCCCTGATTGAACCTTTGTCGACGCCGGCGAGAGCCCAGGATATGTGCTGAGTTTCGCTGTTGAGCGGCAGCCAGAATCTGCAGTGTTTCCGGTTCCGGTAAGTTGTGGGAAAGCCGCGCGATGCTGGAGTCAAATGCGTGGCAGGCCAATGCAACAAGCTCAACTGTAATGATTTTTGAACCGCATCGAAACACCGCTTCGCGACAGAGGCCGACTTCCTGGATGGTCCAGACGCGTTGAAACCATGACCGCTTATTCCAGGCAATCATGGCCTGAAGCAGAGGTTGAAAGGCCAAGCTGGCTCGATCGACGAGAGCCTTGAAGTTGCGCCCGACTTCGTCTGAGGGTTTCAAGTCTTGCAACATGCTCTGCAGCAGTGACAGCTTCTCCTTGTTGTAGTAACTCTCAATATCCAGGTCACGCGCCGCTTGGCCGATGTCCTGCCAATAGTCCATCATCTCATCCGAGCCGTCAGCAGAGGGTCCAAGCCACACGATGACCTGGTCGGCTTTGCTATAGATTTTCTCCATGATCTGAACCTGGGTCGTCTTCTCGATTGCGTCAGTTTGATTAATGCAAATTTGATCGATCCATATCATCACGTCTTGTTCCTCGGAGCGAATGTGGCGGAGGGCGGTGTCTAGAGAAGCTGTGATGGCAAGAGCTGCGCCGGCGACATCGATCCAGTGCGTTCTGTCACCGATGCCCCATGTATAGGAAAGAGCCTTGAAGGGACGCGGGCTCGCAATGGGGGTTTCGATCAGGCTGCAGCGCAGCGGACTGGCGTATTGAAGCTCCGCGGTATCACCTCCTGACCTGAACAGTTGCAGGATGCGAATGTGGCTGCCATCGAGAGGAAGGACAGGGTCATCGTAACTGAAAATCACGGAGGGACGGCCATCATGGTCATGACGGGGTACCATGGCGAGCGTCGCCGTTCGGCTCAGAGGTCGCAGGCCAGTGGTTGACAGCGACTTGGGCGTTGTTAGGTGCCGACCTTTGATACATGCGCTCGACCGTGCCTCGCCGAGTCGTGCGCAACCAGCGTGACGGATCGCTTGTGATGATGCCGCTGAAGACAGACGTCGACAAGTGCGCAGGTGATGCATCGCATTGCGTGGCAGTTGTCAGTATGGTTGAAGGAGGGAAATGTTCATCAGGCTCGCGTTCGTGAGTGCGAACATCGGCATCCCGGCATCAGCCGCAGCCTACAACGGCAAGGCTCGTGTGATACATGCATGCTGATGGTGTAGCATGGGACTGAGGCTGGCAGTGGACGAACAGGCGCCTTCAGGGGAGCAGGCTCAGAATCTGCATACATGCATATCAGAGATTATGGACTAAAGCAATGGACCCTGGAAAAGCGGCAGAGCCCCGGTAGTGCAATTTTCAGCTGACCTTCCCACCCCAGTGGAAAGGCTCCACGCCCAGGTCCAAGTCCGGCATTGCATTGACCGCCAAGCTCCTGTTGCCTGTCGAGATCCCCCCATCAACAACGAAGAACCAGGACCAACAAACACCAGCCGATTTTCCCAGTGACATACCACCCGTGCGGTCAAGCGAAACCCTACCATACCAGCCGAAAACCCACGATACCCCTCACTATTTGCTCGCAATGTCGACTACAGAGACAGAAGGCGTCCAGCCACCGGCAAAGAAGGCAAAGCGCGGTCGAGTAAGCTTTTGCAAACCCTTTCCATGCCATCCATCCCATTACTTGAGATCCCTGTCAGCTCAAATTCTGACCCAAAAGTCTGCACAGTCCCAAATAGCAAACTCACCCAATGCCAGCCGCATCCGTGAAAACCAGCGCCGCTCGCGTGCCCAACGAAAAGAACTCGTCGAGGACCTGCAGCGAAAAGTGCAAGAGTACGAGCAGCGAGGCATTGAAGCCTCTCTGGAAATGCAGCGTGCAGCCCGCGATGTGGCCATCGAAAACTCGAGGCTACGAGCCCTGCTCGCCCAACGGGGCGTCACGAACCACGAGATCGACACACACCTGCGGTACTGCGAGGATGGAATCCCGTGGTACAACCCGAACCAATACATGGCCTCCATCCCCTTTGCTCCCTCGCCGGCGAGAACCGAGACAAACTCGTCGTCTTCACCACTCCATGGCATGACACACGACCAGCCGCCCCTCGACCCTCTGTCGGTTCTGGCCAATGCTAGCACACATCACGACTACGTGTCCAGGGCCTTTGGCGAGCTCAAGGCTGCTGCGACACCGACAAAGTACATGGCTGCGGAGCACAACCATGCGACTTTGCCCGCGGCTTCACCGCACGAGATGTCCTGCAATGCTGCTGCTCGCATCATTGCCGACATGCAAGGGCATTCGGATGACCGTAGGGCCAGGACGGCGCTGGGCTGCGGTGCGTCCGCCCGGGATTGTGTCGTGAAGAATGTGACTGTGTTCCGGGCGATGGAGCAATGATGACAGACGGCAAAGGACAGGCGATCGAGGACGACGATGACCCACCCCCGACCAAACGCCGCCCGCTGGCTCGCAGACAGGTCGATATCAGTACTTCACTGCTGCCGAGGCTGCTTCGAAGCCCGGCTGGCTTTGATCGACAAATGCTCGAGCGAGCTGGAGCGAGCAAAAGTTGCATCCAGCTGTGAACGACAACATTAATAGGCAGGCAGGGCCCCCAGACATTGCCAATCGGACACGGGCCTCATGAAGGAACTGCGCTGGACGGATTAAGAAAATGCCCAAAGAAGGCACCCACACATTGCCCTACTATCAGTGCGGCATTGGGCAATGTGGCATGGCTTTGCGTCGAGAGACCCCACACAGATCTACGACGCATCAAGATCCATGCTGATGATGTTAGATTCCGTCAGAAAAGAATTCAACATCTCCTCTTATTACTTCTCTAACTTCTGTTCGTTTTCCGCTCCGTTCCGAGCCGCTCGTCCTGACTTCGCCGATCCGAACTGCCGTGCTGACGATTGACAAACGGGCTGCTGCCCAGTACGATCAACATGAAGCAAGAATTTTCACCCGGATGCATCTTGGCCCACCACACGTGGCTCAGCTCTCCGAGGACCTGCATTGGTCTAGTCACTTGCAGCTTGGCGTCTTTCTACCCGCCTTCCCGCCCAACCAACCCGTCAATCATCTCGCCCTGGGTGACACGACACCCTGGGTGACAGGCTGGGACCAGGAGTCTTCTCGGTCGCTGGCAAGGGCTGGCGATTTCGTGTTCGAATCCCTCCCATCTTGCGACGAGTTCGCATCGTTGCTCGCTTGCACAAGAAGAAAAGAATCTACCCTCGCTGAGTTCAATGTGCAACTCAGACATCGCGTGAGCTTTCTCCACATGTTTCATCGCTAGTCCTTCGCGTCTCGGGAATATCGAGAATTCGCAATGAACCCTACCGTCAACTAGCGATCCTTGGCCTGAAGGTTGTCGCCTCCAGCGGCCTTCGGTGATGAGGCACGACCGCGCGACCGACGCTCCTTATTAACCTTCGTGCTCTTGGCCTTTTGCCTCACGAGACACACCTCTCCCGATGCCAAAGGCCCGACAATGACAAAGAAGTTCTTCGGGGGGTGGGAGCCGTCCCCAGGTACGGCCCCTAGCCCGCCGCCACGAGACACATGTCTCCATTCCGCGAAGCGCAATACGGAAAGGCCTTTCTTAGCGTACGGATGGTGCACTCTAGCCCAGAGACTCGGTCGCTCCACCTGGGCAATGCTCAGGTAACAGGGACCGCATTTTATGCCGCCAGCGGCCGGGTCACGATACAGATCCGTCCAAACCACCGAGGCTCGCAGCCTGGACCTCGCCGGCCTGCGACGCCACTGTGCGTGGAAACCGCAGTAGTTCCTACCACCACCGTCAATCATGCGAGCAGACCCAGACGGCATAATGGAGTCGTACGTCTGTTCTTTGAATAAGACCCTCTTCCACCCAGCCTCGTCACTTCTCTTACCACTTTATCCCACGCGATTTTGGGTCACCGGCCTTCCTGATCCATTGTCCGAGGCCCCCCCTCCTCAACGAGGTCCGACCCCCGAAGACAACCGGTCGCACGACCAGACCGACCTGTGGTGTTGAAGCCGAACGGTCGCCGTCCGGGCCATCCGAAACGATCACCTCAACGCAGGAGAGGCTGAGGTTGCGATCGTGAAAAGAAGAAGAAGACCAGCCTCGTGCCTACAATGGCGAGGTTTCCACCGCCTGAGGTCCTCGCCTCCTGGCCCGAACCCAACTTTGTGGACCCCATCAACAGAGGTCCGGCTTTGATGATTGTCGAGCTCACCATCTTACCCATCGCTCTGGTCTGCCTGGCTCTTCGACTCTATGTCAGGTTATGCATCATCCGAAAGAGTTGGTGGGATGACTGGCTGATGGTTGGTGGTGCGGTACGTTCCCCCCTGGCTCTTGTCATTGTCACATGTTACTCGTGAGATGAGTTTGGCTGATCTTTTCACCAGGTCTTCGCTTCCGGAGTCACCGTCTGCGTCATCTTGGCGACCCAGTTCTACGGATGGAATCTGCACGTATGGGACTTGACGCCACAACAGATGCAGCAAGGCCGCCAGGTAAGCCGCATCACGGAGTTTTGGGTTTGACTGTCGGCTGTATACTGACAAGATGCTGTAGATCTCCATTGCTGCCCAGACCATTTTCCTCTTCGCTTCTGGCCTCACCAAGTTGTCCATGTTGGCCAGTTACCTGCGTATTGCACCTCTCGGCTCGGCATTTCGGAAACTCACATGGGCGACCATTTACGTCGTCTTTGCGCTGATTTGGATCTTCATCATCGTCCTCTGGACACAATGCATGTGAGTCTCGACCCCACTCCCGACGCACAACGGTTCAATCCCCCCCTGACATACCTCCCCCCTTAGCCCCGTGGCCCACTACTGGCACCTCTCGCCCTCGTCGGCTGACAGCTGCATCGGCGAGTGGCCCCCTCTCGCCGCGCAGGCTATCACCACGGTCGTCACGGACCTCATCGTCACGGTCCTCCCGATGCCGACCCTCTGGAAGCTCCGCCTTCCCGTCTATCAGCGCATCGGCCTCATGGTCCTTTTCGGCTTCGGCTTACCGTCCACACCTACGACGTCACCTGGGACGGCTTTGCCCTGTGGATGTGGACTGCCATCGAGTGCAACCTTGGCATCATCTGCGGCTGCGTGCCTGTCCTCCGCCGTCTGCTGCCGCAGCGCATGGGCGGGTCGAGCGGTACCGGTGGACGAAGCACGAGACCCGACCCCGCGGCGCCGCAGACGATCGGCACGGCCGTCACGAGGCCGAAGAAGGGCCCCGCGGGCGCCATGGTCGTGGAGGAGCCGTGGGAGGAGCACGGACTCGAGACCATGTCGTCGAGGGGTGGCGCGAATACGCCCGTCAAGGAGCCGCCGCCGGGGTGGCTGCCGATAAATGACACGTGGAATCGGGGTCCTTATGGCGTGCATGATAGGGTATGAAATGACTAGGCAGGATGTAATGAATGTGTTGTGATTGATCAATTTCGAGTGTGTGCGCTGCGTGGTGTGATGTTTGATGCGGCTAGCCGACCTTGGGCCTGGTTCATCGGCTTCTTCAAGGTAAGCAGCCATGATGGGGGTGCCACTATTGGGAGGGACAGACGTGTGTCGAAGGCTTCAGTGCGAGGGTCACCGCTCTCCAGCGGCTGTTGGCCATTGCGATGGCTGGCCCCTGGGAAGTATTGTCAACCGACCTTGAAGCTTGCAAGGTTTTCTTAGTCTCCATCATAGAGGCATTGTGACGATCCACTTTCCGACCACCTAGTAACATCAGCTGATGTTTCTGCACGCTGTGGATGGCATACCCGTGCTATGAGCATTTTTCATTTGGAGAACTCATCAATCAGACTGAAGACTCTGAAGCTCGTCAATCGGCAAAGGAGTCTCGTTGCCATGCAGCCTGGCGCATTTATCGACAGAGTCCTTTCTGCTGTAGACTACTGGGTGGCGATGACTGCAGTTGAAGGACGAAGAGGATTGTAAGCCCTAGCAGCACTATTCACGAGCTGAACTCTAGGGAGAAGCTTCTGGGCATGTTGACTTGCTCGAGTAGCAAACCAACGCCAGAGAAATGTTGTGATGCGAGATCCTGATTACATGTAGACAAGGGGTTTTAGCTGAGGGCTAAGTACTACGGGGATATTACTCCGTATTGAAGACTTGCCTGCGTTGGCCAGACCCTGATCTGTGCTGCACCCTGGGGCGTCTGCATGAGTTGAATAGGGTGAGATACCATCTTCCTACATATCTTCAACAAAGGATTGAGAGGGAAATGGTTAGATCAAGTCTCATACTCGAGACACAAACTAAGACCAAAATCATATAGGAAGAATCATCTGTCAAATAGAGATGCTGTTATATATTTCTCTGTGCTGATTTTGAGACGCGAGATTTGACGTGGACTGAAGTCATGAAACGGACGCATCACGAGCTTCAAGTAGAAAAAAAGTGTTACCTACTTGTTTGTTGAGTTGGGACTCCGAAGTTCTGTATTCAAGGCGATGAGGATATTGACCCTTCCCCTCTTCTCCAGTCGCTTTAACTCAGATGCACTGCAAGCAGCGCGCCTAAGCCTGTCCCCGGACTCGAACAAGCAAAGTGACCGGATCAGCCGAGGCAGGATTCGAACCTGCTGCCCACCAGCAGCTTGAGGTAGCTACTGAAGATGCAACAGCCTACCAATTGGCCCATTGCATCATCTCGTCTGTTTTGTTGACAAGGCCTTCGTTTGTTTGGTTGATATAGGAACTGACGCGTCTGCCTAATGGTTGTGCTCCTTCCAGTTGTAGTTGAGGCCAAGGGTGAATGGTGAGTGGGCAAGAGCTCTTACGGCCTGTCGGCGCAACTGCCCGTTCAAGGGAACAAGCAAGGCAAGTCGTCAAAGATCTTGGGATATTACAAGACCTAGACTTTTATCTTTTCGGACAACTCCTTGCAAACCACGAGATACGGCCACCAATATCTGAAACCCAGCGTCCCGACCAGCATCCGAACAACCATGGATCATCGCAAGTCCACCCACGAGCCGGGTGCTTCAAGTGGCTCCAGCACTCAAATCGGACTCGGTCTGAAGTTTCCCAGCATCGATCCAAACACCTCGGCCAAAGGTGGCATGCTAGATGCCAATGACCTGGCTTATCGGTTCGAAGGCAGCATGAGACTCCAGCCATCCAAAGAAGAGTCCATCAACTTTGCGCAGTACGACCTTCGCGTCAAACTCGGAAACAACGGCGTCAACGTGTTGCCCGCTCCCGGCCATCGTTTCTGGCAGTTCAAGTCTCCGCACAATTTCGGCAAGATGCGGCCGCGGGACGGCATGCGCTACATCGACCCCGCCAACGTGGACCACGTCTTCTCAGGCGGCCAACGCACCAGCCACCTCGTCGACGCGTTCAAACTGAGCGCCGTCGTCGACGATGAAAAGTACAGCTTCGCCTACATTGACGAGAAGATGGCAGAAGTCATCACCGAGATGACCAAGCACGTCTCGAAATTCGATCCAAAGCGTCCGGTAGACTGGATCAGATACGCCATCGACAAGGTGCCCGTCCTGCGCCGTCCGAGCGTCGATCCCTTCGTCACGCTCGAGCTCACGGTCCGGCTGGTCCGAGGCCGCCAGAACGGGCTCCGCGAGCCGCTGTCCGGCCAGGGACCCTGTCAGACGGCGTTGGCCGTCGACGCGTTCCTCGCCGAGATGGCGCGTCCGCGCGGCCTCTTCCAGACAGTCTTTCCCGACTACGGCGGTCTGCTTGATGGATTGGATGCTGAGGGGAAGGTGCTTGGGAGCGTGGGTGCGGACGGAAAGGTTGTCACGTTGGATGAGGGCCCTGCGCCTGCTGATTACATCTGGACGTCGGATGACGAGGGAGAGGGCAAGGCGAAGGGCGCCGGACGTGGAGGGGACGTCGAGGACTATGACGAGGGCATGGAGGATGACTTGGACGCGTTTGACCAGATGGAGGACGAGAATGACGCAGACAACGTCCACAGCGGTTGGTAAAGAACGGAGCCGATATCAGAGAAGCGGTGTCGTACTCTACATAACCTAACCAAATGACTACCAGAAGCTGCTGACGGCACGTGTATGTTCCCACATCCATTATTCCTGTCATCATCATCTCTTACGACTTGAGTCCTTCTTTTCAAACGGTTTCCAGTTTCCAAACCATGGGAAATCCGACATGGCCTTCTTCGCCGTGGTCGAGCTGATAAGCAGCACGACGCCTAGCGTCAACCCGGCGCTCGGCGCAGCAACGACCGCCCACACCCGCAATGTGTGCCCCAGCTCAGACACCTTGGATTGCATCGACAGCAGCGCGGCTATGAAGCTCAACGGCAGGAACAGCGTCGCCAGCCACGTTAGTCGGTGCAGATTGCGGTTGTCGGCCATGCTGCGGCGCGAGTCGTCAACGATGGACGTCTGCACCGCCAGCTGGGTCAGACGCTCGAGACGCTTCTGGAATTCCTCCATGGCGCCGAGGGCGAGGGCAAAATCGCGCTTGTACGGTTGCAGGACAACATCGGTGACGAGGTCGTGGACGTGGCCGTCATTGTTAGTCTGGTAGGCGGGCCAGGCGCGCGTATCAAAGTCACCGCCACGCATGGTTTCGATGTGCGAGGAGGTGTGAAAGACGCGGAGAAGCATGTCCGAGAGCATTTCGCGGAAGACAGGGATGAAGCGGCGCCATGCGTGGAGCTTGCGCATGCGGCCGTCTATGTCGTCAGGGTTTTTGACAAAGTGCTGGGGGTAGGCAAGTTCCCAATCAATGATATTCAGGCGGGCTTTGACATAATCAATGATCAGAAGCCACTCTGAAGCAAGCAGATGGAGGAGGGCAGCCACTGGGATGTGAATGCGTGACGGGCATTCGTCCATTGACAGCTGAGGAAAACAATCTGGCTTCTGGGCCCAGTAAATAAAGTCGTCAAAAAACGACGTTTGCTTGGGGCCCTCCGGCAAGGGATCACTCCGCAGGGGATAAGGAGGCTTCTCCCAATTCTTGTATCCTTTCCACAGCGGCACTCCTTTTCGTATGGTCGGATCAAGGAGAAGAATAGCTTGTTGGAAAAGGTTAGTGTGGTAGGTGTTGCAGGTCTCGATGTGCACATACCAGTCTCGGGCTCTCCGGAAGATACTCTCTTTTTGGTCCACAATGATGCCTTGGATCTCATAAAAGACGTGAGCGCGGGTGGATCATCCCACTTACACCCGCGGTTCTCGTCGTCATCTGCTCGACGCTCAACGTTAAACTTCATCTCCTCCTCACGAGCATCCTTGCTGTAGGTCGTATGTTTTTTGAAGTACCGTGCGCGAGGAAACCTGATCTGGAACCAGCGCCGCTGTTCAAGGTCAACCTCGAGGGTTGCGGCGTCTTTCCAGCCATCGCGCGGATTATTCCAGGCATAGGCGTACAGATGCTCGCGGAAAAAGTCAGGTTCCACACCAAACTTGTAACCGAGTGCTTCAATGACGGTTCGCGAGAGGTCCTCTACGACGAAAAGACGGAGCGTAAGATTCTCGTCAGGCTTTAAGCCAGCCAAGCCGGTTTTGAGGCTGTCCCGGGTCTTATACAATGTGCACTGGGGCGGCTTTTGGTCCCTGCAGTATTCGAGCAAACATACGTTGGTGCGCTCTAGTCGTCCCGCTACTGAACAAGGAGGATCTTTGTCTGCGAGCGGTAAGATTCTTCGAACGCGATGAACCGAAGATGTGGCTGGTCCTTCTTACCATTCTGTTTCGAGGGCGAACAAGCGTCGTCTTCGACGGATTTCTCCTGCCACCGTGCTGGGACTGTGCCAATGTTCATAAAATCGGCTAGCCAACGTAAATGTGGCCACTGGTGGTCGGCACTGGAAATAATTCTCACATGAGTGTGATAAGGACCCCTGGTTGCTATCAACGCGAGTCCAACCACGTAGTCGAAGCCCAGAGCCATTGCAGACGCAGCAGGGGTGCAGTGACCTACGGGTTCGGCTCCAAATTCATCCACTTCTCTCGCCACTTACTTTGGTCGTCATAGGCGTCCCCATAGGGATATAGTTTCAAGCCATCTTCTTTGATGAAGCTATATTCATCCTGTATGGTGGTTCCTTGTGGTGTGGAGCTGCTGTCCGATGTGGATTTGGCGCGTGCCCAGGGGGTGCGAGGCATCTTGCGACGATATTGCTAGGCGTTGCCGGGTTGCTCACTGGTAGGGCTTTCTCGTGATGATGAGGGAAAGATCAGATTCTGGCGCCGCGTGAAAAGGGGGGCAGGGCTATGGTCTCTCTTATTCCGTTTTCGAAGACGAGCGAGCAACGTGGCGGCGGCTCTTCAATCATGTCTGCAGCACCTGCCTTGTGCCAAAGTCCGCGGCCAGGCAGTTTGATGGGGTCGCACAGCGTATTTGGCTGTTCAGCTCATGCTGGACGGGCGGGGGCTGACAGGTCGATTACAGCATGCCATTTGCCAGCCTTGTCGTGGACCCCGATGTCAGCATCCCAACTTGGGAGCCGTCATGGCGACAGAGCTTTGGTCGAGACACAGTGTATTGTCAATGTATTGCCGGCCTCAGATCAACTGGACAAAGTGGATGTCGAGGCTATGAAAGGCATGCGCCACTCTTCTTATGACGTCTGGCATGAAAGCTTAAAGAGCACTGCCGCAGTCTCGGGGGCCGTAGTCTGCCTAGCGGCCTGCCTGTTTGCGATGCGAATTGGGCGCTGATCGGACGATGGGTACTTGTATAACGGCGGCTCGGAAAGACCCGCACCCGCAAGGAGGGTGATGGGCCATGGGCGATGGTTGATGGGCGATGGTTGATGGGCGATGGTTGATGGACGCTTGGGTGCCCGCTCCCGACAGACATGGTTCCGATGGAAATGGCCAGACCACTGATGACTAAGTCAGACACGTGTTGTCCAACGAAGCGAATGGGCACCAATAAGGGAAATGGAGGGACAACACCAAACCTGAGAAGCCTGGAATGCAGTGCAGACTAAGGGCCCAGAAGCCACGTCCTCCCAGCGACGGTCTGCGGGGATGGCCCGAGCCTAAGGTAAGGTAGCGGGCCACGAAGTGATCATCTGGGTCACACTCGGGAACCTGCAAGACCTTGTCTCGGGCGAGGGAGAGATCGAGCGAGGTCCGGCGCCTGTGGCCAGAATCCGAACCAGAATATTTCCAGAATCCATGACAGGGGAGCGTCTCGTCATTCAACTACGCGCCTAGTCAGGATGATCTCGACAATCCATCGATCCATCGCCGTGCCGCATGGGGTTGATGGCCTCTGATGGGTCAACACCAAGGCTGTGCTTGCTTGTCCAGGCGTCGGCCACGCGACATGACTAGCCTGGGGGCCCCTGGGACCCGAATGCGATGTCTTGCACCTTGCCAGCTCGGTTTCCTCCTCTCGCGTGCGCCCTGGCTGAATGCTGGTTCGAGGTTCATTTGGCGATGATTCGTCGTTCAGCGGGCAGCTACAGAGCCCCGAAAGCGAGACCGAGCATTGGGGATCCTTCAGGCCCCTTTACCTAATCAAACTCGGCACGCTATATGGGGTCGCCTGTGAGCCTGACCAGTCGCCGTCGCTTGCGAGGGACCCACCTTGCACAACTCCTGTGCGCCGGAACGCGTGAGAGGGTCACTTCCGAGAGATATTGCATAAACCTTGTCCTAGATATAGGTCAATGGTCATCCGACTTTCTCGTTGTCCATGTTGAAAATTATGGTACCGATGAACTATCTGCTTCCTTATTTTTTCCCTTGTCCTTTTTATTTGGTTTGTTAGAGGGCGAAGAGAGAAAAATACCAAAAACCCATACAACCTACCATAACCTCGAAACTTGGTGCCACAGCTCCTCCAGCCATGGCCTACGAACGACCAGCAACAAATACGACAGATGTCGACCTGGAAAAGGGTCACAGTAGGCCGAGCTCTTCTCAGGAGCTCAAGCCAAAGACCGAGCCCGAGTCGGATTCCCTCCACACGAATGAGAAGACTCTCAACAACGAACCAGACCAGGAGCCTGAACACAACACCGAGTCCCAACCAGTCGATGACCCCAATCTTGTCGACTGGGACGGCTCTGATGACCCTGAGAACCCCATGAACTGGCCCGACAGGCAAAAGTGGCTCAACATTGGTCTCATCTCTCTGTAGACTTTTGTGACGTGAGTTTCCTCCCCCCCTGCTTAGCCTCGATCCGATGTCTCTGGCTAACACGCTTCTCCTATCCAGACCACTGGTAAGACAGGACCAACTTATCATACTGCAGTGGCTTCTACTTACACGCGATTTCTCTTTACGTAGGGTTCTTCCATGTTTGCACCTGGTATCCCTGCCATCATGGTGCAGTTTGGAGAAACGTCATCCATCACCGCCACCTTTGTCGTCTCTGTCTATATTCTCGGCTTCGCCTTCGGGCCCCTCATCGTCGCTCCCGTCAGTGAGATGTGGGGTCGTCGACCCCTTTACATCTGGGGCAACATCTTCTTTGTCCTCTTCTCAGTCGGCACCGCCCTCTCCCAGAACATGGACATGATGATGGCCTTCCGTTTTCTCATGGGCGTCGCCGGCTCCGTGCCGATCACTATAGGCAGTGGCAGCATCGCCGATATCATGCCCGTTGAGATGCGCGGCCGCGCCATGTCCGCCTGGGCCCTCGGCCCCCTACTGGGTCCCTGCATCGGCCCCGTCGCCGGTGGCTATCTCATCAGGGAGACGAGCTGGCGCTGGGTCTACTGGCTCGTCTGCATTGTCGTATGTACATTCCGTCTGTTGTTGTCTTGAGTTGAATAGATCACTAACAGACAACACACAGGGTGGCATCTGCATCCCGCCCTCGTTCCTCTACATTAAGGAGACGTACGCCCCCATCCTCATCGAGCGCAAGGTCACGAAGCTGCGAAAGGAGACAGGCAACAACAACCTGCACAGCAAGCTCGACTCGGGCCAGAGCGTCGCCGACAAGTTCAAGATCGCCATCGTCCGCCCCGTCAAGCTCCTCTTCCTCGTGCCCATTGTCACGAGCATGGCCCTCTACGTCGCCATTGTCTACGGCATCCTCTACCTGCTCATTACGACCTTCTCCTTTGTCTACCGCGACCAGTACGGCTTCGACGAGGGCACCGTCGGCCTGACCTTCCTGCCTGCCGGCATCGGCATGATGATCGGCGTCGTCGTCTTCGGCGCCCTCTCCGACATGCTCGTCAAGCGCCGCATGGCCGCCGGCGACCACCTCGTGCCCGAGATTCGTCTGACGCCCGCCGTCGCCCTACCCTGCGCCACCGTCCTGCCCGTCGGCCTCTTCATCTACGGCTGGACGACCGAGAAGCAGGTCCACTTCATCATCCCCATGATCGGCGTCGTCATCTTCAGCGCCGGCCTCATGGGCGTCATGGTACGTTGCCCGTGCCCTGTCTCCTGCTCATCAGTGTGCATGTCCACTAACGCGACGCGCAGATGTGCATCCAGAACTACCTCCTCGACACCTTCCCCCGCTACACCGCCTCCGTCACCGCCGCCCTCGCCGTCCTGCGCTCCCTCGCCGGCGCCCTGCTGCCCCTCGGCGGCCTCGAGATGTACAACGCGCTCGGCCTCGGCTGGGGCAACAGCCTCCTCGGCTTCCTCTCCGCCGCCATGATCCCGCTGCCGCTCCTCTTCTACCTCTACGGCGCCAAGCTGCGCGCCAAGTCGAACCCCAAGCTGTGATGGGTTTGGACGATTTTATTTTGTTGTTTTGCTGCATGTGCATCCAAGCCCGTTTTCTTTTCCGGCCGGCGTTGGGGGGGATACTGGGACTAAGCATAGTATAGACGGTCGTTGTCGGTAATTTGTAGATACTGAGTGGGCCATGGCTTGCCTGCGGAATTGAAGAGGAGGTTCAAGAGAGTTTGATGAATGCTGATTTCCGCATGTGGCTCAAAAGTTCGGGGCAAAGTGGCGTCTGGGGGCAGTTGGTCTGTTGTGAGCGTGAATACTGCTTCAAACTGCGTCATCCTCGAGTTCGATAAACGGATATTACATGGACATTCAACGTGCGAGAGGGGAATGAAGTTCAAGTAATAGATATTCTAGTCTTACATACACACAGTCTTTGACAAAAACAGAAGGACAGAGAAAGTATCCTTGCTGTACTAAGCCGCTGGAGCTTCAAAGGGAGGGAACTGTACCTGTGGGCGTGCGCATCCTGCTTCTTGGTCAAATGTGGTGCCCCTGAAACTAGGGCCATCAGTTCTCGGTACGACCTTTTGCGATTGCTTGGCGTAAAGCCAGTCTTCACAGACCCCTGAAGGTGCCAAGCTTTACCAAGATTGTAGCTGCAGAATGGGAAACCTTTTATCAAGCCCAATTGCTCGCTGGAATGAAAGATGATGCCCAAGACCCGGCGGCTCTGCCTCTTGGACGTTCTCTGAGATTGGTAGCCGTGCCTTCTGTTTTATGCGACGAATCTGATATCGTAGGTTTTGGCTGCCAGGGACATGATACACCATAGCCAATGCTTATGGCCTTATATGGTGGGTACCATAATGTATCAGAACAATCAATTTCGATGCCGTGACACTAATCACAACATGGCAACGCTTGGTCAACGGAGATGCTACGCACCGTGTTCCAGTTTGTCTGCTTTCGCGATCATGGGTAACTAAAGATGTACTTTCACCAAATTGTTCATCCACCACAGACAACTCACGCTAGTAGTGAATATGGCGATAGACACCTGATGTGATCAAACACTTGGACAATAGGATGACGCGTGGCTTGTCACTGCCATTTCGTGCCTCTGGGTATCTTTCTGTAAAACGGGAAGAGGCTGGGTCGAACAGGCAAGGCCTTCACTCAGTCCTGTTAGAGAACGATTCGAGATCCATTGTGAACATGGCGGCTATGGTCATGGAGCTGCTTCTACTTTCCACATGAGCGGTCCACTAAGAACCACGGAGTGACCCCAAAGCCCTTTGGACCAAATCCTCCATCTCTCGAACAGTGCCCTCTTGCGTCGTCTGGCCTGTCATGACATACAGGACATTCCCCAAAACACGGGTGTGAATATCCCACGCTCCCTTGCCGTCGCGAAGGCCGGCCTGAAGCCTAGCAGCAGCCTTGCTCGTGTATCCGACCCCATCATCACTCCGCATGCTGATCGTAAGAACACTGCCCAGGGCCCAAGCGCCCGCAACCTTGTCGGACTGTCTCGAGAGGCTGTCGATGAACTCGTTCGACCACATGGACCAGGTAATGCCCGAGGTGCCCGGAGTAGGAGCGGCACCTAGTGCCTTTTCACTCGAGTTCTTCTTCGCCCAGTCCCACGCGCCATTCTCGTCCATGCGCTGCAACTGGTCTAAAGACTCCACGGCGACCTGGCAGCCAACCGCGTGGGCCGTGTAGCTATGTCCGTGAAGCAGCGCGTCGCTCTTGTCGTCGCTCGCAAAGGCGTTGAAGATGGACTCCGAGGCCAGTGTCGTAGAGAGGGGCAAAAGCCCACCAGTGAGGAGCTTGGCGTGAACAGAAATGTCGGCGGGGGTGGCTAGCAGAGATGATGAGCTGAAACGGCCGAGGCGGTAGAGGCCGGTAAAGACCTCGTCAAAGATGACGGGGAGGCCCTGCCAGTCATGCTCGGTGGTGCTGGATGTGGTGGCGTTGCCGAACAGTTCAGGCGAAGAGCGCACGACGTCGACGAGCGCTTTCTGATAGAGAGGGTCCCTGCCCAGTTGGTCAGCAAATCAAGGTTGGTGTGAGTGTGAGATCGCAACTTACACCAGGATCATGCCGCCGGCGCCAAGAACGACAGGCTCCAGCATCAAGGCGCCGAACTTGCGTCCACCCTGTTTCTGTAGACGTTCTAACACGGACCGGAAATAGTTCTTGTACGACTCATATGCCTTCGTCTGAGTCCTGTTGCTGAGATCGAACACATCGCTGAGAGATTCAAACTTCGCTCCATCGCCGAGATCCTTCTGTAGTGCCTCCGGCGTGTCGACGACCCACTTGCCATCGCGGCACCAGATACTGGGATAGTCAAACCAGAAGCCCTTACCCTGGTACCATTCTACCTTTTCGTTGAAGACGCTCGGCTCCGAGCAGTCCATGGTGCCGATGGTATCGCCGTGATAGCTCCCTTTGAGGCCAAGAATTTCCATCTTCTCGGAGGCGGCCCAGCCATAGCGCAGCCTGGCAGCGCGAAGAGCCATCTTGACGGCGACCTCGCAGCCGGTGCTCCCGTTGTCGGTGTAGAACACTCGCGTCAGCCGTGGGTTGCCCATGCCATGGAGCAGCTTCTCAGCGAGAGCAAGGGCAGGCTCATGGATCGCCTCGGCGAACATGACGTGGCCGTAGCGACCGGCAGCATAGGCAGCGGCCAGCGTGAGGCGCGGATTTCCGTGACCGAGACCTTGGGTCCACCAGGAGGCAGAGCCATCAAAAGCCGGCTGTAGCAGTCCACTCTCGTTTGCGGGGAGGGAGCAGCGGCGGGGGTCAAGACCTGGAAAAAGTCGCCATTGGCCGAATCGATGACGGAGATGCGGTCAGGCGTTAGCAGCTTTTGCTGGGTGAAGGGGTACCAGATATTCTTGCTCGCACTCTGAGGCATGTTCTCGAGGCGCGCAATACGGCTCTTGCCCCGGCGATCCAGGTCCTTGAGGACGCCGTGGGCAGTTTCGCTGGAGCTCTCGCGCTCATAGTATGCTAACAGAGCGCCATGATCGTACTGAGGATCCTCGTGCCGTTCCGGCGGGGCGGTGACCGTCTCGACAGGAATGCCTGCGTGCTCTCGGAAGTAGTCCTTGAGGTACAGATGGTTCTCGTACGTCGCATTCTGAAAGAGCAACACTGCCTCAACATCCAGACCACGTAATTTCAGGGACTCGTACGCGGCAATGGTCTGTGAGATGCCTCCAAGCTTGGAGTCGCCGACGAGGACAGTAGGTAGTCGAAGAGGCGCATAGAGATCGGCTTGCGGGGTTCCCGTCGGACCGGGTGAGTGCACACCTCCGGCAGTCTCAAGAAACAGCCATCCAGGACCGAAGGCGGCGTTTTTGAGGGCGTGATCATGGATGGACCGCCGGAGAGCGTCATCTGAGGGAATGTCCTGCCAACTAGTCAGACCAAGCTCGGATGAGGCCGCAACGAAAGTGGTACCCGGCCGGAAAATCTGGCTGCAGTATGCGGACTGCACGGTACATCGTACTGCACGAGCGTCTCTGCAGCGACGGAGGGAGCGAAACGCTCGATATGTCTGCGAGCGTGGTCAGACCGAGGTGGCCCGTCTCGCCGGACCTGGCTGATGCTGGGTACTTCTGTAGACCAGTTAGATCAGATCAAAACGACAGAGCGACAGAAAAAACATACACGAACTGTCGGCCTCACTGGCCGGACCCGTGGACACAGGCTTCAGGTAGGAGGTGCGCTCATGGTTGTAGAACTTGGTCGCGGCATTGCAGAGGATTGTTGTGAAGATGGTCTTGCCCACGTCCGTGTTGGCGCCGTACACTTGGTGCACGCGAAGGTGCCGCCACAGCAGACCAGATAAGGGTGCCATCTCCAGACCTTGAGGCCAAAGGAAGAGGCGTCAATGGGGGAGCGGGGACGTGTCAAGATGTTGCTTAGCTCCATGATGTGTTGAGGGGCATCGAGGCCCTTAAAAATGTGCCTGTTGGGCGAGGCTGTGCGAACGGCTTAGGGAAGGTGATGAACATGTACAGGGGGGGTCAAACCTTCTGTAGCCGCTAAACCGACCAACGGCAAGCCCACTTCGCCTTACCTCAGCAATTCCCTCAACATGTGCGACGCCCAGGCCCAGACCACCATGCGAATATATGGGCGCGCCGCAAAACGGGAACCTCCCGTGTTCAGACCTCCCGTGTTCAGCTTCTTCTTTTTTCGTTGAGTCACATCTTCCGCCGCGGGTTGCATCGTCAACATGTCCTCGTCCTCGAGCTTGGAAAGGGCTCTGAGGCAGCGGCTAGAGGAAAGGAAGTCAAAGTCACAACTACGCCGGCTGACCTCCTTCCCCTCGACGAGCGTCGACTTCTCCTCCAACTCCTATCTCTCGCTCTCTGTCGTGCCAGAGGTTCAAAAAGCCTACATAGCACACCTCGAACAGCTGACTGCGTCGAATCCTCGAACGTCCATCCTGGGATCCAGCGGCTCCAGGCTCCTCGACGGCAATTCGAACTATGCCGAAGCGCTGGAACGCGATGTTGCTGCGTTCCACCATGCTCCTGCCGGTCTGCTTTTCAACTCGGGCTTCGACGCCAACGTGGGCTTGTTCAGTTGCGTTCCTCAACCAGGAGACGTCGTGGTCTACGACGAGCTCGTGCACGCCAGCGCCCACGACGGCATGAGGATGAGCCGCGCCGCCCAAAGACTGTCGTTCAAGCACAACACCGTCTCCCCAGCGAGGCCCCACACTCTGGGCCATACCCCGCCAGCACGACAAAGCCTGAGTGAGACCCTCGCAGCATTGACCCAGGGCGCGAGCGGTCAAGAGGTCAGGGCCGGGACCCGAAACGTCTTCGTCGCCGTCGAGGCCGTCTACAGCATGGACGGCGACGTTGCGCCGCTGCGGGAAATCGTCGACTGCATCAAGCAGCACCTGCCCCGCGGCAACGGTCGGCTCATCGTCGACGAGGCGCATTCGACAGGTCTCTTCGGCCTGCAAGGGCGCGGCCTGGTGTGCGAGCTCGGGCTCGAGCGCGACGTCTTCGCGCGCCTCCACACCTTCGGCAAGGCCATGGGGGCTTCAGGGGTAAGTGCTCTCTCTCTCTCTTCTTAGTTCTGACCCAGAAAGCCGAGTGCCGAGCCTCTGGGGAGGGGGGTGGGACCCCTGACGCTAACGAATGCACGCGCTTGCAGCCATCCTCCTCTGCGCGCCGGTTGTCAGGGAGTACCTAATCAATTACGCGCGTACCCTGATCTACACGACGGCCATGTCGCCGGCGAGTCTGGCGGGCATCAGGGTCACGTACGACTTCGTAGCCACAGAGATGGCCGACGAGTTGAGGCGGCGGTTGAGAGAATTGATCGGGTACACGCACGGCCTCTTTGTGTCCATTTGCGCACGCTACGGCGCGGCCCCGCGACCGCTGGTGCGCATTGATGCGGGGTTGCCCTCGTCGCCCATTATCCCGTTGTTGACCTCGCATCCGCGCAGCTTGGCGTCGTACTGTCAGGAGCGAGGCTACATCATCCGTCCTATTGTCGCGCCTACAGTGCCGAAAGGTAGCGAGAGGGTACGGGTCTGTCTTCATGCTGCCAACACGAAAGAAGAGGTCGGAGGTCTGGCCCGCGTGGTCGAGGAATGGGTGCTCAAGACGCAGAAGGAGGGCCTTCAGGAGACCCAACCACCAGTGCAGAAGGCTCATCTTTAGGTGGCAAGTGAATCGCGTCACGGCTCGAGATTCGGCTTTGCAAGCCACAACCAAAAGTTCTTGTGGAAAGCATCAGCTTGGTGCACTCTGTCAACAATACAGAGAAGCATGGTAGATGGTAGATGTGAGAGATAGTGGGCCAGTACTGCGCTCTTGACGCGATGTGTGTAGCGGGGGGCGAGGGTTGAAACATTAAAACCACTAGCAACCAGAATTCAATCGAGCATGGAATGCATTTACCCCGATGAGACGAGAATGACGATGTCCTCTGATGCATCCCGCTTCTTACGCACGAGATTGATGCGGCAAGGTGAGTCACCCGGCACAGCGGGCTAAAAAGGGGCGCCGCTGTAAGGCTGATGGAAGTCCGCCCGTATCCCAAAAAAGGGGCTGAACTCAACACGAGGCAGCTGGCGAGGCTTCCTCGACTCATATCGGTAGCTCTCTGATGGCTTGCTAGAGACATGTCGTACATTTAAAGGCGTCAAGGGTTGGCACTGAAAGTTCCTCTGGACCCTCCAGGCACAAACTCAATTAGTACAGCCAACATCATCGAAGGTCAACACCACAATGCGACGCCCCCAGCTCCTCACCCCGACTGAATTAAGCAGGCTGCGAGATCGCTCCGACGAGAATGACAAGCTAGCCACGTGCTGGGACTGCGAACACGTCGGCATTCTTCTCTTCGACTACTCGGCCCCGCCCGTGAGCTACACTGGCTATCCGATGCTCAGAGTCTCACTTTTGAAAAGAGCTGTTTCGAAAATGCGCCACGCCTCAGGATGGTGCGAGTCGGAACGCGAATTCACCTTCATCGGCAACGTGACGAATGCTCCGCCGCGAGACTACCACTACGGCAAGAGCTCCACGTACGAGCAGCCAGCGGCCCTGATGAGGGATAAGGTTGAAGAGATCCTCGCCGAGCTGAGCGACAGATACGCCACGCTCTGTCTATGTACCGCGCGGCCGAAGCAGTTGGCCTTGGGGCTGCAGAAAATCGGCCTCACAATCCCGAAGCAGTTCGTGGTTGTCGATCTGGTCAGGGTGCTCGAGTTCCAGGCCGTACCAGATGTCATCAACCGCGTGCTGGCCGGGCAGGAGGGGTTTGCGGCGCGGGCCAACGACGGGGAAATCTGGACTGGACCGGGGCATGGCGCGGACTGCTCGCTAGCCTCGGTGTTGCTGGCGCTCGTCGGGCCGTTAGCGAAGAATTACACCGGCGACTGGAAGAGGATCGAGAGGGAGGCGGTGGCGGCCAGTCGGCTATTGGGTGGAACGGGACTCAAGGTCGTTGGCGAGATGAACAAGATCAAGAGCAGATCGTCGAAGCGAGGCAAAAGAGAGCCAGACACCTAAGTTGCCATGCGATAGACCTCAAGCGCCTCGAGGCATCTGCCAACATGCATCGGCTCGATAGATAACCACGAGGCATGCGCCGGGTTCGTCCCGAATGCAACGTCCGTTGTCGATCTGTGACTGCTAGTGGGCCGAGTCAACTTGTTGATTGGGTCTACATCCCCAAATCAGCCAAGGGAAACTACTCGGCTTTTCGATCCGAATGCCGACATAGGACAAGGCACGAGCGCCATCGGTGCCTGGGGGTTGATGTGTTGGAGGTGCGGCGGCTGCCCACCCTTGACAGGTCCAACTACGCCTGACGACGCTGTCGCTGGGAATGTCGTGATGGGTCGGCACGGCTGGCACGTGGGATGATGACTCGAGATCTGTCAAGGGGGCAAGAGGTGAACCAAGCTCCCTGTGCTGTAGATACAGCACCTTTCTGACCACTGTAACCCCCCACCCCGGTCGAGGCAACGCCCGCCGAGTGAAGATAAGGGAAACGGCCCGGACATGGGGGAACTGGTCCCGCCTGCATTTAGCAGGGCCAATGGAGTGAGCGGGCCTCTGTAAGGCATTGTGGGCGTGGGGTCAGTGGAAGAATCGGGGGGTGGATTGGGGGACATTTTGGGGGGGGAAGGACTGACGGGGGAACTGGCTACTACTGGGCCCTGGTAGCACTTGCCCAGGGCGCTTTGACCTGTGAGGCAGGCACCCCTCGCCCGCCCCCCCTTGCCCCCCCAACCTCCCCGCCTGCCTATGCGGGACCCCGCGTTCCCTCCCGCTTGCCCTGACCTGTCGGTCGCTCTCGCCTGTGACAGGACCGACGGCGCGAGCTGTGCTCGCCATTCTTTCCTCATCTTTCCCTCCACTGCCGCAACTTTACCTCGCCTATTTTCCCGCCTATTGCCTGACCCCCAACCTCGATTTCGACCTCGCCCTGGATCGCCTCTCCCCCTTCGGCTCCCCGCAGCAGCCCTATCGCTTCGAGATTCGCGGCAACTTTCATATTCATCATCGCGACGACATTCGAAATGCGCGACTAGGGCGCTGGTCATGGCGACCCACCAACCCCAGTCGGGCGGCGCGCCCTCCACTCACGGCCATCCGGGACCCTCACCAACAGACGAGGGATCACCAAATCCTCCCGAGTCGTCCAAAGAGTCCACCACCTCCGCCTACCGACGCGCCAGTCGCAAAGGCGCCGTGAAGAAATTCAGCTGCAGCTTTCCCGGTTGCGACAAATTATACTCTCGAGCTGAGCATCTCCACCGGCATCAGTTGAATCGTGAGACGTCCCCACCCGGCTTGGAAACGACCGTTACCTTCTTGCCTCTGTTGCGCCGCCGCCTCGATTGACCGAGCCCGATTGACTGACATTGACTTGCAGATGCACCCAAAGAAATCTTCCGTTGCGAAGAACCTGGCTGCGACCAAAAGTTTGTCCGCGCCGATCTCCTCGCTCGACATAAGAAACGTCACTTCACATCCTCCTACATACCTCGGAACCGAACCTTCAGCTTCAAGTCATCACATCCTGAACTTGCGGCCACTTCTAGTGCACCAGCACCAAACACAACATCCACTGCCGGGGCTGTCCCGCGAACGCAGTTCCCGTCACATACCTCGAGCGGACCTCACGATGCCGCCATCTTACTGACGCCCGACTCGGAGCCGGCCCCACGGCTGGCTCAGGCTTCGAGCTGGCCTCCGTCGCAACCAACCATGCACGGCTTGGACATGAACATGGGGTCAAAGACGGCGTATTATGGGAGGGAGGCGGTGACCATGGCCGCCGAATCATCAACCATGTTGCCCTTTGACAACGGCTTTCAAGCGGATGGACATCTATCCGAGAACTTCGCCATGTGGCTTTTTGACGCTCAGGCTGGCTGGAACGAGCTGAATGCTGTTGCAAATATGCCGTTTCTCGAGGGCGGCTTGGAGTCGACGTTCAACAACAACATCAATTACGACTACGAGTCGCTTACAAGCCGCTCACAGCCAGATCCCACGCCGCCGCGCCAAGAAAATGACGACCTTCTCACTGAGCACCGTCGAGAAGAGATCTTGTCTTGGTTCCGGCTTTTCCGCAGTAAACAGCCCAAGTACGAGGCCTCGATCACCCGAATCGTACAAGAGAGCGGCGGTGACGTCCCCGGACTCAGTCTCGACATGATGCGACATTGTCTGCACACGTACTGGGCCGATGTGTCCCCGCGGCTGCCTATTGTACATCAGCCGACTTTCTCATGCAACCGATGCCCCATTTTCCTCGTCATGGTCATGCTTGCACTCGGCGCTGCATCTCTGAGGGCCCGTGACACAACGAGCACCTACGTCGAGTACGGGGGTTTCGCGGATGTCATCATATCGAGCGTTCGCTGGGAAATCGTGACGGCCGAAGACGCCAACCCGCCAGTGGCTCTGTGGGTGGCACAGGCACTTCTCCTGCTCGAGTACTATGAAACCTTGTTCTCTTTCCGCAAGTTCCATGAGCGTGCGCATATTTACCACTCCGCGACCCTGACTCTCTTGCGCCGGGGTAGTCCCCTCATCGGCAAAGCGGGCAGTGAGTCTCCGCCTGAGGAAGCGCCGCCGTCGGGTGAAAATGACGGCTCGTCAGACTCGCGAACATGGTGGGTGCGCTGGGCCGAGACGCAGTCCATGCATCGTGTTGTTTTTGGGGCCTTCATGATGGATATCATCCATGCCACCATGTTTGGCCATCTCGCCGACATGGCGCCCGATGAGATCCGCCTCCCTCTACCGTGCGATGACAGCCTTTGGGCGGCGCCGAACCCCGACAGCTTCCGGAGTGTTGACAGCACGTGGCGTATGTATGGCATCAAACAGATATCTTTTCTCGAGGGGCTCAAGTCTGCACTTCACTGCAACCCAGTGAAGACACACTCGTTTGGTCGCATGATCATCATGTGCGGTCTTCTCAGCGTTGGCTGGCATCTCTCCCATCGCGACAGCCAGATCAAGTGGCTCGATCGCCCCACGCGCACATCTGAGCACGACACATGGCGAAGGACGATCCTGAAAGCTTTCGACATTTGGAAGGAGAGCTACGATGCCGATATTGGCCTGTCAGAAACCAATCTTGGGGAGAGCCATGGTAGTGCGAATGGGCCAGTTCAGTCACCATCTGTGCTCTACCATTTCGCCCACATTGCCCTTCAAGTCGATATCGTGACCTGCCAGGTCTTTGCGGGCGCTAAACGCCTGGTCAACCGCAAAATTTCGACGCGCGATTACAGCAACGCTGTTGCGCGTATGAGAATCTGGTCGAGCAAGGCGAGCACGAGACATGCCGTGCTGCACGCGTTCAAGCTGCTTCATCGTGTTCTGGTGGGAGGTGCCCGCAGGGGGTCGGGGTACCCTCCGCTCCAAGACGCGTGGTACTCGTGCCGCAACGAGGCAGACCCCCACCGCCCGTGGTCACTTTACTACGCGGCATTGGGTATATGGTCGCTTGTGCGGGCGTTGAACGGCGGGCAGGCACTGCCGCCATATTCAGGACCGTACTTGAGCACCGCTACGTATTTGACCCGCATCGCGAACCTCTCTGAGCTCACAGAGGAGACAGCAAGGGGGTTGGGTGATGGGTTGCCTGATTTGCTACGATTATTGCAGGCGAGCTTCGAGGATGCGCATGCTGAGCTGCTCCATGAGGCGGCTGAGCGACTGAAGACTTGTAGAGAACTGATGGCTGGGGCCGGGACATGACGGGTAGATACACGAGATTTCTCTTACGACACACTATACACCTAGAGCGAGTTACATGTTCGATTCCGGATTTTTGGGAGGCCAGGTTTCTTTTCCAGACCCGTTTGAAAGGGTCACGGAGGCTTTTTGTGATGGGAGACGACTTTGGTTTTTTGACGTTTTTACTGTATTGGGCCGGCGGAATACTCTAGAGCAGATATATCCTTCCTTGCTTTCTAATGCGATTTTCTTCCTCTCAAGAAGCACTCTATGAGCTCTTCCCTGCCTCCGGCTCCGCCTTTGTCTCTTCGACCTCGACCTCGACACTGCCAACGCCCGAACTCAAACCTCCCTCGCCATTGTCGCCCTCCAACGCCCTCGAGAGGCCCATGAAGTGATCCACAACATCCTGCTTCTCGGCGAACAGCGCGCAGTCGAGCGGGATCTCGTCCTTGTCGTTGGCCAGGGCCGGGCTGGCGCCCGCCTCGAGCAGCGCCTTGACGACGGACAGGTGCCCGCGCAGACACGCCCAGTGGAGCGCCGTGTTGGCAAACTCGTTAGCCTGGTCGAGAGCCGCCTTGCGCTCTTCGGCGGGCAGCTGTGCAAAGTGCGCCAGGATCGCCGAGACGACGTCTACGTTGTGTCAGTACTGACTTCTCATTGCATAACGTCACATCCAAGACTTTCGTTTCTCCCTTTTTCAAAATGGAGGCGCAGAGACGTGTTTCCTGAGAAATTGGGGTGCGGGCGACTGACCTAGGTTTCCGTTGCCGGCGGCCATGTGCAGACATGTCGCCTTGCTCTCGTCGCGCGCCACCGTGAGGATAGCGGCGGGGGCGACTGATTCGCGGGCTGAGAGGGTAGCCAGGGCCTCGGCGAGGTCGGCCTGCTCGCCGGCGCGGGCGAAGTAGATGAGGTCGTCGACCTCGTCTTCTGTGAGGTTGGGCGCCATCTTGTGTGCCGGGGGTGGTGGACGAGAGTGGTGGAGAGGTGACTGGCGCGGGAGGGCAGCGACGGGCAGCAGCAGCTGATGGGCGATGAGTTTGGGGAGTGAGGCTTTGAAAATCTATGTGGTCCGTGCGGAGGGGTGAAGTGGTTTCCGGTGAGCTCGGTGAAGGCGGGGTAGTGGCGGGGTACTATTCGGTTCACCGGCCCTCTTACCGAGACTGTCTATGCATTCGAGGACGATGAAAGTTTGCTTTGGACCTCCAGTTGAGTGATGTGAATGAAGAGTTTATTCATTGCTGGTCATAGTGTTTCCCGTACTCTTCTTCAGTTGACACCAAGTCGAGACTCTACCACCACTAACACCTCAGCGCGTGCTCTCGCCAAGTGCTCCCAGCCACCCCCCTGACCCCCTGAACCCCTGAATCGCTGACTATTAGCAATTGCGTTCTCGAAAAGTTCGCAGCCAAGATTTCCCTTCAAAGTTCGAGGCCACCGAGCGCACACAGTAGCCTACGGTCGAGCCATCTCGTCAGGTTGCCCACGTCATCCACTGCTTGGATCTCACCCTTTACCCCGAGGACGAGCATAATCTGCAGCTCGCGTCTGTACTCCGAGTCATCAACATCCGCATCGTCTTCGTTATATGAAGCGAGAAGCCTCTGCGCACAGCTCCGATCCCGCAACGACAATGGCATGACCGCAGCGGGGTCAGCTGGCAACTCCCGCGGCACGCCCACTCTGTCGCCATCGGCACCTCGTTGTCCATCAGCCATGAGATCGGCGCTTCGAATGCCAAGCCACTGCAACCGAGGCAGGACAACGTAGCTTTCATGGCTGAGACTCTGCGACCCGTGTTTGTAACATTGCATAATACGAAGACCGTCTGGATCAAAATCGACGAGGCAAAATATCGGCATGTCGGGCTTCATGGCCTGGATCGCGTGAAGGAACGACCTAGTGACGAGGTCTGG
Organism: Verticillium longisporum; assembly: GCA_019188255.1. Taxonomy (NCBI): domain Eukaryota; kingdom Fungi; phylum Ascomycota; class Sordariomycetes; order Glomerellales; family Plectosphaerellaceae; genus Verticillium; species Verticillium longisporum. The sequence continues at coordinate 4,746,890 of JAETXT010000003.1, read as the reverse complement.
GTAGCCTTTGCCCTGGAATCCAAGTTAGCAGGGAATCTCCTCTGAAGGTCGGATTGTGCAGATTACCGTGACAATCACTCCATGACCTGCCCCTGATTTCCCCCAGTATTGCTGTACAGCCAAAGGTCGGAAAGCGGCTTCCTTTTCGATGACGAGAACCCATTTGGTCGATGCAAAGTTCATGCCGACAACGTCTCGGACCGAAGGTATGAGAACACCCTGTCAAGTCAGCCCTACGATAGGTCGGCTCAGAAGCGTGCGCCATACAGTTGAACCGGAGGACATGTCGACCTGTGTGCCATTCTGCAGGTGCATCTTGACGGGCCCTGACGCAAGACCCTTGCCGGCAGCAACCTGAATCAAATGAGCGTTACGAGCAAGTGCGGAAGCACTGTTCAAGACCAACAATGTTGAGGTCATCTCGCCCAAGGTTCAGGGTGAAGGCCAGGTCATCTACCAGCTGATCCACATTGGCCTGACTGCCGAAGAGCTCAACGTCTTGGTAAAAGATGTTTCTGAGATCGAGTCAACCCCTACCAAGGCTCTCGCGAGAAGAAGCAGGAAAAATCACCGTTTGGTCAGTATGATGCCGCCAACCAACGCTCCATGTGAAAGACTCAGGATCTTCATCACCCGGGCTTGTCGACGACACATCAGTCAGTCACCTTGCAGCCAAAGCATATCGACAGGTTCTTTTTTGTTCATTTTTACCAAATTTACTGGCTTCTCGCTGCGTGCTCCCTGGGAACCGAAGCAAACCTGCGCTAGCTCGGCTGGCGCCAGGACGTCGCGCCTTGTAGGGGATGGAGAGAGCACGGCCATTGAAGAGGTCGTCTTGCACTTCACGGAGAATGCCTTCGATCCTTGCAATCACAGCTGCCGCGCTGCTGCGATACGAATTGGTACTGTGAACAAGTACGACATCTGATGGCTGGCCACCCTGCTCAACGTGAGTAGCCAGCAATCTGTCAGGTTGGCTGGGCGGCATGTGAGGTGTAGCCGCTGGGCTGACGGCCATGTCCATCGCTTAGACCGGGAAGTTGTTTCGCCAAATTTCGACAGCTGAGTCGATCTCATTACGCGGCAAGGCGAGACATTCAGGCCTTGATGTCGAGTACGACATGATGGGGAAGACATGCCGTCAGCATCGCGGGCAGGAAAGATGGCCCTGCAGGAACACACAGTGCAATGTACCACACTGAACACACTGTACAAGGTAGCGATTGGCACCAAGAGATTAGAGATGTGGGGCTCAGGGGCACCGGTCGATTGACCAATCAGTGGGACGTGCAAATTGTTGGAACCGCTCCACCCAACCACCACCGCCGCCAAGGACCAAGTGTCGAACGACGTGACGACTACAGCGGTCAACCAAACATTTGACACCAGCTACCACCCCGGGCCCTCCCAGTACACGCACGACTCGCATCCCGCGGGACCCCTTGACGGCGTGCATCGGGTTGGTAGAAGAGTCCGAGAGTGCCACCCTACATCTTGCGAGGTGCACTGCGAATTGCCAACCCCCGCGCCCGATTCGACATCCAAAGCTCGAATACCCGTCAGTCGATGCACCATGAACGGATCTCTGAAGAACGGGTCGGCAAACGGCTCCCATTGGAACGGATCGTTGAAGAACGGATCAGCTACTCACCACGAAGAGAAGCCGCTACTTTCACGCAAGCGAGTCGCTGAAGCCATCGCCGAGCAGCCCTGGCCCAAGAAGCCAAGGATTCTCGAGAAAACCGATGTCTCACGATGGAGGCTGAATGACGAAGATGGCCGCCATCGCTGGGTCTACCTCGAGGACAACAAGGCCCTCAAGGACTGGCCTCAGAGCTATGCCGAGAAGTACTACCTCGGGCTGCCGCTCGTACGTTTACCGCCTTCCAAAGATTCTGATTCCGGCAGCTAACCAGCTACACCAGGGCCTGCCCGATCTCCCTACCCCTGAGAGCCCCCTCGATGCTGCCACCAACGGCTTGACGTTCTTCGAAAAGTTGCAACTCGACCCCGGCGAATGGGGCTGCGAATACGGTGGTCCCACGTTCCTCTTGCCAGGCATTGTCATCACCTGGTACGTGACCAAGACGCCCATCTCGACTTTTCACGCCACAGAGATCAAAAACTACCTCTTCGCGCGGGCCGACCCGGAACTCGGCGGATGGGGACTACACACCGAGGGTGAGAGCACGGCCTTTGGCTGCACCCTGAGCTACACGGCACTCAGGCTTCTGGGCGTGGATGCTGAGGATCCCATCATGGTCAAGGCCAGGGCTCGGCTCCACCAACTCGGAGGTGCCACCAGCAGCCCACACTGGGCCAAGTGGTGGCTCGCCGTGCTGGGCGTCGCGAGCTGGGACCTCGTCAACCCTGTGCCCCCCGAGTTATGGTTGGTCCCGGACTGGGTGCCAATCGCTCCTTGGAGGTGGTGGATCCATATCCGTCAGGTTTACTTGCCCATGTCGTACATTTACTCGAGGCGGTGGAGCTGTGAGGAGACGGACGTGACGCGGCAGCTGAAGAATGAACTGTTTGTCCAGCAGCACGCATCAATCAACTGGAAGGCCCGCCGCAACGACATTGCGACGACCGACAACTATCACCCCAAAACCTGGGTTCTCAACACGGCCAACTGGCTCCTCGTCAATGTTTGGGAACCGTATCTGAAGACCAGCTCGATCAAGGAGAAGGCCGAAGCGTGGGTCAGCGAGCTGGTTGACATGGAGGATGCGAATACGGATTATGCAGGTCTGGCGCCGGTGAGCAATCCCATGAACGAGATTGTGTGCTACATTCGCGATGGGCCCGGTTCGTACTCCGTTCGACGACACACGGAGCGTCTCCACGATGCTCTCTGGATGAACGCCGAGGGCATGCTGTGCAACGGCACCAACGGCGTGCAATCCTGGGACACGGCATTCACAATCCAGGCCATCATGGCGGCGGGGCTTGAGAAGGACGAGCGGTGGCGGCCCATGCTCAACAAGGCGCTCGGGTTCCTCGACCGACAGCAAATCCGCGAGAACTGCAAGGACCAGGAGAAGTGCTACCGGCAGCACCGCAAGGGCGGCTGGCCCTTCAGCAACCGGGACCAGGGCTACATTGTCAGCGACTGCGTCTCGGAATGTATCAAGTCAGTCGTTATGCTGCAAAAGAGCGAGGGGTACCCACAGCTGCTTGATGATCAGCGCATCTTCGACGCCATTGATGCCATCCTGCTCTTCCAGAACGACACGGGAGGTGTGGGTACCTACGAGAACAGGCGGGGCGGGAAGTACATGGAGTACCTGAACGCGGCTGAGGTGTTTGGCAACATCATGGTCGAGTACGACTATCCCGAGTGCACGACGGCGTGCCTGACGGCTCTGTCCCTGTTCAGGGAGTACTGGCCGGATTACAGGTCCGAGGAGATCAAGGTCTTCTGCGACCGAGCCGTCAAGTGGATCACGTCGAAGCAGACGGCCGAGGGCGGATGGTATGGCAGCTGGGGCATCTGCTTCACGTACGCCGCCATGTTCGCGCTCGAAAGTCTGGCGGGCGTGGGCGACGTATACGAAACCAGTGCGCACTCGAGGAAGGGCTGCGATTTCCTCGTCGGGAAACAGAGATTTGATGGCGGCTGGTCGGAAAGCTACAAGGCCTGCGAGACGATGAAGTGGGTCGAGCACCCAAGTGGTTCTCTCGTCGTCCAGACGGCGTGGGCCGCGCTGGCCTTGATGGAGGCAGAGTACCCAGACGTCGGGCCCATCAAGAGGGCTATCCGGTTCATCATGAGTCGGCAGCAGACCAACGGCGAGTGGCTAGCCGAATCCATCGAAGGCGTCTTCAACAAGAGCTGCATGACCACGTATCCAAACTACAAGTTCACCTTCCCCATCAAGGCTCTGGGCCTGTTCGCGAAGAAGTACCCGGATGAGGTGATCAATCTGGAGGAGGAGGATTGAGGACTTGAATGAATTGATATCACGACGGAAAGAGACATAGGTAGGACTTTAATATTAATTCATACCAAGTGTACATAGATGGCCCTTGGGAATGGCCCCTGGGGTTGGAATTGACAGTGAGCTGTCTGTTGGCACAGTCAGAAGCAAAGGCGGTCAGCATTCGTCATGAGCTCCAGGCCACAGAGGCCCTCTGACAGGGGGGCCGAAACGGCAGAATCAAGTTGCCCCGCCATAGCTTCCAGAACCGTCTCCAACTTGGACCTTCCAATCCTCCAACCTACCTACCCACCAACATTCGACAAGCTCAATTCTGCTTGTCTCCCAATCCATCACTGTGCGCCAAACTGCTGTCCAATCTAACGAACCTCTTACACGTATCCCAAAGGAACAGCACCCACCACAATGTCGACCACCGCCGGCCAAGCAGGCCTCGCCCTCGTCGAGGCGAAAGACTACGCCGCTGCCCTCCCCAAGCTCAACACAGCCCTCGCTGGCTCGTCATCCCCGACATGGCTCCTCGCCCGCTCCAAGTGCCACATCGCCCAGGCCTCCTACGAGCTGGCCCCCCGCGACGCCGAGGCCGCCTACCTCTCGGCCGCCTCCCGCGGCTCCCGCCCCCTCATGATCGATGCCCAGTACCGCCGTGCCGTCGCCCTCTTCCGCCTCGGCCGCCCTGCCGACGCCGATGCCTGCGCCCTCTGGGCGATGAAGCTTGCCGAGGGCATCTCGATGCGCGACGCCGCGAACCTTGTCCCTAGCCCTGGCACCGACTGGCGGCCCAGCCGCGCAGCCCACCTCGCCGAGATTAAGGAAGTCACGGCCAGGAGCGGCCAGGCGGCCATGACAGAGAAGAAGTTTGGCGCCATCTGGAACACGGCCGCGGCGCTGCGGGCGCAGGTCCTCGCCGCGCTGGAGAGGGTGCCCGAGGGCGACGAGCAGGCCCGCCTCACTGTCGCGCTGGTGCCCGTCGAGCGCAAGCAGGAGGATGCCGAGGAGGACCAGCTCGTCAGGGAGGCCGTGGCCGAGAAGAAGGCGGCCGAGGCGGCGCAGCGGGAGAAGCCCAAGGAGGTGCGGGCCGACTTTTTCCGGAGCAGCGCCAGCGTTTCCGTCTCTGTGTTTGTCAAGGGCGTGCCGAAGGATGCGTTCCGCGCCGAGTTTACGGAGGACCTGGTACGTTTTACACCATCACAGCGGCAACAGGTGCATTTGTTTCGGGCTAGCTGACAACGGCACACAGGTACGCCTCAGCCACATCCCCGGCCACGAGCCCTGGTACGAGATTCCCCTCTACGGACAGATCGACCCCGCCCAGTGCAAGTCCACCGTCACGCCCAACAAGGTCGAGCTCAGTCTCAAGAAGCGCGAGCCCGTCAAATGGGGCACCCTCCGCCGCGCCGCCGATGCGCCGGCCGCTGCACCCGCCAAGGTGGCCGCTGCTCCCGCGCCAGCGCCCGCGGCCGCGGCCCCTTCGTCGTCCCGCACGGGTGCCAAGAACTGGGACAAGGTCCTGGCTGACGAAGACGACACGGAGAAGGAGAGCGTTAACGACTTTTTCAAGACGCTGTACAAGGGCGCGACGGACGAGCAGAAGCGCGCCATGATGAAGTCGTTCACCGAGAGCAACGGCACCTCGCTGAGCACCAACTGGGAAGATGTCAAGACGGGCAAGGTCGAGACGGTGCCGCCTGAGGGTGTCAATGTCAAGAAGTGGGAGGCGTAGGGTATTGCGCACGCGAGGGTGAAGGCAAGGTGCAGTCAGAAGGCCGAAGAATGAGGGCATCAACTTCAACATTCGTATGAAGCTCTGATGCGGCGCTTGAAGAGGGAGTCAATCAGTATAGACAGGAGTACGCCTGCCTAAATCATCACGAAATCACGACGTCATGCTCACTGTCTGTGCCAGCACATTGTGACTTTGTTGGTCTCCTCCGGTTGTGTATTGCATGCCAAGTTCGTAGGCCTATCATGATGGAACAAATCATGCAACAGCGCTCCCTAATGCCCCGACATCTTCTATTGAATCTCCGACCAGGCCCGAAGAGCTTGCTTCCTGGCCTCCAGAAATTCAGGCACCGCGTAGTTCCGCTCCACGCGCTTGATCGTGCTCCTCCACTCATCGATCCCGACGTACGCGCCCCGCAGGTGCCGGCCGCCCGACGAGGGGTCGAAGGCCGTCCGGCCGTGCAGGACGCGACGGTTGTCGAAGACGACGCAGTCGCCCTCCCTCAGCCGGCGGCGGATCATGTTGCCGTCCTCCTCGAGCATGTGCTGGAAGGTCGAGGCCGCGGCGTGCCACGCGGCGAAGCGCTTCCGCGCCTCGGGCGTCGTGGGCGCGCGCAGCGGCGTCTGGAAGGGCGGCGACCACCAGACGTCGGTGGGCAGCGCGCGGTACAGGCGCGCGACCGCCTCGGCGGTGTCCTGTTCCGACGCCGCGCCGGCGAGCACCTCGAGGGTCCCGGCGTCGAGCTGGCCCATGCCCTGGAAGACGGGCCGCGCCTGCTCGTAGAAGAAGCCGCCGTTGTCGTAGTGCCAGCCCAGGTTGGTCTCGGCGAGGGCCGCGGCCAGGTCGGGCGTGTGGACCATCATCTCGGCCGCCGTGCGCATGGCGTCGCTGAAGAGCGACTCGCCGCCGACGGCGTTGTTCTCGAGGCAGTGGAGGAACTGCAGCTTGGGCGGCGAGTGGAGGTAGAGCATGTCGGAGTGCAGGCCGAGGTATTCGCTCGTGTAGGCGACGTTCTCGGCGCGCGGCTTCGAGACGACGTCCCACGTGTTGCCGTAGAAGGTCTCCTTCAGGCCCCCGAATTGCAGGGCAATCGTCTTGACCGATTCGTGGTCCTTCGGCACGCCCGTGATGAAGACGAGACCAGACTCGGCGAGTTCGGTGACGGCTGCTGCAAAGTGGCCCTCGCCGGCCATCCAGTCTGCGTACGAGACCTCGCGCGGGTACAGCGTCCTGCGGCTCCATTTGCTTGCCGTGGGAACTGTGTGGTGCTGCAGCACGGCCAGATCCCGCGACGCGAACTCGGTATGCAGAGCCCTCCGGAGTTGCCCTGATGTGAAGACGGAGGTGTTGATGCCATCAGCAACGAAGCGGGGGATGTTGTTGCGCCATGTGATTTCCCAGTTGCCCTCGCTGTCCTGTCGGACGGACTCGATCGCGATGTCGACGGGAATATCGCCGGTGGCAAAGTTCTTGTTGCCAGACGAGGGGCTGGTGCTTTGGGGGCATCGGTCGCGCAGCCAGCCAGCAGGCACCTCGGTCGGAGGTAGATCCGGGCCTTCGATAGTCAGCAGGGTTGGGTCCGCCGCAGGAACACGGCAAACAACTGCAGCGGCTGGCTGTCCAGTGGCCGCTCTGCGTCGCTTCAACGATGCGGGCACGAGGGGAGGGCTTGACGCAGACGTAGCCGTTGTCGGGACACTGCCGGTGGCCTCGCCTTGCCAGAATCGCGAGCTCGTGTGGAATGACGTTGCAGGAGCAAGACATTTGACACATCGAGGGGTCGGTGGTGTTCGAGTGATCAGGCCATCCGCGTGCCGAGCGGCAGCTCCTTGGACGGCGCGCAGCGCTCGCGAACGTGCGTACATGGTGTGTTTTCTCCGGAGCAAAGATCCAAACAAGACAGTCGAACTATCACGGTTCGCGAAAAGGAAGATCATTAAAAACTGGCAAAGGAAAAAGGCGACGACGGAGAAGCCCCAGCTCAACCGACAAGCCGAGGAACATGTGCGATGGAAGCCGGGAGAGCTCCACGGTTTGAGCTCCACAGAGGGTTAGATCGATCGTCGAGAGCTTGGGCCTAGACCTGATAGAGGCATATTCGCGATGGCCTGTATGATCTAGGTGCAATCATGCTTACTTGAGTACATGCTCACACCTACTCACCACCATGTGGCGGCATACCCCTTCCTCTTCACAGCGTCATTTCTCATAAAGAGTCTCTTCCAGTTATTCTCATAGAGTCTCTTCCAGTAATCCTCATAGAGTCTCTTCCAGTTATTCTCATAGAGTCTCTTCCAGTAATTCTCATAGAGTCTCTTCCAGTTATTCTCATAGAGTCTCTTCCAAACACCTTTACCCCTGGATCTCGCTCCAGATCCAGTCACTCAACGTCTCGTTCTTTCCAATCCAGCTCTTCAAGCACGCCTCCTTCTCCAAGATGAGGTCCGCCACCAGCCGTCCGAACACAACGCTGCCCCAGTCATTGAGATGCGTGTTGTCGCCCTCCTTGAGATTCCACTCATCATGAGACCGCTGCTCGCCCACCGCCTCCACGAGCGCCTTGCTGTTCTGGTAGAGGTCGATGAACTGCGTCCTCGTCTCCTCCGCCGCAGCAATGGTCCTCACCCTCTCGTTCTTCAGGCTGTCATCCGTCACAGCGCCCTTGAAGTTCCGCCTCGACAGCGGCGTCACGAGGATGGGCGTCGCGCCGAGCGCCTTGATCTCGCCGGCCAGCGCGCCGAGGTTCTCCTGGTACATGTCGAGCGTGATGTTCTTGGCCGGCTTCTGGTCGTTGTGCCCAAACTGGATCGTGACGTACACGTCAAAGTCGGCCGCGTGCTCGCGCACCGCCGTCGTGACGAGGTCCCAGTGGCCGCCCGAGACGAAGTCGACCGTCGTGCGCCCGTTGCGCCCGTAGTTGGCGCCCGTCGCCGGGGGCACGAGGAAGGAGAGGAAGCCGTTGCCCCAGCCGCCGCCGCCCTCGGACTGCACCGCCGTTGTCGAGTCGCCGGCGAGGAAGAACGCCGCGGGCTTGGTGGAGCAGACTTTGGGGCACGAGGGCGCCGCTGCCGCGAGAACGGGCACGAGGGCTGCTGCCGCTGAGAGGGAGGCCTTCATGATGATGGAGTGCGTCTGGGCGGTTTGATGAGCGGTGCGAGAAGGACTGCCGTTCAACGGGATCAACGCTGCTCGATGACTGCAGCGACCGCTGGCTTAAATACGCCCTCGCCATCTCGGGGTAATGCGCGCGTGTCTCGACGAGCGCGCAACCAAATCGTAGAGGTAAACCGTCGATAGAGATCGCCCAAATGCCGTGGACGCTCGCATCGCGGATGGGATCAATTTCTCCGTCAATGGCGAGTGGCCAATGGCCGCTACTGCAGCGCCCTGAACCTGGTAATGTGGCTGCTTGCCGGAGCTAACAACGCGATTTTGCCTGTTCGAGCGTCCCGCTCGCGATGACTTCCTTCAATCGGACCAGCGGAACATGGCCATGATGATCCACTGCAACGCGGGGTTGGTGTGGGGTACATGTGGAAAAACAAGCATACGTATTTCGCCGTCTTTCCTGGAGCCTTGGAGTTCACAGCAAATTGTGACAGTGCGTCTTGGCTGATTCAAGTTGGTACAATATTCAGACATTTCCTGATTTGCCTTGTTCGCCTGGCCGATGCCAAAAGCCTTTGGTTTACATTGGTGTTCGTCCGGAGGGTACATAGTCGCTTTTCAGTCGCCAAAACTTGCATCGCATCATCTATTGCGGTTGCTCGACCACCGCCTGACCATGACCTCCCGGATCTTGTACAACTTGAGCGCCGCCGCAGGACCCTGCTCGAAGGCCTTGTCGAAAATCGGCGGCGGCGGCACGTCGACGTAGACCAGCACAAGGCTCTTGTGCACATGTGCGAGGACACGCACCACGCCATGCAGCCAGTGCCATGTCTTTTGTGGCACGGGATGCTCGTTTTCCTTCCACCACGCGTGTGAATAAGAAGGCAGGATGATGACGCCAAATTCAGCGTGATCGAAGACAGGGCCTTTGGCATACAGCATCCAGTCCATGCCAAATTTGATACCCGGCCGTGGTACCCAACCGAGCGACCGGAAATGATGGTACACTGCGTAGTTGAGAAGGAAACTATCGTCGGGTAGCAGTGCTGTCGGCGGCAGAGGCGGGAATACTGCGTTTTGGCGGAAGAGCGTCAAGAGGGAGAACGTGTCGATCGGCATTTTCGTTTGGGGATCCAAGACCTTGAGAGTGCCGAGGCCGAAGCTCAGGAAGAGCGCTTCCTCGCCCGTCAACTGGAGGTGTTCCTTATTCAGGATCTCCCCTGTCGTCTCCAGCATCTCAGGAACAGGTTTGTGTCGTAGAGAACCGTTGGGCCACGCCGCGTCACGTTTCGCGCCATGTGGTGATCCATTGGTTGTCTTGTCACTTATCGAGGCATGGCTTGGACTGGGAGGATCTGAGTGCTGGAACGTGGCCGACTCGACGCGGGGCGAGAACCGCACACTCTTGCGACGTTTGACCGTCTTGCCTTCGTCGGGCGCATTGTCATCGGGTGGTTTCGCGTGGCCGTTGAGGTCCTCTCCTGTGGTAGATACCGACGAGCCGTTTACGGCGTGTCCGTTTGCAGACTGTGGGTCCGGCGGTGTGTCAAGTGAGCTTTCACTGTCATCAGGTATCAGGTCCGCAGCCGCAGCAATGGCCTCTGCGGGAAGAATAGGATGCTCAACAGCAAGAGGAACATCGACAGACGAGTTGGGCAGCAAGAGGAGCTCCAGTGGCCCAGTTGGCGGGGCCTGCACGGCAGCAATCACGGCTGGAACTTCGGGCTGGGGCACGGATGAAGTGCCCGTAGAGCTGCTATGTGCGATCGCGTGCGGAGCTTCTTCCAGTCGGACTTGGCGGATGGCGTCTTGCTCTGCCCTCGCTCTTTCCCACTTCATCTTGATACGCTCCTCTCTTCTACTCGTGGTCAATTCCTCGCTGACGTGCGTCTGCACGAGGCCGCGGCGGACCTTTTCTCGCTTGAGCCAGTTGGGCTCGCTTCGGCTGAATTTGCCTTTTCCATAAAAGCCCTGTTCCCACAAAGCTCGGATGGCCTTTTCATCGTAGACATGGACGGAACCCGACTCGGGTGAACAGACGGCTTCCCATATTACTGAGGGCTCAACTGGGGGTGGGGAAAGCACCTGGCTCGCCCACGCCCAGGCCAACTGGAGGAGAGATACGGGATTGTTCGGGTAGAACGAGGGCAGTGGAAAGGTCCTGATCGGAGCCGGCAGAGCGTAGATCTGATGCAACGGGGTTGTCTTGGGCCGCTGGGGCCGCGGTTCTGCTTGCGCAGGAGACGCTGTAGAGGACTTGACGCCATTGGCGGCAGGCTGAGGTGCCGGGGACTGAGCTTCAGCCATGGCTATCTCGCTTCATCTCTGTTCTTTGTGATCGTTAGCTTGCGGTACTTGACGCGTTTCCCCCAAGTGCCTTAGGGAGAAGTAAAACCATGAACAAGCAGATCGTATGCATCAGATACCGTTGTAGTCTATATTGTTTTGCCTCAGCGAGGCCAATGAAGGACACTCTAAGCACAATGTAAAAAAAGGTGTCATCATCGCAAGATCTGGCCGAGGCCCACGACTTCGTGTGCCAAGCCGTGTGCCGCCATGCTTCAAAAAGCTGAAAACAAACTTCATGACTTACTCAATTGAGGGAAGCTGGCCCCATGGGTGTTATGGGCAGTGAGTTAGTGCAGACATTCGAGGACCGAGCCCGATATCTGATGCCTAAGTACGGGTTGATGGGAGAAGGAAGAGGCAGGAAGGGAATGGCGAGGTCTTCGCAGATTTTGGAGTCGGGTTTTCTAGGTCCCCACAGCGAGGCTGGCAAATCACAAGAGCCCTAATGGGTCGAGCTTTCAGCGGGGTCGTCCAGAGCGGAAAAACACGGCTCGCCGATGTCTGCTGTCGCAGCACCAACTATGATGAGCATTGGGACACCTGATGGCAGAAATACAGGGCGCGACATCTGCCGACCGCTTTCTTCTGGCAGATGCGGTCTGTCATCTCGCCAAGTGGGGCACCCATTTCGCAGGTCTCCTCATACGAACACCATGGCCGTCCATTTCGCGTGAGAGTTTCGCATCGTGTCTGATGCTACCCACTCCATTGTTCCTCGCCATGTGCAACCGTTGCGTTGCCCCTCCCTAGAGTCGGTGACGTGGCAGGCATTGACGACTAATGACTTGAACGACTGCATGAATGGCGTTTCCTTAAAATCCATCGCCTTTTCCCCCAGATCTTATCCAGCGCAACATCATGCTCGACCTTTCACTTCTCGTTCAGGGAGCTGCGTACTTGGCGGGAACATGGAGCGTCTTCATCTTTCTGGTCCAGTGCATTGGTAATGCGAGGATGTTCGTGAGAGTACACCAAGCCCTTCCAGTCCCCCCCACTGACACGAGAATAGCTTCACAAAGTACGCCTCGCGACCTCGTCCAGCTGTTTCCTCGAACCTACCCTCGGCAGATGTGCCACACATCACAATCATCCGTCCTGTCAAGGGCCTCGAAACCGAGCTCTACCAGTGCATCGCCTCCACATTTCGACTCGACTACCCGCGCGACAAACTGACCATTCACCTGTGCGTGGCCGACAAGTCCGACCCAGCCTACGCTGTCCTCGTCCAGCTTGTACGAGACTTCCCTGGCTTCGACGCCCGAGTTCTTGTCGAGAAGGAAGACCCTCTGCTCCATGGCTCTGACGGCCACGTCAATAATCTGGGTCCAAACCCCAAGATCCGGAACATCAGTCGGGGCTATCGCGAGGCGAAGGGAGACCTCATCTGGATAATCGACTGCAACATCTGGGTTGGGCGGGGGGTGGCAGGGCGCATGGCGGACAAGCTGCTGGGCCTGCAACATGACGGGAGTCGCGCGACGCCCTACAAGTTTGTCCACCTGCTGCCCTTGGTTGTAGATATCATGGGGCTCTGGGACCGCACCTCCGAGTCGCAAGCCCTTCTATCCGCTTCCTCGGAAACTGGTACTTCCTCTGATCCGACAAAAGTCAAGCCCAACCAGTCTCTCCTCACGCAAATCCAACAGTACGGCGGCGGTCGCTTGGACGAAATGTTCATGGCGACCACCCACGCCAAGTTCTACAGTGCCATCACCACGGTCGGCGTCGCGCCCTGCGTCGACGGCAAGTCCACCATGTTCCACAAGTCCCACCTCGGCATGCTTCCGGACCCCACGCGGAATCCTGACCTGCCCACCGACAAGAGCCACCCAACCGGCATCGACTACTTCTCGGATTACATCTGTGAGGACCACCTCATCGGCGATCTTCTATGGCGATCAAAGCTGCCCGGACTTCGCAACCATGGCCTTGTCTTTGGAGACGTTGCGATTCAGCCCATGGCCGGCATGTCGGTGCAGGCCTACATTGCGCGCCGAGTCAGATGGCTTCGTGCGAGGAAATGGACCGTCATCGCCGCCACCATCGTTGAGCCTGGTGTCGAGTCACTTTTGTGCTGCTCCTACTCTTCCTTTGCTATCACCACCATTCCGTGGTTCAACCAGACCTTCGGCATCCCTCAGACGTGGAGTGCCATGGGAGTCGCATGGCTCGCATCGGTTACGCTTTGGATGATCGGAGACTGGCTCGCCTACAACAAGCTGCATGCTGGAAAGACGGTTGAGGTTGACGAGAACACGCCCAGGTTTGCGAGGGGTACCGGCAGTCCCGGCGGCGCACCGCGCCGACCGTTCCACGAGTGGCTGCCCACGTGGATAGGGCGTGAGCTTCTCGCCTTGCCAATCTGGACGTGGGCCGTGCTGCTTGGGACGACTGTGGTGTGGAGGGGTCGGACTTTCAACGTGCGCATGGACATGAGCGTGGTAGAGGTCGGAGACGAATCTACCAGCACACATGGTTCGTCCACCAGCGTAAATGCGCAGACTGAGAGTGCTCGTTCTCGAAGCAAGAATAGGCTAGATTAGATTTTTTAGACTACACCACTATCAAGAAGCTCAATGACATTCTGTCTATTGTCCACATGTTGTGGGCATTTGCTTGAATCGTGTGCGCCTTGGTGCTGACACTGCGTCACGTAACATTCGGGATCGCCGCATCAAAAATGCCTTACGAATACTCAAACTCGCTGCGTTTTGTGGTTGACATGTGTTATGCATAACACATGGTTTGTACATTTCTATTGTAATCTACAACGAATCTGAACATCTCCAATCCTATTCCATTACTATAGGGGGACGTAGGTGCCGTTGCGACAGTCGATGCCCAGGTTGGGGTTCAGGTCCGCAGTGGCCTTCATGCAGATGACACTGGGCGCCGTCATATCTTGTGGGTAGATGCGCATGTTGTCAAACTCAAAGCCCTGGCACGAATCATCCTCGTTACACTCGACAATGATTGCCTCGTTGTGCTTGAGATTTGGGAGGCCAACGTTGTACCAGCAAGGCTTGAGAGATTGTCAGTGACACGAGCCATGCAAAGTCCATGGGGGGACACGTACGTTGGAGGCGCAGGAGCCATCGCCCGGGTTGTAGCTGTTGATCGAGCCGGCCCAGTTGTCCCACTTGAAGTTGCGCATCTGCACGGACGAGTTGTTCGGGCGGTTCGCGGACGCCTTGCCCTGGTCACTGTAGGTCTGGGTGATGAAGATGGGGAATGTGACGTTGTGGAGGCGGATGTTCGACCACGAGACGTCCTTCACGAGGCCCTGGGGGGTTGGTCAGTATCGTGCTAGACGCGCGCAAGATGGCCTTTCTGCTTCACGTACCTGGCCGCCGACCCACGACTTGAAGCGCGCGGCGTACAGACCTCCGGCGACGGTGATGTCGTCGAATCGAATGTTGGACACGGTGTAGAACTTCTTGGCGTCGGAACCAAGGGAGCCGATGCTCATGCCGTGGGTCTGGTATCCGATGATGCTGCGCTCGACAACGACGTTCTTCGCGCCGTCGCTGATGGCGAAGGCGTCGTCGCCGTTGTAGATGACGCAGTCCGTGACGTGAACATCAGTGGCGCCGATGCCTACGCCATCCGTGTTGAAGGGGAAACTCCAGTCCTCGGAAACAGAGTCAACGACGGCATTCGCGATCCTGATGTTAAATCCCTTGACGGCAAGATTCCAGGCGACGGGTTTGGACGACTTGAAGTATTTCATCACACCGTTGGTGGCTTTGAAAGCCATGAGATGCGGACGGTTGGGGAGACCGGTGCCTCCGGCCTTCGCGTTGGCAGACCACCATGCCTGGCCGTAGCTGTAGATCCAGCCATGTGAGATCTGAGGACATCGTCAGTTGGTATGTATCACTAGCATTCGATTGCAATTCGACGCACATCTGAGTTACCGATGTACTGTATGTCGGTGCCCGCAAAGTCGAACCAGTGGCCGTTGCCACCTGCAACGATCTTCTGCACGGCGGAGATATCCTGGGGCAGATGCAGATTGCCTTGAACCGAAAGGATCACGTTGGTGAGGTTCAGAGCCGCAATGGGCTCGAAGACGTTGTAGTTGGACCCCTCCTCGAACAAAATCAACGAGTCCTTGTTGCAACGATCAAGAACCTCTTGGATGGCTGCCGAGTCCGATGAAGTGCCCCCAGAAGCGGGGACCACGCACTGCTTGCGGCACGCTGCTGAGGCGGTACCCAAAAGGAGGACGAGACTGAGGGATCGGAGAGAGACCATGGTGGCGAACGAAGGAGATCGAGGCGAGAATCTGTTGAGTCTGCTGGCTACCTACTTACCTGCTCCGAGCCACTCCAATGAGCTTCTTAAGTATGTTCAACCATCTTGGCTTACCCCAAAATCTACCCCCAGTCTTCACTCCAGACGAACCATCCCGGAGGCTAATTACACCACGGGGCCGGTTCGTCGAGGGGTAACCACCTTTCAAAAGGAGACCTGTATGGACGGAAAAAGATGCGCCGCAGCCTTCACTCGACTAGCGACCGGACCACATCGTCAGGATATCCACTCCAAATATTACGGTCAGTCAAGATACAGGCCAGGATGGAAGAGGCTGCTGAACCGCGTGGTCATTTCCAGGGTTCGGTTAGTGTGCCGTCTTGGCGCGGCAGCTTTGGGCCGAACGTGGGCCGCGCCAGGGTCGTTCCCGGGGGGTAGCGTTGCTGCCAACCTCTCAGATCGCGGGGTGCCAAGTAATTTCGGAGTGTGCTTGACTACACCCCTGCTTAGTACCCGACTTGGATAGAAGCCTACGCAAGTCCGTACGGCCGCTGGGTTTCAGGGAGATTTAGAAGCGTGATCGTGATCTTTTTACCTTCTTGCAATGGGCCGCTAATGCAAAAGTTTGTTTAAACACACTTTGTTTACTTTTATTTAAGGTACAGCGCTCCGTAGATGAACGGATTGAGACCAACTCGCGCAAGGTTCTCGGCAACGTTGATCCCCGTACGATATAGAGCGCGCGCAAGGTTCTCGGCAACGTTGATCCCCGTACGATATAGAGCGCGACTGGGCATAAGCTTATAGAATTAACATCAAACTACTCCATACCTGAATTGCTTGCCATTTCTCCTATAAAACTGTGGTCAAGACTTTCGGTAAGGGCAGTTGTTCGCGTTCGCCTGTTCGGTGCGGGCAGCTCTTCTTTTAGCTAGGGTAATCGTAGAATATATAATAGTTCCTTAGGAACTATAATGTATATAGATAGTTATAAGTCTAGCGTAACTTAAAGCGTAGTCTCTTAAAGCCCTTACTGATCCTATAGCATATCTATTACGACCTCGCTATAGACTTTATAATAGACCTATTATTAATAGGATCTAGGAAGCTACGCTACCTATAGGTAATTATTAATAGGCTCTTAAAATTAATTACCCTAGAAGTAATAGGGTTAATAGATATAGAAGCCTATACTAAACGGTTCTTAAACTATTATTTCCGCTATTATAGTATATTTAAGTCGATAATTAATAATAGAGGCTCGAACTAGATAAATAGGTTCTAGACTTACTTCTACCTCCTCATTAGGATAAAGTAGCGACTTAGTATAATATACTACTTATAGATAGATAGGAGCTCGGAACGACTTAATTAGGAGACATAATTATATTTTAGACCCTATATATACTATATATAGGATAATTAATATAATTATTTAATAATTGCCTAGCTAGCTATTAATAACCGAGCTAGCTCGACGATTAGAATAAGCCCTTTCTTTACTATTTATAGGTACTATATCGATTAGATATAAGTCGGCTAGATATTAGCGCTAGGACGCTATAAATTTAAAGCGAGAGAGCTAATAGAATACCTCTAAGAAATAATAGACTTTATATAAACTAGTATAGCTATAGCTTAAATAAGGATAGAGGAAAACGCTAATTACTAAAAGTAATTATTAGAGAAATATAGGGTAAGCGATTATATTTAATTATTACTAATTAACTTTAGAATAAAGAGGCTATCTAAGAAGCTCGATTAGCTATATTAGAAATACTATATAATGAAGATAATTAGTTTATATATTATAAAGCTTAATATATTAAATAGGGTTTATTCGAGGTTTTATATAGACCTCCTCTATTATATCTATAATAACCCTCTACTAGGATAGCTAGTATATAATAAACGACCCGAGCCCATTTACGAGGATACTATAGGGGTAATATAGTTAATCGATAAGATATTCTATACGAGGACGTAGCGGAGAAGTAGAGGATCCTATCGAGAAACGCTAATACTATAATAAGGATACTCCGAATTAACGTAGGAATTAATCTCTAGATTTAAGGATATTAATATATTAAAGGAATTTAAAGAACGATATAGCTTAATCTAAGAAAACGATAGATTTATAGACTCCTATTAATAAATAATTATAATAAATATAAAGAGGAAATATAGAATAAGCTATATAATTATAGTATATTTAACTTAGCTTTAAATAAATACTATTACTAGTTAAGCGGCCCGCTAAAGCGAGCTACCCTTAAATAATATTAGAATAATAAATAAAAACTATAAACTAAAGGGGAGCTATTAAAGTAATTCCTTTATATCGATATAGCTTAAACGATATGAAAATATAATAAAAACGCCCTAGAAAAACTCTAAAAACGTAATAAAGCTATTTATTCTTTATCCTAAATAGTAGGCTCCTCTTTAACGATTTTAGAATCTATATCGGCCTCGGTAATAGTAATAAAGCGTTTAAGGAATAACTCTATATAACCGAGATTAGCTTAGATAGCTGGCTTATAGACGGTAAGGGTAGTATTAGTAGGCTATAAGATAGTAGCGGGGGTAGAGGTAGTAATTATAGAGGATAGGGTAGCGGCCTTAGTAGTAGCCTTAGTATATATAGTATAGATAGTATTCTCAATCTAATAGAATATAGCGATAGCGTCCTCCTAAGTATAGCGGGTCTATTATAAATTAGAAGCGAACTAGAAGCGAAGATAGAGCGAGAACGTAAATATACTATAATATTATCGTTAATAATATAGGTAGTAATAGTATTAATAAGGGTAATAGTAATAGTATAAGCCTTAGGGATTATAGCGATATAGAGGTAATTAGCGTAAATATATTTAAAGTACTTATAGTTAATATTTATAATAAAAAATATTAGAAAACGTAGTAATATTATAATATAGGAATATTTATTATATTAATTATAATATTAAACTAATATTAAGGGATTACCTAGATCGGTAATTACTATATAGGATTCACTAATATAGTAATTACTAGGGCTAGGATTTATAGCTCTTAGGAGTATATAATTTATAGTTTACGTAATCGGTAAATTAGATAGGTATATCTAATTTATATAAATAGTAGTAATTTAGAGAGATAATAAAAATAATTATTATAAATCTTATATTACTAATCCTACCTATTTAGAGCTCTTAAGTATAGCTAAAATAATAAATCGGGGTTTATATAAATAGTAAAGCCCTTTTAATGTTAATTAATATTACGTTTAATATAATATAGAATAATTAGAGCTAGAGAAGTTAGGATTAATCCTATAAATAGTAAATTTACTATATATAAGCTTATTAATTATACTTTATAAATAATCGTAAAAGTACTATTTACTTTAAGTATTTTAAGATTCTTATAAGAGCTTAGTAATAGGGAAATCCCCTATTATATAATCTATAGGAATACTATCTACTTCGAGTATCTTAGGACTCTTATATCTAAGATTACTACCTAAGCTATATTACTAGCTATTAACCCTAATAAACGAAGCTCTATAGAATAGTTAATTAGCTATAATAGAGCTTTAATAAAATTAATAATAATAAATTCCTCGGATTATAATAATAGCTCTATAATAGAGCTAGAGAGCGCTAAAAAGATATAATAGGAGTTTAATAGTATTCTAAAGAATTTAATATATTATATTTAATATAGAAGGTTAGGGAGGGTCTTAATATTAATTTTATTATTAATAGAATAGAATTATAATTCCCTAGATTATTAGATTTAGTATCTATAGATCTTAAAAGCATTTAGATCTTTAAAGTAATAAATATATATAGAATTATAAAAGGAGTTTACTTCCTAGAAGTATTTATTAAAGACTTCTAGGGATAGATTAAAGATAATTTCGATTCCTATAATTTAACGATTATTTAAGCGCTAAAGGTATATCTAGTAGATTATAGGATCCCTGTTCCTAGAATAATAAATATTAAAACGTTAAAGAGATTAATCTTAATACTTTTATAGGAAAAAATACTTAATATAATAGAATCGATTATTATTAACTAGGATTTAGTATTCTAAGGAGTAGAGGAATAAGGAGGATAATAGGATAATAAATAATAATTTATAAAGACTATTTAACTATTCTAAATCCGAGTCCTATAAAATAAGAAGATAGATCCCTATTAGCCCTTAATTCTAGGGTTATCTAATTAATAGAATAAGTAATCTAGTTAATAAGAGATTATACTTTAATTATAAAGAAATAAGACTTTACCCCTAAATATTATATAAAACCTATTACCCTAGTATTATATTCTATTATTATATAAATTAATTAATTTATTAATTAATAGATCTTTAATTAAATAATTTATATTATTATAGAATAAAGAGAATAATTATTTTAAGGAGATCTATAATATCCTTAATAATAAAATAAAGATATTTATAAACGTTTATAAATTACTATAAATCTAATATATATAGCTCTATATACTCTTCTTAAATATACTTTTAGAGTATATATAATCTTTCTTCCTAGAATATATAAGCCGAAGTATATACTTCTAGTAAATATATTAAATAATTAAATAATAATTCGATCTAGAGATTAATAGAGTATAATATTATATAAATTAGAGCTTAATAATATTCTATTCTATAATAATAGAAGTTAATAATATAGGAAAGCTATAAATAGGAATTCTCTAGATCCTTCTAGATAGGCTTTAATAATATTAGAGAATACTTAGCCCTATATTTAAAGAAGAGATTTATCTTTATATAAATACTCTAAGGGTAGTTTAAGGTATCTTAGAGTTAAAGATTATATTAATAAAGCTAGAATAATCTTTTAATAAAGCTAGAATAATCTTTTAATATACTATCTATATAGTTTAAGAATATATTAAAGGTAGAAGAGAATACTAGAATACTTAAATACTTCTATATTAATAAACCTTATAAGAGTAGATATTGCTAAGCTAATAGAAGGGAAGATTATAAAGAGTAGTTAATATATAGAATTAATAATCGTTAGCTATTTAGAACTCGTAAATACTAAATATATTCTAAACTAGATTAAAGATCGACGAAATACTCTTTTAAAGAGTAATAACACTTAAAAGTATTAAACTAATATTAGGGAATCGCCTAGGACGGTAATTACTATATAGGATTCACCGATATAGTAATTACCGGGGCTGGGATTTAGTGCTCTAAAGTATAGGATTCCCTAATATTAGTTTAATAAAAAGAGTAATAGAAATATATATAGGAAGTATATAGAGATTAATAGAAAGGATATTATTAATTTCTAATAATAATAGAACCTATTAAGAGCTCGGAATTAGATAATCCTATTTCTAATAAGCTAAGAGTAAATAACGTTTATAAGTCTAATCCTAAGAGCGAACTAATAAATACTTATATTATATACTTCCTAATAAATAAATCGTTTTAATATAAAATTAAAGGGAATAGCTTAAAGCTTAAAATAATAGCTCTAATAGAATAGTTCTTTATTTAATATTAGATTAATAATACTTCTATTTAATATAGTATTATCCTTAATATAAATATAATATTAATTTCTATAATAGGAGCTTTATAAATAAGGGCCCTAATAGCTCTAATACTAAGCTTAATAATTAATAAATAGGGAATAAAGGCTAGAATAAGATTTAGAATAGGAAATCCTATTTCTATAATAAAGGAGATTATTATTCTAATATTAATTAAGAAAATTATATTCTATATTATCCTAATAAATACCCTATTCCTCCTTTATATTAAAGATATAAATAATCTCGGAATCTATTTAAATAATATATATAATAAGCTAATAAAGTATATTAAGGAGATCTAGGAGTATATATCTATTTTCTATAAATAGAGCTATTTATAGTTCTTCTTAGATATAAAGACCTATATTAGCTCCGGGATTATATATATAATAAAGATAGAGAGTAATAGAATAGCGTTTCTAATAGAATAGAGCTTTAATATATTTATAAATAGTTTAATTACCTATCTATAGAGAAGCTATAGAACCTATTCTGAAGAGTAAACTATAATATAAATCGGGATACTCTAGAGCTAATAGACCGCTTCTATTATTATTATTAGATTAAAAGGAAGTCTCTATAATATTTTAAGTTTATTCTAAGATTAAATATCGACTTTAATTATAAGATTTTAATTAATATTATATATTTAAATAGAAAGCTTATTCTTTATATAATCGATATAAATATAGGATTTTAATCTATAACTTATATTCCTAATTTTATAGCTTATATAATATAGGAACCTCTTAAGAGGTATTAATTAAATACCTATCTTAGGCCTCTAGATATTATAATTATTAATACTAGAATAAACTTTACTTTTATAGAATTTAGAATAGAAATATACTTCCTAAGTATAATCTATTATTAGATCCCTATAGAGGCCTATTAATTAATTAATAAGGTTAAGAGCTATTATAAGCCGATTTATAGAATATATAAGATCTTAAAAGTAGAGTCTTATAATATAAACTTAGAATTACTATTTTAAGGAGTAATAAAGGTAATAAATAATACTATTAAGCTTAATAGATTAATACTTATATTATTTATATTTAGAATAATACTTAGAATTATTATTAATATAGTATTTACTATAAACTAGATATAGTATATTAAAGTAGTTAATAAAGCGATAATAGAGCTTTAATAAATAGTTACTAAGTAGAAGATTAATAATACTTTTAATACCTATAATAAACTAGATATTAAATAATTATTATTAAGATTACTAGAACTAGGAAGCGATATTCTTATATTCCGAGAATAGGAGAAATAGATAAATCTTTATAAAATTATATTAATTTCTAATATAGTAATTATAGTAGATATAGTTAATAGCCTAATAGAGTTTAGAGGAATATATATTAAGCTATATAATAGATTACTAGATTAGGAAATTAGGGAGATAATAGTAATCCGAATTCTAGAGACCCTAGAATTATTTAAGTATTTAAAGCTAATTCTACTATAACGATATAAGAGATCTAGGAAGTTAATAATACTATAAATCTATTATAAATAGCTTTTATAGATTATAAAAGTAATATAATTAGGACTTTATAGATCGAGTATTAATTTATTATTAAAAGGGAATAATAGAATTATAATCTAGCTATTTAATTATATAATAAAAGTAGAATAACGACCTCTAGGAAGCTATTTAAATAGTCCGATTAAGAGGAAATCGACTTACTCCTAATAGCTAGAGTAATTATACTAATTAGGAGATCTACGTTCCTAAGTACTAAGATCTTTAGATATTAATTTATAAAAGAAATAAAAAGCCTCCCTTAAGCCCTATATAAGAAATTAAGATTAATAGTTTAAGGATATAGTAAGTAGGAGAAGATAATATTATTAATATAATTATTTATAATTATATATTATAATTAATAGCTAATCCTAGCGATTACTCTAATATTATAATAATATAGCTATTAATTAATACTTTATAATATTAATTAAGCTTATACTTAGAGCGCTATAGATCTATTATATAATGTTCTTCTATATATTCCTAAGGAGCTATAATATAAATACCTTAATAAGATCGTCTTCTATATTATAAAGCTACTCTATAATATCGTAGAGTTAAGTCTTTATTAGTTTATAACCTATTAATACTATTATAGAGAATACTTAAACGTTATTCTAATAGGCTACGATCTATATTTACTTCTAATTAGAACTAGAGAGAGCTTTAGATTAATTAGAATATAGATTAATAATATTCTTAATTTTTGAGAGCCTATATTTATATAAAAGGAATAAATAGAGCTCGATAATACTAGCTTCTAGGCGAAGCCTACTTCTATCCTAAATATAGGTTCTAAAAGTATCTTTAATAGCTATATTATTAAAATCGGAACTAAAGATCTAATAATTTAATAGAAAGGCTAAAGTAATTATCTAGAGCTAGTAACCCTAGGAATAGTAAGCTTAGAATAATAATATATTACTTAGAGAGCTTATAATACCTATATTATTTTAATCTATTAATTAGAAATAGCCTTCGATTTCTCTATTATCGCCTAAGCTAAGAACCTTTAAAAAGAAGACTTTAAATAGCTTAATAAACGTATATAATAGTAGATCGCTAATATAAATTATAGCCTAAATTATATATACCTCGATCTTTTAATAGTTTAATTTTATATATTTATTAATAGCTCCTTCGCTAATAATAAGGACTTTAATTTATAGATCGGATTCATTATCCTCCTAAATAATAAACGATCTAGTAATTAAGAGAATGCCTTTATAGTATATAATAATATCCTCTATTAGTAATCTATTAAATATAAATAGATTATATATTTAGTTCTAATTAGGGAAATCTATAGGATAATTAATAGCTTTAATATAGCTTATATCCTTAAATAGATACTCTAAGAGATCTATAAACGCTTAGAATTACTACTCCTATAAATAATTATCTATATTAATAACTATTTACTCTATTAATACTTTATTTAATTAAATATAATAATAGAGAAACGCTTAATAATAGATCTTATAATATTATAATAAAGCTATAAAGAATATAAAGTCGATAAAATTCATTAAATTACTAGAAGTAATAACTCTATAGATTTAATAATTAAAAGAATATTAAATTAAATATTAGAAACGCTAATAAGCTCTAATAAAGTTATAATTAGGATTAAAGGATAGATTAAACGTTAAGAAAAGAATAATTAAAGAGTAAAGGTAAATAATATTAAAAGTAATTAATAAAGCCTAAGAAGGGGTACCCTAGGAATAGTAAAATAATAGAATAATAGCTTTAAAAATAGATTAAGCTTTAGAGTCTAAGGACTCTAAGCCTAATTACTTAAGAGAGTCCTACTATAAGTAATCGAAGAGCTATAGAGTAATAATATACTTAGCCGCTTTACGCTCTATATTATTAAAACTATTTAAATCTTTATTAAAATCATCGCCCTCTTTAGCCTCCTCCTCCTTAATAATCGATAATATACTTTTAACGATAATATATTATTTCTCTATATCCTATATCCTTTATTAATAGATTATATAATTAAATAATTAGAGAAATATTAGAGAAAGGAATTTATTAGCTTATTCTTCTTATCCTAGGCCTCTAAAAACTTTATAATAAGCTTAAAAGCATTAATTAAATTAAGATAATAATTATTAAAATTATAGATATTAGAAAATAGAGATTATAGAAGTTTATATTTATTTATAAGAATACTTAGAAGTATATTTATAATATTAAGAGCCCTTAAGCTCTGGATCGTAATATATACTATTTATTAAGAGGGCTTTACTACTTATATAAACCCTAATTTATTACTTTAGCTATACCTAAGAGCTCTAAATTAGTAGGGTAGGTAATATAAGGGTTATAATTATTAATAATTCTATCTCTCTAAATCACTGCTACTTACGTAAATTAGATATACCTATCTAATTCACTAATTATATAAGCTATGAATTACGTACTCCTAAGAGCTATAAATCCCAGCCCCGGTAATCACTATATCGGTAAATCCTATATAGTAATTACCGACCTAGGTAATCCCCTAATATTAGTTTAATACCGGCTATCTTTTCTTTATAGATAGGATTACCTAAGGGACTAATATCGGGCTCTATTACCTATATTAATAGCTACTCTAATATACTTATAATCCTGTAGTCTCTAGCGTATTAGATCTATTATCCTAATCTATAAAATGAATAAATAAATAAGTAAATAAATAATAATAGGAGAATAATAGATAGAATAAGGAAAAATATAGCTTAATATTATTATTCCTATAAACGCTAAATCCCTAGTCCCTAGCGCTATAGATTAATTAAACTAGCTACTAAATAGCTCTCTAAGGAAACGAATTAAATTATAATTAAATAATAGGAATAGGCTTTTAAACCCTTTAATAAAGGAAATAAATAGTAATTAAATAGTGCTCTTATAATAGCTAGATATAGGCTTCTAAAGTCTCTAGATCGCTAATATATTAATAGAGGGTAGGAGAATAATTATTATTACCCCTTTTATTAGCTTTCTCGATAAGAATAATAGAATTAAACCGCCTTCGATAAGAATAATAGAATTAAACCGCTTAAATAGGATTAATAGATCCTATTAAGCTAGTTTAGTAAATACTATACTCTATAGATCTGTATATCTAGTTAATAAGTTATAATAATTCTATTCCTTTTACTTTCCCTCTTCCCTATAATAATTCTTTATTTTTAAGATTAATTAGCTTAATTTACTATTTTAGAGCTCTAATAATTATTAAATCCTTATTTTTACTATTCTCTCTCTCTCTCTTTTTCTCTTATCCTAGCCTCGATAATACTACTTAAGTATAAAGTCCTTATACCTATTGCCCCTCCTACTAAGAGAATAGTAAAGCGTAAAAACCTAATCAGCACTAATCGTAGGAGCTACTAATCTAGGATATAATATACATATATAGTAATATTTATAAGGTCCCCTATTTAGGGTACTTAAAGTCTTATCTTATTAATAAGTAAACTAAAACTAATACTAATAGCGTATACTACGATTTAGAGCCTAAGGGTTCCTATTATTATAAATATACTTCTAAGTACTTTTATAAATTAATATAAGCTTCTATAATCTCTATTTTCTAATATCTATAGCTTTAACGATTATTATCTATAGTCTAATTAGGGCGTTTAAGCTTATTATAAAGTTTTTAACTATTTAGGATAAGAATAAGAAACTAATAAACTCTCTTCTCTATTATTTCCTTAATTATCTAATTATATAATTAGCTAATAAAGGATATAGGATATAGAGAAGTAATATATTATTATAAAAGGTATATTAACGATCGCTAAGGAGGAGGAGGCGAAGAGGGGTAACGACCTTAATAAAGACCTTAATAATCTTTATAATATTAATTATAAAGTAGCTAAGCGGGCTATAGCTCTATAGCTCTTTAATTACCTCTAGTAGGACTTGCTAGAATAATTAAACTCGGATTTTTCGGATTCCGAGGCCTAGTCCGCTTTATAGAATAATTATTTTACTATTTTATTAATTATAGGGTCGTCGTTTTTACTTCTAGGGTACTCGTTTTTAAGCTTTATTATATTTTTATTAATATTAATTACCTTTACCCCTTAATTATTCTTTTCTTAATATTTAATTTATCCTTTAATCTTAATTATAACTTTATTAAAGCTTATTAGCGCTTTTAATATTTAATTTAATATTCCTTTAATTATTAAATCTATAGGGTTATCGCTTTTAGCGATCTAATTAATTTCGTTAACTTTATATTCTTTATAGCTTTACTATAACGCTATAAGATCTATTATTAAGCGTTTCTCTATTATTATGCTTAATTAAACTAAGTATTAATAGAGCGAGTAGCTATTAATATAGATAATTATCTATAGGAGTAATAGTTCGAAGTATTTATAGATCTCTTAGAGTATCTATTTAAGGATATAAACTATATCGAAGCTATTAATTATCCTATAGATCTTACTAACTAGAACTAAATATATAACCTATTTATATTTAATAGATTATTAATAGAGGATATTATTATATACTATAAAGGCGTTCTCCTAATTATAAAAACGTTTATTATTAAGGAGGATAATAAATCCGATCTATAAACTTAGGTCCTTATTATTAATAAAGGAACTATTAATAAATATATAAAATTAAGCTATTAAGAGATCTAGGTATATATAATTTAAACTACGGCCTATATTAGTAATCTACTATTATATACGTTTATTAAGCTATTTAAAGTCGTCCTTTTATAGGTTCTTAGCTTAGGCTATAATAGAGAAATCGAAGGCTACTTCTAATTAATAGGTTAAAGTAATATAGGTATTATAAGCTCTCTAAGTAATATATTCCTATTCTAAGCTCGCTATCCCTAGGGTTACTAGCTCTAAGCGATTACTTTAGCCTTTCTATTAAATTATAAGATCTTTAGTTCTAATTTTAATAATATAGCTATTAAAGATACTATTAGATCCTATATTAAGGATAGAAGTAGGCTTTACTTAGAAGCTAGCGCTTTCGAGCTCTATTTATTCCTTTTATATAAATATAGGCTCTCCGAGGTTAAGGGAATCGTTAATTTATATTCCGATTAGTCTATAGCTCTCTCTAGCTCTAGTTAGAAGTAAATACGGATCGTAGCCTATTAGAATAGCGTTTAGGCGCTCTCTATAATAGCGTTAATAAGTTATAAACTAATAGAGACCTAATTCTACGATATTATAGAGCGGCTTTATAATATAGAAGACGATTCTATTAAGATATCTATATGTTACGACCTGGCAGCTTCCGAAGGGGGAACACTGTCAGAGGGTTAGGGTTGCTGTTTGCAGAAGCTTAGGTTGTGACTCTGAGACGATGTGGTGTCGTAAGGCGTTGCGCACTCGTTACAATGGATACAAGGTAAGACTTAGATTGATCACTGTCGTGAGAAAGAATGTATCTACAAGTACCGAATGCCCGTCCTTATATACCTGTCATTCTGTCCTTGTCGTGTTGGGTTGGTGAGTCCATGTTGGATGGCTCACCTTTCTTGTCGTGATCCTGTTGCTTGGGTCACGGTGTGGTTAGTGACCGGATCACTTTGAGAATCGTGATCTGGTCACGGTCACGTGAGTGATCCTGTGGGTCCGTGCGGCGCGTCCGATCGCCTGCGGGGTGTCCTGCCTGGTGTCCTGGTGACGACCGGGCTGGGGCGTTACATGATTCTCCTCCTCCAGGTCGATGTCCCAGCGACCCTTACTTGTAAGCGCCGCACCCCAGGTAATTATGTCCCTCAACTTGTTCTTCCTTCATGATACTAACGAAATGTCGAGTCGTGTCGAAAAACCAAAGTCCCTGTCTGCTCGAAAGCGACAAGAACAGTTTGATTTTATTGAGCTTCGTGGCTACGACGTCATGCCGTGTTCCTTCTGCCAACGGAAGGGTTGGAAGTGTCGTATGGTGGAGGGCGTCAGTCGCTGCTCCGAATGCGTTCGTCGCGGTCGCTCCTGCGATGGTTCGGGGTGCCCGTCAACGCTCGTGAGTGCCTGTAGTGGTGTCTCTCTCGCTTTCTCAGTCCGCTAACCCATAGTAGTGTCTCGCATCACCCAGGAGCTAGGCAAGCTGGACAAGAAGGAGCTGGATGAGGAGGCGCGTTTGGAGGAGCTGCAGTCTCAAGTGGCGGAAGCTCTCAGTCGTTTGAAGCGCCTTCGTACTCAGAAGCGATCTCTTCATGAGAGGGGTGTGAAGATGGTGAACCAAGGGTTGCAGTCTCTGGACGAGTTGGATTCCGCGGAGCGGAGGAGTCTGAGGCCGTGGTGGCCGTGCAAGCGGCTGGGGGTTTCGGGGTTATTGATTGGAGCGCCTTGGGCTCCTTTGACCCGGAGTCGCTTGATTTCCTTGGGACTGGTGATACTGCTTCAGCAACTGTGGGCAGTTCAGGTTCTTGATTGGTTCCCATGTATTTTCTTCATGCCCATAGTTTTTCCATTTGATGAGGTATTCGTCTTGTTTGTTCGTTTTTCTGTAGTCGATGATTCTTTCGACTTCGTATTCGTTTGTGTCTTCTACTTCCACGCTGGTTGCGAGTGGTGCGTTCGGTGGTGCTGGTTCCAAAAGTGCTATGTGAAAAACGGGGTGAATCTTCATGTTCTCTGGCAATGAGAGGTGGTAGTTGGTATCCGAGAGTTTCTTGAGAATTTTAAAAGGTCCTAGTTTCTTGAAGTCCAATTTGTCGTTTGGTCGTTTGGTTTTGATGTTTCGGCGGATAAGGTAGACGCTACCTCCCTCCTGTAAGGATGGTCCCTTCATCCTTGTTTTGTTGGCGTACGTGGTCATTCTGGTACGTACGAGCTCGAGGTCGAGCTTGATCTGGTCCTGGATCTTGCGGATGCTGGCCGCAATGTTGGTTGCTTTTGGCGTGTCTGGTGCTTCGCGGCGTTCCGCGTAGGCTGTTGGGTTGTACCCATAGTTGGCATAGAAGGGTGACTCCTTTGTGGACTCGCTTGGTGAGCTGTTGTATGCAAACTGTGCGATGGGTAGTAATGTGACCCAGTCATCCTGTTGGTAGTTGATATAACACCGGAGGTACTGCTCCAAAGTCTGGTTCGTTCTTTCCGTTTGTCCGTCTGTCTGCGGGTGAAAAGCCGTGGATAGTTTATGTTTGGCTCCAAGTTGAGCGATGAGTGACTTCCAGAAGTTACTGGTGAAGAGCTTGTCTCTATCTGACACCAGTTCTTTTGGGAGTCCGTGCTGTCCTACAATGTTTCTGAGGAAGACATAGGCGAGGTCTTCTGCCGTTCCTGTGGCTTTATACGGGAGAAAATATGAGTACTTAGTGAGTCGGTCTACGACTACTAGGATGTTGTCGTAAGAGGTCCCAGTTAAGGGTTCCTTCGATGGTGGCAGGCTGGTGATGAAGTCCAGTGAGACTGACTCCCAGGCTGCTGCTGGTACTGGCAAAGCCTTGAGTTCTCCGTAAGGCCTGTGCCTTTCTGCCTTGCTCTTTTTGCAGAGGTCGCAGTTGCGAATGACTGTTGTGACGTCCTGTCTGGTTCCTTTGAAGTTATGGTGTTTCTTAAGTCGAGCGAAGGTCTTCGCTACTCCTTGGTGCCCGTGGGCCTTGGCTTCGTGGACTTGTCGAATTAGTTCCAATGCTTCCGTAGGTGGTCTGGCGGGTGTCACGCGAGTGGTGACTGCCAGCGTTCGGTGATAAGGGATGAGATTCCCTTCTTTGTCTTTCGCCAGGATGGCGTTAATGTTGGGGGCGTGTTTTGTTCATGATCTGAGCGTCTGCTCAGAATGTCTGCCCTGCCATTCTCAGATCCTTTGCGATAGATGATGGTGAAGTTGAATTCCGAAAGGAATTCTGCCCATCTTATTTGGCGTTTGTTGAGGTCTTTGTTCGTTGTGAAGTGTGCAAGATTTTTGTGGTCGGTGTAGACCTTGACTTCGTGTCGTGCTCCGGAGAGATACGTTCTCCATTCTTTGAAGGCTTCGATGATTGCCATGAGTTCTTTGTCGTGTATCTGATAATTGAGCTCTGGTCCGTGTAGCTTCTTCGAGAAGAACGCTACTGGGTGCAGGCGTCCTTGGTCGTCCCTTTGTCCTAACTGTCCTCCAATGGCGAAGTCGGAGGCATCTGTCTCGACTTCCATGGGTTTTTCGGGGTCTATCATTCGGAGGACTGGTTCGCTGAGGACGGCATCGATAATTTGGCGAAATGCCTTTTCTTGGGGTTCGTTCCATGCGAACTCTATTTCCTTGACCGTGAGGCTCGTCAAAGGATTGGCAGTCTTGCTGTATCCTTTTAGGAATCGTCGGTAGAAGTTGACGAAACCGAGGAATGCTCTGACGTCCTTGACGTTCTTTGGTGTAGGCCATTCCCTGATGGCTGCCACTTTGGATTTTTCCATCCTGATTTCTCCTGGGGTGATCGTATACCCTAGGAAATCTACTTCCTGTGTGTGGAACTTGGCTTTTTCTGGTTCTACTAACAGCTCGTGCTGGTGTAGTCGTGTGAGGACCTGGTGGACGTGTCCCTTGTGTTCTTCCACTGTCTTCGAGAAGATCAGAATGTCATCGAGATACACCACCACGAAGACGTCCAGGAATTCTCGCAGTACATCGTTGATCATGTTTTGGAAGGTTGCGGGAGCGTTGGTCAATCCGAATGGCATGACCAAGTACTCGTAGTGTCCTCGTCGTGTTCGGAATGCCGTTTTCCATTCCTCTCCATCCTTGATGCGGATGAGGTTATATGCTCCTTTGAGGTCGAGCGCTGTGAACCAATTGGCTCCTGCTAATGCGTCCCTGAGTTCTGATATCAGAGGCAATGGGTAGCAGTTCTTGATGGTAATGTCGTTCAACTGTCTGTAGTCGACGCATAGTCTTTCCTTGCCATTCTTCTTTGGCACAAAGAGAATCGGGTATCCTGCTGGGGATGTCGATGGTCGGATGTATCCTTTTCTGAGGTTCTCCTTGAGATACTCGTCGAGAGTATCCATCTGTCGAGGGTTCAATCCGTAGATCTTGTTGAATCGGGGGCTCTCCCCTTCCTTGATTGGGATTTCGTGGTCGTAGTGTGTGTGCTTAGGTAGCACCGTGTCGACTTCTTCCCTGAAGATCTTTTCGTACTTCCAGTATTCCTTGGGTACGTTCTGCAGTCTTTCTTGCTGTTCTGTTGTGAGCTCCTCCGGGGTTGTCTCCTCTGAGTTGTCCCTATTCGTGAGGGCTAGTTGGAGGTCGCTTGAGAGACCGCTCGTGGGTCTTTCCTCAGGGGCTGACGTACTCCACTGGACGCGGCCAGCTGTCCAGTCAATCTGAGGGTTCCATTGTCTGAGCCATGGGATGCCTAGGATGATTTGTTTTCCTCCCATGTTGGTGATGTCGAAGGTTATGTGACCTTGACGGCGAGAGATGAACACCTGGAGGGGCGCAGTCTCCGTGTTCACGATCCCTCCTCCGTATGAGACCGCTTGTCCTTCCACCGTGCTGAGTTCATAGGGTTCCTCCTTATATTTCCATGTGATCTTATTCTTGTTGATGTATTCGGGGCTCATGTAGTTGCCCTGGGCGCCGCTGTCTAGTAGCGCGCTTGCCCATCGTCCTCCTACGTTTACTCTCACGTAGAGGTGATTCGTGCCGTGGGTTCGTTCGGCTGAGCAGATCGCTCTTACTTCCTTCGTCGGTCGTTGTCCCTGTCCGACCGACGCTTGCCTTTTCCCGAAGGCGGCGGCATGGTAGGTGGCCACGTTGTGTTTAGATTGCTTG
Source organism: Verticillium longisporum (assembly GCA_019188255.1). NCBI lineage: Eukaryota > Fungi > Ascomycota > Sordariomycetes > Glomerellales > Plectosphaerellaceae > Verticillium > Verticillium longisporum. The sequence continues at coordinate 4,714,649 of JAETXT010000003.1, read as the reverse complement.
GGTCGAGGTTGTCGTCGTCCTTATAATGGACCCTGAAGAGTGGCTTCTTGACGTGTTTCATACGGTGAAGCCTCCAATCTCTGGCCTTGGCCATATAGTGCTTTATGCACGCGTCATTATCGCAGTCCTCCCATCTGGCATGGTCTTGGTAGCATTTGTCGTGATAAGCGGGGTCTGGTCGGAACGTGAGCCGACCTTGACTGTATTCGTCCATGTGTAGGATCCATTTGCGACTTTCCTGTTCGAACTCTACCGTTACTCGTGGCTCGGTCCAGTGGTTGCGCGGGAGAAACCGGTGCGCGGCTTTCTCTTTGAAATGATATTCGCAGTCGTCGTAGACACATTCGGGCCAAAACAACTGATAGTGTTGTTCGTGGGCGTGGTGGAGTGCTGGATGGTCTCCTACCATGAGTCGTACGTTTTCTTTCGTGCTTTCTTGCTTTCGGGCGCTGGCCTTCCATGGCTTGGTCCCGTAGTAGATGAGTTCGTCCCACGGTACAAGGGGATCGTAATCCTCACTAGGGTTGCTAACGGCGTAGGTCTGTGTTGGGATGTGGAGTTGAAGTTGTCCCAACGGGGGTTCCTCCTTCTGGCTTGCTTGCGTGTATTCGTCCCATTCCTCGTTGCTCATAAGTCCAACGTGGGGTGCGGCCTGTGGTTCCGGGTGAGCTTGTTCATAAGCCCTTTCTTCGTCTGTATCGATTTCCTGGGTCTCCGGCGTTACTTGCTGGGCCCATTTCTGAATTCGTCTTTCCTTCCTGGTGGTGACCATCATGGCCAGGGTTCTTTGTCCCGTAGGTGCCCTGGGGAACCATCCATTCTGTTCCTTACTGTCCTTGTGGGTCAGGCAATCATCCTGGTAACAGAAGGTCCAGTTAGTTTTGGCATGGTCCTGGTGTTGAGTATGGTTGAGCTGTCGTTCGTTTACGGGTTTCCAGGGCTTCTTAGGTTGCCGGCATTCTCGAGCCATATGCCCGTTTTTGCCGCAGTTGTAGCATTTCATGTCCTTGAGATCCTTCGGTTTGCCATGTCTGGTATTGTCGAGCTGCATGGGTCCTGCATGGGTGGTCTGTCCCCAAGCCGTGCTGACGCGGGGTTTGTCGTGCTGGTACTTGCGTCCTTGATTGGATCGGTGGTGGGGAATGCGAGGGTTCCATGGTCCTATAGCGGGCTTTCGTCCCTTTTCTATTCTGCGTTCGTACTGGCGATCGTCGATTTTGACGGCCATGGCGATGTACTCGGTGAGGGTTTCGGGTCTATCCTCCCGGATGAGGTCGTCTTTGACGGCGTCTTTGAGTCCTTCGTAGAAACGGGCCATGAGAGCGGACTCTGTCCAATCGAGTCGACTGGCTAAGAGTCGAAACTCCGTGGCGTACTTAGTGGCTGGCCCGGTCTGTTTGAGCTGAAGGATTTTTCTTTCGTTTTGTCGTTCCTCGTCCACGTCCCCAAACGCTCCTTTAATGGCTTCTTCGAATGCGTTCATACCTGCGTAGATGTCCTGGGTGGCCTGCTTCATATCTTCTTTCTTGGTGTGGGTGGAATAGTCCCTAATGAAGGGTTCGAACCAGTGCAAGGCGTCCCCTTTGAGGTAAGAGGAGGCGTTGGCGACCTTCTCGCCCCAGTACTTAAGTTGGCCCTCATTGGCTTTGTGGTACTGGCGTACCTGGGTGATGAAAGACTGAAGTGCCCTAGGGTTGCCGTCGAATGACTGAGGGGAAGAGCCTTCATGCTCGTTCCGCCTTGAAGTTGTTGCATTGAGGCTCGGAGCTGTTCGTTCTCCGAACGGAGCTCCTGGATCATAGCGGCCAAGTTGCTGGCGCTGTTTCCGACGCTGTTGGTGGACATTGTTCCTGTGGTAAGTATTGCTCAGTGTCACAAGGTAAACCTACTGAACAAGAGTGATCAAAATGTTACGACCTGGCAGCTTCCGAAGGGGGAACACTGTCAGAGGGTTAGGGTTGCTGTTTGCAGAAGCTTAGGTTGTGACTCTGAGACGATGTGGTGTCGTAAGGCGTTGCGCACTCGTTACAATGGATACAAGGTAAGACTTAGATTGATCACTGTCGTGAGAAAGAATGTATCTACAAGTACCGAATGCCCGTCCTTATATACCTGTCATTCTGTCCTTGTCGTGTTGGGTTGGTGAGTCCATGTTGGATGGCTCACCTTTCTTGTCGTGATCCTGTTGCTTGGGTCACGGTGTGGTTAGTGACCGGATCACTTTGAGAATCGTGATCTGGTCACGGTCACGTGAGTGATCCTGTGGGTCCGTGCGGCGCGTCCGATCGCCTGCGGGGTGTCCTGCCTGGTGTCCTGGTGACGACCGGGCTGGGGCGTTACACTATATTATAGCTCTTTAGGAATATATAGGAGAACGTTATATAATAGATCTATAGCGCTCTAAGTATAGGCTTAATTAATATTATAGAGTATTAATTAATAGCTACGTTATTATAGTATTAGGGTAATCGCTAGGATTAATCGTTAATTATAATATATAATTATAGGCGATTATATTAATAGGGTTATCTTCTCTTAATTACTATATCCCTAAACTATTAATCTTAATTTCTTATATAGGGCTTAAAGGAGGCCTTTTAGCTCTTTTATAAGCTAATATCTAAAGATCTTAATATTAGGAAATATAGATCTCCTAATTAATACGATTATTCTAGCTATTAGGAGTAAATCGATTTCCTCTTAATTAGACTATTTAAATAGCTTCCTAGGGGTTATTATTCTACTTTTATTATATAGTTAAATAGCTAAATTATACCCCTATTATTCCCTTTTAATAATAAATTAATACTCGATCTATAAAGTCCTAGTTATATTATTCTTATAATCCGTAAAAGCCGCTTATAATAGATTTATAGCGTTTATTAACTTCCTAAATCTCCTATATTATTATAATAGAATTAGCTCTTAATATTTAAATAGTTCTAGGGTCTCTAGAATTTAAACTATTATTATCTCCTTAGTTTATTAATCTAGCGATCTATTATATAGCTTAATATATATTCCTCTAAACTCTATTAAGCTATTAATTATTTCGATTATAATTATTATATTAGAAACTAATATAACCTTATAAAGATTAATCTATTTCTCCTATTCTCGGAATATAAGAATATCGCTTCCTAGCTCTAGCGATCTTAATAATAATTACTTAGTATCTAGTCTATTATAGATATTAAGAGTATTATTAATTTTCCGTTTAGCGATTATTCGTTAAAGCTCCGCTATTACTTTATTAATTACTTTAATATACTATACTTAGATTATAGTAAATACTAAATTAATAATAATCCTAGGTATTGCCCTAAATACGAGTAATATAGGTATTAATCTATTAAGCTTAATAGTATCGTTTACTACCTTTATAGCTCTTTAAAATAGCGATTCTAGGCTTATATTATAAAACTCTACCTTTAAGATCTTATATACTCTATATATTAGCTTATAATAGCTTTTAATTTTACCGATTAATTAATAAGCCTTTATAGGGATCTAATAATAGGTTATACCTAGGAGGCGTACTTCTACCCTAAACTCTATAGAGGTAAAGTTTATTCTAGTATTAATAGTTACGACGTCTAGAGGCTTAAAGTATATATCTAATCAATACCTCTTAAGAGCTTCTTATATTATATAAGCTATAAAATTAGGAGTAAAAGTTATAGACTAGAATCCTATACTTATATCGATTATATAAAGAATAGGCTTTCTATTTAAGTATATAATATTAATTAAAATCTTATAATTAAAGTTAATATTTAATTTTAAAGTAAACTTAAAGTATTATAGAGACTTCCCTTTAATCTAATAATAGTAATAGAAGTAGTTTATTAGCTCTAGAGCATCCCGATTTATATCCTAGTCTATTCTCTAAAGTAAATTCTATAGCTTCTCTATAAATAAGTAATTAAATTACTTATAAATATATCGGAGCTCTATTTCTATTAGAAATACTATTCTATTGCTCTCTATCCCTATTATATATATAATCCTAGAACTAATATAGGTCTTCGTATTTAGGAAGAATTATAAGTAGCTCTATTTACGAAAAATAAGTATATACTCTTAGATCTCCCTAATATACTTTACTAGCTTATTATATATATTATCTAAATAGATTCTAAGATCGTCTATATCCTTAATATAAAGTAGGAATAAAGTATTTATTAAGATAATATAAAACGTAATTCTCCTAATTAATATTAAAATAGTAATCTCCTCTATTATAGAAATAGGACTTCCTATTCCGAATCTTATTCTAGCCCCTATTCCCTATTTATTAATTATTAAGCTTAGTATTAGGGCTATTAGGGCCCTTATTTATAAAGCTCCTATTATAGAAATTAATACTATATTTATATTAAGGATAATACTATATTATATAGAAGTATTATTAATCTAATATTAAATAAAGAGCTATTCTATTAGAGCTATTATTTTAATTTTCGGATTATTCCCCCTAATTCTATATTAGAATAACTTATTTACTAAGAAGTATATAATATAGGTATTTATTAGTTCGTTCTCGGGATTAGACTTAAAAGTATCGTCTATTCTTAGTTTATTAGAAATAGGATTATCTAATTCCGAGCTTTTAATAGGTTCTATTATTATTAAAAACTAATAATATCCCTTCTATTAATCTCTATATACTTCCTATATATATTTCTATTATTCTTTCGAATATTATTATTCCTTAAGAGAGTATTTTATTAATCTATAATCTAGTTTAAAATATATCTAATATTTATAAATTCTAGATAATTAATAATTATTAATTCTATATATTAACTATTCTCTATAATCTCCCCTTCTATTAGCTTAGTAATATCTACTCCTATAATATCTATTAATATAGAAGTACCTAGGCATTTTAGTATTCTCCTCTACTTTTAATATACTCTTAAACTATATAGATAGTATATTAAAAGATCGCTCTAGCTTTATTAATATAATCTTTAGCTCTAGAACGCCTTAAACCGCCCTTAGAGTATTTATATAAAGATAATCTCTTCCTTAAATATAGGGCTAAGTATTCTCTAGTACTATTAAAGCCTATCTAGAAGGATCTAGAGAACTTCTATTTATAGCTTTTCTATATTATTAGCTTCTATTATTATAGAATAGAATATTATCGAGCTTTAGTCTATATAATATTATATTCTATTAATCTCTAAATTAAATTATTATTTAATCGTTAAATATATTTAATAGAATCCTATATTCTAGTTTATATATTCTAGGAAGAAAGTTTATATATATTTTAAAAATATATTTAAGAAAAGTATATAGAGCTATATATAGTAGATTTATAATAGTTTATAAACGTTTATAAAGATATATATTTTATTATTAAGGATATTATATATCTCCTTAGAATAATTACTCTCTTTATTCTAGAATAATATAAATTACTTAATTATAGCTTTATCGATTAATAAATTTACCGATTCGTATAGTAATAGAATATAATATTAAGTTAATAAGTTTTAAATAATATTTAAAGGTAAAGTCTTATTTCTTTATAATTAAAGTATAATCTCTTATTAATTAAATTATTTATTCTATTAATTAGATAATTCTAGAATTAGGGGCTATTAGGGATCTATCTTCCCTATTTATAGTTTTCGGATTTAGAATAGCTAAATATTCCCCGTAAATTACTATTTATCGTCCTATTAATCTCGCTATTCCTTTATTCTTTAGAATATTAAATCCTAATTAATAATAATCGATTCTATTATATTAAATATCTCTTCTTATAAAAGTATTAGGATTAGTCTCTTTAATATCTTAGCGTTTATTACTCTTAGAAGAGGGATCCTATACTCTATTAGATATACCTTTAATATTTAAATAATTATTATATTATAAGAATTAAAGTCCTCTTTAATCTAGCCCTAGAAGTCTTTAATAAACGTTTCTAAGAAGTAAACTCCCTTTATAATCCTATATATACTTATTATTTTAAAGATCTAAACGCTCTTAAGATCTATAAATACTAAATCTAATAATCTAGGGAACCCTAATTCTATTCTATTAATAATAAAGTTAATATTAAGACCCTTCTTAACCTTCTACGTTAAGCGTAATATACTAAGTTCTTCTAGAATACTATTAAACTCCTATTATATCTTTTTAATACTCTCTAGCTCTATTATAGAGCTATTATTATAATCCGAGGAGCTTATTATTATTAATTTTATTAAAGCTCTATTATAGCTAATTAACTATTCTATAGAGCTTCGTTTATTAGGTTTAGTAGCTAGTAATATAGCTTAGGTAATAATCTTAGGCGTAGGAGTCCTAAGGTACTTAAAGTAGATAGTACTCTTATAGATTACGTAATAGGGGATTTCCCTATTATTAAGCTCTTATAAGAGTCCTAAAGTACTTAAAGTAAATAGTACTCTTATAATTATTTATAAAGTATAATTAATAAGCTTATATATAGTGAATTTACTATCTATAGGATCGATCCTAATTTCTCTAGCTCTAGCTATTCTATATTACGTTAAACGTAATACTAACTAGTATTAAGAGGGCTTCATTACTTATATAAACCTTAATTTATTACTTTAGCTATATTTAAGAGCTCTAAATCGGTAGGGTAGGTAATATAAGGGTTATAATTATTAATAATTCTATCTCTCTAAATTACTACTATCTACGTAAATTAGATATACCTATCTAATTTACCGATTACGTAAGCTATGAATTACGTACTCCTAAGAGCTATAAATCCTAGCCCTAGTAATTACTATATTAGTAAATCCTATATAGTAATGTAACGCCCCAGCCCGGTCGTCACCAGGACACCAGGCAGGACATCCCGCAGGCGATCGGACACGCCGCACGGACCCACAGGATCACTCACGTGACCGTGACCAGATCACGATTCTTAAAGTGATCCGGTCACTAACCACACCGTGACCCGAGCAACAGGATCACGACAAGAGAGGTGAGCCATCCAACATGGACTCACCAACCCAACACGACAAGGACAGAATGACAGGTATATAAGGACGGGCATTCGGTACTTGTAGATACATTCTTTCTCACGACAGTGATCAATCTAAGTCTTACCTTGTATTCATTGTAACGAGTGCGCAACGCCTTACGACACCACATCGTCTCAGAGTCACAACCTAAGCTTCTGCTAACAGCAACCCTAACCCTCTGACAGCGTTCCCCCCTTCGGAAGCTGCCAGGTCGTAACAAGTAATTACTGACCTAGGTAATCCCCTAATATTAGTTTAATACTATTAGCGCTAACTTTAGTTTATTTATTTATAAGATAAGACTTTAAGTACCTTAAATAGGGGACCTTATAGATATTACTATAAATATACTCTAAACCCTAGATTAGTAGCTCCTATAATTAATATTAATTAAATTCTTACGCTTCGCTATTCGCTTAGTAGGAAGGGCAATAAATATAAGGGCTTTATACTTAGGAGGTATTATCGAAGATAAGAGAGAGAGAAAGAGAGAAGAAGGAGAGTAATAAAAAGAGAGATTTATTAATCGTTAAAGCTCTAAAATAGTAGATTAGGCTAATTAATTTATAAATAAAGTATATAATATAGGGAAGAAGAAAGGTAAAAGGAATAAAATTACTATAAACTATTAACTAGATATATAGATCCTTAAAGTATAGTATTTATTAAATTAACTTAATAGGATCTATTAATCCTATTTAAATAGTTTAATCCTATTATTCCTATTAAAAGGTTAATAATAATTATTCCTCTACTCTTAATTAATGAATTAGCGATTTAGATACTTTAAGAGCCTATATTTAGCTATTATAAGAGCGCTATTTAATTAATTATTTATTTCCTTTATTAAAGGGTTTAAAGGCTTATTCTTATTATTTAATTATAATTTAATTCGTTTCCTTAGAGAGCTATTTAGTAGCTAGTTTAATTAACCTATAGCGCTAGGGATTAGGGATTTAGCATTTATAGGAATAGTAATATTAAGCTACGTTTTCCTTATTCTATCTATTATTCTCCTATTATTATTTATTTATTTATTTATTTATTTATTTTATAGATTAGGATAGTAGATCTAATATACTAGAGACTAGAGGATTATAAGCGTATTAGAATAGCTATTAACCTAGGTAATAGAGCCCGATATTAGTCCCTTAGATAATCCTATCTATAAAGAAAAGATAGCTAGTATTAAACTAATATTAGGGGATTGCTTAGGTCGGTAATTACTATATAGGATTTACCGATATAGTAATTACTAGGGCTAGGATTTATAGCTCTTAGGAGTATATAATTTATAGCTTATATAATTAGTAACTTAGATAAGTATATCTAATTTACGTAGGTAGTAGTAATTTATAGAGATAGTAATAATTATTATTATAAGTCTTATATTACTAACCCTACCTATTTAGAGCTCTTAGGTATAGCTAAAATAATGAATCGGGGTTTATATAAGTAGTAAAGCCCTCTTAATATATAATATATATAATCGTAACTAAGTATACTTAAATACTATTCCTAGATACTAACCTAAATATAGTTAATAATTAAGTAAACGATATAAGGGTAATAGAACTAAATATATTAAATATTAGCGCCTTTCTTAGAGCGCTTAAGCGTAGAAGTAGGATTCTACTATAGAGTTAGTATAGGAAATATAATATATAATAAAGGTATTTATGTTATTATTATTACTATTCTTAGAGGGAATAACGATAGTAGTACTATTAGGGGTAAGAATACCGTAAATATAGGAAATATAAATAGATATCTAAAATATATTAATATTATACTATATTAATAATAATATAATAATCTTACTATTATAATAATAATAATATTTATATAGGTCTATTAAAGTATTTAATATATTAATAAAAATATAATAGCTAGGAAAGAACTAAGATAATTCTACGAGGATATATAAAACTTATAATAAACTATTTTAATAATTATTAAGAAGTTAATAAATATTAGCCTAAGTATATAATACTTCCTATATCAGAGTAATAATTTACGAGGATAGGGGCGATAGTAATAATAGTATAAGTAAATAGAGTTAAGAGGAGAAAGAAACTCGAAACTTAACCTAGAATAATAAAGGAAATATATAAAAGGAATAATAGATTCCCTATAAAAACCGGCTATATTTACTTTAATAATTAAATAATAATACTATAATAAATAAATAGACTTACTTCGAAATTTACAATAATTATAATATATAACCTATATAAAGGAGGATATTATTATAGGTTATACCTAGCTAAGCTATAAAGCTAAAGCTACGCCTTAATAGCTAGTTTATAAGTAAGCTCGTATACGACTCCTTATTTTCTATTATAAAGGGGTATAAAGAGCTATTATAGTATTCCTCTTATTCTTATTCTTTATCTAGTAATAATACATTCAAGGCCTCGTCCTAGCGAGACGCTCGACGACCAGCCCCTTATAGTTGGTAACCATTTTATATAGCTATACTGAAGCTGCGGGAGTAGTAATGGCGCTAACACAACGAGCGGAAAGTTTCATATCCCCTTGCAGCACTGTGGTGTCTGTGCATACCGTGTACTTGTCCGCAAGCTTGGGGGCATGCAATCTCGTATCTTGAAGCGCGGATACGGCTTTTGCAAAGACCTGAAGGGGCACGAGGTCACACTCGAGTGAATTGGCGTGAATGATATGGGCCATGACTTCGAGATGGCTTTGCTCGAAAGCCGTCATTTTAATCGCTTCTTCCAGTCCAAGCCTTTGCTTGCGATGATTCCAGACGGCATACGTCATGGTCTTGATGTGTCCTCCATTTCGGGCTGTCGCACCGGAGCAAAGGCTACGCGCATCGATAAGAGTGAAATTGACATCTGGGCGTCTCGACAGCAAATTGTGAGCAATGCTGGCGCCCGATATACCGGAGCCGATGACGACAACATCGACAATTGAGTGAGGCCAAGGAGACTTGTGGTCCGCCAAAGGGTGTAGGCAGGAGTGCCAGAAGGGCAGGGTGGAGTTGGTGACGGGCAATCCAGGGTCAACGACCCCTGGTTCGTATACACCTTCGGATGAGCCGGACATCTTACAACAGATGATCACGGCACGAAATGTCTAAATGGCTGGGATGGATGTCAGGAGTGCTGCGACGATGAAGAAGAAGCCTACCTTTTGTACCCCTCAACAACGCTATGATGTATCCTGACGCGTGATGGCCCACCACAAGCCCGGGCCGGTACAATACGTTTGGGCTTCCACTGGATACTGTCATGTTGGTATCACATGGCGAGGCGCTTTGCATTTGATCTCGAATCAAAGACGACCAAGAAAAATGGACAGAGAGGAAAGTAGAGTACCTTTTTTATCTTTTCTTTTTTGAAGAGAAGACGAAGATATTTGCTGGCCCAAGTTGAAGCGATGTATTCAACGCGTTTGTCATCCCTTCGCTATGACATGGTCATGGTCACTCGCCGGCTGGTCACCGGCTACTTGACCACCTACGCTAAGAAAGGCAGGGTCAGGTACCTTAAGCTCAGGCCCACCCCGGCAATTGGGGGTTCGGGGGGGAGGTAGTATCGCAATGGAGAATGGTCCAGGTCTTGAGGAGTACCTACTTTGGTCCTTCGAATTGTGATTAAAGCTTGACACGTGGAATGAGATCCAGTATATTGGAATACCAGGTGTCACCATTGCACATGCCACTGTTCCCCCTACAGCTCGATTTTAGTGTCTAGTTCGGCGAGGCATAGTAAAAGTAACATGTAGTGGGAAGAAGGGACGCTTGTTGTTTCGATTCCCTGTAAAATCTGCCCTCAGACCATGACATAACTACCTACCTTGTTTAGTATAATCTTCCTTCGACTTATCCGTGGCTCAATTGTTCGAAGCTGACTAAGAAAGTCCATCTGCATGAGTTAAAGTAGCAACGGAGAATAAAGGAGAAAGAAAAACTAATCAAATTACCCGCTACCTATTCCAAGCCGAATCCTACTTCGCGATAGGCGCTTTCATCAAAGATGTATCGGATGGCGGCCCACCGAACTTGACCCAGAGATCCTGAGGTCGATACCAGACTACATGCTCCTCTTGCAGAAGCTGGTTGACAGCTTCGTGTTGGCGCTGTCTGGTCAGGGTCAGTGCCTTTTCCGCGAGCTGCAATAGTCGGGGTGGATCGGGATCCAGATCATCAAAGACTATGACTCTTTCTCTCCCTTCCTCAGCATTGGTATCCAAAGCTAGATCCTCGTCGACTTTTGGAGCTTTGAGCACATTCTGCGCGCTCAATTGGGATTCCTCCAGTTTCTCGTCAGGTGCTTGATCAACCAGGATATGATCGAACAACACTTCCGCAATCTTTCCACCCTCGCGTGGGTTACGGCTTCGTAACAACGTGGCAAGATCAAGAATGACCCACAGGAAAGACCTCGTGAAGTTCTGGCGTTCGGTTCCATAGAATAACTGTTCCAACTGAAGAATGGCTTCTGATATATAGCCACGGTCTGCCAGCAGCAAAGCTTTGAGATGGAAGACTTGACAGTGCCTGTCAAAGTTGTTCTGCAGCGCCTCCTCTTGTTCAAGTTGCTCAACCGCTTTTTGAGCCTCCGAGAGCATCCCGAAGTCCCGGTAAGCCACCAGAAGCGATATACGGATGTCCAAAGCCCATATGCTGTCGTATGAGACAGCCAAGAGTCGCATCTCGAGGGCCTCTTTCAAATTCTTGAGACTTTGCTCTTGTTTGCCCTGGATACGCTATATGTCTCCCATGGGGAACTGTGCCATTGAGGTGAAGAGATCTTTGTCACCATACTGTTTTCTTCGATAATCGAATACGGCAGTCAAAATTTCGAGCGCCGTATCCAGTTGGTTCAGCTGAATAAGAGCAAGCGCGTATAAAATGCGACTGCCCAGGTAGCGAGGATCTTGTGCGCCAAATAGTCTCCGAAAACCTGCACAAGCGGTTTCCTGCGTTTTCGCACTTTGATTGAAACGAACCAACTGTAACTCAGCAGAGCCTCGAGAGTTGAGAGTCCTGAATAGCGTTGGTTCATCTTCTCCAAGCAATCTCTCTTGGATCTCAGCGATGGCTCTAAGCTCCGAGTTGGCCTTGTCTGGAGCTTCAAGCTCTAACAGCACAGTCGTGTTGTCGGATCTCACTCGAAGAGTCAGAGGAGCTTCAGAGCCGAGGTCATTCTCCAGCCCTTCGACTGCTTGAGCAAGGAGAGGACTGGCTTTCAGAGTTTGACCAATGTCTCGTTGAAACCTGATATTTTGCAACAAGGCAAGCCACTGCAAGAGCTTGTCTTGTCCTTGACGCCGCTTGTAGGACTCGCTGAGCGTTGTGTATGGATATATCAAGTAGTCTTCGACCGAGATTTGCTTCCGTCTGGGCGTAGGAAGGGCTCTGTCCCATTCCTTCAGCTGTAAGTTCGTGCGTCGAATTTGACTGTAGTCGTTTTTACTCTCCACGAGCGTGTATTCGGCCCAGTAGGCAAAATTCGACACGTGCAAGAAAAGTTGCGCAAGCTCCAGCAGTCCGTATTCAGGATCATCGACGGCTGTAAGGTGAAATGCCCAGTTCTTTCGCGCATATTCAAACGAGATTCCTTTGGAGGGAGGTTGAGCCGTCCACTGCATATTCAGTAGCTGTAGTGCCGACCCGCTTGTTGTAGACTTGATGTTGCGGTGCAGCAGTCCCCCAATTTTATCCTCTGACCCATATCCAGCGTCGAGCAGACACAAAAGGCACTGTTCCGCCAGCTTGCTGTGTGATTCAAAAGAGGTGATAGAGACGAGAGCTCGTGTTCCAAGGGCGTGCCGGCTGAGAGACTCACTGCTTTGGAGGCAGTAGTCACGTACCGAGCTGTGCATGAACTTCAGTTTGCCGTCGTCCAGCTCGATGAAAGGCTGGCAGCGATAGGTTATGAACTGTTGAACTGAGTCGCCCGCAACCTCCAGTATTCTTGCAACATCCTCAATGTCAAGTGGAATCCGAGCTTCAAGCATGACAACAAAGATACGACGCCGGGAATTTGCGGTCTCGAGAGGAAACTTGTTGTCAGTGACTCGAATCAGTTCGTCGTATACGTCTGACAAGTCACTTGGAAGTGTGCCGAGGCGTAACTGAAACTCTTCCGGAGATAGAAGCTCGTCGAGGTACTGTAACATTGCTTTGGCCCACAAGAACATGCCATCTGCCCGCAGACGAACGCTCTGTAACACACGTTCCCTTTGTTCCGCAGGAATTAAGCTTCCATCAGCGTGAAGTCGCTTTGTCGTGAAGTTCATGATATCTTGGGTGTTTAGGCCGTGATCAATACGTATCTCGAACTGCGGAGCGATAACTTTCGACATGTCGGGCTGCCGGCGTGAGAATATCACAATGCGGCAGTTGTGATTTGTCGATAAGTCGCGAAGTTCATCTAGGAACCTTCTTAAGCTTGGTACTCCGTTCGTATTTTGGCCTGCGAATTGGCATTCATCGAGTCCGTCGATTATCCAGGTATATCTGACATGAGTCAAGCGTGAAAATGCCGTCTTGCAAATAGGCCAGATGGCACTCCAAGGACACGTTTTTGACCCGCCTAGATGCTCGGTCTGTAGGCTTCGAAGTCCGTCGGCCACATCAATATCAAGCTTTCTTTCGCTGTTGAGATGGTATATGAGCAGTCGATGGAGCAACTTGCCGCATAACGCGGATGGATTCGATGCTTCGAGATTGCCAGCACCACCAGGAAAGCGTGTGTGGATCACAAGTGGGTCTTTCGAGGGCGATTGGGGCTGCAGAAGACGATGCAGCCGTTGATATACTGAAATCGATAGCATGGACTTTCCACTTCCTGACCCAGGCTTTCTGTCAGGCTTTCCGACAAGCACGAGGATGTCTTCACTGACCTGACTTCCCACTCAACCAAAGCAAGCCGTTGTCTTTCGAGTCTTGACTGCAGCTGTTGAACCAGTTAATCCAAGCTTGTTGTTGGAATAACCATTCTCCAGTCCCCTCGATAGGGCTATGGCTATCTTGGAAAGAAAAGCTTGCTGCATCTTTCTCGAGCCAAGACTGTATGTCTTTAAGATTCGCGGTATCTAAGGCGAGAGAACGTTATCAAAATCGGCCTGCACGAAATCTGGAAGCCAGGCGCCGCATCAAATTAGCTGCCCACATGCTTGCAGCACGTGCTAGGCTGAAGAGAGAACCAGCAGCATGGCCTGAGCATCACTCTGAATGCTTACCTTTTGACGAGGCGCGCCAATCGTGCAGCCAAGTGTCGTACATATTCAAAGCTTGCTCCACAGATGATTGATGGACTGCCGCAATCCCAGTCAGCAGATGGTTCTAAAACCCGCAGTTACAGAAAAAGGGACCCAAAGCCAACCACGGGCTTTGCTTACTACAAAGCACAAACCTACCGTGTAATGAAGAGACCACTCTGTGTTCTGTGAGCGAGAGCCCGACACCAATAGACTCCAGTCGGGTAGTAGTGTCGAGTTGAAATTTGATTCCTAGAGATACTCATTATTGTGCGCTCAAGAGACCAGGACAACACTGTTGCTCGAGCAACGCCAGCCAGGCACGGTGGTGATCCATCTTGAAATGAAGACGGTATGGCCAAGGGGCCCTTCGCACATGGTGGTGTCTAAGACTTCAAACTAAAGAAAGATGTCTGCATCACTTGACTACCTTGTGCAGGTTCGAGACAACCAGGCGGCTGACATGAGCCGGGACTGTTTTCCAATATCCGGACACAAGAAAATTCATACTGCCACTTGACAGCGACATAAATGACAAATTTACTGAAGTCCTTTGCCAGATGCCGCAATCTATGACATGGCCTACGTGCGATGCTGCCTGCTACTTCAAGCACCGGTTTCGAATAACACCGACTCGAGAAGAATACCCACGACAAGTATGTAAAGAGCCATGGCTTGACGTACGTTTGTCATGGAGCGCTGTGCTCAGTATCGACATGGCATCCTGAAGTGCGGTTTTCTTTTTAGTGAATTTATCCAGTGGTACGGTGCCAGGTCGAAGAGATGAGAAGAAGCGCCCTGGGACCACAAGATTAGTCGCTATATTCCCAACGAAAGTGAGGCGAATGGTGGGGTTAAGGGATTCCGGGGCGGAATGATGATCCGTCCAGACATGAAGTAAGGATACCGGGGGCCCATACCGACTGACTGCAATGCCAGATGCTCCTTCGCCAGAAAAGCAAGGTCGATTGCAGAAGCAAGAATACCCACAACAATGTCGCAGATCCGGTCGTCGGCGGAGGAGTGAGCCGCGGTTTCAATCCAAGAGATAAGATGGCCCTCGATCAGAATGATCCCATCAACGGCTTCTTGCGAAGCTCTTTGGGCTTCGTCAAAGGCCTGGAGAGAAGTTTAAGCTGCGAGTTGAGTTGATGAAGGGGCGAGAGAAGGATCAGCTGCGGGGTTGGGCTACCAAGGCTCTCAACGGTTGGATGCTGCTGTACAACCCTAACCCATCGCGAGGCTGCCTCGTACGAGGCAATGCAACTAACCTGCAAAGCAACTCTGGCCGGGGCCCAGACGAATGTGATGACCTTGATCTGAGAGAAAAGATCGACGGTTCGGTGATGACGGTACAAAAATTGACACAAGCAGCCGCATCGCCAGAGGAAGGTCTTCTTCGTATGGTGGGCTAATGACAAGTATTGATCCCGGGCGAGGATGGCATCTTCGATGATACTTCGTCCTACAGAGCCACCATCAGCGTCTGTCAAAATGTGGATGTAGCGCCTGTGTCGAGCCCCGCCTCTCAGAAGGGTACTGTTGTACTTCTGTAGAATCAAACATGAGTGATCTAGTAAAGACGTGGGTCTGGACAAGTCGAAGATGAAATGCTGTGCTCACATCTACAGCGCGGTACCAAAGGTCCTTCTGGCAGCGGTCATCTGTCAGGGTACTTGTAGGCGACCCATCCTTTCCCCCCAGAAGCCCCGTTAAACCTGCCATCGTGATACAAAAAGTCAAGGTCACAGCGCCATGACCTTGTCATTTGATGGACGTGGAATCCTCGAGCAGTTGCGAGCTCCAGTCAATTTATTTTTCGACACGCATGTCGCCTACCACTCCTTTCTTTCTCCACTGGTCCTTTTTCTTCTTCATCGCCGTGGACCATGTGCGTGCTTTGGGCATCGTTCTAGTTGAGGCTGAGGTCATTGGTGTCTGTAGAGGGACCCAAAGCCGACACCAACCAGCGCGATGAAGGATGTGAGATGCTTGGGCCGGCGAACGTCCATAATTTAGCCACATGTGAGGCTTCCTCATTCTCACATGCTTCAGCGGCGGAGGGTGCCCTGGGGTGCATGTTAGTTCGCTCGTTACGCAGCCTTACTTGCCTTGACGTGCACGAGATCTATTGGCGAGTCGCCAAAGCTTCCATCCAACATGTGCCGTTGTTTCTGGAGGGTGTTACAAGTACTATCATGGGGTACTTGTTCGAGTACCCCAGGCTGCTCAGCCCCCGAGGCAACGAGTGCTAGCCACCTGTAGTGCGTAGGCACTCACTGTAGTACTTTACCGTGGCCTGTTCATTGCCAAGCAACTGGTGGGTAGGTAGGGATTGGGGGTCCATGGATCTCCCCGCACTTGCCTCGGTCGCCGTCGCCAGAAAGATTTTGCATGCCTGTTCACATCAATCTGCTCACCTCAGGCAGTCTGAATGTGAATCTGTCAAGAAAGCTCACAAACGCTTCAGAACAGAAACTTGATTTGGAATGACGACACGATAGAAGCCGATTTCCCAACATGACTACAACGCCCAATTCTTGGACCTTGCGATCTGTGTTTGTTTAAAGCCTGTTTATCTTGTCCTCTGGGGCTCCAGAAGTCGGAGCCTTATCAAACCCAACCCTGCCATGTGGATAAATACGTCTTTTTGAGAGCGATGAAGGAAGATTGCCCACTGATAGTACGACAATTGAGTTCGTGATCTCGCGAATATGTGATGAGGCACCTTTGGTTCTACGTCCTTCGCATAGCAATGCCTTGTTGATGACGAGCCGTGGGCAATAATCAACTGGGAAGCGACAGCCTCCAACGTACTAGCTCCCAACGAACCTTGAGCTGCAATCGCGCTTTTTGCTTGTTCTCACCGGGTCTTTGGAAGCACAATGTAGCACCTTTATTAATGTTGAGACCCTGAACCAGAACTGCCATGGCCTTTATGTCGCTTTGAGGTACCGCTGCTCCCACCAGACTTCCTTCGGTGGGTTTCGTCGTAGTACTTTGAGCTGTGTTCTTTTTGGGACCGCCTCGGGTCATGACTTCGCCCTTTCCCTGCCTGGCGCCTCTTCGACTGACTTGGTTCGCCCGCCTCGATTCCCGCTTCAGGCTGTTCGTCGTCTCCAATATGCAACTGCTCTGTTTGATAAAGAAGTTCTTGTACTTCATCCTCATTTTCGACCTGATCTGATTTCATGGATATTTTGTGGTGAACGTCATGTCGTTCTTGGTCGTGAGTGATCAGGGACTCCAATATGTGACGGTCTCGTGATGCTTCCCACTGATCGTGACTGGGTGGGCACGTTCTTTCCAAGTACATAATGCCATCAATCTCGTAAACACGCCCTTCGAACTTCTGGCTTTTGAGATCGAAGGCGTCGATCTGGTCGCACGTTATCCAAAGCCCGTGTTTCCGACAGAAATAGCCTCCTTTGTCGTTTTTGCACCTCAACTTTTGCCACGTTTGGTATTCTGTTTCCCATCGGTAATGATCTCTCTCATCCTCGGGAGGCGGCTCTGGTCGAGGGAGGTATCGAAGCTCGGGAAATGCTTCCCATATCTGTTCTGGTCGCATGAGACCCTCGCATGACAACCCACCCACCTAACACCGTGTCGGGCACGTATCAGCAGATTTTCCACTCTGACATAAATCTAGTGAATTCCAGGCCAAATACCGCAGGGTGATATCACCTACCATGTCCACCGATCTTAGATACCGGCGCTCTGAGTAACCCAACAAATTGCCCCGAGGTCCCACTCACCTCCGATCAGAGGGCTTTCCCAAGTTCTAGAGGATGCGGTCGAACTGAAGTCAGTCCTCGAGCGCAGAGGCAGCGATGATGGAAGTCTTCCGAAGCGTTTCGCTTGCGACAGAGCTGGCGGTTTTTTGAAAGAATGGGCGATGTACGATGCCCGATCCAGTATCAAGAGAACGTGAGACTACGAAAAGAGAGAGTCGACCGGAAGGCCGGTAATACAATTGAACCTTGTTGTGAATTTGCACGTTACTCGCTCTGTTGTTTGCGCAACAATTTGCCATGGTCTAAAGTGACGCTGGAGAAAAGGAGCGTCAAGCCATCAGGAAGCCGCGGGGGACAATTTCGTCCTGTACCGTTTGCCTGCCGCCATTGGGCGTACAGGTGAGCAATGACTTCGGCTTGGGCACCAAAGTTGGAACTTATATTTGACAGGGTGGGCAAGTGGTTGGCGGACCGTGTGCGCTGGCAGAAATACTCGTAGACGTACAAATCGGGCTGGATGAGGGTAGCCTCGGCTTTTTAAGGCAATTCTTGGCGGGATGGGCTGCCTGTAGATGATCGAAGATGTTTACGTAGGTACCTTAGTTACCTTCTCCCGGCATGATTTAACTAGCTGCGCGTGCTTGTTGAAACCCGCTGTTTGGCC
This sequence comes from Verticillium longisporum, assembly GCA_019188255.1. Classification (NCBI taxonomy): domain Eukaryota; kingdom Fungi; phylum Ascomycota; class Sordariomycetes; order Glomerellales; family Plectosphaerellaceae; genus Verticillium; species Verticillium longisporum. Next base: position 4,695,993 of record JAETXT010000003.1, on the reverse strand, counting down.
CTTACAATCCTGACAAAGATGCGCGACCGCCGTTAATCGAGCTACTATCCCATTTGCTCCAAATCTCTTGCAGTGCAGCACTGTATTCGGTCAGCCCCATTTGTAGCTTGGCGATGGAGGCGATTGTTATTCGTGGCAAGAGCTGGCTGTGGTCATTTTGGTACCACACCTCTACAGAATCGGCTGCGCTACTCCTGCATGTAATACGCATGGCTACTATACTTTAAAGTGATCATATGATATGTGTCATTGCGCCATTTCCTGATCTCTGGGCCGCGGCTAGGATGCGGGATGTTGGTTTTTGGGGGCACAGTTTTGGGTCTCTTGTGACGGAAGAAATACTGCATCTTTGTTTCGAGAATGGCAAAAGCAAGCATTTATCAGTCAAAAGCTGGCTCGTATTTGAGCGAAAGCCAGGCAGTCTTGTATGACGCGGTCCTTCATCTTAGGCAGCAGCAAAGGAAGCTGTGCCGCTTTGCTACAGACTGTGCCAGATGTTGGTGTGCGATTCCTTGCACAGGGCGACACCGCCAAGGCTGGACCGCCAAGGCTGGCTGACCGGCCTGACGTGCAGCCCATTCTTGTGTTTGGAAGAAGCATTCACGGTCAATCATCGAACACAGCCTTAGCATCGACTCTTCTGTGTATCACGCCACAAAGCCTTATCGCCAGCTTCCGTCTCTACTAGCAAGTGTAGCGCTGCCATTCACCGAGCAGGCCACACGGAGCTATGGTTCTAGACATAGCCCAGGATGCGTCACAGAGCCGTGTATCTCGAAGGAACTTCCAGAGTGAGCAATTTCGCCTCGCAAGAGTCGCAAATCGGCCTGCGACTCCGTTAGCCCTCCTACTACCAATGTACCTTGCGACTGCCTGCTTCACCTCTGCAACAGTGCTGGCTGTGGATAACTCACAACCAGCTTGGCGTGAGATCTTGTGCCACGAGATCGAGACGGAAGAGGGCTGCAAAAATCTCATCTCCCAGGTTTTGAACGCCAATAATTGGTCCGCGAACTTTTTTGGTGAGCCATTACTTGGTTTTGCATGTGTCAGACCAGCCTCATCAAACGCTAGCAAATAGAGCTGCCTCGACTTCCTGAGCTGACAGCTGCATCAGGTTTGGCCTCTTTGGTTGCGTTTTTCATGCTAGCTAGTGCTTCTAAGCTCTCTGCGTAAGTTGTCAAAGCCTTTTTGAATGGTGACAAAACGTCCTATCCGGCCTAGGACCCCCCCCCCCCATAGGTCCATCATTCTGATCGCAGCCGCCAGTCCATAGACTCGATACCACCAAATCTGTAACTCTTCTCTCGGCTTTCAGCAACTCTTTACCGCCGATAAGTCTCTGTTGTGCAGTATATTACAGCTCTAAAGACAATCTAAAAGCATGGGTATTTTGGTCAAACTCGTTATTTTTCCTCGGCGGCGGGCCTTTTACCTGCACAGCTTTCAGATATGCTCTCATTTCTGGGCTCGTTGAGAGCACATTCCCTCCATCAAGGTGAATGATATTCGGCACCCTCTATACATGTTTCTGTCAAATATGGCTTTTCACTGACACCATAGCTCCTTTGAAGCACCCCTCAGATGTACGCGCTAGCGTTCCAGTTTGATTCTGGGGTCCAAACGCTGTCCCTGTTTTTGACATCCTACCTTTCTCTGTCCATTGTGCGATTTTTCGGCATTCGTATACCGCTACTCATTTTTGTCATGATGACGGCTCTGGGATGTGTTGCCTTGTGGCACCTGCCGTCGGACGAGTCAACCTGGAGAGAGAATAGACCGTCCGGAAACCTTCATGACATATTTCAGACTCTAAGGACCAGGTTACCGAACCTCAAGGCCGGATTTATTCTGGTTGTCACCTTTTGCCTCTGTCCACTATCAATCGGAGGTGGGAACTTTGCCTTTGGATTCATGTCCTATCGACTCTCATTGCACGAGGACCACAACAGACATACCCGAGAAGCCAAGGTCGTCGGCTCCTTGGGGACGACAATCGTATCTCTCACGTCGATTGCCTGGTTCATGTACCAGGGCAAACAGGGTGCCAACAGTTTACTTTATAACCTAGGTCTGACAATGATGAATGTCTGCCTCGGCATCTCGGGAGCCGCACTATTCATCGGCACATCGTCATTCAGATCATTGACAGCCGGGTACGCTCTCATAGAGATCGGCCGACAGTCCTTGACGCTCATAAAGTCCGTCTTGGCCGCCTGGCTGGTACCCGTCGATCAGGAAGAAGAAGAGGGGCCTCAAGGAGGTGATTCCAGGCCACTTCTCGAACCAAGAGATTGTTTTCCAATCTACGGAGCAAACGGTGAGGCGACAGGGCCCCAAAACGCTGTGGAACAAAATTCGGAGTCATCGTCTTCTCCAGGTCTTCTCTCTAGCACCGCAAGCCACGAGGCAGAGGAAGAGCGGATTGTCATTCCCCAGCGGAATACTGTGCGCGAACAGAAGCGACTCGTCTGCTTCGGTATCGACGTGCTCCTCGAAGCCGTGCCCAAGCTTGCAATAGGGCCCGCAATGCACAGTCTGCTACAGCTGCAGAAACAGGGCTCATGGTGCTGGCCGTATGTGTTCGTGGCTGCCTCCAGTACACTCGCACTTGTCTAATGCTAGCAGCTACCTGGTTCTACGCGTGGTTAGAAGTGGACACCAGTGAAAGCTCGCCTGGCAGTGACAGCTATAGCGAATCCAACGAAGCCACAGACCTGCAGGAGGGGGAAATCTAGACCTTAGAAGAATCCGCAATGTTAAGGTTTAGAGCAATAGATGAAATTCGGGGTATATTTCAGGAGTAGTGATTATTATGCTAGTATGTTCGCAACACGCTTCGCTGCAGAGCCTGGAAGCAGGTCACTCAATCGCTATGCCAAATGTGCGACCATAGCAGAAGGTTCAAAACCATTTCACGTCAGGCAGCTCGTACGCTTAAGCACTGCGAACCTCGCGTTCCTCGCGCTCGACCTCGGCAACCTTCTCGGAGCGGTCCGCGACCTCCTGGAGCTGGGGCTTCAGGACATCAGCAGCCTCCTGCGAGAACTTGCGAGCGCCGACGCCGTGCTCGAACAGCAGGTCGAGCTCGGAATAGGTCAGGCCCTTGGCCTCGGGCATGCGGAAGAAGGTCCAGACGAGGAAGAGGGCGGTGATACCGGCCCAGAAGAAGCCGCCCTTGGCACCCCAGTTCCACGCCTTGCGGCCGACGATCTGGGGCATGAGAGCGTTGGTGATGAAGCCACCAGCGTTGTAGAAGGCGCGAGCAAGGGCGACAGTCTTAATACGCAGGCGGGTCGAGGGGATCTCGGCGACGATGGTGTAGCAGGCAGGGCCGACGGAAAGCTGGAAGGCAAAGACCATGATAATGACGAGAACACCGACAGCCCACGAGGTACCGGAGGTCTCCGCAGGGATGCCGAGGAAGCCCATGATCATGAGGATGGCGAACATGGCCGAAAGACCGCCGAGGTACATGGTGCGACGGCCGAACCACGTCATGATGAACCAGGCGAGGATGCAACCGAACAGACCAATGCCGGACTGGCCAAGGCTGAGGGCGTAGCTGTGCTTGGTGTTGAGACCAGCCTGAACCATGAACTGCACACCGTAGCCCATGAATGGAACACCGCAGAAGGACTGGGTCATCCAGGTGACACAGGCGATCTCGGTACGGCGAAGGTTGCTGCCACGGAAGCAATCCCAGTAGTGAGCGCCGGTGCTCATCTCCATCTCAAACTGGTTGGTGACGCGCATCATCTCCATGTGAGCATCGAGGTCAAACTCAACGCCGCTCTCGGGCTTGGTAAGCCTGCGAACAGCCTCCTTGGCCTCCTCCATGCGGTTGTGGCGGATGAGCCACCAAGGGCTCTCAGGAGCGAAGAAGGTACCAACAATGATGGGAATGGGCCAGATCTATTCCTTGTTAGGACTGTTGCATTGATGGTTTGGGATCAAGCTTACCCATTGAATGGCGAAGGGGATACGGTAGCTCCACTGGTCAGTACGGTCGATGAAGCCGTTCAGGATGCCAACAGCGATGAATTGGCCGATGACCCAGCAGATGTTGATCTATCACAGTCGTGTTAGTCTAGAATATCTTAATATCGCTCAAGCAGAGACTTACCCAGGACGTCATGTAAGCGCGAAGAGCGGTAGGGCAGATATCAGCAGCGTACCTGGGAGCAAGTCAGCAAGGCCTTCGTCGTTGCTTTGATCGAATTGGAGATACTTACGTGACAGCAAGGGTCTGGAAGATACCCCACGGGATACCCTGGATAAGGGCACCAGCGAGGAACATGGGGAGACCGTTGGAGAAGAAAGGGATGAAGATGGCGCCGATCATAGCTGTCATAGCGATGATCATGGTTTTGCGGTATCCGAGCCACTCAGTAATGAAGCCGTTGATGATGAGGCCGATGATGGATCCGACCTGAACACCGTTGCCAATAATCGTCTGCCACTGGGCCGAGATCAGAGGGCCGTTCTCGTCAACCTGGTTGCCGTAGCGTTCCATGAAGGTCGGGTAGGCGTAGAAGCTGCTCATCAGATGGGTATCGTATCCCTGGGTCACAACGTTAGTGCGAGGTTACTCTGTAGAGCTGGGAAGACTGGGACCAACCTCCATGATGATTGACAGCGAGATGACGAAAGAGAACAGGATAGCTTTGGGCCAGAAGCGGAAGGTATCGCGAACGCTCATCTGACGTTCGTTGTTGAGGGCAACATCCGTCTCGTTGCGCTGGCCATGGCTAACCGCGGGGACGGCGGCCAGCCCGTCGCTGGGGCCGAGATCCTTCTCCTGGGACATGTTGACGAGACCTTTTGTCAGAGTATACTGCCAGTAGAAGTTTGTTGATCGACCACCGGTTGGTTGAAGGGCGGCTGACTCAGAAGCATCGTGAGTAGAATGACGTGAGGGCGTGACCGATTATATAGTTGTTCACGATGGGGAAGCCAAGTTGGATGCCATGGCCCATTACAGCTTCCCAAGTCATCATGGACGAATCAAGAAATTGCAGCACTAGCAGATCGAACAAGTCAATCGACTGACAAGGGATGGGAGGGTCCTTTCGTCAAACCGAGGAACTGGAGTGCGGAGATGTGACCTGAATCGGGTAACCAGTTGGGCCTCAGACCTGGAGTGGCCTCCACGACTCAGGGTCTGGACACCCATTGTCTGTCGAGTAGCTCCTTGGCTCTGTTTCCATACCTGCCTTGGGGAACCCATGGGGATGAAGGATGCGGTGCATCAGATGGCGGGCATGCGGGCGATGTGGAGGAGAACCCGTTCACCACGTGCAACTACCGATGTTCCTCAATTCCGCAGTGAAGCCCGGAGCCGAGTGCTGGTTGGAGAGTTTTCTCCGTAAAATTTTCCGTGTCGCACGATGAACGAGAGACGGGGAGAAAGCCGGCTTGAGCCGCGGCCAATATGCAGTGCGAGTCAAATCGAGTCCCAAAGGAGGATAATCCATGAGGTGGGACCATGACCAGCGCAAAACTTCTCCACCGGTTTTCCGCCCCTAACCGCTGAGGGGTTCCTCTCGAGTCCTCTTCAAGCGGGGAGACAGGGATCCCATTCGTCTGGGGATGTTAACTCAATCGGAAAAGTGATGGGGTCAGTCGGGGTTCAGCCCCCAGTTCATACCACGACCACCCAGAGCCTGGCACCGCGTGCGTCTGGTTTGCGGGACACCGCGTCCATTGACGACCAGTTTTCCGTCCAGCATCATCATTGTGTGTCTGTGCCTGACCAACGCGCCCGCTGGGCTGGATCACATCATCATCAATCCTGCTTCCGTCCCCTGGTGCTACCCCCCTATCACCGACGACTTGGGACACCGTCCCTTCCCTGGGCGCGGAATGCGGAAGCCCTCGGCCTGTGCCGCGTGCCGGTAAGACACTCGCCCGAACTCGCACCATGGCCTTGATGCCGGTTGCTTTTGTTTCGCCATCTCATCACCCGAGCAAGGCCTGGAGGCATTCGAGTCCACCCTCCACATGTCGATCACCTGGACTAACATGTTCTGGTCCACAGGAGTCGTCGGCGCAAATGTCAGACGAAGAATGGCCGGCGCGCATGTGTGCACTGCGAGGAGAGAGGCATATCATGTGTCCAAGGTCCCCCAGAAGGCGGCTACTATGACCAGCGTGCTCAGCAACGCAGCCAAGTAGCGTCGCAAGCGCTGACCCCGGAAGGCGGATCGACGAGTGCATCGTCCCACCACCATGGCGATGGGTTCAGCCCCGAAGTTGTCGAGCCAGAGCCGCAGGCTACCTTGCCAGGCCTTGCCATGCGTCTAGACCTCGTGCGGCTCTACTTCGATTACATCCACGATCAGTTCCACTCGCTCTTTCATCGACCAAGCTTCATCGAGTATGCTCTGCAGGACCGCGTGCCCCATAGCATCCTGTTTGGCATGTTCGCCCTGTCTGCAAGGTACGTTGGCGAAGCCACATGGTGCCCCTGAGTGTCTCGGCCGAGTCGAACCCCAGGATGAGGCATCGCGTCAAGAGTCATGCTTCCTGCATGCACTCTTGCGGAGCCGGAGACAGGGCTGACCGCTACGACGTTCAGGTTCTCGACCGATCCGTGCTTTGCGGATGACGATCCCCGCGACAGGGCCACAGGCTACCTTCGCGCCGCGGAGAAGCTGCTCGACCTTCGCGACATCTCTTTGACGACTATCCAGCTCTGCGTTCTCATCGGATCCGGCGAGACTGCGGCGGGGCAGGCCGAGGTAGAGAACATCTACTACGGTGTGGCCTGTCGCATGGCCCAGCTGCTCGACCTCCCAAACAGGCCAGCCTCGAATCTGCTGGAGAGCGAGATCAACCTCAGGGGTGAGGCTTGTCGATGTTTTGGATGTGTTCAGACCACTGTACTGACAAGGTGTAGTCTGGTGGTCACTGTCGATGATTGATGTGTGGTCCTCTACGGCTGTGAAGCTTCCCAAGCTCTTGCCAAATAGGACAGACATCTCCCTGCCCATGGACGACCTATCATATCTCGCTCTATCACCAGAAGGACTCGCGAGTGCCAGGACGAGTGCCTTTAGCCACGGCTCTCAACTTCTGGCGCAGATGATCAAGGTCAATAGGATCCTGCTGGAAATCAACAACTTCAACCAGCGATGCGTCACCGAGAACCCGACTTGGGAGACTTTAAGCCACGGTGTCGACGTGCTGACGGCGCGGCTGGACGACTGGGTTGCGAATCTACCGCTGAATATGCATGATACGCCCGAGAACTTTGCCTGGTTCGCGTCGAGGGGCCTCGGACGGATCTTTGCGGCGGTGTATCTCGGCTACTACCACTTCGGCCAGCTGCTGTACTACCAGTTCCTGCACGGTGCAGCAATCGACGCGCCACTATCACCAGAAGACTCCAGGGGCACCATGGCGACAGAATCACCGTCGGCGATGCGGCGACAAGAATACGCACAGAGAACCAAGGAGCATGCGGGCCGGTTATGCGAGATGGTGTATCGGTCACAGGCAACCGCGGGGGCTGATGTCCGCTACACGATGACCTCGCACGTCTTGGTCATTGCATCTACGGTGCAGATCCACACTCTTCTGTTCAGTGGCGATGAAGATGACATCGGCGTGGCTCGATCGAGACTGGAGCGGAACTTTGAGCTCTTGCTGCGACTGCAGTGCTACTGGCCAACAGTCGATCGCGCCATCAGTCGTCTGAGGGCCTTCCATGCGACGGCTCGTACAAGTGTGGATTCAAGCTTCGTCTTGGATCGGTGGATGCTACGCTTCATGGTTGAGTTTGCCGAGAGCATGGAGGAGAAGGAGGCAGAAGCATGGCGCGGTGGCAGCGAGGAGATGGAGGCGCTCTGGAACCGGCAATAACGGCGGGATCATGATGATGAACGAGGTCTGGAATAATGATGGTGTGGTAGGCGCGTTGTCTGTTGCGTTTGTCTGCATTGACGAATATTGCTGGAAAAAGCACATTGACAGATTGAACATGCAGGAAGTGGAGGAGCAAAATCATGTTATTGTAATACCCAGCAATTTCTTCTGTATATCCTTTTACTGCATGTACCTTGATGTCTCTGCACCTGCCTCAGCCTCGCCTCGATTTTTCTCTCTTCCATCAAACCTCGTGACGTGCGTTGGATGTTCGAATACCAACATCATCTCTTTACAGGGACGACCCCATCGCGCTCTGCGGTGCCAACGTGATGTTGACTCGCGTCGGCACCTTCATCCCCGGCGATCACACCGTGTACAGTACGCCCCCCGTGGGGACCTTGCCCTGTGGAGCAGCGGAGAACTCGCCGCTGCCATTTCCCACCATCTTGGCAGTCTTCAACCCCAGGGTCTCGGTCGCCGACACGAGGGTTATTCTGCGCCTCGGCACTCCGTTGATGACTGCAATTTAGAGGTCCCGACAAGACGACTGCGGCACTTGCGCAGATGCGGTATCGCCTACAGGCGTGGCGGGACGCTACAGATAGGGCCACGATCTGGGTTTCGACTAGTTGCGCCCTTGACGCTCGTTTTCAGAAGCACGTCGGTGTTTGAATTCCATAAAGAACGGCCAAGGATCGTCAGTCTGCAAATGAGGTCGGCCTTCGGATAGTAGCCCACTGCCAGACCACTCCCTGGCGCACGCGCACCCGCAACTGCAACGAGATCATCATGGCCCGACACTCCACCATCGTCGTCGCCCTCGCTCTTGTCGGCCGAGCTGCATCACGGTTTGATGGCTTGGCCGATACCCCACCAATGGGTTGGGTACGAATCACTCCTCTCTTTTATTGCTTTCCTAGACATTTCGCATGCAGACCGCTAACGGCAACGCGCGCAGAACAATTGGAATGCTTTCGCTTGTGATGTATCGGAGCACCTGCTGCTCAGTACCTCCGAACGGGTCGTCAGCCTCGGCCTTCGTGATCTTGGCTACAACACGGTCGTGCTCGATGACTGTTGGCAGGATCCTGCCGGCAGAGATGCCAAGGGAAAGGTCCAGCCCGATCTGGCCAAGTTCCCTCACGGCATGAAGGCCATTTCCGACGCCCTGCATGCCAAAAACCTCAAATTCGGCATGTACTCCAGTGCAGGGGAATTGACCTGCGCTCGATTCGGTGCGTGGCTGTAATAAAACAAGTTTCTTGATGCCATGATCATGTGGCGCTGATCACAATCACAGCGGGATCGCTGGATCATGAGAAAGACGATGCGGATAGCTTCGCCGCCTGGGGTGTTGACTTTCTCAAGTATGACAATTGCTTCCATATGGGTCGCATGGGCACGCCGGAAATTTCGTTCAACCGCTTCAAGGCCATGTCTGATGCCCTGAAGGCGTCGGGCCGCGACATCGCCTTAAACCTCTGCAACTGGGGAGAGGATTACGTCCACACGGTGAGCTCAGTCTATTCAGTGCTTGCCTCTGGCCCCTCTGCAACCAACCCCTGATCCCTGACTGGCCCCCCTCTTGGCATCTGCCAAGACCTCACGATAACTTCATCACCGGAAGTCTACCATAGCACACCGCTCAAGCTGACTCTGCTATTTTTTTTCTTACTCAGTGGGGCGCATCTCTTGCCCATGCCTGGCGCATGTCTGGCGATATTTACGACTCCTTTACGCGACCCGATGACCTGTGCAGCTGCGCCTCGGTTGCCGACCCCTTCTGCGTCGCCCCCGGCACGCAGTGTTCCGTGCTCTTCATCCTGAACAAGGTCGCGCCCTTTGCCGACCGCGCCATCCCCGGGGGCTGGAATGACCTAGACATGCTCGAGGTAGGCCAGGGCGGCATGACGGACGAGGAGTACAAGGCCCACTTCGCCTTGTGGGCGGCGCTCAAGTCCCCGCTGATGCTCGGCAACGACCTCCGTGTCATGGACTCCGCCGCCCTCTCCATCATCAACAACCCCGCCATCATTGCCTTGAGTCAGGACCCCCATGGTCGCGCTGTCTACCGTGTCCGCCGAGACGTCGGTCCCCCACGCGTCCCCGTCGCCGACGAGTATGCCGCCCAGGAGGCCCACATATGGAGCGGCCGACTCGCCAACGGCGACCAGGCCGTCATCTTCCTCAACGCCGCCGGCGCTGATCTTGACATGAAGGCCTCCCTCGCCGAGATTTTCGTCGGCGATGGGCCGGGCGGGTCGGCGCCCCACGTCCGCGTCGGCTGGTCCGTACACGATCTGTGGGCGCACCGCATGCCCCTCGAGATGGCCGAAGCTCTCATCGGGGCCAGTGACGACGGCGTCCGTGCAGATGTCCTCCGCGCCGCGAATTGGTACAACGCGACGGAAATACCGTATGCCCAGGGACTAGCCAACGAAGACCCGCGGCTGTTTGGTGAGAAGATTGGCGAGGTACAAGCCGGCGGCGATCTCGAGGTCAATGTTGTCGAGCACTCGGCGCGGGTGTTTCGTCTCAGGCGCATCGTCGTCGACGGCGATGGGTTCAAGTCAAAGGCCCACGCGCGAGAGGACCACGACGAAAAGGATGAGCTGTGATCGAAAAGGAGACTATAAGTCCTTGACTGGACAATCCGTTGCCGTTACGCCCGTGATCATCTCGCTCTTGCGCTCTAACCATTTCCCATGTTCTTCAAGGGTGCTTTTCTTAACATCTCATTTGATATCTCATGATGGCCGATTTTGCGTCGGTTACCTACAGCTTCGCATATCCAAGCTACGCTCAACAACGCACGCGATCAGTGTTCCCTTGGCATGGCGCATGTCCGACAGAGTAATCATCATCCACATGGACTGCCCAATGCTAGAAAACATTTGATGAGCAGCCAGAAACCAGACCGGGCCGGCTGTGACGCAGAACAGCAGCTGTATCAAGACACCGGAGTGGTCGCAGTAGCCCGGTAGCATGTTCATCATCTTCATCAAATATTGTATCTTGCTGGCTGTTGGCCTTGCCCTAGTGGTTTCGAAGCGGTCAATTTCCGTGCACCATGGAAACCCAGGGTGTATAGCTGTCAAATCTGCTAGTTGATGTACCCGCAGTCGCTGAACCAGACATCTGCTTTTGGCCAGTAAACCTGCACAATTCGAACACACCACAGGTGGACATCAAGACGAAGCGATATATGAGAAATAGCACGATAGCAATGGAAGCCCTGCCCGCAACTATGAACACTTCGTAACTCTACCCTTCATGAAGCGGTCGACTGGAAGCGCTGTCCTGAACCACCATCGCACAAACTACAACTTCAGAACCTCACCGCTTGCTGGAAGTGCCGGTCGCTGTAATCTGCGTCCTTGTAGCCCGAGTGATCGGGCTTGGCGTGTTCCCGGAGTGAAGCACGATGAGTAAATCGAGTGCAAGCTCCAGACCACGAGATTGGAATTTCCGCTACAAGGACGTTGGCTTGGAGAAGGCTATGCGGAACTTGAACGGTCGTGTCCCGCGTGTGTCAACTGGACGGTAATGCTCTCGCGCATGTTGATCGCAGACTCGTTCAGTCCAATCAACCACGGCACGTTGGGAATCGGACCTACTTTTTATTCAACCGATCAATGTCCCGTCGGGAACAATTTGCTATTTCAACAGCCTGAATACGGTTACATCGAGCTGTACATGAGACTTCGCCTCGCATGTTTTTCCGAATGTTGCATCCGAACAGACGGAAACTTTCCCGATACTACCTCTCATTCAGAGCAGCGACAGACACACATGCACCACCATACTATGCTCTTTGGTACCCTAGTATTGACAGTCGAGCAATCATGTGCTTCATTAACTACTTAATCTACATTTTGAGTCGCCTCAAGGCGCGCCTTACACAAGGTACCTGAATGTCGAAGGCAGCCTGGTGGGATCATCATGAGCGAGCTCAGCCGTCTGCGCCGCGACATCGCCATGCGTCTCCCATGCGGCGCCGCCCTGCTCAATCTTCTTGTTGAGGTTGATGAGCACGACGCGGAAGCCGTAGCAGCCGACAATGGTGACGCCGAACATGGAGAGCACAATGCCGTAGCTGCCGCGGAAGCCGTTGGCCTCGAGATTCCACACATAGGAGCCGATGATGTTACCAATCTGGGAGAAGGCGTTGATCATGGCGATGGCGACGGCACGCTTGGCCGGAGGCCGGGGGAAGGAGGACGAGATCCAGGAGTAGAAGACAATGAAACCAGCGTAGGCGCCAGCCTGGAGGAAGAGGGCGACGTAGCGGGCGGCGACGTTGTCGGTGGCCATTGAAATGACGAAGCCGACGATACCCATGCAAATGGGCCAGACAATGTGCCAGAATCGCTCTTGTTGGCGATCGGCGTGCCACGCGTTGATGAGAGAGACGATACAGGCAAAGGCCCACGGCGGGGAGCTCATGAGCAGGGTGGGGACGTATCCAAAGCCGAGAGTACCAGTGAGGGTAGGCTGCAAGGGGTTAGAACGTGGTTTGTAGTCGAGGTGCAGATGACGCGGTGGTGACTTACGAAGTAGGCGTTGAACGACAGACCGATGACGTAGGTGGTGAAGGTGATCATCATGAGGTAGATCTTGTAGTCCTTGACAGCCATGTAGAAGCCATCAAGGGCGCCCTGCTCGGCGGAATCGGCATCTGCCTCGCCGACGTCCTCCGTCATGCGCATTTGAGCGACCTGAAGCTCCTCTTCGGTGAAGCCCTTGGAGTTATGGGGCAGATCGGGGAGAATGAAAGCGGCCGCAATGGCAATGGCCATGGTGGCAGCACCCTCGACTGGACAAATTGTTAGCTGGAAAGCTCTTGATGATTGATTGAACATGAGTCTGAAGACTGACTCCAGAAAAGCCAGCGCCAAGCAGCGTGGCCCAGAACACCCTGCATGTTGGACAACACACCGGCACCGATGAGCGCCGAGAAAGCGTTCGAGATCAGGTTTCCGCAGAAGAGAATGGCGTTACGCTTGGTGAGCTCACGGCTGGTGTACCACTTCGAGAGGATGAGAAGAGCTCCGGGCAGGAAAGCAGCCTCAACAAAGCCGAGGAAGAATCGCGTTGCAACCATGCCTCCGAATGTGGTGACGACACCAGATAGGGTAGAGATGAGACCCCACAGCAGCATGTCTGCTGCAATGTACCAAGAGGGTCTGTTGATGCGATTGATAAGGATGTTGGAAGGCACCTGCATCAGAATGTATCCGACGTAGAGGATACTCAAACACGTCGCGTACTGCGAGTAGTTGAGGTTGAGGTCGTCCTGCAGACCACGGAGACGGGCAGGTGCGATGTTGTTCCTGTCGAGATAGTTCATGATATAGATCAGAACGAACAGCGAACACCGCGTGTCGAGCTTGCGCTTCATGCTCTTCTCAACCTTGGCGCGATAGATTGGGTCGGAGAGAGGACCACCGCCCTTGGGAGGGCCGTCGGCGAGACCTTTGTCGGAAGACCTGCGAGGCGCGGCCTCGAGGTGATCGGGGTCGTGAACAGGCCCATTGTGGGCATCTACCTTGGGTGCGTCGCTCATGTTGGGATTCGGAGAGCTGAGGTAGGAGGAACAGAGAGAGGTAAGAGACGGAACGGCTGATCAGAAGAGACTGGCCCGACAGAAGGGGGATCGTCCTCTCATATAAAGCGTTCAGTGGCGGACCAAAGTGCCATGAGTGTTACCCCGGTTTTAGCGGCCAAAACCCCATGGAGCCAGGAACAAAGCGGCCTGTATGACGTGGAGAAGATGTTGGAGAGAGGGCGTGGGGGTTCCTCATCGTGATGCCTCAGAATTTGACGGACTGGCGGGTCGGTCCCGGAAACTAACCCCTGGACTGACAAGCACGATCCATAGTCAGGCTCTTGAGATGGGGTTCAACGAAAAGCAGGGGGCCCCGCTAGTCTCCGCAAGCTATTGTTTGGGATGGGATGGAATGGCGTGGGAAGCAGCGAGCGCCCCCAGAGGCGCTCCTCTCTCCCACGCCGCTGTAGCGTGTATGAAGTGCCGGACCATGTCGCCATGCTTCCCCGCGTAGTCCGTCTCCTTGCGGCGGGCTTGTTCTCGTGTTGGGGGGATAGGAGGGGGCCGCTTGGGGCAAATGTTGGGGGTCAAATGGGGCGAACGTGGAGAACCCCCACGCCCTCAATCTCCAATAACTTGTCCTGGAGATGCAAAATTTGTCAAGCTGGACAAACAGGCCCGCAGCGATGAAGATGTTCTCGAGAAATTAATCACGTTGCATCGTCTCGTAGCACGTTCCAAACAGGGACGGCGTCGGTGCTCCTCCTGGACGGATGGCCCGATATCCTGCTCGTCCTGCTCGTCATGCCAGCCATAGTGCTGTTGTCTCTACAAGGTAGGATCGGCACTTCAGCCCTGGAAACCTGGTCTCGTGGCCTGTGGCGTTGCCCAGTTATGCTTGATTTTGCGGGCAGTTGCTGTGTGGGGATCTCCCCTGTCGCTGGACGTTTCTGGCATTTGCTGTATGCGGGGGTCGGGGTATTCGGGCAGTTTTGTCGGGGTAAGTTGCATGGAAACCTTTGCATCCCTGGCTCACTGAAGGGTGCACGCCACTGAGCCACCCACACCGGATGACGTTGGCGGACCGATCCCTGTCGACCTGGACCTCCTGACAAGCAGCGAAGCCTGCTTCACCTGGACACTACGTGGCATCCTGTTGAGCCATGAGTCGGGACATCTCCGGCATGGCCGGCTAGGCTAGTTGAGCGGTCAATCTCGAACAGGCCCGATCCCCGCTCCGCAGCCACGCCGTCGTCTGTTGCCGAGGTCTCGAGGGCTCTAGAAGCTGTCTAAGTGGGCTCGGAAGTCGGATATAATGCCGGAAGTCGTGGGCTTGGTGGACGCTTCTCGGTGAAACTCAACGGGGAATGCAGGTTCGTGGGGGTCAGGCGGGGGTCCTCAGCTAGCGTTTTGACTCGCGCGTGCTGTGCATCTGGCCAGCGTGCTCACTGGAACAACACTCATCCGGCCAATGTTGCCTGTTTGCGTCAAACCCGAGAAGACTCTGTCTCGCCAAGACGGGGTTTGGACCTTAGGTAGTGCCCATTGACCCGTCGGATGGAAGGATGACCAGGTAAATGAGTACTTGTCATATTGAGCATTCGAGGCATCTGTATTGATAAGAGAATGTATGTCCACGGCGACCGAGCTGCAAGCTGGAGAACTAGAAAGTGTTGGGTTGGGTTGCTTTGGGGGAAGTAGCCGGCCTTTACGCAAGAAGGAGGTTATATCCGACAAAGTATCGACGCACTTTGTTGGTGATCCTGATCCTGATCGAGTGATCAGCATGGAAGAGAGTCTCGGGTTATGGCACGTCCCCGACGTCCAGGTTAATGGATAACCCACCATCGCCAAGTTAAAACCCGAAAAAACCCGAACCCGGGGCAGGGCTCGCATCGCCTGCGAGGCCTTGTTCAGCGATCCATGGATGCGATGGGTAACCGGGGGTGGCTGGGTGCATGCATCTTTTCTTCATGTTGCTTTCTTGTCTTGTTCCACCGGGCAGTTGGGGCGGATGCAATGCGACAAAGCTTGACGCATGAAGCAGTAGGAGCAAAAGTACGACTCTCGACGGCTGACTCGTGCTTTCGGCAAAGGTCTGGATGATGGAACCACGGAACCAGATTGAGTTGTGGGAGAGATCGCACATCGTCGTGTTCGCGGTTGTAGTCGTGGGGGACGGCGTTTCAGAAATCGTCAAGCCACTGAAAGTCAGCCTTATGGGGCGTAAATTACGCCGCCTCAGCCACCAAGCGACGTACTCGTTCGTCCAGCAAACCCAAGTCGCTAAACCTGTTTGAGCCTGTTTGTCGTCGACCTCAGCTCAAACATCGACATTGATCCCGACGACATTACTACGGGCAATAACGCCAATTCCATCAAGGTCTGTTGCCATGAGATGGAATCAATCATTTCTTGACCATGAATCGATATCGCGGCGACGCAGATGCAGAGGTCGAGCCTCTGCTTGAGGATGACGTCGGAGACTTCGCCCTGTTCCCCGATGTTGAGGCGGAAGACGAGCCCTGGATTGCCTCGCCATCAGTAGCATCGCGAGGTCGCGCGCGATGGCAGTCCGGGTGGACCACCTGGAAGACTGCGACATCCAAGCTCAACGTCAATCGCTTCCGACCAGACACGCCCTTTGCTATCGTCCTGCTGCTTGCCACCATCAAGGGTATCCTCGTCGCCAGCGGGGTTCTTCTCATGACACCCATGGTTCGCCTTATGGAAGACGCCATTTGCCACGTGCACTACCACAAAGACATCTCCGAGCCGATTGATGAGAAGGAATGCAAGGTCGATGATGTTCAGTCTCAGTTGGCCTACCTAGGTGGCATTGGGGCCCTGATGGCGTCCCTTGTCACGCTAGTCATCGCTTTTCCATATGGCGTGTTAGCGGACAGGTAAGTTTTACCGTCACGTTAACATACATGGTGCTTTACTGACAGCCGTCCAGGATGGGTCGTAAGCCGGCTTTCTTTCTCGCCTACGTGGGGATTCTGCTTGGATTTGGCTGGGGTCCGTTCGTCCTCTCATTTCCGCACTTCCCAAGCATCTGGGTCCTTCTCTTAGGACATGTCTTCTTCCTGATTGGAGGCGGTGTGCCTCTTGCCATCAACAACATTTATGCCATGGCTGCAGATGTCAGCAATGAAGCCGACCGGTCGACCCATTTTCTATACCTTTCTGTCGGCGCCGTTATCGCGGGACTTCTTGCGCCTCTAGTGTCCGGCTTTCTGCTACAGACATATGGTCCATGGGTTCCTATCCGCATCGTCTTTTGCCTGAGTCCAGTCATTTTCACAGCTGCTAGTCTCTTGCCCGAGACGTTACGCGTCAAACTGCCCGATGGCGACGCCATACCTGAACCGACTAAGCCATTCGTGGCGACCGTCAAGGACCATGTCCGTACATCTCTTACCGAGCTCGCCAGCGCCAAAGTCTTGCTCCGCAACCGCAGCGTTCTCTTCTGCCTCTTGGCACCCCTGACTGCTAGTACAATGTTTAATTCTGGTTCGTCGACTCTTTCCCAGTACATCAGCAAGTACTTCTCCTGGTCGCTCGCCCAGACGTCCTACATCCTCTCACCCATCGCCCTGTGCCACCTCCTCGTTCTCGCCGCCCTGCCACGCCTGTCGGCCCACCTCCTCAAGCCGCGGCGTCGTCTGCGCCTCAACGACTTTACCAAGGACCTCCTTCTGACCCGTGCCTCGTATGGTATCCTTGCAATCTCGGCTTTCTTGCAAGCCGTCAGCCCATCCATCGTGCCGTTTCTTCTGGCTATTGCACTCGGCACACTCGGTTCCGCGACGCCGCCTTTGACACGCGCTCTCATCACGGCATTCGTCGAAAAGGAACACACCTCGCGCCTCTATGCCATATGTAGCATCGTCGAGACACTCGGAGCCTTCATCGGTGGACCAGTCCTGGCATGGACCTTTTCAGCGGGAATGCACATGGGCGGCATCATGAGGGGACTGCCGTGGCTATATGTCTCGTTTTTGTACGCATGTGCCACGGCGGCATTTATGATGGTCCGGGAGCCGAAACACATAAAGCCGCCGGTGCAGACGGAGAGCGGAGAGGAAGGGGTTGACGGCATGGGGTATGAGTCTGCAGCAGAGGATGAGGAGGATTTCGCCGCTCGGTAGGCCTGTCGTGTAGACCACGGACTCTGAAGCCTGGGGCAGGTGGAATTTCGTAGAGGAGAGCTGTTTCGGACCTCAGAAGTCCTGCATAGCGCGTCCGGGTTGTTGTCTTCATGACCAGATTAGAATCCAATACCTCAGAGGGTGCTACGCAAAGAGCTGATGGCTGATAACCAACCAGTCAAGACTCGTGGGTTGGAGACGCCCGGGATATGGATCAGCCTGCTACGTGATGCCTTACAACATGGCTGCTCGTGATCTCCTACTGTATCTTCCTTCACAGTCAGACACAATGGAGTGCACGCCTTGACACAATGACACGATGGAATAACAGCATGAGACTAAGATCCAGACGATACAGTTGCTTTTGAGAACATGCAGGCATCACAGGGGAGGAGCGAACACTGCCGAGGAAGGGTTAACACGTGCATCAGAAACGCAAGAGTGGAGGAGACTTGATACAGCCATCATTTGAAGCATTACCTATCCAACCCGCTAGCCCCCCCTGCTGGTTTCAAACCACCATGCTCCGCGATGTCAATCACGGCCTTTGTCAAAGACGCCTGGTTGAGCCCTCCTCCCTCTCCGTACACGCGACAGCCGCAACACCAAGCGCTCAGCCCAGCATGAACAGCCACGGGATGCCCATGAAAATAATAATGGCGAACATGCAAAGGATGACCTGCCAGTCGGCGACCGTCGCATCCGCCGTCAGCGAGGTGGGGAACCCGGCAATGTTGCCCTCGGAGAAGTTCCTGGCGGCCTCGGCAGCAGCGATGGTCGTCAGGTTGCCGCAGGCGGCGTTGAGGGCCGTGTCGGCCGTCATGGGCGGCAGCGCGACGACCATGGCGGCGAGGAAGTTGAGGTTCTGGTGGGTGCCAAAGGGCGACGCCTGGATGAAGGCCGAGCGCAGCGTGATGTTGGAGCCAATGGTGGAGAAGTTGGCGGTGCGGGAGTACTCGATGCACTGGGGCTGGGCGAGCGGGTTGCCGGCCGGGGCGGCGTCTTGGCGGGCGATGAGGACCGCGTCGGCGGCGTCGGTGAGGAGTCGGCCGGCCGAGACGGCGTGGGTCAGGCACAGGGCCAGGAGGAGGCGGGCGAGGAGGAGCCGCATGGTGTACATTATGACAGAGCTAGGAATGTGGGAATGGAATTGACAGCGGCGTTCTTCTTGTTGTTGCTGTCGTCGGACTGCGAGGTTGTGGCACGGAGTTTCGCTGAGCGTGAGGAGGGTATCAAGGAGCGTAGCAAGTCGAGGAGAGTAGCCGGCCACTCAAAAGTCGAAGGGTTGAAGAAGAGTGAAGGAAGGATGAATGAAGGACAGCCCGGCCGTCAGAGTTGAGAAAGAAAGACAATGGAGGAGAAGCAACGACGGAAATCCAGCAGACAGACCAGCAGTGCAACTACGAAGACCAAGGTCGCAGGCGAGGGGGCCCATTCCGTATTATAAACCGAGGGCAGCCATCACGAGGCGGCGCACCGGTTGTTTGAATGGTGGTTTGAAAGCGCCCTGAAGCTCAGGCGGGGGCGGGCGCTGTGACAGGTGCCCCACAGTCGTGAGACCCGATGACACAGAGGAGGCCCCCCTGGCTCGCAGATCAGACGGTCTCATAGACGTTTCAACAGGCATCGGGCGACGATGCTACGCTGCTTCAGACGATCGGGCGCCTCAATTGCTCACCAGCGGTGGGGCACAGAGGAAGCTTTCCGTCTTTGCGTTTGCAGGGTGCAATGACATCCGGGCCGACGCCCCTGGGCTGTCGCATCGAAGGAACACGGTGAGTGCCTGGGGCTTTGGATCCATGTCGTACTGTAAGTACAAATATCTTACATCGTCTCACTATCGGCCGATGTTCGTCTCGTGCGAGTTCATGTTGCGCTCATTCTCAATCTGTGAGAGCCCCCATGGTCGTCCAAAGGGCCCATGAGCAAGGTAGCTAGGATGCTCTTCGCTTTCGAGGCCCTTCATCGCATTCGCGGGTTCATACTTTAAGTTTGGTAGGAAACTTGGGATGACTCCGGCTTGGCCAATTTCCAAGATGTGAGACCCTTGGTCACCTCGTGTGAACCTGGTGATGGACACGAGTGGCCAGCACTCTGCCTGCTTCGGGGGGTGATTGTCACTATAAGTAAGCACTCAGGCACTCAGGGTCCACTGGAGCGACTTGCTTCGGCGGACCAGGCACCTAATGTACCTACGAGATTGATAGCTATCCGCGCAGCACCTGCAACCACCTCCAATTTCATTGGAGCTCGTATGACAATTCCGCTTATTAGTGCTTCCAAGTAGTGTCACTCGGACGTATGCATTATTCCTGATGCTGTACTTACTGGCTAACATGGCGTACTCGTGTGAACACGGGCCTAGTACCTACTGGAGCTGCCCTCTTGCAGGGCTTGTCGAACCAGAAACGCACCACGATCGACCATCATTCTAAGGTACAAAGAGACTGAAACCAACGCACCCGCCTCGTCCTCGACAACCGTTAGACACGATGTCCAGGGCTACAATCTCTAGCAGCGCTCTTCGGACATCCTACAATGAAGCAATTGATGACAAGGAGGGCAATACGACCGCATTCTGGCAGAAGGTCTTCACTGTACACTTCTCGATCTCAAAATAAAAGCTATTCAGTCTCGGCCGTACGATTCCATCAGAAAGACGGAAAGCACGTGCACCACAACCCGGAGATGACACTGCGTGAAGCTGAATTGAAACCATCTTTTTACTCGCGCCGCCGACAGTCGATGTCTTCCACGTCTACAGTGTCAACCCGAAGCACTATCGCTCAACAGTGAGGGCGAGGTCCAGGCCACCGGCTCGCGAATCTGCCCGCGACACTCACCCCCTGTTCCCCCATCCCCTTCCTTCCACCTCTGCCGATGTTTGTCCCAAAAACAGTTTCATCGGTACTCTCCTCCGTGGTTTACAGTGAGGTCAATGCTCCCTCCCTTCGAATTTGCCATAGGGATGCAGGCTCAACCACCTGGCAGGGTAAGTCTAACAGGTGAATAGCATCGCCGTGCGACGCTACTTGGCCATGAATCCTCTCCTTTCTGGTTCTGAGGGAGCACGAATGGATCCGCGACGCAAGTGGCTCCCATCCCTCCTCGACCCTACGGCTTATCTCGAGATCCCACGTGCTGCGCCAGGTGATAATTGCGCAGCCTTCCATCGCTTGGAACATGAAAGCGCATGCATTCCCTCTGGTGCCGTTCCAGAGCACCATGGTACGCAACTTAGGCATCCGCACTGCTATCTCGCTGGCCTTGAGTAGGAGATCATTGATCTCTTGGTGAGGCTTTCCTTCCTGGAAGAGTCGAACTGTCAGGGCCAGAGTCTCTAATTGGCGCCAGGTCCCCTGTTCCTTGATGCAGGAATCAAAGAAGTCCTCGGCGTCGACCAAGAAGGATACGGAGAGACGCTCAAGCTTGAGGCTTTTAGAGGCAAAAATAGCACCCAAACCCGGATCCGCGATCCGGTACCGGGCAACACATCTATACCAGGCCAACCTTTCGCTGCGGGCCAGTGTCTCAGCGATTTTCTCGTTGAAATCTTCAAACACAGTCAATGTCTTGACTGTTGCAGGGAGACTCTGCTGGAACATGAGGCTATGTTCTAACAAGTATTCCGTTAGAGCAAGTACGCAGCACGGCATCTCGAAATCCATGGATCTCGGCATGAAGATGCCAACTCACCCATATCAGCTCTGCTCGCCCACAATCTCTCCCATCCCCGCCACGGCTCGTACACCATGTGCCGTAGACAACAAAGGCTATCCAATATAGGTTTGAATGACCAGTAACTGAGCCTTCGACGTAATTGTCGGCGTACTATGAAGTGTGTCACAACCTCGACGCGGGGTAGCTCCTGCTGACCGAAATTGAGCGTAATCTGTTCGAAAAGGCGCGATATGGCTGATCTGGGTGGAGGTCCAACCCTGTAGCTGTTGAGCCATCCGTGACGTGGATCATGCCACCTGGGGTGAGGAGCTCCAGAACTGACTTCGCCCTCGTCGTCGGTGGCGAAATAAAAACCCTTGAAGAAACGGTCCTGGTCGCTGGGACGATACGCGTTTAGCTCCAGAGTCAACCCTTTCCCTGGCTTCCATTTGCTGAGGATGGAAAAAATCTTCCGGATTGCGGTTATGATGAGAGGTCCATTTTCTTGGGAGAACTGGTCGGCCCCTTGGTAATGCTGGCATGGGTATTGCTGCAGCTCAATGTTGAGCCAGATGTGGCGGACGAAACCTCGTTGCGTAGTAATGAGCCGTCCAAAACTCTCTAGACAGGATGAGCGGAGTTCCAGTTTACGGAGGTTTTGCCTCGCGATAATGTACTGCCATTCTCTGCACACAGACGCAAGTGTAGACCAGCCAGGATGTTTGTCGCGTGCAAATGTCTCCAGAATCATGATCCGGAGTTCAGTCGGCAAGGAGAGCCAGGAGCCAATCTTGGTCCGCGTATGAAGCCTCGTGTTGTAGCGTCTTGTGACGCTGCATACTGTCGCCATGTTGGTTTAGCTGTTTCGCACGTGAGGGCTGCAGGAGTGGGAGAAGCAATCCTCCTCTGGTGTAAGGGCTACGTCCGAAATTCTAGTGAGGATCTCACGAGGGCTGTTTTCCGCAGATAACGTAAGGAGTAAGTAGCAGCTGAACTTTGGCCCGAACTCGACGAATGGCGGGACAGGCGTTTTATATATGCATGAGGGTAATCGAGGGCCCAGCTTGGCTATACACGATCTCCGCGGCTTAATTTGACCACTCTCACCTCTATTCCTAGATGGTTTCCTTGGGACCATTGTGACCGTGGCGTTCTAAAATTTCGTTGATACTACCAGATGCGTCTTGTTTGACTTTCCGTGGCGCTAGGGCTTTGTTTCCTGATTATCACGATCCCCTGATGGCTGTGAGTCACCACAGCCCAACTTAATTATCGGCATAACCTTGAGCACCTTGAGCTTATCAAACTTAGAATCACAAAGGTCGCCACCATCCATGTAGAAATGACCTCGATCTCGCCCATGATATAGTAGCATTGGCCATTGGGCGCTTCTTTCTCGAGGACGAGACGGTGCAGCGGGGGAGAAGGATGGAGTGAAGGCTGGGAGTAGCGGATCAGCTCGGTGAAAAAGACAAAAGAAATATACAACACCAGGTAATCAATGTTCATAATCGCCTCAACTACCAGTCCGGTTCTTACTGGCTCATTGACAGGAGAGCGGACGGGACCCGAGTTTTCCAGCCGGTATGGGTTATATATCAGCCGCAGGTGATTCCATAAATCATCGTTAAAGCCATGCCAATTTCCAATCTCTCTAGAGCGCTACCTTCTCAAGGTGGTAACCATGCCGGTCTACACGAGACCGTGGTATCCACGAATTGTGCTTTAAATCTTGATATTGGATTTGTACCTCCAACACGGCACACGACCAACCCCGTACTTGATGATATTGTGGCATCTGGTCAGACTTGATGTGAGGCGAAAGCATGGTTGTCATGGCCAATTGTGAACCTATAAGTGGTTCTGATCAAAATGAACTGACCGCCCAAAAACGACCGTTTGATCTGCTTATGTGCAGACTCTCAATCCCACATCAATTCCATCCTTGATGGGCCGGCCGTTGTCGATGGCAGAGAATCACGTAAATTGCAGAAACAGCCTTGTCCAAACAGCCACCCCCACCACCACGCATTTACCCCACCAAAGCCAAGCTTGCCGATGACCCCGCAGCTCCTCGCTCCTCGTCACAACCGAGACAGCTTTGCTCAGTGACATGCCTTGCGCGTCTCAATTTCTTGAACATCAGCGCCATCACCAGCACGACCTCGTTCACCGCTGACCAGAGTTTGAAGCCCCTCCCACAAGTCTTCATCTCGCAACCTGTCATGGCGTCGTCACCGCTCCGCATCGGCTACGTGCCCGAACACTTCTCCGCACCCTTGCACTTCGCCCAGCAGCACTATGGCCTCGAGGCGACACTGGTGCCTTTCCCCTCCGGCACAGGCCACATGATCACAGCTCTTCGCGGTGGTGAGATTGACATTGGCATCGGCCTCACTGAAGGCTGGATTGCGGGCCTCGGCAAGGAGGGCGTCGAGGGCGACGGCGGATACCGTCTCGTTGGCACCTACGTCGATACACCTCTCTGTGAGTTCCCCTTGCGATCCTTGCCCAGCAACCCGACACTCCTCTGCAGTTGATCGTGTGCGTTCCGGGGAATGATCTGACGCGCATCAGGCTGGGCCATCTCGACAGGGTCCTCCCGCCCCGAAATCTCCTCCGTCTCCTCCCTCCGAAGCAAGCGCATCGGCGTCTCCCGCATCGGCTCTGGCAGCCAGATCATGGGCTTCGTCCTTGCCGACCAGCAGGGCTGGCTCGGATCCGCAGACGCTGCGCCCTTCTCCGACACGGTCATCCTCAATACCTTTGCCAACCTCCGAGACGCTGTCAACAAGGGCGATGCCGATTACTTCATGTGGGAGCACTTCACATCCAAGAAGTACTACGACTCGGGCGAGATTCGCAGGGTGGGAGAGATCTACACCCCGTGGAGCAGCTGGAAGATTGTTGCGTCAACAGCGCTGGCTGGTGAGGGCGCCTTGGACCCGAGGGTGAAGGATCTGTTCGGAAAGCTCGACAAGGGAATCGTGCATTTCAACGAGAACCAGGAGGAGACTGTGCGGTGGATAAGCACGAACCTGGACTACTCCGAGGCTGACGCGAGGGAGTGGCTCAAGACGGTCAAGTTTACGGCGGGTGTTGAGGGCGTCAAGCCCGAGGTGGTGAACAACTGCGTGGACATCTTGAGGAAGGCGGGTGTCTTGGCCGAGGGCAAAGGAAGGCAGCCTGAGCAGATGGTCGTCAGGGAGGCATCATGATGTGCACGGGTATGAAGAACGTTCGAGGTGTCCCTACGTCGTGTCTATGATCGGATCTCTATCAGCTCTGTCCTGCTCGTTTTCCCGCACGCCCAAACGTCTCATGGCTAAAAGGTTACTTCGTCCGTGGCATCGCGCACCCTCTGCATTTCTTTTTTCAAGTCCTCTGGCGTCGCGGCGCCCACGGCCACGTCCGCTAGGCTCGTTCCAGTGTCACGGTCCTGATACCAGCTGAGGATGCACATCTTGCCCGACTCAAAATCGTCTCGGAAAAGGGTCACGAAATCATCGCGGCTGTGCTTGGAGCTGATGGAGAACGAGGATGCATTGTCGAGACCCCGACCTGTGAAGTGCGTCTTCATGAGCGGCAGCGCCAAAGATCCCGACGTCCGCACATTGAGATCAACAATGTGGTACCTCGTGAGTTCATCATCGACACCCTCGTCCATGACCGACTCGGACGTTGTCTCAAGAACGTCCGCCCCAGCCGGTCCGACATAGTCGTGCGACCGAAGCCAGGCCGCCACCTTCTTGACCAGCTTAGCGAACTTTTTCTTGAGCTCATCTTGGCGTCGATAATTGATCGTGCTGCCGATCCAGGCGTTTCCCTCGCCAATCATCTGCTCCGATGCCGCAAGGAATACAGGCTCTGCCTCTTCTTTCGTGACGAAAAACGTCAGGCCGTAGTCCCCAATCGGCTCGTCGACGAGGTCGGACAGAATGAGGGCGCCCGGCCGCAGATGCGCATTCGCTTCTGTCACGCTCGACATGAGCTTTCTCAAGACCCCCTCTCGAAGATCACCAACTACCTTCCCACGCTCCTCCTCTGTCCTGATCACATACGTCCCTGCTCCTCCGAACGTTTGCTGGTTCTTCAGAACGAAGGGTAGGCTCCTCTGCGCAATCTTTTGCAGAATCCTCTCGCTCTCCTGCGCGAACCATTGGCCCCTCGCTCCCTCGCACGCGGCGGGAATGACGAACTCATTCCCCTCGCCGTCACCGCCGCTCACGCACACCTCGCAGCAGCCGCGCTGCGCCCCGCCATGGCCCTCGAGGTCGATAATCTCGCACTTTGGCGTTGGCAGACCAGACTTTGCGAGGGCGTCCTTCGAGTTGACGAACCAGTGCACGTCCGGCTGCACGAGCAGGTCATATTTCTCTAGGCCATCGACCATGAGCTTATACGCAATGACATCGATGCCCTTCTCTTGGACGGGGATGTCTGCTGGCCCGGCGCAGAACACGAGCTCGGGCTTCTGGTCAGCATCCAGTACGGAGACGGTAGCTTCGGCTTCGGCGCGGTCGTGTTCGACTTGGGCCGGATCGTCGTGGTCGATGTGGAAGAGTATGACGGGCGCTGAACCCGAGATGAAGGCATCGCGCTGAGGGATGAGAGAGAGATACTTCATGGCAAGCTCGCGGGTGAGAGCGGCCTTTTCGTCAGGGCAAGATGGGGCCTTGGCGGCTGTTGTGTTGAAGGGCGAGTCTTGGTAGAGATACTTTGTATTTCGTGGGAACTTGGCTGAGAGGGGAAGGCCTGAGTTCACGCCGCAGAGGACCTGGGCGATGCGGCGAGCTTTCGTTCGGGGAGCTGCCTGACGATAGAGGTCGGCGAGGGTTGTATCGAGCTTGACGGTCGGGAGTAACGGCCCAGCAGTGGGATCCCGACCTCCCGCAGGTGATTGCTCTTCCCTCATGGCGATGAACTCGTAGTAACCTGGTGTAAGATGAACAGTTGTTTCCTATGATTTACGAGGATGGATGCCTCGGTGAATGGGTGTCTTGGCATGAGAACGATTGGTTGGATTGAGCTATGGGCCGTCTATATATCCTAAGACCATCTGGGATGACGTGTGACGAGGCACGAGGCGATTGTGCGACGCGTCAATTTCACATGTCGTGATCTGATCCTGTATTCTCTGCAGGAACAAAACAAGCCGAAGGATCTTCGTGTCCGTGCCTGAGCGATGGGCGAGATAGAAATCCAGACCGAGCATGACATCATTGTGTCTGGTCCTTGGCTGCGAGAAACGTCTTGGCGATGCGCTTGTTTCTGTCGGCTGTTAGAAGCAACATGCTACAAGACAGTACGGAGCATTTGCTCCAAAATCTATACTTTGCGATCAGGCGAACCAAGATCGAAACATATCGCTTTCCACCAGCCTTTTCTGTGATGTTAAACGCAGCTGAAGTCGCTTTTCATGCAAATACTCTGTATCTCGAGGATCACCCAGCTTGCAATAATCCACATCTTGGTCTCATCTGATACTTGTCCTTACCTTGGCTCATTATTTTGTGCGGGGAGTATAACATATCGCCCTGTCTGAAACGCGGCATCAGTGCAAGACCACCAATGGTCAACGGTCAACGTTGGGCCAGGAGGGGATGAGGCTCTCCAGCTCGAGAGAGCGTACCGCTAATGGTCAAGTGATCATTGTCGTAGCGAATGCTGAGTGCTGCTGAAATGCAAATTATCATTAAGCTTTTTTACGCGTCGCACCATGTCCTTCATGCTGTAATCCCTTACTACCTGAGATACCCTCGCTCCCCCCTTTCCTGACATCAAAGCAACCATGAAGCCAGTGAGGCCCACCAAACACCAGGTTCCCAAATGTATGACGAGATCACTAGCTCCGCTGCCGTTATTGTCGTTCCCATTCCCTGATCCCCCTTGCGTATCACCGCCTGCTGCGTCGTCGCTGGGCGCTGCGGCGGGTTCATTCTGGATTCGATCCGCCTCTGCATCTAGGTCTGGGCATTTACCATCCACGAGATCTTGCATAGACGACCGCTTATGAACAGACCTCTCGCTATACATGGTGAGACCTCTGGGATCAATATATCTGCAGTCGTCTGGAGCGTTAGCCCGACGATACCTGATGGTTCGCGCAAACATAGCAGCCTTTTGGTCAACGTGGAAGCCCGAATTGATCGGCTGGCCCTTGCACTTTGAATACTACTCTTCTGTCAGCGACACTCGCGATTTAGGAAAGTGATCCAGGTCGGCGACTTACGCTCATAAAGTTCGGGATGCGCATCACGCCGCGCTCCTCATTGCAAGGGAGCTGCTGGCATTCGAAGATGACGCTGCGGTCTCCACGCGTGTGTGTCGTCCGGCGAAGACCGTCGCCCACAAGGCAGTCCGTTTCGCCTTCATCAACCCTGTTGCCGAACGTGTGGCGCAGGCCCAGCCAGTGCCCAACCTCGTGGACAAAGGTTGTCGCTGGCGTTCCCATGGCGGAATGCTGCATGACGATTCCGTCGGTCGCCCAGCGCTGCATTTCAGGAAATGTGGAATACTAGGACTTGTCAGTACTTCACATGGTCAGGAGGCGGCAAGCAAAACGCACTCCCATGAGGTTCCCACCCGACTTTTCCACACCATCCGCAGGGACCAGATTGTTCACCAGCCAGAGGTTCAGCGCCATGTGATCGCCGGCGCGACTGGCCGTCTGCCACTTGACGAGCTTAGACTCTTTCTTCTTGAGCGTTTTCCAATCGGCCGTCGTCGAGACGGGCTGCCTGAAGTTCGTGCTGACGTGGTTGAAGTAAATACCCCGAGGCTCAAAAACTGACTTGAGATAAGCCACCTGTTGTTGGTCAGCATTAGCTTCACGTGCTGGCGAAGTACCCGAGGAATAGCACGGACCGACTCCTCGATCCTGGTCTCAATAGTATCAGGGCGCTTGGCGCCTCTGGCTGACAGCATATGCCAGATGTGAAGATCACAATCCAGGCGTGTCACCGGTCTGCACTCTTGTCTCCTCATGACCCTAGAATTCGACTGGCCAGACCAGCCGCCGGCCATGTCTCGCTTGCCCAGCCCAAGCTCGCAATTCGAAACAGATTCAGGAAGCGTGATGTTGTCCTCCGGGTTGATGACAGGGTCGTTTCTGACAAAGTGTTCAAACATGCTCGCCTCGAGGGCTGCAATCTCTCTGGCGTCTTCTTCGGGGATCTCCATAACGGGTAGATTGGCCTCAGCCTCGGCCAGAAGCTCATCTTCCGTGACGACATCGGGCCTGCTCTCCAAGGGAGTCACTTCGCGTGCTTCGAAGTCGTATTCTTCGGCTTCGCCGTCATCCTCGCCTTCAGTCGGGGTGGCGCTAGCTGATGCGTCTGTAGTAGACGATTCGTCGGCAGAAGTTGCAGAGGCCTCGACGAGATCAGACGACGACACTAGGGGGCTCGTCTGCGCGCTCATGGAAACCTCGCTGGCAACAGAAGCCGGTCCATCTCCAGGGCCTTGATCTGAAGGAGACTCTGTGCCAGGAACTGGGACGACTGGCTCTTCGGACGGAGTGGGTGTTACGACAGGGGAGGTTACGTCGACAGGTACGTCCGAAGGGGTTGGCTCAACAGACGACGCGCCGCCAGCTGACGAAATAGCAGCGGAGTCTTCCTGAGCCGAGACGAGAAGCCCCAACAGGAGAAGGAGGCCGAAGGTCAACTTGATGAATTCTCTCATTATGGTGGACACAAAGGAGGGGTGAATAAGATGACTTCCGAGAGAAGCATTATCAGCCTGGCTGACACATTCGATTGCCTGGCTTGCTGTTCCCAAAGACGACTTATATACTGTACACGTTGTATGGCATGTCGAGAAGAATTCCATCGCGCCCACATGTTGTCGCTCGACCAAAGATGCCTGCTGCCAAGCAAACCTGCATGTTGAGGCGCTAGACGGCGGTCGCTTCGTCCATTTACGGCTCATGAAAGTATCGTGGCGCTAGGTCCAGGTACGGCATTGAGCGTTCCGGGTCCCTGGTGGCGGCGCATTGTGTCTCTCCAGATGCTGAAAGCTGCGGCTGATGGTCACGGGCTGCAGGGACCAAGACAGAACCATCCCAAGGCGTTTGTTATGTGACCATATTGCGCTGCCAAGACATAAGCTTAATTCAGCCTTAGATGACTTGGCCACGAAGGGTCTGGCTATTTGGTAAGCGAAATCGTCCTCGAATCAGGTCGGGCGTCTTCAGCTGGGGTCGCCATCACCGTCCTTATGCAGACTGATGCTATTCACGAATCGCCTGCGCCGCACCCAGCCCAAAGCAGACGCTCCCAGGCTTATTCTTGTCAAGAGGCGTTCGCGCGATGACATGGCACGAGTGTGGCTTTGGTAATGGTTGGCGAAGCTTTTGCCTGACGGCGGTGTACGAGAGTGAATAAGTTCGAAAGCCCTCGTGATTGAGACGACGCATTGGATGCCTTTTTGAGATGCCACACCACCGATATAGAGATGCTGAGGAACGATTTTCAGGCAGGATGTGAGGCATAAGCCTGTATCCATGGCGTGACCACAATTGGTTTTGTTGAAGCCTCACCACTTCGTCCGTCGCGTCAACACAACCGTTTCGGGTTAACACAATAGATGTGGGGAAAGACTCTTCTACGCGAGGTAGCCTCATGAAACGCCGGGTCTGACCTTCGTATCGATCTTGATCATTGCCCCCTACCGACATTATAAATCTTAGGGTATGAAAACGATGGCTGCCGCCTGAAAAGCTGCTGTTCGGCATGTTCCGGGAGACTGATATCGGATGGCAGGTGTCAGGAAGTAGACGCTGAAACATAGCACGTTGATTGAAGGACAAATTATCAGTCAAGATGATCGACTAACCCGGTGATCTGAAAGGATGCCGTTGCCGGACATTTTTCGCAGTCTCAAGCATTGGTGTCTGACCTAATTGCAAGCCAAGTTTCGGTGGTATAGAAGGTTGGTGCATTGGTGATTGCATGTCCTACTACCCTTGGAACATTGTATGTATTAGGGATCTTCTAGTCGCTATCGTTCGCGTACATCCACTGATATCTCTGTTGTCTTGACGATGCGATGCTCCTCCGGATTGTCCTGTAGATAGAAACTCTTGCTTGTGTCCGAAGAAACGTGGGAATGGATTCCATTTGGGACACTGGCAGCAGGACTTTCGGTTCTGAAGTCGTCGAGCGCCAGCTCCTCTGTGCTTGTGCTGCGCATTTTTTGGCTTCTACTCTCGGTGGACTGGAAGCCAGTATGCGCCATGGCTGCCGATGCCGAGCCGTACCGATGGTATGTGTTGCGATAGTTGCGGGCGGATGAGAGGCCAGCGCCTGGAAGAATACGGGCGATAAGGGGGCGCAATGTTGGTAGTGAAGACGCAATGATGGCAACATTGAGCTCGAGGCAGGACCAGATTGCGACGCTAATATTATCCCACGATGGGTCGGTGCTGATGACTCCGGCTCGAAGAGTGAACATGCGGTAGATCGAGATGATGCAAACACTGAAGACTCATCATTAGCTTCAACAAGCACAGCAAAGGATGGGGCTGAGGTGGGGCGACGTACAAGAAGCCGAGGCAAAAAACAGCAAGAACCAGCATTCTCTGCTTCAGACGGAGTTGAAGCTTCAACACCGAAGGAATCGGAATGCAGAATATCATAATGTCGGTCGCCATACTCATGCCGGAGGAGAAATACCAGATGGGCAGTGTATCGAGGCATTTCCCGATCATACTAGGAACAATGAACGAGATCGGTAGGCATGCGAGCGACAGAAGAATAACCTGTACGCACGTCCACATGCAGACGAAAATGATGAACCAATAGCACACCTTCTGCACTATTGGTTGTTCGAAGATTCGTCGATACTGGAAGAGGAAGCCCAGCTTCACAACGTTAATACCCAGGTTATAGCTGAGGATACCAACCAAGAGCCACTGTGTACGTCTGAAAGTTAGCATCATTGAACTCCATAACCAACCCGTACAAGGTCGAGGCGGGTTCCTTGACCAAGCTCTTGAATAGGACACTGACCTTTAGGTTCTCCGCACTCTCTGCAGCCGAGACGTTCTCGGAGTGTCTTCCCAGGCCATATTTAACCTCGAAGCAAATGGCAATGGAGTCAACGAGAGAGAATATCTGCTCGGCAGGTCAGCATAAGAAGAGAAAGACGCCTCAGGCAAGACTGACGGTTGCCACCAGTATGCTCCAGTCATCTTTGCCGATGGATCCTAGAATCACTCCACGAGTGTAGAATCGACCTGCAAGACAAAGTACAGAAGCAGATATGAACCCCACGGCTATACCGACACCCATAGGCCCCCTCGTCTCGGTCCTGATGATGGTAGGCAGATCCGCCATTTCGTAGGGTCCATTCAGAAAAAAAGGCTGGAAGGCTCGGAAGGCCACGTAGGGCTGGCAGGACCTGGTGGTGTATATGTACCCTGATGGGTCACAGCCACGAGGATCGGACGTAGCTTAATTACAAAGGACAATCAGACAGACATCGGCGAAGACAGGGCTCGGCGTCGATCAACATAGCCCGTATGCGAAGGGTTGGTGTCTTTCATGCGTTCTGCAATTACGCTTTGGCCGATGCAAATGGTTGATCTGCGAGTGATAAGATGACGCTACAGGCGGAGGCGTCGAGAATACCCACGCGTTTGCAGGATCTCCGGCGTCTGAAGGGCCATGAGAAGGCCTGAGCAACGGTTTCATCCGCGGCCTCCGGTCCTTTCCCTCCAAGGCCAACTGTGGAGCAGCTGAGGGAGAGGCGTGTTGGATATCCTCAGTGCTTCAGCTGGAAGCCTCTCCTGAGGTCCCCCCCCCCGCCTTAGTCCATTCAGCAAACCATTAGTTAGTACGCCATGCGCCGACTTCACCACGAATGTCTTCGTGGCGTCAAGGTTGTCCAGGAACATTCCACAGCGTAGCGACTGATGTAACAAAGATGATATCAAATCCCCTCAGTGGCTAACTACACAAATGCCGCCCCCTGCCGAAGGCACGCTTCTGCTGGCTTTCGGAGAAGAGCAATGGCACGATCGGTCAGTGCACGCCTCTCCATCCTTGCTGTTATCCACGAGTCAGTTCTCGTGATGGCAATGAATACTGTAGCCGAAAAGGGGTCCAGCTCCGAATGCGTACACAGAAGCGATGGCAGGACCCTGAAGCCATTGCACTCACGTGCGCAGGGCATGGCCGTGATGTGTGTGGCGGCCTACCCATCTCCGCACAGACGCGGCTCCAGCTTTCAAGCTTTCTAGCTTTCCTGGTTCAGATCCCTTGAAGCTGCTCCACCCCCGCAGTGGTTGGCTCACTCGTACAACCCTGGCAACAAAGCGCCAACAGGCGCCCTCGTTTCTAGACTCAAGGCCGGGGAAGGCCACCGGCTTCCACAGCCGCTGCAGCAAGGCCCGAAATGAATGACACCATTTGTGACAAGCCAGGTTCCCCCTGAGCGAGTCATTTACCAACACAGCAGGGTCTCGGACGACAGGCAGCTCAGAGAGCTTGCATCCAGCACCCCTGTTTTGACTTAACCTAAGCTCTTCCCAGAGGCTAGATCCAGCATGCTCGAGCTTCCCCGCCGCCTGCCGTTACTTCCGCAAGGCGTCGGGGCATCGGTGACAGGTCCGGTCGGCTATTTCAGCTGTTACCTTGTCTAGATGCAGGCCCTGAGTCTCCCACCTCATGGCCCCAATGTCTCCTTCCTGACCAAGCAGGTGATCCGGTAGCGGTACAGGGAATGAAGTCCAATTATGCAACGCATTCTGTCATGATGCCCCTGACTACAGGAAGCTGTCCGTCTTCTGCAGCATTACCAGCTGCCTGAGCCCCACGTTTTGGCGGCAATCTCGGAAGTATTGGCGAGGAGCATTCGTACGCGAGGAGCTGCAATGTTGATTCGTCGCGAATACAGGCTGCTTCCAGGCTCTTTGAGCTCACCAAGGTCATTGTGTACATGGTTGGGGGCAAAAATTTCGATACCCTCCGAGGTAGCTGCGACCCCTGCCTGTGGGTCTTGGCAGGAAGGTACAAAAGTTGACGTTCCTTTCCTTGCACAAAATTATATCACCTACATAAGGCTGGTCTACGAGCTAATGAGATATAGATAAAATGCCAGGGCAGTCGATGGGGAAGTCGATGAATAATGGGCCCCCTGGTCGGCTCCCTGGTCGGTACTCGTTAAATGATTGAAACTTACCGTATACTATAGTATCGTCCGTTGCCTGTTCGCCTGCGGGATGAGGCCACACCCAGCCATTGATCGAGCACTATTGGCTCTATCTGCAGAAGGCTCGGCCAATGCAACCTGAACGCTCGAAGCGACGTCCGTCGTTGCTCCGGGTACGATTGTACCGGCAAGCGGTGCCGTTACCCCATGTTGATAAACACTGCAAGCCTCGTCCACAGAGAAGGTAAAGGTGAGCGTCCTTTGCGAGCGACTCTCATCAAGTTCGTTGCTTCCTCCTGCACCTTTTTGCCAATCAGTGAACACCACCATCCGTCATGAAGCTTTCACAGTCTCTTGTTGCGGCCATTGCGCTAAGTGGCAGTGTCTCTGCTGAGCCTGACTCGTATGACTACGTAAGTGAAGGCTGTGTACCGCTCGAGCGGTTTGACACGTTCCAGGCACGCTGACAGGGTGGCAGATCGTCGTGGGAGGTGGCACTGCTGGTGCCGCTCTCGCTACGCGTCTGAGTTTGGGCCTCCCCAATTCGAAGATCTTGCTCGTCGAGGCAGGTCCCGCCGCTCCCGATGATCTCAGGATCAATGTTCCTGGCTTCCGGGGATCAATCTTGGGGTCTGAGCTCGATTGGAATTTCACAACGGTAGGACAGTCGGCGCTTGATGGCCGCTCAGTTCTTGTGAACCGCGGCAAGGTTCTCGGCGGCTCGTCTGCCATGAACTACCTTTGCTACGACCGCGCGTCTGCGCCAGAGTACGAGTCCTGGGCCGAGTTCGGCAACAAGGGATGGGGTTGGAACACCATGATCAATGCCATGACCAAGTCGGAAAACTTTACCGACTCCGACGACGACCGACATGGTTTCAAGGGGCCCATCCGCAACTACTACAATCGTGTGGTATACCCTGTGCTGAGGCTCTGGGAGCCTGCCGTAAGCAAGTTGGGCATCAACATCAACGACCGCCAGAGCATGGGTGGTGAGCCCATTGGAGTAGGCTTCCAGCCAACCAACATAGACATTAAAAAGCACACTCGATCTTACTCAGCCAGCAGCTACCTTCCTCTGGCCGGCAAAAACTTGATTGTCAAGACAAATACTCAGGTTGAGAAGGTCAATTTGGTCAAGCGCAAGAGTTCGTACCAGGCGACTGGCGTGACCCTTCCCTGTGGTGCCATCATCACGGCCAAGAAGGAGGTCATTGTATCTGCTGGTTCTGTCCAAAGCCCTGGTATTCTTGAGCTCTCGGGAGTTGGACAGCCCAGTGTTCTCAAGGCCGCCGGCATCACTCCCCTTGTCAACCTCCCTGGTGTGGGCGAGAACTACCAGGACCACATCCGCGTTTCCAACACCTACCGACTCAAGGATGGCATCGACTCGTTCGACAACCTCATCTTTGACAACGCGGGGGTCAACGCCACAGGCGAACTGCAGAAGTGGCAGGAGGGCAAGCAGTCGCTGTACGAGTATACAACTGCAGCCTACGGCTTCATGAACTGGAAGCAGCTCGGCATTGAGGCTAAGATCAAGAAGATTGCCACTGACGTCTTCGGCTCCAGTAAGAATGTGGTCGACGCCAAGAAGCTGCAATTCCTCAACAACTCCCAGGTCCCTTCGGTGGAAGTTATCTACGAAGCCAACTATGTCGGCGCCTTCGGCTACACTGGTGGAAAGTTTGTAACCTTCCTGTCTACGGTCATGCATCCCTTCTCGCGCGGTAGTGTGCATATCGACCCCAAGAGCCCTCGTGGAAAGCCCATCATCGACCCCAAGTTCATGAGCAACGAGTATGACCTTACTGCTCTTGTGGAGGCCGGAAAATTTTCTCGCCGCATCGCCGAAACTGCACCCATCAAGGCAACCTGGGAGGCCGAGACTGAGCCCGGCGCAGATGTCCAGACCGACGAGCAGTGGCGCGCGTTCGCGAAGAAGGCCATGGGCAGCTTTTATCATCCTGTTGGGACCTGTGCCATGCTGCCCCGAAAGGATGGTGGTGTTGTCGATGCTGAGCTTCGCGTCTACGGAACCACCGGCCTGCGTGTTGTTGATAACAGCATCATTCCCATTATCCCTTCGGCTCACATCCAAACAGCCGCTTATGGCATTGCTGAAGTCGCCGCGGCCAAGATCATTGCTTCTGCGTAACCTTATGTGGATAGGTGTGTTCTTGAGCGTCTGGGGTCGGTTCATGTCGAGCCTGCAAGTCGTTGATGAATATTTTCCCGTTCGCGTCTCGTTGAGTTATCAGTCGTGTGGCAAAAGTTATATGCTCGCAGAAAACCCTCCTGTATATATTCCCGCCAATTGAGCTGTGAGGGCTGCGTGGTCGACCCCTTCCACCAGTTTCAAGTCAAGATATAAAATCCTGTACCAAGTTCCAGCAATCAAACCTCCTTGCAAACTTGATGAAATGGAGCAACTAGTTGCAGATCAGTCGCCGATGTTGTATTTCTTTCAATAGGTAGGTTTCAATCAGTAGCGTAAACTGCAGGGTCCAACATTTGACGTTTAAAAATGCTCACGTATCTCCTTTGCACGATTCTCGAGGGAAAACTTCCCCACTCCCTTCCACAGAGGGATTTGTCCTCTGGAGGAACAAGCTATGCGGAAACGCGCCTCGGTGCGAAGTCACGAATACACATTGCCAGGTTTACTCACTGATGACAACTACCGAAGTCTAGGTTTGCTGGCAAAGGTGCTGGAAAACGAGATTTTCCAGGGGCTGTGTGCGATTCAGGAGACCCTCCTAAAGCAAGTTATGACTGCAACTTGGATGGATGTGTTTTTTCTTTCGGCAAAGTCAGGCCTTCTTTGAATATGAAACAAACACTGTGCGCTCACCGTTGATAGATCTAGGAGACTTTTTTCCTCCCTCTTTCGTAGGCCAAAGAGTTCCGGTACACGTTTTGCTTAACATGGAGTTCCGCTTGTTACGAGTGAAAATTACTTTCAAGTTGTCAACGCTGGGCTTTTCACCTCACTGGGAGGAAACCGTCTGTAAACTCAGGTAGTTATGTCACGGTTCAAGAGGAGGACCTTGAGATAGTGATGATGAGAAAATTCTTTTGATCATCTGTATCCATGATATAAACATTAAGTGTAGCTAAGCGTCATGCTCAAGCGTAAGAAGGTGAACAATGGTCATCGTATGCACACTCATCATTTTCCGTGTTGCTCACAGTGTGATAACACATCCTAAGCCAGCCATCGAGCAAGTGGAGTTGGTGACTTTGTTTTAGCAGTCACCCTTGCCCTTCTTGAACTGTCCACGAACAGCGCCAGGAACGGCCAACGAGGAGTGGATGTCCACGTAGTAGTCAGTAGGGTTCTGCTCGATGCGGCTCAGAGTGAAACCCTCGCCAGCATCGGGACCGCCGTTGGGCTTGACACCAGTGACGAAGGGGCCCTGGATGCAGCCGATGGAGGTGCGAACGTCGCCTTCGCCCTCGGGGTCGGGGAACACGACCCTGGAGCGCGTTAGAACATGTGTTATGAGTCAAGGGACGCGGAGGACTAAAACATACCTAGGAGGTCCAGACTTGCCCTTGGCACCTTGGTGGATGTGGGTGGCAGTCAGGGCCAGGGACTGGTACTCGCCCTGGAAGCCGGAGACAGAAATGTTGTAGCAGATGACATCCTCGTGGGAGTTGATGCCGAAGTTGGACCAGGACTTGGAGCCCTTGAGACCGCCGGTGTAGACGCCTTCAGGGTTGACGACCTCTTCAGGAGTGGCATAGACGCTGAAAGTCGATGTGAAGGTGAAGGGGAAAGCAGAAGCGCCCTTGTGAATGATCTTCTTGGTTGGGGTGGCCATCACGGCGGTGAGGCCGAGGGCGAGAGCAGCGACGGAGAACTTCATTGTGATAGATGTTTGGTTGTTGGGTCTTCGGTAAAAGAGTGTGTTGTGGGATGAGGTTGTAGGTATGTCGTTGGCGAGATGATGATTATGTGACTGATGATGGAGAGTAAGATTAGTGGCAGTGGTTGGCGTTCGCCCTCGTTATATAGATCGCTAGAGGAACCGCTTGATACGCCATGCATCATCCCGCAGGCATTACGGGAGACCAGGATCGCAAGTGCCCTGTGATGGACGCGAGCCAAGAACGAGCGTCCTCATCCTCGTCGTCATTCCGGTGGCTGTCCGCGGTCCTCTCGAACAACAACACTACGCCGTCTGCAAGGCGGCAGATTTCAGATTAGGTGCCGGCAGGGTGGATCAAAAGCTCGGCGTTCGACGGGACACAACGACTCCGACGGGCTGGTGGATGCTGTGGTCACCCCTTTTGGCTCATCATGGTTGGTCGTTGGTAAAGACGGGGCCTAGAGACAACCGAAGCAGTCTAAAGCCGCATGTCGTTTTCTGCCATCGTAGTCCCTCCCTGCTCATTTCGATGCATTCCATTGGCTCCGCGGCGTGATCCAGGGGCTTGGGAAGCTCCGGTTGCATCCCTTCTGTGTGTTGGCAAGCCTTCGTATCAGTGAGGCCAAGCCTAATAGTCCCAAATTCAGATGCTTTTCCGCGATCGACGCCATGGGCTGGCGTCTTGGCCCCTGTCATCAGCCAACGGTCACCAGGTTCGCAGGCTGTGCAGCGAAGAGCAGAAGACCTGGCGAGAAGGCTTCATCAGGGCCAGTATTCAAGTCACCAAGAAGAGCAACAAGTCGTCAGACGCACCCAGTCGAACGAACGGATAGAGTTGGACGCGAGGCATAGCCTCTTGGCAAGTGCCTAATTGAGTACTGGTCCTAGCAGTCCTGCACTTCGTCGATCTCTCGCAGTGGATCAATGTCCCGGATGTGCCATCAGCCGCCACCTTAGCGCGGTAGCTATACCTAAACTTCATCCGATTGCCTCCCAATTATTGGGCCCGACGGCTTGGCATACGATCATCCACCAGATTACACCTTTTGAGCTCAAGAAGCTCCATGCCAAAGGCAGACATTGTCCAGCTCCAGTGTGCACGTGTGGCCCCCATCACTATCCCCCAGTTTTTGACCAAGATGTTTCATGGACAAATTCCCACATTCTATCGACCAGACCAGCCTGACACCCACAACCTTGTTGCTCTTCCACAAGACCTGTTTTCGAGCCTGCACTTCCCATCGTGGCTGTGTATACTGGGGAAATGGTGGATCATCAATCGACGTACAAAGTGTCAGGGCAAACGGCTATGTCCCCACCTAGATGCACTGATACTTACGAAGGTCCCTGCCCAATCCGAGCTTGTCGTCCGCCCGGAAAGCAACAAACCCGACCAGGTGCCAGAGAGCATGCCTGGTCACTTCATGGGAACTCCAATATCTCGGTCTGCGAAGGGTCTCCATGGACTCCGTGGAGGAACGAGCCTTGTTAACTGACTAGTGACTCCACAAATCCCAACTAAAACGACAAGTATCACACACTGTTTTGTCGCCCAGGCGCTTGAATCCCAGACTTGTTAAACAGTGATGCAAGGGCCCGTTCTACCAAGCGCCGGTCAAGACTCGGGTGCACATTTGCCGACCTTTGCCCAGCAGCTTGACTCCCTTGCGAACGCGGTGCGGTTGATCTGGCCTCTGCCAAGGCATTCTGTCGTCATCAACCTTGGTTAGGTACAGCTCCGAGGGTGCTCGGCTTCGGAGCTGGAACCTTGCGCTCTCTGCTCGTCCTGGCAAGCGTTTAGATTGATCCTCTTCCATTCAAAATGATTAATTCAGTCGCTGGAACCAGCGGCCGGCGAAGTTCCCGTGGGCTGCGCCTCGACGACCAGGCCCGGGACGTACTCGACAGACGAATGACACCTCGTATCTAGCGAGCTCCACACATCCCTGCTTCGATCATTTACCAGATCGGGCTCATGTCACTGATCGACAATCGTAGCCTCTGCAGACCCGCCTGGCCCAAGGTTAATTGCCGTCTTCTAGCCTACCCCGCGAATGACACTTCGTCAGAGACCATCTACAACCTCCGCTTCACAACGGAGAAGGATGCACTTGATGCCCAACAAATTATGAAGCAGCTCTAGCGGCCCACGTGATGACTTGCTCCATCTCCATTCCACTGGTGGGCACTGATCCAACGTGGTTATCTTTCTCTCCCCCTCCGATGCATTTTTATCTCCATTCCTCGTCACAGACTCTATCCGCCGGCCGCCGTGGCATGCATCCCGAAGCGTCGTGTTAGTATGCTGACGCGCTGCTGACACCACGAAAGAAAAGGCACTAGTTTCAAGTGCCAATAAGCATAACTAAGCTTACTACCTACTTAGGTGGGGATTTCGGC
The DNA here is from genome assembly GCA_019188255.1 of Verticillium longisporum. NCBI lineage: Eukaryota > Fungi > Ascomycota > Sordariomycetes > Glomerellales > Plectosphaerellaceae > Verticillium > Verticillium longisporum. The sequence continues at coordinate 4,656,328 of JAETXT010000003.1, read as the reverse complement.
CCAGAGCAAGTGGCTGCAAGTGGTTGAAAGCCTCTCTGTGCCTAGCAAAGTCAATGCCTCGACTGCAATTCCAGTGGTGATGTAATTCTTGTAATTCGGATGTATCGGAGCTCGGCTTGGCCCATGCGGATAATCTCACCTATTCTCCGTGGACCCGGACTTTTTCGGTAAACGAGCTACAACATGATCAAGGGAGGGTAAAATGTTCCGACCCATGTTTTGCCATGCATGCATGTCTTAGCCGATATCTCATCTCCAGTGCCTGACCGCGTCAGAATCAGGGGCCGTCCCGAGATCGTGATCTCATTACTCAACGATACCCCCTTCGACTATTTTTTCTTCTTTCCGGAGCCCAGGCCCCGACACGCTCTGACCCATCATGTGAAAGCCTGGAGGGTTGTGAGGCTTCGGATACTTGGCGTGGTGCACCCCGCAACGAAGATGACTTGAGCTGACCTATGGGTTTGCACCCCGAACGAGCGCTTTCAATTCAAGTTCTGCTGGCCGGCATCTCAATGCAGTGAGATACATTTTTAATCACTAGTGTGCTGCATCGGGTTGCACCGTATCTTGGGAGAACAAGCGGCCATTAGAATTGGGTGTTAACTGCCTGCAGTAGTGAAGAGCGTTATCATTCGCTTCATGTCAAACACTCCACGCTTCACATCTAAGGTAATAGCGAAGGGGGCCTTACACAATGGAGGAGACAATAAGGCATACGACGTCAGAGCGTGCAAGTCTTTTTCGAAGTCAGCTCCAGCGCTGCCGTCAATTCAATTCTATTAATTCAAATAGTTAAATAACTAATTAAATTACTCTAATTTCACGATTTAAATAGTTAAATAACCCTATACGGATTGATTAACTATTTGAATACTATTAAGTTATATATAAATCTTAGGATTTCTATATTCTAGTATATTATATAACTAAAAAGAGGAATTATACGCTAACTTAAAGCTAACTTAAGCTTTAAGTTTATATATAATAGTAACTAGGGTAGGATTCGAACTTATACCTTCTATTATAAATACTAGATATTATACTATTAGATTATATAATCTTATTATATTAAGAGCGCTCTAATAGCGATATTAAGAAGGCTTTATAGCTAATTAATCCTACCCTCTAAAATATTATATAGATATATAATATAGTTCTAAACCCTCTAGCCCTCTATTTACGATATTATTTTAATCCCTCCTATAATTACCCTATAACCTCTACTTTCCGAATATTAACCTACCGATTTTAAGAACCTTTAATATATCCTTTATAATCTTTAATTTAATTCTAATTCTAATAATATTATTATAATTATTAAAGGCTTTATAATTAAATAATATAATAGATTCCTACCCCTTCCCTATTATAACCTAATATTATTATCGCTTTACCCTTATATTATATATTATATATAAAGGAGTAAAGGATCGTAGAAGCTAGATATATACTTATAGGCTCTTTATTATAGAGATCCTCGAAGGAGATATAATTAGGCTAAGCTTCTAGCTCTATTAACGATATAATAAGATTTATAATATTTAGCTCTTTAAAGCTATTTTAATAACCTTTATAATAATTTATTTATAGAAGAAATATAAAGTATTTAAATCCTTAAATAAATAGATAGAGGAAGACTCTTTAAGTACTTTAGAGTTAATATTATAATATATTATAATATATAAATCTTTAATAGATTAAATAGAAGAGCTTATTCTTATATTTATTATAATAATAAATTAGCTTTTTAATATCTTTAATAGTTTATACTTTAATTAGTTTCATTATATAATTAAATCCTTATATTATCTTAATAATATTCTAGGGACGAACCTCTCTCTAATAGCGTCTCTCTAGGGTTTTTACTATAAAGAAGAAATAAATATAATATTAATTAATAGCTTCGAAGTCTTAGATTTACTTTATATTCGATTATTAGATTTTATTAAATAGCTTAATAATATTAGCTATTTCCTATTATTATATAAGCTATAATAGTATTTAATAGTAATATCTTCTTATTCTCCGATAATAATATAGAAGCTATATAGGCTAGAATATTATAGCTTTTATTATATTTATTATTAAGGAGTAGGATATCTTAGATTATATTAATATCTTAGTCTTAGATAATATATAGATTAATGATTTTTATAATTAAGAGCTATTCTAATAGCTAATTCTATCTATAATAATTAATAATATATTAGAATAATAAATATAATATTATAGCTATATCCTAAACTTTATTAAAAGGGCTTTCTTATATAGAGAGGATAATAAAGTCTTTAAATAAGAAGTATAAGCTTTAGAGCTATTAAGCGACTCTTAAGACTCTCTTCGTTATTAGAGGAAGAAGGGATTTATTAATAAGCTTTATAATATTATTAAATAAGTTTATTCTTTATTATAATATAGTAAATACTTCTAAACTATTATTAAGGAAGCTTAAGAAGCTAATAATAACTTCTAAATCTATTAATAATCCGATTTTAAGCTCTAGCTTATCCTTAATAATAAAACGTAATAGAATTTAACGTTCTTAATACTCGATTAGGCCTTTAAGAAATATAATAATATCTAAAACTTCTTCTAGAAGAATCTCTCTAAACCTAACCCCTATAAATATATATTAGAAGACGACGTTCTAACCTTTAAGGATTAATACCTCCTTATAGAGCTCCGCGGAGCTCTTAAGCTATTATATAAATAAATAATATATATATAGGGATAAGCTAAGAATAAAAGTTATAAAGCGTTTTAAGAGATATTTATAAATATAGAATATATCTTAGAATAAATAGAATAATAGAAGTCGTTCTTTAATGATTTCTCTAATATTAAAGATTCTCCTTAAATATCTATAACTTATTAAAGAGGTCGTTAACTTTATATATAAAGCTCCTTTACGCCCTTATTAATCTATTCCCTCTTTATATATATATAGAGCGAATATTCTATAATACCTTTTTATTACTTTAAAATATTCTCTAAATATTAAACTAATATTAGGGGATTACCTAGATTAGTAATTACTATATAAGATTTACCGATATAGTAATTACTAGGGCTAGGATTTATAGCTTTTAAGAATATATAATTTATAGCTTATATAATCGGTAAATTAGAGAGGTATAACGTAATCCACAAGCGAGTGGTTCACCCATGCGAGTGGTTCACTTCACCCCGACCCGACAAACATTCCGAGGAAAACCTCAACCCAAACGCCGTAAATCAATTAAAATCACTCCTCCTCGTCTTTTGCAGACGATGAGATAGCTACCTGACAAGTTCTCGCGTTGTGGCCGGTCTTCCCGCATACGCTACAGCATCGTTTCTTCGGCTGGGACCACGACGCGGGACCCGGGTTCTGCAGCGTTTCCTCTTTTATCTGGATATCTACTTCCTTCTGAGCAATCTTGTCCTGTCCCTCGCCTACAGCCATGCTTCCTCCTTCCCGGAGACGTAGCTTTTTGGCCCTCCGGCGTCGGCTTAGTGTAGCATTTTCCTCTCGAAGGATCATAACCTCTGACTTCAAAAGAGCGATCTGGTGCATAACACCCCGCGTCCCCTTCGCAAGATAGTCAACAGCATCTAAAATTGACGTTGGGGAGCTTCCCTGGTGGCGTGAGATTCGCCCTTTGATGAAGTCAGTCTGGGAACCTGCCTCGAGCAGGTTAGTGGGCGTCTTAGAGACCCAAGAATCACGCTCCCCGTGGGACGTCCCCGGAGGCGTCGTCGTCCTCAACCTCACATCCAGCTTTGACAGGACTGTTTCCGGGTTATGGGGGACAAGCCCCGCTCCTCGAAAGCCTCCCTGGATGTTTTTTCTGTCATTGCTTGCTGAAATGCAGCCGAAAACGCCGGGAAGAAGTCCTCTTTGCTGATGTGCGTTGTACCCGCCCTCATCCTATCCTCGATTTGCCGACCGTATGCTTTCTTTAGTGGGCCAAAACACCCAACATCGAGAGGCTGGAGTAGATGTGACGAATGAGGAGGCATACAGAGTGTGATGATGTTGTTCTCCTTGCAGTAGAGTTCGAAGTCGACCGAGTGGTGACTTTCGTGGCCATCCAGGATCAGTAGGCGATAACCGCCCGAAGTACGGGACTTTGTATGCCTGTCAAAATGCCGAATCCATTCCAGACCAATATCATTCGTCGTCCAGCCGTTTGGAGATGTTGCGATTCTCCAGTCGCGAGAAATCGCGTCGTCCTGGTACCAGCTCGAGAGGTGGTACTTGCCCGAAACCACGATGAACGGCGGGACGGAGAAACCCAACGCGCCAACGCCCTGGATCACCGTAACCCATTCCCGGTTGCCTGGCTGCCTCATCTTCACATTGGACCGTCTTTCCGAACTGGTCACGACCATTCCGTTGGCGATAACGCCCATCTGGAAGCCGGTCTCGTCAAAGTTGTACATGTCAGCCTCTTGGATGCCGTACTTGGCGATCATGTTATGCACGAGGCGGAACCACGCGTTTATCGCGTCCGGATCTTCGCATTGGGCCCTCTTGTAGTCGTACTTGCGAAAGAAACGCGTCCGGAGCTCTGGTTGCCGTTTGACGAAGTTTGCGGCCCAGTTCTTCCCGACGCGTGGCGCGTCACGGTCGGCAAGCAGGCGATTCGCCATATCTCCGACCTCACCCAACCGGGGAGGGTAAGATCGCGCATCTAGGTCAAGGATATATTCGACAATAGTTTTCTCTTCTAGTACTGTTAATTTGGCAGAATTGGGCGGGCTTTCGCGTCGGGAGGGTTTGCCCTTCTGGCGTCGGAGGAGCGTCGTTAAGGGGACGGTGTAGATCCTCGCAGCACTCCGGGCGCTTAGGTTCGGGTCATTGTCCATAGCTTGGATAGCAAGGAATAATTGACCTTCTTTTGAAAGAGTCTCCATCGCGGGCGGAGGTGGAATCTGTAGAATTCAGGTGTAGGTCGTGGGCCCGGGCGAAGTGAACCACTCGCTTGGGTGAACCACTCGCTTGTGGATTACGTTATCTAATTTATATAAATAGTAGTAATTTAGAGAGATAGTATTAATAATTATTATAAATCTTATATTATTTATTCTACCTATTTAAAGATCTTAAATATAGCTAAAGTAATAAATTAGGGTTTATATAAATAATAAAGCCCTTTTAATACTAATTAATATTATATTTAATATAATATAGAATAGCTAGAGCTAGAGAAGTTAAGATCGATCCTATAAATAGTAAATTTACTATATATAAGCTTATCGATTATGCTTTATAAATAATCGTAAGAGTACTATTTACTTTAAGTATTTTAGGATTCTTATAAGAGCTTAATAATAGAGAAACCCTCTATTATATAATCTATAGGAGTACTATCTACTTCGAGTATCTTAGGACTCCTATACCTAAGATTACTATCTAGGCTATATTACTAGCTATTAACTTAATAAACGAAGCTCTATAGAATAGTTAACTAGCTATAATAGAGCTTTAATAAAAATTAATAATAATAAGCTCCTCGGATTATAATAATAATTCTATAATAGAGCTAGAGAATATTAAAAAGATATAATAGGAGTTCGATAGTATTCTAGAAGAATTAAATATATTATACTTAATATAGAAGGTTAGGAAGGGTCTCGATATCGATTTTATTATTAGTAGGGTAGAATTATAATTCCCTAGATTACTAGAATCGGTATCTATAGAGCTTAAGAATACTTAGATCTTTAAAATAATAAGTATATATAGGACTATAAAGGGAGTTTACTTCCTAGAAGTATTTATTAAAGACTTCTAGGGCTAGATTAAAGAGGACTTTAACTCCTATAATATAATAATTACTTAAACGCTAAAAGTATATCTAATAGAATTTAGGATCCCTCTTCTAAGAATAATAAATACTAAAATATTAAAGAGATTAATATTAATATTCTTATAAGAGGAAATATTTAATATAATAGAATCGATTACTATTAATTAGGATTTAATATTCTAAAGAGTAGAGGAATAAGGAGATTAATAGGACGATAAATAATAATCTATAGGGAATACTTAATTATCCTAAATCTAAAAACTATAAATAGAGAGGATAGATCCCTAATAGCCCCTAGTTCTAAGGTTATTTAATTAATAGAGTAAATAATCTAATTAATAAGAGATTATATTTTAATTATAAAGAAATAAGATTTTACCTCTAAATAATATTTAGAACTTATTAGCTTAATATTATATTCTATTATTATATAAATTAGTAAATTTATTAATTAATAGAATTATAATTAAATAATTTATATTATTTTAGAATAAAGAGAATAATTACTTTAAAGAGATCTATAATATCCTTAATAATAAAATATATATCTTTATAGACGTTTATAAACTATTATAAATCCGCTATATATAGCTTTATATACTCTTCTTAAATATACTTTTAGAATATATATAAACTTTCTTCCTAGAATATATAAACTAGAATATAGGACTCTATTAAATATATTTAATAATTAAATAATAATTTAATTCGGAGATTAATAGAATATAATATTATATAGATTAGAGCTCGATAATATTCTATTCTATAATAATAGAAGCTAATAATATAGGAAAGCTATAAATAGAAGTTCTTTAGATCCTTCTAAATAGGTTTTAATAATATTAGAGAATATTTAGCTCTATATTTAAGGAAGAGATTTATCTCTATATAAATACTCTAAAAGTAATTTAAAGTATTCTAGAGCTAAAGATTATATTAATAATATTAAGATAATCTTTTAATACTTTATCTATATAGTTTAAGAGTATATTAAAAGTAGAAGAGAATATTAGGACGCTTAGGTACTTCTATATTAATAGATATTATAGGAGCGGATATTATTAAGCTAATAGAAAGGGAGATTATGGAGAATAGTTAATATATAGAATTAATAATCTTTAATTATCTAGAATTTATAAATACTAGATATATTCTAAATTAAATTATAGATTAATAAAGTATTCTCTTAAAGAATAATAATACTTAAAAGAGTAATAGAAACGTATATAAGAAATATATAAGGATTAATAGAAAGGATATTATTAATTTTTAATAATAATAGAACCTATTAAGAGCTCGGAATTAGATAATCCTATTTCTAATAAGCTAAGAATAGATAATATTTATAAATCTAATCCTAAGAGCGAACTAATAAATATTTATATTATATACTTCCTAGTAAATAAGTCGTTCTAATATAGAATTAAAAGGAATAGTCCGAAGGCTAAAATAATAGCTCTAATAGAATAGCTCTTTATTTAATATTAGATTAATAATACTTCTATATAATATAGTATTATTCTTAATATAAATATAATATTAGTTTCTATAATAGGAGCTTTATAAATAAAGGCCCTAATAGCCCTAATATTAAGCTTAATAATTAATAAATAGGGAATAGGGGCTAGAATAAGATTTAGAATAGAAAATCCTATTTCTATAATAAAGGAGATTATTATTCTAATATTAATTAGGAGAATTATATTCTATATTATTTTAATAGATACTTTATTCTTACTTTATATTAAGGATATAAACGATCTCGGAATCTATTTAGATAATATTTATAATAAGCTAATAAAGTATATTAAAGAGCTCTAAGAATATATATTTATTTTTCGTAAATAGGGCTATCTATAGTTCTTCCTAGATACGAAGACCTATACTAGCTTTAGGATTATATATATAATAGGGATAGAGAATAATAAAATAGTATTTCTAATAAAAATAGAGCTTTAATATATTTATAAACGATTTAATTATTTATTTATAGAGAAGCTATAGAATTTACTTTTAAGAATAGATTATAATATAAATCGGGATACTCTAGAGCTAATAAACCGCTTCTATTACTATTATTAGATTAAAAGGAAATCTCTATAATACTTTAAGTTTACTTTAAAGTTAAATATCGACTTTAATTATAAGATTTTAATCGATATTATATATTTAGATAGAAAGTATATTCTTTATATAATCGATATAAATATAGGATTCTAATCTATAACTTTCATTCCTAATTTTATAGTTTATATAATATAGGAAGCCCTTAAAAGGTATTAATTAGATACCTATCTTAAGCCTCTAGATATTATAACTATTAATGTTAGAATGAACTTTACTCTTATAGAATTTAGGATAGAGGTACGCCTCCTAGATATAACCTACTATTAGATCTTAATAGAGGCCTATTAGTTAATTAATAAGGTTAAGAGCTATTATAAGCTAATTTATAGAATATATAAGATTTTAAAGGTAGAGTCTTATAATATAAGCCTAGAATCGCTACCTTAAGGAGCTATAAAAGTAATAAACGATATTATTAGGTTGAATAAATTAATATTTATATTATTTATATTTAGGGCGATACCTAGGATTATTATTAATTTAGTATTTATTATAATCTAAGTATAGTACGCTAAAGCGGTTAATAAAGTAATAATAGAGCTTTAGCGAATAATCGCTAAATAGAAAGTTAATAATACTCTTAATATTTATAATAGACTAGATATTAAATAATTACTATTAAGATCGCTAGAGCTAGGAAGTAATATTTTTATATTCCGAGAATAGGAGAAATAGACTAATCCTTATAAGGTTATATTAATTTCTAATATAGTAATTATAATAGAAATAATTAATAGCTTAATAGAGTTTAAAGGAATATATATTAAGCTATATAATAGATTACTAGATTAATAGATTAAGGAGATAATAGTAATTCGAATTCTAGAGACCCTAGAATTATTTAAATACTTAGAGCTAATTCTATTATAACGATATAGGAGACCTAGGAAGTTAATAAATACTATAAATCTACTATAAATGGCTTTTATAGATTATAAGAATAATATAACTAGGACTTTATAGATTAAATAGTAATTTATTATTAAAAAGGAGTAATAGGGTTATAAATTAGCTATTAAACTATATAATAAAGGTAGAATAACGACCCCTAGGAAACTATTTAAATAGTCCGATTAAGAGGAAATCGACTTACTCCTAGTAATTAGAGTAATTATATTAATTAAGAGATCCGTATTTCCTAATACTAAGATCTTTAGATATTAGCTTATAAGAGAAGTAAAAGGCCTCCCTTAAGCCCTATATAAGAAGTTAAGATTAATAGTTTAAGGATATAATAATTAGGAGAAGATAACCCTATTAACGTAATCGCCTCCGATTATATACTATAATTAATAACTAATCCTAGTAATTACCCTAATACTATAATAATATAACTATTAATTAATATTCTATAATATTAATTAAGCCTATATTTAGAGCATTATAGATCTATTATATAATATTCTCCTATATATTCCTAAGGAGCTATAATATAGATACCTAGAAGGAATCGTCTTCTATATTATAAAGCCGCTCTATAGTATTATAGAATTAGGTCTCTATTAATTTATAATCTATTAATATTATTATAGAGAGCGCTTAAATATTATTCTAATAGGCTATAATCTATATTTACTTTTAATTAGAGCTAAAGAGAGCTTTAAGCTAATTAGGATATAGATTAACGATACCCTTAACCTTAAAGAGCCTATATTTATATAAAAGGAATAAATAGAGCTTAAAAGCGCTAGCTTCTAAGTAAAGCCTACTTCTATCCTTAATATAGGATCTAATAGTATCTTTAATAGCTATATTATTAAAGTTAGAACTAAAGATTTTACGATTTAATAGAAAGGCTAAAATAATCGCTTAGAGCTAATAACCCTAGGGATAGCGAGCTTAGAATAGGAATATATTATTTAGAGAGCTTATAGTATTTATATTACTTTAATCTATTAATTAGAAGTAACCTTCGATTTCTCTATTATAGCCTAAGCTAAGAATTTATAAAAGGACGACTTTAAATAGCTTAATAAATATATATAATAGTAGATCGCTAATATAGGCTATAGCTTGAATTACGTATACCTAGATCTCTTAATAGCTTAACTTTATATATTTATTAATAGCTCCTTCGCTAATAATAAGGACCTAAATTTATAGATCGGATTTATTATCCTCCTTAATAATGAACGTTCCTATAATTAGGAGAACGCCTTTATAATATATAGTAATATCCTCTATTAGTAATCTATTAAATATAAATAGGTTACGTATTTAGTTCTAGTTAACGAGATCTATAGGATAATTAATAGCTTCGACGTAGCTTATATCCTTAAATAGACGCTCTAAGAGATCTATAAACGCTTAGAATTACTACTTCTATAGATAGTTATCTATACCGATAGCTATTTACTCTATTAATATTTAGTTTAATTAAGCGTAATAATAGAGAAACGCTTAATAATAGATCTTATAGTATTATAGTAAAGCTATAAAGAATATAAAGTCGATGAAATTTATTAGATCGCTAGAAGCGATAACCCTATAGATATAATAATTAAGGGAGCGCTAAATTAAATACTAGAAGCGCTAATAAGCTCTAATAAAGTTATAATTAAGATTAAAGGATAAATTAAATATTAAGAAAAGAATAATTAAGGGGTAAAGGCAATTAATATTAATAAAAATATAGTAAAGCCTAAAAACGAATACCCTAGAAGTAAAAACGACGACCCTATAATTAGTAAAATAGTAAAGTAACCGTTCTATAAAGCGGACTAGGCCTCGGAATCCGAAGAATCCGAGTTTAATTGCTCTAGCGAGTCCTACTAGAGGTAGTTAAAGAGCCGTAGAGCTATAGCCCGCCTAGCTACTTTATAGTTAATATTATAAAGACTATTAAGGTCCTTATTAGGGTTATTACCCCCCTTCGCCTCCTCCTCTTTAATAATCGTTAATATACCCTTTACGATAGTATACTATTTCTCTATATCCTATATCCCCTATTAATTAATCGTATAATTAGATAATTAGGGAAATAATAGAAAAGAGAGCTTATTAGTTTATTATTCTTATCCTAGATAGCTAAAATTTTTATAGCGGGCTTAAATGCCCTAACCGGACTATAGATAATAATTATTAGAGCTATAGATACTAGAAAATAGAGATCGTAGAAGCTTATATTAGTTTATAAAAGTACTTAGAAGTATATTTATAGTAACGGGAACCCTTAAGCTCTAAATTATAATATATATTATTAATATTAATTTTAGTTTACTTATTAGTAAAATAAGACTTTAAATACCCTAAGCAGGGGACCTTACGAATATTACTACGTATATATACTATATCCTAGATTAATAGCTCCTATAATTAATATTAATTAGATTCTTATACTTCGCTACTCTCTTAGCAGGAGGGGTAATAAGCGTAAAGGCTTTACGCTTAAGCGGTATTATCGAGGCTAGGATAAGAGAAAAAGAGAGAAAGAGAGAATAGTAAAAATAGGGATTTAATAATTATCGGAGCTCTAAAATAATAGATTAAGCTAGCTAATCTTAAAAATAAAGAATCATTATAAGGAAGAGGGAAAGTAAAAGGAATAGAGTTACTATAACTTACTAACTAGATATATAGATCTATAGAGTATAGTATTTACTAAACTAGCTTAATAGGATCTATTAATCCTATTTAAGCGGTTTAATTCTATTATTCCTATTAAAGGCGGTTTAATTCTATTATTCCTATCGAGAAAGCTAATAAAAGGGGCAATAATAATTATTCTTTTATTCTCTATTAATATATTAGCGATTTAGAGACTTTAAGAGCCCATATCTAGCTATTATAAGAGCGCTATTTAATTAGCTATTATACTATTTAATTACTATTTATTTCCTTTATTAAAGGGTTTAAAAGCCTATTCCTATTATTTAACTATAACTTAATTCGTTTCCTTAGAGAGCTATTTAGCGGCTAGTTTAACTAATCCGTAGCGCTAGGGACTAGGGATTTAGCGTTTACGGGAATAGTAGTATTAAGCTATATTTTTCCTTATTCTATCTATTATTCTCCTATTATTATTTATTTACTTATTTATTTATTTATTTTATAGATTAGGATAATAGATCTAATATGCTAGAGACTAGAGGATTATAAGCGTATTAGAGTAGCTATTAATATAGGTAATAGAGCCCGATATTAGTCCCTTAAGCAATCCTATCTATAAAGAAAAGATAGCTAGTATTAAACTAATATTAGGGGATTACCTAGGTCGGTAATTACTATATAGGATTCACTAATATAGTGATTACCGGGGCTGGGATTCATAGCTCTCAGGAGCACGTAATTTATAGCTTACGTAATCAGTGAATTAGATAGGTATATCTAATTTACGTAGGTAGTAGTAATTTAGAGAGAGAGAATTATTAATAATTATAACCCTTATATTACCTACCCTACCGATTCAGAGCTCTTAGGCATAGCTAAAGTAATAAATTAGGGTTTATATAAGTAGTAAAGCCCTCTTAATATTTATAGTATTATAATAAAGCTATAAAGAATATAAAGTCGATGAAATTTATTAGATCGCTAGAAGTAATTACCCTATAGATTTAATAATTAAAGGAGCGCTAAATTAAGTACTAGAAGTACTAATAAGCTTTAATAAAATTATAATTAGGATTAAAGGATAGGTTAAATATTAAGAAAAGAATAATTAAAAGGTAAAAGTAATTAATATTAATAAAAATATAATAAAGCTTAAAAATGAATATTCTAGAAGTAAAAACGATAACTTTACGATTAATAAAATAGTAAAATAACCGCTCTATAAAGTAGACTAGGCCTTAGAATCCGAAGAATCCGAGTTTAATTATTCTAGCGAGTCCTATTAGAGGTAGTTAAAGAGCTATAGAGCTATAGCCCGCTTAGCTACTTTATAATCGGTATTATAAAGATTATTAAAGTCCTTATTAAGATTATTACCCCCTTTTATCTCCTCCTCCTTAATAATCGATAATATACTTTTAATAATACTATACTATTTCTCTATATCCTATATCCCCTATTAGCGGATTATATAATTAAATAATTAGGGAAATAATAAAAAAGAAAGCTTATTAGCTTATTATTCTTATCTTAAATAATTAAAAACTTTATAATAAGCTTAAATACCCTAATTAGATTATAGATAATAATTATTAAAGCTATAGATATTAGAAAATAGAGATCGTAGAAGTTTATATTAATTTATAAGAGTATTTAGAGGTATATTTATAATAATAGGAGCCCTTAAGCTCTAAATTATAATATATACTATTAATATTAATTTTAGTTTACTTATTAATAAAATAAAACTTAAAGTACTTAAAATAGGGGACTTTATAGATATTTCTATAGATATATATTATATATTAGTTAATAGCTCCTACGATTAATATTAACTATATTCTTATACTTTACTACTCTCTTAATAGGAGGGGTAATAGGTATAAGGGCTTTATATTTAAGTAGTATTATTAAGGCTAAGGATGAGTAGAAAGAGAGAGAGAGAGAGTAGTAAAAAGGGGTAATTATTGATCGTTAGAGCTCTAAAAAGGTAGATTAGGCTAGCTAATCTTAAAAATAAAGAATTATTATAGGGAAGAGGAAAGGTAAAAGGAATAGAATTATTATAATTTATTAACTAGATATATAGATCTATAGAATATAGTATTTACTAAATTAATTTAATAGGATCTATTAATTTTATTTAAGTAGTTTAATTCTATTATTCCTATCGAAGGTAGTTTAATTCTATTATTCCTATTAAAAAGTTAATAAAGGAATAATAATAATTATTCTTCTACCCTCTATTAATATATTAGCGATTTAAAGACTTTAGGAGCTTATATCTAGTTATTATAAGAGCGCTAGATAATTAGCTATTATATTATTTAATTATTATTCTTTTCCTTTATTAAAAGGTTTAAATGCTTATTCCTATTATTTAATTATAATTTAATTCGTTTCCTTAGAGAGCTATTTAATAGCTAGTTTAATTAATCTATAGTGCTAGGGATTAGGGATTTAGCGTTTACGGGAATAGTAGTATTAAGCTACGTTTTTCCTTATTCTATCTATTATTCTCCTATTATTACTTATTTACTTATTTATTTATTTATTTTATAGATTAGGATAATAGATCTAATATACTAGACACTAGAGGATTATAAGTATATTAGAGTAGCTATTAACCTAGGTAATAGAGCCCGATATTAGTCCCTTAAGTAATCCTATCTATAAAGAAAAGATAGCTAGTATTAAACTAATATTAGGGGATTACTTAGGTCGGTAATTACTATATAGGGTTTACTAATATAGTAATTACCGGGGCTAGGATTTATAGCTCTTAGGAGTATATAATTCATAGCTTACGTAATCGGTGAATTAGAGAGGTATATCTAATTTATATAGGTAGCGGTGATTTAGAGAGATAGTATTAATAATTATTATAAGTCTTATATTACCTACCCTACCTATTTAGAGCTCTTAGGTATAGCTAAAGTAATAAATTAGGGTTTATATAAGTAGTAAAGCCCTCTTAATATTAAAGATTTATAATAATACTTCTATCTCTCTATTATAAATATATAGAAGAAGCTTAATTAATACTATATTAAGCTAATAAAGTCTCTATTATATATAATAGCTATTATCCTCTACCCTAGGCTAGGAATACGATAGCTAGAAGCGTAATAGACGACGTTAAAGTAGTTAATATAGCTTTATAAGTTTCGTACTAGCTTATATATCTATTAGGAGCGATGATATTACTAAAGTTAATTATTATTATAATAGGATATACTATTAATAGTTATAAGCTTTAACGAAATATAGGTATTATAATAAGCTATTAACTTAATACTATTTAATAATTAGATATATAATTATTACTAGAGGGTAATTCTAGTAAACTATAAACTTAATCGATACCTCTACTTTAACCTAATATAGACTACCGATATTAAGGACCCTATTAATTAATAGATAAGTTAAGAAGAGGTATTCCCTATAATTAGCCGCTTAGCCCTCGATATCCTTATTATCCTAGTAATAGCTACCGACTATAAGAGGGTATTCAGCCTTATAAAGCTTATATTAATATCGTAGAGGCTTACGATAGCTTTAGATATACTAGAAGAGGTCTAATACCTTAGAAATTAGCTTTATAGTAGCGCTATTATATTAGGAGGGCTTAAGTATTTAATACTATAAACGTTAATTATTCTAGTAAGTCGTCTAGTTAATAATAGCTTTATTTACTAATTTAAACCGTATTAAATCCAATTAATTAATTTAAATAGTTAAATCTATAGTCCGAAATATATTAAATAGTTAATTCTACTCCTAATATTTGAATTGATTGAATTAATAGCAGCGCTAGTCAGCTCTTCTGCAGATATGAACCGTATATTATTTATAGGAATACATATTGCTAGAGCAGTCACAATCTACTTTTCATATATTACTATAGCTCTACTAATGGAAGAGTACCTTGCTCGGGGTCCTTACCTTACAGCGTAGGCTTTCTATAGTAAAAGAACGTGGTTGATTTATGTTGCACAGTCCGCTTATACAAGCTTCTCTGGCAAATATCGCACAATCAGAGACTCACTACAACAAAAGTCGAGGACAAATAGTATCGAGCTCTGAACCATTTGGGCTTGCAGCATGAGGTCAGCAAAGCTAATGTTCCTCCATACCAATATAACTTAAGCCAATAGTAAAGGCTTGAGGGCTTCAACGAATGATGTCTGCATTCGGACGCGTCGCATTATTTGGAATACAGGACTAGGCTACTCTAACGCGCTTCATAGGCTCATGCCTCACCCAAGACTCTGACTCAAAGGAGCGTTTCTTCCGTCGCGATCCCGATCGGACGGCCTCTTCCTGCACTCTTTTTGTCTTTGGCTGTGATCCACGACTTGCCATTAGTTGCTTTTGCAACTTTTTCAAAGCCATCGGTCCAAGCTCTTGTAGCTTCATGGCCCTCCCTGATGAAATACTCGATGGCTCTCCCGGTAAGCGCTTTTCTTGTTTCGGCTTCGGATCTTCCTGGATTATGTTATGTTCTGGAGCATTAAACGGGCTCCTCAGCTCTTGAGACATCTCTTTGCATTTCTTGTCCGCTGGCGAGGAGGCTTGTTGCGTCTCATCCTCACGCAATAGATAGTTTTTGAGCTCGCTGTATGTCAGTGGCCAGTCTCGATGGGCTTGCCACCGACTTGCTTCTGAAGCCACTGTTCCAACGGTCTCGTCATGCTCGACCAGTCGGGCGACAATTCGAAACGGAAAATGTTGTTGCAATAGTTGCCCGAGTTGATCATCTTGTGCACCCGTTCCGATATCACTACCGAGGTACCTGGCTAGAACATCGGTAAAAGGACCTGGACCGTATTGCATCAGGGTTGTAACATCAAACACAGCGCCGTCGTAAGCCACATATGACGCTGCAAACCCACGACTATCGAATGTCTCGCCGTCATGGGTCGCCAGTTCAGCTTCGTTCATGGCAGGCAAGTCTTCCATGCCGTGCTGTATTTTCGCGACGATTAGCTCTGGCTTGCTGTTGCACAACAGCAACAACGGGTGTGTCTCTGAGGGCTCGATGCTGGGCTCTAGGGCGAGGACTTTCTTCGAAGTATCTCTTCCACAGTAGGGTTTGAGGGCAACAAATAACTCCGCTTCTGTCGCCTGAAGGGGCGCAATATCGAAGATCGTGTCCTGAATACAAATTTCGGTTGTGGAGAGTTTTTCGGAGCGAGTACGAGATGACACCATACGCCCTACCCGCAGGCCTTGGATGGCTTCCAAAAGGTCTTCTCCATTCTCAGAATGATACTCCTCAAAAAGGGTCGTAGCATTGGTCCCGGCAGCATGGGTCAAAATACTTGTGCCTCCAGGATGCCAGTCGGCATAGTCTGTCAAGTTTTCATCAGCATGGATTACGCGGGCCGGACTGACGGTATACTAGAGCATACCAGTGATGTCGTAGACATGTTCATGGATCTGGATGTACTGTCGTGTCTGAGGAAATTGATTCCATCCAATTTCATGATCTGTAAGTACATCTTTCGAGCCAGATTCATCAGCCAACCCGAAAGGAAGAGTCATTCCAATCTTTAGAGGCTCTATCAGTGCTAGTGCCTCGTCAAAGTCGTGATCTCCAAGGAATACACGTGGGATCGGGTTGCTCCCAGGGGCGCTCATCAGTGTCTCCACCAGGTTCGACTGGCTTTCTGAAGCCAGTTCTTCCAAGTCTGTAAGGCGTCAGATGCTTTCGGCTGCACGAAGAGAAAATTTAGGGTGAAGCAAACCTGTCAAATCATAGACAAACCCAGCCGCCGTGATCCAGTGAGGGCGGCCCTCCTTGCCATCGCGAATGGCAACATCCTCCTCGCGTAGCCACTGAGCTACCCGTCCCAATGGCAGAATTCCATGTTCTGCAGCGTAGAACTCGTCACTGAAATTCTTTTGAAGAACGTGTCCGTAGGCAGATGGCTCCATCTCATCGCGCACCTCTTCAGCCGTCATCATTAATACTTGCATGACATCTTCCAGCTTGAAAATCTCGATCTCCGAGTCGAAGAAAACCAGCACGAGGACATCATCCTCTTGAACACGCAGGTCGTATAGCCTGCCCAGTGTGAAGTATTCGATGCCGCGGGTTTCCATAGTCCGCACCAGCTGTGCATGGAAAGGCTGCAGTACTGTATCTTGAGGCAATTGAAGCCACTCCTGAAAAGGGTCTTGGCCAGGCTGTAATTGTTGCTGCACAGCTCGCAATGGGTTGATTTCCAGCATCTTCGTCATCGCCAAGACGTTGAAGCTGTCAGCACGAAACTGTGCCGTCTCGGTGTACGGCGGTAACTGGAAGGTGAAGGGGATCAAAGGCTGGGGAGCACCCGGATGCGAGGCCAGATACTGCTGAACAGCGACCAGCTGAGCCTTGTGCGAGCTCAACTGCGCAAAGAACGCGGCGTCGAGAGGCTGAGTCGTCAGGACGAACCACCTGTACATACAGTAGCACCGGTACGCGAGATCAATGTTTCTTGCGCGGACTCGGATCTCTGTTGTAAATTGATTGTTTGGCTGGTGTCTGGGTTCGATAGTGTACTGCTCTGGAGCGGGCTGTTGGTGATATACGATCGGGTCGTAGCCAACCGGATTGGGCTTGTTCCCGCTTCGCCGCCAGGTTCTGGGAGGCGCTGGAGGTAGCGGCGGATCCTGAAAACTGATCTCATGATCCCTGGGAGCGAGAGCTGCATCGACGAGAAAGGCCATAGATTGGTAGAAGAAGGATTTGGCCCTTTTACAATGGTGCATGGTCTCAAAGTCTGGGAAATGCCCCGGCCAGTGAGGATACGGATACGTCTGCCAGCTGGTGACGTATTGTCTAAACCACGGGGCCGTCACTTTGGCCACGAAATTCGCAGCCTTGTGTTCCTTCAGTGGCCCGGCGATGCCTGCAATTGGGGGTTGGAAACAATCCACCATGTTGTATAGTGGCCCCGATTTTGCTCGTGACTGTATACGGTTGCAGCCCACTGCGCATGAGCTCGGTGATGCCATGGTCGCCACGTCGCTACGGCGTGCCGCACCAGGCTGAGGTCGGCGCTTGCCGTCTGCATGTCGTTTTGAAAGTTGGCTGTCATCAAGTTCGCGGCAGCAACATCCCACCTGGTGTGTTCATGATACATGTTCCCATCAGTCGGCGTTACTACAGTCCCTGGCAGGAAGAGTGGGCATTGCAAGGCCGGCTGGCCAAAGTTTCTGACATGGGTGCTCCAGAAAATGGGATCGCTCAGGGAACGAAACCAAAACACCGGCTGTGTGTACTTTGTATCCTTCCTGTATGCCAGAGGGTCTGCCGGCTGATCGGGAACGACGTGTACAATGGCACTGAAGCTGTTCAGCGAGATATGAGATTCGGGGAAAAAGGTCGAGTAAGCGTTGAAGAAGGGCCCAGAGCCGGCCACGGGTCCACGCAATGACATGTATCTTCCTAGTCTCAATGGCACATTTTCAACAGCATTTCCGAAGAAGTTTTGGATAAAGGAGTGGCCCAACTCGGCCATACGTTCTCCATTGAAGAACTAGAGAGCACTGCTGTTAGCTTTCTTTTAATTCAAGGATTGTATCTTCCATGGAACTTACTATTTGCTCGCCGCGAGATAACCAACCTCTCAGCTTGAAGATTTGAAGGAGCAATATGTGCTGTGGCGTGGTTCATCAGTATGGACTAAAGCATATCTGCCTGTGTACGCATAAGAACTGCTTTGTACTTACCATGAGCTCATGGCTTATCTGGAAGATTACCGTGTTAACAATGACAGCTGTGAGGAGCACGGAAAGACATACTGTAATGGCCAACATGGCCCTCGCAATGTAGCGAGAATGCGACGTAGCGTTGGGGCTCAACATGGTTCGTAAGGGGTCTACGTCGACGAAGGCAGCAAGATGATTGATAAAGTGGCCGAATCCCGAATCTGAAGCAAGGTCTGCTCTTCTGTTGGTAGCTGCAAATCCCATCCAGACCCTGCTACGGTCATCCGTGTCAGCATGCAAATGCCACAGTGGCTTTTGTGTCGCAAAAGACCCTGAAAATATTGCTTGCACTGCTCTTCTGTCTTGTCTGGCCGATTTGGATCCGGAAAGAAAACGGGCACTGGAGTGTTCGGTATCACTGGGAACTGTCGGCGGGCGTCTTGAGTGTCGCGATACTCTGTGGCCCAATTCTCTGGCGTCAAGAGCGCCTGCATCCTTCGTTGCAACATGGTAAGCAATTATGAGGCTCAAACTCACCCAACACAACTGAAGGGCCGTTCTCTTTCACGACTTACCATGGTGTCTTGAAGGACTGCAGAATGATGCGGTTGGCCAACTCAATTGACGTGGACAACGGACCCCAGACGGCCGGATTGTCCACGCTCCAATCGTCGGCCATGCCAAATCCAGCTGCAGCCAATCCTGGCGAGGTTTCTATAATGGGTCTCTCGAATGAACACCATCGTATCTTTTTAAAAACGTTCAGCCATCTGTTCTCGTTGACAGGCACGTTGACCTCGTCCAGTCGGTTCTGGCTCCAGGCGGGATTATGAAGTGCTGCGGCCTCAAAGGTTCGCAGGCCATGGAAGTCCATCATCTGAGAACTTTCCGAGTAGAACAACGCATCCAGTTCAGGTGGCGAAGGCTTGTCTATCGGGTTCGGATGATGAATGTCCAAGACATTCTGATGGTCTGCGCTCAGGGGATGAAATGTCCGTGGGTCCATAGGGGGGAAGGCCGGGTCCATGGCTGACCGTCCTGGTGGGATGAAGACCTTGTCTGTTGCAGTCCCATACTCCCGATCCCAGGGCGAGTCACTCGCCGCCGCAGTCCTGTACCCAAAAGGCATGTCGGTGACTTTCGAGCCGATAGATGTATGAAGGAGTCGTTATGTGAACGTTCAAGGCAGTTGACGATCAATGTTTGTTATCGCGAGATGACGGGGACAGAAACAAATGTAAAGGCTTTCTGAATTCAATCCGAGTCTTGTCGTGTCAGAAGCTCACGTTTATGAATCGGCGCGACGAGAATGAAAGAGAGGCAACCCTTGTTTGAAGCCCAAAGAAATGGCACCTCGAGTATAGTTCTTTGTCTGGAGGCTCGAATCAACGCCTTATGAAAATGGGAGCCTCGACAAAGGACATGCCCAGGTCTGTGATGCATCATTCCGGTCATTGTTGAAAATGCTTTACTACTCTCTGTTGGGCTTACAGAGCGCTACCCTGTATCAAGCACCAGGTGTGAGATGTATCTAGCCAGGAAAGCTATCAGAACAACTCGATCTAGCGGCTTGCTTTGAGGTATCATCCCCTAGGAATACAGCACGCTGAATGTAGACCCAGCCAGGCCGCTTCCAGCAGATAGGCCCGGACGCCAAGACCAGAAAACACGTTCATCGCCCCCAAGCGACCCAGCCAAAGGGTTGATGCACAGCACACATGACCGGCCGGCGTTGCTCGGCGGCCCACAAGGCTGTGTGTGTTACGCTGTGTCCTAGGGTCCTGATGGGCCAACATCCGAGCTAGGAGCCTAAACTTCTGGAAATCGGGGGATTTGGGACGTGGCGCAGTATCGAATCCTGCAGATCCCACCCCCCTCCAACTGGCGATTTGTTGCAATAGGCTCATCTGATTGCTCGTCGTTGGGTCACATCTACTGTGCCGCAGAGGTAACCAACGTTTGCTGACATCACAGGCATCAGTGGCCGTAGCATTCGCCCCGTCAGCACCACCGCGGCTATGGGTATCACCCAGATGGCCTCACAATTGTAGAGGTGGAGGGACAGTTAAAGGAGAAGGGTGTCCCGCCTGGCCAAGGTCATTCTGGAGATATCCTACACATTCATATTCATCACCCACTCCTCACTAGATCATTGTCCTACGCCATTCACGTACATTTCCCACTTATACCTATCAGGCAATCCAAGTCATCATGACCTCCATACAAAGTCAGATCGAGGCCGCCGCGTCAAAGAACAGCGAGCTCCTCTCGATCCTGCGCGAGACAGACCACGCACCACCTTCTCTTCTCCAGCAGACCCGTCTCCTCCAGGACCTCACGACCGAGCTCCAGTCCTCGGCCAAACGCTGCCGCGACCTGGAGCGCCGCCGCGAGTCCGAGCTCAAGGACCACGAAAAGTACCGCGACAGCGTGACGCGCCGCTTCCTGCACAAGGCCGTCGGTCGCTCAAATCAATTCGCCGACAAGGCGGCCAAGGAGGAGCGCGAGTACTTCGACGTCTTGCAGGCGGCGCAGCGCGAGACGAGCCTGCACGACTCGCTCAAGGAGCAAGCGGACCAGGCGCAACAGGTCAAGACCGACCTCGAGCAGCAGGTCGCGCGGCACCGCGACGCGCAGCGCGCGCTCGACGAGCTGTACGGCGGCATCTTTGCGGGCCCGACGCAGGGGTTCCCTGAGGAGGACCGCAAGGAGCAGGACGGCAACCAGGCGCTGCAGGCGTACCATGAGCACCGCGGCAAAGTCGAAGCCGAGCAGCACGTCATTCAGCTGCTGTCGCAGGGCATGCAGAAGCTCAAGTACGCGCTCGAGAAGATGGAGAGCGCTCTGAGCCACTCGCGCATGGACATGTTTGGCGGCGGCTCCATGGCCGACGCCATGGAGCGGAGCAGCCTGCGCAAGGCGGAGCAGGCCGTGGCCGAGGCCAGGATGCAGGTGCTGCGCGCGCAGAGGATGAGCCCTTTCGTCGGCGACTTGCCGGACGTCGACATCGCGCAGGGCAACATCATATCGGACGTTGTTTTTGACAACATCTTCACCGACATGCAGTTCCACGACAAGATCAAGGCCAGCAGGGAGTCTGTTCGCAAGTGCGCTACCGTCATGAACCAGTTGGGCTCGGATGCTAAGGGTCGACTCAATGCGCTTGAGGACGAGCTCAGGGAGAAGGAGGGGGTTCTCGAGAGCACAAGACTGGCGTTGCAGAAGGAGAGGGAGGCCGTCTTTGAGAGGGTTCTCGGAGGGCAGTTGCCTCAGACGTTGTCAGCGAACTCGAATCCCGTCGAAGCTCCGCAAGGTGCCAAGGCCATTGAGGCTGGGCTGGTTTAGAAAGGCTTCATGATTTTTGTAACATAGTTGATACCATGCGCAATGATATTCTAAGGTGTTCGCTTTCACCACTTTCTGCGTATGTGCCAAGTCTTGTGGACAGACTCCTACCACCTGCGGTTCTCCTCATAGCCCCTGTTTTCCTCGTTACGTCTATCCTCGTACCCTTGGTTCTGGCCGTAACCTTGGTTTTGGTCGTACCCACGGCTCTGGTTCTGACCATAACCCTGGTCCTGGTCTTGACCGTAGCCGCCGCCACCGCCGTACCCCTTGTCCTCCCGAATGTGACGATGCGGTTCGCGTTCACGCCTAGACGTCTCCGTCAGCTCCTGCAAGTACTCAAGTCTCACATAGATGCAGTGAGGACGTGAACTTACGGGTCGTACTGCTCCAAGTCACCGTACTGGTTGTCATACAGGCTCTCAGCCTGCTTCTCTGCATGCCTCTTGGCCTTTTCCCTATCAATGTAGTCCAGCCCCTTGGTCTCGACGAGCTTGTCAACCTCGGCACCAGCGAAGCCCGCGAGCAGCTCCTTGGCGAATGCGTGGTGGACGGGCTCTCCTGTGTCGTGTCAGCCATGGTCTGTGCCTGCCTGGTGAGGGGACAGTGCATACCATTCTTGCGCTGCCTGTCCTCGAAGAGCTTCATCGCCCCAAAGGCGGCGCCGCCAGCGACGACCTCGTGGCTGAGTTTGGACTCATGGTTGCCGCCGTGGGCGTTGTCGTAGTTGTCTTTGGCCTCGTCTGTCTGCGCATTAGATTGGCTCCAAGGCATGGGTTAAAGGAGCTGACGAACCGAATCCGAACATTGTGGGGAAGAACTTGGTGAAGGCAATTAATGTGTATATGACGAAGACGATGTGAGCAGGATGTGAGCAATTGAGGCAAGTGAAAGACGAGCGCACTCGAATACTGAAGTCACAATGCGCGGGCTCGATGGAGGTCTTATTCCTCGAAGCCAGCCAGGTCACAGCTACCCCTCCTACCGGCCCCCGGATGCCCTCCCGAAGCCTCGCTGGCGCGATACAAGCTTTCGCGGGCTGACGACGGAGCGCCCCATCACGCCTCCACCTCCAAGTCGTAGCAGCGTAGAGGGGGGGACGCGTCAACCACACGGCACCGGGAACTGACGCACGTTGGCACCCAGGCTAGCCCTGCAGCAGCAAACGAATCGCGACCGAGACCAGTCGAGGGGTGCTGCTAAGCAGCAGCATCGAGCTGAAAAGGGACCCCTTCTTCTCGGATAGGGTGCCGAGTCTGCTCTTGTGGCGAGCCCGGTTTGGTTGGTGTTGAGCCTCACGCAGCGCAGCGCGCATTGGAGGCTGACGTGTTGCATGCGTGGGTCGGGTCCGCGTCCGGCACATCGGCATCGCCACTTGCGCTCCCCCAGGCTCTGAGCCAGTCAGTGAAGGCGGCACCAGGGCATGGCAGCTGAACCGGCCTGATCTATTTATGCTCACGTCTACGCTTCTTCGAGTCGGCCGCTGCCGGTCATCCGGGGCCCATGCCGCCTGCCGTTCCGCGCCGATGGATGCGGGCGAGGCCAGGCCGACAGGCGATGGTGCAAAGGTACGGAGGCATGACGGGTCGGTTGTCCCCGGGGGGGGGTTGGAGGTGGACTACCTCGGCGCCTTCGGACCTATTCGGGTTCTTTGTCCATATACTAAAGAAGCCCCCATCGGCATACATGACACGTCGAATTCTGGTCAGATTCAAGAAAGGGTGGATTGATTTCTTTCAACGTCAATCGACCTCCCTCGGTCCTGATCAAAGGACCCCGAAACAAAGAAGCGCCTGCAAACGTCGACACGTGGTACGCCACCAGCCCCTTGGAATCCCCTCAAGCCTTGGCCTTTGCGAACCTCTCCTGGATCCTCTTCACCCAATACTCCCCATCGTAAATGGCGTTGACACTCTCCTTGTTCCTCACGACGTCAGCCCACTTGGTAAAGTTGGGCGCCTGCTCGGCCAGATCCGCGATGATGGTCTTGGGCAGCAGTCCATATTCCGCAGACGAATAGACGCGCAGGATGAACGAGCCCGTTTGAACCTGTACAGAAACGTCAGTTCGCCTCACTCATCCACCCACTCACACCTGACATCTCGGGGGCAGGGGGGTCGGGGGGTTTGGATTGTGGCGACTCACCTCAGCCAGCGTGAGCTTGTCGCTGCCGCCAAAGAAGGGCGCGGCGTCGCTGAGGAGCGGCTCAATCTCTTTGACAATGGTCTCGACCTTGGTCTTAGCCAACTCGTTCTTCTCCTCGTCCGAGCTGGCGCCGATGATCTTGAACAGCAGCGGGTTGACCTTGGAGAAGTACGTGTCGACGAAGAA
Organism: Verticillium longisporum; assembly: GCA_019188255.1. Lineage (NCBI taxonomy): Eukaryota > Fungi > Ascomycota > Sordariomycetes > Glomerellales > Plectosphaerellaceae > Verticillium > Verticillium longisporum. The sequence goes on along the minus strand of JAETXT010000003.1, from coordinate 4,631,477 downwards.
GTTGATGCGCGCGCGGCGCAGGGCGCCGTCCTTGGCGTCCGAGGCCGGGAGGAGGTGCGAGGGGTGGGCGTCGGCGAGGAACTGGGCGACGATGCCCGACTCGGTGATGATCTCGCCGTTGTAGGAGAGGGCGGGGACGAGGCCGCGCGGGTTGATCTTGAGGTAGGCCTCGGTGCGCGGGGTGTTGAGGTCGATGATCTCCTCTTTGAAGGGGAGGCCGAGCTCGGCGAGGGCGATGTGGGCGCGGTGCGCCCCTGATGAGTGTGAGTGTCGCGATCAGTGTCGTGAGGAGAAAAAAACAATCGATTGACTTACAAGGGCAGCCGTGGTTGGTGTAAAGGATGAGCTCGGGGGCTGAAGCCATCGTGACAGGCGGATTGGTTGGGGTAGGAGAGCAGGTAGGTATGATGAGAGTGTCGACTAGAGGGTTCAACGATCGAGTTCAGGTTATAATGTGGCTTCAACAGCATCGGCGAGGGATATCATAGCTATTTATCGACCCTCAACCTCCCCTCGCCGACCCCTCCTGACCCATCCCAAGCGGGCGTCGCATCATCGATGTCGTGATAGGACTGGCTTGCATGAGGTTGAGGCGCTACCCCTTGGAAGGCCTCTCCACCACTCTATTCCCCGCAGTGTCACTCTGCCATTGCCTGAATACTCGCTGATCCACTTGCTTGGTCAGTCAAATACCATCAAGTTTGCATCAGACGCGTGGTTTCGGATCTCAGGCAACCTTGATGCTGCGAACCAACCTCCCAACACTATCTCTTGACCAATCTTCCCTCTTTCAAAGGCATGTATGCGTGTCAGACGGAGGAAGTCAACCGGCGGTCTTGGTTTTCCACGGATACCAGGTCCGCATTCTCGGCTCGACAGGCGAGGAAAATGCCCCTAAGTCCGGAGGCCTGACCCAGCTGCTTCCCGTGGGCGGCTGATGACAAACTGCTGCGCTGACAAATCGAGCTCGCCGGCCCCTGTGGGTGCTGCGAAACTCTCCTTCGTTCCGAGCAGCTCAGTCCATTGCAACGATAAGAGACAAAGACATGCCAACAAGGCGGTTATTGCTTCGGACGGCTTCGATCAGGACCGTGATTGACCACAGCATGCGCACATCTGCCGCGAAATGCCGGATCAATTTCTTGTGCATCGGGCCCTATACTGCGGGCGCCGGTTGAAGCGACGCACGGTTCCGAATTGCAGCCGCGTAAAGAATGCTACAGCCATAGGGCGAGGAGGTCTCTTCAAGGATCGAAGGCTCTTCCGCACAATTCCATCATGCTTTCGAAACCTCCGTGAAGCTATCCATCCTGTCAGATGGTGAGGTATAAGAACCCTCAAACACGTACACCCACTGCATTTGTTGAAAGCTGTTCCACAAGTTATAACCTTACTACAAACTTTAGCTCTTGAACGCCAACTACATGTAGGGGCTGTATCCGGTTATGTACGAGGGGCTGCAGGACGAGGTTGTCAGGTTCCTTGGCCTCCAGCGATCACTCATAGGGTGCCGGTGGTGATATGTATAAGACTAATAGAACGACCTGGCACCACACTTGTCTGCATCCATGTTGACGGGGCGTTTCCAAATCACTGCACATCATAAATGAGACTTAGGCGTAGGGTGCCGCGTCGGTACGGATCAAACTTTCAGAGCACAAGAACTATCTTCATAACGAACAGGTAGCTTCTCAGGCATGTATTTGCCCCTGTCGACCATGTAGATGAACCGATGAGACGCTCAATGGGCACATCAACTAGACATATCAGATGGGCCACATGTATCTTCAGCATCCCACAATGGCACAAAATCTCACTCTGCAGTAAACCCAAGTCATGATCATGATGAGCGGTCTACGTTTTAACACCATCTAATATCCAGCACAGCCATCAGCCTAGGCGGCAGCCTGTATCTGACATCCAAACAGAACCATGGAAAACCCCTCTTCTACTCGTGGTATATCCTCCAAACACATATGAAATCTAGTCTTCTCACACCATGTCGTTCGGCGGCTTAGAGGCCGTGCTCCTGCTGCGAGCGCGGCCAGTGAAAATGTGCCGTCGCGACGTCGAGTCCTGGCTGGGCCGCGCGGCACCACTGGTACGTGCGGGGCTACCATCACGATCCTGACTGCTTCGGCCGTCACGGAAGTTGCTGCTGCTGTTCTCACGAATGCTCTGCAACCGCGAGATCTTGGGGGTGTGCTCGGCCTTTCGGCTCTCGAAGACGTCCTGGAAATCAACGAAAGATTCTTCAATCAGTGGAACAGAGCTAATAGCAGGCGTATAGGTTTGACGAGAGGCGGTGGATGCGCCCGACGCGACGGAGGTCGAGTGCTGCAGAGGCGGCGCCGCAGCAGAGCCGGATACTGCTCCGGGGCCAGACGTGCCGCTGGGCTTGGCCGCGGAGTTTTCGTACGACGGAGGTGGCGCGGCACCAGCCCAGTGCAGGGGGAACTCGCGAGAGCCACCGGGCTGCACCTGCCAAGGTCCCTGCAGGCCAAGATCACGAATCTCAACCATGAGCTGAGCAACGAATTTGTTGTGGCGTTGCAGACGCAATAGTTCGTTTTGAAAGTTGGACTTGTGGAAGAAGATAAAGTTCATGGTAAAGGACTGCACATCGTTCAGGGTGCGAACTTCGGTGAGCACACTAGGCTTGTAATCGCGCTTGTTGGCCAGGCAGTAGTCAGTCATGCGAGCCTTGAGATCCTCGATGAGCTGGGGGTCGGTGCCGAATCCGAGACGCAGCTCGACGGGGTCTGCGAGACCGGCGGAGCGGCGCTGGTTGAGGATGAACAGGGTGTTGAGAACCGAGTTGGGCGCCTGGACAATGTGCCCCTCCATCTTCTTGAATTCAGTGTAAAGTAGGGAGATTTCAGTGACGTAGTAGTCATCGCCCTGGAGGGTCGTGCCGGTGTTACCGTACACGGTGATGCGATCACCGACGTCGAATGGGTGCTTGACAAAGACGAAGATGATCGACTGCAGGAACTCCTGGGCAGTAGCCTGAAGCATCCACGCAAGACCCAGGACAGCTGAGCCAGCGGATGCGAGGCCGGCGGCAGCCGAGCCGGAAAGGATCGTGATAAACACAATAATGGAGATGACGAAAATGATGAAGAAAAAAACCTTGTCAAGCTTCTGAATGACGGAGTCCAAATCCTTGAGGGAGGCAGCAATGGCCTTGCGCTCAAGATGAATCTCGTTGCAAACGCACTCCATCTCTTCCATGCTAATGTCGCCGTTGAAGTCCTTGTCGAAAATGCCAAAGGCATGTTCAGCTTCCTCCTCCGTCTTGAAAGCAATTCGCATGTCATCCTCGTAGATGGTCTCGTTGTTTGGATTCAGCAAAGACCGGTAGATCAACCGGGCGAGAGAGTGAGCCGATGACGACGTACGCAACAGCTCGAAGACAATCTTCTTCGAATGGTTGAGATCGGTCTTACGGCCGATGAAATCGTTACCGACACGGTTCGCGAGGCCACCAGCCTTATTGAACACCTGGCGGACATTGTTGTGCAGCTGGGCCATGGGCGTGCGGCTTCCGGATCCTTCCCTGGCTTCACCAGTTGTTTCCCAAATGGCATCGTCGTGAGCGATCTTCTCTTTGGCGTAGTCATACAGGTGAATGAGATGATGAATATCGCTTCTGTTGTCCTCGATACGCTTGGCGTAGGTGCGCTGGTGGAAGGATGTGGCGATCCACTGAATGATGATTTTTTCGACAAAGTTGAGGGCAGAAAGGACGAATATGGCGATGATGACCTTGTACACAGTATTGATCCATTCGACCGAGCCATCACCGTCACCAGTGCGGGGGACTCGGTGGCTGTTGTTGATGGGCTTGAAGGAGACCAAAACCGAGAGCATCCAGATGAAGAGCGCGGTGTGAAGTTCAAGGACACGACCAATGTCTTTCCACTTTTTGCCGTTGTTGGAGCCCATGAGAGTAGCAATGCCAGCAAATGTGGGTGGCATCAGAGACGTGATCATACGAGCTCCCCAGATGGTGCACCATACGATCATCAACCAGATGCCAAACCACATCAGCTCGACACCTCCATCACCGCCAACAGGCCGGTCGCCAGGGCTGAAATATCCGATCAGGATAGGAATCAACAGAAGCGTGGCGCCTGGTAGCAGATAGAAAAAGTAGCGAAAGCAACGGGGAGCTTCTTCAGCCAGCGAAGGAGCCAGTAGCCAAAGATGCCAGCCTTCTTTTCGGGAGGCGGGCGCTCGACCTCCTCGTCCTCTACTGCCTTACCGGCGAAGAGGTCCTCAGGCTCGGGCTGGTGTTGGCGGCTGCGAGAGCGGGACCGATTCAGCTCGTTCTCCTGATTGGAGATGAGGCGCTCGACACGGAGAAGCTCAAGGTCGTCGGTGAGACGGCTTGCTTGCTCGCGGGTGCCGCCGCCATTGGGAGAAAAGGGCCCTTCCGTCGGAGGTGCGAGGTGGTTCTGCGAGTCCACATGGAGGGGCATTAGGGGCCTTTCCTGACTGGGCTTTTGCGAGTCCGTGTGGGACTGGAGATTGGCCGGGTCGTGGAGCGTTTCGGCTGTGTGGTTGGAGTGCTTCTCATCATACTCGTCGTGCTTCTGGTTGACGGGGGACGACATGGTGGCTGAGGTGGCCTTGGAGACCAAACCAATGGCAGTTTTGCGATGGAGTCGTTCTGCCAAGGATGGTGTTGATTAGCTTGATGGTCGTCGAGCAATGTGTAGCTATGATCAACGGAGAACCCAAGAAGCTGAAGATACTGCCGAGGCCAGAATCGGGGCGCCGCAGAGGCCCAGCCTTGAAGCTTGTGGAAATCGTCAAGTTCAAGGATCGACCAAGGATAGCTACCTAGGTAGATAGCTAGAAATAGCTAAGAAAAGAAACAAAAAGGCCTGAACCCAGCGAGTCGGTTCGGCAGGATGCAGTGGATGGATGGGTGGTGAATTTGGGCTTTCACGCGTCAACGACAGACGAGGAGGGATAGAATGACAAAAGTATGATGAGAAAGTGCAGGAAGGAGCAGGGAAGATAAGTTCGGAAGGAGGAATCGAGAAAAAGGGACAGGGAAAGGAAACAGCGACCATCAATGGATGCGTGGAGGTGGAGAGGAAGGAGGTGGAAGTGAGGGAAGGTGCCCCCGAGGTGGAACCCAGGGTCCATCGAGGGGAGCTCCAGACCATGCTCGATTCGATTGCATTGAGCGCTCGAGGCTTCGAATTCCTCGGAGTTTACCAAACTCAGGAAAAGAACACCCCCTCCCAAGCGTTTGCATCTTGCTAATCTGTCTGTCTGCTGTCGACCGTCCACCACCCAGATGCACATGGTGGGTCGAGAGGGACCAGGAGCCTTGGAGTCTTGTCACAACCTTCTTCGTCATTTCGATCGAGGACCCACCACGCTCCAGTCTTTCTCTGTGCAGCACACTTGGCACATCGAATCAAACCTCTGATGAATCCCACCGTTTCTAGCGACGGTGCGAGGCGAACGATGGCCCAGCGGGTCTGTTCAGAGGTCTGTTTCCTCCAGTTTGGAGACTTTCATCATCCCAATGTCGACATGGCTCCGAAGAGACGTCACTGAACAACTTCAGACGGCAAGACTAGTCTAAGCCAGCGGCTTCTGTCGATCGAACTGCCTAGCGGAAAGTGAACCAATCCTTTCGCTACGACCTGATGTGAAGCTTCTTCGGCATTTCGGTACCTTTTTTCAAAGATTTGATGAACGTGGTCGCCCGTTCAGCCTCTTCCTGGTGCTGCCTGCCGGCGCGTTCCTGACACCGCGATCACCACTCTGTGTCGTCTTTGCGGCCATGCCATCCATTCATAGGCCCTCGGGACAACGACGATCCCCCAATAGCACACCACTACAACATGTCGCTTCTGCAGGGCAAGAAAGCCACAAGCTCGTATCACCTGTACTGCCAAGGGGGAATTCGCTCACTCACATGCCTGTCAATCGCGGGACGAACACGTCGAGCGGGCATGAGGAAAAAGATGGCAGAACTTGAAGCGAGCAAAACACCAGGCCTGACGTCACGGCGGGCCCCCCAACTCCCCGAAAGCACCGACCGTTCAGCATCCACAAGGCCTCTGAGAGCCCCCCTGTCTGACGCCCCCTTGGCAAAGAGACAGGCCCACAACCGCCAAGCCGGTGAAGGGAGCCAGCAGCGAGCACCGTCCGGGAAGGGCCCCCTCCCACTGGGTTGCCACCGCACCCGCACCGCCGGCACCAACAGTGCGCCGTTCGCCTGCCAAGACCCGCGAGTCCCGCGTCCAGGGCCGGCGCCATGGGATCACCTAGCGTTAGATAAGGTGCGCCAAATTCGGCACCTTATCTGACGGTAGACGGGCACCGCCATGCGGTTGAGGAATTGTGCCTTGCGCTCCTTCTCCTATTGTCTGTATGTGGCTGTTTCATTTCATTCCGATGAGAGGCGCTGTTGTACGAATCAGACCTCTCATATCCTAGCCTTGTGCTCGCTCGATAAGGCGTCGAGATTGTTCGAGACTGCGCCCGCCTGGCTCCCCAAATGGTTCTTGCTCCCGATCAAGGCGTCTCTGCCTGGTTCGAACCTCCATCGCCCAATTTACTTCCATTTAGGCAGCTTGCTTGATTACAGGGCACGTTGACGCCACCCGCCAGCAATGCAGGAACATGCGCCGCCGATCAACGCCCCCTAACGCCATCTGGCCAGGGAAAACATGGTGCACTGAGGCCTTGGGCGCCTTTGCCGCCCGCCACGGACACTTCTGCGGCCGTCGTGGTTTGCCGTTCGTGTGGCGCCCGGCCGCTAACTAATTCTTTCGGCCCGCCTGCCAACCGCCGTTTTCGTCGCACCATGGCTCGCTGGCTTCCAATGCTGGCTGGCCGTGCAGACGGTTGGTTCTGTTGAGAAAAGACTCTCAGACCAGCCAAGAAATGCATGTTTGGGGGTTTCTTGATATGCTCTGGTCCAGGGAGGCTGTGATGAACGACTGGTGGTTTCAAAATCCCGCTTGTGTGAGTTTGATAGATTGCTAGTGATTTCGATTGAAATTTTCGAGTGCTGAATGCCTGGGTGGCATCGGCTCGGATGTGCATCTGACTGGACACGGTCGCCCTCTCTCGAACATGAAGCCTGAAAAGAGGCTCGCTACGCGCCAGCAGCATGTAGGAACCTTCGGGTCTATTAATCACGGTACCGCTTCCTTGCAGTGGGCTGATGACCCGTCATATCGACCAAGCTTCTGTCCGAGCCTCTGGAAATCAGGTGTATTCCTGCTGTGGGTGTAGCTTGAGTTTTCTGCCCTCTTGGTAAGCAGCTCCAAAGCGAATTCAACAGGCGGTGTTCTCGATTGACAACTCGGCCCCAACCGTCGTTGACGGCTGCACAAGATGACAATGTGTCAAAACCTTCATCTTTGGACTAGAGCAGTCCGTGGAGTCTCTATCGCGCCGTTCATTGCGCAGAGTCTATGGTGTACGGGTCTTGCTCCGGAGGACGTGCGGACTCCGTGAAGCCCCCGTAGGATGGCCCAGCGCCGTATAGTCGCCAACAGTGAGCGCGAAGCCGCACCCATCATGCTCCTCGGCCTCTGCACACCAGAATCAAGCACCTCTCTCAACACCATCCACCGTTCGGCCACCGTTTCCCGCGCCGCTCCCAAGATCGTCGCCTCCACTCCACACACTCATCCGAAAACACACACGACAGTCCAGAACCCTCGATCAACATGCGCTCCCCCCCAGCTGACCCACCAAGAAAGGGTAGCGAATCGTCGATCGACCGAGATCATGATCGAGCGCAGCTGGAATACAAGCAATGAACTACGTTGGCCTGTCCTGGTATCCTTGCAAATGATATACCACAGTGACACTCGGCGAGTGTCACTCACTGCCTCAAGGCGGCGGCCCCAGAAGTCTAAAGACCATAACCCCCCGCGCAAGCGATCGGCATGATGAGGTAGGTCAGCTCCTCCCCCGCTCCGTCTCTACCGAATACTTCCAATGTGCTTCGGGTCGGGTGGGATCACAGATTCTTTGGGAGTGATGCTCCGTTACTCTTCGATGGCTGCAGGGATGCGGTGGCAGTATACTCGCAGACATCGACAAGTCTTATACCAAGATGAGGTTCACGATATGAGCTTGAGGATCGGTCACGAATCATTTTGAGAAACCATCCAAATCTCGTGAGTCTGCGAATGCAGAACAACTGACATAAATCGTGTGTACGCAAACCAAGATATTGCTTGATCAACTTTGGCTCGGTAGCCTTCGGATAACCCACTCTATGCTAATTTGATAGTCCAGTCAGCGCCGATGCGAGCACCGACGCGGCCAACCACCGCGAATGCCGCCCGGCCCTTCTCCGCCTTGTGGTAGCGGACCTGCGCCGTCCACGTCTTGCCCTCCGACTCAACCTCCACCGCCGCCTTGTCCCACGCAGCCGGGGCTCCGACAACGATAATCTTGTCGACGTGGACCGCCTCCATAGCCTCGAGCCACTTGCCCGCCTTGATGGCCTTGGTATCACGGCCCTCGGCGTCCACTGACGAAAGCGTCTTGGCGGCCTTGTCGAGGTTGAACTTGCGGTGGATGTATTGCCCGCCCTCGTAATCAAAAGAGTCGCCGTCATCGACGTAGAGTTCGCCCTCAGCGTTGCCGGCCTTGTTCACAGCGACGACCAGGGTGTAGTCGTCGAACCTCATGAGATGGCTTGAGCGACGGGGAATATCGCGACGGGCAAAAATGTGACCGCCGCGCATGAGGAGCGCCAGCTTCTCGAGAGGCGTGGCAACTGAGACGCGCTTGCCCTTCGACGTCGACTTGACATCATAAGTGAAGTAGTCGTAGTAGACCTCATCATCGGGAATGTAGATCTCAACAGACTCCTGGTTCTGCTCCACGACAGGCTTGTGAAGAAGACCAGTCGAACCAACAAACAGCTGGTCGTCAATGGTGAAACCGCCCTCATCAGAGGGATGAGTCCAGTACAGGGGACGCACGATGGGGCTGCCGTTACGATGAGCTTCATGGAAGGCACTGTACCAGGAAGGCAGGAGGGTGTAACGGAGACGCAGCGCCGCAGTGATAATGCCTCGATACGGCTCGTCCAGCAGGTAGGGTTCGCGGCGGCGCGCATCGATATGGGCGTGTCCGCGGAAGAAGGGGTAGAAGGCGCCAGCCTGGTACCAGCGCACAATAAGGTCCGCCTCGGGATCGCCAAAGAAGCCACCAACATCAGAGCCAGAGAATGGGAAGCCAGAAATGCCCTGGTTGAGGATCATGGGGAGTGAGATGCCAAGATGCTCCCAGGACGCCTGGTTATCACCAGTCCACATGGCACCGTAACGCTGAGAGCCAGCGTAGAAAGATCGAGTGAGAACGAAAGGTCGACGTAGCTCGCCCTTTTCGCGCGTAAGGAGTGCCTGGTAGGTGGCATTATGGAAGGTCATGCCATTCAGGTTGTGCACGTCGCGATGCTCCCAATCGTCGAAGTGGATATTGTCCTTGGGCATAGTGACCTCTGGGCCGTTGAAGACCGAGGGCTCGTTCATATCATTCCAGATGAAGGTGTTCTTGAGGGTGCCCTTGAACGCGTTGTAGTTGAAAAGACCACTCCACCACTCGATGGCCTTGGGGTTAAAGCAGTCAATCCAGTGAGAGGAGCCTGGCCAGCACCAGCCGTCAAAGATGTTGCCGTCCTTGTTACGAACAGCAAGGTCCTTGCTCTTGAGCTCAGAGACGACGCTGTAGCCATCCTTGTTTTTGATGTGAGGGTCGTTGATGAGGACAAGCTGCCGGCCATGCTCCTCGAGGTGCGCGCCCATGCTGATGGGGTCCTTGAACATATCCTTGTCCCAGTTGAAATACATCTTGTCGTCAGCAAACTCAATGTCGAGCCAAATGACATCGTAGGGGATCTTGTATCGGTCCATCTTGCGGTCGACATCTTTCACATCGTCATCAGAAATGTAGTTCCAGCGGCACTGATGGTAGCCAATGGCGAACTCCTGGGGCATGGCAGTCGTGCCGGTGAGTTGGACATAGTTTTTGGTCACGTCCTGGGGCGTAGGTCCAAGGAAGACGAAGACGTCCAGCAGACCGCTCTCCGACATCCAGTGGGTCTTGGTCGTTGTCTTGGAGCTGACGATACCGCCGCTTTTATCCTTGGTGATATCAATCCAAGTCTCGGCAGCGTTGAGCCAGAAGACACCCACGGTCGAGTCTTTGCGGTGGGCCTGCATGAACGGAATGGCGCCGTAGAGAGTCATGGGGCTGTCGAGGACGTACTCAAACACGTCTGCGTTGTACAGACGATAAGGTTCGGTGTACTGGCCGTCTCCACCCTGTGTCTGCTTGAGAGCCATGGGACCAGCGTGCTCAGGAATGCCAAAGACATGCTCGTAGCCCACGAAAGAGATATCGAGCGCGACACTCTCTGGGCCCCTGGGCTTGCTGTCTGTGTTTCCGCCAAAGGTCTCATCCCACCAGGTGCTCTCATCATCACCAACCACCGTTTCGGGTGTTGCGGCCTCTTCGCCCTCGATGGGCTTCTGCTCGCCCTCGGCAGCTGGCTCGACTTTCTCAACGGGCTTTTCAATCTTGGGCCTCCAGTGCTCCACGTTAAGTAGTCCGCCATCGTTAAACTTGATCTGGGTGGCGCCGTCGCGCTTGAATTCAATGCCGAAAGGCGAGAGCTTGACGACTGCCTCAAACTTGTGGGAAGGACCGTATGCGACTGTAATATGCGACTTATCCTGGTGTGTGATCTTGGCCTCCGTGTCCAAGTTGAGCCCGTCGATGATGGCCAACTTCTCCACTCCGTTGAATCGCTCCTTGCGAATCTTACTGTCGTGCCTCAATTCGATGTCTTGCTTTTGGCGCCTCTCCTCATCGACGGTAACACGGGCAGTGCCAGACTCGAGGAAGGAAATGGTTATCGGCAGTCGAACCGTCTCCTTGTCGTCGTTGATCGTCTTGAGGATGACAGCTTCAAGCTGGCCATCCTGAAAGGAGGATGAATCGGGGAGGATATCGTATGGTGCAGTCCACGCAGAGCCCTTGGTGTTGATGCTGTCGGCATAATCACGGTTGCGCTTGCAGAAGCCAGACTGGTGGCATTTCTTGAAATCGTGTTCCTTGACGGCGACTTGATCAGTCAGCTTAATGCTTTGAGTAGCGTTGTAGGGGTTAAGTTCGCAACATACATGCTGAAGGGATCAGGTTGCCGAAGGACAGCAGACCGAGGATGGCTGTCCGCCTAAAGGATAAAGGGCTGGCAGGCCCCATGGCGAAAATGACGGACGATGCAGCAGGAATATACAAACGAAAAATAGAGATTGAACTTTCAGCGCGAAAAGGCAAGCTTCGACATGTCAGATTGGAACTGCACGATGCTGTAGTCTTGTTGTTGAAGATGCTGAAGGCGCTGGTGATGATGTTGCCAAATGTCCACGATGTTGACCATTTGGTGGCAACAGCGACTTGAGCTGTCCGTCGGGAGGCCCATTCAGGGTTAGCGTCAAACCGGGACACAGGGGTGATAACCCCGCGTTGTGTGTTGACTCTGATACATGCATAGAACTATATCAAGGTCTGAGATCACACCAGTCGTGCGAAAACTCGGAGACCGAGGTCTTTCAAGCTTCAGGATGGCTGTTCTTATTCATCCCGCTTCTCACGATTCATTTCCTTCGTTCATAATCCATGGCGGTGCAGAAGTGGCAATCTGTGGATGGTAGGGTGGAAACGTATTCATGAGAGGAGGTGTATTCAGGAAACAGGAATAGAAGACAGTCGGACGCCCTGGCCAAGCTGTGTGGGAAGGAGCTCCAAATGCCAGCTTTGTACATCTTATGGTAACATCAATTTGAATAGGCGTTGGGTCGAAGCATCCGTCTTGCGACCTTCTGAACATCTTTCTGGGGTCAATCTATTTGCTGCCACTGTTTTCTCCTTGTTCAACGCATTCGATTCCGCGCATCCACCAAGAAACGCGATACTGATTCTGCTTCAGCTGTTCCTCCTTCACAGTGCCGGTCCTCTGCAGAACTGCTATTTTTACTGTACAGTCGTCCGCCAATCAACATGGCGCAGCCCCTCCATCCCCAGAAGCTGGTCAAGGAGGCCCAATCGACCCCGCCACATGCCGCCCAGCAAGCACCAAAAATTGGTTCGGCTACCTCCTCTTCGCTCTCTCTTTCTCTCTCCTCCTCTACGTCCACACTTACGACTTCTTCCACCCCGACGAACATCTCCAGGCACCTGCCAATACTTTTATTCCTCAACTCAAGAACCTTCCCGTTCCTCAAACCGACACCATGTCTTCCGCCGAGCAGACGTGAGTGACCCGTACAACACGACCCCGCCATGTTCCGAGGGCTCCTCCGAGGGGGTTCGCCAACGTGGCCTGGCATTATTTACACGCAACCCAGGCTGACTGAGATACAGCTTCATCGCCATCAAGCCTGACGGCGTCCAGGTACGCCCTCTTCTGAGACACCATTGCCGGTAACCCCTCGAAACAGCCACTGACACAGTCCCCAGCGTGGCCTTGTTGGCCCCATCATCTCTCGCTTTGAGAGCCGCGGGTTAGTCCAGACACATCACTACAGCTTCAATCGCAAGCACTGACACTCAGCCAGCTTCAAGCTCGCTGCCATCAAGCTCGTCTCCCCTCCAAGGAGCACCTTGAGCAGCACTGTACGTTACATCCGCACACACCGCCACAACCCTCCGATGACCCCGCTCACTGACCGCCCTTTAGACGCCGACCTCAAGGACAAGGCCTTCTTCCCCGGCCTGATCAGCTACATGCTCAGCGGCCCCATCTGCGCCATGGTCTGGGAGGGCCGTGACGCCGTCAAGACCGGCCGCTGTACGTTGCCTCGTTCTCTTTTTGTATTTAGCCAGCCAGCTAACTTTTTGCCCTCCAGCCATCCTCGGCGCCACCAACCCCCTCGCCTCCTCCCCGGCACCATCCGTGGCGACTACGCCATCGACGTTGGCCGCAACGTCTGCCACGGCTCCGACTCTGTCGAGAACGCCAAGAAGGAGATCGCCCTGTGGTTCAAGGAGGGTGACCTCGTTCAGTGGAAGTCCGCTGCCTTCGACTGGATCTACGAGAAGGCTTAAGTGCCTTTCCATTTTTGCTCGGTGATTCGAAAAAGGCGAGTTGCGTGCTCTAGTAATCTGTCGTGGTCCGTCGACCACGGCTTGCTGCATGCAGGCTGAGGATGAATGGATAGAGAGACCCCGTCTCGTGAACAGGTGGATTTGCATGTACAAAAGCCAAGACGATAGCTGAACAGAAACTCATGATCAATCGCCTCCGTTGTCTCCAAGTGCTTTGTTCAGCCTTATTTTTTGTTCTCTCTTTCTTTTTTACTTTCGGGAGAAACAGTCAACTACCGCCCCCTACGGATGATTTTCCTCCACAGAGCCACCGTTCCCGGTGTTCCCCAGACACTCAAGATAATTCTCGCGGGCAGCAGCGCCTTGGTCACAGCCCACGCGAGCGCAACCTCCACGACAACCTTGTACCTCTCGTCATCCCTCTGCCATTGTTCCAGCTGTCCCCTCGTGTCCCCCGCCTCCGCGTCGCCAGACCTGGCGAATGCCCTCGCTACGGCCCCGCGATCCGCGGCCTCGAACCCGAACCAGCCCTTGCGGCTGAAATAGCGCTCCGCCTTCTCGGCGCCGTCGCGCACCCAGGCCGCGGAGCGAGAGGTCAGGTACTCGAGCGGTGCGAGGGCCGTGTAGTGGAAGAGCGCAAAGAAGGCAAGCAGGGGGACGATGGCCGTGATTTCGTGCAGCGCGAGGAAGGCGATGGTGTGGGAGACGGGGCCGCGCGGAGGGCCGCCGTGTGAACTTGGAGGCGCTGTGGGAGGCGGTCGAGGATGCGGTCGAGGCGGGACTGTTGCGCGGCAGAGGGAGCGGTGGTGGTCGCTGGCGCGTTCGCGGGCTTGGCTGGTCTGGCCGAGGAGGTTTGGTTCGAGCTTTGGTGGCGTACGGCATGTCGAGGTTTGGGTCGCAGTGGTGGCCGGAAGGACGGGAGGATGCGGCGGACGAGCATTCTAGAAAATTGTATCCGAGGCCGGTCTTTGCGCGGTGTTACCAAGTCCTCGTCGTCGTGGGAGCAAGAAGTGATGATGATGCATATTTAGAGCATACGTCCTGGTGTCTTGGCTGTGAGGTCAAAGCTCTTACTTGTTCGGGTGCTGGTAATTTACAGAATCAGAGAACCAGCTGAAGCCAGCTGCCGGCACTTGGCCGGGTGGGGCGGGGCGAGCCGGCACTGGCTCATGGCTTGGCAGAACACATCAAACCTCGCATGGACAGGGAGACGTTTGTCCGTCGCGTCTCGAGTCACGGTCGTAATCTCGGGCTCGGTCAGATCGTCAAGGTAGTAGTGTTTTGTCGGTGGGCTGATGTGGAAACTACGGTCTGGGCATTTATGCAAGCTTTGGTTCAGACCTATGTTTTCCAGCCAGGGGCAGATACTGATAAAGCCTGGGGCAAGATACTTCGCTTCCAACGCCGGGGCTTCTGGACATGATTGAGTCTAAGGTTAAACAATAAAATACCAGTGGCCGGTGCGTCAGCCTTACAGGCACCGGAGCTCGTGACCAGTATTAGCGAAGCAGTCTGAAGCTCGCTCCTCTCCAGACAGCCGGGAGCCAGGCAAGACAAAGGTCAGAGCTTGATTTGGATCGGTCAGGGGTTGATGAACCAGATGGACCAGCCAGACGCGATCGGCATCCAGCCAATATGATTGACACTCATGCTCGCCCACCCACTGGCATGACCTTTTGGGTAATCCGGGACATGATCACGTGGATTTCGTCCCATTGACGATTTGGATACCTACCTTACTGAGGTAGGTACCTAGGTAGGGTAGAAAGAGTAACGTGCCTTACTGGAGGTGCTTGACTACGGAACCTTACATGCAGCGTAAGCACGCGAGGGATCCCGAGAGAGCCGGCGCCAGGGTGGCAGGTGCGCTCCGGAAGCCAGGAAAGAGCCTGGAAACCGGGGAAGAGCTTCTACAGGGCATTGAGGCAGCCCATGTCGAGGCGAAACCACACCGTGTCAGGAGCTTTCTGGCATGCCTGACTTTAATTCCTCATCCCCCAACAGGCAAGGGTTCCCTGGACCTCCTCCTGCCGTTGCATGGGTTGTCATTGCCCAATTGATGGGCCAGCGAATGGGCTTCATGCCAAAGAGAGCACCAGCCCCTGAATAGACTAGCGCTGGACTGTAAGAAGCTCAGCTCCATGGACCCCTGCTCCATCAACAAGAGCGCCTAGTCCTCATTTCACGATCCCTTCGTTCTGGCTCCTTCCCCCATCCTGGATTCTTCATCCTTAAGAAAAAGGGGCCTTTTTCTTTGCAGTCTTTTCACGGTACGACACTGTTCCATCGCGGTATTTTGACGAGAACCTTGTTTCGACGACAGCGACGACGACTACGGCATCGTATAGCGCCCTTCTCTTATTACTAGTCTTGTTTTGCTTCATCGACTTATCCGTGTTCGACATCCGATACTTGTTTTAATTCTAGCTGTTCGTATCCTGTGCTTCCGCCCGCCCAGTTGATGGCTATTGCCGCTGCGCTCCACCCGAGGGTTACCCCATTCAATGGTGTGAACAACGACTACAGCCACTCAAGCGAGGACGACGACGACGTGCGCGACTCCTCGAGTTCTATTGATCTTCTGCCCCTCGAGCGCGCGGTGTCTGAAGATGCCCGTTCCCAGGACAGCCATGGCTTCACCGGTTTGCTGAGGACCAACGTCAGAGGCAGGTGTTCACTACTGCTGTCTCACTCTCACACGCGTCCTAACCTGACATCAGACGGCGTTCAGCAAGCCCTTCGACCCTTTCTCTCAGGGAACGACAGAGGAGGACCATGGGCACCCATTCCCCAGAACGACTTGGGCTATGCCTACGAGTCTGGCATTGGCCTCGACCTCGGTCGGCCTGCCATGTCATCCGTGAGCAGTCTCCGTGAGATGATACTCGCCTCGTGGCTCAATAGCTTGCTCGTCTTCGTGCCTGTCGGCCTTGTGAGTTACTTATCTGGCATGAGCCCCATCTTGACATTCGTCACCAACGTCATCGCTATTGTGCCCTTGTCGGCACTATTGACAGACGCGACGGAGAGAATCGCCAACGATGCTGGTGACACTGTCGGTGCCCTACTCAACATTAGCCTCGGCAACCTCGTTGAACTCATTATCTTGTACATTTTCCAGCCCCTCCTCGTGCTCAATCTCAGTGCTGACATCCTCACAGCGTGTATGTACCCATGCCTGGCGTGGTGGACCTCATTGCTAACAGCGCAGCGTCGCACTGGTCAACAATCACATCCGGATCGTGCAAGCCTCCATCCTTGGCTCCATCATCGTCAACCTGCTCCTGATTCTCGGCTCTGCTTTGTTCGCCAGCACTTTCTCCTGGCACGATGCCTCTGCGCCCTCAACCTCCAACACGCAACTCCTCAGCTGCCTTCTGCTCGTCTCTGTCTTCGTATTTCTGATGCCTGTAGGTTCAGTGCCCCCATCCCGTGATTAGTATTGTGCTCACCTTGACAGACCGCCTTTGACTACACCTTCGAAGGCTCCAAAGGAGCGGATAAGGCCATTCTCAAGATGAGCCGCATCTCTGCCATCATGGTGCTCGTCATTTACGTATTGTACTTCGTTCATGAGCTGCGTACCCGTCCAGTAGCCCACGACGCTATCCCGGCTGAAGGCGCTGGCACCCAGCCAAGCCACTGGGCTGTTCCTGAGCCTCAGATTCCTTCGCGCAGCCGGGCTTACACCCTGCCCCCTCGTACCATTCGTTTTGCCGACGATGGCACGCCTACCGTGCCGCACTTTCCAGGGAAGCCCGCCGACCAGATCGAGATGGCCAACCTTGACAAGGTCGCTTCAAGTTCCAACGACAACGACATTGATCCCGTCAACTCGTTCCCCGGCCGCCCACTATCTACTGAGCCTTCCATCCGCTCACGCCGCCATTCCCGATCCAATTCCGGGTCCGCTGCCACGTCCCGCGCCCCAAGTGCCCCGGGTTTCATGCGCTCTGGCCCAACAACTCTTGAGCTCATGCGCACAACCAGCAATCAGGCTCATGTCCAGCATCGCCCTACCGGTAGCCGCTTCATGTCCATTTTGGTTCTGGTCGTCACATCGGCTCTGATGTCCATGTGCGCCGAATTCCTCGTCTCCACAATAGACGCCGTTACCCATCAGGGCCATCTTTCCGAGCCAGTCATTGGTTTGATCATCCTGCCCATCGTTGGCAACATTGCCGAGTATATCACCGTCGTCACGGTCGCCGCGAAAGATAAGCTCGACCTCGCCGTGGCCGTGGCCGTCGGCTCCTCGATCCAGATCGCGCTGTGCGTGACACCACTCACCATTATCGCGGGCTGGATTCTCGATCGCCAGCTGGCTCTCACCTTTAATATTTTCGAGATGGCGACGCTACTAGGATCGGTGTTGATTGTGAACATGTTAATTTTGAATGACGGGGGAACGGCAGCGAAAACGAACGGACTGAAAGGCGCCTTGATGTGTGCCTGTTATGCAATCATTGGGTGAGTACTCCTTCTTGAGGCCTTTCATATACTATGCAGCTTCCTGCTGAACAATCATCATGTGGCGATCGAGCTAACATTTGACAGGCTTGGGGCGTATTTATCTCCGGAGGAGAAATAAGCAAGCTTGGTGCATCGTCGATGGTAATGACTCACTTAGATCTGGTTTTGGCGTTTCTTGTACATACCTTGCACCATTTCAATCGAATACGACAGACTTCAGGTTCACATCAGAATTGCAAGCTGGTATATCATGTCACGACTAGAGATATCTTGCCGAGTGTCTTTTCTTATGGTACCGTCACCCGCCCTTCTCCAACCATGCAGTATGGAAGCTATGGTAATATGCTAGCCACTTGAAACAATACCTACACAACATGGAGCGATTGGAGCGAGCTCCTAAAATCACCGTGACCTCGGCACGTGCAGTTGGTCGAGATTCCTAGCGGGCCATGTGGCGGTGTAGGTGACAATTTCCAGCCCACCACAGGAGGATCTGGTCCAGGAAATTGAGGGCAGTCGGCAAGCATCATACCCCACATCATATCCGACGATGAAGGCCACACATGTTGCCGATGCGAGGGAACGTCGTAGACGTTACTTCGGGATGTGGGGTCGGAGAATATGGGGAGAAACCGGTCTGGTGGGGTAGTATACAGCAGCACATGCCAAGACGATGGAACACACAGCTAAATGACAGGTTTTCCACCAGCAGGGCCCGGCTGGACCACGGGTACGACCTAGATGCATCACCGGATCTCGGTCTTTATCTTGAACAGACTTGGGCTCATTCTAGCACGCTTTTTTGAACCGAATGTCTTGCACCGAAACTCTTGGGATAAGGGGATATAACCTTGGTGATAAGACCAGAGGAGGTGTGTCGCAGCATCATGGGGAGGCATTCGGATCATTGAGCTGGGTTTGTGCGGTGTCACATCCGTCTCCTCGCTCAAGGTAGGTGCCTTCTATTGGTGTCGGACCAAACCCCGCGGTTCGGATCGGCCTCCGGTCCGCATGCCACGGTGACGGTCCACGGAGCATGGAGCTTAGGACAACCGACAGCATGCGCCACATTGTAAAAGGCCCGAGAAGAGATGGGCAGGAGAGGAGCAATGTCGTTTGTTTAACATCTTGGTCATTGCTGTGGTCCGTTCTACCTCGCAAGATGGGCCCGTTTACGAGAGGTCTTTGCCAGAACACGAATGGTTCCCCGGCTGCCCAGGCGCTTAAACCCCGCCATGTGCGCAACTCCAGGCTAGCGTTGGGGGATCGTCACGGTGGGCTGTCGGATCTCTGAGTCGGCACTGAGAAATCATGCTTCCACTGACGTTGATACCTTGGCTTCTCGCGTTGTTTAGTTGGACCAGCCATGTAGAAGCTCGAGATCTTGGCATCATCATCCGCGGGGGGTTGGCCGTCATTAGGCCCTGGAACTGCTCCATGTCGCCGGGGTGACCGGCAAAACTTGCTCTCTCGACTCGAGATACACAAGGATTGGGATCTCTTCAACTCCACCTCTCAAGATGCAGGTCGCCATCAGTCAGCGTTCTCGGACCGAATACAGGTACAAGATGGCGTCTGATCTGGCCTTCAACAACACGGAAAGCTTCACGCCCAGCGGTAACCCTGACTCGTGTAATAGTCTTGATTTGATCCTGATCCAAGAACCCGAATCGGATTCCGCTGAAGCATATATACCTGCACGGCTTCCTCTCAGTTGGTTGCCATTGGAGTCGACACAAGAGCCCATCACCTCACAATCACTCTATTTTACATGACCGCAACCCGAATATGAGGACCGCTATTCTTCTGGGTGCCGCCTCGGCAGTCATTCCTGCTGTCTCCGGCGTAGACATTCTTCCCTACTGGGATACAACACGGTGCATCGATGAGCGTGTGGATGATCTCCTCTCCCGCATGACCCTCGAGGAGAAGGCGGGGCAAATGTTCCACGCCCGTACCTCTCTAATCAATGACACATTCGACGCCAACATCAAGTCATACGTTGCCGACAAGCACATCACTCATTACGTCTTCAGCGGTGGCGTCAACGACGCTCGTGTCGTTGCAGAATGGCAAAACGCGCTGCAGCAGTTTTCTCGCGACGAGGGCCTCGGTATCCCCATCACCCTCTCGTCCGACCCGCAGCACGGATGGACCGATGACACGGCTGTATCGAATGTGGCCGCCTCGTTCTCACGGTGGACGGAGCCCTTGGGTATCGCAGCGCTCCGGTCGCCTGAGCTGGCGCTCGAGTTCGCCAAGATTGCGCGGGAGGAGTACGTGTCCGTGGGGATCAGGCAGGCGCTTCACCCGACTGTCGATATCATCACCGAGCCGCGCTGGGGACGCAACGCTCAGACAATGGGCGAGGACGCTAACCTCACGAGCACCCTGCTGGTGGAGTACATCAAGGGCTTCCAGGGCGACAGGATCGGACCGCACTCGGTCATCACGACGACCAAGCATTTTCCTGGTGGCGGCCCTATGGAGAATGGCGAGGATTCGCACTTTGAATGGGTAGGCAGGCTTTCTACAACGACGTTCCGTCACCGAATGTTCTTCTGACTTGAAGCAGGGCAAGAATCAGACCTATCCCGGCAATAACCAGGAATACCACCTCATCCCCTTCCGTGCCGCGATCAAGGCTGGCACCCGCCAGATGATGCCCTACTACTCCCGCCCCATCGGCACCGAATGGGAAGAAGTCGCGTTTGCATTCAACAAGGGCGTCATCACCGACCTTCTCAAGAACGAGCTCGGCTTTGAAGGCATCGTCGTATCCGACTGGAGTGTCGTCACCACGCGCTTCTGGGGCGTCGAGGACCTGAGCGAGCTGGAGCGTGCGCGCAAGGCCCTCGAGGCTGGCATTGACATTTTCGGTGGCGAGACGAAGCCCGAGCTGATCGTCCAGCTTGTGAACAGCGGGCAAATCGCGGAGGAGCGCACCGATTACTCCGTCCGCAAGCTCATGAAGGAAAAGTTCGAGCTCGGCCTCTTCGATAACCCGTTTGTTAATGTTGACGCCGCTGAACGGGTCGTGGGCAATGAGTACTTTAGCCGCCTCGGCAACGAGACGCAGCGCAGGGCTTTCACCCTCCTCACGAACCCGGATGAATTCCTGCCTCTGCCCCAGTCGGCGCTCAACGCCAGCTTTTACGTCGAGGGCATGGATCCGGCGGCCCTCGAGGCCCGCAACCTCAAGGTCGTTGGTACTCCTGAGGAGGCCGACTATGCCTTCCTCCGCCTCCCGTCGCCCTTCAAGCCGACGACGGCCTCGGGGCTGGCAGCCAGCATCAACAACGGCTCCATCGAGTTCAACGTCACAGAAAAGGCGCGCCAGGCAGAGATTTACGCTACGGTCCCGACGGTGGTCGACATCAAGTTCAACAGGCCGCCTGCTGTGCCCGAGGTTGCAGAGGCAGCTGCCGCGCTGATGGGTAATTACGGAAGCAGCCACGATGCATTCCTCGACATCGTTTTTGGTGTCGACGGCTGGGCGCCGGAGGGCAAGCTGCCCTTTGACATGCCGCGGTCGATGGCCGCTGTCGAGGCTTCGAAGGAGGATGTGCCCTTTGACACCGAAGACCCGCTATTTGAATTTGGCCATGGCCTTTCGTACAGGGAGAGGTGTAGGTCGGGGTGTCGATCCGCGAGGCGCACTTGATCAATTGGCTTAGGCTGTAGGTTGGAGAAATCACGGGGTCCAGGGCGGTGTTCGGCGTGTTTGCATAGTTTGGTTCTGAAGGCCGCCAACCATGGTGCCGTGTTTGAGGGAACCCGCTCAAAGAGCCGATTCAAATCAATACCACTATCAACGGCCACTGTATTCATCATGACTGAGGCATAGTGCAGGAACTTGCCGCTTGGTGTCGGTCAGTCGGCTTGACTGTTCGGAACCAGATCCGTACACCCGTCAGCTGAGCCGTGGTCAGCGCTAATTGTTCACTTCGCATCACCTCAACTGACTGACAGCCTTGCCTACCTGGATTTCCCCCCCTCTCAGCCCGACGTGACCAAATCACCAGTAGCAAGACGAATAATGGCGCAAGAAGAATCACTGCCAAGGCTGGTGCTTGCCTTCGTCTCGCTGAATATCGAAAAGCCGTCGACCATCGTGTTGTTACACGGAGGACTCTCCTGTCATCTCGAGTACGTAGACGTCATTCCCCTGCTCTCAGAGTATCACCTGCTGCTTCCAGACCTGCCGCAGCATTCGGAATCGATCCACATACCGCTGGTATCACTCGAGAACGTCGCTGACCACGTGGCCGATCTTATATCGGCCAACGCGCACGGTGGGAAAGCCCACGTCGTCGGCCTTTTGTTTGGAGGTTTCGCGGCCCAGGTCACTGCCATACGACATCCTTCGCTCGTCACGTCCCTTTTCGTCACGGGTGCCGAGCCGTTTCAAGGCTTCAGGCTGCGCGCGTCACAGTATCCCTCCCTTATATACGGCTTTACATGGCCGCTCCTGGGTCTTCCGGATGCGCTCTACTGGCGCTACGCTACTTGGATGGGCTTGCGGCGGCATGATGATCTCCTTGTCGAGATGCGAAAGAACTGCCAATTGGGTATGATGCGTGACGAGTTTTCCGCCATCGCTCGATATCGTCTCGAGGACGTGGGCAAGATTGAGGCCCGGACACTGATGGTGGCCGGTGGGAAGCAGGATGACGTGGGCGCTAGCAAGCTGGCTGGCCAAGTGCTGGAGAACAGGGTCATTCGCGGCCAGAGACTGGATGATGGGTCAAGGTCTGTCGTTGTCCGAGACGCATTGCATGCTTGGGATTTGCAATTTCCGGAACTCTTCGCACGTGGTGTCCTGGCGTGGGTGGAAGCGAGGCCACTGCCGGAAGGTTATGAGCCGAACTAGTTGTCTACGATCGTGCGCTTGCAGAGAGCATTGGAGAATTGCGCCGAGGGGTAAGTTACAGTTCTCGCAGTTGCAACAACAGAATGCGTTGGCTTTCTACAAGAAGCGGTTGCCTGCAGGTGGTGTTGACACGACATGTGACGCTGAGCTCATAGGAAATGTGGCTTTCCTTCTGGCCCAAGCTAGCTATCGTCAGGTCTCAAGCCAATATGACATATGAGAAACATCCCGGCTAGTACGGGTGCTTTTACCTTGACACCAATTGAGAAAGCTTGCCTGCATGACCTGGTACCATGCAGACTGATCATGAAGCAAATCACGACGCATGTTAAGACCATGCCAATGAAGCCACAAATCTCTTAGCTTTCTAGCTGCCAGGGGATGGACGAATGTGTTTCGTAGACAATGCATTGGCTTGTATGCCTAACCACTGCCTAAACCCTCCATCTGGTTGCCTCTGCGAACCATTTAGACTCTCAAACCCCCAACCCCAACGATCAATCATCCCGTGTGCTTCCCAACGGCGTCCCACGAAAGCCGCAGGTGAAATGACAAAGAGGGATGACATTCCCACCATGTATCACTCAGCCCCTGTCATCATACATGCGCGGCCAGCCCCGTCTATGCATGTACAAGTGCACATCGTCTCGGCGGCGCCTCACCCTTTCTGGTGGCTTGCAGCTGTTGAACTGAAAGCCCAGCCGAAGGCAAGGCTGCCCGAGTTTACCCTCCCCCCCTCGCTGCCTGATTTATTGACCGAAGAGACTTAATCCAATTCGGGTCGGCTTTTCGCGGCTGTGACATCTGATATTCTACACTGCCGAGCACTGCCCTTCTCAGTTACATAAATGCGCCGAGTCCGCCTACCTGCAGCATCGGCGTCTGTTCTGGCTTCGTAGCGAACGCAGTTAGAATATCTATAGCCTGACGCAGAATATCAGAATATATTACCCTCGAGTCGGAAGATGGGACATCCCTCTCAGCACAGGTGTCATCATAGCAAACATAGCCATCGACGCAAAGAAAAGAAGCATCGGCATTCATCCGAAGACTCCCAGCAGCTCGAACCTGAAGAAGAGGCGGCAGCAGACGACATAGAAGCACAGGCCGACGTTGCAATTGACTATACCGATATCGATCCCAGAGGGCCCGGCCCCTGGTCAGCATGGGTCTATGATACGAGGGGTTTCTTCTACCGGTGCCGACAGCCGATAGACGGCGGTTCGTACATGAGCGCTCGGAAAGCCACATTTTGACGGGCAGCTGATCATCTCGATACCAGGCGACTTGGAATATGAGTTCCTCCACCCTAGGACCACCTCGACCTTGGGGCTCGTGTACCCACCAATTGAACCGGCCGCGCAGTTGCAGATAGCACCAGTGACCCAAGCATACGGGCAAATCATCCCCATCCTCGTCCCCGTCGGCTCCTATGAGGCGCCAGCCGTTGCAGCAACCGGACAAGACCTGCCACACCAGCCCGAAAACCCAATGACGCCCATGAGGCCAATGCTCCTGGTGAGCCCCTCGGAGCAGCAGATGACGCAGTCCACGCTACCCCAAAGACACGGCCTCGCCTCTGCCCCTGTGGACACGCTCACGCAGCCGTCTGTCCAGAACGGCGTGGCTGGCGCTATGGTCCGTCACTACGCTGCACCGCGATCAACCACTTCGCAAACCACGTCGCACCGAGAGGAACATGGTGCGCGACGTTGCGAAGGGCGCAAAGTCGAGGAGCAAGTCTGGCTCGAATCGACACGCGGGGGACCCGCTTCTGAAGGCTGTGGATAAATGGCTGGACCACGTGAGGGAGCGTCCTCGATGAGTGTGTTTGTGACTAGCGATTCTCGCTCCAGGCCCCTGTTTTGTCTCTTGAGCATCTTGTACGTGCCGTGTAAAAAACTAGCTTGCGTTTGGTTCATGCGATGCGCACATAGCGCTTCTGTCACTGCAAATGTGCATTCAGGACCATTCTCGACCAGACATGGTCGTCAAAGTAACACCATTTGATCCTCACTGCCGCCTTTGATTCTTTGTGTGAGAGCACGAAGCATCCTATTTGCAGACCTTCGTGAACTCGGCCAGCAACGCCTACGATATGTCAGCCAGTGATATCAAATGCACAAATGGAGAACATACCTCGAAATCACTCTCCGCCATGGACGCGAAGATCTTTTTCTTGTCGAGCCCCAGCCTCGTCACCCGCGGGCTCTTGATCCCAAACGCAACCCTCGCCAAGAATCTCGGATCATCACGCACATCAGTAGCCTCGAGCACCTTCTCAGCCGCCTCAAAATCGAACGGTTTTCGCGCCGGCGCCGGCAGCTCAACGGCCTTCTTTGTCACGCAGAAGGTGCAGTGCCCACACTGCGTCGCCTGTCCGGGGAGCTCCATACCAAAATGCTGGGCGAGGTTGAGTGCGAAGCACTTCTTGGCTGTCACGAGCTTGATGAGCTGCTGCGTTCTGTCGAGGGCTTGCTGTTCGCGCAGCTCGAGGTCCGCGTAGACATTCTCCACCAGTTCGTCAATTTCCCTGTCTGTGCCAGGCAGTTTGCTCAGAATTTTGTACTTGTTCTGGACGCCGCTAACCTTGAGTTTGATGCAGCCTGTGTCATTAAGCATGTTGAGATATTTGATCAGGTCGTTGCGGCGGATGCCGGTCGATTTGGAGACAGCGGTGGGGTCGATGCTGTGATACTTCTTGGCTTTCTTCGCATTGTTCAAGATGGCGGCCGCTTCGGGGCTCTTGTCATTCTTGAGGCGAGGGTAGTAAACATTGTTGGCTTCGAAGGTGTAAGAGCTATATTCGGGGGTGATGGCACGGATGAGCTTGAAACGCAGTTCGAGGGCCGCGTAGATGATGCTCAAGGGGCTCATGCGAATATCGAACTCCGTCGTCTGAGGGTGATGACTTGTCTTGAATGTGTCGCCAACTGACAGACTCAGAACCTCAGGGCTGAATATGTCTTTGAGAAGACCTCGGAGGGATTGACGGGAGGGAAGGTCACCTCGGGCAAAGGCCTCTTTGACGTAAAAGTCCTCCGGACACAGGTAGAGCATGCAATGACTCTCTTTGCCGTCTCGACCAGCACGACCAACCTGCTGGCAGTACTCTTCCACAGTGTTCGATAAATCCCAGTGGATAATGCTTCGAATGTCTGTGTGGGTCAGCAGAAATCTTCATGTATTGGCCGTTCAGCATACCGGATTTGTCAATGCCCATGCCAAACGCAATTGTAGCAACGACCTGGTGTTTCAAGTCAGCCATGATGCAAATCAAAGGCAGAAATGTACTTGTCATCTCACAATGTCGACTTTCGATGCCATAAAGGCATCCTGAATCCGGGTCTTCTCCTCCGTCTTCATGCCGGCATGGAATGCCTGAACCTTGAAGCCTTGCTTTTTGAGGTCAAGCGCCAGATCCTCGGCTTGCTGTTGAGAATTTTCATCAGCCGTTCATTCTGAGAAGCAATGCCACTCAACATACCCTCTGCTGCGTCACATAGACAAGGGTCGAGCCCCTGTGCTTCTTCAGGTAGGCAAGAAGTAAATCTCGTTTCTCTTCCTGCTTGCTTGTCGCCACAGCTTCGAGCCGAAGGCTGAGCACATCAGCAGCTGATTATCAAGGAGCAGGGAGAGGAGTCATACTTGGGGCGGTAGGGCGATGTCCTGAAGACCCCGTCCTTGGAAATACTGAAAGCGTTGCAAATATCATCGGCAACGACGGGAGTCGCGGTGGCCGTCAGGCAGATAACCTTCTCCGCCTTGATCTCGTCAACGAAGCGCGCAACTGGATAATGTCAGCAAATCAAAGTCACCCGTGGAAAAGAGGTGAGCGACTATACCCTTTAGATAGTCCGGCCTGAAAGAATGTCCCCACTACGCATCATCAGTCTCAACCCATGCGACTCTCTCACCGAGGAGGGGGAAAGTGGCTCACCTCGGAAATACAATGCGCCTCATCCACAGCAAGAAGTCTCACGCCGCCACGCACATACTTCATGTTCTCGACAAACATTTCATTGTTCAGCCGCTCAGGCGCACAGTAGATCATTCTCAGCTTGCCGCTCCGCAACGAGGCGTTGATGTCCTGGATCTGCTCCCACGACTTGGTCGAGTCGATGCACTCGGCCGCGATACCCTCCGCTGCAGGGCGTCGACCTGGTCCTTCATCAGGGCAATGAGCGGCGACACGATGATGGTCACGCCCGAGTCGCCCTCCTCCCTGTCGCCGGTCTCGCGGTCCATAGCCTCGAAAGCGATGGCCGGGATCTGTAAACTACATTAGCATATCATGCCCGTTCAAGAGATGCCAGACTAGGCAGAGGGGGAGAGGGGGGGTGGGGGGCAGACCTGGTAGCAGAGCGACTTGCCCGCTCCCGTCGGGAACACAACGAGGGTGTTCTCCCCGTTCAGGATCCTCTCAATGGCGGCCGCCTGCTCGTGTCGAAAAGCGGGGTAGCCAAACTTCTCCTTCAAGATGCTCGTCGCAAGAGCGAGCTTCGACGAGGAGGACGAGCCGCCATCTGTGTCTGAATTGCCAATACGCGGGCGTTTCGAGGGGTTTTCGTCTGATGGACCTCTCGACACGGCATTTCCGTCGGATTCTTTGAGGGGACGCTTGGCGGGGGTCTGGACCTGAGAGCTCTGCAGGAGCGCATCCTCGTTCACCCCGTCAAAGAGGTCGTCGCCCGAGTCGTAGTCATCCGCCATCTTCCTCTGCGCGGGTTATGGACTGGGTTTGGGTATGCAGTGAGATTTGAAGCAACAACGTATCGTATTCCCTTTTGATGCTTCACAGATCAGGGTCTGATGAAACGGTGATTGTGATACTCTAGCTGGTGACCGGTTGCTGAGTCCTGAACCGTGCGCGTTCAGGCTTCAGGCGCGTTCACTTTACAAATTGGCGGGTGACGCGCTGTCACGTGATGGTAAACCGAGGAGCGACGTCATCTCAGGCGGTCCAGTTACATCGCATATCACTCTGGTGCGCAAAAGATTCCAAATGCTCAAAGTGTTACGGTATTCATGTTCATTATTATACTATAACTACGCTCAGAGGCTATCCTGTCCGGACTCTCCCCTCCCCGAAATACGCTCAATACTCGTAGACGAACTTGGCGTTCGCCACAGACTTGCGGCTCCACTGGTGCTTCAGGGGGTCGCCCTTGCGGTTCTTCTCAGCATACAATGCCTCGGTCAGGACCTTGTAGATGAAAGCACCAGCGCCGTTGTACACAATGCTGTGGTCGCTGTCGGTGAATGCATGCCAGTTGAACTTGGCGTGAGGTACGGCATTGCCGACGAGAAGGTCGACCAGGGCGGCGGTGTTCTGGTAGTGAACGTTGTCGTCACCAGTGCCGTGCGCAATGTACGCCTTGCCCGCCAGGTTCTTGAAGCCAGTGGTGTCAGTCACGGCAGTCTCGTTGTAGCCATCGGGGTTGATCTGGCTGTCTTCATGTAGCGCTCAGTGTACATGCTGTCGTAGAAGCGCCAGTCGGTGACGGGCGCGACGATCAGACCGCTGGTGAAGACGCCCGAGTTCTCCTCGAGGGTCTTGGCGGCCAGGAAGCCACCGTACGACCAGCCAAAGATGGAAATGTGCTCGGCGTCAATAAAATCGTACTCGGCAATGAGCTGCTCGGCGGCCCAGATCTGGTCAAGCGGCTCGAGGCGACCAAGGTGGGAGGCCACAGTGGCGCGGAACTCGCGGCCCTTCCAGCCTGTGCCACGGTTGTCGACAGTGTAGGTGATGTACTCGAGCTCAGGGTCCGAAGCAATGTAGGCGCGCCAGTTAATAGCCTGGAATCGCTTATGAACCTCCTGGGCGTCGGGGCCGCCGTAGGGGGTGAAAACGACAGGGTACTTGTTGCTGGGGTCGAAGTTGGCAGGCAGGCGCTGCATGACGTTCAGGGAGTATCCTTCGGGGTGCTCAAGCTCAAAGTACGTGATGTTGGGCAGCTTGTACTGGGCAATCTTGGCGATGAGGGCATCGTTGGTCGTAATGGTACGCAGGGGCTTCGTTGAGTTGGTGGCGTAAAGCTCCTGGTAGGGAACATTGGGTCCGAGATAGTTCAGAATGTAGAAGCCACCAGCGGCAGAGAAGGAAGCGCCAAAGTACCCAGGAACGGTGTCATCGACAAGCGCCTTCTTGACGCCACCAGGGTAAGAGACGGAGTACAAGTGGCGCTCAGTGCTGTGACGCTCAGTCGAGGTGAAGTAAATCAGGCGCTTCTTGGTATCGACCTTGAGCACCGAGGCAACCTCAAACTCGCCCTCCGTCAGGGCGATGGGCTCGCCGCCCTTGACGGGGTAGAGGTACAGGTGCTTCCAGCCAGACACATCAGAGATGTCGAGGTAGTAAGGGTCGCAGGTGCCGTTCAGCCTGCCGACGAACTGGATGGCGAGGAGGTTGTCCAGCCAGCCATCGGAGCCGTCACGCTCGCGAATGGTTGTCGACTTGCGGTCCTCGACGTCAACCCGGACAACCTTCTCCTGGTCCTGGACACGGTTGAAGGCGCGGTACAAAACGCTCGTGTGGTTGGTGGTGACCCAGGCGACCTCACCGATGATGAGGTCATCGGCAGCAAAGGCATCGACCTCGAGAGTGGTCGATTCACCCGAGTCAACCTCGAGCAGGGAGAATTTGACGGTAGGGTTCGTGGTGCCGACCTTGGGGTAGCGGAGGTCGAGCTCTCGGGGTAGACAGGGGCGGTCTTCTGGCCGTCCATGTAGTAAGGAATGGTGAAGGTCTCGACACCGGTCTCGTCGAAGCTCAGGTAGGCGACATACTCGCCATCAGGGGAGAACCAGAGAGCCTTCTTGTCACCAAAGATCTCCTCCTCGTAGACCCAGTCGGGCACGCCGTGGAACAGATCAGGGCCACCATCGTTGGTAATCTGGGTCACCTCGCCGCCCTTGTTCAGGTACAGGTTGTTACCGCGGACAAAGGCGATAGCGTCGCCAGCGGGGGCAAACTCGGCATGTTGGATATCGCCAGCCTGGTCAGCAACCAGGGGGGTCAGCTCGCCCGACTCAACGTCGAGGATCTGGTAGTCGGCAAAGAAGGAGTGGCGGTACTGCTTCGTGTCGTTGGTGGCGAACAGGACCTTTTTCAGGTCCGGACGGATCCGGTAGTCCCTGTAGTCGGCGGGAAGGGCGCTGGCGGGGACAAAGGTCTCGCTTTCACCGGAGACAATGTCCTCAAAGACAAGACCTGCCGTGTTGGCGAAAATGTACCGGCCGTCGTCGGTACCATCGACCCAGCTGACGGCGCGCGAGCTGGCAGCGAAGGCACCGCTGCGGCTCTCCTGGTATGTAATGAGGCGCTCTCCACCACCAACGGGCTGGGCCGGAGGGCGGGGAGGGTCGATGGCCGAGGCGCTGGTAGCCAGCGCCGCGGCGACGGCGATGGCGCGGAGGAAGCGGGCCATGGCGAGGAATTCAACACACGCAGCAGCTAGGGATGACTGAGACCTAGGATCCCAAGGCGCGTTGTTCTACCCGAACGAATGCAGGCTGAGACACGAAAGAGTGGACGAGGATCGGAGAGAGGGGGAGAGGGGGGGGAGCCGAAGTAGTCCAGCGGGCGAGACAGCGTGCCCTTAAATGAGGTGACCTTCTCAAGGTGCGGCAAGCCTGTCGTGGTGCGCCGCGCTGTCATCGTATGGCGAGCTCATATTTTTCCGACCTACCCAACTAGGCAGGCTGGTGACTCTGGATGCATCATGGAGCCGACTCGGCTAGGTGCGTGCGCTGATTAACCTAGCGGCCCCTGGCTTGTTCTTGCTCTAGATTGCTGGAGGTGACATGAACATGGCGAGCTCTGATGCCATCGGTACGATCTCAGCACGCCGCGCCGTGCCATGGACCTGACATGACCGGGGGACGATGGCGGAAGACACTGCAGACCTTTCAAGGTTGCACCGGCCAGCCAGTTGCCAAGAGGTATTCGAGCTTCCTATCTGGGGAAGAAGAAGCTGCGATCGTCATGTCGGGTCTCCGCATCGTTGGCGTTCGGGTGGCGGAGAGCTTGATTGAAATGACCCGTCTTGTCGTCTGCTCATGCCGACAACCGACAAGGCCGAGTCAAGCCACGAAGGCCAAGGCTATGGAAGGGTTCTGCGGCGGCCACCAGACGGGACGGTTAGCGATGGGATGGAGATGGAGGAGCAGAAAGACGCGATGAGCCGTTGTGAGAGGCTTGACATGATCGGCGCACTAACCTCGCCTGGGCTAGCTGGCGGGGCCGTGGGCTTTTGCGGGGCTCCACCACCTGCCATTTCTGGCCTGATCTGCCGCCTGTCGTAGGGTTGTGCCTGCCTTAGCCATGCTGCGAGGAAGCGGCGATAACGGGGGTGAGGCAGAGGGGGAAGGAACTATACAGCAAGTAGGGCCAGATCAGGTCAGGCAGGTAGATACCTTGCGTTGGAGGAAGTACCTGGGTAGGGCAAGAAGCAGGAGAAAAGGGGGACTTTTGGTGTGGCACAAGGGCACAAGGGCACAAGGGCACATTGGTCGGTCATCGCTAATTTACGACGCCTTTGGGATTCGCCAATTGGGCCACCAACATCCGATTCCGAGCTCGTAAGAAAGCACGCAAACAGGCCTGGAGCTTTCGCTGCTGGTCGTGCTAGGGAGTTTTGGGAAGGTTACAGCGGTCAAGACACTCGCAAAGCCCACCTCAGTAGACTTTTTGTGTCCGTGTGCATGCCATTGGAAAACACGAACAACACGATATGGGCAAATTGTCCAGCCTTGCCAATTGGGTTTCTTACTCAATACTAACATGACCGTACACCTGATTTCCTCTGCCTCTCCCACTTCTGCTGCGCGCTAGGTATCGGACCACGCAGCTCCTGAGCGCTCCACGTACGGATGTTGGTTATATTTGAACCATCCACGGCGCGCTCCGTCTGGCTTCACCTGCTCCTACCGCCCTGTCACTGTCCCGCCTTTTATACCTTATTCTCTGCAGATTTACTACTACCTTGGGCCTGTTTTCTTGTCACCACATAACCCCCACCCTCCCGTTATCCAATTGTCACAGGATAAGGCATCAATTGGATCCCAATATTGGTAGGCCTGTCGTGGCCAAGCTGCTCTTCGTCGTCCTCCTCCTCCTCCCCGTCCCTGGCCTGAGGGCGTGCATCCCCAACCTTGGGGTATGATGCATCCCGTCCGGTCAATCAATCACCTTGCCTACCTACCTACCTTACCTTGGGTACCTACTTTAGGTGCCGTATGTTCCTAGGCGCTTGGTCCAGCATTTGTTTGCCTGGCCACAGTTTCTTTCTTTTTCATGCCGCCTTGCCTTGCCGGTCTCCTGCCGGGCCAGTCCCTGACTCCTTACTCGCATCCTGTATCATCCCTGCACCATGCTCTTCCCGTCCCGTCCCACACTACTACACATCGTCACCCCCACCTTGGTTCTTGACGCCCAAACTGACCGTGCTGTACCTACTTGCTTGACCTCACCACCTCACCTCACCTCACCTCACCTCACCTCACCTCACCTCAGTCCGTCACTTCACCTTGGGGGTGAGGGAATCATGATCAGTGCAGTTGCTGCCTCACCGGCCTGCCTCTACTTGACTCACCGCACGACATTGAGCCTTGACCCGATGACCCTGCCCACCTGCCACGGTACCTTGCGCCACGTTGCCTCCTTCTTGTCTCCTACCCACGGCCCCTCTCAAATAACCATCGCCGGCTTTTCCTCCTTACCGTCATCGTCACCATCCAGCCGGCTGGCCCTCCCCTGCCCTCACCACTCCATCCCATCCATCCATCTCATCACATCGACCCGCCCTACTTCATCACCATCACCCATCGCACGCCCCGCCGCCGATCGGTTCCCTCTTGCAGCCCGCCAATCCAAACGGATGCGCCAAACCCGATCTGTGCCGGCCTGAGCCTGTTGGCACACTTGGTGGCACGCGCTCTCTCGCCGCCCACGCGCACACATGGCACACATGGCACACAGCCACACAGCCACACATGGCACACAAGCACACAGGCACACAGGCACACATGGCACACCTTGCAGACCTTGCACGGCCATGGCTATGTCAATGGAGAACGCCGACACCCCCCATGACACAGGCGCATCCAGTCTTTTTTTTCTTTGCTC
Source organism: Verticillium longisporum (assembly GCA_019188255.1). Lineage (NCBI taxonomy): Eukaryota > Fungi > Ascomycota > Sordariomycetes > Glomerellales > Plectosphaerellaceae > Verticillium > Verticillium longisporum. The sequence continues at coordinate 4,598,883 of JAETXT010000003.1, read as the reverse complement.
CGACTGATACTCTATCACATATCGCAACGACGCACCAGCGCCCGCCCGCCTGCAAACTGCGTGAGGCGACTCGATACTCGCCAGCTTCCCCGCCCAATCAGCCCCCCATGGTGCCAGCGCGGTTCTGCACGTCTGCGTTCCCCGGCGACGCAGCTCGACGCTTTGGTCACATCGCTCAACCATGTCATGACGGTTAGGTATGCCAGATGAAGACATGCAGCAGCACCCAGCACCAGCAAGCACCCTGCAGTTGCTGAAGGTTGCCGTCGCTTGATGCTATCCCACTCACCGTACGGTAGTCGACCACAGTTCTCTCACAGCCTGAACCCGAAGTCAGTCAGCCCAAAGTAACATGGACAGGGTGCAATTTGAAGCCTGACCGACTGACAGACCGACGCGACCGACGGCGGCGGCTTTCCCCCCCCCCAAATAGTCCTGGGGCTGGACGCCTGAGACCTGCCTGCGTGCCTCCTGTTGGTCTTTAGGCAATGCGCGTCGCAGTCATCATTCTGTCCTCCCCTTCCGTCTTGTTGAAAGGTCTCCTTCTTCCGGTTTTGCTCCGCTGTTCATTGTTTCCGTCCCTCTTCTACCCTCGTCAGCTCCCTTCCTGCTCTTGCCTTGCCGTGTTTGTCTCGCATCATCAGCTCCTCGGGTCGCACAACCATCACAGCCCGGGGAACGCGACCAAACATCCTTGCCCCCCCAGGTGTTTCTGGCTTCTTTGCTTCGCAGGAGATGCAGGTCGCCCTTGGTCATTATACGCCCATGGTCATTATACGCCCATCTAATCAACCAGGATACGCCGCTGTCGAGGCCTCGGCTCCTGCACTGGTCGGGAAGCAGTGACCAGCAGCCTGAAGCCAGCAGCCAGCAGCCAGCATCAAGAGCATTCATCCGCCGCCCCGACGAACCGTCCGCGGACGTCCTGTTGGCTGTGACTTGGCCCTGAGCAAGGCAATATCACCATTGCTTCTGACAGACGATTTATAGGTCGAGATTGATCCTTCCACGTCCACCAGATAGACAGCGAGACCTCGAGCCCGACATGGTACATAGCGTGACAACGATACAGCATTCGACACCACCAACACATCAAATCTTTTGATGGCAAGCGCCTCCGGCCGCCTACGCCTTCTATCTCCCAACCTGCTGCCCAACTAGTCCCATCGCCGACGTGGCCGCTAGCCCACCATGCCATCGGTCGTCAAATCCATGACAGCCACCGTCGCCAGACCGCAGCAGATTCACCCAGCAACCATGGCGTCCGATCTCAATTTCGAGGACTACACCCGCCAGCTGACCCTCATCGAAGACTTCATCGCGTCTCTCCGCCAGAAGGGCCTGCATCAAACATTCAAGACCGTCGACTTTAAGCATCTGACCGAGACTAACCGTCTCCCCGGCAAGAATCACGCTCGCGTTGTGGTCAGGGCTCCCATGGGAACACGCCACGTATTCAAGGGATTTGATCTAGAAGCCTTCATCAAACATGGCCCTTTATTCCACGAACACCAGCGAGACACCATGCTGCACGAGATCCAAACGCTCGCCGCCTTGCCGCTGCATCCCAACATTATGCCCTGCCCCGAGACCCTGGTGACTGTCCTGGACCCTGACGGTGGCGAGCGAGTCTGTGGGTTTCTGCAGCCAGTCATGGAACGGGAAACATTGGACGACCAGATCACCAACGCTGGTGACGTCCGCATTCCCCTCTTGCGCAAGGCAAAATGGTGCTTCCAGATGGCTCGCGCTGTGCTTCACACCCATCGCATCGCCATGACGTATCACATGGATGTCAAGCCTGGTAACATCCTCATCGACCAAGAAGATGGCATTCGTCTCATTGACTGGGAGCAAAGTGGTGTTTCCATGTTTACGCACTCCAAGGAAGCCACGGTTGACCAAGCAGCATGGGAAGAACCTCCCTCTCCCAACGACGAGTCAGCTCAGCGCACCAAACCCAGGATTGTATACAAGCCCCACGATGGGGAACCGAGACAGAACTTGCCTTGGGGCTATCCCGAGTGGAACGTCTTTCCCATCTGGAAGAAAACTTGCCCTCGTGCAGCCGAGCTGGCTGAGGTGTTTAGTCTCGGTCGTGTCATGTGGATGCTGATGGAGCAGCTCGAACAGTCACCCAACCCGACCGTCTGGACCGCCAGGTCGGCCGATGTGCCCCAGGATTGGAAGGACGTCATTAATCAGTGCATGGAATTGGACCCGAACGCTCGGCCTGATTTGGATGAGCTTGTTGACTTTTGGAGTGCAGAAGTTGGGAGACTTTCAGGCGCAGAGGGTGCCCGCAACGGCACGAACAACAGCACAGGTATCAGCACGGGTAACAGCATGAACAGTGGCGCAAGCAATGGAGTCAGCAAAAGCATCAACAACAGCATCAGCACAGGCGCTCGGAACGGCACCAGCAACGGCACAATCCACAACGGAAGCAACGGCGCAGAAAACAACACGTCTTCGCACATGTGATTTGCTTTGTCCAGCAATGCATCTATTTACGGAGAGGGGGGGCTTTCTACTTTCTCACAGCATTATCAGGAGAGGTTCTGTCTGGTAGATCAAAATTGTTTCAGGGTCGTAGCCAGGGTGTTTCCGCCATCGTAGCATTGTCTTCCATGAGGTATCACGAGCATAATCAGTTCCATTCAGGGTCTTTGTTCATTTACCCGGGCATTGCTGGGCGCCTCGAGATTTCAGCCATGGTGCGAATGATACGGCCTTGATTTGGGCAAGAAAGACAACCGCTGCAACGCTCGTATTGAATCATGCCTTTTGACTCTCCTTGATGTGGTCTGGCAGCGGGGCTACAGCACCTACAAAAGTGGCAAAATACAGGAGGCGCATCCCTATATGAACAAAGCTAGCGACCAAACAGTAGCACGACGCTAAGTGTGCCTCGTTTTCCGCTTTGGGACAAAGTCACTATGAATCATCGTCCATCATGTCCACTGCAATGCAGCCATGTCAAGTTCGTCTACTGTATTTTGTACCATCTTGCTCAAAAGGCTTTAATATAACAGGCGTGATGCTCATTGCAAATCACTTACACGTATCTCAGAGTCTGAAGAGCTACCACAATCGAGCCACCACATCTGTCCCACGCAGTACAATTCTCCCAGCCCATCTTTGTATCAAGCAAGACAATCAGCCTACTCATTCCCGCAATCCGCAATTCATGAGCGACACAACAACGAACAACACAGCCACAGGCACTACCGCGACCACGGCCTCCAACGCCATTCGCCAACCCCAAGCATTGACAAGTTGCCGGTTGTGCGACCTCTCCTTTGGCAACGTCGAGGAGAAGCGCCAACATGCCAAAAGTGACTGGCAGTAAGCTTACCGTGAAGATGGATTTTTTGCTTGAGCGCTGCAGCTGACCATTGAGTAGCATCTACCAAATTCGATGTCGCGTAGCGGAACAAGGGACGGTCATGGCACCCCCAGAGAGTGCAGTCAGGCCTTCGACGAGGCGGGGGAAGCCAGAGCGCGCCGCACCAAGTACTGCAGCATCTGCTCATGCTGAAATACAAGGCCAAGAGACCACTGACGACAACGACGACGACGACGACGACGATGATGCTGATGACAGCCCATCAGAGGCGGAAACCAGCATCGTCAAGTTCATGCCGAGCGCCTGCCTCTTCTGCCACGAGACCAGCCCCGACTTCGAAGCCAGCCTGTCACACATGCACCAAGCCCACAGTCTGGTCATCCCATTCCAGTCCTCCCTAGCAGTGGACCTCCAGACGCTACTCTGGTTCCTCCACATGACCATCTTCAGCTACCGCGAGTGCATCTGCTGCGGGACGCGCCGCCGGACCGTCGAGGCCGTGCAGCAGCACATGCTCGCGGCGGGCCACTGCCGGTTCAACGTCACCTCGGAGATGAGCGAGCTCTACGACGTCGACTCGCTGAACCGGAATGTGTTGGACCTCCACGTCCGTCCCGACGAGCACACGCTGCGGCTGCCGTCGGGGAAGCTCCTCGCGCATCGCGCGCGCGCGGAAACGGCGCCGAGGACACGGCTGCGGGGCGCGGGCGCCGGTGCGCAGCCTTCTCTGCTGGCCGCGGCGCCATCGGCTGCGGGACACCCTTCAGCGGGACAGGATGGCGCGGAACCGGTCCAGGCGCTGGCGAGGCGCGATCGGAAAGAGCAGGCGCTCACGGCCGGGATGGCGCAGCTGCGTGCTGCGGATCGGATGAGCCTTGTGCGTCTGCCGCAGGGTCAGCAGCGGTCGCTGCTCGTGGCGCGCAAGAACGAGTTGGACAGGGCGAAGCGCGCCGAGAGGCGGACGAGAGGCCGTATGGACCATGTGGGCAACATGACGGCGATACACACGAACTACTACAAGCAGGAGGTGCCTGTGTACATGGGCGGTTAGGTAGACGGACCAATGCCATGAACGATGCACTGTAGTTCACCTGAGACATGGGAATGACGGGGCGGCACATGAAAGTGCCAAGTCTGCACGGTGCATCCAAGGCGGCCATCTTGATAGACAGGCAAGACATTATGCCATTGAAAATTTGTGTTGTGGCCAACTGTGTCAACATGTTGCCCGACCTAAATCCTCGCTATTCCAATTGTCGACCCATCAACGGGTACGATAAACGACGTAAATTCCACAAGAGCCACAACGCCTTTCTGAAACCCACGAGACCCAAAAAAAAAAAAAAGATGCCCAAACTGCCGCTCTCCCAGTGAACCCAAGAACCAACCCTCATTTCATACTAAGACCCCCAAAGTACCGATCCAGCTCGGCCCCCTGGTCGGTGCCCATCTCGCTCGGCCCCTGTCCGCCATTGGCGTCCCCCGACAGCATGTCGACCTCGCTGCTCTTCGGCTGACCGTCACCGGCGACGTCGCCCTTTCGCTCGGGCTCCAGTATCCTAGCCTCGCTGTCGAGCCAGCCGGGCGCGACCTTTCGCTTCTCGGCGAGGTCCCGCGCGCGGACCCTCTCCTCGAACTCACGCAGCTCGCGCTCGGCATCCTCTTGCATGCGCGTTATGTGAGCCTGCAAGGCGCGACACGAGGCGATGATGTCGTCGGGGTGCGCGGCGTGGCCGGACTGGGAGATGATGTACTGCGGTTTCGGGGCCGACTGCTGGGGTGTCGAGGTGCCGTCTTCTGTTGGCGCTTGGGTTGCGGATGGGTTGCCGAGGATCGAGGGCGGTAGCGCCGAGGGCATGGCCTTGTAGTTGTATGAAAGAGTCGTCGCCGTTGGGATGGAGACGAAAGGGGAGACTGTGAGGGGGACTTGGTCGAGGAGGTGGGAGCCTGTGGGAGGGTGTTAGCAGTGTCAAGGAGAGTAGGGCATAGGGCGTCGTACGGTTGTTATACATGGCTGCGATGTAGGTTGTAGCCTCTACTTTGATTTGAGGTTGGTGATTGGAGTGTGGGACAGGCACCAGTGTCCGTAGATGCTTTGCGACGAGTTGTTGGGGTGGAAAGCCGCCGCGTCGCGAGGCGGCGTGAAGTCAACAGGAACAGGCAGTTACGTCAGCAGTCTCAGCCACAGGGCAGCCAGAGGCAGGTACAGGGCAGCACGACAGGCAGTGACACTGGGGGTTGAGGGAAGTAGCTGCCAGGGTCCAACCCCGCACTAGGAACCACTCCATTGCACCTCCCCCAGCCAGCATCCAAGGCATCCCGCCAATAACGCCACGTTCACGTGTCGATAAGGGGGATAAGAGCTTTCAGGGATCTGCGTCTTTCTGCCCCAGCGCCGTCGACACCCCACCATCATGCCTCCCTTTTCCCCTCCATCATTGTCTTTGTCTGACGAAGCCAAGCCGAATATTCTCCAAGAACTTTCCCAGATCGTCAGCATGTTGACCACTACGATTCGACCCCCGCCTTCGGTCGGAGACTTCCTTCCGCTCGAAGAGTACGAGTCCCAAACCCCAGAGACCTTCTTCGGCGGCAAGCCTGTTCTGCACCACCATCTGCAAGGTGCAAAGATCTGGATTCCCAAGTCGCAGTCAGCCGCCCTGCCCGTCTTCACCGATGCCTCTGCCGCAGTCTCTGCGCCTGAGGGTGCTACGCTCACAGGCACCACTGATGACTTGACGGAGCAGACCATTGACCTTTTCGTTAACTCAGAGTGCGCTTCTCCTGCCATCGCTCCCCTTTTGGCATGCCTGACTGCTGACCGTTATGCTATCAAGGAACTTCACCATCTACAGCGCGACCGCCACCGCTGGTGTCTCCATTCCCTATCCCGCCATCTCGATCCACGCTGTCAAGCAGGCCGGCACACTGACCGACGGCACGCCCCTGCATGCCATCTGGATGCAACTCGAATTGACCGACAATGCAGACGACGAAGGCAGCTCCGTCGACCTGACAATCGTACCGCCCGTCGGTTCGAGCGTGCAGCAGCTCTACGCTGCCATCTCCGCATGCTCAGATCTGCACCCCGACCCTGTGGAGGAGGACGACGATGAGGAGGAGGATCGAATCGTGTTTGAGGGCGAGCATGAGGCTCTCGAAGGGTTCTCTGGTGTCCTGAGGGGAAACGCGAACGGAGGGCTACCTCCTCCTTTCCCAGGAAGCTCGTGCTGGGTCACCGCCGAGAACGTCAACGAATACTTTGATGCTGACGGCAACTGGATTGGCGAAGGTGCTGAGGAGGGTGTCAGCGGTGAGCTGGGAGAAGGTGCTGGGAGAGTGAGGGCATTGGATGAGGTGAATGGGCATGAAGGTGGCGAGGAGGATTCGGCTAACAAAAGACCGAGGGTCGAAGAGGCTCCGCCATCCTAGGACGAGCGGAGAAAACACAACGAAAAAGCGACCTCATCTGGATATCGGCCCACAGTAACGCCGCATGCAAAACACAATCGGGTGTGAGAGGACCAACCAAGAGTAGGTATGAAACCTTCTATTCTCAGCTTCCTATCTCTGGTATCGCTGAACTATGTGATAAAACACAAAAAAAAAAGACAGCCTGTCATCCAAAGATGCTAACCCAGGCAGGTATTAAGAAAGTTTTCCGCAACCCAATACATACAAGGAAAGGGGCACTCATCCCCTGTAGGTACGAATATGTTCGCAGATCAACACCATGAACAAAGAGAACTCGGAACGTTTAGATCCTGAGGGCACCTCCCTGTCGTCCCTCGGCCACCGACGATGGAAAGGCATCGTCGATTCGCCGTTTTCCTTCTCCTCGAGAGAGTCCATCTTGGGTGCGACAGATGCCGGTCGCCCCTTGACGGAGTTGCGGTTCGAGCGGATGCCGTTGCGGGACTTGGGGCTCGGCGTACCCATGGACAGGTAGTTCTGACGTCCCGCACGGCCGGCGCGTGAATTGCTGCGCTCTGGGCTGAAGCCGCCACCGCGGAGGTCGGCCACGTCGTCAGCGGCGGTAGCAGCGGACGAGGCGACGCTGTAGGCGCTCATTTGGGAGTTCATGCGACGAAGCTGCACGATCGAGGCTCCGAGGGGGGAAATGTGGGTTGGGGAGCCGCGGTTGATGGAGTTTTGAGGGCGGAGGATGAGAGTCGGGCTCATGGTCGGGCCAGGGTTGGAGTACGTTGAAGAGGCATTGGAGGGGCCGCGCGACGGTGTCGTAGACTGGGAGCGGCGGCGAGTGGGAGAGGGGGTCTTGGAAAGGAGGGTAGGGTCCGGCAAGGGGCGGGCGACTACAGGGCTGGAGGGTATCTCGGTGGGGATCCCGCCGGCAGCGATGATGGAGCGGCGGGTATGGAGGTTGCGAGTCGGGAGTTCAAGGTCATCGGCTTCCGCAGCATCTTGCTCGTGGGGGAGCCCTGGATAGGGCGCAGGTTCAGGGGTGGCGGCATGACAACAGAGCGACGGCGGCGGTGGCCCTTGCGGTCCTCTTCGGGGGTGGAGGGGCTGGCCATCATGCTCGTGGCGCTGTTGCTCGTGGCGAAAAACTTGGGCTTCATGGTGACGACGCTCTTGGGGCGAACCGATGACTGGCCCTGCTTCTGAGAAGATGGCTCCATCATGATGGAAAGGCGAAGCTCGTCTCTGTTCGACAATTGACCCTCCCGGGCCACGTTGAGAGGCGCCATGATGAGCGAGCTATTGCTTGCGCGGCGGTTTCCTGAAATCTGGCCCAGAGCCCGGCTGTGGTCTTGGTAGGATCGGGTTTCGGGCATCTGCGGTCGCTGAGCCTCGCCGCTGGCTGAAAGACGACGCGGAGACCTCTCTGGCACCTGAGGCGCCGGTGGCGGGACGAGGAACGGGTCGCTCATCTTTGGTGAGTGCTGAATCCGCCTAGGCTTGAAGCTGCCACGCTGCTGGTTGGGATCAACTGGGTGAGCCCAGGGGATCTTCTCGCCTGTCTGCGTCTCGTCATCTTCCTCCTCGCTGTAGAGGGTCGACAGAGCCGATGACACGGAGCTCGTCATGGACGGGATCGACACGCTGCGCATGTGCTGCTGGGACTTCTGCTGTGAAGTCTCGGCAATCATGGCACCAATTGACGTCTGGCTTTCCCGGCGGTCGGGGCTCGACAAGCCTGCAGGCATGATAGCGTCTTGCTCGGGCGTTGTCTCGCCGTACAGGCTGTCCTGGTCAGACGCCATGGAGCACGTCGATTGCTTGCGCCTGTGCGTAGGCGTATACACATCGGGCTGGGCGGCCGTCTGCTGCGACTGGCCATACGCGATGCCGCTGGTACGGGGGTTCATGGCGGCAGGGGCGCTCTGAGGCGTCATCGGCTGTGCCATCCTCTTCTTCGGGCTGGGGGTCTGCTGCTCCGGTGCATTTTCCGTGCTATGATACTCGCCGGCGACGCTGCGCCTCTCGTTCCAGGCTGTGGCGGACTTGACGGGCGAGCCGCGCGAAGCGGGCGTGCGAACGTGGCGAGTTGCCCTGTTCGGGCCGGTGGTGCTGTTACCATTGAGGTGCGGGTCATTGCGGATCGGGCTCGGGCTACCATCGTTGAGGCGCTGGGCCGTGTTACGGAGGATGGTCTGGAGGTCAGACTCTGTGTTGACCTGCCTGAGCTTGGCCTTGGGTGGGGGACGGGGACCGTTGGGAATGCTCTGGGGGTTGACCGGTTCCTGCTCCTTTTCGTCCTGAGATTGCTGCTGCTTCTGGAAGCCTCCCCTCAAGGCGGCGGCTCGCTGCTCGGCCATCTCATATGACGGCGTCCTGACAAGGGGCAATCTTGACGTGGGTTTCTTGCCGTCCGGACGTTGCTTCTGGGGGCTGAGCGCGGCAGGCCGCGGCTGCTGGACGAGAGGGTAGTTCTGGTGCTGATAGAAGATTGCCGTTTCCGGTTCGTCACGGTAGCCGAGGAGGTTGGGCAGCGTGGGCGTTCGCATGATGAGCCAGCTCTCCCGGAGACTGAACCCTTTGGACTCTCGCTTCGCCTTGACGACCTTGGGCCCGTGGATGGCGTCCTCGTCGATCCAAGAGTTGCACGAGTTCTTCCTCTTACGGCCCGCCGGCGACCCGAAGATGTTGAAGCTGCCGCTGTGTCTGATGGCAGGGAGGATGTGCGGCAGAGACCGCCTCGCCTTCTTGCGCGGCGAGACCTGTGGCGATTTCGTCAGGCGGCGGCGCTGTCGGGGCGGGCGTATAGAGCCGTCCTTGGTTTGCGTTTCCGTCTCAGTGGAGACGTCGTCGTCCTGCTGCAGGCGGGCTTGGGACTCGGTCGCCAGGCGCGCGCGTTGGTTGCGACGGTCGGTGAGCGTGACGAGGATGAAGGCGAGAGATACGAAAAGGAGGGCCCCGCCTGCAATGGCGATGGCGAGGACCCAGCCTACTGTCAGGCCGCCGCCGCCGCCCTCTTCTCGGGCTGCCACTCGAGGGGGCATCGTGACTGCTGTTTTGTCCCTTCTTCGAAGCCGATTGTGGTGGTTAATGTGACAAGACGGGCGGTGAAGCAAGCGGAGAACGATTGGGATGCGAGTATCGAGACTCGACAGTAAGAAAAAAAACAAAGAACGAATGATGTCAGAACAAAACGAATGGACGACGCCGCGCTGGCGGGAATCAAGCTGTGAGCGAGCACAAGGTTAGTAGCGGAGGCAAAAGGGGAGCATCGCCGCGAGATGGTGGGAAGAGCGAGAGGGTAGGTCGATCGCGGGTAATAAGGCTCTGGACCAGAATAGCACAACAAATCTGGCAGAGGTATGGGGAGGGCCCTCCTCTGTCGAGGCGCTGGCCCCAGCTACGCAAAGAACGGGTGTGAGCCGGGCGTGGCAGTGACAGGCGGTCTTGGGTCAATGTCCGGCTGGAATGTGTTACTACAGGCAGTGCGGGGGCACATTCCTGAGGGGGCGCGATGAGGATATGAGGTGAAGGAAGGCCTGTGCGCGTGAACGGATGTGAGCAGATGCATCGTGTCTGATCAGGTCTGGAGGCAGAGTTTGAGGAGGCGTGATGACAATGATCGGGCGTGGACTGCAACTTCATCATCGTCGATTTTTGGGTGTGGTGTTGAGGTCGGTGGTGATGGTGAAGCATCCGGGTCAGGGGGCGGCCGATCCCCCCGCCACGACAGGCCACGGCACTCTTTCCAGCCACTTTTGCACGACGCCCAACGTCATCATGGGATCGGCGGTGGGGAGTGGTAAACGATTGATTCCCGCGATGCGATTGCTTGCATCGGGCCATTCGGCGTCGTCACACTGTCGGGGCGGCGTATGGGGCCCAAGTCGACTGTCCGCTGCGCGAACCGCATCACGTGTGAGACATGGCCAGAGTGCCGGTGTGTCAGATTGTCGCTGATGCCTTGCGTCGTCTTTGATCCAGGCTTTACTGGGTGAAGACTTCGAGAGCTCAGATGCTCGACTAAGGGTCCCGATGGGTTGAGTTCGTGTACTTGGTCGACCGGACTCGCTAGAGATTTCAAGGTTCCAGCGTACGCAGTGACTCGAGGTTTTGATTTCGTCAACTGCTTCTGCTCTATATGTCCACCATCTCCGTCGTGTTGAAGAGCACATGAACTCACTCTAATGCGAAGATACGCAACCACGTTCGAAGGCCCGGCTCTTGCCTCAACTCTGACTCCAGCGTGACGCTTCATCGATGTCCTATAATTAATGAATCATAATACATTGAATTGAATGAATATTTTTCATGGCTTTCATGTCCTGGGGGGGGGGTTTAAGCAAGTGCATGGTCTATTGCTCAACCATGCCATGCCGTAGTCTTTGAGTACGGGGAAGGCTCCTGCGTCACGACTGTGTTTGGGATAAATACCTTTTCAAAAACACTTCTGGAGGCTTCTGTTGCTCTTCAGGTGGGTTTCATCAGTCAAATTGGGATACCGCTCTAGTGTTGAAAATACATGCACAAGACGCCTTGCGGCATGATTTCAGATTCACTGCCTAGTTGGTTGAGAAAGCGCATATGGATGCAAATATTGTAATTCCGGGTTTTGTACGGTTCTCATAGCATATGAAGTCTGGTAGTAAACTGCGGTCCAAATCTGCTCCCGAGACTGTACGTTAGCCATGTCCTGACAGGCTAGATCCTATTTTCAGGAGCGCCTAGCAGCGAAAGACCAAGTATCACATGACCACCTAGTCAAATTATATGAGATTCGAACTGAAAGAGCTTGTTGGCCGTACTTTCATCATGGCATATTGGTCAATTGGGTCGACCGCCTGTATATTGGTGTGTTTCTTTCGTGAGGACAAGTGTCGGAGCTCTACGATGGGGTAGACTCGGCTGAGCATATGTATAGTTTGCACAAGGACAAGACTCATCTGCTGAGTCTGTGTAACCAAGATTGATGGTAGAGGTATACATTAATCATCTTCTTCTTTCATATCCCACAGGGAGACGAATGTCCAGATGTTGGCGCATCGATTGGAAGAACAGGAGGCTCCTTCGTTTCGCAGTCCAGCCCCAACCAAACTGGATGTTCAGAACCACCCCAAAAAGCCGTGAGGCAGTTGAATGCAAACTGTGCGGGCCATCGTGATCTTGAGACTTCTCCGAAACGGAATACTGCCCATACAGCTTTCACGATTCGGAGCAGATGGTCACATCGAAGGGCCGGGCACTGCCAGCTGCCACCAGATGGTCCCCCAGCACATCCCACCACGGATAAACCCCGCGGATTAACCCACGAGCTCAAGCTCCCGCAAGCGCGGGCAGCTCCAAAAATCAGCGAGGCTCAATCAACCTCAGTCAACACCAGCCCACGATATCACGACCAGCCCGCGACACCGACGACACGACCACCCCCACACCTCCCAAAAGCAACCGCCACAATGACCTCGACAATCGGCATCCCCATCAAGCTCCTCAACGAGGCCCAGGGCCACATCATCACCCTCGAGATCACCTCCGGCCAGACCTACCGCGGCAAGCTGTTGGAAGGTCCGTCTCAGCCCCGCTGCGCCGCACAGCACCCTCTGCCTTCCCCTCCTTGACCTCTCTCTCTCCATCTCTACTCGCCCCTGGCAATCTCCACCGAGCTACGCGCTAACAAACCCCGCAGCCGAGGACAACATGAACATCCAGCTCAAGGACATCACCGTCACCGCCCGCGACGGCCGCGTCTCCCACCTCGACCAGGTCTACATCCGCGGCTCCCACGTCCGCTCCTCCATCGTCCCCGACATGCCCCGCAACGCGCCCATGTCCCGCTCCCGCAACCAGCGCGGCCGCGGCGTCGGCCTCGCGCGCGGCAGGGCGACCGTCAGCCGCGCGCGCGCCAGCGGCCGGGGCGACAGGCGGTAGGAGCAGGGCTCGGCTCATTTCACGCAACGGTTGACGAACTCGATTTTTTATGGTTTCTTCTTCTTCTCCATGCAAACGAGGACAGAGGGTGGGGGACAGGCTTTTGTTGGCATGCGCTGTGCTTGCTCGCGCAGCGCGGAGGGGAAGAACGGCGTTCCGGTTTTGGGAGGAGGTTGAAGGGGGGTTGCGAAGGAAGAGAAAAAGAGAGCGTGGGCGAGCACAGAGGGGCTGGCGGAGCTTGCTGTGGTGAGGCGAGGAACCGTGATACCTGGCTGGCGGCGAGGAATCGCCCAGCCGTCGTTGCAGGACGCGATGCGCCGCAGGGAGAACCCACCACTGCGAGCAGAGAGCATCCGCCCATCAGATGGAGCGAACGCAGAGAAACAGCCACTTGAGGAAAGCCCCATGATGAAATACTCATGAACAGGAAAAAAAAAGCGCCGTGCCGTGCGGGCAGGGACGTGTCTGGTATCGTATCTATCAAAAAGCTGCAGCAGCGTTGTGATGCTCGATGCTCGTGTATGCTCCCCAACCAATGTCTATAAATACAAGGACATTTTTGTGTTTCCCGTCTGTCCGTCACTTGTACAGCTCACTCTCGCGAGTGCCCTTGCGTCCTCCTACTTCATCCTCGAAAGCGCATCCGCCGCCTTCTCCGTCAACTGTCGCGCAAGCTCCCTCTCCCGCACATCCTCTTGAGCCTGTGTCGCGCTGCCCGTCTTGCCTTCGAGAACATCAGCAATGCTGGCTTCCGCGCCGCGCACGGCCTTGCGGCCCTCCTCCCTGACGTCGCCCTCCCAAAACTCGCGCGCCGTCTCCCACTTTGTCTGCAAGCGCCGCAGGCTCCAGACGATGCCCAAGGCGGCGACGGCGCCGGCCTCGTAGAGCGTCGTGACGGACGACGACATGTAGAGCAGGGCGGCGAGAGACGTCGCGAGGCCCGCGGTGCTCGAGGCCTCGAGGACGAGTTTCTGCGCGAGCGCCTGCAGCGCCGGCACCGTTTCCGCGTGGAGGTAGCGGCGGGTGAAGGAGATGTGCGTGGGCCACCTGGGCGTCGGGCGTGTGGCGATCGTGGACGCCGGCGCCGCGGCAACAGGCTGTTCTGACTCGGGGAGAGGTTGCGTGTAGATGGGCGCGCCGGCCGTGTTGGCTACACCTGCTTGTTCGATGCGGCCCGCAAGGTAGACGAGTTCACGCTCGGCGCTGGGGAGGAACCGCTGGCTCAGAATCTCGCTGGTCAGATATCCGACGTCGTCGACGCGCCAGAAGAGCTTCCACCAGCCGAGTTTCCGCCATCTCCTGCCTGCGAATGCGAGGTCGAGCTGCTTCTGCAGTTCTTCGTGCGCCTCCTGCGACCAGGCGGCGAGACCGCTGTTGAGTGCTGCAGACTCGGGTGATGACGCCGCGCTTGTCCTGTCCGAGAGGAGACCGCCCAGCTGCCTCGACTCCTCTTCTTCGATGGCCGTAGTCGTGTGATTCAGCAACGACGTGATGAGTTGTCGCAGCGCAGTTTTCGTCGCGCCATCTTGGGCCTCGGCGCCCTGCTTCAACCAGGCAACCAAAGCGGGGATGTTGCTGCCGTTCCATAGCCGCTCATACTCCATCGCGTTGCCAATGTTCTCACGGAACAAATCGACACCCTTGCCGCCAGCCGCCACGTCAATCGGCTGGAACGTGGTGCTCTCATCCGGCTGTGTCGAGGTGAACCCCGGAAGATCCACAGCAGCCAGCACGGCATGCCTGCTCTGCAGCACCGGCAGCGTCGCGACGGTAGCGGCGCCCATGAGGCCCCTCGTGACGACGAGCGCTTTGTGCACGGGCGTCGTGATGGGGTTGTAGCGTCCCGTGTTGGAGGGGATATCGACCGTCGGCACCAAGACGGCCTCCTCGGCGTCCACAGCGCCCAGCTCGCCGGCGACACCCCGCGCCAGAGGGCTGACTTCTGTCAGGAGCAGCTCGAGGTGCAAGCCGTTGAGACCCGGCCTCGAGACCTCGAGCTCGTGCAGCAGGTTCGTCTTGGCTATCGTCAGGCTGCCGGCATCGTGCCGGGGCTGCGCTTGTCGTATCCGCACGACGAGGGGCTGGCGTGGATCATGCGTCGCAATCTGTCTCTCCCACTCCTGCTCCGAGGCGAGAGGGTCGGCGAGGAGGAGACGCAGGAGGTCCTTTGCGGTTGTGCCTGCCTCGGCGCCATTGGCGAGACCGAGTATCGCGACGCGAATGGATTCCTCGCCGGCAGGTTGACGCAGGCCTTGGAGGGCAAGCTGCAGGCGCGAGAGGTTGATGTAGTGTGGGGCGTGTTTTTGGAGATCGAGAAGGGTATCGATGAGCTCTGCGCGGGGATTCGAAGCTGTAGTTGGCGTCGTGGACTGGAAGCGACGAGGTGTTCTGCGGATGAAGGCGCTGGAGCTGAAGGCGCAGAACAGGCAGGCGGGTGTCCTGGCAAGCGATGACCGGGGCCGGAGGGGCGAAGCAACCGAGCGGCCTGCGATGGCGCGCAGGGGGATCCGCGAGGTCATGGTGGGCGAGGGGTGATGGGATGGCCCTGGACCATGGGCAAAGAGGCTCGATTGTGTCGATGCTCGATGATCAGATCAGATGGAAGCTTTCGATTGACAGTGGAGCTCTGACGTTCCCGAGCTGCTTACCTAAGGCACATTGGCATTGGGGAAGCAGCTCCCAAGAACCCCGCCGAAGCACCTGTGTCACGACCAGGAACCAGGAACCACGCCTAGGAATATCACCATCATCAACCAACACAAGTATCAGATACGCCCTCCTCAGGCGATTGAAGACAAAATGGCCCAGTCAACTGCCCACCGCCGTCTCCTCCAAGAGTACCGCGCCCTCACCAACAACCCCCCCGACGGCATCACCGCCGGCCCCGTCACCGAAGACGACCTGCTGCACTGGGAGGCCCTGATCCAAGGGCCCGAGGGCACGCCCTTCGAGGGCGGCGTCTTCCCCGCCGAGCTGCGCTTCCCCAAGGACTACCCGCTGGCGCCGCCCTCGATGCGCTTCCTCGCCGACGTCTGGCACCCCAACGTCTACCCCTCGGGCCATCGTCTGCATCTCCACGCTGCACCGGCCCGGCGACGACCCGAACCACTACGAGCACGCGAGCGAGCGCTGGAGCCCCATCCAGAGCGTCGAGAAGATCCTCATCAGCGTCATGAGCATGCTGGCCGAGCCCAACGACGAGAGCCCCGCCAATGTCGAGGCCGCCAAGATGTGGAGGGAGAGGCGGGCCGAGTATGAGCAAAAGGTGCGCGATGGCGTCAGGCGGATGCTGGGGCTGTGATTTGCTTCTTCTGCTTTGGATGATCAACAGGATGGGAGCGTGGCTGGACGATGCAACGAGAGCGTTTCACGACACGCGGGGGACCAGAGTGAGCATCAAGGCCGGCAGCGCGCAGGCTGGCATCCATAGCATGGCGTTGGGGGCTTGTGAATTGAATAATCCGTCTACCCAGCCAGAGTCCGTCTGATGCCCCGTCTACCCAAACTCCATGGCCTGCTGCCTCGCTGATGCGTGGCGCTGCTGCCTCGCTGATGCATGGCTAGCACCCGCCTACAGTCCGTTCTCCGACTTGAACTTGTCCCAGCTCTCGTTGAGCGTCGCGAACACGGTCGCCGCAAGGAGCCTGACCTCGGTACTGGCGTCTTGCGCAAGCTAGTTCGAGTCAGCACAGGTTTGTCCAAGATCGATCTGCACACCAGCAACGTACCTTGTCCGGGTGGCACTTGGCAATCGCCTTCATGTACGCAATCTTGACCTTGTTCGCCATGACCAGCTCGTGCAGGCCGACCTTCTTCCACCCGCTGCCCTCCCAGAGCACCGTGTCGAGGCTTCCCAGCAGGGCGCGCAGGTTATCCCGCTTGCCGTCCCGCCACGCCGCGATCCGCGCGTCGACCTTTTCCGACAGCGCAAACTTCTCGTCGTCCTCGGCCGCGGCCGCCACGTTCTGCTGCCGCAGCCTCTCGACGGCCTCGGAGCTCTTCTGCTGCGTCGCCGGCCCACGTGGCCTGACGGGCGCTCGCGCGGGCGCCGCCTTGGGCTTGGGTTTGGGCTTCGGCGCGAGAGCCGCCTGACAGCGCTGCCTGCCTGCGACGGCCGTGGGTCCGCCGATGCCGCCCTGCACGCACGTCTGCCACACGGCACCGGCATCCGCCCAGCGCTCCATCTGCTCGAGCGCCTCGGCCTTGCGGCTCAGCGCCTTGGCGTAGAGATCGCGCATGTCGCGGCGCTCCTCGGCGCCAGCGTCCGTCGTGACGCTGACATGCTCGCCCTGGCCCTGGGAAGGCCCTATGACCTGCAGAGCGGCGTCGGCATCCTCAACAGCCTTTTTCGGCTCGCCGTTCTTCAGAGAGGTGAGGGCGCGATTGGTAAGAATGACAATAGCGAGGGGGTGGGTGGATGGCACCGCTGCGAGGGAGCTGGAATAGGAGGCATGGGCAGAGGCATAGTCGCCACGCTTGAAGTGCTGGGTGCCCGCGAGGCGGTGCTGGGCTGACTGCGCGACAGCTGCTGGCGAGATTGATGGGATTTGGCGGGCGGGAGGTGTTGCCCGTGGAGCGGCAGCTGGCGTGGGCCGCTTGACGGGCTGAGCAGCTTGTGCTGGGCGCTGCGGTAGTGTCGCCTGGGGCTTTGGTGCTTGCGAGTTGAACAGTAGATCAGGCTCTTCCTGCGGTGCTGCCGGCTCGGGCTGGGGCTGGGGGGTGGCCTTCTTCCTCCTGTGCGGGCTCACATATGACGAGAGACTGTCGTCCTCCATCGCAAGCTTGCTGGCGCGGGCCCTTGAATCGGGAATGACGGGCGCGGACTGCTGCCACCTCGGCGCCGGGCTGTTGCGTCCAGATGACGGGCCAGCCGACAGAGCCGGGGATTGCCCTCGCGGCGACGCCTTGCGCTCGTCGGGCCGCGGCGCTGGTCTCCTCTCTGGTCGCGCTCCAGAGTCGAGCATCATGGCCTCGTCCGTCGCTTCTGCAGCTTGTCTCCTGGGTGCAGGCGGCCCCTGTTCTTGCTGTGCCGAACGCATCCACTTCGGCTGGCTAGGGTCTCCCTCGGGCTGGTTGAATTCGGCGTATGCCTGCGCAACCTGTTTCTTGCTCGTCTTCCAAAACGAGTTGGCCGCCTTGAAGACACTGCTCCCCACAGCCGCGGCAGCCTTGGAGAGGTCATCGCCGGTGGCGGGTGACCTAGAATCCGTTCGCCGAGGTCCATCGGCTCGTCCTTCGTCGCGATGTCTCCTGGACTCGGCCAGGGGGTCCTTTCCCTGTGCCTTCGCTTTTGATTGCCGATGCGCATCGTCGAGCAGCCAGTTCGCAGCCGCTTGTACGTTGAGGCCAGCACCACTCTCCGTCAGGCCTCGCCTGGCGTTTTCGGGTGTGAAGCCATAGTCCACGAGCTGCGCGACAGCATCGTCAAACTCGTCCGATTGGCCTTTTCCTCTTCGCGGAGGTTGCACAGGTGTTTCATCGTCTGAGCTCGAGTCGAAGCTCTCGATAGGCTTGCCTGCCTCGGGCTGCTTCGGTTGTGGGGTGTGCTTGCGCCGTACCTCCTCCACCGGTTTCGCCAGATCACCCAGAAAGTCGTCATCGTCCGCCGTGTTGGTCGACGCCGCCGGTGCCGCAGCGGGAGCCTTTCCCTTCATATTGTTCAAGCCAAAAGGGTCGTCGTCGTCGTTCAAGTCGACATTGCTCGTGCTCGCGGCGGGCGCCTTGTTCCAGGAGGTCGGATCGCTCCAATCCGGTGCCGGTGAGACGGGCTTGGGCGCCGGCGGGGGGTAGTGGCTCGCATTGTCGACCTTGGTGTCCTTGTTGAACGCCGCGAACAAGTCGTCATCGGCGCTGGCGCTGACCCCGTTGCCGCTCGACTTGGCTGGGGCGCGCGACGGCGGCGCCAGCGCAGGCGACGCCGTGCGCGACGCAGCGTTGCTGTTGCCGAGCGTATCCCAGAACTGCCCGCTGCCGAAGCTCGTCTCGGCCTGTTTCCGCCTCTCCTCGGCCTTTTGCCTCTTCTCGGCCTCGAGTCGCTCCTGGCGCTCGCGCAGGGAGAGGTTCGGGTTGGGCTTGGGGGGGCCGCCAAAGTTGAGGAGGTTGCTGAAGCTGTCGGCGGGGGCGGCGGGGGGTTTCGTCTGGCCGCCGACGACGGGCGGCGTCGAGGGCTTGCTTTGCGTCGTCGAGACGGGTGTGTTTCGGCCGGATTGGAAGGGCGAGGGCGAGGGGTTCAGTTGGGCTGAGCCGTAGTAGTTGGCGCCTGGAGGGATGGAGGGGGCTTTTGGCTGTTGTTTGGTGCTCGATGCGGACCAGTCCAACCCGGAGAGGTCGTCCATTTTGGAGGCGGGAGAATTGGGTATCGATATAAATCTATTGTCGGAGGATCATGGAGTGTGGTTCATAAGGTCATCAGAAGGAGATGCAGGATGCAATGGCATGTGTCGTGTGAGGTGGATCGAGAGGTGGGAGCAGGGAGCTCCAGGCCAGCTGGTGCTTGCCTCAGTGGTGACACGCGCGGCGGGGCGCATTGGCTGCTGACATAAGCCGACGAGTGCTCTGCTCTGGACTCTTGTTGACCTGGAATACCTAAGGTGCCTACCTTAGGTAGGTACCTTACCTGCCCAAGGTAGAACAGCTGAGAGAATCGTGGTCAGGCAGTCCGCATGACCACGGGTATTCATGTTCTATATCTAGCTTTTTATTGACCCATCTGCTCACGCGCAGTCCGTCTTGTGGAATCTGCCTGACCTCACGTCGTGAACCACTCATGTTCCAGCAACTGATCAACTGTAGGCCTCTTGGAAACTTCACACTGCAACATCCATCGCAACAGAGACAGAATTGTCTTCTCCTCGTCCTCGTCAACGTCTTGAGGTTTGTTGTCCCCAAAAAGCTTCTCCAGCGGATCGCATGGCAAAGGAGGACCAAACCCTCCAGAGGGGAATTCCACCTCGTCGTCATCGAAATCGTCCTCCTCCTCCTCTTCATCCAAGTCGTCACCAGAGTGGAGTGAATCCTCCCTGGACTCTCCAACCGCGGCATCCAGACGTTCACCGTTTGGCCCGAAGTATCGACCCGCTCTGGGCCCCTTGCTCATCATGCTCTCAGGCAGTGGCGAGAGAACCTCCGCAAACTGGATCATGTGATCATCGTCCAGAGCTTCGTCAGCATTGCCTATGACAGCCAATTGAAAGAGTGGCATGCCTGTCAAGAGCTCGAACAAGAGACAGCCCAAAGCTCCAAATGTCGATACCACGGTTGACAGGACCACCGAGATTGGTTTCTGGCGCCCGAAGGGCGACTGGGGTGACAAGTCGGGGGGAAGGCTCGCTCTCAGGAAAGGCTAGTCCAGGACAATGTGTTAGAGAGGATGAGACGCAAGATGAGAGTGATAACCTACCGCTTTCCAAATCAATCATCTTGATGTGTTGCTCCTCGTCTGGGAGAACGTAGTCATTGAGGGGCATCGCGACAGTCAAGTACTTGGGTGCCCACTTGTCAATCTTGCCATCTTTCCGTTTCAAATTTTCGATTCGGGAACTGTTGATGTCCTGTCGGACCTCATCGACATTGATCGAGTTCAAGTCCCTCACGGAGAACAGCATGTTCCCCGACTGGAGGTCGCCGTGCACAATGTCGTTTGAGTGAAGGAAGTGGAGACCGCGTAGAACATCTCGGAGGATTGCCTTTGTCTTTTGTGTTGAGAATCGCCGGGGTTGCAGGTTGCGCAAGTCGAGGATCTTCTGGGGGGGGGCGTTGAGTATTGAGGAAACGCTGGGACCCATAGGCTCGAGTACCAAGCACGGATGCTGCCCGTTTGGACCCTCCTGGATGAACGAGTCTAAAAGAGCCACCACGAAGCGTGAGTCGGGATCTTCTGGCGCCTTGCTCTTCAAGTTTCGTTGAATGGCAAGATGTGCGTGGTTGCCAAGTTGAGAGACACCAATCTTTAGGACTACGAATCGGTTGTGCCTAACAGACAGTTGTTAGTCTGGCTCAGTGCACACATTGCGGGGTGCGAACTTCGAGTCCAAGGCTAGCCAAACGGTTGAATATGATCCATTTCCAAGTTTACGAATGATTTCGTAGCGTTCGTTCATAATGTCTCCTAGATGGACAGGGTGGAACCCTCCTGGCCGATAAGATTCAGCCCATTCGCACGGGATGCCACTTTCCCTGAACCTCCAGCCTTTCTCTCTGGCATATGCTTGCGCCGGCGGCGTTGATGGCTCTGACATATTCTTGTGGAAAGAATGGAACGTATGAAGCATCGTGGGAAGGAGAGAGATTTAAAGCGCAACCGAACCACCTGGCCGGCAGCAGCTGTGGTGCTAAACGTATTGCGGGGCTTCGTCACGCTCTGTGATGGGCTGGCTGATTGCCTAACCAACACCTTGTGCCGATTCTCATCTTCACTCTTCCTTTCTGCTCTCCAGCTTTCAAGCCACCTTTAACATGATACCTCTCTTTTGAATTTTTCACATCAGAAAATTCGAGCGAAGTACTAATCAGCATGTCTTCTTCATATATTCTGGGGCTGTAGCGTACCTTATGCAAGAATGTCTTTCGACATGACTCCATTGTATGGACCTTCAATTAATGCTGGACCGGAACATGAAGTGACAGCATTTACCTCCCGCCTCACATTTCATCCCCGCGTCGTTTTAGGTGGCAACCTAGAACACACAGTCCACTATACCATGGAAGACCAGCAGATAAACTGGGGTATCAGGATAGTCTCATTCAGAGGAGAGTTCTGTCCAAAAGCCACGTGCGGCACAATTACCTCTGCGGACAAAACCTGTCATTGCATCTTCAACCTCCAGAGCAGCGCCCCAGCACGTGCCGGGGCATACTTTGGAGGAAACCACCCACTCCCATGAGACCTCCCCACAATACCCCCCTTCTTTTTCTTTTTCTTTTTCTTTTTCTTTTTCTTTTTGTCAAGCAATCTGCGACAAAACCTTCAGCTCAACCCAACAACCAAGAGCCACCAACGCCGCTCACGATGATCCATGCCACACGCACACATCCTTATTGAGGGGCGCAATGGACGTTTTCATCCAAAACGTTCCACTGGGTGGGTGCGAAGACGTGGATGTCCTGGGCCATTCTCATTGCGAGATCATATGGCTTGCAGCTATAGTGGATCCCATGATCTGTTATATCATGCTTGTAGGCGCGCCACATTATGACTTCGAAAGCGCATTTACACCTCAGGAAAGTTTTGTTGCATTTTTCGCATGGTCTTTTGTCCTCGTAAGTGATTAGGGCATTGCTTAGCGGGTCCCCGGCCTGGCAGATCGGAGCTTCGCGGGCGAGCGTATTCCTAGCGGCCGTCCCGGCTCGATAGCATGTGTCAACGCAGCTGGACGCCGACTCTAAGACACCTTCGAATATGAAGTGGATTCGTCGGCAGTCATGGGCTTGCGCTTGGGGCGCAACGCTGAGTACGAGAACGGCTACAAGCAAATTTCTGATTGTCGGAAACATGTCGGCGGCGGAGAGAGTAAATGTTTGTTATGCTGGTGGCCTCTGTTCAGTCTTGAATTTTCAAGCATAAGAAGGATTTAAGAGGGCCTCGCCTTACGATAACGGAGCTTCGGGATGCGTTCGGATTATAGTTCGCTTCACGACCTAGAGATGGCTTTCATGGAGGTGACTATCGTAGCACTCCTGGTACTTATAGTCATTGCCGTTGGTGGGATGGCCTTGGGCTTGTATTTTCCCCCAACAAAGTGGAGGTAGTCCCGAGCTCCGTTCAGACATCTTGAAGCTTCGATAAAAAATTCGGAACGCAAGGTTCAGGTAGCTAGCCATGTTTTGGTCGCGTTAATCCCCACCATCCTACAGAGGAATATGACCGACAATGGTCACTTGTTGGGATGGTGCTTTTAAGACTCCGAGTCATAAACCTTCAAAACACCAGCCCTCGCATCATTACCGATACCCGTTAGCGTAGTCAAACCTTCCTGCTGTCTCAGATAGCCTGCACGGGATGCCATATAAGAAGATGGTCTCTGTACCCATGCCAAGGCCAGACTCTCTCCTCCATATACCCACACCATTCCCGCCCACATACAGTGCGGCTCGAGTTCACGACAGGGCCAAGAAGCCCTTTCCAGTCAACCTATCACAAATGCCTAGGGAATATCTAAGGCGCTGCTCAGGATATGGGGCTTTGCCCGACTCGAAGTCATGTCGTTGCAATCGACTAGCCTAAAGACGAAAGGCCTAAACAAGCTCCAGGGTAGCGGCCGCAGCAGATTCAAGCTCGCTGCAAAGTTTAAAGCTGACTGCTTGCTCGAGAAGAACCGCCCGCGGTTTAAAGAGATTGCTAGGGCGGCAGATGAGTTGGACTGGGTGTCCGAGGCCGGTGAAGATTAGAGGCATGGAGAGGTCCACAGAGCAGGTTGGGGACAGAGGGTAGTTCAGATCAGTACCGCAGTTCCAAATTCAGACCACGCTTGGTTCGTTTACGATGTGCCGGCTGCGTGCCAAGCAAATGAGAACATATTCAGGGCCCGCCTCCGAAGAGGGGTCTACATTGGTCACATCATTAAGTCTGAGAACGATGGATTGACGCCAAAGAGATTTGTCAACAAGGCAATTAGCTCACCTGTTCGTGTACAGTCTTGAGAGACCCAGATACTTAAAAGAACCAGTTGATTGCTTTACGGGATGTTCTAGAGAATGGAAAGGGAATCTGTGGCTTGGCACGTGTTGAGGAGATTTCATGGACGAGAGGGGGTTTGTATCTATATGCGCAACGGCGGAGTTCAGCATTTTCTGATTTGCTTCAAACCTGGGATTTGTACTAGTACGAAAGCTTTATTCCGAACAACAGATATTTTACATCGCGACACCGAGTATTATCAGTTGTTTCCACCCTTGCCAGAGCACATGCTGATAGACGTCACCTTCCTTCCTTTTTATTTTTCCACCCCTAGCGCTATTAATGCATAGGTGGAATGCCTACCTAGAACTTAATAGGTCTATTTTTAGTATACGAGCTACCCTAATAGTATATCCTCCGAACTCAGGGAGTCTCCTCTAGAGACTTCTACGAGATATATAAGATATATAGATAATATATAGAAAGCCCTCTAATTTAGATTACTAGATTAGACTACTTCTAAAAATTATTTTTTAATTCCTTTTAATTTATTAAGAAAATATATTATTAAAGCCTCGCTTTCGCCCCTTTTAATATAAAAATAATTATTTATAGCTAATATATATAATAAGTAAGTATACTATATAAATAAATATACTATATAACTATAACTATATAATAAGAAGTTCCCTCTAATTAATTAGAATATTTAAAATTAATTAAAACTATTTAAAATTATCTTCTCTAGATATCTTTATATCTACTTAATAAGTTTATATATTATATCCTATCTTACTATATATATTATAATATCTTTTCCTCGCCTTATTATAAGGTTTATAATTACTATTTTAATATATTTCCTCCTATATTTAAATATTTACTTTAATCTCCGTTTATAGATCTTACTTTTATTCTAGAATAAAGCTTCCTCCTTCCCTAAGATATATTTTCTTTATTCTATAATATTTATTTAGGGTTATATTTTCCTCTTAAAGGATAAAGATCTCTAACTTTGTAAGGGCTATTTTATATATAATTCTATATATCTTTTTTATAAAGTAATCGATAGCTTTAATAATTAATATTAAAGAGCTTCCTTAATATCTACTATTATTCTAGGTTCTAGGCAACGACTAAAGGTAATATTATCTTAATAGATAAAGGGATCGTAGAGAGATAAATTAATAAAGGAATATAAGAGGAAGGGAGAGATAGAAATTGTTATATCTCGAGGAGGAAGCGTCGGGAAAAGGAACGGATTAAAGATCTTAGTAGCCCTGATTTTTGGCTATAGAATGGTGTATTTTTCGATAGGAACGGAGGTAGGCGTTTTCCGATTAAGTTAATATAAGTGCTCGGATTAACCCTAAGGGAAGTAGGGCTTATCTAGAAGAGTATCTATTTATAATAGTTAAGGGCGTTGAAATTAGATAGGAATTACTATATAATAGGAAGTAACGATTTTACTTAAAAATAAAGATATATTATTATTCTAAAAACCCTAAAAAGTAAATCGGGGGAATTGCTCTATATCTAATAGATTAACCCTTAGGGACTAAGCGTAGATAAGGTATATAGGCTATTTCTAGATCTATAGGGAAGTAGAGTCGGTTCTACTCTAGCTTATTAACTATGCTAATAAGAGATAAGAGAAATTAAACGGTTATTATTACTTAATAGCTCTATAGAATTATATAAAAATTATATTATTATATAGCTCCGCTTTTTCCCTTTCTAATAATATAGATATCGATATAGTTTAGCTTTTATTTTAATTATTAGAAGGGTTATAAGACCCTATCTCTTATACCCCCTCGTAAAGTAGTATATATATAATTATATAGATATATTAGCTTATAGTAAAATATATAGTTATATAGAGGCAAAAATATAAAACTTTATAGTATTTTTATATATAAGGAAAAAAATTAAACCCTAGAGTATAGAAAATAAATAAAAACTATATATTATATTATTATAGGAAAGTTAATTAGATAAAAAACCTATTAATATTTAATTTTAAGTATTTTATTATAATTAGGCTATTTATAGTCTATAGATATAGTATTTAAACTATCTATTTATATATATCTATATAGAGTATTATATAGAGTCTTATCTAAGCCTTTAATAAGAATATCTAAAATATTATACTAAATATATATATATAAAATATTAAAAGGGCTTTACTATTTATATAAACCCTAATTCATTACTTTAGCTATGCCTAAGAGCTCTAAATAGGTAGGGTAGGTAATATAAAACTTATAATAATTATTAATACTATCTCTCTAAATTACTACTATCTACGTAAATTAGATATACTTATCTAATTTACTAATTATATAAGCTATAAATTACGTACTCGTAAGAGCTATAAATCCTAGCCCCGATAATTACTATATTAGTAAATCCTATATAGTAATTACTAACCTAGGCAATCCCCTAATATTAATTTAATACTAGCTACCTTTTCTTTATAGATAGGATTACCTAAGGGACTAATATCGGGCTCTATTACCTAAGTTAATAGCTACTCTAATATACTTATAATCCTCTAGTCTCTAGTATATTAGATCTATTATCCTAATCTATAAAATAAATAAATAAATAAGTAAATAAATAATAATAGGAGAATAATAGATAGAATAAGGAAAAACGTAGCTTAATACTATTATTCCTATAAGCGCTAAATCCCTAGTCCCTAGTACTACGGATTAATCGGATTAATCGCTAAATAGCTCTCTAAGGAAATAAATTAAATTATAATTAAATAATAGGAATAGGCTTTTAAACCCTTTAATAAAGGAAATAAATAGTAATTAAATAGTATAATAGTTAATTAAATAGCGCTCTTATAATAGCTAGATATAGGCTCTTAAAGTCTCTAAATCGCTAATATATTAATAGAGGGTAGAAGAATAATTATTATTACTCCTTTATTAGCTTTCTCGATAAGAATAATAGAATTAAATGACCTTTAATAGGAATAATAGAATTAAACCGCCTAAATAGAATTAATAGATCCTATTAAGCTAGTTTAATAAATTCTATATTCTATAGATCTATATATCTAGTTAGTAAATCGTAGTAATTCTATTCCTTTTACTTTTCCTCTTCCCTATAATAATTCTTTATTTTAAGATTAGCTAGCCTAATCTACTATTTTAGAGCTTCGATAATTAATAAATCCCCCTTTTTATTATTCTCTCTCTCTCTCTTTTTCTCTTATCCCTAGCCTCGATAATACTATTTAAATATAAAGCCCCTATACTTATTACCCCTCCTACTAAGAGAGTAGCGAAGTATAAGAACCTAGTTAATACTAATCGTAGGAGCTATTAATCTAGGATATAATATATATATATAATAATATTTATAAAGTCCCCTATTTAGAGTATTTAAAGTCTTATCTTATTAATAAGTAAACTAAGATTAATATTAATAATATATACTTCGATTTAGAGCTTAAGGGTTCCTATTATTATAAATATACTTCTAAGTATTCTTATAAATTAATATAAGCTTCTATAATCTCTATTTTCTAGTATCTTTAGCTTTAATAATTATTATCTATAATCTAATTAGAGTATTTAAGCTTATTATAAAGTTTTTAGCTATTTAGGATAAGAATAATAAACTAATAAGCTCTCTTCTCTATTATTTCCCTAATTATCTAATTATATAATTAGCTAATAGGGGATATAGGATATAGAGAAGTAATATATTATTATAAAGGGTATATTAATAATTATTAAGGAAGAGGAGGCGAAAAGGGGTAATAATTTTAATAAAGACCTTAATAGTCTTTATAATATTAATTATAAAGTAGCTAAGCGGGCTATAGCTCTATAGCTCTTTAACTACCTTTAATAGGACTTAAACTCGGATTCTTTAAATTCTAAAGCCTAGTCCGCTTTATAGAATAATTAATTTACTATTTTATTAATTATAGGGTCGTTGTTTTTACTTCTAAGATACTCGTTTTTAGGCTTTACTATATTTTTATTAATATTAATTACTTTTACTTTTTAATTATTCTTTTCTTAACGTTTAGTTTATCCTTTAATCCTAATTATAACTTTATTAGAGTTTATTAGCGCTTCTAGTATTTAGTTTAATACTCCCTTAATTATTAAATCTATAGAGTTATCGCTTCTAGTAATTTAACGAATTTCGTTAACTTTATATTCTTCGTAGCTTTACTATAATACTATAAGATCTATTATTAAGCGTTTCTCTATTATTACATTTAATTAAATAAAATATTAATAGAATAAGTAGCTATTAATATAGATAATTATCTATAGGAGTAAAAATTCTAAGTATTTATAGATCTCTTAGAATATCTATTTAAGGATATAAACTATATCGAAGCTATTAACTATATTATAGATTTCGCTAACTAGAACTAAATATATAACCTATTTATATTTAATAGATTATTAATAGAGGATATTATTATATATTATAAAGGTATTCTCCTAATTACTAGAACGTTTATTACTTAGGAGGATAATAAATCTAATCTATAAATTATAGTCCTTATTATTAGCGAAAGAGCTATTAATAAATATATAAAATTAAGCTATTAAGAGATCTAAGTATATATAATTTAAGCTATAGCTTATATTAATAATCTACTATTATATATATTTATTAAGCTATTTAAAGTCGTCCTCTTATAAGTTCTTAGCTTAGGCTATAATAGAGAAGTTAAAAGCTATTTCTAATTAATAGATTAAAGTAATATAAATATTATAAGCTCTCTAAGTAATATATTACTATTCTAAACTCCCTATCTCTAGGGTTACTAGCTCTAGGCGATTACTTTAGCCTTTCTATTAAATTATAAAATCTTTAACTCTAATTTTAATAATATAACTATTAAAGACGCTTTTAGAATCTATATTTAGGATAAAAGTAAGCTTTATTTAGAAATTAGCGCTCTCGAGCTCTATTTATTCCTTTTCTATAAATATAAGCTCTCTAAGGTTAAGGGTATCGTTAATCTATATCCTAATTAGCCTAAAGCTCTTTCTAGCTCTAGTTAAGAGTAAATATAGATCGTAGCCTATTAGAATAGCGTTTAGGCGCTCTATATAATAGTATTAATAGGTTATAAACTAATATAGACCTAATTCTATAATATTATAGAGTAGCTTTATAATATAGAAGATAATTCTATTAAAGTATCTATATTATAGCTCCTTAAGGATATATAGGAGAACGTTATATAATAGATCTATAATACTCTAAATATAAGCTTAATTAATATTATAGAATATTAATTAATAGCTATATTATTATAATATTAAAGTAATTACTAGGATTAGTTATTAACTATAATATATAATCGTAAATAACTATATTAATAGGGTTATCTTCTCCTAATTATTATATCTTTAAATTACTAATCTTAATTTCTTATATAGGGCTTAAGGGAGGCCTTTTACCTCTCTTATAAGCTAATATTTAAAGATCTTAATATTAGGAAATACGGATCTCCTAATTAATACGATTATTCTAGCTATTAAGAGTAAATCGATTTCCTCCTAATCGGACTATTTAAATAGCTTCCTAGGGGTTATTATTCTACCTTTATTATATAATTTAATAGCTAGATTATAACCCTATTACTCCTTTTTAACAATAAACTAGTATTTAATCTATAAAGTCTTAATTATATTATTCTTATAATCTATAAAAGCTATTTATAATAGATTTATAGTATTTATTAACTTCCTAAATCTCTTATATTATTATAATAGAATTAGCTCTAAGTACTTAAATAGCTTTAGGGTCTCTAGAGTTTATATTATTATTATCTCCTTAATCTCCTAATCTAGCGATCTATTATATAGCTTAATATATATTCCTCTAAACTCTATTAAGCTATTAACTATTTTAACTATAATTATTATATTAGAAACTAAAATAACTTTATAAAGACCTATCTATTTCTCCTATTCTCTAAATATAAGAATATTACTTCCTAGCTTTAACGATCTTAATAATAACTATTTAATATCTAGTCTATTATAGGTATTAAGAGTATTATTAACTTTCTATTTAACGATTATTCATTAAAGCTCTACTATCGCTTTATTAATTACTTTAATATATTATATTTAGATTATAATAAATACTAAATTAATAGTAATTCTAGGTATTACCCTAAATATAAATAATATAAATATTAATCTATTAAGCTTAATAATATCGTTTACTATCTTTATTATTCCTTAAAATAGTAATTCTAGGCTTATATTATAAAACTCTACTTTTAAGATCTTATATACTCTATAAATTAGCTTATAATAGCTCTTAACTTTACTAATTAACTAATAGGCCTCTATAGGGATCTAATAATAGATTATACTTAGGAAGTATACTTCTATTTTAAATTCTATAAAAGTAAAGTTTATTCTAATATTAATAATTATAATATCTAAAGACCTAAGATAAATATCTAATTAATACCTCTTAAAGGCTTCCTATATTATATAAACTATAAAATTAAGAATAAAAGTTATTGATTAAAGTCCTATATTTATATTAATTATATAAAGAATAAGCTTTCTATTTAAATATATAATATTAATTAAAATCTTATAATTAAAGTTAATATTTAACTTTAAAGTAAACTTAAAGTATTATAGAGATTTCCCTTTGATCTAATAATAATAATAGAAGCGGTTTTTTAGCTCTAGAGTATCCCGATTTATATTATAGTTTACTCTTTAGAATAAGTTCTATAGCTTCTCTATAGATAAATAATTAAATTATTTATAAGTATATCGGAGCTCTATTTCTATTAGAAATACTACTTTATTATTCTCTATCCTTATTATATATATAATCCTAGAATTAATATAGGTCTTTATATCTAGGAAGAACTATAAATAGCTCTATTTATAGAAAATAGATATATATTCCTAGATCTCCTTAATATACTTTACTAGCTTATTATATATATTATCTAAATAGATTCTAAGATCGTCTATATCTTTAATATAAAGTAAGAATAGGGTATCTATTAGGATAATATAGAATATAATTCTCTTAATTAATACTAGAATAATAATCTCCTCTATTATAGATATAGGGTTTCCTATTCTAAATCTTATTCTAGCCTTTATTCCCTATTTATTAATTATTAAGCTTAATATTAAAGCTATTAAGTCCTTTATCTATAAAGCTCTTATTATTAAAACTAATATTATATTTATATTAAGGATACTATTATATTATATAGAAATATTATTAATCTAATATTAAATAAAGAGCTATTCTATTAAAGCTATTATTTTAGCTTTCGGATTATTCCCCCTAATTATATATTAGAACGATTTATTTACTAGGAAATATATAATATAGGTATTTATTAATTCGCTTTTAGGATTAGATTTATAAATATCGTCTACTCTTAGCTTATTAGAAATAGGATTATCTAATTCTAAGCTCTTAATAGGTTCTATTATTATTAAAAACTAATAATATCCCTTCTATTAATCCTTATATACTTCCTATATATATTTCTATTATTCTTTTAAATATTATTATTCTTTAAGAAAATACTTTATTAATCTATAATCTAGTTTAGAATATATCTAGTATTTAAGAATTCTAATAATCTAACGATTATTAATTCTATATATTAATTACTCTCTATAATCTCCCTTTCTACTAGCTTAGCGATATCTATTCCTATAATATCTATTAATATAGAAGTACCTAGGTATTCTAGTATTCTCCTCTACCTTTAATATACTTTTAAGCTATATAGATAATATATTAAAAGATCGCTCTAACTTTATTAATATAATCTTTAACTCTAGGATACTTTAAACCTTTAGAGTATTTATATAGAGATAAATCTCTTCTTTAAATATAGAGCTAAATACTCTCTAGTATTATTAAAGCCTATCTAGAAGGATCTAGAGAACTTCTATTTATAGCTTTCCTATATTATTAGCTTCTATTAGTATAGAATAGAATATTATTAAGCTTTAATCTATATAATATTATATTTTATTAATCTCTAAATCGAATTATTATTTAATTATTAAATATATTTAATAAAGTCCTATATTCTAGTTTATATATTCTAGGAAGAAAGTTTATATATATTCTAAAAATATATTTAAGAAGAATATATAGAGCTATATATAGCGGATTTATAATAGTTCATAAACGTTTATAAAGATATATATTTTAGTATTAAGGATATTATATATCTCTCTAGAATAATTACTCTCTTTATTCTAGAATAATATAAATTATTTAATTATAGCTTTATTAATTAATAGATTTATTAATTTATATAATAATAGAATATAATATTAAGCTAATAAATTCTAAATACTATTTAGAAATAGGGTCTTATTTCTTCTTAATTAAAGTATAATCTCTTATTAGCTAGATTACTTATTCTATTAATTAAATAACCCTAGAATTAGGGGCTATTAGGAATCTATCCTCTTTATTTATAGTTTTCGGATTTAGGATAATTAAATATTCTTTATAAATTATTATTTATTATCCTATTAATCTCTTTATTCCTTTACTCTTTAGAATATTAAATCCTAATTAATAATAATCGACTCTATTATATTAAATATCTCTTCTTATAAGAATATTAATATTAATCTCTTTAACGTTTTAGTATTTATTATTCTTAGAAGAGGGATCCTATATTCTATTAGATATACCTTTAATATTCGAGTAATCGTTATATTATAGGAATTAAGGTCCTCTTTAATCTAGCCCTAGAAGTCTTCGATAAATACTTCTAAGAAGTAAACTCCCTTTATAATCCTATATATATTTATTATTTTAAGAATCTAAACGCTCTTAAGATCTATAAATATTAAATCTAATAATCTAAGGAATTATAATTCTATTTTATTAATAATAAAGTTAATATCGAGACCCTTCTTAACCTTCTATATTAAATATAATATATTAAGTTCTTCTAGAATATTATCGAACTCCTATTATATCTTTTTAATATTCTCTAGCTCTATTATAGAGCTATTATTATAATCTAAAGAGCTTATTATTATTAATTTTATTAAAGCTCTATTATAATTAATTAACTATTCTATAAACCTTCGTTTATTAAATTAATAGCTAATAATATAGCTTAAATAGTAATCTTAAGTATAGGAGTCCTAAGATATTCGAAGTAAATAGTATTCCTATAAATTATATAATAGAGGGTTTCTCTATTATTAAGCTCTTATAAGAGTCCTAAAATACTTAAAGTAAATAATACTCTTATAATTACTTATAAAGTATAATCGATAAGCTTATATATAGTAAATTTATTATTTATAGGATCGATCTTAACTTCTCTAGCTCTAGCTATTCTATATTATATTAAACGTAATATTAATTAATATTAAGAGGGCTTTATTATTTATATAAACCCTAATTAATTATCTTAATTATACTTAAGAGCTCTAAATAAGTAGAATAGGTAATATAAGACTTATAATAATTATTAATACTATCTCTCTAAATTACTATTATCTATATAAATTAGATATACTTAACTAATTTACTAATTATATAAGCTATAAATTATATACTCGTAAGAGCTATAAATCCTAGCCCTAGTAATTACTATATTCCTATATCCTATATAGTAATTACCGACCTAAGTAATCCCCTAATATTAGTTTAATAAAAAAGCTATATTTTATTATCTTTTAATAGATTTCGATAATAGTAAAATTACCTATCTATATATTTAACCCTTTTATAAAATTTAAGGTTTTTAGTTATTTTCTTAGCCCCTTTATTATCTATTAATAAAGTAAATATTTTAGGTTTATTTAAACCTAGGCCTTTAGATATCTTAGAAAATAGTAAAAGAATATATATAGCTTCTTTAGAGGCCTTATATAGTACTAAATATTCAGCTTTATAAGTAGATAGAGCTACTACCTTTTATCTCGCTAATACCTAGCTTATAGGGTTATTTATTCCTAAATAGAATATATATTTAGAAATAGAAGTTCTATCTTCTATTATATTACTCTAGCTAGAATCGCTATACCCTATTATATTTAAGGGTTTATTATAAGTATATATTAGACCTATATCTAGATATTTATTTAAATAAGCCTATACTCTATTTAAAGTAATAAAATGCTCTTTAGAGGGGTTACTTATATATTTAGAATATCTATTTACCGAATAGGTAATATCTAGTCTACTATATAAGGCTAAATATAATAAAGAGCCTATTTCCTATTAATATTAGAGGATTTCTAAACTTTTAGCTTATAAGGAATTAAGTATTAAAACTATTTTAGATATATTAAGCGTATCTACTAATCTTAAATTCAATTTATTATATTTAATAAGAATTCTCTCGTAGTAAGCCTTTTAGGATATATATAAAAGCTTTTCTTCTTTATTTATAGTTATTTCATTATTTAAAAAGGTATTAATTAGTCCTAAATCTTTAAGACTTAATATATTTTAAAGTTTAGCTTATATAATAGATATTATTTTAGCTATTTTAGCTATTATAATTATATCGTTAATATAATAGAGTAGTATAGCCTTTAAAGGCAAAATAAATACCCCTAAATTAGATTCTAATACTTTAAAACCTAAGCTATTTAAAGCTTTAAGTAAATACTCGTACTAGAGTCTAGGGGACTATTTTAAACTATATAAGGCTTTGTATAATTTATATATATAATTTTCCTTAATAGAAAAACTAATAGGTTAAATAATGTATATATCTTTATCGATATTTATATAAATAAATATATTATTAATATCTAGCTATTTAAAATCCTAGCCTAGATTTAGACTTAATATAAAAGCTAGCCTATAGCTTTTAGGTCTATAAATAGTATTAAAGGTCTCTAGGTAATCTATACTATTAATTTAATTAAATCCCTAAATAACCTATCTAGCTTTATATTTTATTAGATTCTTATTTAAATCGTATTTTATTTTATAAACCTATCTACCCCCTAGTATATTAGCTTCTTTAAATAGGGTAATTTTATTAATTAAAGACTAAGTAGATTAATCTATTAATTACTAAAGTTCTAACTTCATAGCTTTATTCTAGTTATCTTTATTAGGGCTATTTATAGCTTAGCTATAAGTAGTAGGTTCCTCTATATTATTTATAATAAGGATATAGTTCTAGCCTAGAAAGTTAAAGGAATTTCCTAATAGTATATCCGATATATTTAATAAATCGGCTAATTCTATATATATATAATCTTTAAGGTTCTAAATTTGAAGAAGCTTTATAATTATATTAGGGTTATTATTATTATTATTATTATTATTATTACCTTTAATTAGAGGTAAAGCTATTATCTTATTTATTTCTAAATTAAATAATTTAAGGTCTTCTAAAGTAGGAAGATCCTTTTCTATAATTAAAGGTATAGGAGTAATAAATTTATTTTCTAATATATATATATCCTTAATCTAGAGGACTTTTCTAGTTTAAGTATTATATATTTTATAATTATATTTATCTATACCTATTAAAATAGATTTACTAGCTCTTTCGTTTAGTTTCTTCTAAAGAGGTTCTTTATTTTTATAATAGGCTATAGAACCCTATATTTTTATATTATCTATATTAAGTATTTTATTATCTTTTCTTTTAATTTATAAAGGGTTTTAAACCTTATAAAGCTATTAGGAGTTCTATTATATATATATATAGCTATATAGGCTATATCTCCCTATAGATATAGAGGTAATCCTAAATAGAAAATCAAGGACCTTAATTTATCTATTATAGTCCTTATAGCTTATTTAATAAACCCTTAGGGTTTATATATATAAAGTAGTTTAATTATATATTTTACTCCTATAAGTGTATTTTTAATGCTTTTATTTATAAATTCTTTACTATTATCGGTATATAATTCCTTTATAGTATAATTAAGCTTATTATTTTCTATTTCTTTATAGAACCTATTAAGCTTTTTAGAAACTACTTCTTCTAATTTATTAAGTAATAAGAATATTTAGATATATTTAATATATTTATCTTTAATAAATAGAAACTATTTTTTATTATTATAAGTAATAAGGGTAATAGGCCCTATTAAATCTAAATATAAGTTCTCTAGATATATATAATCTTTATATTTATTAGGGGATATTTTATTTATTATATTAATGAATTTACCCCTTTTATAGGCTTTATAATTTTCTATTTTATATATAATTATAATATCTATAGGCCTTTTATATATAGATTTAAGGGCTTTAATATTATAATAAGTAAATCGAGTATATAAGGTATAAGCCTCTTCTAAAGATATTATAATATTGGATTTTAATCGATTCTAAGTCCTTATTTTATATATATTAGAGTATATATTCCTCTACTTTAATTCCTATTTATTCCTAAGCCTATTATATCTATTATTTTCAAGATTATTAAATAGAGTTCGAAATCTATATTTATTTATAGGCTTTTTATTATTATTATATTTTCAAACTAAAGTAGAAGTCTAATATAAGTTATTTTTAAGAAATACTATTATTATATATATATCTTTATAATATAGGTTTATTTAATTATTTCCTCTAATATATAAATAACCTAATTTATCTAAAGTAAGTAGATTAATAATATTAATACTTAATTAAGGTAAATAGAAATAGTCTTTTAATATTATATTTTCTTATATATCTTTTAAATATATTATTACGTCTCCTAGGCCCTCTAGAGTTATAGAACTAGCTTTTCCCTAAGAGGCTTTATTATTTAAATTATTATATTTTTAAAAAGAGTTAAATAATAATTTATTTAAGATTATATAAATTATAGTAGCTATATCTATAATAAAACTAGTATTAATATTAGGATTTTCAGCTTTATTCGCTAGACTATTTATATATAATATATTAATATAATTATTATATAATATATATAAAGCTATATTTACTTTAAGTTTAGTATCTATTTTATTTCCGATTGAAATTTCTTTATAAATTATTAAATCTTTATTATCTTCTTCTTCTTCTATTATTATATCCTCTTCTATAGAGGGTTTTTAGGGTTTTCTTAGCTTTCTAAATACTCTAAGATTATTAAAGCTATTTAATTATTTTCCCTTTTATCTCTAGGATTTCCTAGGTTATTTCTAGAATTTCTAGAATTCCTAAAAGAATTAGAAGTAATTATAGAAGCTATATCTAAACTTTTCTAGGATAAGGGACGTTTCTAAAGGTATAGAAAAAAGTAATCCTCTTCTATATAATTTTTTATTTTATAATTTCTATAAAATAGACCTTCAATCTTTTTCTAGGGTTTTTTAGTTATTCTTAAGGGTTTCTTAATTCCTTAAAGAATTAAAATTTTCCCTTTATTTTTCTAAGATGTATTAGAATCTAGAAGGGAAGATATAATTTTTACTAGTAAATAATTAAAAAGGTCTTAATATAAAGCCTATATAATAAAAATAATTATATTTTCATTTCCTTCCTATATTTTATAAAAGACCTAGGCTTTTATTATTTATTCTATAAAGTCTATTTTTCTATTCTTTAATTCTTTTAATATTTCTATAATTTATAAAAGAAGTCTTCTATAGAATTAAAATTAGAAGGATCTAGAATAAGAAACGATATTAAAACGTTTAAATTCATTTAAACACCTTTTAATTTATATAGCTCTTATAATTCATTCTAGATTTCTAAAAGATCTAATAGGCTATTAATTTAAATAAATAAGCCTATATCTAGAGTATTTAATATATTATTTATAGCCTTAAGAGCTTCTATATATTTTTCTTTAAGGGAATTAATAGGAAGAGGTTAAATTACTTTTTCTAATTTTATTCCCTAAGAGAGGAAAAAAGATCTAATTTATATAATCTAAATCTTATATCTATTATTACTCTTAGGCTTGTTAAAGGATAATTTAAAGAAATCTTTATCTATAGTTAAAGAGTATAGGAAATAGGTTTATATATAGTAAAATATAAAACGTTAATAGCGATTATTCGAGAACGAGAAGAGATATCGTTAAATAAAGTATATTAGAAAAAAGTAGAGTTTCTAAAGTATATTATAATCAAAGATAGACTTTAGATACTAAAGGATAATAGTATAAGAGATTATTAAAGAAATGTTGAACCAATATTAGGGGGTTCCCTAGGGCAGTGATCTCGGTAGGGGATCACCGATATGGTGATCACCGTGGCTGGGATTCACAGCTCTCAGGAGCACGTGAATCACAGCTTACGTGATCGGTGAATCAGATGGGTATATCTGACTCACGTAGGTAGTGGTAATTCAGAGAGAGATCATCAACTACATCACAAGACTTATATCACCTACCCTACCTATTCAGAGCTCTCAGGCACAGCCAAAGCAATGAAACGGGGTTCACATAAGCAGTGAAGCCCTCTCAACACTGATCAGTGTTGCGTTCAACGTAACACAGAACAGCTAGAGCTGGAAAAGTCAGGATCGATCCCACGGATAGCAAATTCGCTGTGCGTGAGCTCATCGGTTACACTTTACAAGTGATCGCAAGAGCACCGTTTGCTTTGAGTACTTCAGGACTCTTGTGAGAGCTTGGTAGCAGGGAAATCCCCTGTTACGTGATCTGTAGGAGCACCGTCTGCTTCGAGTACCTCAGGACTCCTACGCCCAAGATCACCACCTAGGCTATATTGCTAGCCACCAAACCCGACAAACGAAGCTCTACGGAACAGTCAATCAGCCGTAGCAGAGCTTCAACAAAATCAGCGACAATGAGCTCCTCGGATCACGGCAATAGCTCCGTGACAGAGCCAGAGAGCGCTGAAAAGATGCAACAGGAGTTCGACGGCATTCTGGAAGAACTCGGCATATCACGCCTAACGCAGAAGGTCAGGAAGGGTCTCGATATTGACTTCATCGTTAATGGAGCAGAATCACGGTTCCCTGGATCACTGGATTCGGCATCCGCAGATCTCAAGAGCGCCTGGATCCTTAAGGCAATGAGCGCATACGGGACCATGAAGGGAGTTCACCTCCTGGAGGCGTTTATCGAAGACTTCCAGGGCTGGACCGAAGAGGACTTTGACTCCTGCAATACAACGATCACTCGAGCGCTGAAGGTGTATCTAGCAGAGCGCGGGATCCCTCTTCCAGGAGCAGCAAACGCTAAGACGTCGAAGAGACTAGTCCCAATGCTTTCATGGGAAGAGATGCCCGACGCGACGGAGTCGATCACTGCCGACCGGGATTCAGTGCTCCAAAGAGCAGAGGAACAGCGAGACCAGTGGGACGACGAGCAGCAACCCACGGGGAACGCCCAGCTATCCCAAATCCGAAAACTACGAACGGGGAGGACAGATCCCCGACAGCCCCTGGTTCCAGGGTTGTCTGATCAACGGAGCAGGCAATCCAGCCAACGAGAGATCACGCCTCAATCGCGAAGAAATGAGACCCCACCCCCAAATGTCACCCAGAACCCACCAGCTTGGTACCATGCTCTGCCGCCACACGAATCGGTGAATTCACCGATCGACGGAGCTGTAATCAAGCAATTCGCATCGCTCTGGAACAAGGAGAGCAATTACTCTGGGGAGACATACGATATCCTTGACGATAAAATGCGTATCTTCACGGACGTTTGCGAACTGCTGCAAATCCGCTATACGCAGCTCCACGCGCTCTTCCCGAGTATACTTTCAGGGCGCGCGCAAACTTTCTTCCTAGAGCACATGAACCGGAGCATGGGACTCCGTCAAATGTACCTAGCGATCAAACAACAGTTCGATTCGGAGATCAACAGAGCACAGTATCATACAGACTGGAGCTCGATGACGTTCCACTCTATAGCGGCAGAAGCTGATAACGCAGGAAAGCCGCGAATGGAAGTTCTCCAGATCCTTCTGGATAGGCTTCAGCGGTGCCAGAGAGCACTTGGCCCTGCGTTCAAGGAAGAGACTCATCTCTATGTGAACACTCTGAGGGCGGTTCAAGGCGTCCCAGAGCTGAAGATTGCACTAGCAAGGCCGGAGCGATCTTTCAATGCGCTATCCGCACAGCTCAAGAG
Source organism: Verticillium longisporum (assembly GCA_019188255.1). Lineage (NCBI taxonomy): Eukaryota > Fungi > Ascomycota > Sordariomycetes > Glomerellales > Plectosphaerellaceae > Verticillium > Verticillium longisporum. The sequence continues at coordinate 4,559,511 of JAETXT010000003.1, read as the reverse complement.
CACACTGAAGGTGGAGGAGAACACCAGAACGCCTGGGCACTTCTACACCGACAGACGTTATGGGAGCGGATATCGCCAAGCCAGTGGAAGGGGAGATCGCAGAGAGCAGTCGGTACGCAGAACCAATGATCGTCAGCCATCCAGAATTCGCAAATGCTGGATATGCTCTAAACGAGACTGCAGATCGACGAAGCACTCTCCCGAGGAGCAACAACGTTCGAAAGAGCAGTGGAAACGCATGCAGGAAGCGCGTGGGGATCAGCGGAAGGGATACCGTCAGTTTTTAACAGCAATGGAACCTGCTGAGAGCTCGGAATCAGACAATCCCACTTCCGATGAGCTGGGAGCAGACGATGCCTTTGGGTCTGATCCCGAGAGCGAACTGATGAATGCCCATACTGCACACTTCCTAGCAAATGAGTCGTTCCAACACAGAATCAGGGGGAGCAGTCCGAAGGCTGAAATGACAGCTCCGATAGAGCAGCTCTTCACCCAGTATCAGATCAACAGCACTTCCACGTGGTACGGCATCATCCCTGATACAGGCGCGGCATCAGTTTCCACAGCAGGAGCTTCACAAACAAGGGCCCTAATAGCCCTAATACCAAGCCTAACAGTCAACAAGCAGGGAATAGGGGCCAGAGTGAGATTCGGAGCAGGAAATCCCATTTCCACGACGGAGGAGATCACTGTTCCAACGCCAATTGGGAGAATCACGTTCCATATCGTCCCAACGGATACCCCATTCCTGCTTTGCATCAAGGATATGGACGATCTCGGAGTCTACCTAGACAACACGCGTAACGAGCTGGTAAAGCGCGTTGGGGAGATCCAGGAGCGTACGCCCATTTTTCGCAAATGGGGCCACCCATGGTTCTTCCTGGATACGAAGACCCATACCAGCTCCGGGATCACATACATGATGGGGACAGAGAGCGATAGAGCAGCGTTTCTGACAGAAGCAGAGCTCCGACGCATTCACAAGCGGTTCGGTCACCCATCTGTAGAGAAGCTATGGAACCTGCTCCAGAGAGCAGACCAGGACGTGAATCGGGACGCTCTGGAGCTGATAAACCGCTTCTGCCACCATTGTCAGATCAAAGGGAAGTCCCCGCAACGCTTCAAGTTTGCCCTGAGGTCAGATATCGACTTCAATTACGAGATTTTGGTCGATATTATGCACTTGGATGGAAAGCCCGTTCTTCATGTGATCGACGCGAGCACAGGATTCCAGTCCGCAACTTTCATTCCCAATTTCACAGCTCGCGCGACGTGGGAAGCTCTCAAGAGGTGCTGGTTGGATACATACCTTGGGCCTCCAGACGTCGTAACTGTTGACGCTGGAACGAACTTTGCCTCCGCAGAGTTCAGGGCAGAGGCACGCCTCCTAGGCATGACCTGCCATCAGATCCCTGTAGAGGCCCATTGGTCAATCGGCAAGGTTGAGAGCTACCATAAGCCGATACGCAGAGCGTACGAGATCTTGAAGGCAGAGTCTCGCGACACGAGCCTAGAATCGCTGCTTCAAGGAGCTGTGAAGGCGGTAAACGACACCGCTGGGCCCAACGGATTAGTGCCTACACTGCTCGTATTCGGGGCGATGCCCAGGATCACCGCCAACTCAGCGCCCACCGCGACCCAGGCGCAGCGCGCCGAAGCGGTCAATAAGGCGATGGCGGAGCTTCGGCGAATGGTCGCCAAGCGGAAGGTCAATGACGCTCTCAATACCCGTAACGGACCAGATACCAAGCAGTTGCTGCCGAGATCGCTGGAGCTGGGAAGCGACGTTCTTGTGTTCCGAGAGCGGGAGAAATGGACCGGTCCCTACAAGGTCATATCGGTTTCTGACACGGCGGTCACGGTCGAAATGGTTAACGGCCCAACGGAGTTCAGAGGAACACACGTTAAGCCGTACAACAGATCGCCGGATCAGCAGGCTGGGGAGACAATAGTGGTTCGAACTCCAGAGACCCCAGAACCATTTGAGTACCCAGAGCCAATTCTACCACGACGACGCGGGAGACCCAGGAAGTCAACAAACGCCACGAATCTGTTACAGGCGGCTTTCACGGATCGCAAGAGCAGTGCGACCGGGACTTCACAGATCGAGCGCCAATTCATTGTCAAAAGGGAACAGCAGGGGTACGACCTAGCTGTTCAACTACGCAATGAAGGCAGAATAACGACCCCTGGGAAGCCATTTGAACAGTCCGACTGGGAGGAAATCGACTCACTCCTGGCAGCTGGAGTGATCGTGCCGATCAGGAGATCCGCGTTTCCCAGTGCTAAGATCTTTGGATGCCGGCTTGTAAGAGAGGTGAAAGGCCTCCCTCAAGCCCCATATGAGAAGTCAAGACTGGTGGTTCAGGGACACAGTGACTGGGAGAAGACAACCCTGCTAACGCAGTCGCCCACGATCATGCGCTGTAGCCAACGACTGATCCTAGCGATCACCCCAACGCTACAGCAACGTGGCCACCAGTTGATGCTCCGTGATATCAGTCAAGCCTACACCCAGAGCGCTACAGATCTGTTACGCAACGTTCTCCTGCGCGTTCCCAAGGAGCTACAGCATAGATACCCCGACGGAATCGTCTTCCACGTTGTGAAGCCGCTCTATGGCATCGCAGAGTCAGGTCTCCATTGGTTTGTAACCTATCAGCGCCACCACAGAGAGCGCCTAAACGCCGTTCCAACGGGCTACGATCCGTGTTTGCTTCTAACCAGAGCTGGAGAGAGCTTTGGACTGGTCGGAATGCAGACTGACGACACCCTCAACCTCGGAGAGCCCGCGTTCATACAAAAGGAACAAACAGAGCTCGAAAGCGCTGGCTTCCGGGCAAAGCCTGCTTCCGTCCTTAACGCAGGATCTGACGGCGTCTTCAACGGCTGTATCATCAAAGTTGGAACTGAAGATCTCACGATTCAACAGAAAGGCCAAGGTGATCGCCTAGAGCTGGTAACCCCAGGGACAGCGAGCTCAGAGCAGGAATACATCGCCCAGAGAGCTCGCGGTGCCTATATTGCTTCAACCTGTCAACCAGAGGCAGCCTTCGATTTCTCTGTTGCAGCCCAAGCCAAGAACCCACAGGAGGACGACTTTGAACGGCTCAACAAACGCATACAATGGCAGATCGCCAACGCAGGCCGTGGCCTGAATTACGTGCGCCTGGATCTCTCAACGGCCCAACTTTACGTATTTGTTGACGGCTCCTTCGCCAACAATAAGGACCTAAGTTCACAGATCGGATTCGTTGTCCTCCTTGGTAACGAACGTTCCTGCGATCAGGAGAACGCCTTCACGGTGCGCGGCAATATCCTCCATTGGCAATCCATTAAGTGTAAACGGGTTACGCGTTCAGTTCTGGCTAGCGAGATCTATGGGATGGTTAGCGGCTTCGACGCGGCTTATGTCCTTAAACAGACGCTCCAAAAGATCTGTAAACGCTTAGAACTGCCGCTCCCACGGATGGTTATCTGCACCGACAGCTACTCGCTCTACCAATGCCTGGTTCAACTGAGCGCGACAGCAGAGAAACGCCTAATGATAGATCTCATGGCGTTACGGCAAAGCTACGAAGAACGCGAAGTCGACGAAATTCGTTGGATCGCCGGAGGCGATAACCCTGCAGATTCAATGACCAAGGGAGCGCCAAACCAGGCACTGGAAGCGCTAGTGAGCTCTAACGAAGTCACAATCAGGATTGAAGGATGGGTCAAACGTCAAGAAAAGAACAGTCAGGGGGCAAAGGCAATTGATATTAGCAAAAATGCAGCAAAGCCTAAAAACGAGCACCCCAGAAGCAAAAACGACGACCCCGCGATCAGCAAAACAGCAAAGCAACCGCTCCGCAAAGCGGACTAGGCCTCGGAATCCGAAGAATCCGAGTTTGACTGCTCTGGCGAGTCCCACCAGAGGCAGTCAAAGAGCCGCAGAGCTGCGGCCCGCCCAGCCGCCTTGCGGTCGGCATTACAAAGACCATCGAGGTCCTTGTTGGGGTCGTCACCCCCTTCGCCTCCTCCTCCTCGGCGATCGTCAGCATGCCCTTCACGACGGCACGCCACTTTTCCTTATCCTATTCATTGTTCTCCTACTGTTAATTGTTCACTTTAAGGCTGGAAGAGCAGATCTAACGCGCCGAAGACTGGAGATTGGAAGCGCGTTGGAGCGGCTATCGACCCTAGCGACAGCTCCCAATATTGGTTCTCGCGGCTGTTCTATCCACAAAGAAAAGAGAGCCAGTGTTGAACCAATATTAGGGGTTCCCTAGGGCAGTGATCTCGGTAGGGGATCACCGATATGGTGATCACCGTGGCTGGGATTCACAGCTCTCAGGAGCACGTGAATCACAGCTTACGTGATCGGTGAATCAGATGGGTATATCTGACTCACGTAGGTAGTGGTAATTCAGAGAGAGATCATCAACTACATCACAAGACTTATATCACCTACCCTACCTATTCAGAGCTCTCAGGCACAGCCAAAGCAATGAAACGGGGTTCACATAAGCAGTGAAGCCCTCTCAACAATTCCCTTAATTATATTATACCTTTTTACTTTCCTTTATATAAATTATCCTAATTAGATATTTACTTAAGTATAGGACTCCTAATTAATTATTAAGGATAAATAGAATTAAGATAAATACTAATAATATATTTTAATAGGGATATATAGATTAACCTAATTAGGTTATTTAATACTTAAATAGTTAATTTAGATTATAATTAGACGATTATATTATAAATATACTAGCTAATATATAAAGTATTATTTATAAATATAAATATATTAATATAAAGTACTTACTTTATATTTAATAACTCTATAGGCCTTACTATTACCCTAATTATATTAGCCTCCTTAGAACTAAGAATACTTACTTTATCCTCTTTAAAATCTTAGCTTAATTATTAAATATATTCTCCTTAATCTTATTTATAATAAGCTAGTTATTTATAAAAATATAAGATTTAAAGTTAAGCGTTAATATAGGGTCTTAATTAAGCTATTATATCCTTATAAGCTCTAATAGCTTAGAAATAGAGTAATAATAAAAGGTTAAGCTCTAAGGACTATAAATAGGATTAAGAGGGTTATCGAACTTATCCTAGTAAAGAAGAGGACCTTAATTAGAGGCTTTAATTAGATTATAGAAGATAACCTTAGATTTAGGATATATATACCCCTTTTAAAGTATTTAAATAAAGTTAGAAGGGCTATCCTAGAAGCTATATTTATATTCCTTATAAATATAATTAATATAATGAATATAATTAAGAAAGGAGATATATTAGAAATAAGGATATATAATATTAACTTAATTAGAAGCTAAAAAGGTTAATTATTAATTCTCTTTATAGCCTATATAAGGATTATAATTAATACCTCTAAAACCTTATATAATTAATAAGAATAGAGCTAAGCGATAATAAATAATCTTAATAAAGAATAACCTAAAAAGCCTACTTAGCTTAGAAACGATAAAGATATAATAATAGAATATTTAATTAAAGAAACTATTAAATATAGATAGCTTCTAACTCATATAAATATTAAGAAATAAAGAGATATTATTAGAGTTCTAGTTTATTTACTTTATTATTCTCTAGAATTACTCGATAATATTAGATTAAGAATTAATATTAAGGATAATTAGCTTAAAGATAAATTTAAGATATTAAGGAAGAAGATTATTATATTTATTTTTACTATTTATAAAAGCTTATTATATAAAATAGATTAATAATTAAAAAAGTATTAATTAATATATAGAATAGCTCTTAATTAAGGGAATAGAATTTATAAGAATATAAAAATTATTAATATCTATTATATATTTAACCTTCTTCTTCTTAAATTAGCTATTAAGCTTATATAATTAAAGGTAATTATTAAAATAATCGTCCTTAATAGTATAAAGCTTAAGAATTTAATTTAAAAGGAATTATAACTTTTAATTAAAAGAATTTATAACAATATTATTAATAATTATATTTTAAATAAGAAGAAAGAAGAATATAGAGAATATAATAGCTCCTATTACTTTTAAGAATAGAATAAGAAAGAAGTAATAATTAGGGTAATATTATTTAATTTAATTATTTAATTTAATAACCTCTTAATAGATTTATTAACCCCCCCCCCTTCTTTCTTAATTAGGATAATAATTTACTATTAAATTATTTAAAATTAATAAACCTCTTAATAGAATAATTAATTTTATAATCTATTATTATAAAAAGGAAAAGGAACTTTTACTTTAATTAAAGAATCCTATTTCTCTTTTATATATAAATACTAAACCTATAGACCTCTTTTATTTATTTCTTAAATATTCTTCTTATCTATAAATAATTTAATTAAAATAATAATATAATCTATTATTCTATTCTCTAAATATTATCTTTTTATTCTCTTTTATTATTATAATTTCTCTTTTCCTTCTATTTTCTTCTTTTTATTTATAATCTATTCTATATTTTTCCTTTTTATTTACTTTTAATATAATTCCTTTAATTATTTATTAAAATATCTAAAAGTAATTATATATTATATAAGGATAATATTTATAAGAATTACTCTATTATTCTAATAATTATAAGGATTAACTATTTTAATTTACCTAGAACTCCTATATTATAAATTAATTAAAAAGCACTCTTCCCTATTTCTCTTAATTAATTAAAGCCTATATTTATCTTAATAATAATAGCTCCTTTAGATAAATTTATATCCTATTTAGAAAATAAATAATTCTAAATTAATTACATTATATTTAATTATTCTAATATTATATTTAGAAAGGTATATGTCGATTCCTTTAAAAGGAATTAATCTAATTAATATATTAATTAAACTTTATAAAAATATTTAATATTAAATAAATAGAAATAATAGAAAGTAAGAATAAGCTAGAAATATATTTTAGGAGTTTAGCTATTTTATTAAATAAGGCTTAATAATAGTATTATTCGATTACTCCTTTATAAATCTTATAATCTATATAGAATACTCTATACTTCTTTATTTCCTAATTAGACTAACCTCTTAAAAAAGCTTATTACTTCTATCTCTAATCTATATCTTAGAGGAATTATATTAATAAGGGTTAGCGAATACCTCCCTCTTAATAGCTAAAGCTAGGATATAGCTAGCTAAGAAGATAAATCTTATTTAGTTTTAATATATAATAATATAGAAAAGAATATATAGCTCTCTATTTAGGAGATAATTATTAATCTTAAAATACTTATAAAGCCTTAATTAAAGTAATTACTATATTAAATCCCTAATTTTAATATTCTATAAATAAAGGGCTATAATAATAGTATTCTAATAAGCTAAGAAATAATAGATATATTCTAGGAAGCCTACTTTATAGCGACCTCTATTAATATTAGCGAAAACTATTAGATTCTCTTAATTATCGATTAATAGATATAATAATCCTTTACTATTAATAATTATTTTAGGGGTATAACGTAATCCACAAGCGAGTGGTTCACCCATGCGAGTGGTTCACTTCACCCCGACCCGACAAACATTCCGAGGAAAACCTCAACCCAAACGCCGTAAATCAATTAAAATCACTCCTCCTCGTCTTTTGCAGACGATGAGATAGCTACCTGACAAGTTCTCGCGTTGTGGCCGGTCTTCCCGCATACGCTACAGCATCGTTTCTTCGGCTGGGACCACGACGCGGGACCCGGGTTCTGCAGCGTTTCCTCTTTTATCTGGATATCTACTTCCTTCTGAGCAATCTTGTCCTGTCCCTCGCCTACAGCCATGCTTCCTCCTTCCCGGAGACGTAGCTTTTGGCCCTCCGGCGTCGGCTTAGTGTAGCATTTTCCTCTCGAAGGATCATAACCTCTGACTTCAAAAGAGCGATCTGGTGCATAACACCCCGCGTCCCCTTCGCAAGATAGTCAACAGCATCTAAAATTGACGTTGGGGAGCTTCCCTGGTGGCGTGAGATTCGCCCTTTGATGAAGTCAGTCTGGGAACCTGCCTCGAGCAGGTTAGTGGGCGTCTTAGAGACCCAAGAATCACGCTCCCCGTGGGACGTCCCCGGAGGCGTCGTCGTCCTCAACCTCACATCCAGCTTTGACAGGACTGTTTCCGGGTTATGGGGGACAAGCCCCGCTCCTCGAAAGCCTCCCTGGATGTTTTTTCTGTCATTGCTTGCTGAAATGCAGCCGAAAACGCCGGGAAGAAGTCCTCTTTGCTGATGTGCGTTGTACCCGCCCTCATCCTATCCTCGATTTGCCGACCGTATGCTTTCTTTAGTGGGCCAAAACACCCAACATCGAGAGGCTGGAGTAGATGTGACGAATGAGGAGGCATACAGAGTGTGATGATGTTGTTCTCCTTGCAGTAGAGTTCGAAGTCGACCGAGTGGTGACTTTCGTGGCCATCCAGGATCAGTAGGCGATAACCGCCCGAAGTACGGGACTTTGTATGCCTGTCAAAATGCCGAATCCATTCCAGACCAATATCATTCGTCGTCCAGCCGTTTGGAGATGTTGCGATTCTCCAGTCGCGAGAAATCGCGTCGTCCTGGTACCAGCTCGAGAGGTGGTACTTGCCCGAAACCACGATGAACGGCGGGACGGAGAAACCCAACGCGCCAACGCCCTGGATCACCGTAACCCATTCCCGGTTGCCTGGCTGCCTCATCTTCACATTGGACCGTCTTTCCGAACTGGTCACGACCATTCCGTTGGCGATAACGCCCATCTGGAAGCCGGTCTCGTCAAAGTTGTACATGTCAGCCTCTTGGATGCCGTACTTGGCGATCATGTTATGCACGAGGCGGAACCACGCGTTTATCGCATCCGGATCTTCGCATTGGGCCCTCTTGTAGTCGTACTTGCGAAAGAAACGCGTCCGGAGCTCTGGTTGCCGTTTGACGAAGTTTGCGGCCCAGTTCTTCCCGACGCGTGGCGCGTCACGGTCGGCAAGCAGGCGATTCGCCATATCTCCGACCTCACCCAACCGGGGAGGGTAAGATCGCGCATCTAGGTCAAGGATATATTCGACAATAGTTTTCTCTTCTAGTACTGTTAATTTGGCAGAATTGGGCGGGCTTTCGCGTCGGGAGGGTTTGCCCTTCTGGCGTCGGAGGAGCGTCGTTAAGGGGACGGTGTAGATCCTCGCAGCACTCCGGGCGCTTAGGTTCGGGTCATTGTCCATAGCTTGGATAGCAAGGAATAATTGACCTTCTTTTGAAAGAGTCTCCATCGCGGGCGGAGGTGGAATCTGTAGAATTCAGGTGTAGGTCGTGGGCCCGGGCGAAGTGAACCACTCGCTTGGGTGAACCACTCGCTTGTGGATTACGTTAATTAAAAAGCAAATTATTTAAGCTATAATCTATTTAAAGGAGTTTTATAGATTTAATAATACCTTAGATACCTTAATGAAGGCTTTATATTTATAGTTTAATATCCTCTAATCCCTTTAATAGTAGGATATATATTCTTATAAATTCTATATATTTAATTTAGTTTACTTAATCTTCCTTAAAGGGCTATTTAATATAAAGATATTAATTATATATATAAACGATAATATATATAGTAAAGCTAATTATAATAATTACCTTTATTACTATTAGAAGACTTAGATAGATAAATAATTTAATCTAAGCTAAACTAATTCGTTTATATATTATTTAAAGCTTAAATTAATAATAGGTAATATTATAGATAATAAAGCTACCCTTTAGGGAATTTATAGAGTAAATATATCTATTAATCCTAAATAGGAGGAATTTAAGGAGATAAATAAAGCTATTATCCTCTTTAAGAAGATATTAATCTAAGATATATAATAAAAGTAGCTTAATCCTTTATAAGAAGTTAAGAGCTCTTTAGAATTAATAGGACTTAGGGACTCTAGGGCTAATAATACTATTAATATATTTAATAGGATATTATAATTATAAATTAACCTTTATAGTTCGCTTAATCTAATTATATTAATTAAGCTATATAAGAGAACTTAGATTATTATATTTATAGGAAATATTATAATTATAAAGCCCTCTACGAAACGTCTAGGTTTAAGCTATAAATTAATTCTACTTATCCTATTAAAAGAGAAGACTCTAAGCGCTCTAAGTACCCCTATTAGGTCTAATTAGAGTAACCTAAGTCTAAACCTATATATTATCCTTAACTTTATAGAGGTTAAGTTAATCTCTCGATTAGGATATCCCTTATTAATATACTTAAGGGAGGAATAGGTAAATTAATATATAGATCCTTATACTATAGTTATTATAAATACTATTATTATAGGGACTATAGCTTATTTACTATTATAATAGCTAGGCTAGGAAGGATAGCCTCGATATTATACTAATTTAGAATAGGACTAAGTATAATAGAGGGCTATTACTAAGGTAGCTCGGGCTTAGCTTAATACTAAGGAGCCCTTATAGAAGCTAGGTCTTTAGAGGCGCCTAGGATAGTCGGACTTAGGGAACTAAGAGCTAATTCTAGGATATTTATATATATTATAGCTACTTTCTTTCCTTTATTTATAGCTTTAGGGACTTACTTAGTTCTAATTAAGAGAATTAGCTTATCTTCTTAAAGAAAGGAGGTCCTAATCTCTAGAGATAAGGACTCCTTTAAGGACGATTAAAACTAGGTAGGGTAGAAAGGTATAGCTTAGCGATAAGGTAATAAGGAGTAGCTAATTAGGGAAATAGATATTAGCTAGACTTATTATAAGGACCCCTAAGGGATATAGATTATTAATCCGATATAATATATTTAAGGACTTATCTTTTTCTTAAATAATTACTTTATTACCCTAATTAGTTAAGGTTATTATTAACCTTACTTTAATAGCTTAGAATAATTAATTTAATTTTAAAATATAAAAGATAAGCTCTTATAATAATAGGATAAATAATATTATAAGAATCGCTTTACTTCTATTTACGCCTCCTCTAAGTAGCTTATTTATAGCTTCTAATAGTTCTAAAAAAGTCCTCTCTTAGAGCTAGGTTAATTCGATAATTAAGTCTATAATAGATATAATTAATTAGAAATTAATAAAATAGAAATTAACTTTTATTTTTAATATAATTTAATATAATTATAAAGTATTAAAGATCTTATTAAATAGTAGATATTATAAGAATCTATATCCCTATATTTAATAAGCTTATATTCGATATTTTAGCTATCCCTATAATATTAATAGATTATAAAAGGGCATTTAGTCTTATAAAATTAACTCTTATATTATAACGATTTATAATAGCTTTAGAGATACTAGATTATATTTAGTACTTTAAAAACTAGCTTTAGAAGGGCGTAATTTCATTAAAGGGGTTAGACTAAGTATCTCTAGAAATATCTAGAGCTTTAATACTATAGAACTATAGAATTAGTAAGCTTTATTACTTCTAAATAGCCTTATTAATAGATTAAATTAATTAAATACTTATAAATTAAATTAAATAATTAAATTTAACTTATTATAATAATTAAATCCTACTAAAATAGCCTCTAATTTAACTTATTTAGTCGGGCTATAGCCCTGCCCTCCGCGCTTCACGAGGCTCAATCCAGGGACGTAGCTCTTTGTGCCCCGTCGTCTGCGACAACACGTGGTGCTGCCTGACGGGCCAGACGTGCCAAGAGGGCAGCGGCGACGACGCGCCGTACGAGTGCGCCGACCCGCTGTTCGAAACGACCGAGTCAGCCTTTGCGCTCGTTCCCCTGAGCAGGCAAATCGAGTCGATCATTGCGGAGAACAGCCTCTTCATCTCGAGCCTGACGGCGGAGCTTTCGCTGACGTTGACGTTTACGCCCATCACCACGCTGCCTGATCCGTTCGAGCCAACTACGGTGTCTAATAGACCGGTGATCACGGTGCCTTCCACACCGCCTGCCACGACTACACCTCCGCCGTCGACTTCGGCGGCGACCTCTACGACGCAGGATGACGATGACACTACGGAAACAGGCGAGACAAGTGTCAGGGCAAGATCCACAACGTCTACTACAAGCCGTGAGATCTCGACATCGTCAAAAATAACGACCACGGAAACTGAATCAGCTACAGGAACCGCTTCCACGAGTGTAGAGAGCTCGTCGTCCTCGGCTGCCTCTACTGTCTCGGAAGAAAGTGACACGGTCACATCTACCCTCACGGCCTCTATCAGCACAGAGACATCGACGCTGTCTGGCCCCGTGACGACGACTTCAAGTCAAGGTGCCGCACCGACGGCGCAGTCACAGTGGCAGCACGGAATGGCCGTCATCGGGCTCGTCATGGCTGCAGTACTCTAGAGGAGGAAAAAGAAAAAGAAAAAGCGTTGAGACGGGAATATAATCAGTGACTGGAGAAGACTAGCTGAAAGTTGCGAAATTTGTGCGAGGCGGGTGTGTATGAAGATCAGCGGGCCCTTGTCAAACGGAAATAAAAGGAGTTGGGGTGTAGTGTGTGTTATGAGATATGCCCTGCTACGTGTGACAGACGTAAGAAAATGACAGACATCTGGATTGAGACTGCTCTTAACATTGGCAGACTTAGATACGCCACAATCTGAATTCACCAGGCAAAGGTTGTTTTCACTACATATTTCAGGACAAGACATTGTCACTGGCAAATGGGGTCGAAGGCTTGGTCGTATATATCATCAATTGAAGACGTTTGAAGTTCAGGCCAGAATTATTTGGTCATAAAAAGCACAATGAATCTCTCAGGCCATGGCAAACACAGACAGTTACTCCCGGTACTCGCCCGCGAAAAGCGGCTCGCCCGGATCCCCGTTCATGACCTCCCAGACCGCCCTCGGCTCAAGCTCCAGATCCCTCTCCTTCTTACCCCCTTCCTTGGCCTCCTTGATCTCCTCGAGCGCGTTCTCCCTCTCGAGGGCGACTGCGAAAATATTAGCCATACGTTCCTCGTCCCGGGGCAGCCGGCTGTGGCACTCACCATGCAGGAAAACGGCAGTCCTCTTGCCAGAAAACAGCGCATGCGGCACGTTGGTAATGTTGTCCGAGTTGGCGTCACCAATGGCATAGACGCCAGGGATGTTCGTCACGAGGCCCTTGGTCTGGTCGGCGGCAAGGCGGCCGCCGTAGAGCGTGACGCCCATTTCCTCGCCAACGTCGGACGCCTGCTCCGAGGGCCAGCTCGACAGGAAGGCGGCGCGCTCGACGGGCTTGCCCTCGGGGAACTCGACGCTGAAGAGGTCAGCGTGAGCGACGGACGGCAGGCTGGGGTCGTGGTCGTCGGTGTCCTCCTTGAGACGGGTGAGGCGCTCAATGGTGCGGTTGTCGACGGTGACGTTGTGGATGTCGAGGTAGATGCGCCAGTCGGGGAACTTCTTCTCCGTGGCGGCCTGGGCGTCGGGCGTGTCGGTGCCGTTGACAAAGGCCACGACATCGGCGTTGAGGGTGATCATCTCGCGCACGAGGCCGGGGACGTCGGCCAGCGGGGCGAACAGACCAAGGGGCTGGTCTGCGTACTCGTGACCGTCGCACCAGGGGCACCAGTAGATACCCTTGCCCCAGGCTTCCTTGATGCCGGGGTCGCGGGGAGGATGTCCCGCATGCCGGTGGCCAGGACAATCTTGCGGGCGCGGTAGGTCTTGGAGGCGCCGGTGGGGTCATCGGTGAGGACTTCGAAGAGCGTGTTGTTGTTCTGTGGTTCAATCTTGGTGACTGTCGCGTTGACCATGGAGACCGTCTTGTAGTGAGCGATCTGCTGGCGAGCGGCGTAGCGGAAGTAGGCCGGGCGGACGCCTGATCAATACATTAGAAATGTGTATCCGAGACGGAAAGGAACCGTACCATCAAAGCCAAGGACATCGTGCATCTGTCGCGTGGGGTCGTTGCGATATACGCCCGAGTCGATCAGCAGCACATTACGGCGGACACGGGCTAGACCGCTAAGGGCCGAAAGACCGGCAGGACCGCCGCCGACGATAATGGCATCGTACTCGGTAGCGCCGGTGCTCGAGGCAACCTCAAGACCGGAAGCAGGCACAGCAGCACCTAGGCCAAGGGTGGCCAGGGCGGTCAGGATGAGGGCATTACGGAACCACATGATGCGAGAGAGAGGGAGGGAGTCGTCGAAACGAAGGTGACATGCGCGAGTGGTTCCAAATCGCGAACAACCAGGCGACGTAGGCGGGCATTATAAAGACGAAGAGTCCATGCGTGGATCGCAACATGCGAGCCGGCCGATCCCAACTTCGAGTCTGTAGGAGAGAGAGAGCGTGATAGGACGGCCGATCCCAACTTCGAGTCTGTAGGAGAGAGAGAGCGTGATAGGACGGCCGAGCGTGTTGGAATGGACCGTGATCGAAATGAGTCGTGTAACCCACCCGGGCCGTGTAACTGAGACTAGGGATCCATTGGACAGCGGACTCTGCGGTTCATCCCGCGTGCTTGTGTCGATCGCGACTCGTTGGCCGAGACAATGCCCCGCATTGCGGTATGCCGCGAGACAGTGTCGAGGGCACCGACATTGGGCACACGTCCATGGGAGCCTTCACGACGCCAGCTCTGCATTGCATTGACCGGTCAGGCTGGGCTGAAGCTGGCGCTTTCTTGTCATTGGAACCCACGAGGATGTGTGCTCGAGGGGCACGCCAAGTGGTCGTCGCCTCTTGGCAGTCTGTGCAATGGCGATGGACATCTGAGTAACGAGAATGTTTTGCCAGAGCAAGCTGCATGACGGGTGGCCATGCAAACACTCGATCAGGCCGCCTGCATCGTCGCTCGGGTGGATGATGATAGGACGGTTGGTGGTCTGTGTATCGGAAGACATCAATCTGGTCGGAAACGGCTCCAGGGTCCCAATGTTGGCAGTCGGCAGGTCCAACACTGTCGGTCATCGCGCATGGAGACATGGCACGCCATGTCTAAAAAGCTGGAGTCAGGCGTCGAAGGAGGTGGCATCTGAGTGGCCATCTGCACACACCGCTGCTCGCGGGCAGGTTCAAGTCGGGGTAGCGGTGTGATGGGTTTCAAGCCGCGCAAGGATCCGTGGCAGCTGGCGTCAAACGGGTCTCGGGGCGTGACGTGGGTGGGCAGAGCTGGCGGTGGGAAGTGAGACGTTGAGATTAAGATGGTGATGTGGTGGAGCCGCCGGTGCCTTGTGCTTGGCCCGTGTTGTTTTGGCGTGAAAACGAGCAGCCACGGCCAAAAGCCACAAGCCACTGAGCCTTGGCCGCCGCGCCACAGGGCCGCCACAGGGCCACGGTCGGCCATGGCGACTCCGAGACAATGCATTAGAGACAATCACCACTTCACCCTAACATGCACAGCATAGCATAGTACAACGACATCAGGAGAACTCGTCTCTATTCATCCCTTCTCGACTCGCAAAGCATGGACCCTTCTCAGTCATTCGTCAGGAACACCGTCATCCCGACCAGCAAGCCGAACTACCTACTACCAGAGCACCATCATTTCCATGGCGCCTCCTCAGGCGGATCGACAGGAATCCGCCCCGCGTGCTCCGAGTCCCACTCCGTGCACATACACTCCCGAACCGTCCAGTCCTTCGGATTCCAGACAGGCTTGAGGCACCGCGGCACTTTGCCCTTGGGACAGCAGATGTAGTCGCACTCGGCGATGGCGTCCGGCGGGCCCTCCTTGCCGCGCTGCCGACCAAAGCACTGCAGCATGATGTTGACCGTGCTCTGGCACGTCACCGCATCCCAGGGATCAGTCTCCATGATGTGCCCCTCGACATCAAGGCAGCGCATGTTCCAGTAGTCCGATTCTTGAAAATTTATCTCGGCGCAGTGCTTGCAGTGGCAGCGTTCGTCGGAACAGCTGAGCGTGCGTCGCTCCCCGCACTCGGCGTATTCGCAGTCGGTGTGCTTGCTGCACGTACGGCCGAGGCACCGGCAGCCAGGGCCCGCATTCTTCTCGAGGGACGACTTGATGTCTTTGAACACGCACACGGGTTCCTGCCAGGCGTAGTCACACTTGACGTCCTCGCAGTCGGATTGCTTTTCGCAGTTGTTGACGGCATCCAGATCGCATTCGCACGATCCCGAGCCCGCGTCGGAGCTCCGACGTGTACATTTGGCGCCGAATTGCTTGCCGCAGCGCGTGCGGGCGCAGTCGTCATCCTTGAGGCATCGGTCACCCTCATCGCTGGGCCGTGCGCCATCGGCAGGTCGGTCGTAGTAGCAGCCGGCGGGTATGTCGGCGTCGTCGTCTTCTGCCTTGTGGCGCTGAGAAACATCCTTGATGCCGGTGCCGCACCAGCCCTGCTTAAAGAGAGAAACGCGTTCGAGGTTGATGCGAAGTCGCTTCTCGTAATGGGTCGCGTCATCTTCGCGGACATAGGCGTAGGGCGTGTACTGGAACGAGACGAGGCCATGCCATGAACGAAGGGAGCCTCCGTACAAGGAGCTCGACAGCGAAACCTGTTGCTCGTAGAGGTAGACGTGAATGTCCCCTTCCCTCAAGCCGAGCTCGTCGCGAAGAGTCGTGCGGATGCTGTCGACCTCAGTCGGGTACTTGGCAGTCTTGGTGGCGTTGGCTGCTTGCGGGCTGACAATGGCGACGTACACAAACTCCTTGTTGTCCGCGTTGAAGTGGCCGTTCTCCGAAGTAAACTCGGCGAGACCTGGGTTCTGGGTACCGCCCTTTTCATTCCCGTCTTTCAGGAAATCTGTGACCATTTCCTTGAAATATTGATCCTTGGTGCGATCGGGCTGAGCTCCCTTGATGGCATCGCCTTCGGGCCCAATCGGAATTGAAAAGGCCAGAGCCTCCCAGAAGTGTCCAAACCAAACGCCAGCAGGCGAAGCCACCAACACAATGGTACATCCCCAGACCGGAGGTGCGCCGCCGCCCATCGGCAGCACGTTGCCTTGTCCTTCCGAATTAATGGCAAAGTCGTAGAATTTGCTCGTCGACCAGAGCTCAAAATTGCTCGAGTTCGTCCTGCCGTACTCGGGACCAGTGGCCTCAATGTGCTCGCGCATGAGCCCCCACCAAAGATCCTCCTGCTGACGCCAACCGGGACGGTACTTGCTGGGTCATCGAGTTCGAAACCAAACATCGAGTCGTGCGTCCAGGCTCGGAATGGCTGCTCTTCTGACGTGTCTGCCGCTTCGACGCATGCCTCGCAGGTGCCGCCGCATAGCCTTTCGGGCAGAGGACAAATTGGGCCCGGGATAACCTCGACACGGGGGCTGTCATTTCGCTTGATGCCGTCTCCACACCATGAGCGATGGATGAGGACCCTTTCCTCGAAGCGAACGATGAGCTCCCTACCAGTGCCAAGCGTTCGGACATTGGTCGTTGTATTCTGCTCGCCAGGGGAGAAGTGCCATGAGAGGAGACCTTCCCAGCCAACACGTTCGGTTTTGTTCTTGTCGCTGTACACATCAGTGTGGCGGTCATAAGGGACAATGTTGATCATGTCCTCGTTCTGGAAGCCGAGCTTCTCCATCTCCTGTTTGACACCCTCAATGGCGTCGCGGATGTACGGGCGGTATTGAGGCGGCGAATCTGGATCATTCGACCCATCTGTATCACGCGGCGCCGCGATGCCGACCCAGACAAACTCTTGCTCGTCGACGTTGAAGGGCATGCCGGGCCCGGTGAGGAGTTCGAGACCCTTGTATCCGCGACCGCCCTCGGAGATGAAATCGACAACACCTTCCTTGTAGTACTCCACCTGCGCTTTGGGAAACAAGCGCTCAATGTCGTCGGCAGAGTCGCTGAAGAGGCCGAGCGTTAAAGTCGGGACCTCCCAAATGTGCGCAGTCCAGACGGCTGAAGGCGAGGCGACGACAAGGGCGAGACAGCCGGCGACAGGCACGACGCCGCCCATTCGAGGGACTGCATACTCGAGCAAAACGTTGTCTTGGTCATAATGGAAGAGAGCCAGGGAGCTGGTCGAGTAGTGTGCCAACGTCGTGTTCTCGGCGTCGCGTTCGATGCCGTGAAGAGCACCCCAAGTCGTGCAAATGATGTACATCTTGCGCCACCAGGCCTTCTCACCGCCCTCGCCGGGCCAAAAGCCTGGCCACCAGACCATGCTCGTGATGATCTCTTGTGCATTTTCAGGGAGCGTGGCCCCAGGAGCCTGACGTTTGCTCCGAGCGAATTTTGCGTTGCCACCTGCATCAGGCATGGCATCGTCGCTGTCACTGTCGGATGGGTCGTCCATGTCGACATCACTGTCCGAGTCTTGGCCAGGGTTGAAGCGACTCATACACTCGTCGCATCCGCCACATAGGGGTACAGTATGCCGCCTTCGCTGGGTATGACAACCATCTGCGACATCCGACATTTCAACGTCGTCTGAGGTTTGGCCTTCAGGCCATGCCATCCCCACACCACGACTGACGGAAGATGATGGACTCTTCCCAGCGGATGACAAGCTCTTTGGCCTGGCTGGGGATGGCAGGAGGTACGCCGCTGCCCGTTGGCTGTGCAGCTGAAGTCGACGTCGTGACGGTGGCGGAGCTGGGTGAGTCGCCTCCACCAGGGCCGTACTGCCAGGACACCATCCCCATCCACGGTTTCCAGTACGGTGTGCCTTCCGCCGCCCACTTCTGCAGCTTCTGGTCGTCGGACAGATCCCAGAATTCGTTTGTAGGCGCCAGGGCCGACTTCGGGGTACCAGACCTGCCAACATCGTAGAAGATCTGCTGGATGATATCTTCGGGGAACATGCAGTCCTTCTTGAGAATCTCAACAATGGCAGCTACAATCTCCGGATAGGCAGCTTCCGTCTCCGGCTCAGCGTCGTCGTCCATGACGGTGATGATGTAGACCCGCATCCATCGGAGGGACTCAAAGTGGAAAGGCTGGCCGCGGGCCAAGGCACTGTCGCAGAGACCCATTTGTTCGTCGGAACCATCATTCTCGTCGTCCCAGCCCTGGAGCAAGACGTCGCGAATGTACTTTTCAAAGTAGAAGCTTTGGGGCATGTCGTATTCGTTTGCGTGCTCCTCAAAGGCGAAGCTGGGGATTTGCCACATGTGGCTGGTGAAGATGCCCCTTGGAGACGCCACGACGACGGAGGTGCAGCCGCGAATAGGACCGACGCCGCCGCCCTTGGGCTCATCAGCCGGTTCTCCGTCCGAATCCATTTCGCCAAAGTGATCGATAGTTGTTGTGGAAAACTCCTTTGTTCCAGCCGTGTAGTCAATCTTGGGGCCATTCTCGAAGGTGAGCTGGAAGGTCTTCATCCACCACTCCAGCTGGGCCTCGCCGTTCTTCCACGTCTCGGGATCGGTCGGTCGGTTGGCCAGGATTACATCTGCTGTACCAGAGCTCTGTCGGCGAGCGACTTTGTTCGTGGCGCTGTCTTCTGATGGGTCCTCGGCAGGCTCAACCTTGACGTCCGAACAGCTGCTGCAGTGACTTGGGCTGCACCTTGACCTAACGCACGTGCCATCTTCACGAGGCTCGAATCCGGGAACCGTGACTTCGAAATTCTGCACGTCTTCAGTCTGTCGTGCTGCCAAACCCTGTGTCGAACTTGGTTGTCGATTACGACACCACGCCATGGACGTGAGGACCTCGTTGCCGAAGCGGATGACCAATCGTTGCGACTGGTCCTCACTTCCTGGGCCATATTGCCACACGAGGAGGCCGTCAAACCACTCAGACCCAAATTCATGGTTATGGTAGTCGTCCCGTTCATCGACAAACTCCTCCCAGTCTCGACCGACATGGGTGTTTGGTCTGTACGTCGTGACGTGGATCATGTCGAATGGCACGCCGCCCGCCGTCTCCATCTGCCGTTGAATCTCGTCGATTTCCCATGGAGAGTAAATGTTGCCCTGTGCATCTGCCGAGGTGATGATCCAAGCCCCTATGAAACCGGCGGCCTCGGGATCTAGAGGCTGGCCGTCTCCCATCAGCCCCCACAACCCAGGGTACCAGTCGATCTGGGGGTCGTCGCCCGTAGCTCCCCGGGCCAAGAAGTCGGTGACGCGCTCCCTGAAAAGTGCTGCGTGACCCATGGGATACTGTTCGCGGTCCCGCTCATTGTTGAAGAACAGATTGGGGGATTGCCAGATATGGTTCGTGTAGACACCCCTTCGGCTCGCCACTACGATCATGGTACAGCCCCATACTGGCCCAGAGCCGCCCCCGATACCGGGCATGGGAGTGCCGCCGAACAAGCGAGGCGGTTCATCGAAAGCGACGAACATGCTGGCCGAGGCGCCGGGAACCCACCTCCAATCGGGGTCGCTAATGTAAAAGTCGCTGCCATCGCCAGCACCGTAGTCGACGACGATGCGCCATGCCTTCTTCCACCAGTCGGCAGCGCCGTCTGGCCAATCCTCGGGAGAACTGACGTCTTCGGTGAGAATGGCATCTCCATCTCCAGTACGTCGAGCTCGGATGATGTGCTTTTCGGCTGTCGAATCGGGATCGGCGGTACCGGGCAGACAGGCACCGCCGGGGAAGCCGCAACGGCCTGGTTCGCAGAGATGCGGTGGTTCCGTGGACGTGGGCGTGGCCGTGGCGTAGGTCGTCGCAGTCTTCGTCGGGGGCTTGGAGCAGAGTCTCTTCGTCTCACAGGCGGCAGTGAAGCAGCTGGTCGTGAGGGCTTCGGTCTGGATGGTGCCCGAGCGCGTAATGGGTTCAACAGTGCAGAACTGCGAGCAGTGAGGGGCGACGGTGTAAGTGACGGTGCAGGTGGCTTCCTCCTCGTCGTCATCATCATCGTCGTCGTCATCATCGCGGTCATGATCTTTGTCGTTGTCTTGGTCGTTGTTGTTATCGTTGGTAGTACCGCCGTCAGTACCGCCAATAATACCGCCATCGATGTCGGCATCGATGCCCCCGATGGTGCCGCCACTTCCCCCACTGCTACCACCGCCTTTGCCGCCCTTGCCTCCCTTGCCTTTACCATCATCGTCATCACCGCCGCCGCCGCCGCCGCCGTCGTCGTCGTCGTCTCCTCCATCATCGTCGTCACTGTCATCATCATCTTCTTGGTCATCTTCACCACCACCCTCTTGCCCCTGACCATCAGAGCCGTCCGAGCCAGACGGAGAAGGAAGAGGAGTAGAAGTCACGACAAGAGGAATGGTCTGGGTCCCAGTGTCAGTATCAGCAGGCGGCGAGGGCATGATGACAGGAGGGAACCCGGAACGCTCGGGGATTAGCGGCCCGTCGGACTCGGTGCAAAGAAAGTCCCATTTCCAGCAGAGGTTGTAGCACCAGTATTTGGGGCTGCAGGTCCATCCTGGACGAGACGTGGGTACCACGATGCCATCGACCGTGGCAGTGCGAGTGATGTCGGTCGAGATCCAAGTAATGATCGACGTGCGGAAGGAACCGTCGGACTCGGTGGTTGTGGCAGTGATAGGCCAAGTCCATGTCTTCGAATCGAAGTTCTCGGGCGGGTATGGGAAGAAGGGAAAGTCGAGGTCTGTTCCAGGAGGGAAAAAAGGCCAAGGAAACCAAAACGAGCCGTCCTCTTTTCGTGGCCATGGAGGAAAGAAGAACCCGTTGTGTTCGCGAGGCCAGGGAGGGTACGGTTTGCCGTCCGAGTCAGTGGGCCAGGGGTAAGGCGTGCCATCTTCGCTGGTGGGCCATGGCACCGGCGAACCATCAGCGTTGGTTGGCCAGGCGGACTGAACCATGCTGGCAGAGTCTGTGTACGTCGGGGTCGGGAATAGTGGCAATCCCGATGAGTCGGTGGGCCACTGCGTGGGAACTGCACCTTGGCTTTGTGTAGCTGAGGGCTTCTCACCATCAGACAGGGGTGGCGGCGTCTGGCTCGGCATCGTGCTGACGGAGGGAACATTCGGGATAGGCATGACATTACTCATGCTTGGGGCGGTGGAAGCCCCCGGCATGGGGGAAACTGGTGGCACATCGAACGATTGCGATCGGGTTTCTGCAGGCAGGCTCGAAGACGCATCTTCATTTTGGCTACCCGAAGACCATCCAGGCGACGGGTGTGAGACCTCCAAAGAAGAAGAGCCATTGACGCTGGGTGGTACTATGGGAGGTCCCACGGGCACGAGCGAGGAAGAGGCGGTGTTCGATGACACTGTTGAGCTCGGTTGCCCTCCAGATGGTCGAGTCTCGGGTTCTCCGCCTGTGATGGTTGACTTGCTGAGGGCAGGACCGGAGGCCGTTGGGTGAGTAGTGAGACCAGACTCCGACAGAGTTGGTGGCTGAGAAGCAAGCGGCACGCCTGAAGAAGGGATAGAGTCAACGAAAGAGACACCATTGGACGGAGGCGCGTCTACAACGGGAGACGCTTGACCAAGCGATGCAGTTTCGCTCAATGTTGTTACGACATTGGTGGCGGGGGGAGATACAATGCCACTGTCATGGACACTCTGACCAGACAAAACAGTGCTGGAGATATCTTGACCATCAACACTGGCAGTGCTGACAGGACTCTCAGCGCTGGAAGGTCCATCGTGGCTGAAACGAGCAGAGTCGCTATTGCTCGTGGCGTGAGGCGACGTGCCCGAGCTTCTAGTGCGAGAGACTTCATCGTCCGAATCCTTTGATGTAGGTCGGCCACCAGTGACAAAGATGGGAGATTTGAAAGTCTTCTGGGTCGTGGGAACCCCAGTGTTCTCGACAGTATTGATTGTGGTGGTATCGCTCAAGGAGATTCTGATCGTCGTGCCCTCATTGTGGTTGGGGGCATCGGCAGGCCTGGTTGAGACGGCTATGGAAGCGACATTGGTGACTGGAGAGCCCGAGTGATTGAGCTCAGGGCTGGATTTATCAGGCACAACAGGCTCGGGTTGAACAGTGGGCTCGGCTGCGGGGACATCTGAAGCAGTGGTCGAAATGTAAATCTTGATGGTCGTGGCCTGGCGCTCTTTAAGAGTGTGCACGTGAGCATGGTGGCTTGAAAGCACATCCTTGGGCGTGGCCTGATCGTCGTCGGGTTGAAGAGATTCATCATTGGAAATCACGGCGTCGGTGTTGGATGTCGATTCGGGGCCAACAACGCCATGAACTGTAACACAATCATCGTCGGTATCGGAGTTCGAACAGAGTTTGGGCGAATCATCGATGGTTCCTGTAGAGGTTAGCTGTCGTTGGTTTAAAGAATGTGCGTCGCTGAGGCAAAGTATGGGCCAGGGGGCTGAGACAGGTGGCTCATTGTGGCGCGCAGCATCAAAGCGACAGCGGGGACCCCATCATTGATGCTCCTAAGACATACCTCCAGATACAAACGTCACGAGCTGAGGCAAAATCAGAAAGAGAAGCAGGGGCAAAGGCCAGTTGGGCCATTTACCCGGGCGCAACGACACCATCGAGGATGCAGCGTGGGAGTGTTGTGTGCAATTGTAAGCAATATCGTCAACGGATTGTCAAGGGGTCTGAAATGCAATCGTGTTGAGCGGTCTGAAGCTTGCAATCAGGAAGTTTCTGGTGATGTGGTGGCGTGAGGTAAGAAGAAGATATCAGCTCCAGTGGTCAAGTCCTTCACTCCAGCAAGACTTTCTGAATTGCGAAGGAGCGATACGTGAATGAAGTATGCTGATAAGATGCCACAACTCCGACGTGAATGGGCTCGAGGCATTCACCGAACTTCTATGAGATTAACCGAACATATTGCTAACAATTAGCTGTAAGATATCGAGGTTGAGCAAGCCCTCAAGCATATTGAACCATGCCACATGACTGGCTCCTCGCTTGCCATATCTGGAGAGTCAAAGGTTTCTCGTACAGGATTGATGAAGTCCTCATGAGACTTCTGAACAGCAGCACGCTGGCACGCTTGACTATAAGCTTCTTCAATGTCTGTAACACTGTCATACAATACAATTTCGGTCCTTGACTCAAGAGCTATAGGGGTAGAGGCAGATCACATTAAGAGAAATCGGTGACAAGCAAACATAACCCAGTCCAAATGACATAAATCATTGCATGAAAATAGCATGTCGTAGTCGATCGAAAACTTCTACTCATAGATCCCTGAATGGGTTGAACAATTATGGGCACGGGACCAGTCAGGCTGTTCCTAATGGAGTCACTCTTGTAAAGGACGAGGGACTCCTTGGGACTTTGCTAGCCAGGTGAATGGACATGGTGATATCAATCTAATACGGCAGCCTTGGGCACGTGGCTCAAGATAGTCGGAGGTGAACAACTCTGGGCAACCCAACTTGATGGCCACGTGATACAAGACGCGTGTGTGAAGCTTTTGGGAGGCGCGCCAAAATTCTGAACTGACTTCTACACCTGCATGAACACATCCCAGGTCTTTGCCATCAAGGTCTCCAACACTCCGACATAAAACACCCGCGGATCAGTTCTTCGTCTTCAAGCTGGCCATCCGCGTCTTTCTTCATTTTCTCCTGCCTTTATCATACTTCTCTTCATCCTTTCTTTTGCCTTGAGACATCGCACGCACGCCCAGCCCATCACCATGCCCGCGTTGACGCACGACGTACCGTGCCTTCCAAGCCGTCTGGAATGCCTTCCAAACGAGCTCTTACACCTCATTCTCGACTTTCTTCCCTCGCACTGCTATTGGCGGTTCGCTTTGGCCAATTCGAAACTCAAGAGCCGCCTTGTTCCGCTCCTTTTTGGGAGCTCGAAGCTCGGCCGCAGAGATGAGCTTGTTCAGATGGCCGCTCAGTTCGGTTACAATTACATGCTGACTTCGGCACTTTCCTTCGGACCGGTGCAGACCACTCTCACGACAAGCACGGTTATTCGCTGCTACTATTACTATGCCCGTGGCTGCCGGCGTCCTGTTGGGTTCGCCGCTTTGGCCGAAGACACTCTTCCAGCCAGCACACTCAACATGGCCCTGACAAACGGTTTGGGCAAGGAGTCAATCCCTGTGATCCGCACCCTTCTTGCCGCTGGTGCCGATGACTGCACATCGCGTTTCTGGCTGAACAAGTATTGCATGGAGTACCATATCGCTCTTGCCGAACGCACACCCTTGCACGTCGTGGATAACATTCACGCTCTTGCCGTCTTACTCGAACCGGGCTCGAACTGTCTGCGCTATCTCAACACAGCCAGCTTCTCACGCTGGCCCACCCCCCTTGCAACAGCTATTGCTTCCCAGCGCTCGTTTGAGTTTGTCAAGATGCTCATCGACGCCGGTGCGGATGCCAGTGGTCCCCATCCCAACTACGCCACCGACCAAGAGCTCATTAATGTCTATACCGAAGAAGGAGTCGAGTATGACACCCGCTTCAAAGGCAACCTCGAAAGGGCGTTCAGCGGCCACTGGCTCAACGGCGTGCCGGCGGATGAATACTGGCTGACGCACTTTGAGATTGCCTGTCTCTTCGGCCGCTTTAAGACAGCCGAGCTCCTCCTCCGCTCCGGCGCCTCCATCTTCGACTGCACCCGATACAACGGTCCCCTGCGTGCCCTCGAAACGGCCATCCGTGCTACAAACGCCAACGGCGACGACCGCCGCGGCATCGCCTTTGTCGATCTCTTCATGCGTAACGGCCTCGAGTTTTACTTTAACTCACCCCTCATCATGGGCACGCTCTGGTTTGTCAGCGAGGCCGTCTTCATGCGCTTCCTCGCCTGGGGCGTGAATCCCATGGTGTCCTATCTTGACCAACATGGAATCACGTCCCTGGCACGCTACCTCGTCACCGTCCAGAGCATCTTCGGCCCAGACCTCATCACGGTCGCCGAACGAACCCGTCTCCGCTGCATCAAGTCCAACGCTCTACTCGCCTGCGCTATGACTGCCGACGACGCCGAAGGCTTCTGTCGTCAGTGGGCTATCGACGAGGGCCTTCTTATTTTGGAGTGGGGCTTCGAGACCGGCTTCCACCCATCGGAACGCCGCTCAGGCGCCGTCCTTGCC
This sequence comes from Verticillium longisporum, assembly GCA_019188255.1. Classification (NCBI taxonomy): domain Eukaryota; kingdom Fungi; phylum Ascomycota; class Sordariomycetes; order Glomerellales; family Plectosphaerellaceae; genus Verticillium; species Verticillium longisporum. Next base: position 4,533,710 of record JAETXT010000003.1, on the reverse strand, counting down.
GTCAACGGCATGGTTGAGCTGTTCGAAAGGGACCTCGACCACATACCCATCTGGCGCAGGCTCTTCTTCGAGAACCGCGAAGACTGCTAGTACGTCGGCACGCTGCACATTGTCGTAGAGTCGGTAGAGCTTCTCCTCAAGAGCGGTATGACGGTCAAGATGGACCAGTACGGCCGCACGCCGCTTCACTATGCTCTGCGCATCAACAGGGTCCCCGTCAGTCCCATTCTGTGGTCCATCGTCATGCCTGATGTCGATGCCGACGACATGAGGGCCATCTTGGATTGGAGAATGGTGGCGCTCATGATGCCCTTTAGCTACGATTACTTTTCGGGAGAGGGCTACAGACAGATGGAAGTCAAGCGCGACGACAATATGGTCCGCATTATCAGAGCTCTTCTCCGGGCCGGTGTGCCCGTGGACACCGTGGACAACAGGGGTCAGACGTTTAGGGAGTATGCGCTTCGTACAGGCTGGGGCGAGGTTTGGCAGCGGGCCCTGGAACATGAGGGTTTGTGTGAGGATGCACAGAATGATGGCATGCAAGACATTGGCATGCAGAGCGATAGCATGCAAAATGACAGCGTGCACAATGACAGCACACAAAGCAGCGACATGCATGACGATAGCATGTAGAGCTATGATATGCATTCAACGACATACATACGACAACAAGCACAACGACGATGTGCATAACAACGACATACATAACAACGACATGCATAACGACGACATGCATAATGACGACATGCAGAGCAATGGCATACATAACAAGGACAGAGGGCATATGGAATAGTAAAAGCAGAGTGCTTTGAAGGATGCAGGACACAATGAGCTAATGGCAGCTCGGATTGCTTTCACATGATGATTATTATGATTTGTACGAACAACACACAATTCCCAGCAGTACACAGAACAAAACTGCATTTGCACCCTTCAGGTGCTATGTAAAATAGTCGAGGCCGCAGCCAGCAGACAGTAGTCGATTATTCATCCAGCATGCAATTCCTAGGCCGAGTGAAGATCCGGGTGACCACGCTATCTGACAGTATGATCATTCGTGATGCAGACCAGTATTGTTGCTCTGCTTCACTCTGGGGATCAAGACCCAAGAAATCGTCATGCACGCGAAGAGAGCAACCAGCATGGGCTGCAGAACACCAACGCTATACCGTAAAGCCAATGCACCGGTGATGATTGGAAAGAATGCACCGCCCATCTGCGCAAAGAGGAAGATAAAGGAGAGGGCCGTTGACTGGATTTCGCGGGGGAAGAGCTTCGACCCGATGGAAATGCCCTACATCGATTGTCAGTGGGCAGACTTTGACGTGAAAATAAAAGGATTGAACGCACGGTCGCAAACAATGGTCCCGTAAAGAAACCAACCAAACTGACGGGTTGCCATCGCGGACCTCCACCAGGAACTCGACGATCCAGCCGACAGCAGTCAAAACGCCGCCAATGTAGAAGAAGAAGAAAGCACTGATGGCCCAGACGGACTTGTTGGAGAGTGTCTCCTTGACCAGCTGAGCTGCTCCCTTTGTAGGCTCGCTTGTGCTTCCAGACAGCTGCGTCTCGGCGTTTGGCGTGTTGTTCGCACCCGACCGAAGTCTGCCTCGGAAGTGTATCGTATCCCGGAAGGCATAGCATGCGAGTGCGAGGTTTCCTACGCCAAGAGCCAGCGGAAATGTATAGTAGAGATACCAGTAAGACGTCGTGCCAGCAGAGGCAACTGCAGTGGCTATAAAGGGGGCAACAAAGCAGCCGGCCATGTACATGGCGTGGATGAAGGCAAGCCATCGATGGGCACCCTTCGCGCCGGCCACGTATGTGTTACAGCCGGTATCCTGATAGGCCTGTCCGAGGCAGACGACGGCGAATGTGATGCAAAAGAAGGGGAACGGAGGTTTCCAGGAACGCAGGGCATGGGCCACGACCTGAAGAGCTGCGCCAAAAACGAGCAGACCCCCAAGGCCGAACCGTTGGGTCAAGTAAGTGTTTGTGAAGGCCGCGAAGAGCCATCCGAGGAAGTTGGCGCCGTAACTGAAGTCCAATGAGTGCATGTTTCCTTAAACACCAGGGTCAATGCGAACGTACACGACAGAGGCGACGGCTGTGCTGAGCTCGTAGTCGCGGATGAAGTATGGGACAAGGGCACCAATGCTTCCATCGTTGGTTCCTGAGACGAAGAAAGAAACGCCGGCCGCTAGCAACTTGAGTTTCGTCGCACGACTGAGACCTTGAGGTTCTTCATCGCCAATTGCCTGAGTTCGATGTTCGGTTGGGGCAAGATGGGGTGAAGATGGCTTTGATGGGTTGGCAGAGATGTCGTGGGAGCCATGGGCCTGCACCGGCTCGAGCTCAATCGTCGTCGTCGCCATGGCAGAAGAGTAGTCGATGAACATGGATCATTTGTGATGTCGAAGGAGTCTGGGACTGAAATATATTAATTGTTAGATGGCACGGGATCGAGATGCTGGGGTGAGTCGAGCGGAGTCTGGGGGAGGAGCGGGCCTGCCTGGTTGGGCTGCCCCGTCCCTTCATACCCTGGCGCTAGCGGAGATTCCCCGGACTCCGGGTACTCTTCGGCTGTGAAGGCATCCATCTGCTGAATCGGAAAACGATGTGGGAGAAACGGGCATCGAATCGACGGGCCGATGGGCCGTGGGTGCTAGAGCAAGAAGAATCTTGTTGTCGCTTCCAGATAATGAGATGTCACGAGCCATCCATTCATACCTTACCTTAGGTACATAGTCAAGTGGATTGGTGGCGTACAATTTTGAAACGACACTCCGCGATGGTCAACCCATACGTCATGGGGCAGGCCACGTGACTTTGACCTGCTTACTAAGACAACTTGTCTCGCTTGCTAGTGAACGAAGGAGCCTCGTGCCCCTGAGGAAGACAGACTCAACGCCTGGGCCTGGCATACTGAGCGTAAACATCGGTCCAAGCAAGACAATGATAAGGCGAGGTTATAGCTCAGAGGTATAAGACTCAAGTTCACCCCCCCTAATCCGGAGAAACCTCGGGGGGGGGTAGTTAGTATAATTTTTAGAAGAAAATATAAATTAATAGTATACTATAAATAATGAACTATAATATAGTACTATAATTTTATTATATAGGACCTATATTCGACCTACCCCTAGCCTATATTATATACTAGTTAGGTATATACTGAACTTATACTAGGAAGTGAAAATTGTTATTTCCTACTTTCCTCCCTATATAACTCCGTCTATACTAAATACCCTTAGTATATCGATAATCGTACTAGTATGTAAGTTATATATAAGGCTAGCTTATATTATATATATATTAACTTATATTTAGAAGTATATCTAACCCTATTAACTACGATAATATCGCTATGTATAGCGCTAATAATCCCTCGGATTTTAGTTACTATTATAGTAAAGGGGGTATATATATCGTATATATAGAGACGAAGTTCTAATATAATAGGCCCTATCCCTAACCCTAACGTTAATTAGCGTCCTACTAGTATATATCTCCCTTAGTAATAATATAGTATATATACTTAATATATATATATATATAGCTATTACTTAGTATATTAATAATAGCGGCGCTATAAACTCGGCTAGTAGTAAGTTTAAAAAAAACGAGGTTTAGACTAAGTATATACTTAATATATATTAGCTCCTACTATTATTCTAGCTATAAATGCTAAAGGTCCTAATACTAGTACTTATATCTCGCGTATTAATTCGGGCATATAAGTAGATATACTCCGTATATATTAAATATATATTTAACTTCTTCTTTATAGCTATATAATCGATATTAATAGTACTAGCTCTATATATAATAAGGTTTTTTCGTCCTAGCCTACCCTCTACTACTATTTCCGCTAAGAATATACTAATACTAGTAAGTATATCTCTTATATATACTCTATATATATCTAATATATATAGCTGCTAATACCTCTTGCTCTAACCTTGGAATTTAGGAGCGTATCTAGGGCTAGAATGCCCTTAAGCGTTTTATACTTAAGGGTAACTAGCATTATACCTCGTTTATAGAGGAGCCGGGGTATATATATACCTAAACTATACTATATATATACTAACTATAAGTAGTCGTAATGCCCTTAGCAACTTTATCGACGTTTATACTACTAAGCTAGAGGCTATTACGTAAGTATAGGCTAAGAAAAATATATAGTATATATATACTAATTATATATATAGTTATAACGATAATACCTTTACTAATATTTAGGGAACTCGGTTCTATCGTAATATAAATTATTATTATTCTCTTTATCTTCGCCTAGTATAGTATCCTAGTATATACTAGATATATATATAATGCCCCTATTAGCTATATTATACTTAAGCCTATAATAGTAATAATTAGCCTAGATACGAAAATACGAAAATAAATATTATATTAATATTTATTTACGTCCTACTAAGTAATAGTATATACTAAATATATACGTAGTACTAGTAATGCCTATACTAGCTATAACTAAGTTACCTCCCCCCGAGGTTCTATTGCTAGTAATACTAAGTCGCCCTAAGCGCTAACGTCGAGCGCCTTTATACTTATAGTATTACTTTAGCGTATTATATACTTAGTATATATAAATACTAGATTAATATAACTATAGGGCGCTATAATAGAAGTTAGTACCTCCTCTATTAAGCGTAAGCGTATAAGTATAATATATCCTAGATATATACTTTATATATACTAATTATAATAGATATTTAACCTTTATAGCCCTAAGCGTAATCTTAGTAAGACTCCTAGTAAGTTTTTTCTAAGTTATATTTATATATTATATATACTAAATATATATAGCTAAGAAGCCTAAGAAGGCCGCTAATAAGTCTAAGGCTAGTACTCGCTATAGTACTTATACTAACTTAACCGTTATTAACTTTAAATAATATATATATATAGTATATACTAAGATTAATTTTTTTTTATATCTTAATAGATCCTAGCTAATTAATACTTAACTATAATTAAGTATTTATTACTTTATAGTATATACTTAGTATATATAGAGGGTTATTTTTTCTTTACTTTAATATAGTTTTAAATTAGCCCTATTAATATAATAATATTTACGAAATATATATAGTATATACTTTATATATATAAATATAATATATAATATTATTATCCTATTCTTTTCTCTCTATTTAAAGACGATACTATTATAGTATTATAATTTAGCGTTTTAGTTCTATTACTTCCTCTATTTCCTAAAGCTTCCGCTTCTCTTACTCTAATATATATCGTAATATCTAAAGCTCTAGGGTTATATCTATATTTTCCTCCTTAAGCTATTAGTTTCTTAATATATTATTAATATATCGCTATAGTATTAATAGTAAACTTAGTATTAGTAGGTAGCGAGTATATACTAAGGATATATCCTATATATATAAACTAGGTAAGCTAGGAATTAGCGTATTTATTATATATATTAAGGATATACTCTATATATACGGAGCTAATAAGCTTTTATAAGCTATAGGAGTCGATTAACTTATCGATATAATAAGATCCTCGGAATTATAATTATATATATACTCTATATATACTTTATTTACGCCTTATATATCGTCTATATATAGGTTACTTAAATTATATAGTAATTATAGAAGTCGTTTTCTTTATTTAGCTTATTTCTATTACCGCTTCCTAGCTTTTAATAAAGACTAGGATATATATATAATTTATAATATATTTCTCTATCTTATTTAAATATTAGAAGTAAATTAAATATAGTCTTATTAAACTTCTTCGAAGATTTATTAACGAAGTCTATAAAATATATATTAAATATATACTCTATATATACTACGGATATACTTACTTTTATACTATAATTAATAAAGACTACCTAATACCCGAAACCCTATTATCTTTAGCCTAAGAAGACTCTATTATATTAATATCTCTATTAATAATAGCTAAGGCTTCTTATAATATAAGGCTTTCGCTTAGAATTAGAGTATTAATAATCTAAGGCTTTTTCTTCCCTTGAAATTAAGATCTTAGCTTAGGGAATATTTTATATAAATAGTAGATATACGATAGATACTCTATACGTATTTTCGATTCCTAAAGCTTCTAGATATAGTATCTAGCTAGGTATTATCGGTATTTCTTATTAAAGTTATAATTAATATATACTTTATAGAAGTAAAGGATATACTAGAGATATTCTTCCTAGCTTTTCGATATATCGAGACGATATAGATATTCTCCGAGACCTAGTATATTATTAGTATATACTATATATATATAATATATATACTTACTTACTTCTATACTATCTACTATCTATATTAATTATAAGATTAAAGATTATATCTTTAATCCTTAGCTTAATATACTATTAATTAATAGAGCGATTCGCTATTTATAATAATTAGTAAAATACTCGCTAGAAGGCCTCTTAATAACCCTATTACGTTTTAATATTCGTAAAGTAATAAACGAAGGTACTAACGCTTATAAGTATTAGTTAAAGTATAGTATATATTAACTATATATTATATATATATATATACTAAATAGCGGATTTCTAGCTATTTATTCTAAAAATAGTCGTCTCGCTATATACTATCTTAAACGAGAGGTTATATTATAGTACCTTCTAGTTAAAGAATTCGATAGTATAGGTATATATAATATATATAATAAAGAACGTTCTATTATCTTTAATTATAACCTCTCGAATCTATCTCGCTTTATTAAAGGACTCTTAGTCGATTAGGAACTCTGATTATATACTTAGTAGATATAATATAAACTTAGTATATATTAAGGATATATAGAATATCTTTATATTTAATTTATTAAGAAGATTATAGCTATTAAGATAAGATATAAGTTAAGCTTTCTTTATAATTCTTATAACCCTTTTATTATAATTTAAAGTAATATTAATTACTTAGAGTATATTTTGCCCGAATTATAATATTAAGAATTAGAGGTTTAGGTTTACTAGAAGGTTTCCTAGAAAGGTTAAGTATATATTAAGTATACGTTAAGTATATACTATTATAGGTTCTTACTTATTATTAGGCTTATAATGCCTAGCTCCTAGGATAACCCTAGGACGAGCTAATCTTCTAACCTTAATAGGAGATTCCTAGATAGTAATAGGTAATATAAATAGTCTCCTTAATATAATAATATAATAAATAGGAACCGTTAAATAAAATAAAGTATATATTAATTAAATTATACTTTATAGGCCTAAATCTAAACTTAGCCCTAGCTAGATAGATAGTTAAACCCTATATAGTATAAGCTTTATATATATATAAAATATATTCTATATATACTAAGTATATAGATAGCTAGTACTTACTATACTAAGGTCGGCGGTTATTAGTCCGACCTATATAGCTATATTTATCCTAAACCCTAATAGGGCCCTAGTTCCTATAGAGGGCCTTTAAGTATCTAAAGTAAACCCTTATTTAGAATAGGATATAGAAGGTTATATATTATAATTCTTATATATAAATATATAGATATCTAATATATATAACCTAGGATATTAGTATATATTTAATATATATATAATATATCTATAGTATATATATTTATCGAGTCTCTCTTAATATACTTAATTAATTGCCCTCTATATATAAATTCATCCCTATTATAATAAGGCTTCTTAATATTCTAGGACCTCTAGATTATAGTAAATTAAGCCTCTATTTTAATAGTTTATTTAGCTCTTATTAACTTAGGCTACCTCTAGAGCGTTCTATCTTCGCTTCGGAGATATTAGAATTAAGATTTAAGTAAAACCCTATTATAATCTAGTATATATTAAATATATATTAAGCGTATATTCTTATAATACTTAATATTAATATAACGTAAAGAGGTATACTAAATATATCTATACTAGGGATCTATATTAATAAGCTAGAGGTTAATTATTTAAATCTTTTTATAATTAAATCTAGAGTAAAAGTTAATTTAAAATATAGTTAATATATATTTAATATATATATAGTATATCCCTTATTATCTACTTTATATTATATATTATTATATTTACTTATTCCTAAATTATATATTCTATTTAAGATTTAAATAAAATAAAGTAAAGGATTCCTCCTATTAATATTTAAAGATAAAGTAGAATATTAAAATAGTCTTAGACTTCTTAAATAATAATTAAAGGCCCTATATTCTAGAGCTTTATATTAATAAGTTAAATTAAATCCTAAGAAGATTAATAAAAATATAATAAATATTCTATATCTCTTTATTATTCCTAAGCCTATCGTTATAAAGCTTACCTCTAAGCTTAACGAATCTTTACGAATAATAATAAAGGTATCTTCGTTTTCGAGTATTTATATATCCTTAGTATATATTTAATATATATTAAGTATATATAGAGTACTATTTACCCTAGAAAGCTACTTTCTAAGTAGGAATTTACTATATTTATATACTACCTTTAATATATTTAGGAGATAATAATTCTAAGGAAGGGCTCGGGCTTTTAGCGATTCTTCTATTTTAGTTTAATAATTAATATATACTTAGTATATCCTCTATATATAATAAAGTCTTACTATTTCGATTATCTTTAGCTTTATATTAGTTTTCCTTAAGCTCCTAATTATTCTAGTATAATATATTATAGAGGTCTTCTATATCTTCTTTATAGAGGTCGGATTAAGAGTCTATATTAGGCGAGGTCGTCGTTATACTTATATAGAATATATATTAAGAAATATATTATATTAAGAATTTTTGTTTTTTTTCTATTCTTATATATACTTAGCTTATACTTAGGATATATTGCCCTTATACTCGCTTAAACTACCTTTTCTAGATAGTACTATCCTCAATGTATAGGGCCTATATACCTTAAATTATACATGCTATTACCCCCCCGAGGTTTCTCCGGATTGGGGGGGGTGAACTTGAGTCTTATACCTCTGAGCTGCAACCCGTGATAAGGCAATGCAGATGAAGAAGCGACATCATTTATCAGCAAGCAAGAATTGTCGGCAATTGACTGAGAAGGAGCCAGCAAAAATGCTCAATGCCCCGAGCCAAAAGGTCGATTGCGAGAAGACCAATCCGGCGGTCATTGCCAAAACCTTTCGAGGTGCCTCTGATGCATCGAGTAATGGACCAGCGATTTCCAGGCTGCAGCATTCGACACTGGAAGACAAAAATGCTAAGTCGTTCTCCTTCAGCCTCCAGGGCATTTTAAGTATACCTGTTCGAGTCAGGACGCCCGTTGTAGAATGCAGCGGGGCCCGCTCTTTCAGCGCTTCGACAAAACCATGGACAGATTTGGCCCCCTTTTCCCAGGCAGCCGCATTAAGTCTTTGACGATCCACAAATGCATGCCGGCATGCCCCATCGGCCAGCCTCAGAACACCCACTCAGCCGCCGTACAATTCGGCTGCCTGCTACGCCCCATCGTCTCCCTTGCCCATACGAGCCCACTAGGTTCCAGGATGAAAGCTTCCGCACGTTCACTGCAACTTGCAATGCCGCCCGCCATGCCGAGCCCCTCTGAACGGTTGAGGCTGGGCCTTCTTTGTCCTGACTGGCTTGCCATCGAGTTGTGGTATGCACAAGTCATAGCGCCCGGGCCGAAAATGTGTTTAGAAGCGACTCCTCCCTTAAGTTGACCGTCTGTTTTTCAACATCATTTTCCTCATTTGTTTTGCTCAGTACAATTTAACATTCACTCACTCCTCATGTGCGCCTGAAGTTCTTTCTGCATCAGTTACCGCTTTCTGCAGCTGTCATCATGCCTTCAGGCATTCGGCTCTGGGTCCGACAGACCCAGGCCTTGACCAACAAGATCTTCCTCATTACACTAAAGCGACATTTGCTCTCGACTCTGATACGAGCCCTCGTCATTCCCATTCTAGTTGTCTCTCTGACATTGGGACTCCAAAAGTTCACATCTTCAGGCAACAGGTTCGGCGTCGGCAGCCCGTCACCCGCTGCGACACTGTCCGACGTTATCCCTAACAACGCGAAACTCTTCTTCATCCAGTCCTCCGACGCAGGTAGCGATGTCTCGGCAGCCATCAAGACCATCACCGATTCTCTCAAGAGGAAGCCTATCGTGCAGATCCTAAAGAGCGACGACGAGCTGGAGCAAAAGTGTCCGACAGACATCAACGGCCGCACGGACTGCTACGCCGCCGTCACCTTCAACGATTCCCCCCTCAGCAGCAACGGCGCCAATCAGTGGAACTATACCCTCCGCGTCAGTTCCTCCAAAGTTCCCTCCGGCTTTAACATCTTCAACTCCAACAAGGCGGCAAAGAATCCATATGCTCCGCTGCAGCTTGCCGTGGACCAGGCCATCACCAACTCGACGACCGTTCCGGATATGTACATGTATACGCGGACGACACCGGAAGATGATGCCACCCAGAAACGCAAAGAGCTTCTCGACGGGATGTTTTCTGGGCTCAGTGTCGTGTGTTTCATCAGCATGCTCTCTCTCGTCTATCACATGGTGGGCATGATAGCCGACGAGCGCGAGTCGGGCATGGCACAGCTCATAGATGTCATGGGTGGTGGTGCTGCTGCCGCTCGCGTCTTGAGCTACCTCATTGCTTTCAACATTATCTATCTCCCTTCGTTTATCATCATGGGTGGAGGTCAGTTTTGGCAGTGACCCTAGTCCCCCAGTCCCCTTCCCAGCTGACCAACTCGATCAGTCTTCTCTAGTCTCCTCTTTCCATCCTCGAGCGCAGGAATCCCCATCCTCTGGCAGGTCCTCACTGGCTGGGCCCTTACCAGCTCTTGTGTTTTTGGTGCCACATTTACCGTTCGATATTCCGCCATCTGCGCTGTCGCCGCCATCGTTGGTATGGCTGTCTTTGCCATGTCGATAGATACTTTGAAGTACCCCATCGACTCATCAACCGCCATCGGCTTCTCCGTCGTCTTTCCCAGCTGCAGCTACATCATTGTTCTCAACCTCATGGCTCGCTTTGAAAGGATCGGAAGGCCGATCGATATCTTCGCACCAACTCCTATGAACGGAGTTGACATGGAGGTCGAGATGGCCACCGTTGGAACACTCCTTGAATACCTCGTGTTCACCATTGTCGCCTTTCCTCTGGCAACCATCCTCATCGAGAGGTGGACGCAGGGAATTAGCAACAAGGGTCGCAAATTCAGTGGAGGAAACCAGGCAGATGATGGGACAGCCCTACAGGTCAAAAGCCTGACGAAAAAGTACAGTGCCCCGCTTTGGAAGCGCATCTGCTGCTGTTTCTGCTGCGGCCGGAACCGTCCCTTTGTTGCCGTGGACAACCTGGACTTTACAAGTCAGAAGCAACAAATCCTCTGCCTGCTAGGTATCAATGGCTCAGGAAAAACAACAACCATGGATCTCATCACTGGAAGGCAGAAACCCACAAGCGGGGTGATCGAGATCAACGCCGCATCGTCACAGATTGGTAAGCCCTATCGCTCCTCGTCCTGGAACCTGAGCACCGCTGACTTTGACACCAGGTTTCTGCCCGCAACGAAACATACACTGGGGGGAGTTGACTGTTTTCGAACATGCCTACATCTGGAACATGATCAAGGGAGGGTCGGCAACAAGGGCAGAGCTGGAACAACTCGTCGACTCATGTGATCTGAGACCCAAGATGAACAGCCAGGTTGCCACACTGAGTGGAGGGCAAAAGCGCAAGGTGCAACTTGCATGCATGCTTGCTGGAGGAAGCACCATTTGCCTCATGGACGAGGTGACTACTGGAATGGTAAGATGACAGTCTTGACATTCAGTATTCCGGACTAACCATGAATAGGACCCTGTCTCTCGACGAGCCATCTGGAATATTGTCCTTGCCGAGCGGTCGAGGCGATCCATGATTCTGACGACACACTTCCTCGACGAGTGTGAGGTCCTCGCCGATCAGGTTGTGGTCATCTCGCGCGGCCACCTCAAATGCCACGGGTCGCCAGCCGAGCTGAAGAACATGCACGGAGGAGGATACCGTGTTCGTGTTCCGCAGGTCAACAATGTTCCCCAGACCAGCTACCCGATGGCTGTCTATCAGGGCGAGACGATCTATACCGTTCCGGACTCGACATCTGCCACCAGACTTCTGTCATCACTCGAGGCTGCTGGACTGTCTGACGTTTTGGTTACCGGTCCGACCATCGAAGAAGTTTTCCTTCGCGTCGCCAACGAGCCCGAAGCGCTCGAAAAGAGGGGCACAGGCCTGTCTGATCTCGCGCCCTTGACCATAAGTGGCGAAGCATCCGATGGCCAGCTATCCTCCGGCACAAGCACCACGTTCCTGCAGCAGCTCATGGCACTTACGATCAAGCGTCTGACCATATTGCGAGGCAATTATTGGTGGTACATCCTGGCCTTAATCATTGCTTTGCCGTTCTCGCCAACGTTCACGTCGATGCTGAAATCGACAGACATGGACTTCAACACCGTCCCGTATGAGCTGCCTCTCTGCAGTGACTTTGAGCCATCCTTCTTCGACGAGCCGTCCGCCGTCACTCTATCGTACTACGGAAGTATGAAACCAGGAGATGTCTCGATGATTATTGGCCCGCAGTCGGCACGAGACAGAGTTTTCCGTGCCGTCGACAAGTTTCCCATCGGTCAAGGGGTTAATACGACGGACTTTGACTCTAGATATATTTTCCAGAACGGCTACGACAATTTCCTAAAGCGTGTCCACGACAATGCTTCAAGTATTCTCCTCGGTGCGATCTACATGGGCGACGGGTCTGCGAAACCAACAATCGCTTACAACACTGAGCTCGGCTACGACTCACCGGTAACGATGCAGAGCCTTTGGAGCCAGGCACAAAGCGGAGCACCCATCGAAATACAGCTCGCATTTTTCACAACCTCGCTTCCTGTTCGTCATCATCCATATATGATCAACCTTTTCTTCGTAATTACATACTGATACTACTCCTAGATCGACGCTGATGCAGGCCAGCTTCCTGCAATTGTAGGTGCTCCGTCTCTCATCTGTCGTGATTTGTGCTGACAATACCAGCTCCTTGCTCTCATGCATTCGGTTTACCCTGCTTTCTTCGCCCTCTATCCCGCGTTTGAACGACTTCAAAAGATCCGAGCCCTCCAGTACTCCAACAATGTCCGTCCCCGCCCACTCTGGGTCTCTTACATCATGGTCGACATCGTCATAGTCACCATCGTCGCCGCGCTCGGCACACTTGCCTTGGCCATGGATGTGAAGAATTGGTACCATCCAGCCTTCATATTCCCGATCATGTGGCTCTATGGCATCGCGAGCATGTTGTGGTGCTACATCATCTCTCTGTACACCAGGTCGGAGCTGGCCGCCTTTGCTTTTTCCGCTTGCATCATGGTTGTTGCATTTATCCTGACCATCGTCAGCTTCTCGGTACGTTGGAACCTTCTCCCGTGAGTCTCCTCTTGCTGACCATGTAGCTTGCCATCAACAACCCCAGCTTCGACCACCCCAAGCTCGTCATCGACGCCGTCTCCTATTCTTTGGGCCTGCTTTTCCCCATCATGAACCTCTACCGAGCCTTTGTCGTCGGCCTCAACATCTGGCTTGTCACCTGCCGCGACTTCAAGCTCATCGCCAACCCATGGTCATTCAACGCATACGGCGGTCCCCTCGCCCTCCTCATCATCCAGGTGCTCTACCTATTCCCCCTCCTGCTATGGCTCGATGGAAAAAACTCTTTCTCCATGCCATGGGGCAAGAAGAAGCACGTCGACAGCGAGGAGTCCGTTCCCGGCGCGCCGCAGGATATTGAAATGAAGAGCATGCGAGTAGCCAGCTCGGAGAAGAACCTCCTTTCAGTGGAGCACGTCACAAAGTCGTTTAAAGGCAAGCGCGCCGTTGACGACGTGTCGCTGGCCATGGCCGAGAGTTCAGTGATCGCACTGCTTGGCCCCAATGGTGCCGGGAAGACGACCCTGACAAACATGATGCGCGGCGAGATGGTGCCTGACTCTGGCCGTATTTTCGTGCAGGGCCTCGATGTGCAACAGGACACACAGGCTGCGAGGCGACATATTGGCGGTACGTCTGGTTTTTCTGGCAAGGGTTATGGAGCGTTCGCTAACGAATCAAAGTCTGTCCACAATTTGATGCTCTGGATAAAATCACGGCCAGGCAACAGTTGGAGTTCTACGCCCGCATCAAGGGCATCAAGAACATGAAGCGCGATGTCGATTTTGTCATGGCTAGGGTGGGGCTGGCGCCGCATGCCTCTCGTCTCACACATAAACTGTCAGGCGGCAACAAGAGGAAACTGAGTCTCGCGATTGCGCTCCTGGGTATGCCGAATCCTCGCTGTTGACGTATCCAAATGCTAACAAGTCGCACAGGTGACCCCGAAGTTCTCATTCTGGACGAGCCGAGCTCTGCGATGGACGCCATCGCGAAGCGTGAGATGTGGAAGATGCTGTCATCCATTACGCCAGGACGTTCTGTTCTCTTGACGGTACACCTAACCACGGGTCGTTTGAGCCAAAAACTAGATGCTAACATTGACAACAGACACACTCCATGGAAGAAGCAGACGAGCTTGCGACCCGCGTAGCCATCATGTCCAAACGCGTCCTCGCCTTCGGCACAAGCCAAGAGCTCCGCCAGCGCTACAGCAACGTCTACGACGTCCACCTCGTCCTGGCCACAGCGCCAGGCTCCACGCGCAGCGAGATGCACAAGATTGAGTCCTGGGTGCGCCAGGTGTTCCCGGAGGCATCCTTTGACGCGGCCAGCCTTGGTGGACAGGTACGGTTCGTCATGCCCGTCGGGGCCGGACCTTCGCCTGATGGGAGGAGCACGGTAAGAAGGTTGATGGAGACGCTGGAGGAGCAGAAGGCGAACCTTGGGCTTGCCCATTATACTGTTGGAATGGGCACTCTGGAGATGGTTTTCTTGAATATCATTAGGGACAGCGGTGCGGCAGAGGAGGAAGAGCAGGACGGGCCCACCCCAAGAAGAAAGGGCTTGAGGCGACTAGTGCCGACGTTTACGTCGGGTGGACTATCCTTTTAAGCTAGACACGCATGATTTCATGACGTTTTTCTTTGTCAAGTTTCATTGGATCATACCTGCTTATCTTTAAAGATGACATCCCATGGTGTTGACTGCCAGCCAGAACTTCATGCCTGTTGCGACCCGTCGAAAGTGGTATGTCCCAATTGCTCGGGATGGGGTTTCTGACAGGGCTTCAAGGTACATGGCTTCAATGCCGTCCACAAACTTGGCCATTAATTCCTGCTCATTCTCGTCTGTCCGATCCTTCCATCATCCGTCTTTGGAAGCATATTCGAGGGACCAAATCTCGATCATGGACAAGACGACATACACAGAGTTGGTAGCTTGGGCGGCGGCAGCCTGCATGTGGGACATCATGGGCATAAATTTGTCGTCCTCGACAAAGTCTCAGGCAAGACTGGCTGCGGTCGTCTCGAAGCTTTGCGCTTCGTTTGCCGTGATCATGGTGGTTCAAGGCGATACGATGTGGTCGGCGTAGTTGATGAGGGCCAAGTCGGGCGTCGGCGTCAGGGGCGCTGTTGCCCGGATTGCCATGCCATTGGCGGCTTCCATAGAAGGCAATGTAAGCGATGATGATTAAGAGGAACTGAAGCGCAGCGTGCACCATCCGTGAAATCCAACGAGAAAGCAAGACTCAGAAGTTGATCAACCCCTGTGGCCGTGGGCAGCCTTCGTCATGGCCCTCGATAGTTATGGTGCTGCATTCAGGGTTCTTGACGTAGTGGGGATTGCTCTCAAAAGGTCCGTGAATCGTATAGACCAAGGTGGGACCTAAAAGAAACTTTTGGCAGCCAGCAAACATCATGCAGCGGGCCTTTCGTGGCAGCTCGGCAACAGCATGCGGGTTTGAATGCACATGCCCGGGGATCGTGTAACCACCATCTCATGTGCACGAGAGCCAGCAGGTCCAGCGATTGCTTTTCAAGCCAGACCCCATCATTTCCCCCAATTTCGAATCTTCTTGGCGTGCGCGACGCGTGGTACTCGGCTTGTTTGCAACACGTGCGCAGGAAATCTGCATCAGAAGTACAGGTTCTCTCTCGACTTGGCCAACGTCTCTGCTTTGCTCATGCCCATTTCCGAGTATGTACTACCATCGTACTCTGAAAGCATGTCGTTTGCGGCCCCCGCATCAGCTTCGGCGGCTGTGAACTGCGTGATGTCCATCAAGGTCTCGTCCGGCAAAGGAGATGCGATGGTTGATGGTTGCGGCGATACACTTCGGGGGATGACTGGATCGACTGGGATCTCATCTGCCCTCGCTGCGCTACCTGATGCCGACGTCTTTAACTGATACCAGGAGAGGAGGTTGTCGCTTGTCCGAAGGGGCATGTTGTCCCACTCGGTGACGCGGTCGACTTTGTTCTGCCTTGGCGTCCAGGAACTCGACGAGGGAGCAGGCCCCGCCATGGCTGATTCGAAAGACTGGCTGTCTACGATGCTGGCGAGAGTTCGACATAGGGCTGATTCGGTTTCTGCGAGCCTGTTCTCGAGCTTGGTTAGGTAGCCGAACGGTATCCCCCTGATAGGCGTCAGCTTTTTCTTTACTCGCGTCTAGAACCCGAGGAAGGTCTTACCGTTTGCTTTTCTCAGGGTAGTGACATTTTGATGGGTATGCATGGCACTGGGAGCAGTATGGTCTGCGGGATGAAGAGTGTCATGTTAGTTGTTGCCTTTGACCCTCAAATGAGGAATCCGTAGTTAAGGGAAGAATGAGCTGACTGTTTTCGGTCACACTGATAAGGTCAAGATTGTTAGCTGCTATTACTCCTATTTCCGTCAAGGGGCATACGGGGGGAAGCGACCAGGCCAGGGGTAAGACGGGGCGGCGGCAGATCAGGGGACTTCATGAGGAGAACGACAACGGGGGGTTAACATACCCCGCGCTTCCGCTGGCGACAGGATTCACACGCTATGGGGCTCAAGGTGATGCCTCCTTCTTGGCTGGATCTAGGGTCCGCCATGGTTGGAGGATTTGGCGGGAACCAGGCAGTCCAGCCCGCCTGTATTTGAGGCAGGAGAAAGTCAGGTCCGGACGGAAGATAGTGCGGAGGCGGGAGGACTTCGGTGGGACTCTGGGGAGGTCGCCGGAGTTTCCTTTGTCCGCACCATTTAGAAAATCGGTGCCAACAATTGGATGGGCGGTCTGAGTCCCACTTGTCACCGCCACATCAGGATGTGTGCCTATCACGTGCTGCCAGCTGGATGCGTCTGGGTGCTGTGCCGATCCCCGTCTCTCGGACAACTTCATGATTCCTTCCCTACCTTACCTTACCTTGCACCATGTTCCTTTGGCCGCCTGCCGCTATCAATGACAAACCCTGTTCGCCATCCACTCGGCCGCCAGGATCTTTGTCAATCGTCTTGTCCGATACTGCAGAGGGAATGAAGGCCTGAGAGCTGCTTGTCGCGTGTCCAACAGCGACAAGGGCATCGCCTCCACCAAAGACTGCAAGACGGAGGCTGTGGTCCTTAGCTTGGGCCTTCCGACTACTGTCGGAAGAGTCCAAACCCGCTTGGCCTTCTGGAATTACTCAACATCAGCGTCGTAGTCGACATGGAAGGCATTGAGTCTCCCGTCGCCTCCTCTGAGTCGGGTACTTTCGGACTAAGTCCTGCCCATTCACACCTCAACCAGTCACGCAAGCGCAAGTTCTCCCAAGCCGTCGAACCGCCTGCTCGAGAATATGGCCTTATGCGAGACACGGGCCGTCATGATACCTCAAGGTTCGTTGGTAGTGCCAGTGGCATCCACTTCATCCGGGGCGTTTACCTCCGCCTCTCACGCAAATCTGCATCCAGAGCCGGTAGCGCCGCAGGCATCAACCATCTTGTACCCGGAGAGGACGATCAGCTCCAACCGGGCCAGACATCTCGTGAAGGAGGCCAGCAATATCTCTGGAAAGACCATGAAGTCGCTACTGAGACGGAATCTACAGAGGCATGGCCGAGCTTTGAGCAGCTCGTCACCTGGTCCAGAAGCTACTTCCAAGCATGGCATCCCACCCTACCGTTCCTGAGTGCGCCTGAAGTCCTGGCCATTTTTGAGAAAGTGAGCAACAGCGGCATATCGTCCGTCAGTCATCTCGAGCAATCGATACTTCGTTCCGTCTTCTCCATATCACTGGCAGACAGCAGACAGTCAACTCCCTTCAGTCAGCCACTTCCGCCGTCACTCGTCTTTCACACCATTGAGGAAGCCATGTCGGCGTCCCAGTTTGCCCTCTACCAGCCAGCCTCACTGCACGCGACACAAGCAGCACTCAGCATCCAATTGTTTCTCATGTCCATGCTCCGACTCAATGCGGCTTCCCGACTCGGCGGCTTGATTGTACGTATGGCCTTTCACCTTGGCCTTCACCCTTGCCCGTCCCCATACCCATTCTTCACAAAACAGGGAGCGCACATTCGACGCCGTGTCTTCTGGTCGATATACTGCAACGAACGCTTTCTCTCCCAGTCTCTGGGTCTCCCACTCGATATCAAGGATGATGATGTCGATGTTTGCTATCCAGGGGAGGAAATACACTCGACACAGGTCGAGGCCGAAGACAACCGGCTGCAGCTCCTGACATACTTGGCAAAGCATGCTCGAATACGAGGTCTCATTCTTGAGTTGCGAAACAAGTCAGTTTCCAGCCGCGACGACACACCAACGCATGAAGGCTACGTCCAAGCAGAGATGGCCCGCTGGTCAAACGAGATTCACGACGCACTTGAAGACGAAGACAGCGACGGCGAGCAGCCCGGCGAGGACAACACGGAGCCACCACTGTCTCCTGGCCATCGCATTTACCTTTCGTTACTGAAATTTGAGTCTAAGATCTCTCTCAACCGACCGATGATGGCATCTGATCCTTCCAGTGGCTCCTACTGCGCAGGCCTCCAGAACTGCATCTTCGCAGCCAGATCAATTTTGATCGCTCTCAAGAAACATCAGGCTCGCCATAAAACCAATGGCAAAGACGGGAACGCCTTGTCTGACCCAATTCTTTGGCCTACGAACACAGGCGCCATATGGATCAGTTCTTTCATCCTGATCTATGCAGCATCTGAGCGGCAACTGCCATTATCAAGCGCATTGCGGTTCGTCGTTCCTATTGATTGTATGTGAGTGCCTGACTGACGGAGTTTCATCCAGACATGTCGAAGCAGGGAAGGATATGCTCCGCCATATTGCCGCTCGAGAAACAGTTTGGCCAGAATACTGTTTGTCTGCAATTGACGAGTTGACTGCGGCTGTGCGGGAAGTGACCATTCCCAACTTCATGCCGGGCAATGTCCCGCCGGGCGCACGGCACTCAACCTCGCAACAGCAGTCTCGAGGGCATGGCAACTCTACAGGTCGAAGCCGCCGTTCTGATTCCACATCTGTTGCTCGCCCGGCTTCTGCCCATCCTCGTCGAAATACTACGGGCTTCTCGCCCACACTGGCTACTTCTTCCGGCATGCCTGATGATCCATCCACTGGTGCAACGAACACGCGAGAGAACGGAGCTGACAATCTGTTTTTTGGTGAGAGGAATCACGACAGCAGGCCGGTGAGGAATGATCATAGCGAGCCACTGCAGTGGCGACAGCCAGCCGGCTCGACCACGTCTCCCCTCAACCCAAACGCGTGGCAGATGCGAGCTCCTCAGCAAGAGCCCGGCGGGCCAGGTCGCACAACGATGTCCGGTCTTGGTGGGCAGCAGATGTCCGCACCCGTAGCAGGCGGACCGTTTGCATTCTCACAGCAGGAATTGCTGCCCGGGGAAGGGCAAGAGTCGATGGTCTGGTATGATCAGCTGTTCGCGAACTCGCTCGGGGCTATCGACTACCCATACATGGCGGCGGCACAGTTTGACTCCTCTATTGACCCAACCTGGTCATATTTACGATAGTTGTAATTTCAAGCCATACTTGCAGAGGCAAACGGAGTCGACAATTGAGATGTCTCGACCTCAATGCCTGTTTCTACCGTGTCGAGACGTGCACAGTAACATCCGAATACATTTCTCGGTAAGAGCGGAGCGATACAAGGTCGAGTGATTAAACTTAGAGGCGCCAGTTCAAATGCCAACTCGAGCGAAAGGGCTTCTCGCCAATCGCAATAGATAGAGTCAATAATGCACCCCGATTAAATATAATAAGTTAAATTATTAAATAGCTAAATAAATAGACTAATTTCCTATAATTAAATAACTAAATCTATAGTATTTCGATATTTAGATATTTAATAAACGTTTAAATACGTATTCAGGCCTAGAATATAGCTATTCCGAGCCCTAGGACCTATAAAAAGGCCTATCCGATTAATTAAAAAGTCGTACTATTAATAAGAAGGAGTCTCTTATTAATAATATAATAATGCTAATAGTAGGATTCGAACCTATAACCTCTAATAGGGCATTAAAGATCCTAATTAACTAGGCTATTAGCTTCTATTAATATCTATAAAGAAGACTCTATTTATATTATTTAATATACTTATACCTATATATATAGGGTATTAGAACCTAGGGTAATTCCCCTAAAGTCGTAATTCTATTAATATAGTAATTCTACTAACGTAGCTTACTTATAACGTCGCTACGATAGCTCCTACGCCTTTAGGGCTATTCTTATATTATTATTATCGTCGATATATCTTTTATTATCTTTAGAACCCGCCCCCCTATTTCTTACGCTTAGCTCTCTAAATTAAACTACTCCGATCCCGACCTCTTTATAGCTATTTAATATAGCCGCTATTTTACCCTCGATATTCTTATTATAAAGAAGGGCTCTAGAGGCTATATAAACTAGATTAAGGATTACGGGATCTTTATAGCGGAGCTCCTTAATAAAAGGAATATTTTCAATAAGAGCTTCTAGATCTATAATCTCTATAATAAGAAATAGGATCTAATACTATTTAAAGCCTCTATAACGACTTCTTCGAGCCTCTATTTAAAGAAGAGATATAAGATATTCGAGGGATCTTTAATAGAGGATATTTCCTAGAATTCTTTAGATATTTCTCTTCCGCTTTATTTATAATATCCTATTATTCTATTAAAAGCTTAAATAGAAGGGCTAGAAGAGTTTACTTTTAGCTTTATTATTAATATAAATTAGCCGTTTAATATTTTTAATAATCTATTCTTATATTATTTATTATTAAATTTAAATCCGAATATATATAATAACCTCTTCTAAAATCGAAGGAGTCTATATATAAAACTTAATCGAGTCTTTATATAGAAGAAGAAGTAGATATAAATAGAACTTTAAGCTTCCTTAATAGATATTTATCTCTTTTATAATTATTAGACTTCTCTAAATCGCTTTAAGATATTTATAGTATTTATATACTATATTAATAATTAAGGGTAATAATAATAGTATCTCCTAGTATTTTATAAATAGCTAAATACTTATATAAATACTTTTATAGTTAATATTATTATAAATATTATTAAGAATTAAAATATTATTAATCTTATTAATATTCTAATCTCTAATAAAACTTTAATAAACGATATTTATATTTATAAGCTCTTATATATTCTTTACCCTAAACTATATAAAGAAGATACTATTAAATATTAATTATAATATTATAATTATATATTTAATTTTATTAATTATATATTCCTTTATAATAAGGATAGTAAGACGTTTAAATAGGAGTCTTAGTCTTTTAAAGATAATAATAATCTTAATAATATCCTACGCCTCTAATACAAGAAGGGCTTAATAGGAAAGCTTTATAATATCGTTAAATAGATAAGATCCTCTTTATAATAGAATAAATACTTTTAATATATTATAATAGAGGAAGTTTAAAATTAAGAGTTCCTCCTCTATTAATAAATAATAATAGAGCTTTAATTATTATTAAATAATAAGATTTAATAGAATTTAATATATTTAATATTCGACTAAGCTCTAAAGAAGAAGGGCGATATTTAAGGCTTCTTAATTAGAAATATATATAAAGTTAACCTTTATAAATAAGTTCCTATTAAAGATTACCTCCTCTTTAAAGATTAGCGCTTTTTAATAGAGCTTTATATTACCCTCGAGCCCCTTTATTAATAGATAATATAAATATAAGGATAGAGTAAAGATAGGAGCTATAATACCCTCTAGGAGGTTCTTATTAGAATAGAATATATCCTAGAGAGGATAGAGGAATAGAAAGCGTTTTTTAATAATCCGAATAGTAATAGCTAGTAATAGGAAAAGTAGGCCTCTTTAAATACTTATAAATAAATATAATATTAACGAAATAAACGACCTATATTACTTCTAATTAATTAAGTATTTCTAGAATATATCTATAATAAATATATAAATATACTATAATACTTCGAGGCCTTTATTAAAGATTTATAGTACTATTTCTATCTATCTATTATTAATATATAATAGAAGTTAAATTAATATTATATAAAGCTTAAAGAGTCCCCTCTTTATATAGCTATTATAATCCTCTACCCTAGCCTTAGATATTAAAAGCTTTAAATATAATAATTAAGCCTAGAATAGCTTATATAGCTTTATTATATATAATAGAGCCTCTATTAATAGTAGGAGTACTAGTATTACTCTCCTTCTATATCCTCCTTGAATCTTTAAAGAGATTATAGCTAAGGTAGCTTTAAATAGCTATAGGACCTTTAGCCTATAACGCCCCTAACGAGCTTCGATAACTAGGTATAGAGTAGGTATTAGAGAGTTCTAGTATTTAATTCTAAGCTTAATAAATATCTTAGCCTTAATCTCTTATAGGACTCTACTATTAAAGACCCTATTACTTAGTAATTAGGCTGCTAAGAGGTATATCCTATTATTAATAAGTTCGCTTTTAATATTTTAATAATATTTACGATATCGGTAAACTATAAGAAGGCATTTAGCTTCTCGAAGCTAACTCTAACGTTATAGAGGTTAGGAATAGCTTTAGATATACTAGAAGAGCTTTAATACCTTAATAACTAGCTTCGTTAAGGAGCAATTCAGCTAGGAGGATTATATTAAAGCTCGATAATAGCGAATCGTCTTAATACTACGGTATCTAGGTCTTAGGTAGGCTAATAATTATCGTAATAGCTTCATTATTAACTAAATAAATTAGATATTTATAAATAGGACTAAATAACTAAATCCATCGAATTTAGCGGACTAAATAACTAAATCCGATACCTATATTTGACTTATTTGGTCGGGGTGCAGCACTGGACAGAGTGGACAATCAGGGAAGTGTCATGGCGTTACTTAACTAGCATTCATGGGATCAAGCCTCTTGAAAAACGCCTTGAATTCTAATCCATCTAGATAGTCCCCGCAGTACTTTCTATCCAAGCATGACATACTCAAGGTGAAGCATCGGCGGCCACACGAATCGTCCAAATCCCCACGAACGCCGTGATCCGAACGATGCCACGCGCATGCAGAGCCGTGCTAATATGCAAAGCGCATACCCGAAGTGTTTCCCGCGCGGTCCATCTTCTTGTTCTCGTGAATAAGCCAGAACCGCAGCGCCCAGGTGCCGGCGATGCAGGCAAACGCAAACGCGGCGTTGCTCGCCATGGCGGTGAGGTAGCGCGGGCCGTCGCTCTTGGGGTAGAGGTAGGCCGTGTAAATGTACGAGGCGTTGGCGACGACGTTGACGATGGACAGGCTGACGGCCTTCTTCTCCTGGGTCTGGCCCAGCGTCGCCGAGACCCAGCCGAGGACCATCGAGTTGATCGAGTAGGCGCCGGCGGTGAAGAGGAAGCACGAGACGTAGCGCGCGGCGACGTTCATGGTGGCACACGAGATGACGAAACCGACAATGGCGATGCTCATGCCGATGGTGATGTGCCAGGTGCGCTCGTTGAAGCGGCCCGACGACATGCCCCAGAGGGAGCCGAAAATGCCGGACACGAGGTAGGGCGGGCACGTGAGGACGAGGGTCATGGTGCGGCCGAAGCCGAGCGAGCCGACGACGGTCGGGAAGAAGTTGTTGAAGGAGCAGGCGCTGAGGTGCATGTTCTGGATGAAGCAGAGGGCCCAGAGGCGCGGGTCGCGCACGGCCTGCATGAAGCCCGCCTTGGCGCCCTTGCTCTCCTCGAGGCCGACCGTGTCGCGCAGCATGCGGTCGTGGGCGAGCTGGCGCTGCTCGGGCGTGAGCCAGCGCGTCGTCAGCGGGCTGTCGGCGAGGGTGAACATGCCGATGATGGCGACGCCAAAGGTGACGCAGCCCTCGATGATGAAGAGCCACTTCCAGCCGGCGAGGCCGTGGTTGCCGCTGACCGTGTTGTAGACGGCGGCGGCGATGAGGCCCGAGAAGGACGTCGCGAAGATGTTGCCCGAGTAGAGGATGGCGAGGCGCGTGGCGATCTCCTTGCGCGTGTAGAAGATGGACAGCATGTACAGGGCGCCCGGGTAGAAGGGGGCTTCGGTGATGCCGAGGAAGAAGCGGACGGCGACGAGGCCGGCGTAGTTGTGGACGAGGGCAGTGCAGGCGGAGACGACGGCCCAGGTCATCATGCAGATGCCCATGTAGATGGACGGCCGGACGTACTTGGACGACATGAGCATGTTGGAGGGGACCTGCATGAGGAGGTAGCTGTTGGGAAGGTTAGCAATGATGGTTCTTGCAAGTATTTTCGGCTGTGTTTTGAGACTGACCCGACGAACAGGATGGAAATGCACGTGTTGTACTGCGATCCAACAAGACCGAGATCATCTTCGAGTCCGTCAAGTCTAGCCTGGGCAATGGCATTTCGGTCGAGCTGAGACACAGTGTTAGGTCGTACACAAGGTCAAAAGACTGCGGAAGCAACTGACGTAGTTGAGGAAGTACATGGACCACAGCGTGGGCATGATATGCCAGTCGAGCTTGCGCACAAGGGCAATTTCCTCGGGGCTCGTCTTCTTGACGGCGCCAGAGTAATCAGCGCCCTCGCGGGCCAGGCCGTCCTCGGGATCGCCCTTCATGATAGAGGCCTCGACAAAGTTGTCGATGGGCTTGTCGGAGTCGCGAAGCGCAGCCTGCTGCTTCTCAGAAGACATGTTGAAGAGGCGACGGAGGAAAAAGTGGAGGAATTGGAGAATGATGGGGACAAGGGATGGTATGAGAACTGGAGGCGATAGACTGGAAGCCAAGTTGTCCTGCGTCCTGACTGAGCAGCAAGAACCCCAGATTCCAGGAGGATGGGCAATGTCTTATACCTGGCGCCGAGATCAGAGCTTCCCCGGAGTTTCTTTGACATGATTCTGGGGTGCGCGGGAGATGAGTTGCGTAGCAGACAAGACTACCCCGGACTTCGAATCTGGGAGGTTTCAATCAGCGCTCCGCGTGGCTGTCTCTGCGGAGGTTGACACGTCCGTGTGCCGCTCCTCTCTGGCGTTCCCCGGCCTTCGGACACCATCAATCGTGCTGTTGATGCGGGGAGTTGGGGGGAGGTACTCGTGGGGTAGCTCATGCCCCTGTCGGACGAGTCACCCAGCTACCGGTGGAAACAAGCATGTGTCATGGTGCAAGTCTTTTTGGATCCGAGACCGCGCGTGCGGGGAATGTCTGGGGCTGGAAGATCTATCCTCGACTAGGCCCTCGACGGGGCGAGTGGTCGAGTTCATCGCAGCTTGGTTTGCCCGGGTCGAAGAATCTTTTGTGGTGGGGTTGAATGGTTCGATGCGGAGTTCGTCATGGGCGAGGCCTGTTGAGGCGGAGAATTCTCCGTCTGCATCTGGGGTAGAGCATTGCGTGTTGACATATCAGACCCTGATGTTCTGCAAACAGTCTCATGCCATGATTTTGAGGTTACGCGGGTTCGTGCCTATCAGGGATCCATCGTACTCATGGGGTTATCCCCTTCCCCGGACAGAATCTCCTGGGTGTTATGTTATTGGGGGGGTCCAAATCATCGTGCACAGCGACGACGGCCTCATTCACTGCAGATTGACCATGTTGAATCTATTCCATATCCAATAGGCGCAAGTCATTCACAGTGCCTCGAGGGTGTATGAGGAATTGCAGCGTTTGTTAAGGAACACATGAGTCAAGCTTCCCCTCAACATCTTCTCGATCCGCTACGTGATCCGCCCCTGCAGGCGGCACTGACGCATCTGATTCTGTCAAAGCCAGTCAAGTCCTCCGCTTCGATGTCTGGTCTGAGTTTTCCATGTACTATCCGCTTACTCTTCAGCATGAGCTCCGAGTGCTTAAAGGTGCTACGTCATTAGATGTGGTGAGGTGAAAGTTCCACGAGGTCGTCGGTCCTTGGGCCAAGTTGACGTTGTGTTGTCATGTTGCGAGTAATGGCCACCAAGCCTTGTGATTGTGTCGATTGACTCGTCGCTGCTAAGAAAGTCAACATCACATGGGAAACCAATTGGTCAGGACTTCGTGATATATAGCGAGAACCATGCTCTGGTGGGAGCTCGGGAGGCAAAGATTACAATGCAGCGCCTTGGTAATTAGCTATGAATTTGGACTCGCTGAAGCCAGAGTCACAACCATGTCTGACTGCCGGCCAAATGCATTTGCGGTGGAACAACGCAGAAACAAACTGCGTCTTGCGACCACCGGTGAGGGAGGGTGAGGAGCTTGACATGACACACAGGCCACTCACTAGCAGACAGTCCTCGAAAGCTGACCTCTGGCAATGTCCGCAAGGGCGGAAGATGAATATGCCACGGTGTATTCTTTATCCGCGGGCTTTTCTTCATGCGCCACCCCTCATCCCCACACCTCCAACCCGCTCCGCACGTAGTCCGGGCTCCCCCGCAATTGCGGTCCCCCGGAACTTCATGTTGGTGCCGGCCGTTGTCGGGAGGGCGATTGACGATCAACGATTACAAAAGAGATCGTGTTCAGTACGTTTCCCCGTTTGAACTATCCCCTCACCAAACATTCAACGAGTGGCGAGCCTCGACGGTCAGAATGGCGCCGGCAGCGGTCACGTAGGCCTTGTCGGCGATGACGGCGGCAGCGCCGAGGTAGGCCGAAACACCGACACCCTCGAGAATGGCTGAGAGGCCGAGGAAGGACTTGGCATCAGTGGAAGGGAAAGCAAAGGTGGGCTCGGGGATAGCCTTGTCACCGAATGCGCCGGCGTGGAAGCCAACAGGTGTCTTCTCTTCAGTGTAGATGGTCTGAAGGTTCTCGGTGAGGCTGGCGTCCAGTACGGCACCAGTAAGCTCCTCCTAGGTGTAGATGGACAGGCCCTGCTCGTAGAACTTGCGCTCAAGGAACTCGAGCGTGAGGGCGTAGTTGAGGATGTCAATGTCACCTCCGGGGAGAGGGTCGTAGTTGTCCTTCTTGACCAGAGGGACGCCGAGAACAGAGCCGGCCGTGGAGGCGGCGAGGAGGAAGGTAGAAGTACGCATGATGACTGATATTCGAGTGGGGGTGAAAAGAGTGTAAGCTGGGTTGTATTAGGGGGTATAGTAGTATGAGCAAAGTGGTGGATGATGAAGCTATCCTAATTATCTACGTAGGTTCAAGTAACGCTCTTATATACCTTCGCGGGGTCAGACAGACAAGCTGCTGGAGATTCTGCCGTAATCGATCGCAACCTCACTTCAGGCAGATCTGATGTGATCATAGACAAGTCTCAAATTCGATGCCATCTTGACTGGAAGATGGGGTCCGGATGGCATTTCTCCCTTGCGCTATCGATGATCGACTTACCAAGACAAGGGCAATGAAGGATACGCCAAGGCCACTCCGGCTGGAGGATAGGGCGGAGGCCTGCGCTACACTCGGCAAGTAACGTGCCCCTCGACTCTCGCGATGTAGCCAGGGACGCGGGGGAGATGAATGTCTCGTAATTGTTGCTGTCAGTAAGCAATTAGGCTCACAAAAGGTGGGATGGTTGATGGGAGGACGGGCCACAATGCAGGGATGCTCTCGTCGGGCGGACGCTGGACAGTCAACCTCTTCGGGAAAAGCAAAAATGCCAAAGATCTACCCTTAACGCCCCGATCGCCCCCAGTGCAACCGACGGCAGTCCAAATGAGGGTGTCTTGAACCCCACGTGAGCTGCAAGGTAAGAGGAGACATGGACTGTTAGTTGTGACCGATACTGCTATGCCGGGGATCCGGGAGGCTAAGCCTGCCGGATGTGGAGGATACCGAGAACTCTCGGTAAAAGCAGTATCCGGGGTCACTAGCGGCCAGTCGCCATATGTCTTGTTTGGGCAATAGGGGCACAATCACTATGTTAGAATGTATCCTAACGGTCGCGTCATCAATGTTTATCATTCCGCGCGGTGCGAAGGACCTCGCCTCGAAGCCAAACTCGTTTTCGCTCACAGGTGCCACGAATGTTTTCACATCAAGTCGGTTTCCAACTTTGCAAACCATGCTGTTCACAGGCGAAAATGCAGCACCGAACAAGGCACCTTAGGTAAAGTGCTCGATCTTGGGCATGTGAACAGCTTGCGGCGTTTATCATAGCTCCGACGTCTTGATCAAGAGTGGGCGGTTCTGGTCGATGACGTTGATCTTACAAGCGCGGGCCAATGAGTTGGCGCATAATGAACGCATTGGAAGGGTTTTGTTGGAAGTTTTGGGGCTCAATAGAATAATACTCAGCAATCTTTGGTTTCACACAAATCTATTGAGCATCATATCTTCGAATCTGCATCGCCTCCATGGGCGCCGATGGCATCGGCCCGGAGGTTGTGGATGCTGGTGTTGAGGTGCTCAAGGTCCTCGCCGAAACGCTCGACTCGTTCGACCTTGACTTCACCGATTACGACTGGAGCTCCGAGACGTACAAGAAGACCGGCAAGTACATCCCCGACGGCGGCCTCGAGCAGCTCAAGAAGCACGATGCCATTCTCTTCGGCGCCGTCGGCGCTCCCGATGTTCCCGACCACATCTCCCTCTGGGGTCTCCGTCTCGCCATCTGCCAGCCCTTCCAGCAGTACGCCAACGTCCGCCCTACCCGTGTCCTGCCCGGCACACAGTCTCCTCTGCGCAACTGCAAGACTGGTGACCTCGACTGGGTCATCATACGCGAGAACAGCGAGGGAGAGTACGCCGGTCAGGGCGGCCGCTCCCACCGCGGCGAGCTCTGGGAGACCGCCACCGAGGTGTCCATCTTCACGCGCCACGGTGTCGAGCGTCTCATGCGCTTCGCCTTTGAGACCGCCCAGAACAGGCCGCGCAAACTCCTCACAGTCGTCACCAAGAGCAACGCCCAGAGGAACGGCATGGTCCTGTGGGACGAGGTCGCCGCCATTGTGGCCAAGGAC
This sequence comes from Verticillium longisporum, assembly GCA_019188255.1. Lineage (NCBI taxonomy): Eukaryota > Fungi > Ascomycota > Sordariomycetes > Glomerellales > Plectosphaerellaceae > Verticillium > Verticillium longisporum. Next base: position 4,504,428 of record JAETXT010000003.1, on the reverse strand, counting down.
TTCCCCGACGTCACGGTCGACAAGATGCTGGTCGACGCCATGACCACGAGGATGGTCCTGAAGCCCGAGACCCTCGACACAATTGTCGCCACCAACCTCGTAAGCGTTCCAATCCCTTGTCGCACTGTTAGGATCATTTTGCTAACAGTAACAGCACGCCGACATTCTGTCCGATCTCGCCGCCGCGCTCGCCGGCTCCATCGGCATCGCGCCGACCAGCAACCTCGACCCCTCGCGCCAGAACCCTTCCATGTTCGAGCCAATTCATGGTTCAGCATTCGACATTACGGGCAAGGGCGTCGCCAACCCCGTCGCCACCTTCTGGACCGCCGCCGAGATGATGACGTGGCTCGGAGAGAAGCAGGCCGCCGACCAGCTGATGGCGTGCGTCGAGGCCTTGTGCCAGGCTGGTATCAACACTGCTGATCTCGGCGGCTCGGCCACGACCAAGGAGGTCACGGCGGCTGTCATCGCCGAGATCAAGGCTAGGCTCGGCAAGGCGACAAAGGCGGCGCAGTAGAGCGGTGGAGCAATTTGTATGAATTAGATGATTATGAGCTCTTGATAGATTGACAAATCCCAGCATCCCAAAGATTGATATACATTGCACCCAGCTGCTGCCTATCCGCTACGTGAACGTGAGGTTCTTGACGTGCTCATTGGCATACATGGGGAAGAAATCCGAAGTGAGGTACCAGCCCGGCTTGGCCATCTTGTCGTTGATCCCCGGTCCGTTGATGGTGAGGTTCTCAAACTTGACAAACTCGATACCCCTCGTCTCATTGTAGCCTGTCATGATTGCGGTGCCGGCATTGGTCCCCTTGTAGTCGAGGTTTCGGATCGTCACGTTGGAAATCCCGCGACCGGGCGACGTGTTGTACTTTTGGTTGTACATGACCATCATTGTGATGAGCTGGCCGTGCCGGAAGTTCTCAACCCGGACATCCTCGATCAGCACGTCCTTGACGAGGTTGCTGTCGCCGGGGTTGATGGCGATGCACCCCTGGTAACCCATTTGGAACTCCCGGTGGTCGAGGATATCGAGATTCGAAAATGTCAGGTCGGACAAGGTCTCGGGGTTGATTGAGTTGCCATGCGTGCCGATATTGATCGGATGCGCAAGGTCTGCCCAGAGGATGGAGTTTTGGACCGTTACGTTCTGCGTGTCTCCGTAAAAGTCCCACCTGTGCGTGTAGATGGCGATTGAGTCGTCCGATGTTCGAAGGAAGACATTGTCGATCAGGACATTCTTGCTGCTGAAGACGTCGATACCGTCGCCCCATTGCACGGCGCTGAAAGACCGGAGCCCGCTGATGGTGACGCCATCCGACTCGGCAATCTGGGCCGTGTAGTGGCCAGGGTTCAAAACGATGATGTCCTTGATTAAAATGTCCTTGCTCTGCCACGCGGAGATTGTGTGCGAGCTCGACTTGTAAAGCATGCCGTGGCCTCGGAGCGCGGCACCCGTCTGGTTGTCGAAGCTGACTGACGCCTTGAGCACAGCGCCGCCAGCAACGTACAAGGTCTTTCCTGACTCGACAACAATCGGGTCATTGGCGACGTGATAGCCCGGGCCGTAGTACAATGTGTTTGGATCGTTCTTGGCGGCAGATTCGTCGACGATGCTGTTGCTGAAGAGGTGTAGGACATCAAAAACATTCTCCGTTGCGTGAACCACCAAATTCTTGGGCTTGTCCAACGCGAAGGCGATCGAATCTCCGTCAACTGCTGGAACAATGTTGAATGAATCAGGACGGATGCGAGCTTTGGTGATAGAACCAGCCTTGTAAGAGACGGCCACCTCTACCCTGCCTTGAAAGTCAAAGTAGGCCAGCGAACCAGTGTAGGTTGCGGTCCTGCCAGTCGTCACATTGACTTCTTGGTGCCGGGTTTCGTAAATCTCGAGGTCGTGCCAAGCGCCGCCAGGGGATCGAACTTTGACTTCGTACGACGCTTTGCGTGCTACCCCATCTGGGATCGGATAAGTCTTGATGGAGTTGCACGATGCTTTAGCGACTCCGCTGACAAGGGCTGTGGCCAGGAGGAGCCATTGGACCGAGAGTTTGAGGAACATCGTCGCGAGTGAAGACTTGTCAAAGAGCCAAGACAGTTTCCGGACGGGAAAAAGTGATGCGAGGTGACTCAAAGTGCCATGGAGGATGTATGAGGCTCACGATCAATTAAACTTATAGCTGTGTCACAGTCTACAGGTCTGTAGGTTGCGCCGGGCATTACCCCGGATTTCCGGCCTGACATGAGTTCCCCACAAAATGCAACACATCCCGCATTTCTCCAAGAAATGACCCGAGATCAGCTGACTATAGTATAATCCAGCTTTGACTGTGAAGATGATTTATCCACGGGCAATGTACCGGGCGATGCCCCGGTACGTCATTTGGCGGGAACCCGTCACTTCGCTCGGCGACCGGTCCGAAGCTGTCGTCTGACTAGAGTTGACCCTCGACGTGTCGGCGGCACATCACACAATCTGAACGACAAATCTTGGTGGACACCCGATGTTCGCAATAGACGCGGTAGCACTGGAAAGTCTCCGAGGACAAATTTATGCGTTAAACAGCTCAGGTTCAATGGGGGAAAAAATACATATCTGCGGACGCGGCCAATTCGGTTGTAAAGCGTGACTTTTTTCTTCTCCAAACAGTTGCCGTAGTAGTTCAAGCGTAAGCAAACGTCTTTTGAGCAAGCCGACGACATGACTGTCTCACGTACTCCATCGGCTCCTCGCCACTCTTCACGGTCAAGACGTTCCGTTGCCCGGCGTTGGATAAAGGATGCTGAAGCATCACAGCACTAAGGCGATGTCGACGACTGACGAATGCGGTGGATTCAAACCTTGAATGATGCGGGTGCTGTTCACTTTTAACACTGGCGCATTCAAGAACTTGGAATTTGACGGTAATGGATATCGGTCTCGCCTGGCAAGAGGTCCTACGTAAAGGCGTCTGATAAGGCGGCCCGCTACCGTGAAGCAACACACCACTCAAAAGTTCCACAGGCCGTGAAAATGCGCGGCTCTGGCACAGTCTTCGAGGATACGTAGCAGCAACAAAAGTTCCAATACATGCTGCCCGACGGCGCAAACGCCTCCCGATGAAGAAGGTGTTCCTGCTTGTAATGCTGGATGGTAGAACGTCATGTTCGCAAGGGATGCATCGTATAGGAGGCACAGCACTGCAGTGATCATCAACGTCAGAAGTTGGCTATACCGAACCGATGACGGGCCTAAATTTGCTGCCGCCACTTCTTGGCATCTCGGAAATTCCGATGGCGATTTTGGTAATATTTGACTCGTCGTGCCTCAAGTGGCCGCGTTCCGCTGCCATAGATATTCGGCTGACTACTTACTGGCGTCGATTAGTACAGCCAATAGCCTCACCCGGGTCGTGGAAAGTATTGGTCCTTCCTTGCAGCAACTCAAAACATCGCCCTCATCATCCCTGACCTAGAGGCCTTTCAGTGCTTTGGAGGCAGCAATCTTCTAGGTCCTTCAACTCGGGTGCATCTCCATTGCCGATCGTGCTCAGATTGTCAAAGAGCAAGCATGATCTTATCTGCCAAAAATATAAGGAGAACAAAAACACTAGGAGTATTTATAGCAGACTGTTTCGCAACAGCAGGAGATGAAAGAATCATATCCTGCGGAGTGGCCACTTCTCAAGATTTGGCTAGTCATGTCAAGTCGAGCAGTGCAAGGAACAGATGTCCTTCTCAGATCACCGAGATTACATGACCGTCCCTCGTAGATCTGAACGGAATTAGGTGCACCAACAAAAGTTTCGGAACCTCCCCGGGGACGATCATGATCCAGACCCAAACGAAACCGAGGGGTCGGTGGAGAATACTTTTTAAAGTTTCTCAATTGATGGCAGCATCTAATTTTCTCAGCTCCTCTGAACGTAGCATTGTAGGGCTATTGACTGTCATAGCAACTGAGATGATCACGCCAACAAGCGAGTCTCACGCTGTGGCCCCTGCCTCAACATGGTTCACCAACACATTGGTTGCACGAACACATTGGTTGCCAAGTCTGATGAAGTTCTATCAGCCCCTTGACCGGCGGGCCGCATGAGCAGAAAGACTGGGTAGCCAATAATTGCAACTGGACCAACCTCGCTTTTACTTGGATGAGTCGTCGGGTCGACAGCGAGAACAGGCAGGCAGTGATCAGCCGACTGCATTTGCGTTTGTTATTGATCATGTTGGTCAATCACGAGCAAGGCGCCGTACGTGGACATGAGACGCCGCACATGCCGTTCAAGTTTGTTTTCCCATGTAGATCCTCAGATGCCAGCTTCTAGAACAACACGAGGGAGACATGGTGGGGGGCTCCGACGACAGTGCCTTGTGTAGCAGTGCCTTGTGTACCATGTAGCTCCCCGCGCCCCGCAGTCCCGGCTTAGTCGGCTTCTGTCGTGCCATCATCGCCTTTGATGCACAGCGAATGGGCTCTCGCCAATTGCATGTCAACGCAACATGCACCAGACTTGGCACGACGATCGCCAAGCTAGCAGCATGCCGCGTAACATGCACACTAAACGCGATACTCCAATAGGAAGCTGTGTACACGGGGATAGTAAGGCGAGCCAGGGCGTTGCCGACTGCCGTTCAGGTTCGCGCCCGCGAGCTTATCACGAACAAACTACTACCATAGCTCTTCGAAGCTCATTGTGCCGTGTTGCCGCGAGGCACAATTTGACGGCTGGACACGGCTTGCTATCGCCTTCCACCCTGTGCGTCATGTGGTAGCACCTGCAGATGACGCCAGGCGTGCTCCGAATCGCACAAAGCCGGCCGGTGGTAATGACGTGACACTCTGAGCAACCTGGTATAAAACCCCCTCAAGTCCTAGCTTCTCCCTGTGCCAAGAGATTTGACTAGTCAGGCAACATTCTCAGGATGAACTTCAAGCTATTTGGCGTCCTTCTCACTCTGGGGACTCTGTCTCAGGCAGCGTTAACCAGGGTGCCCTCAACGCGTTCAACCACAGGCTCCCGCGCAACTACCAGAAGCGTCACGTCGCGCCTCCGCTGCCGCCAACACTGCCGAAGCGTGAGAAATCCCGATACCTGACCGAAAAGACTGAGAAGTTCGTTGTCGATGGCACTGCCATTCCGGAGGTCACATTCGATGTTGGCGAGTCGTACGCTGGTCTATTGCCCATCTCTCAGTCGCCTAACGAGGAAAGAGAACTCTACTTTTGGTTCTTCCCCTCCACGAACCCCCAAGCTGGCGATGAAGTCGTCATCTGGTAAGCCCGGCGCCTTCCGTCAACTGAGCGTAACTAATATCATCGGCTCAGGTTGAATGGTGGTCCTGGCTGTAGCTCGCTCAGTGGGCTCCTGACCGAGAATGGACCCTTCCTGTGGCAGGAGGGCACGCTTGCTCCCACTCCCAACTCGTACAGCTGGACGAACCTGTGAGTGCATCTTGCTAGCACATTTTAAGCAACAGCCATGCTCACATCGTCCTAGGACCAATGTCATCTGGATCGAACAGCCTGTTGGAGTTGGCTACAGCCAAGGAACCCCTAACATTACCGACGAAGTCGAGCTCGGTCTGGAGTTCATTGGGTTCTGGCGCAACTTCATCGAGACATTTGACCTGCATGGTGCCACGACGTACATTACTGGCGAATCTTACGCCGGCTACTACGTTCCTTACATTGCAGATGCCTTCATCACGGCAGCTGACGACACCTACTACAAGCTCGGCGGAGTCGCTATCAACGACCCCATTCTCGGCGATAGTGCCCTTCAGCAGCAGGCTGTCATTTTCCCCTTTATCGAGTATTGGCAGAATCTTCTCTACCTCAATGACTCATACCTCGATGCTTTGCGGTGGACACATGAGTACTGCAACTACTCCACGTACCTTGACACCTATGGCACGTTTCCTCCTCCTCCAGGGCCCTTCCCAGTCCTGGATGACCCTTATGCGGACACATCCGGTAACTACACCTGCGACATCTTTGATTACGCATATCAGGCAGCTATTGAGCAGAATCCTTGTTTCAACATCTATCACATAAGCGACACTTGCCCCTTCAAGATTTCCCAGCTCGGCATTGTCAACCAGGTAAGACATTGCTGCCGACCAGTTTAACCGAGAAAATACTAACCATTTGTCCCAGGGTGACTATGCTCCCCCCGGTGCTCAAGTATACTTCAACCGCACAGACGTCAAGAAAGCTCTGAACGCCCCCGACGTCGACTGGTTCCAGTGCACCCCCAACAACGTCTTTGGCGGAGGCAACTCGTCTTCTCGAGCCAGTGACACCTCCCTCGCACCGGCTCAGAACGACGTTCTCAAGCGCGTCATTGAGCACACCAACAACACCATCATCGGTGTCGGCCGCCTCGACTTCCTCCTCCCCCCCAACGGTACCCTCTTTGCCCTGCAGAACGTCACCTGGAACGGTGCCCAGGGTTTCCAGAGCTACCCTCAGGACCAGACCTTCTATGTGCCCTTCCATCCCGAATACAACAGCGGTCGTCTCAGCGAATCCGGTACGGTTGGCCAGTGGGGCCATGAGCGCGGCGTTACATACTACGAGGTGCAGTTGGCCGGTCATGAGCTCCCGGGATACTCTGCTGGCTCGGGATACCGGATTCTCGAGCTTCTCGTGGGACGTATTCGCGACCTTGGGGTGACAGAAAGCTTTACGACTCAGAAAGGCCCGTCCAAGGGTAACTGTACCAGAAGGCATTGATGAGGCTTGAGCCATGCGACGTTGCGGGGCTCTTGGCATCTCTGTTTCTCGAATTCGTGCTTTCACTTCATGATTTACATATACTACGATTACAATCTACGACATATCTCGATGCTTCCAATTATTTGCTTGCGAAACAATCATCACCATTGCTGCAGTGAAGTCCAGAACAAAGCCGTGCTTCCTGCCATCCCCTTACTATGGCTTACAAGACAATTCTGGTACAACACAACAATTGATGCTTTTACCAACTTATAGTGTCTCTTAGAAACGCTAGCTTACCTACCTCAGAAGGCAGACGACTTACGCACTGTAGAGCGCACTTTCAAGGGCGTCAAAGTATACACACCAAGAAAAGTCAAGACTGACAGTGACGAGCATCTGAAGACCTTGAAGATCTCGCAGCCGAGAGAAACGAAGTACTCGAGCTGAATTTTTTTTATTGGCCCTTGCTGGGGCGGTTGTCTCCTCAGGCAAGCTTGACCGTGGAGATGGAATGAACAGAGAGGTTGCTTCCAATAAAGAGGCTGACTCCTACGACAAGCTTGAAGAAGCTCTCGGCCAGGTTTCGTGAGAGCGAGACGAGCTTGCAGCGAAGCTCATAGCCCAGAAACCGGACACTAAGTAATTCCTGGGGGGAGGTCTGGAAATTTCTCTCTTTTATGCGGTAGCAGACATGATGATTGAGTTCATTGTTATCTGGGGGCTCGGTGGGAATGGACACCAGGAGGCACGTCGTGGTCATGTTCAGGAAGATGTCACCTGCTTGTAGACAATGGTACTTGATTACAAAACACATCCAAGTCTCTACCCTGATAATCATCTGATAGTCACACGGTAATCACAGCAAGTGCTTGCCAATGCGTTGTCTCCATACCCGTTGGAATGAGATTAGAGGCTCACCTATGGCCAAAGGACCAGAAGTTTCACACAGCTCGTGTGTTGTCCTCGTGGGATCCCGTCGTTGTTTGCACAGTCTTCTCGCCTGGCACGTATTCGTCGTTGCCTACTGCAGGTTCCACGCCTTTCCCCTTCGCTGCCTCAATCTCAACAGCAAGCTCATCCAACCGCGACGTTTTAACGTGTGTGCGCCAGGCCGGGATACCTGAGTTGAACACATCGTCCATCTCCTCAAGCGTAAAGCCCTAGTGGGTGTTAGTCAGATATCCCAACAGCGAGCAACTCTGAGGTTTACCTTTGTCTCTGGCGCGAGCAAGAACATGTGGATGCATGCCAGCGCGTTGAATGTGGCGAAGATGTAGTACATGTTGTAGTTGATGTTCCACAGCAGTGGTGGCACAGCAAACGCCAGAACAGTGTTAAAGAACCAGTTCGTAGCTGTCGCGAGCGAGACAGCCTTGGCGCGTACTTTACTCGGGAAGATCTCGGCAGGGTAGGTCCAGGACACTGGTCCCCAGGTGGTGGCGAAGGTTGCGACGAAGAGATAGGAGCATGAGACAATGGCGATAGAAAGGGGTCGTTGCTCGTAGACAATCCAGGTGACATCAGGGTTGTCAGTGGGGCGTGTCTCATGCGTGTTCGGCTCGCCATAGGCCTGTTGCAAAGCGCCCGAGATGAAGAGCCAGGTCATCATGAAGAAGGAGCCGATGATGAGGGGCTTGCGGCGACCCCACTTGTCGAGGAAGATAATGGCGGGAAGAGTGAGGGCAACGTTGATGATATACTGGACCGAGGCTGTCAGAAGGGGGTTGCCGAGGCCAGCGCCTTGCATGATGTAGACGATGTAGTCTGGATTCGTTAGTACTGATAATCTTCATCGCTAAGACGACTCGAACTTACACATCATAATGTTCATTCCGCAAAGCTGCGACCAAGCCTGCAAACTCATGCCAAGAAGCACGCGCTTGAACATTCTTGGAGCGACGAGTGCCTTGAAACTTGTAACGGCCTGCTCACGTTCGAAGCGTAGAGCCTCCTCGATTTCTAGGTACTGAGCGAGGACCTTGGGGTCATCGGGATTTCCCTTTCCATGGACGTGGACGAGAACCTTCATTGCCTCTTCCCAGCGATCCTTGGACGCGAGCCACCGTGGCCTGTAGGGGCAGAAAAATAGGCCGAGGAATAGGATGACGCCAGGCACCATCTGGACACCCCAGGGGATACGGAAAGCGGCGGTTGACTGCTCGGGATCGGTCGGACCACCATCCGTACCCTCGGCCGCACCATACTGGATGAAGTACTGAATCAGGATACCCCAAGTAATGGCCCACTGCTGCAGCGATACGACGCGGCCACGGATCTCTTTAGGGGCAATCTCGGACTGATAGACAGGGACGATAGCTGAGCATATACCGACGCAGTAGCCGGCAACGATACGGCCTACGCAGAGTAGAGCCACGCCGTTGGCGGCACACTGAAATGTAGCACCGATGATCCAGAAGATACAGGCGATTTGCAGAGAAACCTTTCGAGAGAAACGATCGGCGATAAAGGAAGAAGAAAGAGCACCCAGGAGAGAGCCAACAGGCATGGAGGCAGTGATGCCCCCCTGGCGGTACTCGGTTGGGTGGTCGAAGTACTGGCGATAGGCCTCGGTGCCAAGGACGCCAGACATGGAGGAGATGTCGAATCCGAATAGACCACCGCCTGTAGAGTATTAGTAACCAGCTTCTTTGTGATGGAAAAGACCATGCTTGGCCAGAGGTCGCTCGATAGACATGGTGAGACAATAGGCATCTGCGGTTGATAGACTTACCAATGGCGGCAAAGCCACAGATGGCATAGACATTGCTTGCCTGCCACATATTTCTGTGATGCTGAACATTCACCAGTGTCTTTTCAATACATGTAGAATATGATCCACTTTCTCCAGCGGTGTTGTGGTGGTACTAGGCCTTGAAAGCCCAACACTCCAATTCCGTTGTACGTCCACTCTGTGTAAGATCAAGTTGAATGCAGCTTGTTACCCAGGCACGGCGGGGGGTCTTCACATAATATGTACTTGACTGTCTCCCATCTTGTCCAACCTCGCCATGGTTTGGTCCGGGACCTGGCCCTGAAAGCGACGTTGAGTATGGGGGAGTTGGGGTCTGTCGGTCTCGGCAGTCAGGATTCCACCCCAGTCGTGGGGCGTAGCATCATGCAGCTTCGCCAAACACCCGAGGAAGCAACAAGCAAGGTTGATTGACAAGGATTCATGGTCGATCACCAACAATAGGACATGTTTGGAGCGGAAATATGGCATTTGACCGAATTATATGCGCGGACAATTGTTGACGCTGGCATCCTTCCCCTACAACGATCCATTCGAACAATAAGACCAGGCACCCAACCTTTGATCGCATCGAACGCGATTCGTCTCTGCATGGGTGAAGCCTTGCTTGTATGTGTGACGCGTTCGACCCATGGCCACAGTGTTGTACACCACCTTAAGTGAAAGGCCAAGCTAGCCAAGGAGTCCGGTCAAGAGTAACAGACAGACGTTGAGGCATCTTACTAATCCTTCCCCGCACGACAATTTAATGCTACCAGATGATCAGAAAAGGCTGACACGCCATGACCGAGGTACCTTAGCATAACAACACACAGGTTCTTTTTCCAGCCCAAGTCATCTTGCATTCAAGACCAGCTCCCGGCTTCATGCCACCATGTGTTCACCGCGATGTTGCTGAAACGACTCTATGTGATGCTGTACGCGTCAACCTGGAGTCTGATTCGATGTAACTATCCTTCGCCAGTGTAAGCATCACTCTGAACCAGTCATTCGGGCCGCCCCGCATGGTGTCATGCACACACCTGATACCTCCTAAGACCCCCCGCCACTGTGGCCTGGCAAGCAAGGCAGGGAAGCTGTCAGGTACCATAGGCATCAATAGATCGGCCCATCCACCATCTTCTCAAGGGTCAAAAGGACTGGACGACTCTAAGCAACCAAGAGACGAAGTTGAGGTCATCATGATCTGGGCAACTCAGATCCGCCGAACCAAGGCCGCTGCGCCACTTGCCATGGCAGAAAGCCGGTCCTTCGTGGCATATCGATCGAAATACTCCCGCCCGACTCGGTCGCCAATACCCCGCCCCCGAACAAGCTGGGCGCATGTCACTGCTCACGCGACGATCTCTTCTCCTCCATACGTATGCTCAAAATCGAACGTGATGTTGCAGCATATGGTACCACCGTTGATCAAGCATTTGTCTTCGATCCCGTGGATTCGGAATTTCAGCAATTAGAACTTTTAGAAATGACTATGAGTATCGCCTGCCAATGATCCATTTGGTTGAAGGACTTGAGTTACTGGCTCGAGTGATGGAAATTTGAAAGCAAATAGCTAATTTCGGGGCGGTTTGAGCGGAGCGGCGCCTGGTACTATACGATGGTAAACAAGAGGGAAGTATGCATATGAAATCCAGTGCAGGTTAATGGATTGCGAGTAGTAGAAGCTGTGCACGATCCTATAGAAAGGGTTTTAAGTATAGTACGCATATAGAGAGATACGCCTCATCGGCCCTAGACGCGCCACCGCCACGCTAACACTTTTTAAGCCACACCTAGCTATTAAGGAGTCTTATATAACGAGTAAAGGGATTAACTATTAGTCTTTTAGGGGTTTCTAGGAAGATAGAATAATCGATGCCCTTCTCTAAATCTTAGTCTATTAACCTTTCTTATAACTATTCCCTTACTATGCTCGGTCCTCTCTTCTTAATTCCTACGATTAAATAATAAGCGATCCTTTATCGGTCTTATACCTCCTTTAGGTCTTAATATAATGCTTTATCTCTCTCTTTACTTCGTCCTAAAGTATAATATAATATTTAAATTAAAGGTCCCTATTAAGTTCTAAGTAGTTCTCTCTTAGGCTATTTAGTATTATCTAATCTAATAATATCTATATATTCTAGGTTTCTATTTAGTTTTTAAATATTTATCTCAATAAATACTTTCTATTAATTAATTAGGGTTTCTAGGTTAATTCTTTATTATCTAATAATTATAGTTTAATACTTTTATATATCTTTCTTCTTATCTTAATTCTACTTCTTATTCTTCTATTATTCTTATTTAATAATTTAATAATTCTCTTTTATAATTAATTAATAAATAATAGCTTATTAATATAGTTTTATTATTTTAATATTCTTCTATTCTCTTTCTTTATCTTAATTCTATTTAATTATTTTTATATTATTCTATTCTTAAATAATAATCTAATAAGCTTCTTCTATAGCTAATTAATAATTATTTACCTTTTAATATAGATTTATTAATCTATTATTCTTTATTCTTTCCTTTTTTACTATTTAGATTTAATAAATAGCTATTATTCTAGGGTAGCTTATTATAGGTTTCTAATATATCTATAAGAGGATTTTCTAATTATTATTTCCGTTTTTTCTTCTTTTTTAATGATAATAATAACGATAATAATATTCTTCCCCTCTTTAATATTACTTTTATATCTTTTATAATAATCCTTTAATAATTAGCTATTATATAATTATTAATTAAATATAGTTCTTAGATTAATTCTAGTTTTTTAATTCTTTAATAAAAATAATTTATAAATCTATTAATATCTATTTATTAATTACCTATTAATTAAAAATAGTAATATTATTATTTAAATAATTTCCTATTTATAAATTACTTTTAACGTTTCCTTTATAGTTTAATAGCTAATTAGCTATAGAGTAATAGCTCCTTTTTCTCCTAATCCTTACTAGGAGCCTAGATAGATATATTCTATTAAAGACTTATTATACCTCCGCTATTATAATTATATATATAAGTAATTTAATCCTATTATAAGTAGGGAGTACTTTTATTATAAGGAGGATATTAGTAAATTAGCTATTATCTAATAATTAATTATCGGTTAATCTTTTATATAGCTAATTCCGCTAAATACTCCTATTATAGAATAGTTTAAGGAGGTAAGCTATACTTTATTATAAATTACCCCCCTTTTATTCCCCTATTATCTAATAGCTAATCCCCTATAGGTACTTATTAAGTATTAAGCTATTATATACGCCCTTAAATTAGCTATTAAGGCTATAATTAAGAATAGCTAACGTAATCCACAAGCGAGTGGTTCACCCAAGCGAGTGGTTCACTTCGCCCGGGCCCACGACCTACACCTGAATTCTACAGATTCCACCTCCGCCCGGGATGGAGACTCTTTCAAAAGAAGGTCAATTATTCCTTGCTATCCAAGCTATGGACAATGACCCGAACCTAAGCGCCCGGAGTGCTGCGAGGATCTACACCGTCCCCTTAACGACGCTCCTCCGACGCCAGAAGGGCAAACCCTCCCGACGCGAAAGCCCGCCCAATTCTGCCAAATTAACAGTACTAGAAGAGAAAACTATTGTCGAATATATCCTTGACCTAGATGCGCGATCTTACCCTCCCCGGTTGGGTGAGGTCGGAGATATGGCGAATCGCCTGCTTGCCGACCGTGACGCGCCACGCGTCGGGAAGAACTGGGCCGCAAACTTCGTCAAACGGCAACCAGAGCTCCGGACGCGTTTCTTTCGCAAGTACGACTACAAGAGGGCCCAATGCGAAGATCCGGACGCGATAAACGCGTGGTTCCGCCTCGTGCATAACATGATCGCCAAGTACGGCATCCAAGAGGCTGACATGTACAACTTTGACGAGACCGGCTTCCAGATGGGCGTTATCGCCAACGGAATGGTCGTGACCAGTTCGGAAAGACGGTCCAATGTGAAGATGAGGCAGCCAGGCAACCGGGAATGGGTTACGGTGATCCAGGGCGTTGGCGCGTTGGGTTTCTCCGTCCCGCCGTTCATCGTGGTTTCGGGCAAGTACCACCTCTCGAGCTGGTACCAGGACGACGCGATTTCTCGCGACTGGAGAATCGCAACATCTCCAAACGGCTGGACGACGAATGATATTGGTCTGGAATGGATTCGGCATTTTGACAGGCATACAAAGTCCCGTACTTCGGGCGGTTATCGCCTACTGATCCTGGATGGCCACGAAAGTCACCACTCGGTCGACTTCGAACTCTACTGCAAGGAGAACAACATCATCACACTCTGTATGCCTCCTCATTCGTCACATCTACTCCAGCCTCTCGATGTTGGGTGTTTTGGCCCACTAAAGAAAGCATACGGTCGGCAAATCGAGGATAGGATGAGGGCGGGTACAACGCACATCAGCAAAGAAGACTTCTTCCCGGCGTTTTCGGCTGCATTTCAGCAAGCAATGACAGAAAAAACATCCAGGGAGGCTTTCGAGGAGCGGGGCTTGTCCCCCATAACCCGGAAACAGTCCTGTCAAAGCTGGATGTGAGGTTGAGGACGACGACGCCTCCGGGGACGTCCCACGGGGAGCGTGATTCTTGGGTCTCTAAGACGCCCACTAACCTGCTCGAGGCAGGTTCCCAGACTGACTTCATCAAAGGGCGAATCTCACGCCACCAGGGAAGCTCCCCAACGTCAATTTTAGATGCTGTTGACTATCTTGCGAAGGGGACGCGGGGTGTTATGCACCAGATCGCTCTTTTGAAGTCAGAGGTTATGATCCTTCGAGAGGAAAATGCTACACTAAGCCGACGCCGGAGGGCCAAAAGCTACGTCTCCGGGAAGGAGGAAGCATGGCTGTAGGCGAGGGACAGGACAAGATTGCTCAGAAGGAAGTAGATATCCAGATAAAAGAGGAAACGCTGCAGAACCCGGGTCCCGCGTCGTGGTCCCAGCCGAAGAAACGATGCTGTAGCGTATGCGGGAAGACCGGCCACAACGCGAGAACTTGTCAGGTAGCTATCTCATCGTCTGCAAAAGACGAGGAGGAGTGATTTTAATTGATTTACGGCGTTTGGGTTGAGGTTTTCCTCGGAATGTTTGTCGGGTCGGGGTGAAGTGAACCACTCGCATGGGTGAACCACTCGCTTGTGGATTACGTTATATTAATATCTTTAAAGTAAATAATACTTATTTATTAGATATTTATTATTTAAATATTAATAGATTTCTTTTAATTAATTTCGATATAGCTAAGACCGCTAGCTAGAAGGCCCTTTAAAAGGGTAAAAATAATAAAGTACTAAGCGCTAAGAAGTATATTATTATTAATTAATAGGAGGCTAGCGAGTATTCTATTCGCTACTTTACTATTGCTAATCGTCTCGCCTAGGCTACTAAGCGCTCTATTACTACTATTAAGGTCTCCGCTACTACTTTATAGTAGATTGCCGGTTCTCTCGCTAAACTAGTTACTATCTAATCCGAGATCTAGGAGAATTATACTTTAATTATAAATCGTTTATTAATTATTTACTATTTATTTATTAATAATTTATTAGAATTATAATACTCTTATTAATATTATTAATAATAAGGAGGATAACGAGAACTAAGAAGGTAATAGCGAAATAGTAGCTTAAGAACTATTAATAGTCCGCTAATATTCTTTTATTATTTAGTTTTTTCTTTTACTTTTTTTTTTATTATTCTCCTTTAAAAATAAGGCTAAGGGCTAGACTACCCTTTAAATATTAATTAAATTATTATTAATCCGCTATTACTCTTTCTTATAATTATTTATATATTTTAATAAAATCGTTTATTATATTTTACTATAGTTCCTATAAATTCTCGTTTTCTAGGTATCCTTCTTATTTAATAAAGTACTATTAATTATATAATAGTCCCCTATAATTAAATATTCTCTCGACTATATATACGTCTTCTATTCCTATAACGTAATCCACAAGCGAGTGGTTCACCCATGCGAGTGGTTCACTTCACCCCGACCCGACAAACATTCCGAGGAAAACCTCAACCCAAACGCCGTAAATCAATTAAAATCACTCCTCCTCGTCTTTTGCAGACGATGAGATAGCTACCTGACAAGTTCTCGCGTTGTGGCCGGTCTTCCCGCATACGCTACAGCATCGTTTCTTCGGCTGGGACCACGACGCGGGACCCGGGTTCTGCAGCGTTTCCTCTTTTATCTGGATATCTACTTCCTTCTGAGCAATCTTGTCCTGTCCCTCGCCTACAGCCATGCTTCCTCCTTCCCGGAGACGTAGCTTTTTGGCCCTCCGGCGTCGGCTTAGTGTAGCATTTTCCTCTCGAAGGATCATAACCTCTGACTTCAAAAGAGCGATCTGGTGCATAACACCCCGCGTCCCCTTCGCAAGATAGTCAACAGCATCTAAAATTGACGTTGGGGAGCTTCCCTGGTGGCGTGAGATTCGCCCTTTGATGAAGTCAGTCTGGGAACCTGCCTCGAGCAGGTTAGTGGGCGTCTTAGAGACCCAAGAATCACGCTCCCCGTGGGACGTCCCCGGAGGCGTCGTCGTCCTCAACCTCACATCCAGCTTTGACAGGACTGTTTCCGGGTTATGGGGACAAGCCCCGCTCCTCGAAAGCCTCCCTGGATGTTTTTCTGTCATTGCTTGCTGAAATGCAGCCGAAAACGCCGGGAAGAAGTCCTCTTTGCTGATGTGCGTTGTACCCGCCCTCATCCTATCCTCGATTTGCCGACCGTATGCTTTCTTTAGTGGGCCAAAACACCCAACATCGAGAGGCTGGAGTAGATGTGACGAATGAGGAGGCATACAGAGTGTGATGATGTTGTTCTCCTTGCAGTAGAGTTCGAAGTCGACCGAGTGGTGACTTTCGTGGCCATCCAGGATCAGTAGGCGATAACCGCCCGAAGTACGGGACTTTGTATGCCTGTCAAAATGCCGAATCCATTCCAGACCAATATCATTCGTCGTCCAGCCGTTTGGAGATGTTGCGATTCTCCAGTCGCGAGAAATCGCGTCGTCCTGGTACCAGCTCGAGAGGTGGTACTTGCCCGAAACCACGATGAACGGCGGGACGGAGAAACCCAACGCGCCAACGCCCTGGATCACCGTAACCCATTCCCGGTTGCCTGGCTGCCTCATCTTCACATTGGACCGTCTTTCCGAACTGGTCACGACCATTCCGTTGGCGATAACGCCCATCTGGAAGCCGGTCTCGTCAAAGTTGTACATGTCAGCCTCTTGGATGCCGTACTTGGCGATCATGTTATGCACGAGGCGGAACCACGCGTTTATCGCGTCCGGATCTTCGCATTGGGCCCTCTTGTAGTCGTACTTGCGAAAGAAACGCGTCCGGAGCTCTGGTTGCCGTTTGACGAAGTTTGCGGCCCAGTTCTTCCCGACGCGTGGCGCGTCACGGTCGGCAAGCAGGCGATTCGCCATATCTCCGACCTCACCCAACCGGGGAGGGTAAGATCGCGCATCTAGGTCAAGGATATATTCGACAATAGTTTTCTCTTCTAGTACTGTTAATTTGGCAGAATTGGGCGGGCTTTCGCGTCGGGAGGGTTTGCCCTTCTGGCGTCGGAGGAGCGTCGTTAAGGGGACGGTGTAGATCCTCGCAGCACTCCGGGCGCTTAGGTTCGGGTCATTGTCCATAGCTTGGATAGCAAGGAATAATTGACCTTCTTTTGAAAGAGTCTCCATCCCGGGCGGAGGTGGAATCTGTAGAATTCAGGTGTAGGTCGTGGGCCCGGGCGAAGTGAACCACTCGCTTGGGTGAACCACTCGCTTGTGGATTACGTTATTCCTTAAAATAATAATTCTAAGCTTATATTATAAGATTCTACTTTTAAGATCTTATATATTCTATAAACCGGCTTATAATAGCTCTTAACTTTACTAATTTATTAATAGGCCTCTATAAGGATCTAATAATAAGTTAAATTTAGGAGGTATACCTTTATTCTAAATTCTATAGAGGTAAGGTTTATTCTAATATTAATAATTATAATATCTAGAGGCCTAAAATAAGTATTTAATTAGTATCTTTTAAGGGCTTCCTATATTATATAAACTATAAAATTAAGAATAAAAGTTATAGATTAAAATCCTATATTTATATTAATTATATAAAAAATAGGCTTTCTATTTAAATATATAATATTAATTAAAATCTTATAATTAAAGTTAAGATTTAACTTTAAAGTAAATTTAAAATATTATAGAGATTTCCCTTTAATTTAATAATAATAATAGAAGTAGTTTATTAACTCTAGAGTATCCTAATTTATATTATAATCTATTCTTTAGAGTAAATTCTATAGCTTCTCTATAAATAAATAATTAAATTATTTATAAATTATTAGAGCTCTATTTTTATTAGAAATACTACTCTATTACTCTCTATCCCTATTATATATATAATCCTAGAGCTAATATAGGTTTTTATATCTAGGAAGAACTATAAATAGCTCTATTTATAGAAGATAGGTATATATTCCTAGATCTCCTTAATATACTTTACTAGCTTATTATATATATTATCTAAATAGATTCTAAGATCGTTTATATCCTTAATATAAAGTAGGAATAGATTATCTATTAAAACGATATAGAATATAATTCTCCTAATTAGTATTAGAATAATAATCTCCTCTATTATAAATATAGGGTTTCCTATTCTAAATCTTATTCTAGCCCCTATTCCCTATTTATTAATTATTAAACTTAATATTGAAACTATTAAGGCCTTTATTTATAAAGCTCTTATTATAGAAATTAATATTATATTTAACGTAATCCACAAGCGAGTGGTTCACCCAAGCGAGTGGTTCACTTCGCCCGGGCCCACGACCTACACCTGAATTCTACAGATTCCACCTCCGCCCGCGATGGAGACTCTTTCAAAAGAAGGTCAATTATTCCTTGCTATCCAAGCTATGGACAATGACCCGAACCTAAGCGCCCGGAGTGCTGCGAGGATCTACACCGTCCCCTTAACGACGCTCCTCCGACGCCAGAAGGGCAAACCCTCCCGACGCGAAAGCCCGCCCAATTCTGCCAAATTAACAGTACTAGAAGAGAAAACTATTGTCGAATATATCCTTGACCTAGATGCGCGATCTTACCCTCCCCGGTTGGGTGAGGTCGGAGATATGGCGAATCGCCTGCTTGCCGACCGTGACGCGCCACGCGTCGGGAAGAACTGGGCCGCAAACTTCGTCAAACGGCAACCAGAGCTCCGGACGCGTTTCTTTCGCAAGTACGACTACAAGAGGGCCCAATGCGAAGATCCGGACGCGATAAACGCGTGGTTCCGCCTCGTGCATAACATGATCGCCAAGTACGGCATCCAAGAGGCTGACATGTACAACTTTGACGAGACCGGCTTCCAGATGGGCGTTATCGCCAACGGAATGGTCGTGACCAGTTCGGAAAGACGGTCCAATGTGAAGATGAGGCAGCCAGGCAACCGGGAATGGGTTACGGTGATCCAGGGCGTTGGCGCGTTGGGTTTCTCCGTCCCGCCGTTCATCGTGGTTTCGGGCAAGTACCACCTCTCGAGCTGGTACCAGGACGACGCGATTTCTCGCGACTGGAGAATCGCAACATCTCCAAACGGCTGGACGACGAATGATATTGGTCTGGAATGGATTCGGCATTTTGACAGGCATACAAAGTCCCGTACTTCGGGCGGTTATCGCCTACTGATCCTGGATGGCCACGAAAGTCACCACTCGGTCGACTTCGAACTCTACTGCAAGGAGAACAACATCATCACACTCTGTATGCCTCCTCATTCGTCACATCTACTCCAGCCTCTCGATGTTGGGTGTTTTGGCCCACTAAAGAAAGCATACGGTCGGCAAATCGAGGATAGGATGAGGGCGGGTACAACGCACATCAGCAAAGAGGACTTCTTCCCGGCGTTTTCGGCTGCATTTCAGCAAGCAATGACAGAAAAACATCCAGGGAGGCTTTCGAGGAGCGGGGCTTGTCCCCCATAACCCGGAAACAGTCCTGTCAAAGCTGGATGTGAGGTTGAGGACGACGACGCCTCCGGGGACGTCCCACGGGGAGCGTGATTCTTGGGTCTCTAAGACGCCCACTAACCTGCTCGAGGCAGGTTCCCAGACTGACTTCATCAAAGGGCGAATCTCACGCCACCAGGGAAGCTCCCCAACGTCAATTTTAGATGCTGTTGACTATCTTGCGAAGGGGACGCGGGGTGTTATGCACCAGATCGCTCTTTTGAAGTCAGAGGTTATGATCCTTCGAGAGGAAAATGCTACACTAAGCCGACGCCGGAGGGCCAAAAGCTACGTCTCCGGGAAGGAGGAAGCATGGCTGTAGGCGAGGGACAGGACAAGATTGCTCAGAAGGAAGTAGATATCCAGATAAAAGAGGAAACGCTGCAGAACCCGGGTCCCGCGTCGTGGTCCCAGCCGAAGAAACGATGCTGTAGCGTATGCGGGAAGACCGGCCACAACGCGAGAACTTGTCAGGTAGCTATCTCATCGTCTGCAAAAGACGAGGAGGAGTGATTTTAATTGATTTACGGCGTTTGGGTTGAGGTTTTCCTCGGAATGTTTGTCGGGTCGGGGTGAAGTGAACCACTCGCATGGGTGAACCACTCGCTTGTGGATTACGTTATATTAAGGATAATATTATATTATATAGAAATACTATTAATCTAATATTTAAATAAAGAGCTATTCTATTAGAGCTATTATTTTAGCTTTCGGACTATTCCCTTTAATTCTATATTAGAACGATTTATTTATTAGGAAGTATATAATATAAGTATTTATTAATTTATTCTTAGGATTAGGTCTATAAATATTATCTACTTTTAACTTATTAGAAATAAGATTATCTAATTCTAAGCTCTTAATAGATTCTATTATTATTAGAAATTAATAATATCCTTTCTATTAATCTCTATATGCTTCCTATATATATTTCTATTACTCTTATAAATATTATTATTCGTTAGGAGAATACTTTATCGATCTATAATCTAATTTAGAATATATCTAGTATTTATAAATTCTAGATAATTAACGATTATTAATTCTATATATTAATTATTCTCTTTAATCTCCCCTTCTATTAGCTGAGTAATATCCGCTTATATAATATCTATTAATATAGAAGTATTTAAGTATTCTTATATTCTCCTCTACTTTACTATATTCTTAAACTATATAGATAATATAGTAAAGATTATTTTAGTTTTATTAATATAATCTTTAATTCTAGGATACTTTAAATTACTTTTAGAATATTTATATAAAGATAAATCTCTTCCTTAAATATAGCGCTAAATACTCTTTAATATTATTAAAGCTTATTTAAAAGGATCTAGAGAATTTCTATTTATAGCTTTCTTATATTATCGGTCTCTATTATTATAAAATAAAACGTTATCGAATTCTAATTTATATAATATTATATTTTATTAATCTCCGAATTAAACTATTATTTAATTATAAAATATACTTAATAGAGTCTTATATTTCTATTTATATATTCTAGGAAGAAGGTTTATATATATTCTAAAAGTATATTTAAGAAGAATATATAGAGCTATATATAGCAGATTTATAATAGTTTATAAATATCTATAAAGATATATATTTTATTATTAAGGATATTATAAATCTCTTTAAAGTAATTATTCTTTTTACTCTAAAATAATATAAATTATTTAATTATAGCTCTATTAATTAATCAATTTACTAATTTATATAATAATAGAATATAATATTACGCTAATAGGTTCTAGATACTATTTAGAAGTAAAGTCCTATTTCTTAATAATTAAAACGTAATCTTTTATTAATTAGGTTATTTATTCTATTAATTAGATAATTCTAGAATTAGGGGCTATTAGGGATCTATCCTCCTTATTTATAGTTTTTAGATTTAGGATAGTTAAGCGTTCCCTATAGATTATTACTTATTATCTTACTAATCTCCCTATTCCTTTACTCTTTAGAATACTAAATCCTAATTAATTATAATCGACTCTATTATATTAAGTATTTCCTCCTATAAGAATATTAATATTAATCTCTTTAACGTTTTAGTATTTATTACTCTTAAAAGAGGGACCTATACTCTACTAGATATACCTTTAATATTTAAGTAATCGTTATATTATAGGAGTTAAAGTCCTCTTTAATCTAGCCCTAGAAGTCTTCGATAAACGCTTCTAGGAAGTAAACTCCTTTTATAGTCCTATATATACTTATTACTTTAAAGATCTAAGTACTCTTAAGATCTATAGATACTAAATCTAATAATCTAGGGAACCGTAATTCTATTCTATTAATAATAAAGTTAATATCGAGATACTTCTTAACCTTCTATATTAAATATAATATATTAAATTCCTCTAAAATACTATTAGACTCCTATTATATCTTTTTAATATTCTCTAGCTATATTATAGAGCTATTATTATAATCTAAAGATCTTAATATTATTAATTTTATTAAAGCTTTATTATAGCTAATTAGCTATTCTATAGAGCTTTATTTATTAGGGTTAATAGCTAGTAATATAGCCTAAGTAATAATTTTAAATATAAAAGTCCTAAGATATTTAAAATAGATAATATTCCTATAGATTATATAATAGGGGATTTCCCTATTATTAAGCTCTTATAAGAATCCTAAAATACTTAAAGTAAATAGTATTATTATAATTACTTATCAAGTATAATCGATAAGCTTATATATAGTAAATTTACTACTTATAGGATCGATCTTAACTTCTCTAGCTCTAGCTATTCTATTCTATATTAAATATATTATTAATTAATATTAAGAGGGCTTTACTATTTATATAAACCCCGATTTATTACTTTAGCTATACTTAAGAGCTTTAAATAGGTAGAGTTAGTATTTTATAATTTATAATAATTATTAATACTATTTCTCTAAATTACTATTACTTATATAAATTAGATATACCTATTTAATTTACTAATTATATAAGCTATGAATTATATATTCCTAAGAGCTATAAATCCTAGCCCTAGTAATTACTATATTAATAAATCCTATATAGTAATTACTAATCTAAGTAATCCCCTAATATTAGTTTAATATATATAGAGTATTTTCTTAGTATAAAAAGAACGAGTTATATAACTATAGATACTTATATAGTAGGAGATTGCGAGATTAAGATTAAAGTAGATAAGGAGGTTAGATTAAGATTAATTATAAAGTATAGCTTATTATTCTATATTAATAATCCTAGAGGACTATAATTATATTAAATATATATATATATATTATCTATTAGAAGCTTTACTTCTCTTATTTCTTATATTTATCTACTACTATTATAAGACTTAGTTATTATTTATCTTAATTTATACTCTACTATCCTAAACTTCGAAAACGATAGAACTTATAATATTAATACGTCTAGCGTATATATAGTAAGCCTTGCCTCGGGGTATATCTTTACTATCCTAATACTATAAGTAGGGTTCCTATAGATTATATAATTTACCCTACTATTACTAATATATTAATATTAGTTAGTAGGAGTCTAGTTAAAGAGGAAGGAGGGACGAGGTAGTATTTTAAGATAATATAAACCTAATTAACGCCTAACCTTCGTTTAGATAAGGTAAGATAATAATATATCCTATATTACGTAAGTATAACCTTATTATTCATTAGTACTTAATTTATTTATAACTTTTGCCTTATAGCCTAAGCGTAAGGGTAAGCGGGGTAAGCTCGAAATTCTATAGATCCTCGGGAACGAGGTATAAGCTTAACTAACTATTAGGTATCGACCTAAGCTAACTATTAGGTCCTCTTTTAATTTACGCTAAGCCTATCTAAGAACTAACTTAACTATTAGGGGGTATAGCTATAGAGTAAAAGTATTAATCTACGTATTATTATAGATTAGCTAGCTAGTATCTATTTAGAATAGTTAGGATATACTTTAATTAAGTTAAACCTAACCTTATCTTAATTCTATAATCGATTTATAATCGATTTATAATCGATTTAGAATTAATTTATTTTCTATTATAGATTAAAATATAATATTTCCTAATCACCCTCTAATTTAAGTATTATATTATAACCCTTTCTTCTTTAATAATAAAAGCGAAGATAAATTTATAAATTAAAGAGAAAATATATAGGCTCCTATTCTATAAAGCTAGGTATTTATCTATATTAATCTAGGTTCTAGGTAATAACCGAAGGTAATATTATCTTAATAGATAAAGGGATTATAGAGAGATAAATTAATAAAAGAGTATAAGAGGAAGAGAGAGATAGAAGTCGTTATATCTCGAGTAGGAAGCGTTAGAGGAAGGAACGGATCAACGATCTTAGTAGCCCTGATTTTTAGCTATAGAATAGTATATTTTTCGATAGGAACGGAGGTAGGCGTTTTCCGGTTAAATTAATATAAATGCTCGGATTAACCCTAAAGGAGGTATAGCCTATCTTAGAAGATATCCGTTTATAATAATTAAGGACGTTGAAAATAGATAGGAATTATTACGTAATAGGAAATAACGATTTTACTTAAAAATAAAGATATATTATTATTCTAAAAACCCTAAAAAGTAGGTTAAGGGAATTGCTCTATATCTAATAGACTAACCTTTAGGGACTAGGCGTAGATAAGGCGTATAGGCTACTTCTAGATCTATAGGGAAGTGGAGTCGGTTCTACTCTAGCTTATTAATTAAGCTAATAAGAGATAAGAGAAGTTAAATAATTATTATTATTTTATAGTTTTATAGAATCGTAAAAAGATTATATTATTATATAGCTCCGCTTTTTCTCTTTCTAATAATATAGATATTATTATAGTTTAGCTTTTATTTTAGCTACTAGAAAGGTTATAAGACCCTATCTCTTATAATCTATATAATAATAATTAAATATATATTTATAATAAAAATAGGAGGAATTCGATATATAATATATTCTATCTATAAATCCGAATTCGAATAATTATTATATATTACTTCTAGATATATTAATAGCCTATAAAGCATTCTTTATAATAATTATCCTTAAAATACTATATATAGAGGATAATAGTATTATATACTTTATTCTAATTTCTACTTTAAATACTAATAATTTAAAAGCTCCTTAGAAAATCGTAAATAATAGATTTATAATCTATTTAAAAAGAATATTAAACTTAAAAGTAATTAGATCTAATATAGTATATAGCGAAAGATACTACTAAAGTCGATAATTTATACTACTCTAAACGATATAGCTATATAATAGTCAATCCACGTATATATAGGAGGCCGAGCTTATAAATATTTAAGCCTATCTCTTAGCTCGTTTAACTATACCTCTATAATAATAAGTATAATAGATAAGCTTATAGAGATTCGAATAAGGGTACGAAATCCATTACTTAAATAATAGGCTATATAGTAAATAATACTATAACCTATTTATAATCTATTTATAGTCTATTCTAATTAAATTAAATAAATATCTTTACTTATAAAGAGATTTAAAAGATATTTAGTATATCGATTATAATTACCGACCTATTAATTAATAATATCTCCTAAAATAGTACGTATTTACTTAATATATATTAATATATTTAATTAAAGAATAAATAGGAAATAATATATTATACTTACTATATAGTATATTACTCTAATAGAGTAAGCTTTTCGAGATCCTAAAATTATCTATTTATAATACTTCCGAATCGATTCGAAAATTATATTAAGCTTATTTAATCTATCTTTTAAAGTATACTTACTTTAAATCTTACTAATAATAAGTACTTTATATTTATTTTAAATAATATTAGGCATCTTTATTATCGTAAATTTATTATAATCGATTTATAATCGATTTATAATCGATTTATAATCTATTTATAATCTATTTATAATCTATTTATAATCTATTTATAATCTATTTATAATCTATTTATAATCTATTTATAATCTATTTATAATCTATTTATAATCTATTTATAATCTATTTATAATCTATTTATAATCTTAATTAACTCTTATTAGCTAAAGCGTATTTAGTCCCTAGGGACTTTATATAGCTTAGCTATAAAGTTATCTAGAATTTCATTATTCCTATAAACCTAGAGCTTATATTATAGATTATTATATCTTTATATAGGAGGCATTCTCACCCTCCTATTACCCTTATATATATATTACTAAGTATAATAGTAAATATTATATAAATAATATAATAAATTAAATAACCTTAAATAAGTCTAAATATATATTAAATCGATTCGAAATACATTTTAAACTAATATACTTTAGACTCTTTTTTATAATCCTACGAACTTTAAAATTTTATCCGTAAATATTATAATAAAACTATCGCCGATATCTATTTAAGTCTCGTAAACGATAGCTTCCTTAAGAGGATTATTTATATAGAAGAGATTATTATATTTCCTTAAATATTAGAGTACCTCTTAATCTAGTATAAATATTAATTTAAATAATAAAGGGGAATTAAAGTAAGTTATATATCTATTTAAAATCGATTTAAGATTATTTATATCCTATTAATTTATATAATATATTTAATATATCTTTCATAATAGCTATAATTAGATAGTTCTATATTTCTATAAATAATAAATATAATAATTTAACTTTTAAAACTTTAATACCTTCTCTATTAATATTAATTATAAATATCTTAAGAAGCTTAGAGAAATTAAAATTATCTAGAATTAATATAGTAAGGTTTCCTAAATTTAATTAAGATTTATTTATAATCTATTTATAATAGATTATATTTAAATATTAATATCTTTAGCCCTACCCTTCATCTAATATTTTATAAACTATAATATAGCTAAGATATACGCCTTTATATATAAAACTATATTTAAGATCTTCCGAACTATCTATTATATTAAGGTTAAGTAGAAGTATTTATATACTAAGGGTTTACATAGTCTTACTCTTAATTAAGACTATAATAACTTAAAAGGTAAATCTAACCTTAAATTAATTATTAATAGATTAATATTAAAATTAAATCTTTATATAGGACTTAGTAATTATCTAAGTATTTATATCAATCTATAATACGGTCCCTTATAATAGTAAATTTAATAGTATATTCGGTTCTATAAACTCTACTTTAAATAGGGAATCGATCTTTACTATTTAGACTCTAAAAGAGGTCCTAACTCTTAACGTTCTCGAATATACTCTCTCCTCTATTATTTATTAATAATATAATATAAATAATATTATATATTATTTAAAGGTATTTAAATATCTATTCCGAATCGATTCGAAATCTTTTAATTATTTATATTAGATAATTTACCTATTAAGAGATAGGTTAAATATAAAGAGTATTTAATTATATATTCTAGGCTTTATAAAGCTATTTCTAGAATTCTCTCTAAGGATTAAGATTATCTATAAATAAATATAAATATAATTAAAGTCCTATATAAAGCATCCTATTAATAGACTATACGATATATCTCCCTTTTAATAGCTATTAAGGGGTATATAATCTGTTTATAATCTATTTAAAATACTAATTTATATTATTCTAGCTCCTAAGACTATAATTATTAGAAGGTCTAAGCTAATAGACTAGCTAGAGGCCTTAATTTACTTCTAAATTAATATAATTAATTACTTTAAGGGCGGTTTTATTTATCCCTTATATATAAGAATAAAATAGAATCTCTATTTATAAACTATTATATATCTCTAATACTTTAATATAGGACTTAAATATTAAAAATAGCTTAAAGGATACTAATTTTAAGAAAGTTTATTTATTATTTCTTTATTTTCTTTTAAGAATACCCCTATAATTAAAAGTAATAACTTTAATATATTATCTAATATATTATCGAATAGAGTAAATAGAGTTTTATAACCTCGAATATTTAATATTCGAAGACTTTCTAGATAGTAAATAGCTTTAAACTAATTATAAATCGATTATAAATAGATTATAAATCGATCTTAGATTAATATAAAATAGAACTCTATTTAATTATTAAAGTCTTTAGATATTTATTATTTATAGGAGCTCTTAGCTTTAATTTTAATAAATTATATACGACTTTTAAAAGACTTAGAGATAAATATAAACCCTCTAAATATATAAAGTAAAAGCTAAAGTTTAAGAGGCTAAAGTAAAGGCCTTAGAAATAGAAGTATATTTATATAAAATTAATCTTTATATATAATTTATAGAAGTAGAAGCGTAATTAAGAGGGATTTTATTATAATACTAGCTCGGATATTATTATTAAAAAAATAGTCCTAAAAGAAAATAGAGTCCTTTATAAATATATTTTAAGATATATATTAATTAATTTATAATCGATTTAAAATATAATTTATTAATACTTTAGATGATATCTATTTAATAGCTATTAAGGCGCTAAGAGTAACGAGGAGTCGGCTGGGGTAATAGCTTAGGCTTAATTATAAGAGAGTTATCTAAATCGCTAAATAGAGAGTTAAATAAATCGTTATTTAAAAAGAATTAGCTAAAGATCTAGAATCGATTCGTAATCTATTTAAATAGGATTTAATGCTTATTATATTTAAGCTTAGTATTTATAGGGATAGGGCCTATTACGTTAACTTTACTATTATCCTTATCTTTATTATTATTATTATTATCGTCATTATCCTTATTATTATCCTTATTATTATTATTATCGGGCTTACTCTTAGATTAGACTCCTATATTATTTAGTATATATTTATTAAATAATTATAAATAAATTATAAATTTATTATTATTATTACCCTCCTCGTTAATATCCTTATTAATATCTTTATCAATAATTAGAAGGTTACTCTTAAAGCTACTCCGATATATAATTCTCTTAGCTACTTTATAACTAGCTATATAAATCAAGTTAAAATCGATTTAAGATCTATTTAAAGTTATATTAATTTATTATAGCGAATATAAATTCCTACCTTAGGATAATAATAAAGTTTCTAATAAGAATATTTATTATTATAATTAATAAAGGGATAAACTAATTAAATTAGGAGGAATTAGGAATTAATCTAGAAGTAATTATATTAATATTATTAATAGCCTTATAACCCTTATACTTCTCCTAGTATTTAAGATTAATATAGAAGTATATAATATCTATATTAAGCTTTATATAGATAATTAACAATTATTATAAATCGATTTAGAATTTATTCTAGATATATTTATATTATTATTAGGCTTAAAGGGTATAGGGCGGAGGGTAGTAGTATAATAGGAGCTAGGAGCCTTACTAGGTATTATAATCTATTAGCTATTATTAATACTATTAATATAATTAATAAGCTAATAATAGAAAGCTAATAGATTATAAATCTTTATTAAATCGATTCTAAATCTATTTAAAATATATTTATAGTTTTACGCTTATCCTTATTACTCTAAGCACCTTTAATATAAAGGGTAATCTCTATTAAATAGGAGTACTAAACGTAGATATAAAGGTTATTCTTAATATTAAATTTACTATTCTATTTTTTCTTAGAATAAGTTTTTTTTAAATCGATTATATATTAATTAGGAAGATATTTAAATATAAATATACCTTTTTATATATAGCGTCCTCGGAATTATAGAACCGATAATAAACTTTATTAATTCTAATAATAATATATCTATTCTATAGAATCTAAGTTAATTAAGAATTAATTTAATATCTATTCTAGTATATATACTATCGGTCTTATACTTAGGGAGGTTATTAGAATATATTTTACTATTTAAGTAAATAATATAATATTTATTCTATTAGTATTAATAAATAATTTAGAATTAATTCTAAATCTATAGATATACGCTTTAATATTAATTGAATATTATAATTATAATTAATAAAAAGCTTCCCGAGAAGAAATTTAAGTAGGGAAGGAGGACTAAATAAGTAGATAAGGGTATATCGATAGGATAGCGACTTTAAATTAATTCGAAATCGATTAAGAATTAATTCCTATTTATTTTTTAATATAGGAGTATAAATTAGATAAATTACTTAATAAAAGTCGAATAATAAGTCTTAAATTAACTTAGAATCGATTCTAAATTAATTCTAAATTAATTCTAAATTAATTCTAAATTAATTCTAAATTAATTCTAAATTAATTCTAAATTAATTCTAAATTAATTCTAAATTAATTCTAAATTAATTCTAAATTAATTCTAAATTAATTCTAAATTAATTCTAAATTAATTCTAAATTAATTCTAAATTAATTCTAAATTAATTCTAAATTAATTCTAAATTAATTCTAAATTAATTACGAAAATTCTATAAATAGTAGATTATATAAATAATTAAACTTATAGAGTATATTTTATATAGAACATTTTATACTTATAGCTAATAGAATGATATTCGTAACTGCACCCTATAGCACCCCCTAATAGTTAGGTTAGTTCTTAGATAGGCTTAGCGTAAATTAAAAGAGGACCTAATAGTTAGCTTAGGTCGATACCTAATAGTCAGTTGAGCTATAGCCTCTCGGGAATACCGATATAGATTGGCGGCCGCCGCTATTTTATAAGATATCCAAAGTTTCCAAGTATCGTTTACGTAATCGGAGCATGTTGGCCGAGATTCACTCCCCATATACTACCACGCCTTCCCACTATGTTAGTGGCGGGGTAGTGTCGAATGTAACTCCTCCTTTCACGTTCTCAACATCAGCTGTCCATCCCCATCTGTAAAGATGTGCATTCAGTTTTATACTACCAAGATCTACTCATGTGGTGATATTATAGAGGAAATCGTCAACGTCGACCGCTGCGACGATACGGCAAAGCCGAATCACCAAGTCAAGAGAAGCCCACTCGGTTCGAGGAGGGATGGCAAGAAATGTGGCCAGTATGTCTGTAGGAACCCCTAAGGCAAGCCCAAGTGACATCCCACACTAGTCCGTAATGTAACTGACGCTCAGGTTTTTCAGAGCCTTGGGAGACCAGTCACGAGGAAGTGGGGGAAACGCTAGATGGAACTACACTGATTCAGTCTTCGTTGTACCTCAGCTTGCTAGCTTCTACTACGATTTCTTCTGCAAGCGCGAACCTTCCCATCCAACATCCAAGGATAATATCTTGCCCAAACACTCCATCCAAAGTCGGGTAGATATCTTGATGAAACTTATCGTCTACAAGCGAGCTATAATCATCCATCTCCTCTAATGTATTGAAGTGAGCACAACTGTCGCGGAACGGCCAACGTCCCACAATAATGACATAAAGGACTGAACCAAGACTGAATATATCAACTTGGGGAGCTGGCGTCCAGGGCAGCTTGGGGTTAAAGAAGCCGGCGTCAGGCAGTTGACTGCCTAGAATCCCGAGATCAGGACAAGTTGACCCGCCGAAGTCGCACAGCTGAAGGTTGGAGACTTCCAGTTTTGAACCATGTACAAGAAAGTTGTCCGGACGGAGATCGCTGTGTATAACGCCCTGGCTATGTATGTAAGCGATCGCATGGATAGCTTGATGGAACCATTGTTTCCTCAGCGTGAGAGGGATCGTTGCGTGGTGTTCGTGTAAAACACGCTGTAGGCTGCCCTGGCTAGCCTCCGACAACAGCAATCCTGTTGGAAACTCCTGCCTCCATCCAAGATAGCTTAATTCTTCATTAGCATCCACACAGCCAGGGCAGTAAGATGGCATACCTGGTGATCAATGGATGACGTCCCAGCCTTTCCAGGATCAAGCGTTCATTGTGGAAGTTGTCGGATACGTCCAAGCGAGGCTGGATGCTTTGATCTTGCAAGACCTTGACCGGGGCCTTCAGGATAATACCGGGCTGCACCTGGAAGAAGACAGCGGTGGAACCCCTAAATGTGAACCCAGGGAGCTTCGGTAGCTGGGAATTGATGCTGGGTTTTCGCACGTCTTGGCCGCCAGGTGCTCGAATCAAAGCTTGATAGATCCTGCTAGCAAAGTTCCGGATATAATGCAATAAGCGTACAAGGATGCCTGACGAGTAATGCATTGCGTGACACTGGTGGTGATGCGCAACAATTGGGAGACGCGTGCGCACGCGCAATTCGTCGTCACGACCTAGTCTACAGATGTTTGCCGGATGACACATGATGCACGGACCAGTACGCCCAGCTTAGTCATTCACGTAAGGCAGCGTATTTAGACCCAAATCAAGATACATTATACACTACCTTATTAGGCAGCTCCGTGCGCCGCCCCATCAGCTGGTTCGAGCGTCCACACCTCTTCTCGGCAGCCAGCCCATAGGCAAAAGGTTACCTTCGCGTGAGGCCTGCGTATCAGCTATCCTTAATTCACACGCTGCTCTGATTTGAGTTGAGCCCAGTGGCTTAATAGTCTCCCACCGGTGCGCAAAGCTCCGACCGAGGCGTCGATAAGAGGTCCTCCGGAGCATAAACCCTGGGTATAGGGTATAGTCGAAGCTTCGCGCATTATTAGACTCATCAAAGCAAAATGCTACCGGATACATACCTAGTCTAATTTGCTAGGGGGGGATGATATATCTCCTAGCATAGTATTATATACCTACGATTTGCCATTCAGCTCTATATAGATATAAACCCTAGCTTAATAGTCCTTATAAAGCTAGTCGGTTTAATTTATAATTATATAGCGCTATTTTAGGAACTTTATATATTTTAGCTTCGTATAGTATCTCCAGGGCTCGAGTAGACTATATAAGGCTAATATTAGATTAATGCTAGGGGATCTAATAATAGCCGTTAATCCTTTCTAGAAGTAGTAGGTAGGGGGAAATGAAGGTTAGGTATTATTAAGTATAAAGGGAATAGTAAACTATTAACTAAAGACTACTTAAGTATAGTACCTAATAATTACTTATAAAATATATTAATATAGTAAGGTTAAGAAAGTTATAATTAATTAGATCTAGGTCTAAAACTTAGCTTAAGCTTCTCGAGTATAAAGCGCTTAGAGCTTAGTTCTTAATTATTATAGATATTATTAGGGGAATAATACTTCCTCGATTAATGCCTATCCCTTATTTATATAGGATTAGCGCTTACTAGACTATCCTAGCTATAATAATCTTATATATATTATAGCTACTTATACTAGTCCTTAATAAGAATTAACCTTTACCCTTCTTATAAATATTTAAAGTATATAATTCCCTCCTTAAGGCCTACTAAGCTATAAATATCGTATATAATAATATACTATTAGAAGATACTCTTAGGAACGAATAAAAGGTTATATAGTAAAAATCTAGCTTTAATCTTAGCTAGGATAATAATAGTATCTAAGGGTTTATTTACTAGCTTCGATTATTTAATACCTATTTTAATATATAATATATAAATTTTATAATATACTATAGGAGATAGGGTCTTATAAGCCTTCTAATAGCTAGAATAAAGGCTGAATTATATTAATATCTATATTATAAGAAAGAGAAAAGCAGAGCTATATAATAATATAATTTTTATACGATTCTATAGAACTATTAAATAATAATAACTATTTAACTTCTCTTATCTTTTATTAGCTTAGCTAATAAGCTAGAGTAGAACCGACTCTACTTCCCTAAAGATCTAGAGGTAGTCTATACGCCTTATCTACGCTTAGCCCCTAAGGGTTAATCTATTAAATATAGAGCAATTCCCCTACTTTACTTTTTAAGGTTTTTATAATAATAATATATCTTTAATTTTAAGCGAAATTATTATTTCCTATTTAATAATATTCCCTTTTTAATTTTAATACCCTTAATTATTATAAATGGATATTCTTCTAGATAGGCCCTATTTATTTTAAAGTTAATCTAAGTATTTACTTTAACTTAATCTAAAAACGCCTACTTCCGTTCCTATCGAAAAATATACTATTCTATAGCTAAAAAATTAAAGCTATTAAGATCTTCGATCTATTCCTTCCTCTAATACTTCCTTCTCGAGATATATTAACTTCTATATCTCCTTTCCTCTTATATTCCTTTATTAATTTATCTTTTAATAATCTCTTTATCTATTAAGATAATATTATTTTCGGTTATTACTTAGAACCTAGATAAATAGGTTATAAGCTAAGCTTTATAATCTATATTAAAACCGAACTATAAACGATTAAATAAATAATTATTTAATTACTTTACACTTTTAATTATTTTTTAATTACTATATTCTAAGTTATCTTAATACTAATTAATTTATCCTTAATACTTAGAAGATTCTCTATCTTCTAATATATCTCTCTTATTCATAGCTCTTTTTATCGTTAAATAATTATAATTATTAATTTATCTTTTATTTAAATCTATATCCTTTTTTAATAATCTCTTATACTATTATCTTTTAATATCTAAAGTCTATCTTTAATTATAATATTCTTTAGGAAATCTCCTCTTTTCTAATATACTTTATTTAATAATATCTCTTCTCGTTCCCGAGTAATTATTATTAATATATTGTATTTTACTATATATAAACCTATTTCCTATACTCTTTAGCTATAGATAAAGGTTCCTTTAAGCTATCCTTTAAGAAGCTAAAGGGTAATAATAGATATAAGATTTAGACTATATAAAATAGATCTTTTTTCCTCTCTTAAGGAATAAAATTAGAAGAAGTAATTTAACCTCTTCCTATTAATTCCTTAAAGAAAAATATAAAGAAGCTCTTAAGGCTATAAATAATATATTAAGTACTTTAAATATAGACCTATTTATATAAGTTAATAGCCTATTAGATCTCTTAGAAATCTAGAATAAATTATAAAAGCTATATAAATTAAAAGGCTTTTAAGCGAATTTTAACGTTTTAATATTGTCTTTTACTCTAAATACTTCTAATTTTAATTTTATAGAAGACTTCTTTTATAGAATTATTATAAAACTAATATTAGGGGATTATCTAAATTAGTAATTACTATATAGGATTTACCGATATAGTAATTACTAGGGCTAGGACTTACTATTCCTAAGAGTATATAATTTATAGCCTATATAATCTATAAATTAGATAAATATAAATAATTTATATAGATAATAGTAAATTAGAGAGATAATATTAATTAATTATTCTAAATCTTATATTATTAATTCTATTTATTTAGAGCTCTTAAATATAGCTAAAGTAATAAATTAAGGTATATATAAATAATAAAGCCCTCTTAATATTAGTTAATATTATATTTAATATAAAATAGATTAGTTAGAGGTAGAGAAATTAAGATTAATCCTATAGATAGTAAATTCGCTATATATAAGCCTATTAATTATACTTTATAAATAATTATAAGAATACTATTTACTTTAAATACTTTAGGACTCTTATAAGAGCTTAATAATAAGGAAACCTTCTATTATATAATCTATAAGAGTACTATCTACTTTAAGTATCTTAGGACTCCTATACTTAAAATTACTACTTAAGCTATATTACTAGCTATTAACCTAATAAATAAAGCACTATAGAATAATTAAATTAGCTTATAATAAAGCCTTAATAGATTAATACTAATAAGCTCCTCTAATTATCGAAATAGCTCTATAATAGAGCTAGAGAGTATTAAAAAGATATAATAGGAATTCGATAATATTCTTAAAGAACTTAGTATAACGTAATCCACAAGCGAGTGGTTCACCCAAGCGAGTGGTTCACTTCGCCCGGGCCCACGACCTACACCTGAATTCTACAGATTCCACCTCCGCCCGCGATGGAGACTCTTTCAAAAGAAGGTCAATTATTCCTTGCTATCCAAGCTATGGACAATGACCCGAACCTAAGCGCCCGGAGTGCTGCGAGGATCTACACCGTCCCCTTAACGACGCTCCTCCGACGCCAGAAGGGCAAACCCTCCCGACGCGAAAGCCCGCCCAATTCTGCCAAATTAACAGTACTAGAAGAGAAAACTATTGTCGAATATATCCTTGACCTAGATGCGCGATCTTACCCTCCCCGGTTGGGTGAGGTCGGAGATATGGCGAATCGCCTGCTTGCCGACCGTGACGCGCCACGCGTCGGGAAGAACTGGGCCGCAAACTTCGTCAAACGGCAACCAGAGCTCCGGACGCGTTTCTTTCGCAAGTACGACTACAAGAGGGCCCAATGCGAAGATCCGGACGCGATAAACGCGTGGTTCCGCCTCGTGCATAACATGATCGCCAAGTACGGCATCCAAGAGGCTGACATGTACAACTTTGACGAGACCGGCTTCCAGATGGGCGTTATCGCCAACGGAATGGTCGTGACCAGTTCGGAAAGACGGTCCAATGTGAAGATGAGGCAGCCAGGCAACCGGGAATGGGTTACGGTGATCCAGGGCGTTGGCGCGTTGGGTTTCTCCGTCCCGCCGTTCATCGTGGTTTCGGGCAAGTACCACCTCTCGAGCTGGTACCAGGACGACGCGATTTCTCGCGACTGGAGAATCGCAACATCTCCAAACGGCTGGACGACGAATGATATTGGTCTGGAATGGATTCGGCATTTTGACAGGCATACAAAGTCCCGTACTTCGGGCGGTTATCGCCTACTGATCCTGGATGGCCACGAAAGTCACCACTCGGTCGACTTCGAACTCTACTGCAAGGAGAACAACATCATCACACTCTGTATGCCTCCTCATTCGTCACATCTACTCCAGCCTCTCGATGTTGGGTGTTTTGGCCCACTAAAGAAAGCATACGGTCGGCAAATCGAGGATAGGATGAGGGCGGGTACAACGCACATCAGCAAAGAGGACTTCTTCCCGGCGTTTTCGGCTGCATTTCAGCAAGCAATGACAGAAAAAACATCCAGGGAGGCTTTCGAGGAGCGGGGCTTGTCCCCCATAACCCGGAAACAGTCCTGTCAAAGCTGGATGTGAGGTTGAGGACGACGACGCCTCCGGGGACGTCCCACGGGGAGCGTGATTCTTGGGTCTCTAAGACGCCCACTAACCTGCTCGAGGCAGGTTCCCAGACTGACTTCATCAAAGGGCGAATCTCACGCCACCAGGGAAGCTCCCCAACGTCAATTTTAGATGCTGTTGACTATCTTGCGAAGGGGACGCGGGGTGTTATGCACCAGATCGCTCTTTTGAAGTCAGAGGTTATGATCCTTCGAGAGGAAAATGCTACACTAAGCCGACGCCGGAGGGCCAAAAGCTACGTCTCCGGGAAGGAGGAAGCATGGCTGTAGGCGAGGGACAGGACAAGATTGCTCAGAAGGAAGTAGATATCCAGATAAAAGAGGAAACGCTGCAGAACCCGGGTCCCGCGTCGTGGTCCCAGCCGAAGAAACGATGCTGTAGCGTATGCGGGAAGACCGGCCACAACGCGAGAACTTGTCAGGTAGCTATCTCATCGTCTGCAAAAGACGAGGAGGAGTGATTTTAATTGATTTACGGCGTTTGGGTTGAGGTTTTCCTCGGAATGTTTGTCGGGTCGGGGTGAAGTGAACCACTCGCATGGGTGAACCACTCGCTTGTGGATTACGTTATTATACTTAATATAGAAGGTTAGGAAGAATCTTAATATTAACTTTATTATTAATAGAATAAAATTATAATTCCTTAAATTATTAATATTAATATTTATAGAGCTTAAGAGTATATAGATCCTTAAAATAATAAATATATATAGAATTATAAAGGGAGTTTACTTCTTAGAGGCATTTATTAAGGACTTCTAGGGCTAGACTAAAGAGGATTTTAACTCCTATAATATAATAATTATTCGAGTATTAAAAGTATATCTAATAGAGTATAAGATCCCTCCTCTAGGAATAATAAATATTAAAATATTAAAGAGATTAATAATACTCTTATAAGAAGAAATACTTAATATAATAGAGTTAATTATTATTAATTAGGATTTAGTATTCTAAAGAATAGAAGAATAGGGAGATTAAGAGGACGATAAATAATAACTTATAGGGAATACTTAGCTATCCTAAATCCGAGAACTATAAATAGGGAGGATAGATCCCTACTAGCCCCTAGTTCTAGGGTTATTTAATTAATAGAATAGATAATCTAGTTAATAAGAGATTATATTTTAATTATAAAGAAATATAATTTTATTTTTAAATATTATTTAAAACCTATTATTCTAATATTATATTCTATTATTATATAAATTGAATGATTTATTAATTAATAGATCTATAATTAAGTAATTTATATTATTTTAGAATAAAGAGAGTAATTATTCTAAGGAGATTTATAATATCCTTAATAATAAAGTATAGATATTTATAGACGTTTACGAACTATTATAAATCTACTATATATAATTCTATATACTTTTCCCGAATATACTTTTAAAGTATATATAAACTTTCTTCCTAGAATATATAAATTAAAGTATAGGATTCTATTAAATATATTTAATAATTAAATAATAATTTAATTTAAAGATTAATAGAATATAGTATTATATAGATTAGAGCTTAATAATATTTTATTCTATAATAATAGAGACCGATAATATAGGAAAGCTATAAATAAAGGTTCTCTAGATCCTTTTAAATAAGCTTTAATAATATTAAAGAATACTTAGCCTTATATTTAAAGAGGAGATTTATCTTTATATAAATATTCTAAAAGTAATTTAAAGCGTTCTAGAATTAAAGATTCTATTAATAAAGCTAGAGCGATCTTTTAATATTCTATCCATATAGCTTAAGAATATATTAAAAGTAGAAGAGAATACTAGGATATTTAAATACTTCTATTAAACTAATATTAGGGAATCGCTTAGGGTAGTAATTACTATATAGGATTTACCGGTATAGTAATTACTAGGGCCGGGATTTATAGCTCTTAGGAGTACGTAATTTACGGCTTATATAATTAGTAATTAGATAAGTATATCTAATTTACGTAGATAGTAGTAACTTAGAGATAGTATTAATAATTATTATAAGTTTTATATTACCTACTCTACCTATTTAGAGCTCTTAAGTATAGCTAAAGTAATAAATTAGGGTTTATATAAATAGTAAAGCCCTTTTAATATTAATTAGTATTACGTTTAATATAATATAGAATAGCTAGAGCTAGAGAAGTTAAGATCGATCCTATAAATAGTAAATTTACTATATATAAGCTTATTAATTACGCTTTATAAGTAATCGTAAAAGTACTATTTACTTTAAGTATTTTAGGACTCTTATAAGAGCTTAGTAATAAAGAAACCCTCTATTATATAATCTATAGGAGTATTATCTACTTCGAATATCTTAGGACTCCTATACCTAAGATTACTACCTAGGCTATATTATTAGCTATTAACCTTAATAAACGAAGCTCTATAGAATAGTTAATTAGCTATAATAGAGCTTTAATAAAATTAACGATAATAAGCTCCTTAGATTATAGTAATAGCTCCGTAATAGAGCTAGAGAGCGCTAAAAAGATATAATAGGAGTTTAATAGTATTCTAGAAGAACTTAGTATATTACGCTTAACGTAGAAGGTTAAGAAGGGTCTCGATATTAACTTTATCGTTAATAAAATAGAATTATAGTTCCTTAGATTATTAGATTTAGTATCCGTAGATCTTAAGAGCGCTTAGATCTTTAAAATAATAAGCGTATATAGGACTATAAAAGGAGTTTACCTCTTAGAAGCATTTATCGAAGACTTCTAGGACTAGACCGAAGAGGACTTTAATTCCTATAATATAACGATTATTTAAGCGCTAAAAGTATATTTAATAGAATATAGGATCCCTCTTTTAAGAATAATTAATATTAAAATATTAAAGAGATTAATATTAATATTTTTATAGGAGGAAATACTTAATATAATAAAGTCGATTACTATTAATTAGGATTTAATACTCTAAAGAGTAGAGGAATAGGGAGATTACTAGAATAATAAATAATAATCTATAAAGAATACCTAGCTATCCTAAATCCGAAAACTATAAATAAGGAATATAGATCCCTAATAGCCCTTAGTTTTAAAGTTATTTAATTAATAGAATAGATAATCTAATTAATAAGAGATTATACTTTAATTATAAAGAAATAAGACTTTACTTTTAAATATTACTTAGAACTTATTAGCTTAATATTATACTCTATAATTATATAAATCGGTAAATTTATTAATTAATAGAGCTATAATTAAATAATTTATATTATTCTAGAATAAAGAGAATAATTACTCTAAGGAGATTTACGATATCCTTAATAATAAAATATATATTTTTATAAACGTTTATAAACTATTATAAATCCGCTATATATAGCTCTATATACTTTTCCCGAATATATTTCTAGAATATATATAAACTTTCTTCCTAGAATATATAAACCGGAATATAGGATTTTATTAAATATATTTAATAATTAAATAATAATTCGATTTAGAGATTAATAGAATATAGTATTATATAAGCTAGAGCTTAATAATATTCTACTCTATAATAATAGAAGCTAATAATATAGGAAAGCTATAAATAGAAGTTCTCTAGATCCTTCTAGATAGGCTTTAATAATACTAGAAAATACTTAACTCTACGTTTAAGGAAGAGATTTATCTTTATATAAATATTCTAAAAGTAGCTTAAAGTATCCTAGAGCTAAAGATTATATTAATAAGACTAGAGCGATCTTTTAATATATTATCTATATAGCTTAAGAATATATTAAAAATAGAAGAGAATATTAAAACGCTTAAGTATTTCTATATTAATAGATATTATAAGAGTAGATATCGCTAAGCTAATAGAAGGGGAGATTATAGAGAGTAATTAATATATAGAATTAATAATTATTAATTATTTAAAATTCGTAAATACTAGATATATTCTAAACTAGATTATAGATCGATAAAGTACTCTCTTAAGGAGTAATAATACTTAAAAGAGTAATAGAAATATATATACGAAGTATTTAGGGATTAATAGAAGGGATATTATTAGTTTTTAATAGTAATAGAATCTATTAAGAGCTTAGAATTAGATATTCCTATTTCTAATAAGCTAGGAATAGATAATGCTTATAGGTCTAATCCTAAGAGTAAACTAATAAATACTTATATTATATATTTCTTAATAAATAAGTTATTCTAATATAGAATTAAGGGGAATAGCCCGAAAGCTAAAATAATAGCTTTAATAGAATAGCTCTTTATTTAATATTAGATTAATAATACTTCTACTTAATATAATATTATCCTTAATATAGATATAATATTAGTTTCTATAATAAGAGCTTTATAAATAAAGGCCTTAATAGCCTTAATATTAAGCTTAATAATTAATAAATAGGGAATAAGGGCTAGAATAAGATTCGGAATAGGAAACCCTATATCTATAATAAAGGAGATTACTATTCTAATACTAATTAGGAGAATTATATTCTATATTATCCTAATAAATACCTTATTCCTACTTTATATTAAAGATATAGACGATCTTAAAATCTATTTAGATAATATATATAATAAGCTAATAAAGTATATTAAGGAGATCTAGGAGTATACGCCTATCTTCTATAAATAGGGCTATTTATAGTTCTTTCTAGATATAAAGACCTATACTAGTTCCGGGATTATATATATAATAGGGATAGAGAGCGATAGAGTAGCGTTTCTAATAGAAGTAGAGCTCTAATATATTTATAAACGGTTTAGTTATTTATCTATAGAGAAGCTATAGAATTTATTCTAGAGAATAGACTATAATATAAATTAGGATGCTCTAAAGCTAATAAACTACTTCTATTATTATTATTAGATTAAAGGGAAGTCTCTATAATACTTAAGTTTATTTTAAAATTAAATATTAACTTTAATTATAAGATTTTAATTAATATTATATATTTAAATAGAAAGCCTATTCTTTATATAATTAATATAAATATAGGATTCTAGTTTATAACTTTTATTCCTAATTTTATAGTTTATATAATATAAGAAGCCCTTAAGAGGTATTAATTAAATATATATCTTAGGCCTCTAGATATTATAATTATTAATACTAGAATGAACTTTATTTCTATAGAGTTTAAAGTAGAGGTATACCTCCTAGATATAACTTACTATTAGATCCTTATAGAGGCCTATTAATTAATTAGTAAAGTTAAGAGCTATTATAAATTAATATATAGAGTATATAAGATCTTAAAAGTAAAGTCTCGTAATATAAGCCTAGAATCGCTATTTGAAGGAGCTATAAAGGTAATAAATAATACTATTAAGCTTAATAGATTAATACCTATATTACTTATATTTAGGGCGATACTTAGGATTACTATTAACTTAGCGCCTACTACGACCTAGGTATAGTACGCTAAAGTAGTTAATAAAGCAATAGCGGAGCTTTAATAAATAGTTATTAAGCGGAAGGTTAATAATACTCTTAATACCTATAATAGACTAGATACTAAATAGTTATTATTAAGATCGCTAGAGCTAGGAAGCGACGTTCTTATATTCTAAGTGTAGGAGAAATAGACTAATCCCTATAAGGTTATATTAATTTCTAATATAATAGTTATAATCGAAATAGTTAATAGCTTAATAAAGTTTAGAGAAATATATATTAAGCTATATAATAGATCGCTAGATTAATAGATTAGGGAGATAATAATAGTTCGAATTCTAAAGACCTTAGAACTATTTAAATATTTAGAGCTAATTTTACTATAACGATATAGGAGATCTAGGAAGTTAATAAATACTACGAATCTATATAAATAGCTTTTATAGATTATAAGAGCAACACGATTAGGACTTTATAGATTGAATATTAATTTATTATTAAAAAGGAATAATAGAAGTATAACTTAGCTATTTAATTATATAATAAAGGTAGAATAATAACCCCTAGGAAGCTATTTAAATAGTCTAATTAAGAGGAAATCGACTTACTCCTAGTAGCTAGAATAATCGTATTAATTAGGAGATCCGCATTTCCTAGTACTAAGATCTTTAGATACTAGCTTATAAGAGAGGTAAAAGGCCTCCCTTAAGCCCTATATAAGAAGTTAAGATTAATAATTTAAGGATATAGTAATTAAGAGAAAATAACCCTATTAATATAATCGCCTACGATTATACGCTATAGTTAACGACTAATCCTAGTAATTACCTTAATATTATAATAATATAGTTATTAATTAATATTCTATAATATTAATTAAGCTTATACTTAGAGCGCTATAGATCTATTATATAATATTCTCCTATATAATCTTAAAGAGCTATAATATAGATATTCTAATAGAATCGTCTTCTATATTATAAAGCTATTCTATAGTATTATAGAGTTAGGTCTCTATTAGTTTATAATCAATTAATACTATTATAGAGAGCGCTTAAACGCTATTCTAATAGGCTACGATCCGTATTTACTTCTAATTAGGGCTAGAGAGAGCTTTAGACTAATCGGAATATAGATTAACGATACCCTTAACCTCGGAGAGCTTATATTTATATAAAAGGAATAAATAGAGCTCGAAAGCGCTAGCTTCTAAGTAAAGCCTATTTCTATCCTTAATATAGGATCTAATAATATCTTTAATAGCTATATTATTAAAATTAGAATTAAAGATCTTACGATTTAATAGAAAGGCTAAGGTAATTGCCTAGAGCTAGTAACCTTAGGGATAGCGAGCTTAGAATAGGAATATATCGCTTAAAGAGCTTATAATACCTATATTACTTTAACTTATTAACTAGAAGTAGCCTTCGATTTCTCTATTATAGCCTAAGCTAAGAACCTATAAGAGGATAACTTTAAATAGCTTAATAAATATATATAATAGTAGATCGCTAATATAAGCTATAATTTAAATTATATATACTTAGATCTCTTAATAGCCTAACTTTATATATTTATTAATAGCTCTTTTATTAATAATAAAGACTTTAATTTATAGATTAGATTCGTTATCCTCCTAGGTAATAAACGTTCTAACGATTAGGAGAATACCTTTATAGTATATAGTAATATCCTCTATTAATAATCTATTAAATATAAATAGATTATATATTTAGTTCTAGCTAGCGAGATCTATAAGATAATTAGCGGCTTTAATATAGCTTATATCCTTAAATAGATACTCTAAGAGATCTATAAATGCTTAGAACTATTACTCCTATAGATAATTATCTATACTAATAGCTATTTACTCTATTAATACTTTATTTAATTAAGTATAATAGCGGAGAAATGCTTAATAATAGATCTTATAGTATTATAATAAAGCTATAAAGAATGCGAAATCGATAAAATTTATTAAATCGTTAGAGGCGATAACTCTATAGATTTAATAATTAAAGGAGCGCTAAATTAAGTATTAGAAGCGCTAATAAGCTCTAATAAAGTTATAATTAGGATTAAAGGATAAATTAAACGTTAAAAAAAGAATAATTAAGGGGTAAAAGTAATTAATATTAATAAAAATATAGTAAAGCTTAAAAACGAGTACCCTAGAAGTAAAAATAACGACTCTATAATTAATAAAATAGTAAAATAACCGATCCGTAAAGCGGACTAGGCCTTAGAATCCGAAGAATCCGAGTTTAACTATTTTAACGAGTCCTATTAGAGGTAATTAAAGAGCTATAGAGCTACGGCCTACTTAGCTGCTTTATATTCGGTATTACTAAGACTATTAAGGTCTTTATTAAAATCGTTACCCCCTTTAACCTCCTCCTTTTTAATAATCGATAATATACTTTTAACGATAATATACTATTTCTCTATATCCTATATCCCCTATTAATAGATTATATAATTAGATAATTAAGGAAATAATAGAGAAGAGAGCTTATTAATATATTATTCTTATCCTAAATAGCTAAAAACTTTATAGTAGGCTTAAATGCCCCGACTAGATTATAGATAATAATTATTAAAGCTATAGATATTAGAAATAGAGATCGCGGAAGTTTATATTAAT
Source organism: Verticillium longisporum (assembly GCA_019188255.1). NCBI lineage: Eukaryota > Fungi > Ascomycota > Sordariomycetes > Glomerellales > Plectosphaerellaceae > Verticillium > Verticillium longisporum. The sequence continues at coordinate 4,460,040 of JAETXT010000003.1, read as the reverse complement.
TTATAAGAGTATTTAGAAGTATATTTATAATAATAGGAACCCTTAGGCTCTAGATCGTAGTATATACTATTAGCGCTAGTTTTAGTTTACTTATTAATAAGATAAGATTTTAAATACCCTAAATAGGGGACCTTACGAATATTATTATATATATATACTATATACTAGGATTAATAGCTCCTACGATTAATACTAACCGTATTCTTATATTTAGCTACTCTCTTAGTAGGAGGGGCAATAGGCGCGGGGGCTTTATACTTAGGAGGTATTATCGAGGCTAGGATAAGAAAGAAAGAGAGATAAAGAGAGTAGTAAAAAGGGGGGGTTAGTAATCGTTAGAGCTCTAAAATAGTAGATTAAGCTAGCTAATCTTAAAATAAAGAATTATTATAGGGAAGAGGAAAAGTAAAAGGAATAGAGTTATTACGATTTACTAATTAGATATATAGATCTATAGAATATAGTATTTATTAAACTAGCTTAATAGGATCTATTAATTCTATTTAAGCGGTTTAATTCTATTATTCCTATCGAAAAGCTAATAAAGGAGTAATAATAATTATTCTTCTACCCTCTATTAGCGTATTAGCGATTTAGAGACTTTAGGAGCCTATATCTAGCTATTATAAGAGCGCTATTTAATTAGCTATTATACTATTTAATTACTATTTATTTCCTTATTAAAGGGTCTAAAAGCCTATTCCTATTATTTAATTATAATTTAATTCGTTTCCTTAGAGAGCTATTTAGCGATTAATTCAATTAATTTATAGCGCTAGGGACTAGGGATTTAGCGCTTATAGGAATAGTAATATTAAGCTATATTTTTCCTTATTCTATCTATTATTCTCCTATTATTACTTATTTACTTATTTATTTATTTATTTTATAGATTAGGATAGTAGATCTAATATGCTAGAGACTAGAGGATTATAAGCGTATTAGAGTAGCTATTAACCTAGGTAATAGAGCCCGATATTAGTCCCTTAGGTAATCCTATCTATAAAGAAAAGATAGCTAGTATTAAACTAATATTAGGGGATTACCTAGGTCGGTAATTACTATATAGGATTTACTAATATAGTGATTACCGGGGCTAGGATTTATAGCTCTTAGGAGTACGTAATTTATAGCTTACGTAATCGGTAAATTAGATAGGTATATCTAATCTACGTAGGTAGCGGTAATTTAGAGAGATAGCATTAACAATCATTATAAGTCTTATATTACCTACCCTACCTATTTAGAGCTCTTAGGTATAGCTAAAGTAATAAATTAGGGTTTATATAAGCAGTGAAGCCCTCTTAATAATTATTCTATTAATAGAAATAGAAATACCTTTAAAAGAAAATTAAATACTCCTTATATTTAAAGTAATGAAAATAGATATATCGCTTTCTACTAAGTATACTATATCAATCTTTAGTATACTATAAACGACTCTCTAATAACGAAATACTACTATACCTTTATAATATAATAGCCCTCTAAGTTAGATAAAGTTAGATAAAAGCGAAGAATAAATAATTATTAAATATATATTTAATATAGATTCCTAAATAGACCCTCTAAGGCTAAAGGATATAACTATAATAGCGAATACTCTCCTCGAAAAGCGTAATATACTATTTATTAGAATTAATTAAGTAATATTATTCATTAAACGATAATTAGAGCTCTAGATATATTTCCTTTATTTATATAATTATAAAAAACCTTTATATAAAGATCTAATTATAATAAATATATAGTTTAAGATTATAAGAGATATAATTATAAAATATAGTATTAATAAATCTAATATTTATAATTTTAATAAGATTAGTTTCTAAATAGGAGTTATTAATAGTAGAATAATTATTATAAGCTCTAAAAGGTATATTAATATAAAGAAGAAATAGCTAGGTAATTAGGAATAGATTATTATTATTTAAAGTATTAATATAATAGGATTCTATATTCTATTATTTATCGTCTTTTCTAATAAATATTACCTTTTAATTTAATATAAAGATTATATAATTCTATATAATTAAAAGCTTATAATATCTCTAAATAGCTAGATAATAAATAAGATTAACCTAGATTAGCTTAGATATTTTAATAAATATATTAAAAGTATTACTTTATTATTATATCGTCTTCTTATCTTAAATAATTATAAAAGTTATATCTCTAAGCTTTTTAAATACTATATATTAGAAAATAAAATTATTATACTTTATATACCTCCCTACTTATTATATTTATTTTAACTTCTTAATATTCATTATTTTAGATTATTAAAGAAAGTATATAATTAATAAATCGAGGAAAAGATAAAAGATAATATATTATATATTAATAAAGAAGACTTTCTATTTATATTTTTAGCTATATATTAAGCTTTAATAACCGAAAAAAACGTATAGGGAGGTTTTCGAGGATTAGGATTTATATCTTTTAATCCTAAATCGGTTCTATCGAAGCTAGATATTTATTTATTAATACTAATACTTCTATTATTATCCTATAGCCTATTATAACCTTAGATAAATTAGATACTTATAACTATTCGAGAGGCTAATTTATAATCTAAATTAATTAAGAATCGAATATCTTATTATTAAGGAAGCTCTCTAATATTAATTCTTAATATTATCGATTAATTTATAAAAAGGGCGTAAATAATTATATATTATTATACCCTTATAGCCTAAGAGGTTAAATATCTTCGTAATAAGAATATAGTATTAAATTACTATCGTAGAATTAAAAAAGTATAATTTAGACTTAGAAGGAGTATAATATAAGCTAATAAATAAGACTAGAACTCTTAGAGAGAGGTAAATACTTAGATAATAGAAGAAATATATTAAAACCCGAGTATAGCGATTCGCTCTATATTAAAGAAATAGAGCTATAGTATCTATAGGAAGACTAATTATAATATAAGAACTTATTAATTAATTATATTAGAATTAGATAATAGCGATAAGTAAATTTTAATTTAATCTAATATCTTATTATTAAGTTATTAATTAAAATAGTTAGAAAAGTCGAAGTAGGTAGCCTACTCAACTATATAGCCTACTCGACTATAATATATATTATCTATAGTTCTAATTATTATTTAATAAAGTTTAATACTTAATTCCTTTTAATATATTATATATTATACTCTTCAAGAAATCGATTAACTATATCTCTAACTTTATTTAATTAAAGAGGATAATATTATAAATTTAGGTTAAGAATATATTTAATAATCGTATTCTCTTTAAGCTTAGTTAAATTTATATTATTTAAGGGGCTTTTATACTAAGAAATAATACTTTATTTATAATAATATAGAGTAATTCAGGGGATATCGAAGATTACTATAATACGCTTAGCGCTAAGATTTTTATTATTTTCTATAGCTTAGATAATAAGGTTTAATTAACTTTCTTTACAAGGGGTTTCTATATTTAGTTATTAAGGAATATATATATAAATAATTAATATAGATGAAATTATATTAGGGTAGCTACTCGCTTAGGGTAGCTACTTGCTTATAGAGTATATTATATTTATATTAAGTATATATTAATATTTATATTATACTAAGGAGTTATTAAAGGAAATTTTCTACTTCTATATATACTTAGCTTATATTTAGAATATATTGCCCTCTTATTCGCTTAAATTACCCTTTTAAGATAAGACTATATTTAATATATAGGGTCCGTGGCCCCTGAGCTGTATATGCTAAGCGAGTTCTTTATCCCCCCCGAGCTTTCTCCGAACTGGTTAGGTTGAACTTTAGTCACCCCCCTGTGAGCTGCACCCCGGTCTATCGCAGGTTGGCGATGCATTTAGGCGCTGGGCGTGGTGTTTAGGGCGGCGACGCGACCCAGGGCCACGCAGAGTGGCGCTAAGCCTATCTGGGCCGCTGCCCTCTCTCCCACCGATAAGAGTGCCCTTACTGGTTTATCGAATGGGAGAGCGGACGGGATCCCGAGTTTTCCAGTAGGTATGGTCGTATGTGCTTGGAAAGGAGCCATTCGTTGCTCATATTGGTTGTGGTTGTTGTGATGGCGAAGGCATGCCGCATTTGGGTTGAAATGGAGTGGATAAGAGGCCAAGTCAACACGACCAGTCATGACAGCGCGATCAACCACCCCGTTCACCATTGAGGCATAATGAAATGAAAGCCGGGCAAATATAAGAAGACGTTGCACCCGCGGGAGGTGCTGGTTGATCCCGCGGGCCAGAAGTGCTCGAAGCGCTCGGATCTCCGCCCGCACGCGCTCGGCTTTCGGCGCGCCTCGCTTGCCTGGGTGCCGGGCAGACCGACCGAGCCAACCCCGCGCCGCCGTTGTCGGCAGATCGTCGCGTGCCCAGCGATGGCGATGATGTTGACCCCGCCCGGGCGGCTGATTGAGGCCAATCCAGGGTCAGGAATTGACAATGATAAGCCTGCCTGGGTACGCCGTGATGCTTCGAGCTGCGTGCACCTATGTTATTGCAACGTTCACGTCCTGACAAGCCGCTCAATCGACATCCACCGAAACGACACGAATCGAAGAACCACGCACAGTCATGACGCAGACCCTCCACCCCGGCGCGCAATCGGGCTTCGCCGACGCCTCGAGCTACGACGCCCACCGGCCCTCCTACCCTGCGGCGACGGTGACGGCGTTCCTCGAGAAGCTGGGCCTCGCGGGCCAGCGGGGCGCGCGCGTGCTCGACCTCGCCGCCGGCACGGGCAAGCTGACCGAGGTGCTCGCGGCGCGGGACGAGGGGTTCGAGATTGTGGGCGTCGAGCCGCACGCGGGGATGCGCGGCGAGCTGGCGCGCAAGGGACTGGCGGGCGTCGAGGTCCGAGACGGGTTCGCCGAGGAGATCCCGCTCGGGGACGGGTGGGGGGACGGGTGCGTCGTCGCGCAGGCGTTCCACTGGTTCGCGAACGAGAGGGCGTTGCGGGAGATTCACCGGGTGCTGAAGCCGCGGTCGTCGCTGGGGTTGATCTGGAACATTGAGGATTGTGAGTTCTGCTGCTGGCGAGAGCCGGAGGAGAAGGGCGGGCGCGGCCACGAACAAAAATTGCTGACGATGACGGGCACCAGATAACAAGCCTGCGGCCTGGACGGCGTCGACGCACTGGGAGCAGCGCCTCAACGAGCTCATCCACTCGCTCGACGGCGACGGACAGGCGCGGTTCCGGAACGATGCGTGGCGGGCGTGCTTTGATTCGCAGGCGGCGAACCCGCTCAAGACGGCGGCCGAGTATGGGCTGCCGGGGCTCGCGACGGCCGCCGACGGCAAGGCGCCCTGGTTCTCGGTGCCGATCGGCGAGGACAGCGTGCCTTTCACGGTGTGGCTGACAGAGGAGGCGCTGTGGAAGAGGCTGTCGACGCTGAGCCAGGTGGCCGTGCTCGACGGGGAGGACCTATCGCGGTTTCGGGCGCGGCTGGCAGAGATGCTCAGGGAGCAGAGCGTCGAGCGGAATGACAAGGGCGAGGTGGCGCTGCATGGAAAGACGTTTTTTGCATGGACGTCGCGGCTCTAGGGTAGAACAGAGAACAGGAGAGAGAAGAGGAAGCACACGGAAGACAGTTTCGGAACGTGGGGACTCGAACGATCGTGGGTATATTCATTGAACTCTTCTTGTGTAGGTTGGGTGCAGGACACTGGACTGCTCGTGACGAATCGGCCATGGCAGACACAGGAAGAAGCCTGACTGGAGATCATAAACCATCATAACCATGGATAAAAAAAACAGCCCGTCTAGTCTGCGGAAATGTACATGACTGAGAGGGCAGACACACACACACACACGTCAGCATGAGCAGTACAGCAGATGGCAAGGGGGACATACCGTTGTTGCCCCTCACAAAGGCGTCGCCGTACGACCTCCGCTTGGTGCCGTTGACATACTCCTCCGTCTTCTCGAGAGCGATGTTCATGTAGCCGTCGACGGACTGGAGCTCGCCTGGCGTGGTACGTGGATTAGTGCCTCGTGACCTCTGCTTGCACCGTTCCTCGCAGACTCACCCTTGTAGACGACGCCCGAGTTGAGCTTGACGGTGACGGCGTTGCCGATGATGTCGCTGAGGAAGCTTGAGGGGTCCTTGCCCTCGCCCTGGGGGGCGCTGGGGTTTCCGTTCTCCATGTTGGCAGGGGGTTTGGTGTATGGCGTGTCAGGGATGGGTGTATGGCGAGTGAGGTGATGGGTGTATGGCGGGTGAGGGATGGGTGTATGGCGAGTGAGGTGATGGGTGTATGGCGGGTGAGGTGATGGGTGGATGGCGAGTGAGGCTCGTGATGAGAGGCAGACGCAGAGACGGGGATGGAAAGGCTGTGAAGGCAGACGTTGGTCTGTGCATGGCAAGTACCGAGTACACAGCTCCTGGTGGGGCGGCTGTGATCGTGTCGACATGGCGGCTTGGGCGCGAGCAAAAAGCACCTGGAGGCTTCACCTGCACCTCTTTTTCCAAGGGCCGCCCTCGTCGCCCGGCATGCATCCTGTCGAGATAGTCCCCTTTGCTTTGCATCGTCTCACTCGCACTTGGCGATTCTTCTTCTTGCTTGCTCTCAGCCCACTGACCCCCAACACGCAAGAACGTCTTGACATTGTCCACTAGTCAGTCACTCACGACCTTCCCTGCCATCATCATCATGGCCGAGTCCACTGCACCGAAAAGGTGGCTGCCTTTCAAGCCCACCGCCCTGCGTCAAAACTCCAACCCAAAGCCGGAGACCAAGGACAAGGTCGAGCATGGTGATGACGACAACGACGACGACGACGACGACGACGGGCTCAGCTTGTTCAAGCGCTCCAAAGAGTTCTTCCCCAAGGTCATCGCCGCCGAGGCGCGCCGTCGCAAACGCAAGCACGCCCACCGCGACAAGGGCAAAGAGCTCGCGACGCCTGCTGCCGATGCCAACGACGACTCGGACGACCCTGGGCACGGCGCGCGACTCTCCAACGACAGCTACAGACATGCGAGTCCCAGCCGGGGCAGCCGGTCGCGACCTGTGAAGAGGGCAATCGACGACAGCGATGGCGATCCCGAGTAGGTTCCCATGCTCCCTGCCGCTTCCTTGTTTCCTCCGTGTTTCCATATCGTTCATACTCACCTGACCAAAGGGATCACATTGAAACGCCGCCTTCCAAGCGATCGCGCACGAGCGACGAGTACATCGAGCGCAAGATCAAGACGACACGCTCACCGAGCTACGACCAGCCCTCCACGCCATCACGGCACGCCACCAGATCCCTCGCACTTCGCACGCCGAAGAAGGAAGGCGCGACGCCCAAGGGCAAAGACGCCGTCGCATCCCTCGACGACAGCGACGCGAGCGATGCTGACTTGTACGGTGCCACCCCCGTGCGCGACGTGCGAGGCGCGAGCTCCTCCAACGGCGCCGCCATTGTCATTGACGACGACGACCCCTTTGCTGAAGGCGAACAAGGCAAAGCATCGGACGACGGCACCGGCAGCAAGACGGACGAAGACGAAGACGAAGAAGAAGAAGGAGACGACGACGTGGAAGAGTACATCCGCGCCGCCCGCGAGCGCCAGAAGAAGGCCGAGGCAGCCCAGGCCAACCCCACCGAGGCCGACCAGACACGCATCACCATCCTCATGACGTCGCCCATCCCCGGCGCCAAGCCGGTCAAGTACCTCTACACCCTCTGGAAGCCCCTCGGCAAGCTGCGCGAGGTCTGGAACAGCACCGAGGGCTACGACGTCGAGCCGCCCCTCGACGACGCCGCCGTCACCTTCATCACCTGGCGCGGCCGCCGCCTGTACGACTCGACGACGCTCAACAGCCTCCAGATCCGCGCCGCCGAGAACGGCACGCTGCGGTCCCCTGCCGTCCGCAACCCGCACGACGCCGACGGCTTCTCCGACGGCTGGACGAGGGTGCACATGGAGATGTGGACCGAGGCCCTCTGGGACGAGCACAAGCGCAAGGAGGACCGCAGGCGCCTGCGCGACCTCGGCGAGCTGGATGACTACTCGGACGACGACGACGACGACGGTGGTGGCGTCGCTGTCGGGGAGGACCCCGAAGCGAAGGAGACGAAGATCAAGATCATCCTCAAGGCGCGCACCGGCGAGCCCGTCAAGACGACGGCGCGACCGGCGAGCACCGTCGCCGAGCTCATAGAGGTGTACCGCAAGATGAGGGACGTGCCTGCGCGCACGGAGATTCAGCTTCACTTTGACGGAGAGCCGCTGGACGGCGAGACGACGGTCGAAGACGCCGACATTGAGGACATGGACTCATTGGAGGTTCATCTCAGAGAGTGACTGCATTCTCGGTGGCTACACGTCGAGGTGGAGCATGCTAATTGAACGTGGAGTTCATCGGGTTTGTTGACTAGGAGTAGGATTAGGATTAGGATTAGAGATACCCAGGCGTTCAACGTCAGCCGACAGCTTTGGCTGCCGCCGAAACTCCACGAATGAGACGACACCAAGTGATTGAATTGTTCATTCATAACGTTGAAACTACACACCCTCGGGCGTAGTGCCTATCTGGCGAGGTCGAAAACTCCGCAAGCCATCGTGCCATTCTCGCTTCCAAGTCCGCCGATGAAGTCTCCGATTTGGCGCAACGCCTCAAAACCATCCAAACTCCTTCGTCATAATGATGGATCTGCATGACAGTGATCCGGATCTGACTCTTCGAGATATGATCCATTCCGTCGATTCGTCTCTTTCGCGGCTGCCTGCGGCGAGACAGGCCGCTGAGATGTGACGCACGCAGGATCGTCACGTTGCCCGCTGCCTGAAGGATCAGTCCCCTGCGTTTAGCTGGCTGCCTGTCCGTATAACACCCACACGGCTGTCCCCTACCAAAGATGTTCCAATCCACGGTGTTTCACAGAGATACGCACAACATCGTTCCCTTTTGTGACAGAAGACCTCGTGCACTCGATTCATTGTTGTTTTGGGAACTTGTACACCCAATAAAAACCCCCATCCCCAAACATGAAGGTCCTCCTCACCGGCGCAACGGGCTCCGTCGGCGGCGCCGCCCTCCGGGCCTGCCTCGCCCACCCGGCCATCACGTCCATAGTCGCCGTCCAGCGACGGGCCCTGCCAGCCGACCTCGCCTCGAACCCCAAAATCACAACCGTCATCCTCCGAGATTTCTCGTCCTGGCCCGACGAGGTGCTGCAGGCGCACAAGGACGCCGCGGCCATGATCTGGTGAGTCGCACAACAACACCGTCCCCGCCCTCTCCCGGTCCCTCTCTTCTTCATCAAGATCAAAAGCGCTCACCACCAGCCGGCCATGGTCAGGGCAATGGGCACATACGACGCCAACAATGTGACGGTGAACCACGACTACCCCGTCGCCTTCCAGGAGGCCTTTGCCGAGGTGCTGAGGGAGGAGAGGCCCGAGGCGCCCAGGTTCAGGTTCATCCTGCTGAGCGGCAAGTTTGTCCGCCGGGACCAGGAGCAGCACTTATACTTCCTGGAGGAGGCGCGCAAGATCAAGGTACGCTTCCTTTTCTTTTTGCTCCTCGAGAAACTTGCATCCGCGATCAGTCACTTACACGGCTTGTTCCCACTTTCAGGGCAGGACGGAGACCAGGTCGTTGAACGTAGAGCGGAAGTACCCAGAGCAATGGCAGGCGCTGATCCTTCGACCCGGCGGCATCATCCCGCACGGCATGGTGGGAGGCGGTGTGATGGGTGCCTTGTTGAGCGTCAACTGGGTTGTAAAGATAGACGAGCTGGCGGCGTACATGGCTGAGGTTGCTGCGTCTGGCGAAGGCGAGGAGACGATTGTTGAGAATGCACGCATCGTCGCCCGCGGAAAGGAATCACTGGAGGCATCTGCCGCCTCAGCCAAGCCTCAGGGGACGGACCATGCCGGCACCAGCTGGATGAAGGGATCAATGACCATTCAATGAAGTACTCTGGACTCAGCACGAAAATCACTCTTCTCTCATCAGATACTGTCTCTCATCGGATACTGAATCATTGAAATGGAAAGAAACAATCCCAAATAACAGCCATGTAGCTAGTTGCACATTATCTCTCTCTCCCCTCTCCCAGCCTCCTTTCAGTACAATTAGCAAAGTCTCAGTTGTTGTTCTTCCCATTCCGCGAGCTCCTCTACCGCCTTCTGCTTTTCATACTCCTTCTGTTCGATACCATACTGGCACGACCTCTAGTCATGCCGCTTGCCGCATCCGACGCAGACATCGGCTGACTCCTGCTCCGTATTATCCGGTTTCCAGGCCTGCCAGCCCTGGCTCGACTTTTGCGTCGAGACAAAATCAAAACCAGTCTCGTCGTCTTCTTCTGCCTTCTCTTCTTCGTCGTCATCACCACGCGCTTGAATGCTGAAGTACCGCGATGCTTTGTACTCCTCGCCCAGACGTTTCGCAACATCATTGGCCTCGGAAAGCGACACGAGCCTGCGGGAGGCGGGATGGCGCTCAAGATATTCAGCAAGGAGGTCCCATGTCTCTTCATTCTTGTCCTTGCCCTGGGTCTTGATGTCGCGGCCGCGCTTCTCATTGACAAAGTTGTCAGCATTGCGCTGGGTAAGATTGCTTGGCCCGTTCCAGTCACTAAAGTGCGATGGCAGAGAGCGTGGCTGATCGAAGCGCTTGCTGATGACGCGGGTATGGGCAACCTCGGCGGGGGTGCGGCCCACGGCATTCTCGCGGTAGAGCAGGCTTGGCCGGAAGGTCAAGAGGGCCTCGATAAGCACCATGCTGTTCTTATTGACTGCTGAGTGAAGAGGTGTGTCGCCGGCACCGTTGAGCATGGCGAGTTCAGCTCCCTCGGAGTAACCAAGGAGCAGATCTAGAACTGCAGTCGCTTCCTCTTTGTTGGCATACTTCGTCCACCTGGTGTGGTCGTAGTTATCAGGGAACTTGTTAACCCACGAGTGGAGGGGAGTTGTTCCCTCGTCCTGTAGGTTGCTTCTTTGCAGGAGAAGGTGAGCCCTGAGTTTGTCGTCCATGAGCTCCAACAAATCCTTAAGGTTATGAGCCTTTGGAAGCCATTGCAGCGCTGCGTGGAGAATGTTTTGACCTTGCTTGTTGCGCACAGATTGGTTCGCTCCAGCTTCGATGAGAGCCTTGGCAAAGTCAACGCGGCCAAGGTGAAAGGCGAGCCAGAGAGGAGTGTCGCCCGACGTTGTCTTGTACTCCAGAGAGCTTGGGCAGGCTTGGATCAAGTACTGGATGACCTTGTTGGTCTTCTCATTAGAGGGGCCCATCACAGCACAGTGGAGGACAGTTTCGTCTGCGGGCTTGTTAGCTAGAGACAGTTATGAACATTGCTGAGGAAGAACATACTTTGTATGCCGAGCCATTTACCAACAGCTCGGTCGAATCCACCAGGAGCGTTACTGAGATGCTTCAGTCTCGGATCCTCGCTTGCCGTCTTCGACTGGCCGAATTCCACGTAGCAACGGAGCGGGGCGTCACTAAGGAACCACTCGACCGACTCGATACTGCCTCCGAGAGCAGCATGAAGTAGAGGCGGAGTCTTGAGTCCAGTCTGTCTCACGACGAGGTTACGACCGGCAGTAGCCCAATCCTTTCTGTAGTAGTTGTCAGTGTCAAGGTCGCCTTGTAACACACGGCTAGATCATACCTCTTCTTGCCGTACACTGAGAGGCCTTGGTAGTACTTCGGCTTCTGCTTGAGCTCCACACCGCTCTTCTTGACGAGGTGGTCGAGAGGCATTCCTGCGCAAAATCTCTTGATAATCTCGGCGAGGGCGCCTGTCTTTCCATTCGCAACAGCCCACACGAAAGCGTCCTCAGGGAAGGAAAATAAACTTCCGTTATCTTCCTCGTCGGTGTCTCCTTCGAGCTTCTCACCCGAGTAGTGAGCTGCGAGATCCAGCAAGAACTTCAGGCCCGAATGGTCGTCGTGCCTCATAACGTGGCCGAAGAGAGTCTCGAAGATGGTTTCTTTAGCATTCTCTTCGTCCTCGTCCGCATCTTCAGTTGTGAAGCACATGACTCGACTGGTCAAGCTCTTGATGGGCTTGTCGTGCGAATCCACATGCATCGACACCTGGCCAATGTTGTCGATGGTAAACTTCTTGTCTACTGCCAATGCCACGATCTTGGGGTGGTCAGAGTTTCTCTGTGTCCCATTGTCTTCGTCAGAGTCCTCTTCAGAATCGTCTTCATCCGAGTCGTCATCGTCCGGGTTGCCAGTATCGAGTGTGTAACGCGACTTGTCCTTCTCAACAGGAGAGTACTGAGCTTTGATGATCTCTAGAATCTCCTTGGCCACTCCACGATGTCCTCGCAAGAAGGCGAGTGAGAACGGAGTGCTGCCGTCGGAGGTGGTTACAGAAGCCTTCAGAGGAGGCTCGGTCTGATCCTCACCCCAGGCCTGGAGGGTGAGTGACTTGATCTTCTCAAGGTCGCCGGTCCAGGCAGCTTCAAGCCTAGAGAAAGGTTAGTAAATTGAAACGGAACAGATGAAAAGAAACATACAGTTCAACGTAGGCAAGCCTTCGAACTTCTGTGATATCACTAGCGCCAACAAAAGCGATCTGCCACTCGTAGAACGGCTGCTTGTCCTCCTTCTTCTTCTCGTCACCATTGTCGCTGTCGTAATGGTAGCGGTAGCGGCCTGAGCGTTCTTCTGGCTCAGGGACCTGGGGGTAGGCCTCATAGAACGTCTTGGCCCCCCTTTCGATCAACATCTGCTCGAATTTCTCCAGATCGGCAATGACCTCCTTGATGGCTGTCTCCTTGAGGTCGCGGCCCTTCTGTTTCTCTTCATGCTTCTTCAGGTCTTCCTCATAGGTCTTGGTCTCTTCCTTAAACTTCTTCTCACGAGACCTCACATCCTTATTCGTGGCCAGGTACTCGTAAGAATTTTTGTTCAGGCTGTCGAGTCGCTCTTGCATGCCCTGATGCAACTGTGGCTTGCGTAGATTGTGACGCTCACCCTTGTACTTGCGTAGAGTCTTGAGCTGATCGTGCACAACATCCAGGACAGACTCTCCGCGGTTGTACTTGGGCTGCCATTCATCGTGCATGACCGTCTGCCCTTGGCTGGTGGGTGTGTTGGGATCTGCGCCCATTTCCACCAGCTTCATGGCTACCTCCAGGTCGACGTAATATTTGACAGCCACGATGAGAGGCTGCTCCACAGTTCTGGCAAATTTGTTCTGGTTCTGCTGGTAGTCTCCGAGCTGATCGGCTCCCTTCGACATCTTAGCCGCCTTGAGCCAGGTCGCAAAATCAATCGAGTGTTTCGCTCCAGCGTTGAGAAGCTTCAGGACGAGGTCGGTGTCTTCGTTCTGGATTGCAGAATGAAGCGGGCCGACAACTTTGCTCCTGTAGTATCCGTGGGCAGGGACCAGGTGGTTGATTGCGGACTTGGTTCCAGACTGGTCGTTGTCCCAGAGCGTGTCTATCAGAGCATGGCTGCCTTCAGCCACGTATCGATGGAATACGGTACAGCTTTCGAGATCTGCTTGGGATGAAGTGGCGCCGAGCTTGAGAAGGAGCTTCGCCATGGATTTGGCCTTGTCCTCCGGCAATCGAAGTGCAAGAACCAGTGTCAAGAGAGCTGCCTCTGGCTGCTTTTCCTCATCCAGGAATTTGACTGGAAGAAGAGCATCGCTCCCATACTAGGTGGCATGTTAGATTGACTTTGTGAAAGGAAAAATGTAGCACTTACGTTGCATAGCGTTGTCACAACATCCTCATGGCCTTGAGCGATGGCCAGGTGAAGAGGGGAGCAAGGGATATCCCAAGCGAGAACGTCACTCTTGTAGAAGTCAGGCTCGTCGGGCGCACCGTTCAGGGCGGCATCATCCGTCTCCTCTTCTTTTGCCTTCTGGACATCGACGAACGACCCAGTAGCCATCGTGCGAGCATCAATCTCGGTTCCCTCGCCGTCGATCAATTCTCCATCGGAATCAGAATCGGCATCCGACTCTGGGTCCGTTTCGTGATCAGCAACCTTTGAAGCCTCTGATGATTTCCCAGAGGCGGCTTCCTTGAGAGCCTTGCGTCGAAGATCTTGCTTCTCCTCCTCCTCGGCTTCGTTAGTGATGCTCCTGTCCATGAGGATTCTCACCATCTCGACATTCCCACGCTCAGCCGCCAAATGCAGGGCTGTATTTCCGTCAGCCAGACGAGCGGTTAAACGTGCGCCGTGATCAACAAGAGCGCGGGCAACATCGGGCGTAGAGTTCATGACAGCAAGATGCAGCGGCGATCGTCCAGTATAATCACGCTGGTTTGGATCAGTGCCCTCCTGAGATAGCCAGTCCAGAACTTCATCGACGTTGCCATCGACGATGCTTTGGCAAAGACGAGCCGTGTTGCCGACATACGCCATATCAGTCCAGTCATCCTGAGTCAGAGGGTTGAAGGAGCCAATCTGTTGCCGGCCAGGGTCGTCAATGAGGAAACTCACGGGGCCGGAAATGTAAACTTCTGCCTCTTTCTCGGCAATCTCGATCTCCTCAGGGGTCACCGCATTCGGGCAAGTCCCACAGCAGTCTTCGATGACATCCTGAACACGTCCGAAGAAGGCGGGATGACGATGAAGGTAGACTTGACGGTCCTTGTGTTGGTTCCACTCGGCGTTCAAGAGAAGATCTTTGGTATAGCAGAGCTTCTCGATCTTCTTTGCGTTGAACCTCTCACCATATGGAACGCTGAAGGTGTGATAGTTAGAGACCTCGGTTTCGTCAACCCAATCGGCAATTTCGTCTTCATGTGCGTCCTTGATATTGCCCCAGACTCGGTGCTGGAAGTTGCGATTGATTGCGGGTCGGCCACGCTCTTCACGACGCTTGTCAAGGTAAGAGTCGCGAACGGAAGAGGTTGGCAGACGTTCAAGAACAAGGAGACGAGCAAGGCCTAGGGTCCTCTGAAAACTCCGTTCAAAGATGGTGGGATCCACACGGCTTCGATCCAACTCAGGCCAGTAAATTTCGAAATTGCGATGGCTGTACTTGGACAGACGGTTCTCATATGACGGGCTTCGTCGGGTGAGGTCGACGTGGTTGATCTGGGTGATGAAGCTGCCCAAAGCGCGAGGCGTCACATAGACCTGCTTGCCATTGTAGGCGCCACCGGCAGCATCAATGTCAAAGCCAGTGAGAATCTCGCCGATAGACTTGTACACGCGAAGAACAATCTACGCGGGGTCAGGAAAGCTACACTGAGATGTCGACAAGGGGAATGGGCCAACCTGAACATGACGCGTCGGGTACTGAGAGGCAATCGTAATGGCGTACTTGGTCCGAACAACGGTGACTTCGGTCACGATGGCGTCACGGATAGCTTGCTCGATCTGCTTGATCTTTTCAATGGCCTCATCGTGGGTCAGGCCGTACAGGAACAGATCAACGTCGGAAGCGGGACAAAACTTTTCGTGATAATACTCGCGCAGCTTGCGCTTGTTGGTGTTGAACTCGGGCGGTACGGGGAGCAGGGTATTGACGACAGACGAGCCTGCGGCCACGACGTTGCTCCAGTCCATGTCGACGAGAGACGACTCCGAGAAGACGCTGAAGTTCTTGCGGAACTCTGCGATCGACTGCACCACGGCGGGAGATCCGTCTTCGCGGCGCTTGTCATCAGGGAGTGACATGATATAGCGGCTCTTCTCCCCCTCTGACTCGGCAGAGAGGTTGCGAGCACGCGTCTTGATGTTCTTGGTGTTCTCGTTAAACAGGGGAAGGAGGTTCACATAGGGGTCACTGAGAAGGGCGCTGTTGCGATCTTGGGCGAAGACCGACCGCAGCTGAGCCTCGTAGCGGCGATAGGGGTCCAAGATCTCGATCATGGATTTCTCGGGGTGGCCAGCAATGTAGTTGACCAGCTCCGAATGAGGAGCCGGAAGCTCCTGGAGGTCCTGAGTTGCCATGCTGGTGGTGGTGCAGTCGTTCAAGTTGTGGGAGAGGCTGGCAATCTCAAGGCAAGGAGGTGGCGGGGTCTGAAGTCAATGGAGGGGTATCAATCAGGGCGGTCTTGACGTGTAATAAGGGGAAGGCTCAAAGGAAGAAACTGGACTGGATGGGGATGATGACGAGAGATGCGATGGATTTACTCCGAGAGGCATCATTGAAGGAGATGAGACAGTTGCTTTATATCTATAATCGGCCGATGGCAGGAGCTCACCGTTTGCTCTTGCCAAGCAGTCACCTGCCGAAAGTCACCCCAGGTCGTGCATGAAGCTGTCAACGGTGGCTCAACAACTGACGCTGCATTTGGCGTAGATTAGCGGAGGCGTCGACGACGCGGGGCTACGAGTCGCGGTACAGGGGTGTGCTGCCTAAACGCTGCAGGGTCCAGAGACGCGAAGTCACAAAATCAGGCGACTGCTGCCTTGTCGTGTCGTTCGAGCTGCATCAATTGAGCATCTTGGCCCGATATTTTTGGGCGTTGCAGCCTACGATTGGTCTCCATGCGCGTCTCGACGCGTCTCGACAGGTCGTCGGCGCTCCATGGTGGCCGATGATCGTGGGTTGGGATGATCGCCGTTCAAGGTGTGGTGCTTTGTTTGTCCAGCCCAGGCAGAATCACGCCCTGGACCCCTGAGCTAGAGCCAGCTACCAGGCAGAATCCGTCTCCACTCATCCTTCGTCTGCTCATCAGCTCGGATTCAACCGTCGGCCCTGTTCAGAGTTAATCGGTTGTCGTGATCACTGTGTCCAGCATAGCATCACTCTTGGAACATAGAAAACTGCCATTTCTCTGGCTAGTAGCTCATCAATGAGCCCATTGGTATCAATACAAAGAGCGTGGAGTCCATATCCCATATCCCATCTCGCCTGTCCCAGATTCGAGATCCATCCGGATCCATCCAAATCAATCGCATAGCATACAACAATTCACATCCTAGTACCGGCCCTTGGCCCTGTCACATTCTTCCATAAAACGATAGATGCCTTCAAGACCGTCAAACTCTTGGGAACAGTGTGTTCCCGAACTCAAAGGAGGCGGCGACATGCTCTCATATCCCTCGGGATCTGAAAGCCATGGGTTCTCCGCCATCTCGGCATCCACAAAGGCATCATCAAATGCCTCTGATAGACCCGATAGAGAGCGCAAAGTGCCGCCTGGAGACGTTATGGTCTTTTCTGATGCCTGGCTGTCGGGCGCGAAGGGGAACTTGAGCGCAACCTGGACGCCGCCGTTTGTGTCAAACTCTGGGTCTTGATAGACAGCGCCACGCTGTAAACCAACATCATCACAAAGTCGCTCCGCCGTCGCGGCATCCACGCCAGGGAACCGGACCCTGATAATGTTCGACTTCTCCAACGTCACAGGCAGATCCCCTAACACAGCCAGCCGTTTCAGATCGGCGAAAACGGCTGTCAGATCCTTGAGGGCGCGGCCAAAGTCCTCGGACAGGACATCAAGGAAACCGTCGCGGTTCAGCGTGACACCGTCCTCCTTGGCACCGGCGGGGAAGGGGAAAGCAGCAGCGAGCGGGCTCAGAGCCGTGACGGTGGGGCTCAGCTGGAAGTCCACAAAGGAGCCAGGCTCAAAGCGGGAGACCTTGGCCATCCTGCAACCGGCCTCGTGCTCGAGCGTCGAGACGGCCCTGTAGCGCTTGTCGCCGCGCTCGTTGAGGCCGTCGAACCGTGCCTTCTGTCCCGAGAGGAGGAAGGCGCGCATGGCGACGCCGACGTTCTGGACCACTTGCGCCGGGGCGGCCGGCGTGTGCGAGAAGTAGCGTGCGCCGCCGCCGGTGCTGTAGCCGCCTTGCGTACGGCAGAGTGTGCCGCCGGTCAGGTTCGGGCGAAGTGTGCTGGCGAAAGGGGCGCGGCCGGTACCCTGGGCCACGCGGCGGGATGTATTCGATGTGGGGAATTTAGTCCGGTCGAAGCGGGGACCGGCGGATGCGGTGTTACCAGAAGACATCCATCGGCGGGCGGCATTTTGAACATGCTGGTAGGCTTTGGTCGATGACCACCGTGCCGAACGTCGCTGGCGGAGCAGAGCAGCTGGGTGGATGGGATGTCTTCCCGTAGAGACGGCGGATCGGATGGGAGCGGGTTGGAGCTTTGGTGCATTGGGAAACGTGTGCCGAATCGCCTTGGAGGCGTTTGCGGCGGCCGAACGGAGCAAGCGCATGGCTACTGGAGCCCATACACCCCCCGAGGCAGCCATGATGAAGTCTCAAGTCGGAATCGAGTCGTGATGCTCGACAGCTTGTGACAGCAGCCTGGGGAAGGAGGAGGAGCGGATGAGGAAGTGGCGGATGACCTCGCGATGTTATATGACTGGCGATAAGACAATCATTCGCCACCCGTTGATCTGGGTGCACCGCCACATCTCGCTGCCATTGCGGGGTCTCTCGCTAGTCCCAAGGAAGACTAGCGCTGATCAGAAAGACCTTGAAAACGCGAGGCCGAAAAAATTCCCAAGCTTCAAACTTCTTTCTTTGCCCATCACCAGCAAAATCGTCAAGGTTCAGCGACCTGTGACGTTTGCCCATTGCGCTGCCAGCGCGCATGCAATGGGTAAAGATCTTTACTAGATCTGTCAATTCTACTTAGATTCAGCTCGGTGTGACTGGATCTCTCTCAAAAGGTTTGTCTCCGATATGCGTTTTTCTTTCCTTCCTTCCTACCCCCACGCTCTGTATGATGAACACGACAGACACCACAGGGATTCCTCATGCAGAACAAACTATGTTGATTCCGGTGCAATAGTTTCAGCCTTGTCTGACCTATGAGCCGAAGCTTTTCTTCGCTGCAGCATTTTTTCTGTCTTGACCTCAAGCTAACTCACTATTCTTAGGTAAACACAATCAACCACTGCTCTCTCTCATGCGCGCTCCCGTCGATTGCTACACAATATGAGGAATCTTTGAACGACAGGCGGACAAAATGAAGCCTCGTCGGCCGTCCATTAGCAGCAGCGAGGACTTACAAACCTTGTGGTGGGCGGTCTGGCGGGGTTTCTTGTTGAAAACTCGTCAGCTGATTGTGATGCTGCTTCGCGCATTGATACTGGTCTACATGTCGTACTGAGACGGAGGGCTGACATGGATAACCAGGTAAATTACATACTTTGGATCTCTTCGTTCTGTCGTTAGACAACGCTCTCTACAATGATGAAACGTCTTTTTTATTGTATTCACACTGTTTGATCGACTTTGCTTCGGCGTCGTCGAGATGAACAAAGTTAACACTTGCTGATCTTTGAGGTATTTGATGTTGTCCCTCTCCAGCGTGACCGCGTGCTGACAATCGACCTAGCTTTTTTGGACCTTTTGCGTACTGAATGTTTGCGATCGAGAGCCCTTGCTGACCGCAACGACTCAGGTATTCTTGTCGATGCATTGCTGGAACTAGCAGCTGTGGGTTTTTTTGTAGGTTTCCCCCGCTCTGCTTCCTTTACCAACCAACCTCGCCCACTTGAGGATGACATCCTTTTATTATCTTTCTGAGTTCACCATGATTGATAAAATTCCTGTTCACCTTGGAGAACTGAATCATACTGGGCACAACACGTCATGTCATCATACTCTTCATCGAGACCACAACTGACAAAGTCCTCATCCTCATAGACAAGCCAACATATCACGATGGCCAGCGCTTTTATAATGCCAAAAATCAATCCACATTTCCAAGAATCGCGCTGTTCCCATTTCCAATATTTCTCGTGAAACATGTAACCTCGCCGTGATGCACAGTAAGACGGTGGACACTCTACTTCTTCAGCTGCAACCTCGCGTTCCAGGCCACAATGCAGCGGATGAGATCCCAGTCATCATGCGCGCCCACCCAGTCCGTGACAACAATGCCCGTAGCCGCATCGCCGACCTTGAGCTTTTTGACGCCCTTGCCCTCGTCGCCGTGGCGCATGCAGAGGTACTCGACGACGGCCGGGTTGACCTTGGCGGCGATGCGCTCGGGCCAGCAGGTGGCATTGAAGAAGTTGCTGGCGCTCAAGAAATTGACAAACAGCGGCAGCACGGCGTCCTTGTCGTAGCCTTCGGCGCCGGGGGCGCGGAACAGGGCCTCGGCGGCGCGCTCGAGCTGGGCGTGGCTGTAGTTGATCTTCTTCTCAATGTTGGTGCTCTGGTCGACCTCGTAAAAGTCCTGCACGCGCACGAAGCCGCCGGCGCCCGTCTTGCCGTCCTCACAGTTGTCAGGCCAGTGGGCGGCGTCGATGCCGATGCCCTTGCCGTCGTTCTCCGACTTGTTGACGCTGTCGTCGCAGTGGAAGCGGCGCATGAGGACAATCTTGCCGCGGGCGTCGCCGAGGGCGGGGATCTGCGGCTTCGTGTACCATCGGTTGGAGTTCTTCTTGATGTAGCGGTCGCGCAGGTAGCGGGACATGTCATGGTCCGAGCCCTTGCCGGTGCCCTCGCGCTTGATGGACATTATGAGCGTCTCGGAGGGGTTGCGCTCGAGGAAGGCGTAGACCTCGGTGAGTAGGTCGGCGAACCACTTGGTGCCGGTCAGAGAGATGGGGAAGACCGAGTGGACGAGGGCGAGGTTGTCGTTGTCGGGGGTGGCCGAGACGCGAATGTCGAAGAAACGCACGCCGTTCTCGAGCTGCTCGGTGATGCCAACGGCCTGGCAGCGGACGGACGGGAGGGCTGTGTAGCAGGTGGGCGCATTGTGGGTGCCGGGGATGGAGAGGAAGGGCAGAGGGTAGCTGTCCTTGAGCTCCTTCATCCAGGCGTGGAGGTTCGAGGACGACATGATAGCCAGGAACTGATGGCGCTCGATATAGACGGCTGTGAATTCGCGCTTGTCGTCCTTGGTCAGGCGCGTCATGACGACGGACCTGTCCGACTTGGAGGGTGTGTCGACCTCGTACCACTTGCCGTCGCACTCGAACAGCAGACGCACAACCTCCTTGTCCTCCTGCGGAGCTGGGAAGTCGGTGCCCTGGGCAGAAAAGGCATTGATCTTGATGTCGACATCCTTCTTCTCGCGCGCCTCACCTTCAGGGTGAATTTCAGTTGAATTGAAGCTTGTGGCGTTGAGGAGAGACGTAATATTGCCAATGGCGTTGCCAAGGGTGCTGCCCGTTGTGACCTGCTTGGCCCCAAAGCGCTCGACACGTTTGAGAGTCAAAGCCTGCACCGTCAGGTTGCGAATGGTGATGTTAGGCATCTTAAGTGCAGTGCTGATCCGTCAATGACAAGATAGGTGGTGATGGTGGTAGTGGTGGCGGCGGTAAGGTGCTGGTGGAGGGGGGTTGTACAGGTCAAAAAAAGGAGGGGCAAGTCCACAGCTGAAGTACCTTATGAAGCTCCCCCAACTTTGTGAGGGGATTTCGGCGCAGGTTATATAAGATCAGCAATTGGGTGGTTCACAAAATCCTCTCTGCGAAGATCCTCTCTCCGCATTCTTTTGGTTTCGCAGCTGGATCCTAGCAAGCTCGGGCTTGGGGCGACGTCGGGCAGGCCGGGAGCAGTCAATCGATGACAGTGGAGGGTCTGGGGACGGCAAGCTGATGAAGCTAAGGTACGTCAGTCCATGAGCTTGTGGAGCTCTCCAATGGCGATGGATGAGAGACGATGCCTTGGGGGGTTGGCGCCGGCCTGGCCCTAGCGCGGGGTGGTGTGCCTTTTGCCTCCTAGCCATTGATTTGGGATGGCGACTGTAGCAATCGAATGGGATGTGATCTGCTCCTTGGTTCAGCTGCCAGAGTAGATAGAGGCTGCCCCAATTGAGTCGATCGTGGCAGTGTACATGAGGGAATCGGAACGGGGACCCTGGACGAGCTGAAGACCGCCCCTCCGAGCCCCCTCATCGCGAGGCCCGCAAGGACTGGTGCGGTCCAGCTCTGCCAACAAGTGGCATGGGTTGCATCCAACAACTCTTGGTAGCGAAGAGCAAGCACGCACTTGCGTACTCTGCCAGTTCAATCAAGTACACCCACTCGTGGTACGTCAGCCTTTTACGACGGTGCGGGCGGGGATGACTTGGCTGTGATGTGCGTGGAGCAAAGCCTCCTCCTGTACCAAGAAAGTCGGAAGACAGATGAATAGACAGATAGACAGACGCCAGCCATAACAGGCGTCAGAGCAAAAAAGAACGAGATCCCTCTTCAGAAGAGCCAAAAGATTGGGCGCCATCCCGGGGATTGAACCCGGGACCTCTCGCAAGCTATGCTTTCAGGGTGTGACCCTAAGCGAGAATCATACCACTAGACCAACGGCGCGTTCAGAACAAATTCCTAACTGAGTCAGGAGCCGGTCGATGGGAAACGGGTTAGAATTGGCCGTATATGTACCGTTGTCAATTGTGCGACTTAATTCCCCTTGCCACAGAATTCCTCATCATAGATGAACGTGACCAAACGCCCTTATTTTGCGAACAGATGGAGAAGAGTGAATAACGGCACTATAGATTGCCCAATGATACCAGGCATAATATCATCATCTTGTACTCTTTTGCTACCACTTCCTGAAATTAAACCTCGGGCCAATGTCCGTTATCCATTGGTTCCCCTTTCGACACGTCCGTCAACTCATTTCTGTCACAAGATGACGAAACAGCAGCAGCAACTGGCTCTTATTTTAGCTGCTCCTAAGTACAAAGAATGCCTTTCCTCATATATCAAGCACAAGCTGATACGATGCCTTTCGTGTAGACATACTAACCGTCACATGCTCCTGTCTCAATTCTTTCCGTGACTTGACTTCACAGCGCCGACTGACCCTGGCCACGTGCCCTCTTCGAGGCAGGCTGATGAGGCTCGCAATCCATCTCGGACGCGCTTCGACGTCGCGAGGGCGTTGCACTCCTGCTAGAGTCTTCCGAGCACCCGCCTGACCTGTCTACTGCTGTGGCTGTCGAGCTGACGCTACCAGTACGCTGCTTGAGGTAGGTTGCATGGCGGTTTCTGAGAACGTCCGCAATGATCGACTCTGTGCCGACAATATTGTGGGAGCCCTCGACCGTCATGCCGGCGTCGACTTCAATCTTGACAGGTCGAGGGCGGCCGTCCTGGTCGATCATCGGAATGCCGCCCTCCATGACGGTGCTGCTCTTGAAGGCGCGGACGATGGCTTCTGCGACAATGGCAGCCTGATCACTGGGGGTGCTCGGCAGGGCGACGAGGTTGTTATCTCGCGAGACGTTGACTCTCGTCGAGATGCGCAGGTTGATGGGGGACAGCTCCTCAAAGGGATCATCATCAGGATCAGGGGAGGTCAACATGGTAGCGGAAGGCAGGGGGGCGGCCAGCAGGCGGTGGCCTAGCTGGCGGAGACTGGCGTTTGGGTTGCTCATTAGGGTCGCTGCGATGCCTTCCTGAAGACGTGTGGGCATAGGGGGGCTATATGCAGGAGGAAGCTCCTGTCGGGCAGACGGAGTACCCTCCTTTGGGGCTTCAGGCATTCTTTGCGGTCTCGTACAGCTCGACTGTGGGGAGAGATGACACTGCATATGCCTTTGGGGCTGTTGAGGTGACAGCAGCAGTACTTGTTGTCGATGAGGTTGTTGTTCCTGCTGCTGTCGTGACTGTTGAGGATTCGAATGGCCAGAGTCTTGGGGTTGAATGGCGGTGACCTGATGCTGGCCTGGGTTATCCACGAAGGGCAACATGCTCGACTGTCGATGTTGAGAGTTGGGGTGAGGTCTTGGGACTAGTGAGGCCTTGATGTCTCGTTGTGGTGCTCAAGGTACAGAGCTAGCTACGCAGAAGACTGAACAGGGGGGAACGAAATGCTTCGAGCCTGTGATCTTAGCCACAGGACGTGTGAGGGAAGGGGAGGGGTGCTATATATGTTCGTCAAGAGGTGGTCGGGCCCGCGTGTAAGACTGGGTGAGTATTGATCGGGTCACTCGCTGCCTTCAAGCCGGAGCAGTCAAGCAGATCCAATCCTTCGGTTAGCCGCCTGACTCAATCTTCAGCGACCTGGGTACAGGCAGTCATGCAGACAGGAAGGTGCCCGGGGTTGGGTGGGGTGGGAGGGCAGGGGGTGAGTGTACAAACAGTAAACATGTTCCGTTTGTAGGTACCGGTAGTCAGTCAGTCAGGCGTTTTGGCGTTCCGAGGCTGTCAAGATTCACCCTCAGCAGCTCCCTTCGTGTACTCCTTGCACCCCCTCCCACCCCACCCTCTCGTAGCTCTTCCAGGGTGCCATGCCACGCCACTGCCGAGAAGAACTTAAGCAAAAAAAAAAGGAGAGCAAGGGCGGCTCACCGCGCAGGGCTGCTACAAGTGTGACGCTAAGACTGCCTCGCACATTCCAACTTCAAATCATCGGACGATGGGCAAGGCAAAAGGAGCCTTCATCCGTCACGGAAAAGTCGCCTTGCTCCAAACGGCTCCAGCTGACATGCTACTTATCAAGTTAGATTCTCCCGGAACAAATACACCAGGGCGTACTGTTCGTGTATATGTTTTGGCTCCTATTCATGCAATTGTCCGGTGGGAATCCAACATCGTCTCCTGATCTGACCACTCCAGTACGTCAGGCCTGTCGAGTCAACAGGTCTGAATAGCATGGGGCGATCAGGTAGCCAAGGTGACAACCCTGACTCCGCCTTGTCTCATACGGCAGCCATATTCCAAAGTCAATAACAGCCAGGCCAGCCCAAGGCCCATGTGTGAGAGATGACACGTCCTGCCCCGTCCGTTCGTTCCTCCAGGACCCACAGACCACATGGCCTGTCCCGAGAATAATAGGAAGAAAGGACTCCGTATCTGTTCTCAGGACAGTTCCTTCCGCATGGGAGATGAACTGCCCAGTATACCTAGCGGGCGGTGAACTCGAGATACCTCTGCTTTTCAGTTTATTGGCTGGCAAAGCGGCCGGGCTCTCGACAAGCCACAGAGCCGCCGTTGGCTGAAATGGCGTTCTGTATCAGGACCCATTGTCCTCGGACAAGACTCCGGATGATGCGGCAAATGAGGCAGGAGAAGAAGAAGGGGGTGTGTGACAGCTTCCTATTGTTGCTGGCAGCCACTTCCTATTGTTGTCGGGATCGGGGTGGGGTTCGAGCCTATTGTGCCCCAAATACGGCTTAGCAGGTGCGTCAGTGGGGGCCATCCTGCCTTCGCGGCTCCGGCAGCAGGCACGGCTGGCGGGCGCGAGAACCAGTTCCCCGGTGTCTCACCCGCAACCTCTGCCTCCACATTGACCCCATCCCCTCCCTCGCGCCTCTGTCGCATCACCGGCCGACAACGCATTTCGTACACTAATCCAAAATACCCGAAATACATTGCCGTCACCCTTTTCACCGGTCTCTTCCCTGCTTCATTTTACCGATCACATTTAACCGCTTCTTGCGCCTTTTAGCTCGACCTGACAATTGGACTGACGCCTCGAACGCCAAATCTGCACGCCATCGCTATCGCCGCACCCTGAAGTCCAGACCGGTTTGAAGACACTACAAACTGGGTCCGCGAGAATCCACATGATCCAAAAGGGCCTGAGATGGTACACGAGCGACCTATACGTCTAGGCCGTGGTGAGCCCGTAATTTGATCGTACCAAGACGAACCGTGTTGTGAGAACTAGGAACCATTCACGCAGACATCGGCAGATGGTTCATCTTACGGTTACCGTTCAATGGAGGATGTCCAGCAGCTACTGCAATCGTGCTCATGAACACCATAAGCCCCCACCCTAAAAGATCCTATTCATCTCATTCACTCATCGGTAGCCGCCATCATTCAAGTGAGGGTTCAAGCTCCAAGTCCACCGACCAGGAGCAACAACAGAATTCCACTGCAAGTCTGTGGCTCCCCATGGGTCTGATATTGACGCACCCAGCCCTTTTTTCTTCTTTTGCTTTTGCTACGAGGTGGCCCCAAACACGCGTCTACAAGTTGACAGCCTGAAGGCAGAGACTGACAATGGCTTGCCGCTCGCCCGTCTTCTCTATTGTTGTTCTCTTCTGATTGTCAGAAAGCTTGACGTGGCATGTATGCTTGACATGTCACTCCCCGGCGGCCAACCGACTCGACAAAATCTTGCCATGCCCAACGATCAAGCTTGGTCCCTCCCCAAATTTAGCTTGGCACGCATGGTTTTTGGCGACGAAGCTAACGAGCTCGATGTCCGGTTCAGGATCATCTCGGTCGAAAGCTAAACGCTCACCCTCGCGCCCCCGTCCCAGAACCATCACATCGGTACGAGTCCGTCTTTTCAAGGATTCGCGCTGTTTTAGCTCGTGAATTGCGAGTGTGTGACTTGCCCCGTTGTGGCTGTCGCCCTAAGGTTCTCGTTGGAAACTGGCAAGGTGCGTCACAGCCGCACGACACCCTACTGACCCCATTTTCTGAACCGGTCCCGCGATGGAAAGCTCCGGAGTCTCGGTAGTCCCTCTGATCACACGTCTTTCACTGCTTGTATGGATAGCCTCGTCAAGCGATGAACTAGTGCACCCTTTGTTAGGGCAGGGCTAAAGCAGTGGTGACTTTCCAAAGCCCTTGGAAACCAAATTGTACCTGGAATGGATGCACATGAACGTCTCGGGCGCCGCCTTGGCATGTCGCAGACCATTTACGAGTTGACCGCATCGAGTCCAGCGCTATCACGATCAGGACTCAAGACAGCCACGAAATTGACACAGGCCGAAAGCTGAGCTTTCGGCCGAGTCTGGACTCGTGAGTTCCTGCACTGAAAACGGCACAACCTCCCTTTCATTGTCTTGGATTGGTGTCCCGCTACGCCACAGTCCTGCAACACCATCAGCACGCTGGCATTGCTATCTCCGTGCCGAGCACGAGCGGGCCACCGATGCCACTTCGTTCTTCCCGCAGCCGCCTGATGTGGTTACGCACGCCTCACTGCGCCTCGCTGAGCATCCTCAAAGGTCGCTTAGACCCTGGCAAATATTTAGCCCGTCGTAAGATCACCAATTCAAGATCGCATCGCGTTGCATGCAGCGAAGGGTACCTAGCATGGCAGAGCTTGGCCATGTTGTTTCGACGCCCACGCCGGTGTTTGCATGACCAGCTGAAGCCCACGCCCAGATCGCTCGCTTGAGACATGTCTGAGAGCCACACGAGAGAGACTCCTACATGCAGACGCCAAACGCCCGACCGATACGCGGATGCAGCGGAGATCAAAGGGTTTCTGGCCGTTCATCTGGACAAAGCATGGTTCACTCTTCTCAGCGTTAAGCTTGTCCGTTCAACTGCCCGAATCATCGGCCTCGACTTGATCCAGGGCTACTTTGTGATCAAGAAAAAGAGGGGCTGGTATTTTTAGCAGACAGGAAAGCTCGAGTTGTGAAGATAGAGTACAGATACACAGCGATGTGACAAACGATGCCCTGCTATTTGTTCACTTGGGGACTCGGCAAGGTGGGAGACACCCCCCTCGATCGAACAGCCTGATAACACAACTTCACCCGCAGGTATACAACCGCCCACCCCCGTCTGTATCCAGGCGAGTGCGTCAGCCGTTCTTCTTGCATGCCATCTCCTGGCCGCAATGGTTGTGGCTGGGGCAATGAATCATCGAGCCCCTCACCGGCCTCGTTTTTCGTTTTCTTGGGGGGGCGACCCTCGCAGATGTCTCGTTGATCGAGCTTCAGCCATGCGTCTCGCCATCGCGACACACGCAGCTAAGACAAGGGGGGGCTTCGTTACATCGATCACAAGTCCGAAGAGGCAGGAGGGTTTCAAGCGACTCGGCCGAGAGCGAAAACCTATGCTGCGAACGTTGGGGTTTGGCATCGCCCTCTTTCAGTGTCGAAACGTCAACGGGGTCCGGCGATTGCTGCTTTGTTCGTTATTCGAGGCGAGCAATGAGGTGGTGCTGTCACTGCGAGTTGACTAGTCGGTTTCTGGTGCGGTACGTTGAAGGAGGCCATTGACGAAGGAGAGGGCTGGAGTTGGACCATGTATACAGATCCGTCCTGGCATACAAAGAGGAGGACATCACGGTCGTTAGGCCCAGCACCGTCTGTTCTCAAGTACCATCTGTTCTCAAGTACCGTCTGTTCTCAAGTGCCGTGTATTGAAGACTGGAAGTGCCGCGTAGAGCTGGGGCGGACGCTTCGCTTCGTGAAGAGACTTCGAGGTTGATCTTGATCGTGCAACCACTAATCATCAATCATGCAGTGTGCGCCTTGGCAACAACGGAGAAGTCACTCCCCCCCTCGGGCTAAACAAAGGCGAGAATGGTCGCGAGGATCAGGTCGTGTTCCAGACGGATGAAGTTATTCATGAAGCAACCTCTCAGGATCATGGCGTCGAGGCCATTGTCCATCACCTCGCCCATCCACTTCAACCTGGCGATTTATTCAGCCGCAGTTTGCGCACGTCAGTTCTTGCCAGGTTTCATCTTCCTATGATCTGCACTCATGATGAGAAGGTTGACGAGTAGGATGCTCAGGTCTAATGGATGTGTGGCTGGCTGCAAATCCTGTCATCTGTTGTGAGCCCGAGGCGTACACGGATGACTGGGCTTACAATCTGCATTGTGACATGGTGACAATAGGAATAGGGGCCTCACAACACCACCCGACAAGGTCTATTTACAATCAAGGCGAGACATGAATGGCGGATCAAAAACATGCGACAAGGGTGATGGAATAGCCAACTGTTCTCTATTGAAAAGCAACGACTACTCGTCTTGTATCACCGCACAGCGATGTCTGCGCAGTCCGCGCTTCCCGCTCCCACACCGCCCGCACTCGGCCAACATCGTCCAAAAGGACGGCCCCCGTCCGCACACAAAAATGTCGGCCAGATAACCAGGAAAGAAAAGAGGTTGAAGTTCTTTTATCTCCAGTTAACGCCGATGTAAATGCCCGTCTTGTGTAAATCCCGATCGAACAATGCGAAGGGGGTATCATGCCGAATGGAGCTCGCAATCCGGAGCCCGTGTCACGTCTCTCGTTGTTTTCTGAGGAACCGACACGCGCCGGGACTCGCTCCTGTCTGTCTTTGTTGAAAGACGCCACCGCTCCAAAGGTCTTCCCATGACCAGCCCAGCAGCAACTTTTATCGCCCACCGCTCAAGAGGAGGAAGTAGAGAAAAGAGACCTGAGTTTGAAAAAGAAGAAGGACGCCGAAGCTTGCATTATGGTTGTTTGTATGAGAGTGTATCGTAAGCCTTACCCGTTAAAGGCTAAAATCCGGGATTCGTTGAGAACCGTACGCCATGTTTGTGTGACTGCCTGCCCACGTCATAGTTGAGAAAAAGCATGAAAACGTCTATTCATAGCAATGCAGAGAGCTTGTTGAACGCTCTCTGGGGTATCGTTGGGGCAAAAGAATTTCGGTCGCAACCGCTTAGAACTTGAGCTGCTTAGGCTGCTCCCAGGTGAAGGTCTGGTTGGTGCCGAAGTGACCGTTCTTGGCGGTCTGGTTGTAGATGGGGCGGTCAAGGTTGAGCTCACGGACAATGACACCAGGGCGCAGGTCGAAGTTCAGGTTGATGACCTCGACGAGCTCATCGGAGGTCCTGTCGGAAGTGCCGTAGGTGTCAACGTAGATGGAGAGGGGCTCGGCGACACCAATGGCGTAAGAGAGCTGGACGAGAACACGACGGGCGAGGCCGGCGTTGACGAGAGACTTGGCGATCCAGCGGCCGACGTAGGCAGCGGAACGGTCGACCTTGGAATAGTCCTTTCCGGAGAAAGCACCACCACCGTGGGCACCCCAGCCACCGTAGGTGTCGACGATGATCTTGCGACCGGTCAGACCGGCGTCACCCTGAGGGCCACCGATGATGAAGAGGCCAGAGGGTTGAATCTGAGGTCGCTGTTAGTTTCTCTTCCAGGATGGCTCGGACTAGCTCAAGGTACTCACGTGGTAGATGGTCTGGTCGTTGAGGTACTTGGCGGGGATGACCTTCTTGATGATCTTCTCGAGGATCTCCTTGCGGAGCTGCTCAGTGGTGATGTCCTCGCTGTGCTGGGCAGAGACGACGACGGTGTGGACGCGCTGGGGGATGACGGCACCCTTGTCGTGCTTGTACTCGATGGTGACCTGGGTCTTGGTGTCGGGGCGGAGCCAAGGCAGAGAGCCGTCGCGGCGGGCAGCGGACATGGCAGCGTTCAGCTGGTGGGCAAAGAGGAGGGTCAGGGGGAGAGCTCGGGGTCTCGTCGGTGGCGTAGCCGAACATGATACCCTGATCACCGGCACCGAGCTGCTCGAGAGCCTTCTCGTAGTGGAGACCCTGGGCGATATCAGGAGACTGCTCCTCAATGGCGACGAGCAGGTTGCAGGTCTTGTAGTCGAAGCCCTTGGAGGAGTCATCGTAGCCGATGTCCTTGATGGCGTTGCGGACGACCTTCTGGTAGTCGAGCTTGGCCTTGGTGGTGATCTCGCCAAAGACCATGATCATACCGGTCTTGGTGGCCGTCTCGCAAGCAACCTTGGAGAGGGGTCCTCAGCCAGGCAGGCATCGAGAATGGCGTCGGAAACCTGATCGGCGATCTTGTCGGGGTGGCCCTCGCCAACAGACTCGGACTGCGGAATCGGTCAGTACGAATGTCCTCTTACGGCATGTTACGGCGTGAACAAGCCGGGCGGGGCGCGCAGGAAAAAAAAACTTGCGGCTCAATTCCGAGGAGGGACAAGCGGGACAAGCGGGACGGAGTGGAATACTCACGGTGAACAGGAAAGTTCCCTCGTTGTGCTTGAAGCCGTTGACACCGTTGCCAGCCGTCATTGTGAAGGGTGTATGTGTGTGTGTGTGAGAGAACCCTGACGAGGTAGGAAAGACCCGGTGAGAGGTGAGGTAAAAGAGAGGAATTGAGGTGGCTGTGAGGGGCAGGCAGGTTAGACACAGTTAGTTCTCTGACGGAGGAGGGAAGAGGGCGATAAGAGGACAGGCAGCACGAGCAAGATGAGGCGGGGCAGGGCAGGCGCAGGGCAGGCAAGGGAGAACACGTACGAAAAGGTTGATGATGAGGGGGACGGTAGGACAGAAGTTGCGGTGGAGAGAAGGGGGGACCCTGAGTTTTAAAGACGGTCCAGAGCGGTTGGGGAGGTGACAGTCAAGACAGCCAGGGGTAGGGCGGAGGCAGGAAGCAGAGGCAGGCGCCAGGGGAGAATTTCTTCAGATCGGGTCAAGTTGAGCTCGGGCAAAGCTGGCACGTTTTTGGCGCAATTCAAGGAGGGGTACCTGTATGGGGGCCGCCGGGCATCGGACCGTAGTAAAAGATACCTTCTCATTCACCACATGTGATACTTGGGCCAAGTAGTCACTAACAGTGCCCCTCCATTGGCATGTCCCCACCCGAATCCTCACCAACGGCCGCCCCAAATTGCGCCATTGCTACCCGTGCTTGTACCGCCTCTGGTGGGCTGCTAGCCCCCTTCGACCTGACTCACCGCCTTCCGTGAATGGCACTCTCAGTCGTCGCAAGTGCGAAGAGTGCGGGGCATCTTAATCGCGGCAAATCAGTTTTTTTCTTCTTCGACGTGATCGCATACTGATGCCCCCCGTCAGCGTTGTAATCCAGCATCCCCCGTCGTAAGCCGATTGTCCCCTGGCCTCTGGTGCCCCGAGTCGGTTCCGATTGATTGCAACATCACGCCTCAGTTCTTGACCGCGCCGCTGTCGAAACCTGTCTTGACTCACCTACCCGGCAGAACGCTCTGACCCCTGTCCACTCAACAACTGCTCTGACGTTCCTGGTCCTGTATGGCGGGGTAACTTGTGACTGCAAAGCTAAACAACCTTTTGGCTCATCATCCTACCGTATTTCTTTTTCCTGACGTAGCGAAACTTTGCACAGTCTCAACACCTCAACCCACAAGGTCTTGGCTCTATCCCTTCTCAATCACGTACACGCTGTCTCTCGTCCACCGCCATCATGAGCAAGTTCGGTGTCATGGTCATGGGGCCGGCCGGCGCCGGCAAGGTGCGTGTCTCAATCGCCTCCTCGTCACCCTTGACTTTGACTGCCTTGCTGACCCTGTCCAGTCCACATTCTGCGCCTCCCTGATCACGAATCTGAACCTTAACCGTCGCTCCGCCTTTTACGTCAACCTGGATCCCGCCGCCGAATCTTTCGAGCACGAGCCCGATCTCGACATTAAGGATCTCATCTCCCTGAAGGATGCCATGGAAGAGGTCGGCCTCGGCCCCAACGGCGGCCTCATCTACTGCTTCGAGTTCCTCATGGAGAACCTCGACTGGTTGACAGAGGCCCTCGACTCTCTGACCGAGGAGTACCTCATCATCATCGACATGCCGGGCCAGATCGAGCTCTACACCCACATCCCGATCCTTCCGGCCCTGGCCCGCTTCCTCGGTCAGACTGGGTCGCTCGACATTCGCCTGTGCGCCGCCTACCTGCTCGAAGCCACCTTCGTCGTCGACCGCGCCAAGTTCTTTGCCGGAACCCTCAGCGCCATGTCCGCCATGATCATGCTCGAGATCCCGCACATCAACATTCTGTCCAAGATGGACCTCGTCAAGGACCAGGTCCGCAAGAAGGACCTCAAGCGGTTCCTGACGCCCGACACGACGCTGCTCGAGGATGACCCACAAGGCATCGGTCGCGAGGCGCGGCCCGTGGATGACGACGAGACGCGCGACCCGCAGGACCGCGACCTGATAATGCGTGGCACCAGCATCAACGGGCACAACAGGGTTGTCGCGGGGCAGAAAGAGAACTTCAGCAAGGTCAACTATCTGAAGTTGGACTCGTCCGACGAGGACAGCGTGACGTCCATCCTCAGCTACATTGACGACATTATTCAGTATCATGAGGCGCAGGAGCCCAAGGAGATGAAGGACGAGGAATTCGAGGAGCCGCAGGATGATTAGACTGGGAACAACTGTTGTATGACGGGTCCTGGTCTTCATGACACAAAAGAGAGGCGGAAAGGCACGGTCTTGATTTTAGGGAAGTATCTGCATAGCGATGGCGTCGGGTTACCATGTGTCGTTCGAAACGCGCAAAATGGACGGTGGATTACCACCAAATTGATTCATCATCCTCGCTGTCTTTACATGACATCGTTGCTACCAATAGTGCGCCGTCCTGGCTGTTGGGGACCAGCTCTGCTCTCGAAATGCACTCCCGCCGGTCTCGTGTCGTGCGTCAAACCCGATATCCTATGCCCGTACCGTATACAACCAAATATCATCCTGGCATCCCCCCAAAAGACAGAGCTGTGCCCAGCCGTGCCGTCGATCATCCATGTCCGTCCGTATCCAGCATCGTCCTTTCTCTTCCTCGTGTTCCAACCCGCCCCTCTCAGCGTCTGCCCTGCACCCGCGCCTCCTCCTCATACCTCCGCAGCTCCCCGACCCAAACATCCTTCGCCACAGCCAAGAAGCCCATGATCTTGCCTCCGACGACAACAGCATCCTTGATCGTCTCGAACACGCCGTTCCGCACGACGGCCGAGCCCACGGCGACGACGGCCGCCCAAAACACCAGCCGGAACACCATGCGCGACGCGATCAGCATGAGGCGCCGGAGCCGGCCGGGGACGACCCCCGCGGGGGCGAGCAGCGCGATAAAAGCGGCGAGGGAGACGAGGCCCGGCGACGCCGTCAGGAGGGCGAGCGCCTGGTCGTTAAAGGGCGCCAGGAAGGCGTAGGCAATGTTGGGGGCCTGCTGGAGCTTGTTTGCGGTGGGGCGCGTGAAGATCTGGACGGGCGAGTGCGGGTGGAAGGCGGTCGTGTGGAGAAAGTCGAGCGTCTCGGGGAGAGGAGGCCTTCGAGGAGGGTTAGTGGGGAGTCGTCTTCTGGAGGCGCCATCTTGGCGGGTTGTGGTGATGGCTCTTTTTGGGGTGGGGATTGCTCGGAGGGTGTGCGGGTGTGGGAGTGTCGCTGGCTGGCCGACGGGAAGATGTTTCGTGTCGTGTACGAAAGTTGCGTTCTTCTGGATCGAGCCGCGGGTTGTTGCAAAGGGGTATCTTGTAGAGTTTTGTGCAAGAGCGGTGTTGATGGAGGGACAGGGTGGCCGCGGGAAGAAGCTCTGGCGGTTGCGCGCCCATGACTTTTGTGGCGATAAGCTGTCCGATAAGAAGTGACAGCTCATCAAGTGCCCCGCTGGCAACGGCGGCAACGACAACAACAACAAAAGGTTCATGTGCAAGAGACAGAGCACAAAGACGAAGCCAGAAAAATCAGTAATGACAGTAAAACAGGTACTCACCAGAGCTGGCCAGCTCATCGTGGAGTCGGTAATCAGTTAGATCCATTTTCGAAGTGTAGACGTAGGCTCCAGAAGACGTTGCCGTGTATCGTCCCAAGTGTCGAGACAGTGCAAGACGCAGCACCTAGCAAGAAACGAAGCTCAAAGTAATAGGTTCAGGAAAACACCAACGGTTTCACAAGTAAGGAAGCGTGGAATCGCAAGTAAATACCACATGACATTTCAAGACCAGGGCCCTGCTCGCCCTTTCAATAAACTACAACCACCGCTCAGTGGAACCCCTCTCCACCCGGCACGGGGTCCGCCCCCCGGAGCGCAGGCCCGCGACGCCACTGTGCGCGTCCGGTACCGCAATCCGCACAGTGTCCCAGCCGTCAGTAGGTGCTCTCCCGCGGTTCTGCCAGGCGCAAGCGGGGACTGATCGGCGGACAGGGCAGTTCTGAGATAAACTGTCGATGTTGGTGATACTGGGCACTGTGGGCTCGGGCCGAGGCCGTACGTTCTCTTCGATGGGTGTCGCATTGATCCCTAGGCCTATGGAGTAAGTGGTGATGTTCCGCTTTCTGTGGCAGTTAACACCGTTTTCCAACCCGGTCCTTCAGACGACACGGCGTGGAGCCTCCTACGGAGGAACTCTGTAGTCCGACCTTCTCTGGCACTTCGTCTCGACCATGTCTCGCATCCAAGATTGAGGTGAATGATGATCGTTGCAACCATGTGTCTATCATATGTAAAGTCTACACGTTGCCCGCCGCGTGGCTCCGAACCATCACCACCTCGAACCGTAATCCGCCAAGGACAAGTTAACAGGCATTGAATGCCACCAGCGATGGCAAGTGAGCTTGCTCACGCGCAAGGTTGAAAAAAAATGAAAATAAAAAAATAAAAAATGAAAGCATTTGTCCGACTCATCGGGACAAGAGTTTGGGTATTGAAAGTCGTCGAGCGGCTGGCCGTCCTCTTGTCGGCCCTAGCTCCGTCTTCGTGCCTTTCCTTCTGCCGCGGCAGGTTCATTTGACATTATCAGTGATTCCATCAGAGAACGCCTTGTGACAAAGAAAATCAGGGGCAGAACTGCCCCCCGTATCGTAACACCAGCACCAAGCTGCGCCTCAAATGGTGGTCTTACATGCTACCGATGAGTAATTGGGTAGCTAGCGCCTGGGTGCTCTTTATATCGACTCCAAGCCCTCGAGGAGCTTTCTCGCCGCATCGATGCGTCGCCTGTAAATGCGGCTCTCCGTCGACGCCCTGCCCGACTCGCTGAGCCCAAGGACACATTTGCCAAGGCTGGCCACGAGTCGCTCGACAAGAATCTGGTCTTCCTTGGCCAGTTGTTGTATAGCAACATTGTCCCCTGTCTCGCCATCCTTGCCGCAGATGCTTGCCGTGTCGTTCATCAAGCTCTCAGACACACTCTTCAACGCCGGGTCGGGCGATCCTTGCGGGGTCCCCTGGGGCGTGGGCACGCCGTTAAAGGTCCGTCTATTGACCAAGGGAAAGCTGCGCTGTGTTGCAGGTGAGTCCAGAGAGGAGATTGACGGTCGGCTTCTCGAGGCTGCAGGTCGGTTCAGGGGTCGCGAATAGATAACGGAGCTGGCGC
Organism: Verticillium longisporum; assembly: GCA_019188255.1. Lineage (NCBI taxonomy): Eukaryota > Fungi > Ascomycota > Sordariomycetes > Glomerellales > Plectosphaerellaceae > Verticillium > Verticillium longisporum. Next base: position 4,424,425 of record JAETXT010000003.1, on the reverse strand, counting down.
GCTGGCGCATCGGCCTCGCTGATGTTTGCACACTGAAAGAGCTGTCTTCGCTGATGCCCGGTCCGAACGATGCCCGTGTAGCTGTCAAGGGGCTCTCGGTTCGTACACCGGTCGTCCTGGCCACAGCAAATTGGGGCTCGTCTTCTCCGTCGCTATTCTTCCTGCTAGATTGGCCTTCGGTGGCGGTTGCAAACGAGTCCATCGTAGACATGGTGTCGCCGCTGCCTCTGCGGCGCAGTGTTGCTTCAACTTGATCCGCGTTTGAGGTGCTCGGGCCGCGCGTCGTCTCAACCGAATCCTCGGAGCTGAAGCTACTGCTGCTGCCTCTCCGCTTCATGCGCTTCTGACTGAACGATCCCATGGCGCTGTGTAGGAAGAAATGCTCGTAATCGAAAGCATCCTCTCGGTCTTCGTGAGACACGGCTGTCTGCGGCGCATCGTGGTATAGAGATTCTCCACTTTCGCTGTCCCAATCGCCAAAGGTTCCCTCTTCAGCGTCTTCGAATCCATCCTCTGTCTGCATGTCATCAACATCGTCTGCGTACTCCTCCTGCCCGTCCGAGTCGGTTTGGAGTCGATCCTCTGCGCGAAGGGCTTCTTGTGCCGCTACGTAATCACTTATCACCGATTCAGCGTCGTCTTGCTCATCCAAAGCCGGAGTCGGAGCAATGGCATACTCCTGGGCTGCCTGTGTCTCCGCTTGCGCCATGCGTTCCCCGTCAACGCTTTCCATCTCGCCGTTCCAAGTGTTCCTTCCCAGAGGTGTGAGTGAGGCGTCAGACCTCTTTGGCTTGATGGTGCCAGCGTACCACTGGTCGGTCCCTGCATGCGTGAAAGGACTAGGTGTTCGCAGGCTTTGCAGACTCCGCCGTTTCAGACTGTCCGCTCGCGCCTGTTCTCGTAGCGACGAGATTTTCCCCTTCAGATCGGACACCTGATCCTTGATATCGCGCATCTGCATGACTGAAGCCGATCGGGTCAAGCCCTTGTCTGGTTGAAGCTGCGTATATGGACCGAATGTTGGGCTCAAAAAGGCGTCGAGCACGGCGCTGTCACGTTTCGATTGCATCTGTGGGTCGTTCTCCTCTCCCAAAGGCTCGAGCCCTGTGCTCATCATTGGTTGCTGTGAGATCTTCGACCGGGCATAGGGGCGACCGAGATCACCCATGCTGTGAGACCCAGGAAGAGGCTGCCGATATCCTCCTGCAGCACCAAGAGCACTAGCCGACCGTTTGGTGTAGTCTCCAGCGTTGTCGCTGTTAGTTCCTGCTTCGCTCCTCATGCGCAAGTGCCCTGGCGCAGAACTGGGAGAAGTGGCTGCAGAAGCAGACCTCGCAATTGGGGGTGATGGGGTTCCTGATCCGACAGAAGAGTGTGGAGGCGTAAAGACCGTGTCCAGTGATGTGCGTGCTCTCGACAAGTTCCCTTCCATAGTCTGTGAAAGTGTCAGTCTCGATGAGTGGGAACAACATGTGCCAATCAGGAACATACCGTAAGCCTCTTTTTAGCATTGGCTAGGATCTCTTCCGCTTTCTGACTGATGGAAACTGTAGAGTGTCTATTCTCGTTGTTCATTCCCAAGCCCTGTCCCGGAGGCAAGGGCATAAATTTGGCCTGCCGGGCAGTGGTGTCGTCAATGTGCGACTCGGCAACGCTCTCTTCATCATCGCCCTGGAAGTTACTGTCGTCAACGCTGACATCGTCGTCAAAGTCGGCGAAATGGCCATTGTTGCCCTGCGTGGTGACGGTACTTGTCGAATCGATGGATGCGCGCCTCAATTGTTGAACCTTGGCACGTCTCTTCATTGCATCAAGACCCACGGAGGGTGAGGGCTGCAGCACGGTGGCTTTTGCTGAATCGGGCTGTGTGACATGGCGACGTTGAGCAATAGGCCAGGAAGGCTTGCCGACGGTGCTTTCGACTTCTGTCACCTCGCCAATATCGGACAGCATTGTGCCGTTACCGTAGATGATGGGCGTTGTGGGCGTAATGGGCCCTGAGCCAAAGTGGTTCAGGGAGGAAGACTGATAGTTGGCATCGCTGGCATGGGCATTCTTCCACATCATGAGGGGCGATTCGGATCGGTCAGGGAGCCGCCGCCGTAGTCTGGTAGAATCATGTCGGGATTCGTCAGAGTGGGCGAGCCAGGCGCAGGCGGGTACGACATGCCCATCGACATTGTCGAGCTCGTGTTGGAGCCTTGCCTAGCATGGGCGTGGAGTGTCTGCGTGGCCATGTCTGGCTTTGTTCAGAAGCAGCAGTAGCTCGCCCTTCTGTGCGGCTTTGCGCTCCTTGGGCCTGATGCGCTTGTGAAGCGATTTTGTGTGTACAGATGCTGAAATCTCTTTGTTGTCGTTCGTATGATGCTGTGCGACAGCAGCTTGCGGTCCCTTTGGCAGATGCAATCGAGACGACCAGCACCAGAAGCTGTCGCGTCTTTCGTTCCCTCCTTCTGCGCGCCGTCGTAAGAGCGTGGGACAGACAGATCCAATGTTCACGGCCAGTGTATTTCGGTTGGGGTCGTCAAAGAAAAGTCCAAGTCGGAGAGTTGATAGGCAGTCCTGTTTATGTAATAGTATGCAGGGAGAAGTTGAATGCGAAAAGGTGTACGGGTTGCAGTAAAGGAATCATGGGTCGGTCATTGGTCGTTGATTGTCGTCGTCAGCGATGTTTGTCGTCGTAGTAGCCGTTGGATGGTCGTGGTGGAGGAATCCTGGGCGAGTCTCCTTCCACTTCTCCTTCCGGGGTTGGCTTGTCTTTGAGAAAGACGTGTTCGTCGTGGAACGACTCAGACGACCCTCGTCCCAAGTGGTTTGCGCTCGGTGGAGAGGGGCGAATGCGGTGAGTAGTTGAATGCCGCGTGGGCACGAGACATTCAGGTGTCAATGTACTTCGTTTTGTTTGGTTCGTCGTATTCGTTGGCTCGTTGCTTCTTGACTAGTGTCTTGCTTTTTGGTCGCGGGCCTGGAGCTAAAGCTGAGCCGGCTTGGATGGCTGGAATGTTGGGGGCGCCGAAGGACAAGACGGATCAACGAGTCGAGTCGAATCGAACAAACGCGTGTAGGCATGTGCCCCTGGCGTATTGAACGGCGTGGCGGATAAGAGTCGGCGCGCTGAATTTTGATGGGCAGACCAGGGCAGCAAACCAAGGCGTCAGGGGTGGATTGGAGGAGGGTTGATGTCCGATAAGATTGGATACCTGTCCAAAGTTGCACCTCGCGTGGGTTACATCAGATGCAAAGTATGGACGGATTGGGGAATGGCTGGAAGGATGAGTGATGACGAAGCAGTACTGGATTTCCGCTGTCTGCCCCTGCGTCTCTGCTCAGGTTTGACACTGAACCCGGAACGGGAGATCTGAGATGGTGGACCGGGAAGCGACGATTGACTCTGGCTTGGACGGTTCTTGCTTCTTTGCGACGAACTCCCTTTGCTGAGGAGGCAGGTGTCGATCGGCCTGCGTACCTGCCCGCCCCTTCACGTCTTGATGGGAGCTTCCTCTTGCGACAGCCCGGGCCAGCACCCTTGCTTGATTTGCTGCTTGCTCCCCTGGCAGACATCTGCTGGGAACCTAAGGTACGTTGTGCTGTACGTACAGTGCAGCAAGCAGCTGACGAGCATTCCCCATGTCCGGTCAAATTTCCTCATCAATCTCTCGTCTGCCCGTCACTTTGCTCACGCTGCATTGGATTCCCAGTTGCTGGGATTTCGAGACCACCCCTGCCAGCCTACCTGCTTGCCCGCCTGCCAGGCAAGTCCCAGCCTAGATACTGCCCTTTCTTGGCCTTCAATGGACCTTGCTCCTAAGTGCACGCGCCGCTGGAGGCCCCCGGCGCTCGTCTTCAGCACCGAGCTAAGCGCTGTTTTACAGGCCATCTAGCCCATCCAGCACCCCCCCCATTGGACGTCGTGCAAAAAACCCGGCAATTGACCAGCCCTTTCCCTCCCATGGTCGCGTCTAGCTTTTTTCTCTCTCGACCCGCTTCACGCCCCGACCCCGTTCATTCGCCTGCCTTGCCAGTCTTTCGTCTTCTCCAGCCATTTGACTCAGGTTGTCGGTGCGACTCCTCTGTGGTTGTGCCACTTCTGCTTCACCCTGAGTCGGTCGGACCTGGACTCTCGCTGCCGGGGCCCCTCCCGCCCTGCCAAGATGCGCGCCTCTCATCCCTTTAGGCCCGAGAACGGTCTCAGGTACTTTGAAGCCAAGAGCCGCCGGCTCGACCGCCTACTTAAAGGATCTTATCTGATATAGTGCTATCAAGCGATATCACATAACTGGCCCAGAAGCTGAATTCTGCCATTATATCTGGAGCACCCAGTACGTACCGTTGTACCTGAGGTCGTTCTCGGGCCTAAAGGGATGGCATGGCATCGGAGGATTGTGCTCGTCTACTTCTGACAGCCCTAACGGCCTGGGCAGCTGAGAGCCGATCACATGGATCACACATCGTCCTCGTGGCTTCGCATCGCTCTGCTCCAAATAAGAGAACGATTGCATAATAACCGTAAAGTGCCTTTTCACATGGCACTTTCCATGTTGATGCTCCCGAATTAGTAGGCATGAACTAGCCAGATTGTGATGTGACGGCCACTATCGAAGGCAATCCAGCGTCCGCTCCGCACGAATACGGCCCAATGTGACACTGTCGGCCCCTCGAATCTTACATCCTCCGCCCGCCCATGTCGCTTATCTCGCGTGGCACCAAGCTTCATCGGCTGGAAGGCCTGAATCTGGCAGGCATTCGATTTCGTTTCACGCCTTCTGGATTGGTGGTGGAAGACCCCATGCATGGGCCTATTTGTTTTGATTTCGTTCTTCTGTCCACTGTTCCTCGTGCCATCCCCCAGGCCAGCCCTTGGGATTCGACGATCGGAGATGGAACGTCCCGGCTCAAGCAGCCGACATTCTGCCTGTAAAATAATCGTTGTTGCTCTCTTCCCTGGCTGCCGATATGCCAATGATTCTAAAATTTTATTCGCCACGAAACTTCTCCCGACAGCCACCAGTGTTTCCCTGTCCCTTGCGTGTCCCACTCTGAGTTTTTGAACACCCACCGTCGTCGCTACGTGGTATTTCCGATCCACACTTTAACCCTCCGTGAACGCCTCGCTCCTGGCCTGCGCCGTGCTCGCATCTTCCGTACCGTTGTCCTTGGTTGTCGGGCGGTTCGCAATCAGGCGCTGCACACGGTTAGCCTCTAAAGCGCCGAAGGGAGCTGGGAATCACAACGTACCACCAGATTTCTCAACAGGACCGCAATGGTCACCTTGCCCACGGAGGGCACATAGATGGACGCCTTCTCCTTGACCGCCGGGCCGTCAAAGTTCCGGAACGACGAAAAGTTGATGCACACGGCGCCCTCGCGGATGAGGTCGATGGGGACCTTGTAGTTCTCCGACGGCACGCCGCCAATGATGACGTCGCTGAGGGGCAGGCACTGCTCGAGGCCCCAACCCTTCTTCTCCTCGGCCTGGTGGCGCGGCTGCTTGATGCCCTGGCCGCGCGTGAAGAGCTGCACGCCGGTGATGTCGACCGAGTAGACCTGGGCGCCGTCGTTGGCGAGGAGCGCGGCCAGGGGCCGGCCGTTGACCTCGGAGCGGTTGATCACGGTAATGGTCTTGCCGTAGAGGCGGTTGCCCGACGCGAGGATGGGGTTGTAGATCTGCAGATGCTCGAGGATCTTGACGACGGCCAGCGGCGTGCAGGGCAGGATCGACTTCTTGAGCTGGTGCTCCGGGTCGAGGAAGCGGACGTTGTGGTACATGTTGTAGAGGTGCTTGTGGCAGAGGCCCTCAACGTCCTTGGCCAGCGACACGGTCTCCTGGATGTACTTGTCGTGGATCGGGTTGCCGGGGAAGATGGGGTAGTAGACAATCATGCCGTCGACCTTGTCGTCGTCGTTGGCCTCCATAATCTTCTCCTCGAGCTCCTGGTTGTCGACCTTGCGGAGGTCAAAGTCGAAGCCGCTGCATATTGGTTAATCACGTGGCGTCCGTCTGTATGTCGCGTCCTCACGAGACTGTCTGCGCAGCATCGAACTCACTTTTCCTGGCACGTCTTCTGGGACCACTCGGCGTACTTCAGAGCGGCGGGATCGTCGTTGGCGAGGAAGGCCACAAGGCTGGGCTTGCGATCGACAGCACCCTGGATCTTCTGGAGCGTATCGTGAACCTCCGCCAGCAGCTTCTTCGCGATGGTGTCGGCCAGGATGACCTTGCAGGTCTTGGGAACCTCGTTGGACGCCATGACTACGAATCTGAGTGTCACTGGCACCCAATTAGCCACGGCAAAACATCAAACAAGGCTGTCTGTATCACGCCTCACCTGGAAGGCGTTGTGGCTTTCACTATGAGTCCTACAACAACATGAGTTGGCTGCCCCACCATCGTCAACCCCACGTTCCGCCGGCGCACCGTGGAGAAGCAGGCATTGGGGGTGAAGACGTACACAGGTCTGTGGGAGAAGATCGGATGCTCTGGCTTCGGGAAGATGAAGGTCCCAGGTAAGGTCTACGGCGTAGCACGAGATTGATCCTGGATGCGAAAAGACAAGATCACACAGAGGGGGAACAATGAATCGAAGGACAGCGCGACTTGAGACTCGCGAGTAACTTTTTTTTGGAGGGGCACCGCGCTCCGACATCGACCGTCGCTGCAAAAAAAAAATCAGGACCCTGGGGGTACCTGAGACCCGCCGCTTTACAAAAGCTGAATCAATTTCTTGAAGGCTTGGCGGTATGCTTGCTGAGGTACATTCATGTCCACCCAAACTCGTAGGGCAGCGAGAGCTCTCACCTGCTACATCCGGTGCGAAATGTCTGCCCCTCTTACTACTTTGAGTCTAGCTCTTCGCTTCAACTTTTGACGTCAGAGGTACAGTGGTCGCCTGTCATCTCTGAGAGGTGAACCATTCGAGTGTCTGTTGATAATTCTGTCTAGAATGGTCCACTGATAGTGTGTGACTGAGGATCAATCACTTTTTTGTAGAATTCCTGATTCCCTGGTTATCACAAAGCAGCCTCAGCTGCTGATTGACACGTTCTAGAAGCTGAACACTGTTCCGCTGGCGCAGGTGGTACGCAGTATGCACAAGGCGCTAAGCGAAAATGCGATAAGCTCGATAAGGCTGCTGTCACCGCCGAAGCCGCTTTCTGCCACTGCGGCAACGCTGAGTGTGTGGGTGATAAACCGCCCAGCCAAAAGGCGATGATTACCAAACCGCAACGACCGACTGCACCTCATAGCGCATGAGCAACTCACTATCGCATCAGCCGTGCACTCTTTCGCTTGGTTTTCTTGTTATCCTCACCAAGACAGACGGCATCGCGCACGTCTGACCCTCATTGCCCCCCCCTTCCCCCCACCAAAGTACCCCTCCCTGTGCTGCATTTCCGAGCGCGGGGCACCTGGACTTTGGTGGTTTCAGCATATTGCGGGAGTCAAGCTTCGAAGCGTATACTCGCCAGGGCTTCCTTACATACGTAACTGGACCTTTCTCGCCGCTTCAAGGATATTTCCAAGGGACATTCTCAGCGCCCTCGTTGTGAATCCTTGGCCTCTGCATCACAACAGCCGATCACTCCTCAGTCATTCATCTCGACTTGCTTGGCATTGTGCCTGTCGAGACGGTGCGGGATAACATTCTCATATTCAAGCTGATATAGAAAACCCTCAGACATGGCAGACTTCCGCAAGTTGGCTCTTGAGTTTGTCCTGAGCGACGATGTCGCTCGCAAGCAAGAGATCGCCCAGGAGTCGGCTTCAGGTACGAGAATCTTGATAGGTTCGCTGCGCGCTGCGTGACTCGCAAGCTGACAACGGCACAGTAATTCAAAACGATCCCAGACCTGACAATGCGATTGCTCGATGGTCACAGTCCATTCAGCCATGGATTGCCGGCCGTGGTGACGATGCCATGGACCACGGCCAGGAGGGCGAAGCAGAGGGTGATTTGATTGCTCGATCAAACGGTTAGAGGAAATTCGGTTCTCGAGATGTACTCATTTTCTGACTTGAAATCAGCTCTGAGTTTCCTAGCAGATACTCTTGAGGTCTTAGACCCTAAGCTTCTCAAGCCCAGCAAAGGTATGCCTCGTTCTGCCGGCCGCACAGCACACGTACTGACCAAGCCAAGTTGCCACATTAATCCACTTCTTTGGCAACATGTTCGACTTTGATGTCAAGGCTGGAGTTCTCCCCGCCGCCAAAGCGCTTGCTCACCTGAGTAACATGGAAGGCTTCCAGGCTACTGATGGAGACAAGATCATCTCAAGCATCTGCACCCTCAAAGATGACTTCAAGTTGCAGGTTTCGGAAACTCGCTCCGTAATCTATGACTTGATCAACCTCCTGATCAGTCGACCTGATGTCTCCAATGACCTGCAGTATCGTTACGGCTCCACGTCCGGCTTCATGACCGACCTTCTGCAGCTGTGCCGCAATGAGCGTGACCCCAAGTGCCTGCTCACCTGGTTCGGCATTCTGAAGACTTTCCTCGCCGATTACTCTGCCGCAAATGAGCTCGTAGAAGAAGTATTCAATGTGTTCTCGGCCTACTTCCCCATTTCTCTGAGGACGTCCCAACACCCTTCAGGAATTACGGCAGACGATTTGAAGCTTGCGCTACGAGGCTGCTTTGCCGCTCATTATCGACTTGCTTCCCTCACAATCCCTTACCTTGTCGGGCGGCTAGATTCGGGAGACTCTGTCACCGTCAATGTCAAGGTAGGTAGCCCTGGGCTAAAGAGAAACGACCAGATCGTTAACCAGAGCACAGTTGGATATCCTGAAGACTATCAAGGCTTGTATCGACAATTACACGCATGTACAGCAAGGCCTTGTCCCCTACGTTGACAAGATCTGGACGAGCCTCAAGTATGAGGTTCGCAATGGCGAAATTGAAGACACAATCAAGGGAACCCTTGAAGTCATCCGAACGATAGCGGAAAAGCTGACGGGTAATGACCTTCGAGCTTTCGCCCTTACCGTCCAAAGAGATTGTCTCGACGACCTGTCAAACCCGACGTACGCTACAGGGTCCGGCAAGCTCTTGGTTGCAGTCCACGGAGCCAAGCCGTCAGCTTTCGCTATTATGGTCTCTCCGACATTGACGCACGTCAAGGAAAACCTCCGCCACACTCGCTCTTCTGAACACACACGCAGCCTATTGGCGCTTTCCAATGCCCTCCTCAAACTGCGCGCCGCACTGGTTGATCCCTCAATGACCGCAGACGATCTACAGGCCTTCCGTTCTACTGAGCCAGCATTCGTGTCTCTTCACCGAGAAGCGTATGCGCTACCCTTTCACCAGGCTACAAACCCAGGTGCACCAAAAGATGTTGTCAGCATTGGCCTGGAGGCCATTGAGGGCATGGGCTTGCTTGTCATCCAACCATCCGCCAGCTCAGGGTCTGAATTCGGTCTGATGCTGCGTGAGGAAGCGGCTTCAGAAATCTGTTCTGAACTTTCGACATTCCTCTTCGCTGCTGAGCACGACGCCGCGTCCGAATCAACTTCTGCCCTGGTTGATCAAACCCTATTAGCCTTGCAAAAAGCCAGTATTATCTTTCCACCGGTCTTCCCCAAGCTCGTCTCTGATAGCTCCACTGTCTGCCGCTCGGCAGCCTCAAGGTCGCCGGCTGAGCTTCAGGCAACACTCCACTATATCCTGCCTAAGCTGGCCTTCACCGGCTGTTCCGAGGTCCCGAAGTCTGGAGAGAAAACGGAACACTTTGTGCTGCTCCTTGGCACTTTCGTGAACCAATTGAACTCAAGCTTCGAGTCAGAGGCGACAGCGAATGTTTGGGTGGAGTATGCCATTGGCGTTCAAGCGGCAATGAGGTACTTCCGTGATGCCTGCGAGGCGTCGCTGGGACGGACCATCAAAGCAGAGTTGCGACAAGGCAATGAACGTCAGCAAAACGAGGACGCCACTCGTGAGAAGGCAGATCCTCGTTTCTCAGCAGAGCGTTGGGTGCAATACGCCTCTCAACGCTTCCCTAGTCTTGTCACAGCACAGACACAAGAAGCGCTTCCAGAGCTCAAGACTGGCGATATCGAGACATCGGCCGCGGAAGATGCGGCAGATCAGCTCATCGGTGACTTCCTTCTCATAAGTCTGTTTGTCACAAGACAGCTCTACAGGCGCGCAACGGCTGTTGTTTCTCCCGAAGACAACGTGAGTGCCTCGATTGCACTCAGTTCAGACTTCAAGGAGGGCAGCGACGAGGAGAAGCAAAATCAAGATCAATATCTACAACTCCTTTCCGATACTGCCAAGTTCATTGTGTCACAAATGAATCGAAGCCAGCAGGACGCCTTGTCTCTGATTGAGGAGGTTCCTAGTCTCTTCCACTCAGATGATCTCATTCCTCAGGCAGATGGCCAAACCGCCTCGTATCGGGAGCTGGCACAAAAAGACTGGATATTCGACTCTAGCCTTGGCAAGACCAACCCTCCCAGGTTCCCTCTCAGCGGTCTCTCTGACGGACGTACCATCATACTTTCTTTTGGTCTACTAGTGCCTCTTCAGCTGCCAGCATCCATCTTTGACCCGAGCAATGATGCAGGAGTACGTGCCCTTCCTTCATTAGTCCAGTATTCTTCTAACCAATCACCAGGTCACCAAGGGAATTTTGTACCGCATCCTGATTGCTGGTCTTTTGTTCAAAGACCACGCTGCCTCCCCACGATCGCGGGCTGTCGTTCTGGCTATATTGACCAGCCTCGCCAACAAGTGTGTCGCAGCAGACATGACTGATATCCTCGACAGCCTCAACTCACAGATAGAGCTTGCAATTAATTCTTATTCCGACACCGATGCCGGAACCCCAGACGACAACCGAGCACTCATTGCGCGCCCTGTTTTCGCCGCCGTCGCCGGCATTCTGAGGAAATACAAGGGTGGCTACCTGGGCAAGGTTATCGCTGGCATCATCAAAGGGCCTGCTGACCAGAAGATTGGCCATGTTCTCGCTCGCAGAGTCGGACTGCTCTTCCGTGATCAAGACTGCCTTCAGAGAGAGTACAACCCCAAGCTCTTCAGCCCCTTATGGCGGCAGCGCGCGTATGTCGAGATCATCAAGCCCATGCTGGCCAAGGCCTGGGGTATAGGCACCAACAGCCAAGACAACACCCTCATCACGGCCAACTACAGCATAGCCGTTCTTTCCGCCACTCAGTGGTTAGACTACACGGTGTACGAGGAGGATGCTGACGACTTGATCCGTCTGATCATCTGCGTTGCCCGCAACATTGGCGCCGGACCAGATCTCGAGGCCGGCCTGACAGTGCTACTGCGCATCTGCTCCAGCTCCCCTGACAAGGTGAAGCCCTTCGCGAAGAGCGTCATCCGAGAATGCAGCGCTGTGCTCGAAGGGAAGGGGGAGTCACGAACTGATGACTGGATGCCGGCGGGCTTCCACCAGCTGGATCCCACGGGCCGCAGCTCCAAGCAGTCGAGGCGCCTGGCGGTGAGGCTTCTGGGTGCTCTGCCAGCCTACTGCGAGCGAGGAGATCTGCTTTCTGCTGCATCGGCGGTGCGTCGCTCGCTGGCGAGGGCTTCTGGTGATAGTGTGCGAGAGATTAGACGTGCTGCGCTGGAGGCTCGGGCTGCGTGGGACCCCGTTAGATAAGAGGTTGTATACACCAAGTAGAAGAACTCTCTGTGCTTAATAGGGGAGGGTCCACCATCTTAGACATGCGTGTATCATCACATTTGACACTGAAAAGATGTTCTTTGATTTTGTTTTCCTTTCTTTCGAGATGCAGCAGTATCCCAACCATGGACCTGTGATGCCGCAGAATATTCCATTGCGCCCATGCGCTGCTTACGCTTTGAATAACGCCGAACATGAATGTTTTCTCTGCTTTTGGATGCTTTCTTTTGATTTTCAAAGCCTAGCACTTCCGAAAGAAATTCAAAGAAATTCCTCGGAGAACTAACCCAGGCCCAAACCGCCCCAATACCGAATGCTCTTACGCCTTCCTCCGCTTTGTAGACTTGCTCTCTGCCGCGCTTCCCGTCGCCGAAGCCGAAGACTGAGCGGCGAGAACAGCATCGAGGACAGCAGGGTCGTACACATCCTGCTGCTTCTCAGCCTCGGCGCCGGAGCGGACGCGGCGCGCGTCGAGCTTGCCGATGGCTGGGACGCCGGTTGCGAGCATCTCCTGGAAGGGAACGACGACGAATGTGCCCTTGGAGTCGAACCACTGGGTGAAGGGCTTGGCAAGATCAATGGTCGTGGGGGCGCCGGACTTCGGGGTCAGGGTGATCTTGAGGTGGTAGGTAGGGACGTTTTTGACTGTTGAAGTAGCGACGGAGATCTGGGGACATAGTTTGTTAGCTGACTGTGCTGAGAGCGGTTCAGGATGGCCAGTGGCACATTACCTTCTCGCCAGAGGGGGATGTTCCCTGGTAGATCACGCCCTTCTCGACGAGCCAGATCCAGAGGGTCAGAGCACTGTTGATGAGCGTGTAAAGGGCGACGGCGACGGCTGAGTACTGCTTTGTTGCGTCGAAGCCAAACTTGTAGTCCCAGGCGAAGCAGGCACCGGCGATGGCGAAGGCGGTATAGCCGAGGGCGAGACGGATATCAACTAGCGTATGGGACTGAGTAAACTTGAGAGAGTTGAGGTAGTTGGGAATCGCGTCGTCTGAGGTGTTCTTGAGATCTGAAAAACTCCGAGTTAGTGAGAGCCCTAGAGCTACCGTGGTGCAAGTGGTGATCTCACCCGCCAGGTTGTGGACGGTTATTCTTTCTTCGGACGACATGATTGCTAGTCTCTGGAGCAGCAATGACGAGATATTTGGAGAAGTGTATCGCAGTGCGCTGGGGCAAAGCCGTGTTCTGTGCTGCGGTTTGGAAGAAGACCGGAGTGACAGACAGTGAAGCTTGTCTAAGCTCCAGGCTGGCCTGTCGCGATGTCTTGGTGTACCTAGCACCGTCCCCTGCTACAGTTCGGCAAGCGGGGTGATTGACCCAATGCGGACTAGTGCCGCTGATGTTGCTGCGTAGGGTGCCAAAGCTGGCCACAAGGCAAAGAGGAGCGCCAACTGCAACTCCAACGTCGTGTTTCCGAATTGCCCGCCAGCTTCCGACTTCACGACGTGCCGGGCCTCATATCGCTGCGCAACATACTGCACTTCATCTCGTGAAGAGGAAAGCTCATTGAATCGAAAGCCATGGCTCAACCACCCGTTCAGACGATCCATCGGGATCCCCAGCTCTTGTGCGCATCCCCGCTCGATGCGTCTTTCTGACGATGCTAACCATTGACTCTAGCTACTGGATCCTCGTACCAATCACCATCGTCATGATCCTGACCGGCATTCTCCGTCACTATGCCGCCACTCTGCTTGCCAACGCACCCAAAGTCATCGACAAGCCGACAATGAAGGAACAGCGCGTCATGATCCACGGCCAGTCCGTCCGCAACCACCACCACGTCCTGTCGAAGAAGTCCCTTGAGGCGAGCCGCGAGCAGCTCATCCCTCCATACGAACCAGGCGCGTACCTCATGAACCCCGTCAGCAAGGGCCAGCCCCCCGCCATCCCTCTGTCCGACCCGAGTGCCATGGACGGCATGATGGGTATGATGAAGAACAACATGGCCATGATCATTCCCAACACCCTCATCATGAGCTGGATCAACGCTTTTTTCAGCGGATACGTTATCAGTATGGCGTACCTGTACTTGAACCAATTGGTCGCGTGCTAATATCTTGCAGTGAAACTGCCTTTCCCCATCACCATCAAGTTCAAGAGCATGCTGCAGTCTGGCGTTGCGACCAAGGACCTAGATTCTCGTTGGATGTCTAGCATTTCGTGGTACTTCCTCTGCATCTTTGGTCTCCAGTCTGTCTTCGTTTTCCTCTTGGGCAGTGACAACGGTAAGCATGGTTGGAATCTTCTGGTTTTGATGCAGTAGTCACTGACATGTCCCAGCCGCCAGCCAGATGGCCCAGCAAATGGGCCAGATGGGACCCCCACAAAACGCCCAGATGTTTGGTCCTGGACAGGACCCTGACAAGCTCTTCCAGGGTGAGGCTGAGAACATCGCCGTTGTTGAACATTACTCTGTCCTCGATGAAGTTGAGCAGAGGCTGCTCCAGGGTATCAGAACATAGAAACTCATAGACAAATCAAATCCGTGCCAGCCCAATTCCGCCGCCAGCTATGCGTGCCCCCTTCAAACAGCCTGTTCCTGCTCCTCGTTTCCTTCGCCATCCCACCAAAGGCAGACACCCAGTCCATCCATGGCCATGGAGCCCTTGATCTTGTAGGGCGTTGGAAGTACCTCCTCCTCCGACTGGCTTGGACCCAGCGGCGCCTGGTCGTGCCATTCCTCATCGATGACCTGGAAGCGAACCATTTCGTGAATGTCGTAGAACAGCTGCGTTTCCTCGTCACAGTTCCATATCCAAATCTGATCCCGGTGGTTGAACTCGGCTCCCTCGGGAAGATCTTCAAAGGGGACGAAGATGTCGTCAAAAAGTCAGTGCGGACTGTCTTCAGTGTTAGAATCGAACCCGATGCCTCAGCTAGCAGTGGGACTCACGGTTGATGCCCGCTGGGGTCGCACTTCGAATACGGCCCAGCATGACCTCACCCTTGAAGGGCCGGAAAACGACGAGGCGAAACTCGACTAAAGGCTGTCAGTCGTCGTTCTTTGAACCTATAGAACGCCATTTTTACCATTCACGTTCACCAAACCTGTGCCATGGCCGATGAGCCCCTCTGAGGTCCACAGGAGATCATAAAGGCAGATGCAAAGCCCGATTTTCTGAATGACACGATTTGCATACTTGGCGTTGATGTTGTCTTCAATGGCCACTATGCTTCGTTTTTTGAAATCGTCGGGCGCGATCTGGACCAGATCCGCGATTTTGGTCTACCGAGTGACAGTCAGAATCGTACCCTTACGGGAAGAAAAAAAGCCTTCTGGAAGACTCACGAGAATGAACATTTCAGCGGGGGTTTTATCGTCCACAAAGTGCTACATCCATAGCAAATCGCCAGAACAAAGGACTCCTGGGTCTTGACGGGGAATGAACACGTAAATATGGCAGGGCAGTAAGTTCAATTGAAGATCGTAGTGAATAAGATGCTGATTCTGAAGACGGAAAGTCGGCAGAATCGTGAACGACACCGACCCCACTCTGACCGCCTGCTTAACATAGAAATCAGAGTCGTCCTGTACGGGGCCCTGCGCCCACTGACCTTCAGTATGCGTTAGCGCTATGCATGAAAAGGCATATCTCCACCAAGCTGCGACACCTCCTGTTCGTGTTCCTCGAGTCGGAATCTGCCAGCTAATGTCTTTCCCATCATTCAACCAATTCATCATCCACAGCTTCTCCATCTTCACCACCGCCTCCCTCGAACTGGCTATCTTTGACCCCAGGCACTGCCCTGGGAACAACTGCTTCGTCACTTCCTCGTGGCCTATATTACAGGAAAAGTCCGATCTGCATTTCAACCCTCGAGAGTCCGAAGAACGGTCACACAGCCTCGCCGCCTGATTGCATTCTGGCTCGCTTGCCTGGCTTTCGGCACCCTTACGAACCCGATCGCCTCGAAGCTGTGGATTCATTTCTTGGTTCTCAAGGATCTTCTGGAGGCCTTAGTTGGCCGCGTTTCGACACGATAGCCCGCCATGTCGGGCTACAACTACGGCCCTCCGCCTCCACCCCCCCAGGCATCACAGTCGGGACACGCTGGCTATAGCCATCATGGTGCCCAATACCAACATAACGGACCTCGTAATGGCGGTTCTCCGGCTGGTAGGGGTCGAGCTGGGTATCCTGCTGGCGGTCGCCCAGAGTACACACCGACACCTCCCCATTACGAGTATGGCGGCCACAGCCAGCAACAACATTACGCACCTCATGCCGCTGGCTATCCTGCTCCTCAACCCCCGCCCGGAAATTACCCTCCACAGCATCCGCAATGGCCTCAAGGTCATACACCGACGCCTACACAGCACCAGCCCCATGCGCCAGCGCCACTCTCGACTGCAAACTACCATCCAAACTATGCTCCCCAGGCATACGCACATTCCCAGCCTCCTGCACACCAGCCAGCCTACGCCGGTCCCCCCACCGCACAACAGCAACAGCAATATCATTACGCGGCACCTCCCCCATATAACCCGCAGCAGGGCTGGGCGAGTAACGACCGATCTCAGCCTCCATACGGCGGTGGACATCATCGGGGCGGATACGGAAGTGACAGGAACGCATCGAGGGCTCCAAGTTCGGGAGACCAGGCTCGTGTCGAGTATCCTACCCCAGGCATGCAGCCTCAAGTGAGCGGCAGCTATCCTCAGCCTTACCCTGGCCCAGATCCTCGTGCCCAAGGCGCGTACCCCCAAGCCCCTCAGCACCAGCCCCAATATCATGCCTACCCACCTGCTCCTCCCCCTCCTTCACACGTTTCAACTCCTCATTCCGGTCGTGACCACTACAAGCAAGACGGACACCACTCCGGACGTGGCAGGGGCGGCTTCCGTGGCGGTGGCGGTGGTGGCAACGTGCGAGGCAAAGGCAATCACCATGGCGGCGATAAGAATCGACCGCGACATGGAGGACAGCGTCCTGATGGCCCGTCTCATTTTCACAAGCAAGACTCCAACGCTTCTGGGAAGAAAAAGAAGAGGAAGACTAACACGCTCGGGCTCACACCGGGTCAAGACTCGGAATCTGAGGATGACGAGAAAGAAGAGGAGACACTCCGCCAACTCATCGGTCAAGATGCTCTTCAGTAGGTGATTTCCTTCCTGTTTGTTCTTTCTGGAGCGCTCTTAACACCATGGCCAGAGTCAGCGATATTGCTTCATACATTGCCGACAGAAGAAAGAACTTCCCCACTGCTGCCCGTTCAAAGGCCAAGAAGGATGCCGAGGTGGCAAACAATCAACATGGCGACAAACGCGCAGCTGCCCTTGAAAGGCAAGAAAAGATGGCCCAGAAGCTGAGAAAGCAACTCGAAATGGTTGAGTCATCCATCAAACGGAAGCGCGAGCAGCAAGACGAGGGTGATGAGATGAGGGGCAGTCCTGTTCTCTCTGATATGGTTTCAGGTGACGACCAGCCCGAAGTTCTGTCGACTCGCTCGCAACATCTTCCGGCGCCGCCTCCTCCAGCGAAGAAGGCAGATGTCAGCAAGCACTGCAAGTATTATGCCACCGGTGGTACATGTGGCAAGAAGGGCAAGTGCCGCTTCGTCCATGACCCTGAAGTTAGAGAAGCGGCCATGAAAGAGCGCGAAGCCAATAACGGCAACCTGACGATCCAGCAACGTCTGGTTCTCAACGACAAGGACCAAGAAGATCTGACTGTGCTGCGGTCTATCCAGTACCTACGAGAAAAGGGCGTGATTTCTGAGCAAAAGAATGCCGAAGCTGCCGCTGCCAACAGTCAGCACTCTGGTGCGGCGGAACAACGGGCACCTCAAAGCGAAAGCACGCTTCCTGCAGCCCACTCATCGCTGCCCCGGGCACCTGTTCGACCAAAGCATGGTCTACCGCCGCATAACCCACCCCCTTCTGCTCTGCAGATTGCGAAGACCGGCGGCAAGCCCCAGTACAAGGGGTGGAACCTTAGTGGATATGGTAACTCTGGTTTGAAGTCGGAGGATCTTCCCTAGTCAAAGAGCGAAAAATGAATTTCTGGGCCTGCAATGCTAACCAGGACACCCTGAGTTGCAGTGACCTTGGAACAGGATGCAGCGAGTTTGGTTTTCATCTGCTGCCCCCGCTCATTTTAAGCTTGTTCCCTCTGAATCCTGCTCACCAGGCTCTCCCATCAATTGGCGGAGAAGTAGTCCTGGCTTGAGCACTATCAGTGTATCTTGTACTGGCTCGATTTATGTACTACCTCCTCTACACAAGCTTCAGATGATTCGCCGGCCCGGTTTGTGCGTGATCAGAAGCCTGTCCTTGCAACCAGGAATGTATTTTTGCGGGCTATAGAACCTCACAGGATTGGATCTGGGTACGAACCAAGTATAGAAACGCAAAGTTTGCGGTCGTTGATCTAGTTTTGACCTTAACGGCGAAGAAATGTTCCAGGACATGTGGACAGGACGCATACTTCTGTGTATCGCCATGTGCGTTTACCGTGGCGAAGTTGCCAGGGGTTGGGAAACACAGAGACAGAGTCCACAGGCACGTGGCAGGCCGGGGACCTTAAGTGCTAGTGGATCAGACGCCGAGATGAACCTCCCTGTCTTGATACGGGCGGCCGTCACTATCTACGTTTGGTTGATACAATGCTTCATTTGCGGGCGATATAGGTACAATCACGTTGGTGTACTCAGGCATGTCAGCCACCCGTGGATACTACTGATGAGAGTTAATTTATGTCAGGATGACTGAGCAGGCTGGAAGATGAATATAATTGACTCTGACGACGGCAATCCCACTTACAGGTAGCGGTGATATCTGGACTTATGGACCAGCCCATATCGCGGCAAGATTATGAATTACGAATCACAGAAATTCATGTGAGCAAACCAAATACATAACAGTTTATCCAATGCAGCCCATCCTGCAAAGCAAGAAACCTATGAATACCTATCTACCGACACAACGCGGCAAACGCCCCACGTTTGATGTACTTCCCAAGAAAACCTGCACCCCCCCTTATCGCCCCCTATTCCCAGCTGCGGGATGCGCGTTGTTGCGGAAAAGCAAATAAATAGAAATGGAAAGTATGAATTCTTGGTTCAAAAAAAGCAAGGACAACGCCGTCGCTGATGGATGAGATGGGGTGGGTATGATAATCAAGAGGGCGTAACGATGCTGAACCGCATGCAAGAGGAGATACCGTTCTAGCGGCGGTTCCGCTGCTGCTCGAGGAACTTGCGCTTTCGTTCCTCCTTTTCGGCCTTGAGGCGCTTCTCGAGGCGCTCCTGTTCAATGTCCTCCCGCCGCGCGGCACGCTCGGCCTCGGCCTCCTCGTCGTAAATGTCGTCCATGCCGGCTTCCATGTCGGATTCAGAGCCCGAATCATAACGATAGCGAGGACCGCCCATGTCGTCCTCCTCCTCGTCATCATAGTCGATGAAGTCGTCCATCTCCTCGTCCTCGTCTTCATCGTAGCGGGAGCGCTTGGAGGAGCCGCCGTAGCGGGGAGCTGCGCGGGGGTTGCTGTGAGCGCCGCCAGGAGCTGCAGGTTTCGCTTTGGAGGCGGTGCCAGGACGGGGCCGGGCTGTGCCAGTGTAGCCGGTCGTGGCAATAGCAGCCTTCTTGATCTTCTTCTCTTCAACAGGAGGGGCTCGCTTGTCCTTTCCTCGACCAGAAGCACCGTTACGCGGGTCCTTGGTAGCGATATTCCGCTGTAGTGGTGGGCCTCCTGGTCGTGATGTGCCGTTTGTTGGTCGAGCCGAGCCGTTCGTCGACCGAGAAGGACCATTGGCGGGCCTGGCAGAACCTTTGAACTTGGATGATGTCCTGGCCAGGGGCTGTTTGGCATCCTTAACCGGCTCTTCCCTTTCCTTCCTACCAACACCCCTTTCCGTGACCTTGTGCTGGATTTTCCCGACTTGTCCCATGGTGGATTGAGCTTTTTGGGCCCGGGCCATGATCTCCGCGAATGAACCTTTCTTTGGCGGGGCAGCTTTTACCGCTGGCGCCGCGGCGGCCGGCGTTGGCCGGCTAGCAGGTAGTTTCGCTGCGCTTCCTCCATTCGATGATCTGGCCGGGGCCGAGCCGGTTTTGACAGCGGAACTATAGGTGG
Source organism: Verticillium longisporum (assembly GCA_019188255.1). Lineage (NCBI taxonomy): Eukaryota > Fungi > Ascomycota > Sordariomycetes > Glomerellales > Plectosphaerellaceae > Verticillium > Verticillium longisporum. The sequence continues at coordinate 4,404,683 of JAETXT010000003.1, read as the reverse complement.
GTTTTGATACCGCGGTCGGTCGATTGCCAGCGGTGCCCTTGTACGGGGTTGGGGGTGCCTTGTCCGTGAGAGGTCGAGTGGATGTCGCTGAACCTCCCGAGGCTACCGGCGTGGTCCGCGGAGTCTTTGAGGCCGCAGGCCGCAACTCCTCATCGGCTTTGCGCTTGAGGTTGCTATTCGCTCGCGGCAGCTGCGGTGTCGAGGATGGGCGTGACGAGTCGCCACTGATGGAGGCGAGCAAATCTCCGATCTGGCCACATTCGTTAGTCACATGAACAGCGCCACCCAGCTCATCCTCATCTCCGCCCCCGCAGAAGTCACTCACCGGCATGGCGGCTGACTGTGTGACGAAGTCCCGTCAAGCAACTGTGATGGGTTGCGCGCAGTCAAAGCCAGCAACTATGATGTCCTCGTTTGAGTCATCTGGCTGGGAGAATGGAAGTCGTAGACTACGGCTCGCGATTAGGGTGTCTCTAGCCGCAGCGGATTTTTTGTAAATGTTTCGAGACGATTAGACTTAGGAGTCGCTGTTTTCAATGTGTAGAGGATTTCCGAGGTCGTGAAAGGCGTTGGACGGGCGGGAGGAACGTTGGCAGGCTTCAAAGGCTTAAGGCAGGCGGCGAGGTGGGCAAGTTTATATGTGCCCAGTAGCGCAGAGGGCGAAATCAGCGGAAATGCACAGACCACCTTGGGAAGGCCCGTTCGGCTGGCCCCCTTTGGGTGTCCTTCTGCTCCTGGCCGTCTGGGTACAGTCTAGGCCAGCAATCGGGGTGCCAATTACCTAAATGTTATCAGAGATATGTATAAGCCGGGGCCCCAAGCGTTGTAGTGGGGCAATGTGCTGAGAATGACAAACTGCGTGGCTGGTGCTTATAGTATTCCCAGCCACATGTGACACCCCACCAATGGCGCAGCTTTCGCCCTAAGGGTCGGCTATTTTGGTGTGCCCACAGAGTCAGCTTGCGACAAAACTCGATCTGCCTGGAACTTTTCGTTGCAACTTCCTGTCCGGTTATACCGAAAAAACCACCCATCAACCCCTCGGACTCGAAGATTCAGTCTCCGCCCAACTCGCGGTTAAATTGATTGACCTCTCGTGTTCTTTACCACGTCCATCTGTTAGTACTTGCCCTGCCACTGCAACCAGCTCTGTCGCATCCTCGACATCTTTCGCAAACGACTAAGCTAATTCGTCTTCACGTCGCATAGACACAAATTCAAGATGAAGCACCTCGCGGCTTACCTCCTCCTCACCCTCGGTGGCAACACCTCTCCCTCCGCCGCTGACGTCAAGGCCGTCCTTGAGTCTGTCGGTGCTGAGGTCGAGCAGGAGCGTCTTGACACGCTTCTCTCCGAGCTCAAGGGCAAGGACATCAACGAGGTATGCCGTCTCATCGCTTGGGATGTTTTTTTTTGGTGTCGTACAACTTTACTGACATGCATCACAGCTCATCGCTGAGGGCTCCAACAAGCTCGCCTCCGTCCCCTCGGGCGGTGCTGGCGGTGCTGCTCCCGCTGCCGGTGGCGCTGCTGCCGCCGGCGGTGACGCTCCCGCGGAGGAGGCCAAGGAGGAGGGTACGTTTTTTCCGCACACAACCTGCTACGAAGCCGCGTCAGTTGCTAACTATCAACAGAGAAGGAGGAGTCCGACGACGACATGGGCTTCGGTCTCTTCGACTAAATACCCTTCCCACGACTTCCACGATTGGACGGGCCTCCGAATTTTCTCAAAAAAGCTACGCATGGGATGGACCAGGTGTTCACACGTCTTCAGCATGGGGGTATCTGGTCTCGACTCTGTTTCGACGTGTTTCGCGGCACGTAGAGCGTTCGTCTAGTTATGAACAATCAAAAGCCTGGCGACTTTTCTGAGCATTGGCTACGGCCTCGTTTATTGCTGCCGTGACATGACTTGAGGTGCTCGGATCTACGCTCAGGTCTGCTCGCCCAACTGAAAGATGTGAATGTAATGCAATGCAATGCAATGCAACGATGGGCATTCTGTGATGGACACTCTCGTCAATGTTCAGGCCCATTCTCCGGCTGGTCTTGGTATAGATCCATAGCGTGCCTCAGGCCCTTGAAGACGAAAACCACTTGCGATTATGTAAGGGAGGCACATTGATCCCTCGCCAATGATATGGTGTACTCTGGCGACATGTCTCCACATGCTTGTTGTTGTCCCGGCAACGCAGCAGCTGAGTGATTGGTTGACAGGATTCCACCCAAATACTCGGCATGGACAGGGAACAAGCAGGCATGTCCACCCGCGATACAAGTTCCCATGACGCGCCGCATGAACTAATTTCTCCCCCATTCTAATCTTCAGAACCATGGGTACGAATAACGCGTAAACGATAGTGCAGTTTTGGTCGATTCCGTCTTCTACTCTCCTAGCATTGGGACGTTTGGTGAAGAGGAGGAACGCGTTACGCCCATTTCAGCAATATCGAATCTCACGACAACAAAACCCGACATGGCGACCGCCTCTCCTACACCGATGGGCATGTCCCAGGGCTCTGGGCTCGTTCGGAGAACATCACAACGTCAAGCTCTTCGACGCCCTCCATCTCGACCCGTCCTTGGTCGTACCGAATCCAACCCCGTGGCCTCAGCTGGGACAACCGCGTCGAAAAAGGAGGCCCAAAACTACACGCTCAACGACAGCTCCGACGACGAGATTCCAGTGCCGATGAAACTGGGTGCTCTCACCAAAGCACTTCTCGGCGGGCCTCCCGAACAGCAAGCACCCCCCCCCACGAACGCGACGCCGCGTCAGCAACCTCGCGGCATCCTTCTCTTCTGCCACAGAGAAACGCCGGCATTTGCGATCGGGCAGTGTTCACGCGTATGAACCAAAGTCGTCACTGCCGACTTCACCACACAGGAGCAAAGAAAGCAAAGAAAACAGCCCTGTCCGTAAACGGGTTGTCAGACTCAGCAACACTCCGAAAAGCCTCGGCCAATTGTCCCAAACCAAGCGCCGTTCAACCTCCCTCTCCCGCTCTACACAGCGCAGCCGAACGTCCAGCCGGCCCGAAAGCCGCGATCAATCATCCGACGAGAAGCAACCGGAGCCCCAGCAGGACGTGAACACTCCCGCTCAGAGCATTCGCGTTGTCCGGATTGCTGCTGGATCTTCCGGCAACAGGGCTAGAGTCAACAGCGCTTCGGCTCATTTACGACGATCAGGATCACATATGGATGCAGACTACCCGGAAGAACCGGCTACCATTAGTCGGAACGGTGGCTCTTCAAATCAGGGCAGCGAATCGCGACAGGCCTCAAATGGCTCGAGAGCTTCCAGGCCCGAGGACAACCTTGCTCTTCAAAGCTCGATGAGGGTCAAGCGTGTCGGCAAGGTTCCAGGCAGCTTTCTCAGCGGCCCTGCCCGACGCGGACGGAGGAGACAGAGTGAGGAGGAGGCCGAGGCGAATGGCGAAGGCGAAGGACTGATTGCCGGCCATGACCTCGACCAAGAGCAAGTAGAAATGGATCAAGAGCCGGCAGCTTCGTTTTACGGCAACGGCCGTGAATCTGGCAGCCCTGCTCCACTGAGCAACTCAGCAAGGGCTTCGCATCGCAGGCATGCGTCGCAGGCGGACCTTTTGGAATCTGCTGCTAGGCCAACGCCCCGCGAGAGAAACAGCCACGAGCTTGAAGGACTCCCTGCGAGGAACCCGGCGCCCCGCCCCGAGATGCCTTCGGGCCGTGACCAGGAGAACGAGGCGCCTCCAACTTTCAAGCGGTCCAAGCCTGCTATCCACGTCGCCCTGGAGAAGGGACTAGACATTCCTAAGCGACCTGCGAGCGCCGACGTTGGTAGTGGCCGTCCTGCTGCCTCACCAGAGAGGAAGCCCCTGGCTGTGCTGGGCGGAAACACACCTCATCGTCCAGCACCTCCGCCTCCTCCACCCAAGATGACCGTCCTCCAGGCTGCCACCACGTCCGCTGGTGCGGCAACTACATCACATGGCAAGCAGAGGCGCAACATCCTCCGTGTCAATGGCAAGTCGTACACGCGGCTCGACTGTGTGGGACGAGGTGGCAGCGCCAAAGTGTACCGCGTCACTGCGGAGAACGGTGCTATTTTCGCTCTGAAGCGTGTTTCTTTGGAGCAGGCGGACGAGATGGCCATACGAGGCTTTAAGGGCGAGATCGATCTCCTCAACAAGCTCAAGCCTGTTGATCGAGTCATCAGCCTCTTCGACTATGAGATGAACGACGAGAAAAGGTCGTTGACTTTGGTAAGCGAGCTTTCTGTCATATATACCCGACGCAGCACTGACTTTTGCAGCTCATGGAATACGGCGAGCTAGATCTCAATTCTCTTCTGAGAAGTCGACAGAATCCCGAGACCGCCAGGTTCGATCCAGTCTTTGTCCGATACTACTGGAAAGAGATGCTCGAGTGTCTCCTATCGGTTCATAAATACGATGTCGTGCATTCAGATCTTAAGCCAGCAAACTTCGTCCTCGTCAAGGGCTGCCTGAAACTTATCGACTTTGGTATCGCCAACGCCATCCAAACTGATGAGACCGTCAACGTCCACCGCGAAACCCAGATCGGAACGCCAAACTACATGTCGCCGGAGTCTTTGATGGACTTCAACGCTTCTCATGGTGGACGTGCTGCCGGCCGACCCAAACTCATGAAGCTCGGAAAGCCCAGCGATGTCTGGTCTCTGGGTTGCATTCTTTACCAGCTAGTCTACGGCATACCTCCATTCGGTCATATCGCGAACCACCTATCGCGCTGCCAGGCCATCATTGATTGGGACCACGCCATCGAGTTTCCTAGCCGCGCCGTTGGTGGTGTTCTTGTTCCCCCATCGCTCCTCCGTACAATGAAGCGGTGCCTCAACCGCGAAGTTCATCTCCGCCCAACTTGCGAAGAACTTCTCCATGAGACGGATCCTTTCTTGCATCCGGTCGAGCTTCACGACAAGGCACTTCCGATCGACGAGGAACTGCTTGGTAGGATCATTCAGAGCGTCGTCACGAGGTGCCGCGAGCGCATGCCCACCGAGGCAGAAGCCAGGTCCGTCTGGCCAGGGGCCTATTGGCAAAGTGTCAAGAAGGCGACCGACAACAGTAGCAAGCCATGACACGAATTGGCGCACACGGTGTTTTAATGTTGGATACGTGTCGGCAGAAATTAGGGATGGTTGACAGATTCAGGCGTTGCACTCTTCTCTTTCACTTATTCTTTCACGAAGCCTGATGGATGTTCATAGCTATTGGTGTTTTTTGGAGGCTTTGTATCCCAGCTCGACCGGTTTCGTCGGGCGTGGGCAGTGTCCGGAGTTGTTTTTCCTGTTACAAACAGCCGAATTCCCAGAGGTCATACTGCCTCGAGTTATTGCAGATTGTCAATTCAGAACTGGCATTGTCGCCTAGCTTTGCTTGGCTTGATTTGAATACCCAACATCTTTCGAGCGATACATCATTGACGGTGGAAAATCCCTGTGTCGTTTGTTGAAAATCTTGCATTGTTTTTGCTATGATACATCCAGCTCAGGCTGCAGAGTAGTACACGATACACCCACCCCCTTTCTCATGCATGATGAGTATCTTACACAGTCTCTCTCCACCTCGCCCCCCTCGGCTCGTTATGTGCACGAAACACAGCACTGGGTCCTTGGATCTGCTGGACGGCTTCATCCGGCAGAGGTTGTCGGACCCACGGCTCTCTGCTTAGCCCTCAATCTCCTCGAGCCCCTTGATCCTCAGCTCGCTGACGGCGAGCGTCGTGAAGCGGTGCTGGCTCCTGACGCGCTGGGCGCGCCTCGTGCGCTGCTTCTTCTTGATCTTGATGCGGACGGGCTCGAGCTCCGACCCTGTGACGACGGCGCGGCACTCGAAGAGGCGCTCGTCAATGTAGGGGCTGCCCTTGAGGGTGAAGTCGCGGCTGCCGATGACGGAGGCGCAGTCGAGGCGGAGGACGTCGCCGGGGGCGACGCCCGGCATGCGGAAGGGGAGGCGGATGGCGTCGCCGGGCTGCACGAGGTAGGGGCGGCCGTGGATGTGGAAGGTGATGTAGTGCGAGGGCTGGGCGGCGAGGAGCGGGAGGAGCTGGCGGACCGAGTCGGTGATGGGGGCGGGCTGGGTGGCGGGAGCCTGCTTGGGGTAGAGGGCGAGGGGGTCGGCCTTGGCGGCCTGCTGGGCTATTGTCGTGGCGGCCTGGGAGGGAATGGCATCTTGTGTCGGCTCGATGATGGGCGTTGTGGTGTTGAAGGCGCGGGCGCGGATCGGGAGGAGAAAGGTCGGCGGGAGACGGGTGAGGGGTGCCCGAAGCTCCAAGGCGGAGCGCAGAAGTGCCCTGCTCATGACTGTGGGTGGTGCGGCTGGGCGAAATGGACGGGATGCGCGTCCAATTGCTTCGGGATGCCGAGTGTTCACGCGACTGTCGTGAGATCCTAGAAAACTTTCGATGCTGGAGGTCCAACAGGAGATCTCCACTTTAATTCACAGCCCAAGTAAGGTACCCACTCCGTAGTATCTGGTATCACGTGATGCCTCATACAGCCAGACGCTTTGTGATGATGAACAGATGAAGGGTTGTACTTCGGATGCGTGAGATGAAACAAACATGCTTTAATCCTTTGCATGGTCGGTCAAGGTGAGAGTTTTCAAACTGGCTTTACTGCACAGCTTCCTTGCCGTTTGCCAATTCATTACTTCATGTTCAACTTTGCCAATTTGTCATTGTCATCAGATCGCAAAAAGGTGTTTCTCACAGCCTCCGTTTTGTATATTCGTCCACTCCTTCACATATGGGCCATGTGCCAGTGCCGACGACCTTATAGCCAAACCCTTGATGCGACTTATTCAGCGGCTGGTCTATAGGATCCATTGGTCTGAAAGCATAACAAACTGCGGCACAGCGTCCACAACAACCTTCCGCTTTCATCTAGAACCTCGAGTTTGCTGGCCTTGCTCCTCCAGCCCATTCCATCATGAACGCCAACATGATCGCACCTTTCCCTCATGCTTTCTTCCTCCTGAATGATACCGTCAAGATTCAGCAGAGTGATGAGGGGGCCTGCGAAAGACGTCAAGGTTGCCCCAGGATGAGGTAGCCCTTCGGGCCGTTTACGAGCATCGCTAGCAAACGAGAGCATCTCTCGAGTAGGAAGATTACTTCTGGTTTAAAAATGCCATGGCAAGAGATATAGGTGTACCTCCATGATATGGATTTGAGACTCCTAATCCCATGCAAACCTCTACCGTACGTAGTGCCGCCGACTTGATTGCTTCTGAGACGTTGGCGTCAGGTGACCCGCTGTCAACCATTGAAGCATTATTTGTTTTACCAGCGACGAAATGCGACGTTTGCTAGAACTGTCGTATCAGTACTGCGCGAAAGCGACGTCAGTGTCGATATCCCACAGCCTAGCACTCGGAGTTTCTGGCATATTGAAGCGTGATATAGCGCATCGACGCATCGGGAAAGCCAGACGTTCGAAATGAAACTGACGTTTACCGAGATGCAAAATGAAGCTTTGCAGTTGACTGGTCATTGACTGGCAGTGTACGCCGTGAGCATAGACAAGCACCTGAATACGCCACTACGCTGGGCTCTTCCGCATGAGGCTGTTGCCACATACCATTTGAAGAGCGAAGCAAATATCAACGCACGGGAAGACAGCGGCCAAACACCACTGTTTTGGTGTGCACAAGATATACTGCTGCCTTATTTTAAGCTGCTTGTTTTTCAGCTGCTTGTTCAGGAGCAATGTGTCTCTCAATATCCAAAATTCACTAGGTTTTACAGCCTTGCGTGCAGCATCCCTAAAGCGACATGTGTTGATGGTCAAGATGCTGTTCGACAGGGGAGCAGACCCAAGTTTGGGGGATAAAGATGGCTGGAAATCTCTTCATGCTGCATGTCTCCAACAGCACAAGGATGTGGTGGCTTTACTCGTGAACTTTACCATTGATGCTAGCTCGGCTCTTGAGGGGGAAGCTATTCAGGATGAGTAGAAGCTTTCCTTCTTGGACTTCGTTTTTGGAATTGGCTGAGAAGATTTGAAGTATCTTGGATAGTGGAGCACCCATCGACGCGGAAGATATCGGTGGATGGACTGCTTTGGCCATCACGGCCTGGACGGGCCAGGAAGCTGCAGTGGATCTACTTCTGGTATGCGGCGCAGACGTTAACAAAGGGAACGAGGTGGACGGTCAGCACTGCACATTGCTTCACAAGATGAGCATGACAAAGTTGCTGCCAGAAATGGCCAGTTCCACATAATGGATTTCCTGGTCTATCCGGGCGGGGGCTGAAGTATGTACAAGTGACTTTAACAGGCAAGATGCTCTGTAGTGGTAGTTAGAAGAGGCTGCCAGTTGGGCGGCATGGAAAGCGTACTCTGACTCTATCAATACGCTTCTGGACGCCAAAGCTGAGGTTGAGGAGAATACTCTGGATGGCTCTACAACGCTCCATCTGACGACATATGAAGGGCATGCCAGGGTCGTCCGTCTCTTGCTAGATGGAGGGACCGACATGAACGCAAAGGCTGAAGCCGGATACACAGCTTTGCATGTAGCCACGCTCATGCGCTTCGAGACGATTGTTCCGGTGTTGCTCCAAAGAGGAACGGACGCAAGGTTAGAGATCCAGTCGACTCCAGGAAGGCAATAGGAGGTGTCGCGGCCATGAGAACAGGAAGAAGATGTAAATGAAAGTGACAAGGTGGGAGGATGTGCCGTGAATCGGCTGTTTACTGTAGCCCTGAACAATCTACTGGTGTGATGAAGTACAGCCCAACTCACATCAGCCATGGCTCACCAAGTGTCAAGGAGTCTTGTGCAACGAGTGAAGGGTTCAACTGTTGGTCTCTTGGGGGTCTCTAGGAAGATAGAATAATCGATACCCTTCTCTAAATCTTAGTCCGTTGACCTTTCTTATAACTATTCCCTCACTGCGCTCGGTCCTCTCTTCTTGATTCCTACGATCAAACAACAGGCGATCCCCTGTTGGTCTCATACCTCCCTCAGGTCCTGACACCAAGCTTGGCAGCATATGACGCCGCAGCAAGAAACAGAACTTTTCCGCTGCAGGGTTTGCTGAAAGGACTTTAAGTTGTGAAAGTGAGCAAAAAAAGCTCCATTCGAAGTTCAATTTGTTACTCGCATCATTGTTCTATTTCTGGCTCCAAAGCTTCTGGCTTCAAACCATACATTTTAACGGGAAACAACTTCTCTGCATTGGCGGGACTCATTCCTTTTTGAATCTCAACCTTGACGATACGCAATCCCGCCTCCTTGAATAGTTTTCGGAACTTCGCATCGCCCCTTTTCTTGATTAGCTAACGTTATCAAGTCTAGCATGTGAACTAACCTCGTGACACCACCGTCCTCATCATCATATATGTCCTGTCCACTTGTACTGATGTTTTCTTTGATAACAATCAATCCGTTAGGACTCTTGAGTGCTGATTTGCAATGTCCGAGATGCTCCAAGACTTCTTCATCTGTAAGATATCCAAGACACCATTGAATCCAGACAAGGCCATAGGAAACAAGTGGATCTGGCCGCCATGCGCTCATACTGATATTCTCAATCGAACGAATGCCTGGTTTTCCGTGCAACGCGAGGGTAAATTTAAAAATTGGTTCGATGATGTCAACCTCCCTGGCAACGTGGAGAAGTAGACCCTCGGTAACCCTGCCGATCCTGTGAGATAATTCAGCGAATTTCCGAGATATTGAACTCTCTGCTTGGATCTGCTGTACTCACCCTGCGCCTCCTTCAAGCGCATTTTCCACGATTTGACGGCCATTTTTTTCTCCAATTCCCAACTTGGCCAAAAAGCTCCGGGATCCATGTAAATCAACCTTATTGATATTGGCATAGCCCTTCCACTTTGGAACTCCACCAAGCATGCCACAATCGTCAGCGCTAACATCGCCCCAATACTTCAAAGCTTGATCGTAGTCTACAGAACCATGACTTGTAGGAGCTGAGCTCTCTGTTTCTTGTGGTGGGTCCATGTTGCTGTTGCTCATGTAATAGAGGTTGATGAATTGGCTGGGGGGGTTGTGAGGGAGCAAAATTCAACAAGTGCTTGGTGATCCGCCCCAGTTTCTGGCTTCACCCAGACGCCATGGTACGTACGTCAAAGCCTTGGTGGGTTAGGCTGCGATTGCCCGCCCGGGTGCCTCCAATTTTTCCCCACAAACGTAGGTAGTTACTCACCCATGTGCCGAAGATTTTCCGAACAGCTACCCAACCCCTCCCCTCTTGCTTTTTTATTCAAGGCGGGGATCAACGATGAAGGCTTCGCGACGAAAAGGGAAGTCCTCTCAATGGGCGGGGCTAATGAGCTGAGGTCGTTCTGTGACCATAAGTTGCAGGACGGTCTTCTTCTGAGAACAGCCGCGAGGGGATTATAAACGTCCGTATCGAGACCAGAGCGCCAATGGGAATGCTATTTGAGTCATGAATATCCTTGGAGAAGGACACAACAATAGGGACGAGTTCGTGCAGCAGAACGCCACCGACATCAAGCAAAGCACTGTAACCGCGAGAGCCGCAAATGCTGCCGCCAATGAGGCACTATAAACGACCAAGGTGACTCTCAAGGACAATGGCTCGAGCTTGATATATGTGGGCTGGCTTTGGGTCGCTAAGCACTTCGAGGGGCTAATGAACACATTGGAGAGTCATCACTAACCATCTATCTAGGAGATTTGATCTGAGTGGCAGCAAACTATGCAATGGATCTTTGTCGGGAAAGTACTACATATTGACTATTGACCGACAAATCTGCGAGGTATACCCTGTTTGATTTGCAGACCATATTTCGGGTCTTAACACACACGTTCCATTTCCGGCCGGTCCATGACTGCGGGGCCTCAAGGGTAGCGCTGACAGAGGCGGCAGCAGATATGGGACCACACCCCGACAAATGCTGGTCAGAGTAGACTTCATGTTAACTCTGTCACAGTCATCATTACCGCCGCGAGTCCATCGCATGCCTGTTCTCGGGGATGCCGGTCCACATGTCCAGCGCCAAGGACAATGACTTGAAGGTATCAGGTAACGACTGAGCTTTGGAGGACATCGCGAACTTGCTCCACGGTAATACTCGACCAGATCAGCATCGATAGCCATGTCAATCTCGGCCTTGTGCAGTCGCGACAGAAAGAACTCGTTCTCAAAGTCTGGGGCCAGAAAGTCCGCGGCGAAGACCCCTCTAGCTTGGCATGTAGCAAAGCTCTGGATCCTGGGGCTGGCCGAGGAACTTTCGCTCTTGGGTAGCATCCCTAAACATCCGGGCCGCTATTTTGCTTGGCAGATTGTGCGGCGCAGTTGCGCAACTCCGCAACGAAAATGCAGCTTCCCGTAAGTAAGCCGTGCTGGAGCGACTATGTACCCGTTCTAGGACATTCGGACGAACCGGTGGTGTGAACTTGCGAATGAGCGACAGCTGATGGGAACTCTATCAGTTAGCTCGTGTCGTAAAACAATCTGCAGGTATTGACCAGTAGTGAACAACAATTCCAATTTTGTTGTTACCCTGATCGGCCGCTCGCTGAGTGGTGGCCAGTTCGGTCGAAGGAAGCGGATGACTTGCCCAGCCTGATACAACCTTGATGAGGGGTTCGGCCAACGGTAGTTGATCCATCAATGATCGCGCTTCAACCGTTAGATCAGGTCCTCCCGCTGTGCATCTACGCCATGCAGGGTAAATACCGTCTTACGTGGGGGTTGCCTATGAGCTCGCGCGTCTGGCCAGCTGAGATCCACCGACCGGAGGCAAAGCCCCTGAGGCAATCAGATCGACTTGCTGGAGCTTGGTCGAAGGCCTCCTCACCGGTCTATATGCTCATAAGGCTGTTTAGCAATCATCTGGGGCTTCCTATTGTGCAAGGATCTTTTGAGGCACGTTGCCCTACCTGAGGCCCTCAGGCTCAGGCTGAGGTCATGAATGCACTACGACGAATTTGGAAGACGAAGCCGTCGTAAAGCTGTCAGCATCAGCGCATACGAAATGAGTGCAGGTACATAGATTTGATGAGAAGTCTGAGGAACCTCAAGTGTCGAAGGCACCTCGGGTAAGTACCTTGCGTCTCTGAGGCTTCGATGACACATCTCACTGACAACACCATTTCAAGTACATTCGCGTCCTGGCTCCTTGCTGCCACTATATTGAACAATTGCACTGGAATCTTCAATATTTTGACTCAGCATGACGCTGTGCGCCCTTCTTTGCTGACATCTCTGTATCAAAGGGTCCTCTAGACGTGTCTCGATTCTTCCAGCGACATGAGACGCATGCAACCTCCCTGTACAGTGCAGCGATCCTTCTTTACCACCTTCCCTCCAAGAACCCTAGGCAGAACACCAGGCCTGTAGAGAGCTCCATCATCCGGAGTTGCCACCAGTCCATAGTCGCCGCACCAGGTCCAAGAACGGGCCGATGCGGGATGGCACCCGCCCGGTGATCCACCTAGCTTCACCCGCTCCATTCACGTCAGGGAGGCAACTTACGATGCAAGTCAGGATTGCCTGTCTCTGAGGAGCCAGGCTTCCGTGTTGCATCGTGACCTCTTGGCATGTATTCCTACAACGAGTTGCAGAGAGCAGTTGCCCAAAGACCAAAGAAGGACTCGGGCTGACGGGTGCTGATCAGTTCCGTAACAAGTACTTCAGGGTCACAGTATTGGCAAAGCTTGTCGAAGTGGAGAGAAAGTAGGATGTATTGCTTATGCATCGTCAGCTGCTTCACTACCTACCTAAGGTACCTTAGGTACATAGGTATGTTGACAAGGCAAGAACAGGGGCGAGATGGGCACATCACGAAGGCGAGCCTGATGCATCAGGAGACGGAAAGTCCGGCATCTCAGGGCAAGGGGAATCTCTCGAAAGCGGAAAACTGTCTATAAAAGGGGCGACATCCAGCCTGAAGTTCTCTTCAATTCATCAACAGCCTCAGCAACAATTCCTCAAGACACTCTTCCATCCAACTTCAAACCTCGCCCGCTTCTTAAGCAACACGTCAAAATGCACTTCACCACTGTTCTTTCTACCCTCGGCCTCATGGCCAGCATTGCTCTCGCAGCCCCTAAGGCTCCCATTCTGGCGGCCCGCGATGAGGATGTTGACTTCACTGTCTACAAGGACGACGCTGGCAACGTTGAATCCTTCGTCAACGCTACCGCGCTCGGCGTCGACATCTTCGAGCCCATTCCCGATGATGGTGTCGTCCTCAAGGACCGCATCGTCGCCGAGCCGGGCACCAAGGCCTGGGCCTGGATCCGTGCCCAGATCGACATCAACTGGGATGAGGTGACCGAGGAGCAGCTGCAGAAGCGCCAGGGTTGGGCTAACATTGGCATCGGCATGTGGGCCCAGGACAACTGTAAGTTCAATTCCTCCCAGAAGTGACAACTTGTTGACATGCAGGATGATAGGCCAGGGTCAGGCCTCCTACTTCGACAACGTCCAGTACAACGTCAACCACTACGGCACGATCAACCACTACAGCTTCGGTATCCGCTACCGTGGCCTGCGCAACGGTGAGCAGCTCGACGTCAGCCGCCTGAACGGTGGTGACTGGTGCGGAACCTACGTCGCTACCATTGCCCGCAACTCTGGCAGTAAGTCTATCCTACATATTTTGCAATTTCACGTTTCTCACCTTATCTTCTTTTAGCTGGCTGCGGTCACGTCGGCCCCATCAACTGCTTCCGTCTGTGGCTGAACTAGAGTCATGATCTTTGGAAGAGGGTCATTCAAGGCTTCATAAACTTAGAGTCCTAGGACTTTGAGAGATCAAAGAGACTTTCAAGTCCTCAAGCTAACTCACACAATTCTTGTCACTCGTTCACTTTCTTAAGCCACCTCGCCATCCAGTTTTAGACAGGTAGCAGCTCAGTTTACAGACAATAAAAATGATGCATCAAAAAAAACAAAATCGACAAGGATACTAAGCCGTGAATGCTCGGATAGAAAAATGTCCCTGAACCTGACCTTCCGCTGTCTTCGTGTCCCATATAAGCCTGACAAGCCTCCTTTTTCAGAGTCCTGGCAAATGACTTCTGACACATGGCTGTTGTTTTATTCCACGTGGACTCCATTCTGTCCGCCGCCAAAGGTCACACAGGTCTTCACGGTGGCCGAATCATGCATATTTGTTGAAGTGTTAGGACCTCAGATCTGCGAGTCGTCTTATTAGGCTCCTAATCTCCCTTTTGATCATTCAAGATTCATGTCACTGGTCATCATCGAGAGAAGCAGCTTCTCTTACAAGCAGGAATATATGGATGCATGCCAATCGACCGCGAAGAGTTGTTTTTGCACCGAAAAAAAAGACATCGATTCTCAAATATAGGCGCGAATTTTGATCTTGCGTTTCCACGTTTCGAAACTTCTTATGTTTGCGATGCTGATGCTAAGATTTAAGACATCGTGTATGCTATGAATTTGCAGTTGTCGCCAGAATGAACGTCGCGATGGACAAGGGCGAACAGGGATACTGATTAGGTAATACACTTGCCGATTCGAGGCTATGGCTGTGTGGGGTCGGAATTTCACCGGCCCGCCCGCGAAATCTTGGCGGTGAATTTTTGAGGTGGGCCCCTCAATCAGTCGGTATCGCGACCCGCCACTTTCTCAAGGCATCGCATCTTCATCCCAACCCAAGGGAAACCGATCAACACGAAGCATCTGAAGCCGCTCGTTAGCGCCAATCCGTCAAGATGCCTCAGAACGAGTGTGAGTACCAGAAGCCCAAGATTCCGTCCCCCCCCGCCAAGAACCCTGCTGACCATGCACCCCTGCAGACATGGAGGCAAGTTTTCTTCACCCGCGGATCGAGCCCCCCCCGGATCGACCGCCGACCGATTCAATGAAAGACAATCACGGACCAGACGACTAACGTTCTTTTTTCATCGACATACAGAGGTGGAGGAAGCTGCATGGACGCAGGCTCGACCACGAGGAGAGGACCCGCAAGAAGCTCGCGCGTGAGGGCCACAAGCAGAGCAAGGATGCGCAGAACCTGCGCGGCCTCAAGGCCAAGCTGAGGGCCGAGGACAGGCGCAAGGAGAAGATCCAGATGCGCAAGAAGATCAAGGCCCACGAGGAGCGCGATGTCAAGACGACCAACGACGAGGAGCCCAGCGAGCCCATGCCCGCGTACCTGCTCGACCGCAAGAAGTCGGTTTTCTCCCTTTCTCTCGTTCCTTCAGGTTCCCCCAGAGGGCTGCAGGGCGGAAGAGGAGCGACGTTGCTGACGTGGTTGATGTAGCCCCAACATGGCCAAGGCTATCTCTTCGCAGATCAAGAACAAGCGTGCTGAGAAGAGCGCGAGGGTACGTTTTGGCGGATGGTATTGGAGTGAGATCTAGGACTAACGAGAGGGGATAGTTTGCCGTGCCGTTACCCAAGGTCCGCGGTATTGCTGGTAAGCTCATCTCGGTTGGTTGGCATTGTCGGGGAAACGCCGCTGACGCAGTTGACAGAGGAGGAGATGTTCAAGGTTGTCTCCACCGGCAAGAAGACGCATCAGAAGTCGTGGAAGCGCATGATCACCAAGCCTACGTTTGTTGGTGAGAACTTCACTCGTCGCGACCCCAAGCACGAGCGGTTCATCCGCCCGATGGGTCTCCGTTACAAGAAGGCCCACGTCACGCACCGCGAGCTTGGCGTTACGGCTCTTCTGCCCATCATCTCCGTCAAGGTATGCGATGTATTGGCAACCAGGTCAAGGTGGTCGGGCGTATCGTTGAGGCAAATGAGCTTACATGGGACGTGCAGAAAAACCCAAACAGCCCGATGTACACCAACCTCGGTGTGCTGACCAAGGGTACGATTATCGAGATCAACGTCAGCGAGCTCGGCATGACGACGGCCGGCGGCAAGGTCGTCTGGGGCCGGTACGTGATTTTCTCCTCTCGCCTGCATGAGACTGTACTGACGTGAACGTGTAGCTACGCCCAGGTCATGAACACGCCCGAGAACGACGGCTGCGTCAACGCTGTGCTCCTCACTTGAGCTGTAGCGTCTCGGGGTGCGGTGCGAAGCAGGCATTGAACACAAGCAGGCATTGAACAGTTGGAAGCAGACGGCTACGTGGGGGCATTGCTGGCGTTTTGGAGTTTTGGAGGTCTCGAATACAACTGCGGGGCCCGTCATGCTGAACAATAGAAAAAGGAGAGGAACATTTGAGCACTCTTGCGATGAAGCGATTGAGGTTGGCGCTGTGGCTCAGGCTCAGCCTGAGGCTGGGGCTGCGGACGTGAGGGGGAAGGGGGAAGGGGGAAGGGGGAAGGGGGAGATCATGAGACTGGGCGAGATGTCGTCAATAGCTAGCAGAGTGACTTGGCAATACCCACGTGAAAGTTCAGCATGTGTGCGTTGAAGTGCCACCTACCTGACCAGGCTGCCAGGCATGACCAGGAGCCGGTGAAATTGGTGGATCGAGCCCCCAGGATATAGCGGGCTCAGGGGGCTCACACCTAAAACGGGGCAGGGCCGAACGAAGTTCAGGGTCTCTCTACAGGCAAGAAAGCCGTCACATGTCAGATCGCCCTCAGTCCCCCAGCCAGACCATCCCTTTGAACACCAGAACGACCTCAGGTACACGAGGCCCACGGGCAGCGGCTATACCGCCTTCCTAATTGGGACTAGTGCCCTCTAGAGCGCTACCTTCTAGTACCTACCCCGATACCTAGGGCCACTAATTCCTTCCACTACATCCACCTACGACCTCCCCCACGAAGTGCCTCACAACGCCTACGCCTAATGTCATCAGTTTGTCGATATGGGCTCTATAGTACCTGTAACTACTAATGAATCTGCAAGTGGAACGAAGTACCGTAGCTAATTTCGTATATACTGTAGGTAATAAGCTATGATTCAATTGGCTGTAAATCACGATTCTGCCGCGGCGCTCTCGGACCTTTGGTACGTATCCTTGTACCTGAGACCGTTCTGGTGTTCAAAGGGATACCTCAGGCTACCTACCTACCTAGGTACCTTAGGTAAGGTACCCTACCTAGTAGGTACAAGTACAGCCCCGTGCACGCGCCGCCCTGCGTCATCCGCTTCTGAGGTGGGGTGCAAAGGCCGGGGTACCTACGACTTGCCCCCCTCCCCTGAAGTCGCACCCGCATCTGCCACTGGCCGATGCCGAAGCCGTCAGACCAACATCCGAGGCACGATTGACGAGGACCCAGGACCACGGCCATCGTTTTCCCCGACCTTGCTCCTGCGCGCCGCGCCGTTCCATGGCCTGCTCCCTACATCTCCTCCTCCCAACAGGACAGAACATCACTCGCAATCGCATCTGCTTTTCGACACGAGCATTGCAGTGATTGTTCTCCGCTCTCGACAACCCAGCCCACCAGGTATAGGTACCTGCCGGCGCACCTTACCGAGGCTTGCATCATGGAAGCTGTCAACGGCCTCAAGGTATGCCCCCCTTTCGAATGGAAAACCCCAGGATCTGGTCGTCTGACTGAACAATTCCTGACCAGGCCGCTCTCGAGCGAATCGTCCTCGACCCTCGCTACCATGACATACTCGCCGTTCTCAAGGGCGCCCGCAACGGTGCCGTCTACGGCACCAAAGTCCGCTTCCCCCACGCCCTCGTGTACGACCATCTCCTGTCGTTCCCATCTCCCCACTCCTCCTCCACACGTGATGCTAACGTCAAGTGTCTTCCGACAGCATGATCTTCCTCTTCCGCTCCGGCACCCTCCGCGAGAAAGCCGGCCTCGTCTTCCGCGCCACGCGCACCCACGCCCGCAACCTCGCCAAGTTTGCCACAATCTACAAGCTCACGATGCTCCTCCTCAAGCACTACGGCCCGACGCCGGGCAAGGAGGGCCCCACGACGCGCTCCTCGCCGGCGCCCTCGGCGGCTACCTCGTCTTCGGCGGCCGCGGCGCCCGCTCCGGCCGCATCCCCAGCGTCAACCAGCAGATTGTCGTCTACGTCTTCGCGCGCGTCGTCCTCGCCCTCGCGCGCCTCGCCGTCAAGCCCGGCGTCGGCCTGCCGCGCGTCAGCGAGCCCGGCGCCAGCGCGAGCATCAGCCACTACGCCTGGCCCGTCTTCGCGAGCGGCAGCTGGGCCATGGTCATGTACCTCTTCCGCTGGCACCCCGAGGACCTGCAGTCGAGCCTGCGGAGCAGCATGACGTATATCTACAAGCAGAGCGATGATTGGGATTCGTTGCGGAACTTTGCCTGGCACAACCAGTGAGAGGGGCGGGAGCCTGGCTGCAGCATGTTATCCGTAAGGACGGGGCGGTTGGCTGGCGTTTGGGGTTTGCATATGCGTACCTACATTGTACATAGCAAGTCGTTGGGGACGCAGGTTTTGGACATACACCGTGGTTGATAGACCTGACGTGGGACATGAAATCGAACATCATGGACATGGCGTGCCGTTTGCCTGTAATTGGTTTCCATTTATCTCGTTGACTGACCGCATCATGTTGCTGGAGACGGGCATGTGCTGGAGACGCACTGTCTCTAGGCCTCCTCGCTCGTCACTGTGGCAGGTCCCCCCACTCAAACAGGTGCATTCTCCAAGGGGCCAGGAACTGCGCGCCAACATCGTCACACATGCACCATCCATGTCAGTGCCGGATCATGGTCCAGATCGGTGTCATTCAGTCTAGAAATCGAACTCGCCCTTGAACACATCCGGATCCACCCCGGCGACCACCTTGTCCGCGAGATCCCTGCGGCCCATCTGCGTAAACACGCGCCGCAGGGTATCGTACAGCGTCGAGCTGCGGTTCTGCGCCGTCATGCGGTCGAGCCTCTCGTCGAGCTCGGTCGTGTTGGTGCCGCCGCCCGCGCCGCCGCCGCCGAGAATCTCGTACGCCTAGCTGCGCCCCCCGCGCCCGATCGACTTGTGCATTCTCAGCGCGGCGAGGATGTGGACGGCCGCCTCGTCGTGTCAGCCAATGTTGATGCAGCTGACGCCGAGGTTGTAGCGCGCGCGCACAAAGTTGGGGTGGATGCTCAGCGCCTTCTCGTACGCGGCAAAGGACTCCTCCGACCGGCCCGAGCTGGCGAGCGTCGCGCCGTGGCGGTTCCAGAGCAGGGGCAGATTCTCCTGCTGGGTCGAGGCGCCCTGTGCCGCCGAGTTGAGCGCCAGCGTGTAGGAGTCGACGGCCTTGTCGTAGTCCTCGGCGCCGTAGAAGAGGACGCCGAGCCCGACCTGCACGTCGGGGTCCATGTGCTCGCCGTCGGGCGACAGCTGCGCCGCCTTGATGAAGAGGTCCGTCACCTTTTCGCGGAGCACCTGCCGGTCGGTGAAGCCGAGCTCCGACGGCGGGTGCAGCGACGCCGGGTCGATGATCTGCGGGTACCGGACCGAGAGCCAGCGCTCCTGCGTGCGGTACGCCGTCGGGTCGTAGCCCTCGTTCGTGTAGGTCACGGCGAGCGCCATGTGGGCCGGCGGGTTGGCGGGGTTGAGCTTGTTGGCCTGCGGGGGCGCGCAGCGCCGCCGTCTCCTTTTCGTTCTGTGCCTGCGCCTGGCCGAGATACACCCACGCCTGCACGTGGCCCGGGTCCTGCTGCGTCGCGGCCTCAAAGGCGAGGGCCGCCAGCGACAGGTTGCCGCCCTCGCGCATGATGCGCACGCCCTCGTCAAACGCGTTCTTCTCGTCGATGAAGATGTTGTACTCCTCGAACAGATACGGCTCGACGACGGGGTCGCCGAGCCGGCCGCCCCAGTAGTCGCCGCCGAGGCCCTGGAAATCCGGCGGCACCCAGTCCTCGCTGTCAAACTTGTCGAACGTCGTGTCGCCGTCGACCATGGAGCGCGCCGCCGCCGTCTCGGATTGGATGCCCTTCCATATCGACTCAAAGTCGCCAAACTCGTTCGTCTCGGACTGCATCGCCTTGTCCATCTCCTCGAGCTCCGGCTCGGCCGCCTTGGCCTCCTGGTCTTCCTTGTGCTGCAGCTCCATCTGGGCAAACTGCTCCTCCCACTTGTTGTCGTCGAGCTCGACGAGCTTGCCCTTGCCCTTGGCGTCTTGCTGTGGCATGGGCTGCTGGTGCTGCATCGGCTGTTGGTACATGGACTGCTGGTACATGGGTCCGCCCATCATCATGCCGCCCGAGTAGGGGTAATTCAGGGCCGACTGCGGGTTCATGTTCTGCTGGGCGGGCATGGGGCTCGACCGCGCCGACGAGGGCTGGTGGTTCATCTGGCGGAAGCGCGCAAAGTCCTCGGGGTTGAAGCCGGTGCCCTGGGGCACGTTGAAGGCGGCCTCCATGGAGGACTGGGCCTGGAACTCGTTTGTCCATGTCGGGGATGTCGAGGCGGCACGGAGGTGGACGGCGTGGGCGGGGTCAATGTGGATGGAGCCATTGGGCATGGGGATCTCTTGCTGGAGGTTGGGGTTCTTGTTCAAGAAGCCGTTCATCATCTGGTCGAGCGATGGTCAGTGGCGGTTCGTCACCCGAGAAAACGGGCTGGAGGCGGGGGCGACATACCTCATCCTGCTGGGCGCTGCCGCCACCGCTGCGGAAGCCTCCGGCGAGTGCGCTGGGTCCCCTCTGTGCCAGACGGTCTCCTTGTAATTGCTTGTCGCCTTGGACGTGCTTCTGGAACTGGCTGAGCGGGTTGCCCGCGGTCGAACATTCTGCCCCGCCAAGGAAGGACATGGTGAGGGGAGGGGCGAGATCGGGAGGCGGGGTGTCGGGGCCTTGGCGGTCTGGGACGTAGCTGGGCGGTGAATGAACGTTGGTGTAGGTGTGGCCTGGTGTTCGATGGCGCCGAGTTGGTGTTTGGGTTTGGGCGATTGTCGTTCGACAGTCGGGGAAGGTGGGAAGCAGGATGAGGATGTCTCTGGCTATGGCTTTGGTGGTTTGTCAGTCACGCATCCTCCGCAGCGGTTCAGTCCACCAAACGCCGCCTGGACCGAGGCACGCCCGGGCCGGCTGTTTTCCAGAGGCCTGGCGCTAGGCCGATCAGCGCAGGATGCTGACTAAGGACAGGCCCGTCAGCCGCCAAGGTCAACCGCTAAAGGTCAACCGCTAAAGGTCAACCGAACCTCACTGTTTCTTTTCTACAGGTGCACCTACAACCAATTTGCTGCAGGTGTCCAACAGATGCCCCCAACTGAAGACGTATTGGCGACATCGATACTCTGATCCTGCCTTGAGCAAGAGCGCCCTATCGTACTGAGACCTGATTTGCATCCATTTCATCAGACACAACCTAGAGGCTCAAGGAAAGCTACCCAAGACTCCGGTCCCTATATGTCAGACGGTCCCTGGCACACGACACGACGACCTTGGGCCTTTTCATAGAATACCATGTAGCTCACGCCGGCCCGTCACCATTCGCACTGCCGCTTAGACTGCCGTTTCATTGCAACCTTGCCAACCCTGCCAACCCTAAAGTGTGAAGGGCATGGTTCGACGGATCGATTTGCTTCGAGAGTTTTCTCGGCCCGCGCAGGGGTTCAAACTTCAAACAGCCGGCAAAGCTTCGTTCCCTTGTTCCTCAGGACTCTAAAAGGGATCGGCCAAGGCTTGAAACGGCCCATTTGATGACGGCCCATTTGATGACGAAAACCCATGCTTTGATCATGGGCAACCTGGCGGTGACCTTGTCGAGAGGAGACAGCCGTGGTAGTGGCGCAAGACAAGGAGCAATCGGGTGCTGTCACTGGCAGCAGCATTCACGGGATCTGGATCGTCAGGCCACGGCCATGAATATGAGTGATGATCAGCAGTCTTGTACACGTACAAGCGAACTGGCCCAGCGTGGCCGTCCGCACCCACACCCACACTATCGTACAGCCATCAAGCACACGACGGCAAGATAAAGTACACAGTCTACACCCCGTCATCAGCGCCCAGCCAGCGCTCCAACTGCCATGGACATCGGCAAGCTCGCCAAGCCATGACCCGCCGCTCGAGCACTCTACTCGCGGGGTCCCCTGGGCTCCCTGGGCTCCCTGGGCTCGCGCGACCGCCTCTGGCCCCTCTCGCCGCCCTCCCTCGGGCGCCTGCGGTTGTTGGCGTCCTGCGTCTGCGAGGCAAAGCTGACGCGCAGCGGCCGTCCGCCAACCTTCTGCGCCTTGAGCATGTCGATGGCCTTGGTGGCGGCCTCGACCGTGTGGAAGTCGGCGTGCGCGTAGCCAATCGGCCAGCCCGTGTTGCGGTCCGTCGCGATGCGGATGCTCTTGACGTCCTCGAGCGCGCCGAACACGGCGTTGAGGTCCTTGTCCGTGGCCTCGTACGAGATGTTGCCGACGAAGACGGTCATGGTCGGCGGGCCCTCGTAGCGCGCGCGCGTGTTGGTCAGCTCCGGCACGCGCCGGGGCTCGGCGACCATGCGCCGTCCGTGCCAGAAGGTGCCGTTGACGTTGTCGGCCGCGACCTGCACGGCCTCGGCGTCCTTGAACTCGATAAAGGCGAAGCTGCAGCGGGGAGCATGTCAGTCGCCATCATGGGAGTTCACAGCCCCAAAACGCAAAGGAGAGAGGACGGGGGGGGCATGCTCACTTGACGCCGGGCTTCTGCCTGGCAACCTTGGTCACCTCGCCGTACTTGGAAAAGGCCTCCTTCAGGTCCTCGTCCGTCACCTCGCTGACAAAGTTTTGCACAAACAGCGTGCGGCGCTTCTCGTCGTCCCACATCTTTCTCTGCTCCTGCGTCGGGCGTCCGTCCTCGCCCAGCAGGACATCGGGGCCGTACTTCCTGGGCGTCGGGGCGGCCTCGGCGGCGGCAGCGGCGTTCACAGGCGTGGACTCCTCCTCGCGGAGCGCAGAGGTCTGGAAGAGGGAGCGGGGAGCAGCAACCGAGAAGGCGCGCACGGCAGCGAGACGGGAGGCGAGGGGCGCGCTTCGTGCGCTGGGAGTGCGAGCCACCGATGCGGCAGCGCGGAAAGCGGCGTGACGGAGGGAATGCCTGTGAGAGGGGCAATATTAGTCACACATGCCATTGAATTTTGGATCGAAGAAACAACTTACATTATGATGGACGTGTTGTGGTAAAGGAGAATGGAAGACTGTCTCTGGGGATGGCAGGATTGAATTGCCCATATCTCAAAGCTCGGATAGGAGCCACGAAATTTTAGACTCAGCTGGGACTGGCGCTATCGATAAGAGCAAGTCGCGGTCAGATGCATATGCACTCACATCGCATGCATACCGCACGCTTGGAACATCCGCTTCCATTTCAACTTGACGACAACAACTGTTTCTTTTATTCACATCAAATTATTGCTCATGACCATAGGCAAGAGACGGATGAATGGCACCGTACGATTATCGTAGCAAAGGCAGAACGAGTTAGGGCCACTCCAGTGCTTCTCCCCCCCCAGCGCGCCAGCCCTTCACTTTTGCAAGGTATTCTACGAATCGCACGAGTCTCCTCTTCTCATCCGTGATCTTTGAAACCATGATAGCTGCCCTGGAAACGTTTGATACGCCGCAGGGCGGACACGCTTCAGCCATCAAGGCGACTCCCTGAGATCGCCACATGGGTATATACCGCCGTCTTCCTTGTCCCTTCCCCAATCAATTCCCTCGCTAAACGTGCAAGGGCCTACATGGCCGTCCACATTTGTGCCTTCTACCCAGTTTTCGCGAAAGCAAAATAGAGCATAAAACCAAGAAAAAAAAGGACGAAATCCAACATCCCAGCTTTTGGCCTCGCAACGGCTGGAGATTCCGAGGAATGAGTTCGCCGCACCCTCTTTGGTCCCACATCTCACCCCGAAGGCCCACTCCCGTTGCATTAAGCCCATACTGACACATACAAAAGAAATAGAGATTCCGATGCTCCGAATCCGCGTAGCGTTGTTGAAGTCGTCTTGGCGAACGACTGCAAGCCCTCCTCATTCGAAGGACAATGATAAAAACAAACAAAAAGAATAATTGAACACGCAGATGTGTGCTGCGACATCGAGGCGAGTGGTCGAAGCTGGTCCGATAACAAGGTACCCATGTTGCCCAATGGATTAGATGTGAGGTCGAATGGGAGTGTTTCACATTTATCTTCGTGAACGCGCGCATTTCGTCGGCGATGACGGCAGAGGATGATAGACCAAGTTGACCACAGGCTAGCCATGTCTCAGCTGCTAAGAAGGCTGGAACATGTGTACGATCAGTACCGCTCTGCAGGTCGATATCCGTTGGCACGCGGAGCATCGTATTGCACGCCCGTCATTGACTCAGGCCCGCTGGGAGGGCCGCCGTTGAGGGCGCGCAGAGGAGGTAGCTCCGGGCGGTGAGCATAGGGATCTGACGCGTAGCCAGCCGCAGGTGGAGGAGGAGGTGCCTGTTGAGGAGGCTGGCCTCGCAGCTGAAGCATAAGAGCGTGGTTCTCCCGGCGCAGCTGGTCATTCTCTGACGCAATAGAGGCGTTTTGATTCTGCATCACACGGACGGCATCCGCCATTCGTTGGTGCTCGGTGATGGCTACGTATCGTTAGCACTGTTACAAATTCCAGCCCGCCTCGTGAAAAGAAGGGGTGCATACCCTTAGTCAAAATCTCCCACTTCGACGCCTTGGACCCTCGTTCCTGGGGCATCAAGTCGCGGAGTTGGTCGAACAGCTCCTTCATCTCTGTTCTTCGCTTCCGCTCAGCCAGCTTGTGACTCTTGCGAAGTTCTGGAGTACGGCTGTATGGTTGAGCACCAGCTCTCGATTCCGCATCCTCGTCCTGGAGGTCTCCCAGTTGCTTGTGCTGCAGAGAGTGGTGATGCACTGGTGGGAAGTCTGTTGAGGCATGAACCATGGGGTTGTACTCGGCGTTTTCGTCCAGTCTTCGCTGACCAGCCGGCAACCTGGATTCCGTGGTGAACTGGCTGCTCGCAATCGACTCGGTGACACTGCTGCGCCGAGAGTCCAGGAAAGATGTGTTGTTGCCGTACCGTGCCGCCTCCTCCCTCTCGTCGCCGTCAGGGAAGGCCCAGGCTTGGCCCTTCGTGGGCTCAGCGGCTCGCGCAATGTGGCTTGTCGCAGGTCCTGTGATCGCGGGAGCAGTCCTGATCAGCTTGGATAGAGGCTCCCTCTCTGCACTCGGCTGGTACCCATTCGAAATGCGGTGAATAGCAACGTTCTCCAGACCCGGTCGCGGGTTTCGCTGCTGGTTGAGGGTATTTTGAATTGACGAAGTCGACTGATTGTGAGTCGCGTAGGGAGAAGAAGCGCCGAGCCTCATGTCGCTGAACCCCTGGTTCATCCTGCTGTCGACACTTTCACGACGGCCCGCGGCCTGCATAACTGGATCGAGCATCCCATTCGGTTGGCCGTTCTCGAGGGAGGTAGGGCGACCGGCCCGTCGGGGGTCTGCACTGCCGGGTGTGGTTGGGGACACCATGGACGCGACGCTCATGTTGCTTTGAGTAGGAGAGACCAGAGTCTGGGGCATGGCGCCTGTGGCGACTGGCGAAGGCGGCTTATCGGCCGAAGAGGAGTGGTAGCCGGAGTTGGTTGGGCTGAGGACCGAGATGGTCATGTTGGAGGCGGCCGAATTGTCTGCGAGATTTTGTCAGCCATGTGCTCGAGATGAACCACTCGCGGAGCATTCTCTTGCATACGCTTGCTGGAGGCATCTGTACTGGAAAAGTAAGCCGAATCGCGATTCCCGTCCGGGTTCAAGACTGCTGCGACGGTAGTGACTTGATGGGATGCCGGCCTCGAGTCCATGGTGACGGTCTTGTACTCCTGCATATAGGAAAGAAAACAAGATGGTGCACAGGTCGTGGCTCGAAATCAATAAGAATCCTTGCGACCTATACCCGTCTTGGCGATCGATGAATAAGACAGGTAGACAGATTGCTGAAGGGAAGCGAATCGAGTATGTCGAAGTCTGAATAGACCTGGCACTGGCGCGTTGGAAGGCTGGGTGCAAATGGCGTGCGACTCGGCAATGTCTGTTTGTGTGTATACAAGGGCGGTTGGATATGTATGTATGGGGCTTGCGGCGCAGTTTCGACAGGGCCAAGGGATCCCAATGGTAAACCAATTCAATGGGTGGGAGGATGATCGCAGATCGTGCCTGGCGTCGCCTTGAAGGAGAGTAGGGGCAGGAAGAATTCCGATGCTCGATGTTTGTAGGCGTCTGGAGCAGTGGGTTGGTGTAGTTGTGAAAGGAAGGATGGAGGGAGACGAGACGAGCGGTAGAAGGAGTGGACGCTGGACTCGAGTCGGTGGCTAAGATGGGACGGGTACGGTGCACACAGACCTGTTTCAAGCAATGGGAGAAGCTGGGGAGAGGAGGAACAGAGGGGGGATAAGACGGGATAAGGACACTGAATGGCAGAAGGGCCCAAAGGAAAGAAGGGGGGTTAGAGAGGGTACATGTGGGAGTACAAGTACAAAAGTCGGGTACAGGTACGAAGCGCGGTACAAGGCGCAAGTACAAAGCAAGCGCAAGCCAGAGGCGGAAGGCGGGAGGCAGAGAAAGAGGGCAGTTCAGGAAACGGGAATGAAAGTGTGGGAGAGAACG
Source organism: Verticillium longisporum (assembly GCA_019188255.1). Classification (NCBI taxonomy): domain Eukaryota; kingdom Fungi; phylum Ascomycota; class Sordariomycetes; order Glomerellales; family Plectosphaerellaceae; genus Verticillium; species Verticillium longisporum. Next base: position 4,378,235 of record JAETXT010000003.1, on the reverse strand, counting down.
TGCGTGGGAGCTGCAGCTGCGTGCCCACCCATGGCACATCCTTGACCCTTCCCATGCTCGTGTCCTTGTCCCCATGTCCACCCGGCGCTCGTCCCTTGTGCTAGTGCAGTTGTGGGTGGGACACGCTTTCCTCATCTATCCGCCGTCACGCATCGAGGACAAGAAGCAACGACTCTACCAGCCTGCCTGCCCAGCTTGGGCTTCGGGCTTGCCTACCTGGTAGCTGACCAGACCAGTATTCCCGGGTCCTGGGATGCGCCCCCTGTTGATCTCATGCCCAGCCAAGTAAGGCACCTACTTAGGTAGGCGCCTGGTCATACATGTTTGCAAGTCTTTTGCCTCCCCTCCGCACCATGAGATGGAGAGCAAATTCTTTGGTCAGACGGTTGACATAGAGGCCAACGTGTTAGCCAGCGATAACCTTTCCCCTGGCCCTTCCCCCTTGCGCCTGGGTCCCGGCTGGCTGCAAGTCGCAACCCTCCTCCGACCCCCATCCTGGATGGTCCGCCACAAGACCCCCTAGGCCTCTTGTCCATCACCCCCATTTTGGTCCTGGTTGGCGGTCTCCCCTCCCACCCCACCCCAAAGGCTCATGGCCACATGCTCCCATGGCCCGCCCCTTCCCGCAAACTGCCTAGCAGAGTCCATAATCCTCCACTCACGACTTGTTAGCGGGAGAGGGAGGCTTGAAGGCTGGTGGTTCGTGGCCCGGGCCAGACATGCGCCGGTCGGGGCTTTTCCGAGTTAAGCCTGTTACTGTGCACAGGAGCTTTTCCTGCCACGCTTGACAAGGACGGACAACCCATTGACGTCGGCGGGCTATTTTACGCGGGAGAGTCTACAGACGAGGGCGGATAGCGGACCGGGGAGGGGGGGGGGGACAAGGCACGACTCGACCAGCCTTGACACAAGTTGACATGGCCACAACGCATGGTACCAGAGTGAGGCGTACCCTAGGCTCGGCCTCATTTCGACACGGCCTAGGATTGCTAGCAGGCCCACCCCTTCCTTTCTTTTCTGAAGGCGTGAGTCGCAAATACTCGATCAAGTACCGGCACCGCGAACCCGACGTGTCGCGGCCTGAGCTCGTCGATAAATGAGGCGCCTGGAGTGCGGCAGGGCATTTGAATGGGGTTGGTTTGGGGGGGCTTTCGGGGTTATAGAAGGGGGAGAGGATGTCTGAGAAGGGGGGAGCGCGCGGAGGCGCTGAGACAGCCTGCTGAGTATGCCACCCAGGCTGCCAGACCACCAGCGCTTTTTCTTCTCCAAGGGCGTCCGGGTAGACAGTAGCCGACGTCCAACTCCAGCTTCCAGTGTAGCCGGTGCATCCAGCACAGCCAGCGTCGGGTCCAGCCTTGGGTCGGCGGGATGCGGTAGGTAGCAAGCAAAGACAAAACAAGAGGCTTTTCAGTAGTGCAGCCAGGCAATGGCTTTAAGCTGGCGGTCTCTTTTGCTTCCCTTGTCTCGATGTAGCAATCGGGGGGGGGTTGACACAGATCGAGCAAAGTCGCACGATTTGAGTTGCATCCTCAAAGTCACAGTTGCACCGTCACGTCGTTCAGCCAATGCGGAAGGGATGGTGATCCGCCTGGTCGAAAACGTGGTAGGAGCGCATACATGCACGGAAAGTGTTCAGCATGTTGAAGCGAAGAGGAGACATGGGAACCGCTGCCGGACGAATGGTCGAATGGGTCCTGTACTTGGGCTTGTTTGGAAGGTCGCATCTGCGGCTGTGCTATTATGTTAGGTACATGACTGGGTGCCCTGTTCAGTGTAAAGGTCCGTGGGCCCAGGGTACGTTGTTCGTTAATTGGGCATGTGCTGTACATAGGCACTGTAGAGCCACGCTCCTCCATCGAGACGAGGCGTCGCTTGTCGGATCAGAGAGAATGAGGAGAAGGGATGATGGTGCGATCGGCTGCCAAAACTCTGTAATGTGCTGGCGTTAGCTTTCAAAAGGGTACCCATGCCGTTCGTTGTGTCGAGGCGCGTCGGTGGTGTGCAAATAAGGTGTGCGGGTTGGAGACCCCCTTATTTTTCTTCGCCCGGCCACCTTCCACTGAAAGCTGGCCATTGCCATGTGGGCGCGAGGGGGTGAAAGAAAACGACGTGCGATCCAGCCAGTTCCTGCTGCAATGCGCGATCTCCCGAGGGCCACGTGAGAGTTCCAACGACCAGATGGGACCCAGCTACCTTCATACCTACGTACCGAGCTTCCTCAGCGCCTGCCTCAGCACGTCCCGGACAAGAATACGTACCGAAGCACAGGGCCCCTGCTTGCCTTAGGTACCCAAGGTACCTACCCAGGCGCCGTACCTCCCCATCCAGGCAAGAGCAGCTTGTACTTGGTAGATACTCCACGTATCGTACCGGGCAGGGACCATGCAGCAATCCAGTACGTGGCCTTGGCCTTGGCCTTGCCCCGCTCACCCCAGCGCTTTCCGTTTGGGTTGGATTGGCGGCAGAGCGAAGGGAAGGAGGGGGGTGAGGGTCATGTTGTTTGATGTCCTCCTCCCATCCTTTCGGTGCCTTGCAGATCTCGCCAGCTCGCCCAGATGTCATCCTCCACAACCACGTTCCTCGACCCAGTCCCATCTTCCCGTTCTCTCAGATCCATTCCCCCCATTGATGTGCGATGAAGGATGTGCACGTACGCCGGCACCTCATGTGCACGTACGCTGGCGCCTCCCAGCGCACTCGCGCACAGTCACAAGCCCGTGGCTCCTTGGACTTCCTCGGCACCCCCGCTGCTAGCGAGTCGTTTCCTCCCCCCATGGGCTATAGGGGCTCTCACGATCAGTGTGCAGGGGCCGTTGCGGTTCCCGCTTTCGGATCCGGATTATTTGTTTGATCAGCTTCCAGGATTGTGATGTTTGAGGGCGGCGGCAGGGCGAACACCAACAGCTCCGCTCGAAAGCAAATCTCTGCTCTAAACGGAATTGCCAGGCAGTCAACTATCGAATCGACATCCTCCAAGAGTGCGCAAAAGAATCCATTCCAAGAGAATCAAGAGGAGACGGACGGGACAGAACCCACCGTCTCTCCGACAAATCTCGGAAACCCGCCTAAGACTAATCCGCTTCATTACATAACCGCACCCTGTTTCGCTCTATCTGGTACTACGGAAACGAAACAAGACGGCGGGAATCGCCACGTCTGGCCTGACTCGTTTCCCGAATGTCATTCAGGGACTCAGCACCGAGGCAGCGCCGATGGGGAACACAGCGGAACTAGTGCCGAAGCCAGTGCTGACGCGCTGGCCTTGGCTCTAGGCACTGACCACCGTGGAATGGTGCCCTGAGGTACTGGGCACCTCGCACTACAGGCCGCGCCTACGGCAGTCAGTGAGACATGTGAACGGATCATCTCCTGGGGGCATCTCCACGCCATGAGTGGCAAGCAAGACCCCCGAACACCGGCTTCCAGGCACTGACCCTCGACAACCCGACATCCCCGACGCCTAAGCCTCTCAACGCAAGCACGCCTTGATCTTTTTCGGTGTCAGGGGAGCACAAGCCGCCTGCTCGGATGCTCCTTCACAGCTGTCGCTGTCCGCTGTCAGCTGCTGTGCACCCGCACTCTGCCTGAGCTCAGGCAACCCCAGTCCCCGTCTCCTCCCAATAAGAAACGGAAAAGCCCCCAGAAAGCACCGTCCAGGCGGGTTGGCTTCCCAAAGACACAACCTGGTCTCATCAACAACGGCAGCGATCAATTTCCCCGTGCAACAGCGTCCGTGACCGGTCTCTCTCTTACCATGCAGAACACATGGCCCGAACACCGTGAGCCTGGCTCGCTCATGTCAAAGCCACCTCGAAATGACAACTTGGAGAGATGGATCATCACCAGCACCCATGTAGCCCGCGACCAGGCATGCTGCTATCGGACAAATCCGGCCAGCCATCTTCGTCGGCTGTGAGGGGTGAGGAGGCGGGCGGCTCTCATCCACGTGGCGGACAACCAGGCAAGAGATGAGCAGTGCAGGTTACCTACCAATGCTGAAGGGATACATATCTGCCCTAAAGTTGTTTGGTCTAACTGGCATCCGTACATGCATGATCTGGGCCTAGCTGCTTCTGGATGCGGGCTGCTACAGACACTACTCCTGCATGCTCTATCACTATTCAGCGACTTGTCAGGATTGTGTACAAGCGCTCAAGTACGAGTACGTGGCCAACCTGTGTCCGGTTCCCCGCTCTGGTCGCGTACCCTTAATCGCATAGGGATATGATCGCCACGACGGGCATGGAAGTCATATGGAGGCAATGTCTCGAAGAGGCCATGTCGACTTGGCACACACAAATAAAGCACCGCATGGCTGCTGACCGTCAAAAGTCGGACATTCAGAGTTCGCCCCTACATATTTGCTGATCTGGAAACAGCAAACAATCTGCCTGCCCTCAACCGCCACCCGCCTGCCAGCGATAATGTCGACTAATCAAGTCGTCAATTAATTGCGCGGTTACCGGCCGCTGACAGTGTACGAGATCGGACTGCTACTTGGTATTGACTCAGCGCTATCAGCAAGCACCATGCATGCCTCATCAATCGCCACTCTCCCCAGATTTCGGGGAAGGGGACGCGGGAAATCGTCCGATGGCAGACCCTGTCTACCGTATTGCGCGATGAAGGGTCAAGCTGAACAGCCTGCGGATCGTCATTTGCCATACCGACCACAGCTATCCACCCACGCGGCTTGTTGGTTCCTGTCGATTATCACTTTTATATCCGAGCGCTCTGATACCTTGGCCCATGTACGGATCTGCCCCGCATCCATTCACTCGGTTGCGTAGGCTATTGATCACGGAAAGAAAAAGCGGGCGACATTGTTAGCCGTATCGAACCACGAGTGAGCTAGGTGTCACCGCAAAATTCCAGTAGTCGTTCCGGTATGGCCAGGTGGGAGGAGCATGCCTTGGGTTGTAGGCGACAAAGAGAAAATCTGTTTCGAGGCGCTGTCTGGAGCCATTGTTAGGCGACATGACCAAGTTTCGCCGATTCCTGCCATGTCGAGGGGCGTTGTGACAGCCTCGATATTTCGCCGATACAAAGCCGCCGTGATCAAACCCAAGATATGTTCGTAGTAGCGTGTCTGACTTGGATGTGAATGTCGCCTACCTCCCCACGACACGCGTGTACTGTTTCGACCCATAGAGACCGATCGACCCAAGACATCGTGACACTGGTTCTGCACGATCGACTTCATGACGATTTTCTCCTGTCCATCCGAGACAGACAAGCAGCTCCCCCAGTAAAAACATGCGGCAATCATTCCTCTGACTGAAAACGGCCCCCAACGCTTCGGCACGCCTCTGTCGCCTTCGTTGAAACACAGATCGGGGCGCGTATCTGCAGTCAAAGCAAGCAGCCATGACTCCAACGCACTTTGCCGCCTACACGGATTACTCAACCAGCAGCTCCGCCCCCTCCAGGAGAAGCATTGTGCAGCGCCCAGATGGCCCCATAGCTCTCATATTTTCCCGACGGTGTCGGCCTGCAGATGAGTTGGAGCTTGGGCGTTTCTAGAGGGTCGTCACGATGCTGAAGTGCGGCATTTGGGGGTGAGCGCAAGCATACAGGTGTGACGCTTCTACGCGTCCTGAGGCAAAGCGCACCATGTTCCTGACTGTGGTATAGTGATCACACGAGGTTAGGCAAGTCTCCAGATACTCGGCGGCATTCCTCGGATGAACCCGCCGCCACCTGGATCACTACCATGGCCCTTGAGCTCCAGATTGCATTCCATTCACATCGATCGTCCGTTACCTGTTCATCCGACTCGGCCTATATCCGTCGATTTGTGTCCATCACTCGACCCAGTATCATGGCTTTGGCAATCATGCCGAGGACCGCATGTCATTTCTGGTCGATCACCTCCGCCTCACTGTCAGGATCACGCCAGTTTCAGTCCCAACATGACTCGGCTAGCAATCCAGAGGGTACAAGAGCTGAATCTCACACAGTTGCCCATCGTGCCACAAGGGAAAGAACACTGCTACGAACGTACCGGTACCCCATGTGCCCTCGGCATGGCTTCTGTCTCTCCATGTCGGACGCAAACATAGGGCCGCAACGAGAGCCTGTCGCAAAAGCAAGAAACTAGGCATACTACACGCGCTCCACGCCCCTAGTGCCTGACAGTCAGGAGCGGTCGCGCCGATCCGACCTCTGGTCTACCGACATTAGGCGTTGCTCTTCTGTAGTGTAATTGCTTTTACACACTGACACGCCATAGGGCCCACCCTGTTTCCGTGAACCAGGCTTGCAACGAGAGACACTTGGGGGGGCGGAGGAAGCCGCGGAAAGCCTGTCACAGGGCAAGTTCCGACTTTGCAGATCCTTACAGCGGCACTTGTAGTACGCACAATGACAACAGCAGTATTCCATCAGCCAACTGGGCCGGGTAGCCCGTGAATAGGCAACAAGAATCACAGCGCGCCGGCGTGCGTGTCTACTCTGCGATGGTAGTCCGGGCCCCATTGCATTTACAAGTGGATTGGATTGGATGGTGGTCTTGCTCTCACAGAGAAAACAGTCCTGAACTCCCTTGCATCATGAGCGATCACAATTACGACCATAACCACAGTGTGCCAATCACGGATGACACCGGGGACGGACGGGAACCCAGCATCGGTGCTATCGGCGCTGTCATACTAACAGTCGGGCGATAGCAGCGGGAGCCTTGTGCCACCGCCGAGCCATCTCATCTGCGTCCAGCCAGATACCATAGTGAACCCCACGGCTCGTTCTTTGATCGGCGACTACCTGAGACGGGCGTGTCCCAGATGCAGCCATGACGGCTTCGACCATCACATCCTCGTCCAACCACGATGAAGAGCAGGCAGCGAGTTCTGTGTTGAGACGTGGGGACACACGCGCCAAGAACGAGCTGCCGATAGTGTCATGCACGAGGTGCAGTTGTAGCGGATTGCAGTGTCGATGTGCCTATCTTTGGACGATGGTATCCTTCGATCGTGACAGCGCAGGAGCTGAGGAAAAGCAAAGGTGTCCTGACCTGAGGAAGGCCCAGGCGGCGATGCACTGCATGACGACGCCGTGACGAGAACAATAACCTCGTCGTCCGTTTCTTTTCTTTCGCCGTGAACCTCGCGTGCAGGCACTCCGTACTTGCTTCACGCGACCTGGAGTTTTACTGCATCTGGCCCAGCTGCGTCTCGTGCCCGAACCCAATCTCACGCTGCTGCAGGACTGTGCTGGGTATATCGCAACGTGACAGGTGACTTGACCGTTTTCTTCCCGAGGCGAACGGGTGCTTGGGGCATTTGCTTGGGGGCGCCGGCGGCCTGGAGCTCGGATGAAGTTTTATTGCTTCTTCGCATTCAACTTTGTGTTGGCATACTCACTGCACGTTGGTAGTCGGTACTCGGTTGCGCACGCCTTGCCGCTGAACCGAGAGTCACGCATGGGGACCGGGGGGTTGCAGCACCCAAGGTTACCTCGAGGAGTGGCACAGCATGTTGCCAGCCAAGTGTTCGGGCTCAATGTCGCATCTTGAAGGGGGACAGGGCTGGCTGATCATGGCTGCGTGCCGAGTTGCCTTCTGACTTCTGGTGGCTGCTCACGGACGATAAATCCAATACTAGCTTCCGGATGGACAGCAACCCGAAAGTGCCAGATGAGCCTTTCCACTGTGCTACTTGTTTGCCTGAGAGGCAGCACCTTGGTTGGCGACAGCACCGAACACGCCGATGGAGAGTTTGCTTCATGTGGCGTATTCCTGGAGGTACCAAGGAAGAAGACGGATGGCGTCAAGATGCTCAATGCCAGGAAGCGGTTTAGAAATCGTGGTACGACATGCTCGGCATCGGAACACCCGACGTTGTCGCTCTCCTGGTTCGAACAGCAAGTCGGCTCCCCAGCGCCGTGGCTCCCACGGCCTTTTTCATCAGACTTGTCGCCAGCAATGGCACCGGCGGGGATCCGGCACCATCTGCGAATGATTGGCCTGGCCGCAGATGAGGGAGACCCTGGATAGCCGATCTTCGGTCTCGACGGGGCATAGGCGGCGGACTTTCCGGCCTTCATGTTGCGGAGTTTCAGCCAAAGAAGGTTATTGTGCGGACTTGTGTCGGCGGACTTTGGGCCCACCAATGCCGGCGCATCGAACGCTTCTGCGTCTTACCAATTGCTCGCTCAATCGACCCCGACCGCCGGATGAAGGCTTCTTTCATCTGACGCACTGCCTCAGCATCGAATTCCATTTCACTGACCTTGCTATCATATCCCAATTACCTGACTGAATAGCAGATCGGAAACAATGAGTGAGGCAACCACTACACCTCCACAGTCGCTGAGGATGCGTGCCACAGACGACGCAACAGACAAGTCCCGCCAGAAAAGCTGCCACGCCTGCGTCCGCAGCAAACGCCGCTGCGACAAGCGGACTCCGCGCTGCACACGATGCGCCGAGAAGGGGTTCTCATGTCTATACGTTAACCTTCCGCCCGCAGGAAGCGCTCGTCAGCGCGCGGCGGGTCAAATGTCCGATGCGGCCATGCCGCCTGGCCTTGACAGCTCACCGACAGAGACAGAGACGGAGCTCGATGCCATGGGGATGCAGTCCGATCATGACTACGACCTTGATCCCATGCCAGACTGCACACCCGGACCACAAGCCAACATGGACACATTGCTTGACGATGTCAACATGCTGAGCGATGCTCCGCTATCTTTCGACTTGCCAAGTTTTGATTTTAACAACCTGATGAACTACATGACTGTCGACCAAGAAGGGGGCAGGATGCAACTATGGCACACGCAAGACGCTCCCAAGGCAACGACAGTCCGCCTCGCGACACCGCCGCCTTTGGACCGAACTCCTTACCATTCCGCCAGTATACAAGGCGGCAAGCCACAATCCTGTGTATGTTCTTCGCCGTACCCCTACACTTAGGTGAATCCCACGTTGGCTCATAGTTCTCAGTCAGATCTTAGTCCCTGGACCATACACGAGCCAGGTTCTCGCATCGGCTTCGTCATTTCTAGTTTCAAGGATTTCCCCATCCTGCTCGCCCGCGAGCGCGAAACACCCTTCCTCCATCGCCACCTCTACCGCACCCAAACCCCGCGTGCCATGCTTACCGCATACTCGGTCGCGACCGCATACGCGAACCGCACCGACGCCAACAAGGCCTGGGCCTTCCGCCTGCTCTGTGAGGCCGCCGACGAGCTGGTCGGGCGGCCGGGCCGGAGCCAGCCGAAGGACGAGGGAGTGCCGCAGGTGTCACAGTTGGAAATGACAGTGCCGGCCCAGTTTCTCACACCCCTGGATAAGTTGGCACGCACTCAAGCGCTTCTCATCTACCAGCAGGTCCGCATGTTCGATGGTGATATTAGCCTACGCGCGCAGGCGGAGCACGACATGGGCGCGCTCGAGGACTGGCTCGGTGACCTCGAGAGGTACCGCGATAACCTCGCTGAGCAGTGGCTGCTCGAGGAGAATACGCTCCGTGAGAGGCCGCCACGGTCTTGGGAACGGTGGATCTTTGCCGAGTGCGTGCGCCGGACTATCGTGCTCGGCTCCGCGTTCATCGCCATTGTGAGCTTGCTGAAGACGATAGGCACGGGCGAGTCGCCCGACCCGAGCCAGTTCGCGGCCGTGCACCGGTGGACGTCGTCCAAGTTTCTTTGGGAGGCCGACTCGCCCCTTACCTTTATGACGGCGTGGCGCGAGAGGCGGCAGTACATTGTGCAGAACTTCTTCGTCGAGGAGCTGCCCAAGACGATGAAGGCTGCCGAGTTGGATAGCATGACCAGGCTTCTACTGACGTCGTGAGTCTCCAACCGCCCTGCCATGCCCTGTCTTGCCCCTTGGGCGAGACGGGGTTGGGTATCGGAGTTGAAGTTTCTAGTGTACTAACTACTTACAGGTTCATCGGTGTCGACGAGATGGAGCAGTGGACCAGCACCGGCGGGGTCTTCACCGAGAATATAGACCGCACAAGAATGTGAGGCCGCGGGGCCAATGGTCCGGCGAGCGGATGTATTGATGGATGGACGAAGAAACGAGGTCTAAACGACAAGGGTTGTGTACAGGTATATGTCTTGGAAGCGGGCGTTGGCTGGTCTCGTTTTTGCCTGTTTTTTTTCTTGTTTTTAGGTTTCGGGGACTGCGGTTCACACGTATCATGTCGTGTGTATTTGATGATTGATGCCTGACGTTCCCTCTTCCTCTTTCCTTCTTTGCTGCACCTGTCTGCTTACCTTCCTGCTTGTCTGTCATCTGCTGCCTTGCGTGATCGGGGTTTCCTCAAGGACCACGGGCATTTCGACTGCGAGACATCTTGATCTTCGGTTGGTCGGCAGCGTGTCTCTCGGGGACGGCTCGCGGGAGATGTTCCCTGAAACACAAGTCGCGGATCCCGACGAAAAAGATCGGGGAGGCAAAGTGTCTCGGTAGTTGAGAGGCGTGAATGTGTGTGTGTGTGTGAGAGAGAGAGAGAGAGACAGGAACACGCCTTGTTGGAGGTACCGCACACACACAGTCTGTCTCTCTCTCCTTCTCTCTCGCGCGGGGGGGTTTTTTTTTTTTTTTGTTCACCGCCAGACCAACGACTGACCGCCGACGCGGGACGTTTCTCACATGTACATGAGATCAGTTCGCCGATCATTCTGCTTCTCCCACCCCCCTCCCCCCTTCGGAGATGCCGCATTCGTGTGTTGCGCCTGGAACCACCCGTGCCATGTGCCGTGGTACTTTGCCGTTACTTCCTTGCCTCGCCTTGCCTTCCCCCATTCTTCTCGGTGTTGGGGGGGGGGGCAGATTGTTGGGGGCTGCGGTTGATTCCGCCCTCCGCCTTCTTCCTTCGTGGCGAGATCTGCTGGCTGTGCTTTGCTGTCCTTGGGGTATTCGTCACGTCAGGCGGGAAGTCACTAGAAGGCCAAGCATGTTATCATTCAAGTACATCCGAGACGATTTTCTTGAGCCAGCCACATTATACCAAGGTAACTCAATTCTTTCGGCTTGTTGCATTCACAAGGAACATCGGACATCTGAGGGTCACGTCAACAGTCCAAGACTGGACAGGATACACAGTATTTGTATCACCATCGAGGCAGATTCTTGATCGTAATGTCATTGCTTGATCATAACCACCCTCTGCTGCATGACGAGAGATACATGCTCAGCTGAATGTTCCATTCACCAAGAGCAAGAGAAAACCAACAGGCTAGCCAAGCCGGCTGAGCCCAAACCCAGGGTATCGTCGCAGAGATGGCCGGTCACCGACCCTCTTCCTCCTCTCACGCCTGTCGCTCCAGGCTACGGCAATTCTTTTGTTCACCCGCTGAGCCCTTAGATCACTTTACTGAGATGAAGCCCAGTCCTTCTCTCGCCCGTCTAACCGCCTTCTTGAGTGCTTGATCCTCCGCGTCTGTCCACTTGACGCTCAACTGATCCCACTTCTTACCCGGGGTGTTGTATTCTTTGCGCCACTGTGCGTGAACCGCCTGCATGCGCGCCATCTCGCGCGGATCGCCAGAGCCTGAATAAATCATGAACGCCGTGCACTTGGGCAGAGCCGCGTGGATGCGCCCCAGCCTCTCCGTCAGGCGCGCAAGGCATCGCTCGAGGGGCGGCCTCTCATCGCCTGGTGCGGCTTCGGGCTCGACGTCGGGCGGCCCGGTGCCGCCATTCTCGCCGCGGTTGCGATTCCACCACCCCTGGTGCGCCTCGAGCTCCCGCATTCGTGCCCAGACAAAGTCGACGCCGCCACCACGAATCTCGGCACCGTCGGGGTCGCCCTGGACGGCACGGATGACACCCTCAGTGACCTCCTCGTCGGAACGACAGCCGATCTGGTAAGTAGCGCCGGCGCCGGGACCCTTGGACGGGTCGCCCCAGTCAACGGCGGCGCTTGTCTTGCCGCTGACGACACCACCCTGTGCTGCATCACCGCCCTGTGCCTTGTAGGATGTGCCTGCCCGTGCGAGACGGCGGAAGAGATTCTCGCCTTGCGCATCGGAGCTGCCCCAGAGTTTGCCCTTTTCACACTTCTGACGAGTCAGGTCGAGACAGGCGCGAGCATCCTCCACAGGGTTGTGGCCGTTGGCTCCGCCGCGCTGGATCTCACGGTTGAGGTACTTCTGCGTGAGCCACTTCAAAGAAGACTTGAGAGGCGGGCCGCGAGGGTGGGGGAAGATGAGGGATGTGTCGACGATGAATGGGTGAGAGAGGTGGAGAGCCTTGAGGTCAGACTCGAGTGAGTGTCCGATGAGAATGGTGCGTGGTGTAATGAGGTCGAGGAGCTTGTTCTGAATGTCGCGCAGTGTTGTGGTGACTGGCGTAAGCATGGCTTCGGTGATGCCAGAAAACTGGGTGACATAGTTGGTAATGGGTTTGTTCGGCTTGACGAGCTCGTCCATAACAACCTCGCCGGACCAGGAGATGACGCTGATCCTGGTAAGGGAGTACTCGCTCTCGCCCGTCATGCACATCTCGCAATCCAGGGCCAAGCATTCACGGCCGGCTGTGACGCTGCCCTGCTCGACCTCTGCCTCGGGCACGTCAGCGTCTTCGAGCTTGTCGACTCTCGTGACGACCCATCCATCGGGTGCCTTGAACGCGGCGCGTCTGGCCTCATCGTCGATCAGGGCCGGGTGAATAAGGTGGCCGTTGGCCTCGAGCTCATCAACCGAGGCCAGAAACTCGGTGATGCGCGTCCGTTCGTTCTTCCAGCCGTTGGGCTCCTTGGCGGGCTTGACGCCCTTGTCCTTGGTCTTGGCGAGGGGCGCCGTCAGGAAGGTGCCCATGGGAGAGTGCAGCTTCATATGCTTATCGTCGCCGGGCGCCCTCACAGGCCACAGGTGGGGGAACATGTCGAGCCACGGCTGCAGGACCGGGGGAGGTAGTCGGACTTGAGCAGGCGGGGGTAAAAGTCGTCGGGTGTCGTTATTGTCCGCTCCTCATCCTTGGTGGAAGCCGAGTTGTATGTGCCAAAGTCCACCTTGCCGGTGAACATGGCTTCTTCGAGGCCGGGTATCATGAGGACGACATCCTTGCGGAACTGGGGTGGGTGTTGGACGACAAGCCATGATGGCGGAGGAACTTCGGCGAAGATGTAGAGACAGAGGTCGCGTAGTTGGGAGACGTTGATCTTGGAAAACAGCTTGGGCAACGAGGCGAAAGCGATCGTAGGGTAGGAAGAAGAGCCTTCCTTGGGCACCTTCTTCAGTTTCTTGTTGGACCTCTCCACTTTTTGCCATCCACCGCCGTCTTGGTCCCCATCGTTGTCGTCGTGGGGCGCGGCGCGTTTGAGGCTGGTACCACTACTCGCGCTCTGGTCAGAGCTCTCGCGAGCCAAGGCGGTTCCTTGCAACTTGCTGCTGGCTTCAGCCTCAGCCTCGGCGGCGGCGGCGGCTGCTTGGAGCTGGGCGATGCTGTCCGCGATACCGCCAGGGCCCAGAGCTGCTGTCGCAGCTTGAGCGGCAGCTTGTGCCTCGAGCTGGAGACGCTCAGCCTTTTGCTTTCTGTTCTTGCCCATGATGGTGGGGCGCGAATTCGAGGGGAGACGGGGAGTCGCTAGAGCAGTGGCTGCCTCATGGGGGTTGAGGGGAAGGCTGGCGCAAGCGGTTGTTGCAGGTTGTAGGATGTTTTTGGAGGCAAGTACGATACGAATTGAGGTAGGCACGGGCAATTTTTCTGCAGTGACGAAAGTGCAGGTACAACGGGCGACAAGGGGATGCGATTGCTTATTCTTGACCCAGATCCAGTTGGGGGCAGGTGGCAGGGGTGTGCGGCCTTCTAGCGCACTTCTTAGCGCCTTCCTTCTCATGCGACTTCGCCCAGGGCCTCAGGGCGGTATGGGGCATGGCCTCTGGTGAGGCCTCTTCTGATGCCCTCTTACAAGCCAGTCAGCTGACAAGCACTACGTGGATCTCAACCCTTGACTTCCCAGCGTTTGACATTGAACTTATCTTTGCTTCTCGGGCTCCTCCATGTTTGTCGCCAGAAGATGGCAACGAAGGGTAGCAGAAGATGCCTTGCAGAATTCTTGAGCGGCGGTCAGCCCACTCAAACGCATATTGTCCTTGTCACATCCAGTCTTCTCTGCTAAGAGAAGTACTCCCCTCCCCACTCATCGGTCAGCCAGATGACCTATTGACAATGTGTCTACACCGTACGTGTCCCGTGTGAGAATTGCAACCGCTGCCCGGTGCAGACGTTGTGGGACAAGCAGGCCAACAAAAGGGGTGCCCAGGTGTTACAACACCATATACACGCCTTCCCACGATGGACTTGTTTAAGGCTCAAAAATTACAGACGTTCTTGTCCTTGGCAAAATCGACCGCCAGCACCGCCTTACCCAGCTCTGCCAGCAATGCCATCGGCTTGACGACAGCGAAATCAAAGAACTGTGCCATCTGGCTGGGATCTGAAGCCCACGCCCTGATCATGCCGTTCTCACGGTCCCGTCCCGGGAGTGCCTCGATCTCTTGCAACTGCTCCCGGTACAGGAGGAAGAGCTCCCACTCCGGAGAGTGTCCCAGCGGTGCCCACTTGACGACGAGCACCAGCACCATCTGGCAAAGAGACATGTAGTCCACGTTGGACAGGGCGCTAGACTTGACAGCCGGGAAATCGGTGTATTTCCCAACCTGTCGGGCAAACGAGGGAAGCGCGTCGCCCCCTGGTGGGATGCCCAGAAGAATATTGGCGACGCCCATCAGCCCCTGAACCCTTTGGACGTGGAAAGGCTCCACGTATTTGTAGGGATCGCTCTCGACGGCAATCAGCGAGGCAACGGCCAGCGCGGCCTCGGGCTTGTCGACAGACTTGTAGTAGGTCAAGGCTTCTTGCAGGAAGTAGCTCGTCGGCTCGATAGCCCACCTGTCCGAGTCGCCATTCATGGCCGAGGCGTATGAGTGGATGAGCTGGCGCCGCCTCTCGGGCAACGGGAAGTCTCTGGATGAGGGCAGAGTTCCGTAGACCCTTCGTTCCCGGCCGGCGGCCTGGGCGGTGCCTTGAAGATCTCCGTGAGTTTCGCGATACTTGTGTGGGGCTGGCACAACGCTGAAACTGTTGAGCTTGATGGCTGAAGTAGGCGCGCGCGCGGCGAGCTGGTAGTTGTCGAGATCCTCATTGCATCGCGTGCAGACGCATTGGAAGAAATACAGCTCGAGCGCCTTTCTCCTATGTTCAAGAGATTGAGTGCAGTCTGTCCTCGTGAGTTCATGTACAGCTGGGCTTCACGGATAATATATACCAATATACGAAATCTCGATCTCCTCTCCCTCCTTGATATCTCTCAAGGCTCGAAGGAACGCTCTTCGCCCACTGAACGCGACAATAGCATTCGGTACGCAAGAGTGGTTCACCATGGCCAAGGTCGTATCCAGAAAGAGCCCCTCTCCGGCTTCGCTCCTCGTAAACGCATTCGTCTTGATCTGCGCCTGTCAGCCAACAAAGCTCAGAGCACCTCGTCCGCCCAGAGAACAAGAGAAGAAACCTACCTTGCACAGCAGTTCGACGACCCTCCTCTCCGTCACCTCGACCGCCTTCTCCTTTCCCTTCCCCTTCCCCTTCGCCCCAGCAGCCACCCAGCGCCCCATGACCTTGGCCGGCACCTCCATGCCCGCCCACGCCTCCGCTCGCCCCTCGAACCTGTCCACATTGCCGTCCAGCTGCGCCTCGACGGCCGCGAACTTCTCAGGCCACAGCAGCACCTGCATCGCCATCCGCACGTACGTCGGCACGGCGCCCTCGCCGCCCGCAGCCTGCAGCGCCGCGCACTCGCGCGAGTGCACGGACGACCAGTGGCTCTTCTGGCACGCGGCGTCGCAGTAGGCCGGCGCCTTGCAGGCTGTACAGCGGCGCGGCGTGGGCGGCGTCGCGAGGCAGCTGCTGCAGGTTGTGGTGCGGGCGGCCATGGGGGGCAGCGCGAGGGTTGCCGGCGCCGGCGACAGGAGGGGGGAGGAGGAGGCTGCGGGAGTGGCAGACCGCGCGGTTGGGGAGGGGAAGACGGCGATGAGGGCGCCTGGGGTGAGGGCGCGGGCTGCGTGCAGGGCGCGATGTTTAGAGGGTGATGTGCGGATTTGGTAGGCGGTGTCCATCTTGGGCGGGAGTCGCTGCCGATGCAGCGGTGCGCGAGCTGTTTGACTGGAATGATTCAAGAGGGAAGCTGTGCGGGTAGGCGGTGGATTTTGTGGCCTTGCTTGTTGAATCTGACAGAGCGTGGCCGTCAGGTTATGGCGTTCAGACTCTTGTTGGCTGTTAGTGAGATGTTGGATGAAGTTGTGATTTTTGGTGGAGGGGTATTTTGGTTGTTTCCAGGGGCCAAACAAAATCCGCAGCCGTTGGCTACGTACGGCCCCCCACAGAGCGTCGATCATCACGTTAAAATCAACGACCTTTCACATCGAAGTAGCACACTGATTATACGATCATCTTTATTTCTCATCCGCCTCGAGGGAAGGACATGTTCTCCTTGGCCTCCCGCCAACAGCGACCCCTCATACGCTGAATCTCCGCTTTACCATCGCCAAGTGTGCCTGAAAATGAGGTGACGCAAGGAACGACCTCTTAATCCAAGAGGTCATCTGGCACAGGGCCATTGGAAACCGCAGCCTGCCTGCACGGCTCACAGTTGTCGTTGCTTGCGTTGTCTACAATATCTATCAGATTTGTGTCACCAATGGTGACAGGTGCGGCCTGTGGGCGAGCAACCTGGTTCGCTTGACCTAGCTTCTCGAGGCCAGCATAATTGCAGTCGAATGCTGCCTGGTCCTCGGTGCATACATCAATCAGGTGTATATCTGACTTGGCAGTGTTCTTGTTCGCTTCGACAGCCTGCTTAACGTGGTTGTACGAAACGCCGGCCCCTGGCCAGTGAAAGCGGGCGACGTCCTTGCCGTTCATGAGATCGTTGAGAGCACCTTGAAGTTGCTCCTCGGGCGTCCGCTTTGGCTCCCACCTCTTCTTTTTCTTCGGCGTCTGGTTCTTGTATCTGTGATGCTTCTGTTTGGAACGGCTAATGTTCAGATCTCCTGTTTTGTCAGCAAGCTGACTGACGGTGTCAAGTTGTTCTGACGGGGCATCGACAAAGGCATCCGTGATCATTGTTGAGGAGCCCGCGCCATCTCGCTGCATGTTCTCAAGCCAGCTGGCTGTGGCGGTATCCGGGGCATCATCCTGGTCAAAGTCGATAAGCGAGCCATTTTGGCCCTTGTGATAGAAGCTAGCAGCGACCTTGGTTGGTACGCTCGTGGTCACATCAGCACTGGACTTGAATCTGAGAAGCTCGGCTGTGCGCTCCTGCTGCACCTGTTTCACCTGAAAGGCTGTTAAGGTTCAATACTTGTCGCTCTTGCTCGCAATAGTACGTACGGTGTCCTCGATGATAATGCGGAGCGTCTCCTGAGCCAGCTGCAATTTTCTTTCCTCGTGAGCACCCAGGTAGATGGTTGTGCCCTCGAGGTTGGATGAGATGGCACAGCCAGTTCTTTTCTGGAACTGATCCGAGCCTTCATCCTGGCTCCAGCCGCGAGTCTTCATGATCTTGGCCAAGTTGATCGGGTAGTCCATTACGGCAAGGTCGCGATTGATCGCGCGGAACGGCATAACAGCGAAGAAGTATGGATACCGAAGATGATCATACTCTGTAAAGTCAATCTTCTCCTGGTCTTTGACAAACTTTGCAGGCTTTGATCTATTGTCCTCCACAAACTTGAGGACAATGGACACGACAATATCCATATTCTTCTTGTAAGCAATAATCTTGAAGCAGCTGCTCTCGGGATCGAAAAGGATCTCTGCGAACTGTGGACGACTTTGGTATGAGTGACTGATGCGTCTCGAGGACGCTGGATTTTGCGCAGAACGCGAGATCCAGAGGTCACCGGCAACGGGTAGCTTGGGACATGACTTACGCCAGGAGAATGCTTCTTGGCTTCCTTGATGATGCTGGCCGCCGTGGAAGGCAAGGGTACAGGATTCATCATGACTAAACCCTCCGAAAAGGTCGTCATTGCGGCGGGGACCATGATCAAACACTTGAGAATCTGATTTCGCGATAATGCGTGATTCGACAAGTCTGTTTCGTAGTGAGGTCTACCGAATCCCCTTTCTCGTGTTTATTCACACCAAACAGTGGTAGGAAAGAAGCTGGTGGGATTGACCGGACCTTTTTTTGTTGAGATGCGGAGTGGAAAAATCCGCAAACGCGTTGATAGCCGGCATGTGATCTCTTGGTGAGGGCGTCGTGACTGCTGCCTGCCCTGCCAAGGTGAGTAAACGCTGCGTGCAGAGCTTCCCCAAGATGGTCAAGTAGTACGATAGATTGGTTCACCAGAGCACTGCCTGGCAGGCATGAGTTCTTGAGAGATGATGTGGAATTTTTGATCAGAGCATGCATGCTGAAACGGGTGGTAGATTACAGAGGCGTCAGATCCTCAGAGGACACAGGAGACGGCTCTCGGAGAAAGGCAGCCTTGTTCCAAAGAGGTTCGTACCAGATAGAGGTAAAGTGCCTTTCTTCTGTTGAGGAAAGTTAGGCATCTTACGTAGCAGTATGGGAAGATTGAACAATGAAGACCTGAACACAAGGCAGGCAGTGCTGTCACCAAATCGCAGTCCGCTCTATCGCGGGCTTTCGTTGTAAGGCAGGAGACGGCTGTATCGTGCCTACCCGTGAGGAAGTGGCCCTGAGAGCAAACCACCAAGTTTGAGTAGGCACCTGGTAGGTAAGGTACCTTATTTTCCTTTAGATAAAGTACCTGCCTAGGTACCTTACCTAAGGTAAATAGGTAATCACTACAACCATCAAGACGGTTCACAACAGCCAGCTAAGCTCACATCCAAGGTTCAACATCTCAAACGACGTACCAACGCGTCTGGGCCTGTAAGTCAAACATGGTAACAACACAATATCATGCTCTGATCAATAGTAAGTGCTACAATATTGAACCATGGCGGGCGACGACCCGACACATCTTCATGCCAAAGGTCAGAAGCCTGCCTGAAACCTTGCCTAACTGCTGAGCAAACAAGGGACAGCTGATGAGATGGGATTGATTAACTGGCGCCCTTTCGCTCGTACGATGCGCCCTTCGGCAGCCGGACCTTCCCACGGCCCCATTCTGTGCTTCGGCGCGGCCCACGGAGAGGAACGCCTTGACCATGTGTCCGCTTTGTCGGCGGCCCTTGAACCTGGGGGCGTTAACATGACGAATTCGGAGCTTGGGCACTCGGCACTCGGCACAAACAAAGAGAGACCTACCTACTGAAGTGAGAACTAATAATCCTAGCCGTGACGCCGAAAAAGTGGTATTCATGCCCTCTCAAAGTGGCCAGAGCGGGTGCTGTGCTAACTGCCCTGCGCTAGTGTCACTGGCGACGCTGTTGGCATCGTTTCAGATCTTATGGTCCTGACGTGGTATTTCCCTAGACCGACAGCTCTCCAGCCCTACACCGGCAGTGGACGATACGTAGCTTGTCAGTTTCTCCAGCAAGATTTCGGCTTCCCCCATGTTCCACCCTCTACCCACATTATCTCGTCAGGCAACCTCGAGAACGTTTCAAGGTTGGGACGACTCGAGAATTCGTCACGTCAGCTGCTCTTCCAGAACGTCTGCCTGTCACCAGCATGATGGCCAGACACCGAACGCGGCAATTCCATTGGGAGAGGCCGGACGAAGGCGGCTCCGGCATTATTACACTCACCCGATGACAGCCCATCAGGCTGAAGGCTAGGATAGCCATGGGCGCGCGCGGCATGATCAAGTCACGGTTCAAGCGTATTGAACTGCCGGGACTGAGTGTTTGTGCGTTTAGGAGACGACAAGCTGGACCTGCCGTGTTGATGACAGGGGACCGCCTTTCGCTTCTGTGCCAGAACTGACTCTCATGCCAGGCACGGTTCCGAAGATGATGTCCGGACTCAACCTTTCCGACGGCAACGAGGTGCACGAAGTACCAAGCGCGAAACATCGTTATATCTCCTGTTTGATCTTGGTAGTCAGAACATGCAGGGTCCTGGCAGCAGTGGGATCTCGCAGACATTGAAGGCCTCAACGACATGGACATTTAAACTCATATGTCCATACAGTCCAGCCGGGTTGCAAGTTCGAGGATATCACACCAACCCCCAACCGAAGCCTGAACCGCCGCCTACACAGAAATAAAGAATGTATTCCATATCTTGCCTTTGCCTTCTGCTCGCTTTCGCGAATGCACAACAGAACCCGAAAGTTGTCCAGACAGACCTCATCCACTTCAAGTCGCAAGCGTCAGGCCCCTTTATCCCTCTTGTCCAGTTCTCGCTTGAGAACCAAACCATCAATGCTCTCTTCGACACGGGTAGCAGCGATATTATCGTCCCCCAGAAGGGCAGTTCCATTTGCCAGAACCCTGCCCAGCAGTGCGACAACTCCTCGGCATCTGGCTTCGTCACCGGTGCCTTTGACACACCGGCAGGTCTCGCTCGCGTCAACGGTTTAACATTGCAAGCCACTTTTGTCAACGGCGCTGAGTTCAACGGCGACCTTGCGGCGCTCGATCTAGCGATGGACGGGCAGACCGTCACGGGCCCGACGGTGGGCATCTTCACCAGCGGCTCGCTGCCGCCCGATGCACCACTGTTCCCCATCTTTGGCGTCGGGCCCGTCCAAGGCGAGGCCGTGGGCCCTACGCAGCCTCAGCAGGGCAGGAAGCTCAGGCGCCAGGCGGGCAACTTTGCGAATCTATACCCAAACCTGCCTGCGCACATGAAGGAAATTGGTATGATCAAGTCGAACGCCTTCAGCGTCTACACCAACGATGTTCGTGAGTATGACCCATACCGTTCATGTCTGCCCAACAACGTCTGACGAGTGAAATCAGGAGCCAAGACGGGTTCCATCATCTACGGAGGCATCGATACTGCCAAATTCGAGGGCCAGCTTCAGGAAGTGCCCCTAGAACGAACGAACGACGGCGCCCTGCCCTCCTTCATGATCAACTTTAGCTCTGTGTCCATGGAGACGGGTATTAGCGGCAGCAACGGGACAAACTCATCATCGCTCATCAACAACGGCGCACCCCGGGCAGCAGCAGCCACCACGGACCTCACACCCCGAGACGGCCTTCCCGTGACCCTGATGGATACCGGGGCTCCCTCAATCCTCTTACCCGCCGCCTCGATGCAGATGCTCGCCACGGCGTTGGGCACGACCTTCTCGGAACAAGACGGCCTCGGGCTCATCGACTGCCAGAAGCTGACGGCCGACAGCGCCATGGTATTTCGGTTCAACAACGACGCCATCGCGATCAGGGCGCCCATGGACACGCTCGTCGTGCCGCAGGAGCTCGTCCAGGATGCGCGCCCGGGACAGTGCGTGCTGCCCGTGTCCTCGAGCCAGGACACGGCCGTCATGGGGCTGCTGATGCTGCAGTCTGCGTACGTGGTGTTTGACATGGACGGTGAGAAGCTTTTGATGGCGCAGGCCAAGTTTAACGTGACGGAGTCTAGCCTTCGGAAGTACCCGTAGTGTGAGGCGCGACAGAGGGAGATATGTCGGGATATGCAGTCTATATAAGTGTGCTTGAAAAGATCTAGATTCAGTTTTGTTTAGGCGGTTGAATCCACGGTTGCGGAATGGTGAAAATGAAAATGTGGCATAATAAGAATACAATACCACCTACCTTGGAGAGAAGGAGAAGAAGAAGAAAAACGAGGCAAAAGGATTTCTCCTCGACGGGTGCCCGTCTCGAACCCGGTGGTTCCTCTACGCGCCTTCCGTGGCCTGCGCGCCCTCACAGTTAGAGGCATGTGATATTGGGTATTTGCTTAGGGTGACCTCTAGGACCGCTACACCATGCGTCACGCTGTAGCGGCCCTTGTTGGAAATCGGGCGGCCTGCGCGTGCTTATCAACCGATGGAAACTCGGAAGGAGCTGTGCCAGGCAGCCGCGGGAGGCACCTGGAGCTCGAGCAGTGGCGGTAAGGCAGGCACAGCGGCGTCGGCGTGCGGCCACCTGCCGTGTAGACGGGTCAGGGGCTGGCCACGGTGACCAGAAGCTTCCCTACTGATGATGCGTTAAGGATCACAAAGCCTGGCAGTAGAAGCACGAGCTCAAGGATCTGCCAAAACACAGGTGAAGATGCTCCAGATCAAGTGGTCAAGGGAGTGCCTCCAGCCCCTGACCAGGGACTCAATCAGACTAAGTCCTCGTCGGCCGCCACATATTCATCTCAATCGCAGTGGATAACCATGTAAAAAGACAAACAAATCATTCTCATTCTTGATATCATCGTGGCCAGAGGCGTGTCCCCGTATGGCTGAAAACGCCTCCAACGCCGCCCCATAAGGAAACTAAAGGGGGTTGCCAGAATGTACATAACCCACATTCCCTATCCAGAGCCGCCGTCTATTTGTATTGTCCTCGAGTAGGGACCGACTGCAACCCCAGAAGCGTCATCAATGCGCGCTCGCTGCCGCGCGTGGCCGGGTCTAAAGATAAACGTTGAGAAGAAACGGGTAGGGCCCGGGCTGTTTCGATGCAGAAAGCTCGTATCGTGGTGAAGTGGTGGTCATGTCGGTGTTTTGTAGGTTGAGATGGTACAGATGCGTAGTGTGTCGCCGCTCATTTTGGCGCAGGTCGTCGGTCAAGTTGGAACACAGCGAAGGATGGCCTCTTCAGCCCGCCCCGGCTACATTCTCCTTGACGTTCAACGCCCACTTCAGCTTCGCTAGGACTTCTCTGGTCTCTTTCAGCATGGCTTCTTGCTCTGCTTCCCTGGCTACCGCATTGGTCTTGATGCTGTGCAGCGCCTCCTCCTGCTCGTCCTTGTACGCCAAAAAGGTGGCTTCAATCTCGTCCCTCTGTCTCTTCAGCTCTCGTATGTTACCGTCTTGCTGGTCACAAAGGTCACGCAGTGTGGTGATCTTCTCATCGTCGCGCCGCCTCTCCTCGACAAGACCGGCAATCTCGCTTCTCAATTTCAAATGAGCCTTCTTGACTTCGTCACCTTGGTTGTTCCAGTGCGAGGCGATGGCGTTGTATCGACCCTCCATCAGGGCGGCGTGCGCGCCGGCCTCATCAACTTGTCGAGTGCTCGCCAGGCGCATTTTCTCCATCTCATCTCGCCAGCCGCGCTCGCGTTCCAAGGCATCCACGGCTCGGCGTTTTCCTGGTCAACGGTGGCGCTTAGACTTTCGACTTGCCGTTCCTTCCGGGCAAGCAACGTCTTATTGACATTGGCCTCAAGCAAACGACTCTCATAATCGCTAATGAGACGCTCCATCTTATCCTCCACAAGCTTGGCGGCCTGCTTGGCCTCCTCGGCACGAAGCTGTTCAATCTTGATGTCGCGCTTCAGGGAATCGTTATCGCTAACGAGCTTGTTGATGACGCGGCCGGTTTTGCCGAGGCCAGCCTTGCCAATGGTCGAGTCCCATCCAGCCTGTCCTGGAGGTCCCGGGCTCTCCATACCACCCACGGCAAGCTCATCGTCTGGAGAATGGTCGTCTCGTTTTGGAGAGTCGCGCCGTTGCGGTGTGTCGTGCATAGTGCTGCTGTTGGCCCAGCCGCCGTTGCCTTGTTTTAGTTTGACGCTGGACACTCTGTCTTGGCTAGAGGACATGCTGGCGGCGCTGGCGTTGCTGTTGACAGAGCTAGAGAAGGCTGAGTTGCGAGGGCTGGATGTGGTACTGGAATCGCTGGGGGTTTCGAAACTGGGCACGGTGCGAATGGTCTGGTGCATTCTTTGCGTGTCTTCGTGCGAGGGTGATGTGTACTTGGATGGCAAAGGGCTGCGGCGACTGATCATGCTGTTGGAGATGGGTGTTGGGATGGGTTCGGCGGCGGCACCAGAGGAGGAGGGTGCCGACCGATCTGATTGTGACGATAGTCGGAAGTCTGGGGGTACGGATGTCAGCTGACGTTGTGGTGTAGAGCATGGACGGCAGCATGCAGAGATAAAGGACAGAGGAGGCTCGAAAGGAACGAAACGATGGCTGGAGGCTGCGAGAAGAGTTTCGGAACAGGTCGTAGCAAAGCGTTCTTACAATCTTTGTGTTTAGGAGTGAGGTCGGACTGGTCGAGAGACTTGGTGGAACATCGGGGTTTCTGGTATTTTTGCAAAAGACTAGGCATATCTATCGCTCATTGTTTGACCAAAAGGGGGGCTGGCGATGCTCTTTTTTTGAGGTACCCAAGTCGTGTCGGAAAGCGAGCGCTGTTGCACAGGTAATGCGATATAATGCAAGGTTGAAGAAGTCGGTCAGTGCTACAGTAGTAGTAGGGGGTATCGAGTCGTGAAGAGCAATTGCTGGGCCTAGGCTGAGGGGGATTAGCGTTGAAGGGGGGAAAGGCGATGAGTCGATCAGAGCGCATGAAAGATAGCAGATCGGGATGTTGTCAAGCAGGGGCGCCAGATGGGGAAGGGCGATATTTACCTGCTTTGATGTGTACATGCGCAACCCGTGCATGCCTGTACGATTTTTTTGCTTCTCTCCTGTCGCTGTCGATGCTGGTGTGGTTGTATTGCATTGAGTTGGACGCATCCAGCAAGCCAAGCACGGTGAGTGATGGGGCTGATGGACGGGACTGTGCCTGCTGGTTCGGTTTTCGACCAGGCGGACCAGGATTTGCAGACCAGCATCCAGGGACCAGCTCCCGGTCATTGGGTGGTTGGCCCCTTCCCGCTGTCTCCCTCCAGGGCATACTCTCCACTAATAATGCTGGCCCCCACTTCTCACCACTGGGAGGACGCTAGGCACAGTGCCAGGGCGTTCCCCAGCAACGAGGATCGCTGCGTCACCACCCCTCCCAGGCCCCCAAGCCCCCCTGTCGCCTGTCGCCTGTCGCCTGTCGCCTGTCGCCTGTCGCCTGTCGCCTGTCGCCTGTCGCCTGGGCTGTGGTGCTCTATCGCCTGCCGGCGGTCGCTCTCGCCAACCTCCCGTCGTCTTCTCAACGCCCATCCATCCAGTGACCAACGGGCAGCGCAGGAAATCCGCCGATCGAACTCTGATGCACGGTCCCAGCATCCGACCACCCTCCGTCACCCTCCATCGCCAGTACAAACACGGACAGGACCATGGATCCCAGCTCCTTTCGGTATCAATTGGGGACACCAAACAGTCAGATGTGCCACGATCGACCTCTTCCCCAGATCCCCTTGAGCTAATCCCGTTCATTCTGGCTGTCAGTGTGCTATACCAAGACGATAGTGCATAGTCCATTGCAGCCAAAGCACGTACCCCGTCGTCGAGTCATTCTCCGCCCACAGCTGGGAAAAAGCATGCATAAACACCCACAGCACCGTCCGTTTGAGAATCTCACTACTCAGCTCGCCCACGCCTCTTCAGACCGGGAACATCCTCGACCCTTTTTCGGGAAGATCTGGCGTCCACACAGCCATATCCTCCGACTGGTCTGCCTTTTTTCCCTGTCCACTTTCCTCCACAGTCAACCCCTTGAGGACTTGCAGCAACGGTCGCTCTAATCGAGACGGGAGCAAACGAACCTCATGTGTAAAATCTCAACCAGCATGCTGCAAAGGCCCCCTTATCATAACAAGTCGGGTCTGCATCCCTTTTTTTTTCTGGAGCGCGGCGAGAGGTGAGCCCGGCGGGGCAATGGCCTGCCACCCTGCAATATCGTGTTACGTTTCAAGCAGCACCTCAACCAAACTGGGCAGGCCAAGCAGGTGAGACAGTATCAGCTTCTTGTCGTGTGGTGTTGCAACGCCCATTCAGTGAGCGCAACTGAAGACTTCTTCAGACAGTGGCGTAATTCTGGATTCGTGTTGGACTTGTTTGACCATTCCCGTGCAATACGCTCGATCTTGCATCGACAGCACCAAAACTCTGCATCAACGTGAGGCCTTCCGGAGGAGATATGATAGGGCTATTAGTCTAGACGGTGGCGTGAAACCTCTCGATGACGACGCGGAATTGGTTCTGAGCAGACTCTTGATCGTGATATTACCGATTTACCGTGCCCCTCGACATGAGTATCATGACAACTTCAAGTGCTTAATGGACATGAAGTATGTTCAGGGAACGCGCCTGCCATGGTCTCAACAGTGATGTCGTAGCAAGCATCTTTCGGAGATCGTGAAGCAAGGCATGTCTGGACTTCGAGGCTGCATTCCGACTTCGCAGATATTACAAGGAACTATACCGATGGGAGCCGCGTGAAGCTTGACATGACTCAAGGGGGGATGGGGCGTCTTCAGCTTCAACTGGGGACTTCTGGAGACGACGTGATATCCGGCCCCACAAGAGAGAATCAATGCTTGTGGCTCTCTTGCCAGTATCGGGGCTTCATACCTTGGATGTCATGTGTACGAAGGTAAGAGGTTTCAATCTTGTGCACAGGTGGAAGAGCCATTGAAGCCATCATCTCTGCTTACTAGGGCTCACGTGCCGAGCAGAGCATTCTTGGGGCCTGTGATGCGCAAAGAAGGTATCTGACACTAGAGACGCTTAAGTATGTCAACGAGAGATGCCCGTAGCCATCAAGCAAGCAGCCGTGACACCTGAACTGCTGGGTGGACTGAAAGAGGCTGACTATTGATTGCCCTGTCATCGCTTCCATGCGGCAATGGAAGGGCGCGGCTTGATTTTGTGACCCCGCCATCCAGCGGTGCCTTCAGCATGCAGTCCGGATTCGGAGCTAGGAAAATTTCTGTGGGACCACCCCGCGAGTAAGGAATGGGCCATTACTCTGAAGACTGGGACGCAGGTGCAGCGATTGAATCATTCTTGAGTGCCCCTCATTGCCGATGACCGTCCAAACTTCCAACCTCGAGACTCCCCCACATCGCACTTCTGTGACTCAACCTTTTGACGTTCTGACTCCGATACAACCCGCGACGAGCTGCGCATTGAGTTCATATATATTCCTTCTCCTCCTCCTCCTCACATACGAAGGTTCTTGTGTCACCATCGCGACAGTCTCACACTGCTCGCTTCTTCACACGCGAAATACGCCCCGCACCAACCAAACGGTTCCCAAACATCGGCCGACGTTCCACCTCCAAGATGACGATGTGAGTTCCTCGACCTGCCAACGAACGGTTCTCTTCGTAACATAGAGAATCATTGTCAAGCCGGACTGACATTCTTGACCCTCCTCACAAGGCTCAAGGAACCCATCAAGAAGTACAAGCCCTTCAAGGTATGCCGAACTAACCCTTACATTCTTCCAACCTGGATCGCAACTGACTTGGAGCAGCCGCCTCGCCTGCAGAACCGGCAATGGCCTGACAAGGTAATCGAGAAGCCCCCCCGATGGCTTTCGTACGTCAGATACTACCCTTCCAGCAGAAGAAAACTTACTTACCTTCTCGCAGTTCTTGCCTTCGCGATGGCAACCAGAGTCTGCCCGATCCCATGGTGCGTTTCCACATCCTCGCGCGCACCTACTCTTCCTGCCGCCTGACACTGATTTGTTGCAAATAGAGTGGCGATGAGAAGTGGCGTTACTTCAAGATGCTCTGCGATCTCGGCTACAAGGAAATCGAGGTCTCATTTCCGTCTGCGTCACAAACCGACTTCGACTTCACCCGCCGCCTCATCGAAACCCCAGGAGTCGTACCCGACGATGTGTTCCTCCAAGTCCTGTCGCCCTGCCGTCTCGATCTCATCCGCAAGACCGTCGAGTCCGTCCGCGGAGCGAAGAACGCCATCATCCACATCTATCTTGCGACAAGCGCATGCTTCCGACAAGTCGTTTTTGGCTATACTGAGGAGCAGACTCTGGAACTTGCTGTCGAGTGCACGAAGCTCGTCAGGTCTCTGACCAAGGACAACCCCGAGGCTTCCGGAACGAATTGGCAGTTTGAGTTCTCGCCTGAGTGCTTTTCCGACACAGACCCCGAATACGCTGTGAGGGTATGCCGCGCTGTGAAGGCTGCGTGGGGCCCCGACGGATCAAGGGCGATCAGATCATTCTCAACCTGCCGGCGACGGTCGAACTCGCGACACCTAACATTTATGCGGATTTGATCGAGACTTTCTGCAACAACATTGGCGACAGGGAGGATGTGTGCATTTCTCTGGTAAGCCGTCATCTTTTTCTAACCTGTTGACGAAGTTGGCTGACAATGCTCGACAGCACCCTCACAACGACCGCGGATGCAGTTCGTACAACCCGACATGCTGGATACTTTTGGCGCCGCTAACAAAGGACAGGCGTTGCAGCGGCAGAGCTGGGCCAGATGGCTGGAGCTGACCGTGTAGAAGGCTGCTTGTTCGGGTTCGTCCCTTTCCTGGTTCCGTTATATCTGACGAAGTACTGAACAATCAACAGCAACGGCGAGAGGACGGGCAACGTCGATCTCGTCACCCTCGCCTTGAACCTCTACACCCAGGGTGTCAGCCCACAGATCGACTTCTCCGACCTGAACTCAGTCATTGACATGGTTGAATCCTGCACCAAGATCCCCGTCCACCAGCGTGCTCCTTATGGCGGCAGCCTCGTCTGTGCCGCTTTCTCCGGCAGCCATCAAGATGCGATCAAGAAGGGATTCCAAATCCGCCAGCGCGACGGCCTGTCAGTCGAAGACCCATGGAACGGCATGCCCTACCTGCCCCTGGACCCTCAAGATATTGGTCGCAACTACGAGGCCATCATTCGTGTCAACTCGCAGTCTGGAAAGGGCGGTACCGCCTTTATCCTGCAGGCCAAGCTGCAGCTCGATCTCCCCGTGGCCTTCAGGTGGCGTTCTCCAGAGTTGTTCAGAACCGCACCGAGGAACTCGGACGCGAGCTCCTGGCCAACGAAATCACCACCCTCTTTGAGTCTACGTACTTCCTCAACGACAACCCCCACTTCAGCCTGGTCGACTACAGCATCAGCCCAGATCGCTCGCAATCCCCGCGCCCGCGCCGCCCGGCAAGACTCAGGACACGAAGAGCTTGAGACGTATCTTCGAGGGCGTTATCGTTATAAACGGCGAGGAGATCAAGCTGCGCGGCCGCGGCAACGGTCCCATCTCGAGCATGGTCGCCGCTCTGCGAGCTGTTAACATTGACTTTGACGTCAACGACTACAAGGAGCACGCTATTGGCGAGGGCCGTGGTGTCAAGGCCGCCTCCTACGTCGAGGTCAAGCCCACGGGTAGCAAGCAGACGGTCTGGGGTGTTGGTGTCCACGAGGATGTGGTACAGAGTTCGCTCCTGGCCGTGCGAGCGCGGCGAGCCCCGTAAGCCCCCCCCCCCTTCACCCTGCAGAGCGGGTGAGATGACAGTGATCGACGGGGTTTGAATTTGCTAACCCTGCTGGACAGTTCATTGCGAGCCGACCTACCAGCCCTACCCTGAACCCCGTTGCGGTTCCCGTCCCTCAGGCGACGCCGAATCTCATCTCCGTCTTAGAGGAAAAGGCGAATGGCATGTAAAAAGAGATGAATGCAAGGTGGGACAAAAAAATGTAATGGTAGATGATGGCCATATGTGTCGACTGGGATAAAAGTTGAAGATGCTTCACCAGAGTTTTCTTCTTGAAGCGTCGTTCCTGAGTGGTAAATACAATGTTTTGAATAACCGACTTGGTGTCCTTTCAGTCACAGTGACTTATGGCTGCTCTGTTCAGCTCCATTGCGGTGAGCTCTGAGACCGTGCATCGGCCGAAGTTATGCTTTCATTTTGACCACGATCTTCAGGCTTGATTTAACACATATCCTCGGGCAGCGGCACGAATCGCACGCTGCTTATGATAGTGAATACTGGCGAAATGCAGCAAAACTTACATGTCCACCTGGACGCGGACATGTTGGGAATTGGTCAGGTATGGTTCACATGATTGTTTCGACCCCATTTACATCTGCTCCAGTTAAAAGAGAAAGGGCGGGAGGAACCGGATACCTGGTGTTACAGAAACATGATACAGTGACCACAGTAATAATATCTGCCGCTCCGCCTCCGACCAGCGACCGCACAACGGGATCTGTATACCTGTTGCCAATACCTCCCCCATTGCCACAAGAGGCAACACTCACTAAAACGCCAAAAGCCAATTGCGTGCTCATGCTTGTCCTCGACTTTTCCTCCTCGGGGTATTTTTGTTTTCGGATCACGCAAGTGATCATCCCCTAACTCCCTCCTGTCGAGGTGACCCAGGGCGAGGGAGAACCCGCCGACACCTGAGGGTATCGATTCGACCCGTGCCAGAACTTGCATGATCTTCGTGTCAATGCATGAGAAGCCCAATCATTCGTCGTTGCTAGCGGTCACTACGTGGCGACGGCCGCCACCGGGGCCGGCGCAGGCGCGCTAGCCTCTTCCGTGTCACGAGTGGCCGACTCCACGAAGGCCGGCCTGAACTTGTTCAGATACTTGCTCGCCAGCGGGCGTGCCTCCTCATCTAGCAACAGGGTCAGCGTCGTGGTCATTGCTGGAACAAAATAAGACGATAATAAAAAATTGGGTGGCCAAACTTACACTCGACCCAGATATCTTGCACCGTGTCCAATGCCATTTCCTTCGCCGGCGGCCGCATCATGACCACGTAGAGCAGACTCGTCAGCACCAGCGGCACGACGGAGGGGTCACGGCAGATGAGCTTTATGCGCGCAAGGATCGTAGGCGACAGGTCCGGGACCTCGCCCAGGAAGCGCGTCAGCACCTTATCCTGGGCGTGCAGGTACTGCGAGAAGCCGTCGATGAGCTTGACTGCCCATGTCTCGTATTGGCGGGGCGCGCCGTCGCCCTCCGTTTTCTGGCGCAGCCGGTCGTTGTACCACTCCTCCGTGAGCCACGTTATGGCAACGTCAATGCGACGACGGAAGTCTTCGAGGACGTAGGAGTATAGGGATTCCCGGATGCTGTTGTTGAGCGTCGGCGCTGACTTGACCTCTTCTTTGACGGCATGATCAGGCTCTGTTGCTGACCTGCTGGCCAGACGGGTGATGATGGCGATCCAGGATTCTCTGTCGTTGCTGCTGGCCGCAAGGCGGTTGACGCCAGATCGAACCCGCTTGTTCGCTTCTTCGAGGGATTTAATAAACTCGAGTATCGACAGGACGGAGACTTGGCCGCCTCGCAGGGCCAGTTCTGGTGTCAAAGGTGGTGGTGGTGGAAGCTTGAAGGCCTTTAGGCCAATATCTGTGTTGTCAACCTTCACCAGCGGCTCGCTGTCCAGCTTGTTCAGAATCTGCTCCGTGTCCTCCGCTGGATAATCATCCGGCTCGTATTCATCGTCGTCATCGTCGACACCGAGCGGCGCCGTCTCGGGATTAATCTCAGGCACCGGCATGGCCGCCAGCGCGGCAAGTCGCCCTTTGATTCCATCAACAGCTTTGTAGAGCAATTGGGGATCTATCCTGGACAGGGTCGACACATTGATCCGGGCGATCAGCTCTGCCGGCACCGTTGAGATGTCGAAAGCCTTCAATCCTTCACTGCCTGTAAGTGTGTAGACATCGGCGAGGCTATGTTGGCCAGGAGCTAGGGGTGTGACCTCCAGCTGTTGTGGTGCTGGCGCAAGAGTCCGTTGTCGTTTAAGATCTGCGCCCTCCGGCACTACCTCCAGGCCACGCTTCCGACTTGACTCATCAAGGATCTCCGAGCGCATGCGCATCATGCCCTCGACATGCTGCTGGATCCGAGGGACAATCGGGTTGTGAGGATCGCTGGGTAGCACATGTTAGTCCGGCATCTCGAGTCATCAGCACAGTCGTTACAATACCGTTTCGCAATATGCATCAGTAGCATCCTTGTGGTTTTCTCCATCGACTTCACTAGCACACGTATCCGGGGTGTCATGGGCGAGTTGGCAAGCTTCAAAGGATTGGATTGGAGCACAGCGGCGAGCATTATGTACGCCAGAGTAGGGCGCGTGCGTACAAGGATGGATAGACAGTTCAGAGTAGCATCAACGAGAAGAGCATCGCTAATGTTTGGGGCGTCATGTCAGTAGCGTTGAGGTTGGAGCACGGAAGTTCTTCTCCTTACCTGGCCTGATCTTGAAGTCCACCCAATATCCTGTCAAGCAACCCAGCTGCCTCCGCCTCCAATGTCTGGTGATCAAGGGTCTGATGATTCCTCGGCACCTTATCCAGAGAAACATCGAGCGAATCACCACGCTGTGAGGTTGGTTAGTACGACGGCCAATTGGCTGGAAGAACGAGCACGCCCGTACCCGAGGTTCTTGGGGGTTTGCGACTGACTGCGCCAGCACAACCCGTTGCGCAAACTTCATGCAGCATATCCGCAGAGAAGGCTCGGCATTTTCCCAGATACGCAGTATACGAGTCTTGATCTTAACCATGCGCTCCCATGTCATGTTATCGTAGGAATTATTGATGCTGTCCACCAGTTAGTTTGCGTCTCTTTCGTACCTCCAACTCCTCGTCGGCGCACTCACATCCACCGCAAGGCGATCGGATAAATGCTTGCAGAAGCTTGAATCGCGCTGCGCAACACTTGCAGATCTTCGTTTGGGTCTTCCAGCAGGTCTTTCAGTGTTTCGAGAACAAAGAGCTGCATGGTCTCCTTTTCGCTCAAGGGCAGTGCTGGTGTCGCAAATGCTTCGGCGAGGAACTCTGCGCCCCATCTTCGCAATTCGAGGTGGGCGGATGGTACAACAATTTGCAAGATGCTCTTGACCACATTCGAATAGTATTTGACATCGCTTAGGACAAGCTTCCGCGCATCGTTCAGTTGCCGGATCTGGTCGCTGACGGATAGCTGAGGGGACGCCATGATGTTGAGAGGCTGCAGGCTCGTAGCTCTACGGTTTTATGTGAAGTATTGGGTGCGAATCGATTCTCCAAAGTATACAGGGCGTCGGCAAGGGTTCATCGGCTACGAGCTGTCGCGACCTGTGGAAATTCCCAAGCTCTGTCCGAGCCGCATCCCGCCCGAGTGTTGCAGGCGCTGAAAGGGTCGTGTGTCTGATGATCGTGGGGAAGGCGTTTTCGTGCTGCTGAGGGGGACCAGGCTGCGTAACAGAAACTCTACTGCATGACAAGGCAGGCAGGTTATGTTTGGTCCGAGAGTGAAGTTCCACGGTCTGGACGCGCGAAGCTTGAATTGCGTAGGTGGTCTGTGCACCACTCGCAGAAGCTCCTGTGCGATCCCTGTTCGATCTCGCACTATCGGTTCTGCCGTGCTTTTCCCGGAGTCTTATCGCTTTCATTGTTCGACTTCGGTCCAGCAACTTTTACGACGCGAACATCCCGAAGGTCATCGAGCGACGATTGAACAACGACACAGCCTCACAAGCGCGCGAACTCGCGGCCAACGAAGTCTTTGGCATCTCACGGCTTGTCCTCAGAAGCAATAACCAGACAACACAATGGCGGGGTACGTTCTTAGCTTGACAGACGAATAGCCAATGGGTCGAATGGTGGCCTGACGAAGGACAGAACTCAAAGATCATCATACTACGACCGCCACCTCAGGCAAGGCCCGGCTCTGATTCGGGCGAGGAAGCCGTACATAATCAAGAACGCTGTTCTCGGTCTGGGACTGTGGACCATCGCCGGGGGTGTCTGTAAGCCGCCTAGCCAAGCTCCCTTACCATGCTTATCTTACTGACCCTGGACTCAAGACTGGTACACATTGAAGGCTGTTGGCCAAGACGATTTCGAAGATGTCAAGGTTCCTGATGCGCCCAGGGAACCTCAACAGGCGAAATAAATCGAAAATATTGTGACGCGCACTGAGTGTACCAAATGAAGGGTGGTGTCTAAGGCTAAGCCAAAGGGACAGCAGGCATGGGCAATCTGTCCATGGTTGCTCTGTAAGATTGTATTGGAGTTGGTTGTAACATCGATGCCGCATATGCTCTCAGGAGACATGCCGGAAGAAGGCCCGGGAATGCCTTTTAGATATCCCCCCACTGAATGAAGACATGTACAATTCTGTCCTGTGGTAGGCATGGTTATGTTTATTTGTCGACTCAGGACACAGGCTACCTTGACGCTTTGTGACCGGACCTGGTGATTTTTTTTTCCCAAGTGGCAGATGCTTTAAAGTTTTCTGCAAGGGAGTTGGCCGACCTGCTTGTCGCAGAATCAAGGAGCCGCATGTACTGCAACAGACTTGGTAGCATGGATACCCTGAACTTATCGTTGCTGCACTGACAGCCTCGGCAACAGAGTCATAGTTGAGCTTGGTCGAACGACCTGAAAT
This sequence comes from Verticillium longisporum, assembly GCA_019188255.1. NCBI lineage: Eukaryota > Fungi > Ascomycota > Sordariomycetes > Glomerellales > Plectosphaerellaceae > Verticillium > Verticillium longisporum. The sequence goes on along the minus strand of JAETXT010000003.1, from coordinate 4,344,155 downwards.
ATGCAGATGATCCTGCATTGCAACATGATGAATCTCGTTGACTCGATGTTGGGGTTCACCAGTTTGCTCATGGTGGAGTGCTGATCGGCCGACTAGGTACCTCTACGAAGGGATGTAGGGCCCAACAACGCATGAAGAGCAAAGAGGGGTTACCCCCCTTCAAAATGCCAGCTAGCTGGTCGCACCCACCCACCCGAACCTCACTCCGCGTGCATTACATTCAGGAACACCTCTGCAACGTTGAAATTCCTCTCGACGTGGCAGCTGTCAAACGAGGAGATGCCACCCATCTGACAGGGTCTCGTAGAGACAGGACAAGCAGTGTCCCAGACATTCATCACCAACCACTGCTGCCACGGAAAGCTGACGGTGTCCAATCATGGCCGCTTCTGAGCCTCTGCTGTCCCAATTCGACACCCCACTTCCCTTGTGGCCCAGCACAGACCATCTGGCGGTGAGAAGCAGCAGCTCGCTCATTGGCCTGTGAGACGGCAAGGCCCAGAAATCCACCAGGGTCCAGCACCTGAGGACATGGCGCTAACCCGCGATGTGCATCTCTCAGCGCCTTCCCCCTATCGCGCCACCCGATTGTTTGACGTGCCCCGCCTTGGAGCCCACAACTGAACACCCGGTCCCTTTACTCTGTACCCAGGCCCGCCAAACCTCACCACACCTGGGAAAACCACCTTCTCCTCCTTGCCTTCCTTGGACCTTTGGACCACACCAGCGCTGCGCGCGTGAAAGCTGCTCTCTTCTCCGTTGCAGTCTCCGTGTTAGCCTCTTCTCCGACAACATCTTTCATCATGAAGGGCGAGGTATGTTGAAGCTTTCCTTGTTCCTGAAGCTCCCATGCCAGATGAAGCTATCGCGGGCCGTCCCATTCCTCGGGGCCGGACCCCTGAAAACGAGTGGAAATGGAACTCTGCACTTCGGCTGGCTGATTCCGCCATCAACCATTTTTGTTTGGTCTCGATTCAAGTATGCTTACAAGTCGGTCCCTTCTTAGATTCTTCACCTCCACCTTGGCCAGGCTGGTGTCCAGCTGGGTAACTCTGCTTGGGAACTGTATGTCCTCTCGACCCGAAACTTCTCACCATCCTGCTGCTCGGAGGCTGACCTCTAGCTAGCTACCTGCTCGAGCACGGCCTCGGCGCTGATGGTCGTCCCGACTCCAACGGCCCTGAGATCGGCGACCCTGGCTCTTTCGAGACCTTCTTCTCCGAAACCAGCGGTGGCAAGCATGTTCCTCGCTCCATCTTCGTCGACCTGGACCCCTCGCCCATTGACGAGATCCGTACCGGCGCCTACCGTCAGCTGTTCCACCCCGAGCTGTTGATCAGCGGCAAGGAGGATGCCGCCAACAACTACGCCCGTGGCCACTACACCATTGGCAAGGAGATGGTCGATAATGTCATTGACCGCATCCGCCGTGTTGCCGGTAAGAGCCATCTGCAGTGATACATCTGTAAGACTGTATGCTAACGATACCGCCCAGACAACTGCCACTCCCTTCAGGGCTTCCTGATCTTCCACTCCTTCGGTGGTGGTACCGGTTCCGGTTTCGGTGCCCTCCTTCTCGAGCGTCTTTCTACCGAGTACGGCAAGAAGTCCAAGCTTGAGTTCGCCGTCTACCCCGCTCCTCGTGTCTCGACGGCCGTTGTCGAGCCTTACAACGCTGTCCTGTCCACCCACAGCACCATCGAGAACTCCGACTGTACTTTCCTCGTCGACAACGAGGCTGTCTACGACATCTGCCGCCGCAACCTAGACATCCCCGTCCCTCGTACGAGCACCTCAACCGTCTGATCGCTCAGGTTGTCTCTTCCATCACCTCGTCTCTCCGATTCGACGGTGCCCTGAACGTCGACCTCAACGAGTTCCAGACCAACCTGGTGCCCTACCCTCGTATCCACTACCCCCTGATCAGCTACGCTCCCGTTGTGTCTGCCTCGAACAGCCAGCACGAGAGCTTCAAGGTTCAGGAGCTGACCTTCCAGTGTAAGTCAATGACGGTCTGTCATGGTTGAGGATGGAAATGCTGATGACCAAAAATAGGCTTCGAGCCCAACAACCAGATGGTCGTCTGCGATCCCCGCAACGGCAAGTACATGGCTGTCGCTCTGCTGTATCGTGGCGACGCCGTCCCCGCGACTGCAACGCTGCCATTGCCGCGCTCAAGGCCAAGTCCTCCTTCAACCTGGTCGAATGGTGCCCCACGGGCTTCAAGCTCGGAATCAACTACCAGAAGCCTGTTGCCGTCCCCGCCGCCCCCGGCGATGGCGGTCTCGCCTCCGTCGACCGTTCCGTCTCCATGCTGTCCAACACCACTGCCATTGCCGAGGCTTGGTCGAGGCTGGACCACAAGTTTGACCTTATGTACAGCAAGCGTGCTTTCGTGCACTGGTACGTTGGTGAGGGCATGGAGGAGGGTGAGTTCAGCGAGGCCCGTGAGGATCTTGCTGCGCTCGAGAAGGATTACGAGGAGGTTGCCGCCGATTCGTTCGAGCCTGATGAGGGTGACGCTGAGTACTAAGAGGTGAAAGACGACCCCGGAGAGTTGCCTTCCTCGCGTTTGCGTTTTGCTGTACACACTTGGAAGGGGATCGGGACTGCGGCTGTGGGTGGATAACGCTTCTGCAGAACAAAATCCTGCATTGCTTCCTGCCTTCTCTTGCTTCCTGATAGCCTGTCGAGAAGCTGGTCTGGTAGATTTCTTTGTTCTCCTCGTCCCCTCGTCGAACGACACGACGCTAGGCCTAGGATTATTACCCCTTCCGAAATCCATTACCCAACGAATGGATCTTTTGTTTTCTGGAGTCTCTGTGATTTTAATAGATGAGGACCAGGCTAGCGTTGTGCGGTCTTTCGTTGCTTGTTTGTCACGACTGCGGACATGTGATTTAGCTGGTGCTTGGTCGAGGCAGCTCGCAAGGCAGTTGAGTTGTCTGGTGGAACAGGAAGAGCCCAAGAACCTCTGTCGAGCCAGTTGGTGGGAAGTATGGAGATTGCTTCTTGACGTTGGTTCAAGCAGATGATGTAGCGTCGCGGATTCAACTCAACGACATGAGACAGAATGATGAACCAGTCGATGGAAGGAAAAATGCAGAAGAACGGGAAGAGACCAGATCAATCGCCTTCGAAGCCGAACACATCCATAATAAGCCAAGCCATAAAAAGCCATGATATCTCTATTTTCGTACGCCGACCCCCGGTCCATGTAACACAACACACAAGTGGTATCACAACAGCTACCTTGGTCCCCATCCGCCTCAATCCTTACTCGTCTTGCCACCCTCCTTTCGCCATGCCGCGGCCCTCACGGCTCCACGGCCCTTCTTCTCCACCCGTCCCTTGTTGACCCTGCCCTTCTTCTTACCGATCCTCACGTCGTTCGGCCGCCCGTCATTGGCGCTCGCGCGCTTGCCCTCGAAGATGATCTCCTCGGGTGTCTTGAGGACGAGCCCTGACCCGCTGGCCTGCTCCTTGCCGTCGCCGCTACCACCGCGGCCCTGCTTCTTCTTCTTGTGGTCGTACAGGGCGCCCGAGCGTCCGAGCAGCTTCGAGGCGCGGCCGGCCATGGAGAGCTCTTCGTTGGTGGCCTTTTGCTTGTACTTTGTCGACTTCTTGTCCGTGGCCTTGTCGCCGGCCGTCTTGGCGCGAGAGCGCTCCTGTGCGAGGGCCGTCTTGTGCGGGGCCTTGGCACGGGTGACGCGGAGGGTGCGCGGGAGCATGGGAGGGAACTTCTTCTCATTGAGGAGCAGGGCGCCCCCGACGTCGTTGGCGTCCTATTTGGATGTCAGTGGCTCCTCATGAAACCTGTAGAGAGGGAGAAGATGGGTGGAGGGGGGAGGACGGACGTGAAACTGAACGTAGGCGAAGCCCTTGCCGACGCGGGTCTTGGGATCACGAATGACGCGGACGCTCTCGACCTTGCCGTCTTCCTTGCCAAAGACCCGCCAGAGTCCCTCCTCAATGTCGGAAGGGACCTTGTTGCGCTTGCGCTCCTTGGTCTCGCCGCTGGCGTCCGTGTTGAGGACCGTCTCGTCGTCGACGAACCCGAGGTTGCCGACGAAGACGCAGCGACGGTGGTCGGTGGGCGCAGGGTGGGCGACGCTGTCGACGCGGATGTGGCGATCGAGGACGACGGAGCCGTTGAGCGTAGTGCAGGCCTTGCGCGCCGCAGCCGGGGTTGAGTAAACGACATAGGCGTTGGCGGACTTGGTCGTGGCTTCCATGAGCGAATGCGTGATGTAGGCGGCGCGCTTGGGCATGGAGCCGGCCGAGAAGGCGAGCGAGCGGAACCGGATCGACTCAATCTTCTCGCCCTTTTCCAGGACGGTCGAGAGATGCGTCATGAGCGTCTTCTTCGCTGCCTTGGTGGTGCTCGCTTCGGCGGCAACATTGGCAAGGAAGACTGTGCGGCTGGCTTTCTCGACATCCGTGTCCTTGGTGTTGGCGTCATTCTTATCCTTTGCGACGAGGGATTCGTGGACGGGGAGGACTTCCTTCTCCACGTCATCGTCCGAGGTTGTGTCATCCGCCTGCTCGGCCTTGGGGGCCTCCGATTTGTTCTTCTGGCGCTTGGTCTGGGCCTCTTCCTTCTCTTCTTCCAGTGCGAGTTTGTTCAGGTATTTGCCCTCGAGGTCGTCTTCGTCGCGCTTGCGCTTGCGCTCCTTGGGCTTCCGGGGGGGTTCCAGCAGGCGCTCCACTGCCTCCTCCACATCTTCTTCTTCGGAAGCCTCGCCTTCGGCGTCTTCTGAGAGCTCAGAGAGGTCGGCATCAGCATCTACCATGTCCTCATCATCCTCGTCGTCACCAGCTTCCTCCTCCTCGTTGGACTCTTCGGCAGCCTTTTTGGGCCTAGGTGGTGGTGCCTCGGCATATTTAGCCTTGGGGTGAGGTTTGGCAGGTCCAGCCTGGGAATTGTTAGTCAAGTTACGTCTCTCCATTGATCGTACAGGGCAATTATCGGCTTACGCTCGAGGAGAAAAGAGCATCGAGGGTGGGGTCCACGGCTTTGGACGAGGCCGTCAACTTGGAGGTCCTGATACAAAATTAGTACACAATTATTATCTGACCCAATTTCAAGGTGCAAAATACTTTTTTGACATGGTGTATGGGGTCTGCTGAACGAGAATCGGTGGTTTGCGACGGACAGATGTGAACCTGGCCGTTTCGTCAAGTCGCACCCGAAGAAAAATGTCGAGCTCTAGGCCTCTTCGCAGACACTGACGGTCAACTTTACAGCGGGGCACATCCCCAATCTGGCGCTGCTAATCGATTGGTCGAGTTTTGCCGCGCCGAACCCGCAAGGTGACCCACTTCCGGGCGCCTCTCACCGCCTCGGCTCCCAGCCAGTGAACGGGGTTTGTTCTGCCGGCCGAAGTGATGCTGGTGCTGGTGCTGGTGCGCAAGAGGAGCGAGAAGAGAGGAGCAGAGGCACGAGGTAGATGAGCGCATCTGATGGAGTGGCAGGTTCACTAATGCTTCTTCCGGTTTCCCACTACAACACCACAACTCCCACCCAACAAGCTCCGATTTTCCTACCAACAGGAAGCGAAACACCTCATCCACAATTTGATTCCTTTGACTCTGGCAATTTATTCTTGCACCACTTCCTGCCGACACCCTTCGCGGCCGCTGCAGCTCCGCCCCTCCAACCTCTTCCCGACCCGACCTCCTCGCGCGAAAACCTCTCCCACCCAAGCCCCAGCAATTTTGCCCCAACGCGAATACAATACATTCGTGTTTGCGATTGCGATCACCCAAGAAAGAAGCGATGGCGGCCGCTGGGGCGATCCCCCCTGCGCTCTCGCCAGAGCAGCCGACCCTTGACCACGACGACAGCAACATCTCCAGTCCGTTGAGCGACGTCGAGGACGGAGACGGCGACGAAGGCTCTCTCGATGTCATGAACATACATCACGATACGCCTCGCCAGCACGACGACGACGAGGGCGATGTGTCCGAGTCCGACAGCAATCTCTCCGACGCCAACGACACCGAGGCCGAGACGGAGCGTCTCTTCGACACACCGCAAGCCCAGCGACACCGGGACGTCGGCGACAATGCATTCAATGTCGGGCAGATCTTTGTGCACACCCCAAGTAAGCTCCAAAAAACATTTTCCGTCGGCGTCGTGGCCGACAATAGCGGTAACGGGTCGCTGTCCGACAATGTCGTCGTGTCGCTGGCGTCGAGCCCCGGCGACGGATCCCCTTCCCCAACCAAACCTGCCAAGCCCGCCGACACGTCGTTGGCAAGTCCTGTACGAGAATCATCGGAGACGAAGAAGCGAAAATGGTCACTTCCCGTCGACCAATCCGACTCTGATCAACCCTTGAGAAAGCGCACAGGCTCGGTCGCCGCGCCAGACTTGGACGATGCTGCGCGCCGCGAAGATGATGAGGATGATCCTCTGTCGACGCACCCCAACAGCGGGAACCAGTCTGCCGACGAGGAAATTCCCGTCCTGACCACCGAAGCCAAGACTGAGCCGTCTCGAGACAGCGCCAGCCCAGTCAAAGCATCCAGCGTCACGCGGAAGCTTACGAGGAATGGCAGCAAACACAAGACCGAGGACGGCGACGATGACAAGATAAACGACGCCGATACTCACGAAGAAGGCACTGCCGACGAGGGTGTTGAGCCTCGTGTGGACGAGGATGCGGCTGTTGCCGAGGTTGAAGACGATGCCGACGCTGCGGCCAGAGACGAGGAAGAACGTAAGGCAACCACTTGCATTGGCATGATCGAACGACAGCTAACGTCACGCGCAGTTGAGAGGAAACAAGCCGCACTCGACGAGTGGAGTCAGCTTGAAGCCAGATTTGTGCTCTTCCGCGAGAGGTCAGTCCCAATCCCGGCTCATGCCTGCCCGTTTACTGACTTTTGCCAGGCTCTACAAGGAGCGCCTTGAGCGTTTGGAAGCCGAGGAGCAGTCTCTCCAGTCCGACAATCCTACCCACCCTGAATATCTTCTCATGAGGCAATGTCTCGACGAGCGACTCGAGAACAGGATGCGCGAGGTCAACAGGGAACATGAGCTCACAATCCAAGCCCTCGACAGACTCTCCGTTGCACGCAGGGCGCAGATCTGGGGTCAATTCTACCAGGGTATCCGGGAGAAGCGTGAGCAATACCTGGAATCGCTCAACCAGGAGTGGTACGAAACCCAGAACGCCAGGCGCAGCGCACACAGCGTCCCCGACTACAGCATTCAATTTCCCACGATCCCTGCCCAGCGCACCAGGAATGCCGTCGCATACAACACTGAAGTGGCCTATCTCGCTGGCCTCGCCAAGCATGAAGGCTTTCCCGCGGTTCCTGCGATGCGAGGTGCAAGCGCTGCAGAAATTGATGACGATCTGGAAGCTATCAAGGTATGTCAAAACAGCAGGACTTTTGTTGGGGAACTTTCTTGCTAACGACAGTTAGCGAGCCTCGCGTTCGCGCCAGAGATCAATCATGCAGCCTCTTGAAGACTATCAAGCCGTTTCATTCGGAGGTACGCTCGGCCCGGCCGGCGAACAGTTTATCAAGAACACGCCTTGGGCAAACCCCAACCACATCTCCCACAAGATGCAACATGTGCCTCTTCACTCTGAACCCGGCTCCAGCGCCGCCATGCCCTCGGCGCCGCCACAAGCTGGTCCCTCGCACGCGGGCCACCACCACCACCACCACCACCACCATCAGCAGCAGCAGCAGCCGCAACAACTGCCGCCGCCGCCGCCCAACGGACAGGCAACATCTCAGCAGTCACCAACACTATCAGCCGTGTCTCCAGAGACGTTGCGAACGGCCAGCGTCCTCAGCCAGGGCGTCCACATGAAGCATGCGGGAATGGGCGGTGTGGGCCGCGGATCCAAGGCAGTACAGGCACAGGAGCCGGCATCGAAACAGGATATGCCCATGGCTGTGGCAACCTAAGCGGCGCGATCACCGGGCGGCAATTTCGGCGTTTCATTTGCGGAGGGCGCTCACACGTGCGATGATACCCAGGCCATAGGTGGTGACACAGGGCCTTTGTTTTCGGATGTCCATACTCAGCGCGCCACCCGCGCAACCAGAACTGCTGGCATTAAAAGAGGCGCAAATGCGCTCCTCACAGAGGGCGAGAGTTTTCATGTCCTCGAGACGAGCGGTGGGGGAGGGAGGGGGCTTTGCTTTGCTTTGTGTAATGAGAAATGTACAGGATACGGGATAGGGGGGCGGTGATGGGAACCTAGTACTCAGGTGTTTTCGGCAGCATCCATCGCATATAACTCAATGGAGTCAGTCATCAGTGAGGATGTCAAGAGCTCAATGGCGGCAGCACCTGAATTCCTGCTTAGTGATTTGGTCGAATTCACTCGAGTTGTCAAGCATTGGAGCGTGAGCGTGAGCAGGGGTCCTGGCGGAATGCACACCGCGGGGTGTAGGCCTATCGATAAGGCGGGCTCCACCAAAAAAACTGTTCCCAGCCTTTGCGTTCAACTTCACCATTGAGCTCTGCACGACAAACTCGACTGCCGCCTTGTCGCCACTGTCCATTGCATCGATAGACCGAGCGAATATACCCCTTGCCAACGCTCGTTTCTCAATCTGCCCGGCGTGTCAAGAAGGAACGAAAATCAGAAAGACCGGCCAATCTCAGACCCACAGCCCACGATGCTTCGTCAAGTGTGAGTCTCGGATGCCAGCAGCCTCTCTACACCGACCGTACATCTGACCAGAACAGCAAGCCGCGCAATGCGCGAAGCAAGCGCGCCCTCGCCGATCGCGAGCCCAAGGTCGTCGAAAACCCCAAGCGTCTCATGGCCCTCAAGGGCTCGACGTGCAGCCAGGTCGTGCAGGATGCGCTAAGCAACCTCTGCATCATGCGGGAGCCGCTCGTCAAGAAGTGCGACATAGCCCCCCAGTCTGATGTTCCAGAGGGATGAAAAAAAGATCACTAACAGACATGAAAAAAAACAGGCTCACGAAGAAGAACGAGATCCACCCGTTTGAAAAGGCCGACTCGCTCGAGTTCCTCGGCGAGAAGAACCAGTCGTCCCTCGTCATGTTTGGGTTCCACTCGAAGAAGCGGCCGCACACGATTACGTTTGCGCGCCTCTTTGCGCACAAGGTGCTCGACATGCTGGAGATGCACCTCGACGTCGACACGTTCCGCCAGCTCGAGCAGTTCAAGGGCGCCAAGTTTGCCGTCGGCCAGCGGCCCATAGTCGTCTTCTCCGGCACGGCCTGGGACTCGCCCGTCGCCAACGAGTACACCATGGCCAAGAGCATGTGGACCGACTTCTTCAAGGGCGAGCCGTCGGACAAGGTCGACGTCGAGGGCCTGCGCTACCTCGTCAGCCTGTCGGTCGAGGAGGAAGGGCTCGCGGGCGCCAAGCCGCCGATGCGGCTGCGCGTGTACACGATCCGCACGAGGCGGTCCGGGCAGCGGCTGCCGCGCGTCGAGGTCGACGAGATTGGCCCGCGCATGGACTTTCGCGTCGGCCGCATGCAGCAGCCCGAGGAGGCCATGCTCAAGGAGGCCATGCGCCGGCCCAAGACGACCGAGGAGCGCACCAAGAAGAACATCAAGACGGACGAGATTGGCGACAAGGTCGGTCGCGTGCACACGGGCCGCCAGGACCTCAGCCAGCTGCAGACGCGCAGGATGAAGGGTCTCAAGCGCAGCCGCGACGTTGCCGACGACGATGCGGCGAGCGACGACGAGGTCAAGACGGACAAGAGGAAGAAGAACTGAGGCAATGTCCCGGCGATGGATGGGGGGGGGAAGGGGGTTGTCGTATAGGTGGACCGTGCTAGGTGATGTGGGTTCTTGCTTCTGCGTCTCTTGGGCTGGCGTTCGGGAAGGGGGGATGCATCTCTGGCTTGCGATACAAAAAGAAAAAGCGGCGTCGTGGCTGTTTCGGTCCTTCGGACATGCTCTAGACAGGATTCGGTTATCATCATGCTATTCCGTCCGCCCTTGTATTCTTGAATCGTCATGTCCGTAACACACCAGAGTGACCACGCTTGTTTGTGTGCTTTACTTACTTTGCAACCTATTCTCTTTGGATAAAAGGTCGTCTATATGGTTCCTCTGCCAGAACTCGAATAAGCATGTCCAAGCCTGGCCTCCCCACCAAAGTCTGATCCCAACCGTTTGTACCCAAAATGTGACCCAGAACGCGCTATATATATGCTTTGAAAAAGTTGCCCCCCCCCCCAAACAAAATCCCATGATACCACTCGAATCATCGCCATAAGCGTCGAGTAGGTGAATCAATTCTGTCAAACGCCTCCTGTAGACAATTGCTAATCCTCTCTAGGCGTGCTCAAGGAGCAGGGGCCATGGACTGATGCTCATACGACGCCGCCCGTCAATTCCCGGGCTACCAAAATATTCAACCAAAAGTGAAGAAGAAGAAAAGAAGCCAATGAGGGATGATCCCGAAAACCTGGGTCAGCAGCGCCTCGGCAATCTGACACCATGTGACCTGGAGCTGCGTATTTGTTCCGATCTGCCTTTTCTGTTCTTTTGAAATCTGACATCAGCCGGATCACCCGAGAACCGCATCACTCGGAATGGGAATCGGCGGCAGCGACTGCGCCTTGGCCAGCATGCCAGCGAGGATCTCGATGTGGTTGACAAACGTCTCGTTGAGCATGGTGGAGCTCTTGTCCGTCTTGCCCTCCTCGGTGACCCAGTCGGCGCCCCAGACGTCGGGCGGGATGACGGCGCCGTCGTAGAGGGCGATGCGGACGGGCCACTCGAGGTGGGCCCACCAGGGGCTCGCGGCCTCGAACTGGGAGACGATGCCCATGACCTCGCGGCGGGCGGCGCCGTGCAGCCACCAGACGTTCTCGATGCTCTTGAGGCAGGCGAAGAAGCAGGCGAGCACGACGAGGGCGCGCGGACGGCGGGCCTCGATCAGGTCGAGGAAACGCTTCGACACGGTGGCCGGGAAGGCGAGGGCGGCGCCGCGGTGCGGGATCTTGTGCGCCCAGTTGAGGACTGCGACGGCGTGGAGATACGTCTGTTTGGTCGCCATGACCGTTACGGGGCACGGCTCGGCGGCGAGCTCGTCGTCGAGGTCCGTGAGAAGGTGGCCGAAGAAGGACGTGGGCGCGCAGCCGTCGAGGTCCAGCTGCAGCACGGGCTGCGAGTCGATGATGGGTATGACGATGCCCGAGGAGCGGAGCCAGGGCCAGGACGAGGCGACGACCGTCTTGACACCCTGGAAGGCGTGGAACCACGACAGCGGCAGCGTGTAGGCGCTCGCGGGGTCGGCCGGGTTCGCGTCGTCGCGGATGAAGATGCGCGAGGCGGACGACTGGAAGGCGATGAGGGTGGCCGTCAGGAAGAGGGCCTCGGCGTTGGACTCGTTGATCCCTTCGTTCAGAGAGGCGCAGTACTCGGACAGAGACGAGGCCATGTAGGAGTGGGAGGCGCGGGCGAGGTCCTTGTCGTCAGGGTTGAAGGAGCGGAGGTGAAGGGCGGCGACGGCGAGCATGGCGTCGGCGAGATAGTTGGCGCCGCTAAAGGCGAGGCGTGGGACTGTGTTCTGCCAAATATCGTCGGTGATGGGCGAGTTCACGACGAGGGTGCGCGATGTCATGGATGTGTACTGGTGCATCAGGCGAAGCTCGAGGAGACGGTTCGTCGGGGACTTGGTGCTGATGGTGGGCGTCGACGGCATGGTGTAGAGTGGTGTGGCAAATGACAGGGCCGGTGATGTGACGCCTTGTGACGGCGTCTTGAGGTCGCTGAGCGATGGTATGGTGGGAGAGGAGGCGGGCGTGGAGGCATCTGCTGCTGGGGCCGTTGTCGGGGCGGGGGCGGGGGGTGCTGGCGATGGTGCTGAGGCGGTAGCGACGAGATCTTCGACTATGTCGGGGTTCTGAAAATCGCATGCCACACCGTGCTTGAGGCAGTTGCCGCATCGTGGATGAACTTCGTCGCACTAGACTCGCGTCTCGTCAGATCCGAGGTTCCGGCATGGCATGGCGAGTCGGGGGAGAAGGCAGCGGTGGAGGGGACTGGCATTACCTTGATCTTGCGCGACTTGCACCGCCGACAGCCTGCCCTCGACTTCTTGTGTGATCGTCGGGGAGGCATCCTACGGAGCGTGAATGACTATGGAGGGATAAGTGTTCGAAAGCCTAGGGTTGAACTAGGTATTCAGGCGCATTGCGCAAGTTGAAGTAGATTTGGTGTTGCTCGAAGAGTAGAGTCTTTCAGCAGCGAAGATGATGGCACGTAGTTCGAGTGCCCAAGGCAAGTGATTCGCTGTATTGTACTACCAGTCGTGATACTCCGCAATACACGTAAGGGCGTCGCTATGACGCTCAAAGGGGTCAATCTGATCGTGGTCGATTGGCAAAGGGCAAATGGCAGGTGATCGGTGAAGTCGTCGTGTAGTGAGTAAAGACAGCGGGGGGTTGCGAGAGACATGAGCTGACAGGGGCTGCCTGCACACTGTCTGCCCAGTGCTCAGCCACGCTATCGCTGTAAGGGCCCGCCCTGGCAGTGGTCATTCAGCGCTATTCGATTGGAGCCTGTGCCTGAAGGCAATTCCGTTAAGGGGGGCCCATGGATGGAGTGGGGGGCGCGAAGCGGGGAGAACAGGGGTACAGTAGGAGAACGATGGGCACGGTGTGGCTTCGACTGATCCGCCGCAGCCACAGGTGCAGGTGCGCGGCCAGACTCCACGTCCCGGAGCCGAAGCGGCCATCAGACGGGCGCCGGAGAGCGGGGCGACTGTTTTCCGACCGGGGATGGTGGATACGCCGGTGCCCTCCTACGATGGGATGGATTGCGTGATGCCCATGTGCTGCTGCGCTTGCAGCGCGCCGAGGAGGGGCGGAGGGGGGCGCAGTGTGGCGTAGGGTGGACAGGTGCTGCGCAAGCGATCTCAGGCGTAGATCCGCAGATCTGGGGGGAGCGAGGTTCGAGCTGACAGCCTGCGTATACAGCCCTGTGCCAGCCTGTCTTTGCCAGGCACGAAATGGCCTTTATTGGACCGGACCTCCAGGGCATCCGATGATGTGATCAAGCAGCAGCGACAAGATGGAGGGGGAGGGGGAGGAGGGGGCTTTCCAGAACATGAGACCTTCATCAGCGCGCCATGTGAAGAGCTGTTCTGGTGCAACACACCATCCTCAGCGGTTTAACAACCTACCTTGGCGAAGACTCGGCATTTGAAGGACGGTGTGTGACTGGGTTGTCGGGGTTTGCCATGGACGTGTCAAGGCCATTGGCGGCATTCAATATGATTTTAATACGCGCCTCTGGCGGGCAAGAAAAGTGAGCGAACCCAAGATGCGGGGTCGAGTGCGATGAGACCCATGTGTGCGAGTCTGTGTGTCTGTGTGGCCCAACAGAAAGGACTACCAAAAAGAAATCCAACCATCTCGAGTCGCTCGGGGTTCGCGTTGTTGGAAGGAGGATAGCACCAGGGTTGGCCCCTCCATGATCCTGGAGCATCGGCCGTACCATTAGTCACGTCCGACCCGGAAGTGGCCGTTCGTAGAGCCGTGCCCTTCGGGTTTCGGCTTTGAAATACACCTGACGGACAAGCCTGATGATGTCAGGACGGAAACAGATGGACAGACAGCAGACTCTCGGCAGGGCGCGTGCGACACGCTGCCTCGGCCGCATATTGTGATACTGGGTCAATATGTCAGCAGCATCAGCATCAGCATCAGCCCCCGGAGTGTCCCTCTCCAGACGGCCGCAATGGCCGGATTGATCATGCCGCCGCAAAATGACGGAAGCGCCCTTGGAGACCAGGTTCGAGGGTACGCACCTTCCAGGTTCTCAATCGGAGTGTTTGAGCGGGCCCCTCTTGTTCGTGGACCTTCTGGAAAGCGGAACGGCTTCTAGCGGTGAGCTCAAACCCGATGTTTTCATCTGGACATGGTCTGCTGTCCCTCCTTCCGTAATGGTGACTTTGCTCCATGCCCATCGATAGATGAGACCCTAGATAATGCAGCAAGGGGGCACTACGGATGCCGCCATCGTTGATCACATCATACCGATGCAAACGCACCCAAGAGGTCGTCTCGAGACATGGGCAAACCCTAAAAACAATGATCAAGGGACAAGCAAGCATGCGAAGGGGCCTTGTTGATCACGACATTGCTGGGCCAAAGACATGGTCGGGTCGAGGGAGGTGTGCATCCGGAAGGAGAGGGAGGGAAACGGCCAGGGGCGTCGTTGAGTCATCATGGGGTCAGAAACGGGATTGCGTGATCGAGCTTGTCCCAGAGCCGCGCCCGAAAGAAAAAAAAAAAAAGTTGAAGGAAAAATGCAGAAGAAAAAAAACGTTCCATTCCCGAGACGGCGGGGACATTGATGGGCCTTTGACGGGGAGATACCCGGGCGATCCATGAAGTGACCCGCAAACGACGAGGTACCGTGCCGTACGGTACCTAGCTGGGTTGACTGTTCAGAGGGACAGCTGTGAGAAAACAGATGGTTCCAGTGATGTGCACGCTGTACTGTCCGCTATTCCTTTCCCTAGGCAGGTAAGGCAGGAGGCACCCTGCAGGTGAGTGCGGGGCAGCCGAACGACGCTGGATCGCCTGATGGGGCAGCAGGAGCTAAGGCCGAAGGGTACGTACCCGCCAGCTTATCGAGCAGGAAGCTGCTTAGCTCACGCCCAGCGAATGCCGGTGCCCCTCCATCCCTCCATCCATGGACTTCGACGCTTCACCGGGCGGGCGCCAGCAACCTTTTACGTTTTTACCCTATAATTACGACAAGCCCTTTCCTCCTCCCTCGTCACCTCTGCCTCCTGCTCCATTCTCTCTTCTCCTTGTCGTTTCTTGAAGCTCTCTGCTGGCCTGCTGATCTCCATCGCCCCAGCAACTTCATTCACCGTGATAACACGACCTACCCAGGGTAGCCAACCTGCAAGGCATATACCACCAACACCATTAACACCACCAGCTCCTCCTTCACAACCACAGCCGCCACAATGACCGTCCCTCTCGCCGACCACCCCATCGAGACGCCGCCTCGCGCGCCCTCGCCTGTTCACAACTTTGGCACCCTCGCTGTCCACGCTGGCAGCCCCCACGACCCCACGACCGGCGCCGTCATTGAGTCCATCTCCCTGTCGACGACCTTTGCTCAGACAGCCGTCGGCAAGCCTGTCGGCGAGTATGAGTACTCTCGCTCCTCGAACCCCAACCGCCACAACTTTGAGACGGCCGTCGCTGCGCTCGAGAAGGCCAAGTACGCCCTCGCCTTCTCTTCCGGCAGCGCCACCACCGCCGTCGTCCTCCAGTCGCTGGCCGCCGGCTCGCACGTCATCTCCGTCTCGGACGTCTACGGCGGCACCCACCGCTACTTCACCCAGGTCGCCAAGGCCCACGGCGTCAAGGTCACTTTCACGCCCGAGATTGAGGTCGACATCTCGGCCCACATCACGCCGCAGACCAAGCTCATCTGGATCGAGACGCCCTCGAACCCGACCCTCCGTCTCGTCGACGTGCGCGCCGTCGCCACCCAGGCCCACCAGCACGGCATCCAGGTCGTCGTCGACAACACGTTCCTGTCCCCCTACGTCCAGAACCCGCTCGACCTCGGCGCCGACATTGTCGTCCACTCGGTGACAAAGTACATCAACGGCCACTCGGACGTTGTCATGGGCGTCGCCGCCTTCAACTCGGACGACCTTCACGCCCGCCTCTCTTTCCTCCAGAACGCCATCGGCGCCGTCCCCTCGGCCTTTGACTCGTGGCTCGCCCACCGCGGCCTCAAGACGCTGCACCTCCGCGCCCGCGAGGCCACGCGCAACGCCACGGCCGTCGCCACGGCCCTCGAGGCCTCGCACAACGTCATCGCCGTCAACTACCCCGGCCTCGACTCCCACCCCCACCGCCACATTGCCCGCAAGCAGCACCGCGACGCCATGGGCGGCGGCATGCTCTCCTTCCGCATTCGCGGCGGCCACGCCGCCGCCGAGCGCTTCTGCCAGCTCACCCAAATCTTCACCCTCGCCGAGTCCCTCGGCGGCGTCGAGTCGCTCGTCGAGGTCCCTTCGAGCATGACCCACGCCGGCATCCCCCGCGACCAGCGCGAGGCCGTTGGTGTCTTTGACGACCTCGTCCGCATCAGCTGCGGTGTCGAGGACGCTGCCGACCTCGTCCGCGACGTCATCAGCGCCCTCGATCGCGCTGTCGCCGAGCAGAAGATCAATGCTGCCAATGGCAACAGCAACGGCAACGGACACTAAGCCTCTCTCCTCTTCCTTCAGCTGATGACATGATATGAGAGAGGGAGAGTGTGTGTGTGTGCGTGTGTGTTGGCGGGTAAACGTCTATTTTTGCACGGAGAAAATCCGAAAGCGGCATGGCGGGAACGGTTCGTTTTTTTTTCGTATATTCAAAATTTAAGGTCCATTCGGGAAAGGGTTTGAGTTTAAACGATATACCAGAGGCACGAAAGAACAGGGGCTTGATGACATCTCGACTGAGAAGAGAAGGATGGCGCGGGGCTGAGAAGTTTCGCGGTTGCGGCTGAGGCTGAGGCTGATCGCCGGAGGCAGAATGACTACCTTGGGCCAGCACGTCATTGAGCGGGGGGTTTGCGTGATCACAGGGCTGCATGACAGTTTTTCTGGTTCTTTTGGGTGAAGGGGGATGTTTCCGCTTGTGAGGGATGACAGAATCGCGCGGGAAATAGATGAGATGAGAGAAAAAAAGAAGAATAACAGTCTTGACTCTGATTTGTGTTTTGATTGCATCAACTTGTGATTGGGCTCGTGCCAGGCTAGACGAACGAACGGGCAACAACATTTGTGGTCACGGAAACGAGAAATCGCATTGTGAAAACTACCTAGATGAACGGAAGGGACTCGTGGGGTATCTTTTGCTGCTGTATGTGTCCTCGACAAATCCATCAAGACGCAAACCTCATAGGCTTGCCAGACGGAATACTGTACATCTACCTCGCGACAACAGCTCACTCGTCGAGAAAATTCATGTTGAGCAGGTTCGCCGCCAGCCAGCCGCCTTCCTGCGCCGGCTCTCCGGCGACGCCATCGCGCATGGCCGCCTCATCGCGGTGGCGCTGAATCTCGTTCATGCCGCGAAACGCCGCGTCGGCAATCGCGTGCAGCGTCTGGAGCGTGCCGGCGTTGGAGTTGGGGTACAGGCCGTCGAGGCTGCGGTGCCAGCGGCCGGTTGGGTCGTCGACAGCCGTGTGGTAGGCGTTGGCGTCGTAGTCGACGATGGCGAGGCCACCGGCGGGGCGGGGTCGGAGGTTTGCGACGAGGTGGTCGTGGCTGCCGTCCTCGGGGAGGAAGACGACGGGGCGGACGGTGGGCGGCGGGGACGGCGGCTGGGCGTAGCCGAGGGTCACCTCTACAAAACGCTGGGCGAGGCTGCGGCCGAGGCCGCTGGGGTCGACAAAGTCAAAGTCCGGGCTGGCGGCTTCGGGGAGGATGGTGCCGCCTTGGAAGAGGTCTTCGTGGAGGAAATGGTCGTAGCTGAGGGAGGAGGCGCGGACGAGCTCGAGCTTCGGCGCGAGGATGCGGAACTGCATGGCCATCCACAGGTTGTCGTCATCGGGCCGCTGGTTTGGCAGGCCGATCCAGAGGGACTTGGTCGTGTCCCGGTTGTGGGTGGTACTCTGCTCGACTTTGAGGTACACCTCATTGAGGATGAGGGTGCGGAGCGTGGACCCAAAGTTCCAGGCGGCGGACTGGAGGTTCATGGGAGAGATGTCGAGGCGCTCGAGCGCGAGGCTCGTGAGGGAGGGGTGGGCGTGGAAGCTGGGCGGCACCGGCAGCGCGAGAGCCCGCCATTCCATTATGCTAGTAACCCAAGCTTTGGTCTGTTTGAGGAGACCGCGCGGCGGGCGGTCGTCGTCGGTGCCCACGAGGCGGAGGCTGTCGAGTGACTCGGCGATGCGGAACATCTCCCAGAGAAAGCGACCCCAAGCGGTGAGGATGCGTGGGTCTACGAGCTCGACACGGCGGATAGTGAACATGGCGTGTTTGAGCCCGGAAAACACGTGCATCATGCTGCGAACATCGCTGGGGTTCTTCCATAGGTTGTAGATGGTCTGATCCGTGATATTCTCGACAACGAGAGTCTCCAGCCTGACAGGTTCTGGGCCGGTAGGGTCCATGTTCTTAAATCGTTCGGCAAAGGCGGAAAATGTGTTGGCCAAGATCATGGTGGCAGTGTTGCAGCGCTGACCGACAAGCTGGCAGGGAAGATTGATGCGAAGCCGGTTAATCTGATCACAATTGAAGCACATGTCGAGTAGCCTCTTGTGATAATCAATCTCGGTGAACGAGGTATCGCTCATGCAGTATCGGTATTGCAGAGAGTGGATGAACTCCTTCATGCTGGGAAGAGGTTCGAGAAGCGTTGAAAGAAACTCAACCTCGACTTGAGGACTCGTCAGTTGGACAATGTGATTGCGCAGGGGCCGACATATACTGACACTCGTCACGCAACACCATCATGTCAATGTACATGCACTTGGCATATTTGCCGATGGTTTGGAGGGCATCAACATCCGGAATTCGGCGACCGCTCGCTTTGCTCAAGCGACTGAAATCCAAGGCAATGGTCCGGCATGCAAACGGCTTTAAGAATCGATCGAAAACACGGCAGACTAGGCGCAGCTGTAGCACGGTATTCCGAGGCCCCTGCTGGGCACACTCTTGTAGGATAGCATCGATGAGCTCTCGTGGGAGGCGGTCCATCGGGGGCTTGTTGTTGGCTATCGCGGCAAGATTGTATTTAACAAAGTAAGAACGATTCCCCGTCAGTTTCAGTTCGCTTCCTCGTCACACAAAGAGACCTGGTGTATTGCATTGATCCTCGTCTTTGCTGGTAACGACGTTCAAGCAATGTCGACATTGAAGAGGGGACGTGAAGGAGGTGCTGGCCGGCGGTGGAGAGCTGTGGACCTCTTATCAGGGGAGGACCGATAGATAGCACGGGCCAACAGACGTCGCCTTCACTTCGGACCCCACGTCGCCGCCATCTAGCATTCGGCTACTAGTCCTTCCAGCCAGTCTTCCTCGCATACCACTTAACCAAGTATACCAAAGCAATGAGGACCGGTACCTCGATCAGCGGCCCGACAGTTGTGGCTAGCGCCTCATCCGAATCAGCTCCGAATGACGCCACAGCAATCGCAATTGCCAGCTCAAAATTGTTGCTTGCCGCTGTGAAAGCCTGGGTGCTCGCCAGTCCATAGCGAAATCCCAGCCTCCGCGTGACGAATAGCGTTGCAAAGAAGATGACTGTGAAGTACACGAGCAGAGGAGCACCCACGCGCACCACTGATACGATCTGATGCACGACTTGAGCACCCTGTGACCCAAAGAGAACCACGATGGTATAGAGCAACCCAACGAGCGACCACGGCGCTAGGAAGGGGATGATCTTTTTGGAGTAGGCATCGGCCCCAACGGTCAAGAGAAAACCGAGGCGTGTGACGATGGCAGCGCCGAGTGGAATGCCAAGGAACACACCCACGGCCGTGGCGACGGTCGAGTACGACACGACGAGATCATTGTTGCCACCAATGACGCGGAGAAACAGGAGTGCAACAGGAGCGAAGAGAACGATCTGGAGGAACGAGTTCACGGCGACGAGTATTGCACAGTAGTCATTGTCGCCGCCGGCCTGTAATCGTCAGTCGTGCAATTCAGCGACGCAGTGGAAGCGTCAACTTACCAAGTTCGTCCAGATCAGAACCATGGCGATACACCGTGCAATGCCGACGAGGATGAGCCCGTTTCGAAGTCCCTCCTGGTCTGGAAGGAACGCCCAGCCCAGAGCGAGCTTTCATGTGGTCAGCCATGAGCGCAAGAGGTTCGGGCGAGTAGCTTTACCATGAAGAAGGGCGCCACAATCCAATTGACGACAATGCTGAAACCCAGCTGGATCCAGATCTCGCGGGTGCGGAAGATAATGTGCAGCTTCTCGTACTGGACCTTACACAATATGGGATACATCATGACGAGCAGCCCAATGGCTAGCACGGTCAGTAAAGAATTCTCGTCCCGGGGCTCGATACTCTTACCGATTGGCACAGATACACCAACGAATTTACCCTTTTGCAGCGCCGGCCCGACGCTGGGCACAAAGTTGCCCAGCAGGATACCGATCAACATGGCCAAGAAGATCCAGACAGCCAGGTATCGGTCCAGAAGTCCGAGAGAGCTGAAAGTCGACTTTTGCGAGCCTGTTGGAGGAACCTGTTGTTCGACATCTGCTGCACTGCGTTCTGTCTTGGGTCCGTGGCCGACATTGACAACTTCGTTCGGGCCAGTCTTTGGCTCTGCAGCCAGTGGCACTGTTGTATTCGTTGTCATGATTCAAGAAAAGATGAATGCGCATAGAAAACTACAAGGCAGTAAGTGTAGAAAAATGACACACAATCATCAGATCCAGTCTGTCTTCCCAATTTGAAGACATGATACTCGACATGAACAGAGGGACATTAATGGGCAGGCGACAAACTCCACAGCGTTGGGCCAATGATAGCACGCCAGTGACATTCACTCTCACTGATTTTTCTCTCGTTCAGAGCAAGCGCTGTCCAACGGATGCTTGCTGGTGACGGTGCCTTATCGCTTATCGCAGACTTCTTCCGGGCCGGGGTCGCACCGAGCAAGTCCAGGACGAGGTGCCCCACCTGGAGAACCCAAAACCATTGAAAGGAAGTCGTGAAAATTTCCATCCCTCGCCTGCCAACCTTTCTACCTATTCTCCCAGCATTGAGTCTCAAACATTGTGTCACCAGTCACCATGACCATGATCCGGGTCATCGCTTATTTTCCCGCCTCAGGAGCACGTCATTCAGCATTCCTCTCGTTCTAGCCATGACTTGATCTCCTGGATTGGACAATGTTGCACGATCCCCAATCGAGCCTGGCCTTCATCTATCTGATCGACTCCTCGGCCAACAGAAGGACAGCGGCAGCTTCTAATTGTCTGGCATTCTACGAGCCGTCGGTCGATCGCCGATCAAGATCATACGTGCCGTGACGCTGGCGTTGTGCAAGTGCCGGCGCGCCTCGCGACAAGCGGCAACGGACGCCGCTCCGACGAACGTCTTACCAACGGAGACATCGGTGACTTATAGCTCTCCCTCCCCTTTGAACCCCCAAACCAAATCAACCACGGCATTAGTGTGTACAGCAAATGAGCTCCCTGTGCTCCCCTTGCTGAAGGAATATCCATCGTGCCAAGATGAAAAACACATGCCCTACCATTACCAAACACCCATGCCGCTACTCTCTAAGGCTTGGGTGCATGAAGATGGGGCAACAAAACACACTTCTCCCTCGCGACATGTTAGTTGTCTCCGCCGAATACAAAATGGCCAATGCTTGAATCAACTTGGCTTGCGACACGCTGGAATCCTGTTGTCTCTGGTCCTCGCTGCAGAAGTGTCGGATTGTCAAGAATCCGATCATCAAATGATCATCAAATGGCCTCACCGTCGTCGAATCAACAACCGAAATTGTTGTCAGTTGGTCTCCGTCGGGCTGTTGGCTGTCGGTTTCGCACTCGCTCAAGTGTCGACCACGAGTTCTGCCGACTGACGCGCCTCGTTCTGTCGAATGGCGTGGGGATCGACAGGAGGGCTTCGCTTGCCGCCCAACCGCTCCACGCGCTCATCAGACCCCGTCAAAACAAAGAAAATGTGCGCCTCCCGTCGTTGATGAGAGTTCGATCAGCGGCCACGTTCCTTCCAGGGGCCTCGGTGAGAGCAAAGCAGCACTTTCTCTCTCACTGCTTGCCTTGCTTCCTTTTGTCCTCTCTGTTGGCTCCGTCATCCGATCTCCGTCGTGTCGGCTTACTGGTCGGCCAAATAGCACCCAATCCATCACTAGCTGATTACTTCAATCGCATTTGGTCCTCGCAAACTCAATCCAGGAATTCCTCTGGGCGGTGAGCATATCCCCTGGTCTCCCGCACAGAGGAGTCCCGGTTAGCTCGGCTGCGGGGTCACCAGGGGGAGGGGGCGGGAGGAAGGTTGGCAGCATCGCAGTCTAGCACTCGTCAGACTATTTTCACTGCCGCTTAGGGGGACAAGCTGAGTCCTGCATTGACTGGCTAACGCGCTGTAAGCATGATAATCCGTCCCAAAATCGAACAGGTGAGGCACAGGCCGCAGTGTCAACGGATCTCCCCCTGGCCCCCAACCCGGCCAACTGACAAGAACTGGTGGAACGCACTGCGCATGCCGGCCAGGCAGGCAAGGGACGACAAAGAAGCAGCCGAGGGGCTCCTTTTCAGGGTCTTGCTGCGGAACCACCATCCTTGCTCAGCTGAGGAGCCCCTGGATGCACAAGTCGCTCACCAAGGCAAAAGCTGCACGGCCATGGGACTGCAATTTTAGAAGTGTCCGGCCTGCGCAACCGTGCCCCCCTCAATGAACTGCTGCGCGTGATGCCAGGCTTGCGGCATCTTCCATCGTTCGTCTCGATTCGGAAATGCACCGAGTATCGCAAGCATCGACGGCATGGGAGGGCATTGCAAAGTTGGCGTCCATTACGAAGCGCCTCTGAACGCTCGGGGAGAGGCTCGGGAAGAGGACGAGCACGGGCAGTGGGATGACGAGGTCAAAGTAGTCACGAAGCAGTGTTTTGGACTATCCATTTCGGACATCCGCGTTCGGTTGCGACACAACAGACGGGCGGCCCGCCGTGGGGCCAAAAGATCACTGAAGGACAGGTATGGTGGATGGCTGGACGGAATGACGTCCGACGTGACTCCCTTACTCCGGATAGACGACATATAGCCCACGAACACCCTAATGACCTGCCTCGGCCGAGCCACGCCCCATTCGGTGTGGCCTTGGCATTGGCCTGAATTGGGGCGACCACCTGGCGTGTCACACATTGCGTCGCGCCGGCGAGAGCCATCCATTTTGGCAAGTTGTGAAGTGGCTGACATTTGATGATGCGTCTGGGCGGAGATTGAGCCATAGTTATGCATGGCGAGCCCTCAGGTCATGCAAGCCATGGAGGTTATCCGAGCCACTGATCCTCACATTGTCCAAAACCAACGCGACTCACTCGCCAGCGATTTACCAAAATCTAGCCAAGGCAGGTCGAGGGGCGGCCCCAGGTGCCTTGAGCGCGTCTCAACGCTAGCGAAAGCTAAGGCCGAATCCTCAGACGACAGGCGAGACATGCTGATCAGTGGTGCATGAATGGGCTGTCATTCAGAGAGCAAAGAAGGCTTCGAGCCCACTCCCAAAGCAGCAACCTCACCAAGAAGAGGCGGAGGCTTGGGCGGGCGCATGCACTGTCCCCGGCCTCGGGTTCCCTGACCTTTCCGCCAAGCGACCCTGACTTTTTACCAGGCCAGGCTGCTTCAGGGGTTAAGGTCGGCATGACAGAATGAGCTTCAGCTTGAGCTGTGAAATGCATTCTCTGCGCTGTGTCCGTGCTAGTGCGCCATTCTCTCTACCATCGGTGAGAGCGAAGACAGCAGCAGGCTAGGCGGGAAAAGAATGAGCGACAAAATTCGATAAAGCGGAGGCAAAGAAATCTCGCTGCGTCATGGGAATTGCGGACTTGATTGCGATGGCCCGTTCGTGTCTCGAGAGCCAGGTTGGGGCCTGCTGTGCCACCATGTCAGCCCTGCGGGGGGGCGACGACCGCAGGAACAACCAGCAACAGTTTGGATTCGATCAGCAAGACGAGACGCTGAGGCGAGCAAGCGAACGAGTAAGTGGACCAGGCGGGGCGTCGACAACCTGACGCTCTGCTTCTGCTATCCGTGGATCCCGAACGAGCAAGCCGCCCTGGTCAGTCTTTGGTCTGGTGGTCGTGTCCGCTCGCTTCTTTCTGGTCTTGGAAGGCCGGCCTTTGTGACCTTGGGAGGTCGAGAAGATGCTCACTCCATCGTCTCTTGTTATTGACAAGGAAGTTCCGCAACTGGCCCGCCCCCGCTCTCGTATCAACAACAAAGGCATCGGCTGGACCTGAGGCGAACCCAGCAAGCAATACGACGTCTTCTGGCATCTCCATCTCATCATCGCATACGCCCCTGTCCCCTCCCCCCTTGGCCCGCCCTGTCCTCCCCCCCCTTCAGATCGCAGATCGGGCGGTGTCTCGGAAGCATTAGTGGGCAGGCGGTTATTAATCTGCAACAGTACCGACAGCAGCGACAAGACCTTTTAACATTACAACTCCTCACTATTACGACAGGCGTTCCTCACTGAGCTCCGCCGTGAGTTGACTAGCCTTCAGCCCGCCGACCGAACTAGCTCCCCCAAGCCCGCCTAGGCAGACCCAAAGGAGGCAAGGCACAGCCTGCAGGGAATCCGTCTTAGCCACCGTCTTAGCGATCCCATAACCATCCTCCTCTTCCCTTCCTGATATCTGAGACGTACCCGCCCAAAAATCTCACGCAGGGGAAAGTCTCTCTTGGATTCTTTCACCTTTCGCCCTTCGTCTTTTCTGTCCCTATTCCAACGCCAAACCCGCCCGCACAACAATTTGCGGGACTTGACTCGTGCTGATAGTACGAAGCACGACGGACGGGCAGAGCAGACGAAAGGAGCGCTTTCTTGTCTCGCTTCGCGTCTCCTTTGTTCATCTCCCACTCTGCCGGCCAGAGATACAATTCTCTGTCATGACGCCGGTGGCCCCGAGGAGCTCTTGAACGAACCATCGTTTTCCACCACACGCCTACCAGCATCGGCCTGTCACACCGAACACCACCATCCAACCGACCTCGAGACTGCTTCCTCTAGCTGTCCGTCCACCACAGCACCGTTACGATTGCGCTGTTCTCGACCACCCTTCAGCACCTTGGCCATGAAATGAATGGTTCCGTGCTGACGATGGCTCCGGCCGTTGGTTTTGACACTTCTTCCTTTGGCCGATCGCACTCTTCCCCGGACATTACGACTCCAAGTGCCATGCCCGGCCAACACCAGCGCGGCGGAGGCATCAAGAGCTTGCCAAGCTTGCCCTCGTTTGAGATTCCATCTTTCGACTCGACGCCTGATTTCGACTCAAGATTATACTTGGACGAGCGGACTGTTGCGCCGACGCAGGTCCTCAACGAAAAGAAAGCCGCAGCCGTCAATATCGAAGCCGTGCGAACTCCCAATGAAGAGAAGCCGAAGGTGCTCAGGAGGTACTCCTTGGTGGAAAGGCCCAAATCCTGGCTCCCGGGTTCCAAGTCAGCGACCAGCATCAGAGATTACCTGTCGGAACGTCCGAGCACATCCGTTGGCGAGGATGCTTCAGGCTCTGGGCTCGCCGCGCCTGCACCAAGTGCGCCAGAGCCGCCAAAGGCAGAAGCGGATAGATCAGCGAGGAAACGAACAGACAGCTTCGCCAGCTTTGCTCGAAAGGGCTGGATGTCGCCGTCACGACCCCCCTCACCTCAACCCAGACACGAAAAGGTTGCCTCGCTGGGTGGCATGAGCCGCGACAAGGCCTCAAAGAGCACATCCGCCATTGCGGCAACGACCACGAAACCCACAACAAAGCAGCCAGCTGTGCACGTCTCAGACGCGGAGACGCCACGAGCGGCGGACCCTACTAAAGGCACGACCCGCGCCTTTACTCGTGCCGGCAGTTACCTGACATCGAAAATGAAGGCTCGCCCGAACAGCATGCTCTTCCAACTCAGCAACAACAACGACTCCGACTCCACGAGCTGCGCTTCTTCGGCCACCAGCCTAGCACCCCCGACGGCGACATTTACCATTGAGCACCAAGGCACTTTCAAAACAGCCTCCTTCGCCGAAGGCAGCATCACATCCACCGACGAATCTTCCAACGAAATGGTGCCAAATCGAGACCCTCTCTGGAGCGCTTTCAAGAATCTGGACATCGAGTTCGGCAAATTTCACGCTCGAACGGCCCCGCAACGCATGCTTCTCATCAGAACCACGCTCGTGGTGTTCCTGAGGACCTACAACAACCACGCGTCAAATAAGAGTCTGTACCCCGAGGATGTCGAATTCCGCACGACTGTCTTGGACAGGTGGTGGAAAGGCATGCTCGACATGCTGGATGCGCGGGATCAGCAGCCGTTGCCAGGTGTGGACCGACCAATTCTTCTCGATGCCATCCTCATGATCATGATGCGACCTGAATGGAGACTGGTGACAACCTACATGATGCCCCTTGCAGACCGGTCACCAGCCGAACGAGTGCGCTCTCGCTCGTGGACTCAGTCCACGGATTCGTCTCTCGCTTCCAGCCAAGCTGAATTTCTAGCCGAATCCGCCGAGCATAATGTACGGACCATGTTCGTCTCGAATCTCTTGACACAGATGGCCATTGTGGTCGACAAAATGTCCGTTCGTCACGCGCCGCTCAGCCTGGTCAACTTCTGTGGCAAGGCATGCGCGTACGCCTTCTTCTTCGCGCCCGGTGCAGCTGACATGATGACCCGGCTTTGGGGCCTGACACCCGACCTCGTTCGACGTACGGCTGATGAGTTTGGCCTGCCAAAGACCAACAACGGAGAGAGCGATGATATCGTGGCGCTCTTTCCGCCGAGCTTGGGATATCTGGGCTGGACAGACGTGAGGACGGCGACCAAGCGTCTCAAAGGCGTGCCGAAGCTGTCGCTCGCCGCGGCGCGCATCCCGTGGTTCAGTCCCTGGATGTCAAGGTGGCGGGGTCGCGACACGGACCTGTTTTTCATCTTTTGCAAACACTTCCACATTCTGAGCGAGGAGTTCATGCCGCAGGGCCTCCCGCTTCTTGAAAAGGCCCGCTCGCCTGCATTCGTCATGGTCCAAGCCCAGGTGCTCTCCAACATCGACTCGACCATTCACCGATCAGCCACCGCCGACAACATGGGCATTCCACCACTGTATGATGTAGCCTACGGTATGGATGCCAATGTCATGGCGCTGGGGGCTGCGCCGACCGGAAATCTGCTCAAGGGCATGTCGGAAAACCGATTCATCGTTTTGCTCCGCGACTTTTTGTCGGAAGACTCTTTCGACTTGGCGCCATCCCGCCACACCTTTGCCGAGGCCAGCATGGCCGTTTTGCGCGCTGCGACCAAGAGGACGTCTCTCTTCGACCACAACTCGTGCTTTACGCTGTGCGATTTCCTTGAAGAAGCTCTGCTTGCGTATGATGATTTTGAGGACGCCGACGACCCGAATCTGGACTATGTCGACTGGCCGTTCTGGTTCGATGTGTGCAAGAAGATACTGGGGTCACACAACGCCATGACGGAGATACGGCTGCTGTCGTTTATATTCACAACTTGGGATGCCGTCACGGCGGATCCCCAACGCAAGCAGGCAGTTTGCCTGGGCTGGCTTCTGACGGAGAAGACATTTAACGAATTATTTAATCACTGGTGCCCAATGGTGAGGGCGTACTTTATGCGACTTTTGTGCTGGAGAATCTGTCGGGATGCCGGCAGCGCCAACGAGATTGATGCGTAAGTTTCGTCCTCACGTCTTCCGGCTTGACACGTTCGCTAATCAATGATCAGCAAAATCTTCATGGTAGTAGCAGCCCGACTCAAGACGACATGGTCCCACTACTTGTACCTCAGGCAGACTGCCGAACAGTCTGGCAAGTTCCCTCCCTCGACGGCTCCATGCCTCCCTACACCCGGCAAGAAGTTTATGATCATCCGCACCGAACTCAACACACCCCAGCCGGGCCTCGGTCTCGGCTTTGACTCGTTTGCGAAACTCAACATCAACGGCTCCGGCCCAGCCAACTCTGGTCTCATTGATTCTGGCAATGGTGGCGGCAAATCCGACAAGAAGCGCTGGTCCCTCCTCGGCAAGGTTCTCTCGATGACGGCCACGTCCGCAGGTTCTCCTACCGGGTCGGCAGGCAGCTCGCCGAAGCGCAACAACAGCTGGGAGGACAACTTTGAGCAGGCGCGCAAGGATCTCGCCGCCGCACGCACGACGCCCCGACCGTCGACTTCGCCCGCTGGGCCTCCTCCCCCGCCGAAGCCGACAGCAAACGGTTCTTCGGCCTCGGCTTCGTCCGATGGCTCGTCGACGGGCTCGTCGCCACTGTTCCAGGAGCAGCAGTACGTCTTTAAGTTCATCTTGGGCCTGCACATCTATCAGCCCAACCAGCCACGCGAGCGCATTCTCGTGCGCCCTCGACTCCCCGCCCCCGCGCAGGCCTGTGTTACGACAAGGTCGCGCAGCGGCAGCTCCCCTCGCTTGCCGGCCGCTAGGATGCCTGCGCCCACGCGCAAGGTCTCTGGCCTGTAAGAAGGGGGGCTCGTCAGCCGCGCCCCCATCGCGAGCCCTCTCTCGTCACCTCTGCGGCCGGAAGCCTCCCCACGACGGATCAGCAACGAGCCGGCGCCGCAGCTGTCTTTCTCGGCGAGCTTTACGCAATCCCTCAGCGAGCCGCTTGACCGCACGGCGGTCGATGCCATGGCGTCCGAGGGTCTCACCGCCGGAGGTGACGACGCCGACGCTGACGACATTCCTCTGGGCGAGTCGCTGACGCAGCCGGTCAAGCCGGTCGGGTTCTACGCTTCGACAGGCATCTACACCGGCCGCTCTCTGGCGGAGTGGGGCGTCATCGTCGCCGAATGCAACTGTTTCATCGACCGACGCAGGGACGAGGGCGTGCTGGGCCTCAGCGAGGTCGAGGTCCCGACGCTTGGTGTCGAAGGTTTCAGGCGGATCGGATGAGCGGGATGAACCCGTCCTTCTGCATTTCGTTTTCCACTTTTATTTTTGCTCTCTGCATGTTGCGGCAGCATGGGCCCTCGTGTCCACTTTGTTCTGGTTTTGTCTGGGCTCGCGGCCCTCTCCTCATCGTTTTATGCTTGGGCTGGGAAATGCCCCTGGGGAGGCGCGTATTATTCCTTATCATGACTAGTTCATCATTCGCGTCCGACGCGCGATTCTGGCGTTTCTCCTGCTTGTTTCTTCGTGCGTCCTGTCTGGGGATGGGGGAGATGGCTTTCATGACTGTCGGTGGCTTTTTTGGGGGGGGTGTTAAACAGCATATGTTGAGATGTAGTTTAGGGTGTACTATCAATGTATTATTTAGAAGTCGCACGTCTACCGTTGTTTGCTTGGTGGTGATTGTGAGGTCTTGATGATCTGTGACTCGTTTTTCATAGCATGATATGAAGACACTGGACTGATCAGGTTCATGATCGGGGGCTTCTTTGGAATAGTTTGACAACAACTGCTGTCTTAGGCACCACCTTCCGCCTTCCCGGTCAAATATACTGATTTGGCTTGT
Organism: Verticillium longisporum; assembly: GCA_019188255.1. Classification (NCBI taxonomy): domain Eukaryota; kingdom Fungi; phylum Ascomycota; class Sordariomycetes; order Glomerellales; family Plectosphaerellaceae; genus Verticillium; species Verticillium longisporum. The sequence continues at coordinate 4,314,957 of JAETXT010000003.1, read as the reverse complement.
GGCCGTGGCAACCACATCAATTTGACAGGCGATGATTTTCGAACTTGAGAGCGCACAAGTACGCAAACAACCATCTCATGCTGATATCATTCATTCCTGACCACCTAGGAAAGCCGCACCATACTGATTGTGCAGCCGTCTTGGCCAGCAACGTCACGCCGACTTGCTCGCCCCAACAACAGCCTGCAGCCTCTCCATCGCCTCGGGCCGGTACACGTCCCCCGGCCGATAGTGCTCCTCGAACCGCCGCGTCTCGGCCCCGAGCACAACGAAGCCCCTCTTCGACCGGACGAAAATGTGCGCGTCCGGCTCCAGCACGTCGAGGCGATCGAGCGTCGCGGTGCGCAGGTAGGCGATCGGCCCCGTCTCGACACCGCCGTAGAAGGACCAGACGGCGACGCTGCAGCGAGGGCATCGATGGATCGTCTGCGCGGCGTGCGAGGCGGTGGGCGTCGGTACGCCGATCGTCTGGCCCTCGCTCTCCCCCGACGGGCCGCTGGTCGCGGCGGCGATGCCGATGGGCAGGGGAGAGGGCTGGGGCGGGCCGAGGGGGGTGTTGGTGCCCGGGAGGACGGGGGCCGCGGACGGGGCGGGGACAATGTGCTCGGTCTCGATGACGGCGTTGATGGCAAAGCCGGAGCCGGACTCGCGCTGGCAGAGGGGGCAGTGGCACGCGTGGACGGCGAGGGGCGCCCTGGCGAGGGTGTAGCGGATGTGGCCGCAAGCGCAGCCGCCGTGGAGGGGGAAGAGGTCGGGGATCGATGCGTAGTGAGACATTGCGTGCCAGTGGGCTGCGAGGGAGTGGATGACTGGGCGTGTTGGAGGAATGTGGGCGATGGAGGCATGCCACGAGCATCGAACCTAGCTGAAGCCAACGAAGTGGGAAGAAGAAGAAGGCTAGAACAGGGAGCAAAGGGGACCACAGGGAAAGGGAAGAAGGGCAAACAACGAGGAGAGTGAGCGAGGGGGAATGTGAGCAGGGCGCGTGATTGCGACGACTGGCCTATCAAGGCTGGCGACACGTCCAAATGAGGAAGGGGAATTCATGTCGCCGTCAGCAAAGCCCTCGTCCAAGTCCAATCCCACGGATACCTCGCCGATGATGATTCTATCTGCATATCCTTCTTGGCGCATGGATATGCTGGAGCATCTGTGTTTGCTGCTGTACGTGATGCCATTCATTTCGCTGGTGGTGGTTGGGAGTCTCCTCCTGTTCCCTCAGCCTGCGTGTGGAATGTAGCCTTCCCATGCCCAGCCTTGCGGGAATATTGGTGAAGCTGTCTCCCGCAACCAGCTTGACGGGTTGTTAGTTTGCGATCTGCAGAGAGGCTGGCGTTGCAACGTTGGTGATCACGCTTGACGACCGTTGGGTCATGCTGTTCCGGACCCTGAACGGACGGTGGTCGTTTGACCGCACGCGTGATCTTGAACAGTCTGACGAAGTTTCATACCCCTCAATGGATGGAGGGGTTCGACTGACGACAACCTCGTCATCGTTCTGTTTGCGTCGAGTTCACGAGTTCACACGAATGAATATAATGTTGGACTTCTACCTCCAGTCGAATGTTGCTGGCCATCATCACGCCTCCCCTTGCGAAACAGTACCCAATCGTTCACTTCTCGCTCGTCTCACAAGTTCATCGCCAATTCTCGCACTCAAGATGCAGCTCTTCGCGTTCCTTTCCGTCCTTCTCTTCTCGCTTCAGGTTCTCGCTGCCCCCTCAGCACACTTGCACCACCACCACCACTCGCATCGCCGCCACGTACACAAACATTCTGGCCATGTTCACGCCGACGTCCCCGCCGGGTTGCACCCAGAGGTGATCCTGCCCAGCCTCACCGATACAGACGTGGGCGGCAGCGCCAACAAGAACACCTCGGCCCCAGCGTTACCTGAAGATTTGATACCACCGTCGCCCGAAGCTGGAAACCCCGTCTCTGAACTTCGCAGACGAGTTGTCGAGCCAGCCGTCGACCTACGCGACGAAGACGCCGAGGCGGACAAGGCCAAAGTGCCGAGAAGCATGAGGGCCCACTTTGCAAAGTACAAGAGACGGGGACGCGGCCGTCGTCACTCCTGAGAAGACAAACATGACACACGACCACAAGCTGCGCTTGAGGTTCAGGAAGCGCAGCCGGCCTGCACATAGGCGTGAGGCTGGTCCTCAAGAAGTGGAGAGGGTCGATCAGGGGGGGATTTGCGTTGCATTTCTGCCATGATACGGGCGTGGACATGGTCTTGCTGTTTGTGTTGTTTCCCAGCGGAAATAGGCCAAGGGAAATTTGTTGAAGCGAGCGCTTGCTTTTGAGAAGATGGGGGGATATTGGATACCAAGGGGCCACCTGAGCCCAAGCCTTGTTTTTTTGTTTTTGTTTCATCTCGTCAGTCGTTTCGGCACCGAAGCCAAGAGCAGGTCTCGGGTTTTGAGGGCTCCTTGAAGCCAGCAGTCGTTTCTCGCCAGTTTCCTTTGATGTTCAGAGCTTGGCGCTCCATCGTGTATTGCAAGGATTAGTTGACCGATTGACTTTTTTTGTTTCACCCAATGAATCAGGATGTTATGGTGTCAACCGGAAATGAATTCACCAAGAAGTTCTATGATGCTGTCCTCCATCTATTCAGCTGACGGCCTGCATGTGGAAGCCAGACTCGGCGAATGTTGAACACGGTGGATAACTCGACGTCCTGGATCGGTCTGATGCACGTCCTGTACTAGGTCTTTATATGATAGATAGATTTATATATATTACTACATGGCCCGGCCTCCTCTTGTCAGGTCAGCCACTCGTTAGCTGTCGGTCGACACGGTCGTGCTGAGCAGCAAACCGATGAAGCCGATGCCAGATGTATACTGTGCGTACCCTGGAAAGCAACCACTGTGACAGCCCAAACCCGGCTGGAGCACTGTCCCTCGAAACACTGCGCACAGTAGAAACATCGCTCCATGATTGGCCGCGCCAAGCTCGACTGGTCGCGACTTCCCCTTTCCAGCGTGCTGCCCGGAGCCTTTGAGCGTCACGAGGCCACGGCCCATGCATTTGCTTTCTGTGTCCTGTAGCTCCGGCCTCTGGCAATCCGTTGACCCAACCTCAACCCCTCACGTCACCCTGTCGCCTGAAAGAAAGCGCCATCTACAAGTATTCCTTTGATGCAACGTTCACCGACCGCTACTCTTTTTCGACCTTGATCGAGAGCCCATCGCCTGGATCCCACTTCCTCGGCTCCGTCACGCGACATCGATTGATCAGCAGCAGGGTCCATCACACACACACCAGCGCCGCCAGTAGCTCCACGACCACCTGCACGACGAACGAAACGGAACAGGGCTGAGAGCCTCTTCTCCTGCTCCCCGCCACCAGCGCCTTTCTCCTGCTCCCCGCCACCAGCGCCTTTCTCCTGCTCTCCGCCACCAGCGCCTTTCAACACAGCGAGCGCGCCGTGCAGCCTCGCGCAGCCGGGAACGCCGACCAAGCGCCACAACCCGCCCGACCACCGAGCGCACACAGCCATGCCGTCGACGAGGCAACTGCGCACGCTCGTCGTCGGCGTCATCATCGGCGTCGTCTTCGTCCTCTTCTACACGTCCCACCTACGCCAGCACGAGGTGCGCGACGGCCGCATGCTCCAGGACTTTTACCACAAGACGGTCAGCGGGCTCGACAAGAAGCCCGCCGGCGCCGGCTCCGCGGCCGGCGCGCAGGCCGTCATCAAGGACAAGGACGGCGACGGCAACATTGACGCCGACGACGAGAAGCTCGCCAAGGACATGGCCGACCGCCTCAAGGAGGCCGCCGTCAAGGCCAAGGAGGCCGCCAACAAGAAGGCGCCCCTGCGGCCCGACGACCCCAGCGATATTGTCGGCATTGGCAACTCGGCCGCCGGCCAGAAGAAGGACTCGGCTGCCGCTGGTGGTGGTGGTGCCGCCGCGGGCGCCAAGGACGTCGAGAAGAAGCAGGCGCCCGCCAAGGAGACGGACGAGGAGCACGCCGTCGAGGTCGAGGTCAATGCCATTCTCAAAAAATCACCAGGCATGTCCCCTTCCCCTGTCTTTTTTTCTGGTCGTGGCCACGGTATGGGCGCCCTTGCTAACCTTGTCAGTCATCATCTTTTCGAAATCCTACTGCCCCTACTCCAAAAAGGCAAAGGCCCTGCTGCTCGAAAAGTACGCCATTGACCCGGCGCCCTACGTCGTCGAGCTCGACGAGCACCCCATCGGCAAGGCGCTGCAGGACTTCCTCGCCGCCAAGACGGGCCGCTCGACCGTGCCGAACGTGCTCATCAACAGCGTCAGCATTGGCGGCTTTGACGACGTGCACGACCTGGACGAGCAGCAGAAGCTCGTCGCCAAGATCATCGACCTCGGACAGAAAAAGGTCACCATGGTCCAGCGGGCGGCGGGGGCGGCCGGACACAAGTCATCGTAGGCGGGGGTCGTGTTGTCGTGAAGAAAACCCAATGACAGGGGCTTTGTGAGCATTGGCAGAACAGAAACCAAAAACAAAGCGAAAGGGCCTTGGGTCTTGCTGGGCGTCAAGGGTGCATTTTATGGCGTTTGGCGACGAATCGGTCTCTGATGAGAGGGGCATGGCGATGACCTCACGGACGTCTTGCCGGGGGGAGAGCAGCATGACGACTATCCGGCATACATGTACAGTACGTAGGCAGTCAGACTACTTGATGCTGTTTCCCCCTATTTATTGGTATTGCTCATCTGTTGCTGCCGATGACAGTCAAAGCAGTAGAATGCGGTACCTGTGCTGGCGCAATGTAGTGGGGGTCCCCCATCTCAACGTCACCTTGACCCCTCCTCCCCGATTCAGATCCAGATGCGACAATGGCGCATCAACCTCCCCTCCTCTGCTCTGTTCATCAAGAAACAATGGAGCATGCGTCACTAGCGGCAGGGCCTTGATGGCCTTGATGGCCAGGTACACTCGTCACAGAGCGGCCGCGAGCCATTGAATCGGGGTCGTCTGTCCTACTCGCCGGGGACCCTGATGGCCACTGCTGCGGATGCGGATGCGGATGCGCTTCGCTCTTCAGAGGAGGAGACGAGCACGCACGTTAAGAAGCCAAGGTCTGCCTGTGCCTTTGGGGCCTCTGCAATATTCCCTCTTGTCTGTATTGCCCTTGATTTTGCTACCTTTGAAGCAATTTGTTCTCGAAAACGGCCGGTGTCCATCAACACCCCCCAAGTACCTCGTGGGCGACTTACACCGAGATCACGGCATCACCTTGGACAAGTGGCGTCACAGGACCTAACCGGCAACGGAAACCGCTACCTGACCTGCGTGCCCTGGAACCAGAGGAAGCTCGAGTAGGGGGACAGCCAATGCTGGGTCCTGGGTACACTTTCGATTGAGCTTCTCGGCGACCACCCTCTCCGGCATTCTACATTGTTTACTCGCCCAACATCGCATTTCACAACATATCACAGCAATCATGCTTTCTAAATCACCGCACAAGGCCGTCGACCACGGGCTGCGAAAGCCCCACCCCCTCGAGGGCTTCCTCGTCCTCGCCGTCGCGCCGTTCCTCGGCCATCAAGACATACAGGCTCTCCGATGCACTTGCGCCGTGAGCTACCCCTCTGCCCTGTCCTCGCTTTGTTCTGAACTAACATGTCAAATCAGACCTCCCGCCGAACCCTCGACACGTACGAGCGATCCACGGCCCGTGCCAGCATCTGCAGGACCCCCCTCTCCGGTCCCGCGCCGAGCCACCACCTCCTCACCTCCGACACCCCCGCCCGCTACGTCGCGCCGCGCGACACGTACGCCGCCCGCGCGAGCTCGTGGACCGTGAGCGCGAGATTGCCTTCCTCGTCGACACGTCGCCGTACCTGCGCTCGGCATTCACGCGCACGGGAATCAAGCCCGCCTCGCGGGGCGAGACGCGCCGCGCGCGCGCCGCGCTGAAGCGGGCGCTCTGGATCTGCTCGGACCTCGCGGACCTCGAGACGGCGCAGTGGGCGAGCCCCGACGCCGTGCCCCGGTTCCGCCGCCACGGCGCGGCGCGCCCGGTCGTCTTCAGGGACCAGGCGTCCTTTCTGCGCAACTTTGCCGGCAAGAGGGAGGCGACGACGGCGCTCGCGGCGCTGCGCGAGGCGCAGCTCGCGGCGGTCCGGGCGCTCCCTGCGCGGGACCTTGCGTCGCTGATCGTGCTCGGCGACCTGGCGACGAGGGGGTTCGAGGATCAGCTGGGTACGCGGCGCATGGCCGAATACCCGCGACACGTCGTCAACGAGTGGAACGTCGCCGTTGCTGAGAATGTGTTCCGGCACGGCGTGCACTTCCTGCGCGGTCAGGCGCGGCGCGGAACTGCCAGGTCCAACTCGAACAAGGCGGGAGGAGGGTCAGCAGAAGGGATGGAGGCCTGCGCTGCGGCGGCGGTCTGCGACGTGGTACGCGAGATGCATTGCTGGGAGGCCGGTGACGAGGAGACGCTGCCTGGGCTGAACATGACCATACGGAGCGCGTTCCGGGAACAGGTGGACTGTGATCCGAGTGAGGCTGTAGAGGAGGCGGTTCGGGTCATGATGGGACGGAAGGGCGGGGAGAAAAAGTGACGACATTAGCGATTTAGCATGGGGTGTCTGCATGAGTACGAGAAACGGCTGGTAGATGGGTGGTGCATGATGGCGTTGGAGGGTATTCTGCGTGATGTGAGTATAGCAATCAAGCATCTGCTTCAAGCCTGGAGGGCGTGATGATATGGTTCCTCTGGTGATGCCTGCGGGCGTCTCAAGCCGCTGTCTCAATTGTCTGTCACAGTTAGTGAATGGCCAGAGGCACCTCCTTGGGATGCGCGCGCCTGACGCTCTTCGATGATCGAGCTGGCTGCTGTCGATGGCCTGCATGATGGATCATGCAAGCAGGACGATTGCGTGATGGATGCTGGCCCCTCCATTTACGATTCAAGACGTGGGGTCGAGTGCCGTCCGGGTTCTCTCCTGCATCTGCCTCACCGAGATATGCACGAACCATCACTACCACAGACCTCGGTGAGCGAAGAGCGGGGCCCGAATTTCGCAATCACATGACCGTCACCACCAATACCGCCCGTAGGGCAGGTTAGCCCTCTCAGAAATTTGAGTCTGCCCCATTTTCGTGACCTCGTCAAGCGAGACCCTCCCAACCGCAACCCGCCCAGGTCAACTCCATCCCACGCCACGCCAATCCAGCAATTCGCTCTTCGACGTCCACATCGAGAAGCGAATTCCTTGAACCTCACGACCGCAACCATGGCTGACGACGAATACGTACGTGCTGTCTCTTCCTCCTGCGCTGCGGGCGAGCGCCGATGCGACTGCTCTCTGATCGTTTTGCCGCCCACCACCCTTTCACACCATCACCACTGCTGCCGCCGCCGCCACCACCACATCGACGACGAAACCCCAGAGACATGGCATCGAATTTGGCGGTAGTGTAGGTTGTGTGTGAACGGTGGACGGCGGACGAACGAGAAGAAAAGAACCGAGTAGTTCGCAGCGCAATCGTCGCAGCGCAGCCAAAACGAAGAGAAGAGGAACTTTTTGAGGCTAACCTGGGGTCATTCATGCAGAACGCTGAGGAGGCCGCCGAGCTCAAGAAGAAGAGAGCGTTTCGCAAGTTCTCCTACCGTGGAATCGACCTTGAGGCGTACGTAGCCCCTCCCCCCCCTCCCCCTCTTTGCACCTACACGACGATGATCACGGGCAAGCCGAGCAAGCAAGCAAGCAGCGGCGAGGCATGAGGGACACAAAACGGAACATCAGAGCTAACACGGACCGCACAGCCTCCTCGACCTCGACTCCGAGCAGCTCCGCGATGTCGTCCACGCCCGTGCCCGCAGACGCATCAACCGCGGCCTGAAGCGCCGCCCCATGGGTCTCATCAAGAAGCTCCGCAAGGCCAAGCAGGAGGCCAAGCCCAACGAGAAGCCCGACCTCGTCAAGACGCACCTTCGTGACATGATTGTCGTGCCCGAGATGATCGGCAGCGTCATCGGCATCTACTCCGGCAAGGAGTTCAACCAGGTTGAGATCAAGCCCGAGATGGTTGGCCACTACCTTGGAGAGTTCTCCATCTCTTAGTACGTTCCCACCATGCGTCACGCTGCGCGCGCGCGCGCCCATGGGCCGTCGCATCGAGAGACACAAGTTGCTAATAACCACCACAGCAAGCCCGTCAAGCACGGTCGTCCCGGTATCGGTGCCACGCACTCTTCCCGTTTCATTCCCCTGAAGTAAGGTGTGGGATGGGTGTTGGTGGTCAACGATTTGGTCGGCACGAAGGGACAGAGGTTATTGCATTCACGGTCATCAAACAAAGGCGAACGGGAATGGACTCGGTAGCATGGCAGTGCAAAGCCGCTACCACCTTGATTCGGCAACGGTAGTGAATAAACGCCTTGCCACCCCAAAAAGAGATGCTTTACGATTCACCTGCTGTCCACCTTTGCATGTTCATGTCCATGTCGTGTCGTCTTGGGTGTAGTGCCTCGCCTCTGGTTCCGGGAGAGGGTTTCTGTCCATAATTGGCGTCCGACTGCTATGGTCTACCGTCGGCAACCCAGCATCAGCAGAGGACAACCCTCTTTACCGTTGCTAGGACTCGCTGCAGCCGTGGGGCCGACGAAACGACGCAATCTCACAACCGTCTGCAGACAAGGAAAGCATGTCAATCACAGGATGAGGCTGTAAAACCAAACGCTTGCTACTCATTCAAACTAATAATAAAGCTGCGACATTGACGCTGCGAATCCGCTTTTCGTGCATGGCAATCCCGCCACGCCTGTATATGAACGTCTCATGGGTACTCACTATGGGTAAGCCAATTCCGCGTCGTAGAATAGCTGGAAGAAACGGCCCTACGTATGTTCTTGAGGAACACGAACATCCACGTTTCTGTCCGCGGCGGACAGCTTCCTCAGCATCTTTGTAAGGCCTTCACAAGAAGTCCTGCGAAGCTTCTTGAGAGCCTCCTTGACTCTTGGGCCAAAGGACTTGGCATTTTCTGACAGGTTGTGCTAATGCCATGTCACGCACCTGCGTTCCTCGCATACGCTGCAGAGACATCTGAAGTACGGAGAAGAGATGTAGTCGACAAAGATTTCCTCTCCTGCCTCTAAGTCGCGAAGAGCTTTGAACCTGGCGAATACAACCTCATCTTTGACGTGAGGGAGGCATTCCATCGTGGCGTTCACCTGGCTTCGGACTCGACTGTTGGGCCCGGCAGGGCATGCATGGTTGGCTTTGCTGCCAAGATGGAAGACACTCTTCTTGGCCTCGGGTTTCTCCTGTGTCTCTTCAAAGCTATGCGTTTGAAGCAAGTTCATAAGTTTGCGGTTGTTCCTGTCTTGGGTACGATCGTACACTCCGGGTATAACTTCCAGGTCTGGATAGTTGGTCATCAGTCGTTCTTGGTTGTTGTGTGATATCACATTCCAGGCACCAGCCATCTTGTCATAGTCAGCAACCTCCCGGAGAACTGAAACTTCTTCGAAAATGATTTGATTTCTTGCAACTGGAAACTTGGTGAAGAGGCCGTCACCACACCCCTGGATAGAAGAAGGCCCAAACATGACGAGGCTTTCTGGCTCCGCTGTCCTTGGGTTTGGGCGAACGTCAGGCACTTCCAGAGGTGGTGCTGGTGTGATCGCCATGTCGTCTTCGTCATTGGTGTCTCTGGGAGGCTGTCTGGCCAATGACTCGGCGAGCTCGACAGGTACGGCATCGGAGGATGAGCTGGTCGTGGCCGGATGTGCTGCAGAGCTTCGAGATGGACCAGGAGCACTTTCTTGCAGGAGAGCATCAGTGGAGGAATCCGCCGTAGCATGGGGCCCTCTTGTAAGTGCTGTGGTTGGAAGTGCTGTCGAGCGTTCGCCGCCATGAGCATCTGCAAGAGTCCCATCGCCCGGCTCAGCATGGGTATCTGTTTCAGCTTGTCCCGATTGTATGATTTGCAATTCTTGAGATTCTGGGCCATGCTGAGCACTCTGATTAACCTGGGGTGTGGGATAGTGCCGGAAATGTTGGACAGCCTTGGACGATAGATGGAGACCGCGAAGCCTGCGGTACATTCGATTTTTTGTGGGAAACCCTTGTGAACCATGAAAAGGCTTGGATACTCGCGAGCTCGTGCTGGCCTGAGAAGCCCGAGGAGCCCTGGAAGACCGAACCGCTCCAGTTTGAGGCAGAGCTGGGGGAGCCTGTGAGGCCTGCGAGCCCTGAGGTCCTGGGTTGGCCGACATGGGTAGCGGAGCTGATGGGGCCGTCTGATCCCTTTGAGCCCCGACAGCCTGTGAAACTGTAGGGAATGGCCCTAACAGGCTTGTCCGAGGAGTCCGAGAATTTGGGTCGGGGAGGGGTGCAAGTCGTTGCGCAATGGACTGAACCCAAGTGGATGTCAAGTCTTCATCTTGATTTTCGTTGATGGTAAAAATACCCTGACCCGCCATGGTATCGATTGTTGAGTAATACAGTTTTACTTGAATGGAAAAGCTCAAGACGAGCCTGGATGACCAAGAATGTGGACGGATATGAATGGATGTTATGAACGGGATGGACTGGGTGAAAGATGGTGTTGGAGAAGAGGAAGAGAGGGGAGAGGAGGGGGAGAGTTCAGGATGCAACTTTGACGAGGTCAGGATCCATGAAGCTGACGCTCGCGGAGCAGGGGCGACGAGCTTGCTCTTGCTGCGAACAGGTTGGAACTATGAGGCTGCTGCTGTCGGTACAAGCACGACCAATGTCTTCGGCGACCACAAGGCATGGCAACCTTTTTGCGAGAAGCACGGCAGGCACTGTCCTCCAGTGTTCATGCGTCTCTGAATCAGAAGGCGCGAACACTTAGCCAGCCAAGGCAACACCCTTGGGAGACGCCCGATCCTGCGCTCTTCAAAAGGCCCTCGTCGTGAGTGTTCTGTGGCAGCTTCTTCATTCCGGGGGAGCATTTTCATGCTTGTGCCTTCTCAGTATCCCAATGCTCGTCACATAATTTTGCCCCGCATGGGTTGCGAGTCGGCACTTTGTGCCGTCGAGTGCTCATTTCACAAGTGGTCCATGCTGAGGATAACCATGTGGACAAATGGAAGAGGTGTTGCAGATTCCCGTCTCTCTGCTCAAAGATTTATGTACCGGTATCACACACCCGCGAACGCCGACCCGCTTTACTGCTGCTCCGCCGCCAGCTTCCTCGCCTTGCGCTCCTCGTCCTCGATGTGCTTCTTCTGGTAGTGGGCGACGACGTGGTCGAGGTTGGTCTGCGAGCCGGCGACAACGTTGCGCGCGGCCGAGTTTTGGAGGGCCCTGAAGGGAGGGACCATGTCAGTTTGGGGTATGTTCTGTCTGGAGGAGCGGAGGACAGGAGAAAGAAAAAGGCTGAACGTACTCGGGGAACCGGACATCGACATCCCTGTTGGGCTCGGCGTAGAAGAAGAGGGCGCGGTCGAAACCGGCCTGCTCAACCGCCTTGGTGTGCAGGTGGTTGCGCTCCTCCCAGGCGCTCTGCCAGGACCAGTAGGAGTGAATCTTGCGGGTGAGCCACGGGTCCTGGCCGTCCTTGCCGGGCTGGGAGATGGAGTAGACGATGAAGCTCGTGGGGATGACGGCGAGGCTGACCCAGAAGCCCTTGCCGATGGGCTCGTTCACGGGCTCAGCATGGTGGTGGTGGTCGGAAGCGAAGCGGCGGGGCTGGCGGAGGGCCGTAGGCGTTTTCGTCTGGCGAGCGATGCAGGCGGTTCGAGTGCGGAGGGCCTGCATCGTGGGCGAGCTTGCGGAGGGAGCGAGAGAGGGTGAGAGGGTCAATTGGCTCGCGCGAAGTGGGTGGTGATGTCGTAGGTTGATGGATTGACCGGGTTGGGAGGTGTGGTTTGCGTTGCGGCTTCTTTCGCGATTGAGTTTAAGCGCTAGGCGCGGGTACGCGCGGTTGTCGTGGCCAATGGCAGGCTGCCGAATTATAATGCTGGGGCTTCGCCTCTACGATGGAGACAAGTTGTCCAGATGTCCGAGACGGCCTTCTAGGGACTTCGATTGGGGCGACAGTGAACTGTCCTTTACACTTTGACTCATTCTTTTGCCAATGCTATAAACCCGGTCACTGGAATGATCAAAAGATTTCACCAAAGGCATTTTTGTTCCTCATTTACCATCTTCAACGACTTGATGAGCTGCACATGTGCTTTGCTCAGAGACAGCGAAGCGTCTCATTGGCCTGGAAGCATTCAAGCATCACGAACACCCATCACTGATTCTCTCGCATAACCTCGTGTTGAGCAATCCTCTCTAAATTAAAAGCCATGGCAAGGCCAAATCGAGCGCGTGGCGCATCGTCGACATTGTCTTTTCTTTTCGTCATCCTCAGCCTCGTCCTTCTCGTTCCTCTCACATCTGCTCGGGCGCCCGACGCGCAACCGTCACCAGCAGCCGAGGGCGAGCTGATATGCCACACGGATAACCCAGCAGAATGTTACCCCAAGGTCTTCCAAGCGACGCACGAATTTCAGGTTATCCGCGATGACCAGGACATCCCCAACGGCCTGCACATTAGAATGGACATGACCACCGGCCGCAAGGAAGCCAAGATCAATGTCCCAGACGAGGAGAACCCCGCGCTCGAAGGCCTCCCCGTCGACTCGAGCATGATCGTCGTCGAACCCGAGGAGGGAGAGTCAGGGGACGCGCCGCCGATCCCCTTTGCCGCCCCCGTCTACCAGGCCTTCGGCCAGGTGAAGCCGCCCAAGGAGGAGTCGCCGCAGTTCTACACGCACCTCGACTTTATCAAAAAGGGCCCCGGCGGCGCCGACCTCCCCTTTGACGAGGCGCTCGAGTTCCTCGAAGAAATCTCGCACGACATGTACTACGGCGACAAGATCGCCGAGAACCCAGAGACTGTCCACGCCCTCCTCTGTCTCATGGCCAGCCCCTCGCAGGCGGCGGCCGAGGACGCCGCGCCGCGGGGCCAGCGCGCCGCGACTATCATCGCCGCCGCGCTGCAGAATAACCCGGACGCCACCGAGCTCGTCGGCAACGCCTGGCTCGGCTTCCTCGACGCAAAGTGTAGCGCGCCCGAGGGCGGCGAGGGCGACAGCGTCACGCTGCGCGAGAAGATGTACGCGCCGTTTGTGCCGGGCGAGCCGCTGATGGTCGGTGAGCTTCCCCTCGCCGCGGCGCGGGCCAAGGCGCGCGTCAATGCTCTGCACAGTCTGCTGCGGAGCCCGGTTGTGCGGGATGACTTCCTCGTCAGCAGGGGCATGGATCGCCTGCTCGAGGTTCTGAAGCCGGGCGGCGAGAAGTGGGCGGCTGGCAATGAGTGGGAAGGCGCTCAGCGCAAGGTGGCGCACCTGCTGCTGGATACTTTCCTGGAGGAGGAGTTCGGCGCGACCAAGGGCATCTGGCCGACTTTCAGAGCGGCCGAGACGGACGCGGGGAAGAGGAGGGCCGCGAGGGCTTCAGATGAGCAGTGGATTGAGGCCGTACGGGTGATCAAGGACAGGCACCCTGGAAACAAGGGACACTGGAGTGCGGGGGTGCTCAAGCAGCTGGAGACGCTGCACAAGGCGCAGCTGAAGAATCTGCCAAGGGAGGATCTTTGAGCCATGGGCGAGATATGACGGCTGCATGCATAGAATATACCCCGACCGGATAATGGCCATGTTGTTTTCAAATTTGACTTTACGAGTTCACTCAAGAGCATGTGAATTTTTAAGTTTAACGACTTTTCAGCATCAGCATGCTAGCGAAGTTGATGACGGCTGGGCAGGACCCATGCAATCAATCTAAGACATATGTAGCAACACTCCGAATGAACGGCGCCGAAAAGACAGAAAGTATGGGTATCTCCAACTCCGCCCAGGCCTCCGGCCCCTCGAATCTGCGAACTGATGGCATCGCGCTGATGACAGATCTCCAGGTTCGGGCGGGGAGTCGGCACTTGAGCGGAGCGAGCGGTAGATGTGTTCCGAGGCGCGAGCTCCTCAGAAGCCGTGGACCTTGATAATCTATGAATTCGTCAGTATAGTCATGGCAACGCGTGAGGGGCTTTTCGAACCTTGGCATCCATCTCCAGACCCTCCTTCTTGTCGATGAGGAATTCGTGAATAGCCTTACGCTGGTCGCCTGGCAAATTTGGTCAACACGCGCTCTCTCTCGTTCGGCGTCCTCATTTTGAAGTGTCACATACCCTGAAGCTGGATGACATCACCCATCTCTGAGTCCTCAACGATGGTACCGTTGCACGCAAACTTCTTCTTGATCACCTTGAGAATCTTCTTCTGGTCGAAGCGGCGGGGAAGGCCCTGGATGGTGGTGAGAGTCTTGCGTCCATTGCGCTGCTGGATACGGATGTGAATGTAGCTCTGGCTCTGCTTGGTGGCAGCGGCGTCGTTGGTGTCGCCCTCGTCCGCATCCGCGAAGGGGTCGATGGTCTTGAGGTTCTCGATGGTCGTCATTAGAGGTGGTTTGTGGGGGACGTTGCGCAAGGGCACGGCGGTCGGTCGGAAAGTGATTGAGCTGGGTTGTGTTTGATGCGTGTATAGGTTTGACGGGGTTTGTGTACGTTCTTGAACGAGTAGGGTGCGAGGGAGGCGCAGATGTCGTGAATGTCGAGGTTCTTTGATGATTGTGTGCGATGGTAAAGGATGGAGGGGTGTAGGCGGGGTTTATTTGATAAGGGGGTTGAGTCAGGCTCAGCCACAAGTCTGGGGGTGGCGTTGGTGGCGTATCTTATTGCCCTGTTGCTGCCTGTATCATCCACTGACAACACACCATGATAATAGACTCTACCTAGATGTGCCTGTATCAGCCGTTAATACACATCACAAGAATAGACTAGACCTAAATGTTCAAAAGTATCTTCGTCTACGGTGTCATGGCGGTTTTTTTTTTATTTTTTTTTTAACAACGTTATCCTCTACCCAAGGTGCGGTTTTCTAGGGCCCTAATAACTCCTTCAGGACTATTTCCATGTTGCTGGAGGACTCATATCTCTAATTCCATAACGCTGTCAAGATTGTTCGGGGCCCTGCCACTAAACACCAAGTACTTGAGCTCTCCACTCCAGAAAGCAGAATTCAAAACACTCTGAGAACAAAGCAGCCTCCAACTAGTACGAACACGGCCAATAAATCAACGTCTCAAATCCATGTCTCTCTCCTCATGCTTTTGCTCCTCCATTGACATGTATACCCGTCGTACCAATACATATAATTTGTTCAGGCAGGAGATGCGTACATTGAGGAAGCTGACCCTGGAGAGCCATCATGCCTCAGACGCGTTTGCTCCTCCTTCTCCCGCCTTTTGTTCTCAGCTCGCTCCTCGTTTGTCGGCGCGAATAGCAAACACTCAAACCACGCCTCTGCTCCGCGTTCGAGTCTCCCCTCGCAGTACCGTGCCTCAGCGAGCAGGTTCAAATCTACCAAGAAGTCGACGATATCGTAATGGCCTCCTTCTTCCTGCGCCCATGCGAGAAGCCTCACGACTCGGAAAAAGTCCGCATCACACGCGTCCCGGCTCCATTCGAGCAGCCGGCACACAATCTTGGCCCAGACGCATATCCACGCGGGGTCGAGAGTGCCACCGGCCTCGCGCAGCTCAATGGTCGTGGGGTTATCGGGAACGAGCGTTCTGTAAGCTTCGAGTGAGTAATTCATAAAGTTGTATGCCGTGTGCTTGTAGACGTCGCCGTAAAGACGACCGACGAGCCCGCCAACTAGATCAGCAGAGAGGATCTCGCGGACGCCGGACATAACGTCGCGACGCGTGGGACGCTCCATATTTTGTGGCATGGACGCATAGAAGGCGTCAATCCAGGGTTCAGCACGTGCGATGACGTTTGGGTTCCGCTGAGGCGGTGAACGAAGGGGAACATGGGCGATTCGTCTTTTGAAGGGGGGATGGCGGGGGCGGGGAGGAATAGAGGCATCGAGTCGTGGTGGTAACATGGAGACTCGCGGTTTGGAATTTGGGTATTTATAGTCGATGTTAGGGGGATCTCGATGCGACAGGTCTTCTGCGTTGGCTGGTTTTGGGTTCATGAACAGCGTGTCCTGCCAGTGCCGTCCTGGTTCCCCCATCTCGCTCGCTGCTATGTCCGAGGGACATAGCCCCCCATCTTGTTTATCTTCAGCTTCAAAAGTTTCCCCAAGCCATCGATCTCTAGCACAAACCCTTGTAATTCGTATAGTCTCCGCGTCATCCACATCGAAGCAGAACTCAGAACGCCACAAAGAAGCGGCAGATCCGTTGGCTCGGCTGATGTCAGTGCCTAAGCAGTCTCTTACATTCTGTGACCACTCATGAACAGCCCTGTCTGGTGCATGGAGTTGGCTCAGGAGCGGACTTGCGGCCCAGATGAGGGCACCGAACCGTCGGAGAGTCCTGGGATCGATGCGCTTCTCTCTCCCGGCACCGACGTGCACATGAAAGCCGCACGATTGATTTACACGACATCGAAAGTTCGTGGTGAGGGTAGAGACTGCAAGGCGGATCAGGTCAAAGCTATTCTCGCGGTCGTACATAGCAGGACTTACAAGCTCGACGCCAACCACTCGATAGCCATCCATGTTCTCAAATTCTTTCAGCGTGCTTTCCCCAATGATATTGAATGAGGTATACTCCGTGTTGTTGCATTCTACCTGTCGTTTCTGTATTGAATCTGGAGGATATAGACTCGTGTCCCAGAGGCGGCATGGAACGCCAGCTCTGGCCAAAGTTTCTCGTAAAAGTTCCTTACAATACGACAGAGGGGTACGTTTGTAAAGAGGGACGTCAGTTTGCATAGAACCTTGCTCGAGGTCTCTGGGAACTCGCAGAAGAGGAGCGAGTTCGTGGGCGATATCTTCATCTGGATCCGCCTCACCCTCGTAGGTCCACGCGAGGAAAAACTCTAGCTCGATGCCAAAAGACACGCGCAATGAAGCTGTTGTCGGATTCTCACTTGCTGGGGCGGGATCGTTGGGTGCTCGCACCGTCGTCGACGAGGAAGGCGAGCGCATGGCGAATAAGGCAAGCGCGGAAAGAGGAGAGAACAGTTGGCGTATACCTTTCACGATTTTGAGTTGTTCAATTGACTTGCCTTCATTGAAGAGGCAAGCCGGTATTTGTGTTGACCTCTTTTGCCAACACAGAGGCCAAGTAATATGGACAAGCATCATACTGTGCAACAGCAATACCATCTTGTTGGCGCGCATCGACCTTGTGTCAGAGGCACTCGTGAAAAACATAATCTTTGTTCTTTTGTCGTGGCTTTGAACGCGGGTTGCGGCGGCTCGGTCCGTCTGCGACCGCATCATGTCACGGAAGCATGAATCAAGTCGAGCGACAGGGTAATTTTCTCATTAATTCAAATCAAATCAATTCAATTCGCAAGGGGGGGACGATTGCTTGCCGGCTCGAAGGACATGCGCCAAAACACCTCCAAATCATGGCAGGAAACCGTCCCTTCCCTTGCGCAGCGGGGAATATCCATCCTTCATACCATCCACCATCTTCAAAGTCGTTGTTCATTAAGGGCGACATTGTTCTGTCGCAGAAGGCCGGCGCAGCCAACAAAGGGGCATAAGTCGGAATGCTTAATACAGAGAAGCGAAAAGAGCGCATCTATGCAGGCACGTAGACTTAGACCACGTAAGCCAACGCGGCGACAGCGATGGCAGCGGCACCAAACATGGGCGCAGCCGTAGGAGCGGCGAAGCTGTCACCAGTGGTGGTCGTCTCCGAGGCACCATCGGCGCTGCCAGCCGTGGTAGCAGCGTCGGTGGCGACGGAGCTAGTCTGCGAGGCAGCGGTAGAGGCCGAGGCCGATGCGGTGGTGGTCGTGGACGCGCTCTTGCCGGCGTTAGCAAAGGCGTTCTGGAGGGCGTCGGCGCCGCAGACAGAGTCTCGCTGCTGGAGACAGGTCCTCTGCGCGTTGGCGTTGCCAACAGCAGCAGCGTTGCACTCGGAGAAGACGCGGTTGCAAATGTAGGTGGGCAGACTGTCGCTGTAGTACTGGAGGCCGGGTGCAGTACCGTTGCTGCAAAGGCACTCGTACTGAAGTGTTTGCTGGAATCATGTTAGTGGACGCAAGAAATGGCAGAGGGTGAGTGGTGGCTTACGTAGTCGCAATTGTTGGTAGGAGCAGGGTTGCAAAGCTCGTCACAGACGTTGCGCTGGCCACTGCACCAGGAAGCTGACATTTGTTAGTGGATAACAGGACAAGGATGCGACATGCAGTGAAACATACCACGCTCGTTGTCAGAGATGTTGTTGATGTCGTTGAGGTCAGAAGCGTTGTAGACCTTGCGTTGGGCAGAGACAAGAGTGGCGGCGGCCGAGAGGGCCAGGGCGAAAGTGGTGGCGACGCGCATGTTTACGGCTTTTGAGTTGGGAAAGTTGTTGGGACTTGAACAGGGCGAGGTAGACGTTGGAAGTAGTAAGCTGTCTCGAAAAGCTATTGCGATAAGACGGAAATCGTGATGCTGTGCGTATGATGCCGTGGAGAGGAAGACAGCGGTGGATGGTGTTTCTGAGGAGGGCGAGGGAGAGGTGTGAGGCAGAGGGGACGGGGGTCACGATGTTTATGAAACAGCGGCAGGCAGGTGGGCGATGGCTTCCTTGCACCCTCCTACACCATGTGTGCGCCTGCTTCCGTAGACCAGTGGACGCTAGGCTCTAGGCGGTTGGGTTCAGAGCCAGAGCTCGGTGCTTGGAAACCTTGGCAGGAAGGCGAGATGGGGCAACGGTTTCTCCTTCCCTGTCCGCCCGCGCGCATGGGGAGGTGGTCCTTCCTCCCACGCCCTCGCAAACAGCACGGAATTAGGAGCGAGGGACGCTGGAAAATCGGCAGGAAGTCGCGTCCGGACGAGAGACATGAACACCGGGTGTGGCGGCGCTCCACTACTGAGCTCCACGCTACGACGCACTCGGCAAGGCGGCAGCGGGTGGAGGATCCGACCGGGGTTCCTCAGGTACGTACCGCTTCTTGGGTGCACTTGGCATCATCTACCCCCAAGACTTTTTGACCGTCATGATCGTGATCATGATTATGATCATCTGGTCGTGCTTTCATCAATTGACCCTCTACAGCATGATACGGCATTGGTCGATTGCTCTGTGCGCCCATTCAAACGGGTGGCCTCCTGTTTGCGGTACTTTGAAGCCCTGTGCACCATGACGTCCGAGGCAGCACTGTCGCTTGACAGTCGCACTACCCGGCACGTCTGGTTTCGCTTTGGGGGTGTCTCGTCTCGTCAAAGCCCTGCCATGTGGGAGACAAGCAGACGAGGAATTTGCAGACAAAACCCCTCCTCGCTCCGCTTCTCCGAAGCCCACGACATGTTCCATTCCAGTCATGACTGATTGCAGTGATTTTGACATTGTGCGTCAGATAAACCAGCACAGATTGCTCTCATTTCGGGTCGCATTTGCCATTTGCAACCCCCCCGGACTTTCCGTCTCGGCGCCCTCAGCAGATGTTGCTCGTCAAATCTCAGAGACTCACATTCCTCGCAGCGCTATGCCGCTTCCAGACAGCTCCAGCCACAGTTTTGAGCCCCTCCACGCGCGACGCTCTAGGTACCCCTAGCACACACACAGTTGCCCGTTACGTCTGCTGTGTCCGTCAAACCGGTCAGCCGTTCGCTGTTGCCGGGGACGACTGTCTCGGGCATGCCCTGGCGCCCTGGTGCCCCGGAGACCTGGGGACCTGGCTAATCTACCTAGGTAGACGAGGAGCTTCCCCTCCAGGGCATTCATTCGCCTGCATCTCCCTGCCACACCCCTTCCTGGCGCAATCACACCAGACCAGGCCACCCACCGCGCCCTCATCTCGCCGCGTCTCATCTTTTGTTGAAACACCACCCATCCGCCTCCGTCCAAGTCTGCCACGCGAACCTGCGCTCCCTTGGTCCATCAAATTGTCAAGCTCTCGACCTTTCCCGTTTCCATTGCATGCCCGTAATCGTCAACTTCCAATCGACGCTTTCTGTTGTTCTTTGCAAGCCAAGACCTTATCGCAAACGAGCAGACACTTGGGTTGCCCTGACCATCGTGGCACATGTCATCGACTTGGGCCTGCTCCACATGACAGGCAAACTCCACCACTCTGAGAATCCTAGCCCTGCTCCCTTGGACAACCCCCAGGCAGCGAGGGGTCTATTGAGGTTGCAACGGATGGTCGGCCGATATTCCTCAACTCACGGCCCCTGTCCACCAATCATTCCCCACAAGCTGTCCCTTTGGATGACCACGCGGCCACCGAAATTCCAGACCGAACACCGACCAAGCCTTTGTGAGCGCCTCTTGTTGTCTTTGGTCGCGTACTTGTAGACCTGGGTGCAGCTGAACCTTCGGGCTTGCTGGTACCACGATGGCCTTCGAGTCATGGATTCGCTCAACACTCCCAGCTCGTCGTCACCACTGCCCGCCTGGCACCCGTCATCCCGCCGTTTTCCTTAGCGCGCAAGCCGTCCCTCAGTAAGTCTCTGTCTGTGGTCTGGCGCCACGCCTTGGCTTCTCGGGTTGGGCCTGTCACGCTGAAGAGCTTGCAGAGCTAGCTCCATGCCCACCAACCCCTCTCTTTCCGTCGCCCGCGGCTGTTCAGAGGCCCAGGGCAGCGATAGATAGGTACACCTGCGGGTTCGGGCAACAACAACCCCCTTGGCGATGCAGCACTGCCGCCTACAGGACCTATGGTCTGATTCGAGTGCGGCCTGTCTTGGCTTGGCTTACCGCCGCCTCGCCTCATTGAGCAACCCGAAGAGGATCGTCACGAACGAGTTCCATTTCTTTAGACATGTCCGCTGGCTGATTGCGCACCGGGGCCTTCAATTCCTCGGAGGCGACAGCGTGATGGGACAACGAGAGGCCCGGGCTTTAGGCGGCATGGCATTCTGTACAATGCCCTGTGCACCAAGTCTTCCCTGTATTGTATGTACCAAGGCCGTGCCGTGCATCCGCTAACCTACTTGTAGCACCTCCCCTCCTCCCAACCACCTGCACCCACCACCCACCAGATCTCGGCACCTTCAGCGACGATCCCCCGCTCTCCAATCCGAGTCTTCGTCACCATACCACACACCATTCGCCATTGACTTTTCCTCGCGATGAGGTGGTGTGCTGGCTGCCTCGTATCCAGGCACCTACATCTGCATCCTGAGGTACCCGAACAAAGCGTTACCCCGAATCTGTATCAATTGACTGACGCCTCCCTCATCCGACTCGATTCCATAAAACGTGTGGCTTGAGCACAACCACCCCAAGTGTGGCTGACCCCTCGTTGACATTCCTTCATCTGCCGAACCGTGTTTCGTCTCAAAAAGACAAGGGGTCGCTCAAAAATCTGTTGCGACCCGACAAAAGCACCTCTCGTCTACCACATTGCGATATCGCCTTCGTTTGACTTGCTCGGAGAGATATGCCGCATCCTCATGGGCGGCGACGAGTCCTCAGGATATGAATAAGAGAATGGACATCTTCGTTGCACCTCACCATGAACACCCTTCGCCCTTGTCCAAAAGTTGGAGGTCGCCATGGTGACTCCACCGATGACAGGGGCAGACAGAACTCTAAAAAAAAATGACGATATCCATGCCCTCTTTACTTAAAAATCCTATGCAGCCATCAGCCTGGCAGGAGCCGCGTGCTTGGACGCTGTCTTTCCAAGAGCAATCGACAGCCTGAAGTGAGCCATCCAGCACCTCACCTCTACCATGGCGATGACCGTTACGTTAGCTTTTCCCTTATGGGCCATCGCCATGGCCCTGTGGGTATGGAAAGTCAATCGAGGCATGGCCACGACGCCTCCCGAAGCTCTAAAGCATGCAACAGATAGCCCATGGCGCGCAGAATTAACGAAGGAAACCTATCAAAGGATGGAGAAACAACCTTGCGACTGGGGCCCGCATCTTCCACCCAAGCTTGCAAGGCGCTATATCGTTGTTGGAGGCTCAGGTCAATAGCATTCTAACCCCATGTCGTTCTTGCATCAGCAAACTGACAAGCTATAGGCTTGGTCGGTGGCCAAATTGTACTTCAGCTCCTACAACGCGGTCAGGCGCCATCGTCAATTCGTATCATCGACTTTGTTCCACCAACACGGGACGAACTCCAGACCCCTCTGGCCAGAGAGGTGGAATTTGCCCAAACCGACATCTCGTCTGAAGCCTCTACTATTGCCGCATTTAACAAGCCGTGGCAAGCAACTTCTGCCAAGCTCCCCTTAACCGTCTTTCATACTGCCGCCGCCATCCGTCCTTCAGAACGTCATCCCTTGGTGTACCACCGCCATGCCCGTGTCAACGTCGGCGGGACCGCCAATGTACTTTCTGCTGCGAAAAGCGCTGGAGCCGACATCTTCATCTTCACCTCGTCCTGCTCTGTGGCACTCCGTCCCGTGACCTGGTTCAGCCCGTTGTGGCGACGTTGGCCGACAAACATTGTTCAGACGATGACTGAGGACGACTTCTCTGCCCCATTGCGAGCGCGCGAAGACTTTCCCTCCAACTATGCGCGTAGCAAAGCCGAGGCTGAACGTCTTGTCTGCGCAGCCGACTCCCCTGTTTCGGGCCTGCGTACTGGTGCCATCCGACCTGGCAACAGCATATATGGCGGCGCGGGTGACTTCCTCGTTAGTGCCACATTGAAACTTGCTACCCTTCCTACCTGCACAGCTCCTTGGGTACAAAACTGGGCTCACGCAAGCAACGTCTCCCTCGCTCATTTACTGCTCGAAGCCGCATTGCTGGGACCCCATGTGGACAAGGCACGTATTGCTGGTCGGCCCTTTCTTGTCACCGATGCGGGACCCCCCTTGCGCTTCGATGACTTTTACACCGCCATGAAGGCTGTGTCCGCCACATTTCCGACCGTCCGATACCCTCCGCCAGTTCTAATGATGGCGATTGCGCGGGTCATCGAACTTTGGTGTGTGACGCTGTGGAAATTGCCATTTTTGGCCCGTTTGGGCATGAGGGAGCCGAAGAATCCTCTGTACTTGCTGCAACCAGCATGCTTCACAGCGGCTGTGAATTGCCTCATTGACGACTCGGCGGCAAAGAGGCCGGTCGAGGAGGGTGGTATCGGATACCAGGCGCGATGCATGACTCTGGAGGGGATCTGCATGCAGTTGACGCACTTGAACCGGTCGGTCCAAAACAAAAGAGTGAATGGAAAGGGACCAACGAGAAGTATCTTGAAGGATGTGATTGAGGTGGGAGCGGAACCTGCTGCAAGGGTTGCTTGATGGGCAGTGCGTCCTGACACTTCACAGTTAAAATCATCACTTGGGTGCTTTGGATCAAATTATCAACTGGGTGCTCTGGATCGAAACTCAAGACCATAGACAAGTAGGTTTATGCAGACAAACACGTTCCTGCCTGCTCATTTTCCATAGGAACAAAGCTCTTGGTTGGTATCTTAAAACCAATGGTCTACGTGCCCAAGTAGTTTGATGCCATTACTTCTAACTAGGGAGTCTGTTCCTATCATCAGTTGAGCCGACACAGCGTGGTCAACATAGAAACCCTGTTTCTTGCCTTCAAGTCTCATCACGCCTTTGAGATTGGCTTCGGGGCTTGCTCCCATGCCATGGGCGCAACGGCGCCAACGAGCATAGGCGCCACACCAGTCTCTCTTGCGTCCTGGCCGATCATGTTCGTGGGGAAGCCGAGCTCAAATTCTTTGACGCTTTCCAGCTTGGCAATTTGTTCATCGGTCAAGTGAATGCTGAGGGCCGTGATGTTGTCCTTCAAGTGCTCGACCTTCCTACCGCCAATCATGGGGAAGACGTGCCTCGTCTTCTGCAGCACGTACGCGAGCGCGATCGCCTGGACGGACTCGGTGCCATGCTCCGTAGCCACCTCCTCGAGCGCCTCGCTGACCCGACGCTCAATGTCCGTCTGCTCGGCGCCAAAAAGCTACGCAAGCCCTCACCAGCCTTGGCTCGCGCCTCGATCTGCTTCTTGCTTTGGAACTTGCCGCCGCCCAGGACGTCCCACGGGCAGAGGGCCATGCCAAAGTGGTGGGCCATGGGGATGATGTCGCGCTCAAAGTCGCGCAGCAGCACATTCCACCGGCCCTGGTAGATGGAGAAGGGCGTCTTGCCGTGGGCGCGCGCGTACGTGTTGGCGGACGACTCGACCCAGGCCGGCGTGTCCGAGGCGCCGAGGTAGAGGACCTTGCCCTGCTCGACGAGGATGTGCAGCGAGTCCATGAGCTCCTCGATCGACGTCGTCCAGTCCCACCAGTGCACGTACAGCAGGTCGATGTAATCTGTCTGCAGCTTGCGCAGCGAGGCGCACCGACATGTGCAGCGACTTCTTGTGGTTGCCGCTAAAGTTGACCGTCTTGCCCTTGCCGAGCGCCCAAGAGCGGTAGTCGGTGGTGAACTTGGTGGCGATGAACATGAGGTCGCGGTTGTCGCGCTCCTTCACCCAGGAGCCGATGAACGTTTCTGAGTCCTCGTTCTGGTAGTTGTTGGCTGTGTCGATGAAGTTGCCGCCGGCATCGTGGAAGGCGTCAAGGAGCTTGAAGGACTGCTCCTTGTCCATGGAGCCCATGTTTTCGCTCCATGCCTCGCCGATCGACATGGCACCGAGGCAGAGGGGGGAAACGCGGACGCCGGCCGTGCTCGAGAGGACGCGGTAGCGACCGAGCTCGGTCGTGGGCTCCGGGGCGGGCTGGAACATGCTCGTCATGATGAGTGAGGGAGGCAGATGTTATAGCTATTGGAGCTGTAGTGCAGTGTAGAGTGTCGCAATCGAAGATGAATGTCGACTTTCGGTGCACAAAGGCTGATGGGCAGGAAGCGTACCTCGCCAGGTATTTATACACCAACTTGCATCGTCATATTGCGAGCCGTCACGAAATCTGTTTCTAGGCGGAGTGAGGAGAGGCTCATGGTGACGTTGTCTAAGCTCCGAAAGTCGATCATGGTGCTTTAGCGTATCGCCGAGATCTCTGCCCATCATATGCAATGGTGCACGCGTAAACTGCCGTAGGCCCCATGCAGGCATGCTTGTCTTGGTGAGGAGGCGGTAGGTAGTAAGCCCCCCGCATCAAACTTAATAATCTCTTCCCACACATGCCTCAATTTGTGGTGTTTGGTTTTAGCTCCGTCTAACTCCGGGCCACGCTCCCCCAAAAGACAGACGATTAACTCATCTGGGGAGGGAGATACACAGTCTTAACCCCCCCATACGATTTGATTTGCGATTGTCGTGCACAAGCCGGAGGGCCATTTCTGTGGGCGACCAATAGCCACCGCAACCGCAACCTTGTCACTCCGTCCCAGTGGCTGTTTCCCGAACAGTGGTGACGCGGTACCTCTATGCAGACGGCTTACAACATGCACGGATTCTGGCATCGACAAAACGCACACCAAGTGGCCAGCGCTAGTTGGCTGTATGCATTATGAACCACCAGAAAGACTTGACATCATTTGAGACGGCTTGGTTGAATGGTGGCTCCAGCCCCCCCCCATGCATGTTGTAAGGCATGTGCATACACGCTCCTTGAGCATTGGTCTTTTTCAAGCCTTGATCAAGGTCGCTTAATCATGGATGTGCATGCGAAGAAAATGGAAATCGACCATGTTCTGTTTAGTGATCATCGAACGGATAGACGCCACCAGTGTTCTTCTGGCTTGACTGTACCTCATACACCTGAGACTGGGCTTTGAACAAGAGCCAGTTTCGCATGAAGTGGAGGCCTGGCATTTGGGAGACTCTTGTCAACAAAGCCAGCTGCATGGTAGAATGGCTTGCACCTTGGAGCGTCGTTTAAGAGAGTTGTACCGCGCTTTGGTCAGACCTCGTCCTGGAATTTGAGAAATGAGAAAGATCGAAATAGTCACTACACAGATGCTTCGACTTGCGACGCTGCTCATTTCTCATTGGAAACTTCCAGCATGCAGTAGAACTCTTGCTTCGCTAGGAAGGAATAATTTTTGGATGAAACAGAAAGTTTGGGATACGACAGAGCCATTGATGTGCTGTCATCGCCAGCGTCTGGGCATCACGCTCACGTTCTGGAACAAGGCTGAAGCAACTTGTCTGCGCTCAGAGACACACGCATTCATGCAATAGAGCACCACATGCTCGATGATACAGGGAAAGAAACACATATAAGCACAAGTAATAGAACTAACAAGTCCAACTTATGACTACCTACTTATGGGGTATTGCCACTACCACCTTCGACATGTATCGATTTGCACCCTATCCAGCCTCAAAACGCCGTACGATGGCGGAGACAGGCCCGACACTTGTAGAGAGCAGAAAATCCGAAGACGACGGTGCTTCAATGAACAGCATCGATAGTCTTATGAAGCGCATCGCCTTGTTGCCTCACGAACTCAAGGCTCAAATCATTTGTGAGGCGTTATGTGAGGAGCGCTGTATCTTCACCCTTCTACCCAAACCACATTGCTGTCTCTGCTCGGATGGTAAGAGCGCCGCGATGACACCTCACATCGAGGTTTATACCAAAGGACACCTCGGCAAACGCGGGACAATTACCATCGGAAAAGACCACGCCCATTTTTCGGTGAATGTCATCCCGTATGACTTTGATCGCAGGCCTTGTAATAACCTGCTTCGCCGCTCCTTCCCAGCTGCATACTTGCATGGGCTTCAACAAGCTGGTCGCAGGGCTATGCACGCTTTTCGGTCCATGGCGCCCTACGAACATGGCTTCAGTGAAGAACAACTCGACGAATGGATGCGAAAGCTCAAACCAATATGGATTGACGAAGGGTTGGTGAAGTATCTTCCTCTCAAGGCAGGCTCTGGGATTTTTGGCAAGAACAACCGTGTTGCCCATAATGCCACCGCCATGTCTGTAGATGGCTCTGAAGGCGGCCTCATTTACAACCGATTTCGTCACCTACTACTAGGCAACAAACTGCACGATCAAAATCCTGATTTCAAGAGCATGTGGGAACTGTGTCGCCTGCGCTACAAGATTTCGTTTCCATTTCACCGATTCTTGTGGTTCCCCTTTGAGTATCGGGAACACATGATACACGAGCACCGAGCAGCGGTCTTGCAGCCCGACTGGGCCGCTCTGGGCCGGAACTTGGAAACTTTAACGTTGGACCTACGGTGGAAGCAAGCCTTTACCAAACAAGCCGTATTCGAGGCTGCCAAGGTCATGAGTGCCAACCTTCAGCTCCGACGTCTTTTGCTCCTGGGATTACGGGCCGAAAAGAGACAAAAGCTCGTCCGGAAGACTCTAAAAGGGACCCCTGCGAACGAGACAATGTTTTCGTCTTCGGAGCACCAGACGATCGAAGATCTAGAGGAAGTTGAGTCCTTCGGCAACTTCAAAAACTG
Source organism: Verticillium longisporum (assembly GCA_019188255.1). Taxonomy (NCBI): domain Eukaryota; kingdom Fungi; phylum Ascomycota; class Sordariomycetes; order Glomerellales; family Plectosphaerellaceae; genus Verticillium; species Verticillium longisporum. Next base: position 4,287,668 of record JAETXT010000003.1, on the reverse strand, counting down.
GGTTGCAGCGTTTCGAGGAGCACTAAGGCCTGGGGGGGAGCTGGTGTTCGTCGACAACTTGGCGTGACCAAAATAGCAGAGCGATGGGATCCAGGGTCTCGTACGTGGACGAGACATACGTTTCACGTTTGTAGATATCAAACTCACTCTCTGCTGACTATTGATGAGATGGGAATACTACACTACACATGTTTTGGGCGAATCCTTTTCAAGTCGTCAGAGCTGCTCAAACTGGATGGCTTTGACGTGACGAGGGCAAACAACAGGAATTATGATGTTCATCAACTGAGATAGACGAAATGCCTCTTGAAAGCGTAGATTCGATCCTGAGCCGTACCACAGCCGTCGAGACCGAGTCGTGTCAAATCTCTGACCGTCCGGACAACCCCAACACCAGCCCGCGCAGCTCCGTCAAGTGCATCATGTACGCCGGCCTCAAACGTCCCTCATCCACCCATAGCCTTCCTCGTGCTCTCGGGCATCTTGTCCAGCGGCAAATACGTACCCTTTGTCTCCCCCGCCACCTCGACAGGCTGCGCGTCCGACAGCACGAACAGCATGCGCACGGGCTCGTCGCCCGCCGTCTTCCAGCCGTGCATGACGCCGCGCTGGATGACGACCTCGCCCGGGCCGAAGACGCGCGAGGCACCGTCGTCGAGGAAGTACTCGATCTTGCCTTGCAGGACGACGCCGTAGTCGAGCGACGAGGTGCGGTGCATGAAGGGGATGTTGCCAGGCGCAAAGTCGACGATGCGACAGACTGTACCGCCCGACTTGTGGAGCGTGTTCATGCTAGGGACATTGTTGGCGTAGTGCTCCTTGAGATCGACCTCGTCATTAAGGTTGGCTGGAAAAGTGGTCGTCGTGTGAAGGTGCCAGAGGGTGGTCTGAGGAATTTTGTTGTCGGGCTCGGCTTCGAGAGGTTGAAATTTGAAGACTGACTTGCCCGTTTCGGGGTCGTGTGATGTGAGGTGGTATACCGGAGGTGGAAGAGTAGTGGCCCTTTGGTTGCTGTCTGCCATGATGTAAGTTCCGTTTCGTAAGATTATCCAATTTGGCTGGAAAGGTATGGTGAAAGGAAGAGCAGCGGATTCAACGACGAGGCAGTTCAAGTACTCGAGGCCACGTTCTTATAGAATGTGTCCTCTGCAAGTGAGACGCTGACTCAAAGCCACCCCTCAACGCACCTTGAGGTATGAGGTGAGCTGACGTCTCACGCCGTCTCGCATTCGACCACGCGTCAGACAGAGTTGCCGTCTATACCCCGCAGAGGTGTCGATCAATCAATACGGATTGTTTTCGACCAAAGGAAACATCAGCCGATGCCATTGCCCGGCTTACTCGTTCACCTGGCCTGTGCGGGTTCGACCAAAAGTCCCAGAGCCTTGATCCCGACACCAAGCGTGGTATGCCACACCAATGCTGATCCGAAGACATCCGAGCCCCTTACTCGAGAGACCAATCACAAATTGATTAACTACCCTAATAAGCTCACGTTATACTTGTGATGCAACGGAATCAAGCTTTGCAGTTTTGGAGGGTCGGCCTCCTCTCCTCACCTCATAAGGGTCCATAACGAATGCGCTACAGGGGTCAGAGTCGTCGTGCATTTCCCGCATATCGAAACTATCTTTCATCCCTGCCGAAGAAGCCTCGGATATACGAGGACGGTTATTTGCTCGGCCCTTGTTGGTTATTTGCTCTGCCTAATAGGGGGAAAGCCACAATAGACAGGGGGAAAGCCACGAACATAGCTCCACTACTAAAATTAGCTATAGCGTCGATATACCTATCCTTTTCTCTTATATACTCGAGTTACTCGATAGAATAGCGAAGTAGGCGAGTTGCTTAATGGCTATTAATAGCCTTTAATAGCCTTAATATAGCTAATACTAATTTCTTTATATTATAAATTAGGATATTAGAAAGATTATAGTAAACGTAGAATTAGGCTTAATTAGCTATTTAGAACCCTCCCTATTGCTAGCGATAGCTACTATAATCTCTAGAGGCCCCTAGAGTAAATAGCCCGGGCTGCTTACTCTAGAATTACTATTACGTCTATTACTAGAACTATAGCACGCCCTAGGGTAGCTACGTAATAGTAGCTATTAGTAGTAGCTATAGTCGTAGAGAGGTACTATGCATCTACTCCTTAGCTAAGAGACGTTGCATAGCCTCCTATTAGCGAGACGACTCTATAAGAGACTCGAGTATATAAGAGAAAAGGATAGGTATATCGATGCTATAGCTAATTTTAGTAATAGAGCTATATTCGTGGCTTTCCCCTTATCTATTATAGCTTCCCCCCTATTAGGCAGAGTAAATAACTAATAAGGGCCGAGCAAATAACCGTCCTCCGGATATACTTGATATTTAGGGAGACGAGCTGTGCTTAATTGCTGAATAGCCTGAATCGAGATGGTCTATTCAAGTTCTCCCTTTCATCGCCTTGACGACGTTGAGTTAATCCCTCGGGCATCCCACGCGCTTCGAGCCGGTCGAAATGGCCCTGTGAGGTAGTTTTTGTAAGGTTGTTCAGAGAGGAGCCTCAGCTTACCAGGGTTACCACCCTACCAGCAAACTATCCTAGCTCCGCGCAATACTCTAGCTCATCTTTGTTTCAAGCTCATGCGACCATGTGAGGATGTGACTTCAAGGCTGATTCATCCACATGCTCCATGGCATTACAGTCAATAATGATGGTGATTACCAACCCTCCGATTTTGCTTCGAAGCACTTCACCTGTACCGTTGGGGGTTTCCCCGGTTCGATCATGTTACTTTTTATGCTGCTGCCATTGTAGAACTTCTAGTTCGTCCACTCGAAAATTAGACTCGTCTTGCAAGAGTTGGGGATCTGGGTGCATTTATTTCCCCTAACGCTTCAAATTCGGAACAAACCTCCAACGAACAACCCGGCCGTGATTCGTTTGGTCTTCTCTTAATGAGGTAGAGTGGGCTTTGTGCTCATGTTCACAGTGATGAAATGATGATTGCGAATGCGGGCTCTCAGTAATGTGGACGACCCGTAGAGGGCCATGCAAGAGATGTGCGATCCGATTACTTTCGTTTGCCAAACCTTGGCGGCAATGTCTTGCGGTACTTGGTCTGTCCTCATAGTCAGACCATATTGCCCTTTTGTGAACGTGAATTTTCCATTCTACTCGTATAATCAATAAAAATCTTGACTTCAGATGAGGACATTAGTCTATGCGTCACCGGATACCTCAGAGTAGGTATTGTCAAATTTGAAGTGAAAGAAAGACACGGTGCTAGGTTTGCAAGGCTCTGAATACTATCAGTATCGTATGCGTCATGTCGTCATAAACTTTATGCTCTAAACGGCCGTGTGTGTACCGCTCAGCAGCCCACACAAATTAGGAGCGTCTTCCTGTCACGTTCTCCCACTTGATGCCCTCATGCCCCTCAGACTGCAGCTCACCCTTGGATACCCTATCCCACCACTCTCCCAGCTTCACCACCTTGCCCTCGCGTCGTGCCTCCTCCGCAGCAAACACTACGAGATGGCTCATGATCGCCTCGCCCAGCGAGCACCCGATGAACTCATCCTGAGCCGTCCGCACCTCCATGCCCTCATTCTTGACTCCCTGCACAGCTAGCACAAACTGACGTGCCAGACCCATATCGCCACCACCGTGGCCGCTCAACTCCATCTTGGGGTTATAGACAGTCCTCTGCCCCGTACTAAAGTCTTCGACTGTGATGGTCCTTGAGACGCCTAAGATCTCTCCGTTGGTGACATAAATGTGCGAGTAGCGCTCACAATTCTTCTTCGTTGTGGCGACCATGTGCAGCGTCGCCTGCTTGGCAAACCGCGGCGGCGCTCCTTCGATAGAAGGCTCGTCGTCCCATGTGAGCGTGACAAATTGATCATCGCAGACGTCGTTGTCTGACTCGTAGACGCATCGGCCAAACCAGGGACGGGCCGCGACCTCACGATCTGGTGTGGCAGCGCTGTAGTCCTCGCCAAGTTTCGTGGCAAGGGCCTCCTTCGCTTGCGCCAGATCGGGCATGTCTTCAATCTCAGGTAGAACGATCTTGACGGGCCAGCTGCGGTTTCCCGTTTCGAGACTAGCTAGCTCGGGTCCGAGATAGATCTTCTTGGCGGAGAACTTGCAGCCATCGTCGGCGAGTGGACAGGTCATGCAATTTGTGGCATTTCCAGCGGCTGTGGGCTTGCGAGCCTTTCGATAGGTGGTCAAGGCGCCCGTTGATGATACAGAAACGGGCACGTGAAAGGGATGGGCACTGCCAGACTTGTAGGGAGCAGCGAGCAACCAGAGGAGAAGGTCAACGTCATGACAGCTCTTTGTGAGGAGGGAAGGGGCTGTGGTTGCCTCGCGTCGCCAGTTGCCACGGACGTACGAATGGGCAAAGTGCCACCAACCCACTGGCTCCGTGTGCTCAATGCTAACGATATCGCCGATAGCACGGTCTGAAAGAAGCAGGCGGCGTAGAAGCATGTTGTGGGGGCTGTAGCGGAGGACATGGCCAACAGAAAAGAGGGCGGAGGGCTTCAGGGCGCGATGTATATCTAGACAATCTTTGAGGGTTGTTACAAGTGGCTTCTCGCAAAGAGTGTGAAGGCCAAGGGGGGCCAGTGCCATGATGACTTCGCGGTGCATCTCATCTAGAACGCAAATGAGGACACCGTCAACACCAGGAGGGACTGAATCGCCGGCAGAAGCAGCGGCTCGGCGGGCGGTTTCGTATGTCAGGAAAGCATTCCAGTCAGGAAAGGACTGGCCTTCTTGAGGGGCGCCATCTGCACCCCAGATGAAGTCGCGCCCAAATTCGGTGCGCTTGTAGGGTATAGGCTCAGCAACAGCTGCGATGATGCCTTCGGTCTCGTCCGTGATAGCGCCGGCGTAGGCATAGCCACGAGAACCGGCACCAATGACGAGGAAACGAGATGGCGACATGGTAATGGGGCACGCCGAGAGTAACAGCCAGGAAAGATTATGGTGGTACTGCTCGGCCAAAGCTGTTCACAGGATGTCTTCCTTTTTATGACGGCAGAGATGATCGATCCTAGGACGGATTGAGGCGGTCAAATTCAGATGTAACGTTGCGTAGGTCGTGCGCAGCTGGGTGGTGGCTGCATGTAAGTGACCATCAGGCTGCGAATGATGAGTTGGAGATGTCGTTCTGCATATGGGTGCTCAAGTGGACGACGAGTGTCTGGGTTGAGCAGCTCAATATGAGCTCCTTGGTCCTGTTCGTGTCGAGGACAAGGAGGCGGGGCGTTTGGCAGCCGTTGACAGCTGGAGATCTTCCTAATAACCAATGACAGAGTGCCCATTACCGACGCGGTGAAAGGCTCGGTGAGGTTGCGGACCAGCGGTCAAAATGGGGACGGGGAAAGGCTCGAGAAGAATCGGTCGAGATGATGATGTAAGTTGTTGCTGTGGAACGCTCTCAACTCCACCTCGCTGCAGCTCAGGTATTAACCACAGTTAGTCGAAGCACCTCAACCTTTGCGAGGCAGTCCATTGACATCGATCTTTAACACACAATGGACTACCTCCGCTCTCGTGCCACGCCAGCCAAAGCTGTACCTCAACAGGCAGCTTCGGATGGACCTCTCGTATGGATTGACTGCGAGGTAAGTTTCTACACCCATCAAACCATGCAGCAAGAATGGTAACCTGACCTTGCCAGATGACGGGCCTTGACCCTGACACGGAGGAGATCCTCGAGATCCACTGCATCATCACGACAGGCAACCTCGAGCCCCTCGACGGCCCCGGCTGGGGTGTCGTCGTCCACCAGCCGGCGTCGCGCCTCGACCAAATGGGCGAGTGGTGCACTGACATGCACGCCAAGACGGGCCTCACGGAGGCAGTCCTTGCCTCGACGACGACTCCTCAGCAGGCGGCGGAGGGCCTGCTGGCGCACATCAGAAAGTATGTGCCGACGCCGAAGGTGGGCCTGCTCGCAGGCAACACGGTGCATGCGGATCGAGGCTTTCTGGCCAAACAACCGTACACGCCCATTGTCGAGCATTTACATCATCGGATCGTAGATGTCAGCAGTCTCAAGGAGGCAGCGAAGCGATGGTGTCCGAGGGAGATAGTCGAGGGGGCGCCGGCCAAGACGGGGACGCATCGCGGAAGGGAGGACATCGAAGAAAGTATCGCCGAGGCACGATACTATCGTGAAGTCATCTTCGGCGCCACGTGGAGTCAGGGCCGGGAGACTTTGGCTGCGGAGCCGACAAGCGACGATGAACAGTGGGCGAACAACTTGATGTAGCTAGCTGGCTTGCTTGTGTAAACAACCCGTGGTAACTGCAGGCTGCTGAGGGGTGATCCGTAGACGAAGTGGCATTCATTGACTCAGGACTAGCCAGTCAGGCGGCGTACTGTAGCATCGTGGAGCCTACCCCGGATGTGCCTCGCTCGCCATTGTAGACTCATGTCGATAGAGAAGTCTGGCAGTGCTTCAATTCAATGAAGCTGCAAGCAAGAAAAATTAATGTCGATTAAATCTCGGCGCATTGTTCGCCAGAATCCTCGATTTCAGCAATGGCAGCCACCCCTGGACGCTTCTTTCCGCGCGCGCAAATGATATCACCTGTGGCAACTACGAGCGATGCAGCAGCTGGAGGCGAACCCCACCATCAGCGACAGCTTCTGGTGTAGCGCCTCAGCCAGACCCAATGCTACCCCCAGCCCAAATCTCCCTCTTCCAACTTTCGTCCCAACAACCTCCCCTCCACCGTTTCTTCCTCCTTCTCCATCCCAGATTTTTGCTTCGAATTGCAATCCACCATGAGCGTTCAGACCGTCGAATTCAAGCCCTTCCAGGACCAGAAGCCCGGCACGTACGTTGACTCTCATCTCCTGGAATCTGAATCATGCCACCGACCCCTCCATCCACCCCAGGTCCCGAATTACCCCGCCATTGCATCACTACTGCTTGAGAGCTCTTCTGAGCTCCCCTCCCCATCAAGCCCTATCCGTCTTGCGACGCGTTTTCAAGCTCCCCTGGCAAGTTACTGACATGCATTTAGCTCGGGTCTTCGCAAGAAGGTCACCGTCTTCCAGCAAGCCCACTACAGCGAGGCCTTCGTCGCCAGCATCCTCCTCTCCATCCCCGAGGGCGTTGAGGGGTCTTTCCTCGTTATTGGTGGTGATGGCCGCTACTGGAACCCCGAGGTCTGCCAGCTGATCGCAAAGATTGGTGCCGCCTATGGCGTCAAAAACTCCTCATCGGCCAGAACGGCATCCTGTCCACGCCTGCTGCCAGTCACATCATTCGCAAGCGTCAGGCCACGGGCGGTATCCTGCTGACAGCCAGCCACAACCCCGGCGGTACGTCCCCTGTATCTTCTACCTCTGCCGACCAAGACTAATTGTGCTTCTTCAGGCCCCAAGAACGATTTCGGTATCAAGTACAACCTTGCCAACGGTGGCCCCGCTCCCGAATCCGTCACCAACAAGATCTACGAAACCTCGAAGACCCTGACCTCCTATAAGATCGCCGACGTTCCTGATGTTGACCTTTCCACCATCGGTACCCAGACCATCGGCAATCTCGAAGTCGAAATCATCGACAGCACCGCCGACTACACCCAGATGCTCAAGGAGATCTTCGACTTTGACCTCATCAAGAAGTTCTTCTCCACCCACCCCGACTTCAAGGTTCTCTTTGACGGTCTTCACGGTGTCACCGGCCCCTATGGCATCGACATCTTCCAGAAGGCGCTTGGCCTTGGGGGCGCCACGCAAAACTGCATTCCTTCTCCCGACTTCAACGGTGGCCACCCTGATCCCAACCTGACCTACGCCCACTCGCTCGTCGAGGTCGTCGACAAGCACAACATCCCCTTCGGCGCCGCCTCTGATGGTGATGGTGATCGCAACATGATCTACGGCGCCAACGCCTTCGTCTCCCCTGGCGATTCTCTTGCCATCATTGCGCACCACGCCCACCTCATTCCTTACTTCAAGAAGAACGGCGTTTTTGGTCTCGCTCGCTCCATGCCCACTTCTGGCGCCGTTGACCTCGTGGCGAAGAAGCAAGGTCTCAACTGCTACGAGGTGCCCACCGGCTGGAAGTTCTTCTGCGCCCTGTTTGACTCGGACAAGCTGTCGATTTGCGGCGAGGAGAGCTTTGGCACTGGCAGCAACCACATTCGCGAGAAGGATGGCCTGTGGGCCGTGGTGGCCTGGCTGAACGTCATCGCTGGTATCGGTGTTCAGAACCCGGGTGTCACCCCTTCCATCAAGCAGATCCAGAAGGACTTCTGGACTGAATACGGCCGTACCTTCTTCACCCGGTACGACTACGAGGATGTCGACTCGGACGGCGCTGCCAAGGTCGTCGGCACCCTCAAGGAGCTCGTCGACAAGCCCGACTTTATCGGCAGCAAGATTGGCGACCGTGAGGTCACCGAGGCCGGCAACTTCTCCTACACTGACCTCGATGGCTCTGTGTCTTCTGGACAGGGTCTCTACGCCAAGTTCTCGTCTGGCAGCCGCATCGTCGTGCGCCTGTCCGGCACCGGCTCGTCTGGCGCCACCATCCGCCTGTACATCGAGCAGTACAGTAACGACCCCAGCACCTACGACCAGGATGCCCAGGACTTCCTGAAGCCCGAGATCAAGTTCGCCACTGAGCTGCTCAAGTTCAAAGAGTACGTCGGCCGTGACGAGCCTGATGTCAAGACCTAAATGGAGGCATAACGAAACGAGATGACTTGCGCGTGACGAAACGGGGAGGGATCATGGGTACGAAATAATGCTAGGCCAACATTGAGCATGCGTGTTTTTTTTTGCATCACGTTCTTTCATATCTCATATCGTCTTTTGACTGTGATTCGATGGTAAAAATGTGGTTGCAGTCCAAGTGTGGGGGAAGAATGTTCAAATTGGTATGCTATTTGTGCGCTACTATCGGCCTTGTGATGCTACGCAGAGTAAGCAGAGAGGTATCTCGTCATGAATCGTCAATCTCGTAAAACATTTTCTCGTTAGTCGTCAATCGAATTGTGCATGCGTCCGCCTCATTACCGTCTCCCCCCCATTGCTACGCGCAAGAGTCAATTCGTCGAGCCGCAATGCTGGGCTGGTTCGTCGTCCCCAAGATCGCAAACGATGACTAGGAGCCACCCTTATCATTCTCTCTCTCTCTTTCTCATCCGAGTCGGGACAGTGCCTCAACAGCTATCGTCTCCCTCCTCGACAGTCGCCTTGTACGATGAGGGTGCCGCCGTGACGGCAGGCGGCCTTCGGGGGTGGAACAAGTCGCGAAAGTGCGCAGCGGCCGCAGTCTCGACAAAGTAGAGCTCGAAGGCGCCGGCGGGGCCGGGTCGTTGGTTATGGGACCGGTAGCGGGAGCAGAAGACGTAGATGTGGATATCACGGAGCCAGAGGCGGTGGGCGGACTTGCGGTGGAGCCATGTGGGGGAGGATGACTGATGGGTTACTGCGATCGCGCGGCTGGTCAGTCTCTGTACGGCTGAGGAAAGGCAAAGAAAAGAGGAATAGATAAATGGATGGTAGAATCAGGCCTTGGTATTGGTGGGAGCAAACAATGACAGGTAGGGGTCTTGCATACCGAAAGCCGTCCACACGGGGCAGCGGCGAAGCTCGCCTTCCCAAACAGCGGCATGAAGACGGATCCCCTTGGTTTCGACATCCTCATATACAATCAAGGAATGCTTAAAGCCGTCGTCTATTATCTGGCTGCCATGCTATTAACACGATGATCCTTACTTCGTAAAGGGGGAGGGAGACGTACGCCTGGAAAAGTCGGCGTTCACTTGACAGCTTGTATTCCTTGGGGCTGATCTGGATAGTCAAGGCGTTCCGGGCCTTCAGCGACATGAACGTGCAATGGAACAGGATCATTTCTGTATGTTTAGCATTTGGTCTCGTGCTTTCAGGAAAAGACAAGCTGACTTACCCTCCCATGTCTTGAAGACCAGCGTTGCCCACGCTCTGGCGCACTGCGCAGTGGCACTCCATCTTCGCAATTGTAGGGCACCACCCTCGCGGCTGATGCAGAGCTCATGAGCTCCACGGAGAGCGTACCAGGGCGCACCGTTTTGAAATGATCGGAGGAGTAGGTATGAGCCCTGATCCAGTGGACTGATGTATACCATCAGGGCTAAGCGGTCATTATCAAATGGGCGCCTGAAGAGGATCTTTGGGTCTCGCGGTATGGCAAGATGACGCCCCCACGGCGTATGTGGGCCCCAAGAAGTAGACGATTTGGCTTGCTTGAGGGCCGTCCGAGACGAAAGGGGGATGGAAAAGATCTGCTCGGCCCAGTGGCCATTCTGTGACGCTTTTAGGATCCGTCGAAGGTGGCAACGATCAGCATGACGAACCGGTTCTTGGGCCACGGGTATAGTCAGGGCCATGACTTCTCGACGGACGACAGGGCCTGCCTGGTTTGCAGGTGGCACTTTTGCTGGTGAGCCTTCTTCACGATCGCATGATGATGCCGGAAACGTACGTATGCCGCGGAGTTCTCGAAACCTCATGATTCGGTTGTTGAGCGCGTCGAGCGCATCGAAGTCAAAGTTTTTCGACCTGCATGGTCAGCTGGAAGCCCAATAGCGATAGGACATACTTACTGAGTCAAAAGCCGCCGGACCATGGTAAGGAAGTGATTGTACACCACGAATCGTTGAGGTAGGGGCAGCCCCTCCACCTCGTCCTTCATTTTATTGTACATCCTGCGCCACCGAATTTCCTTACGAACAGTCTTATCCTCGTAGTACATGGTCATATCTCTGAGTGTGCGGGACAGACATGGCAGGACGAGGTTGAGGTAGTTGAGCGTCATAGGCACGCGGAAAATATGGACGTGACCGCGGTCAGCAAGATCTCGCAGTATGCGGGCACAACCACGGGTTTCTTCAATGACTGCTATCATATGTGGGTGAAAATTCTCGGGCAAAGCAAGGCGAAGGCCCTCGAGACGGATGGCAACTATATCAGCGCGTTCGGCTTCAATACAACAGCCCTGAAGGAGGTGAACATCGGCCTGGCCGGCACGCTCCATGGCGAGCGTCGGCATTGTGGAGGGGAGCGACTTAGTAGTTCATCGCGAGCCTACTCGGAGGGTGGTGGTGGTCGCCGCGACAGATTCAGTGGAGGCCGATTTCCGCGGCTCATGCCTATCAGAAACCTTTTCAGTGTTGATTGAATGGAGCGACTTGCAGTGACTGAGAATCAAAGAGTGAAATAGTAGTTGGTTTTCCTTTGGTGCACTGCTGACGGGAGAGAGGGGATCGCGAGATGCAATTCCAGCGAGAAACTTCACTTCCGACGAAGCAGACAAGAATGAGGCGACTCCGCAAGTATCGGCAGTAGTAATCTGGAAGCCAGCAGAGCGCCCTCGAACGGGTGACCGAGGGCCAAACCCAGCTGCACTTGCGATTCGAAGCTGCAGGCCGCGATTTGACGGACAACTCATGGACCACCACCACGCCACCACCGCCCCCCCATCGAATCGTGCGGTCGAAATACAGGGGAGGGGCACCGGGTGGCCGGTAGTGCTCACCTATGGGTTGTCGATCGCTCGTGCCTTTGTAGCTCAAGGCACGTCGATTTCAGTGATTGATCTGTGCTCGTGGGCCACAATGCCGGACAGCTCCCACTGCCCAGGCCTGTTCACCACAAAGCATTCTCAGTCTCCTGAGATCCGCCCCCGCACGAAACCCCAAGCATGCCATCGATCGGTCACCGCCCCCGTCAGTTTCTGTCATGCAGCACTAAGGCCAAAAAAACCAACTGCAACCAAGTGTTTTTCGGTGCCGATAGACAGCGGCGATGCTTTGGCAGCAAAAGCAAAAGAGAGGAGAACAGGCGTATCGTATACTAACCAAACGAGCTGCGCTGGGTGGCTCGACTTGCGGTGTTGGACGTCCCAGAGGCTGCCACGACAGCCAGCGTATGACCCCTGCGCGCTCATGCCACAGAGGCGGGCCTATCTGGCCCCATTCGGACAGCTCTGTGCAGCGCGCGTTGGCAGCAGAAGGCTGATTCGGAGTTTGCGGGGGCTGTCGTTGCTCTTGCATGATGATGCCGCATATGGGGTGGATCCGTCGGCGGAAGTGCGGTGGTCAATTCAGACCGAGAACAAGGATGGGTTGGGCACCCTCGCTTCTACCGCTGAGCAAGCTCGCGGACCTTTTGGAATGGGGCAATGGGAAGAATGGCGGACGGCGTGCGTGTCCCCGTGCCATATACCCCATCAAATGGTCCCCTCGAACAATATGTCGGACAAGGACGGGTCTGCAAGGTCACAGCACGCAAAGGACGTGAATCATGCTTTGGGCAGTCTCGCGGCAGCTCGCAACCCGGCGTGGGACATGCGACTCGATTGACCGATTTAGTGAGAGCGGTGCAGATAAGGATGATAGCGAGACATGTCAGCCTGATAACTGACGTTGTGAGTCCTGTGGGCTGGCAGCGAATAAAGGGAAATGTCGCGAGGCAGATGGTGTTGTAGCGAGAACAGTGACTCTCAAACGAAAGGAAAAGGCTTTGAAGCGAACGGAACACACTCGGTAGAAGTAGCATGGGACAGCGTCTTCCTTAATAATAAGTCACGGGCGTGGTATTGTCAATTGAGGTAGGAACGACCACATCGCCCCCTGGTGTGACTCAAACGCGAGGCAACCATAGCTCTGGGAAGCAGGCAGCAGCCCTGTCTGTTTTAGAGGCGCAAACAAACCGCCACGGCAAGGCTTGATCCTTGTTGCAAGATCGTGCACCACCACAGGCTACTCGGTCGAGGCAAAGTGGAAAAAGGCAGCGGGATGTGTGCTGAGCCAGTTATTTTCCATACCTACCTAGTTTGACTTGCCCAGTCTAAGGACTGGCCCATCAGCATCCTCATATGCTGATGAGGAGGCCGTGCTCTGCTTCACGCTGGTGTCAAGACCCTGGCCTAGCCCACATCCAAGGCCTTCTACCCGGTTGAATCGATACTTCCAGACTGTCGGTGACTGATGCGTACAAAGATCGGGGGTGATGGAATAGCATCTGGGGACCGCCTTGTCGAAAGTGCCGAAACGCGGGCCGTATGGCTGAGCGAGCCGGCGTCGATCTCATCAGGCCGGATGTGGAGCTAGCAGGCCAAGCATTTTAACATGGCACATCTCGGCCACCACCCACAGGATGGGGCAACGAATAGAGCATCATCATGGAAAGGGCCTTGGTCTGTCATGTTCAGTTCATCAAGTTAGGACGTCAATGCCTCGTCAGCAAGGATCTACCGCGCGATACGCGAGAACTAACTAACAAGCAGCCGTGCCTAACCGAAGGTGCAGCAGAAGCAGACTGCACAACCATCCTGCCCTGCCGCCAGCCCAAAAGACACAAAAGGAAAGATTTCGCCCCTGCCAGCGACCCAAGTCCGTTTCCATCATACAGCCGCGCCGGAGTCCAATAGTACACGATAGAGAGAGAGAGAATGGTGGAGTTCAAAAACTGCGGAAGTCTTAAGCAGACTCGTCGTCCTCAGCCTCGGCCTGGGGCATGTTAGTTTTGCTGTGATGGCCCTGGTTTTAGGTGAGGGATGCCTACGTTGTACGCCGCCTTCTCGTCCTCATAACGCTTCTTATCGGCGACGGCCTTTGCCTCGTAGGGGCCGCGCTGCTTCTCGTTGAGGGCCTTCCAGCGCTCACCGAGGAGCTTACCGACCTGGCCAAAAGAAATGCCGGGGTTCTCCTCACGGACGTTCTCGCGCTGCTCGTTGGCGAAGAACATGTAGGCGGAGAGACCGCGCTTGGGGGCGTTGGGGTCCTTCTTGGCCCTCTTGGCCTTCTTCTCGCCGGCACCACGCTTAGCTGCGGCCTTAGGCATTTTGATGGTTCTACGAGGAGTGGTCAGTGTCATGTTGAGGACGGCTAACACTTGAATGTTGTGCGTGTCAAAGAGCTGTGGTAGGGAGGGTGTGGATAGACGGGCCGAGAGAATCGAACAGGCCAAGTGCACGCAGAGATGCGACAGCTTGTCCGTCAGATTGCCGCCTCAGAGAATTGGGTGGTGGTAGGGTAGGTGTGCTATGTGTGAGAGACAATGGGTCGCAAACGCAATTGCACTCGCAAACGCGTCCCAATACGCGTTTGAAGCTCGAAATCGACAATGTTTGACCTCAACACGTACCTGAGGATTGGTTTGGAATAAGCTGAAAGGGTTGTTGTTGTTGGAGTCTGGACGCGTCAAGCTCTAGTTAGCTTGATCAAGCTCAAGATAGATGCACGCGATGCACTCAAGATGCAATGCGACAAAGCTCGTGAAGCCACAACACAAGGCCCAACTCGACGGAAATTTATCGCATTGAGATGGGACGAGTGATGCAGAATCGGTTGCCAGTGATGCGATGCAACAAATAGTGCTGTTGGTGGTTGTAGTGGTGACGATGGTTCGTAAAGTGGGTGACTTGGGAATTGGTGGAGGATGCGTGGGTGCAGAGGTACTCACGAGGTGTAGGCACGAATTTGCGTGGTGTTGGGATTTGTATGGTGATTTTGCGTGGTAGAGAAGAGAGCAAAAGAGAGAGGAGGCAGAGAGGTGGGAGGCGAGGTGCCTGCGTTTTTACTCGGCGGGGACTTGGGGGAGTGATCCTGCGGGCACCTCCCACCAGGCCTAACCAGAGCCACCAAGACGAGGCAGGCGCACCCGGGTTTCGCTGGGAAGGGGAAGGCACGCGTTGCCCCCTTTCCCGCCTGGTTCCTGGCACCTTGCCTTGGGCTGCCCGCGTGTGTGCGGGTGTGCGTGTGTGCTCCTCTCTCATTGTTTTTGTCCAGGGGCGACCAGTGAGTGACCAGCCACCAGCCATTCACCAGCGGGCAGTAGCCACCATGCCAACTGCTACTGTGCCATACTGGAGTCACAGAACTCCGCCCCAAGTACTGAGTACTGTGTACCTTCGCAGCGCCCGTACCTCCTCAGGGTACATGCCCTTTTCGACCTTGGACCAGCCCATCACTTCCCTTCTGATCCGCCTACCACCTTGCCCGCCCGCCCGCACCTTTTGTTGCCCCCCTCCCCCTTCCTCCCTTCACGCCCACCCAGACACATATCGACGTACATAGCTAGCTAGGCTGTTTCCCACGGCCGGTTGCCCACTGCTCCGACCGGCCCTGCCTTGCAATGCACTCATTACTCTGCAGATGCCACTACCACCTCCTGCTCACAGATTTTTTTTCTTTCTCAGTGAGAAGTATGTGCATCTCACACCGCCTTGTGGCCGAGCTGTCGCAATATCCTACCACTTGAGCCGTACCTAGGTGCTGTAAGTACCTTAGGTATAAACCTACTCTTTGACAGTGGGACAGATGCTCTAAGAACCCTTCTGCACTGCCCAACGTGCCGGGGAGGTCCGTGTGATTGCACGTAGCCCCACAGTACGTCTTTCGAGACATAGGCTCAAATCACCCCACACCATCCAGGTAACCCTTTATTTTCTACGGAATTTCGGACAGTTCGCACACTGTCCAACCCCTCTCCATGCCTCCTCCAGATAGCTGCTACCTCCTATCCCCCCTTCCGCTCCTGTCCACTCATCCGGCGTGCCTTGGATCATCATGCTTTCCAACTCGAAGACTTGGACGCGTCTGCCTCTGCTCAAAACATGACCAAAACACGTAACAGGGACCTTGCGAGATACCTGGAGTAATACGACGCGTCGTCCAGTTTGCTTAAGCTCTCCATCTCCTCCGCGGTCCATAAGATCACGAAAGCCAGAGCCCCTTCGATATGAGATATACTGGAGCACCTTTTGTGGTCAGGCTGGGTCTCCAGACGGAAGATGACAGGATACCCGTCAAGCCCCAACCACAACACAGTGTTTGGCTCCCCCAGTGCTCCGCGACAGGACTAGACACACCTACGCAAACTCTCCCGTTTTGGTAGCTTGTCCTATCACACTCGAGTCACATACATCCCCTGACGACAAGAGTCCACGCTCCCCTGGCCTTGACGTGATTCCCCGAAATAACGACGCTGGACACATGCCTCAGCTGGGCGGCTGTCTCTTGTGGCTGGATCTCCTATCAAAATAGCCTTGATTCGGCAAACCAGACAGCAGCTCCTCGCTAGCCTGGTCGGGCTCGGGACATTGGACATGGAGAGGGTAAGCAACGGCAGCTTGGTACCAGGCATGTTTGCCCCCCCCCCTTCCGTCATACTGCCAAGTCCGCATGGCTTGAGCGACTCGCTTACCCTCCAGCCTCTCCACAGCTTTGCTTAGCTCTCGCAGGACTGGCGTCACTTGTTTGAGCATGAGTCTGGAGACGGCCAGTAGCCGACCTGCTCGCTGTAGTGACTTGGGACCTCTGCACTACGGGAGTCTGGTATATGCACTTTCACACCAACGAGCCTGGTCCAAAAGGAAAAAAAAAAACCCATTGCCTGTCCCTTCGGCGAAGTTTTTTCCCCCTCTCTAATTGACGGATGCTCGCAGGGACCAATCTGCTCCGTTTGTCCCGAGTTGATGCTTGACTTACATCCTGGTACTGACACAATGCGACGCGGGTGTGGACTGCAAAGGTCTAGTGTGCTTAGGTACTTTTACCTTGCATAGGCCTCATGTACCAGTATACGAGATTGCCATGTACCGGTACTTGAGCCAAAGTACCCGCTTCGCTCGACATTTCTTCCGCTGGTCGCCGCCTGCAACCAGCGGTCCAAGGCGATGAGCAAAGCTCCCCCAGCTCAGCCCAATCAAAGTCTGACTTTGGCCGCACGATGCTCGGTTTTCGATCCCTCTGTTTCTACCCTCCTCTTCGCCCTGCCAGTGCGCAAGTGAGGGCGCGTGTGTGCGTGCGTGCGTGCGTGCTGCGGCCAGGTGCCAGCATCCTACACATGTGGGAGCACAAGCGATAGATTTGACCCATCTGGCCATCCCCCGGGCGAGACATGCTCAGCGAGAAGCCGAACGGGGCGTCTAAGCTGCTAGAGGATCTGTGAGCAATTTCACTTGTACCATATTGGCTCGGTCTGATAGTCGTGATACCAGATCCAAGGCCACGTGCAGACTGGTAAGGTGAAGAAGAAAAACGCTGGCAGAAAAGGCTGGTTGGCGCCAGCTCGACCGCATGCCTCGCTGTGCATAGTGGTGCTGAGAGCGAGCATCATTAGAGCGCGAGTTCTCAGAGTAGTGTGCAGGCTCCGTGTTCCGACGAGACCGGCGCTGGTGCTGGTGCTGGCACTCGGCTGGTGCTGATGGACTGTCAGGAGTGCACACCTACACACACCTAGCGTACCTTGCCTACCTACGTACCTTAGGCAGGCAAGTACTCGGGCAAACGAGACAAGACGGTCTCTCGAATACCGTAACGGGTGGTACTTGGTCATGCACGGACAGGTGGCTGGACAGCTTGTACCTCGCGAGTCGCGACTGGTGACGGGGATGGAGAGTGAGGAGTGATGCGTGCACGCGCCTAGACCGCAGACAGGGCCGGAGGTGTCTGGACTGATGCCGCGCCCAGTGAGGAGCTGTCTCGACCAGTTTTCCCCCTCCTCTTCCTTGGCCTTCCTGGCCCTCCCTTGAGCGCTGGGCCCCAACTCCCTGTTCCACAGTCGAGATTGATGCGGTTGTACCAGCGACTTGTGTGCAGCCCTGTCACCCAAACGAATCCCGCACTGTACCAAAGCCGGCGTCCCTCTCTCCCTCCGTCCGCCACCCGCTATGCGCCCTTTCAAATGCCTGCAGCAACCAATGAAACAGTGCGCAGCGTGACCCAAACTGTCCACCGACCCAATGCCTGCCTTTTTGGCTCCGCCCCGACCGTCGGTTGTCTGGCTGATGCGAGCAGGGCATGGACCGACTGATTTTTGGGGGAGTCTGCGCTCCCCTCCCACTTGCTTGCTGGGCGCCCCAGCTGCTGCACCCATTTACTCTCTCTTTCTGCTGGTCTCACCTAGAGACACACACACGGCACGTGACCGACATCAACACGTCCATCGCACTGCTGACACCCAAAGCAATCTTTTGAATTCATTTTCATTTTCGGACAATTCGACCGAGGAGAGATATTCTGATCCCAAGATGGACGATTTGACCGCCATGGCCAAGGCATATCACGTGATATTCGAGCACCAGCCAGTGGCCCAAGCGTCCTGCGACGCTAAGATCTAACACGTCGGCATCTGCCAAGGATCGCTGTGCTCTGTCTGGTCTGCTATTCGACACCCATCTGCGAATCTTGGGCGAAAGCCCGGGGAAGCGGCCTGTGACGAGACCACATTCTAGCGGATGACCCGCATGGGCGGCATACATCTTCACTTCATGCAGGGTCTGGAAGCCCGCGACGAACAACTGGTCCTTGTCAGTCTCGATGGGTCGGTTCCGATGGGGGAGCCTCAGATGTGTTTCCGCCACAGTCACCTGCAACTTTGTCCATTTTCTGACTGACAGTGCGTTTCGTCGTTGTTGTTCATTCATCGTAGCTCATGACACGTAAAACTATCATCGTCCACCCCTCACACATGTAAAGAGATCGGGCCACGGCGTGCACAGGGACACAAACACAGGTCCTCACATCTCCTCCCCCTCGGGATCGAGCACCATCCACCTCAACCCCTCGTCGCCAACCCAGTCGACCCCGCTCCCGACAACAATCGCGCTTGCCGTGCCCTTCATGACCTTCCACTTCTGCCTGCTCGCCTTGAGCCCGGCCCTGAGCAGCTGTGTCTCCCGCCTCGCCTCGTCGTCTTCGCCGCCGCTCCCCTTAGGCCCGCTGCCGCCACCTCGCCGCCTCGCCGCCTCCTCGGCGAGACGCAGCACCTCCCGCGCGAGCTCGGCGTTCCGACGCCCTGCGGCCAGGGCCCCGGCGCGCGTCGCGGCCAGGGCGTCGAGCGTGTCGCGCAGGCTCGTGGCGTTGCGGGCGAGCGTCGCCGAGGCGGCGTCGCGGGCGCGGACTGACGGCAGCAGGTCTGACTCTATCGGCGTGGCGCGCGTGCTGCTGTGGACGGCCTGGAGGGTCGGGTTCGCGGTGAGGACGGCGTCTGTGATTGTGTTGCGGAGCAGGTAGGTTGCTTTGGCGGCCGAGGCGGCGGACTGGGCTGCTTCGAGCGATGCTTCGGCCTCGGGGGCTGTGTCTGGCGCAATTGTTTAGCATGAGGTGGATTTCGTGAGCGTGGGAGGAAAGAGGGTGCCGGCGGGCGTGCTACCTGGGATGTATGCTGTTTGGGCTTTGAGGAGGGCGACTTTGAGCTCGAGATCGCCGAGTTGGTCGTAGAGAGTGAGGACTTGTTGCTCATCTGGCGAGAGACGTAGGGGCGGTAGCTCCGATGAGGGAGCGTCTGGTGACGGCGAGTTGGCCTCCATTGTGACAAGTCCTCCAGGTTCGGCCGTGATCTTGAAACCGAGGCCCATCAATTGTAGCTCTCACTTCTCTTCCATCGAAATCAAACGCGTCTCGACACGCGTTAAGTCGATCCTGTGGCTCGTACCCCTCAACAGCCATACGTGGCTGGTGCTGCGTTACACTGATCGCCTGACCACCAATCAATGACCTTAGTCACAAGGCGCGGGATAGACGTCACGCTAGCCTGACGCACGACCAGAGACAAGCATTAGATGGCCGCCTGCGAGCTTGTTATCTCGATATCGGCCGCCCCAAGCTTCGGCCAGGCAGCTCTCACCCCATCTCGAGCTCATTCGGAGGCGCTCAACAGCCGAGCAGTCCGCCAGCATCCTCCAGGGGAACCATAGCAATTTTGAAGCCGACTGTCAAGACCTTGAAGTAACCGACAGCTCGATCATTGCAGACACGCCAGGCTCTCACGCAGCTTCTTGTCGGGAGATGTCTCGCGATGACTACCCAGGTGTTGATAGCCCACACGGGCCAGCGGTTGCAGGTCGTCGACACGACTCAGTTCTCGTCACTCGATGAGTTCAAGAGCTGGGTGGCCCGCCAGACTTCCATACCCTCGCACCAGCTCGTCGCCTTGACGGGACAGGGCAAGACCGTCAAGGTTGCGAGGCTGCACCAGGAGGTTCGACCGGTCCCATCGCTATCTGCTGTGTATTGCGTGACGTGCTGACTATTTTGCTTGTAGGGCGAAGTCTACGTCTATGATCTCCGAGTCACATCAGCCACACCTGGCTCTGCCGAGTCTCTCGTCTCCGAAGTGCCCGCCCCGAAACGATATGCCGTTCCCAAGGCCCCCGACTACATCGACAACAGCCATGACATGGCGGCGTGGCAGACGCTGTGCCGCGAGCGGCAAACTTGGGCGTTGGGCCTCGCTGCTGACGCAGCGCGCATGGAGGAGACGACGCGCGAACGCTACAGCGAGATGGACGTCATGATCAAATGCCTCGACGCAGCCGTCGCCAACCTCGAACTCAGCATCAAGAAGATCGAGCCCCAGTATGCGGAGCTCAAGAAATACGTCAAGCCCGCGTTGGAGGAACATACCCAGCTGGCCAGCAAGTGGGAGCAGTACCTGGATCTCGCGAAGAACGTCCCCATTTCGGCAGCCATGGTCAACTTCATGACGTCCAAGGATGTCAAGAAGAAACAAGCAACGCTGGATGACTTGCTGCAGCTGGACACGGTGAAGAAGGCGGGTTCGCTGGCGGCTACATCGGAGAAGAAGTTTGCGCGGAAAGCCAGCGACCTGGACAAGGCTGTCGACACCATGTACCAAGGGCTGGAACATCTGATTGGCGAGTTCGAAAATCTGGTGAGCCGCTCGGCTTTGTCGCACAGCGAGGAGGCCGGGCAGCTTCTTCAGGACATTGAGGCTGTCGTGGGCAAGATTGATACGGATGCTCAAATTGTCCAAGAGTACGGCCAGCGCGAACTTGCGCAAGCCTCCAAAACGGCACAGAATCAGACGGAACGACTCATCCCAAGTTTGAGGAAACGCGCGGAAGAGATGGACGATATGCTTGTGTATGCCACGTCTGCACGCAACGCCATTGCGGCGGACGCCGTCGACTTCATGCGTACGATCAACGGTATTTCAAACCTACATGGAAACGTCAAGACTCAGTGCCAAAACCTCCGTGAGTCTGATGAGGACATGACAACGTTTGACTACCTTCGGTTGATACACCAATTGCCGTACATGTATTCCTCTTTCGTTGGCGAAGCCATTTGGCGACGAGAGTGGACGGAGAAGGTGAAGACTGACTCTTCAACCTTGGCCAACGAGATGGCACTCTTTCAAGACGAGGAGTCGAAACGTCGGAAAAAGTGGCAGAAGAGTATCGGCAGTACATATGGGCCTGACAGCTTCAGCAATACCATCTTGGGACTAGAGGTGAACCTGCTAGGCGAGGAAGAGGAGTGGCCAGTCATGGCGAAGCCCGACCTAGAGGAGTTTCTCGGGCACCTCAAGCAGCAGCAGACTGAAAGCGCATTACTAGAAGAGGTACAGGAGCTTGTGAACGAGCTCAATGCGCCGACAAAGCAGCAGTCGAAACGCGTCAAGGCTTTCAAGAATGGAAGTGTTCACGAGGCAGCACTGGGCAGGAGTGGCTTGATGATCCGCGGCGATGATGACTTGCTCCGAACGCTGCAAGAAGACAAGATGAAGCTCGAGAACAGGCTCAAGACGGCCGAAAGTAGAGTAAGGCGTCTCGAGGACCTCCTTCACCGAGGTCAGGCAACACGCCCAGGCCTAGGGTCTCTGTTCGGACACGACCGCAACGACTCTACGGCTTCAATCAAGTCGACCCCTATGTCCGAGGAGCGGCGCCATTCGTCGGCGGGTACAGACATACTGCAACAGAGGATACAGCAGCTTGAGACGGATGTGGCCGCCGAAAGGGAACGCTCTACAGTGCTAGAGAAAGACCTCCTCGCCCAGATGACGCAGCACAAGGACACCAAGGGTCAGATGGAGGAGGCCAACATTACGAAGAAGGACCTCCTTGGAAACATGGAGGCACTCAAACGAGAATTTGTCGAGGAGCGTAAGTCGCTCGAAGACGAGATTAAGACCCTGAAAGCCCGCATCGAAGACAACGAAGACGAGATGGAAAACTTTGGCGAGTCCAGGGAGAATGAGAAGGCGACATATGATGGCCGTGTCTCAGCGCTTGGCCAGGATATCGAGAGACTCCGCAAGGAACAGAAGGATGAGACACTGAAGGCTCAAGGCCAAGTCGAATTTCTTCGCAACGAGGCCAGACTACAGCGCGAGCAAAATGAAAGCCTCGAGAAGCAGCTTCAAGCAGCGCTTGACGAGAACAAGACAGTCCTGGCAGAGCTCGACATCTCAAGGGAGTCAAGCGACTCTCAACGCAAGGCACTACGCAGCCTTCATGAGCAGCTTGCTCCGAATGACAGACTCCCCGAAGATATGCTTGATCTGATCGACGCCACGCTGGCGCGGTCAGCTGAAGTTGTCGCCAGACTGCAGTCTTCAGATAACGACAAGGCTGTTCTAAAGTCTAACAATGAGAAAATGCATGAAGAGCTCACGACTCTCAGGGATGAGCTTGCCGAGTCTCAGAAACAAGTGGCTACGAAAGAAGAGTCAGCGATGCACCTTCGAGAAAGCCTGGACGAAGAGAAAGCCAAAGTCAGTGCTCTTGAGAAAGATGCCGCTGGCGCTCGCAGTCAGCTGGACGAACTTCGCGCAAAAATTGCACACGGCGAGACTGGCTCAGAGAGCTTGCGGCAGCAACTGGACGAAGTTGAGCAGAATGCCAGAACCATCAGCGAAGAACTTGCTTCCAAGCAATCACAGGTGGGCAGCCTCGAAGAGGAGCTTCACATGTACCGCGAAAAGCTTCAGGTGTCACAGGGCCATCACTCGGAGCTGACAGGAAGATTCGACGCCCGGACTGACCACACGAAGGACTTGACGCAACGTATTTATGCTCAGAACGATCGAATGTGTCGACTTTTGGAACGGCTTGGCTTCGCTGTTACTCGTGACGAGTCCTCCTCGGCCATGACCTTCACCAAGGTCCCCAGAGCCGAGCGTGGCTCCATGAGCCAGACACAAGTCGCCAATGACTCGTCCGACCCAGGGCAACCATCGATCCGCCGTTCTTCCACGTTCCAGAGCCGCAATCTGGCTGACAGTACCGACCTGGAACTACTGTACTGGATGAACAGTAGCGAGATTGGAGCTGAGCAGAACAAGTACGATGCGTTCATGAATAAGTTGGGCCACTTTGATATGGACCAGTTCGCCGAGACAATTTACCGTCGCGTCAAGGACGTTGAGCACCTGGCACGAAAGCTTCAACGCGATTCTCGTGCTTATCGCGAGAAGGCTCGCTCCTTGCAAAAGGATGCTCACGAGAAGATCGCTTACAAGCACTTCAAAGAGGGTGATCTCGCCCCCTTCCTCCCTACAAGGAACCAAAGCTCCGGAGCTTGGGCTCCCTTCAACGTCGGTTACCCGCATTACTTCCTGCGCGAGCAGGATAACCACCGACTGCGGTCACGAGAGTGGCTCGTGGCGCGCATCTCGCGGATCGAGGAGCGAGTCGTTGACCTCTCCAAGAGCCTCCACAGGCAGCTCCCGGACACGGACTCTTTTAATGACGAAGACGATAATCCGTTTCAGCTGTCCGATGGACTGCGGTGGTACATGATCGACGCTGTTGAGGATAAAGCCGGGGCGCCGTCGACACCTGGCCTCGGCAAGTCGACCATCGCCACGAATAATGTCGAGGCTCGCGCCGACATGCATACCCACGCGCAAGCCAGCGCAAAGGACAAACAACGGGCCACGGGCCACAGCATCGAGGGCGTCAGTAAGGCGCTGTCCAAGAGCTTAGAGAGTCGGCGTAGCAGCACAAATTCGAAGAAAGCCCTACCCCTGGGTGCGGGCGCGCATCTTCTCAAAGGCAACGCTGTTGCGAGCGAGACCAACTCCTTGCGTACGGCGCCAGCGGAGAGTCCGCCTGCGCAGGAGCCGCAGGCGCCAGAGGCCGAGGTACGAAACGATATCGATTCCCTGATGGGGCCCTGAGCACCGCTGATCCAAGGGGTGCAGGCGTCTGGCCCAATACTCGCGCGCGAGACGAGCGGTGTTAGTGAAGCGGCATCGAAGAAGAGTGTGGTGTGGGACCCGCTATGGAGCGTGGGTGTAGCGTTTG
Source organism: Verticillium longisporum (assembly GCA_019188255.1). Lineage (NCBI taxonomy): Eukaryota > Fungi > Ascomycota > Sordariomycetes > Glomerellales > Plectosphaerellaceae > Verticillium > Verticillium longisporum. The sequence continues at coordinate 4,263,597 of JAETXT010000003.1, read as the reverse complement.
AGAGTGGAGGGAAGCCGACATGATGTGGTTTTGCATGGTGCATTGGTCATGATAGACCCGAGACGCCCTATGTGTACATCGTACTTGGGGTCACTCTATGGCATGTAGTACTATTCCTAGCGTTGTTTCTTCTTTCATGTGGAATTTCGGTGCTGGTGGTTGGGCACTGGGCAAGCGACAGAATACAATTTACATTGTATAGAAATTAGTTGCATGTTATTACCTTCTCTGGCTAAGCCTGCGAAACGTGACCGGCTGTCAGAAATAGTCCATCTTGGTGCCATCCAGGAAAATGCCAGCCAAAGATTGTGCCCATGAATGGGTTGTGACACACTTCATGTATTTACATCGTGGCATACGCTGTAGCCGACAAGCGGCGGTAGCATATTGGCCAGCTTCACACGCAAGTCATTTTTGTTTTGAATCAATTGGTATTCGATTAGACGATTGAGTTGAGCAGCACGCCATACCGTCATTGTCAAAGGTTCGTGTTGCCAGTACAGAAATGTAATTTCAGATGAAGGTTGTCTGCAGATGCCTCAGCATGGGGTTCAGAATCGCTAGCATCACGAATGAACATGTCAAGGAACTTTCACCGTGTGTTCTCCAGAGAAGATTGGTAATGAATAGACGCTTTCCATCGAATCCAGCTGTGATTCGAGAAGCCGTCGACTACTCACACAGATATAAAGCATTGTTCACGTGTGCTGGTGACTTGTTGGGAAACACCTACGAGGGCTGTTACCTGCCACAGCTTCTTTGAGCGAAAGGCACGCCTGAATGGCCTGTCCGATTGACGAAGGCGATCACAGATCTACTAAGCATGGGTGCCATATGGCACTGGAGACCCTCAGCTGGGCTACTCAGTCATCCACAGGGAGAAATGCCTTGCATGATTTGCCAGGCTGGCGGAGGGTTTTCCTCCGCGTCGACGCCACCGTTGGCGAGGCCAGCCTAAAGAGAGCCCCTTAAGATGGGTCACTGGACAAGGCCCAGAATCCGGCTTAAAACCCCAAAATGCCTACCATGGAGGAGCTCAGCTGAAGAGTGTGGAATGTTTCAAGCTGTCTTGACTTGGTGCAGAACTACTGCTGACATCGCCGCCACCGTGCCAGAGGCCGCTGTTTGTGTTTCTGAGAAGGAATGGAGTGGAAGTGAAAGGCTGTGGCGCACTGCGGCCACAGTGGCTGTGTCCCAGTTGTCACAAGAGCAGTCTCCTCCTGCCAGCACTTCGTCAGCCATCACTGGTCGCACATTACATGTTGACGAATATCGATGCTTGGAGCTCCTCAATGCCATTCTCTTCGGTTCAGCATTGCCATGGCTATCACTCGGGATCGCATTCCATCATCGGCATCTCCCGCAAAATGCCCGAGATGGGCGAAAAACGCATTCCGCCAAACGCCTCCACAGCTTGGGATAACGCTTCTCGACGCCTCTCCCGCCATCCCCGCACCAGTCGATCGACTTGAACTGAGACTCCTCACAGGCGTTTTCGACATCCTGTGTAGTACGCTACGGGACGCATCTTTAGAGAACATTCGGCACGGGCATGGCACATGTCACCCAAATTTCTCGCGGGACATGCCTCTTGGCACCAATCCCGGCAGGCATGTTTCCAGCTCGCACCGACACCGACTGGAAGGCGAACCCAAGGCGGCCATCGCTGTCATTGTTGCCCGACATTGGTCTTTTCGTCGACGAAGTTACCGGTTCATCCGATCGCTCGGCGAACAATGATACAGTTGTCATCCAGTCCTACAACTTCAGCGCGGAGGAAATCGCTGCGCAAGCTCGAGCCACCAACTGGAGGTCCGGGGACAGGTAGACACAGACACTGAACTACAGGATACAGGCCAAGATTGTTTCGTGTGGATGCGTGTTTCCCTCCCTGCTTCTGCGCCGTCACCCCATCAGTCACAGGTAAATGCCCCCACCAGCCCCTTCACCGTCGCCGAAGCTTCCTTTTGTCACGTTGCTTGTTGGACTTCTAACACGCGCGCGCGCGTGATCCCGACATACAATGATGTCTTGCGCAATGCGGCGCGCAACGGCGCGACATCGAAAAAGCAGAAGCGGGCCTGTATGTCCGGATACCTTTAGGACAATGTACCAGCTAGTGACCGGGGACAGAACCTGGCCGTTGGGTCCTCGGGAAAATTCGATGCCAAACTCGATGGAAGTCCTGGTTCATCCCCATCTCATCCAGTTTTGGGTACCTCTCCCACCCAATGCTCCAGCGCCTGGTATGATTCGACAGTTGGGGGCGAGGACTTTGACCTAATCAGGGGTACGAGAGCTACAACTGGTTCAGATTGGGGATGTCCCTGCATTAGCCCTTACGACCAAGCAGTGCCGAGAGCCCCTAGAAAAAAGACTGTCTCGTGTCCGGACTTGGCGGCCCCCCGACTCGTACGAGGGGTGCCCGGCGACTTGGGCGACACGAGTTGAAGTCTGATGGCAAGACCAGAGAATTCGCTAGAACCCGATCGCGAACCCCATACTGCAGCTCATCAACGGGGCACTACTTGTCGCAAACTCGTCGCCTCTCCAGTACCTCCTACACGTTGTACAGAGTCAGAGCAACCGAACATCGACTGTAGCGCGGGACCCAAGGCAGTGTTACGAGACCTTGCCTGATATCACCTAACGCGAGCTTAACCTTATCCTATGTTTGGTTCACACCACGCGACTGCCCCCAGCGTGTTCATCCATGGTTTCCTTTCTCGAGCCTCAAGCCACATGCCTACTTGCGGTCATGACTGAACATTGTCAGCCTAAGACCCATCTCCGAGTGTTCTCGCCGTTGAAACACTGTCAGCAAACCGAGGCATGAGCCGTCTTGGCCTTCGTCGTCGTTGACACATTTGCGGTAGCTGTTCCCACTTGGTAACAGAGGGGTGGGGGTTCTTGTGGCTCACGTTGACCCTCGTCCAGCTTGGCGCTCCATGCCTTGTCTTACTATCGCAATGCACCAACGATTTGAGGCGTTTCCGGGGGCCAACCGGCTTCCTTGCGTTTCGCGCAACCTGACGCTGTGCGCACCAAAACCCCGGTCGTGGTGGGTTATGCTTATAATTGGTCTCGAGGCAGTCTTGCGTGCCCACCATTTCACTGCGCTCCATCCCGGACGACGCTCGATGGCGTAGCCACTTCGCCCACCCCTGCTCTGATCAGTTGCAGGGCCAGCGCATTGATACATTGTCATCTCCCGCTGGGAATACGGATTATGGGGTCTAGCAACCCAGGTGCTCGCCCGACACTGCTTGGCATGCAGTCCAAATATAATAGAATGATCGCTCTGCTGCCTGCCTTGCGTGCTCGGCTTGTATGCTCTCCTTATCAGTTTTGATCGCTCCAGTCACTCGCTATTTTGCTTCGTTCGTCCATAATGTTTATCAACGCTCCTTCATTTTCACTGCTTGCGACCCTCGCCGTCCTCAGCGAAGTGACTTTCGCCGCACCTGGCAATGTGCAAAAGAGAGAGCTTTCGGCTCGTCAGGATAGCCGGCCGCGTCTCGGCAATGTAGCCTACGGTTCCGAGATTGTTTCGTGCAGCAGCCCTGGCAAGATTGCCCTCACTTTCGATGATGGGCCGGGTACTTTGACGGCCGGCATCGTCGACACCCTCGAGAAGAACAATGTGAAGGGCACCTTTTTCATGGTTGGAAAGAATGGAGGGGATGGACTCACCACCGGGAACTACGACTCGCTCCTCAAGCGCATGCATGCCGGCGGCCACCATCTTGCCAGTCACTCATTCAGCCATCCCAACTTTGACGAGATCGACTACGACCAAAAAGTCCTTGAGCTCGAGAAGAACGAGAAGGCTTTCGCTGACATTCTCGGATTCATCCCAACTTACTTCCGCCCTCCTTACACCGCCTGCAACGAGGAGTGCTACCAGGCCCTTGGGGATATGGACTACCACGTTGTATGTTCTCGTTTTCTGGGACGTGAAATTACGAAAACACTGACCTCGTTTGCAGACCGACTACGACCTCGACACCAAGGACTGGGAGGCCGGCGGCGTCAACGCCAAGGCAAGGTACAGCTCTGCTGTCAAGGCCGCCGACCCCTCCTCCAGCTCGTTCATCTCGCTGTCTCACGACATTCAGGATTTTACTGCCAACGGTTTCGTCCAGTTCATGATTGACGTGGGCAAGGAGAAGGGTTTCCAGTTCGTTACACTCGGCGAGTGCCTCGGCGACCCTGCGAGCAACTGGTATCGTGACCCGAAGACCTTTGGCCCTGCCGATACCTCAATCGACCCCCCTGAGCCCAGCACCACCTCGACTAGCAGCACTGCGACACCAACTTCCACCAAGGCCCCCGAGCCCAAGAAGCCCAAGGAGACCACCAAGACAAAGTCGGAGGCTTCGAGTTCCACCAGAAACGACAAGTACATCCCGGCGCCCACTGACGGTCGTTTCATCGAGGCCAGCTCCATCGTCGAGACTTCAACCTTTGTGTCTGAAGATGCATCAACCACAGTTACCATGACTACTACCTTCGCCACCACGACTGCCATAACAGTCGCTTCTTCTGCTGTCATAAGCAGCGCCTCCAACACTACCAGTGCAGAGCCCTCGACGCCCACCGAAACCAGCAGCGAGTCCGCGCCGTCAGCCGTCGACGAGGACAGCGCCGCCATCGCAGTGCCTGCGCTCTCCAAGACCTTCGTTAGTTCTCTGGTGGGTCTCGCAGCCTGGATATAATTAATAATAATAATTAATTCCTAAGCCTATTAGCTTTTTACTCTTAAAATAATATAACGTAATCCACAAGCGAGTGGTTCACCCATGCGAGTGGTTCACTTCACCCCGACCCGACAAACATTCCGAGGAAAACCTCAACCCAAACGCCGTAAATCAATTAAAATCACTCCTCCTCGTCTTTTGCAGACGATGAGATAGCTACCTGACAAGTTCTCGCGTTGTGGCCGGTCTTCCCGCATACGCTACAGCATCGTTTCTTCGGCTGGGACCACGACGCGGGACCCGGGTTCTGCAGCGTTTCCTCTTTTATCTGGATATCTACTTCCTTCTGAGCAATCTTGTCCTGTCCCTCGCCTACAGCCATGCTTCCTCCTTCCCGGAGACGTAGCTTTTTGGCCCTCCGGCGTCGGCTTAGTGTAGCATTTTCCTCTCGAAGGATCATAACCTCTGACTTCAAAAGAGCGATCTGGTGCATAACACCCCGCGTCCCCTTCGCAAGATAGTCAACAGCATCTAAAATTGACGTTGGGGAGCTTCCCTGGTGGCGTGAGATTCGCCCTTTGATGAAGTCAGTCTGGGAACCTGCCTCGAGCAGGTTAGTGGGCGTCTTAGAGACCCAAGAATCACGCTCCCCGTGGGACGTCCCCGGAGGCGTCGTCGTCCTCAACCTCACATCCAGCTTTGACAGGACTGTTTCCGGGTTATGGGGGACAAGCCCCGCTCCTCGAAAGCCTCCCTGGATGTTTTTTCTGTCATTGCTTGCTGAAATGCAGCCGAAAACGCCGGGAAGAAGTCCTCTTTGCTGATGTGCGTTGTACCCGCCCTCATCCTATCCTCGATTTGCCGACCGTATGCTTTCTTTAGTGGGCCAAAACACCCAACATCGAGAGGCTGGAGTAGATGTGACGAATGAGGAGGCATACAGAGTGTGATGATGTTGTTCTCCTTGCAGTAGAGTTCGAAGTCGACCGAGTGGTGACTTTCGTGGCCATCCAGGATCAGTAGGCGATAACCGCCCGAAGTACGGGACTTTGTATGCCTGTCAAAATGCCGAATCCATTCCAGACCAATATCATTCGTCGTCCAGCCGTTTGGAGATGTTGCGATTCTCCAGTCGCGAGAAATCGCGTCGTCCTGGTACCAGCTCGAGAGGTGGTACTTGCCCGAAACCACGATGAACGGCGGGACGGAGAAACCCAACGCGCCAACGCCCTGGATCACCGTAACCCATTCCCGGTTGCCTGGCTGCCTCATCTTCACATTGGACCGTCTTTCCGAACTGGTCACGACCATTCCGTTGGCGATAACGCCCATCTGGAAGCCGGTCTCGTCAAAGTTGTACATGTCAGCCTCTTGGATGCCGTACTTGGCGATCATGTTATGCACGAGGCGGAACCACGCGTTTATCGCGTCCGGATCTTCGCATTGGGCCCTCTTGTAGTCGTACTTGCGAAAGAAACGCGTCCGGAGCTCTGGTTGCCGTTTGACGAAGTTTGCGGCCCAGTTCTTCCCGACGCGTGGCGCGTCACGGTCGGCAAGCAGGCGATTCGCCATATCTCCGACCTCACCCAACCGGGGAGGGTAAGATCGCGCATCTAGGTCAAGGATATATTCGACAATAGTTTTCTCTTGTAGTACTGTTAATTTGGCAGAATTGGGCGGGCTTTCGCGTCGGGAGGGTTTGCCCTTCTGGCGTCGGAGGAGCGTCGTTAAGGGGACGGTGTAGATCCTCGCAGCACTCCGGGCGCTTAGGTTCGGGTCATTGTCCATAGCTTGGATAGCAAGGAATAATTGACCTTCTTTTGAAAGAGTCTCCATCGCGGGCGGAGGTGGAATCTGTAGAATTCAGGTGTAGGTCGTGGGCCCGGGCGAAGTGAACCACTCGCTTGGGTGAACCACTCGCTTGTGGATTACGTTATCTATTCTATTAATTAGATAACCTTAGAATTAAGGGCTATTAGGGATCTATCCTCCTTATTTATAGTTTTCGGATTTAGGATAATTAAATGCTCTTCATAAATTATTATTTATTATTCTATTAATCTCCCTATTCCTTTACTCTTTAGAATATTAAATCCTAATTAATAGTAATCGATTCTATTATATTAAATATCTCTTCCTATAAAAATATTAAGATTAATCTCTTTAATATCTTAATATTTATTATTCTAGAAAGAGGGATCCTATAATCTATTAGGTATACCTTTAATATTCGAGTAATCGTTAAATTATAAGAATTAAAGTCCTCTTTAATCTAGCTTTAGAAGTCTTCGATAAATACTTTTAAGAAGTAAATTCCCTTTATAGTTCTATATATATTTATTACTTTAAGGATCTAAGCGCTCTTAAGATCTATAGATATTAAATCTAATAATCTAATGAACCGTAATTCTATTCTATTAACGATAAAGTTAATATTAAGACTTTTCTTAACCTTCTATATTAAATATAATATATTAAATTCCTTTAAAATATTATCGAACTCCTATTATATCTTTTTAATATTCTCTAGCTCTATTATAGAGCTATTATTATAATCCGAGGAGCTTATTATCGTTAATTTTATTAAAGCTCTATTATAGCTAATTAATTATTCTATAGAACTTCGTTTATTAAGTTTAATAGCTAATAATATAATTTAAATAATAATCTTAAATATAAGAGTCTTAAGATACTTAAAATAGATAATACTCCTATAGATTATATAATAGAGGGTTTCTTTATTATTAAGCTCTTATAAAAATCCTAAAATACTTAAAGTAAATAGTACTCTTACGATTACTTATAAAGTATAATCGAGAAGCTTATATATAATAAATTTACTATTTATAAAATCGATCTTAGCTTCTCTAGCTCTAGCTATTCTATATTATATTAAATATAATATTAATTAATATTAAAAGGGCTTTACTATTTATATAAACCCCGAATTATTACTTTAATTATATTTAAGAGCTTCAAATAAGTAAAGTAAATAATATAAGATTTATAATAATTAATAATTCTATTTCTCTAAATTACTATTATTTATTTAAGTTAGATATATTCTTCTAATTTACTAATTATATAAGCTATAAATTATATACTCCTAAGAGCTATAAATCCTAGCCCTAGTAATTACTATATCGGTAAATCCTATATAGTAATTACTAACCTAAGCAATCCCTTAATATTAGTTTAATAATAAAATATATAATTAAATTACTTTATATATATAAACCCTAAGGGTTTATTAAATGAGCTATAAGGACTATAATAGATAAATTAAAGTCCCTAATTTTCTACTTAGGATTACCTCTATATCTATAGGGAGATATAGCCTATATAGCTATATATATATATAATAGAACTCCTAATAGCTCTATAGGGTTTAAAACCCCTTATAAATTAAAAGAAAATAAAATACTTAATATAGATAATATAAAAATATAGGGTTCTATAGCCTATTATAAAAATAAAGAACCTCTTTAGAAGAAACTAAACGAAAGAGCTAGTAAATATATTTTAATAGGTATAGATAAATATAATTATAAAATATATAATACTTAGTCTAGAAAGGTTATCTAGACTAGGGATATATATATATTAGAAAATAAATTCATTACTCCTATACCTTTAATTATAGAGAAGGATCTTACTATTTTAGAAGACTTTAAATTATTTAATTTAGAAATAAATAAAGTAATAGCTTTACCTCTAGTTAAAGGGAATAATAATAATAATAATAATAATAATAACCCTAATATAAATATAAAGCTTCCTAAAATTTAGAACCCTAAAGATTATATATATATAGAATTAGCCGATTTATTAAATATATTAGATATACTACTAAGAAATTCCTTTAACTTTCTAGGCTAGAACTATATCCTTACTATAAATCATATAGAGGAACCTACTACTTATAGCTAAGCTATAAATAGGCCTAGTAAAGATATTTAGAATAAAGCTATAAATTTAGAACTTTAATAATTAATAGATTAATCTACTTAGTCTTTAATTAATAAAAATACCCTATTTAAAGAAGTTAATATACTAGGGGGTAGATAGGTTTATAAAATAAAATACGATTTAAATAAGAATCTAATAAAATATAAAGCTAGATAGGTAGTTTAGGGATTTAATTAAATTATTAATATAGATTACTTAGAGACCTTTAATACTATTTATAGACTTAAAAGCTATAGGCTAGCTTTTATATTAGGTCTAAATCTAGGCTAGGATTTTAAATAGCTAGATATTAATAATATATTTATTTATATAAATATCGATAAAGATAGATATATTATTAAACCTATTAGTTTTTCTTTTAAGGAAAATTATATATATAAACTAAATAAAGCCTTATATAGTTTAAAATAGTCCCCTAGACTCTAGTACGAATATTTACTTAAAGCTTTAAATAGCTTAAGTTTTAAAGTATTAGAATCTAATTTAGGGGTATTTATTTTACCTTTAAAGGCTATATTACTCTATTATATTAACGATATAATTATAATAGCTAAAGTAGCTAAAATAATATCTATTATATAAGCTAAACTTTAAAATATATTAAATCTTAAAGATTTAGGACTAATTAATACCTTTTTAAGTAATAAAATAACTATAAATAAAGAAGAAAAGCTTTTATATATATCCTAAAAGGCCTACTACGAGAGAATTCTTATAAGATATAATAAATTGAATTTAAGACTAATAGATACGCCTAATATATCTAAAATAGCTTTAATATTTAATTCCTTATAAGCTAAAAATTCAGAAATCCTCTAATATTAATAGGAAATAGGCTCTCTATTATATTTAGCCTTATATAGTAGACCTAATATTACCTATTCAGTAAATAGATATTCTAAATATATAAGTAATCCCTCTAGAGAGCATTTTATTACTTTAAATAGAGTTTAGGCTTATTTAAATAAATATCTAGATATAAGTCTAATATATACCTATAATGAACCCTTAAATATAATAGGGTATAGTAATTCTAGCTAGAGCGATATAATAGAAGACAGAACTTCTACCTCTAGATATATATTCTACTTAGGAATAAATAACCTAATAAGCTAAGTATTAGCTAAATAAAAGGTAATAGCTTTATCTACTTATAAAGCTAAATATATAATACTATATAAGGCCTCTAAAGAAGCTATATATTCTTTTTTAATATTTTCTAAGATATCTAAAGGCTTAGGTTTAAATAAACCTAAAATACTTACTTTATTAATAGATAACGAAAGTACTAAGAAAATAATTAAAAACCCTAAATTTTATAAAAGGGTTAAATATATAGATAAGTAATTTCACTATTATTAAAATCTATGAAAAGATAATAAAATATAGCTTTTTTATATATATACTTAATATAATATTTTAAATATTCTTATTAAAGGCCTAGATAAGACTCTATATAATACTCTATATAGATATATATAAATAGGTAATTTAAATACTATACCTATAGACTATAAATAGCCTAATTATAATAAGATACTTAAAATTAAATAATAATAGGTTTTTTATTTAATTAATTTTCCTATAATAATATAATATATAGTTTTTATGTTGAACCAATATTAGGGGGTTCCCTAGGGCAGTGATCTCGGTAGGGGATCACCGATATGGTGATCACCGTGGCTGGGATTCACAGCTCTCAGGAGCACGTGAATCACAGCTTACGTGATCGGTGAATCAGATGGGTATATCTGACTCACGTAGGTAGTGGTAATTCAGAGAGAGATCATCAACTACATCACAAGACTTATATCACCTACCCTACCTATTCAGAGCTCTCAGGCACAGCCAAAGCAATGAAACGGGGTTCACATAAGCAGTGAAGCCCTCTCAACATTTTATCTATTTTCTATACCCTAGAGTTTAATTTTTTCCCTATAAATAAAAATACTCTAAGGTTTAACATTTTTTCCTCTATATACCTATATACTTTACTATAAACTAATATATCTATATAACTATATATATACTACTTTATAAGGGATATAAGAGATAGGGTCTTATAACCCTTCTAATAGCTAGAATAAAAGCTAAACTATATTAATATCTATATTATTAGAAAGAGGAAAAGTAGAGCTATATAATAATATAGTTTTTATATAATTCTATAGAACTATTAAATAATAATAACTATTTAACTTCTCTTATCTCTTATTAGCTTAGTTAATAAGCTAGAATATAATTAACTCTACTTCCCTATAGATCTAGAAGTAGCCTATATACCTTATCTACGCTTAGTCCCTAAAGGTTAATCTATTAGATATAGAGCAATTCCCCCGATCTACTTTTTAGGGTTTTAGAATAATAATATATCTTTATTTTTAAGTAAAATCGTTACTTCCTATTATATAGTAATTCCTATCTAATTTTAATGCCCTTAGCTATTATAAATGGATATCTTCTAAGATAGGCTATACCTCCCTTAGGATTAATCCGAGTATTTATATTAACTTAATCGGAAAACGCTTATTTCTATTCCTATCGCAAAATATACTATTCTATAGCTATAAATCAGGGCTATTAAGATCTTCGATCCGCTCCTCTATCTAATGCCTCCTTCTCGAGATATAACGACTTCTATCTCTCCCTTCCTCTTATATCCCTTTATCTATTTATCTCTCTATTATCCCTTTATCTATTAAGATAATATTACCTTCGGTCGTTGCCTAGAATATAGACTTATAGGAAGAACCTCGATATTAACTTTATCGTTAATAGAGTAGAATTATAGTTCCTTAGATTATTAATATTAATATCTATAGAGCTTAAGAGCGCTTAGATCTTTAAAGTAATAAGTATATATAGGACTATAAAGGGAGTTTACCTCTTAGAAGTATTTATCGAAGACTTCTAAAGCTAGACCGAAGAGGACTTTAACTCCTATAATATAACGATAACTCGAGCGCTAAAGGTATATCTAATAGAGTATAGGATCCCTCTTCTAGGAACGATAAATGCTAAAATATTAAAGAGATTAATATTAATACTCTAATTATAATATACTATATATTAGGAAGCGCTAAACTTTAAACTTTAATAAATAATAATTAAAGCTTAAAATTTATTTCTTTTATTAATATAATTATTGGAAAGCTTTATATAAAGATCTTAATATAATAAATATATAATATATATTTTTTTAAAATATAATCATTTAATATAATAATATAGAATATAATATCTATAATTTTAATAAAATAAAGCTTATAATAAGGATTATTTTAATAGGAATAATTATTATAAATATTAAAAGATATTCTAATATAAAGCTAATCTAATTAAGAAATTAAGAATAGATTATAATAACTTAAAATATTAAAGTAAAGAGATAATATATCCTATTACATTAAGAGGGCCTTACTATTTATATAAACCCTAATTTATTACTTTAGCTATACTTAAGAGCTCTAAATAAATAGAATTAATAATATAAGACTTATTATTAAACTAACTCTATATTAATTATTTTAAATTACTCTATAGTATTTTAATTATAAAACTAATTAAATACTTTTTTATAAAAAGAAACCAAAATCTATTATAAGATATAGAAGTAGCCTATACCTAAACTAAAATTAATAATAGGTTTATAGAGTAGAAACTAGATCCGCTCTTAGCTATATAATATATCTAATAATAATTATAGCTTATATAGTTTACCTAGGCTAGTTGGCTAGGTCGGCCTGGGTAGGGATATCGATAGGCAATGCTTTAATAATAGGGGCTGGACGGACGGTTGCGTTCTGGCGGAGCAGCTCTAAGCCGGAGACTGGAGCGTAGATCATCAGCGGCACAACGGGAGATTAAGATACGGTAACTCCACGGTGGCCAGCCAACCATTTGCTCTTTGATGGAATTGTACCATACGTATGTGGCATATGAGCGTGACCGGATCGGCGTTTCTCGGACGTACACGTCTCTGGCTGTGATTCAATTACATATCAACACTTCACTATTGCACGACGTGACTGCAGTTACACCGCGAGGATCAGTACGGTTCACAATGAAACAAGATGATGTATTGCCATCTGTCTACCCGATACCGTTGAACCCTATCCCACATCATAGCTGTGATCCAAGTCAGAACTCCCAGCCAGTACGTCCGTTCCCTTGTCTCACCAGCCCACAGTTGTATCCGTGACGCTTAAATGCCCATGGTAAAGTCGTGCTCGATTCCAGGTGTAACACTGGCGATGAACTACGAGAAAGCTGTTAGCAAAGGATGACCACAACCAGAGCACGGGTAAATATGTTGACCTTGAGGAACACCACCAGGTACTGGTCCACCCTAATCGCAACCTCCTGCTCATCGGCTTCGCTCTGCTCGACTTGCTCCCACTCGTCGTTGCCCTTGTCAGCAGCCGCCTCTGCAGCCTTGACATCCAGCTTGCCAATCTCATCGACGAGACCCTCCATCCCCTGCTCGCCGCCAACAGACTAGCCAGCCTTGAGTATCTCCCGGCGGGTGCGCAACGCGGCATCTGCGCGATCGAGCAAGGTACGCATGACAGGCGCGTGCTTGCAGGGATGAACGCTCGCCATCTTGATGTTGTTGGCAAAGAAAGGGAAGTCTTCGAGTGTGACCGTCTTGTCCTTGTAGTCGCCTACGATATCATCCATCATGGACTTGGGCGGGAGAGGTTGTCCGTTGGGAAGGTAACCTGAGAGATAAAGGCGAGGAGTGCGGTAGTATGCAGAGTACATTATGTACAAGGTATATGTTCGTCGACCACTACTGCGGTTAGCATCTGTGAGAAGCACGGCGCAGGATGGCAACCTACCTGTCGTGCCCGTCTGCGCCTACATCTCGGATGATGGCCTCGTCGTCATCTTCATCGTCCTCCATATCCGGAATATCGTCTTCTTCCAACGCCTCGCTCTCGCCGAGGTTCCCAGAATCGTCTACTGTCCTGACATCCCGTGCCTTTAGCGGCTGCGAGCTTGCCAGGCCGCCTGTCCGCAGCCAGCCGTCCTCATCGTCGCCACCGCTGGATTTGGCTTCCACGACAGACTCTTCGTGGCCGGCATCGCCGGCAAAGTCGTCGTTAAGCCGGCGATGGCAAGGAACGTTGCGCGTGACGAGGTATTGCTTCCCCGCTGGGAGGTAGCTGGCCCTACGGCTCGCATCGTCCGCGTCACCCCAAGACCAGGTCGGGAACTTGTAGACGAGATAGTCGCCCGCGGCAACGAACTCTTCTGGGGTGATCTGACCAGACTGGCGGAAGGTAGAGGTGTGCGTTACGGGCGTATATTTATCTCTTAGGGTATTGACGGTTGAGTACAACAGATTCATGATGGCGTCTTGGTTGACGAGGGCTATCGATTAACTTGGGTTCAACACAGAGGATATCAGTCCGATGTGTCGGGGGCCGTGCCGTGCAACACGTATACGGATTCGTGTGCGATATGAAGGGCTCTGGGTGACTCTCCCAAAATGTGTAGCCTTTGCAAGGTCTGATGATGGAAGGCTCTCGGTAAGAAGCAATCAGCTGGATCACAGCAGGCGACAATTGTCAGGCAGGCAGCTTGATGGCCATCGAGGGTCGATCACATGGATGGCGGGGTCGTCTGACGATTGGTGGGGCGATGGGTTGGCGTTGAGCTCTTATCTTATCTCCAACCTGCAGGCTCCGCCCGTCGTCATTAGGCCGTGACCGTGACAGTGACAAAGACAGGCGAAGGGCAATGAAGAACAGAGCTTCTTCTAGATTTCATGGCAACCGTTCATCATGAACCACAATCTGCATTGATTCTATCATGTGACTCATTCCTCCACCTCGTCGCTGACCTCCTCTCCAGCGTCTATTGCGTCCTGCCGTTTCTTCGCAGCTCTCGCTCTCTTCCTGTCGAGCAACTTCTTGAGCCTCGACGCCGAATTGAAGACGCCGCTAGTCCCGCTTCCACATGCCGCGCATGTTGGATCTTTCCTGTATCTCTTGAGCGCGCAAGGCTCGCAGAAGTAATGGCCACATCTCGTTACAACTGGTGACTTGTATGGTTCTCTGCAGATGATGCAGGCGAACGGGATGTTCTCAAGCATGGCGTCTTCCTCATCATCATCGTCGTCTGCCACTTTACTTCGATTCGCATCCGCGACGACAGTTCCACCCAAATTCTTCTTGCCTTTGGCAACATCCTCCCACTCCTTATCCAGCTGCCATCCCTGCTTGTAGTCTTCACGGGCATGAAGGAACTTGCAATTGTCGCCGAATCCGCAGAAGCCTGTTCTAAGGTTAGCACGGGTATCCTATGAGACAACACAGAGGACACCTGGAGACGACGCACCTGTCTGTTTGTAATCTTTACATGTATCCGGTGTGTAATCAATCACCGTAATGGTTCTGATGTTGGTTGGTGCT
This sequence comes from Verticillium longisporum, assembly GCA_019188255.1. Lineage (NCBI taxonomy): Eukaryota > Fungi > Ascomycota > Sordariomycetes > Glomerellales > Plectosphaerellaceae > Verticillium > Verticillium longisporum. The sequence continues at coordinate 4,248,509 of JAETXT010000003.1, read as the reverse complement.
TTGATAGGTCCGACTGTGCGACTGGGCGCATCAGGATTTCTTTGGACGAAGGATGTCTTGTTGGCCAGGCCCTTGTATGTGCCGTCAGGTGCTGCACGCGTGCTGCCCAGAAGATTCTTCGAGGACATGGCACCCTTTGCGTCTTCATCGAACCAGTTGCTTGACTTGGTGGCGTCGTTGGCGCTGGTGATTTGCGCGTTGCGGTCGGCTGAGAAGACTGGCGCGGCGATGTCCTCGTTCGAGGTGGCGTTGGCTTTGGACGAGGCTGTGACTGTGCCTGCATTCTTCTTCCGACGCTTGATGCGGTGACCGGCCTCGTCTTCCGATGAGGAGTAGTCGGAGTCGGAGTCGCTGTTCGCTGGTGGTGTTGCTGGCCTCTTGCGGATGTTGGCTTTGCCTTTTGCGCCACGGCGCTTGAAGATTGCGACGGGTGCAGGCGCGGCATCTGCCTCAATGCCTGTACCGCCGTTTGGCTCCATGGTGTTCGAGCTGTGCAAGATGGCGACGAGGTTGTTGTGCAAAGTGTTGGGTAGTCCGGAAAAGAATGGTTGTCGACAGGGCGATGACACTGGGAATCATTCTAGAATGCCGAAGATCAACGATCGATTAACAAGCCACTCGACCGAACCGAACGCATTCGCCTCGCCTGTCCCAAGCAGGTTACAAGCCTGTGGCTGAGGAGGGGAGATGAATTACTCATCACATGACCTTGTTCATGGCCTCCCCGGTGACAAAGCAACTCGGGCCGCCCGCCTGCAAGGGAAGCGATCTAATCAAGAGGCGCCTAGCCAAGGTACCGAAGTAGTCTGACTGGCGGCAAGCTATGTATTGATGGGACGGTCTATGATTGGACGAACTGAATATGACCCATCGAATGCCTAGTGCGAAGCTGGTGTGGAGCTCGTTCTGCTAACATTAAGATTATGCGACACGATTCGTCCAAGGTTCGAAGAAACGCGACTTGGGGTTTTGTTTGTTGATGTTGATGATGGCTTGTGTGTGTGCCAGTTGCTGTGTCGGCTGCTGACCCTGCTGTCATGGCATGGCATGGTCATGTCCATGTCCTTTGAGAGAACATGGCTCTGCCGCTCATCGGTTGGCAGCCATGCCATTGGGTACATGATGATTTGTGCACGACCTGCAATACGAAGCTCTTGAAACCGCGGGAACCGGGGCCAGGCCTTGCTTGCTTCTGCCGGGTTCCTCTTCCTCGTCAGGACGCAGGGCAGACTCCGAGTCAATCACATCTTGTCGGGACTGAGCAAATGTGGAGGAGATCTGATCCACGTTGTCTTGGGATCTGGGGCGGGAAGCATGTCTGACGGAGAGCAGATGACGGTGCCAATGAATGAACACGAGCAGCACGAGCCGTGTGTTCAAAAGTTGTGTGTTCTTCATGCTGCTTCTGCTTGCATGAGACGAATGAGACCATCATGTATATATGTATTGTGCTTCGCTGGCGTCACTCGGATGGCACAGGCCCGCAGATTGTGCGTCCTTGTACATGTTCACACTACGTCCCGTCCCATGCCTCCCTCGCGCATGGTACCTGGCATATCCAGCATGGGGCATTGAAGTTGGCAGATTACACGCAGGCGCCCCTCCTCACAGCTCGGGTCCTATTCGCTCCGCAACGCTCACGAAGCCCACAATGTGGTCCTGGACCTTGTCCCATGTTGACTTTCGGCCCTGACAAGGTCTCTACGCGCGCCTTGGTGGATCAACGGAGCGAGGGAGACCTCTCACATTGCTCATTCTGCGCATCTCTGGTCTGGCCCTGACCTGCCTTTTGCTCTGAGGTACGCACCAAGCTGGCACTGGCAGTCGCTGAGACGGCAGCGGTAGGTACTTGCGCAAAAGTGAGGTGAGGGCCTGCGCGCTGTGTCCTGGGCTAGGTCTGTTTAACCTCCGAGGTCACGTCAACAGAATTCACACCCATATCTCGATCCTCCTCTCTTTATCCTTCGATCTTCACCTCGACTTCGACCTCACCTGCACCTCCTCCCCTCTCCTCTCTCCCCCTCCCCTCGTCCGCCTATCGTCCACGCGAGACAACACCCAACGACGCGGAGGGAAACGAGACGAGACGGCTTCCGGCAGCCCCCCGCCAGAATTCGTCCCTCTCTTGTTTGCATCGATCCCTTGCCTTCTCTGCCCTCTTCTTTCGTCACTCCGCCCGAGACCTTTGCCATTTCTCCCTTCCGATTGCTCGCCATTCCTAGCCCTTCTTTCGGTCAGCAGCCCACTTTCGCCTGGCGGATATCCCTAATAATACCATTGTTGTCTGTCCCTGCTTGTCACCTCGAGAGGGTCTCGAGATTCGGTCTTGTCGTGGGGCACGCTTTCTCGTCTGCTCGAGCTTAGGTTGCGCAAGCGCGTCAAGACGTGACATTTGCGCGAGGTTGATAGGCTGTCAGTGTCCGATTTCCCCAACACGCTCGTCTTGGGCCTTTTGCTGGGGCCACGGCATCGAATTGGCGGAATTCGGTCAAAGCGGGCAGTCAGCACGAACGTCCAGGTCTCATCAATTGGGCTACGCATTTCTGGGTTGTCTATTTCGGCCACCCTCACATTCCAGCGACGATCCTGAGTACCACCACAATAACAACCACGATCCCTCTAAACACGACAATTGCCGACCGATAGTTCCTTCCGCTTGCAACCCTCGCCAGACCCGTCGACCACCTTTTGATTTCTGGGACCAGCCTGTCTTTCTCTCCTTTTCATGCCCAAAATTCGGCCGAATCGCTCGCTCACACGTTTCTAATCTATTTACTTCGACCGCGTCAAGGTATCGACAGGGTTCGACTTGCTTCGCCTCAAACAGCTTGACGCTTCTGTCCTACCTTTCGATAGCCACACTCGCGACTCCCTCGCGCATCGCATTGTTTGCCATCTAGTTGCTGCTGGGAACTCGTCCTGAACCTGCAGGGAGACGTACTCAGTGCACCGGTACCCCCCTCACGGCGATCCGCCGATCGGGAAACAAAGAAACCGCCGAATCAACGACTGCCATTCGAAACTGCCTCGCATGGTTCCGACGAAGAGCACCTGAACGCGACGTTTGACCGCTGGACACCACCATGGCGGCATCTTTCGCCGACAGGCCACTGCTGCCTCCGGGCGATGCAGACGGCTCTAACGACCCCTTTGTGTCGCCTTCCGCCCCGGCGCACCACCGATATTCCAACTTCGACAGCCAACTGTTTGCTCTTGGTCCTGCATCTTCCCCCGGCCAGGCGAAACGTGCGCTCGAAGCTCACCTCGCCGAAACCGAACGTCGGATGGAAGAAGCTGGCAAGCTGGGAACCGCGCTTGTCCAACAGCGAAAAGAACTGGCACAGCGTCTGAAGGAGGTCGAAAAGCTACAGGCGGAAGGAGACCTGACTGATGAGCTTCGCACGAAGCTTACCGAGATTGAAAAGGAATATAATGATGTAGCACGGGAAACCGCGCGGGCTTTCCTGCCGAAGCAGAGAGTGCCTAGTAATGAGGCAGCTGGAGGTTCACCATATGTACCGGAAGGTCGCGGTGGAAGAGTGAGTCAAGCAGACAGAGCACCGAAGATAACATGCACTAACAGGATGGTCTCGCAGCGTTCCGTCAGTCCATCAAAATTCGAGAGCCAAGCCATAGGATCACCGACGAAGCTCAGCGTCCCGAACCGAAAGATAAGAAATCAACCCTCGAACCGGGTGCACGATATCGAATTCGCAGCAGAAATCAGTACCTCTCTGCTCGCCCAGGTCCGCAACCTGCAGGCCCTTCTCGCCGAGAAGGACGAGGAGCTCCGGGATACGAAGGCCGAGAAGTCTAGGCTCGAGATCGAGACAGAAGGTTTCCAGCAACGGGTCAAGACCCTCGATGAAAGCGAACATCGTTATAAAGATGAAAACTGGAACCTGGAGACGCAGATCCACGAGCTGATGGCCTCCCAGAAAGAGGGCACAGATCGCGAGAAGAAGATGACCCAGGCTCTGAATATCCTCCAGGCCGAAAAGAACCAGGCCCAGAAGGAACTGGACGAAGTGAAGCTCTCCCACGCGAAGTTGGCCGAGGAGCACGAAGCCTCCATCAAGCATCACGATATAGAGCTCGGCACAGCCAAACGCAGCGCCGCTCTCGCAGAAACCGAGCGCACAACTCTGCAACGCAAGATCGACGACTTGATGGGCCAGAACCAGGAACTTGCCAAGGCCTTCTCGTCTCAACGCGGACGAGGCCTCGAGCGAGACCATCACATGGGTATGAGCGACGAAGACTTCGAGACTGCGAACGATAACGTCACACCGGAACACTCGCCCCCTCCCTCGCCCATCAAGGGCACCCCACGCCACTCTGTTCTCGAATCCGAAACCCTCAAGACATCCCTGCTTCATGCTCAGCGAACCATCCAAAGCCAGCGATCGCAGCTGCACCGCGAGAAGACTGAGAAGCTTGAGCTCAAGAGGCTCCTCCAGGACAGTCGCGATGAGCTCGAAAGGTCCCGCAACGATTCTGGTGGTCTCCCGAACCGTCGCAGTCGCAAAGTCGATTCTAAAGAGTTCAAGAAGCCCGCTAAGACTCTGCTGGGAGGTCTTCGATCAAGTCGCAGCGAAATTGTCGACGACCCTGAATGGGAAGAGCACTCCGAGGGCGTTAGTCCCAGACGCTCTTCCACCCACTCCACTCCCACGTCGCGCATGCCTGGGCCTGGCGCCTATCCTATGACCACCGACACGAGCGACCAGTTTGACACTGCCAACGAGACCAGCGATGCCGCTTTCGAGACAGCCAACGAACGTGGCACGGAGACGGAAGGCTTCCACACCGGCGCAGAAGAGTTTTCTGACGACGACGACGCCCAGACCGAGACGGAAAGCCCTTCAAGGTCCCGAAGGCCGCAAGCCTTGACGCTTGCTGGAAACCGAAACTCTTTCCACAGCACGGCGTCGACATCGGCCGACGAAGATATGGATTACAGCGAACTGAGAACGCCGGTAGCGCACTCTTCACAACAGAAAATGCGTCTCAAGGTCAGCCGCGGATTCCTCAACCGACGCTCGCGACAGGCGAGCGAGGAGCCCACCTTCCAGAGCAGCCCGGCCAGTTTTGCAACCAGTAGTGCCAACGGAACGCCCCAGCAAGCCGGCCAGAGTTTGTTCGCCGAGCTAGCAGAACTCGAAGGCAGCGACGTCGAGTCCCTCGATGCAACGCCCAGTCGCAGAGCTAGGTCTATAACCCCTGCATCTGTGGCTAAGAGTTCGAGCACTACGCCCTCTGTGCTCGCTTTACCTCAACTTGCGATGGTCGACAGTGGCATCATGACCGACCCTGTGAAGAAGTCCCGCGAGCCATCGCCCGATCTGACGAGGACGAGGCCTGTTATGGTGGACTGCGGCGTCATGACCGAACCTATGGAACCCCTGACCCCGCGATCCCCAGTCAGCGTTGTTGCTTTCGACAGGCCCACGTCTGTATCTTCTATGCTCGACGCCGGTACCATCTCGGGCCAGAGTGACACCACTGCCTCGAGTCTGCCAGATTTCTCCCGCTCTAGGCCACAATCAACATGGTCGTACAGCGATGCTGGTGCACAACACGATCCTGGTATGGACAGAGAGCTGTCTCAGTTCCCTCTCCCACCCACAATGCAACATGGCTTTGTTCCGCCTTCAGCCCGAAGCCTGAGCTTCTCAGCCATTGACAATCAGGACATCGCGCCAGTCCCAGAACCCGTGGTACTCCCTCCCGCGCCTGCGGCGCTAACGTTCACCGCCTTGGATTCCACTGCCATTGAGCCCAAAGCTGAGCCTGAGCCCGTTCCTGAACCGGCACCGGCCTTGCGACTGTCGCCGATTCTCTCGGAGACGGTCGAGCCAAAGGTGGAGCCTGAGGTGCCTGTCCCGGTACCTATATTGAAGTACTCACCACTGATGTCGTCGACCGTGGAGCCCAGGGCCGAACCTGAGGTTATCCTACCCGCTCCGGTGCTTGGTCTTTCTTCATACTGGTCTGAAGCTGTTGAGCCACGGTCAGAACCCGCGATTGTACCCCCGCCTCCTCCTCCAGCTCCTGAGCTCGCGTTCTCTGCCTTGGTCTCTGAGATGGTTGAGCCCATAGCAGAGCCTGAATTGGCCCCCCCCCCCCCGCCCCCTATGCCGCAGCTGGTTTTCTCTTCCTTCGTTTCCGAAGCCATCGAGCCGAAGGTCGAGCCCGAACCGCCTGTTCCAGTTGCTCCTGTTTTGAGCATGTCTCCTCTCTCCATACACGACATTGAGCCGCTTGCCGAGCCGGAGATCGAGCCCATCCTTCCCTTGCTTGCCCTTTCAGGCATCGTGTCCGAATATGTCGAACCTCAACCTGAGCCGGAGGAGCCTGCCGTTGTCTTCCCGGCCATGTCCTTGTCTGCTCTGCACTCCGAGCACATTGAGCCACGGGCAGAGCCAGAACCTGTTCAAGTTCCTTTGCGCCTCTCAGGAATTGAATCATGGGAGGTCGTACCTAGACTTGGTTCTCGTCCCGTCCCGCCATCCTTGACGCTATCTTCAGTCGTTTCAGAGGAGGTTGAGCCTATCACTCCTTCTCACCCGGACACGCTGTCGCCCCACTTTGCCTTCTCTTCCATCGACTCTGTCGAGAGGCGCCCGTTGACCCCTCGCACCCCCAAGCGGGATGGCTTTATTCTCCCCCGAGGAATGGAGTCGCCCTTCGTCAACGCCGACCAACTGAGAACTCCCGATGACGCACTGTTTGGCGGAATTGCAGGTCGAGGGCAGAGTGTCAGCGACGCGGGACCCGTGATCGCAGAAGACGAGACTTGCCAGTCTCCAAGCGAAACTCGACACCCCCACACGCCCGAGTCGCAGAAGCCTTTCAAGGAAATTTCTTCCAATGTCGAGTCTAGGCCTGCTCGTAAGCCTGCAGTGTCCATGTCAGACCAATCAGCCCAGACTTCCTTGACTGCAGATGCCATCGATGATATGTTCAATGCCAGGTCCAAGAGCCACAACAAGTCCCTCTCGATGGGCAGCAGCTTTGGCACACCCGGCACCGTTCGTATTCGACGCTACTCACAAGACCAAGCCAGCTTGAGTAGTGTCCGGCGCATGTCTGTTGAGTCCCAACACGATACCACGGCGGCGCCTCAACGACCTGGCAGCGCAAGCAGCCGTCGCAACTCAAACGTGCAACCTATGCCGCCGCTGCCGCAAAACCATATGGAGGTCATCGAAGCCGCTAGGAGCGGATCTGCGCACGGAACTCCTGGGACCGCCTCCGTCATGGGCCCGCCTCTGTGGCCGGCCTCGGCCATGCGCGGTCAGCGACCTCAGACCCCGAGCAGTGTTCGGCCACAATCCCCTGTGTCCGTCAAGGGCACCCCGACACCGAAGGCCAATAGGACGGGTGCCGCGGCACACGGGACCGCGATCATCCACTCACCGACCAAGGCCTCGGCTCGCAGTCGCCGCTCGTCCGTGTCTTCGTTCGCGTCCGAGATTGATACGCGCTTTAACATCAGGGCGAACGGTCTGGGCGTGGACGCGACAGGCTTCGGTCCCAACACGGATCCTCGCATGATCCAGGCCATCACGCAGACGATGATTGGCGAGTATCTCTGGAAGTACACTCGCAAGGCGGGACGAGGTCAAATGTCCGAGAACCGACACCGCCGCTACTTCTGGGTGCACCCGTATACACGTACCCTGTACTGGAGCGACCGCGATCCCTCGACGGCGGGCCGTGCCGATATGAAGGCCAAGAGTGTCTCCATCGAGGCCGTCCGAGTTGTGACAGACGACAACCCGATGCCTCCTGGCCTGCACCGCAAGAGTCTCATTGTTGTCTCCCCCGGGAGGCAGATCAAGTTCACCTCTACGACGGGCTCGAGACACGAGACGTGGTTCAACGCTCTTTCGTACCTCCTTCTGCGTACAAACGATGAAGGCCAGACGGACGCGGAAGAAATGGCGGGTCACATTACGCAGGCAGACGTCGACGAGTTCAACCCCCAAGTTGGTGGCATGCGACCTACGGCCTCGGCGGCGCCCAGCACCAGGCCGCGTATGGCCCCATCGCTGTCTTCTTACAATTCGCGAACGACGAGAAACCAGTCGCCGGCGATTGACATGTCGATGGAAGTGCCCCGGTTGACGCCAACTCACCAAAAGAATGTCACGCCGCAGCGGCCGTCGATTGGGACTCTTGGTCGGCTCAGCGGGTACTGGAAGAACAGCCAGGTCATTTCGGGCACATTTTCCAGCCTCCGCAGCCGGACAACCAGCGGGCAGCACGGCAACAGCATCTATGAGGCGAGCGAGGTGCACGACAGTGCCGAAGTTGTTCGCGAGATGATTGAGCGACAAGATCGCGAAGCAGACAGGCTGGAGAATGTTCGCGCCTGCTGTGATGGTAAGTTGCTTGAACTTGTACGTAAGAAGACGGGATAGACTAACGCGATACAGGACGGCACGACGTCGGCACTCTTCACCACCACTCAACCCTCAAGCGATCCCGAGGCAGCCATGCGCACTCTCACACTGGACCGTCGACAACACCGAGCGCCACGCCCATGAGCACCACCAAGTCCCGCGCTTGAGCGAACCGGCGGCGGTTCAGCCTGGCTCGAGCCGTGAGCAAAAAAAAAAAAAAGAAATAACAAACCAAACGAAAACACACTCTCTTACCGGAAAAAAAAGAAACAGAAAACAGTACTCTATTCACTCAGTCTTTTCGATTGCCTTCTTGTCACTCGCTACACCAGAATTCAACAAAAACTGGGCTTCACGCCATGGGAATTATCATTATGACTACCTCGCGACTCGCGACGACTTTCACGACTCCCACGACTTGTGTCTTCTTTCCTTCTCCTGATGGAACACTATATCCTCCGCGCCACAATCATTCTTTGCCTCCGTCTCTTTTCTCTTTCTCTACGTCTCAGGGGTTGCGCTGCACAGCATAGCACCATCACACGGGCCACGGCCCAGAAACGATTTCCTTACCGATTGTCCTGTCTATTCTGCTTCGTTTGTTTGCCTCGGTTTGGCGCTTGACCAGGAAGAACGCTTATCGTCACCGGACTATCTGAGCAACACCTCAAACCAGGGGTGTGTGTTTGTGTTGAAGGCATGATGACGCGGTATGAGGGGACTTGGAGAGCGACACATTGACGAGATAGACCATTTTTTATCCACCAATGTAATGCATAAAGCTGCCGCCACGATGAGTGACGAAGAACATGTGTACTGCTGCTTCGAGTGCTGTCTGCGCGCCACCTTGGCAAACATGGCGGGACAGCCACGATACATACATTACAATCAGCCCTAGGCAATCAGAATCAGGTACGAGTGGATAGCAGTGTGAAGGCGGTGCTGTTGGCGTTTGTCGATCGTCCCTGTGCGGGACGATGACAGGAGCGTCGAGTGACGTGCCAAGGCTGGGAAGGTCTCCACCAGAGGGAGCTCGCATGGCTGGCGGCATGGGAAATCACATGACGTATTTCTTCCAGTGCCGAACTTGCCTCTACCGGAGACTGGGCGCTTCGTGTGACGATTGAGGTCTTCCAGGGCTCTGCGGGCCAATTCGATCTTGGACAGACAGTCCCGAAACTCGGGTGGAAGGTAGGCTGTTGTTTAAGTCGTCTTTGTTGGCGAATCCTGGAGCAGGTTCTCAGAGGAGAGGCCACTCGCTTTTCGCTCTGTGCGTTTCCGGGGGCCCATGGAGGTGAGAAGAGGTGTTTCGGGAGCATGATACGAGCGGGATCGGGGTTTTCGGAAGCAAGCTGCTGAGGATCAGCCAACCATTTTATTCCTTTGCAGTTCCTTTGCAGGTCAGACCATCCAAATATTTCCTTGATTGATGATCTGGTCCTGTGCCAGCTGGGGCGGCGGCACAGGCAGCCCCATCCGATCCCTTTGAAGCTCAGCTTGGCTGATGGGGATGTTTTGGGACCGGGGTCGGGGGACCGACTGAACGGTAGGTACCTCTCAATCCGCCGTAAGCCGTAAGCCGTAAGCCGTCAGCGGTTACGTAGGTAGGTACCTAGTGCCTGGCTCACAGTGTCCTGCTGTCCCATTCCGGCCCCCCCGCTCCCCACCGTCTGCCTGCCTCAAGGCAAGGTACACACACGCTGGAGGACACCCTCGGTCTCGAGCCATCGAACCTTCCTCGACACAACGGTCTGTAACCCACCGTCAGTCAACCACGTCGGTCGCCATCGCTCTTTGTCTCCGTATTCATTTGCTGCAAAAACCTTGCTAAGATTTTATTCATCTGGCACTGCTTCACGTACAGATGCCATCGTCGGCCCCTCGACGACCTGGCCTTCCGACCAGTTGCTAGCGCCCTCCTTCGCGCACCGTCATCGACACTGGCCCTAGGTCCGAAGGAACCATGGGCAGCTTCGCCGGCTTCTTGTTCGCCTACATTTTCGGCGGCCTGACGTTCCTCCCTCTCGTCGTCGTGGCCGTCCTTGCACACGCCCACTACACCCTGCCCTACCGACAAGATGTCGACGCCGACCGTCATGACCCCAGCGCCATCGTCCAGCCTGACGACGACCTGGCCGGCCTCGAAGGGGCGAGGACGGCGCACAAGGCCAAGACCGAGGCTGAGGATGCTCCCAAGAGCCGGTCGACGCAGGACAACGAGGTAGCCTCTGGCTACTTTGCCGTGTGTCGAGAGTACACGCCCATGGGCATCAACGCCCGCCCCATCGAGCGGGCCACCCCCGTCGGATCCGCCACCGTGGCCGCCCCCAGCCAGAGCGTCTACCAGGCCATGTATCGCAGCATCTTTGACAGGAAGCAAGGACCTGGACCGCTCGAGACCAAGGCCGCCGCGAACCAACGACCCAAGAATGCCGGCAATGTCTTCTACGTCGTGCTGAGGTCGGTCTATTCCTTCCCCAGGTCCCCCAGCCCTTCCCCAGGTCCCCAGCCCTGACCACCATCTCTCACTCTCACGCACTGTCTTTTTCACTGTCGGGTGCCTCGGTAGCTGACTCTGTTGTGCAACCACAGGCACGGCCACATCATGTTGTTCGACGATGAGGAGCAGATCGAAGTGCGCCATGTCGTCTCGCTGGCCCACCATACCATCAGCATATACTCGGGAGGAGACGTCACGCCAGAGGGCGAGCTGTTCATCAAGAGGAACGCTCTGTGTCTGTCACGTCGGAAGGATGATGTCGGAGCCGACGGCCAGTTATCGAAGCCCTTCTATCTCTTCTCCGAAGACGGCTCGGCCAAGGAGGACTTTTACTTTGCTCTCCTTCGACACCAGGAGCAATACTCCGAGATGGACGTGGACAAGAAGGCACCCAAGCCTCAGCAATTTGACGTCAAGAACATCATCACCTTGGTACAAAAGCTGCATTCTTCAGAAGACCACCAACAAACGCGGTGGCTCAACGCCATGATTGGGCGCGTGTTCCTCGGCCTGTACAAGACGGCCGACTTGGAGCATATGATCCGCGAGAGGCTCACCAAGAAGATAGCCCGAGTGAAACGACCCTCCTTTCTGACCAACATAGTCATTCGCAAAATTGATACGGGCGATTCAGCGCCCGTGCTGCTGAATCCGCGACACAAGGATCTCAGCGTCGAGGGAGAGTGTGGCATGGAGGCCGACGTGAAATACAACGGCAACTTTCGCATGGAAGTGGCTGCCACTGCTCGTCTCGACTTGGGCTCCCGCTTCAAGGTGCGCGAGGTCGATCTGGTCTTGGCTGTCGTGCTGCACAAGCTTGACGGCCACGTCTTCTTCAAGATCAAGCCGCCGCCGAGCAACCGCGTCTGGTTCTCCTTTCAGACTATGCCCAAGATGGAGATGACCATTGAGCCCATTGTCAGCTCAAGACAGATCACGTACACCCTCATTCTGCGGCAGATTGAGCACCGCATGAAGGAGGTCATCGCCGAAACGCTCGTCCAACCATATTGGGACGATGTCCCGTTTTTCAATACGGAACATAAAAAGTGGCGAGGAGGCATCTGGCAAGCTGATGACGCCGTTGTCGTCTCACATAGTGTGGAGACAAACCTGGCACAAGAGGGAGATGTGGATACGGTCAATCGTTTGGAAGAATCCGGCGATGTTGACACGGCCGACCTGAAGCCTGTCGAGAAGAGCCACAGCGCTCCCCTATCGGACAACGTGCCTCCGACAGGCCTTCTCGGCCGTAAGCTGGCAGGAAAGACATTGAGACCCTCGACAGCTGGTGTGTCGACGGGCATCGAGCCTAACAGCCCTACCAGCTCACGTCCCAAGACTTTGAGGTCCAACTCGATGTCGAGCCCGTCAGACCCCATCGTGGGCACCGACACAGCCCACGCTGATGTGTTTAAGCCGTCCTCGCCACCTTCGGATAACGCCTCGGCCATGATGGCAGCCCTTTCGGCCCGTTCCGTGGGCTCAACGGGGCAGACACCCACAGCTTCACCAGCGCGTCCTGCATCCTTGGCCAAGGACACCGACCCCTCGCCCCCGTCTTCACGCGAGGACACCGACAACGAGAAAGAGACAGAGAAGACGCCTGTCGCAGCTGGTCGTCGTAGCACCGCCTCCTCTCTGGAGTCTGCGCCTGCCGATGACCCCAACAGCTCAGCTGCATCTTTCGCGTCTTCGCTCAAGGGATCCGTCAAGAGCAATGCTGGGTCGCTCAGGAGCAACCCGGGCTCCCTTACAGGCCTCTTCCGCCGTGATACCGCGTTGGATACTGCAAACAGCAGCTCTCAGGGCGAAGAACAAAATCAGAAGCGGGTCACGCTCGCCGCCGTCGCAAACGCGGCCACACAGGCAAGGCAATGGGGCTGGAACGCGATACAAAGGCACAAAGATGCAAGGAATGGCATCTCAGGGGAGACGGAGCCCCCGTTAGATCTCAACAAACCGATGGGTCGGGGCAGGCGGCTGCCGCCGCCCGGGTCCCCGCTCCCCCCCCCTGACAGGACGCAAAAGGTGACTCCGATACCCGTACCGTCGAAACGAAAACCGGAGCCGGCACCATCACTGCCCGATCGCCCGCATTCGGATGACAGCATCAACAGCGCGGGCGAACGGAAACCTCCCGTGCCGTCGCGAAGACACAGAGAGATACGGGAGGAAACGGACACCAACGACCTATTCGTCGTCGCGGCGCCGATGGAGTCGGAACCCTCCACCCCCTTGAACGAGGATATGACAGACTACACCAGTCGTGCGCCAGCTTGGGAAGCAGGGGTGCAGGAAACAGGATCTTCCTTGGGCAAACCACGCATGGCACCAGACGAAGAAGACCACGCTACGCCGATGGTGAAGCAGAGATCAACCGTTGGATTGAAAAGTTCGGCCAGCCGCAAGGCCGACAGTCCTATTGAGGCGCGCCCGGCTCAAGTACTACTAGATGATGACGATGACTTTTCTGGATGGCTGGACAATACCGAGGAGGAAGGCGGCGAACCCGAGGCGCCGCTTGCTGAAGCGAAACGAGATCTAGCTGCGGTGCCGGCTGAGATGAGGAGTTAATATGGAATCGAGGCTTCAGGGATCATTTTGTTTCAACAATGAGTTAGGGACGAGAGCTCCACGCCAGTCAGGACCGGGCGTCTGGGTGCACATCCTGTAGTCATGGTATTGTTTGATTTTATCTATCATAGCTTGGGGCGGGGATGAATGGACGAATGTCGAATACGATTTACAGCATGAGACACAACCTTGGGTTTTTTGACCCTACTGTTGAGCACGCTCACCGTGGAAGCACGTCACGGGGTGGAATTGTTTTATCGTTGACTTCGCAGCATTTCATGATCATAACTCCTGCATAAACCCCATGTGGCTAAAAAGGACGAAAACCCCCCATCTTCGCTTCGCTATGCAAACAAAATCAAGGGACCTTCCTAGTCTAATCCAAAAACCGTATGGCCCGCACCTATCGAAAACATCCTACCACTCCAAAGCCGCCCTGGCAGCCTCGGCGCCGAGCTCCTTGATCACCGGCTCAAGCACGCTCCTCTCGGCAGCCAGTCGGGTGGCCTGCTTGACCCGTGAGTAGAAGACGGGACAATCTTTGCTATCGCACGCCACGTCATCGAGAGGCGGCAGCGCCGCGCAGCTACGGCACAGCTTGACGACGTCGAGATATCTCTTCTCCTCGCGCATGAGACGGCTCTGCAGGTTAAGGATGCTCGGCGGGACGTCGCCGCGGCACCGCTCGCAGAGCGTGCCCTCGACCTTCATCTTGACGTCGCAGACGATGCACGAGGCCGACTTCATGTAGCTCTCGAGAGTTTTCCGGCTGGTCCCCTGGCCCTGACCTTGCCCTGGGCCCTGACCCAGGTGCGTTGCTGCGGCCGTGCGCTGCTCGAGGCGGCGCACGCGCTGCACCTTGGGCATGTCGTCGTACCACTGGCGAACGTTGGCGCCCACGAGGTTGAAGATGCGCTCGAGCGGCGGGATGAGATTCTTCGATATGTAGTACTCGGCGTCCAGCTGTGACTGCGAGTCGCGCAGGAGCGTTTCGGGGGCGACGCAGCGGTCGATTAGCCGTGCGCCCGGCGCGCCCGTGACCACGACGTAGGGCACGCGCTCGCCGTACTGCGGCTCTGCGCGGGCGTCTTCGAGCATGCGCTTCGTGCTGATCATGGCGCCCGGCGGCGGCGGGCCCTTGTCGCTGTAGGAGCCGAGCTTGACTTCCTTGGCGAAGCAAAAGTCCTGAATGGAGACGGTGCCGCGCATGATCTTTTCGCATTGCGCTTGAAAGTATGCCTTGACCTGGCTCAGGTCGGCTGTCTCGAAAAGGAGCTTCAGGGCCTTCTCTTCAATCTTCTGCTCGGCCGGGGTGCCGTCCCGTCTCACCGTTTCGATGCCTTTGGCGTCAAAGTCGGGCTTGACCTGGTTCTTGCTCTCGTATTTGTAGCCGACGTAACGCTTCTTGGCGAGAAGGACACACGGGTGGTAAACCTTCTCAAACTTGAGTTTGATGGGCCTCGGGTTCATGTCGGCAATCTCCTTGGCAATCTCGTTACCAATGTCGAAAGCTTGATCTTTTGTGCTGCCCTTGAGGTGGATGAACAAGCTGTCTGTGTCACCATACACCACCTCAGCGTTCCACCGCTCTTGTGAGTGGATGAAGGCAATCGCTCTTTCAAGGGTCTCTCGTCCAGTCTGTACGATGCTGTCCGCAATCTCTGAACAGGGCATGCGTCCGGAAAAGGAGGCCGAGGTGTAGCCGTATGTGACATTTGCCAGCAGTTTGAGGGCCAGCTGTCTGTTGTTGAGGAGCTGCTGCAACGACCTGTCGTCCTTATCCTGCTTCATCCCGCTCTTAACCATCACTCGAGTTTCGAGGATCTCGCCAAGCATCTTAGCTAGCAAAGACTTGCGGATCTCAGGCTTCGCGTACATCATGCCATTGGGCGTAATGTTGATGTGGTCTTTCAGCAACTCGAGGAGTCGTTGATGTCTTTTGTACTCAGTAAATCCCATCTTGTTCATACCCCTCCAGCTGGTGATACGACCAAGAAACGTGGAGTAGCACAGGTTATATGCAATCATAACACTTGGATACAGACTCTGGAAGTACAAGACGAGCACTGGGCTGCTGTAGAAGGCGCTTTGCGGCTCCATAACTAGCGGCAAGCACTCCAGGGCGTTCTGACCGCCCACTTGCTGCCTGCTGGGAGAGACAAGGATGAAGTTCTCGGGCTTCGCAATACGAAACATGATGGACTCAACCTTGTACTGGGAGCCGCGAGAGAAGACTGAGAAAAAGTCCACGCCGAGCAGCCGAGCTTGTTCGCTGGTCCGCGGAATCAGCTCATTCGCCTCTATGATGTCGATGTCCAGCCGTGTACGGCTCAGATAGTAACGCAGCAGCTTGCTCATGTCGCGATGCATGCCGCTCTTGTACCACTTCGTGAGAGTACTCCATGAATAGTGAGGTATACGCCGGTGCAGCAGATGCCATACGACGTTCTCCATGCTGTACTGCAGCAGGTTCAGCTCCCCGCGCATGGCTCTCCAAACATTGATCATGTGTCTGCCAGTAACGCGAATGGTCGACGTAGTATTGAAGCCCCAACGATCGTTTTCTTTGCCAATTCTTCCATGTGAGTTGCTTTTCATGCGAGAGAATTCGTCGCAGAGATCGTAATCATACTTAACGCGAGCTCGTTCGATGAGGTAGCCCCAGGAGCTTCCGTGAACTTCGTATCCCGTCAGGATGTCGGGATCATGGGTTCGCACAATCTCCACCATCCGCACAAAGAGGTCCAATTCCTCCGTCTCTTCGACTACCTCGACAGATGTTTGCCGTCGTACCCTCTCCGCCAAGCTCCCATCAGAGGAAAGCAAGACTATGCCTTGGATCATGGCCCCGGCGGCTTCCTGACTGACGCTTATCGAACCGTCAGCTTTTATTGACCAGAAAATGCACTGGACCTCATCGTGCTCCGGATCAGGCACAAGATGACCCCTCGTGTTGACATGCACCTCCAAGCTCATTGTACTCATATACTGGATCTCGTGTTTGATGCCACTGGACTTCTTCTTCTGGGTATACTTGAATCCATGAGTGTTTCGTGGTGTTGGCCCATCAATCTGAGAATAATGATGGTTCACTTTGGGGCTCTGTGATGACTTGAGCGCGGAATCTGACTTTGACTTCCGTTTCGCCTGCTTTATCTCCCACCAGATCTTTACCTCTCTGTAACTGGGAGGAGGCTGGGCGATTTCCCAGCCTCTAAACGAGCACATTGCGCGTTGCTCATCGCCGAGAGCTTCATCAAAAGCTGGGTTGTCCGTTTCCTCATACCTGCCGCCATCTTGCAAGACACGTGTAGGATCAAAATCCGGAAGGTAAGGTAGAGTATTACTCTCCAGGCGAAACTCTTTGCCAGCATACTCTCGGGGTTTCAGAGGGACATCCGACTCATTGCTGTAGTACGCATCTTGATAAATAACGTCCGGTGTGTGGTCATCGCCGAGACTTGTGGTAACATTCACCTTCGAGGGCGGCAAAGACCCAATGAGAAGAATGACCTTTCCGTCAGAAACGGCCTGCAGTGCATTCAAAGCACAGGACGAGGTGTTTGACGAGCTCGAAGCCTCCTGTGCAGTTTTGCCAACGTCGGTCATTCCAGCCAACGGGATTGTTGAGCCGTTCCCTCCTGTTAACATAACAGCTGTATTGAACAACACGTGTTTTTCTGGCGAGCCTGAAGATGAGAATTTGTCTTTGTCGATCTGACTGAGACGCAACTTGGTATTTGGGTCGTCTTGGCTCTTGACAACCGGGAAACCCAAGGCATGGCTGGCTCGCCCCGGCGGTAATATCTGTCGACCATTGGGTCCACTGGAACTCCTCAATGTGGGTGACAACCACTTGCTCGGCAGCTTTGTTTCGGGGACGGAAGCAACATTCGGCAGAACCTTAAGCTTGTCCTCTTGTTTTCTTGCAGCTGTGTTGTGCTGGGATAATTTATGACCGGGGTTCGGGCGCTTCGATTCGTTTCCCAACACAGCAGAGGCTCGTCGTTTTATAGACGTACTGAACTGGCTATTAGAGTTCCGTGCTCCACGCCGTTTGCTGACCATGTTGTCGGCTTCCGCAATCGCAAGCAACTCTCTTGGGATAGGGATAACGTGAGGGATGCCAGTTGTCAGCCGACTTATGCAGACGCCCTTGAACGGCCCTACTACGGATGTCGTCTCCCGCAGAATACCTCGTTGCCCAGCACTAGATCCTTCCCTGGGCTTCCTGTGAGTATTGAGACTTGGCGCAACCTCATTAACAAGTGTTCTCGGACCCTCCTTCGCCGCAGCAGTTGAAAAGTTGATATCTCGAAGCCAGTCCTCGTCACAGTCGTTCGGGAAGTCGTTCGCATCAAGCAAGTCCTTGTCGATAATCTTTTGCTCGTCAACATCAATGCTGCTGGCTGGATTCTGATCGGGGGCGATGATCTCTGTCGCCAAACCAAGCGCAGGCATCAGGTTGGCTGGAAATAAATCCTCGACTGACTGCAAAGCAGTCTTGACCGAATTTGCCAAAGGATGCTGTTCGACAAAGGTATCAAAGCCGGGCTGGCTTTGATCGTCTTGGTCTCTCTCTGCATCAATCAGTCTTTCCAGGTCCTCTCGGTACTCCTCCTCGTGTATCCAGCCTGGAAGCCCTGTCTGTCGAACATTTGCCGACATGGATACGAGGACTTCGGCTGGAAAGGGGCTACTGCCTGGCTGAGCATTTGTCATTCGGAGTTTGCGTCTCCTTGTTTCGTCTTTCCAAAGCCCGGCCATACTGTTGACTAGTTTTAGATCCGAGCGGAGTGGCTTAACGCGTTCAACAAAGTCGTGATGTAGCAGACGTTCCTTGATTATTTTGCGATTGGTGATATCCTGAACGCAGATGTCGACTTCAATTGCGCAACGACTAACCCTAGGGAGGTAGAAGTCGTCCAGGATGCTCCCTGGCGAGATTGATTGGTCATGCCACAAGTGTAGCGAGTTCCCTTCCTCTGTATAACGCGGTACGGGCGCTCTGAAGTGAACAGTTGAAGCATCGAGAAACCCACACCCGTAGAGATTGAAGTCGGTCATGAATTGCAACAAGTACTGGAGATGGGCCTCGTAGGGTTGAAATTTCCGCTTCATAATAACGCCCTGTTGGAAAAGATCTGCCAGACGTGTCATGACAATGGGGTTGAACATATAGATCTTGAGGAAGAACTTGTAACCGACATGGAACCCATAAAACGGGATCCCCTTGACGAGAGTGACTCGTGCTACAAACTTGGCGTTCCCTGAATACTGATCACGGCGATAACTAACTGCCAGCGCGTGATCAATGGAAAGATGTAAACGATAGATGTATGCGCCAACTATTTTGATTAGCGACACCGAATCAGTGTGCTAGGCTGTCCTCACCTTCATCTTGCTCCAGGCTGCCGCTATACTCGACATACATGTAGGGAAACGCTCCATGAATATGCGCGCATACTTTCTGGCCCGTCTCGGTGGACCCAAAAGCCCTTACAATAGGGACTTTTGGCCCCTTCGCGGCTTGAGAGGGGTGAACATCGTTCCGCAGTTGGGGGTCAAACCGCGTCGACGTGCCTTGATAATGGTCCAAGCAATTCAACCTGACCCGGAAGAGGTCCATGACGAGGATTTTCAGATCATGGAGGACGTTGTATTGCTCTGATGAGCGGCACCATTATGGAGGAAGCCAGGGTGAGACCTAATTGCAGGAGGAACGTGACGCGACTGCAGTGTGAGATGACTGCCTGCCTGCTCCAACGTGACAAGATATAGTCGCGCGATCACGTGATACTAGTATTAGGTAAGTAGTTTCCCCCATTCAGGATGCTTGATGTTATCTAATCGTTGACTCGAACCTCCAGCCGTTTTTTGATCCTTGTCGCCATCAATGGGAAACGCGCTTGTTGCAAACACTTCGAAGTGCTGAAGCGGAAAGGCCCAGGTGACAACGAGAACAGCCTTATATCGCCAGTATAGTATTTGCTGCCGCCAGAATGCCACCCCCGCCACCACGACGCCCGGACTCCAAGACGGGCTCTGGCGCCGGCGCCGCCTCGAAAGAAGAGAACATCTACATTCCCTCCTTCATCAGTAAAAGGCCCTTCTATGCCGGCGAAGAAGGCGACGAGCAAAACGACTACCTCGAGCATCAGCGTTTGCAGAAGAAGAATGAACAATCACAGTGGTACGATCGCGGCAGGAAGGCTGGCCCGGCCGCCACCAAATACCGAAAGGGTGCTTGCGAAAACTGTGGCGCCATGACGCATAAGGCCAAAGACTGCCTTAGTCGCCCAAGGGCTAAGGGCGCAAAGTGGACGGGGCGCGACATCCAGGCGGACGAAGTGATTCAAGACGTTAAGCTTGGCTGGGATGCGAAGCGCGACCGGTGGAACGGGTATGACTCCAAGGAATACCGCAGTGTCGTGGAAGACTTCAACCAGATGGAAGAACTGCGCAAGAAGGCGTTGCCGGCCAGAGATGATGAAGAGGACGAGGGCGCGAACGACGGCGACAAGTATGCCGAGGAAAACGATATGAGCAAGCACCAGAGCACCGCGACACGGCAGCTCAGGTTGCGTGAAGACACCGCCAAATACCTCCTGAATCTCGATTTGGATTCCGCCAAGTACGACCCGAAGACGAGAGCGCTCATTGATGGCGGCGCCACGAATGACAAGGCGGCCGACATGTTTGCCGAAGAGGGCTTCATGCGCGCATCAGGCGATGCTGGCGAATTCGAAAAGGCCCAGAACTACGCGTGGGAGGCGCAAGAGAAGACAGGCGATACGAGCCAGCACCTTCAGGCGAATCCTACCGCCGGTCAATTCTACCGGAAGAAGCAGCTCGAAGAGGCTGAAAAGAAACGTGTCGAGAAGGAGAAGAAGCTTCTCGAAATGTACGGCGACGACTCGCAGTACAAGATGCCGGATGAAGTCAAGAACATGGTCACCGAATCAGAGCGATATGTCGAATACGACGAAAGCGGTCTTGTCAAGGGTGCACCGAAGGCCATTGCCAAGTCAAAATACCCTGAAGACGTCTTGATGCATAATCACACGTCTGTTTGGGGTAGTTGGTGGTCAGACTTCCAATGGGGATACGCATGTTGTCATTCGTTTGTCAAGAACAGCTACTGCACAGGAGAAGCGGGCAAGGCAGCTCTGGATGCCTCTGAGCAGCAGAGGACCGGCCAGGCCTTGCTTGAAGCTGCGTCATCCACGAAATCGGCCGAAAAAACACTCGAGAAGAAGCCCCAGAGCGAGGGTGCAGCAAAAAAGAGAACGGCAGAGGAGATGATGGGAGGGGTTTCTGAGGCTGAAATGGAGGAATACAGAAAAAAGCGCACAGCCGCAAACGATCCCATGGCGAAGTTCTTGGGCAAAGACGAACTTGTACAATGAAATGACAGTCATACAATCATGATACCCTTCACATCTTCACAGCTTTTCGCGACTAGTACATATGATGGGACGACTTTATGGGTGATATCGTGGACAAAGTTTTGCTTCATGAAGGTCATGCCATTGATCCGTTGGCTAACGCCTGAAGTATGAACCGCCCAATGTCCATGGTGGGTATTTCCACCGCCCGACGCGTTTTTAAGAACCACCCAAAGCCTGTAGAAGATTGAATTGACGACAGATTTACTCCTCGTCCTCATCCTCCTCACCATCGTCGTTCTTCTCAGCCGACTTGGCCTTCTTGCGACGAATGCGACCAGGGCGACCGCCGCCGAAGGCCGAGGTAAGAGCGAAGTCGATGTGCTTCTGCGAGTCGAGACGGACAATGAACGAGGGGACGTTCACGATCTGCTTGCCGACGCGGATGTGGCGCTGGCGGATCAGCACACGGGCGTGGTGGATGGACTTGGCGAGACCGAGCTTGTAGACGCAAGTCTGGAGGCGGCGCTCAAGGAAATCCTCGACCTTAAGGGCAAGGACGTAATCGAGCTTCATGCGGGACTCGTCGAGGACACCGACACGGACGAGACGGCGAATGAGCGCATTGCCCTCGAAGAGACGCTTGGGGTCCTTCTCGTCAAGAGTAAGGAGCTGACTGCAAGAGGTGTTAGACATTGGACTTTCCCCGACAAGAGTTTGTCCTCGGATTTTCTCAAGTTGAAGAATGACATACCGAGCAGCACGACGAATCTTGGAGAGCGTGAGCTGGACACGCCAGACCTCACGTTTGTTGCGGAGACCGTACTCGCCAACGAGCTTGAGCTCGGAGTCACTGGGATATCGAAGTCAGTTTGGCGCTCACACGACATGAACAGAAACAAGCTCATGTTCAGTGGCCGGGAGATACTGACAGACGGGCGGCCTCGAAGGGGCGACGCGGGACACGCGAGGTCTTGGAGTAGGAAAGACTGTTGAAAGTATGTTAGCAAGGCGTCATTTCTGAGCCCAAGGTATCGTCGTCGACTTACGGAGCCATCTTGCCGACTTGGTGCTTCGCAAACGTGGTTGACGAGGATTTGCGGCCAGACTACAAAGTTCACGAACTGGAAAAAAGACTGGTTGTGCGGTGTGGAGCCCAGCATTGAAAGCTCGGGCCACTCATGGTATCACGTGAGGAAGAATTGCCCTAAGCATAGGGTAAGAGCAGTCACCCCGCTCCGGCAAGCGGAACACCCAATCAGCACCGCCCTGTCCACCCGCGAAGCACGGCGCACACACCCGACATTTTTTTCGCCTTGAACAAGTCGTCGCTTCTCAAGATCCAAGATCCTCAACACCAAACCGACGACCACCCCTCCGACGACAATATACCGACAAGATGGGTCACGCTGCGGGTCTTCGCGCGGGTACGCGTGTATGTGACAATCTCAGAATACCAACTCTCGATTGAACGAAACGCTGACGGAAGCGCGCAGTATGCGTTCTCCAGGAACTTCCGCCAGAAGGGCATGATCAAGCTGTCCACCTACCTCAGGCAATACCGGTACGATTGAACCCCGACGATTCGACTCGGCACACGAGAAAACGGAGGTTTCTAACACGGATTTTGCAGCGTCGGTGACATCGTTGATATCAAGGCCAACGGTGCTGTCCAGAAGGGGTAAGACGACTTCCACAAACCACCTACGCACCTGGCGATGCAGAAGCTGTCGCGGTGTCGGATGTTCGAGAAGGCTGCTAACATCAGGAACAGTATGCCCCACAAGGTCTACCACGGCAAGACCGGCGTTGTCTACAACGTCAGCAAGTCGGCCGTCGGCATCATCATCTACAAGAAGGTCAAGCACCGCTACATCGAGAAGCGCATCAACATCCGCGTCGAGCACATCAGCCCCTCCCGGTCCCGAGACGACTTCCTGCGCCGCGTCAAGGAGAACGCCCGTCTCCGCAAGGAGGCCCAGGCTGAGGGCAAGACCGTCCTCCTCAAGCGTCTTCCTGTCGCTCCCCGCGACGCCCACACCATCTCCCTCAAGGAGAACGTGCCCGAGACCGTCACTCCCCTCGCCTACGAGACCACGATTTAAGGTGTTGTTTGTGGGAGGTGCTGAAAATGGTTGGGAAGGCGTATGCGCCATGTCGCCGAGGGGCTTGATGGCCATAGAAAAGGGTCCGCCCCTCATCCGAGTCACGGGCGGCGGCATGGACAGTGGTCTTCGGCATGAATGGAAGATATCACTTGCTTTTCTTGTGCATGGGGTGTTACACGTGAATCGGACAAATTCCAGCATGGAAAGGCATCGAGGTTTCGGCAAGGTCCATAGGGAATGAAAACCATGGCATCTCGGTATTCAAACCTACAGTCCACCGTGTCTCTTTGCTCTGTTCGGCACCCATTCGCCGCAGCCGCCTCCATGTTGTAACATTATTCTCACTGAGATGGCCGTGGCGGATGGGCTCGTGGATCTACATGACAAGCTCAATGATATGTCCCTTGTGAGAGACTCGATTCTGTCGATAATGAAGTGCCATTCACTGCAAGATTGCCATAGTCCGGTTGCTCCAGCCTAGACGCTAGGATATCCGCCGCTTGCCAGAGCCGCGACTATTTCCTTCTGCTGAGGGACACCGGCGCCGCATTCTCTGTTACGTATGATATCGTCGCACTGCCCCACCATCCACTCATATGAAGCATCTGGGGGGGGGCGGCGATGAGCGGGTTCGATTTGGCTCTTGCTCTCTTCACCACAACCAAAGCCAGTAACTTGCTCCAGGACGACAGCCTTCTGTGCCCTTGCGGCAGTCACCGCATCGCCGATATGGTTGTGAAATTTACATTTCAAGAGACGATTTGATGCACAATTCCCTCTCACGTGAAGAAATTGTCAAATTGCATTTCATTCCCTGGCTGGGCGTTAGGTAAGCCATAAATATGGGGAGGGAAGCCAACACCACCCACCTTAGGTACCTTCCAATTGGCGGTAGCCTGGCGTTGGGCGCATGAACGTCTTGGCGCAGCGTACAGCTTGCGCATCATCGTCACCCAGCCACCACGCCCACCACGAATCTCCTGGAGCTCCCACATTGACATTCGTCACTGCTGACGACTGCCACCCAGCGCTTTTCTTTTCAATTTGCAACACTGAATCATTCGGCTTGCTTCCTTTTCAACGCTGCCGTTACGAATTATCAACTGAGGAAGGCGACGGCTGCCCCTCAGCAATCGGAGCCTCATATAATCTTGTAACCGAGGCGCTGCCATACCGTCTCCAGCCATTTCCCCTCTCGACAATAAGTATTTTTGGCTAGCGCCACTCGAAGCCATTGCCCAAGATGTCTTCGTCGCTACAGACTTCGCACACGAAGTATGCTACCCGCTCGTTCCGCCTCCCGTCATACGACCGCTGATCCTCTGAACCAGGACCGACCAGGAGCTTGCTGTTAGTATCAAGAAAGCTACCAGTGCCGACGAGACAGCTCCAAAGCGCAAGCATGTCCGTGCCTGCATTGTATACACATGGGACCATCGGTCTTCCCAGGCGTTTTGGTCGGGCATGAAGGTGTACGTCTCGCTTCCCCTCCTCTCCTAGCATGAGACATGGCATTGTGCAGTGCTGACCAGATTCACCTAACAGCCAGCCCCTCCTCGCCGACGAGGTCCAAACCTTCAAGGCGCTGATTACCGTCCACAAGGTCCTGCAAGAGGGCCACCCCTCAACACTTCGGGAGGCCATGTCGCAAAAGAGCTGGGTCGATGGGTTGGGTCGCGGCTTGGCCGGAGAAGGCGTCAGGGGCTACGCCCCGCTCATTAGGGAGTACGTCTACTACCTTTTGGCGAAGCTATCTTTCCATCAGCAGCATCCCGAGTTCAACGGAACGTTCGAGTACGAGGAATATCTCAGCTTGAGGGCGATCAACGATCCGAACGAGGGCTACGAGACCATCACCGACCTCATGACCCTCCAGGACAAGATTGAGCAGTTCCAGAAGCTCATCTTCTCCCACTTCCGACATGCAGGAAACAACGAATGCCGCATCTCTGCCCTGGTGCCCTTGGTGCAGGAGAGCTACGGAATCTACAAGTTCATCACCAGCATGCTGCGCGCCATGCACTCTACGGCTGGCGATGACGAAGCTCTCGAACCCCTGCGCAGCAGATACGAGGCGCAGCACTACCGTCTCACCAAGTTTTACTACGAATGCTCCAACCTTCGCTACCTCACAAGCTTGATCACGATTCCGAAACTCCCGCAAGACGCCCCGAACCTACGCGCCGAGGATGACGAGGCTCCTGCACTGCCGGCACGGCCCAAGCAGGAGATTGAACGGAACCCCACGCCCGTACCCGAGCCAAAGTCGCAAGAGCCAGACGACATGAACGAGTTCTGGCAGAGCGAACTCGACCGCCAGAACCGGGAGTACGAGGAGCAACAGCGAGTGCTCGAGGAGAGGCAGAACGCACAGCAAATGGCTCAGCAGCAAGCTGCGCTGCAGGCCCAGAGGGACTTTGAGGAACAGCAGCGACAGCTCATGGAGCAGCAGAAGCGCGAGCAAGAGGCGCTGATGCAGCAGCAGATGCAGTACCAGACCCAGGGAAGGCTGGCCGAGCTCGAGCAGGAGAACTTCCGGGCACGGTCGCAGTACGAGCAGGACCAGCTGATGCTGCAGCAATACGATCAGCGGGTGAAGGCTTTGGAGAACGAGCTGGCCCAGATCCAGGGCAACTACGGCCAACAAATGTCGAGTCGCGATGACCAGATTGCAACCCTGCAGGAGCAGGTCAACACCTGGCGGACAAAGTACGAGGCACTCGCCAAGCTGTACTCCCAGCTTCGCACCGAGCACCTCGACCTCCTCAACAAGTTCAAGACGGTGCAGCTCAAGGCAGCCTCGGCTTCCGAGGCGATAGAGAGACGCGAGAAGCTCGAGCGCGAGATTAAGACGAAGAACCTAGAGCTTGCCGACATGATCAGGGAACGAGATCGTGCCCTTCACGACAAGGACCGCGCGTCGGGCAGCAGCAAGGACGAGGTTGAGAAGCTCAAGCGCGAGCTCCGCATGGCCCTCGACAAAGCGGATAACCTGGAGAGGAGCAAGGGCAATGAGCTGTCCACGATGCTGTCCAAGTACAACCGCGAGATGGCCGATCTCGAGGAGGCGCTGCGCATCAAGTCCCGCGCTCTGGAAGACGCGCACTCCAAGGTCGCCAACGGCAACACTGACATTGAGCAGCTTCTCCGCGACAAGGAGGAGGAGCTCGAGGTCTACAAGGCGGGCATGGACCAGACCCTCATCGAGCTCAACGAGCTGCGACAGAATCAGGGCGAGACGGACCACGCTCTGGACGGCCAGATTGATGCGCTTATCATGGCCAATCTTGACAAGATTAACGACATCATCGACTCGGTGCTGCAGTCTGGTGTCCAGCGCGTGGATGATGCGCTCTATGAGCTGGATTCTACAATGCAGGCGGGCAACCAGAACGCCTCGCCTTCTTACGTGCTATCGCAGATCGAGAAGGCGTCCTCGAACGCCATGGAATTCGCGACTGCCTTCAACAACTTTATTGCCGATGGACCAAACAGTACGCACGCCGAGCTTATCAAGGCAATCAACATCTTCGCTGGTGCCATTGCCGATGTGTGCAGCAACTCCAAGGGCCTCACGCGCCTCGCGACGGACGAGAAGAGCAGCGACACGCTCCTCAACGGCACCCGACAGTCGGCGCAAGCAGCCGTCAAGTTCTTCCGCGGTCTCCAGAGCTTCCGTCTCGAAGGCATGGACCCGATCCAGAAGACGGACGTTGTCATCAACAGCAACAATGATGTGCAGATGAACCTCCAAAAGCTGAACAAGTTTGTCGAGACATTTGCGCCCGGCGCAGGCAAACTGGCGGGCAAGGGCGACCTCGGCGACATCATGGATCAGGAGCTGAGCAAGGCAGCCGACGCCATCGCGGCGGCCGTGCAGAGGTTAGCCAAGCTCAAGAACAAGCCGCGGGACGGGTACTCGACATACGAACTCAAGGTCCACGACTCGATCCTCGATGCGGCCATGGCTGTGACCAACGCCATCGCGCAGCTCATCAAGGCGGCAACGGTGACACAGCAAGAGATTGTGCAGGCGGGCCGGGGCTCGTCCTCGCGACAGGCCTTTTACAAGAAGAACAACAGGTGGACCGAGGGTCTCATCTCGGCGGCCAAAGCCGTCGCGTCGTCGACCAACACGCTCATCGAGACGGCGGACGGCGTGCTCTCGAACCGTAACAGCCCGGAGCACCTCATCGTCGCGTCCAACGACGTGGCTGCCTCGACGGCCCAGCTCGTCGCCGCCAGCCGTGTCAAGGCCGGCTTCATGAGCAAGAGCCAGGAGAACCTCGAGTCGGCGAGCAAGGCCGTCGGTGCGGCCTGCAGAGCGCTCGTGCGCCAGGTGCAGAGCATGATCAAGGACCGCCAGCAGGACGAGGAGCAGGTCGACTACTCCAAGCTCGGCGCCCACGAGTTCAAGGTGCGCGAGATGGAACAGCAGGTACGTAAACCAACACAGACCCCCGCGGACACAGAGACAGATGACGCTCGCCACCATCGGAGCACCCGGTGCGGCATGGTCATCTGCCCCCACGCGAAAAGACGGAAAAGAGGGCAATTGCCAAGGTGAAAGCGAAAGAAGCAAAAGATGCTGACGTTTTTCCGTGCACTGTACAGGTCGAGATCAAGCAACTCGAAAATGCTCTTGCAGCAGCACGACACAGGTTGGGAGAGATGCGCAAGATCTCGTACCAGGAGGACTAGAGCTGCATCAGCGCCCGCAGCTAAGGGCTGTTTCCCCCAAGAGACGGCGCGACCATCTTGGGAAGCTAGTCATGTCTCGCGATGGAGCGTTTCCTCCGCAGAAGGGGGCGGGGGGGGCAGGGATGAGAAGTGGCGAGGCATCGAAGCCGGGAGAGGGCGCGGGACTTCCGTTGCCTGTCTCCGGCCTCTTGCCTTTCGCAAGGATCGTCAGAGTTAGTGTCTTATTCGAAATACAAGCCAAGCTTTTGCTGGTTCGCTTGCGGTCTGGGACAAGGCATAGTCTTGCGTCTTTCCAGGTCCACCTCCATCGACGTCTTCTCACCCCCTCCGTGGCACTTGGCCGCTTACTCGTTTCGCCGCTCAGCTTGAGCCGGCGTCCCCTAGCTGCAACCGTCCAGCCGCACGCTTTCTTCTAGCCTCTGCTTGTTAGCCGAGCGAAGCATGGAAAGAATGTTCCATCACGGCCGCTTGGACGGAACTCCCGGCTCGTAGCCTCGATCAGTCTTTGACGGCGCTGATGTGACATGCGTCGTTCGCACAAGCGTCAGATCTCAGCGTTGCGAAGCGACGTGTGAGCTAAGGAGTTCCCACTGTTGGAGTGTCGTCAGGGTTGTTGGTCTCCCAAGGATGTACAAGGTGCAGCTTGGCAGCTTGCAATGAGACAGACGGCCAGCTGTCGGAGACCCCATGGTTTACGATGTGCCTATGGGGCCATTCCCGGGCCCTGGTGTGCTTGCAACAGGAGATGCAGCATCGGTAGTCTTTCTTGCGAGAGACTATGATCGTAGGAGACAGTCATTTTGCGATGAGTAAATTTTACATGGTCATTATGACGCGCGAAACAAAGAGAGATGGAGATGTGACGGTGCATCCACAGGCCCAACGTGTAGATGATTGCCCCGTGACCTGCACTAGGATATCACATGTTGAAGAAAGGAGAACCAGAGAAGGGGGAAAAGAAAACACGAATTCCGACGGTGCAAACCTGAGGCGCCTTGCGGTGGCATGCGCCTTGACGACAAGACCTCGCCAACTCGTTGGACCAGAAGTCCCTGTCACACAGCTGCGACCTTTCCGTCCAAGATCTTGCAACGGCGTTCGGCCTCCATGTGCCGGACATTGAATATGATTGGATGCTAAGACCAGCCGCTAAGAGCTCTTGGGCTGGTTGTCAGAGGATAGCAAGGGGGCCGGGCTTTGACTCTGGTGCCCGGTCCCGAAGCTGGCCGGCTTGGGCCCGTAACCCGTTCGCCCAACGAGGGTCATACCAGGGCGCACAAGAGCACCTGACAGACTGAACGTGCTGTGTGATGCAGCCATCACAGGATCTTGCCAATTTTCTGCAACGCATATTTCCGGCCTGCTTCGCTGTTTCTGCAGAACGTAGAACGAATCATGATGTTTTTGTCTCATGTAGGCTGTAGGATCAGGGTCTGCAGCTAGAATGCTACCGCTTCGTCGCAACACAGATACGTGCCTTGAGAAACAGCAACATTCGCAGGACCATTTGGCTTTGCCCTAAATGTGAAAGGGCGAGCGATACTCAGCACCGTGAGTACGAAATGAATGGTTCACCACTATCTCTTCGATAAGTAATCGAGTTGACGCTAGCACTCAAGTGGCATCTGGACATTGGAGGTGGGGCATGCTGATGGACTTGTTTTCTCTTTGCCCGTTCCTCATTGCCCTGGATTGTCTTGCTCCAATTCCTTGCAGCTAACAACGCTATCACTTTGTTCAGCTGCTGCCAAGCTCCTCATGATTTTTGCCCATAGCATACACTCTAGTCTCTCGGTTGCCGCAGCTCACCTCAGATTCGACAGGCGAGGAGGCAGATGTGCCTTTGGCTTGGCAGACGGCGGGCGATCCTAGCGAAGAAGATGGCTTGGCATCATAACCGCGGCGGTCGAGGCTCTTCCAAACAGCCCCTGTGCCAATCGAACCTCCACAATACCGACATCCCGGCACTCGTCATGGTTCCAATCCAACTCCCAAAGCGGACAAAGAAGAATGGGGAATCTGAGAGCCGAGTAACAACCGGATTCGATGGCAGTCGAACGGCTACTCCGACAGAGCTATGTGTGAACCCGACAAAGTTGAATTCCAAAGTTTCGTCGTTACACAAGCTGCGGATCGTGATGTCGTCTAGGCCAATCATAAGGATCATATCGCGCGCTGGGTTTTTTGCATGCGGCGCAGTTCGGGGAGTCGGACTTGACGGCGATGAAGTAGTGTCTCGAGTTGCTACAGGTGAGTGCTCCTCAACAAGCCACAGTCCAAAGCATTATGCAGAGGGTTGCGCGCGCCTTGTCTTAGCACCCACCCTATCACTCCAGTGTGTGAGTCTTGGAGCTTCCGCGCCCGTGACGGTCAGACGCTGCCTGCAAGCAGAGCGTATCCCCCGAAGTCGATTAAGCATAGGCATAGGACTAGTGTCCGCTTCCCCGAGGCCAACACTGTGAAATTCCAGGGGCGGTGGAAAGCAACCTTTGTTGAACTGGAATCTTGCATGGATTACTCGGGGGGGGGTGATAGCCGGATCAGAAGTATGCGCAAGAGAAAGGTGCACCAAGTCATCCCAACGGGGAGCAAACAGTCTCTCCATGCAGTTCTTCGCTCCAGTAAGCATGAGTAACGCAGCTTCATGAACTCGTCATGAAGATTGATTCGATGTCCAGATAAGCAGACCTCCTCAAAGCAGAGTATTGGTCATGAATGTTTGCTACTGTGCGGCAGTGGCTCGGAGAGGGATTCTCAGCATTGGTAAATCGAACTGCAGGAAACTTGCGCATCCAACCATGGAACACGGCAACGTTCTGAACGACAGATCGCTGGGGGATCCTCGCATCCGGACGCTTCTTGCGTTGCATAAGCCTCCATTGCCTGCTACTTGCAAGAGGTGGCTGGCGTGCGATTCGGTGGAGTTTGTCCTGACTGAGACGCGCCAAAGGATCAGGGGGGAGATTATTTGTCGTGGCTCGCGAATTGGAGTTCAATTTCGGCATGACGGTGGAAATAGAGGAGCAATTGAACCGGACAGTATCTTGAGCGATAGGCCCCGCTGAAGAAAGTCAGTGGTTTCGGGCGCCGCAGTATCCGAAT
This sequence comes from Verticillium longisporum, assembly GCA_019188255.1. Classification (NCBI taxonomy): domain Eukaryota; kingdom Fungi; phylum Ascomycota; class Sordariomycetes; order Glomerellales; family Plectosphaerellaceae; genus Verticillium; species Verticillium longisporum. The sequence continues at coordinate 4,217,722 of JAETXT010000003.1, read as the reverse complement.
GCCAATTGTCGCCGCCCATCTTTAGAGGACAAAAAGAAATGGGACGTGATAGAAAAAGGGCCATCAGGTCCAACTCTTGGTTTCGGCGACCAAGCACGGGGCGTATCGACAGTAGGTAGGTACCTAGGTACTTCGAGCAGGGTCACAGGCGGGGGATGCGCCATGATACGTCAGTTTGCATCGTCCAGTAGCGGGGATAGCGTTATGTCGGCCTCGTACCCTACTCTTTTGGAGAAAGGCGCATGCTGTCTTGCATGGGCAGGGGCGACCCCAATCGCCTTGGTCGGAAGTGGAAGAGGGCTATCCACGGCGCCTTGGCGACCCTCGTGGCGTTGCTGCCAGATCCTCCCAGACCCTTGCCAGGCGCCCGAGCGAACCAAGTTTACTGCTTAAACCCTGACATGTTACACAAAAGGGAGACGATGATGTTCAACTCCATTCGCTGGTTTCATCGACTGCTGATCCTTACGCACTACGCCAGACTGATCTTAGTGCGTGAGTCGGCAGGGCAGGGCTGGACGGGGTACTTGTACAGGCACTCGGGTGGAAAGGCAGGCTGCAGGGGCGCGGGCAAGGCCTGGCGATGTGGCTGCATGTCCTCTCTGCCTTTTACCTTGCCCACGCTTGCCACGCTCGCTGGACCTCGTGATGGTTGGAGATGTGGTCATGTCGGATCTGTTGCTGCGCTAGTGCAATGGAGAGGGGCCACACAAGCATGCTCGACCTGCCATGGTCCCATAGCTTCCCCACTCATCCATATGCTGTCCATCTGTGCGTACCATGTAGACTCTTTTCCTGCACAGCAGCTTCCTTCGAGGAGGGAAGATAACTTACCGACAATTGCTCCAGACGGGACGAGAGGACCCTTACCCTGAGAAGAGAGGCCAAACATATGGCTGCATGTCGCACGAATAGGGCTTGCAAGTGCAAGCCCATGGTCGCTGGCGATCTCTGCTGCTTCGGTCCTACCCTTCGTCAAGTCTGATGCTTGTCTGTCCCTAGTCGGCCTGCTCAGGCATGAGTGGGCTTCCAAGATGAGCCATGCCCCTCTGCCAGCATCCCTGTGATCATCCAGATGGCCTAGGCCTAGCCAGACATGTTCACTCTTATAAAGTGGGGAGAACCGTGCACCATCGATGGCCTCCCGCCATCTGATGTAGCCCGTCTTGCAGGTGCGTTGGCGTTGGCGACCTCACTGCGCGTACTTTAGTGGCGCCGTCGATCCAGCCCGTTTCGTTCCAAAATCGATTGTCTCCTTACCACCACCCCCCAAGTCAGTCCTCGTGCCAATCCAATGCCGCCCCCCTCGAGAAGATCCACCTCTGCTTTGCCGACGAGGCTAGGACAGACATGTAGCCCAGTGTTTGCATTTTCCACCCTGCTTCCAAGTCTCTCCCGCTTCTCAGTATAGGTGGGCAGGTACTGCCGGCCAGGGAAAAGAAGGCGCCCTGCGTGAATCCTTGATCTATGTCTCACTGCAACCAGGCAAAGCCGCCGCCGTTGCGGTCAGCCCGCTTCCCACTCAAGGCTGGCCCCAGTTAGATCGATCTATCTCGTTCCCGCTTGTCTGTATCACCCCACTCACTTGTACCACCTACCCCATCTGGGTTGGGCAGGCTCGATGAGATCGGTCTCCTCGGTGGGTCCCTTTCGCTCATGTCACGTTGGACGCCTGGTGAGGCTGAACTAGTGCTGCATTAGCATGTCTTGGCTCAGTACGTTAATCTCGACATCTAGTTCCCTGCTACGGGGGCTTCTCACTGCCCATCCATGTCACCATGAGGGCTAAAACGAGGTAAACAGTCTAATCGAGCAGTCATTCGAAACACAGCGTGCCTGGATTCATAATTCTCATTGCTTATTCGCAGCCGTTAATTTCTGCGTAACCAGTGGTATGGCTGGCCGCTTGGTAAGCGAGCTAATCATCAGAACTCTGTTATGCAACAGGCCATAGTAGTCTTAGTCCACCGCCCAGAGAAATGTCATATTCCTGACGCAACTGATATCCACAGCCGCAAAAAAGTGTGAGGCAAAACTCTGTACGATAGTTTGTTGACAGCCACAAACTCCAAAAGCGGTCTGTCTGTCGGTTCGTATCAGAGCGGTCATCCTTGTTCCTGAGATACAAGAATTTACAATGCTTTCAAAAGTATGAAGCGAACTGAGGGTGATCCTCAAAACTTCCATGCATTGGATGGCCGCCGTCTACTGATCCTGTTAGCTAGGCTCAAGAGGAATAGATCAAGAGTGACTCACAAAACTTACCATCAGTCTCCTCCTGAATGGAGGGCTCATTCATTAAGATGGAGTATTGGAAGTTTGGCCCAACATGAAAGGCTTGAGCTTCGTGGGTGTTGTCGTCGTATGTCATGTGAGGCTGTCGATATCCGCCAATGGGAAAGGAGTGCATTGCCTCCATGTCGTAAGCGTTGCCAACGAAATTTCCATCCACAAAATTTCCATCGTCATGGAAATGGTCTGAGTCGGGGGTGGACTCCTCAGCCTGGTTCACAATTTCCGTTTCCTCGATTTCGCTTGGGGTGTTCGCAGAACCCTCACAGTCGTGAGCTTGCTGCAGGACAGTGGAATCGTTGATTGAGCTCATTTCTGGACTCCAATAGACTTCGACGTTATAGTGATCGCTGATCAATGAGTCTTCACCAAGAAGAGAAGCTGCAGCACCAGCGGGATCGCTTTGAATCGTGTCGATCAAGTTTCGTAGCTTTCGTTTGCGAGCTTTGGTGGTCATGACACCTTTAGCATTCCCTGTCATGGTTCGCATGAGAGTCGAAGCACGTTCCGGCATAAAGCCTGCTTCAAGTATCTCCTCCAAAAGCTCAAGTTCAGTGTTGGGAACATCCAGTTGCTGGTGTTCAGCGATCGCGATATCGGCAAGGGATTGGTCTTGCTCAAGGACCCGTTCGCCATTGACAACGGTAATGGTCCACTTGAAGGTGTTCAGGTAGTCGAGAGGGGCGACCAGTTTCATGACTGGTCCAACATATTGCAAGAAACCCTTAACCGTAATGTTGTCCTTGCCAACAGTATCACGAATCGTGGAGTATGTTTTCGCGATAAGAGTCCAGGAGTTGCGCAAGCCATCTTTCTCCCAGAGCTTGGTGATTATTCCAGACACGTCCTTTTGCTGGGCTTCGGGGCAGATGCGAGCGTACCAAGCTAAGTCATCAGCACACGAGATCAGGACGAAGAGTGTTAATGATGTTTGTTCTTACAGCGGAAAGCCATGAACGCATTCAGAGGGCGAAGAGCCTTAACGTTTCCAGGAGAAGCAGGTTCTGTGATCTCGACAGCTTGATTGACAGCGGAGGGTACGACAAGTGGCTCAAATGTGGCGCCGTATACAGTTTGAAACTGCGTGTTGTAGTTGATGGTGGGGTTTCGGGTGGCTATCTGCTGCATGGTGCGTCCTTGAAACATTGCCGTGATGTCTTGCTGAGTGAGAGACTCCAGAAGAAGTTGAGGGGGAGCGTAGCGAGGTAGGCCAGCAGGTTGGATCTGACTGACATGTCGGATAAGTCATGTTCAGGTCGGACACCGTCCATTTTGAAGACGAGGACTTCAGGCTTGGTTGATTGTGGTGTATCAGTAAGAAGAGTCTGAAGAAACTGAGACTGAAAGCGATGAGCAGTTATCTATGTTGGACGGTCCAAGAGATGATACGAGTATTTAGGGGGGAGGAGGGGGGTCTTTCAGGCTGGGAGGGGACGAGCGTTGTGGCGACCAAAGCTGAGTTGTAGAAGAGAAGCTGTAGAAGGGAAAGATTGTAGAAATAGGCCTGTAAAATAGACAAGGTACCACGGCAGGTACGCACCTACCTGTAGTGTCTTGGGACACCCAGTAGCAGTAGTTTTGCTTCCCGGCGGCAGGTGGTCTACAGGGAAGGCAGTGACGGTCACAGTGCCACGAAACACTGTGTTCAGCCTCTGGTCCCGGTAGGGAGTGGGATGCGAGCCAGGTCGGCACAGCGCAGCGCACTCACTACTGGGAGTATTCCTGTTCTTCATGTTTAGATTATGCCCCTTGAAGATAATCTGCATCCTCTTAAAGGAATCACTTCGCAGAGATGAGCAAAGCTGCAGAATTACGGTGCCACACAACACGCTCACAACCTGGGGTTCTTCCGAGACAGGGACATCGTTGCTACGAAGTTTCTGGTACTGCTATTCGACTCGAATTCGAACTTCTGAGGTGCGCGTACTTCCTGGATAACAGAATGATCGGTTGCCCTTAAAGCTGTGCTCGCATGAAATAGCAATCCATCTACCCACAGTTACGCTCTCTGGAACGAAATTCAAATACAGAGTCTTGACGGAGCAAGCACAAATATAGTGAATTGTGTCCTTGAGCAATACAATGAGCTAAAAAAAAACTAGCCCATATTGTCTACCTAGGTAGGTACCTAAGTATATCTCTTTCTGAAGACTGCTGCGTGCCTGCCCATTCTACAGTTGGCATACTGATATTCTTGGTCACTGATGCTAACCATCGGGAAAGCACCTCACATAACTTTTGTAAAATTTTCGAGGCAACAACCAACCCAGTTTCTTCCTACATTATACCTCAAAAGCTGGCGCCTTCCACAGCTCATTGCACCATCATCCGCTTCACTTTTTCTGAAACTGTCAACCTCCGCTCGCCAAGCTCAAAAGCTTTCCACCACCACTTTCTCCACGAGATCTCAGCTCAGAACGAGGTGCTGCCCTCTCAGTCAAACAACTATTTATCACAACTTCCAGGAACATCACAACCATCGGCATACAGCAAGCACCTTCACACGTTCAGAATCCCAACACAATCATGAGTGAAATGCAACGCCAAGCCGCATTTGTGGTCAATAACTCGAGGACAGAGTTAAGAATGTATTTGTCTTTACAGATCACATTTGAGGCTGCCAAACGCGCGACAGATGAACTATCGTGAGGAAGTCCCGTTCCTCTTGGCTGGTCACAACTAACATCAGTTCTAGTGAGCGCAGTGGCCTCCCGGCCGTATTGATCATGGATCAAGACAATTGTCAGTGGATAATTGTCGCCTCAATGGCTGCTGTAGTTGAGTATCCTCATGTCGACAACGGTGGGCTCTCGCGTCTTCTACGCTTCGGCAGTAAATCTTACTGATATTCGCAGCTCCTGTTGTCAAACATGATCCTCCAGTCACCAGCCTCAAGCAGCCAATTCACCTCGACTTCCCAAGCACTACCAAAGGGCAGAAACAGCAGGAGCATATTCCCCGTCCTCCTAACTCATGGATTCTTTACCGCCAGGCTCATTCCCGTCGCATCCACGAGCAGAGTCCTGGTATGTCAGCTGGCGAAATATGTGAGTGCTCGTATGCATATTTCAAAGTTGTGTCTAACAGACCTGATAGCCAAAGCGATTGCTGCCATGTGGCGAAACGAGTCCACCGATGTCAAGGATCATTACAAAACTCTCGCCGCTGCAAAGGCCCAGAAACACAAAGAGCGCTATCCAAATTACAAATTCAGAGCCTCTAAACATGGAGGCAAAGGACCTGCGAAAAGAGAACTGCTTAGCTTCATCGCGAGTGCGTCTCCCGATGCCATCTTGGCCAGCATGTAGTGGCTTGAAATGCCTTGGTGTAATACTGGCAGAGCCAGCCCCCGGAAGAAAATCATGGATTTCCTAAAAGGTGACCGATCATTCGATCAACTAGCCAAATTGTGCATTTGGGGAGTCACTCAATTTGACACCGAATACCGAGGGCGCATGATTCTAAATCAAGACGCTCCTCATCCGACGAGGCATCTCGGCTTCCAGTACCCTGCCGTCATTTTGCTGGCAATGGCAATGGTTTACAAGGGCCTTCATGTAGCAGGTCATTTCAACTTGACTACGTCGTCTGTATAATGTCACCACGGAGGGGTTCGTACATTCTGCAATCGTCAACAGAAAAGGATACTGGGAAACCTCTTGAGAGCGGGAACAGAAACGTTGCAGGGCCTCACGATATTAGCATGTATACCTATGCCCTCCACACCATCCGACTGGATCTTGAGCATCCATCATCTACCAATGCTAGCTGTGCTAGCGAAGGCCCCTGGTCAGGTTAAGAAGAAGTGCCAGCTACCCATACGGATGAGATCTTGCACAGTCTTGGACTATACTTGCTTCCGGCCCTGTAACAACGACGATTTGCTTTCAGAACGAGGTTGAAGCAGAGTGAAGGGATTTTCCGCAGGTTAATGCCGTAGTTGACCATTAGGCATAGCATAGAAGAACATTTGAAATTCGACCCTCCACCCATCAGGAACCACCCGCAGGTCATCTTGTAGGAAGGCAGAACGTGATATGGAGAAGGAGCTCATGTTTAGGTAAATACCGTTCATGCCCAAGGTAGCTTCCCAACCGCGCGTCCATGGACCTACCAGACCGGACTTGCCTTTACGGTACCGTTCTGGCACGGTCGTGGCCGTGCCCATATTTACGTCGCAATTTGTTGTAAAAATAATTCCTTGACTCGAAGAGTTATAAACCTTCTGAACGCCAGCCCTCGCATCAGTTATGGTACCTGCAATGGTAGTCAAACTTTGACTCTGTCGCCGGTAGCCTGCCATGGCTACGGATGAGACGGCTGGGGGCTCCTGGGCCGGTGAAGACCCGAGACCAGGTCGGCGGCAGATGTTAGTTCAGAGCCAGTACCGTGGTCCAAAACATCACGCCAACATTCACTATCTGCCAGTGTCACATGTCGAGCAAGTGAGAACATTTCAGGGCCCATCTCCGAAGTGGGGGCAAGAAGGCACAGCGTGACAGGAAGGAGACTTTCATGTTCAAGGTAATTACCCAACCGCAGGCTTTGGACCTACCAGGTTGAACTTAACTTTGAGTACCTTCCTGGTGAATGCCACCGCCGTGCCTGCATTTAAAAGCACAATACTCTTCCTACCTTGGATTAGGAAGCACCATCCTTCATTCTCTTACATTCGGCACAGAATCTCCCTCCTAGAATCCCCAAGGTCTCCCTGTAGGAGAAATTCATTCTGCTTACAGAGATCTTTGCAAGATGACACATCCACTTGTTACAGGCGGAGTCATGGATGGCACTCGATACCCTGGACCAGACGAAGGTTGTGCACCGCCTGATTGGTTTATCTCGCGTACTCCGCCGGTCATCGAGAAGGACACGATCATCGTGGCAGCTGCTTCGCCAAATGTCATTAGAGGCCATCAGAAAGAGGACGGGTGGTTTCTCTCTGATTTCTACGCCTTCAACTACCTGCTCCACGGTCTCGGTTCATAACAAACATGGCTCACAGCTGCTGTAAGTCCGCCGCGTAGAGCTGCTCCATGGCCACTTGCATTCTACACCATGGAACATTGATCACTGACTTGACGAAGGATCCGGTAAAGCTACTCAAAGCGGACCCTCAATTCCCAGTTTATTTGCACGGCAACCCTTACCAGGAACGCAAGGTTGTGTTGAGCAACGATCTACTCAAGAGCGGGGAGTTGACGCCCGTCACGGTTGTTCGCAGTAATAATATGATCGCTCAGTTCCTCCGTGAAGTACGGGCAGCCTCGAAACAAGCAGTGAAGCAACAGGTTCCGTTACTTCTTCTCGTCTTCTGTCATGGGTTGCCGAACCTCAACATGTTACTCGACTGTGGGGAAAAGTCGAAAGGAATTACGCCAACGACCCTTGACGCAGCCATCGAACCAGGCTGCCGCTTTACTGTTTACTCGACTGCATGCCACTCTGGAGGGTGGGTCGTCAAGACGACTTCTGATCACTGGCATAGCCCGTTAAACGCCAGTATGTTGGCTGCGGCTAGTAAAAATACAACGTCAAACGCGTGGCAAAACTCTCGCAGCATTAGCCGTGCTTGTGGATCGGTTTTCGCCAGCGCGGTTATCGAGGCACTGACGAGCAATTCAACTCCTCTAATCGACTCTCTCGGTGGTGACTGTGCTGGGGACTCCAACATGCTTCAACCTACGGAGCCGAGTGACATTCAAACAGCCACATACAACACGTTCTGCGACTCTGTTCTCACTTGTTGCGCAGATCGAGTTCATCGTCTATGGCACAAGCAAGAGTTTACTTTTAGCGCCCAAAATGACCACTGGGGAAACTCTTGGACCGGCCGATCAGGTATCCCCCTTGGGCATTTTGAGCAACGCTGGAACAAGCTACTCACCGTCGGGTACAATGGTCCGGCTGACGTGAAGGCACTAATGGATCCATATCCTGGCAACCCGACTTACTCAGCCTCAACGGACAAAACAAAAACGGGTGCGGGTGCCGATACCGAGGCCGGATCAATTATTGATGACCTTGTCGAGAGCATCTGTCATAATCGGTTGAAAGTCATGGCCGCCTTGTTCCTCCAAACTTGCCCTGGTGACTGGGACAGCGGTTGGGGCCCGATCACACGGGGCGGCTTGTGGCTAGCAATGGAAGAAAACCCGATACATGAACCAGAGTTCGATCCTGTTGCCATGATCACCTTTCGCTGGGAAGTGGCTCAAATTGCTGATGATCTGGTTCGCCGCTTCCAACTGCCCGTTCCTGCGCAACAGTGCTGCCTACTTTGGGATTATTCGCAGCACCTAACTCGAAAAGTGGAACAAGGGCGCAAAAGGTCGGAGCGAGGACTCTGGGTTTACAATGCCTTGGTTGCCCATGAAGTACAGCCTGTACCAACTAATGAACAAGGATATCCATTCGAGCGCTTCACCTTTTACCTGGTTGCAGCGATCGTCGAGGCGGACCTCGACGACGATAAAACGAGGTTGGTGATTGAGGGGATAGCCGATCACATGCGTAAGGCTAAAGCATTCCATGAATTGCGTGCGTTGCGCAGCCCCAACGTCATCCAACGTGCAAGGGAGTGGCTTAAGAGTGTCGGCAAGGAGTTACGGGACCTGGGCAAGGTTTAAACTGTGTAGACCTAGTCTGTCCATACTAAGACTGATAACAATGATAGCATTGAGCTATATCTTGCCTTTCTTCCAGTCACTGCTCCATATGAACGTCCCACAACGCCATTGCGTCCCCTTCTCCTTCTCGCCAGAGGGCCCTAATGGCCGAGCACATATGTAGAACGACCGACCTGCAGTACAGCAAATATCAGCAAGGTGTTCATAAGCGGAGAGATTGCCAGAAGATCTTCCGTCACCAGACAGGGACTGATCGACTCAAAGCAGTTTCTGAGTAGTCAATACGCAGTTGACAGGAGAGCAGGAGGCCCTAGGCCAATGTTGACAGAATCGTACTGACTGGAGATACATACCGCAATTCACGCCAGGCTTCTTTGTTAGAAGACTGATACATGGCTCCTCGTGTTCACACTTCGGCACCACCCTCTTGCCCAGCTGAAGCTTCGACCATGTTTCTTTGACCTGTATTGGGTCGAAGACAGTTTCAGCACTGTCCATTGCAGAAAGCGACAAGGATGTCGAGGACGGTGGCCCCGGTCTCGTTGGCGATTGAGTCTGGTCATCTGGCGCAGACGATGTCGCAACGTGGACAGCTGGTGACTTTGTGGGACTACTTTCGTTCGAGGCTGCTGTTTGTTGGTAGGGCGATGGAGGCTCGGCACTGCTGACAGCCGCTGGTGTCACATCTCTGGCTGCCTGCTTGGGTTTGAAAAAGCCCATGAGCGTGCTCTGCGCCATGGACCCTGCATTTCCCTTTGCAGCTGACTGGCTGTCGTTAGTCTTGCTCTTCTTGGATGCTTTTTTCGACAGCTGACTGGTGGGTGCTGCCCTCTTTGTTGTTGGCCTCGATGCTTGAGGGCGAGCCGCCTCCTTTGTTGGGGAATGCACGGGTAAAGGTTTGCTCTCAGTATTGTTTGGGCCCGAGGGCTCTGCCAATCCTACACCTTGGTCCGAACGAGCTGATAAGGTCTCGTGGTTGGGAGCACTCGCAGAGTCTGGCTCTGTCTTGGACTCGGCGAGGGTGTCTGGGGGTTCAAGTAGCGTCATTTTTTCTGGCGCCTTGGCGGCCGGCTTCTTCATGAACATGTCGCGAATGCTGCGACGACGGTCGAATTCAGGAATCAGTTTAGCAGACATGGGGAGCAAGTCTTTCGGCGACCATTCCCGCGATCGTTTTCCACCCTCGACCATGCCCCGTGGATTAAGAAGGTCAAGTGTATGGACATCTTGGCCGTCAACCTTAACCGTGTCCCCCAAAGTACCATAGACTGGGCAATGATCTGAGCCGTGGAGTCCTTCTTGAATGTTGGAGTCAATGAACCAATCTTTGATGCCCGCGGAGCATAACAAGTAATCAATGCGGGCGCCGTTGTTGGCTGGTCTCGTGTTCCGCTTGGTGTCCCAACACGTAAACATGCCTTTACGATCTGGATGGAAGCAGCGACAAATGTCCCAAAGGACAGGCTGCTCGCGCCCGGGATCGCGATCTCCATGAACTTGACCCTCGAAAAGAAGTTGATTAAAGAGCCGTCGCGAGGGAACGGCCATCCAGTCGTCCATTGTCATGTCTTCTTTCCGCAGTTGCTCGGAAAGGTTAATCGTATCAATCTCGGATCGGCTGACATTCAGATCACCTGTCAATATGACCTGCTTACCCGCGGCAACAAGGTTGCGCACCCTCGCATCCAGTGCAGAGAGATAGCCCAGGCGAAACTCTTGTCTTGATTCATCGCGGTTGGCGGGACTGTAAGTGCCAATGAGCACGAATGCAGGAAATTCGAGGATCACGCATCGGCCTTCTGAATCGAGGGTGGCTTCATCGATGTCGCTGGAAAGCTGCTCAGCAGTTGGATAGCCGCCAATCTGTTGCTCTTCAGGCAAGTCGCGGAATCTGGTGGTTGAGTCTGGAGGACAAAGAATGCCAAAAATGCCCTCCTCTGCACGTATGGGACAGCACGTGGCATTCCGCGTGTAGATTACCACCCCGGAGTAACCTGGTGCGTGTTGGACATAGGATCCTTTCAGTCTCTGGGGAGTGTGAGTTATTCACCTTTTTTGTATTTGGGAAGGCTGAAGTAAACGTCCCAGCCAGGAATGAGAACCATGTCGTCCTTAAGGTCTTTACGCTGTATCTTCGTCTCCTGGAAGATGACGATGTCTGCCTCCAGTATGTCGAACATGGCCTGAAAGATAGTCAGGTGGGAAAGCTATACAATGGGTTGCGGGTATGTCAACCAACCTCGAATGTCCGTTTCTCCCTCCAGGGCTGATACCCAAATGGGTTCCTGCAGTGATTTCTTTAGCACCAGCAAATGGCGGCATGGTCTTGGCCTTACGGACCTGATGCCATTGACTGACCTTGGTCAGCGGAAGCCATAAACACGGTTCGGACACGACTCACCGTTCCAAGTGGTAATTCGCGGCATGGTGACTGGGTAACGACCTATTTGCTGATGTGAAAGATTTGGCTGCCTAAGCTCACGTTCCCTCTGCTCTCTCGCCCGAGGGCATGGATTGTCGCTCTTTGGTGGGGATAGGCATTGGAGGCTGAGTGAGGAAGTCGCACCCGTCGTCGGCACTGGCGGGACACTTGAAAGCCAAACAGAAGTCAACCCTTATCAGCCTTCAAGCGAATGACTGGCACACCGTGGAAAGGCTGCTGCTCCTTTGCCTCAAGAGCGGGTCGCCCAACGCGTTCATGTCACCGACAATGAGCACTGAGCATGTCCACAGTGACGCGAGCAGTCGCACGACGTCATGTGACCCAGAATACCCGAACTGACTAATCAGAGACACACAAGATGGGTTGAGTCAGCGAGTCCAGTGTGCGGCATGCCTCAATCGTAAGGCAACAAGTGACGTTCAATAACCGAGCTTGCATGACCTGATGTTGAACTTCGCATCATCACGACATCCTCGAACCTTCGAACCGCCAGTTCAACGACACCAAAATGCTCCCCAGCGCCAGATCCTCCGCGCCGCGCCGCGCTTCGCCGCCCAGCTGCGTGCTCCCGCCCAGCGTCGCCTTGCCAGCTCTGCCGGCGAGAACGCCTTCATCAGCGAGCGCCAGCACGCCAAGGAGCACGCCAGCGGCACCACTGGTCCGTCGCTCTCCAAACCCTTCCGAGCGAATCAATTGCTCTTGTCGAACTTTTGCTAACCCAGCGCAGAGCTCTGGAAGAAGATCTCCATCTAGTATGGCCTCCCTTGCCCATCGGACCACTTTCCTGAGCGATTTCCCCACACGATAGTCCACGATCAATTGACGCCAATCCGATGGCAATTGGACACGATTTTGTCTATTGATGGAGGCTGAAGGATTCTGAGGTGGTGGACTTGAGCACTGGCTAATGTATGGATGTTGTAGCGCCTGCATTCCCGCCCTGGGCCTCGCCGGCTGGAACGCCTACTCCCTGTGGAACGAGCACTGGGAGCACTGGAGCCACATGCCTCCTCTGGAGGAGCGCACTGAGTACTCTTACCAGAACATTCGCACCAAGAACTTCTCTTGGGGCAACGGAGACAAGGTAAGCAGACAATGACGTTTCTTTTCTGGCTTGGATATCAGACGCGCGCTAACACATGCGGACAGACCCTCTTGTACGTATATCACATTGAAAACCATGCCTGATGTTGGAAGCCGGGCGCTGCCGACAAGACGGGCTGCGGCCTTGTCGATGCCTCCATCATTCTCCGGCCAAGCGCTGGCGTTCCCCTGTAGGCCGATTGCCAAGTCTCACTTGCTAATATTCTTCTCACAGCTGGAACGACGATGTCAACTACCACAACAAGGACAAATAAGCGGGTCGCTTTCTGTTACTCGGAGGCCATGGTACTTTTTGGATGATCTCGCGAGGAGCAAGCAGACAGTGGAGATGCTGTGGTCTTTGCGTGTTGCGTATGGGAACAGAAGAGCGGAGCAGACCGACACAACTGTACATGATTTCCTCGACTTTGAGCAATCAACCAGTCATCAACTTTGAACCCACGGTGGAACGACGCGTGGCGTGCTTGATGGGATCCAATGGCCCGGCCGTTCCTCGCAATGCACTGATCAGTTGTGTTTGAACTCACGCGACGAAGAGAACGGACGAGTACTAAAATTAGAGTCTCTTACATTGCCAGCACGGCGGCATGTTTACGCAGGGCTACATATGTTGCTGCACAATCCGCGGCAAGGGCCTTGTCTCCCGCCACGCGCATGATCGTTGCCTTCTTCGCCATCATCTCGCACTGCTTTACAATCTCCTCGACGCTCGAGTAGCAATCGAACGCCTTTTCCACGGCGCGCAACGCTCTGGTCATGCACTCTGTCCGCCTAGCAGAGCCGCTTGGCGCACTCCCAGCGAGGCCCATAGTTGCATCAGCAAGATGGGAGTATAAAGTCCCGCTCAACCTCGCAGAGTCGCATTCCAAGCTTCGCGGTAAGATGGCCGTCAGCAGGTCAATGGCCGCTTGGAACTCGCCTAATGAGGTGAGTATGTTGGCAATGGCACCGATGGCATGCCACAAGTTTGGCACCAACCGTGCACGCCACGCCATGCTGGCAGCCCTCATGGCTAGAGTGAAGCCTCGCTGCGGTCGACCGGCCTTATCGTACAAATGAGCCTTGACGAGCATCAGCTGGATACGGAGTGACAAGTCTCGGTTCTCTTCTTGTAGCTCCTCGAGCATGTCCTCCACCTTCTCGAAGGCACTGCTGAGATCACCTCGTCGCTTGAGGCAGTCAATATGCAAGTAATCAATCATGAAGGCTATGTCTGGTTCCATATCATCCATTTTGGACTGCAACAGCTGGGAGAGTATCTGCTCAGCACCGTCCAGGTTGTTGTGGCGCAGATCGCGGGTGAGCTTGATGATGCCTCGGTACTTGAACCAGTACTGGCTTGGTTTCCAGGAGCGTAGCGCATTCTCGTCGAGGGCCTCGAGCTTCTTCAAGGCGTCGTCATACTTGCCCCTCTCTGCCAGCTGTACAGCTAGCCGACACGTGACCTTCAACTCATCGTCAAAGACCGACTGGCGCGCATGACAGCGCAGAAACATCTCACTCTCCATATTGGATAGATGCGCGAGACCGATACGGTCCAGTAGTGCCATTTTCATCGAGAGCTGCGCTCCGAACATGTTCTTCATGTTCTTCTCGACGATCAAGTGAGAACTGCGCACTAAGAGCTCGAGGGATGTGGCGACGCTCTCGCCGTTCATGAGGCCCAGCTTTGCCTCGCTGATGAGGACAGAACTCCAAAGAGTGCCCATGTTGGTCTCCTTGGCTTTGACGCGAAGATATGCCAAACTTTCCTTGCCAGCACCGAGGACACTGTCTGTCTCTAGATCGCGGGTCAAGTTTGGATGCGCTTGTCCGTAGTGGAAAAGCCAGTTGAGAGAGAAGTTGAGGCATGTCATGTCGCGATTCTCCCGCGCAGTCGATACTGTTTCAAGCATGGTCGTAATTGCATCTTTGTGGCAGCCAAAGTCGGCTTGCAGTACGGCCAGGTTCATGAGAGCATACTGGTAGTAGAGTCGATCTCGGTTTTGCATCGTGTAGTCGAAATATCGGTGCAGATAATCGAATGATGTGGGATAGTCGCCTGACCGCCACGCATCGAGAAAGCTACCAGGCGTCAGTTTCGAAAGGAAAGCATCGCCAGCCAAAGCAGCAGACAGACCTAAGATAGTGCGCTGTGCTGGGCACCACAACGCTGTCTTTTAGGAGGTCTCGGAACTTGTGTTGAACCTCGGCAGGAACGCGGTTGCCATGTTCTATACAGTCAGCGCTCGCCTTGCGTCATGTTTTGGTGGCCTCAATGACGTACTCTGCATCTGCTCGATCTGGAACTCGAGTAAAAGTTCGACATCATCCGTGCTGACGGAAAGAGACGATGGCTCGGCACTCGTCAGCAGGCCGCCGTAGGCAACTGATGCAAGAGCCTCGACACCTTCCGGGTCCCAGTCATCATGCTCACCAACCTCGAGGACGTGGTCGAAGCTCATGCGGCCAAAGGAAGGGTTCCGTCTTCTCCTGTGGGATACAGTCGGCTGTCGGTACTTGACGAATTCCTTCCAGAGCTCGGTGCTATCGTGGAACCGTAGTCGCGAAAACTCAAGCTGACAACGCCTGATGAAGGTCCCAAATGGAGAATTGCGCGTCAAGCGTATCCCTGCCTGGTCGGATTCTTCGTCCCCCTGTCGTCGCAGTTGCTCTTTCGACTTGACCATTGCCTGCGACTGTCTTTCAAAGAAGGAGTGCAGCTCATGGAGGGAGTTAATATCCCATAGTCTGTCGAGGAAGCTATCCCACAGCTTTCTGCCCGGCAAGCCTACTAGTACGGGGTATGGGTTGAGAAGGCTTTCGAAGTCTTGAATCGATACAACGATGCTGACGGCCTTTTTCGCCTTGTTCCAGCTGACTGCATTGCTGGAGTTGAAAGATTCCGGGTCGTAGTCGAGGACATGAGAAGTGATGAAGGAGAGAACGGGGATGATGGCAGCATTAGGGACATGCTCATCTGTGTAGAGCTCAATCAGGGATAGTATGCCAATCTTGGCAGGCGTGAGATACCTGGCCATGACGGATCTGCTGATCTGGGGTGGATTTATATGAGGTGCAGGAATGAGTTGACAGTCCTTGTGGTGCAAACTTGCGTAAGCATCTTGATGCGAGGCTTGTGTTGATGGCACGGTAGCTTAGCCTGTGCGTGAAGTGTACTTTCGGGCGCGACGTTGATGGACAAGGCTCAGTGGCTGAAGGGTCAACGCCCCTTCCTGCGAAGTTCAATACCTGAATCAGATCCGTGGCATCGGAGGACCTGACCGCTACGTTAGACCCTGGCGTGATGTTGACCTCGCCGTGCAGTCGTTGTTGTCATATGGGCGGGAGGTTGAAGGTCGCGACTGACTGCACGTACGTCTGGTATGAGCTTGAGATATGAGAGACCCACCCGCGCGATTGGTCTAAATCAAGATTGAATTACGGCCAATCAAATGCTGGGCCTCCATCTTCTCGAGCTGCCACTACCTGACCTTTGGAACATTATCTTACGAACGACTCGAATAACCCAAAGAGCGTAGGATCACATAATGGCCCGTCCAGTATTGCAGGGGAGGCTGTAGGCAAGACCTCATCTATACAAATCATATTGACACATGTAATATTTTACAAGGCGAGGGGGCCCTCCAAAGTGTTCCTCAGATGCCTCTCCTCCCAGACCTGAGGAAGCATATTCGTCGAGGACTTCGTACGTCCAGGCCATAGATTAACTGCCCTCGCCCAAAATGTAGAATGCTGGCCTTATCTTCTACGCGAACCCTGCCACCCTGAGACGCCCCTCTGAGAGCTTCCCCTGCCTGCTCGAGAGGGCTCGATATCTTCGCCACTCGCAGTGCCACTGTAGTGTAGTTCTGACTGCTCTTATGAGCCATGTCAATGTCGGCTGTTTGCCTTCAGGTCGCTGCATGAGGTCTGCCGCGTTCATCCTGCGACTTTCGGGCGACTCGCAAATATCTGCCCCTGCCCTGTTCGGCGCAGGCCAGCCATCTCAAGTCTCTCGCCAGCGGATGCTCTTCCCTTGCTTGTCTTTCAGCTCACTCGTCTGTTCCCGCGCCTCGCCAGCGCCGATGACAGTCGCATCCTCAACGTCGACGTCGTTTGTGGCCCACATGCTCTCGATGCAGAGCTCAAATGGCCCGGGCACGCGGTCCGTCAGCCCAAAGCCCACCGTGCGCACCTTGCGCCGCAGCATCTCCGTCTGCGGCTCGACGACGAAGCCGTGGTTCGTCCGCACAAAGTCGTTCCACTTGACAATCACCGTCTCCCACTCGCCCGGCCGTTTGGCGAACAGGCGGTGCTGGTGCAGATCCGTCGGCACGACGCTCTCCGTCTGCAGGTTGACAAAGTAGCTGCGCCCGTCGGACCGGATGCGCATCGCGAGGTACGTGTACATGTCAATGTCCCAGAGGCTGCGGCCGAATGCCGTCGCCGGCCTGTCGAGCGTGCGCCACGCCGCGAAACCGGTGCGCTGGATCTCGGGCTTGTCCTTGGGCAGCTCCGTCGATATCGTGCCGTGGAAGCGGGCGTAGCCTGTCGGTCGGGGCGCGGACGAGGGGTGCCGTGGCTCGGTGTCGCTCGAGAAGGGCGCCCAGTCGAGAGCGCACTCGGAGAAGCCGCCGATCTCTTCGTCGGACATGGTCTTGCAGTTTGTGATGGAGTGTGCGTCGGGGAAGCTCTGGAGCAGAAGCGGTGCGAAGGGACCCTTGACGGCCTCTGCCGTGAAAGCTGTGCCAATGATCAGAGGTCAGTAGACGGACATGGTGGAGCGGCACCAGGCTTGCGAGGCAGAAGAGGGTGACAGGAAGTTCCTCACCAATTGAGGCCAGGCGCTTGAACTCGTCGACGCTGCGACCCATGAAGCCCTTGCTCAGGGCTGGTGTTGCTCGCATCGTGACAGTAATGCCGGTTGTATCGGCCGAAAGGTTGTTGCTGATGGTCACCTCGAGCCAGTCGGCTCTGTGCGGTTGCAGTGCATGGGTAGGAAGGTGTATGTTCGTGCCCCTGCAGCACAGAGAAGTCTGTGTCGCTCTCGTGCCAGCCGAAGGATGGACTTGGGTGACGGAGGAGGAGCAACGGGCTGGCTTGCGATGTTTCGGAAGCCTGTATTGGGAGTCTGTCGGCTCGTTCGCCCCGGCTGGTTCTGGTCTCCACACGAGCTTTGGCCACGAGCGATACATATTGAACCCCCAACACGTGACGGAACAACGACGTCTCTTCTCATGCCCATGGATCCAGAATGCAAAGTACGGAGTCTACGGCATTTCTTCAATGCATTTTATCACATGATCCTCGCCAATATTTTGTGGTTATCTTGTGTATTGGCGAGCATCTGACTGCTCCTGGGTCCTGGAAAACCAGGAAGAAAAGCAGATCGCGCAGTTGGTTCTGTCCCACGGTATGACAAGCCTCTAGGTCTTTATGTCATCGAGACTATGCGTCTAGAAGCTTTACCGTCGCAGCCCTTTCTTCATCACACTCCGATGTCGTTGATCAGAATTGTGAACTGTTTTCCGCAGGCACATATTTGCCATGGGTATCTTCCCTACCGCCAACTCCAAATCACTGGAAAATCAAAACGCAGCAGCAGACCCTGAAACGTGAGAACCCCAATCACCCAAACCGATCGGGGTCGCAACCATTGTTCGACCCGGGACCGGGTGCACGTGCCGGCTCGGTTCACTCCTCCTTGAGCGAAACGCCACCTTCCGAAGTGACCTGGCTGTGGCCGGCTTCGGTATCATGGACACCGTCATCGTGGTCGTTGGAATCCTGATCTGTGGCCTGGCCTTCGGCAGCCGGGTCGACCATGTAAGTACCGGGAACGAAACCAGGAGCAGCCCAGCTACCAGGATGATAGTAAGCTGCAGGCATGTGTGGAGCCATGACGAAGGGCGAGAAGTGAGGCTGCGGGCTCTGTTGAGGATAGTACATGGCAGGCGAAGCCTGGGGCGTCATCATGGTATACTGTGATCCGGCAAAAGGGGAGTATCCCATGGTGGCGGCGAAAGGGTTGCCATAAGGTGAGGTGTGAATCCAAGGGCTCATCGGGCTCATCGGGCCCATGGGACTCATGGGGCTCATCGGGTTCGCAATGCTTGGAGGCGGCGCCTGCATAGTGTTCGCCGGCGTGACCTGGCCAAGTTCAGAAGGAGTGCTGGCAGCCGCCTGTAACTCCTGATGATGATGATGCACCTGCTTCATTGGCGTCTCCTGAATGTTGTTGGGAACGCCGAGGAGATGTCCCTCGCCGATCTCTCTAGGAGCCGAGTTGGTCATAACCTGAGGGTACAGCTCACGGTTAACGTGGCTCTGAGCTGAAAGAAGGCCCTGAGGACGGTTGGAAGGGAAGGGATGCATGATCCTCCTCTGCACACGAAGGAAGCCCTGGTTGTCGGGAGCGACAAGTCCGTTCTGCCACGACACAAGTCAGTCAAGAGTCCAGAGCAACGCCCAAAGCTATGTGCTCCTGACACTTACCAACTGGGCAATCGCAGCGTCAGCGACATCAGAGTGATCAAATTCAACAAAGGCATACGCCCGACGGCCGTCTGGAGCTGTGTCAGCAAAATGAGAACCGGAAGCAATTGCTGCGTGATTCGGACTCACTGTTGGTAGTGGTCTGCCGAATCTGAACCCTTTGAACTCGGTTGAATCCGCTGACGATGGTACGAACAGCGGCTTCGTCAATGTCGACAGGCAAGTTGGCGATGTAAATGGACCGGCCATTCGATCCATACTTATCATTCGGGGCATGATGACCTCCTCCCGGTACCGGAATCCTGTCGGAAGTGTCCCTATGATTGAAAGGACGAACGTTGTAGGTCATGTGATTGGCGAAGACACCGACGACGTCACGGCGGGGATCGAACAGATCGTAAGTGACAAGCCAGGCCGTCTCGGGAAAGTTGGTCAGGGACTGAGTTTGAGAGTGGAGGGGCTCAACTCGGGCAAGGGTGCCCTGAACTTCCATGAGGTTGGTCACCTCAGCACGGGTCATAACCGATCCATCTCGGCGGTAGAGGACGAATTGGCCTAGCAAGATTAGCGGACTCCTTCGACAAGGTTGAAGATTCATTCAACGTACAATTTCCCTTGACACGCTCGGTGCGACAGGCTCGACCAAGAATGATACTGCCTCTTCCCTTCAAGAGGGCAGTGCGTGCGTTATGAGCATTCTGAAAAGGCGTCAGTAAGGAGCAACAAGAACAACTGGGAGCGCCAGCCTGGTGTTTAGGATACCGACAGTGAACTGAGCGAAGCCGTACGGCATCTGGTTCCGAGTATCACGGCGAATCTTGACAAAAACCGTACCAAACTTTGAAAACGTCTCGGTGACGGCAGCCTCAAGAGTCTCGTCGCTCTGAGACTGAGGAAGACTGCAAAAGGTTTGCCCGTCAGTGTCAAGTCTGGGGATCAACTCAGGGAAGGCATACTTGGCAACGAAGACGCAGAACTCGGACGAGTAAAACTCCTGTGCGTCGGGCACGTGGTCCTCATGGAAACCAAGAACGCGAGCCTTCGAGGGCGAAGTCTCAACCTGGACCATGGACGAAGAGATGGGACCAGGGGGAGGGGCAGTGATGGTCAGAGCACCAGGGCCTCCCTGGAAAACGTCATCCTCGGCAGGCAAGTCAACATCGGTGCTGATGAGTATTAGCTCATCACTTCACACACATGAGAGTGCAACTGACCGCGGCTGGCTGATAACCAATCTACCAAGGCCGAGATCGTCGGGGAGTTTGCCGCCGGACGCCATCTCGACTGGTCGGAGGGCGCGTAGTCACTTTATTGCTGGACTCGCTGGTGTCTTCTCTTGAGGCTGTGTAGTATTAGTAGTGATCAAGCTGTTGCAGAGGCTCCTTCTTTTTAAGAAGTGACAAAGATAGAAAAGGAGGACGCCAGGCGAGGTGAACAGGACGAGCCAGACCGGAAGGAGCAGACCAGAGAGAGCAAACCGGACGAATAAGACCGGACGTCCTAAAGAAGTGAGCTTGTGAGGGGAAGAAGGGCTGCTGGTGGTTGCAAGAGTGGGAAGTCAGGTGAGATCGAATACCCATCTACTTTCGCTGTCGGTGAGGGAAAGAGAGGGATTCAGTTGAAAACAAGCGAGGATCTGCTTCTCGTGCTTCGAAAAGCTGTGGAAGGATACCAGGACCTTGTTGGCTCCTCTGTAGTAGCCAAGAGAAAGAAAGAGGAGCGAGATCGAAGTTCTGCTGATGCAGACCGTGCTTGGGAGGCAGGCGAGATAAAAGAAGATGGGCGAGATCGAAAGGTAGGGCAGCGAAGATCAAAACAGAGAAGGAATACACGTACCGTATCAACGTCAATTTGTTGCATAGGTTGGGAGGATAATCAGTGTTTGGCTTATCGAGATTGGGAGAAAGGTTTGCTGACGGGAGTTGTCAGCGGGACAAAGAGTTCGACGAAAAGGCTTTGGGTAGAGGAGGTTTACCCAGAAGTACTGAATTCCGCTGGTGGGGAAGCAGGAGTGTTGAATCAGTGAAGTAGATGAACGGGCCGGGGTCTGCCAATATCGTGAAGCTGCGTGGGGAATCACGATACTGATTTTCCCAGTGAACCTGAACGTGAACGTGTGTATTCATCAACGATAGGCGGAAGGAGCACGTAGATCTAGCGAGACGTGTTTCAAGTATTAGAGCAGCTGCCCCGAATAGTGGCTGTGGCGTCTGCCCTCTTCATGTGGCCAGGGGACGATTCAAGGTGCCTTCTTGTGACTCTGACAGCTCAAGATGGCGCCCCGGCTTTTGTCTTTGCCCCTCTCGGAGCCATGGTACCAACAGGGTCATCAATCCTGAAGACGTACAGGAGGCGCACCATGCACCAGGTCATAAATGGCACATCGGCTGGCCAAGATCTTCTCCATTTACCTCTGTCAAGTGTCACCAAGAAGTCATCATTGACAGCTGAAGATAACGCCAACGTTCATGCAGACTATCTGTATGCAACACAAAAGAAGTGCCTGTGATCCCGGAAACCTACGGCCATCAAACCTTGTGTAACAGGCTGGACTTATAAAACCCCAGAATGATCACAGAGAACAAGTCTTTAAATGTCGTGCACAGTATCGTGCACCGTATAAAACGACAGCAAACGCAACAGGATACTCAACAATGGCGAGGACTCCAAATTGCTATCATCCTTATCTCCTTTAGCTTCAAGTGCCTTGTAATGATTATTGTACCTTAGTTGATCGTTGGCCGTTTGAGCTGTTTTCAAAGTACTTTTGTGAACGCGATCCGGCCGTTGCAAGCTTTCAAGCCTCCTTCAAAGGAAGCGTGAGGTCTGGGTATGGTCACAGATGATACGGGACGACTGTCGTTCTGGCTACGTGGGTTTCCTCTGGCCGATTGAACAAAGGGTTGGTGACTGCCTGTGTTCAGAATCGTGTCACAAATAGTATGGCATGCTTTGCCGAGGCAGGCGTGGCTCATCACGAAGAGCAAGTTGCCAACATCGTTGGCGTTGTACAAGATTTAAACATTTCATGCAGAGAACACTTTGAGCCAGTAGCATGTGCTAGCGACAACGATTGTTTTCGCCTCGGTCGTCGCATAGTATTCAAGGCTGTTGCTCGGTTCCAAAGACTGCCTCCTCTCACCTGACGACACTTATTGGCTTGCTGCCAGTCTCTGTTGCTGCCGAGAGTAATAGGAGGCTGGAAGCTTACCTATAACATGATGGGGAGGTACCCAGATCTTTGCCATGTCACTTTCTCGTATGTATGGGGATTTAAGACAGAGATTGGTCTTGGCCCTCACGAAAAGAAAAGGTACCAGTTCGGACGTGGCATTCAAGCAGGTACCGCGGTTGCTTCCCGACGCTGGTGTACCCCGCTCCAGAAGATCCCCCACTATTAACCTTGTCATTGCAGTGTCTTCGCGGGATCGCTCATGAATGACTTCTGCTCAATACAACTACTGATGCGTCGAACGCTTTGGTGTGGAACCTTGCTCTTCACTGGAACATCATCGACGGTGGATACGCGATCTTGGCGAACATGTCGGAAAAGGGGCAAAGAGGGGCGACTCAAGATGGTACTGTCCCCTCACTCCTAGATCTTACAACGGAAAACATCACACCCAACACGATTCGGATTAATTCGCAAGGAAACGATGCGCGGGTCACATACCTTGCGTCGCGGCTTGTAACACATCTGCACGACTTTGCTCGAGAAACGAGACTGAGCACGGAAGAATGGATGGCCGCATTGAACTTCCTGGTTGGATGTGGGCAGATCAGCAGCGATGTCCGACATGTGAGTGATCGAGACTTGCACAGAGCAGTCCCCATCGCCAAGCACACGTAGAATCTGACGAGCGACGCAGGAGTTCATCTTGCTCTCCGACGTCCTGGGTCTATCCATGTTGGTCGACAGCATCAACCACCCCAAGCCGCCTGCGTCGACAGAAGGATCCGTCTTGGGCCCCTTCCACACACACGACGCCCCCACGCTGCCGAACGGTGGCATCATGTCAGACGATGAGGCCGGTGAACCTTTGCTTGCGATTTGTACCGTCAAAGACAGGCATGGCAACCCTATCGCAGGCGTGAGCATCGACATCTGGGAAAGACAGCTCAGGTCACTATGACGTGCAGCGACAGGACAGGGAGGCGCCGAGCGAGCGGTGTGTCATGACCTCTGACGAAGAGGGTCGTTTTTGGTTTCGCGGCATCAAGCCTGTGAGCTACCCTATCCCACACGACGGGCCCGTGGGCAAGCTGGTCCAGCTACTGGGACGACACTGTTGGAGACCAGCGCACATGCACTTCATGTTTGCCAAAGCAGGGTGGGATGAATTGACCACGTACGTTATCAGACCCTCGTGCCAGTGTTTGGTGTTTGGTACGATTTGATGAAAGCATGAGGCTGACCGAGGGACGTCTGAGTGCAACAGAGCATTGTTTATCCGCGGGGATCCTTACGAATCATCGGACGCCGTCTTTGGCGTCAAAAAGAGTCTGGTTGTGAGCCTTGACAAGGTGGACGAGGTGACGAGCAGCGAATTCCAGGTCCAAGAAGGTACATGGCTTTTGCGGTATGACTTTGTGCTCGTATCTGAAGAGGAGACGCTCGCTCTCCGGGATCATAATGCTGTGGCGGCATTGCGAGATCTGGGCTTGACGCATTTGAAGTTGGTGGATCACCTGCCGGTTCCTGAACTCGATTAGGTGGCAGACTGCCGTAAACACAAGGCGCCAGCGAATACCGATCTGTGAGCTTAGTCGTCCTGGCTGGAAGCCTCATGAGACGTGCTTGTCTGCCTTGCTGCACTGTCATCTTCAATTCCAGCAAAGGAGTCTGAGCGGAGAGATGGCAGCTGGGAGGTACCGTTGACATGTAAATCGACGATCGATCTCGGCACAGCACCAAGAGTTCCGGCACCTGTCGTCGAACCACAGGCTCAGTCTGGCCGGAATCAGGGCATGACACATGACGCAGGGGCAAGTCGCCTTGTGTGATTATCAATGTGTGCGACAACGCATGGCCTCGAGGGCCGGGGCCAGGCAATGGTCATTCTTCACATTCGTGAGTCAGATGACGGACAGTGAAGGGCAGGTCTCACCACTCGAAGCAGGTGGCTAGCCTGCTTTGCTGCTGCTGCACCCGTCCGTGGTTGGAGGGTCAGTTCTTGGGGGGGCGCAGCTTGAAAGACACGAGCAGTCAATACAGCAAGTATCGACACGGAGCGAGGCACTGGGGGGTCCATGGAGCCCATAGCTTTGACATGGCTCAACGTACCGGCATCATGTGTACACCCCTCAGAAGCACTACTTTAGCATCTAGCAGCCAATGACGCGACGACGTCAGCCACTTGTAGCCCACCTTCCCGAGAACAGTGGGAGGTCGCCCACCCTCAGCCCCCCCAGAGTGCACCTGTTTGCCTGCTGGGGCTGCCTGCCATGCCGGTTCGATCTGGGCATGGGAAGGTACCTACGGGGGACACACTGTGAGGCGGGTTGCTGACCTTGCCCCCTCAGACAACCCAACCGCCTCCCCCCCTTCGCACTCGTCCTTGGAACCTCCCCGAAGCCGCTACCTATATTCAGCTCCCGGCTCGACTCCCAACCTGCGCGACCCGCCCACTTTCTTACATCACCCTCCTGACAGCAGCCTCATCGTATA
Source organism: Verticillium longisporum (assembly GCA_019188255.1). NCBI lineage: Eukaryota > Fungi > Ascomycota > Sordariomycetes > Glomerellales > Plectosphaerellaceae > Verticillium > Verticillium longisporum. Next base: position 4,193,109 of record JAETXT010000003.1, on the reverse strand, counting down.
AGAAGCACCCCAACAGCCTTCTTTCTCAGCAGAGCAGCTCTGCCGACTGTTTCCACCACCGCATCCTCCGCTCAACAGCCCGACCCGTCAAAGGACCAGACAACCGCACCGCCAGCCGAATCCTCTCAGCCCAGCGAGACACTTGCCCAAGTCGTCGGTCGCTCGCCCTCGTGCCCCTCCACCCCGAACCCATCTCCCACAGGTACCCCCGACCGGCCGAGTTTATGTCAATTGAAAATCTCAAGACCTACGGTACGTTTCCCTCCCCGGCGTCTTTGGTCGTTGCCAGCGTCAGCTCTGCGTTGCTGGTGTTCCTGAATCGTCCGTATTCGACACTCAACAAGCCAGACCGACCCGCCACCGCCGACCGACTCGGAACTTTCGCTCCTGCCGCACTTGGACCGAATCCACCCGCTGACCACATTGTGACAGACCCCTTCGCCGAAGCCGACGAGGACACAGGTGTACAAACCAAACAGACTCAGAATTACATCCATATTCGCATCCAGCGTACGTGATCCTTTGGAGTCCTACACCGGCAGACATGCCGTCTTCTCCTTGCTCCTCCTTCTTCCTGAAATGCCGCACGAGCGTCGCACCCCCACGCTCCAAGCCGCTGCCGCCCGCCCCCATCCTCAGCCTTGCCATCCACTCTGAACCGCGTGACGCGAGCACTCATGGTCGAACCACGCTGACAAGTGACGTCACACAGAGCGAAATGGACGTAAGACTCTGACGACCGTTCAGGGTCTTCCGAAGAAATTCGACCAAAAGAAGATCCTCAAGGTGATCAAGAAGAAATTCGGTGAGCCTACATCGCTCCGGCAGTCGCAGAGCAAGACATGGCTAACATGACGATGAGCCTGCAATGGAACAATCGTCAACGACTCTGAGATGGGTGAGGTGATCCAACTCCAGGGCGACCAGCGCAAGGATGTCCAAGAGTTCCTCATCGACAAGAAGGAGGGTCTTGAGTTGGATTCCAAGACCATCAAGGTCCACGGCTTCTAAGCCCCGACGCAAGTCGCCGCCATCCTGCTACCGCCAACCTACAATGGTTGGCGATGCATGCTCGGGGACAATGGCGGGTTGAAGAGCCAACGTGCGCCAATTCTTCCCGCTGAACCATGTTTCACCGTGCCTATGATCTACACATCAATGGCATGCGGAATGTGGAAGAATTCACCGAGCGCCGCAGGATGGCCGACCTTGACGGGAGACATGGCCACGCGGTCACCCGCAGAGGCGAGAGCGACTTGCGCCGATGACCATTGGTGCACGGTATTCACAGATAGCGTTACCCCATAAGGAGGTCACGGCTCTCGTCTGCCCCTGAGAACAGCCCGAAGGCTCTCGACTTTGTGAGCTCGAGCCGGAGCTAGGCAGGCTTGTAGTGCAGGGAGCAGACCAGCTGAATAGACACTACCTTCGCCAACACGGATGTTTCGTACGGTTGACAATGTGCAAACAGCAAATGAAGTGATGCAATGTTCTTTTTATTGTTTTCTTATCTTGGGGGTCATGACAAAGCGTACTTGGAGGGGGTATCATCTGCGTAAACCTGCCCGACTGACATGAAATGGGTGTGCCGACGACGTCTTGTCTCTCCCGACGAGGCTCGCTCGCAAGCAACCGCTAGAGCTCGCACTTGGCGTCCAAGTTGCCGTCGTTCTCGCCCATCATCTGCGCCCAGTACTGGCGGCACGCGCGCACAATGTGGAGCAGCGGCGCATCGGGGTAATCGAGCCGGCTCGTGTGGAGGTGAGCCAGCAAGGCGACCATGCTGACGAAGCTGGCGATGGAGAAGATGTTGATCGAGGTCGACGTCTCCTTGCGAATGTTGATCTTGCGCTGCGTGATGTGATAGCACAACGTCAGGGCCTGCGGGTGGGAGGAGTTGGGCACACGGTCAGCAAAACGAGGCAGGACGAGCTCGCAGGTGGTCGACCTTGCGGGAGCGTGGAGGAGGAGGAGGAGGAGGAGGAGGAGGAGGAGGAGGAGGAGGAGGGAAAGGCAGGGAACTCACGGTGGCGATGCTGACCCAGCCGGGGAGAAGCAGGCGGGCGTCGTCGAAGCCGCCGGCGATGAAGAGGATGCGCTCCGTCAGGAAGGCGTTGGCGCAGTTTATGGTCAGGAGGCGGATGATGGCGGCTTGCGGGGAGTAGTTGATGAGCCAGCGCGACATGAGGCAGTCGGCGAAGAAGAAGGAGAGGTAGGCGGAGGAGCCGCACTGGCAGAGGCGTCAGCAGGAGTCATGTGAGAGTATCATGGTCGGCCTTCTGTGCGAGGATTCAAGAGAGAAAGAGAGAGATGGAGAGAGAAAAGTACCCAAATGACACCCAAAGACATGTCGGTCCAGGGATACGTCGACGTGGTGCTGGGGACCTTGGAGGTGCCAAGCACACCTCTCAGGCTCGCGGGGCCGGCCGGGCACATGGTCTCGGGGGCCCGTCAGTGGTGAAGCCGGCGGCGGCGACATCGGCGCCGAGGGCCTCAAGCAGGGTCTTCCATGGCAGGGCGAGTAGAAGGCGCAGAAGCAGCTGCAGCGCGGGCCTGAGACCCCAGAGGATGGCGGGGCATATGGAGAGGAGACGGCTGAAGAAGAGCCAGGGCCTCCAGGCCTTGGGGATCTTGAGGCCGACGGCGATGCGGGGCTCGAGAAAGGCGGCCGAGACGACGCCGGGCGAGGAGGGGCGGCGGCGGCGTGAGGCCGGACGCGAGGGTGCTGCGGCGGCCGTGTCGAGGGGACGCTGCTGTGGTGCTGGCGTCCTCTGGCTCTGGTTATGGCTGTGACTGCGGTTGTGGGACTGGATCTGGGCGGATGTAGAAGTCGAGGTCGATATCGGGGCCGACGAGTACGGAGGGGGTTTCGAGTCGGAGCGGGAGCGGGAGTGGGAGTGGTCCATCTAGGACGCGGACGATGCGGTCAAGCGGTGTCCTGAGGGGCTCCGAGGGGTCTTTGGGCGTGGCGGTGATGGCGTGGCCATGGGGGTGGAAAGCAGTCGGGAGTGCTTTGTGTGTGTGTGTGTGTCGGGAATGCGGTGATGGGATGCGTGAACGGAGGACACAGTAGCTCAAGGTAGGTATGCGAGGGAAAAGGCAGCTCTCAGGGTAGGTAGCGGCGGCTGGATGTCGGCGGACGAAGCTGGCTGTTGGAGTCTTTTGGTGGCAGCGACCTGTGCCAACGCCTGTGCCTCTCTGCTTGACGAATAAATTGACTCGTGGGTGGGCAGGGGAATGCACAGGACCCTGGAGCTTTTGTGATGTCGTGTGCTCGCGGTGAGGTCACAGCTCGAGCTGCCTCCTTCCTGAACGGTCAAGTCGGACAGAGAGGAGTTGTAGCGACGAACAGGACAGGGATTGTGGCGGGGAGGGGGGGCATCCAATTATGCCGTGTCATTCTGTTGGGTTCGTGCCTAGAGCGAAAGACACGCTGTGACCACCGCCTGGCATCCCCTGACTGCTACCCACTGTGACTCCCATTTAGTGGACGTGACCCCCACTGGCTGTCTCGGTAGACCCCTGCAGGACAATGAAAAGACTGCAGCTGCCAACAGCCGCCTCCAGACGTCAGTTGAGTTCCAAAAATTTCCAGTGCTCGATCAACTGGAAGCTTTCCTGCACCATGGATCATCAGGTCACCAGTTCGTGATCCCCTACGCCCGAGCTCGTTGCGCCGCCCAATTCGCCTGGGGAACAACATCCCTCAGCACGCCTTCCAACCAGGGACATTGGCATCCTCAGTCTTCGATACCCCGAGCGAGCGACCTGCGACCGTCAAGCCTGACAGCAACGTCCCTCCAACCCGACAAAACCACACACCATGTACCGACATGCGAGCAGGCCGCTGCTCGGCCTCGGCCGTCCGAGCCTGGCGGTCATGTCCAGACAACAGGCCCGCACCTACGCAAAGAAGGAGAGGCCAAACGCCAACAGAGCAGCCCTGCGGGCGAACCAGAGGGTCAGCGACACGGCCGCCGCGGCCCAGTCCGGCAACATGATGAAGCAGCAGAAGGAGGCCATCGAGCAAGCCATGACGCGCTACGCCGGCAGCCTCTTCCCAGGTACGTGCTTGGCTGTACCAAGTAGAGAGAGAGAGAGAGAGAGAGAGAGACATGATGGAGAGACAGAAGAACTCAAGAAAACATCATGCTAACATGTCTCCCCCCGGCCAGGCACATTCATCCCCGTCCCCCTCTCGCGCGCCCCCCGCGCCCCGTCCGCCTTTCTCGGCTACCAGTACACCCGCATCAAGTCCTTCGCGAGCGACTTTCTGAGCACCTTTGTCCTGCGCTTCCAGTCCCGCCCGAGCTTCTTCAAGAAGCCCCGCGCCGACCTGTACCGCGCCCGCGCCCGCGCCGCCGGTACGGCGCTGCACGCCCGCCTCGGCCACGCCCTCGCCGCCGGCGACCGCGAGGCCCTGCGCGCCATCTGCACGCCCGCCCTCTACGAGACGCTCGGCGCCACCCTCGACAAGCGCAGCCGTCACGAGCGCACCACCTGGGACGTCGTCGCCACCCACCGCACCTGGCTCGCCGCCCACCGCGTCGGCGTCCTGCCGCCCCCTGCCCAAGGACACCATGATTCAGCAGGCCGTCGTCGCCGTCGACTCGACCCAGCGCCTCGACAGGGTTGACGTACGCACCGGCCTCAGCATCCCCGGCGCCGCCCGCGTCCAGAGGCGCACCGAGTACCTCGCCATCACACGGAGGTGGAACGGCTCTACGTACGTGGCCGGTGATTGGAAGGTCATCGGTAACGCCAGCGAGACGACGCCCGAGTCTTGGGCCCAGGAGCAGGCCAGGATCGCTGCCATGGAGGCGGAAAATGCAGACAAGAAGCTCAGGGAGGCAGGCATTCAATAGACGGAGGCAGGTCCAAGTGGCAAGAAAAGCGTAGACAGGAAGGGAGCATGTAACAAATGTATACTATGTGCAATTACTCGATGATCTAATTCAGATATATAGGAGTCGGTGGTTTGCTCCACGGCCGAATCCAGACTAGGGAGGCTTTTCTCCCGCTCCTCTCATGAAATCAACATCCTCCCGCATTCAACCATGGCTGAGCGTTCTTGACCAGCTGCAGCAAGTGTCCTTGACAGGCAGAATTGGAGCCGACTCGCGAACATGTCAGCTTTGAAGCTGCTTGATCTGCCTGAAGTACACTTATGGTCGTCAGATGACGCTCAGAAGAACTTGCCGGCAGGCTTGGATCCGGCCTGCTCGTGCTCCGAGCTGACGTCGGCAACGTCGTCGCCAGAACCGCTCTGGCGGTAGTGAGCCTGTTCCTCAGGGCTGGGGCCGAAGCCGGGGCCGTAAGGCCGGTCAAGGGCGTCGAAGCGGCGGCCACTGCGCTTGGCCTGGATATACTGGAACGACAGGCGGCACGCGAGGGCGGCAAAGCCCCACGCGATGCTACCGACAGGAGCCGCCACAAAGACGCCGAAGACGCTCCAGTCATCGGCGTAGAGACCTTCAGAGATGAGGAGAAGGTTGCCGGCACGATGAACGTCTCCATCGTAGTAGATGACACCAAAGAGGAACGACGTGAGGATGCCACCGAGGCCGCCGACAATGACCTCGAAGCCACGCCACCAGTAGCACTTGTTTGAGAGGCCAATGCAGAGCACGGGCACGATGCAGGCGGAGACGAGATCCGAGATGAGGTAGATCTGAAGGACGGAGGGGGCCTCGAGGGCAATGACGATGGCGGGAATGATGATCAGCAGAATGCCGGCACGAATCCACCAAATGTTCAGGCGGTTGCGGAAGAGATCGTTGGACGCTGACGAGACCATGGCTGACTGGAGCGTGTCAAAGGCGGAGCAGGACATGGTGACGACCATGACGAGTACAACCCCAATGACCCAGGACGGGAGACGATCCAGGAGAATGAAGAAGGCAACCGAGCCGGAAGTAGCGACTTCATCAAGTGGCAGGGCACCAGACCAGACAGCAATGCAACCAGTCATGCCGACGAGGACCAGGACGCACAGAATAACGGTGGTCGCCAGGGACACGCCGATCCAAAGGTCCTTGTCAGTCTTGGAAGCGAAAGCGCGCAGCCAGTAGTTGGACAGGAAGAAGTTGTTCGTGAGGATGCAGACGGGCAGGATGTACAGAAGCTGCCAGCCAAGGAGGGTGGGCTTGAGAAACCCCGACTCCCGAATCAAGGAGGTGTCAATGTCGGTCAGCGCACCAATGGTGGCGGCAGCAATGACAATAAGGCAGATGACCATGCCTCCCTGGATGTTGTCTGTCACAAAGGATATCTTGAAACCTCCCAAAGCTGTGTCACGTCTGTTAGTAATGCCCCCCTCGACAACTGAGTGCGCTGCAAACATACAGGTGTAAATGGTGGTGACGGCAACCTGGGCAAGCATGACAGGCAGCTGGTTGACGCCCGTCAGAGTCGTCACGACCTGGCCAATGGCAGAAAGCTCTGCCGTCAGGTACAGAAAAAGGGTGAAGAGCGTCGCAGCGCTGAGGTACAGCATGGCCGCGGTGCCATAGCGCTGGCGCGTCCATTCCGTGAGCACGAAACCCTCGGGGGTCTTTCGGCGGATGATGCTGCCGAGAGCCGCAAAGATGAGCAGCGGCAGAGAGGAGGACAAGGCGTAGACAATGACACCCTGCACACCGGTGATGGTGGCCAGCTCGGGATAAGCGAAGAGCACACTCGATCCCAACCCTGCGCTGTTAGCACGACAATATATTTGGGGGGGAGGGGGAAAAGGGGGAGAGGTCAGTTGGAGCGGCAGCACGTTTCCCACGCAAGCATTAACTTGATCGAGTATTACGGTACAATCTCAGCTTCCTTTCCGCGCGCGGGACATTTCTCCTCTTTCAGGACCGAGGGAGAGAAGTTGAATGCCCGTTGTGCTTCAAGTCGGCGCCCGTAGTGAGCCGCATCCTCTTCCGCCTCCGGGGGGGGGGCATCCCTCTCCAAGGGGGTCCCATCGTCCGACATGACGGGAGAACATTTAGTCAGTGTAAACAAGAGATTGCTCTCCCGCATGGTCGGAGACAGGATCCTCTTGGCGAGGGGAAACGCTCCCGGGGCTTCAGGAGGACCATAGTCATCTTGGGTACGAACCTAACTGCCAGTGGCGCGGGTGACTCTCGCTCGATTTGCCACTTTATCATCACTGGAGGTGTGAAGAAGACTCTCCGTGACGGTGGTGACCATGATGCTTGTCGAAGGGGGTTTCGGGCGGGGGGCCTCAAAAAAGATCGATACAAGTTTTGCTGCCGCTCTTGCTCTCTGGAGAGATAGACTACGCGAGGCGTAGACGCCTGCACTCACCACTGGCGATGAAATTGAGAGCGACGGGGATAGCTAAGAGCGTGTTAGCTCTAGTCACACACGGAAATCAAAGGACAAGCTGTGAAAAGTCGTTCCAGAAGAGGGAGCGAGTGGGTGACTCGACAACCTCTGCTGAATCGTGAGGTGAGGTCTAACCCGTCCGTGTTCGGTTACCAGACAGGAACCCGCCCTTGAGGTCATGTCTGTACCGGTAGGCTATGCCCAGTCCCATCAAGCTGCATACATGGTCAGCACGCGCGACTCTGGTAGAACAGGTGGGGGTTTGAGGTACAGGAAAAGGCTGTAGGTGACGAAGATGACGGCATTGGATGCCTGCGTCGACGGCTGCACCATGTTGGATGGTGACGGCAAGGGTCGAAACGATGTAGAGAGAGAGAGAGAGAGAGTATGTGTGTGAGATATGGGATACACAGGTCAACAAATGTTCAAACCAAGATGATCGGAACAGAGGGATCTCTTGCTTTCCAACACGGACAAACGATGGAGCGATGTTGTGAGGTTCAAAGGGACCAAGTGAGGAAGGGTTTGGTATGAAATTTTTGCTCCCGATCCATGATATGACACTAGAGGTAGCGACTACCGGCCGGTCCAAGGTAGGGAATACCCGCACAAACGCGCAGTCTTGTGCCGAAGCAGTAGCAAGTGGGCGGGCGCCTGACTGACGAAGAACCGACCGGGCGCCCCTCCTGCTGGCCGTTCACCTCGCGTGGCGTAGCGTGGTGTGCCCGTGGTACGTCGAGCGCAACGAGAGGATTTTTAGTGTGGGGGGGAACACCGTGACCAGCGGGGGTCAACCGCGTGGGAAAGGTTGTCATGGCCGATACTTCATTTCAGGCGTCCCCACCAGCGGCAATCAAGTATCTCCCAGGAGATGGAGGTGCCCACAGCTCCTGGGTCTTTTAGCTTGGCTGGACCCGATCAACAAGGTTGGCTCCGGCGTAGTGCCTCATCCTGGGTGGACTTCTGCCAATTGGACGACACCAGGCTGCGTCCCCAATGCAACCTTCGCCAAACGCGGCAGTCGTTCACTGCCTTTTTCGCTTTCGTCGCGCGGGCTCTCATGCTCGTGAATGCACCAAGGACCTCAATGGATGTGGAATGGACAAATGCATTCGATATGTACAGTGTTGAGCAGGAAGCTGAGAGAGTCATGCTAAAATCAGCCGTCCGTCCGGTCATGTCTTCATTCCCTTACGTGCTGTGTCCCCGTGGTCTAGCGTCGTGATAACCTCTCCTCTCATTCTCACTCGTTTATCAGCCCATGACAAAGACAGTCTCTGACATGGACGTCTCTGACAGGCATGTGTGTCATACAGCTGGCCATCACTCCACATACCATCATCCAATACAGGTAGTTGCTCAGAATACCCCCCCCGACATGGCCACTCAGTCTGTCGTCGCTGCTATGTTCCAACACTTTCATCCCGCCTCCTCCCCTTGGCGCATCAAGGCCCAATCAGTTCCAAACGGGAGACTGCCGTCTTGGGGCAGCACCGTTTCTCACAAAACAAATGCTTCGAGTCGGGGTATCATTTTCAGTTTTCTTCGTCGTCCTCCTCGATTGGCGCAGGCGTCCGTCGCTCGGTGCGCCTCTTGGGCCGTCGGTGTCGTGAGCTGCTGATGTTGCTGGCCGAATCGTCCGGCATCAGCTCGAAATCCTCACCACCCCACTCACTGTCGCTGACAGCATCGAGCTCGCTGCCTGTCGCCCACGCCGGCCGCTCGTATCCCGAGTTTTGCGAGTTGCCCGAGTTGGGCTGGTTGGGCAACACGTCGATTCGTCTGCGATGCTGCAGGTTGAGCATGAGACCGGCGCCTCGGTTGCGCAGCGCCGTGCGAACAATCTCGGCCCTCTCGTGCAGTGCCTCAAAGGCGTCTTCCAGAACCTCCATGCCCTGATAAATCTCCCGCTCGGCCTCGGCCAGTGCCGCCAGCTCCATCTCCTCGTCTCGGGACACCGCCTGCCGTGTCTGTGCCGATGTTGAGGTGCTGACGAACGAGGCAGGCGTCGCGCCGCGCGAATATACGCCGGAGAACGGCGTCGTGTTTCGAGACCCTGGGAGTCCCGGCGTCGCTCGAAGGTTGGGTGTCGGTCCCCGGGAAGGGAAATACCCGCTGGCGGGTGTAGCGCCACGCGACTCGCCCGTGGGCGTAGGGACATCGTCCGAATCCGCCCCCGACCACAGGAACCCATCAAACCTGCCAGAGATTAGAATCTCCCATTCGGATGTGTTGATGTCGGACAAGGACACGAGGAGGTCGTGGGTCTCTGGGTTCTTGATCAGGTATGAAGCCGTCTCGGCATCACGTGGCGCCTGCTGTAGTCTGTACAATCTCTGGAGTGACAGGCCGGCCTTGATGATAAAGTCGGAGCGTGGCCTTCGCATCGGAGTAGGAGACCGGAGAGAGGGCTGAACTTCCCGAGAGCCCGACAGAATGGCGTTGAAATAAGGCCGGTCCTCGGGGTCCATGTTTGTCAGGATCGCAAATGTGAGCGTTTCGTCATCGACCTCTTGCGGCGGCGGCGCGTGGTTATCGCCGCACTTGTTGAGCCACTTGTCGACGGCCCCGCGAACCTTCTTCGACTGTCGGAGGTAGTGCTCGCGGAACTCCTCTGCAATGTCCGGATCCATTTTGATGGGTGAATCAGGCCGAGGAGGCAGGTCCGCAGACATCTCGGCGGCCTTGACGCCTAGATCGGCCAAATCGAACGGTGGCCACTGGGGAGCTCAATGCGGCCGCTGACCCATTCGAGCACCTCACCCCAACCCAAGCCTGTGTGCAAGTCCGTTCCCGTATCGCACACCACGCAGCTGCAACCGTGGGGTGGCAGTTCACGGGAGAAAACATTCTCCAGGCGATCGAGGAGGCGGCGCGCCACGGACCGGTGGCCCGTCGCAACGGCTATGGAGCCGCTCTTCTCGAGGACAGTGTTGTATTGGTTCAACAGGTTGAAGAAGGGCGCAAAGAGCGTCTCGGCACCTGTGAGAGGAGGGTTCGAAGGGCGTGTGCCGTTCTGTCGGGGCAGAACAGCAAGAAAGTTCTTCGGCAAGGCGTAGGGAAGACCGCCGTTCCGAAGCAGGTAGTCAACTCTGGGTGCTTCCTGCACACTGGCGGCAGGCGGAGGCGGCGGAGGCGGAGGACCGCCAAAGTCCGTTGCTGGCGTGTCGGGGGGCCTGATGTCGGCTTCTTGAAATGGCGTGAAAGGTTTGGCTTCAGCCCCGAACATGGAGGGGGGGAACTGAGGTGTCTGGGTTGGCGTCTTTGGGGATGAGTCCTGGGCACTCTCCGGCGAGGACTCGGCGTCGACGAGGTCTGACCGCCTTCCATTTTTGCTCGACACACTCCTCTTGGACGACGACCGTGAAGGGCCTCGCTCCGCGGCCAAGCCCTCCTGGACGCCAGGAGGGATGTAGGCAGCTGTCTTGTAGTATGTCGCCTGACTGGAAGACTTGGACTTGGTGCTCAGACGAGACTTTTCCTCGTTCCTCGAAGCTGACCTCGAGATTCCGCTGAGCCTCGAGCTAGGGCGCTCTTTCCTCGCCTCCTTGGCGGCGGTGTCGGGCGTGCCTGATCTCCGCTTACCGGAGACGTCCGTCTCTGGTGGGCTCGGGGGCCGGGCCTCCTTCGTTTTGGATCTGGAGGTGGTAGAATAGTCGGCCGACTTGGAGCGCTCCTTCTCTTCGCCTCCCAGATCGGTGGGCTCGGGCGTCAAGGGCCCTGACCGCCTGCCGGCTGCAGAGCCCGAGAGGTCTTCTCGACTGACAGCCTCCTTGCTGTGCGCCTTGCTGAACGACGGGTAAGGCACCGAAATACGGTCCATCGAGGCGAGCGACGTTTTTGACCTGCCAAACTCGAAGACGAGCTCCGACGTGGATCCAGCACGTTCTTTTTCCTTGTCCTTGTCCTTATCCTTCTCCTTCTCTTCTCGCGTGCGATGACGTCGGTGTGAGTGAGAGTGCGAGTGGGATATTTCACTGCCACCCTCCTTCTTGTGTCGGGAGGATCGCGTGCTGGATTTGCGGTGCTCCTTGTCACCTTCAGAGGTCGGCCGCTTGCTCTTGCTCTTCTTCTTCTCCCGCGGGCGCTCATCGAGATCGACCTCGCGATCATCTTTGGTAGACATGGTGGAGCATTGGTCGGTGCCCTTAGCCGGTGACGAGGGAGGAGCCTCGTGAGGAGTGGTCGAGAGTTGTGTTTGGGGGGAGGGGGAAGAGGGGCGGAGGGAGGCAGGAGAGGCTCGGTGGGTGCCAGAGTATGAGTATGTACGAAGCGGAGTTGACGAGTGTCTCGAGCGAGCCGTAGGCAGAAAGAAAGCCGAGCGGCGGAGAGATCGTGGCGGTCAGCAGCGGGGGAGCAGACAGGGCTGTCGACCTCGAGTCGAGCGCGAGGGGGTCCGCGATGGAGTCGATCTGGAGCTTCAGGACTTAGCGCAGGTCTAGGCCATGATGGGGAGACCTTGAGATCGCAGGTAGCGCAGGTGGAGAGGTTGGCCGTTCCTTAAGACGTTCCCGACCCCAGGCAGGCGGCTGTGAGCAGTCGACGGGCGAGTTTCGCGACTATGATTCGACGGAAGATCCTGGTTCTGGGCTGTTGGCGAGACCACCAGTTGAGGTACCCAGGTACCTAGCTTCAGGCCTGGCGTGGCACCGGCGGAAAGTCAACGCTGCACAGACCACAGACCGGGTGGGGGAGCGGGAGGGGGGAGCGCCCGGCCGGCCCCGGGGGGGGGGGGGGGGGGGAGGTTGTTAAACGGTGCAGTCTCTGATCAGCACTGTTGTCGGTTCTTCGTCTCGAGCCATCTGAAGTGAAGGCGGTGATTTTTGACTTGGGCACGAGACAGATATGATCACCGCCGAGAAGCTCCAGACTCTCTCTTCACCATTGATGTTTGTGCAGTCACGCGCTTTCGTTTCCACCAAGAAGTTGCTCATACCTCCGAGCTCCTTTCTCATCCTCCTAACCACCACCAAGTACTCCTCCGCCCCCTCCATCTTGGCACGTCATACCGTGCGCATGTCCCGCTGCCCAAGAAGAATGAGGTAGAATGCAATGAACGCTACTTCTTCCTCCGACAAATGGCCCCCGATATGCAGAGAGAAGACCACACACACACACACACACACACACCAGCGACACCATCCACAGGTCCGAACCGAAAGCGGTCCAGCATCGGGCAGCAAAGAATTAAGAGCCGCCCAATCATGCACCTCGCTCACCTCGCTCACCACACTTAAGCGCCTGGCCAGCCTGTCTCGACTCCCAACCGTCACACCACTCTGACCATACAACCCACACACACACGCACCCACTCGAGCAGTTCACTGAGGTATCATCTTCGTTCGTCGTGTCTACAACCGCCCCTTCGAACATCACCGCGATCATTCGTCCAAACTAAAGCAATTGTTCTTTTTTTTTTTTTTTTTTTTTTTAATTAAAAAAAAAAAGACCTGGCTTCTAATCTCTGCCTGTACCGTCTCCAGAAATCATCATCATGCATGCATGCTAAAAACCCCTTCCCTGCCCCTCCCAACCCTTCCTATATGGAAGGGGGACCCTGAGGGCGCCCAGTATTTGTTCGACGCAATTAAACAGAAGAAAAAGACCCCAAATGATATAACGTTGCCTTCGTAATTTTATATCCGACTGCACTCCCATGTCTGTTCTCTCTAGGTGCGTCTAGTTCTCTTTTTAGTGGACGCAGAGACACTTTGGAGCTCCCTTAGATCCTGTCCAGGAGACCCTGGCTCTCGAGCAGCAGAATGATCTGGTGCACGGCTGAGCGGACGGTCTGCTTCTCGATATCGACGGTGAGATCCGCCTTGGCGGGCACCTCGTAAGGGTCGTCGACACCAGTGAAACCCTTGATCTCGCCGGCGCGCGCCTTCTGGTAGACACCCCTGCGGTCGGTCTTCTCAGAGTACTCGAGCGACGTGGCCACGTGGACGAGGAAGAAGGGACCCGCCTTCTCGACGAGCTCGCGCGCCTGGGAGCGAGCATCCTCGTAAGGCGCGATGGGCGCCGCGATGACGGCGGCACCGGCGCGGGTCAGCTCGGAGGCGACAAAGGCGATGCGCGCAACGTTCTTGGAGCGGTCCTCGCGGCTGAAGCCCAGCTCGGCAGAGAGCTCGTGGCGGACGGTCTCGCCAAGCAGCAGAGAGACGGAGCGGCCGCCGCCCTGGTTGAGAATGAGCTGCAGGGCACGGGCGATCTGGTCCTTGCCGCTGTTCTGGAAACCCGTCAGGAAGATGGTGAAGCCCTTGGCAGCAGGCAGAGGGTTCTGCTCGCGGAGAACCTTGACGACCTCGGGGTATGAAAACCATGCGGGAATCTCCTTGCCGGTCTTGAGGCGGTTGCGGAGCTCCGTGCCAGAAATGTTGGCAGTGTGGGTACCGGGGGCGATCTCGTTGGCGGGCTGGTACTCGTCGCGGTCGGGGATGTAGATCATCTCCTGGAACTCGACCATCTTGATGCCGAGCTCCTCCTGGTACTTCTGCACGGCAATCTGCGCATCGTAGGCGCCGTACCAGTCCTTGCCGTCCTTGTTCTTGCCGGGGCCAGCGTGGTCGCGACCAACGATGAAGTGGGTGGCACCGTGGTTCTTGCGGATGATGGCGTGCCAGATGGCCTCGCGGGGACCGCCCATGCGCATGGCGAGGGGCAGCAGGGCGAGAGCGGCCATGCCGTTGGGGTAGCGGGGAAGGAGAGCCTTGTAGACACGGACACGAGTGAAGTGGTCAATGTCACCGGGCTTGGTGAGGCCGACAACGGGGTGGATGAGGACGTTGGCTTGTTGGGAGCGCGAAGCGCGAACGGTCAGCTCGCGGTGAGCGCGGTGCATGGGGTTACGGGTCTGGAAGGCGACGACCTTGTTCCAGCCCAGCTTCTCGAAGTGTTGCCTCAGCTCGGCGGGCGTATACCTCAGGTCGACAAAGTCGTAGTGAGCGAGCCTCTGCACGGCCTCAAGCTTGCCACCAACGTAGAACTCGTTGGCAACCTGGAGGAGGTGCTTGATGCCAGGGTGGGTAACGTCGTCGGGGCTTCCGAAGACCTCCTGGGCCTCGAGGTTCCTGGACGACGTGCGTTAGCACTCCGACCTACCACCAAGATCGCTAGTAAAGAAGGGAAGGCAACGTACTTGTTAGGCTTGTAAACCTCCTCGACGGTGAGAATGGCAAGCGCGCGGTCGTCACGAAGATCACGGAGAGTAATGCGCGCGCCGGGCTTGATGCCAACCTTGTCAATGGTCTGCTGAGAGACATCGAGGTTGATGGGCATGCTGAAGAGGCTGCCATCGGCGAGACGGTTCTCCTTGACAACGCTGAGACACTGTTAGCAGGCTGTATTGGGACCGCGCATCTCTGAGTGTGACGAACCCGTTGTAGTCCTTCTCGTTCAGGAAACCTAGTAATCAGGGTTAGCATCGTCATTTTGCAGTCTTCCGCTCGATGGTTGCGCGTTCAACTCCGAGCCTGCTACTAGCGACAAACTCGCGTGACTGTGTGCCTTGGAGATAAATTCTTACCCTCGAGAGGAGAGAAACCACCGTTGAGGATCAGTTCAAGATCGCACAGGTGGCGCTCAGTTAGGGTGAGGCTGGGGAGCTTGTCCGACTCCTCAAGGAGCTCGGCCTGGCGAGGCGCATCGCGCACAAAGAGGTCCTTCAGGACACCGCCGTGGGGCGTGTTGGCCATGGTGGTCTGCGAGGAGGGGGTTGAGGTCTGGGTATGGGGCTTCGCGGGGTCTTTCGAGCAGATCGACAGGTCAATCGCGTGCTCGAGTCTTTGGAAGCTTCTGTCGAGACACAGATCGGAGAGGAGAGAGGTCAGGATGGAGTGGTGAGAGAGGACACGGAAAACACTGCACACACGACAGCCGGCGAGCTGGCCATTTTATCCAAAGCGCGACTTTGTCAACGAAAACGAGCTTCTCCGTTGCCGGCGCGAATCAGCGGGCCTTCTCGGTTCACCCCATTGCCCGTCTCGTCGCAAAATGTCGATGAAGGTGGACACAACCTGTCTAGCTCCGAATGACGTGATCGGTACATCGGCTTCGTACCCTGCACTGGGCGAATCAGCTGTGGCGCGTGTCATGTTCCTGGCCGAGGCATTGCAGGAGCCTCGCGGCGGCGTTGAAGACTCTTTCTGAATAATGGGGTTCACGACGTCACAATTCGGGACCGTGTGGACGTTGCCGGCGGATATATGGCTGGTTTCACCCCGCCCGGTTTGTCGCGAGCCGTGAGGCTGCATCTTCCATTCTCTGTGTCTTTGCGTCCGTCAAAAAAGGTCACCCCCGCCAAAGTGTGGCTCGAATTCAGTGCCCCTCCAAAGTGTGGCTAGAACTTCCCCTCCGTCATGTGGCTCAGCCGAGCGTGGGGTGATCCCGCGCGTTCTTGGACCCTGCGGATTCGCCATCGATTTCTTGAATGGCGTGCTTATTACCCTGGTGCTCAATCGTCCGCGGGCATGTCAATACAAGCATCCCGTTGAACCACCACGAGCCGACATCGCGGTATGATACTCAATTTCAGAGCCGAAAATGACAGTCAATCCAGACTGCATGCGCCCATTCCCGCGCCGCGCGACTTGTGCCATCTTGGGGCTGGATGATGATGTGCTTGGCAACCCTCGTAACACGCGGGATTGGTTATCTCATCATGGTGTCCTAATGTTTCTTGGCATGGCAGAACAGAGACGCGAGGCTCGGAGATGATGTCTACGAACGAGCTCTAGATCAAATGTGTGGTCGGTTGGACGATGCGGGCATGCATTACTGCGCCGCATGGTCGACCTTTGATGCTCGTCTACCAAGTGAGGTCCCTGCAGGCCCGGACTCCTGGTGCGTATCGGCGTAGCCGGCGGAAAGTGTAGAGGCAGCTGATGATCCGCACAAAGTCTGGTTCCGTCATTTTGGGGTCGACCATCAAAGCGTTCGCCACAGGAAAGAACAAGTAAGGATGCTGATGCGGGTTCGAGTTCGAGAAGAATGGAAGCCATCGAGTGGCCTGCGACAGCGTTGGGCTCAAGGACAAGGCCTAGAACCTTCTATGCATTCTCCCGCAACCGATCTCGAGGCAGAGGCGTTACGGCATGGCTTACTTCAACGAGCCCCTAGTCTTTCGTCGACCTTATAAATCAGTCATGGAAGCCAGGAAATACCTCAACTCGCGTTACAAAGATGCTTCAGCTGAGATTGTCCAGAGCGCAGAAGTTGCCGCACGAGGGGGCGGCTGCAGAGGCAATCCCATCGCAAGCGGGGGCACCCTCCTTAAATCCGGGGCACGCTGTGCGTTGCCCAAGTCCAAAGTCTGCGTGTCCAACGTAGTAGTTTCGGCTGCTCAGAACAGACATGCCGCCATTGAATGATTGATTGGTATGGCGATAGGTGCCCTCAATACCCAGGACACCAACCGTATAGTTGACTGTAGCGGAAAGTATGAATTTGACTCTTGAAAGTACAGTGGCTGGCGTGGGAAAGCTGGGGCGTTGGTCTTAGTCTCGAACTTGACCTTCGTCAAGATAAACGTCTCACTAGACTTCGCGTTAAGAGCCCGCGAGCCAATGACTCAAGCGGTGAAAGCCCGACGGCCACTGATGGTGGGCTTTAGGGGCGGGAGATGGGGCGGGGATGGAAGATCTGCGAGAAGGCGTTCAGTCCTCGTGGCGTCGATGTGCTGTTCCCTGTCAGAGTCCACGCTGTCAAGCTGTCTTACAGCCCTCCAATTAAGGGCGAACTGTGTCTGATGGGATGATTTGCTGTGGTGTCCTCAGGATGACTGATGGTTACTTGGCAGCCAGTGCCGTCATCAAAAAGATGACATGTACTTGTACAAGACGATTCAGGAAGCCGAACCATCCGATTCGGGGCACAATTGTAGGCCGAGCCTGACAGTCTATGAGTCGGTGGTCACCGCGGAAAATGGGAGGTTGGACGACCGGCTGCTTGGCAGTGCTACCACCCTCGAGTCTTCCGTATGACTACCTACTTGTGGGAATCAAAAAGCTGTTCATGTGGTAGGCACGGTGCGTCGTAGCAGCCGTTGCAGATGGGAGTCAATGAACAAGTACGGTCCAAGCGGACTGCACGTTTCGTGATCGGGATGGCCGGCTTTCCTGGAGCGGCGCCAGAGTCTGACGATCATGTCGCATGTTTGACTGTATGAGCAATGCCCAGGATGCAGACTGTCAAGAAGCGTTTGCTGTAGGGACCGGTGAAGCAAGGTCAGGGTGTGATTAATGCACGGTTAAACAGTTGCAGTGACCAGCAAGGCAGCCAAGATGGTTATTCAAGAATCCAAGATCAAGGTCCCAGTTTCCGGCCCCCTTCTCCTGTCACTCATGAACCAATGGGTGAGTGCGCCGACTCCGTTTGGGTGCAATGGTGATCAGAAGGCGCCTGCAGGCTTCTTGCGCTGTCAGGGCAGGGACAGGGGCTGGGCGCCTGCTCGCCTGGGTACCTGCCTGGTTCCGAAATAACATGCTGCTTTTAGGCACCCATGGTCAGACTTCGTAACTTGATGGGTTGTTGCCATGTTCGGATGCCGTAGAAGCCTTGAGTAGGGACCCAACTCGATACCTACCTACCTTAGGTAGGTAGATACCTAAAGTGCCTAACACGAGCTACATGGATATCGTTTGAGGTTATCGGAAGTTTCTCCCACCCTGGAGTCGAGTAAACTTGTTTATCTGGAAGGGTGCATTTAGCTCAAAGAAGCCCTACTTGACCCGCAATACCAAATTCCAACAACAGAAAATATGTAGTAAGGTAGGTGCTTCGGGTTCCTTGCATCATCAACGCTGCCCTCAGATCCTACCATACCAGCAGTCCATTCGTGTCTGTGCACTCTTTGTTTCGAAGAACGAAGAAACAATCGCTTCGCCCCTGAGGTGTGGCGTCGATTGCAAAGTTTTTCTGCAACAGTCTCAAGCTGGACAGACAGGAGGGGATAACCGCGATGGCAGGTGCAAGGATCCATGTCGAGTTTTGGAAACGACAAAGGTCGGAACGACAGAGTTTGAATGGTCCCTTGCCTGCCAGCGTAGGTATTCAGGAATTTCGCTTGACTGAGGCGGGGTGGGCAACTGAGAGCCTGGATGATTGCGACTCTGCAAGAGCGGCAAGGGAGCTAACCATCGACAAGACAGCAGTATGTACAGGTACCCAGCACGCCTGACGGGCATGCTCAGGCCTTGCATTTCATTCGACCATCAAACCAGAGCCCCTGCTAGCACCCTGGTCAACCTCGCTCGTTTGGGTACGGCCATCGAGCCAAGTGTGGCCCAGAGGTCGGATGGATAATAAGATCATATCGCACCCTGGCCGTCTCAAAGAACCCTATCTGTTGCTTCTCCTTCTATCGTTGCTGTTCCAGCATACCCGATGCTCCCTTCTCGAAAACGCACTCTTGCACAGTCAACTGCAGTCATTCCGACTTCATCGAACCTACAACCTGCCGCGAACGCTTCCGCCATCTCGCACGAATCATCGAGGCCTTAGAGCGTTTCAGTTGCTTCGAACTTACAGTCCACGGCGTCTCGCCCGACAAGACAGATACCGCGCCTCCCATGTTTGCCAGCCCTCGCATTACGACTCCGCGACATCACAAATCTCCCGCGACACTCTCGACAATCCTCAAGCGTACCCAATTCTCCTAATATCTTTACATTGCAACACCGAACAAACTTCCGGGGCCCTTTGCCCGACGAGTGCGCGACACGTCCGACTTTGTCAGCCTACGTTGGCTTTTCACGACATGGCGCGGACATGGAGGGAAAGCTGGGTTGTCGTCCTCTGGGTTGCCGTCGTTGGCTGGATCGTGCCAACCCTGGCACAAGATCGAGAGACAGTATACCAAGAATTTAACGACACGAATGGAGTGACGCGACAATTTGCTGTCGACAGGTACCCAGCACTCTTTTCAGGCGATTTTGCCGACTGCCTCGGAGGCCAGAGCTTGTTCAACATCACCAAGTTCGATGCCGGCTATTTCAAAGACAATCTGACCGTGGTCTTCCACCTGGACGGCAACACCAATGTCAGACAAGAGAACTTGATCAGTACGTTGTCTCTCCCATGGCCTAGGCCTCTGCGTCGAGACACGATGAGACACCATCCTCGACGTTCATCTATGCATCAACTAACATTTCTTCTTTTCTCAAGTGCACATCACTGTGGAGGCTTGTAAGACAACCCCGGATTACTCGGCGACAAAATGTACTGACACTTTTCAAGATGGCAAGTCACGATTTGACACGACTTTTGACCCTTGCGGTTCCCCGAGAATCGACAGGTAGGAAATCGATTATCCGGAGCATTCTTCGTGGCAATCACTGATCGCAGCAAGCAGTTTGTGCCCATTAAACGCGGACAGGGCTGTCGAGGCTTGGGCTGCTTTCCCAATCTCACCTGATGATGTCGAAGGCATGCCGTCCATCTCTCTGGACATTCCCGATTTCGAGGGCTCAGCAACGCTTCGCCTCTTCGCCAACTCCAGCGAGACAGAGATTGGCTGTTTCCGGGCTGTCATGCACAACGGCAGGTCATTCTCGCACCCAAATGCGATATCGTCTGCCTTGGCTGGGTTTACCGCCATAGCCATCCTATCCTCATTCGCCACTGCTATATATGGCGTCAGCATTCCTCACATCCGGACGCACTACGCTCACTCCTTTTCGGTTCTCATCATTTTCGAGGCTTTCCAGACGATATACTTCTCTGGCGCGCTATCTGTCAGCTGGCCCAGCGTTTTACCAGCCTTCTGGAGCAATTTCGCCTGGTCTACTGGCCTCATCTATAGCGAGTCGATAGTCGACTCACTTGCCGGCTTTGCTGGAATCAGCGGCAACGCCAGCCAGGTTGGCGGTGCTGGTTCCGCCGTCATCAATACCGAAGGCGGCCTCGTTCAACAGATCTACGGACGCTCGGTCGAATTGCTCACGCCCAAGAACCTCCTGTCGCGCGCGGTGACGCCGTATAATGCGAGCGACCCTTACGACTACAAATGGGGAGGCAACCCCGTCACGCCGGGAATGCCACTTCCAGGTACTTGGCAAGGGTTCCCCGGCACCTTATCAATGGTCGAGATTCCAGCCGCTGGTGCCTTCCTCGTCGCACTCATCTGGTGGATTGTAGCCATTGGTCTGGTTGCTGTGTCTGTCACCGCATGCAAATTTTTGCTCGACTTCCTGGCTGCTATGAACATCATCAAGGCTGATCGGTTCACCTACTTTCGTTCCCATCTACCTGGCTACTTAGCGGCCAGCGTCCTGCGCACGCTCCTCATCGCATCGCCCGCTTTGATCACTCTCGCTCTCTTCCAATTCAACATCAAGGCACCCGCAGGCCCCACGGCCATAGCCGCCATCATATTTCTCCTTGTGCTTGTAGGCATGGGTGGGCTCGTGACATATGCTTGCTACTTTCGACTTCGTTTCGGCAAATATGAGACCGGCCCTGACAGGATTGTTTTCGAGAAGGGAACGCTTTTCAATGTTGTGCCATTCGTTGCAGCCACGCGTGCGAGCAATCTCGGAGAGAAGGAATCGAGTGCGAAGCGGTACGGATCGATGCCTTTCTTCCGCGTGCGCTTCATCGACGACGATCCCAACAGGACAACCGTTCACAAGGATGAAGCCTACATCAAGCGATTTGGCTGGCTGGCTGCTCATTACAGACGGAGTAGGTGGTGGTTCTTTGCCCTTTGGCTCAGCTACCAGTTTATCCGAGCCTGCTTCCTCGGTGGGGGCGTTCGCAGCCCCCTGGCCCAGGTCTATGGACTGTTCATCTTCGAAATCATCTCGTTCGTCCTCTTCATCAAGCTCAGTCCATACGAAGGCCGTCGAAATTCTACTGTGGCCATTTGGCTGCTTGGAGTTTCCAAGATTATCACAGCTGGCTTCTCGATCGCCTTTCTCCCAGAATTCGGCATCGGCCGTATCCTATCCACCATCCTTGGCATCATCATCATCGTTATCCAAGCCTTCCTGGTGCTAGCCGTCCTGGCACTGGTGATTCTTGGTGCTTTTTCCTCCTGGATGTCTCTTCACCGCAATCGTGAGACCTTCAAACCAGACAAGCTCGACGGCATCCGCATCCAATACTACGAACATATGCAGAACACGGCCCCTGACATGCCACCTCCACCAAAAGCAGACGCCAGCAATACCGAGGCAGTGGTGCAGACCTTCCAGGTCAACGACGTGCGACGAACGCGCAAGATCGAAGATGAAGATGATGAACTCACCGATCTTGAGGGGCCAAGTAATAGCTCTGCCATTCAACTAGGTCCAATCAACCGATCCAGCCAGGCCAATAGCGTCAGCTCCCGCTATTCAGTAGGCAGCCTGCCACGGCGAGCGAGGCCGCACCGCACGTCTTGGAGTGCCAAAGATTTCGCTGAGTGGGACGCCCAGTCCGATCGCGCACCTGCACGTCCAGAGTCGCTGGTAGGCGGCAGCACCAGACCTCTTCAGGCGCACAGTCGACAGCGGAGCAGCTCTCTGAGGCAGATTGCCCATCTCAATTCACAGGCGTCATTGAAAATGCCACAAGACATTCCAGAATCTGCCCAGGACATCCAGCGAGGCCCGTAGGCCCATGACGCCGACGCGTGAGGTGTCTGAAGACAAACTGGAGACCCTGGAGACCCTTCACTCCGAGAAGGGGAAGGATAAGGTCGCTGATGACGACTCTGATTCCGCGGATGGAAAAAGCAAGACAATTCCATTTCCGCCTCTCCCTGAGCACGACGAGGACAAACTCTGAATAGCTCTCAGTACAGTCTTCTGCGTGTATTTTGGGGGGGCACTCGGATGCCGCAAAAGATCTGCGGGCGCCCAAGTAGAGTAGCACGACACCACCTATGCCGTGCTCTCTGCCTCTTTTCTTTTTTCCTACGCGCGCGAAAAGCAGCACTCGAGGCTGGCCTTGGATGACAGCTTTCCTTGTGACCACCCGGTCCAACTCTTCTGTGGTAACGGTGGTCATAATATTTACGACACAGCATGAAATCATGGATCATGAGGCGTTTTAAGGTTTTAAAGAGTTGTCGATTTCTGAGCTCTTTGCATCGTCAGCACGAGCGGTTGACTCTATCAGTCTTTGTCTCATGGCCGCCGATGGACGGGCACACATGCGAGAAAGCCCAGTCGTCTTCCAAGCCCTTTTTTTTTCTTTTTCTTTTAGCCTTTCTAATTGTACTCCATTGTGCTTGATGTACGATCCTCTGGCGTTTCTCGATAGATCATTAAATACGCTTTAATCACATTCCACATCAACAACCTTGTCCATGGCAATCAAGCATGAGTCCTCTTGCATTGGCGATTAGAAACCTGTCATGTCTATAGTTTGTGCGTGTAAACGATCCCTTTTGATATCCAGACATCTTTTTGATTGTGTCATTGTTTTAAATTTGCCTCTGTGTATTATGTCTTTAGATCCCCCTTCCCTACGACCAGGCTGAACATGCTCAGATGTAGCCCTTGAGCACGGCGGCCTCGGCGTTGAGGATGCTGGAGCCGGCCGCGCCAATGACGGTGTTGTGGCTCAGGGCGACGAACTTGACGTCAAAGATGCCGCTCTCGTCCTCGCGCACGCGGCCGACGCTGACGGTGTAGCCCTTGCCGAGCTCGCGGTCGAGGCGGGGCTGCGGCCTGTCGGGGGCGTCAAAGACCTCGATGGCGGGCTGCGGGGCGCTGGGGCAGCCGAGGGTCTGGGCCTCGCTGACGTAGGAGCGCAGGGCGTCCTTGACCTCGTCGGCGGAGGGGGCGGGCGGCGGGCGAAGCGCAGGGAGACGCAGGCCGTGTGGCCGTCGAGGACGGGGACGCGGGTGCAGGTGGCGCTGACGCGGAGGGCCGACTGCTCGTTGACGGCGGTGCCGTCGGTGGCGAGGGTGCCGAGGATCTTCTGGGCCTCCGTCTCGAGCTTGTCCTCCTCGCCGGGGATGTAGGGGACGACGTTGTCGAGAATGTCGAGCGAGGACACGCCCGGGTAGCCGGCGCCGGAGACGGCCTGGAGGGTCACGACGGAGACCTGGTCGACGGGGCCGAAGCGGGCCTGCAGGGCGGCGAAGGGGATGACAAGGCCGATGACGGCGCAGTTGGAGTTGCAGACGAGGAAGCCCTTGTCGAGGCCGTGGTGTTTGCGCTGGTGAGGGATGAGGTCAAGGTGGGAGAGGTTGACGGTCGGCACGACGAGGGGCACGATGGGATCGCGGCGGTGGTTCTTGGCGTTGGAGAAGACGGGAATGTTGGCCTTGAGGAACTCGGTCTCTGGAAGGGGGATCGTCAGCACGGCGTGTCTTGCGCAGGTACGTCAGAAGGGAAGGGCAGAGGCAAGGGACGCACCAATGTCGCCAGCGACATCCGAGTCGAGACCGCTGAAGACGACGTCGCAGTCGGCAAACTCAGAGGCCTTGCACTCGCGCACGACGAGGTCGCCGACGGCGCCCATGGGGGTGGCCTGCTTCCATTTCGCAGCGTCGCGGTACTTCTTGCCGGCGGAGCGTGAGGAGGCGCCAACGGCGACGAGCTGGAGGTGGGACAGCTGGCTGAGCAGCAGAATGAAACGCTGACCGACGGAGCCTGTGCATCCAAGGACGCCTGGAAGAAAAGATACAGGTCAGCCGTTGTTCGTCACTCTTTCAATCACGAGCCACGTCCTTGTGCGAGGAACACGACAGAGGCGATGGTTCGTTTGACATACCGCACTTCTTTGTTGGGAACTCGGCCATGATGTACCTTGATTTCTCGACGCTGTCTAAGGGGAAATTCTGGTCGGTGTTCGTCAATGGCTTACAATCACCGAAATATGGCTCGAGGGAGATTTCGTCCAAAGTCGACGAGTAGTGTGAGTCAAGTACCACGAGGCAAGTACCAAGACCACACCTAATGGCCCGAACCAGCGACACAGCTGCCCATCCATTTCAGCGTCCGGGATCGGCCACCCGGCCAATGCCCCTCCATGCCCCTCTGTGCCCCTCTGTGCCCCTCTGTGCCCCTCTGTGCCCCGCCATCGGAGTCGGCCCAGGGCCCTTGCCTTGGGAACTATACATTTCAGCTGTGATAGGCCAATTACTGGAGACCACGACATGTCACATAAAGAAGCCAGCAAGTCTCGACAGCGAAATGCATTTCCTTACACAGAGCACCATAATAGGCACAGTAGGTATCACAGCTAGTTCGATCCGTCAATGGACGAACAAAAGAGCAAACAAGACCGACATCGCTTCCAACATTACATTACACCTTCTCAACCTTCTCCTCGGAGCCCGACTCCTCGCGCCTCGCGCCGTTGAGCTTCTTCGCCACATCAGAAGTCAGGTACTTCTCCATGTTGGGCACCAGGACGGAGCTGACGAGCAGAATGAACGAGAACGGAATCGTCGTGTAAAAGACCATCTTGAAGCTCTCCGTGTACGCCACCCTTGTCGCTGCGCCGACGGCCGCGATGACCTCGTTCGTGATGCCCGGCACAGCCGAGAAGTCGCCCGCCGCGGTGGCCGCGAACAGCGCCGTCAGCGACGTCTCTGGGAGACCCGCTTGCGTGGCTGCCGGCACGACGAGCTCGGGGAGCTTCTTGCCGAGTTCGTTGTTGAGAACCGAGCCGTAGAGGGCCTGTGCGATGGCTCCGCCGAGGCCGCGGATCGAGCCGAGAATGCCGGTTGCGAGACCGATATCTTGGGCTTCCCAGACGAGAGTGACGCCGGGGAAAGAGATGTTCTCGATGAATCCAATGGCTGAGAGGGAAGGTCAGGTTAGCCTGGGACTGGCCGGGATCAGGGAGGAGGGCGAGCAGCGGCTTACCAACGCAGACGATCGTGCCCGTGGCAATAGTCACGGCCCATCTGTCGGGAGAGATGGCGACCATGGAGGTCATGAAAGCCAACGAGATGGTTGCTGCAATGATGCACTGGTACTTGACCTTGGGCACGTAGGAGATGCAGAACCCGGCGATTGTCTGGCCGAGAAGCACGCCGCCCCCACGACGGAGCTCTGCCAGCCAATATTCATCGTGTCGGTCGTGTACATGATGGCGATGATGACGGGCCACAGCACCGTGAGCGAGTAGTAGACCATGGGTCCGATAGTGGCCATGACGACGAAGGCGACGAAGCCCAAATTCCAGAACAAGCGCGGGGACATCAGGGGCTGCTTCTTGCAGAAATAACCCTCTTTTGGAACCTGGTCAGCATCGATAGGCGTAGCACGAGGGCACATGGCGAATACATACCATACACAACAAACGACACCATCAAGGCGAGACCGATGAGCAGTGTGCAAAGCGTGGCAGCGCTCGCCCAGGGATGGGCCACACCGCCCCAGGAAAGGCCGATCAGGAACAGCACACAGCCGGACACGTAGAGAAAGATGCCGACAAAGTCGAGGTCCTTGGTCATCTGCCACCTCGTCTTACCCTGAACATGAAGCTGGCTATATGTCGGCGGGTGGTAGAAGAAGTAGTAGAGCACGAGAGAAGCGGCGCCGAGTATGTCGCCCATGAAGTAGCTCCATCGCCACTTGGAGGACGTGTTGTTGAAGAGTGAGCGCGCAATGACAGGACCGAAAACGGCAAAAGGGAGAGACGACAAGAAGACGATGGTCACGATAGGACCTCTCATCTTGTTGGGCACGAGCTCGCCGAGAACAATGCCGAAGGAGAGCTGGCCGGCAGCCGCGATGCCGTTGCACACGTTGGCGGCGATCAACGTCTCGACGTTCTGGGCACAAGATCCGATAATGCAACCCACGAGGCCGAGGACGGTGGTGCCGAGAACCATCCACCGGCGACCGTACATGTCGGACAGACGTCCAAAGAGGAGGAAGCCGATGGAGCTTCCCATTGTCCAGAGAGTGGCCACCCAGCTGATGTTGACCGAAGGACCGATATCTGCATTGATGAGCAGCCTGGACGATGTGTCAGTAATTCATCTTGATGAAGAATGGATGAGTAGTCAAGATGGGTATGCATACAAGGTATTTGCGGGCAGGACCCAGCCCAAGTACGCACAGATGCTGCCGAGACATTGAGCCTTGAAGATTCGGTAAGTATCAGCCAAGAATGAGTTTTGAGTTGAGAAAGACAAACCACCACGGTCCTGATGAAGCTGGCGCTGCGGAAGTATCCCTTGGGCATCTCGTCGTACTCTCCACCAATGGCTTTGGCATCGATAAAGTCGACAGTGCCATCCGTGTGGACAACCTTGGCCACATTGCCGTCGTGTTCGAGGACCTGACGGATGTCGTTGCCGTCGGTCTCAATGTGACGAGTATGGGACTTGCCATCGACATCAGTCCGTCCATCGGAAGACATGATGGCGGATGAAATTCGTATTTGCACACGACGAAAGGGTGTCAATCAGGCTTGCTGGAGTGTGAAGGCAGCGACGATAGGTCAGGTCCAAGGATATGAATGTGCTCTGCGATCATAGTGCTGCATGACCTCCCCGAGGAGAGCAGGAAAGGGAGATTATATGTATAGCACGAATGTATAGCACGAATGGAAGATGCCACCCGGGGTCGATGCACACCCAGCCTGGTGTAAGCAAGAAGCTCAAGGTCCCGGATCCCGGGGGGTGCGGAGGGGACACAATCGCGTCCCCGCGAAACCCCAGATGACCCCAGACACTAGCTATGGGAGGGGGAAGGCAGCTGGAAGAGCTAAGACTAGGAAGGCATGGTCAAGGTTTTGGCGTCCCATGTCCTGGGGACGCGCACGAGGCGCTGGCATAAAGAGACTCTTGTCTATTCAGGGGGTGCTGTTCGTAACATGGGGATTGATCGGTATGCGCTTTGGCTATGTTGCCCAATTCTGGACATGAAGATCATGATGACGATTCTTGGTAGACTGTTGCGGTGTGTTGAATCCTTCATGGCTACAACGGTGACTGGTTCACTAGGTACGCTCCCCAAAAGCCCATCCATCGGCAGAATTGACTGTGAGTCGTGTCCCAATGCTATGCTGTGAAGCATTCATCTCTCCCCAGACATTGCGAAACAACCCTCTCTCGCTGGTGTATTGTGGAAGGGGGGACTCGTCGGTTAGCTCACATCCTTCTCGAGTTGGCACTGAATCGCGAGCAGGACACGTAAGGTGAGGACTCAATGACCTCCATGACTCGAAAAGATTCAGGATTGGGCGACTTGAGCCGTGCCCTGAAGCGAAGCTGGGCGGAAAGACAAGGGAGACACAGCGAGAGTAGGCTGGAGAAGGAAAACGATGTCCGGGACTCAAAAGGCTGGGGACCGGGCAGGTGTACCCACTCGGACGCCGAACACGGTAATTGAAAGGTACCCAATTTATGCCGTCAATACAGTGGATCACTTGAGTCCCCCCAAGTCTATCTTCAAGGGCGTAGGATATCTTACCCGCACATCTCTCCCCTGTCCTCGTCCAGCGCTCACGAAGCCGAGTTGGTCAGGCACCCAACGCCATCATGTAGACATGACCGATTAGGAGACAAGGGCGCCAACTCGACGTCCCTTGTCACTGCTAGCTCACGTGCTTGAAGGGTTTCCCCCGTATTCGGCTCTCAAGCCACATCGTGCCATTCAGCACATGGCATCGCGACCTCAACCACCATCAGACCAATCGCTTGACTTCCCTAGGTACGCTTCCCTAGACAGAGCGACAGACATTGTAATATCCATGGGATCTGCGGTGTCAAAATTCGGGGGCCCGTCATATTGACACGCCTTCGAATCCATGAGCTCATATTACTGTCGACCCCCGATTTTGCCGCCTTTCATCGGCCCAGAGGTCTAGGCGGCAAATTCAACTCGCTGCCACGCAAGAAGGGCACATTATTGATTCCAGCCCAGGAAGGATGTTTTTACGAAATCGCAAGAGACATCAAATATCGACTACCGATTTTTCATGCTATCACCTATCATCCGGTGATTTTTCAATTTTGACCAAAAATACATGATCATTCATCAAAGTTTCGGTGTCAAAACGGAGCGGAGTCTCTGGACATCAAAAAGACAATCCACATCAATCATCTAAAGAACATGCTACGAGAGAGAAAGGACAAGATTGGTGCCTTGACATAAGCACCTGGGCCGTCTGGCCTTTGGGCAGCTTGGTGACCGAGCGCTAGGTTCAGCATGTTGACACTCCAGCAAAAGCGAGATACAAACACTGAAGATGCTTCGATGTACTTCTCGGAAACGGGACTGAGTTTGGCGCCCACTTGATCCCAATGTCGAACCACTGTGGAAATGGAATACGTGTGACGTTCTGGCCAGGTGAATCTACAACAGCGTATTGCCCACAAGTGAGGAAAAGCCATAGCAGGATGTCTTCCGTTCCTGATCATTGTTCTGTGCCAGCACAGCGGCCTCGACTTGCAAGACACTAGGAGAAAGATATCCCTAGGCGTGTCGGGGATGGTTAACCCTAACCACCAGTACATGTTACGGACCAAAGGAAGCAATGCGCACGACAGCCCACGACTTCAGTGCTTGATTCAAGGGTGGCTAGGAGCAATTGATCTCATATAGCTAAGAGCGGATTCGGTTTCTCCCCTACGAATCTGTTGATGGTTTGGGCACGGGCCAATTCTACATCACACGACATATCTGTACTTTTGGAGCAGGAAAACGCCGATCATAGGTAGTAAGTTTTCATCTCAATAAGATACTGTGAGGTAGCTCAAAGTAGTTAGTATAGAGACAGTGCATTGCAATTCCACAGTACATATCTCTCACTTCAGATACTTCGGCGATTGGTGTCTACGGAGAGTGGAGGTAGTACACGTGACTTGTCACGCGAGATGCTCATTAGTCGTTATCGCGTTAGTAATGCGCTCAAGCATCTCACGAAAACTGCCTAGCAACAGGCGGTCAACAATCCCATCCTGGCCAAAGGACCATCCGAACTCCTTCAGCGTCGTCGACCACGGTCCGCCTTGATATAATCCGACATATCGTCGTTCCTGAACTTATGTTCTCTACTGGTTCATTGCATGAGCATCCGAATGGCCGAATATAATTCTAAGCACGGTACTCCGCAGCGAGTCTTCGTGTCCGTATCAATCAAAAGTCGACATTGGCCAAGAGCATGGGAACACAGCGAGGAGGTGATTAAGGCGGCTGTTGCCTGCATTGAAGACAGCGGTGCAGTTGAAATTGGTGTTATAACACCTCTACGGACGATAATGCTACTCAAAGAACGATGGACGTCGCGCCTGTGGATTGTTATTGATGTTTTCCACGATTCCTACGACCCCGACAGCACCCATCTTCCAGGAACGAATAACCTCCCGGTTACCATGGTTTCATTCAGCGAAAAGGATGTTATAAGTACAAGCAACCTTATATAGAATAAGGTTAACGAGTTAGTCCAAGAGGCTCACGATTTGCACGGGGATAGAAGCCGGCCACCCTTCATTATTGATCACATTGATAGGCAGATTCCTACATACCCAAAGCCACGAATACAAAACGTTCGAGTTTAAGAGGTCCTATTATATATAGTATTACGATATAGTAGTGAAACCAAGTTCTAACCCTTAACTATATCGATCGTCCTATCTATAAAAGCATTAAGGTATTAATAGCGCTACTATTAATTTAACCCTATTAATTTAAATAGGTATATTGAGAGGGCTTTACTGCTTACGTAAACCCTAATTTATTACTTTAGCTATGCCTAAGAGCTCTGAATACCTAGGTAGGGTTAGTAATATAAGACTTATAATAATAATTAATACTATCTCTCTAAATCACCGCTACCTATCTAATTCACTATTACCTATCTAATTTATAGATTACGTAGGCTATAAATTATATACTTAAGGGAGTAGTAAATCCTAGCCCTAGTAATTACTATAGTAGTAAATCCTATATAATAATTACTAACCTAGGCAATCCTCTAATATTAGTTTAATAAGGTAAATAATTAATTAATTTATACCTATTTTATAATTTAAATAGTTAAACTATTCTATTTAGATTAAATAACTATTTAAATACTATTAATGTTAAACTAATATTAGGGGATTACCTAGGTCGGTAATTACTATATAGTAATTACTAGGGCTAGGATTTATAGCTCTTAAGAGTACGTAATTTATAGCTTATATAATCGGTAAATTAGATAGGTATATCTAATTTATATAAATAGTAGTAATTTAGAGAGATAGTATTAATAATTATTATAAATCTTGTATTACCTACCCTACCTATTTAGAGCTCTTAAATATAGCTAAAGTAATAAATTAGGTTTATATAAATAATAAAGCCCTCTTAATATTAATTAATATTATATTTAATATAATATAGAATAGCTAGAGCTAGAGAAGTTAAGATCGATCCTATAAATAGTAAATTTATTATATATAAGCTTATCGATTATACTTTATAAGTAATCGTAAGAGTACTATTTATTTTAAGTATTTTAGGACTCTTATAAGAGCTTAATAATAGAGAAACCCTCTATTATATAATCTATAAGAATACTATCTACTTCGAGTATCTTAGGACTCCTACGTTTAAGATTACTATTTAAACTATATTACTAGCTATTAACCTAATAAATAAAGCTCTATAGAATAGTTAATTAGCTTTAATAGAGCTTTAATAAAATTAATAATAATAAGCTCCTTAGATTATAATAATAGTTCTATAATAGAGCTAAAGAGTATTAAAAAGATATAATAAGAGTTTAATAGTATTCTAGAAGAATTTAATATATTACGTTTAATATAGAAGGTTAGAAAGGTCTTAATATTAACTTTATTATTAATAGAATAGAATTATAGTTCCTTAGATTATTAGATTTAGTATTTATAGATCTTAAAAGTATTTAAATCTTTAAAGTAATAAGTATATATAGGACTATAAAGGGAGTTTACCTCCTAGAAGCGTTTATTAAAGATTTCTAAAGCTAGATCGAAGATAACTTTAATTCCTATAATATAATAATTATTCGAGCGCTAAAAGTATATTTAATAGAGTATAGGATCCCTCTTCTAAGAGTAATAAATACTAAAATATTAACGAGATTAATATTAATATTCTTATAAGAGGAAATACTTAATATAATAGAATCGATTATTATTAATTAGGATTTAATACTCTAAAGAGTAGAGGAATAGGGAGATTAATAGGACAATAAGTAATAATCTATAAAGAATATTTAGCTATTTTAAATCTAAAAACTATAAATAAAGAGGATAGATCCCTAATAGCCCCTAATTCTAGGGTTATTTAATTAATAGAATAAATAATCTAGTTAATAAGAGATTATACTTTAATTATGAAGAAATAAAACCCTACCTCTAAATAATACTTAAAACCTATTAATTTAATATTATATTCTATTATTATATAAATTAATAAATTTATATTACTCTAGAATAAGGAGAGTAATTATTCTAAGGAGATATATAATATCCTTAATAATAAAATATATATCTTTATAGATATTTACGAACTATTATAAATCCGTTATATATAGCTCTATACGTTCTTCCTAAATATATTTTTAAAATATATATAAACTTTCTTCCTAGAATATATAAACTAGAATATAGGATTCTATTGAGTATATTTAACGATTAAATAATAATTCGATTTAGAGATTAATAGAATATAATATTATATAGATTAGAGCTCGATAATATTCTACTCTATAATAATAGAAGCTAATAATATAGGAAAGCTATAAATAGAAATCCTCTAGATCCTTCTAGATAAGCTTTAATAGTACTAGAGAGTACTTAGCCCTATATTTAAGGAAGAGATTTATCTTTATATAAATACTCTAAAAGTAATTTAAGGTATACTAGAATTAAAGATTATATTAATAAAATTAAAGCGATCTTTTAATATATTATCTATATAGCTTAAAAGTATATTAAAGGTAGAGGAGAATACTAGAATGCTTAAGTACTTCTATATTAATAAACGTTATAGGAGCGGATATTGCTAAGCTAGTAAAAAGGGAGATTATAGAGAATAATTAATATATAGAATTAATAATTATTAATTATTTAGAATTCGTAAATATTAAATATATTCTAAACTAGATTATAGATTAATAAAGTATTCTCTTAAAGAGTAATAATATTTGAAAGAGTAATAGAAATGTATATAGGAAATATATAAGGATTAGTAAAAAGGATACTATTAATTTTTAATAATAATAGAACTTATTAAGAGCTTAGAATTAGATAATCCTATTTTTAATAAGCTAAGAGTAAACGATACTTATAAATCTAATCCTAAGAACGAATTAATAAATACTTATATTATATACTTCCTAATAAATAAATCGTTCTAATATAGAATTAAGGGGAATAATCTAAAAGCTAAAATAATAGCTTTAATAGAATAGCTCTTTATTTAATATTAAATTAATAATACTTCTATTTAATATAATATTATCCTTAATATAAATATAATATTAATTTCTATAATAGAAGCTTTATAAATAAAGGCCCTAATAGCTTTAATATTAAGCTTAATAATTAATAAATAAGGAATAAGGGCTAGAATAAGATTTAGAATAGGAAATCCTATTTCTATAATAGAGGAGATTACTATTCTAATACTAATTAAGAGAATTACGCTCTATATCGTCCTAATAGATACTTTATTCCTACTTTATATTAAGGATATAGACGATCTTAGAATCTATTTAGATAATATTTATAATAAGCTAATAAAGTATATTAAGGAGCTCTAAGAGTATATACCTATTTTTTATAAATAAGGCTATTTATAGTTCTTCCTAAATATAAAGACCTATATTAGCTCTAGGATTATATATATAATAAGGATAGAGAATAATAGAATAGTATTTCTAATAGAAGTAGAATTCTAATATATTTATAAATAGTTTAATTATCTATTTATAAAGAAGCTATAACGTAATCCACAAGCGAGTGGTTCACCCAAGCGAGTGGTTCACTTCGCCCGGGCCCACGACCTACACCTGAATTCTACAGATTCCACCTCCGCCCGCGATGGAGACTCTTTCAAAAGAAGGTCAATTATTCCTTGCTATCCAAGCTATGGACAATGACCCGAACCTAAGCGCCCGGAGTGCTGCGAGGATCTACACCGTCCCCTTAACGACGCTCCTCCGACGCCAGAAGGGCAAACCCTCCCGACGCGAAAGCCCGCCCAATTCTGCCAAATTAACAGTACTAGAAGAGAAAACTATTGTCGAATATATCCTTGACCTAGATGCGCGATCTTACCCTCCCCGGTTGGGTGAGGTCGGAGATATGGCGAATCGCCTGCTTGCCGACCGTGACGCGCCACGCGTCGGGAAGAACTGGGCCGCAAACTTCGTCAAACGGCAACCAGAGCTCCGGACGCGTTTCTTTCGCAAGTACGACTACAAGAGGGCCCAATGCGAAGATCCGGACGCGATAAACGCGTGGTTCCGCCTCGTGCATAACATGATCGCCAAGTACGGCATCCAAGAGGCTGACATGTACAACTTTGACGAGACCGGCTTCCAGATGGGCGTTATCGCCAACGGAATGGTCGTGACCAGTTCGGAAAGACGGTCCAATGTGAAGATGAGGCAGCCAGGCAACCGGGAATGGGTTACGGTGATCCAGGGCGTTGGCGCGTTGGGTTTCTCCGTCCCGCCGTTCATCGTGGTTTCGGGCAAGTACCACCTCTCGAGCTGGTACCAGGACGACGCGATTTCTCGCGACTGGAGAATCGCAACATCTCCAAACGGCTGGACGACGAATGATATTGGTCTGGAATGGATTCGGCATTTTGACAGGCATACAAAGTCCCGTACTTCGGGCGGTTATCGCCTACTGATCCTGGATGGCCACGAAAGTCACCACTCGGTCGACTTCGAACTCTACTGCAAGGAGAACAACATCATCACACTCTGTATGCCTCCTCATTCGTCACATCTACTCCAGCCTCTCGATGTTGGGTGTTTTGGCCCACTAAAGAAAGCATACGGTCGGCAAATCGAGGATAGGATGAGGGCGGGTACAACGCACATCAGCAAAGAGGACTTCTTCCCGGCGTTTTCGGCTGCATTTCAGCAAGCAATGACAGAAAAAACATCCAGGGAGGCTTTCGAGGAGCGGGGCTTGTCCCCCATAACCCGGAAACAGTCCTGTCAAAGCTGGATGTGAGGTTGAGGACGACGACGCCTCCGGGGACGTCCCACGGGGAGCGTGATTCTTGGGTCTCTAAGACGCCCACTAACCTGCTCGAGGCAGGTTCCCAGACTGACTTCATCAAAGGGCGAATCTCACGCCACCAGGGAAGCTCCCCAACGTCAATTTTAGATGCTGTTGACTATCTTGCGAAGGGGACGCGGGGTGTTATGCACCAGATCGCTCTTTTGAAGTCAGAGGTTATGATCCTTCGAGAGGAAAATGCTACACTAAGCCGACGCCGGAGGGCCAAAAAGCTACGTCTCCGGGAAGGAGGAAGCATGGCTGTAGGCGAGGGACAGGACAAGATTGCTCAGAAGGAAGTAGATATCCAGATAAAAGAGGAAACGCTGCAGAACCCGGGTCCCGCGTCGTGGTCCCAGCCGAAGAAACGATGCTGTAGCGTATGCGGGAAGACCGGCCACAACGCGAGAACTTGTCAGGTAGCTATCTCATCGTCTGCAAAAGACGAGGAGGAGTGATTTTAATTGATTTACGGCGTTTGGGTTGAGGTTTTCCTCGGAATGTTTGTCGGGTCGGGGTGAAGTGAACCACTCGCATGGGTGAACCACTCGCTTGTGGATTACGTTAGAACTTACTCTAGAAAGTAGATTATAATATAAATCGGGATACTCTAGAGCTAATAAACCGCTTTTACTATTATTATTAGATTAAAGGGAAATCTCTATAATACTTTAAGTTTATTCTAAAATTAAATATCGATTTTAATTATAAGATTTTAATCGATATTATATATTTAAATAGAAAGCCTATTCTTTATATAATTAATATAAATATAAGATTCTAATCTATAACTTTTATTCCTAATTTTATAGCTCGTATAATATAGGAAGCTCTTAAAAGGTATTAATTAGATATATACTTTAGGCCTCTAAATATCGTAATTATTAATATTAGAATAAACTTTACTTCTATAGAGTTTAGAATAGAAGTATACCTTCTAAATATAACCTATTATTAGATCCCTATAGAGGCTTATTAATTATTTAATAAAGTTAAGAGCTATTATAAGCTAATATATAGAATATATAAGATCTTAAAAATAGAATCTTATAATATAAGCCTAGAATCGCTACTTTAAGGAACTATAAAAGTAATAAATAATATTATTAGATTTAATAGATTAATACTTATATTACTTATATTTAAAGTAATACCTAGGATTACTATTAATTTAGTACTTATTATAACCTAAGTATAGTACGCTAAAGTAATTAATAAAGTAATAGTAGAGCTTTAGCGAATAATCGCTAAATAGAAAGTTAATAATATTCTTAATATTTATAATAAACTAAATACTAAACAGTTATTATTAAGATCGCTAGAGCTAGGAAGCGATATTCTTATATTCTAAGAATAAGAGAAATAGACTAATCCCTATAAAATTATATTAGTTTCTAATATAACGGTTATAATCGAAATAGTTTATAGCTTAATAGAGTTTAGAGGAATATATATTAAGCTATATAATAGATCGCTAGATTAATAAATTAAGGAGATAATAATAATTTAAACTCTAAAGACCTTAAAGCTATTTAAATACTTAGATCTAATTCTATTATATTAATATAAGAGACCTAGGAAGTTAATAAATACTATAAATCTATTATAAGCGGCTTTTATAGATTATAAGAATAATATAATTAGGACTTTATAGATTAAATATTAATTTATTATTAAAAGGGAATAATAGGGTTATAACCTAGCTATTAAACTATATAATAAAAATAGAATAATAACCCCTAAGAAGCTATTTAAATAGTCCGATTAAGAGGAAATCGACTTACTCCTAATAGCTAGAATAATCGTACCGATTAGGAGATCTATATTTCCTAATATTAAGATCTTTAAATACTAGCTTATAAAAGAGGTAAAAGGCCTCCCTTAAGCCCTATATAAGAAATTAAGATTAATAGTTTAAGGATATAGTAATTAGGAGAAGATAATATTATTAATATAATCGCCTACGATTATATACTATAATTAATAACTAATCCTAGTAATTACCTTAATATTATAATAATATAACTATTAATTAATACTCTATAATATTAATTAAGCCTATACTTAGAGCGCTATAGATCTATTATATAATATTCTCCTATATATTCCTAAGGAGCTATAATATAGATATTTAGAAGGAATCGTCTTCTATATTATAAAGCCGCTCTATAGTATCGTAGAGTTAAGTCTCTATTAATTTATAACCTATTAATACTATTATAGAGAGCGCCTAAACGCTATTCTAATAGGCTACGATCTATATTTACTCTTAACTAGAGCTAGAGAGAGCTTTAAACTAATTAGGATATGGATTAATAATACCCTTAATTTTAGAGAGCCTATATTTATATAAAAGGAATAAATAGAGCTCGAAAGTATTAACTTCTAAATAAAGCCTATTTCTATCTTTAATATAGAATCTAATAATATCTTAAATAGCTATATTATTAAAATTAGAATTAAGGATCTTATAATTTAATAGAAAAGCTAAAGTAATCGCCTAAAGCTAATAACCCTAGGGATAGCGAGCTTAGAATAAGAATATATTGCTTAGAGAGCTTATAATACCTATATTACTTTAATCTATTAATTAGAAGTAGCCTTCGATTTCTCTATTATAGCCTAAGCTAAGAACCTATAAAAGGATGACTTTAAATAGCTTAATAAATATATATAATAATAGATTATTAATATAGATTATAGCTTAAATTATATATACTTAGATCTCTTTATAGCTTAACTTTATATATTTATTAATAGCTCCTTTATTAATAATAAAGACCTTAATTTATAGATCGGATTTATTATCCTCTTAAATAATAAATATTCTAATAATTAAGAGAATGCCTTTATAGTATATAGTAATATCCTCTATTAATAATCTATTAAATATAAATAGATTATATATTTAATTCTAGTTAGCGAAATCTATAATATAGTTAATAGCTTCGATATAGCTTATATTCTTAAATAGATACTCTATAAAATCTATAAATACTTAGAACTACTACTCCTATAGATAATTATCTATACTAATAGCTACTCGCTCTATTAATACTTAATTTAATTAAATATAATAATAGAGAAATACTTAATAATAGATCTTATAATATTATAATAAAGCTACGAAGAATATAAAATCGATGAAATTTATTAGATCGCTAGAAGTAATAACCTTATAGATTTAATAATTAAAGGAGTATTAAATTAAATACTAAAAGCGCTAATAAGCTCTAATGAAATTATAATTAAGATTAAAGGATAAATTAAATATTAAAAAAAGAATAATTAAAAGGTAAAAGTAATTAATATTAATAAAAATATAATAAAGCTTAAAAATAAGTACCCTAGAAGTAAAAACGATAACCCTATAATTAATAAAATAGTAAAATAACCGTTCTATAAAGCGAACTAAGCCTTAGAATCCGAAGAATCCGAGTTTAATTATTCTAGCGAGTCCTATTAGAGGTAATTAAAGAGCTATAGAGCTATAGCCTATTTAGCTACTTTATAATTAATATTATAAAGATTATCGAGGTCTTTATTAAAATCGTTACTCCCCTTCGCCTCCTCCTCTTTAATAATTATTAATATACCCTTTATAATAGTATATTACTTCTCTATATCTTATATCCCCTATTAATTAATAATATAATTAGATAATTAAGAAAATAATAGAGAAGAGAGCTTATTAGCTTATTATTCTTATCCTAAATAGCTAAAAACTTTATAATAAGCTTAAATACCTTAATTAGATTATAGATAATAATCGTTAGAGCTATAAATACTAGAAATAGAGATCGTAGAAGCTTATATTAATTTATAAGAATATTTAGAAGTATATTTATAATAATAGGAACCCTTAAGCTCTAGATTATAATATACGCTATTAATACTAATTTCAATTTACTTATTAATAAGATAAGACTTTAAATACTTTAAATAAAGGACCTTATAAATATTACTATATATTAAGAGGGCTTTACTATTTATATAAACCCTGATTTATTACTTTGGCTATGCCTGAGAGCTCTAAATCGGTAGGGTAGGTAATATATAGGTTGTAATTATTAATGATTCTATCTCTCTAAATCACCGCTACCTACGTAAATTAGATATACCTATCTAATTTACCGATTACGTAAGCTATAAATTATGTACTCCTAAGAGCTATAAATCCTAGCCCTAGTAATTACTATATCGGTAAATCCTATATAGTAATTACCGACCTAAATAA
Organism: Verticillium longisporum; assembly: GCA_019188255.1. Taxonomy (NCBI): domain Eukaryota; kingdom Fungi; phylum Ascomycota; class Sordariomycetes; order Glomerellales; family Plectosphaerellaceae; genus Verticillium; species Verticillium longisporum. The sequence goes on along the minus strand of JAETXT010000003.1, from coordinate 4,154,380 downwards.
TCCCCTAATATTAGTTTAATACTAGCTATCTTTTCTTTATAGATAGGATTACTTAAGGGACTAATATCGGGCTCTATTACCTATATTAATAGCTACTCTAATACGCTTATAATCCTCTAGTCTCTAATATATTAGATCTACTATCCTAATCTATAAAATAAATAAATAAATAAATAAATAAGTAATAATAGGGGAATAATAAATAGAATAAGGAAAAATATAGCTTAATATTACTATTCCCGTAAAAGCTAAATCCCTAGTCCCTAGCGCTACGGATTAATTAAACTAGCTACTAAATAGCTCTCTAAGGAAACGAATTAAGTTATAGTTAAATAATAGGAATAGGCTTTTAAACCCTTTAATAAAGGAAATGAATAGTAATTAAATAGCGTAATAGCTAATTAAATAGCGCTCTTATAATAGCTAAATACGGGCTCTTAAAGTCTCTAAATCGCTAATATATTAATAGAGGGTAGAAGAATAATTATTATTACCCCTTTTATTAGCTTTCTCGATAGGAATAATAGAATTAAACCGCTTAAATAGGATTAATAGATCCTATTAAGCTAGTTTAATAAATACTATACTCTATAGATCTATATATCTAATTAGTAAGTTATAGTAATTCTATTCCTTTTACTTTCCCTCTTCCCTATAACGATTCTTTATTTTTAAGATTAGCTAGCCTAATCTATTATTTTAGAGCTCCTACGATTACTAAATCCTTATTTTTACTACTCTCTCTCTCTCTCTTTCTATCCTAGCCTCGATAATGCCGCTTAAGCGTAAAGCCCCTACGCCTATTACCCTTCCTACTAAGAGAGTAGTAAAGTATAAGAACCTAGTCGGTATTAATCGTAGGAGCTATTAATCCGGGATATAGCGTATATATATAATAATATTTATAAAGTCCCCTATTTAGGGTATTTAAAGTCTTATCTTACTAGTAAGTAAACTAAAACTAGCGTTAATAGCGTATACTACGATTTAGAGCCTAAGGGTTCCTATTATTATAAATATACCTCTAAGTACTCTTATAAATTAATATAAGCTTCCGCGATCTCTATTTTCTAATATCTATAGCTCTAACGATTATTATCTATAGTCCGGTCGGGGCGTTTAAGCCTATTATAAAGTTTTTAGCTACCTAGAATAAGAATAATAAGCTAGTAAGCTCTCTTCTCTATTATTTCCTTAATTATCTAATCGTATAATTAGCTAATAGGGGATATAGGATATAGAGAAGTAATATACTATTATAAAGGGTATATTAACGATCGCTAAGGAGGAGGAGGTGAAGGAGGGTAACGACCTTAATAAGGACCTCGATAATCTTTATAATATTAATTATAAGGTAGCTAGGCGGGCTATAGCTCTATAGCTCTTTAATTACCTCTAATAGGATGTAACAACCAAGGAAGCAGGGTGGCCGCGAGTTGACGACCCCGCGATCGGGAGACACGATAAGATAAGAAGCGGACCCACCAGGCAGAGCACGTGATGGCTCACCCAGACATAATAGTGAGCCGATTCGCTCACTAGGGACATAACAGTGAGCCAGGGGCTGGCTCACAAGATAACATACCGTGATCCTAACATCATGGATCACCAACGACTAACAAGTGAGCCATCCAACATGAGCTCACCACCCAAACAACAAGGACAGGATGAACGGGTATATAAGGACGGGCATTCTGTACTTGTAGATACATTCTTTCTCACGACAGTGATCAATCTAAGTCTTACCTTGTATTCATTGTAACGAGTGCGCAACGCCTTACGACACCACATCGTCTCAGAGTCACAACCTAAGCTTCTGCTAACAGCAACCCTAACCCTCTGACAGCGTTCCCCTCTTCGGAAGCTGCCAGGTCGTAACATAGGACTCGCTAGAGTAGTTAAACTCGGATTCTTCGGATTCCGAGGCCTAGTCCGCTTTATAGAACGGTTACTTTACTATTTTACTAATCGTAGAGTCGTTATTTTTACTTCTAGGGTACTCGTTTTTAGGCTTTATTATATTTTTACTAATATTAATTACTTTTACCCCTTAATTATTCTTTTCTTAATATTTAATTTATCCTTTAATCCTAATTATAACTTTATTAGAGCTTATTAGCGCTTCTAGTACTTAGTTTAGCGCTCCCTTAATTATTAAATCTATAGGGTTATCGCCTCTAGCGATCTAACGAATTTCGTCGATTTTATATTCTTTATAGCTTTATTATAATACTATAAGATCTATTATTAAGCATTTCTCTATTATTACGTTTAATTAAATTAAGTATTAATAGAGCGAGTAGCTATCGGTATAGATAATTATCTATAGGAGCGGTAATTCTAAGCGTTTATAGATCTCTTAGAGTATCTATTTAAGGATATAAGCTATATCGAAGCCGCTAATTATCCTATAGATCTTATTAATTAGAATTAAATATATAACCTATTTATATTTAATAGATTATTAATAGAGGATATTATTATATACTATAAAGGTATTCTCTTAATCGTAGGAACGTTTATTATTAAAGAGGATAATAAATCCGATCTATAAACTTAGGTCCTTATTATTAGCGAAGGAGCTATTAATGAATATATAAAGTTAAGCTATTAAGAGATCTAAGTATATATAATTTAGGCTACGGCCTATATTAGCGATCTACTATTATATACGTGTATTAAGCTATTTAAAGTCGTCCTTTTATAGGTTCTTAGCTTAGGCTATAATAGAGAAATCGAAGGCTATTTCTAATTAATAAATTAAAGTAATATAAATACTATAAGCTCTCTAAGCGATATATTCCTACTCTAAGCTTATTATCCCTAGGGTTACTAGCTCTAGGCGATTACTTTAGCCTTTCTATTAAATCGTAAAATCTTTAGTTCTAACTTTAATAATATAGCTATTAAAGACGCTATTAGATCCTATATTAAGGACGGAAGTAGGCTTTACCTAGAAGCTAGCGCTTTCGAGCTCTATTTATTCCTTTTATATAAACGTAGGCTCTCTGAGGTTAAGGGTATCGTTAATCTATATTCCGATTAGTCCAAAGCTCTCTCTAGCTCTAGTTAGAAGTAAATATAGATCGTAGCCTATTAGAATAGCGTTTAGGCGCTCTCTATAATAACGCTAATAGGTTATAAATTAATAGAGACCTAACTCTACGATACTATAGAGCGGCTTTATAATATAGAAGACGATTCCGTCGGGGTATCTATATTATAGCTCTTTGGGAATATATAGGAGAACGTTACGTAATAGATCTATAGCGCTCTAAGTATAGGCTTAACTAATATTATAGAGCATTAATTAATAGCTACGTTACTATAATATTAAAGTAATTACTAGGATTAGTCGTTAACTATAGTATATAATCGTAGGCGATTATATTAATAGGGTTATCTTCTCTTAGTTACTATATCCCTAAACTATTAGTCTTAACTTCTTATATAAGGCTTAAGGGAGGCCTTTTACTTCTCTTATAAGCTAGTATCTAAAGATCTTAGTACTAGGAAATGCGGATCTCCTAATTAATATAATTACTCTAGCTACTAGGAGTAAGTCGATTTCCTCCTAATCGGACTATTTAAATAGCTTCCTAGGGGTCGTTATTCTATTTTTATTATATAATTAAATAATTAAGTTATACCCCTACTATTCCTTTTTAATAATAAATTAGCGCTTAATCTATAAAGTCCTAATCGTACTATTCTTATAATCTATAAAAGCCGCCTATAATAGATTCGTAGCGTTTATTAACTTCCTAGGTCTCCTATATCGTCGTAGTAGAATTAGCTCTAAATACTTAAATAGTTCTAGGGTCTCTAGAATTCGAACTACTATTATCTCCTTAGCTTATTAATTTAGCGATCTATTATATAGCTTAATATATATTCCTCTAAACTCTATTAAGCTATTAACTATTTCGATTATAACCGCTATATTAGAAACCGATATAACCTTATAGGGATTAGTCTATTTCTCCTACTCTTAGAATATAAGAACGTCGCTTCCTAGCTCTAGCGATCTTAATAGTAATTATTTAGTATTTAGTCTATTATAGATATTAAGAGTATTATTAACTTTCCGCTTAGCGATTATTCGCTAAAGCTCCGCTATCGCTTTATTAACTACTTTAGCGTACTACGCTTAGGTTATAGTAAGCGCTAAGTTAGTAGTAATCCTAAGTATCGCCCCGAATACGAGTAATATAGGTATTAATCTATTAAGCCTAGTAATATCGTTTATTACCTTTATAGCTCCTTAAAGTAGCGATTCTAGGCTCGTATTACGAGACTCTGCCTTTAAGATCTCGTACGCTCTATATATTAGCTTATAGTAGCTCTTAACCTTGCCGATTAACTAATAGGCCTCTATAGAGATCTAATAGTAGGTTATACCTAGGAGGCGTACTTCTACCCTAAACTCTATAGAGGTAAAGTTCGTTCTAGCGTTAATAGTTATAATATCTAGAGGCCTAAAGTATATATCTAATTAATACCTCTTAAGAGCTTCCTATATTATATAAACTATAAAATTAGGAATAAAAGTTATAGACTAGAATCCTATATTTATATTAATTATATAAAGAATAGGCTTTCTATTTAAGTATATAATATCGATTAAAATCTCGTAATTAAAGTCGATATCTAACTTTAAAGTAAATTTAAAGCGTTACGGAGACTTCCCTTTAATCTAATAATAGTAGTAGAAGCGGTTTATTAGCTCTAGAGCATCCCGATTTACGTCCTAGTCTACTCTCTAAAATAGGTTCTATAGCTTCTCTATAAATAGATAATTAAATTATTTATAAATATATCGGAGCTCTACTTCTATTAGAAACGCTACTCTATTACTCTCTATCCCTATTATATATATAATCCTAGAGCTAATATAGGTCTTTATATCTAAGAAGAACTATAAATAGCCCTATTTATGAAAAATAGGTATACGCTCCTAGATCTCCTTAATATACTTTACTAGCTTATTATATATATTATCTAAATAGATTCCGAGATCGTTTATATCCTTAATATAAAGTAGGAATAGGGTATTTATTAGGACGATATAGAACGTAATTCTCCTAATTAGTATTAGAATAGTAATCTCCTCTATTATAGAAATAGGATTTCCTACTCCGAATCTTACTCTAGCCCCTATTCCCTATTTATTAACTATTAAGCTTAATATTAGGGCTATTAGGGCCCTTATTTATAAAGCTCCTATTATAGAAATTAATATTATACCTATATTAAGGATAATACTATACTATATAGAAGTACTATTAATCTAATATTAAATAAAGAGCTATTCTATCGGAGCTATTATTTTAGCTTTCGGATTACTCCCCCTAATTCTATATTAGAATAACGTAATCCACAAGCGAGTGGTTCACCCAAGCGAGTGGTTCACTTCGCCCGGGCCCACGACCTACACCTGAATTCTACAGATTCCACCTCCGCCCGCGATGGAGACTCTTTCAAAAGAAGGTCAATTATTCCTTGCTATCCAAGCTATGGACAATGACCCGAACCTAAGCGCCCGGAGTGCTGCGAGGATCTACACCGTCCCCTTAACGACGCTCCTCCGACGCCAGAAGGGCAAACCCTCCCGACGCGAAAGCCCGCCCAATTCTGCCAAATTAACAGTACTAGAAGAGAAAACTATTGTCGAATATATCCTTGACCTAGATGCGCGATCTTACCCTCCCCGGTTGGGTGAGGTCGGAGATATGGCGAATCGCCTGCTTGCCGACCGTGACGCGCCACGCGTCGGGAAGAACTGGGCCGCAAACTTCGTCAAACGGCAACCAGAGCTCCGGACGCGTTTCTTTCGCAAGTACGACTACAAGAGGGCCCAATGCGAAGATCCGGACGCGATAAACGCGTGGTTCCGCCTCGTGCATAACATGATCGCCAAGTACGGCATCCAAGAGGCTGACATGTACAACTTTGACGAGACCGGCTTCCAGATGGGCGTTATCGCCAACGGAATGGTCGTGACCAGTTCGGAAAGACGGTCCAATGTGAAGATGAGGCAGCCAGGCAACCGGGAATGGGTTACGGTGATCCAGGGCGTTGGCGCGTTGGGTTTCTCCGTCCCGCCGTTCATCGTGGTTTCGGGCAAGTACCACCTCTCGAGCTGGTACCAGGACGACGCGATTTCTCGCGACTGGAGAATCGCAACATCTCCAAACGGCTGGACGACGAATGATATTGGTCTGGAATGGATTCGGCATTTTGACAGGCATACAAAGTCCCGTACTTCGGGCGGTTATCGCCTACTGATCCTGGATGGCCACGAAAGTCACCACTCGGTCGACTTCGAACTCTACTGCAAGGAGAACAACATCATCACACTCTGTATGCCTCCTCATTCGTCACATCTACTCCAGCCTCTCGATGTTGGGTGTTTTGGCCCACTAAAGAAAGCATACGGTCGGCAAATCGAGGATAGGATGAGGGCGGGTACAACGCACATCAGCAAAGAGGACTTCTTCCCGGCGTTTTCGGCTGCATTTCAGCAAGCAATGACAGAAAAACATCCAGGGAGGCTTTCGAGGAGCGGGGCTTGTCCCCCATAACCCGGAAACAGTCCTGTCAAAGCTGGATGTGAGGTTGAGGACGACGACGCCTCCGGGGACGTCCCACGGGGAGCGTGATTCTTGGGTCTCTAAGACGCCCACTAACCTGCTCGAGGCAGGTTCCCAGACTGACTTCATCAAAGGGCGAATCTCACGCCACCAGGGAAGCTCCCCAACGTCAATTTTAGATGCTGTTGACTATCTTGCGAAGGGGACGCGGGGTGTTATGCACCAGATCGCTCTTTTGAAGTCAGAGGTTATGATCCTTCGAGAGGAAAATGCTACACTAAGCCGACGCCGGAGGGCCAAAAGCTACGTCTCCGGGAAGGAGGAAGCATGGCTGTAGGCGAGGGACAGGACAAGATTGCTCAGAAGGAAGTAGATATCCAGATAAAAGAGGAAACGCTGCAGAACCCGGGTCCCGCGTCGTGGTCCCAGCCGAAGAAACGATGCTGTAGCGTATGCGGGAAGACCGGCCACAACGCGAGAACTTGTCAGGTAGCTATCTCATCGTCTGCAAAAGACGAGGAGGAGTGATTTTAATTGATTTACGGCGTTTGGGTTGAGGTTTTCCTCGGAATGTTTGTCGGGTCGGGGTGAAGTGAACCACTCGCATGGGTGAACCACTCGCTTGTGGATTACGTTAACTCATTTACTAAGAAGTATATAATATAAGTATTTATTAATTCGCTCTTAGGATTAGACTTAAAGGTATCGTCTACTCCTAGCTTATCGGAAGTAGGATTATCTAATTCCGAGCTCTTAATAGGTTCTATTATTATTAAAAACTAATAATATCCTTTCCGCTAATCTCTATACGCTTCCTATATACGTTTCTATTATTCTTTCGAATATTATTACTCCTTAAGAGAATACTTGATCGATCTATAGTCTTATTTAGAATATATCTAATATTTACGAATTCTAAATAGCTAATAATTATTAATTCTATATATTAATTACTCTTTATGATCTCCCTTTCTATTAGCCTAGTAATATCTACTCCTATAACGTCTATTAGTATAGAAGTACTTAGGTATTCTAGTATTCTCCTCTACTTTTAATATACTCTTAAGCTATATAGATAGTATATTAAAAGATCGCTCTAGCTTTATTAATATAATCTTTAGCTCTAGGACGCTTTAAACCGCTTTTAGAGTATTTATATAGAGATAAGTCTCTTCCTTAAATATAGGGCTAAGTATTCTCTAATATTATTAAAGCTTATTTAGAAGGATCTAGAGAACTTCTATTCGTAGCTTTCTTATATTATTAACTTCTATTATTATAAAGTAAAACGTTATCGAGCTCTAGTCTATATAATATTATATTCTATTAATCTCTAAATCGAACTATTATTTAATCGCTAAATATATTTAATAGAGTCCTATACTCCGGTTTATATACTTTAGGAAGAAAGTTTATATATACCTTAAAAATATATTCGGGAAGAGTATATAGAGCTATATATAGCGGATTTATAATAGTTTATAAACGTCTATAAAGATATATATTTTATTATTAAGGATATTATATATCTCTTTAGAGTAATTATTTTCCTTATTCTAGAGTAATGCGAATTACTTAATTATAGCTCTATTAATTAATAAATTTACCGATTTATATAATAATAGAGTATAGTACTAAGCTAATAAGTTCTAAGTAATATTTAAGAATAAAGTCTTATTTCTTTATAATTAAAGTATAATCTCTTATTAATTAGATTATTTACTCTATTAATTAAATAACCCTAGAACTAGGGGCTATTAGGGATCTATCCTCCTTATTTATAGTTTTCGGATTTAGAATAGCTAAGCGTTCCCTATAAGTTATTGCTCGTCGTCCTATTAATCTCGCTATTCCTCTACTCTTTAGAGTATTAAATCTTAATCGGTAATAATCGACTCTATTATATCGGGTATCTCTTCCTATAAAAGTATTAAGATTAATCTCTTCGACGTCTTAGCGTTTATTACTCCTAGAAAAGGGATCCTACGCTCTATTAGATATACCTTTAGCGCTTAAGTAATCGTTATATTATAGGAGTTAAAGTCCTCTTCGGTCTAGCCCTAGAAGTCTTCGATAAACGCTTCTAAGAAATAAACTCCTTTTATAGTCCCGTATACGCTTATTACTTTAAGGATCTAGGTGCTCTTAAGATCTATAGATACTGAATCTAGTAATCTAGGGAACCGTAATTCTACTCTATAAACGATAAAGTTAATATCGAGACCCTTCTTAACCTTCTACGTTAAGTATAATATACTAAATTCTTCTAGAATATTATCGAACTCCTATTATATCTTTTTAGCGCTCTCTAGCTCTATTATAGAGCTATTACTATAATCCGAGGAGCTTATTATTATTAATTTTATTAAAGCTCTATTATAGCTAATTAACTATTCTATAGAGCTTCGTTTATCGGGTTTAATAGCTAGTAATATAGCCTAGGTAGTAATCTTAGGTATAGGAGTCCTAAGGTACTCGAAGTAGATAGTACTCTTATAGATTATATAATAGGATTTCCCTATTACTAAGCTCTTATAAGAGTCCTAAAGTACTTAAAGTAAACGGTACTCTTACGATTACTTATAAAGTATAACCGATAAGCTTACGTATAGCGAATTTACTATCTATAGGATCGATCCTAACTTCTCTAGCTCTAGCTATTCTATATTACGTTAAATATAATACTAATTAGTATTAAGAGGGCTTTACTACTTATATAAACCCTAATTCATTACTTTAATTATACCTAAGAGCTCTAAATCGGTAAGGTAGGTAATATATAGGTTATAATTATTAATAATTCTATCTCTCTAAATTACTACTACCTATGTAAATTAGATATACCTATCTAATTTACTAATTATATAAGCTATAAATTACGTACTCCTAAGAGCTATAAATCCTAGCCCTAGTAATTACTATATCGGTAAATCCTATATAATAATTATTGACCTAGGTAATCCCCTAATATTAATTCAATACTATATATATATACTATATACTAGGATTAATAGCTTCTATAATTAATATTAATTATATTCTTATATTTAGCTACTCTCTTAATAGAAGGGGTAATAGGCGTAAAGGCTTTACGTTTAAGAGGTATTATCGAGAAAGAGAGAGAGAGAAAGAGAGAGAGAAAGAGAATAATAAAAAAGGGGATTTAATAATCGTCGAAGCTCTAAAATAATAGATTAGGCTAATTAATCTTAAAATAAAGAATCGTTATAAAGAAAAGGAAAAATAAAAGGAATAGAATTACTATAATTTACTAACTAAATATATAGATCTATAAAGTATAGTATTTACTAAACTAGCTTAATAGGATCTATTAATTCTATTTAAGTAGTTTAATTCTATTATTCTTATTAAAGGTAGTTTAATTCTATTATTCCTATCGAGAAAGCTAATAAAAGGGGTAATAATAATTATTCTTCTACCCTCTATTAGTATACTAGCGATTTAGAGACTTTAGGAGCCCGTATTTAGCTATTATAAGAGTACTATTTAATTAACTATTATACTATTTAATTACTATTTATTTCCTTTATTAAAGGGTTTAAAAGCCTATTCCTATTATTTAATTATAATTTAATTCGTTTCCTTAGAGAGCTATTTAATAGCTAGTTTAGCTAATCTATAGAGCTAGGGACTAAGGGATCTAGTATCTATAGGAATAGTAGTATTAAGCTATATTTTTCCTTATTCTATCTATTATTCTCCTATTATTACTTATTTATTTATTTATTTATTCATTTTATAGATTAGGATAGTAGATCTAATACGCTAGAGACTAGAGGATTATAAGCGTATTAGAATAGCTATTAACCTAGGTAATAGAGCCTAATATTAGTCCCTTAAGTAATCCTATCTATAAAGAAAAGATAGCTAGTATTAAACTAATATTAGGGGATTATTTAGGTCGGTAATTACTATATAGGATGTACCGATATAGTAATTACTAGGGCTAGGATTTATAGCTCTTAGGAGTACGTAATTTATAGCTTACGTAATCGGTAAATTAGATAGGTATATCTAATTTATATAGGTAGTAGTAATTTAGAGAGATAGTATTAATAATTATTATAAGTCTTATATTACCTACCCTATCTATTTAGAGCTCTTAGGTATAGCTAAAGTAATGAATTAGGGTTTATATAAGTAGTAAAGCCCTCTTAATATAAAGGGATAATAGAGAGATAAATAGATAAAAGGATATAAAAGGAAAAGAGAGATAGAAATCGTTATATCTCGAGAAGGAGGTACTAGATAGAGGAGTAGATCGAAGATCTTAATAGCTTTAACTTTTAATTATAGAATAATATAGTTTTCGATAAGAATAGAAGTAAATATTATTAGAAGGAATTAATATAAATATTTAGATTAATCCTAAGAGAGGTATAGTTTATTTTAGAAGATATCTATTTATAATAATTAAAGGTAATATTAAATAGGAATTACTATATAATAGAAAATAATGATTTTATTTAAAAATAAAAATATATTATTATTATAAAAACCTTAAAAAGTAGATTAAGGGAATTACTCTATATCTAATAGATTAACTTTTAAGGACTAAGTATAGATAAGGTATATAGGCTATTTCTAGATCTATAATATTAAACTAATATTAGGGGATTCCCTAGGGCAGTAATCTCGGTAGGGGATCACCGATATAGTAATTACTATAGCTAGGATTTATAGCTCTTAGGAGCACGTAAATTATAGCTTACGTAATCAGTAAATTAGATAGGTATATCTAACTTATATAGGTAGTAGTAATTTAAAGAGAGATCATTAACTATATTATAAGACTTATATTACCTACCCTACCTATTTAGAGCTCTTAGGCATAGCTAAAGTAATAAATTAGGGTTTATATAAATAATAAAGCCCTCTTAATACTAATTAATATTACGTTTAATATAATATAGAATAGCTAGAGCTAGAGAAGTTAAGATCGATCCTATAGATAGCAAATTCGCTATATATAAGCTTATTAATTATACTTTATAAATAATTATAAGAATACCGTTTACTTTAAATACTTTAGGACTCTTATAAGAGCTTAATAATAGGGAAATCCCCTATTATATAATCTATAGGAGTACCGTCTACTTCGAGTACCTTAAAACTCCTACGCTTAAGATTACTACCTAGGCTATATTACTAGCTACTAAACCCGATAAACGAAGCTCTACGGAATAGTTAATTAGCTATAATAGAGCTTTAATAAAATTAGCGATAATATGCTCCTCGGATTATAGTAATAGCTCTATAATAGAACTAGAGAGCGCTAAAAAGATATAATAGGAGTTTAATAGTATTCTAGAAGAACTTAATATATTACGCTTAACGTAGAAGGTTAGGAAAGGTCTCGATATTAACTTTATCGTTAATAGAATAGAATTACGGTTCCCTAGATTACTAGATTTAGTATCTATAGATCTTAAGAGCGCTTAGATCCTTAAAGTAATAAATATATATAGGACTATAAAGGGAGTTTACCTCCTAGAAGCGTTTATCGAAGACTTCTAGGGCTAGACCGAAAAGGACTTTAACTCCTATAATATAACGATTACTTAAACGCTAAAGGTATATCTAATAGAGCGTAGGATCCCCCTTCTAAGAGTAGTAAACGCTAAAACGTTAAAGAGATTAATCCTAATACTTTTATAGGAAGAGATACCTAACGTAACGGAATCGATTATTACCGACTAGGATTTAATGCTCTAAAGAGTAGAGGAATAGCGAGATTAATAGGATGATAAGTAGTAATCTATAAAGAACGCCTAGCTATCCTAAATCCGAAAACTATAAACGGGGAGGATAGATCCCCGATAGCCCCTAGTTCTAGGGTTATCTAATTAATAGAGTAAGTAATCTAGTTAATAAGAGATTACGCTTTAATTATAAAGAAATAAAACCCTACCCTTAAATATTATTTAGAACTTACTAGCTTAATACTATATTCTACTATTATACGAATCACTAAATTCATTAATCGATAAAGCTATAATTAAGTAATTCGCATTACTCTAGAATAAAGAGAGTAATTACTTTAAGGAGATATATAATATCCTTAACGATAAAATATATATCTTTATAGATATTTACGAACTATTATAAATCTATTATATATAGCTCTATATACTCTTTTTAAATATACTTTTAAAGTATATATAAACTTTCTTCCTAAAGTATATAAATTAGAGTATAGGATTCTATTAAATATACCTAGCGATTAAATAATAATTCAATTTAGAGATTAATAGAATATAGTATTATATAGACTAGAGCTCGATAACGTTCTACTCTATAGTAATAGAAGCTAATAATATAGGAAAGCTATAAATAGAAGTTCTCTAGATCTTTCTAAATAGGCTTTAATAATACTAGAGAGTACTTAGCCCTATATTTAAGGAAGAGATTTATTTCTATATAAATACTCTAAGAGTAGTTTAAGGCGTCCTAGAGCTAAAGATTATATTAATAAAGCTAGAGCGATCTTTTAATACGCTATCTATATAGCTTAAGAGTATATTAAAGGTAGAAGAGAATACTAGAACGCTTAGGCACTTCTATATTAATAGACGTTATAGGAGCGGATATCGCTAAGCTAGTAGAAGGGGAGATCGTAGAGAGTAATCGGTATATAGAATTAATAATTATTAATTATCTAGAATTCGTAAATACTAGATATACTCTAAACGAGACTATAGATCGATAAAGTATTCTCCTAAAGAGTAATAACGTTCGAAAGAGTAATAGAAATATATATAGGAAGTATATAGGGATTAGTAGAAGGGATATTATTAGTTTTTAATAGTAATAGAACCTATTAAGAGCTCGGAATTAGATAATCCTATTTCTAATAAGCTAGGAATAGACGATACCTTTAAGTCTAATCCCGAAAGCGAACTAATAAATACTTATATTATATACTTCCTAGTAAATAAATCGTTCTAATATAGAATTAAGGGGAATAATCTAAAGGCTAAAATAATAGCTCCGATAGAATAGCTCTTTACTTAATATTAGATTAATAGTACTTCTACGTAATATAGTATTATCCCTAATATAAACGTAATATTAGTTTCTATAATAGGAGCTTTATAAATAAAGGCCCTAATAGCCCTAATATTAAGCTTAATAATTAATAAATAGGGAATAAGGGCTAGAGTAAGATTCGGAGTAGGAAATCCTATTTCTACGATAGAGGAAATTACTATTCTAACGCTAATTAGGAGAATTACGTTCTATATCGTCCCGACGGATACCCTATTCCTACTTTATATTAAAGATATAGACGATCTCGGAATCTATTTAGATAATATATATAACGAGCTAGTAAAGTATATTAAGGAGATCTAGGAGTATATACCTATTTTTCGTAAATAGGGCTACCTATAGTTCTTCCTAGATATAAAGACCTATACTAGCTCTAGGATTATATATATAATAGGGATAGAGAGTAATAGAATAGCGTTTCTAATAGAAGTAGAGCTCCGATATATTTAAAAACGGTTCGGTTACCTATCTATAGAGAAGCTATAGAACTTATTCTAGAGAATAGACTAGGATATAAATCGGGACGCTCTAGAGCTAATAAACCGCTTCTATTACTATTATTAGATTAAAGGGAAATCTCTATAACGCTTTAAGTTTACTCTAAAGTTAAATATCGACTTTAATTATAAGATTTTAATCGATATTATATACTTAGATAGAAAGCCTATTCTTTATATAATCGATATAAATATAGGATTCTAATCTATAACTTTCATTCCTAATTTTATAGCTTATATAATATAGGAAGCTCTTAAGAGGTACTAATTAGATATATACCTTAGGCCTCTAGATATCGTAACTATTAATACTAGAACGAACTTTACTTCTATAAAGTTTAAAGTAGAGGTACGCCTCCTAAGTATAACCTACTATTAAATCCCTATAGAGGCCTATTAATTAATAGGTAAGGTTAAGAGCTATTATAAGCTAATATATAGAGTATACGAGATCTTAAAAGTAGAGTCTCGTAATATAAGCCTAGAATCGCTACTTTAAGGAGCTATAAAGGCGGTAAACGATACCGCTAGGCCTAATAGATTAATACCTATATTACTTATATTTAGGGTAATGCCTAGGATTACTGCTAATTTAGCGCCTACTACGACCTAAGTATAGTATACTAAAGCGGTTAATAAGGCGATAGTAGAGCTTTAGCGAATAATCGCTAAATGGAAGGTTAATAATGCTCTTAATACCTATAATAGACTAGATACTAAGTAGTTACTATTAAGATCGCTAGAGCTAGGAAGTAATATTCTTATATTCCGAGAATAGGAGAAATAGACCGGTCCCTATAAGGTTATATTAATTTCTAATATAGCGGTTATAATCGAAATAGTTAACGGCCTAATAGAGTTTAGAGGAATATATATTAAACTATATAATAGATCGCTAGATTAATAAACTAAGGAGATAATAGTAGTTCGAACTCTAGAGACCTTAAAACTATTTAAATACTTAGAGCTAATTCTATTATAACGATGCGGGAGACCTAGGAAGTTAATAAACGCTATAAATCTATTATAAGCGGCTTTTACGGATCGTAAGAATAATACGACCGGGACTTTATAGATCGAGCGCTAATTTATTATTAAAAAGGAATAATAGGGGTACGACTTAGCTATTTAACTATATAATAAAAGTAGAATAATGACCCCTAGGAAGCTATTTAAATAGTCCGATTAGGAGGAAATCGACTTACTCCTAGTAGCTAGAGTAATTATATTAATTAGGAGATCCGTATTTCCTAGTACTAAGATCTTTAGATATTAGCTTATAAGAGAGGTAAAAGGCCTCCCTTAGGCCCTATATAAGAAATTAAAACTAATAGTTTAGGGATATAATAACTAGGAGAAGATAACCCTATTAATGCAATCGCTTACGATTATACGCTATAGTTAACGACTAATCCTAGTAATCGCCCTAATGCTATAATAACGTAGCTATTAATTAATATTCTATAATATTAATTAAGCCTATACTTAGAGCGCTATAGATCTATTACGTAACGTTCTCCTATATATTCCTAAGGAGCTATAGTATAAATACCCCGATAGAATCGTCTTCTATATTATAAAGCCGCTCTATAGTATTATAGAGTTAGGTCTCTATTAGTTTATAACCTATTAGCGCTATTATAGAGAGCGCTTAAACGCTATTCTAATAGGCTACGATCCGTATTTACTTCTAACTAGAGCTAGAGAGAGCTTTAGACTAGTCGGAATATAGACTAACGATACCCTTAACCTCGGAGAGCCCGCATTTATATAAAAGGAATAAATAGAGCTCGAAAGCGCTAGCTTCTAGGTAAAGCCTACTTCCGTCCTTAATATAGGATCTAATAGTATCTTTAATAGCTATATTATTAAAGTTAGAACTAAAGATCTTACGATTTAATAGAAAGGCTAAGGTAATCGCCTAGAGCTAGTAACCCTAGGGATAATGAGATTAAAGTAGGAATATATCGCCTAGAGAGCTCGCAATATCTATATTACTTTAATCTATTAACTAGAGGCAGCCTTCGATTTCTCTATTATAGCCTAAACTAAGAACTTATAGGAGGACGACTTTAAATAGCTTAATAAATATATATAATAGTAAATCGCTAATATAGGCCGTAGCCTAAATTACGTACGCCTCGATCTATTAACGGCCTAATTATATATATTTATTAATAGCTCCTTCGTTAATAATAAGGACCTTAGTTTATAGATCGGATTTATTATCCTCCTTAATAATAAACGTTCCTATAATTAGGAGAACGCTTTTATAGTATATAGTAATATTCTCTATTAGTAATCTATTAAGTATAAACGGGTTACGTATTTAGTTCTAGTTAGCGAAATCTATAGGATAGTTAGTAGCTTCAATATAGCTTATATCCTTAAATAGATGCTCTAAGAGATCTATAAACGCTTAGAATTACCGCTCCTATAAATAGTTATCTATACCGATAGCTATTTGCTCTATTAATATTTAGTTTAATTAAGTATAATAATAGAGAAACGCTTAATAATAGATCTTATAGCGTTATAGTAAAGCTATAAAGAATATAAAGTTAACGAAATTCGCTAGATCGCAGAAGGAGATAACCCTATAGATTTAATAACTAAGGGAGCTCTAAACTAGGTACTAGAAGCGCTAATAAGCTCTAACGAAATTATAATTAGGATTAAAGGATAGGTTAAACGTTAAGAAAAGAATAATTAGGGGGTAAAAGCAATTAAAATTAGTAACGATTAGCTATACTCTAAAAATAGCTATTCTATAATTAGTAAAATAGTAAAGCAACCGATCTATAAGATGACTAGGCCTTAGAGTCCGAAGACTCCGAGTTTAATTATTCTAGCGAATCCTATTAGAGGTAATTAAAGAGCTATAAAGCTACGGCCCGCTTAGCCGCTTTACGCTTAGTATTATTAAGACTATCTAGGTCTTTATTAGGGTCGTTACCCCCTTTAGCCTCCTCCTCCTCAATAATCGTTAATATATCTTTAACGATAATACGCTATTTCTCTATATCCTATATCCCCTATTAGCTAATTATATAATTAGATAATTAAGGAAAAGAAAAGGGAAGAGAATTTACTAGTTTATTATTTTTATCTTAGGTAGTTAAAAACTTTATAATAGGCTTAAACGCCCTAATTAGACTAAAGATAATAATTATTAGAGCTATAGATACTAGAAATAAAGATCGTAGAAGCTTATATTTACTTATAAGAGTGCCTAGAGGTATATTTATAATAACGGGAACCTTTAGGCTCTAAATCGTAGTATATACTATTAGCGCTAGTTTTAGTTTATTTATTAATAAGATAAGACTTTAAGTACCCTAAATAGGGGACCTTACGAATATTACTATATATATATACTATATCCCGGATTATTAGCTCCTACGATTAATGCCGACTAAGTTCTTACGCTTCGCTACTCTCTTAGCGGGAAGGGTAATAGGCGTAGGGGTTTTACGCTTAAGTAGTATTATCGAGGCTAGGAAGAGAGAAAGAGGGAGAGAGAGAGAGTAATAAAAAGGGGGATTTATTAATCGTCGGAGCTCTAAAATAATAGATTAGGCTAATTAATTTAAAAATAAAGAAGTCGATATAGGGAGAGGGAAAGGTAAATAGAATAGAGTTACTATAATTTACTAACTAGATATATAGATCTATAGAGTATAGTATTTACTAGATTAGCTAAATAGGATCTATTAATTCTATTTAAATAATTTAATTCTATTATTCTCTTTTAAAGGCGGTTTAATTCTATTATTCTAATAGGAAAGCTAATAAAAGAGAATAATAATTATTCTTTTACCTTCTATTAGTATACTGGTAATTTAGAGGCGTTAAGAGTACGTATTTAGCTATTATAAGAGCGCTATGTAATTACTTATTATACTATTAGATTATTATTTATTTCCTTTATTAAAGGGATTTAACCGCCTATTCTTATTATTTAAATTATAACTTAATTTATTTCCTTAGAGAACTATTTATAGGCAATTCTACTATTCTAAGGTATTAGGAACTAGGGACCTAATATTTATAGGAATAGTAGGATTAAGCTACGTTTTCCTTATCCTATTTATTATTCTCTTACTATTAATTATTTACTTTAAGGCTAGAAGAGTAGATCTAATATGCTGAAGACTAGAGATTAGAAGTACGTTGGAGCGGCTATCGACCCTAGCGATAGCTCCTAATATTAGTTCTTACGGCTATTCTATCTATAAAGAAAAGAGAGCTAGTATTGAATTAATATTAGGGGATTCCCTAGGGCGGTAATCTCGGTAGGGGATCACCGATATAGTAATTACCGTGGCTAGGATTTATAGCTCTCAGGAGCACGTGAATCATAGCTTACGTGATCGGTGAATTAGATAGGTATATCTAACTTACGTAGATAGTAGTAATTCAGAGAGAGATTATTAACTATATTATAAGACTTATATTACCTACCCTACCTATTTAGAGCTCTCAGGCATAGCTAAAGTAATGAATTAGGGTTTATATAAGTAGTAAAGCCCTCTTAATATATAAGGAAATAGAATTAGTTCTATTCTAGTTTATAAGCTAAGCTAATAAGAGATAAGAGAAATTAAATAGTTATTATTATTTAATAGTTCTATATAATTATATAAAGAATATACTATTATATAGCTCCGCTTCTTCTCTTTCCAATAATATAGATATTAATATAGTTTAGCTTTTATTTTAGCTATTAAAAGGGTTATAAGACCCTATCTTCTATAATTATTAATACTATCTCTTTAAATTATTATTATTTATTTAATTTACTATTATTTATTTAATTTATAGATTATATAAATTATAAATTATATATTTAAGGGAGTAATGAATCCTAGCCCTAATAATTACTATAATAGTAAATCCTATATAGTAATTATTAATCTAGATAATCCTCTAATATTAGTTTAATAATAAGGGATTTTCCTATTATTAAGCTTTTATAAGAATCCTAAAGTATTTAAAATAAATAATATTCTTATAGTTATTTATAAAGTATAATTAATAAGCTTATATATAATAAATTACTATTTATAAGATTAATTTTAACTGCTCTAGCTCTAATTATTCTATATTATATTAAATATAATATTAATTAATATTTAAAGGGCTTTAGTATTTATATTAGTTAACCTTTATATTAAGAGGGCTTTACTACTTATATAAACCCTAATTTATTACTTTAGCTGTACCTAAGAGCTCTAAATCGGTAGGGTAGGTAATATATAGGTTATAATTATTAATAATTCTATCTCTCTAAATCACTACTACCTACGTAAATTAGATATACCTATCTAATTTACCGATTACGTAAGCTATGAATTATATACTCCTAAGAGCTATAAATCCCAGCCCCCAGTAATTACTATATCGGTGAATCCTATATAGTAATCACCGACCTAGGTAATCCCCTAATATTAGTTTAATACTAGCTATCTTTTCTTTATAGATAGGATTACCTAAGGGACTAATATCGGGCTCTATTACCTATATTAATAGCTACTCTAATACGCTTATAATCCTCTAGTCTCTAGCGCATTAGATCTACTATCCTAATCTATAAAATAAATAAATAAATAAGTAAATAAGTAATAATAGGAGAATAATAGATAGAATAAGGAAAAATACGGCTTAATATTACTATTCCCGTAAACGCTAAATCCCTAGTCCCTAGTACTACGGATTAATTGAACTAGCCGCTAAATAGCTCTCTAAGGAAACGAATTAAGTTATAGTTAAATAATAGGAATAGGCTTTTAAACCCTTTAATAAAGGAAATGAATAGTAATTAAATAGTATAATAGCTAATTAAATAGCGCTCTTATAATAGCTAGATACGGGCTCCTAAAGTCTCTAAATCGCTAATATATTAATAGAGGGTAGAAGAATAATTATTATTACCCCTTTTATTAGCTTTCTCGATAGGAATAATAGAATTAAACTACCTTTAATAAGAATAATAGAATTAAACCGCCTAAATAGGATTAATAGATCCTATTAAGCTAGTTTAGTAAATACTATATTCTATAGATCTATATATCTAGTTAATAAATTATAATAACTCTATTCCTTTTACTTTCCTTCTTCCCTATAACGATTCTTTATTTTTAAGATTAGCTAGCCTAATCTACTATTTTAGAGCTCCTATAATTACTAAATCCCTATTTTTATTACTCTCTCTCTCTCTCTTTTTCTCTTATCCTAGCCTCGATAATGCTACCTAAGCGTAAAGCCCTTACGCTTATTGCCCCTCCCGCTAAGAGAGTAATAAAATATAAGAACCTAATTAGTATTAATCGTAGGAGCTACTAATCTAGGATATAATATATATATATAATAATATTCGTAAAGTCCCTTACTTAGGGTACTTAAAGTCTTATCTTATTAATAAATAAACTAAAACTAGTATTAATAATATATACTATAATTTAGAGCCTAAGGGTTCCCGTTACTATAAATATACCTCTAGGCACTCTTATAAATTAATATAAGCTTCTACGATCTCTATTTTCTAGTATCTATAGCTCTAACGATTATTATCTATAGTCCGGTTAAGGCATTTAAGCCTACTATAAAGTTTTTAGCTACCTAGGATAAGAATAATAAGCTAATAAGCTCTCTTCTCTATTATTTCCTTAATTATCTAATTATATAATTAGCTAATAGGGGATATAGGATATAGAGAAGTAGTATATTATTATAAAGGGTATATTAACGATCGCTAAGGAGGAGGAGGCGAAGAGGGGTAATAACCCTAATAAGGACCTCGATAGTCTTTATAATACCGACCATAAAGCGGCTAGGCGGGCTATAGCTCTATAGCTCTTTAACTACCTCTAATAGGACTTATTAGAGTAGTTAAACTCGGATTCTTTAGATTCCGAGGCTTAGTCCGCTTTATAGAGTAATTACTTTACTATTTTACTAATTATAGGGTCGTCGTTTTTACTTCTAGGGTACTCGTTTTTAAGCTTTACTATATTTTTATTAATATTAATTACCTTTACCCCTTAATTATTCTTTTCTTAACGTTTAACCTATCCTTTAATCCTAATTATAACTTCGTTAGAGCTTATTAGCGCTTCTAGTACCTAGTTTAGCGCTCCCTTAGTTATTGAATCTATAGGGTTATCGCCTCTAGCGATCTAACGAATTTCATCGACTTCGCATTCTTCGTAGCTTTACTATAATACTATAAGATCTATTATTAAGCGTTTCTCTACTATTACGCTTAATTAAATTAAATATTAATAGAGCGAGTAGCTATTAATATAGATAACTATCTATAGGAGTAATAGTTCTAAGCATTTATAGATCTCTTAGAGTATCTATTTAAGGATATAAGCTACGTCGAAGCTATTAACTATCCTATAGATCTCGCTAATTAGAATTAAATATATAACCTATTTATATTTAATAGATTATTAATAGAGGATATTATTATATACTATAAAGGCGTTCTCCTAATTATAGGAACGTTTATTATTAAGGAGGATAATGCATCCGATCTATAAATTTAGGTCCTTATTATTAGCGAAGGAGCTATTAATAAATACGTAAAGTTAGGCTATTAAGAGATCTAGGCGTACGTAATTTAGGCTATAGCCTATATTAGCGATCTACTATTATATATATTTATTAAGCCGTTTAAAGTCGTCCTCCTATAGGTTCTTAGCTTAGGCTATAATAGAGAAATCGAAGGCTATTTCTAATTAATAGGTTAAAGTAATATAGGTACTACGAGCTCTCTAAGTAATATATTCCTATTCTAAGCTCGCTATCCCTAGGATTACTAGCTCTAGGCGATTACTTTAGCCTTTCTATTAAATCGTAAGATCTTTAATTCTAACTTTAATAATATAGCCGTTAAAGACGCTATTAGATCCTATATTAAGGATAGAAATAGGCTTTACCTAGAAGCTAGCGCTTTCGAGCTCTATTTATTCCTTTTATATAAATATAGGCTCTCCGAGGTTAAAAGTATTATTAATCTATATTCCGATTAGTCTAAAGCTCTCTCTAGCTCTAGTTAGAAGTAAATACGGATCGTAGCCTATTAGAACGGCGTTTAGGCGCTCTCTATAATAGCATTAATAGATTATAAACTAATA
This sequence comes from Verticillium longisporum, assembly GCA_019188255.1. NCBI lineage: Eukaryota > Fungi > Ascomycota > Sordariomycetes > Glomerellales > Plectosphaerellaceae > Verticillium > Verticillium longisporum. Next base: position 4,132,075 of record JAETXT010000003.1, on the reverse strand, counting down.
GAGACCTAACTCTACGATACTATAGAGCGGCTTTATAACGTAGAAGACGATTCTATCGGGGTATCTATATTATAGCTCCTTAGGAATATATAGGAGAACGTTATATAATAGATCTATAGCGCTCTAGGTATAGGCTTAATTAATATTATAGAGTATTAATTAGTAGCTACGTTATTATAATATTAGGGTAATTGCTAGGATTAATCGTTAGCTATAGTATATAATCGTAGGCGACTATATTAGTAGGGTTATCTTCTCCTAGTTACTATATCCCTAAACTACTAGTCTTAACTTCTTATATAGGGCTTAAGGGAGGCCTTTTACCTCTCTTATAGGCTAATATCTAAAGATCTTAGTACTAGGAAATGCGGATCTCCTAATTAGTACGATTATTCTAGCTATTAGGAGTAAGTCGATTTCCTCTTAGTCGGACTATTTAAATAGCTTCCTAGGGGTCGTTATTCTACCTTTATTATATAATTAAATAGCTAAGTCGTACCCCTACTATTCCCTTTTAATAATAAATTAGTATTCGATCTATAAAGTCCTAGTTATACTATTCTTATAATCTATAAAAGCTATTTATAATAGATTCGTAGTATTTATTAACTTCCTAGGTCTCTTATATTATTATAGTAGAATTAGCTCTAAGTACTTAAATAGTTCTAGGGTCTCTAGAGTTCGAATTACTATTATCTCCTTAGCTTATTAATCTAGCGATCTATTATATAGCTTAACGTATATTCCTCTAAACTCTATTAGGCTATTAACTATTTCGACTATAACCGCTATATTAGAAACCGATATAACTTTATAAAGATTAATCTATTTCTCCTATTCTCGGAATATAAGAACGTCGCTTCCTAGCTCTAGCGATCTTAATAGTAATTACTTAGTATCTAGTCTATTATAAGTATTAAGAGCATTATTAACCTTCCGTTTAGCGATTATTCGCTAAAGCTCCGTTATCGCCTTATTAACTACTTTAGTACGCTATACTTAGGTTATAGTAAGCGCTAAGTTAATAGTAATCCTAGGCATCGCCCTAAATATGAATAATATAGGTATTAATCTATTAAGCTTAATAGTATCGTTTACTACCTTTATAGCTCTTTAAAGTAGCGATTCTAAGCTTATATTGCGAGACTCTACCTTTAAGATCTCGTACGCTCTATATATCGGCTTATAATAGCTCTTAACCTTACCGATTAACTAATAGGCCTCTATAGGGATCTAATAATAGGTTATACCTAGGAGGCGTACCTCTACCCTAAACTCTATAGAGGTAAAGTTCATTCTAGCGTTAATAGTTACGATATCTAGAGGCCTAAAATATATATCTAATTAGTACCTCTTAAGAGCTTCCTATATTATATAAGCTATAAAATTAGGAATAAAAATTATAGATTAGAATCCTATATTTACGTTAATTATATAAAGAACGGGCTTTCTATCTAAGTATATAATATCGATTAAAATCTTATAATTAAAGTTAATATTTAACTTTAAAGTAAACTTAAAGCGTTATAGAGACTTCCTTTTAATCTAATAATAATAGTAGAAGCGGTTTATTAGTTCTAGAGTATCCCGATTTACGTCCTAGTCTATTCTCTAGAATAGGTTCTATAGCTTCTCTATAGATAGGTAATTAAATTACTTATAAATATATCGGAGCTCTACTTCTATTAGAAACGCTATTCTATTACTCTCTATCCTTATTATATATATAATCCCGGAACTAATATAGGTCTTTATATCTAGGAAGAACTATAAGTAGCCCTATTTACGAAAAATAGGCGTACGCTCCTAGATCTCCTTAATACGCTTTACTAGCTCATTATATATATTATCTAAATAGATTCCGAGATCGTCTATATCCTTAATATAAAGTAGGAATAGGGTATCTATTAAGACGATATAGAACGTAATTCTCCTAATTAATATTAGAATAGTAATCTCCTTTATTATAGAAATAGGATTTCCTACTCTAAATCTTATTCTAGCCCCTATTCCCTATTTATTAACTATTAGGCTTAGTATTAGGGCTATTAGGGCCTTTATTTATAAAGCTCCTATTATAGAAATTAATACTATACCTATATTAAGGATAATACTATATTATATAGAAGTACTATTAATCTAATACTAAGTAAAGAGCTATTCTATTAGAGCTATTATATTAGCCTTCGGATTACTCCCCCTAATTCTATATTAGAACGACTTATTTACTAGGAAGTATATAATATAAGCATTTATTAATTCGTTCTTAGGATTAGACTTAAAAGTATTATCTATTCTTAGCTTATCGGAAATAGGATTATCTAATTCCGAGCTCTTAATAGGTTCTATTATTATTAAAAATTAATAGTATCCCTTCTACTAATCCCTATACGTTTCCTATATATATTTCTATTACTCTTTCGAATATTATTACTCTTTAGGAAAGTACTTCGTCGATCTATAATCTAATTTAGAGTATATCTAGTATTTACGAATTCTAGATAGTTAACGATTATTAGTTCTATATATTAACTACTCTCTACGATCTCCCCTTCTACTAGCTTAGCGATATCCGCTCCTATAATATCTATTAGTATAGAAGTGCCTAAGTATTCTAGCATTCTCCTCTACCTTTAATATACTCTTAAACTATATAGATAGTATATTAAAAGATCGCTCTAGCTTTATTAGTATAATCTTTAGCTCTAGGACGCCTTAAACCGCCCTTAGAATATTTATATAGAGATAAGTCTCTTCCTTAAATATAGGGCTAAGTGCTCTCTAGTACTATTAAAGCCTATCTAGAAGGATCTAGAGAACTTCTATTTATAGCTTTCCTATATTATTAGCTTCTATTATTATAGAGTAGAACGTTATTAAGCTCTAGTCTATATAATATTATACTCTATTAATCTCTAAATCGAATTATTATTTAATTATTAAATATATTTAATAGAGTCCTATATTCTAGTTTATATATTCTAGGAAGAAAGTTTATATATACTTTAAAAGTATATTCGGGAAGAATATATAGAGCTATATATAGCGGATTTATAATAGTTCGTAAACGTCTATAAAGATATATATTTTATTGTTAAGGATATTATATATCTCTTTAGAGTAATTACTCTCCTTATTCTAGAACGATGCGAATTACTTAATTATAGCTCTATCGATTAGTAAATTTACTAATTCGTATAGTAATAGAGTATAGTACTAAGCTAATAGGTTCTAGGTAATATTTAGGGGTAGGGTTTTATTTCTTTACGATTAAGGCGTAATCTCTTATTAATCAGATTATTTACTCTATTAATTAAATAACCCTAGAATTAGGGGCTATTAGGGATCTATCCTCCCCATTTATAGTTTTCGGATTTAGGATAGCTAAACGTTCCCTATAGGTTATTATTCGTTATCCTACTAGTCTTACTATTCCTTTACTCTTTAGAGTACTAAATCCTAATTAATAGTAATCGATTCTATTATATTAAGTATCTCTTCCTATAAAAGTATTAGGATTAGTCTCTTTAATATCTTAGCGTTTACTGCTCCTAGAAGAGGGATCCTATACTCTATTAGATATACCTTTAGTACTCGAATAATCGTTATATTATAGGAGTTAAAGTCCTCTTCGGTCTAGCCTTAGAAGTCTTTAATAAACGCTTCTAGGAGGTAAACTCCCTTTATAGTCCTATATACGCTTATTACTTTAAGGATCTAGGCGCTTTTAAGATCTACGGATATTAAATCTAGTAATCTAAGGAACTATAATTCTATTCTATAAACGATAAAGTTAATATCGAGACCCTTCCTAACCTTCTACGTTAAGCGTAATATATTAAGTTCTTCTAGAATACTATTAAACTCCTATTATATCTTTTTAGCGCTCTCTAGCTCTATTACGGAGCTATTACTGTAATCCGAGGAGCTTATTATCGCTAATTTTATTAAAGCTCTACTATAGCTAATTAACTATTCCGTAGAGCTTCGTTTATCGGGTTTAGTAGCTAGTAATATAGCCTAGGTAGTAATCTTAGGCATAGGAGTCCTAAGGTACTCGAAGTAGATAGTACTCCTATAGATTATATAATAGGGGATTTCCCTATTATTAAGCTCTTATAAGAGTCCTAAAGTACTTAAAGTAAACGGTACTCTTATAATTACTTATAAAGTATAACCGATAAGCTTATATATAGCGAATTTGCTATCCGTAGGATCGATCCTAACTTCTCTAGCTCTAGCTATTCTATATTACGTTAAATATAATATTAATTAATATTAAGAGGGCTTTATTATTTATATAAACCCTAATTTATTACTTTAACTATACCTAAGAGCTCTAAATCGGTAAAGTAAATAATATATAGGTTATAATTATTAATAATTCTATCTCTCTAAATTACTACTACCTATATAAATTAGATATACCTATCTAATTTACCGATTACGTAAGCTATAAATTACGTACTCCTGACAGCTGTGAATCCTAGCCCCTAGTAATTACTATATCGGTGAATCCTATACGGTAATTACCGACCTAGGTAATCCCCTAATATTAGTTTAATACTTTATTTATTACTTTAATTATATCTAAGAGCTTTAAATAGATTAGGTTAATAATATAAGATTTATAATAATTATTAATACTATCTCTTTAATCTACTATTATTTATCTAATCTATAGATTATTAAGTCTAGGATTTACTATTCCTATAAGTATATAGTTTATAGCCCCTATAATTACTATAATAGTAAATCTTATATAGTAATTACTAATCTAAGTAATCCTCTTATATTACTTTAATAAATATAATATTAAATCAGTATTATTATTAAACTTATATTAGGGGATTGCCTAGGTCGGTAATTACTATATAGGATTTACCGATATAGTAATTACCGGGGCTGGGATTTACAGCCCTTAGGAGCACGTAATTCACAGCTTACATAATCGGTGAATTAGATAGGTATATCTAATTCACGTAGGTAGCGGTAATTTAGAGAGATAGTATCATTAATTACATTATAAGTCTTATATTACTAACCCTACCTATTTAGAGCTCGCAGGTATAGCTAAAGTAATGAATCAGGGTTTATATAAGTAGTGAAGCCCTCTTAATAATTATAGAATTAAAAAAGTATTACTTAGACTTAGAAAGAGTATAACCTAAGCTACTAGATAAAACTAGAACTTTTAGAGAGAGGTAAATATATAGATAATAGAAGAAATATAATAAAGCCTAAGTATAATAACTTACTCTATATTAAAGAAACGGAGCTATAGTATCTATATAAAGACTAATTATAATATAAGAACTTATTAATTAATTATATTAGAATTAGATAATAGTAATAAGTAAATTTTAATTCAATTTAATATCTAGTTATTAAGTTATTAATTGAAATAGTTAGAAAAGTCGAAGTAGGTAGGCTACTCGACTATAATATATATTATAGATATTTATATAGTTTAGCTTTTATTATAATAGTTAGAGGGTTTAAGAAACTCTAACTCCTATAGAGTCTAATTAAGTTTATACTTTAAAATAGTTAATGTATAATATAAATGGAATGAATTGAAATAGCTTGCCCTATAATCTGACCTGAGGCCTAACTGCCTTAGGCACGTAGCCTAGCTTATAGGCCTATGCCTCTAGGTTCTATATAAGCCTACGTAGCCTACCTATCTAGTTAACTAATAATTTATCTATCTTATACCTAAAGAAAACTATACTATAGCCTTAACTATAATATATATATATATATATTATACTAATCTCTAAGTTATCTTATAATATACTATATAGTCTACACGCTAAAACAGCACTTAATAGTTTCCTAAGGTAGACACTGAATACGCTCTTAGATAATAAGTCACACCTATAAACTTTCTCGGCTTGTGCCGGTGCTTCGTTGCGAGTCGTCTCTCCAGGCTAACCGTAGGGTGTCTCGGGGGCAAGCACCGCGTCAGCACCCCGTCTGATCGCTGGCTGCAGCTATTTTCCACACCCGACCCTAGGCATTCTAAAGCATAGCCTCATTCGCACCTTTGAAGCGCCTTTTCGTAGGGCCTCGACCGGTCTGAACGCAGCGTCATTGTACGAGCCTTGGCTGAGGCGTGGCTGGCCGGCTCTTGGAGCGCAGGAGAGCAGTCTTTCAGGGCAGTCTATCAAGATCATATCCCTGACCTTGGAATGTCTAACGCGCTCCAGCCCTTTGCTCGCTCAGACACTTGGATGCAGATAACGAAGCCACGCTGGATCGACGCCGCCCAGGAACCCGCGAGCTCGGTCTGCACCTTCAGCCCAGTCCCTGAGCCGCAGTACCATCTTGGTCATCGTTTTCCGCCCAACACTTGGTGGAGGCGGCCTGACCCTTACAAACTCTTTAAACTGGACCAAGGCAGCGATGTCACATCCGGGTGCGCATATTATTCCGAGGATGGGTCTCGATGGCCAGTAAAATCATGTACTGCCATCCCTCGCACCTTTTGGAAGACGCACTTGACAACGAGTTCTCCTTAACCTTACAGAAGTTGAACGACCGCCATGTTTGACATATTAGTGACACTGAATCGCCAGGCAACTCCTGACAGCTCGCCTTTACATCCCATACAGTCTGTTGGCGCGCTGATCTGGTAGCAGTCGAAGGATCATAACCGGGCGTCTCTTCGACAGATTAACATGGACAGCTCCTTCAGATCCACCGCTTTCCGAGTCTTCTTCGACGCGCCAATGAACACCCATTGAATAGCAGCATGTTGAGGCACATCGGGGTGGTATTGTGGAGTTCGTAGATCCGCGAGTTGGGCCTACAATGGGTTGGTGAAAGTAATCCAAGACTGTCGTCGACTTATCGAATTGAGTGATGATGCAGAGAGGCGCAAGCATGAGCAAACGCAAAAGCGAAAGGACATACCCGATGGAGTATGCCATCAATGACACAAAAGCAGAGTGTATCTAATATTGGGCAGCTTGTGGTCTACGGGCGAGGTCAATGTATTGTCACAACAAGTCTCTCTCCGTGACAGTAATCGCGAACGCTAGATATTTGATAATATTGGTGAGCTCCATAGACAACACGCGCCATTGATTCTGCGTCGTGGTCTGGACGACTACCTTAGCGTTTAATGCAACGACGTAACCAATGCTGTTGAACAACTCTGGTGAAAATGTCACCAGGCCAGCCTCGGATGGCGGGCAGCCAGCCGGGTGGCGTAAGCCTTGCCCAGACGCCAATAAATGCAGCCAGTCTTCTCCATGTGATGATGCCAAAGGAACGAGAGGGCGACGATTATCATACCCATTTCATAAAACCGTGGCCCGAGTTCTTGCCCCTCCTGTCCAATCGGGCTGTGAACGCCTGCACTTCCAACATGGACTGTCCATTCGATGATCGATCACGCAGTAAACGCTCTCACGCCGCGCTCGCCAGCGTGGATGTGCGTTCAGATGCGTACAAGTGAAACTGTGCAAAGATAACCATGTCCTCGGCGATGGTACCGAGGGATCCAACTAACCACGGCAAGGCCTTGAGCAGATAGTGCGGGTCCTGTGAGTACGCGATCAGGCTGGCGCCGTATGAGAGGTTGCCCGTCAAGGACAGGAGGAAGAATAGCAGGGCGAGTCCTTCGCATGACTTTTCGCGGTGGTTCTTGACAATCTGGGGAACGCGTGCGCTGAGAGCAGTTAGTTTGTCTGTCTTTGGCAGCGCTGGCTCAGGGAGGTCGACTTACAGGAGGTAGCAGACAGCGCTGAAGTAGCCGAGGGCCAGACCGACCTTGGCCATGGTGCCGTCCTCCTCCGGCGACTGGGGGTCCGACGATCCATGGTCGGCATCCCAGGCACCGGCCTTGTATGAGATGAACCAACCGGCAGCACCGACAAGCCACACAGCAAGGAGGCTTAGGGTGTTGTGCAGCCAGGGGTTGCTGTCGGGCGTATCGTCCTCGCCGGTCACGATCTTACGCAGCGGCTCGAGTGATGTTTCGGTGTGGACCTCGTGGCGCCTCTGCGACCCAGGCAAGCCAGTGGAAGATGTGCGGCGGCGCGACTCGTTCAGTAGAGGATCTTCCTCCCCTGGGGCCTGGTCGTCTGTGGCGCGCGGCTGACGGTGGCGCGAGGAGCGGCGAGCATTCTTCGCGTTATAATACATGGATTGGCTAATCAGGACGATGTCGGCAATACAGAAGTAGAAGGCGAGGGCGACAGCGCTCGGTGCGAGATGTGTAAACAGGGCGCCTATAATGTTGCTTGAGTTAGCGGTGTGTTCGCGAGCTGGGCGTATCAGATTGAGCCTGCGAGGATGGCCTTGCCATTTTGGGCAGTACAGGCCGTAAGCTCGCAATGAAAGATCGCGAGAGGGCAGGGAGGCTTGGTAGGCTCCACGAAGAGTCATGAGATGTGTTGCGGGGGCACGAACCAACGAGGTTGGTGATATCACCAAGCAGCCAGATGAACAGAAAGCCCATTGAAAGGCCATCGGCACTTTGCGCCCTGTAATTGGCGATGAGTTGGGGCAGCTGGGAACAGCGTCAGTCCGAGAGTCGTGCATTGGAGGGTCTGAAGCTATGGCGGGCGAGGAGGGGTTACCAGAAGGCAGATCCAAGCTGTCAGGCTGATGCTTCCAAAGATTCCAGATAAGGAATCGCGAACCGTGGGCGTGTGATGCGATAGGGCCATGATGGCCGTAGGGATGATGGAAGCCATGTTGCTGAGCGGCTCGCTGCGAGTTGTGAAGAAGGAGGAAAATCGTGGGACCGCCGAGAAGCAAACCTGCAAGTTCTCCTTCGAAGGCTTTTCCTTTGCAGCAGCGAAAGATACAGAAATGGCTGGCGTCGGTCAAGCCGAGTTGAGTCAGGTGGGAATGGAAAGGTGGGTGTCACGCTTTCTTCAGCTTGCAGGACGCACCTTCCCTTAGTGGTGCGCCGCAGATGCTGCTATCGAGCTTATCGCGCCAGAAATCGGTCCCTGCAGCGCCCTGTAACCCAACGCGCAGGTCTCAGTGGCTGGCTAGCCTATGACGTCGTCGGCCTAGCTGGCTGCTTGCAGGTCCCCGCATCTCCGACCTCGCAGGCTACAGCCAATCAGCTCGGTGGAGTTTCCGAGTCCGAATCACCAATGGGTGTTGTCTCTTTGTCATCAGAGAGCGGTCCGAATAGCATCAATGGCGGCCGCAGGCCAGTAAAACCCATCATAGAATCCAGGAGTCTGTGTTTCGATATTGATAAACTTTCTCCATTCAGTGATATGATTATGAGGTTCAGAGTCAAGCTCCTACTCTCGCATTGTCTAGGTACTTCGACACACCCTGATCGCGCGATCGCAAGGTTGTCATTGCCTGCCGCGGTTAGTTCTGGGTTCATGTCTGAGGAACCATCAGAAGGAGTGCCATAACATTGAATGCAGAAGTTTTTCTTGAATCGCATGGCGATCTCTACTGTGATCATTGTCGCCGCTACATGCCAAGAAAGCTCGCGCATCGCCCTCAAATGTCATGTTATCGGCGATGCCTCAAGGCCTACTCTCACGCTGGCGCTGACTCGACCCCGACTGCTCTTCCAGGGGCTGACTCACTGATTGTTACTGGCCAAACCAGAGCACCTAGCACGTGCAGCCAGCCCATGACCCAACCGGTACCTAAGAAAGGTACCTAAACGAATCATCTGTTTCAGCAGTCTCCAACGCCCACTATGATTCGCTATGGGCGGCGAGGTTCCTGTGCCAACTCAGCTTGAGTTGGCCGACCACATGGCCGCCTAGAGGGATGCGATCGCCCATCCACCGATCCTGTGACCTTGAGGACGCGACGCACTGGTCATATCATATAACAGGCCTGCCTCCTTGAGAACGTATACCAAACTATTCACTTCGGTCGCTCACCATAACATACAAAAACTACCTTTGACCTTGCGATATGAAACTCACCCAGACTGTAGCCCTGCTGAGTGCAGCGGCACAGGGGACGCTGGCTTGGGGCAGTATGTGACAGTCTGCTTTGAGCAGCCATCTTGCAGGATGAGAAGTTCTTTGAACATGTGCTGATGGCTGCAGGTCTTGGACACGTCACGACGGCATACCTCGCCAGCCATTTCGTCTCCAACACGACTGAGGCCTTCTTCCAAGACCTCTTGCGCAATGATACGGCGGACTACCTCGCCAACATTGCCACATGGGCCGACACGATCCGGTATACGCGCTGGGGCCACTTCACCGGCATCTTTCATTTTATCGACGCCAAGGACGATCCACCGTCATACTGCGGCGTCGAGCTCGACCGCGACTGCAAGGAAGAAGGCTGTGTTGTTACGGCACTTGCCAACTACACGCAGCGGGCGCTGGATCCGGAGCTGAGCGCATGGGAGCGTAACCAGGCGGCCCGCTTCGTCGTGCATTTCATCGGTGACATTCACCAGCCGCTGCATGACGAAGACGTCTCGAGGGGAGGTAATGGTATCCACGTGCTGTGGGAGGGAAAGGAGTTCAACCTGCATCACGTATGGGATAGCTCCATTGCTGAGAAGCTCATCGGCGGAGCGAGGCGGCGACCGTATGACAACGCCAAGAGATGGGCTGATGGACTTGCAGAGGAGATCAAGACTGGCAAGTTCGCGGATGAGAAGGCCGAGTGGCTGAAGACGGTTGACTTCAACGATGTCGTGGGCACGGCGCTGTCGTGGGCGCGAGAGGGCAACGCATATGTCTGTACTCATGGTAAGTGTGTTGCTGCTTGGCAATGGGGCAACTCAAACCCCGTCAACCGAACGAACGAATGGCTTCTGACAAAACCTTGGCAGTTCTGCCGGATGGACCCCACGAAATTGTAGGACAGGAACTGGGCGGGACCTACTACGAGAAGGCGGCGCCGGTGATTGAGCTGCAGGTCGCTCGAGCTGGCTACCGTATGGCTGCCTGGCTCGACCTCATCGCGGATGAATTTGAAGCCAGCAAGGTCCAGCAAGGCGACTGGCAAGAGCTATAGTATGGCCATTAATGAATGTTCTGACCTGCGTCACAGACAAACCTACGTTTCCTGGTCGTATTGCAAACAAGTTTGGAAGCCTCTGATGTGTCCTGACTGTCAACACAGCAACCATTGGCGGCAACGACCTAGGTCGAGCCGGGGTGCCATGGGATCGTCGACGAAGGAGGCATGGCTTGGATACGTCAGCATGGGCACTCGCGGAAACCAAACTGACAGCCGTTCCTGCCGAGACTTTTTGATCTGCTGGTTGAGTAGTGTAGATTGACTCGCTAGGTTTGATTTGCGCCGTCTCCGCGTTTCTTGGTAGGCTCGGCAAGGCATTTCCGCCCCTGGATCCCCCATAAAGTGGCGCCATTTTGCAAGAACGATCTTGGCCTGTGAATTTGGAATGACGGTCGCGTGGAAGCACCGGAGAAACAAAGACTACGACCGTCCAGCGATGAAAGTCAAAGTACGGGCCGATTTGAGGTGTGATGTCAAGGCGTCTTGAGATGAAATGTGACATCCGAAGTGCGGGACCATTTCGCAACGCAGACCCGCCACCATCGGGACTTGGAAAGCTATTGCCAACTCTACTTGCAGTACGACGTGGTGATGCATGAAAAAGCTATGGGTTTTAAGTGCTGGAGTCGAGATTGGAGCGGCGTTCCCGTCACGGAAGCACGGCGATTTGACCTTGGCCTTTGTGGGTGAAAGAAAACGAAGAAGCGCGTGTCTCTGTGATCTTCGCAACGCATGGCATCAGTAGCAGGTTTCAAGGCTCGGCTGGGTAGACATCTACCTGTGTAGATGGCGATACAAGACGAAGGGCCCCACGTCGGCTGAACACAGCGACGTCAAGATCGGGGCGGGTTGGGACGGCTGGGAATGACACTCTGCCAGCAAGGAAGGTAACGAGATCAAGAGGGTGGAGGTGCGGTATCCAAGGGGGCCCGTCAAGCGGTTTCACCATGTCCAGTGCAGTCTCGAGTGCGCCCTCAGGTTACAGAGTTGGATGCTGGCCCAAGCACACCCAGTCCCTATAGACAGGGGTGGACACAGCCAAGCCATTGGCATGGCTGTGGCCCTGTGGGGCATGGGAGACGCGCAGAATGTGGTGTCCCCGGATGCCGAAAGCCAGACACGATATGGAGATTAGGTTGATGGTTGTAGTGTTGCAGACAAATCGGTGAGCCGGATGCTGCAGTACCATGCAGTGTAGCAAGTGCGCTGAAGTGCGGTTTCTATGGGTGAGGTCGGGTATCCGGCGCTATCGCTTGGTTCTGCAGTTGCTGTAGAACGGAACGCGGAAGTCTCCTCTGGCGCAACCAGAAAGAAACTAGGTTTGTTTTGCCAGCCTGTCTGAGCTCTCTCCCGCCGAATTTGTTTCCGTTCAACGTCGTCCCATAAGCTGTGTTTGTCGAGATTGATAGATTATCGACAGTGGCTAATAACTCATGATTCCATAGTAATTGGGTAAAGAGGCCAATCGGAACGCCAAGAGAGACTCGGAGACTTGAAGCGCGCCAAGGCGGGACGATGGAGCACTCAGACTCTAACTCTAAAATTCAGCGTGCTCCACGTGAACGCTCCCCCAAGGCCCTGCCTGGACTGCATGTTCAGGGGTTCCGCCAATGTCTGGGCAGGGGGTGTCCAGAGAGGAAGAGGCAGTGGTCCTTGATTCAGTAGTTGGCCGGTCCTAGATGATACAGGATTGAATGGAACGGCGTGATGTTTGCTGCCCCCTGGCTGCTGAATTCCGCAGGAACATTCTTCTCGTGCTGATGCCGAATGCAATGGGTGATGTGCCTTGATCATCCGAACTTCCGGCCAAGACGTGGAGGCCTGTCAGTAATCATCAGAGCGCCCTGGTCGGGACACCCCAAGCCTCGCAAGGGCACCCTTCAGATGACAAGACAAATGCTCGGACGTGTATCTCGTTGGCAGGACGGCGCGGAGCGAACGAGAGCGCCCAACGCCGACAGCGACGCAGCGATTTATGTTTGGTGCTAATGAACGGTTTGTCGCACTATCGGACCAGGTCTGATATTCCAACAGTCGCTTGCCCAGGTCGGCTGCCCGCCCTTTCACGGCCAATCGATTGCTGCCGCCGCTTGGTCGTGTCGTCGTAGCGCGGATGGCCGTTTACCATGGCCGCGCTTGGTCGACTTTGGCCGACTTCCGTAGATCGACAATGTGAAGACAATGGGCACGTATGCGCTTCGATCATGTCCGGGAAGCGCTTCGCCTGACACTGGCAGCCTCACATCCCGACGAGATGGGCAGGAACACTGGAGACGCAGGGTGTGTATGCAGGTGGGGGTGGTGGGGACGTCTGCTATTGGCACATTGCTGTGGTTGGGAAAGACAGATGGAGATAGAGAGGGAAGAGAGCACTGCGATATGGGGCAGGTACCAGGGGGGGGGCCACGGTCGCGCCTGCACTGAGCTTAGCCCGCCCCCTGGACCGTCTCGACTTGCTTCATCGCCGCCTGAGCTCAGGCGGGACGAAACGCTATGTGCCTGATGTCGCTCGCTGCATTGCCGCCATTGGTTCGCTGAGCACCACAAGAGGTCCACTGATGCTCTCCTGCGACGATAGGAGCCGTATGCGCCTTCCAACGACAAGATGCCTCCTTTTTTGCCTACTCCTCCACGCCTCTCCGTCCTTTTTGTCATCTGCGTACTACTTACTGCAAGGATCCATCGGCCCTTGGCTCATGATCACGGCCAAGACACACTCCGGAGACCATCTGTGCGATGGTCCAAGTGAAGTGAGCACGCAGCCGCGGGTGTCCATCATGGCTTCTCCTACTGCTACACAATCCGACAAGCCGGACACCACCAATGACACGTTCTCAGGACCCTGCCGTTCAAGAAACCTATCCCTGTATGCCATCTGCTAAGCATCCAGATACAGGCACCCCGGCATCAGAACTTGCGATGCCGTCACATGGCCCAGCAGAGACGGACAGCCACCCCTGTTCCGCTTGTCGCATCCTCCGTCTTCAGACAACGCTATCGAGAAGTCTCCAGCATGTCCCAACCTGTCTTGTTTGGGAGGCGGCCCGCCCTCTCGTCATCGCGCCTTCGGTCCAAACACCAAGGGACGACCTGTCAGCCCTTCTCAGACCCTCGCCGCGCTCTCTCAAGGCCCCTGCGCCGTCGTGTTTGGGATCCGTGGAGATCCCACCCGCGGCTGCTGTTCGCCCTCGCCCTCGCCGTGCTTTGCCCAACCCTGCGCATAGTCAAGGCTCGACCAGGGTACGGCTTCGCTCGACTATTTTGCCAGATGCCTCCCCTCCTCCATTCGTCCCATCCATCATTCGCTTCTTCTTCTTCAACCCCTCCCTTTTCGTTTCTCCTCCTCCTCCCTTAAACGCTGCGAGTGTGTCTTCACCTCTGCCTTTCATTCATTTTCAGTCTTCTTTTGCATGTCCCGAAGTCTGTGACTGATCGCTCCTTTTCTACGTCTCCTCGACAACAACGGTCTGGTACCACCTTACTTTCAGTTCAGCTTTCGCCCTTTTCTTCTCCTCGACGGACTTGTACATCAATTCTTCAGTTTCGATTTGAGACGATAGATTCGATCAGTCAACAACAAAATCTCACCCCACCGAGACAATCTCAAACATACCATCACCATGCAGATCAAGAGCGTTCTCATCGCCGTCGCCGGCCTTGCCGCTCTGTCCGAGGCCTCGGTCATTCCTGGCGCCTCTCCCTTCAGCAGGACGCTCGCTCGTCGCCAGTTCCGAGGCGGTCAGGGAGGCGGTCAAAGGGGCAACAACGGCGGCAACAGTGGTGGTAACAACAACGGAGGGAACAACGGCGGCAACAACAACAACGGAGGGAACAATAATGGTGGAAACAACAACAACGGCGGCGGTAGTAAGTATCACAGAGCATCAGTCAGTCGCTCACCCAGTCACTAACGCTCTTCATAGACGCCGGCGCCACCCAGGTCTGTCTCGTTGATGGCGTTCTTCAGGAAGGTTCAAACCAGGCTGGCCAGCCTGCTGATGGCGCCGTTGCTTCCGCCACGGACGACTCCAACTTCATCAACTTCTGCCAGGGAGAGGACTTGACCAACGGTGAGCAGAAGACTGGCGGTTCTTGCAACGGTATTCCTATGGGCAAGATCCCAGCCCAGAACAACATGGTCTCCAGCATTCTGGTCAACCCCGCCCACAACGACAACATTGAGGCCAACACCGAATTCGACATCCAGGTCCAGGTCGACAACTTGGCTCCTGGAGCGTTCACCGATGCGCAGACTACTTATTACTCTGCCCCCCAGGACCTCGATGGTCAGGGCCGCATCATCGGTCACACTCATGTCACCGTTCAGACCTTGGGCGGCAACCTCACCCCTGACCAGCCTCCTGACGCCTCTACCTTTGTCTTCTTCAAGGGTATCAATGATGCTGGCAACGGCAACGGCCTTCTCTCTGCCACCGTCACTGGTGGTCTGCCTGCCGGCAACTACCGTGTCTGCACCATGTTTGCGGCCGCAAACCATCAGCCCGTGATCATGCCCGTCGCCCAGCGCGGTGCCCAGGATGACTGTAAGTCGACCATGAGCCATGATGATGATCTCTCTCTGACCAGTCACCAGGCAACAAGTTTACTGTCGGCGGTAATGGCGGTAACAACAATAACGGTGGCAACAACAACAACAACGGTGGTAACGGCCAAGACCAGAACGCAGGCAATGGTCAGGGCCAGAACGGTGGTAACGGCCAGGGCCAGAACGGTGGTAATGGTCAGGGCCAGAATGGAGGTAACGGCCAAGGCCAGAACGCAGGCAACGGTCAAGGCCAGAACGGCGGTAATGGTCAGGGTCAGGGTGGAGGCAATGGTGCCGGACAGGGCGCTGGACAGGGTGCCGGTCAGGGTCAGGGTGGAGGCAATGGTGCCGGACAGGGCGCTGGACAGGGTGCCGGTCAGGGTCAGGGTCAGGGCGGAGGCTTTGGTGGTGGCTTCGGCGGTGGCTTCGGCGGAGGCCGCGGCCAAGGTGCGTAATGTGAAGTATAAAACTTAGATTGAATCCTTCCTAACATCGACCTAGATGGCCAGAACCAGGGTGGTAACCAGGGTGGTGCTGATCAGACTGCCGATCCTGCTGCTGATGCTACTGCTGCACCGTCCGCTGACGCGACTGCCGACCCTGCTGCCGGAGAGGCTGGAGCCGCTGACGGTGCGAATGCTGGCGCTGATGGAGGACAGGGTGCTGGCGGCGCCGGTGGTGCTACTGCGGCCAATGCCGTCGGTGGTATTGCAGCGCCTGAGATCTCCGACTCCGGCAACGCCGATCGCCCGTTTGACGTCAACGGCAACACCTTCACCAACCGTCAGACCGCTGCCGAGAGAGCTTGCGACGATCAGAAGAACCAGTGTGCCGACGCTGTCAACGGAGGCGGCGGTGCTGGCTTCGCTCTGTCTGACTGTCAGGCACAGATCGCCGCTTGTGTGGCTGAGCTTGCCTGAGAAGCCTGAGAGACCTGAGAAGGCTCTCTGGTGCAACTCTCACAGCCCCCTTAACTCCCCTTGTGTACTGCCTCTCTTCAGAGCGGGACCGAGTCTACGTCGGTCATGAGTCACCCGATGTCCTACATATCTATCTTCTAATGTTTCCCCCAAAGTTCATGTATCTGTTGGTTGTATGCCATCCCGAAGAGGGTGGGAGGGGTTTTGTTTGCCGTTGACATAGGATATCCAAGATTTGACTAGAAAAGGAATTGAAGACACATTCCAGCAGATACCTGTGTTCTCCCATACCATCATGGTACAGTGACTGATCATGTCGCTCCAAGTGACAGAGAATGACAGCCAGCACTTGCTCCTCCGGCCTTCAACTTGGCTTGCTTGGCCTGGCTGCCCAAGACTGGTCTTGCTGGCCACGGTCTGTGCTGGAGCAGTTCCTGAATACATGTGTGTCTCACCTCCGAGCTCTAGACCTTAAGGAGCACTGCTCATGCGTTTTGTGCCGGAACGTCTGAGCCTGCTTTCTGAAACGGGGCGGAGGCGTCTGGTGTGGTGGCCGGGGTGTCCGAGGGGCCTTGGGACGAGACGACGTGGCCGGCTGAGTAGGGACGGAAGATTAAGTTGGAATCTGCCAATGTGCGCGCATTTTTCAGAGGGGTTTTGAAAAACCGCACTGGCCCATGAGTTCTTTTTGGCATCTTGTCCGTGGGTTGTGTGTGGTGTGTGTTATTTTCCGATGGCGAAGTTGCGCTGTTCTTTCCATTGAGGCCAGCTGGGAGCAAGAGCACTGGATCTGATCTCATGAGGAGGAGGATGCCCGTTTTGGGGCTGTCAAGTCACTTGGTCAACTCGCCTTGATTCTCATCGAGTGAGAGTTGCATCGTTTGTACGGCTTTCGGGACGTGACAGTAACGTGACATTGGCGATCGTTAGGCTATCGCCCCAGCATGGGGTAAACGTCCGTTTAAAGTGCCAACGGGACGAGGGTGCGAGCTTATGCTTACTCAACTTGCTACGTCTCCGTAGGTACGAAACAAAGGGACGCCAGATGTCACGCGTGCGTAAACCTTATAGCACCATGCCAGACAAAGTTTAATAATCACTGCCAGCGAAGACCAATAGTGCTCATCCCCTTACCACAGCGTTGGCATCTTGTTCAACGCACCTTGCAATGCAGACGTTATATCACCAGGAGTAGCCGATGTTATCGTCTCAGCAGGCAGTCAACGCTCCCACGCCTTCTCAGTATTGCCACTGTAGCCTCTCTCGCTCGAGCGTCGAGGCCATGGGCTAGCTAACAACTGGTAGGAATACGAAACGCCTGTTGCGTCTTCAGGACGCTGACTTTTTCGCGAACTTTGCATGGCGCCCATGTTCGCAGCTTGATGCTTCCTTGTTGAATCTCATACCGAAGAGATGAATACCCTACAATAAAACAACATGGTTATCATGTCATGTGAGAACTCTCAAGTTTCCAACAGCTGGCGGCGGCTACGATGCTCCTGCAAGCACAAAAAGAGAGGGACGGACGTGAGAACCCCAAGATGCTTCCAAGGTCGTACATGACAAAAGTTCCTTCAAACGCGCCGGTGTGTGTTCGATGAATGTAGACCGCACAGCAAAAGTCCCATCCTGCTCGCCGCTCAACGACATGGCCCACGGTTCGCCTCAACCTGGGATCAACATGAAGCCTAAGCACCAAACAGAATGGTTCGTTCGCGTACTGCATCTCCGGCCTGATGTACATAAAAAGCACTCAAAGATAAAAGACGCGTTAGGGGAGCATGGAAACATTAAGCGGAGGGACAGCGATTTGGTCTCACGAAACCCGTGTGGCATTGTGCACAGCCTTGATTGGTATAAAGTTTTATTGGACCGCTTGCTCGAGCCCTTACATCGGCAACGTGGCCATATACATAATGAAGAGAATAAAATGAAAGCTGTAGTCATGTCTGTGCTGTCTGTTGTCTCGTGAGACCTTGGCACTGGCCCTGGCCCCGGCCTCGCTCGAGCCAGACCTGCCATATGCGCCGTCCCACCAAACGCCAGGAAAACGCTGAACAATGCAAATCGAAGGTGGTACAACAAAAAAGTACTCGTACCCTAGCTCCAGTCGGGCTGGACTCAGAAAGACTCGCTCGCACAACGTCGTGTCTCATTGTATTTTGATGGCTTCGAACAGAGACAAGCTCAAAGCCGTGTCGTTTTCGCCCACAATCGGCGACGGCTCACTCAGCAATTCCCATCGTCGGAATATGTACGGTGTCAGCCTCGCAGAACCCTGCACGCTAATGGGGATCTTCGGTCTGGGCGGTCCATTTGACGGTGGCGTTGGCGTCTGTCGATGCGCGAGCATGAATTGCTCCATCCAAGGCGCGGCGTAGCTGAAAAGATATCGTATCCCAGCGTCGGACGTAACGGGAGTTTGAAGTGAGCCTCCAATAAGGATGGCGCGCACGCACTGCAGGCGTGACTCTTCGGGTAAATGATCAACGAGGAATAGGGCGAGGTCGAAGGTCGTCTGTCGTAGTTGCCGACTAGAGCTTGCTTCCTCGCAGCTGATGTTATCAAGCTCAAGCATGATGCCGGACAGTACGATGAGCATGCGTGCGCGAACATCATTGGCCGCCGCCGTCGTGGGCGGTTTCATGCTGGCTGGCTGCGTGGGCGACAACACCGGCTCGTTTGCCGTCGTGTGAAGTGTGATGAACTTCAACAAGATGGGCAGCCAGTGCTCGATAATCGCCATCCTCAAGTCCTTCCCAATTATTTCCGTGGCCGGCAGCAACTCCCAAAGCTCCGTCAGCTTTTCTACCATGGACATGTTGAGTTGAGCAGCCTTGAGTGCTGGCCGCCCACGAATGATAGCCTCGACGACCGATAGAAGACTTTCTGACAGTCGAATCGTGTCCTCAGATGAGTCCCCGGCAGTCGACATAGTCTTGAGCGATGGTACTAGGCTGAAGAGCCTCGTCTGAGCCTGCCGCTTCAGATGATCTGTGATTTCCTCGCTCAGATAAGGCAGCACACTTGTCCACATCATATTTTTCGTCTCCACGGCCTGGTCCAGGGCTTTGGACAGCATGTCAACGTGAGACGCAGGCTGTTCATCTCCACTGCTGCCACCCGCTTTGCCCGCTGCCAGGCCTATCGACAGTTTCAACTGGCAAAACGGGAGCGTAAAGTCGTTGGCGAGCTCCAGCACCGTTTCGAACGTCATAGGATCGTTCGGATCCCGAGTCGGCGCCAGCAGCCTAGTGGTGATACTAGCAAGCACCTCGCTCAGCGGCGAGTCTGCAAGCTTGGTGCCAAGAACTTGCACGGTGGTCGGAGAATCGTTCAGCACAAGAAGTCGTAGCAGATCCAAAACATCGTCCTGAAGATCTTGCCGAGCCAAGGGGGCACTTGTTGACATTTCAGAATTTTGCAGCTTGGAATATTCGATGAGAGAATTCCTGATGAGCACAGCCAGCTCCCTGTGATGTTGCTGTGGCGCCACCCGCTGCTGTACATAGAAGCGATATGCTTCTTCCTGAGAAAGCGGGTTCTTAGGCGGTAACGGACTGACGACAAGCTGGAGGACCTCCTGCATGTATGTTGACGCGCAACCAACTTGACCTCCGACTACTTTGCTGGGATCGATTGTCGTTGTTGTCATAATGGTGGACAGCCCCAGGCAGCCTAGGCTGATGAGGAAGGGATATATGTCGAAGAGGGTTGGTCGTGTCTTCATGATGCTGACGTGGTGGACCCAGTCTGTCATGCGGACATCAAAGTGCTGAGTGTCAAAGATACGGAGCCTGGCCAGGAGAGCACTGTAGGCATGCTGCTTCTCCGAGTCCTTCACCCAACTACCCTCGAGACGCGTGACGACGGTGTGGAAAAGTCGGTCCATGGTGGGACGGTCGAGGCTGGTGCCGCCAGTGAGTAGCCTTTCAATTTCGTCGTTCAGCTCGCCCTCCGCATCCTGGAGGCGCGCAGCCATGTTGTCCGAGACTGGCGAGCAAGCGTCGATCGCCGTGCTTTGATCGATCTGTTGGAGCTCCTTTCGAAGGTGTGCTGACGTGTTGGCCAGGCCGGGGAGCCTGGCGGTCAGGGCTCCCAGTGCCACTAGCAGCGGTCTGACTCGAACTCCTTGCTCGTCGTTGACAATCTTCATTCTCTCGAGTAGCAGATCGCAGAGATTCCGCGCCACATTCATTGCTGCGAAGGTAGCAAGATGAACGTTGACTGTGTCGGCGCACGAAGCCAGTATGTCCGCATCAGGGAACCTGCTAGTCAACTTGATCATCTCGGCCATGGTCGTGAAATCCTTGGCTGCCTCCAGTATGGACCGAGCGTGGTTGAACGCCGTCGGAGAAAGATGCATGTCGGAGCTGGATTCGTATTCGTCCGTCTGAAAGATCTGTAAAAGTCGTGCGCCGACCCCAGTCTGCAACGCCCGGCTGCTGTTGCTGACGGCACGGCATATCTTGGCCAGCGGCATCGGTCTCCTTTGTACTGGTGATACCTCCGCGTTGGACGAAAGGCCGAGGGCGTGACGGATAAAATTCCACGCGGCATCGATATCTCTGGCTTCCTCTGCCACATCGAATGCCGCGCGTCGCAGCAAGTTTGCACGGGTTGCGATGAATGACGAGCTCAGCGCGCTCAGCGGCAAGTCAATGAGCAGTCTCGTAGAGCAGGGAGCATCGGGTTCGGTATCTAGCGAAGACGTCATCCCCCCGCGACCCATGAGCCAGACGGCGTATTCTCGAACGTTGAACTGGCCAGTTCTGACAAGTTCAGAAATGAGTTGGTAGAATAGTCGCTTGGGGGTCGTCCCCTGGGGAGGTGCAGCGCCGATGGACTCAAGGATCGCCGTGGTGATATCGACACCAGTAGAGGCCCAGGCGCGGAGCAAGCTGGCAGCAACATAGATCCTGGCTTGTCCAGGACGGTAAAAAGAGGTCGACCACTCAAGGACGGTTCTCACAATCATGCCCTTGTCCTCGCTGACATTCCAGCAACTCGATGCCAATTCGTTCGTATATAATGTCTGGAATGTCGTGTCGAGCTGTTTAATCAGGATCTGGCGGTTCGCTGGTTGAGACTTGCCACTTGAAGCAATGAGTATCTCATTTCGTGAGTTGAGGGCTTTGTAGGCGCTCAGAACGGCATCGTTGTCTATGGGAATAGAAGCAAGGAGGGTTTCTCGACAACGAAGCCACGTCGTGGGTGATAAGAAGTTGTCTGGGTAAGAAGAGAGCAAGGGCAGGAGGAGTGAGGTGAGCTTGGTGGAGAGCTGCGCTAGAATGTCGCGATCGGGGTCGTTCTGGATCTTGAGTCGGCCATCAGTACATGTTCTTCCACAGAGAGAGGTGAACGAGTAACTTACCGTGGTGAGATGGCTGAGTAGAGCATTCGCTAAACGGCGACCGTGTCTGCGAAGACGAAGCAGGTCCTTCCAGTATATCTGACTGATCAAGATCCACATGGGCAGCTTCGACTGGGTGCTGTTTTCGAGGCCGCCGACCAGCCAGTCCATGTAATGATCGCGGTCGACTAGGTGTTCAGCGTACAGGTGTGTAGCCAGACGTATGCTACAAACGTTAGTCAGTTACGTCTCCAAGGGCCGAAGTGATGAAGAGGAAGAACATACGCATACTGCACCCTGGCCTTCCAGTCAACCTCTCCAAAAGCAGAGGCAACGCTCTCAACAAATTGCTCGACATAGAGGGTCCAGTCCTTTAACCACTTGGCCTCGCCGCCCATGACAACTGTACCGTTCACGCCCTTTCTCTTGACGGTCCTCAAATCATTGGCGCCGACACAACGGACCAGCCACACTGCACGCTCTGTGGGTACGTTCTTGTTGAGACAGTGATCGAGAAGACCCTTGCCGCGGATTCCGTGAGGAATGGTTCGACTCAGTCGACGAAGCGAGATGGCCGGGTTCGCCAGATCGCGCATCCAGACCTCCCGCTTGGTATCGGTAAGGGTGACGCGAGGTGGAGGCTTGAACGCCGAGGGCGCGACGACCTGTCCGTTGTGTTTCCTCTGGTTGAGAACACCGACAAAGATGCTCGACAGTAGGTTTAGACCGTTCTTGTGCTTCAGAGCTGGAAAGATGGCAGGCTTCGCTGAGGTCGTCTCGGCTTGGGTGACGGGTGCCTTGTCAAAGTAGCCATTCTTGATGACAGCGTCGGACAGACGGTCCTCTGGGTGATTGCCAGTCCACGAGAAGAAGTCCGCATTGCCCATATCATGGGACTCCTTTGCGGTGGCCGAAGTGCCGTACCCGACTTTGGTCGCATCCGCCTTGGGGCGGTTCAGCGGGGCATATCGTGGGGCGTCGGGTGGTATCTCGGTGCTGTATGGTTTCGGACGACCATCCTTCTTCGTGGCTATGACGGCAGGCGTCGTGTCCTTGGGTGGCGTCGGCAGCGCAAACCTCGGGCGGCGCTTGGGCATGGGCATGGGCGGGTTGTCGTTGTCGAGCGGCCCGGCTCTGGTAGAGGCGGGCGAGTTCGTGTCGGCGAGGCTCGATGCGTCGTTCTTGGGGACGAGGCGTGAGGGCGTGAGGTTCTGGGGGCTTTCGGTGGCGGGCTGGAAGAGAGTAGAATCGTTGGAGAGCTCGAGCTTGAGGCGGGAGCCTCCCCTCCTCGGCACGGTGCCATATCGGTTCTGCGCGACGGCGGCATCGTTCGAGTCGCCGGTCAGGTCGATGAGATTGCTAGGCTCTTTTCGGACGGGCGACGGCGGCAGATACTGTGCAGAGAGGGTGCGCTGGTGAGGAGGCCGTTGGACCGTCAAGCCCGAGCTGCTCAGGGTTCGCTGCTGGGGCGGTCGCGGCTGGACGCCCATCGGGGTCCGGGAGGTCATGGCTAGCACGGGGATGGCTGCGACGACATGCTGCGCGATCGTTGTGGAGGGAGTCGGTTGGGTCGGAGGGGTGATCAGACAAGTGGAGGCGACGTAGCGATATCGATGAGGGTTCTGGGAGGGATGGGAGTCGAGTATCGCGACGTTGCGAAAAGGGTCGTGATGATTACGACTGACGGCGGACGCCGGACGAGATGATATTCAGCCCCGGGCACAGATGACAATGCAGACGGGGCTCGGAGGGCTCAAGAGGTGTGTCGGGGTGCGGCTGTTTGATGGCGATGGCGACGATGAGGATGATGAAACAGATCAATGTCGTGATAATTGTCAAGCCCGGTAGGGGTATGGTCAATCAGAGACGAACAAGCGCAATCGAGGCAACGCAGAAGCAAAGGAACCAAAGGCGAGGCGGACTGGACGGGACGGGAGCACAGAGCACAGAGCACAGAGCACAGAGCACAGAGCCCAGAGTACAGAGTTCAGAACACAGAGCGTTGGTAGGTAGAGTAGGAGCAGCGCAGAACAGAGGACGCCAAGCACGACCGACGTGACTAGGGTCCGGACAAGGTACTGTGCTTGGTAAGATGGGCGTCGGGGGACCTTTGGATGGTCCAGTCCCAGCAGCGAACTAGCTGGCCTCCTGGTTGGCTGGCTGGCTGGGACCGGTCGCCAGTGCAGGTGCGCGCACCAGGCAGGGCAGGTCCCCCCGTTGCAGCGCACCCAGCGAGGCACAAATCGGGGCAGGAGGGTTTCCACATTTCGCCGGGGGTTCGGCGTTCGGTTGGCGGGGGGTCCAAACAACCCTCGAGCAAGGTAGACGTGGGCTGCCATGGCCGTCGGGGATCCTTTCCAGCACGCCAGATACCTTACTTTTACCTAGGTACCTTAGGTACCTACCCACCGTGCCTACCCCCCGTCAGAGCCCACCTCCCCAGTCACGCCACCCGACAGCCCCCGCATTGAGTCGTGCTGTTCACTGGCTCGTGGCGAGCAGTGTACCTACCCGACGCGAATCGCCAGCATGCCCCCTTGCTCTCATGCGGGCGGCTTCGTCACGAGACCAGACACGAACCGATCAGGTAACAAAAGTCAACGAGATAGGTAGACAGGTGCTCGCTGCGATAAAAACCCCGCACAATGTCTCTATCTCCTACTCCATACGCAATTCACGAATCCATGTCATGATTTGTCCACGTCGTCTCGGGCATCGTTCCGCAATTGTTGGGGATTGGGGATTCAAAAGGCCTAATCTCGAAGAATTGGTCACCTGCAACGCTGCCTGTCTACCTGGGTAGGTAGTGAGTGACCTGAACCCCGAGTGGTAGTTCCCGACTACCCGTCTCGACGAGCCGGAGCGAGATTTCCATATGTGGTCGTCGACCCTGGTCACAATCGCCCTATCGGTTTTGGGCGAACCCTATCAAGGACGGCTTGCCGTTGGGGCTCCGGGCACTATCTAAGCATCACCCCAGCCTTCAGCTGACACCTCGGAACGGACTCTCTGATTCCTGTAGTGACAGATCCCATGCCCCGTGCCCTTGCACAGCTTTCGCGACATCTCAGCTCAGCACAAGGTAGAGAGATAGGACCACCTACATGGTGGGGTGTTGCTGCGTCTGGCTAGGCGCAGATTTGACCGACGACTGGAGACATCATACGTGGACATCCCAAGGCCCAGAGTGGTGTAACGGAACCGGACCTGCGTCCCGGTCAACCCGCACATCGCTTCAGCAGACGCAAGACGATCCTATCTCTAGCATCCTCTGTGCTCTGGAGTCTTCACGATCAAGTTCATGCGCTGAGTGCTGTTAAATGCAAGTATCCTGTTCTATGCGTACACTCGGAGATCCCGGTCAACAACAAGGGCGGATCCTCGAGGACCCTTCATCTCGATCTGCTCGGGGAGAGGGGTGCATCCTGTTGTTCCGAAGATGCGACAGTCGACTGCAAGCATCGCACCCCCTCCCCCCCTTCTTTTCTGCCAATCCTGTTGTTCGCGATAGTCTAGCCCACCACAAGCCACCGAGGGGCTTGCTGCCCCACACTGCCTGACACCTCAGGCCAACATCTCCAATCCCGCACCCCCAACTTCACCCCCAACCCCAGATTTCCCATGCGACTGCACAGCGACGACCGACTCCGCCATTGAAGCTATCGTGTCTCTGGTCTCTGCCGGCACGTCTACCATCAACAACCCATTCGAGATGGCTTCCAAGAAGGATATGCGAAGGGCCGACCTGGGTATGTTGCTCTGTCAATGCCTGCCCCCCAATGATCTTCCTTCTACCACATTTGCCTCTGCCAATTCCCCAGCTAATACCTCTCCAGTCATCCCCTACCAGGCGCCCAAGCCCAAGGAGACGCAGGAGCTCTCCTCCACTCTCTCTAGCACCCTCCCCATGGCCGTCATGCTGACGCGCAACCGCTTCATCGGATGGTACGAGAATTACCCGCAGCCCTCCTCGAATCCTCCGTATCGCCCGTACATGTCGTCGCATATCGAGCAAGCCTCTTGTCTCCCTCCAACTGTTGCGATACCAAGACATGGCGTCTCCGCCCGCTTCGTTCCGCACGAGAGCATCAAAAAACTGACACGTCGTTGCACAGGGCTGCCGTCATCTACAGCGTCCAGAACTGGCTTGGCGAGAGCGAGGATCAGAAGAAGACCGCCACCACTCCGGGCTACTTCAACGTTACCATGTCCCGTACGTAACCCCGCTCCTCCTCGGTCACATAAGGTGCTAACATCCACATCACAGTCGTCTCCCTTCTCGTCGCCTATCTGCCCCTCTTCCTGCCTCCCAAGCTGGCCGCTGCCGCCACTGGCACTGCGCCAGCCGCTCCTCTTCCTTTGCAATAAACGCCTCGAGCGATCATGTAGCAGACGGTAGATGTAAGATGTCTGGATTCTGTATAGCACGTTGAAACCAGGAACGCCATGGGGGAGGGTCCCAGGCCCTCGCAAACAACATATATTCTGGGTGGAACATGGCACCGTGGGCTTCAGCTTGAGATTCCTCCTATGCAGGTTGGCAGCCAGGGACTCGCTTTGCAGCGAACGATTGTACAATACCCAGATATCCAGGGATAGATTATGTTTTAATCACCACATTAAGATCCTCTTGCCAGATTATCGACTTGCTCATTCATGGTTGTTTGCGCTCTGGAAATAGCCTGGGCTGCATCATAACAGGTATCCTTATATCATTATGTACGCTTTGGTGCTTTGGCATGCAAGACATATACCTGAAGTAATCTTGTGGCTGACAAAGAGATAGATCAGAGGCTTAGTGGTCGAAGAGGTCTTGTGTGAAATGCTATGTTCTTGAAAGCTCCTCGAACCCCTTTGCCTTGGTTGAGATGGTGTATGTTCACAATGTGCAGATCTTCTACAAGCATGTCATTCCTGGAATCTCACTGTACTATCTCAAATTCATCATCGAAGATCATCGTTGATGCTACTGCAGCAAACTATTTTACTTGAACATACTGTCTCTATCCAACGGCCATGGAATCTCGCCCGTCTCTCAGAACGTCAAGGGAGTCGCCACTGTAGAGAAAGACATACCGCCTTTGCCTATACAGACTGCATCATCTTTTGGCTCGAAGCATCATGCTTATCTCTGTCTATGTATGACGACAAATGTGAATAGTGGTCAAGCCGACAGGCCTCTACGCACATGGTTCTCGAGCGTTCCGGCCCCCTCACTACCACTCTTGCACGCTGCATAAAGGAAGAGCCCGCTGTTCAAATGCGGCCTTGGGCTGCGGCCTTGCGTGCCGTCGTAAGGCCCATCTACAGGCTCAGTAAACGACCATGAACGTTGACGATACACGTTGACACGTCAACACGCGCAGCCACGGTAACCCCATCCCAGAATACCTCAGCCACCGGTCCTACCTAGCTCTGTCAGATAGCTTCAACTCTCACGAACCAGGGTGAAGGACCTTATCCAGAAACCAGACATCGAAAACTCGCCGAGAAGTTGCATCGTGTCCATGGGTGCCTTCCCTCAGTTCAGGCTGCTCAGGTTGCCCCTGAAGATCATCAGGATGGTCATCGATCACCTCTCCCAGAGCGACACCATCAGTCTTGCTCAGACGGGCCGCGCCATGGTCAAAGTTGCCACCCACAGCATCTACTTCAAGGACCGTGACTCGGGCCGACAGTGGGCTCTCAATCTGGGCTGCGATCTCGGCCTAGTTGACCTCGTTCAGAAGGCCATCGAGTACCGGTATGACCTCAACAGACTCACAGACGAAGGCGTGCCTCTCTCGCGTGCGGTCCGTCACACCCACCTCGGCGACAAGATATCGGTGGTCGAGATGCTGCTACGCAACGGGGCCGACCCATCGCTCGGCAGCAGCCACCCCTTGCTCACCCACTTCGCCCAGGACAACGGCCTCGTGCTGGGCCACTGCCACACAACGATCCCAACCCTGCTCCTCACCCACGGCGCCCGGCCCTCGGCCATCGAATCCAGCGGCATCCGCCTCATCAACCTGGCCATCGACCGCGCCGACAATCTGTGCTGCCACAGCCACGGCCTAGTTTGCGTCCTGCGGCTCGTGCAGCTCTTCCTCCGGTACGGCGCAAGCGCCAACAAGCCCCTCTTCACCGGTAGCTTCTCGCTCCTCCTGCGCGCCATGTGCTCGCAGCTCCGGCCCGTGGACCTCTTCTACCTTCTGCTCAACAACGGCGCCGACCCCGGCGCCGCCTCCGACCTATACCTCGCCCCTGGCCGGCCCTGCCACCTCGCGCTGGACCTGCCCCGGCAACCGCAGGTCGCGCTGAAGTGGGCCATCCTCTACCTCTCCATCACGACCGACTGGGACGACAGGATGCAGATGGTCAAGACCCTGCTCATCCGCGGCGCCAGAGGCAGTCGGCTCTGGCGGAACACGGTCCTCCACGATGTGATCGAGGCGGCGGGCTCGGATGAGAGCGCTGCCGTCGTGCCGTTCGGGGTGGCCTATGATCTGTGCGCGCTGCTCCTGCAGTCGGGAGCCAATCCGAACTGCGTCAAGGGTGGCGAGATGCCGCTGCAGAAGCTGGCCTCGGCTCATGGTTTCAATGAAAAGGATCGGATGCTCCTCGCCGGGCTGTTGATGGCCGGAGGAGCTTGGGAGTAGATGGAGTATGGTTTTGTGATGACGACGATGATGACGAGGCCGAGCTACCGAGCCGAGATACCGATACTGAGGGTTTGTAGCGCTGCTACATCGTGCTGTCGTTTGGGAGTTGGGGAGTCTCTTGTTTGAGAGCCAATGTTGTGCTCAAACGTTGTTTACCTACGTTTGGTACCTGGTATACCCCTGGAATTGCGATCATGGTTGTTAGGGTTAACCTGTCTGTTGTCTGTGACTGTTCATGAGGGTGCGCGATGGTTGTGTTTCCGTTAGCTCCAAAAATCATACGAGGTTGATTCCGAGTACTCAAGATGTGGTGGCATGGTTTTGGCGATTTTGCATTGCACCTGGCGGCCCAAGCAAACCCCACCAGTAGCCAACCGCTGGATCTATCTTCTGGGGTCATAGAAGCGATCATTTGAGATGATCAGCCATCGCTACCATCATGTGGGGGCACGAATTTACAGTTTCCCACGGCAGTCATTCCTCAATATGTGCAAGATGCATACTTCGGGTCGATTCAGACACGGCTTGCCGTCAAAGGTCACCCATCGGGATGGATGTAGAAGTTGGTTGATCCGTGTCTCGATAAGAGTGCCTCGTAAGTGTAAGGACAATAGAAAAACGTCGAAAGTCAACGGTTTTCGGGGAGGTGGAATGACCTCCGCAGCGGGCTGCGTCGGTTCGTGTTACACAGCATACGAAGCTGAGGGTTGTCATGATGAACGGCGTTGCTGCCTCCCAAGTCGTTGAGCAGCGGCGGCTTTCGGGAGGTGGAGCCCCTTCTGTGACGATGCATGACTAAGACGATGTTCGGATGGTACCGATGGCGCTGGGCCACTACTACAGGTAATGAATGCACCTACGTGGCCGTCTTAGGTGGTAGGTGCTGGCGCCAACGGTCGCTGGTGCATTGAATACCCAATCCCCACCCGCCGCAGATAGAGATCAAGACCACATGGCTGGGAATTCGAACGAACCAGTCGATCCATCTGCAATATCGGCGGCAAGCGCAGAAGAGGACGACGACGATGAACAGTCGTCATCCCTCGCACCGCAGCAGCGGTTGATGGCACGACAACACAAGACGAGGAGAGAACATCAGCCAGCGATCAGGCACGGTGGGTTTCAAGGCCGTGGCTGAAACCACCACTCGCTCTCGGCCCTGACACCTCACGAGACGGTTCTCGTCACAGGCCT
The DNA here is from genome assembly GCA_019188255.1 of Verticillium longisporum. Classification (NCBI taxonomy): domain Eukaryota; kingdom Fungi; phylum Ascomycota; class Sordariomycetes; order Glomerellales; family Plectosphaerellaceae; genus Verticillium; species Verticillium longisporum. The sequence goes on along the minus strand of JAETXT010000003.1, from coordinate 4,102,432 downwards.
CCGTTCACAGCCCTCGCATGGCCCCATTGTCACCTCACCTGGCGGTATTCCACGTTGTGGCTGACATCACTTTCTCCCGTGGCCCGCCAGTCGCCTTCCCGGCCCTGATCCCTCCCATCCATGCTGTGCCTGGCCCTTTGAGATCTGCAACGTCAAGTGCCGCTCGGTGCTGCTCAGCGCTGCTCAGTGCAACGTCAGCTCCGCCGCCCCCTTCTTCGTCTACGGTAGGGGGCTCGCGATTCTTTTCTTCCTCTGACAACCCATCCGCCGGAACGACACCATAATTTCTCATCGCGGGCCCAATTCGCTCTCTTCCCGCCGCCTCGCCCGCGACTTTCTTTCTTTCGCTTCGATTGTCAGCTGGTCTGTCCCTTTTCCCCCTCCGACCTTGCGCCCTGGCGGTTTAATTCTCAAATCCCACAATCAATCAATCTCGCCTCCCAATTTCCGCCCTACCGAAAACGAACCACGCGCCGCGATCGATCCAGCCTGGCGCCATCGAATCGAACCAGACGACTACCTGCTCGCCCGCTTTTTTGAGTTGGACTTGTCATTGATACACACAACCCACGAAGCCCACGCCGTCGGATCGTCCCGAAGGGCAGACGAACGACGATCGCTATTCCGCCCGTTCGACAACTGTCCCGTCCTTGCACGAGAGACAGCCCCATCTGTCACGATGAGGTTAACTGTCGCGGCCCTCCTCGCCATGGCCGCCTCCCTCGCCTCCGGTGCCGTCGTCATCACGCCCGTCACGCAAAACCAGGTTGTCGAAAGAGTCAGCGGTGACTGCTACTTTGGCGTTGCCACGCCCCAGGGCTGCGCGTGAGTGGAGGGCCATCCAGCTGGTGGAGGAAATCCGGACTGACGAGGTGTAGACCCCTTCGCAAGTAGGAATCGACAACGACGACAAATGAGATACCCCTCCTCGACCGCCGCCTTGCTCTGTCGAAAATCGGACTGGTCTTAATCAAACCCATAACACCATGCTGGCGTAACCGCAGGCAACAGAACAACGTCTACAAGAAAAAGAAAACCCACCTGCCTCCGCCTAAGCCAAGGACCGCATAGAAGAAGTCGGGAGGGGCGGGAGAGAACGATACGGGGAGAGACCAAGAGAGAAGACCTCGACATGGGAGCGACGAGACGGGAGACACAATCTCATTTTGCATCTGCAGCGAAGTAATGACCATGACCACAAGCTCGCACGTCACGCCGGCTTGGTCTGGACTAAGCAACACCCCCATCCCTCCTTTTCTTCTTCTTTCTCACACATAGACACACTCTTGGAACATATGCGCCATGCCGGCCGCAACAATTTATATTACTGGGAAATAGCGAATGCTTGCCGAACACACGACGCTGCCCATATTGCTGCTTCCACGCGCGATCCTCCCCGTGTTGCCCTCCTGACCGCGCCTTCTGATACCACATATGCACGCGTACATCACACCCTTTACCTACTCTCTGTCCCTTTATGTCCTTGTCAACTTCCACTTGGACGATGCTCACCTGGACGATGCTCACCTGACCATGATCCTCTCGCCGTCTGCGGCCTCGTTTTACTCTGCCACGGCACATGATGCAATGCGATGTGACGCAAAAAAAATCAAACCAAAGGCAACGAACAAAAGTCAGAGCCCTTCGTCACCAAGGCCATGCTTTGCCGCTCCTGCCCTGGTATGTTTTGGCGTTCGCCCGTCTCTCCTGACCTCTCAGACGCTCTGGTTGATCCCCCGAGGGTAACCCTTGCTCTGCGGAAACATTAGCAAAGTCCCCGGCCTCGCAGCTTCATCGCAGCGCAAGGTTGGGGGAACAAGAGAGTAGGACGTACAAGGCACTCATCGCATGCCGCGTGGCCACCCGGCATCCAGTTGATGGTAGGGTAGGCAACACACTGGCCCGAGTTGTAGTACATGCAGGGATAGCGGTCCGACATGTTGGGCAAGCTTTGCGGGGAGGGGGGTCTTTGAGGAACGCGCGTGCCCGGAACAGCCGTGTGAGATGTCCGTATATGACGTGTTGAGGCGAAACCCGGGGGGGGGGGCCGAAGAGGTGTTCTCTTGTCTCTGTGGTGACGAGGGGATGCAAAGAAAAAACGAAGGTGAATGCGGCCGATGAAACTGGTTTCCACCTCTTCCACGGCTCACCTTCTCGAGGCCCGAGAAGCAAACTCGACTTATATAGATCTTCGCCCGTCGCTCGTCGACCGCTTCACATGTCCACCAAGAACACCTACCAACGTCGTGAGGAAAGATTGATACGGTGTCTATTCTGTGGAGCTTTCGACAAGACACACGAGTCCGGATCTCACGGGTCTCTGTCCGCGGCGAGGTGGTTGTGTGCTCGCGGTGCGCCCTCGGTCGACTTGATTTGATGCACGCCATTGTAGTCCGCAGCATGCACTGCGACCCCTCACCTGGCCCCTCTTAGCCTTGCTTCTTCCTATTCATGCCATGCAGGTCGTTCTCTTATTCCCTCCTCCTCCCATGTTGTGTCACCCCAGAAAATCCGTGGCGATGCTCGCGTGGGCTGATTGAGCCTACCCTCCCACAAACGCCGTTACGTGAGTTCACAATGCAGACAAGACGGGGAGCTTTCTCTCTGGCTCTCGTTCTCTCTTCCTGAGGCTGCCACGTCACCTCGCCTGTAACTTGTCCCTTCCGTTCGTCGCCCACAGGGTCTTTCTTATCGACTGCATTGCTTTCACCCCTCAACCCCTTCCCCTCTTGGCGTCGTTCAATCAGCCGGCCGGAGGGCCCAGCTCCTGCGTCTGGGGTCGCACGTAGCCCGAGGCCGAGACCCCGCCACCTTATCGGCCTAGTCAGACTGACGGTTACATCCGGTGACACGCGGTCTAGGCCGGTGTGGACGCCGGGGGGAGCCACCCGGGCATAAGGAGATGGCTGATACATCACATCAGGGCTGCTGCCACCTTACCACAATGAGGCATTGGACGAGCGCTGCAGGAGAGGTTCTTCCCCCACGGTTGACATCCAACCGCACGTCTTTCGGTCGAGTCTCCGAGAGCCCAATGTCCAATGACCACCTAGGGCAAGCACGTAGTGGCTTGCATGTTCGCAGTGCCAGCTGGCTGAAAGCCCAAAACGAGAGAGTGAAAGAGAAAACATCTCGATGCTCCCATATTTCTCGAAGGATTTGGTATTTCCATCTCCTAATAGGAGCTTCGTCATACACGTTCTTGCCCAGGTATGCCCTTGAGCACTCATGTAGGAAGAATTCAGGCATGAATAACCAACGTACAGAATTAGGGGCTATGAGGTCTGCGTCCGTCGTTGATCGTCGTCCACCCAACTTCGTCCTCGACCAGTCGTGGATACAGGAGCAAACCCACCCTCGCGCCCCTCTCAAGAGCCCTCCTCACATCGAAGGGAAAACTTGGCTCGCCGATCGGCCGTCATGACGCCCCAATGACCTTCGGGCGCCTCCACGCCATCCTCACCAACGGCATTCGGCTTCCAAGGCTCGTCGAACGCCTCAAACACAAAGACGTTGTACCCCCAACCGATCATGCCACACACCGCTTCTTGGTAATACTGCTCAGCCTGCGCCTTCCCAGGCGTCGCGTTTCCGTAGCTGCTCCCTTCGCTCGGCCACCCGGTCTCTCCCACCCAAAGCTCCGGCATCTTGCTCCCTCGTGCTCTCTCTTCCACGTGAAGGTACGCCTGCGCAATGCTGTCAAACAAGGTCGCCGTCGCATTGTTCACAGCCTGCTTCTGCCAGTATGAAAACGCATTTACAAGGACAAGGTCCGCTGTGTTCACGACGGCGTCAGCGGTGCCGTCCTGGAACTTGTTCCAACTGTCGGCCGTGCCAACCCGGACCCCTGGTGCCGACGCCCTGAAGTTGTTCATCTTGGCCGCCAGTTCCGGGCCTGTAAAGTTCCTTCGATACAACGTCTCGGAACCGACGGTCACGGCGTAGATCTGCGAGGCATACGTCGTGTCGTGCTGCAGGACGGCAAGCTTGTCTACCGTGTACGACTCTTCAAGATCCGGCCTCGACTCGACTGTCAGTACCCTCATCAATCTCGACAATCCCAAAGGAAAGGCGAAGCAAGCCTACCAGATACCCAGAACGACCTGGAAGCCCTGGCTCTTGGCGGCGGGAAGAATCTCCTTTGCCGTTTTACACTGATCTGCGGCGTAGATACGGACGAGCTCGCTGCCCGACTCTTTCTTGATGGCCTGCATGTCGGCCTCGTAGTCGGTCTGAAGCTTACAGCTGCCATCTGCGCGCTTGGATCCAAGGTCGAAGCCTAGAGTGCCAGCTGCGACAGCTAGGCTCGGAAGAAGAGCTGTGAAGGTGATACAGTCGATGATGAGATGCATGACGATTATTTATGACGGGTGTGATTCTTAGAGACGTAAGGATAACGTATTGAATGATGAATTAGGAGTTCTAGGATGCTGATCGACAATATGGACATGACTTGGACGAAGGGAAAAGTCCCCAAGGCTGTTGACGAGTCACAGATGCGGGAAACAGACCCAATGGAAAAGACCAAAGGCAGTCACAGGCAGTCACGACGAGGCAGGAGCACTGAAGGTAGCACTTTCACCCCCACACAGAGCAGCACCCTTATGCCCGGTGGAGGCTTCCGAATCATGGAGAGTTCACGATCTCGAGCTGTCTGATGGTCCAGGACCTCGCATAAGGGTACAACGATGACGGTAGATAAGACAGTATCGACCGCAGATGCACATGTCGCATCAATAATCAAACCACCAGTGCGAAACGACAGCATCATGTTCTCATGGATCCTAACTGATTGTACCCAAAGCTAACATGTTTCTCAATACTAGACATACGGTGAAAAGCGCCCCCATCGTGCGTCCAATCCGTCTTTGGGATGCAGTTGCCCGATACAATGCATCGTCCTAACGCCAGTACACCAGATGTGATCCCAAATGCAACTATATGCGAACTCCATTTTGCTTTTTATAGAAACAAGAACACTACGAGAGGAACATGGCGACGGCGACACCGGCCATGGCAACCCAAGCAGCAGCCGGCGTCAAATGGCCGGCAGCGCTGTCGCCGTTGGACGAGCCGCCGTTACTGCCGCCGCCACTGTTACTGTTTCCACTGCTACTCGTGTTGCCCTCGCTGGCATCACACTCGCCGGTAAACTTCTGCGTCTCGTTGGCGCCAGCAGGGATCATCTGGAGGTTGGTGCCGCAGTTCACGTAGGGAGCGAAGTGCAGGGCGGGTGTGTCCATATCGAAGACGGTGTAGACAGATCGAAGGAACGAGTCGCCGAGAATGTAGCTACCGTCATCGGCAGAGTCGGCACCCAGCACGCAGGTGTTTTGGCCCACGTCCCAGATGAACTCCTCGAGGGGCACCTTGACCGTGTAGCCATCAAAGGTGAAGTCGATGCTGCCTTCCATGTTGCACGGAACGATGTACAGGTTCACAGAAGTGTCCATGCGGCCGCCGAGATCGCTGGCAATGTCGGCAATGAGGCCCGAGGGCAGGTAGCTTAGGGTGGCGCCAGTATCGAAGAAGACGGGGAGAGACGAGTTCCTGTAGGAAGACGAGTCGGAGTCGGGGGTACTGAGGCCAACCGAGTCCATTTGAACCCAGTACCTTCTCAGGCGCTCGCCATTCTGGGGACCAAGGATGGGCATGGTGTGCAAGTCGCCGCTGAATTTCTTCGTATCGACGCCGCCAAAGGAGATAACGCCGCTGCCGGTGGGCTCGTCCTTGGTGCCGAGGGCGACACCGAACGCATGAGTACGGGTCACGTTCTGGTTGACCATCTCATCGACCACGCTGGGATATTGCATGTTGATACCGTCACCAAAGCTGAGACCGAGAATGCCCATGGTCAGGTCTTGGCTGTCCAGTCCGTAGCCGAAAATGACCTGGTCGAGCTTGATGTCTGGGAATTGTCAGTCCTGTGACCTAGGGACTGAGGAGTGGCGTGGGAGTTCAGCGACTTACCACTTCCCGGGATCGCGATCCGATCCGACACATACTGAAGCGCAACATCGCCCTTTCCATAACTGATGGTATTCTGCGTCTGGGAGACGCGCGATGTGTCCGAGTCGGCGGGACGGTAGTGACCGTAGGTATCGCAGATTTGCGCCTGGGAGGAACTGCCAGCGTTATCGCAGTTCGGGTTGACCCAGAGTTCGGAAGAGCCGGTATCGATAGCGACGCGGACCGTCTGCGCCGGGCTTCCAAGGTCGACTGCAACATGTCAGTGTCTACGAAGAAGTCGGAGGATGAAGTGACGAGATGTAGCGAAGACATACGCTCAATGAGGTAGCTGGTAGATGTCACATTGATGATCTGGACGTTGGTGTTGTCGACCTGCCGCTTGCTCCTCCTCCTCAGCTTTTCAAGAGACTGTATGCGGACATCCTGATAGACGGGGAGGGACAGAGGCGCGGCATTGGTGTTCGAGGAGGCGGAGGAGGCTTTGTCGTCGCGGGCAGCCGAAAGAGCCAAGGATGTGGATGTCAGGGACAGCAGCAAAACGTTCTGTAGTAGCCCCATGGCTGTGGATGTCAAGCTGTGACGGGCCGGCGATTGCTAGGCTGCGGAGGACCCAAGACACAAGAAGAGGAAAGCGCTGCTCGAGGAATGCAGGCGTGACAGGTCTCGACGAGGCAACAGGGAAGGCGTAAGGTCGGAGTAGGGAATCGTTAGAGCAGAAAGCTGTAAAAGGAGGACAGCGAGCGGATGCAATTCACAACAAAAAAGGGCAGAGATGGGATGAAGAAGGAGGCAAGCAGACGCTACCATGAAGCACCGAGCACCACGCAATGGACAACGAGTAATGAGCACTGGGTAACGAGCGCCAAGCCGAGTATCAGGCACCAGAAGCAAGCTAAAAAATAGGAAAGAGGAATAAGACCAGCAGAAGCAGCAGGCCTCCGAATCGTCACTGACGCCTCCGCAAGCCACATCCCCCTTCGGGTTACCTGCTGCTCGCCTGGCGAGCGGGTCGTCGCTGGATTAAGCTGGGTTCATCAGTGGAGAGCAGCGGGGCAGGCCCGACACAGGAGGCGGGAATACGTAGGCGAAATTCTGCAGGAAGGGTACCTACCTCGAAAGGGTAAGAAGGACCTTGGCGGAGTACCGTCGTGGGCGGCAACCAGGCGAGGCGAGACGAGACGAGACGAGACGGGACAAGATAAAGCAACGATAACATGTATATACCCCTGCCATCCCGCATTTACAGAAAGTATACATCGACACCCACAAGACAGTGATAACCTTTCGGGAGGCTTTGCATGTATGGGCTATCCATCGATTGCTCTGCTCGTTGCTTGTCTTCCCATGCGTCTTGAGCAGGGCAGCTAGGTACCGCTGGCAGGTATTCGGGGTACCGAATGCGCAAGAAGCACGGCACATTGGAGCCGGCATTGCGCAACCCCCTCCAACTGATGACCCCGATACCGTGGCCATGGTGCGTTGCAGTGAGCGTCGAGTGTGCCCGATGACGAAGCTTGCGGCGACTTCTCTGGCAGACTGGTCGGGGGGAGGAACATCGGTAACTCCTCTCTCTCGTGTGACCTGGTTTTCCAGTGGACGGCGACGCCAAGCTGAGTGTTCGGTTGTTTCTGTAGTCCCTGATTCCAGATTCACGCCCCCTGACGCCCGCCTTCCGCCCTCGATGTACCTGCGCGTTTGCTATGCAGGGTCTCTGCACGTTCCAGGCCAATAAGCGACCGCACAGGCGAGGCTTAATAATAACAACAACAGTCATTTGCGGCTGATCTGCACCGCAATTCGGATGGTTGTGAGACGGTGGCAGGCAATGCAAAAAAGTTCTTTTTCTTCGGATCGCCCTCGGCATGCTACGCAGGTAGGGGTGTTCATGACTAGAATCGGAGCATGCAATCAATCAGTCCTAGAGGGATCTCGCGCCAAGTCACCAGACTCCGATCTCGACTGGAGAGCCAGCCAGTTCGGTTGGCTCGGGGAGAGCGACGCGGCACCGACGTCACATCAAACCTTAGTGACACGTTCTGTCTGGCTCTCTGTCGCTGGCCCTCTTCTTGAACTCTCTTCCGTCCACCAGTCCACACGCGGCCGTCGTCCTCCAGAGACATGTGTGTTCCCCCCTCTCATAGCTCGTCCCACACGGCGGCAGCTGCGGCGACGGCGCCTCCACTGCTTCTTTGCTTCGCCTTGCTAGTATTGTGGAGGAGCTTAGGGGCTCACTCTAGGTACCTAGGTAGGTAGGTTAGAAGGTGGTAGGCTCCTTACCTAGGTAACTCTGTTTCGGGAGTGGGTGCGCCACCGCCACACCTCGCACATCGCAACTACCCCTTGCGGCGCCTTACTTTCTTCCCCCATCCTTGCGTCCTTGCCACAGTCCGCCGTGAGTTTCAATGTGAGATGGCCTGAGACAACGGGCCCCTTTTCGCTCAAGAATGGCACGAGTCACTTGAAGTACCACTTCGACATGTCGTAGATTTTACGCTACATGGGGCAACGGACACCTCTAAATGCCGCTGGCGAGGAGTACACTGCTCAACGGGGAACTACGTTCTTCAACGTGCGCGACTTCGCCATGTGCCTGGTCTGGTGGCCTCTTCCGCATCGGTTCGCTCGGTCATGGATCCATCGCCTTGGCGCCATAACACAATCTTCCAGCCAGGGGGATCGGGTTACCGATAAGTCTACGCCGTGGGCAGCACCCTGTCTGGTGTTTGCGGCCGTAGGTATCACAAGGCTGGCCCAAAAGACACTAGGGAGATCATCGTGGGTAGCAAGGCGCTGCTGGCCTCGCAGGGGTTCCTGGCCGCCTGCTCTAGCGACATCACACGATCCGAGGCTTCCGTATTCGAGCACGACCCTTTGTGGCCGGTCTGACAGGCCTTTGACCTCCCAGACTTCAGATGTCTCTACTAGCTCACTGGCCGCGAGGCTACACACAGCTGACATTATCATTGACTTCTCATGTGACACTTCCTGTGCGGCAGGCGGCTGGGCAAGGCGTGCGGTTGTGGGAAAGGCCAGGGTCGCTTTTCTTACCTGCAGCTGGACTGGCAGTCCATCCAGACACGCACGAGCGGAGACAAGTGCCGTATTGAAATACAAGAACTGGCAGGCAACTTGCAGGTACTAGCTCCACGGCTTATGTCGAATCTTGGAGGTTGCCTGGTCACGAAGGAGCAGCAGGCTTTCTTGCAACAAGATGGGCATCTCAGATCACCGAGTACACTCTGCTAACGACCACTATACCACGGGAATTCTGCTTAGACAAGTATTGAGCCGTGTGCTCGTAGTTCTGCCCACACAGTCCGTCCAGGAGTGGGACGAGTCGTAGTCGGAGACAGTCTCGTCTGATACCACGGAACAGATATGTTAACGAGACATGCCAATACCACTTCAAGCAAGCGAGGCACCAACACCGTACAGTTGAGCCAGTGCTGATCGCCTGAACATCCAGCATATGATCATACGTGCCACATCATGAGACCGGCATCACTCTTCGCAGGCAGCTATTTCTTCGACGCAGCAAGACACACATAGACGCATTGAATTTCCCCTAGCCCGTCACAACAGCGAGAACAGCACTCCATGATACAGCATGGGTCCCCTTGCCTTGACTAAGTACTGATGGGCGCTCTGGTCCTGGACGAGTGTAGTGCGAGTAGAGTAGAGTAGCACTGGCTCGACCGGAACGCCATCTTGATCGATAAAGATAAGGAAAATGAGGTGGAATAGAGAGAACGTTGGTCTGCTCACCCTTGGCTCCTCCCATCACCGTGCCGCATACTTGACATGTCGAAAGGAAGTGAAAAGAAATGGACATCGCTGAAGCTAGTCTTACAGGGACGTTTGTGAACTCATTCGCTAGAGAGGACCCATCAAATCGACCTCGGCGCCTTTCAACACGGCACAACTTCCAGCCACACCACATCAGTCCTCGTCGAAGATCTGGTACGTGTTCTGGAGAATAGTGTCGAGCGCCTTGATCTGCCCACCCGCGTCCGCAATGGCAGTGCTCGGATCAGTGCCCATCAGCGTCGGGCCAAAAATGACGGCCAGGTTGTGGCAATTCATCCGGTTGACATGCGAGTTGTCCATGACGCGGTGAAGATGCAGCGCCAACGCTCGCAACGTGGCGTAGTTGGGGTCGGGCAGGCTGTTGATGATAGCGTGGAGCGAGTCCCTCCTGACAATATCGTCTTCGTGTTCTGGATTGTGTTAGCAAGCAAGTCGGGAGGCAAATTGACACACGCGAAACTTACTAGCTGCCTCAATGAGCGCCGCGTGCTGCTCCATAGTGAGAAGAGGGTCCGACAGGTCGCGGAGAAACTGCTTCAGCAAGCCTGTGACACTGTTCACATCGTGGAAGAAGTTTTCTGGGTTGCGGAAATCCAACACTGGGTTGCTCGAGTCTGTGTCAAACATGTTTTTGAGCTTGTTGATGTGATTCAGCGACCCCGATTGCCTGTAGATGCCCTCTACCCCAAGGCCAAACAGATCGACTGCCTGGATGCACTGATAAACAACCATGGGCACCGCCAAACCGTCGCGCTCGTAGAGGCGGTCTAGTGAGAGACCAAACACAGGCCTAGTGGGCATCGACCCCGCCTGCGCCGGAGGCGATTGTCGGTTCTGCGGAGGAGCGGGCTGCTGCAGAGGTCCTGGCACACCGTAGCCCGAGCCCTGAGAGGCTGGTCCGGAGGGAGGATGTTGCTGCAGGGGATTTTGGCCTGGTTGCTGCCACTGTGAAGACGATTGTTGATGGGGCGAAGACGACATCTGCGCCTGCTGCTGTAAGGGAGGAGACTGTTGTGGTGGCGGTTGCTGTGGCGAGTTCTGGAAAGAGAGAGCTCCAAGCTGCGGGGGTCCTTGTGAGTTCGTTGGGCTGTTGAATTTGGATGCAGGCAGAGCCGAGTTTCGAGAAGGCTGCTGGAACGACTGCTGCTGCTGCTGAGCATCGTTTCCGTGGGACAACATGTTGCCCTGGCTGAAGCTGCGGCCGTGAGCTGAACCCGACTGCTGCTGGCCGCCGCTCGGAGGGGGCGGACCAGCACCAGGAGGAAAGCCTTGGCCAAGTGATGCGCCGCTCACTCCGCCGGGAACTGCCCCAGGAGGTCCGGTTTGCTGAAAGGTGCTCGTTCTTCCCGGTGCAGGCCCTTGCTGGTGTCCCTGTCCTGCAGGTGGCCCCCCATACTGGCTTGGGGGCGGTCCTTGGGACTGCTGGCTGCTGGGCGCTTGCTGGGGACTCAATACTGGGTGGCGTTCATACTTGATCTCCCCGCTGCTAGGGGGAGTCTGTTCTGCTGCCCGGCTACATAATCATTGACGTCTCTGTCATTGTCAATGGCCATGACAGCTTCACGCAGACTACGCGCGCCGCTCGACTCTTGTCCAGTCTTGATGGGGCTGATGCTGAGACCGTTGCTCAGGAGAAGCTTCTCGTTGAACGAAGCTGCCACGTGTTAGCGGACGAGTACAGCGCTGGCGAGGAGAGGACTTACCAAATTTCTGCATCTGCAGAGTGACTCCTGAGTCTGTTTCCGTCACAAGATCCCGTAGGGCCCGGATGGCCTCGGGTCGAGTCCTTGTCACCAGCTCATGCTTCTCTGACTGCAGATGCTGCACCTTGCCGTGGTAGTCCTGGTCAGCTCCCTGGACCTTGCGCAGAAGGTCTTCTTCGTGTTGAGGTCCAGACTTGCTCTTCAAGCTGAACATCTTGCCACTCTGACGACTGGTGTCACCAGTACGAGCCCTGTCATACTCGTCGGCCAAAGAGTCGTACTTGGCCTTCGATTTGCGCAGCACCGTCTCCAGTTCTGCAACCCTCTGCTCTGGAGCCAGACCGTTGACTTTCCAGCCCTTCCTACTGCGCTCGGCAACAGCAGCCAGCTCGACCAGATCGTCATGCATCTGGTGCAGAGAAAGAGCAAATTGCATACCGTTCTCGGCCATTCGTTCGTGAATGTACATCATCTCGGTATAGGCTTGAGCAAAAGTGCCTTGCTTGTGGTCTGGTAGGTGCATGGTGTCGTGGCTCATGCGAGAGAGCTTCTTGAGGGAGGATGCGTGCGTTTCTTCGATGGCTGATCTCTTCTTGAGGAACAGAGCGAACTCCTGCATGTCCGCTTCGATTAGCATTGAAGTAGAAATAATTGAAGCCTCATCCGATGCTTCTCGCTCACCTTCGCAGAGGCAATGCTCGCCTTGAGCTGGTTCAACATGGTCGAGACGCCAATCTGAGCACTTCTGTCAGCTTTGCCGAATGCGCCGGTGTTCACGGGTCATGTCACCTCTGAGGCCAAGACGGTCTGTACTTGGGCTGGCGCCTCCTTTCCTTGCGATGTGGATGGCTTCGGCGGCAATGGGCCATTGCCATTACCAGCGTTCTCTGGCGGCGCTTGGCCACCGTTGTGTGAAGCACTCGGTTGGGGCGGAGCGGCACTGTTCCCAACAGAGAGGCTGCCGGCGCGATCGCGTCCTTGATTCTGAGGGAAGTCCCCGGAAGCGGGGGACTGGAAGTCAGCCATTCTTGTCGATGCGCCGCGTTGGCCGGAAGACGGAGCGCGCGTTGGTATTCAGAAAGGTGGGCGCAACAGCCGACGGATTTCGAAGGGGGGAAAGCGGCAGGAGCTTTCGGGAGGGAGAGTCGAAAGACAGGGGTAAATCGGTAGTGTCGCTCTGGTCGTGCTCGGTATTCGGGCGATAGCGGACCAAGAGGTCAACTTGGGGACGGCGATATGTAATGTTTCAAGGCCGAGGGCCACAATGTCTTTAGTCTGAGGGCTGCAGACAAGGCGGATGGGTGGTACGAGACAGCGGGATGGCTGGTTGGCAGTTTGGATGGCTAATTGTAGAACGTAGAGACAGGTTGTCAGGGTCGAGTTGGCGTGCACGGTCTTCGCGATGATGAATGTGGGATGACGATGCTGGGGTGGCTGGTGCTGTGCCGTTGGGCGAATACGAAAGGAGCTGGCGGGGCCTGAAGCAAACAGTCCGAGAGCTAGGATGGGGCGAAGTCGTAGTCAGGTTTGCTGAGTGGGAAGAGACGACGCGTAACGAGAGGCGATCGACGGGCGAAAGAGGGTAATTGCTGAAGCTGATGGAGTTGCGGCACTCGCACGTGTGATACTCAACCTGTTTGCCAGCGATGCACATACACAGTATCATGCATGCTTTGCGCTTTGAGGGAGTGGCTAACGGAAGGGGTGGAGGGGAGGGGATGTTTCCAGTGGCCACGAGCTCCCTTAGGAGGAGAGGTACATTGGTGAGGTAGGTGCGCTATGCTATCGCCTGCCGCGGGAAAAATCCCCGGTTCTGAGCCGTCGTCCCCGCCTACGGGCCAGAGCTCCCCCCCTGTTCTGTTCAGGGTCATGCTTGACCTTTCTTCTTTCATCTACTTGACCTCATGGAAGCATGGAAGCATGGAAGCATGGAAACAGCATGTGAGAATTGCATGTCAGCCAGATACATCAATTCATGCCAGGCCTCAGGATTGATTTGTTATCGAAGTAGTCGGAACAACTGGGCAAACAGTAGGGCCACAACACCAACCCATACTACCCCAGAGTCAAACGTCTAAGGATGTCAAAAGGGGACTGACATGTGTGCAATGCATGGGATATACATGTTTGCGACGTGTGAAAGATCAGCATGCAGGCGTTCAATAACTGATTGACGGCAGTAATTGCGGCGCATGCCACGTTCCTCTCCATACCTTCGGTCCGGTTTGGTGACACAAATATGTCTCCATCGTTGTCAACCACGCATGTGTTTCAACCAGATAGCCTTCGACAGCATAGTGACAAGTTCCCGCAAACTTCTGCCAATCAGTCATCATGACTCTGTCAAGGAACGTCTCGCCTGTCCGGCGGTGGCTCGGCTGTCATCCCAACTCCGACTAAGCTACGCCAAGAAGTGGTCGATCATGGAGCCTCGTGTCTCAGACGCGTTTTCAATGGCACTACATGGCCATGATGGCGATCAATGGCTCGTCTGACAGTGTCACGAGGCAACGCGAACAGATTGATCCGGACGGGGTGAAACGCAACACGCCGTCTATTGCTCTTGCACCAGCTTTTCTCGGTGGTTCCCCAAAGCCGGAGGGGGGCCCTTTTTCAACTCGCATAGCTGTGGTCCTAAGCCCTCGTGCAGATTCGCCATGATTCTGACCACCCGGAAACGCAAACACCCAAACTCCAACGCCCGAACGTAGGCTTGCTGCAGATCTTTTCCCCCTCCTGTCTTCGACTACTTCCTCTTCGAATTCGCTAGTAGAACAAAAGCGCGAGAGGCTTCTTCTCGTCGACGTAGCGATCCTTGAACTCGTTGCGCGTCAGCCATTGGGCCAGCGGCAGCATCGTCTCCTTCATGTCCATGACGCCCCTTTTCTTCTGGTCAATGTGCGACGCGTCGACTACAATACGATCCAGCTTGGCCAGAGACAGCGCGCCTGTGCGATAGAGTTAGATTTCCACCACCAGTGAAATGTGAAATGGTTGTGCAACGTACCATTGTCGACGAGGGCCATGAGCCTCGCCGGCGTGCCGACAGCGATACCGGTCCGCTGACTCTGGAGGAACTTAGTCTGCTCATCGACCTTCATGTGCTTCGCAAACTGATACGACGTTAGTGTCATGAAATCCTGCCAGCTTCCACGCGAGGACACCCACAAGCTTCGAGACGGTGCTCTCAGGGGTCTGAAACTTCCTCGTCGCCCTGTTCCCCCAGTTTGAACGTTAGTGATCATCCCTCATGTAGGTTTGAGGAGGTGATGGAACAGGTTACGCACCTCACGAGATCGGCCGCGCGTAGACCTGCGCCGGCAACGATGATGGTGTGCGGTGTGCCCTTGGCGGAAGGCGCAGAGCTCAGCCTCTCCGGCTTCTCAGCAAACTTTTCGAGAAACTCGGGCAGCTTCTCCGCAGTCCGGGGCTCATCCCACGACGTCGTGTCTCGGATAGCGTTGGCTTTTGACGTGTCAGCGACATTGCGTCTTCTCGGGTGCTCCCCGTCCCGTTCGTGGACACACTCACCAGAGACCGTCAAGTCAGACACCTCAATCGAGCTCAGATCCGATCCGAAGCGACTGATCTTCTGTGCCAGGTAATCCGCGAGAAGCTGGCTGTCCATGACGGAGAAGGACTTGTTGAGGCCGAGGTCCATGTCGAGAAGTGAGTCGTCGACCTGGAACTTCTTGTGCTTCTTGGCCACGGGGGGACCACCAGCATCTTTCTTGCTCTGGGCAGGAGCCTTGCGCTTTGTGCCGGCCATTCTTGAGGCGCTTATGGTTACTGAGATGCGAACGAGTGTAACGCGTCCAGTGTTGGTTGAGAATGTTCTCGTGGCTGAGTCCAACGTCTGAGAGGTCGCGAGTTGGTGATGGTCGTCCCCCGA
This sequence comes from Verticillium longisporum, assembly GCA_019188255.1. Lineage (NCBI taxonomy): Eukaryota > Fungi > Ascomycota > Sordariomycetes > Glomerellales > Plectosphaerellaceae > Verticillium > Verticillium longisporum. Next base: position 4,087,060 of record JAETXT010000003.1, on the reverse strand, counting down.
GATCGAAGGACACACACACACACACAAGTTTATTACGCCTGGTGGCCTAGAGCCAATAAGGCACTATTCGCTATTGTACATGGTCGCTTCTGTAGTCTGTCCGAAACTCCCAAGCCCATAAGGGGTCGTCTTTCCGCTCTTGCTTTCTCGTCTTCTGTCTTTCCGCCGGTTTCTCATGGGGTTTAGATTGTATTGGCAAGCTGCTTGAAGGCTATTCTTCAAGTGTTCAGAGTCCTATCTACGGCGACTGAAGCGGCGCCTGCTGTTATTGACACGAGGTGTGGGTGTTAGGTTCGATTAGTAGGGAAGGGGGTTTGCCGTGATAGGTCTCATCAAGGATCACACATTCTCTAGCCGGCCCGTGGCCTTCGCAAAGCGTATCGTAGCTCGGACTGCTTTCATGTTTGGCTTCCAGTCATCACCATCTGATGTTGTCTTTCCTCCCAGGTGGAAAGAAACGTTGTCTCTTTGTGCGCCAGGGCACATGAGTGTCTCGGCGCGTTGTGTTGCCCACCGTGTGCATCGAAGGAGGAAGTGCTCTACCGTCTCTCTCGCGTGTCCGCATGCGCATTGGGCTGACGCTACTGCCTTGATTCGGAAAAGTGACGCGTTGAGCCTCGCCATGCCTGTCCTGAGCTGGGCCAGCATGCTCGCTTCTATCCAGGAAAGGTTGTTGTATAGTTCTCGAGTGTGCTTGCCAGGAAGAGCTATATCTATTTCCTTCGAGAGTTTTCCAACCTTGTCCGGTAGTCGTCTCTCTACACGTAGTTTGCGTCTTGCAGCATTGAGGGTGGTGGACCGCATCTTCGGGAACTGCTTTTCTGGTGAGGCGCCCTCTCGGCTGGCCTTGCGTGCTTCTCCTTTCGCTCTCTTCAGGAGGTCGTCCTCGAGATGACTAGGCAGCCAAACGGCTGCGATGGTGTTTCCGGTCTCTCGAAGTCGAGTGACCGCTTCGTAGATGCAGCGAACGTACTCTTGTCCAGATTGTTGACGGGGTTTCGAAGTGTCAGCACCGCGGCTTTGTTACTTGTCAGTAACGTTACCCTCTGGCCCCTTAGCTGTGGCAGAAACCGCAGCGCGTACGCCGCCGCCACGAGTTCTCCGGAAAACGGGTTCTGATCGGTCCTCATGCCGTGGGTGAAAGAAAAGGTCTCGGGCACCGTTCCTGGTCCCTCGATGACTCCGCCGACCCCGACCAGCTCGTTTCGTGCCGAGCTGCTGACGGCGATGCGCACCATCGCGTCCTGGTCGACACGCGTCGATGTTGAGTCGTCATTCCATTCGGCAATGGTCTGCATTCTTTCCATCCACGGCGGAAGTGTGAATGGGTTGATGGTTTCCAGGTTCTCCATTGGAATCTCGTTGAGCGCAGTTGCCAGTTGGAAAAATGGTGAGCGGTGGAAACGCCTGAACTTCCGCATGCGAGCAGTCAGTTTTCGAAGCGGGTTGGTCTCGGGCAGTGCGTGGAGATCCGTCCAAAGCTTGATAGCCCTTCTCGTGAATCGCTCTGGTGCACTGGCGATGTGAGCCTCCGCTTCTGCTACGCTCGTGGCTATCGTGATGAACGCTCCAATGATTGCCTGCGCTCCGACCTTTTGGACGCGATTGATTGCTGCCGCCGTCCGATCTTTGCATCGGTGCCTCCAGACGTTAGAGGCATAATCCACCACCGGAGCCACGGTGGCCGTGAATAGCTGCCGTGCTGTCGCCGGGGTCAATCCTCTCAGTCGTTTCAGCTCCATAGCAGCCTCCAATCCCTTGGTCGCCACTCTTGCAATGTGTTCCCTATACCTGAGTCCAATGTCCATGATCACGCCGAGGATCTTGACATGCTGTTTGGGTTCGACTGTTTGCCCTTTGATAGTGAAGGGTTCCGAATCGGACCTTTTGGCCCATCGGGTGAAGTGGATGACCGCAGTCTTGTCCGCTTCGAAAGTTGCACCGCTTCTCCGCTCCCAGTCCAATGCCTTTTCGATGATTGCCTCAATTCCTTTACGGTTGTCTTGCGTGGTTGGGCCAGCGACCCAGGCTGTAAAGTCGTCGACGAAGGCTATAGCTCCCCCATAGCAGTTGATCTTCTGTTGTACAAGGTCTGCGTTGAAGAACAGAAACAAGATGGGTGACAGTGGTGATCCTTGCGGTAGTCCGGCCTGCGGCAGGGTCCGGACCTCTGATGCTTGGCCGTTGACCTGAATTGTCGCCGTCCGATCTGAGCAGAATGCCTCTACCCAACGGAGCAACTCTCCTGGGAGGCCCCTCGCTCTCATTCTCTGAATAAGTCTCTCTTTACACACTCCATTGTACGCTCCCTTCACATCGAAGCTCACGAGGCTGACCACCCAACGATTTCTCCATGCTGCGTAGATTTGTTCTTGCAGCAGCACTAACGCTTGTTCTGCTGACCTCTGTTTGCGGGCCCCGAAGTGGTTCGTAGGCAACAACCCGTGCGTTTCGACTGCATGGGATATCCTCTCCGCAACAACCGACTCGAGAACCTTGCCGAGCGTGGCGAGGAGCGAGATGGGCCTCCAAGCCTTGGCGATGGTGTAGTCTGCTTTGCCGGGCTTTTTGAGCGGGATGATCTTGGCGTGCCTCCATTGGTCGGGGAGTACTCCTTCCTCTAGTGATGCGCGGAAAATCGCCAGGACCCTGTGCTTGACGGCTGGCCAAATCTGTTTCCAGACCATCGCTGGCAACCCGTCCTCACCAGGTGCTTTCCACGATTTCGTCGCGAAAAGACGGCGTTCGACTTCTTCCATCGTGATGTTGGGCATGTTAACAGCTGATTCGCGTTGAGGTCTCTCCCCTTCCTCTTCGATATGCTCCGGTAGGGACGGGAAGAAAGTGGTAAGCAGTTCAACCGCTTGCTCTTTGCTGTTGGTCGTCCGTGTGCCATCAGCCTTCACAAGTTGTGGCACCTTGCCGAACGCCGCATCGTCGCCAGACTTCAGATACTTGGCGGCCTTCCAGATGTTGTCGTTGTTGGCCAGGAAGTCATTCCAATGGGTTTTCTTCTGTTGTCGAATGGCATCATGGTATTGTTTCGCTGCTCCCTTGGCCGTGTTCTCCAGTGCTTCATCGTTCCGTCCTGCCCGTCTTGCTGCCCTCGCCCGGTTTCTCCAATGTGTGTGGATGTGGCGGAGCTGCGTAAGATCCGCCGTCCACCACCGCTTCGCGTATGGCGATGGTTTGGCTTTCGGTGTCAAGGCCTGTACTGCTCCCAGCACCACTGACATGAGTCTGTCCGTCTTCTCTTGGACCGTGCCTTCCATCGGGACTGTCTCGAGTGCCGTGGAGATTCGGGTGTTGATTTCCTTCCATGGCGCGTTTTTGAATAGAGGTCGGTCTTGGGCTTTCGGGGTCGGAACTGATACGTCAAGGATCGTTTCGATGGTGCGGTGGTCCGACCCGTGCTCTGTCCCGTGCGTCGTACACTTGATCATGGACGCAGCTAGGTCCTCTGACACCAGCACAAGGTCGATTGTCGATTCGTGGTCTCCGCCTTGCCATGTCTTCGTGGCCCGTGGGAGCATGCTGCAGAGGGAGAGCTCGTTCATTAGGTCGATGATGTTATCGGCTTCACCCTGTCGTACCGGAGACACGTCGTCTCCTCCCCATAGTTGATCGTGGCGGTTGAAGTCGCCCGCAATGACCACGTCCACCACCTCTCCTGCGGCTCTCCTAGCATCCGCGACCGCACTACGTATGGTGTTACACGCTTCCTGTAATGCCTGGGTGTCCATCCCCTGCACGTACACGGACACCACCAGTACCAGTCTCTCTGGGAGCCTCAACAGTGCTGCTGTCATGTCCGGAGACTCTATCAACACCTGTTCCGCCCCCAAATCCTTCCTTATCCAAAGCATGCTTCGGATCGCCCATCGTCCTTCCCCAGTCGTTGGTGGGACCATCTTTGTCCATCCGTGATGTCCCATCGGAGTCGTCAATAACCGTCCCTTGATCATCCGTGCTTGTGGTTCCTGAATGACCAGCACCGCTGCGTCCTGAATGTCCTCGTCGTTCATGAGGCTCTCGTGAACCTCGCCGCGTTTTCGCACATTGAGTTGGATTATCCGGAGCGTGCTACTCATTCAAAGAAGGGTAGAGCTTCTTGCAGTTTCTGCTGAACGACGCATGAGGACCTCCGCAGGGAACACACTTGAGGGTAGTCTCAGTGCAAACACTGTGGTGGTGACCCTCCTTGGCGCATTGCCCGCACATCTGGGGCAGGTCGCACTGGTGAGCTTTGTGGCCGCGGCCAACCTGCTGACAGTTGTAGCACTGGTCGAGGCGAGGACGAGATTCGAAGACCTTGGTCCTCCCGGATTGTCCTCCCGCATAAGCGTAACCCTCCGCGAGTAGCCTTTCCGCGTCCGCCTTCTTCGTGAGGTAGATAACCATTGAGCCGTACGCCTTCGGAACATCCCTGTTGCTAAGCCAGCCTACCTTCGCAACTTGAACGTCATTTTCTTTGCCAATCTCCTCGGCGGCTCCACTACGAATGGCATTCGCCTCATCCACGACCACCGTGCGGGACACGTAGTCGACTTTGACGGGGTAGAGTTCGTCTCTCAGCATCCGGGCTCCCCGCGGCAGCTTGGCTCCCACGAGCCGTTTCACCATGGTGTGCTCCTCCTCGTTTCTGCAGGCAATTCTGATTCGAGGCTTCTTCGGGTCTTTGGTCACAGCCAGGCAACGCCAATCGGATTGGCTCTGGTCCACCCTGACCTCGCCTTCCGTGAGGGTACGAACAGCGCCCGGTGTCAGTTGTTCGTCTTGTTCGTCCTCGATCCTTGACGTGTCGATCGTGCAGAAGACCACGTCTGTTGGACCCGGTGGTGCCGTGGGGCCCGGGCCCGCGTTGTCGAGTCGGCTGGTCGGTGGCATTCGGGCAATGTCTGCGTAGGATGGCTCGGACCTCTGCTGCCCTGTAACCATCGTTGCAATCGCTTCGGCGCTTCCGCGTATGCTCTGGGCTTGTTCTGTCATTTGTTCCGTGACCATGTGTAGTTTGTCTTTAGTCGTAAGAAGGTCCCTCTTAAGTTCTCGGTTTTCGTCTTGAAGATCTTCAATCAGTTCCGCCAGTGACTGGAGCTTAACTAAGACTGCTTTGAGGAGCTTCGTTTGCTGCTTCATCGGTTCCTGTTTTGCGAGTCGCGACGTGTCGTCGTCTACCTGTCGCTCTTTCTCCACGGACGGTCGTCCTCCCAACGCCGCTCTGGCATTGCGCCTGTTGGGCTTCCTAGTCGTGATTTCCGCATCGTCGGTTGTATCGTCGATTGTCTGATTTTCGATGGCTTTGCTGCTCGGTTTGCGCGGTCGAAGTCGTCGCTGCTCAACACCATTCCTCCCTTCCTCGTCAGACGCGACGTTGATCGTGTCGTTTTCGGTCGCCATGGCTGCAGGTGGGGCGCCACGTGGAGTGGGATCCACCAGTTCGCGTGTCGCGCCGTCCCGCGTCAAGACCAACCCACCTTCGATCGGTTTGATGCCGTACTTCAACGAAACAAATAAGAAGTGGCGATACAGAGGGTGCTCGAATCAGTCCGTTACGGTACGTACAGTTCTGCTAAGGAACAGCTCTCGATCGAAGGACAGTTGAGATGCAAATTCGGTTTTTTGGCCAGGCCGTCGCGACGCGCTCGCACTGTCCGGGTCGCTGCTGGGGTGATACAGTGGCGGACTCGCACCCCAAGTGTCGGCTGGCTGCAGGGTCCATTCGGCCACTCCACACAGTGCTTCGGGTCACCTCGCACCTCAAGATTCCCATGAGCCAAAGAGACTTCAGATCAAAAAGTTTCACATGGAGAGACCGCGCCATGCATTCTTGCGTCGTTGACTGACCCGCGGACGAGTGAGCACACTCAATCGACCTGGACGGAAACGACTAAAATTCTCAAGCCCCAACGCAGCAGCTGTCATAACAGAGACCGCAAGTCGACCAGCCCCACACTAATCCATGTGTTCCTAGAGACTGTTAAGGCTGGCACAGTTCTTGTGCTGCTCTTCGAGATTCTCATCCAAGTCGCCCTCAGAAACGGTAACACTCTATCCATCACCTGGTGGTGGTTTCGCTGCTCGAGGTCGCAAGACGCTTGATGATACTGGCTGCGATGACCATGAGAACCCCGAAGATGGGTTTTACCGAGCCCCATCTGAACTGGACTCGGGCTGGAGCCTCGCTGCTTTTAGACCGAGCCGAGACTGAACAGGCCTGACCCGGCCTTGAAGCTTACCTTTCAGCCACATAAGATACATTATGTATAAAAGATCGTTATAAGCTTCTAAGGCCTTAAGTATACCATGTTAAGGCATTGTTATCGTGAAAACGGAAACGGAAATCGTACGATCTGAATGGAGAGGTCCACTCCAAGTGAGCTGCCTTAATTAGGACTAGCATTTTCATCACTTTGGATTAAGCTTGGGCTTAGCCACACTTTGCTGGGAAATAGCGGGGTTTCGTACGCCGTCGTACAGTGGGGGGCCGAAAGGATTTGCCCCCTGTGAGGTTGCTTCTACCCCGAAAACCTGCCGTACCTACCTAGGTACCTACCTAAGGTACACTAAGATACCTACCTAATCAAGCGGAGCTGCTGGAAGAGGAAATCTGGCGGTGCACAGGACTTCGAAGGGGTCAAGCACTTTTGGCCACCCACTGTAACCCCCGACCTCTCTCCACGATCTCCGCCTTTCCGTGTCAAACGACAAGCCTCCCTTCTGCGTGATGCAATGTACTTACTTGCTCGGCGCAGTCTCTCGGCTTTCTCAACGATCTGGACATTCTCTACTGGGTTTTTCAGAAATGTGTTTCGACTCTTACTAGCCCTCACCACTGGTTTTCGACCATCGGCGACATCCATTTCGCTTGAACATGCATGGCCCTTGACTGAGCAGCAGATCTATCGTCGCAGCCATACCTTCTTCGGCTCAGTCAACGAAGACGCTATCCGGGCACTAGGGACTCAGCACCACATTGAAAGTCTGCAATGTGAAATCAAAGCTCGGTACCGGGGTAGTTTTAATGGCTGCTTCGTCCTCGAGTTTACCGACGGCTCTACGCGCGTCGTGCGAATTCCTCTTGAGCCAGCAGTACAGGATACATGGGATAAAGTACGAAGCGAAGTCTGTACAATGCAGTCAGTGTCTTCCAGTCTGAGCCTCCCACCTCAGCCTTACTCTAACCCTCTCTTCGCAGATATGTCCGACGAAATACAAATATACCTGTTCCCCGAGTATACGCCTACGGGAGGAGCCAACTCTGCCGAAATACATCAGAGCTTCAAGTCTTTATAATCATGGAACAAATAGAAGGCCAGCCATTAACCAGAAAAGCACTCGAGACTAGTCTACAACCTCGTCGTCAGCTATTTCTTCAGCAACTAGTTGACGTCTTTGCAGAACTTCGAAAGCTCCCTTTCACACGAGGAGGCTCGCTTATGCCCAGCAATAGCGGGGATATCGAACTCGAAAATCCACCAGACATTGTTGGTGCTTTCTCAATCCGCAAAAACGAACTCCAGGCGGCCGGATACAAAGTCTCACGCATTGTGACTACTAGTGCGAAAGAATTCTTCGATGAGCAACTTCGCATCCTTCGACATATATGGATAATGCCTTATAAAGATTTAGATCGTGAGCAAGCTGAGCGAGAGGAATTTGCCCGGCAATTTATTTGTCAGCCAGAGGTACAGGACAGAATTGACGCCAACTCGGCCGCCCGGTCATTCTTTTTAGCGCACCCCGACCTTCGCCCTGGTAACATCCTCGTTGACGAGGAGCTTAATATACGCGGTATCATCGATTGGGAGTATACGGCAAGTATCCCGCAGTGTGCCTCCGCCCCCCCGACATGGATCACAGGCAACGACTCAGGCCTAGCAGACTTAGCGTCCGAGTTCACATATATTCTTTCTTCTATGAAAGAGAAATCGAGGTACCACTCTCAGCTTGCGGCCGAGTGGGTCTCTAGAGACCCCCTTACTTGGTCATTATCCCATATACTTACAGATCCTGCGGAGCTTGACTTTGTCTTCTGGGAAATAATTATGCCAAATATAACTGGATTATGTGACATCCCTGTCCCTGACGGTGGACAGCTACAAGAAGACGTGGATCGGCGCTTAGCAGAGTCGCAGCGCTTTGCTCAGTATCTCGACGAGAACAATCTTCATGTGGAAGGACGCGAGGAAGAGATACAGCGCTTGCTGCAGCAGTCTCGGGCTACAATTGCTAATTTAAGAAAGGGGACAGTCCCTCACCCATAATGACGACAAATCATGTTCCTCGTGTGCATCCCACTTGCTCTCGTTAGGAATTTGATAAATTTGGCCCCCTCAAGAAAGCACATGTTCCGACGACAAAGTACTAGGAAGTCGCGAGCAAGATACCTAGCCTCGGCCAGCTGCTAGTGCCCACGTTGTTGCTCCTGCATATCGTTGATCTTCAGCCATAGCGCTCGTGAGCTCTCTCTGAGTCGGGATGCCTCTTCCTCTATCTCCGTGATCTGGGCATCGACGTCCTGGGCCGCTACTTTCCCTCTTTTCTTCCGCGAGCTCGAACCTTGTTGGGACAATGACTTCAACGTTGCGATATCACCAGTCAACTTGGAAATGATACTGTCCTTGTCGGTGGCTTCTCGTATCATTGCATCCAATTCAGCCATGAACTTCGCTCGAGCCTCATCATCCATGACTGAGCAAGACTGGAGCTACATATGTGAGCTACTAATGATAAAGTATACTCATTTGGGGACAGATATTCACCAACCTGAGAGATACAAAGCGAAGGATGTATTAGTGAGAGTCGGAGGAAAGTGTGAACTTTGCTCCTCAAGGTCCGCACGCTCTAACAGAGGCCCTCGTTACGATGATCCCCAGACCCCGCAGTCTGCTCAGTGCACGTTCTCATTCGGTGCGCGACATGTACGGCAGCCCAACTTAGGTACTCTGCATTGTGAATCTCACTGCAGGTAGAATACGGGCGACCGTTTATATGCCTTATCGCTTAAGTACGGTTTCGACGGTGTAAGGAGTGACCCATCCGGATACCTCGTAACCGCATGGGGTCAATTCTGGATGATCTATTAGCCATCTTCTCGCCCAATATTTTCGATGGTAGTCTGAAAAGGGGCCTGGAGTGTGCAGAGAGCTTCCTAATTCGAGATCGATTAGACAAAGGAGGGATAGATCACGATTAATGACCCGATGGTTATTACATCAGATGCTATGGGCAAGCGAGTCTGATCTGCGATAAAGATAAATACGATCTGAAGTGCAACCGCCGACAACCTTCCGATATTGGAAGCAGGGTTTTCAATGTGATCACGCAAACGCTCCAGTCCAAACTGCAAAACACTTAAGGACGGAACATGGCCCGGCGATCATTTGAATGTCAGGACTGCTATTCCAAACAGGCGACGAGCTCCTGAACCACGTGCAGTTATATTAGGTGACAGAGCCCTTGAGACAACTCATGCTTTTGACAACCAGAAGATGAAAATATAGCGAATCATGGCATCGTCGGGTCGGGTCGAGGCCGATGTGGAAATGTGAAGGACCTCGGACACAGAGAAAGTAGATATCGTACACGAAGAAGCCGGAGCCCATAGTAGGCTTGACTTTGAGTTCTCTCCCCAGCCCGATTCTCGCGCGATGAAGCGTCGGCTGTGTACGCGCATCAAGCTTTCGGCATTAATCGGCTGCCTCTTCTCTAGAAGTTCAGACTCACGCATCAGGTCTTTGCGGCGGTTGGTGGCGGCAGTAAGTCCCTCAGGTCGACGATGCCGGCGATGTATTTCCCAGACTTTGTTTCACCAGGTTGCTGAGCACGACCTCGTTGCGATGCGGGACAGCATTGCCCTGCAGTTCGGGCTGCGGCACACCATGATATGTCATATGCTCGGTCGCATCCCTACCCATCAAAGTGGTAAAACTGGTCGTCGCACATTTCTTTCCCTGTCGACAGCAGTGAAAGCTGTAAAGCAGCCAACTGGCCGTGCTGGAAAGGTTTTTCTCTCAAGTCTTAGCGATGAGCCATGCACCTGCTCTCACCTGTTTGAGCTTGATCAACCAATAAACCTTGACGAAGTCGTGAAGACCCAGTGTCGCGATACAGAACGGGGATACGGGGATCTCTGAACGTCTCGGGGGACAAGGATACAGTCGCCTGATTGTTTCACACAAGTTACTGCCTTAGGCTACAAGGCTTTCTTCGTAGGTGTCGAACCGTAGGACTCCCCATACAGTGTCGAATTCGCCATCAAGTATTTTACCATGGAGCCGGAAATCCACGATGCTGCTGCGAATACGAGTGAGCCAGCGCAGGACGAAGTCAGCCATCCTAAAAGGTACTGTTTCACGGTTCGAGTCGATCGAATTCCAGGCGAACCTCTCGCGCGATCGGTAACACTAGCGAACGACTTTATGACACGAAACTTTGACCGAAAATATTCATGGGACGACGATTACTTATATACACCAGTAGGAATTGAGGGCTCAGGAAAGAGATGGATTCTACTCGATGTCAACAAAAAGGGATTCCCAAAGCCTCTATCTCATGATATTGACTTGGAAGTCTTTCAGGTTGACATTGCTCAGAGTGTCTTGTGAGTATCGAACCCTGTGCGAGGGAGAGTGTCACTAACCTTGGCTACAACAGCGAATACACACGTACATCTTATAGGGATATCAAGCGCTACAATTCGATGTTTCCTTGGGGCGGCCGAGATGCTCTTGAATTGAACGAACAGAATGGTGCGAAAGCACACCATGCAGAGCCCTCTTGATTTTATAGGTAACAAAGCTTATGACTTCTTTCGGATAAGTGGCCCTTTGTTCTGGCTAAGTCGGTGTAAAGCATCAAGGATGCGTGCGTGTGCAGTCTCCTACTATTGCCCGGCTTCTTCGATTTCGTAGTCCGATTCTTGCGACTCATCAAGTTCCGTGGTGGGGTGGGACGCCTCCTGCTGGGTTCCTGTATAGCTGCGTCTTCTCCCGTTTGTAGACCAGCATCCTCGTCCACAGCATTGATCCCGATGAGGCATCGTGACGTCCAATTCTCCACTCGGGTCGATTCGTCGGGTCACTCGAGGGCCGCCTCACGGCTGATGTCGAGGACGAATCAGTTCTCCAGGGCGCACAAGAAGATGTCTGTCTGCCTTGAAAATATCGCGGCATCATTTATTCTATGATATCACGACGTCGGCGAGTCGCCCTCCAATCTTGCAATCCGGAAACTGGGTTGCTGTGATGCGATGCGAACGCGTGGTGGCGCCACTTTTCTGTCCCTAGATATCTTTTAAGCCAACAGTGGTTTGTTTTTCATACAATGAAATGAGCATGGCTTTGATCTTGGTTCAAGTGATGTATACTGGACTGAGTTCGTGAGGAAGTGAAGGGCTCGGTGACCAGTGCAGGCGTGCCAACGCCGGAGCAGGAGAAGAGCAGGAGGCGCCCAAGGAGCACACAAGTCCGACGTGGGCGACGCCCGCCGTCAGAGGACGCAGTCCGGGTAAACACCGTAAGCATGAGCAGACGAGGCCAGGCGAGAAGTCAGGTCACCTCCACCTCACCACGCTCATACGCCGACTTCTCGAAATAGATGTAATGTACGGGCTTGCCGGCGGTTTCCAAGTAATCGACCCACGAACATTATTCGAGATCGTGCCAGGCGCTAAAGAACGACCGCGGACGATCCTCCGTCCCCCGTACGGCCTTACGGCAACGATTGACGGACGAGATATAAGAAGGGTCCCATGGGCGCTCGAACGACATGTCATTCTCGAGAACACCGAACACCGGGTATACTCGCTATAGCATCGACCGCCAAGCATTAGCCGCTATATAGTGCTCCGGCAACGTCGCCACGACAAGAATATCTCACTCTGCGTATAAGTTATCCGAGCCTACCTACGTCGACATGGAAGTAGATACACGCGACAACGCGGTGCGTACTAGGAAGTCATTCCTCGGGGTCCTTTACCTCGAAACCCTTTAGCGCTATCGGTATCGCTAGATAATATACGTACGCTGTCGTATACCGGGACGACCCCAAGGTCTCACTAGGCTGGTCTCCTCCGTCTACTTCCGAGCGCTGTAAGACCCTCTTATCATTGACTATTCGAAAGCTTGAAGGATGAGCCACTAGGAAAAAGAGGCTAGGACGCTGAAGTATGAGAATTCATACATTATCCTGCCTTTTCACCTCATAGAGAACCGAAAACCATGCTAGTCCATGCCCAAATCGACTTGGGTTCCTCGGTGCTCCCAGCTAGCTGTACGTTCATTTGGGGGGCGATGTTCCACGTTCCTAAAAATGGGGCACCTCTGTCCCAAAAGGGCACTTATGCATTCTTAGTGCAAAGCCCAAAATCTTTTTTTCCCCAATCGACGGACCGCCAGCGCTTTGCCAATCGTGCGATAACGGGATCTATCACAAACCCAGACCGTACTATTGGACTCCTTAGCACGCTTTTTTTTCTCTCCGCACCACCTCTGGCAGGAACGCACGACTTGAAGTCAGATCCAAGATATACAATGGCCGAGAAGCGCAAGCGCGACGGGCACGGCGAGGGCGGCAAGGCCAAGCGCAGCAAGTCCATCAAGAAGGCCACCGCCGAAGACTTCATCGACGTCCCCGCCGACTTTGACGAAGTCGACATACCCGTCAAGAAGGATAAGAAGGAAAAGAAGGACAAGAAAGAGAAGAAGGAGAAAAAGGAGAAGAAGGAAAAGAAGGAAAAGAAGGACAAGGCCGCTGAAGACGACGAGAACCCCGCCTCAGAACCCCTCGCGACAGCCGACGCCGACGAGACACAGACCGCCAGCAAAAAGTCCAAGAAGAGCAAGAAGGCCGCCGAACCCACCATGCCCGACGCGACAGAGACACCAGCCCCCGCCGGGGCCGCTGCCGAGCCGCAGACCAACGGCAAGAAGAGCAAGAGCAAGAAGAAGAACGACGACAAGACCAACGGCACCGATGAGGCCGGCGGCGCGCTGCCCGACCAGAGCAAAGGCAAGGCCGGCCGCCACATCGTCTTTGTCGGCAACCTCCCCTACACGGCCACGGACAAGACAATCTACCAGCACTTTGCCCACCTCAAGCCCTCGTCCGTCCGCTGCCTCACCAAGGACCGCATCGAGAATACGTGCCGCGGCTTCGCCTTTGTCGAGTTCTCCAACAGCACGCATATGCGCACCTGCCTGGACAAGATGCACCACACGCTGTTTGACGACGGCCTGTCGCCCGCGAGGAAGATCAACGTGCAGTTGACGTACGTTCTCCTTCCTTCCTCCCCACCCAATCCCAAATCCTCTTCCCCCCTTTTTGAGAGCCTCAAGCTGATCGTGCCCTCTCTAGCGCTGGTGGTGGTGGTGCGAAATCCGACAATCGCAAGGAGAAGATCAAGGCGCGCAACGTCCAGCTGGACGAGAACCGCGTAAAGCGCATCCACAAGGAGAACGAGGCAAAGAAGGGCAATGCGGCTACGGGATCGACTGCGGAAGAGAGCGGCATCCACCCCAGTCGCCTGGCCATGCTTTCTTGACCTTCCTTCGCGCTGAGATTTAGGGGGAAAGACTTGACGACTCGCACATTGGCATTTTCTAAGCCGGGTTGGCGTTATGGGTGGAATACACTTGCTGTGTTTGTTTCAAGATGATACGTTGGGAGTGCTCCTCAGAATACCTTCAATGAAGATGTCACCGTATGTGCAGAAGACGATGTGTGAATATTCTCAATAGCAGTTGAGAAAGAAAAAAAAAGATATACCTAGTGACCCCCGCCCTCCCTCCTGCCATTTATATGTTCTTTGTGCGAATCAAAGACACAGACGCATGCTATCTACAGAAAACAAACGTGACTTGGGATATCCTTCGTGTCATGCCCGGCCTGCCGTCCGTTGGCTCGTTGCGCCATTCCCTGGCCTCTTCAGCCTTCTTTGACTCTCAGTATCGCGAGAGGTTGTCTCCGACCTCCCACTACCATGCCAATACGAACAAAAGAGGGGCTTCGCTTCGTATCAGTGCTGAATCCCCTCCGACACGCCATCACTGTGTCATCTGTCTTTCGTGCTGTGCCCGGTGCCAGCCAGATCGTCCCCTTTGGTTATGAATTATACATGATAGGCTTGCGTAACCCTTGCTCGGTGCGGACCAGGATGATGCGGAACGTCACTATACGCAGGCGAACAGCAAGCCCTCACGGTGCGTCCACGTTCAGACGCCGTCGACAATGTGGCCCATTTACAGAATCGAACAAGACTTGCTCTTCTTCTTGTTCTGCATCTGGGGGCGGGGATTCAAGACGGCACTGCGATCCGAGTTAGCAAGTTGTCGCAATGCCAGAGTCGTGGCGCGTTGAAATACCGGATAGCCTCGTCAAAGACGCTCTTGAGGTTCCTCTGCGTGAGCGCGGAGCACTCGAGGTACTTGTGCGCCCTGATTTCCTTAGCACACACCAGGGCCTGGTCGTAGGAGACCGGCTCCATGCGCTTCTGGCGCAGCGACTCGAGGGTGCCGGGATCCTCCCGAAGATCGAGCTTAGTGCCGACGAGGATAATGGGAATGTTTGGTGCGTGGTGGTCAATCTCGGGGTACCACTGCATGCGCAGTCAGCACACAAAATTCGCAACTTTGTCTACGGGGATCGTGTAACCCTACCTTAGCCTTCACGTTGTCGAATGACGGCGGGCTGACAATGGAGAAGCAGATGAGGAAGACGTCAGTCTGAGGGTAGGAGAGAGGTCGCAGCCTGTCATAATCCTCTTGACCGGCAGTATCCCACAGTCCCAAGCTGATTGGCTTGCCGTCCACCATAACACTCGCAGAGTAGTTGTCAAAGCTGCCATCTCAATGTCAGCAAACGCGTCCAACAGAAGGCTGCCGGCGGCACACGGAGACTGACACTGTGGGAATATATTCGCCAGGGAAAGCATTCGTTGTGTAGGAGATGAGCAAGCATGTCTATTCTCGCAAGTCAGATGATTGGCGCACCACAATAAACACGTCGGGTTGGCTTACCTTTCCGACAGCACCGTCGCCGGTCACGACGCACTACAAAGACATTCAACGTCAGCTGGTGAATCAACCACACCAGGAGGGCGTGACACGACGCAAGGCCAAGACCAACCTTCAAAGACTGAACACCTGGTTGAGCCATGTTGTTAATCTATTGGTTGGTAGATGTAGAATAGCGGCTGTTGAGGGGGGTTGGATAGGATCGTGATGGCTGAGAGCGGTCGCAATGCCAGGCAAATTTCGAAATCGCTATCGTGAGGGGGCTGGGCAATGGTGGGACCAAGGGTGACGAAAGCAGCACTCGGTAACGGTATGGATCGGGTAGAGTGGGTGATGGTCGAGGGAGGTTGGCAACTATGTCGAAGGGTTCGGGGTAGCTTTGATCGATGGCTGCATGAAGGTTAGAGAGTCGGAGGTGTTTGGGGTCGCGGAAGAAGATGATGCCGCGGGCAGAAGCAGCAGCAGAGGCGGAACAGAAGTAGAGACGGGGAAGCACGGTGGAGTGTACGGTAGGACAGGGCTGGTTGACAGGGACGTATTATCAGGAAACTCCCGCCCGACTGCCTGGGCGAAGTGGGGATGGCGGTCTGTTTAGAGACCACTGCTGCGACGGGGGGCGGACGCTGGGCCAGGCGATGATGGGCAAGGACCTGGACCAGGTGGTGTGCTGGGGGTGGGTGGCCTGTGAGCGAGAGCCTGGAACCTGGGAGAGTGCTGGGGGGGTGAAGACGTGTTGGAAAGGGAAGGGATGCCGAACAAGTTTGCCCACTGCAGTGGCCAAGGCCAGAGTGCAAAGCTCCGACTAGAGCAAAGCGCTGTTTTGGTTTCGGGTGGCTAGGTAGACAGGTGTACCGATATCGATATCGATCACAGGTGAAAGGGGGGCGGTAGGTTGAGGGGAGGGAAAGCGACCCCTGACCTACGAGTCGCCAATTATGAACGCCGCGTGTTGGGTAAGAGAAACGATGACATGAATTGGGACGACCAAAGACAGGAACAAGGAGAATGGGAC
Organism: Verticillium longisporum; assembly: GCA_019188255.1. Lineage (NCBI taxonomy): Eukaryota > Fungi > Ascomycota > Sordariomycetes > Glomerellales > Plectosphaerellaceae > Verticillium > Verticillium longisporum. Next base: position 4,071,034 of record JAETXT010000003.1, on the reverse strand, counting down.
AACCGGTCGATAGGTGTCCAGAGAAGGCTGGGGGATGTTCGAGGGGTGTGATAGGGGAAGAGTCAACTCACGATATCTACGCACGCGATTGTCGCGTCGCGATTTGCGATTGGTGTCCTATCAGCGAATGCGGTGCCACGAGGAGAATTGTCTCGTGATGGTCGGTTGAAAGACGACAGTTGTGAAGTTCCAGGATTGGTGATGGAACAGCGACGGTGGGCGACGGTACTTTCAGGAGATGAGGGAAACTGGACTGAGGCGACAAAAGAGTCGGATACAGATTAAAAAAAGGGCCCTGCCACAGCAACAGCGGTAACGAGATGGGGTTTGTGGCCTGCTAGTGGTGTGGTGTGATAGTGGTGTGGCACGGCGGGCGAGACGAGTGGGTGGGATCCCAGCCTCCGGCCTTGGTTCTTGGGTCCAGGTTGGACGTGGTTTCAAGATGCAAGGCGCCCTCATCTTCATGGCCTTGTAGCATAGCGCCCCCTCAGACCCAATCACTGCTTCTTTACAGGAGGGTCGCGCTAGCAGACCACCAGGAGTCAGGGACGATAGTGGGGGATTCAGGTGAACAAAGGGGGTCTAGCACCGACACTAGCAATAACAGCATGTACACTGCATCCTGCTGGCGACCTGTTAAAGGGGGCCAAAGTGGTGGCCCGAGCTCAGTGGATCGTGCACTCGGGCCTCCCCGGCTCCCCTCTTCTTCATTGCTCCTGGCTCTGGCTTTTGGTTTGTACCTAGGTAGGTAGGTAGGCACCTCCTTACCTAGGTAAGGTAGGTAAGCAAGGCAGGGACAGACTCGAGGGCCTCTTGCCTTGTGTTCCTCATGTCTCTCCCCCACCTGCTGCACACTCCCTTGCCACGAGTCACACCCTGCTCTACCTTACTATTAGTCGGCGGCCCTTACGACCTCGCCTTGTGCATCTTCGCCTGTCAATAGAAAGCTCCGGCCGCCGAGGTCTCGGGCTCAAGCGCCACTTGACGCACGTCTTGTATCACAGCTAGCCTCTGGTCTCCTTGGCTCCATGGGACTTCGTCATGGAATGCTTGAGGAATGTTTCGGCCGAACCATTGCTCTAACCCTTCCACAGAGGCCCGCCCCCTCCTCTAGCTCGGTCCTTGATTCGTCTCTCGTCGCACAGATACCCAGTCTATCACGGCGGGTATCGACCGTCTTCACATGGTCGCCGCATGTCAGCAGCAGTCGATCAATGAACAAGCCCACACGATTGGGGGAGAGGGTGCTTAAACGCTTGAAATGACGACTCCTATCCCGTCTCCGCACTACCAAGCGCTCCATCATCCAACATGTGCGGGAACAGGATGTCAGCAGTCGAGTCCACGCAGCCCACTCGTGGGCCATATTTCTTTTGGAAAGCCGCCGCTGACTACGGGTCATTTGATGTGACAGAACCATGGGCTTTGGCCTTATGCCCTGCCGCGACCGGGAACGAGCTAGCGAGCTGAATCGAAACATTCTCTTCACTCCAGGAACCCCTTGCCAAGGCGATGATCGCACAGACGGAGACTTGTCGTCAGTGACATGTTACCTTTTACGTTTCTTCCGTCTGCTCCGAGGCGTACATCCCCTTTGTCTCCATGAGTGCAACACCACTAATAAATTCGAAAACTTTGGCAGTTGGCACAAAAAGAAAAAACGCAAGTTGGTTTGTTCTCGAACCTGATAGCCGCGTTAAAGTTCTGCTGCTGACAATGAAGATACATTCCAACATAGCGTCATATGTTGACCTGCGTCCTGCAAGTCACAATGACACTTGCAATTTCTGGAACATCTTAGCATACGAGCCTCACTCACCCAAGCGTGCTTGCGAGAGCTCAAGCCATTGGGACACCACGTCTGTGACGACATGTTCGAAGCTCTGAAACTTGAGACCAAGGACACGCTCCGTCTTGCTCGCATCGATCGCGATCCAGGCAGACTCTTGCGTACCATCCACGCGGAAGATGCCTTTGTCAAAGACAGTTGGGAAAGCCCTCTGTGCTATCACCTTGGTGTCTTCCCACGTCATGTCTGATGATAGAATGAATGACTGGTTACCCGATACTTGAGGATTGAGTGCGAGGATATGTGCCTTTGCAACATCTTCGATCCCGATGAAACTTCCGCATATTGGGGTGTCATTACGTTGACCCCGAAGCAAATCGATAACGACGCCGCTCGAGCCTTTGGTGAGCTCATCTGTTGTGCCAGCAAGCTCATGACGACCCCAGACCCCCGCTGGCAAGATGGAGACAAGGTCGAAGGGTGGTCGGAAGTGTCGCACCCAGCTCTCAGACGCGTTCAATGCCGCGATTTTACTAGCAGCGTGCGGGCCGGACCCTGAAGCGAACGGTGCAGAGGGCATAGGCAATCGGCTCTCGGCATCAAAAGCTGGGCCGGTCAACCCTCCCTGGCCCTTGAAGTAGGCAGGCGGTATGATGGCAGTGAGCGAGCTCGTGAACACAATTCGGCGCACCGTGCTTGGGTTCAGCTTGTAAGCGCTCTGAAGCAACCAGCACATGCTGTTGATGGCCGTCTGGACCTGCGACTCGTCGCTATTGGTAGGCGCCGACCCTCTCACATTGGTATTGGATGCGGGCGATGCGCAGTGGATGATGTACTTGGACCCTTTGACGGCTGCATCAAAAGCTCCGGGTACTGCCATGTCAGGGACAAAGGCCCAGTACAGTTGATGCTCGCTCGGCTTCAGAGCTCTGATGCTCGGTGTCGAAAGGATGACTTTGATGGCTTGGCTACTGCGAATAGCGCACCGAACGGCATAACCCGCTTTCAGAGCCTCAACCAAGACTCTGAATCCAATGAATCCGGTTGCGCCCGTCAACAGAATCAGGTTTCTATTGCTGGTCATTGTGGCTGTGAGGTCGGATCAAGGCCAGTCGTCAGGTAGGGGTGACGTGCCTGTGTCAGTGTTATGCCGGAGCATCTTGCAGTCGGTAGTGATGTGGTTGAGACAGTACTCACATCGCTGTATTTCGAATGATCGCTGGAGAAGACTGAAATGCTCCCTCAGGTCAAGAGTACAGGCACTGCTTATAGCTACCATCGCGTCCTTACAGACCCCGAGAGATCCAAGGTAGGTGGCACCCTCGGACTTTGTGTGCCACGGCCTCTACTAAGTCCGGTGGGTCTGCCTCCTCCTCGTTAAGACTGTTCGTTATGATCTGGCCCAGCATAACAGAAACAAAACCCGACAGGCCGGCTATAGGAACTAATTTTGCGGAATCGGATTTAACGCTGCGCTGACGGTTGGACGGCGCGCATCCACGCCAGGCTCCTCCGCTGTCCGTGGTGACATGAAAGTCACCCCAGCATGGCGTACTGTGCAAAGCTTGTCCGCATCGAAAGGCTCCGCAAGGCTCAGGTCTGATTACGCTTTATCGTACAGGCTCATCACTCGCCAACCGGAGCCGGCAGGATCGTTGCTCGTATTGTCAAGGCACCATTGCATGATTCGAGGAGCCAAGATCAAACTTCTTCGTACACTGCATTCGCCTAAGTCTATCCCTGAGAGCTCTGGTTAATACATCATCAGACCTGTGCTCCGTCCTTCCTCAGCCCGTCTCAGCAGAAAGTATACAATGTAAAGGTAACAGCACATGTCACTACAACCTGGACGTCATGGGACGTACGATCTCAACTTTTGCAGCTGAGCCTTGTGCTTCGCCTTGACCATGCCCACAACCATCTCGTTCGCCGGCATGTCGACGCCAAGCCTCTTGCCCCGCTGGATGAAGTACCCGTTCAGGTAGTCAATGTCCGTCAGCTGACCGCGTTCAATCTGCGTCACCATCTTGCTCGGCGAGCCCTTCTTGCCCCTCAGCCGACCGATGGTGTCCTTCCGCATGCCCTCCCCACGAAGCGCCGCCTGCAGCATGGGCGACGCCCGTCTGAGCTCCGGCATGCGCTCCACGACGTTGGCGATTTCGTCGAGCAGCTGGCCGATGAGGCGGTCCGCCGTCGGGTTGAACAGGAGCTGCTCGTAGTGGCAGTCGAGTAGCACGCAGATGGGGTCGACGACGGAGGAGAACATGAGGGAGGGAACCTTGAGCGTGAGCCAGCTGTCGAGCGGCAGCCCGCGCGCCCGCAGGTCCGTAGCCGCCGCAAACTTGGACAGCATGCCCTGCGTGCGCAGCCACTTCTCGCTCGAGGGGTCCAGCTGGTGGTGGTGGTCCCTACGCTCGCGGCCGAGATAGGGGCGGACCGAGGTCAGGGCCGTCTCGAAGTTGGGGTCCTGAGAGCGGACGGCGTCGCGGCGGCGGTCCATGGCGAGGGCGTGGCTCATGTGGCCAAGGACGATGGAAGGGCGGGTGTCGGGATTCGTGAAGATCTCGTTGTTCGCTGCCTCGGCCACGCCGAGCCCGTCTTGCATCAGGCAGATGGCCGTCCTGTCGTCGACGCGGTGCTTGACCTGCTCCAACAGTTTGACCGTGTGGCTCGGGGGCCCCGCGACGACCAGATTGCTGATGTGCCCTTGGTTCGCTTCCTCCTCGGCAGCTCTTGACTGAGCCATACCTGCGTTGCTGTCGATCCAGTTCTGTGACCTGGACGGCCGAGACCGATGCCGCCGTGCGTTGCCAGAAACGTTGTTGTAGCTGTTCTTCTGGTGAAACGGGCTTTCTTTGCCAGAGTGTATCGTCTGTATTGAATCGTAGACACCGTAAAGCGAATGAGAGAGGAATTTGGATCTTGAATCGGAACCGAGGATGTGGACGGTTCGGGAGGACGGGGGCGCTGGCTCCTCGTGGCCCATCATGACTGCTGGCACGTAGAATCTGTTCAACGAGTCGGCACGGAATATGGCGTAAAGCTCCTGGTCGTTCTGCTCGGGCATCATGCCCAGAACCTTCTTGAAGCCTTCCTTCTTTTCGTGTGTGATTCCTAGTGTTGCCGCACCAGGAACGGTTGCGGCCATCTCTTTCGGCGCGATCTTGCCGGGCGAGAGGGCGGCTGGTGGTTGTCCAGATCCCAAGACAGGGCTTCGTGATGCGCCTACTGAGACGGATCTGATGGCTCCCCGGCCCGCGGACAGACTACCTTGGCTCCATCTTGCGTATGTGTGAGGTATCCGGGCGTGAAGCCGCGGTCGGGGTAGTGTAGCCACGGCGGTAGCCACGGTGGCAAAGGTCTAAGGGAGTCGGGTTCAATGCGTCGTCGGCATCGAGCCGTGGCTCTGCGCAAGGGGCCGTCGGCACGGGAAAGATGCCAGGAGACAAGTGAGGAGGTATGCAAGCCGTCGTCAGGTTGGTGTTATGCAGGCAAGGAAAGTCGGTGGTGGCTCGGGACCGTGTTTTGGCTGGCGAGTAGGCCCCTATCGACCATGGGAATCTTGGAGTTTGGTGACGGGGACATTTTCTGCTCAAACCCACGCGACGAGGATGCAATCGTACCGTCAATTCCCGCCGGTGCCACCCTGCCAAGCTGACTAACCACAGCTATCTTGGTACCAATTCTTTTAGATGCATATAAGCACATCATTGCATCTCATCTCAAAGTGAAATTTCACTTCAACGGGCAGCAGAGACTCTTTCATCAATCATACGTTCATTGACAACACTTTCGGGGTCCATGCCCAAGCAAAACCAGTAAATTCAAGGAGACAAAGAAGCGCCGAAATGGATGTCAAGACTATCATTCCCGACCTCGAGAGGCTTGACGGCACGATCGATGAGCTTGAGGAGTCACTGGAGCCCCTTCTCAAGGGCCTTCCTGAGATGTCCTCAGAACTCCCGCTACTGGACAAGGCGAAGCTCATGACCTTGACAGCTTACTCCATCGAGTCACTTCTATTCTGTACGTCTCGACTGTTACTTCTCCCGATGAGTACCAAATGCTGATCACGCGACAGCCGCTCTGCGTTTGCAAGGAGTCAATGCCGCAAACCACGAAGTCATGACTGAGCTCAAGCGAGTGAAGCAATACTTTGCAAAGATTCAGAAGGCCGAGGAGCCCCCGGCGCAGCGCACAACATCAGTGAACACGGAAGCAGCAACTCGCATTCTCAAGGCCGACCTTGTAAGCACATTAATGGACCAACGCGCCGCACAGCTCTTGCTAACATACATAAAGGGCAGCAATAGCAAGGACCTGAAGCAGAAGTTGGAGGAGAAGCTCGCAGAGGAGCGCGCCAAGGCCCTCCTCAATTCTATCCAAAATAGTAAGAGGCCTGCCCAGGACGACACAAGTGCCGGCCAAGGAAAGAAGCAGCGAGGCGGCGCGTCCGCATCCAACGGCGGATCTCGCCAGAAGAACAAGAAGCGGAAGGCTTGAGCTGCCAGCGAAGTGTGAGTATGACAACTGACCTTTGAGGCTCATGGGCTCCTCATGAGGAATTGGGTCTCGCGGAGCACATGGATGGACATGAATGATACCCCTTGGTCTTTACTGCAGGTACGTGGATGCTGCACAGCAGGAAAGGCCTGACGGCCTGCCGCGTATTCTGCCAGGCAGATCAGTACGGAGGAAGCAGACTTGCGGAGCTGCTGCAAAAACTTGGCGCCCAGATGGAGAATACGTCTTCATTCATGATCAAACGGAGGTCGCTCGCAATTCCCGCGACTGAAGTTTACAGAGCACTGAGCCCTTCATCTGAATAGTTGACCAACAGCGGAGGAACGAATACAATGAGATAGTCGCCAGGAATTGGAATGCAAAGAAAGGACCAAAATCGTAAAGTCCATGTTCGCTGTCACGCCCTGTTATGTGCATAAACAAGGGTCACTTCCCCAGGAAGTCAAAAAATCAAGATTCCCCACCACCCGATTGGCCACGGCACCGCCACAGACCCTCTTCACGCCTCCCAAAGCCGAGCTTCGTGTCCAGCATCTTCTTCGGCCATCCGTCCATCTCATCCCATATTTCCCATCCACCGTCCGCAGCCTCGAGAGTCACCTCCTCTTCCGCATCCACACAAGCCAACACAATCACTCCCATCCTCCACACCTCCCCAACCAGCCAACATGCCTCGCGCGACACGATCCTCCGGCGGCCGCTCCGCCCCCTCGCGTCCTACCGTCGCCTCCAAGCCGGCGCCCGCCCCCCAGCAGACTCGCCCGGCGACGACCATGGCCGCGCCTCCTCCCCCAGCCGCCGCGGCGCCCGGCCAGGGCCCCGGCCTCTTCGGCCAGATGGCCAGCACCGCCGCGTATGTTCCTCCTCGAGAAGAGGTCCCTCTTGAGCCCCGGCTTGCCGACAGCCTCCGCCATCGTCGTCGCAGAGACAAAATAGGCTGACAGACATCCTCACAGTGGTGTCGCGATCGGCTCCTCCGTCGGCCACGCCATCGGCGGCTTCTTCGGTGGCGGCTCCTCGCCCGCCCCGGCCGAGCAGAACCAGGTGCAGGCCGCGCAGCAGCAGACCGCCCCGAGCCAGGAGTACGGCGCCAACAACTGCCAGCCCGCCCTGCAGCAGTTCACCAAGTGCATGGACGAGCAGTCTGGCAACATGCAGATCTGCAACTGGTACCTCGAGCAGCTGGTACGTCTTCCTCACTGCTCGCATAGAGAATACGCGGCTTGCGAGATATGCTAATCCGTGTCGTGCGTTGTAGAAAGCCTGCCAGGCCGCTGCCAGCAACTACTAGACGGGCGGATTGACGGGACCGGCGCACAGCTGTACGATATATACGCATGAAGACTCAAATCAAAGCCTTGGGGGAAGAACAGGGAGTGGCTCTTGGGGCATTGTTGCCGGTTTGGTGACGTGAAAATGGTAATCTGCTAGATATTGCATCCCCACACTGCGGTGTACAATACAGGACATTCCGCTCCTCGTTTGCATGTTTTACCTGCTCTCCTGAAAATGACAAAAAGAATGACCTTGCCACTGGTGCCGCTTCTCTCAATACTATAGTACTTCATGTCTCCTCCTCGTCTGGCCTCGGCTCAAAGTTTAGCTGCTCAATTGTCAGTCATGCTCATCTGGTCATATCAAGGCGGCGGTTGTTGCTTACCGAATTCCCATTGTACAGCTGCTGGTCCCTCTGGTTGAGATTCGCCAGCTGGGAGAACTTGCCCTTGCGCTGCTCTCTGACCTGGGCAGCCTGCGCCTCCGCCTCCTCCCTGTCCTTTCCTCCCTCGCCCGCTCCCTCTCCGCGCGGCCGGCGCTCGACCCGGAGAACATGCCTCTCACGAGGCCCCACAGCCAGGCGAGCAGCCCGATGAGGCTCCCAAAGAGGACGATCGGCAGCTTGAGCAGCCCGTGGCGCGGAGCCTGGTAGGCTTCGGCGTATTTCTTGGCGGGCGCCAGCATGAGCCAGGCGCTCGGCGTGTGGCCCAGCTCGGCGAGCGTCTTGCCCTCCTCCGTCTCGTCGACGCGGCGGCTGGGCCGCGGTGGCGCTGCCACAATCTTGAACGTGTAGGGCGCCTGGCCGTCGGTGCGCTTGTCGTCGACCCAGGCGCGCACGGCCGTCTTGAGCGTCGCTTCGGTGCTCTCGAAGCGCGTGCGCAGCGACGACCCATCAAAGAGGCGCACCTGGATCGCCGCCTGCCCGCCGGCGGGCTTGACGGTGCTCGATGCGGCGCTCGCCAGGGACCCGGCGACGTCGCCGAGCTTGGGCTCGCGCGCAGCCGCCGAGCGGGCCTGGCGCGCGAGCTTGTCGTCTTCGATGCGACGCAGGATGCGGTTGCGCTCGTCGGCGGCATCCTGGCGCTGCTTCCGCAGGGTCTCGGCGTGGCGCCGCTTCTCGACGGCTTCGGGGGCAGGATCCGTCGCGGCGGAGGCAGCGCGTGCGGCGCGGGATTCCTTTGCGCTGCGTTCCTCCTCCAGGCGGCGGGCTTCGAGCCGGGCGCGACGCTCGGCCATGACAGCGCGTAGGGCGGCCGTGTTGCTCTCTTCTTGCGTGGGCGTCGGAGCGCCGGCGGATGAGCTGGAAGACGACGTTGATGGTTGGTGGGTTTGAGGTGGAGTCTGGAGGGAAGGCGTTGTGGCGGCGGCAGAAGAGGATGGTGCTGGCGTCGTTGTCGCTGAGGGAGTGCTGAAAGCTTGAGAAATTCGCTGGGTGAAGTCTTCTTTGCTGGTACCAGAAGTGATGTAACCCTTGAGATCGCCATTCTTGATAATGACCAGCGTGGGCGTCTTTGGCAATGGAAAGATGGCAGCGAGATGGCCTGCTTCGTCTGAACCAGCCTCGAGCCGCATCAAGATGGCTTGGTTGCTCAGGAGGTTCTTGATGGGCGCATCTTGCATGTAGTCATCCAGCCATGTTCGGCTCTCCTCTCCGTCATCTGTGACGCACGTGAGTGTGGGGTTCAGGTGAGGGACCACGGTGTAGGCATGGGATGCATACCTGTTACGAAGCATGCCACGGGCTTGCCCTGCAGAAGCGCGGCAGCAATACCCTCCTGAAGGCTGCCCTCGAAGAACATGACGATCGCTGAGGGTGGTGCGTGAGACTGGATGTCGACAACCTCGTGGTGGGGAAGCTCTCGTGATCGACGGATACGGTCGGTGCTGGGACCTCCACGAAGCTGACCCTAGGTAGGGAGTGCGATGGAGGGCCCTGGAGGGGGGAAGAACGGTGAAGCTTGAAGAGATATGATGACTTGCTTGGATAAAGACTCCCACCTGAGAGAATCCCCAAGTATCCGGTTGCAATCTCCCTTTAGGACATGGGCGAGAGCATGAGGCATGAGGTAAGATGGAAGGGTAGACAGATGCCTGCCCGGACGATGCTGTCCTGATCCATGCATCGTGACCCCTGTCAACGGACGGGCTCCTTTGTCGAGCTTCCCATTGGCCAAACCGTGAACAGCTCTCCACAAACCCCGCCATGTGCATATGGCCAAAGCTCCGTCGACAAGGTGCATTGTTGCATTGATGCATCACCCACCAATGACGGCTTGAATCTTGGAAGCAGACGAGATGCTCCCACTTCTCCCCCACGACATCTCACACCACTACCATGGCGTCTCCAGCAGCCCCATTGCGGCTCCTCACCAGGATAGCTCAAGGGCAGAGATGCCTAGCACCTAGAAGCAACTGGGTCTTCAAGGCCCAGGCGCCCATGGTCTCCCGACCGGCAGCGTCCGCCTCGACTCCGATCCGCACCTTTCGCACCACCCCGCGCCGCCTCGATGCCAACAGCAAGAAGACGGGACCCGACTCCGACAGCTCCGGGCCCGGCGAGTTCTTCTCTCTCGTTGACAATCCGGCGACCCTCGTCCGCTCCGGCGGCAACCGCTCGCGCGTCGGCCTCTTCTTCCTCGCCATCATCCCCGTGACGGCCTTCTTCCTCGGCACCTGGCAGGTCCAGCGCCTAGGGTGGAAGTCGGAGCTCGTCGCCCGCCTCGAGGACCGCCTCGTCCGCGAGCCGCTGCCGCTGCCGCCCCAGATCGACCCCGACGCCGTGGCCGAGTTTGACTACCGCCGCGTCTACGCCACGGGCCGTCTGCGGCACGACCGCGAGATGCTCATCGGGCCGCGCATGCGCGACGGCGAGCAGGGCTACATGGTCGTCACGCCGCTCGAGCGCGACGGCGACGGCAGCACCGTGCTGGTCAACAGGGGCTGGATCAGCAAAAAGATGGGCGACCAGCGCGCGAGGAGCGCCGAAGCCCTGCCGACGGGCGAGATCACCGTCGAGGGCCTGCTGCGGGAGCCGTGGAAGAAGAACATGTTCACGCCCGATAATCGTCCGGACAAGTGGGAGTTTTATTTTCCCGACGTCAAGCAGATGGCTGCTCTGACGGGGAGCCAGCCTGTGTGGATTGAGGCGACAATGGGTACGACTGTGGAACCCTGTCCAGCTCTTCCCTGCTGAGGTGGTCTTGCTAACTCTCGCAGAACCCGAATATCTGCGCTTCATCGAGCTCCAGACGCAAGGCATCCCCATCGGCCGCGCTGCCGAGGTCAATCTGCGGAATAACCATGCGCAGTACATCTTCACCTGGTAAGTGTCCTCAAAGGAAGTCCTCCTCCCATCCCCGGTGTTCCCCTTTCCTGACTCCTAGCAGGTACGGTCTCTGCGTGGCAACCTCCATCATGCTGTACATGGTGGCGAAGAAGCCGTCGTCGGACATCTCCAGGCGCGTCCGCATGAGTAAAAATTGGTAGGCTGGGTCCTTGCCGGCATCAAGCTGCTTCCGCTTCGTCTTGTACTTCGTCTCGGCCCGTCCGGCGGCGCTTCTTGGGTATCACCGGGAGCGGCATGCGTATCTCATGCACCAGCTCGGCCGGGAGATATTGCGTCGCCAGCGAAAAGGTCGAGGTCGTCTCGTTGACCTGGCGTTGTCTGTATACCACTGTTAGATAATGGGAACTTGTCCAGAATGATTGATACCCAAAACTTGCCTCCTCATGACGAGTTCCATGTCGCTCTCGTTTATCGTCCTCCTTCCAGCGTGCGCCGCGTACGCGCCCAGATCTTCAGAGACCTGCTCGAAGAACCAGTCGGTCGCTTGCTGCAGCGCCGCCAGCGTGTCTTTGCCGATGCGGGGTTGGATATGCCGCTGGTCCGCGCGAACTGCTCGGCAACTCGTTTGACCACTGTAGAGGGAAAGGGGGGTAGGAGTGGCCGTGCTTCGACCTCTTCCAGCCTGCCTTTCCTGCCCGGGGCTTTCGCTGCTTGCTAGCGATCTCGCTGTGATCCGTCACCTCGGCATCCGGCAACTCCTCGTTCAGTGCCTCGTCATCCGATGCTTCGCCAAACGGCTCAGGCTGGTCATCATCGCTTGCCAGCGCGTCAAAGGTAGCTTCCACCAGAGCGCTTGGGCCTTCCTCCATTCCAGGACCAAGATCGACCTCTATTTCATCGGGTGCAACGTCAACGGGCCGCGTCGGTGAGCTCTGGGCGCCCAGGCCCATGATGAAGGTGGAGGCGTCAGGGTCCGCATCTTGCGGAATGGCGAAGCCAAAGTCACTCGGCCGGCCGCCAAGAGTCTCGCGGCGCTCTTCATCGATGCTGTGTTTTTTTTGTCAGTGGTTGTCAAGGCGGTGCATGTTCCAATGTCACTTACCGCTCAAACGTTGCATCCACAGCCCCCTCTTCATCCATGCCTTCATCTGCGTCCATTGATGGGAAAAAGCCTTGGCCGGGTGCGTCTTCGTCGCTGAGGGCATCCCTCACATTGTAGAATTCGGACAGGCGTCTGCTGGCGAGCGAAAGGCGTGACGGCGCTTCGCTATAAGCTCGCCGTGGAAGCTCCAGGGTCGGGTCTTCGAGGATCGATGAGCGCGGCGGTACCAGATCCGAGTCGTCGTCCATATCAAGTGGTAGTGTCATCTCGGGCCTATCTATCGGGAGCTCGTCGTCGTCGTCGTCTTGCGCGGCGCGCGTTGAGCGCCTAGATCTTGAAGGCACATCCCTCGGCGACGATGACGTCTCCACGGGCTTGGATCTCGGCGCTAGCGCTTGACTCAACGCCCTCAGGTTGTCAAAGAGGGACTCCCGGCGCCGTACGCCGACACTCTGGCGCCTTCGGCCTGGCGTCATGGCTGCTCGCCGTTGGTCGAGGTACTGCGACGCTGCCTTGGCGTGTGGTGTTGGCGCATTATTCTTCCTGGCGGAGGCAGAGTATCCCTTGTGTGTTGAGCTATTGAGGTAGTCTCTTCGGGGCTGCTTTGGTGTGCGGAACGCGCGATGACTTGAAGGGGGTTCGTCGCTTCGTGCGCGTAGACGGAGGCTGGGAGTCGCTGCTGAGAAGGTGGCATCGTATGGGCGAGGAAGGCCCCGCGGCGTTGAGGCGACGGACGAGTCCATCATGCGCCGTCAGTTGCGTATGTCGGATTATGGCCAGGTGAAAGTATGTTGGTGGAGGCGGTGCCGCATGTGGATTCTCTCGTACCGTCTCGCAGCAACTGCTTTCGTGGGGTTGTCTGTGGCTTGTTGTTGATGTATGTCTGTAGGTTGATTCGAGAGTGGTGGAGTCAATGGAAAGTACATGGTCCCCGGACGGGACGCGACTGCCAACGCGACTTTGGCGAGACGGACCCCGCAACTTGCGTGGGAAGGGGAAGCTGCATCTGCGCACGGACCATTGATCCATCCGCCTAACTCAGGGGCATTAGAACTGCCGTACGAAGCACGATGAGTATGATACCACCTGTCGTTCCATTCTTTCGTCAGATTGGAATAACGGTCTACCATTCATCGAATAGCTTCTGGCGGTCGTGCAACGGCTCACGATGCCAACTTACTCTGGTCAGGCGCCTAATTAACCCAGCATGAGCAAAAGGGCCAAAAGACTTCCGCACTCATCCACAGCCAAGCGAGCAAACAGTAAGGAATCGCGAGGGAAATATAATCCAGATCAAGGCGTTCCATGATGGCAGAATCTTCCGACCGCATATAAACGCCCACTATTTATCGTGTTGAGTTCCCCCCTAGCTAATTCTCAAAAGAGTCTCCAGGCGTTCCTCGTCGCCATACTGTTTCATTGCCACCTCCCTCCATTCATCCCAGCCTTGCTCTATGCCAAAGATCCGAAGCAGGGCATTTGCCAGCGGCAACGCATATGCCCATTGCGTCTCCAGTCCCAAGCCCCAGAAGAATCGTCTCACCTTCTCATCTCCCATCTGATGTGCCATGCCCTCGCTCGTCTCGTACACGGCGTTTCTGAACGCGAGATCATTGATACTGAGGGAAACCTCACCACCACAGAGAGCTCTCATGTCGGCTGATACAAGGGAAAGCGCGAATGCCTCGCGTCGGGGGACAGTACGCGCCATCTGCCAGTCGATAATTCCGGTGATATTGAGGTCTTCGTCCACCATCAAATGATCTCCCTTGTCGTCCACGTGCTTCAAAAAGAATCGGTCCTCAGCTTCGGACAATTGAACCGCATTGTCTCGGAGAAAGTGATATACCAAATAAGCTTCGACGGAGAACTGGGGGTAGAGCTGGCCATCTGCAATCAGTGCTAGGTATTGCTCTGCCCAGGCCGTGTAGTACGCCTCCGACGTTTCAAATGGTCCATAAGGGTGTAAACAGACGAACCTATCGCTGGCTGTAAAAGAAACAAACGGTTGGTCACCAGCAGACTCGACGCTCAGAGATCCCGCTTTGGCAAACGGGTGCTTCTCCAACTCTGCCAAGATCTCGGCGAGGCCCTTCCAGACTTTGGCGGCGTCTCCTTCCCCGTCCCAGGGTTTGCCGGGCATTTCTTCCATCAACAGAAAGCAGACACCGATGCCACAGTCGGTACCTCGGGATGGTATCCCGAACGAAAAGGCACGCGGTGCCGGAACCGCTGTGGATTCTAGAAATTTCAGGGTCGCAAACTCGCTGCGAATTAGGTACTCGGCGAGTGGAACAGGAAGCCCGACGGCGAAACCGGAGACCCGCGGTACTCGCATGAGCCACGATTGGGATCCATCGCTGAAACGAATTCGGACGTGGTAGTTGGCACAACCCATCAAGGCGTCTGGTCCAACAGCCTGCGAAGGGTACTCGACGACGCAAGGCTTGCCAGCGTTTAAAGAAGAGGCGAGCTTGCAGACAGCCTTCTCGTTGATCTGAGCGCGAAGGCGGCCGACTTCGGCGATGATGAGTGCGTTGTAGGCTGTGTCATCCAGGTCCTGCATGAGGAGTGCAATAAGCAAACGTTGAGTTCAAGCGATATGCACTCAGGTAGCTCTTACTCCGATGCTGCACTTGTGGAAGTCCCGGGACATATGGATGCCACAAAAGTGCATCTTGCAGACATCACATCCGGCTCCAACGGAGCGCGCACTTGGCCTTCCACAATCGGACACCGAGCATCGGAAAAACCTGTCGACCATCGTACCTATTGCGATGAGAAACGGCTTTGGTTTTTTTTCGTGAGTTATAAGTTGAGTCGCGGAAGAAAGAAGGGAGGAGATGTAGGGTAGTTGAAGCGGAGGCAGAAGTACGGGTATAGAAGGATGATGGTCAGAGCAGACTTCGGCAGTCTGGAATATGTGCAATGCAGAAATCGACGCTGTGCCAGAAGGCGCAATGTGGGTGGTAAAATGCTCTAATTAACGTGACTTCGCCACAGCTGGGACCAATGCAGGGTGATTGTTTATGCAATTCCCGGTTGCAAGCATCTGATGGCCAACAGGAGAACTAGATTGGTCAGAGCAGTTGGCTGAGGTAGAGCATGTCGTTGGCTAGCCGTGCACACCTACCACCTTTGCTGTCGTCGAGACCGTTGGATGAATGCAGTTGCAACTGCTTTCGCAAGGACAATTTTGAGGCTTGAACTGCTTCGTAAGACCAACATCACAGAGTGATACTGGTCACGCGCGGAAGAGGTCGATCAGATGCATGTACAACTAACAGACCTTCCATTTCATGTTGGTCGCGCAGTTCGCCAAAGCCTCTATCAAGCATCAACTCGCTCTTCATGGCCACATTAAATGCTGGTAACTAGTGGCAGAGCCGCAAGCAGACAAGTGCTAACCTGCTCCGAGCTCGACATTTCATACCAAACGTTCTCAATTGGCGTTTGTCCCCGGACAAGGGAAGTGATCTTTTGAAACGAGTGGAACAACAGGCTACAATCTGTCAACCTTTTGACTGACTTCGCTGATGGAGAATCCCTAACCCAGAGCCCAAAAACAGATAGCGAGTGCTCGCGAACAACAAAGTCTGGGGCTGCAAGCGTACGGACGGCGGATGTTTTATTGACAGCCTTTCATGGTATACCATTCATTGGCCACATGAATTCCAACGTGTCTGCAACTAGGATACCTCACAAAGGATAAGCAAATGACTTCATCATCTCAATTGACTTGTATGCTTCCGACGGACTGCATAGACATGCGTATATATAGTACGTTCACTTCCAGCACTGAGTCGTTTGGCTCTCTCGACTCTTTATATCGCCAAGTGTCGAAACATTTTATCATCGAACAATTGCTCACATCAGTTACTCCTTTTTCGCAACACCAATCAGCCTCTCTACCAACAGGATGTCAATTTCAGCCATCGGAAACGTGTCTGTCCACACAGGTGCTGCTTGTGACACCCAAACCCCGATTGATCAGATTGCGGGAAGCCAGCGGTGTGCAAAGGAAGGCTGTGATACGTGGGCTATGGCGAACTCCCGCTTTTGCGCTGCTCGTGAGTTCTCTCCCGCGGGACGTGGCTGGCAATTCCATGCATTCTAATTCAGCTGGATCAGATCAGGGCTAGATCAATAGGGGGGTTCGAATTATGCTTCAAAGCGTTGCATGAATCCGTCCAACCTCAAATGAATTCCCTTAGATACCAATGCTATGATATGTGCAGGGTATGGTACATGTTTGGTGGCATAATTTGAATCAACTTCATTCTGACGAAAGGAATGGAAACACGTCCCAAATTGAAGATATCCTTGCAAAATTAGTAACTCCCCGCTCGTTTTTGTGATCTACGATGGTGTGAACACAAAATTGCGCTTTGTTACTTGTCTTCTCACTCGAGGCCAGGCGGTTAACTGCCCTGTTCTGATGCCTATAATTTGTTGTGTGAAGAGACATGTGCCAGACACAACATGTCTCGAGTGGCACGGGTCTCGAGGCACCGGATAATGACATGGAACCAGAACTGCCTGGAAAGTGAGCGAAAGGAGACGGACATCACGGCCCCGTTGAGAAATCCATGAGTGAAAAGAAGTCTAGTCGCCGCTCTATTCATGTACTGTAATTCGTATCGCCTAGCAGATGCAACACGGAAAAAAAGCCAGTAATGCCGCGTTTTTCTGTTCTATAGCATAGATGTTGCTAGAACCTTATAAGCAGGGCGGGAGGTTTTCTGCAGGTCAATCCCGCAGGCAAGCTTTTGGTATAGGATGGAAAGAACGTACGAAATCTGGCCCTCCGTAGTCCTTATATACACGTTCTCGTAGTCCCTAGCCCCTAACCAGCCCCCTGCTCGGTGGCTCCGCAGGAGCCTCCTGACAGGTTGCCATAAATAACGCCATCCATCTCAAATGGTGTCACTCGACAAGCGAGGAGTATAACGTTCGATTTCGGCTCCGCAAACCCCATCTACAACCTCAAATGTACGGCTGTACCTGCACTCGCGGCCTGAACTGCGGGAGAATAATGGAGGCTTCTGGTCGCGAATGGTCGAGAAGCGAGTGTTGCGAAATTAGATTTCGAGATGGAAATTAGTTTAGTGCAATTCAGGGGTTTGGTGCAGAGATGCACCTCAGAGCGTCCAAAGAATCCCTTGACAGCTCCGCACAGACAAAAATGGCTTGCTCAAAGTCATTCGCAACTCATGAACTGTAGTGCAGGCAGGCAAGGCAGGTCCCAAGTTTTGATCATGACGACGGCGGTTTGGTGTAGTTACATACTGCTACAAGTACATCCTCAAGCGTTCAGATCAAATGATTACCTACCTAGTCAGCTACCCGCGCGACAAGAAATTATAGCGGGCCTCCAGGCCTGGGCAATCTGTTTACCCCACTCTGAGGGTTTGTGACGACCACGGAACAGGGTAGCAAATCGATGAATTACGGCGTCTGTTTTCTCCACTTAGGTACCTTACTGGGAAGGTTAGGAAGAAAGGTGCCATTGTGCGAGGCGTAGTATGCCAGGGCCACACTGACTAATGATGGTTGCAGAAATAACTATTGCAAAATGACCTATTATTATAGTAGTTATATAGAGTTTCCCAGAGGTATATAGATCTATATACTATATACGTTAATTTTAATATAAGATATATAGGCCTATACCTATTTCTTTAGCTAATTATAGATATATATCTAATTAATACTTCTAATATATTATATTATTATATTATATTATTTTAATATAGTATACTTTATAATTCTAATAGTATAAAGTATAACTATATAATATATAATTATAGGTTATTATAGGTTAATAAGTATATTCCTATCTATAGATATATCTATAGAGGAGGGGTATCTATTTAGAATATTATACCTATTAATTAATTAACTATTTAATATTAATTAATATTATATACTAAACGCTATATACTAAACTAATGCTAGGCTCTCTCCTAAGTACTATATACTCCTCTTATATAGCCTAGTATAGTACTAAACTCTCTATATAATTATATATACTTAATAAATTAAGTATACTAAGCTCTATAAATATAAGCCCTATATATAGAGTAAATATAGTACTTAGATATTATAGTCCTAGTAGCGATAGCAGTATAGGGAGCGGAGGCGCGAGGGCGACTTATCCTAGAGAGTCTCAGTATCGAGGGTATTCGATTCGAGGGTATTAATATCGAAGGCCTAAGACTACTCGCTACGGTAATCGTAGATATTATCGTAAATACTATTATAATCGCTAGGAGGATTAAAGCGACTATAGCTCTATCCGCTATAAGAGGAATAGGGAGGGTTAAAGCGGCTATAGCTACGAGAGCTATTATTACCTTTATCCTCTTACTACTACTACTATTACTATTACTATTAATAGATATAATAACTACTATAGCTTAGAGTAGAGATAAGGTAAGGGTCTATAGGCTCTAAAGTAAAAGGATTAGTAAAGGTACTATTAGTATAAGCGCAGGTCTAATAGCTAGAAGGACCGGGCTATTAAGAGCTATACTACTAAGAGCTATACTATTAAGAGCTATATTATTAAGAAGTAAGCTAGAATCTAATAGTACTAGTAAAGGGGGTACTATTACGAGAGCGGGACTACTATTATTACTAGTTACTAAGAGCACTAGTAAAGGGGCTACTACTATAAGAGTCCGATTACTAATACTACTACTACTAAGTACTAGGAGTACTAATAAAGGGGCTACTATTACGAGAGCCCGGCTACTACTACTACTAGGTACTACTAAAAGGATTACCTATAGGAGTAGTAATAATATTACTAGTAGAAGAAGAGGCTAAGAGATAATTACTATAGCCGCTAGAAGTAGGGGCGGAACTAATAGAACTAGGAGTATAGAAGCCCTAAATAGGCTTATAAGTAATATAGCCGGCTAGGGGAGGGGGAGGGGGGGTATTATCCTAAATGCTCTAGGATAGAACCTTATTAATACGACTAAGGCAACGCTTCTTAATAAGGATAGCGTTCTAGATAAAGAGCTCTTTATCGATATTCTAGAAGTTCTAGTTATAGGCTAGGGTCTTATATACTTTAATAATCGAGCTATAGAAGATATTATCGTTAATATATTTACCTTTATTATTAATATTAAGGTCGTCTTTATACTTAATAAGCTAGAATATCTTCGGAGCTAAAGTAGTTATAGTAATATAGATAAAATAGAATTAGAGGTTCATAGTATAGCTATTCTAGGTATTTATAGGGAATGAAGTATTAAAGTCTATAAGCTTATTAATGAACTTCTAAATAGATTAGATAATATTATAATAGAGGTTATTAATAAATAGCTATTTAAGGGTATTAATAATATTAGGGTTACTAGTTAAGTCCTAATTATAGAGATTGAAAATATATAAGTAGTCCTTTAAGAATTCCTTATATTAGCCTATAAGATAAACGAAGAGGAACTTATATTAGAAGTCGTAGTACTAGCTAAGGTATATAGAGCGGAGCGAGTAGATATTATAAGAGGTAAGGGTATATCTATCGAAGACTTTAGACTTTAAAGATAGTATCGATAATAAAGTAATTATTAAAGAATAATATCTAATTCTTATAGTATTTGATATCGAAGGTAGTCTAATGCTCGTTCTTCTTATTAAGCGTTATATTAGATAAGATATATAAAGGGATAATGCTATTAGGGGCGGGTTTAGCTAAGGTAGTATTATAGGAGTTACTATCTAATATATAGATAGAACTAGAAGGGTCGTAAATTATATACTATTTAGGGGCATCCTTAAGAGTAATAGTATTAATATGAATAGCCTCGAGGGCAACTTAGGGGTTCTTAGCGATAAAGCGAATAAGGTTAATATTGCTATTAATAGTATAGCTAGGCTAGATAAACTACTAATATAGGGGGGTGCTTAGGTTACTAATTAAAGGGGACTAACGATAACTAGGACGCTATTACTATCCTTACTACTATCCCTACTAATAGTTAGGACTAAGAGGGCTAAGCTAGTGCTCTTATTAATAAAGGATAGTATCTATATTAGAAGAAGGCTACTAGCTAGTAAATAAGAGCTTAAAGATATTAATGAACTACCCCTTAGAATAACGATATAGATAGGGTCTTATTAAAGGGC
Organism: Verticillium longisporum; assembly: GCA_019188255.1. Taxonomy (NCBI): domain Eukaryota; kingdom Fungi; phylum Ascomycota; class Sordariomycetes; order Glomerellales; family Plectosphaerellaceae; genus Verticillium; species Verticillium longisporum. The sequence goes on along the minus strand of JAETXT010000003.1, from coordinate 4,050,916 downwards.
TAGGAGGATGAATAACTAGGTCGCTAGATAAGCTAGATTTAGGGCGAGGAGTAATATTAACGGGCTACTACTAGTTACTGCTAGTATCGCTAGTATTACTACGACTACGGCTATAGCTATAGCTATAGCTACGGCTACGGCCTCTATAGCTAGGGCTAGGATCGTTAGAAGCTATTAAGGATAGGATAATAAGTAGGAGGTAGTATACCTTTTACTTAATATAATTATAATTAAGGGTAAGGTTAAGGGTAAAGTTAAGCCTTATATTAAAGGGCTATTTATCGATAAAGGTAGGAAGGAAGTTAAAATTCTAGTTTTATAGGCAATTAATATTATTAATAAGTATATATTCTAAGTCGGATAGCCTATAGAAGGTAGGTAATACGTCTAGCGGGTATATTATTATCGATAATAAGGCGGGTAAATATAAATAAGATATTAATTTTATAATAAGGTTAGGAATAGATAAAGGGGCAGGAAGTAAGTTAGAAGTAGGCCTCTAATTAGCTAGGTACTTAAAACGGCCCTACTTTAGGGGTAGAAGGGGTAGGAGGTCTTCTTTCGAGCTCCTATTAGCGATATTTATAGAGCACCTTAGATTTAGAAGGTAGTCGATAGTAATTTTAGGAAGGCCCTTAATAGCTCTTTAATATACTACTTATTACTTTATTCTACCTCTTCTCTTTTAACCCTTCTCTTTTATATCCCTCTTATCTATTAATACTATATTATATTACTATTAGAATAGGACTATTAGAATAGGAGTAATATCTAACCTATATCGTTAATATACTTTAGAGGAAGGTATTTAGTAGCGGTACTAAGTTCGACGATAACGACGAGCTCGGCTATCGATCGAGAGTCTACTTTAACCTTAATACTAGCCCTAGTACTAAATATTAATATCCTAATATCGAGGGTCCTACTCCTACCTATAATGAAGATTATATAATAGGCGATATTAACGATAACGACTCTTCTAATATAGAGGCCTATTTTAGAAGCGATAATAACTCTTCCCTTAATAATGCCCTTAGTAAGTATTAGCTCTATCCTCTAAATATTAACGTAGATTAATATTATTAAGTACTATTAACCTTACCGATATTAAGGTCGACGATACTACTTAAAAGGGCCTACCTATTAGGTTTAACGATATAGAGCTTCTTTAAGCTATAGACTATAACGAGCTCTTTAATAATAGCTAAGATGCCCGGGCTATTAAGATATAGGTATTCGATAAAGATAATATAATCAATAAATCTAATACTAATACTAATGCTAATGCTAATACTAATACTAATGCTAATGCTAATACTAATACTAATATAGATATAACTAGATAATCTATAGGTTATATTAATTAGCCTTAGCTTAGTACTATTAAAACTAATATATAATAGCAATCCGACCTAATAGTCGTTTAGACTTACTACTAGCTTAACGACCTAATTATATTATACCCTTATTAATAGAACTAGTTCTAGCTAGTAATTAAGTTCTAGCTAGCCCTTAGCTTATATACTTATATCTTTAATATAAACTATATTAAATATAGTACCCTTTATAAGATCCTATATTTAATATAGAGTACGGATACTACCTAACTACCGAACTAGCTATCGACCCTTTATAATAGGGTCTCCTATCGATTCCCGCTTATAAATATAAGGCGTAGTTAGGTAGCTCTTAACCCTAATAAGTTACTAACTTATTACGTAGAGCATAAGTAAGAGGAGCGTCTACGTACTAGTAAGACCTCAATTAATCTATATATAATCGATCTATATAACCTTTTTATTAACCTCCTATTATCGGATATTATATAGTCAATATACTAGGGCCTAGCCTACTTCGTTAATAACCCTTTAGAACTCTTCGAATCGCTAAGCTAGGCATTATCGGTACATATAACGTCGGGGTAGTTTACTTATATTATAGATAATAAGGGCTTCTAAATCGATATAATACTACTATCTAAGTTCGTTATCTATAGCTATATTAATAAATTATATAGTTACTAAACTATAAGCGCTAATAATACTAACGCTAATTATATTAATCGTATCCGAGCTATAGGCTACGATTATTATAACTCGCCTATCCTAGATATAAAGGGTATAATCGTTCTATAGATTAAGGAGGCCTTTAATTATATTAATAATCGCTCTATAGAGTTATAATCTAAATATCCTTATCTTATTAAGCCCTAAGAGCTCTTAGAGCTTATATTTACCGATAATATTACTTAGGTCCTAGAGGAATACCTTATTAAGCGTATCTCTATTATCTCTTACGATTACTAGACTAACGAGACCTTCGACGACCCTAATCCTAAAGTCTAGAAGCCTATATAAGGTAAGGGTAAGGGCAAGGGTAAGGATAAGGTATAGTAGAAGTATACCCCTCGAGGCTAGGCTATTAGACTTAGTTTTAATATCCGATATATATTCTATACTATAGCTTATTAGCTTATACCCCTTTATTATATATTACTAATTCGAGCTAAGCTTAAGATTATAGTCTATAGTAGAGGACTCTTCGAGTAGTAGGACTAGCTAGACGAGGATATAGTAATCTCCTATCCTATCCTCTACTTTATCGATAGCTTTAGTCTATACTGAAACTTATACTATTCCCTAATCGGCTTTTATATTATTATTATAGGCCTATTAGGCGAGGAACGTTACTATATTACTAATATCCTCCTAATTATACTAAGCCCCTATAGATCGAACTTCGATAATACTATTAAGGCCCTATAATCCCTTAAATTAATAGAATTTAATATTAAGGCTATTATTAATAGTAAGGAGTAAATTATTATTATACTTATACTCTATTACCTTAGCAATATACCTTAATAGGATAAGAATAGTAGCTTTAAGGTCTTAAAAGCCTATAAGTTCTATCGATTCTACTTTATTAGTAAATAAGCCTCTAAGTTAGGGAACTTATTAGTAATTATCGACTTCGATATTATAATTTATAGCTAGTATTACTATTAATATCTAGAAATGCGGAAGGATATATCGTCTATTACTATTACTATTAGCCGGGCCTAGTATAGAACTATATAGGGTATTAGGGAGGTATTACTACCTCTTACTATACTATCCCCTATACTAGACCTTATTCGGACTCGGCTACTTAATCTAGTATACTCTAAGTTCTAGGGTATCTCTAAGTTAATATATACCCTATTACTAGATCTACTAATAGAAGTAAATAAGAAGGAGTATACTTATATACTTCGGTCTTAGCCCTTCCCTCCTAGTTAGGAGCGACTATAGTTACCTATCTACTATCTAAAGAGCTACTTATTAGCTATATTAGCTTAGTAGTCCGTTATTATCCCGACTCTTCTTCGGGCCTAGCTCGAGCTCTATTATATATATATATAGTTTATAAACGCTACTATAATTAAGCTCGAAGGCTAGTTAAATACCTATTAAGTAGTCGACTATATTATCTAGGCTTATATATAGCTTACTAAGTCGAATAGTATTCTTATAGGGCTTAAGGTCTCGAAGTATAATCGTAATTATCTATAGGATATCGTTATAGTATCTCGTCGCCTCTATTAATAGCTCTATTAGATTACTACTTATTCGATTATTATTAACCCCTAGACCTAGGGTAATACTATTAGTAATCGTTAGGGTTCTATCGTCTCTATCGTAGCTAGTCGTTAGGGCTCTATTACTAGTTTAGTATTAACTAGTTAAGATATCCCTCTCCCGAGTATTAAAGAGGGGGGTGCTATTATAGTAGTAGCTCCTATACCTAAGCTATTAAAGTATATAACTTAATATATATATAATATAATATACTTTAATATCTATATCGGTATCTATTACCCTATAATCGTAGAGGAGTATATACTACCTATAAATATAAATATATTACTAGGAGAGAATTAATATAAGTAAATATAAACCCTTTAGGATAGGAAGATAAATAGGGGAGGGAGGGGGCTTAATATACCTATTTAGGGGTACTTATAGGGTATAATCTAGGCTATCGCTAACCTATAGACTATTTTATAGATAGTTTAAGAAGAAGGTATATAAGATAAATTATATTAATATCGAGTATATTGAGAGGGCTTTACTGCTTATATAAACCCTAATTCATTACTTTGGCTATGCCTAAGAGCTCTGAATCGGTAGGGTAGGTAATATAAGGGTTATAATTTTATTAATAATTCTATCTCTCTAAATCACCGCTACCTACGTACATTAGATATACCTATCTAATTCACCGATTACGTAAGCTATGAATCACGTGCTCCTAAGAGCTATAAATCCCAGCCCCGGTAATTACTATATTAGTAAATCCTATACGGTAATTACCGACCTAGGTAATCCCCTAATATTAGTTTAATACTAGCTATCTTTTCTTTATAGATAGGATTGCCTAAGGGACTAATATCGGGCTCTATTACCTATATTAATAGCTACTCTAATACGTTTATAATCCTCTAGTCTCTAGCGTATTAGATCTACTATCCTAATCTATAAAATAAATAAATAAATAAATGAATAAATAATAATAGGGGAATAATAGATAGAATAAGGAAAAATACGGCTTAATACTACTATTCCCGTAAACGCTAAATCCCTAGTCCCTAGTACTACGGATCAATTGAACTAGCTACTAAATAGCTCTCTAAGGAAACGAATTAAATTATAATTAAATAATAGGAATAAGCTTTTAAACCCTTTAATAAAGGAAATAAATAGTAATTAAATAATATAATAGTTAATTAAATAGCGCTCTTATAATAGCTAGATATAGGCTCCTAAAGTCCCTAAATCGCTAATATACTAATAGAGGGTAGAAGAATAATTATTATTACCCCTTTTTTTAGCTTTCTCGATAGGAATAATAGAATTAAACCGCCTTTAATAAGAATAATAGAATTAAACTGCCTAAATAGGATTAATAGATCCTATTAAGCTAATTTAGTAAATATTATACTCTATAGATCTATATATCTAATTAGTAAGTTATAGTAACTCTATTCCTTTTACTTTCCCTCTTCCTTATAACGATTCTTCATTTTTAAGATTAGCTAGCCTAATCTATTATTTTAGAGCTCCGACGATTACTAAATCCCTATTTTTACTACTCTCTCTCTCTCTCTTTTTCTCTTATCCTAGCCTCGATAATGCCGCTTAAGCGTAAAGCCTTTACGCCTATTACCCTTCCCGCTAAGAGAGTAGCGAAGTATAAGAACCTAGTCGGTATTAATCGTAGGAGCTATTAATTTAGGATATAGTACGTATATATAGTAATATTCGTAAGGTCCCCTATTTAGAGTATTTAAAGTCTTATCTTATTAATAAATAAACTAAAACTAGCGTTAATAGTATATATTACGATTTAGAGCCTAAGGGTTCTTATTACTATAAATATACCTCTAAGTACTCTTATAAACTAATATAAGCTTCTACGATCTCTATTTTCTAGTATCTATAGCTCTAATGATTATTATCTATAATCTAGTTAAGGCATTTAAGCTTATTATAAAGCTTTTAGCTACCTAGGATAAGAATAATAAACTAATAAGTTCTCTTCTCTATTATTTCCCTAATTATTTAATTATACGATTAGCTAATAGGGGATATAGGATATAGAGAAGTAATATACTATCGTAAAGGGTATATTAATAATCGCTAAGGAGGAGGAAGCGAAGGGGGGTAATAACCCTAATAAGGACCTCGATAGTCTTTATAATATTAACCGTAAAGCAGCTAGGCGGGCCGTAGCTCTATAGCTCTTTAATTACCTCTAGTAGGACTCGCTAGAGTAGTTAAACTCGGATTCTTCGGATTCCGAGGCCTAGTCCGCTTTATAGAGCGGTTATTTTACTATTTTATTAATTACGGGGTTATCGTTTTTACTTCTAGGGTACTCGTTTTTAGGCTTTATTATATTTTTACTAATATTAATTACCTTTACCCCTTAATTATTCTTTTCTTAATATTTAATTTATCCTTTAATCTTAATTATAATTTCATTAAAGCTTATTAGCGCTTTTAATACTTAGTTTAGTGCTCCCTTAATTATTAAATCTATAAAGTTATCGCTTTTAATAATTTAATAAATTTCATCGACTTTATATTCTTCGTAGCTTTATTATAATATTATAAGATCTATTATTAAGCGTTTCTCTACTATTATACTTAATTAAACTAGGTATTAGTAGAGCGAGTAGCTATCGGTATAGATAATTATCTATAGGAGTAGTAATTCTAAGCGTTTATAGATCTCTTAGAGCGTCTATTTAAGGATATAAGCTACGTCGAAGCTACTAACTATCCTATAGATCTTACTAGCTAGAACTAAATATATAATCCGTTTATATTTAATAGATTATTAATAGAGGATATTACTATATACTATAAAGGCATTCTCCTAATTATAGGAACGTTTATTATTAAGGAGGATAATAAATCCGATCTATAAATTTAGGTCCTTATTATTAGCGAAGGAGCTATTAATAAATATATAAAGTTAGGCTATTAAGAGATCTAAGTATATATAATTTAGGCTATAGCCTATATTAGCGATCTACTATTATATATATTTATTAAGCCGTTTAAAGTCGTCCTTTTATAGGTTCTTAGCTTAAGCTATAATAGAGAAATCGAAGGCTACTTCTAATTAATAGGTTAAAGTAATATAAGTACTATAAGCTCTCTAGGCGATATATTCCTATTCTAAGCTCGCTATCCTTAGGGTTACTAGCTCTAGGCGATTACCTTAGCCTTTCTATTAAATCGTAAGATCTTTAATTCTAATTTTAATAATATAGCTATTAAAGACGCTATTAGATCCTATATTAAGGATAGAAATAGGCTTTACCTAGAAGCTAGTACTTTCGAGCTCTATTTATTCCTTTTATATAAATGCGGGCTCTCCGAGGTTAAAGGTATCGTTAATCTATATTCCGATTAATCTAAAGCTCTCTCTAGCTCTAATTAGAAGTAAATATAGATCGTAGCCCGTTAGAATAGTATTTAGGCGCTCTCTATAATAGCGCTAATAGGTTATAAACTAATAGAGACCTAATTCTATAATGCTATAGAGCGGCTTTATAATATAGAAGACAATTCTATTAGGGTATCTATATTATAGCTCCTTAGGAATATATAGGAGAACGTTATATAATAGATCTATAGCGCTCTAGGTATAGGCTTAATTAATATTATAGAATATTAATTAATAGCTATATTACTATAGCGTTAAGGTAATCGCTAGGATTAGTCGTTAGCTATAATATATAATTATAGGCGATTACGTTAATAGGGTTATCTTCTCCTAGTTATTATATCCCTAAACTATTAATCTTAACTTCTTATATAGGGCTTAAGGGAGGCCTTTTACTTCTTTTATAAGCTAGTATCTAAAGATCTTAATATTAGGAAATACGGATCTCCTAATTAGTACGATTACTCTAGTTATTAGGAGTAAGTCGATTTCCTCCTAGTTAGACTATTTAAATAGCTTCTTAGGGGTCGTTATTCTACTTTTATTATATAGTTAAATAGCTAGGTCGTACCCCTATTATTCCCTTTTAATAATAAATTAGTATTTAATCTATAAAGTCCTAGTTATATTATTCTTATAATCTATAAAAGCCGCTTATAATAGATTTATAGCGTTTATTAACTTCCTAGGTCTCCTATATTATTATAGTAGAATTAGCTCTAAGTATTTAAATAGTTCTAAGGTCTTTAGAGTTTAAATTATTATTATCTCCCTAGCCTATTAATCTAGCGATCTATTATATAGCTTAATATATATTCCTCTAAACTCTATTAGGCCGTTAACTATTTCGACTATAATTACTATATTAGAAACCGATATAACCTTATAAGGACCGGTCTATTTCTCCTATTCTCGGAATATAAGAACGTCGCTTCCTAGCTCTAGTAATCTTAGTAATAATTACTTAATATCTAGTCTATTATAAGTATTAAGAGTATTATTAACTTTCCGCTTAGCGATTATTTATTAAAGCTCCGCTATCGCTTTATTAATTACTTTAGCGTACTATGCCTAGGTTATAATAAGCGCTAAATTAGTAGTAATCCTAGGTATCGCCCCGAATATAAATAATATAAGTATTAATCTATTAAGCTTAGTAATATCGTTTATTACCTTTATAGCTCCTTAAAGTAGCGATTCTAGGCTTATATTACGAGACTCTACCTTTAAGATCTCGTATACTCTATATATCGGCTTATAATAGCTCTTAACCTTATCGATTAATTAATAGGCCTCTATAGGGATCTAATAATAGGTTATACCTAGGAGGCGTACCTCTACCTTAAACTCTACGGAGGTAAAGTTTATTCTAGTATTAATAGTTACGACGTCTAGAGGCCTAAGGTATATATTTAATTAATACTTCTTAAGAGCTTCCTATATTATACGAGCTATAAAATTAGGAATAAAAGTTATAGACTAGAATCCTATACTTATATCGATTATATAAAGAACGGGCTTTCTATTTAAATATATAATATCGATTAAAATCTCGTAATTAAAATCGATATTTAACCTTAAAGTAAACTTAAAGTATTATAGAGATTTCCCTTTAATCTAATAATAATAATAGAAGCGGTTTATTAGCTCTAGAGTATCCCGATTTATATCCTAGTCTACTCTCTAGAATAGGTTCTATAGCTTCTCTATAAATAAATAATCGAACTATTTATAAATATATTAAAGCTCTATTTTTATTAGAAACGCTATTCTATTATTCTCTATCCCTATTATATATATAATCCTAGAGCTAGTATAGGTCTTCGTATCTAGGAAGAACTATAAGTAGCCCTATTTACGAAAAATAGATATATACTCCTAGATCTCCTTAATATACTTTACTAGCTCGTTATATATATTATCTAAATAGATTCTAAGATCGTCTATATCCTTAATATAAAGTAGGAATAGGGTATCTATTAGGACGATATAGAATATAATTCTCCTAATTAGTATTAGAATAATAATCTCCTTTATCGTAGAAATAGGATTTCCTATTCCGAATCTTATTCTAGCCCCTATTCTCTATTTATTAACTATTAGGCTTAGTATTAGGGCTATTAGGGCCTTTATTTATAAAGCTCCTATTATAGAAATTAATACTATACCTATATTAGGGATAATACTATATTATATAGAAGTACTATTAATCTAATACTAAGTAAAGAGCTACTCTATCGGAGTTATTATTTTAGCCTTTAGATTACTCCTTTTAATTCTATATTAAAACGATTTATTTATTAGGAAGTATATAATATAGGTATTTATTAATTTATTCTCGGGATTAGACTTAAAGGTATTATTTATTCTTAGTTTATCGGAAATAGGATTATCTAATTCCGAGCTCTTAATAGGTTCTATTATTATTAAAAACTAATAATATCCTTTCCGCTAATCCCTATACGCTTCCTATATACGTTTCTATTACTCTTTCGAATATTATTATTCCTTAGGAGAGTACTTCGTTAATCTATAATCTAGTTTAGAGTATATCTAGTATTTACGAATTCTAGATAATTAACGATTATTAATTCTATATATTAATTACTCTCTACGATCTCCTTTTCTATTAGCTTAGCGATATCCGCTCCTATAACGTCTATTAATATAGAAGTACTTAAGCGTTCTAGTATTCTCCTCTACCTTTAATATACTCTTAAGCTATATAAATAGCGTATTAAAAGATCGCTCTAGCTTTATTAATATAATCTTTAGCTCTAGGACGCTTTAAATTGCCCTTAAAGTATTTATATAAAGATAAGTCTCTTCTTTAAATATAGGGCTAAGTACTCTCTAATATTACTAAAGCCTATTTAGAAGGATTTAGAGAACTTCTATTCGCAGTTTTCCTATATTATTAGCTTCTATTATTATAAAATAGAACGTTATTAAGCTCTAATCTATATAATATTATATTCTATTAATCTTTAAATCGAATTATTATTTAATTACTAAATATATTTAATAGAGTCCTATACTCCGGTTTATATATTCTAGGAAGAAAGTTTATATATACTTTAAAAGTATATTCGGGAAGAGTATATAGAGCTATATATAGCGGATTTATAATAGTTCGTAAACGTTTATAAAGATATATATTTTATTATTAAGGATATCGTATATCTCCTTAGAATAATTACTCTCTTTATTCTAGAATAATATAAATTACTTAATTATAGCTCTATCGATTAATAAATTTATTAATTCGTATAATAATAGAATATAGTATTAAGCTAGTAGGTTCTAAATAATATTTAGGGGTAAGGTCTTATTTCTTTATAATTAAAGCGTAATCTCTTATTAATTAGATTATTTACTCTATTAATTAGATAACCCTAGAACTAGGGGCTATTAGGGATCTATCCTCCCTATTTATAGTTTTCGGATTTAGGATAGCTAAGCATTCCTTATAGGTTATTATTTATTATCCTATTAATCTCGCTATTCCTCTATTCTTTAGAGTATTAAATCCTAGTCGGTAGTAATCGACTCTATTATATTAAATATCTCTTTTTATAAAAGTATTAGGATTAATCTCTTCGACGTTTTAATATTTACTATTCCTAGAAGAGGGATCCTACGCTTTATTAGATATACCTTTAGCGCTTAAATAATCGTTATATTATAGGAATTAAAGTCCTCTTCGGTCTAGCCCTAGAAGTCTTCGATAAATGCTTTTAAGAGGTAAACTCCCTTTATAGTCCTATATACGCTTATTATTTTAAAGATCTAGGCGCTCTTAAGATCTATGGATACTAAATCTAGTAATCTAAGGAACTATAATTCTACTCTATTAACGATAAAGTTAATATTAAGACCCTTCCTAACCTTCTACGTTAAATATAATATACTAAGTTCTTCTAGAATACTATTAAACTCCTATTATATCTTTTTAATACTCTCTAGCTCTATTACGGAGCTATTACTATAATCCGAGGAGCTTATTATTACTAATTTTATTAAAGCTTTACTATAGCTAATTAATTATTCTATAAAGCTTCGTTTATCGGGTTTAGTAGCTAGTAATATAGCCTAGGTAGTAATCTTAGGCGTAGGAGTCCTAAGGTATTCGAAGTAGATAGTGCTCCTATAGATTATATAATAGGGGATTACCCTACTATTAAGCTCTTATAAGAGTCCTAAAGTATTTAAAGTAAACGGTACTCTTATAATTATTTATAAAATATAATTGATAAGCTTATATATAGCGAATTTACTATCTGTAGGATCGATCCTAACTTCTCTAGCTCTAGCTATTCTATATTACGTTAAATATAATACTAATTAATATTAAGAGGGCTTTATTATTTATATAAACCCTAATTTATTACTTTAGCTATACCTAAGAGCTCTAAATCGGTAAGGTAGGTAATATAAGGGTTATAATTTTATTAATAATTCTATTTCTCTAAATTACTATTATTTACGTAAATTAGATATACCTATCTAATTTACTGATTACGTAAGCTATAAATTACGTACTCCTAAGAGCTATAAATCCCAGCCCTAGTAATTACTATATTAGTAAATCCTATACGGTAATTACCGACCTAGGTAATCCCTTAATATTAGTTTAATAGAGTATCTGTTGAACCAATATTAGGGGGTTCCCTAGGGCAGTGATCTCGGTAGGGGATCACCGATATGGTGATCACCGTGGCTGGGATTCACAGCTCTCAGGAGCACGTGAATCACAGCTTACGTGATCGGTGAATCAGATGGGTATATCTGACTCACGTAGGTAGTGGTAATTCAGAGAGAGATCATCAACTACATCACAAGACTTATATCACCTACCCTACCTATTCAGAGCTCTCAGGCACAGCCAAAGCAATGAAACGGGGTTCACATAAGCAGTGAAGCCCTCTCAACACTGATCAGTGTTGCGTTCAACGTAACACAGAACAGCTAGAGCTGGAAAAGTCAGGATCGATCCCACGGATAGCAAATTCGCTGTGCGTGAGCTCATCGGTTACACTTTACAAGTGATCGCAAGAGCACCGTTTGCTTTGAGTACTTCAGGACTCTTGTGAGAGCTTGGTAGCAGGGAAATCCCCTGTTACGTGATCTGTAGGAGCACCGTCTGCTTCGAGTACCTCAGGACTCCTACGCCCAAGATCACCACCTAGGCTATATTGCTAGCCACCAAACCCGACAAACGAAGCTCTACGGAACAGTCAATCAGCCGTAGCAGAGCTTCAACAAAATCAGCGACAATGAGCTCCTCGGATCACGGCAATAGCTCCGTGACAGAGCCAGAGAGCGCTGAAAAGATGCAACAGGAGTTCGACGGCATTCTGGAAGAACTCGGCATATCACGCCTAACGCAGAAGGTCAGGAAGGGTCTCGATATTGACTTCATCGTTAATGGAGCAGAATCACGGTTCCCTGGATCACTGGATTCGGCATCCGCAGATCTCAAGAGCGCCTGGATCCTTAAGGCAATGAGCGCATACGGGACCATGAAGGGAGTTCACCTCCTGGAGGCGTTTATCGAAGACTTCCAGGGCTGGACCGAAGAGGACTTTGACTCCTGCAATACAACGATCACTCGAGCGCTGAAGGTGTATCTAGCAGAGCGCGGGATCCCTCTTCCAGGAGCAGCAAACGCTAAGACGTCGAAGAGACTAGTCCCAATGCTTTCATGGGAAGAGATGCCCGACGCGACGGAGTCGATCACTGCCGACCGGGATTCAGTGCTCCAAAGAGCAGAGGAACAGCGAGACCAGTGGGACGACGAGCAGCAACCCACGGGGAACGCCCAGCTATCCCAAATCCGAAAACTACGAACGGGGAGGACAGATCCCCGACAGCCCCTGGTTCCAGGGTTGTCTGATCAACGGAGCAGGCAATCCAGCCAACGAGAGATCACGCCTCAATCGCGAAGAAATGAGACCCCACCCCCAAATGTCACCCAGAACCCACCAGCTTGGTACCATGCTCTGCCGCCACACGAATCGGTGAATTCACCGATCGACGGAGCTGTAATCAAGCAATTCGCATCGCTCTGGAACAAGGAGAGCAATTACTCTGGGGAGACATACGATAACGTAATCCACAAGCGAGTGGTTCACCCATGCGAGTGGTTCACTTCACCCCGACCCGACAAACATTCCGAGGAAAACCTCAACCCAAACGCCGTAAATCAATTAAAATCACTCCTCCTCGTCTTTTGCAGACGATGAGATAGCTACCTGACAAGTTCTCGCGTTGTGGCCGGTCTTCCCGCATACGCTACAGCATCGTTTCTTCGGCTGGGACCACGACGCGGGACCCGGGTTCTGCAGCGTTTCCTCTTTTATCTGGATATCTACTTCCTTCTGAGCAATCTTGTCCTGTCCCTCGCCTACAGCCATGCTTCCTCCTTCCCGGAGACGTAGCTTTTGGCCCTCCGGCGTCGGCTTAGTGTAGCATTTTCCTCTCGAAGGATCATAACCTCTGACTTCAAAAGAGCGATCTGGTGCATAACACCCCGCGTCCCCTTCGCAAGATAGTCAACAGCATCTAAAATTGACGTTGGGGAGCTTCCCTGGTGGCGTGAGATTCGCCCTTTGATGAAGTCAGTCTGGGAACCTGCCTCGAGCAGGTTAGTGGGCGTCTTAGAGACCCAAGAATCACGCTCCCCGTGGGACGTCCCCGGAGGCGTCGTCGTCCTCAACCTCACATCCAGCTTTGACAGGACTGTTTCCGGGTTATGGGGGACAAGCCCCGCTCCTCGAAAGCCTCCCTGGATGTTTTTTCTGTCATTGCTTGCTGAAATGCAGCCGAAAACGCCGGGAAGAAGTCCTCTTTGCTGATGTGCGTTGTACCCGCCCTCATCCTATCCTCGATTTGCCGACCGTATGCTTTCTTTAGTGGGCCAAAACACCCAACATCGAGAGGCTGGAGTAGATGTGACGAATGAGGAGGCATACAGAGTGTGATGATGTTGTTCTCCTTGCAGTAGAGTTCGAAGTCGACCGAGTGGTGACTTTCGTGGCCATCCAGGATCAGTAGGCGATAACCGCCCGAAGTACGGGACTTTGTATGCCTGTCAAAATGCCGAATCCATTCCAGACCAATATCATTCGTCGTCCAGCCGTTTGGAGATGTTGCGATTCTCCAGTCGCGAGAAATCGCGTCGTCCTGGTACCAGCTCGAGAGGTGGTACTTGCCCGAAACCACGATGAACGGCGGGACGGAGAAACCCAACGCGCCAACGCCCTGGATCACCGTAACCCATTCCCGGTTGCCTGGCTGCCTCATCTTCACATTGGACCGTCTTTCCGAACTGGTCACGACCATTCCGTTGGCGATAACGCCCATCTGGAAGCCGGTCTCGTCAAAGTTGTACATGTCAGCCTCTTGGATGCCGTACTTGGCGATCATGTTATGCACGAGGCGGAACCACGCGTTTATCGCGTCCGGATCTTCGCATTGGGCCCTCTTGTAGTCGTACTTGCGAAAGAAACGCGTCCGGAGCTCTGGTTGCCGTTTGACGAAGTTTGCGGCCCAGTTCTTCCCGACGCGTGGCGCGTCACGGTCGGCAAGCAGGCGATTCGCCATATCTCCGACCTCACCCAACCGGGGAGGGTAAGATCGCGCATCTAGGTCAAGGATATATTCGACAATAGTTTTCTCTTCTAGTACTGTTAATTTGGCAGAATTGGGCGGGCTTTCGCGTCGGGAGGGTTTGCCCTTCTGGCGTCGGAGGAGCGTCGTTAAGGGGACGGTGTAGATCCTCGCAGCACTCCGGGCGCTTAGGTTCGGGTCATTGTCCATAGCTTGGATAGCAAGGAATAATTGACCTTCTTTTGAAAGAGTCTCCATCGCGGGCGGAGGTGGAATCTGTAGAATTCAGGTGTAGGTCGTGGGCCCGGGCGAAGTGAACCACTCGCTTGGGTGAACCACTCGCTTGTGGATTACGTTATCCTTGACGATAAAATGCGTATCTTCACGGACGTTTGCGAACTGCTGCAAATCCGCTATACGCAGCTCCACGCGCTCTTCCCGAGTATACTTTCAGGGCGCGCGCAAACTTTCTTCCTAGAGCACATGAACCGGAGCATGGGACTCCGTCAAATGTACCTAGCGATCAAACAACAGTTCGATTCGGAGATCAACAGAGCACAGTATCATACAGACTGGAGCTCGATGACGTTCCACTCTATAGCGGCAGAAGCTGATAACGCAGGAAAGCCGCGAATGGAAGTTCTCCAGATCCTTCTGGATAGGCTTCAGCGGTGCCAGAGAGCACTTGGCCCTGCGTTCAAGGAAGAGACTCATCTCTATGTGAACACTCTGAGGGCGGTTCAAGGCGTCCCAGAGCTGAAGATTGCACTAGCAAGGCCGGAGCGATCTTTCAATGCGCTATCCGCACAGCTCAAGAGCACACTGAAGGTGGAGGAGAACACCAGAACGCCTGGGCACTTCTACACCGACAGACGTTATGGGAGCGGATATCGCCAAGCCAGTGGAAGGGGAGATCGCAGAGAGCAGTCGGTACGCAGAACCAATGATCGTCAGCCATCCAGAATTCGCAAATGCTGGATATGCTCTAAACGAGACTGCAGATCGACGAAGCACTCTCCCGAGGAGCAACAACGTTCGAAAGAGCAGTGGAAACGCATGCAGGAAGCGCGTGGGGATCAGCGGAAGGATACCGTCAGTTTTTAACAGCAATGGAACCTGCTGAGAGCTCGGAATCAGACAATCCCACTTCCGATGAGCTGGGAGCAGACGATGCCTTTGGGTCTGATCCCGAGAGCGAACTGATGAATGCCCATACTGCACACTTCCTAGCAAATGAGTCGTTCCAACACAGAATCAGGGGGAGCAGTCCGAAGGCTGAAATGACAGCTCCGATAGAGCAGCTCTTCACCCAGTATCAGATCAATAGCACTTCCACGTGGTACGGCATCATCCCTGATACAGGCGCGGCATCAGTTTCCACAGCAGGAGCTTCACAAACAAGGGCCCTAATAGCCCTAATACCAAGCCTAACAGTCAACAAGCAGGGAATAGGGGCCAGAGTGAGATTCGGAGCAGGAAATCCCATTTCCACGACGGAGGAGATCACTGTTCCAACGCCAATTGGGAGAATCACGTTCCATATCGTCCCAACGGATACCCCATTCCTGCTTTGCATCAAGGATATGGACGATCTCGGAGTCTACCTAGACAACACGCGTAACGAGCTGGTAAAGCGCGTTGGGGAGATCCAGGAGCGTACGCCCATTTTTCGCAAATGGGGCCACCCATGGTTCTTCCTGGATACGAAGACCCATACCAGCTCCGGGATCACATACATGATGGGGACAGAGAGCGATGGAGCAGCGTTTCTGACAGAAGCAGAGCTCCGACGCATTCACAAGCGGTTCGGTCACCCATCTGTAGAGAAGCTATGGAACCTGCTCCAGAGAGCAGACCAGGACGTGAATCGGGACGCTCTGGAGCTGATAAACCGCTTCTGCCACCATTGTCAGATCAAAGGGAAGTCCCCGCAACGCTTCAAGTTTGCCCTGAGGTCAGATATCGACTTCAATTACGAGATTTTGGTCGATATTATGCACTTGGATGGAAAGCCCGTTCTTCATGTGATCGACGCGAGCACAGGATTCCAGTCCGCAACTTTCATTCCCAATTTCACAGCTCGCGCGACGTGGGAAGCTCTCAAGAGGTGCTGGTTGGATACATACCTTGGGCCTCCAGACGTCGTAACTGTTGACGCTGGAACGAACTTTGCCTCCGCAGAGTTCAGGGCAGAGGCACGCCTCCTAGGCATGACCTGCCATCAGATCCCTGTAGAGGCCCATTGGTCAATCGGCAAGGTTGAGAGCTACCATAAGCCGATACGCAGAGCGTACGAGATCTTGAAGGCAGAGTCTCGCGACACGAGCCTAGAATCGCTGCTTCAAGGAGCTGTGAAGGCGGTAAACGACACCGCTGGGCCCAACGGATTAGTGCCTACACTGCTCGTATTCGGGGCGATGCCCAGGATCACCGCCAACTCAGCGCCCACCGCGACCCAGGCGCAGCGCGCCGAAGCGGTCAATAAGGCGATGGCGGAGCTTCGGCGAATGGTCGCCAAGCGGAAGGTCAATGACGCTCTCAATACCCGTAACGGACCAGATACCAAGCAGTTGCTGCCGAGATCGCTGGAGCTGGGAAGCGACGTTCTTGTGTTCCGAGAGCGGGAGAAATGGACCGGTCCCTACAAGGTCATATCGGTTTCTGACACGGCGGTCACGGTCGAAATGGTTAACGGCCCAACGGAGTTCAGAGGAACACACGTTAAGCCGTACAACAGATCGCCGGATCAGCAGGCTGGGGAGACAATAGTGGTTCGAACTCCAGAGACCCCAGAACCATTTGAGTACCCAGAGCCAATTCTACCACGACGACGCGGGAGACCCAGGAAGTCAACAAACGCCACGAATCTGTTACAGGCGGCTTTCACGGATCGCAAGAGCAGTGCGACCGGGACTTCACAGATCGAGCGCCAATTCATTGTCAAAGGGAACAGCAGGGGTACGACCTAGCTGTTCAACTACGCAATGAAGGCAGAATAACGACCCCTGGGAAGCCATTTGAACAGTCCGACTGGGAGGAAATCGACTCACTCCTGGCAGCTGGAGTGATCGTGCCGATCAGGAGATCCGCGTTTCCCAGTGCTAAGATCTTTGGATGCCGGCTTGTAAGAGAGGTGAAAGGCCTCCCTCAAGCCCCATATGAGAAGTCAAGACTGGTGGTTCAGGGACACAGTGACTGGGAGAAGACAACCCTGCTAACGCAGTCGCCCACGATCATGCGCTGTAGCCAACGACTGATCCTAGCGATCACCCCAACGCTACAGCAACGTGGCCACCAGTTGATGCTCCGTGATATCAGTCAAGCCTACACCCAGAGCGCTACAGATCTGTTACGCAACGTTCTCCTGCGCGTTCCCAAGGAGCTACAGCATAGATACCCCGACGGAATCGTCTTCCACGTTGTGAAGCCGCTCTATGGCATCGCAGAGTCAGGTCTCCATTGGTTTGTAACCTATCAGCGCCACCACAGAGAGCGCCTAAACGCCGTTCCAACGGGCTACGATCCGTGTTTGCTTCTAACCAGAGCTGGAGAGAGCTTTGGACTGGTCGGAATGCAGACTGACGACACCCTCAACCTCGGAGAGCCCGCGTTCATACAAAAGGAACAAACAGAGCTCGAAAGCGCTGGCTTCCGGGCAAAGCCTGCTTCCGTCCTTAACGCAGGATCTGACGGCGTCTTCAACGGCTGTATCATCAAAGTTGGAACTGAAGATCTCACGATTCAACAGAAAGGCCAAGGTGATCGCCTAGAGCTGGTAACCCCAGGGACAGCGAGCTCAGAGCAGGAATACATCGCCCAGAGAGCTCGCGGTGCCTATATTGCTTCAACCTGTCAACCAGAGGCAGCCTTCGATTTCTCTGTTGCAGCCCAAGCCAAGAACCCACAGGAGGACGACTTTGAACGGCTCAACAAACGCATACAATGGCAGATCGCCAACGCAGGCCGTGGCCTGAATTACGTGCGCCTGGATCTCTCAACGGCCCAACTTTACGTATTTGTTGACGGCTCCTTCGCCAACAATAAGGACCTAAGTTCACAGATCGGATTCGTTGTCCTCCTTGGTAACGAACGTTCCTGCGATCAGGAGAACGCCTTCACGGTGCGCGGCAATATCCTCCATTGGCAATCCATTAAGTGTAAACGGGTTACGCGTTCAGTTCTGGCTAGCGAGATCTATGGGATGGTTAGCGGCTTCGACGCGGCTTATGTCCTTAAACAGACGCTCCAAAAGATCTGTAAACGCTTAGAACTGCCGCTCCCACGGATGGTTATCTGCACCGACAGCTACTCGCTCTACCAATGCCTGGTTCAACTGAGCGCGACAGCAGAGAAACGCCTAATGATAGATCTCATGGCGTTACGGCAAAGCTACGAAGAACGCGAAGTCGACGAAATTCGTTGGATCGCCGGAGGCGATAACCCTGCAGATTCAATGACCAAGGGAGCGCCAAACCAGGCACTGGAAGCGCTAGTGAGCTCTAACGAAGTCACAATCAGGATTGAAGGATGGGTCAAACGTCAAGAAAAGAACAGTCAGGGGGCAAAGGCAATTGATATTAGCAAAAATGCAGCAAAGCCTAAAAACGAGCACCCCAGAAGCAAAAACGACGACCCCGCGATCAGCAAAACAGCAAAGCAACCGCTCCGCAAAGCGGACTAGGCCTCGGAATCCGAAGAATCCGAGTTTGACTGCTCTGGCGAGTCCCACCAGAGGCAGTCAAAGAGCCGCAGAGCTGCGGCCCGCCCAGCCGCCTTGCGGTCGGCATTACAAAGACCATCGAGGTCCTTGTTGGGGTCGTCACCCCCTTCGCCTCCTCCTCCTCGGCGATCGTCAGCATGCCCTTCACGACGGCACGCCACTTTTCCTTATCCTATTCATTGTTCTCCTACTGTTAATTGTTCACTTTAAGGCTGGAAGAGCAGATCTAACGCGCCGAAGACTGGAGATTGGAAGCGCGTTGGAGCGGCTATCGACCCTAGCGACAGCTCCCAATATTGGTTCTCACGGCTGTTCTATCCACAAAGAAAAGAGAGCCAGTGTTGAACCAATATTAGGGGTTCCCTAGGGCAGTGATCTCGGTAGGGGATCACCGATATGGTGATCACCGTGGCTGGGATTCACAGCTCTCAGGAGCACGTGAATCACAGCTTACGTGATCGGTGAATCAGATGGGTATATCTGACTCACGTAGGTAGTGGTAATTCAGAGAGAGATCATCAACTACATCACAAGACTTATATCACCTACCCTACCTATTCAGAGCTCTCAGGCACAGCCAAAGCAATGAAACGGGGTTCACATAAGCAGTGAAGCCCTCTCAACAGTATCTATTATTAATAAAGGTTAATATATAATTAATTATATACTTTATTCTTCGTAACTCTTTCTATTAATATAATAGCGAACTTATATTATAAATAAATAAGCTCTACGAGGCCTGCCCGATATTCTTCGATAATATACTTCTACGTATAAATAAGCGCAATATACTAGTAGAGCTTAATAAGGAATTTAATATATTTAGCGCTAATTCTAATTACTACTATATAACTATTATTAAATAGCTTACTATTAATATAGTTTATACGATCCGCTATAGTATTAACGACGATTAATCGCTATCTATAAAGTACTCGAATATATTAGATAACTTTAAGCGATACCTATACTAGGCGTATATTAATGAATATAGGGTCTAGTCGATATTTAAGCTTAGTAGTAAGCGTATCTAGTAGTCTAATAAGGTAGCCTTTATAGATAGGTAAGCTAGCTAGCTAGCTAGCTAGCTAGCCCTAGGTTAGTTCTTTAAAGCTATTCGCCTAGTAAAGTAGTTTTAGGGGTATTATAATATTAGCGATAGCCTTAAATAAGGCTTTTACTAAAGTAGACCTATTATTCTTATCGTAATACTAACTATAATAACCTATTATCGAAGCTATTAATATTATCGTAATTCTATTAGATAATAACTATATAAGTCCTTTAATTAATTGCCCTACTATTTTTAATATAAAGGAAAAAGGTCTAACGATAACGTATCTATATACTATTAAGAAATCGATAATTAAAAATAGGGCATTTTTAAAGGCCTCGAAATTTCTAATACTATAAGAAAAGATACTTAAAAAGCTATAAAGTCGTATATTACTTAGTATATTAGTACTAGTAGTATTAGTAATATAATATAGGCGATTAGTATATACTTTAGGATACTAATACTTTAATATTATAATAGGGACTTCTAGCGCTTCGTTTTTACTTAAGGCGACTATATTAGATATAGTAAGTATAATTTAATAGGTTAGATTAACTAGATCTTTATTTATATAGCCCTATTCGACGATTAGCATTATATCTTTCTTATAATTATACTTATTAATATCCTAGCTAATAAGGACGATATATTTAGACTATATCTCGTAGAGTATTTATATAAGCTTATTTTAATTAGAATTAATTCGATTATACTTACTTAATTATATATTATCCGTATTAGTAATAAGGTAATTATCTAGGTCGATTAGTAGGTCGAATAGCTATAAGCTAGAGCTATTACTATTACTATTATTATTATTATAATAAGACTTTAATTAATAAAGGTAAGATAAAGTAAATATCTATTATAATTATTATATTAATATAATATACTATTAGGTTCTCTAATTATATTATAATTAATATATTAATCTATCGAAATATAGTACTAATTACTAGATATACTACTAGACGGGACTAATATACTACTACTACTATAATAGCTATAAGTCTAACTAAACCTCCCTACTAAAATAGCTTCTATTAATATATCTAGGATAGTATTAATAATCTACTATATATACTAGGGTTAATTAGGATATAGTGGATTCGGGTAGTATTAGTATATTAGCGTTTTAATATATTAGCATTATAGGTATTATTAGGTAGAAGGGGGAGGAATTAGAGGATTTAGTAAGCTCGGTAAATAGTTAATATTACGAATATATATATATTAAAAGGAAAATCGCAATAATCAATAAGCTAATAGGATATAGGAAAGGAGCGCCTTATTATTAGTCCTCTATATTAGCTGCAACTATAGGCAATAGCTGCAACGCTACCTACTAATGTGCAACGGCTGCTTTTTGAGTTAACCTATTTAACTTTGCAATAGTTACCCGCAGTTATACTACTACTATTGGCTCAGCAACTATACCTTCCTCTATAATTGTCCCGGTAAGGTAGGTAGAGACAGGTGACTCTACAATGATACGGCTTTGATTGGACAGGTGAGCAGTATGTCGCGATCACGACTTGACATGGACAGAATTGTCGGATTCGTTCGTCAAGGCGCACGTCGAGCGCAACGGCCTTGCCCCCGTTGTGTCCAGAATAGACTGGACCTGGAAACTGGTCGGCCCGCTCCTCAAAGTACGAGCAAGGAAGTACTCAGGCTATGAAGTCACCTTGAAGCACGCATTGTCTAATTGTGCCGCCGGAAGCCACCAGAACCAGGGCGTCGTGGTCGCGCCCAAGGGCTGTATTATGCGCGCCGTCGGGCGGCCTCAAACTCGGCCAATCGTTTTTTGTGGTTGGTTGGCAACAGCTAAAGTGTAGATTTTTCATATCCGAGCGCATCTTCATTGGGCGTACGGCACAGGAGAGTGCTTGCTCTGAGAAGTGTTTCTTTTGGTCAGTCACTTGGTCTGAATCTTGAGGGCCGCATCATGGCGCGTAAATGCTGGTTCTATTTCCGTTGCATGAAGCATCGGAGATATAATCTGATGCCACCCATCGCCAACAAGAAGAGTTCCTCTCGCCTCAATTATCTTTCGTGCTATCACTAGGCTTCGTTCACGCAACCTATCCGCATTGCCTTTCAGGGTTTTTAACATTAAGCATGCCCTGCAACAAATCCCGACTATACATCGCGCTGTATCCCAGCGGCGTCGTAGATAATGAGGAGCGCAAGTAAGCTGGCAGTACTTCCGGGTTTCTTCACAGATACTAACCTTCTCAGATATCACTGGGGTTTCCTGATTGGACCTAAAGCAGAACGCGGCGACAGCGTACCAGGCGTGCGTTACCACGTTAAAAACTCCCCTCGTGGTTGGAAATATGAACATATGCCAATAACGAACGTCCGATCGACCAACAGCCTCTTGGTACGCATTCTTATTGCTAAGATTGAGGACGAACAACGTCTCGTAGATATTTTCAAGAAATTACCAGTCGTGCAAGGCGATCCGAACTGGAGATGTCGCACCTGGGTAGCGAGTGCCCTGGCCGAGATTGCGAAGGATGGGATGTGCGTTGGAACAGCTGAGCTAGATTGGAAGAAGATTGAGGCGGCTGCGAGGCAGTACGTAGCCAAGAAGACTGCAAGTGGTCGCTATGGGCGTGATGCAGACATGACGAAACCGAAACCAACGTGGGACATGATCGAAAATAAGGAGATTGTACCATAGGAGCCACTTGGCAAACATCTACTCTTGAAAGAGAACGGTTGCAAACCAGAAGCTGTAGAATGCCATGTTGTCGAGGTGATTCATTCGTCAGCCAAGCTATAATGAGCAGCTTGAATGCCTTCTTCGTTTCCATCCTCATTCAGCATTCACCCCACCATTTGTTGCGAACTTTCTCCATCTCAAAGTCCTCAAGAGGTGGTCGATCGAGAAACTTATCAAGCTTGCTCTGCCATTCAAGTCTCGTAATATTGCCAAACCAGGCCGATGTATATTCCCAATAGTGAGGATACCATCCTGAGAACTCCCAGTCAATGATTCCGACCACTTTGCCCTCACGAACAAGAATGTTGAACGGGTTCAGATCGCCATGAGTGAAAACTGGCGGAGGACATGGCCCATCTTGCCGATCCATCATCTTCTGGAGGTCATGCCAATCTTGATCCCTCTTCTGGTCTTGAAGATCCTCGGGCTTCAGGTCATCTCTGAGCCAGAAATGAAAGTTTTGTATTGTCGTGAAAGGGCCGAATCGAGGATTCCCCCGGGGTATACGGGAATCGAACAATGAACCGCCAACGCAGCTTTCCACTCCTGTGGTTGGAGGTTTTAGAGCGCGTAGCTCCTGGATGAATTTTCTCAGCTGCAAAAAGAGACCCTCGAGCGCTTCTGGGGATAGAACATTTAAGGCTGTCGGTAGCTCATCGCCCTGGATCCTTTCCATGACTATGTATGCTCTGTTCTTGTGTAAAAAAGAGCAAAAGACCTTGGGGACAGGGATGCTTGTATTCTCCTCCAGGTATTTCAGAGTCGCACCTTCTGTCAGATGGGTGCGGATGCCCGTCTTGACGATTTTGTGTTTTGAGATGGGTATGCAGAGACCGTCTCGCGAATAGAACTTCGCCGCAGTATGCAACGCTAGTCGTGTCAAGAAGCGGCGTAACCAAGTGTTGTTGATGGCAAGGTGTTCGGTGCCGTCGTGCTGGGCGTCAAAGTCGTATCCAGGCGGAAGGTATAGGGATGCCATTCTGCTTTAAGGCGATAAACAAGAGAAACCTGTCCTTCGCTGGAAAGGCTGACAGAGGAGAGAAGTAGGCTAGGGAGTGAGGTCGTCGGTGGTGGAGGGTGTGGTTGACTTAAACATCGCATATGTCGCAGTACAGGGTAGTCACCGGGGCACCGGAGCATGCAAACGAACGATGCTGGAGCAGGTGTCGAAGGGTCTGCATATGAAGAGTGAGCCAGGGATTTCCGCCCAAGGCCAGCCTCGGTAGTACGAGGCAATAGTTTCGCTGTCGCAGAAGCGAAGACGTAGAACCAAATGCGGTTGAGGTCATCAGCTTGGGCCGTTTGAACTACCGTACGTGAGCCGATGTTCTACCGACTTTTGGAGGGGCTCTGGTCTGTCCACGAAGAGGGGGGGCAAAGCTCAAAGCCTGCCAACGTCATTGAGAATTGAGCGATAGCTGGCGCAACTACCGAAACTGCCTAAACGGACTGCTCCAATCCCTCGCGACGCCAATTTATCGCTTTCCTACGTCGGAAGATACCCGAAAATTTTGAGACATGGACGATTCAGAGCTTGACCAGGTAAGCTGCTTGGCACCGGAGCAAGCGCGTGGAGAGAACATCAAGGTTAACGCAGCGGAAGATCCGCAAGGCTCGCCTCGAGCAGCTCAAGGCTCAGGGAGGCAGCAGCGGCGGCGGTGGCGGCGGTGGCGGTGGACTCGGAAAACAGGAGCAGGCCGAGCAACGACAGTACGACAACCCCTCATCTCCTCGCAGCTCGACTACTCTTGCAGCACACAGGCTAACCATGCGCCGCACAGACAGCAGGAGAACGAAGCCCGCCAGCACATTCTGGGTCAGATTCTGCATCCCGAAGCTGCGGACCGCCTTGGTCGTATCCGTCTCGTCAAGGAACAGCGTGCCACCGAGGTCGAGAACCGCCTCATCATGCTGGCGCAGTCCGGGCAGCTCCAGTCCAAGGTGACCGAGGCGCAGCTCAAGGAGCTACTGAACGCCGTGGCCGACAAGCAGGAGGAGGAGAAGATTGTGGTCAGCCGACGCAAGGGGTGGGACGATGATGATGACGACCTTTTCGACCTGTAGGGATGCGTTCGCCCCCACGCGAGAGCATCGATGACGAGTTCGAAGATACCATTGGGGGTTCTGGCGCAACGGAGTTGTTGTTTTTGACGTGGCATCTGTTTTGAACAATGTTGTTCCTGTTTGTCTGTGGAGGTGCCCGAACCGCCGTGTCGGCACTGCCTTGTGATACAAGAAAATGGATACAAGTGGACGCATGATGTACAAGTTTTCTTCCCCTTTGCCCTAGGCGCTGCTGCCCATCGCCTCGTTTCGCCTCGCCGATTCTTCCTTCGCCTTCCTCCTGGCATCCCTTTCTCTCCTTCTAATCTCTCTCAGATCCGGCGGCGTCTCGATGCCGAGCTCTGCCCTCAGCTCGTCGACGCTACTCTCCAGCCTCTCTTCCCAGTACACGTTGATCACCTCCTTTGACCTGCTCCCGTTTCGCAGGGCCCAAGGGCCGTAGATGCTCCGGAACCGTGCCCGTTCGCTCTTCTTCATGGTGAAGTAGCTCGCAACAGCCAGCCCCGTCATGGGGATCATGGTGTTCATGAATTCAAAAGCCTTGAGCGCCACTTCACCCTCACGATAAACGGGGAGGCCGGTCAGAGCGTGGTAAAAGTCGTGGCATTCGCGGTAGCGCTGCATGACGTAGGCGCACTCTTCGTCGTCAATGTAGCGCACGGCGGCGCGCGTGTCGGGGGACACGCCCTCGCGGTCAAGCCAGTCGACGTAGGCGCGGCCGACGGTGTTATCGGGAAGACTACGGAGACGGTCGAGGTTGAGGGAGGTCGATGTCAGGCGTGGGCGGTCACGAAGGATGCGGCGACCCGTCGGGTCAGCCAGCATAGCGTCGCGGAGGCGGGGAGGAAGTAAGGCGTCGCCGTCGTTTCGCCAACTGTAGCGATGAGATCTAGGCCACGACATTGTCAGAGTGCCTTGCAGAAAAGAACGGGGTGCAGAGAGCCTGACCTCCGCGTCGCGGATCAACCAAGGACATGAGGCCGGAGCCAATGGCGAGACTGGCACGCTCGATGGTCGTCAGAGGCACATGGCCAGGATAGTTCGGCGGGGGCCGGTTGAGGACGGAGAATGGTCGCGGTGCTGAGCTGCATGATGCGCATGTCGCAGCGCGAACGACATGGCGCGCATTCGTAGCTGATGGAACCCTGCAGACGGACTTCATACTGTCTGCTGAAGTAGAGGGTTGCGAGCGCTATGAGGGCAGAGGCGACCAGGAGATTGTGGGTTGCCGTCGTACGATCAGGGCGATGGATGTCACGGACAAGAAAGCTTGCAGCTTCCCGTTACTCGTCAATCCATGAGATCACGGAGCATCGGTGCGGAAACATCCCGACAGTGGGTCCAGGCAGCTAACGGGGGGACGTGCAACACGCTGGAGAGCTGACATGGACAAAACCCAACAATGCTCCCTGAAGGCTACCTTAATCATGGCAACGCCTCCTCGCTTTCATGGTACAACGGAGTAAACTCGTCCATGAAGCCAGACAGCAATACGTCAAACCCGTCAAACATGCTTGTGTTGTGTTGTCGATATTCGCCATCCAATCCGCCAAAACATCTCGTTCACGATTGTCGGCGCCATTCATTCATACGTAGTCGGCGGCCCCATCCGCAATGACGGCCTCCCATCAAACACCATAGACACTGTCCGACTCGCCAGCGACTCGGAAATATCCCGATACGGCGCAGCGCGATTCCAGCCCTCGGCCATTGCCACCAAGATCATGATGCAGTCAGGGCACGTCTTGACAATCTCGACATATGCCACCTCTGCACGGACAGCCGGCGACATCCACAGACAGTGCAGAAATGTCAACCCAGCAAGAAACGCGCAGTGGAGTGTCGCCCAGGTGGATGTGCTCGTCGTGCCAATATACTGACGCCTGTAGACCTGGCACACGCTGCTCGCGGCCCTCAAGCATTCCGTGAACACCTCGTGCGGCGTGGCTCCGTCTTCGACGAGCTGTGCGCGAGAAAGGTGGAGGATTGTGCCGCTGTAGTTGACCTTGTACCACTCTCTCGTGCGAAATGTGGACAATGTACTGCTGGTTCGTGGCAGGCATGGCGGTGCGGTGCGAAACCACTCCTCCAGATGTTCGCGAAGCTGTGCGGTGTAGGCCTGCCTGGTCTCTACGCTGAGGAGATTTGATGTATAGGCGGAGGTATGCATGCGGGCCCATAGCTGTCGAAGGCTGATGACATGGATCGCGTTGGACACGGACGTAGGCAGGTGGGCTGAAGTGATCCAAGGCGATCTTTGCAGCCCTGATTCGGTGATAACGTCGTCGTTAATATTAATGGGGAGCTACAGTCAGTGAGTCCAAGGTCCGTTCGAAACGCTGCCGATCTACTCAAGGGGGGGGGACACACCTCAGCGTCCACCTCGGCCAGTTGAACACCCAGAGGACGCCCAAGTCGCATGGCATATGCGCAGTCTATTCCCTGAGCACACCAAAAGGCCATTCTTCGCAGCCCGATCTGTAACACTAGCTGCAGCACGTGTTCTCGTTTTGCGGTGATAGCCCAGCTCGATGCACTGGTGGAGAGCAAGGCCGGATAGTTTCCTGGGACATTGTGGAAGCGTCAGCGAAGGTGCTCTTGGACAATATGGCTTTCCATTGCCTACAGGCTCTCTTTGTAGAACTTCGCCAATTCGGGCCCCGCAGCGACGAAGTGGTTGCCGCATTTGAGGAGCAGCTTGTCTTCTGGACTTAGGCCCTTGGGCGGTTCGCTTGGCGAACTGCAGGCAATTCGCTTGTTCCAAGACGACCATATATTTCGGGCCTCAATGGCAAGGTCTTGGTACCTGCGGGCACAAGTGGTCAGAGGTACACATGAAGATTGACCAAAGAGCAAATACCTACTCGAGCTCCTTGCCAAAAGACATCCGGAAGACTTTGGAAAAATCAGCAGAGGCGCTGTCACAGCCATCGGAAGGGCTATAGAAGTTCTTATCAAAGGGGCATCGGTCGAATATGGTAATGTCTCTGCAGCGTCCGTTTTCATCATCGGGCAGATGACCGCCTGCTTGTCGCCGAACATGAATAGCCTCATCGCTGCCCGTATAATCTCCGGCTTAGGCATCCGCTCACTCGGTGTCATCAGCCCCATGGCCATTGTTGAGATAGCACCTCAGGAGATCCGTGGCCTGGCGTTGACAACAGCTAGCTTCTGCGTTCTGGGCATTTACGAGAACATACCCGCAAGCAAACTGCAGTATCGAATTCGACTCATCGCCACCTCTGTTTTCGTCTTCCTCTGCATCCTCTCTAGCTTTTTCATCAGCGAGTCACCGAGATGGCTGATGTTTGTCGGCAGAAGAGAAGAAGCAATCGAGGTGCTCAAGCGCCTACGTCGCCTCCCCGCGGATCACCTTGCGTGGCAGCAGAGCTTACAGATATCCAGGCATCTAACATTAGCTCAGCGGGGGACGTGGAGGGCAACAGCAGCTTCCTGTCCGTTGTTAAGGAGACATTCATTGTATCCTTCAACCTGCGCCGGCTGCAGCAGGTACTGGTTTTGTATGCCCTAGCCCAGCTCTCAGGAGCGAACTCGGTGACGACATACTTCATCTCGATTATTAGAATGTTGCGCAAGGGGTCACAAATGAAAACCTCTGAGGATATCTTCCTCAGTGGCATATACGGGTTCTCTAAGCTCTGGTTCAGCTTGATTGCCTCCTTCTTTTTCATCGATATTCTTGGCCGACGCCGTTCGATGTTCATTGGGATAGCGGTGCAGATGGTCTCGCACCTTTACATCGGCGTCTTCATCAAGTACAACCAAGAGGCCACGGCATCCATGGCTGCATCGCGGGGTGCTGTTGCGGCGCTGTTTGTGCACGCGTTCGGATACGCTGTGGGTAAGATTGCCATTGATTTCAACAAAGGCGAGAGACGGAACCTAACAGTTGGGGGCGGAAACAGGTCTCTTTATCCTTCCGTATGTCTTCGGCGGCGAGCTCTGGCCCAATCGTATCCGATCTTTTGGCAGAGCTCTCGGCCAGACATTCCATTAACTGTTCATCTACGCCGTAAAGCACTCGGTTCCTGGTCTTCTCAAATCCACGGACAATTGGGGAGCGTTTCTTTTCTTTGCGGGTTGGTGTTTTGTTGGGCCTCATCTACGTGTTTCTTATGGTCCCCGAGATTGCTGGACTGAATGTTGAAGAAATTGATCAGGTGTTCGAGGGTTCCTGGCTGAACGCATGGAGGACTACTCGCAACGTCAACTGGTCTCCGAGGATTGAAAGTTTCGTGGGCCAGCAAGATCTGGACAAGGGTGACGGCCAGAGGTGCGTCAACTAATCGAAAGTGCCCGACCTTTCCACGACATGATGTGTAAAGGTGTTGGTATATGGTCGAGGGTCGACTCGGGCTCACAGTGTGTCATGTTGCCAAGTGGTCGCAAAAAGATCTATTCATTTCATATACTTCCGACATGCCAAGTTTGAAACGTTCAAATCCTGACGCGTGGTCATGAAGGTCATTGGCCCGAAGATTCTTGCTTAGTCACCCCAGCATTCACCGAGGTTCTGCGACCTCTTGTAGGATGCCAAGCAGTGACAAAAAGCTTGGGACGCTCAAAATCTCTCACCTACCAACACCACCATAACTGCTCCCAAAATGACTAAACAACCACACCCCGACACCCCCACGAAATCCAGGATTCTAGGGGCTATTGATTATATGGAAAAATATAATATACCCTATATGAAAAGCCGTCTTTTTGCTCTTAATGGGGTCTCTACTTCTTCTGGATATCGGATTCCAAGAGAACGCAATGAACGCCGCCTCCATAACGACCCCCAACGGGAAGAGACTCGTGGCCGCCCTCGCGCCCTTACGCCCAAGGAGCTTAATCTTATAGAGCAGCTTATCTGGAAAGCTGGATATGAAGCCCGTACTCTCTCTTGGCAATCTATTGCTCTCGAGGCTGGCGTCCAGACTCCTTGTTCTAAGCGAACTATCCAGAGAGCTCTCGGACCCCTTGGGTATAGGAAGTGTATTGCCTGCCCTAAGCAATGGGTATCTCCAGCAGTTGCCCAACGACGTCTCCAAGCTGCAGAGAAGGCCCTGGAACTACGCCCTACTCCGGAGAGCTGGAGAGATATCCGGTTTAGCGATGAGGTCTATTTTAGTCTTGGGCCCGAGGGCAAGGCGCGGATTATCCATAAGCCAGGCGAGCGGTACTGCCCTGACTGTACCCAAGAGCGTATAGAGCCCCAGGAGAAGCATAAGAAGAGACTCCATGCCTGGGCAGCAATTGGGTACGATTTCATTTCAGATCTCGTCTTCTACGAGGTCCCAGGCAGTACCAACGACAGAATATGCCAGCAGGTCTATCGTGACCGAATACTAGAAGGCCAGGTAAAGCCCTGGCTAGAGGCAGGTCACTCCTTCATCCTAGAGGAAGATGGAGACTCTGGCTATAGCCATGGGAGATGTCGGGCCTGGAAGGAAGCCCATGGGCTACGCTATTACTTCAACACCCCAGGGTCTCCAGATCTCTCCCCTATAGAGAACGCCTGGAGGATACCTAAGCAGCATATCCAACAGCAAACAGTCTGGGACGTAGAAGATCTCAAGGCACTAGCTATAGAGGCCTGGCAGGAACTTCAAGCTAATCCAGAGCGTGTTAATAGCTGGGTTGATTCAATGCCTCAACGGATGAAGGATGTGGTGGAAATGGAAGGTCGGATAACTGGGTGGTAGATAGCTTATTTTAGTGTGAGGGATTTTAGCGTCTCAAGTTTTTTGTCACCCGCTTGGATGCTTGACATAAACCCCACTTGTCTGGTTTGTTTCCGGTGATCCAGATTGTCGGAATCGCATTTGGCTACCTACCGAGTGATGAGTCTTAGGCCAAACGGATGGTATCATCTCTGCGACTCACCACTGCCAGCGTGCCACATTTTGATCGATCCTTTCTCTTGAAATATTCTACAGGTTTCATCTCAGGCTCCTTTGGAAGCCTGGATTTTCCTTACAAAACTAATCTACTCGCATGGGTTCGTTCTGATCCCGGTCCTGACTGAAGTCGTCGACAAGCTTATACTACTCTCAGAAATCACAGCTCACGAGAACTTTGAAATCCAACAGACCGTGTTCAAAAGCGTCACAGCATAGAACATGTCTGATATCATACACGACCTGCTGGACTGGTCCAAAACTCAAAATGTCGTCCTCAACGGCATTAAGCCCAACGCCTTTCCCGGCCGGGGTATAGGTCTCATCTCAACCCGTGCCATCAAAGAAGGGGATGTCGTTCTTGAGGTCCCCACGTCAGCGATCAAAACTCTGGACGATCTCCCGCCGAGCCTCCGCAAGAAGCTTCCATCTCCTCCGGACACGACCGTTCACGCCTTGCTCGCCCTCGACCTCGCCACGGATGCCTCCTCCTGCCCTGCCCCCTGGCGGGCCGTCCTCCCCTCCCGCGCCGACATTGCCACCATGCCGCTGACCTGGGACGAGCGCCTGCACCCGTACCTGCCCCCAGCGGCCCGCGAGCTCCTGAAGCAGCAAAAGACAAAGTTCGAGAAGGACTTTGCCAACTGCGTCGCCGCCGTCCCGGGCCTCGACGAGTCTCGGTACAGACACGCCTGGCTCCTTGTCAACTCGCGTACCTTTTACCACACGTCGCCCCTCACGGCCAAACTGCCCAAGGAGGACCACCTCTCACTGCAGCCCGTCGCCGACCTCTTCAACCACGCCGCTCGCGGCTGCGCCGTCGCCTACTGCGACCTCTCCTACACAGTCACCGCCAACAGGTCGTATCCGCGCGGCGCCGAGATACCCATCTGCTACGGCCGCCACAGCAACGATTTCCTCCTCGTCGAGTACGGCTTCATCCTCGAGGGCACCTCCAACGAGTGGGACGAGGTCTCGCTCGACGACGTGCTGCTGCCGCGTCTTCGGAAGCCCGCGACACGTAAGCGGGACCTCGAGGATGCCGGCTTCTGGGGTCGCTACGTGCTCGACTCTGATATGGTCTGCTTCAGGACGCAGGTCGCCGTCCGGAGCCTCGTCGTGCCCGAGTGGGTGTGGCGATCGTTTGCTGAAGGGCGGGATGAGGGGGAGGGCGCCCAGTGGAAGGTGGACACCGAGCTGAAGGCGATGCTCGAGGAGTATGATGAGCAAATTGAAGCTACGATCAAGGAGGTCGAGTCCTTGGAAGGAGTCGGCGAAGCGGTTCAGAGGGAGATAATCGTGCAGCGATGGCGCCAAATACAGACTATCGTCGGGGCTGCGATAAAAAGATTAGCGCAATAAATGTCGGCATCATATTGAACACAGATTAAATTCCTCACTCAAGACTGCTTTTGTAAATCCGAAATCAATATTGTCGTCCTTAAGAAGCACCGACTGCCGCTCTTGTCTTCTATGTCGAGTAAGAAAGTCGAGGTTCACCATCGTGTCGCGGTGCAGTAAGTAATTTGAACCATTAAAGCAGAACCCAAGATGAAAGCAACGCCAACCCAAGTCCCCAAGATTGCAGACCTCCAAGCTCCTCGAGAGCATGGCGGTGATGATAGTACAGATCGCAGGCTCGTCTCTATCGAGAATTGCGACCTCTAATCGCCAGTCGAGGTTTGACCGGTCACCTCGACAGAGAAACCCCTTTATTCTGGACGAGGTCTCTTGGCACCATGGGGATTTCCCCAGTCGCCACCTCCCTGACCGCCACCTCCGCCACCGAAAAAGCCGGGGTTGAATTGCTGCGGCATTCCTTGGAAACCTAAAGGGCAGAGAGATCAGTAAGAAGCAACCCAGATTGTGTGGTGAGAATAGTGCATGACAAGTATACAAGCAACAAATGAACATCTGTAGCAGGCCCGAAGTACTTTCATCATCAGTCTTGTCTTGACCCGGCTGCCACTGGCAATAAGTCAAGTCAAACGACACAGACGTTGGTTTGCCAGAGTGGGATGTACGATGCAGTAGGGACAAAGAGATAGTGCACAGATCGGGAGTCTTACCCTGCATGCCTCCACCCATCATGCCCATGGGGTTGCCCATTCCGCCCATTGGCATTCCGCCCATTGGGCCCATGGACATACCTCCCATCTGATTCATGCCACCACGGCCACCTCGCATACCACCGGGCCCACCACGCATGCCGCCGCCGAAGCCGCCCCGGTTGAAGCCGCCCATGTTGTTGTTGAAGCCGACGCCGCCCATGCCGCCATTGTTGAAGCCGCCCATGTTGTTGTTCTGGTTATATCCACCCATACCGCCGGGAAAGTTGCGATTGTAGTTGTTCTGGTTCATGCCGCCACGGGGCACAAAACCACCACCGCCGCCACGTCCCCTGTAATTGCCTCGGAAGTTGCCACCCATGTTGGCACTGTTGTCGTTGTTAAAGGTGCCTGTAGCCCGAGACCCTTGGCCTTCCTTAGGTTGCCTGTTGGATGTGTCTTTGGGTAGCGTGCGGAAGGGGTTTACGTTCGGGTTCGAGTAGGCGACATTGTAGCGCTTTTGGCCGGGTGTATTGCCCTCGAGTTTGTCGACGAGGTGCTTCGTGGCGGTCGCAGCTTGTTGGGAAGCAAACTCGATATAGACTTGCCTGTAGCACGATCAGCCACTGCGGCGTCTACAAAATCCCCAGCGAAAAACTTACCCCTTGCTCTTGCCATTGACTTTGTGTTCACTAAACGTTATGTCCTTGAGCTCGTCTTCGCAGTGCGCCCGGCGTGACCAGCCGCGAATCTCGTCGTCCGTGTTCCACCAGTTCAGATCCGAGATGGTGATGGCGTTGGTAGCACCAGGGTCTACCGCTCTGTCGTCCCCCTTACGCTTGGTGCCTTGTTGCGGGGCAGACGACGACTGATCGTTGTACTGTTCGGATTCCTCCTTGTGCTCATGCTGTCCACTGTCATCGTGATCTTCACGGTGGTCATGCTCTTGTTGTTGTTGCTGCTGGCCTCCCTCGTACTCATGATGTCCCTCCTGATTCTCCTGGGGTGCATCGCCGTAAATGTCGATTTCGAATTCGTCGTCGGCCATTGCGATGTTGTGCGACTGTGTCTCTATGAAAGCGAACAATCAGGGTTGTTATTAGGTTCTGAGGTACAGGAGCCGTCGTTGCCTTTTATGCATCTATGATCAGCCATGGGGAGAAACACTGCGAAACGACATGATATGAAACAAATACCACCACCGGCCACCATCCCGGCTGCGTGAAGAGAGAAAATAAGGAGACAGAAAGACCAATCATACGTACACTCCTCTTTCTGCAGACAGGACAAGGTGGAAGGAGGGTTGGTTGATCCAAAGCCCGTCCGTAGAGAGTTTTAAAAAGTCGAAGAGGAAGCTCTGTACTTCGATCTCTTGTGACGGCGACGGGGGTTCTCTTGGCAGCGAGAGCCCGACGGGTGTAGGTAAAAGAGTACAGGCAGGCAAAAAGGGTCCGATGGCAAACCAACAGCCGACGAAACGAAACAGGTTGCCGAAGTTCCCAAGCCCTTGACAGTCTTTGCAGCTGTTGCCCTATTGCGCACCCGCACGCGATGACACCCTGCTGGATCTCAAGTTCCTTCGCTGTTGCTGCCTTACGACCAGCTCGGTAGGAAAGATCGGTTTGGCCGAGTGGGCTTATTGTCTGGCCGTAACGCCGTCGGTGAGATGTTTCGATACGACAGTTCTGAACGAGAGATATGTGGATAAGGCGTCGTGGTGACCCCAGGCGATCGCGGTTCTTGGAGTCAAGGCTGGTGATTCAGTGGGATGATTGCGTTAAGCCGGACTGGTATTCCTGAGGCAACTTGGAAGCTCCTTCAGACGGGTAGAGCTTAGGTCGCGTTTGGGCCAGGCGTCGAACATGGGGCGGCTTGAAGGTGCATGGGCCCGCCTCCTGAAAGTCTCCACCAAGGGGTGTCCTGTGGCTGATGCTCTGTCAATTGGGCCAGATCTGTGGCGCCCACGGAGCACAGCCGCATTCTTCCGCCCCTAGTTTTTGGCAATGTGGCTTCACCACGAAGCACCAGCTGGTTCCGTCGAGTTCCCCATTTTCTGGGGGGACCCTTAGAGACATCTATCCATTGCTAGGACACCTCGCACTTCCCTCCGACCCCCAAGCGCCTTCTCCTTCACCCATCCACGATACCCACGTCCCGATCGCTCTACGCATTGCCAGAACTTCGAATCAATTCCTTTCTACCTCTCTGTCCATCGTCGAAATTACAATGGCCGATACCGTTAAGGAGTTCCTTGAGGTCCCCTCGGAGTTCGCTCAGGATGGCGTCCAGTTCATGAGGAGGTGCACCAAGCGTGAGTCGACGCGAAACGCAACCTATTGTGCACGACACTTGCTGACCCTCTCTGTTAGCCGATCGCGCCGAGTACCAGAAGCTCGCGCAGGCCGTCGGTGTTGGTTTCCTCATCATGGGAGCTGTCGGTTACATCGCAAGTCTCCTCCCATGTCGCTGCCGCCCTGCCACCTTGCTAACACTTGTCGATACAGGTCAAGCTCATCCACATCCCCGTCAACAACATTCTGGTTGGTGGTGCGTAATCATGGTACACGAGCACTATCAGGAGCGATAGGAAGGGTGTAGGGATCCTTTCCATCGCCATTTTCCAACGAGCAAAACCACCGAAAATATACCCGCGGTTACGGAGGGACTCTGGATGGAAAGACACGTTCGGCGAGCAAAGAGGGACACTGCGAATTTGGGGGAGTAGGGACCTCACGATGCGCACGGTATAAGCTTGAGGGGGACGTGTCTCTCGAAGCCGGATTCTTCTCAGTCTTACTTCAGAATGACTGTGTGGAGAAGGGCACAAACGTGTCATTCTTGGATCATTAATCGGAGTACCAACCCAGTTGGGATCATATTTCCTGCTGTCTACATCACACTATACATCTTTGAGCGATGGATCTGTTCGAAGCTGGTCATCCACACTTCTGCCCATCCTAGGCTCTGCCTCATCGTCATCAGCCTCGTTGAACGAGTGAACACTGCACGTGCCAAATGAGGCGCCAGCCCCATTCCACGCCGAAGCTTGGAAAATGTTAGCATCGCCAAGTGAGCAGGGAAGATGGGCGCAGCAGCAGTACTTACCGACGAGCAGTGGCGCGTTGGGGTGCCAGCTCGCGTCGCGCACGCATGTCCTCCAGCTAGGAGACTCGTCGTAGTAGAACACCCTCCGCCTCTGCGACGTCCTCGAACCCCTGGTGGCTTTGTTGACGTCGATGACGCTAGCCACGGTAGCGTCCATGTTGTAGATCCAGACCTTGCCGTCCTGGCTTCCCGAGTACACGTAGCGTGAATTTGTGCTTGAAGGCGGCGAAAAGTGACAGCGGATGAGCGTCTGCAACACCTTGTGACCGCGGAATGTGACCACCGAGTTGTCACCGCTTGGATGGGGCTCCCAGTCGTCGTCATTGTAGACCCCCATTCTGTAGTCGAAACCTCGGCCTGCCGTGTGCTGCGTAGGGTTGAGCTCGCTGAACCTGACGGTGGACTTGTCGTTGCGCAGTTCCCACAGCTTCATATTTTGGTCTTTGCCGTTGCTCAGAATGTAGCGCCCGTCGCCCTTGCTGTCTATGTACGTCAACCCTTCCGTATGTCCGATGAAAGCGCCCGCTGGCCGTCCGTCGCCCATGCTTCGTCGATCCCAGACCTTGATTGTGGTGTCGTCGGAGCCGGAATACAAGATATGTGGTGAAGACTTGTCGGCAAAACATACGGCATTGACATCGTCCTCGTGGCCCTGCACATCATGCAGCACCGTACGGGACTCGATGTCATAGACGATGATGGAACATTTGTTGGTGCCGGCAACGAGCTCCCTCCCGTCGCCGGAAAACCTTACCGACCAAATACCAAAATTGTGGTATCCTCGGTGGCCACCCCTGCCGGCAGCGAGGTTGAGCGTATACGGATCACCCCTATCGTTGGGATCGGTCGGCGCCAGACAGACGCTGGAATGAATCGAGGTATAGGCGAGCCATTTGTTGTCGGGACTCAGCGACGCATCGGTCAACGTCCACTGGCCAAAGGGATACTCGACGGTCTTGTAGTATTTCCAGTTGTACGGGTTCGATGTGTCGTACATGCGGACCTTGAAGTCATGGCCACATGCGTAGAAAAAGTTGCCGTCCTCGGAGAACTGACCCGAGTACACAGGCGAATCGTAGTGGACAATCATTTCCGCCCTGTTTGATGGGAGCATGTTTTGCGCCATCAAGTCTTGATTCTTTTGCCGGTCGACTCTGGTATCGAAGCCGAGCTCTCGGTCGAGAATGCGACGGGCCAGCTGCTTCTGCTTGTGAACACGAGCATCAGTGGCTCCAAAGACACCCGAGTGCATAAGCTCGATGCCTTTCTCGCTGGGGACTTTGGGGAAACGATTAGGATCGGGTGGCGCCCGTCGTCGACGTCTGGCACCAAAGCTCAGAAACTCGCCGTCATCCCCTTCTTCGACCAGAATGCTGCCAAGGTTTCTGCCTCTAAGAAGTGCCATAACTTGTGCTCGTGACAACCATCCAATTCCTGCGCCATCTACCCAGAGTTAGGACCGAGGTGACCATTGTTAGCTAAAGGGATTGCGAACCTAAAATCGCTTGTACACCATCCAGCGCGTCGCCAGCGTCATCGCTGTCCTCCTCGTTTTCCTCGCCATCATCATCGTCTCCGTTTGATGCGAGGATACCGGCCACTTCATGTTCTGTTTCTGTATCTTCGCCGTCTTCGGCATCTTCCACAAAGTTAGCAGAGATGCACTGACGGGCAGATGATGGAACCCACCATGATAATCGTCGTCGTCGTCGTCGTCGTCGTCGTCGTCGTCTTCCTCTGCATCTTCGAGCACGTATTCATAGTGAACTCCACTTTCGGAATCATCTTGGTCGGAGTTCATAGAGGACTCGCGGGCTTGCTCCTGTTGTTGAAGATACCAGTCGGGAAGCAGTTCCTCGTCCAGTTCTTGAGGGTCATTACTAACGAGCTGTGCGGACGAGTCTCGATCGGAGTTGTCCATCGCGTCTGTGAGGCGCCTGAGTGGGTGCCTCGGCAATCAAGAAGGGTAAGGTGAGGTGGGATATCTGGCGCCTGGAACAAGAGAGAGGCGGGGGAACAGCCGGCAAACGCGGATCACTGCCACGCCCGATATGCTGGTCTTGATGCACGAAGCTACGTTCCCCGGCAATGTGAATTCGGGAGTCTAATGATTTGATACAGCCGGTACTTCTGGAGAAAAAGCTCAAGGTGAGTTGTGACAGTCATCGCGAAGCTCTCATCCCCAAGGTTCGTGACGACATGCATCGGTGTAAGTATGGGTGGGGGCAACCAGCGGCCGGAGATAAGATAAGGCGCCTCCTATTGCCGCCTTGACCAGAACAGACAAGGTACCTAAGTGGTCCCTTAATAATCAGCTCCATCTGCGGACCTTGCTACCTGTATTTCGACTTCATCTCCTCGTGGATGAGGATCGATTGTACCTGCCTCATTGTGAGATCTCACGATGTTGACTTGTTCTTTGTGAGTTAACCTAGAAGGACAACCTCCAGCTTTCTTTGATGCGGCGTACTATCATCAATGTCAAGACCAAGTGCAACCAACCCATGTCTCAAGGACATCCAGCCTGTGGACGTAATTGCTCCCTCCCAGTGCTGGCACAAGATTCGTCAGACGATATCAACCCGTCATCAGCTTCAAGAGGAACGAGAAACAGTCCGCCAAGCTCTTCAGTTGCTCAACTCTCAAGAATTGCCTGACGTTCGAATCGATCGATGATATCTCGGGTTTGAAGCTAGTATTGCCAAACTATTTGACTGGAGATCTGGCGAGGTTTATGACAGATGGCGTGCACGAGCGACGCTTCAGGCGGCTTGTCGTCGGAAAACTGCTCCAACAAATATCCCGCAATATTCCGCCCAGCGATCAAGGGACGTGGAGGTGCTCCCAGATCCCTGCCCGGCACTGATGCTCCCCGCATGCGCTACCAACAGTGTGGGCCCCGCCGCACGTGTACTAGCACCAAGTCGCGAGACCATTAAACATCTGATGATCATTATACAAACATGGGCCATGCTCCCATCTCCCCTCTTCTCCAGGCCCACGAGATTGGGGATATAATCTGGGGTATCTGACGTTCCATCTGTCAGAGTCTTGAATGACGAATAGAGCTCAGACGAAGCTTCAACACACGACGCACATGATGGGAGAACGGCCTAGCATGAGTAAGCTGGAGATGGATATAGTATTAGTGAAACGGTATGGACTCATTTAGTCTCACTACTTGATTAACTCCTTGAACTCCGCAGCACAGCTCATCCGAATGCGAGAAGTACTAAGGTAGGCAGTGTCGTGTATGTTGCTTGCAGCCGAGAGCTAGGTTCGTGTCTACTTCATTCTGGACGCTTAATGGACGTCTGCCTTAACCCGCACCTCTGGATCATATTCCGCAAGCCTATGCATCTGTTCTGCCGCCTGACATGACATCGATATCATTTTCAAGCGAGCGATATTGCGCTATGAGGTTACACGGTATTTCTTTGCCTTCTGGTGGTGGTGGGGGAAGGTGCCCAGAAGTCAACTGTTGCAACATTACACACTGCTCAGTCGCCCGCCGATGGTGGTGTGTTAAAGAGACACGCCAGGGCGGGGGCTAAGAAAAGGCGCCCATTTGCTATGGCGGAGAACTCTAGCCTCTAGCTGTAGGGGGCCAGAGAATACATCATCTAGGCAAGCCTCCCATGAACATCCAGCAGCCATGTCGCATTTCGTGCACATGATGCTGCAAAACCAAACATTTCCGCATCTAAACGATCGATCAAAGATTCTGTCGGACCGACATGGCGCACTAGGGTAAGGTAAACCCGGTATTCAAACCGTGTGCTCTCGCATGTCTTGGGCCGAGCCAAAGACTTGGGAAATTGAAGTGGTCTGTTGGATCTGCAGCGGCAGTTTTCCGCCAACTTTCCCGCCGTAGCGTGCCTTCACTGCACACGATTCGGCTGCCCCTGGGGAGATGTCGAATTTGGCGGGGTGAAATCTCGACCCCAGCTGGGGCTTTAGCCTTCGACACAGCTCAATTGCGGAGATGCAGGGGCATCGGTTCGGAGGCGAGGCCATCAGATCGTGTCAGTGTCTTCTCAACCTTACCTCACCTTTTCCTGAGCAGCGGGGTACTGGGGACAAATCCCGAGCAAACCCCCTTTTGGCGAAGTCTACTTCTTTTCCATAGCTAGGATACCATGACTCGGGGCGGCGTGTGAAGGCTTGAAGATGCTGTGATACTTGAAGGGCAGGCCACCGCGGCCTTGGGACTTGTTATATAAGGAACCCCAAGGACCCACGAGAAACCGGGTCTTGTTGCACCAGCATCTCTCTCATCCTCTTCACCTCTATAACAAAGCTTGAATACGGCAAAGACGCTCCGTCATCCGAAATCCGGGCTTCATCATGGAGAAATCGAACGTCGTCGCCTTGGAAAAGGCTGATACTGTCGCGGTCCTGGCGGAAGCAGCCAACAAGACCGCCCTTGACGACAAGGTCCTCAACCAGGCCGCGCTCGAGGCTACTGCTGATGATCACCAACTCACCATCGCCGAGGCCATCCGAGTGTATCCAAAGGCCATCGGCTGGGCGCTCGTGTCATCCACCTGTGTGATCATGGAGGGCTACGATACCAACCTTTTGTCCAACTTCTTCGCGTACCGTAAGGAAACCTGCTTCCTCACGATGCGACGACGCTAATTTGTGATTCCAACAGCATCGTTCCTGATCAAGTACGGCCGATTCGTTGGGGTCACCCCCCAGAGTCCAACGGGATACCAGTTGACCCCTGCGTGGCAGGCTGGTCTGTCTCAAGGTGCCGGCGTCGGCTCCATCTTCGGCTGCCTCCTGAGCGGCTATCTCGTGTCCAAGTACGGCTCTCGTCGCGTCCAGATCGGCGCCCTCCTCGCCCTGTCGCTCTTCATCTTCCCCGTCTTCTTCGCCCCGAATCTCATCGTCCTGGTCATCGGCGAAATCCTCTGCGGTGTCCCCTGGGGCATTCTCGCTACGACCGCTCCTGCCTACGCCTCCGAAGTCCTGCCCACTGCGCTGCGCACATACATGACCTCGTACACCAACATGTGCTTCATCCTCGGCCAGCTCATCTCTGCCGGCATCCTCAAGGGCCTGTCGACGCGTGGACCAGTGGGGCTACAGAATCCCGTTCGCTCTGCAGTGGGTGTGGCCTATCTTCCTCATCCCCCTCCTCTACATCTCGCCCGAGTCTCCCTGGTACCTCGTCCGCATGGGCAAGCTGGAGGAGGCCGAGGCCTCGCTGCGCCGCCTTCAGTCCACTGCCACAACGTCCGTCGACCCGCGCAAGACGCTGTCCATGATCGTCTACACCAACAACCTTGAGCAGCAGTTGCGCATCGGCACGAGCTACTGGGACTGTTTCAAGGGCACCGAGCTACGCCGTACCGAGATTGCCTGCGTCGTCTTTGCCGGTCAGATTCTCTGCGGTATTGCGTTTGCCTACAACAGCTCGTACTTCTTCTCGCAGATGGGTCTCGGCACCAGCACCACCTACTCTCTCGCGCTCGGCGGTACTGGCCTTGCCTTTATCGGCTGCCTGATCAACTGGTTCGTCCTGATGCCCCGTCTCGGCCGCCGCACCATTTACGTCTGGGGCATGGCTGGCATGTGCTTTGTGCTTCTCCTCATCGGTGTCCTCAACGTCTGGACCTCCAAGGAATCGGTCGCCATGGCGCAGGCCTGCCTCACCATGCTCTGGACCTTTATTTTCCAGCTCTCCGCCGGACAGCTGGGCTGGGCGCTCCCCGCCGAGGTCGGCTCCACCCGTCTCCGTCAGAAGACCATCTGCCTCGCCCGTGACTCGTCCAACATCATGGGCACCATTGGTGGCGTCCTGCAGCAGTATTTCATGAACCCCCAGGCCTGGAACCTCAAGGGCTACACGGGCTTCTTCTGGGCTGGCACCTGCTTCGGCGTCTTCGGCTGGAGTTACTTCCGCCCGCCCGAGACCTGGAACAGGTCGTACCACGAGCTCGACGTGCTCTTTGCCAAGCGGATCCCGGCCAGGCAGTTTGCCAGCACTGTCGTTGATCCCTTTGACGAGCGGGACATTTCCGAGATGACGGCCAAGGCCTAAAAGTGCCACTGTTTCTGTGTCTGCAGCGGTGGTGC
The DNA here is from genome assembly GCA_019188255.1 of Verticillium longisporum. Lineage (NCBI taxonomy): Eukaryota > Fungi > Ascomycota > Sordariomycetes > Glomerellales > Plectosphaerellaceae > Verticillium > Verticillium longisporum. Next base: position 4,008,585 of record JAETXT010000003.1, on the reverse strand, counting down.
TTGGTGTTTCCGGGAGCACCTGATGTCATTCATCTGGTAACAAGACTATGCAGGCCCGGATCCTCAATCCTGAACTGAGGGCGGGTGCTGGTGCGAGCCAGATGGATGCGAGCATTAGGCGCTGGGTGTGGAATATGTTTTGACGCTTTTGCCTTTGGTCTTGGTAGTGCTAGATGAAGGAGATCGATCTTGACATAGATGACATGAATGGTTTTACAATTTACTAGTCTCCCCGCTCAGCGTGAAGAGTATGAATGACTGACAGAAGTGCATGGTTTGACAATGAGGGGCTCGGACTCAGCAGAAGGCAACTAATTGGGCGACGTCTGCCTGTCTCAGGAAATCGAAGATTGATTAATTATGGAAAAAATGAGAATATCTCAAAGTGATGAGCTGGAGAGTTACGTTGCTCAAGTTGGGAGCAGCTCAAGTCGGAAGCAGCTGAGGATACCTGAATAGTCCCCCGAGAACCGTTCAAAGGGCGAAGCCACGCGTATAGCCACCGTGGCGCGTCTATGTGCAGCACATACCTCTGGTGGAGCCAAGCACCGAGGGAGCTAGTAGGTTTCAATCCAGGAGAACGACGAGCGGCTGATGTCTGGGCTTGGCGGCCACTAACCCAAACCCAGTTGGGACTATTGGCCAAATGTTTCGGGGGGCACGTCCAGGTACCTGTAATCATCCACCACACCATTACGGCCAGGCCAGGTCGTCAACTCGAGCGCCTCAACAACTTCTCCTTTTCTTTCCACCGCATCATATCATCACTGCCCAAGTCCGCCTGCTTTCATTTCTATCCCCTTCGTTGCTTTCAAATTTCAAACACCGCCATCATGCGGCTCAGGTCCCGACCCTTGCCCTTGATCCTCCTCCTCATTCCCTCCCTGGTCGCAGCCCTAGCGTCCGAGCAGACGATTCACAACGAGCCACGACCAGTCGCCGCAGACATACCAGTAGCAGAGATCGCCAAGCGACAAGATGTTGGCACCAAAGGCGCGCCCGTCGACGGCAGGGATGGCATGCCGCATCAGGGCCCGTTTGTCGACAGGAACCACAACACAGATGACCTGGTGAAGGACCTTCCACCCCTCGAGGGCAGGCCTGTCGGTCCCACCATTGTCGTCGGCAAGCGCATTCCCGCGACGAACGACGGCGTCATGAACGACCCAGACCGCCAGAAGCCAAAGGAGGGCACCATTGGCACCGAGGGCGGCGTCAGCGAGAAGGACAAGGCGCGCAAGGCCGGCGATAATGTCCCCGAAGCCCCCAAGACTCCCTCGCCCAGCGACCAGGACCGCCCTGAGCATGAGCACGAACACGGCACGGCTGATGAGGTAGCTGGCCTGGGCGTGAGTACTCCCCTCCCCCCTTCGTCACCAAATTTCTGTACGTGTAAATACCCCTGATGGGGTGCTAACCTTTCTTCTCCTCGCAGAAACCGGCAGACCTTCCCAAGTCGCTAGACGACATTCCTCCTCCCGTTCCCGACTCTGCCAACAAAGACCACCTCGATGTCTCCAAGTCGCATCCCAAGGGTTCGAGCGCGCTCGAGGAGGAGGATGAAGGCATCATCCAGCCCTTCCACTCCTTCGTCCTTTCTCTCACCATGATTCTCGTCTCCGAGGTCGGCGACAAGACCTTCCTCGTTGCCGCCCTGATGGCTATGAAGCACGATCGCCTCGTTGTCTTCTCCGCCGCGTTCGGCGCCCTCCTCGTCATGACTGTCCTCTCCGCCGTCCTCGGCCACGCCGTCCCGACCCTCATCCCCAAGCGCCTGACCTCGTTCGCCGCCGCCGGTCTGTTCTTCGTCTTTGGCGCCAAGCTGCTACGCGAAGGCATGGCCATGGACCCCAACGAGGGCGTCACTGAAGAGCTTCGAAGTCGAGCGCGAGCTCGCCGAGAAGGAAAAAGAGAGTGCCGCCGCCGGCCGCCGGCGCGGCAACACTCCGTCTCCCTCTACGCCCTCGAGATGGGTCTCGGCGACGGCGACCACCGCAAGTCGCGCTCCAAGAGCCGCTTCCCCTCCGCACCACGCTCCCCCTCCTCCAGCCGATCCCGCAGCCGCTCGGGCGGCCGCTACGCCTCGGCGGCCAGCTTCTTCCAGGGGCTTGGCAACCTGTCTGCTCTGCTCCTGAGCCCGGCCTGGGTGCAGACTTTTGTCATGACCTTCCTCGGCGAGTGGGGCGACCGCTCCCAGATCGCGACCATTGCCATGGCCGCTGGACAGGACTACTGGTGGGTTACGCTCGGTGCCATGACGGGACACTGCGTCTGCACCGGCGTGGCGGTCATCGGCGGTCGCGCCATCGCGGGGAAGGTCAGCCTGAAAGTTGGTGAGTAAAACCATCTCCCATGGAGCCGCGCTGTCCTCCTTTTCTCTGATGCGATGAACGCTAACTCCTTCTAGTCACCATCGGCGGCGCCCTCGCCTTCCTCCTCTTCGGCTTCATCTACTTCATCGAAGCCCTCTACGCATAGTCGTTTCGGGTACAGGTACATTGCATACAGCACAGCGAACACTCTCTTCACGGCCGTCCAGACAAGGAGTTTTTGAAAAAAGAAGAAAAGAAAAATGGGCAGGAAAGCTTTGCCTTTCCTCCATGACGCATTTCATAACCGTTGAAATCCCACCCCTCCCTTTGCGCCCACCCTCTTAAAGGTGTCGATACAGACGTCGGACGAGTCGCAGAACTCGGCCAACACGCGCTCGTTTCGTTCCCCGTTTTCCACCTCAGTAACCGCGAGAACCTCCTTTTTTTCTAATGCATTACAAAAGAACACGTACATGCATGCTGGTCATCCATATGCTTCTTTTCCACTTTCTCTCTCAGCGAGACGAGATCAGACGCGAGGGGGCGCGCGCGGAGGGGCAGTGGGGGCGACGCAAGGGGGCTGGCTAGTAAAGTAGGGGTCGTCGGTGTCCAGGGCGTGCAGAGCAAAGGCGGTGGGTTGACCATGGATGGAAGGAACGGGATGACAGCAGGCGAGGGCTGCGTGGCTTGTAATATATGCGGGTGCGATTTCCCCATGGCTTTTCAACCCCATGTGTAAATGATGGGAGGAGCCGCCGGGCTTGCGGAGTTTTTCGGGTTACAGGCATCTAGGCCTTGTGTATATTTCAATGGCTGGACTGGGTAGACAAGAGACGACATGACAACGACTTCCGAAAACATGGCGGGTGTCTTTGACCAAGTGATCATAGAACTGACTAGTAAACCCAACAAAATAGCATGGCATCGCTGGAGGTTAGTCACATGTACCTGTGGTAGAGCTTGCATAGCGTGTAACTTATTAACTTATTCATGAAACCATCTGCGACAGGTATGCGCAAGATGGCACTCCAATCTAGGTACGGTGGTTTGTATGGCATGCTGTATACTGTCGTCTGCGCCCTTTGGCCCTGGTGTGTGTATGAACTACTGGACTCATCCAATGTATAATGCTGATGCTGATGCAACGCCAAAAGAAATTAACACGCGTAACGCCGGAAATGCCTGAGAGTAATCACCATGCTCCTTGGCCACGTCCCCAACACGCTGGCCTCTCAATGCAACGAGGCACCATCTAAAACTTCTCCATAAAGTTCTTCCGCACAGTCCACATACGGGCACGTTTGCCGAAGATATACATGGGGATCGAGAACAGACAGAAAATTAGCTGAATGACGCCGAGCCAGATGAACATAGTTTTCGGCCCGTCCGATGCCATCCAGTGAGTGACGAACAAACTAAAGACAAGTCCGTGTAGGATGTTCTTGCTAAAGTTGAGCGTGACCAGAGCCTCGCCGGCATACTGTCGGTAGCTGTCAACGCAATATGTGATGGACGTGGTGGAGCCCATGGTACAGCCGAATGATACGACACCAAAGAAGAACGTGGGCACCATCCAATGATCGCGTTCTTCTGCTGACCATCCAAACCCCATCAATCCTATGACGGTGCTGAGGAGGATAGGAACTGCCATGATGAGGCGGAATTCGGGCTCGTAAAGGCCCCCGTTGCGACGTGCCAGCGCCCTAACGATGATATCGCTTACTTTACCGGCTACAACGGTGCCCAAGATGCCACCAACAAACGGCGAGATGTACACGAGTCCAGTCTGAAGGGCGGTGAAGTTGTACGAGTCCGAATTCCGATAGATCACGCTCATCGTTTCCGAGATGACGATGAGCCACCCCACAGAGCAAGAGTAGATGACTGTAGACCAGAGAACAGAGGGATACGCAAAGAGGATAAAAGGCCGAACCATGACCTTCAGCCATTTGTCGTGATTGAGACGACCATTCCATGGGTTGAGCTGCTCGGCAAAAGACCTTGCGGGTTGGTGTCGCAGTGTGTGGGTATACGCAGTCGATTTCGGCGGACCTCTCGAGTCTGTCGGGAACTTTTCGCTCTCAATTCCAGGTCCTCTGGCAAAGTAATCGGAGCCCGAGGTGGAGCCGTGATGAGGTGAATCTGCTCGCTGAGCGTCAAAGGCGGTGTTCCCGGTAGTGGGCGTGGCAGTGCGGGCAGAGGTTGGTCTTGCATTATCATCTTCTGGACGAGCTTGTTCAGGAGCTGTTGCATTCGGAGCCATGCTGGCGATGACGCTTGTCTCGCCCACTTGCTCGGTAGGTTCATTTGGAGCAAACCCAACGTGGAGGTTTTTGTGTTGATGTCCAGAGGGTGTTGCGACGGAGGGTGAGGCAGGAACGTCATCAGTCTGTTCCTTAGATGGGTCCGCGGTCTCGTCGACTACTGCCTCGGGTACGGGCTGCTGAGGTACGTTTCGCTGTGATGACAGACGACGAATGAAGCTCGGCCGTCTCGATGGTTTCCTGGACTTTGGGTGAGGTGTTCTGTCCCAAAATGTCTCTGGTACGAATAGAAAGAGGGCAAAGAACCAGGCGGCAACAATAATAGCTACGACCCTATATCACTTGTCGTCAGTCTTGACATCCAAAATCCACTTAACCCGGGTACTTCATGCTGGTGGCACCAGGGAGTGGGGATGCTGCTTACCAGAATACCCATCGCCAATTCAGAGCCTGGATAATCACAGCGCTCACCAGCGGGATAAGATTTTTGCCACCTAGCAGAAGCAAGGTGTATATGCCGATACGATACGCTCTCTCGTGCAGGAAGAAGATCTCGGCAATGGTGGCCGAAGGCAGACATTCCAGGGCTGACGGCTATGCCTTGAACGATTCTGGCCACGATGAGGGAAGCAAAGTTGGGTGATAGAGCACACCAGACGGAAGAAATGACCAGCAGAATGGCGCCCGCAAGGTAGACCGGACGTTTCCCCACAAGATGGCGGTAGGGGATGCGACAACGGATCCGAGGCCCATGCCCATCATGTACAAGCCGGTTGTCAACGAGACATCTTCGACGCTGACTCCGTAGTCGTCGGCAACATCGTAAAACCCAGCGGCCAGCAGAGGCGTGATTCCACCGCCGACCAGGCAGTAAAACCTAGAGAAAAGAGGGCGGTGTCGCGACGCCAAGCAGGCCAGTTCAGCGGGTCGTTCGCCGAGTCCTCTGGCTGGGGCTCTAAGATGATTTTGCCGTCTTTGGTCTTCTTCTTTTCATCGGCGGGCGGGCCATGCGAGGAAGAGCGGCGGGCAGTGGCTGGTGACGATGGACCTGGATCGAAGAACCCAGTCGGGATGGAGGAATGAGAGGTGCGTGCAGGCGCATTACGGAGGCCGAGGGGTTCATTCCTGTTACTGGCAAGCAGAAGGACAGAACCTGATTTTGGCAGTGCGATCAGCAGGTGATGGGACAGATTGACAGAAAGCCCACGTACCAGGAACCTGAACTGTGTGAGGGTCATTGAGAACGCCCATACTCCATCTCGGAGGACCTTGCTTCTCTTGTGGTTCGGGGGTCTGGGCGGCGTTGGACTCGCGCCCGAACCAGCGCCCCCAACGCGGTTTTGCCGACGATTCAGCAGCCATAGCTCTTTGCGGGGGCCCAGAGGAATAGGCAGGGCGTATGACATGGATTTTCTTGGTATCCTGACGGGCTGCGACGAGTTACCAAGAAGTAGCTGTCATGTGTGATGAATGCAATGCCAGTTGGAAGGTTTCTTGGGGCGGCGTAATGAGAGGTGGGTGTGTGGTCAAGGAACGTCGAGGTTGTGTAGGACGAAGGGAGTAACGCTATCTGGAGCAAGGAGTAAGATCTGCGAACCGATGTCTAGGATTGATCAATAAAGAGGCGGTCGAGGTTAAGACGAAAAGCTAAGTTGGAGAGACATGAGGTGGAGAGGTGGTGGTGCGAGGCTGACAGGAGGTCAAGGCTGGCAGTCAGAGACTATCCGGGTATGTTGGCGGACGCTCCAGGCGGGTATGACTCGAGGTGGTCGGTCGGTCTACCTTGGTCGGCGCGTTACAGGAGGCGGGTATCTCGAGGGTATTTGTAGGGGTAAGCGATGTCGACAAGCCCGTCCGTCACACATTCCTTCACGAGCTCTGGAGCTTTGGAGAACAGGCCATTGTTGGTGCGTTCCTGCCTGTCTCGGCTTCGGCTGCCTCTGTCACGGAGATCGACCTCAGGCTGACCGACATCTGGCAGGGGACTGCCACTCCCCATGACACGAGATAAGCATGAAGCAACAGCGCTAGGGCGGGGTGATCGGTCGGGTGCCATCAGTCCTCCACTTAAGCTATAGCGGTGAGTGGGCCATGGGAAGCGGTGCTAAAGCCAAGCGCTTGGGAGCCTACGAAATCCGGCTTCGTCTCCCTCCTAAATGAGTCGTAGGCAGCATGGGTCGGTCGACGATGCGTCTGCAACTCGTCTCATGCGCGGGAAACGTGGGGAAGTAGCAGCGGTCACAAGATGTTGCTCAAGCCACTCATTGGAAGCTGATACTCATTGTGGTGTTTGTTTGTTTTGCTTCTGATATGCGATGCCACAGAATTCAAGGTGCAAAATGCCCTGCGTGATGACGCAACAGCACCTTAGCCCCGAGGTTAGGGGTCTTTTCCCCATATTTCCGTGTGACGCGCTCACTGTCACAACGCGCCGCACAGGTACAGTGACAGCCTGAGGTGCAAGGTGCGCGCGCGCTGAGGCAGGAACTCTCTCAGCCGCGCTATCCTGGGCCCAATCTCCCTTCATCCTCCATGTACCATACGTTCCTGCTCGCTCCATCGTTGCAGGCGGCCGCTGTGCAACACATCCACCAGACTGTCGAACCAGGTGATTGATTGCTGCATCTCATCCGCCCTATCGATGGGTTCCAAAGCCCGCTCCTGGCAATCAAGACGCTCCCCAATATTCAATCGCATCTCTCTCGCGCAGCTACACACACCCACACCACACACCACCCTCCCACCCCATCGACGTCATGCACGCGAGACATCTCTTCCGCCTGACTGCGCCGCGAGCCTGTCGAACTGCTCCTAGCCCCTCCTCCCTCATCAAACTCCCCGGCCGACCTGTCAGCACGCCACTTATCCCAGTCTCACTTTCAGCCGCCGTGGCGCCCTTCTCGACGTCGCAGAACCGCAAGCTTAGGAATCAGATATACACCTCGTAAGTTGACTTGCTCACTTCACTGGTCATTGGCCAGCTGGCCGGGGTAAAAGTACTTGCTGTGCGATGTTTGCCAACACTTTGCTCAGCGTCCGTAAGCCAGATGATTTCTACACATATCAGCAGATCTCGTCGTCGTCAAGAACGCCCCTCCTAACGCTGTGGACCACATCTTGGTGCTCAACCTGTCGCGTCGTTGCTCCCCTTCTGCAATCGCTTGTCGAGTCCGGTGTTGGCGAGGCTGAGGGCGGCGTCGCCTTTTGCACCGTCGAGTACGACTCGCCCGACATCATGAGCGCGGGCTTCGGCATGACCTACATGATCACGTCCGTGCCGACGCTCCTCTGCTTTGACGCTCAAGAGGCGCAGGTGCAGACCAAGGTCCAAGACGCCAGAAAGATGGCCGACCGCCAATTCCTCGAGGACTGGATTCGAAACGAGGCCCGTCGACACGGCGGACGTGGTGGCGGAAGTGGGGGCGGTGGTCAGGATGGCAAGGGCTCCTTTGGAGGTCTATTTGGCAACTGGAAATGAAGATGAATAAGGGTTACGTGGAACGCTGTCTATGGCAGATGAAAGACCTCCTCGACGGGCTTCCACCAGCCCGGCTCTCCCGGCTCGACGTTACTCTTGGTGGCGCCTTCGACCAGCGACTCCTGCCAGCCATCGGTCATGTCCCACCACTCGCGGACCTTGGGGTTTTCCCTCATGCGCTCCATGTCTCCGGCGTAATCGTATCCCACGTACTTCATGGACGCAAAGAGGATGCCGGAATTCTCATCGTAGAAGATGCTGTCTGTCGTGGTGTTAGCGTCGGTTCCAATTTGTCCGAACCCGGATGGGGCAGAGGAAGATTGGAGAGTACAATGGAAGGAAATGACAGAGGTGGGTTGAGTAGGAAAGAAACAACGTACAGTCTTCAATGTTGCACTGCTTGATCTGTTTGAGGACCTCGGGCCACACATGAGCGTGCACCTTTTTGTATTCCTTGAGGAACTCAGGCTTGAGTTTGACAATCTGGGCAATGCGACGGCCCCGGTTCTTCTGTCGCGACACGCTGAACGAGGCGGGCTGCTCAGGGCTGGTGGGGCGCGCCATGGGAGCCGAGGCAGCAGTGGGAGACCACATCATGTTGCTCTGTTGGGCGTGTCGGAGGAGCGTAGAGGCGGTGGGAATAAGGGGTAGTGAAGTCCTTCCAAGTTGAAGCTGTTCGTCGTTCAGAGAGAAATCTGGCGTCACAAAAGTGATCAGCTTGCGGGTGTGAGGTTGAGAAAACAAATTAGCGACAGAGTCCCCCCCCCCCCCCCATACTCCGGGGCGAGACTTCGGTGGGAGAATGCTGCGGGCAGCAACCACTGCGGGGTTGAGCTCAACTGCCCCCCTCCTCACCCAATGCTGCGTCACCACGCTGGTGCAGGGGGGCAGGCACGATCGACCCCACGTAGTTCGCCTCACGAAGGGAACCCCCGATGGACGTGTGTCTTGTTGCCTACCTGGATATCGTGACAGGCTTCTTTTAGACTCTCTGGCTTTCTCTGTGTGTAGATATGTGACTCGGAATGCTCCAGTGCTGGGAGAGAGAGAAACAGGAATAAAAGAGCGCAGTCTATCTCACTCGGCCAACAGACAGACCTGAGGGATGGGGAGAGCTCACTGCGGGGTGCAGAGATAGAGGGCAACGGAGCTCGGATTTAGTCGCGCAGAACGGACGGAGATGCAGCCGCGAGAACAGGGCAGGACAGAACAGAGCAGAGACGCAGGCGCGGAACAGACGCAACACGTTTCCTCCCCCCTCCTCCTCTGCAAGGCAACCTATCTTGTTGCGTGATCGGAACGGCGGCCAGTCAGCCGCCCCTGCAGCAGACAGCACATCGCTTCAAAGTTTACACATGGATGCGCGCGCGAGGTGTGCTTGATGCCGATGCCGTCTCGAGAATCGCCCGAGCCTGCTGCTGTCGACGGTGCGTGAATTTGCTGTGGCCCTGAGAACGGGGCCAGCATGAACGAAACAGCAACTCCGTCGCCTCTCCATGTGAGCCTCGCTCGCTCTCGGCATCTTCGCGCGTCGACCGCCCTGTTTTCCCGTGGATCTGGCCCTGGCTGCGGGCCGTCCGGCCTGGTCGTCCGATCCCGCTTCCAGCAGTACCACTCACTGTTGTGTAGTGCTGTGGTGCGTACCTCCGGTCGTAATTGCCGCCGTCTTTTGGGGGGGGCTTCAACAGTACCATCAGTAACACTCCCCCACGGATCTCCTGAATTCCCAGTTTGGCCTAACACCAGGGCACCCAATTGGCCATTCCTTGCGCCTGTGTGGTGCGCTTAAGTTTATCCGCTAATCAGGGTAGCCCGCTGAGAAGCCGTACAGGCTGGGACTTTGTATTTATGGTTGTGTCGGCTGCGCTCGAAATGACATGACTGCCAAAGATAAAGCTATCTCTCGTGTTCCAGATAAAGATTCACCGAGCGCTTTCTGTATGAGGATGAATTCGAGTGCGTTTCGCCTCTCGATTGCCGTCAAATGGAAGGGTAGGATCCTTATGGGTTTGGCGCCTTCGGTTGGTTGTTCAGTCCAAAGCGACATGCCACGAACCAACAACGCCGACTGCCACTCACATCATTCATGAATGTGGTCACTTGCAAGAAGAAGAAAAAAAAACATGACGGGCGTACTCCAATCTGCGCTTGGTGGCTTTTTGTCCTGGCAAAGAGCACCGGAGTCGACATGGACGAGATCGTTTGGCCTTTTTTCGACGGGACAACAATTGCCCCACAGGCTTACTGTGTGGTACACCCGCGTCTTTTCACTTCGTTGGGGTTGAAAACTTGACCTCCAACTGTCGACGACATTCATCTGAGGTGTAAAAGAGGTTACAAAGTGCCAACAACCAAGGCAGCAAGGACATCCTCCAGAACCTTGTGCATTGCCGTGTTTATTACAGAACACGGGAAGTGACCATGGCGACGCGTATCCCTCATCTTCTCGAGCCCTACCTTGCCCTCCCGCCAGAACATAGCAATGTCCTCCTCACGAACGTCTTGGGCGCCAGCACGAACTGGCTCATTCTGCGCTATCTTTACTCTCACCTGCAAAAGAAGACATCCCAGTCCCAAGAATTAGCCGAAGAGACAGGCGAGACCAATGTCGTGCTCGTCAGCTTTATGCGAGACTTCACGTTTTGGAAAGACGGCGCGGGCAAGCTGGTCAGTCTTCATCTCACCTGCCCAGAACCATTCTGGTAACTGCATTCACTGACAGTGCTCTAGGGCTTGGACCTTGAGTCTCTGGCTCGCGCCGGTCGTTTCGCCTTCGTCGACGGTCTCACAAATCTCTTCACGCCGCTCCCAGTAGACGGCGCCCGTAAGGATTCCGCACCCTCCGCAGCCCCAGACTCTCAGACCTGCGCAATGAGCTGCTGGGTGCCGTGGCCGATGTAGCGGGAGGCCGCGGCGCCAACCCTGCGAAGACTATAGTTATCTTCGACCAGCCGGATCTCCTTCTTGCTGCAACGGCGGACCTCACAGAGGGGCCTGATGCCGTGACGGGGCTTGCACTACGTGGTGTGCTTCTGGACGTTCAGGAGAAGGCACATGCGTCAGTCATCGCCGTAGCGGCGGACGAACCGCTCATCGCTGCTCAGGGGACAGGACTGGAGAGAGCACATTCCGGGTTAGTGATGGCGCTGGCGCACACGGCTCAAATCATGGTGAGCAAGAGATTGCTGGACACCGGGGGCGCGAGTGACGTGAGCGGTGTTATGAGGATCACGGGCGGTGGGGGAGATGACGGCGTAGATCGGGAGGTTGAAGAGGCGGAATTCCTCTACTTTGTGGGAGGGGACGGGAGCGTCAAAGTCTTCCACAGAGGGCAATGAAGGGAGATTCAGCCGGAGACTGGAATATCATGATACCCTAGGTGCTGAAATGGCACACGTTCGATCAATGATGCAGATTGAAACACCGCATGACAAACCTTATCTCCCGAAATACACGTCACAGGCTGTGGTGGGACAGAAAGAGCTTGAAGATCCTCTGGGTTTGGTATCTGGCGAGGAGCTCGTCTAGAACTCGCGTCACGGATGGCCAGTTCAATAACGCTTGAGATGGAATGACCTCCTCAAATGACAAGTTGAAAGTGTGCATGCGGCGGTCAGTTGACCCCTCTTCCTCATAACCCGCCCGCACGACTCATCGACAGCGCACGCGTCAGAATGGCATTGTGATTGCGACCTTGCTGGAGTCCATATCCCTAAAGCAAAGCCTGTCGGAATCCGTCCAACCCAGTGACCTCGAGTTCCGGCGTTTCGTTCACGCTTTAACACCCCTTAGACCGTCCCTATGCATGCATTGCCCAAGAGTTCCCCTTCAAGGTCGAACCCCCGGGTTTTCTTTTCCGTCGTCCTCTGCGTACCAAAAAAGACGAATTTATTCCTTGGAAGGGTTGGGGTTGGCGGCACCGCGAGCACCCTTGGGGCCACCGGTCTGGAAGCCGTTCTTGAATCGTCGGGAAACGTCGGCGAGCGAGCGCATGCGGCCGGTGCCGGTGGTCTTTCTCCGCTTGGCCTTCTCGACCAGTTGTCTGTTTCCTCCAGTCAGTTATCAATTCTTCGTGGGCATCGAACCCCGCTGGATAGCGGTTCGCGTCGACAGTCGTGGGGAACGTACACTTGCGGGTCTTGGCCGAGGGGTAACCGCACGAGGCGCAAGTGTGCTTCTGGACGTGGAGGGAGCGGCGGCCTAAAATTTCATCATCAGTCTTCCGCACATTCCAAATCGAATTGACTCTTCCTCCAGAAGTCGTCCAGTCTCCGTCGTGATCGGTGTTTGTGGCGTCGATATCCGGAGTCGGGTCGAGATGGATAAACGTACCGCAACGACGGCACAGAACGTGCGTCTTGTTGTGCCTCTTACCGAACGAGGAAGTACCCTTCGCTACGGGAAAAGTCAGCCAGCGGTTCAGTTAATCGCAGAATCGTTTATAGAAGATCTGCGGTCTGCTGCTCGTGCAGCGCCTCGGGCGTACGTACTCATCTTGGCGGTGTTGAGATGTCGACGGTGAAGGTGGTTGCTTGACGATTGATGTTCAGTCTCAAAATCGAGCGCAGCATGAAATTTCGAGGGCTAGGGTAAGCGAGGGCGCACAATTCGGCGGGGCTTTTGAGTCACGTGGGGAGGCCAAAGTGGGGGCCGTGCTTCTCTTGCGGCATGAAGTGATCGGCGGAAGTTTAGCCGGACATACACCGAGGACCAACTGAGCACGCACCAATGGCTTGTCGCAACGGTCAAAGCAGGAGTGTATTGCCAACATGAGGGAGGGGCACTTGCAATCCCGAGGCCAATCCCTGTATACCTCCCAGCCTGATGCCACCCATTTCGATAGATTTCATGCGCCATGACTCCCCCGAGAGCGCCCCCATAGTCATAAACATAGTCGTACAGTCGTGCAGCTCGTCGTTCCCCACAGTTCATCATTTCAACTCGAGCATATTGGTGAGGGCCGCTTCGGTGGCCCTCAGCCATCGGCCACGCTCCTCCAAGTCATCTTCCACACCGCCCAGTGCGGCCTCTTTACGCCGCTTTGCATCCTTCGCAGCGGTCGTGCTGGTCTGCTTCTTGACTTCTAGAGGTTGCAGTTCAGCTTCTAACCTTTCCACCTCCTTCCTCTTCCTCGGCACCCTGGACTGAAGCTGCTCGAGTTCGCGATCCAGCTCCTTCTGTCGACGCCGCTTGTCATCCAGCAGTTCGAGCGTCTTGGCGAGTGGTAGATTGATGTACGGGTTCGTGCCGGGCTCTTGCGTCTCCTTCAACTCTGCGATCCGACTCTCTAGCCCCTCGATTTGACCAGGAAGTTCCTGCAGCTTTACTTTCTCAACCCGAACATTGTCGTATCGTTGGCTCAAATCACGGCCTCGTTTCTCCAACTCGGCAACCATGTCAGCAACCTCAATCTTGAGGGCCTTGAGCTGTGTCTTAGCCGCCAAATTTTGTTTCTCCAACTCCAGGTTTTCCTGCGGCGTTACAATATGAGGCGGGTCTCCAACGATGGCGCGAATGAACTTTTCTTTGGTGACCTGCTCAACGTAGGAGAATCGTAATTTGGAGAAAAGCTCTTTGTAATGCTGGAGGTCCGCGTCGAGGCTGGCCGGCGTCGGTGCGTCCAGGGAGGCGTTGGATGCATCGGATGTCCTTGGTCGTGCATCTTGGGAGTAGGCGCTCGAGATCGGCTCGCTCAGCTTGATGATTGAGATTTCGCTGTTGCGCTCAAGCGCCTCCAGCTTCTTGAGGATGTCGTCTGCATCGATGGTGGTCATTGTATCGATGACTTGGCGCGTGAGTTGTAGATCTTGAAGCTTGAAGTGTCTAGACAAAATTGGAGAAGCAAGTGTGTTCGAAACTAGTATTTCGTTGGAAGGGAACCGCGCATGTCACTCGTGATAAGGCGAAGGGGCTGCGCGCTGACGTCTGGGGCGCGGGAGTTGACAATCGAATATTAGACTGCGATCGCGGGCTCCCGATGTCATCGTTTTGTTGTTCAGGTATTCCCCTATTGGGATAAGCGCGGGGACCTTATCGCTATCAATTCGTCTTCCTGGACTCAGTCGCAGACTGCATGGACCCTGACCCACACGGGAGGCTGTTGACCTTCTTCCTGCATCAATAGTGGAGCGAGCCACTTGACCACCACGACTTCAAGTCTTGATACGACCTGTTTGTCCCAGGCTGTTTTGTTTATACATGGGCAGAAATCATCTGTCACACTGGAAACCACCGATACGCTACAACTGCCACGATTCTGTCCTTAAGCGGACTCGTTCACTGCCCCCACTCCCGACAATACTTACACATCACCCACTGTTTTGCAGCAGCAATGCCCAATGACGACATCCTTACAGACGACTACCTGGCGGAGGTGCTTGCGAAAGAAGCAGCAGACTGCTCATTGAAATACTCAAGCGTGGGGCTGGAAGCATTCCGCGCCGAGAAGAAGTTCGTTGGCCGTCTATCCTACTCGGAGAGTCACCGTCTGACAGAGACAGGCCTGCCAACAAGCTGAAGCCAAACAAACGATTCTTGCAACACATCATCAAAGACACCGACCGGCACAATGCGAATCTCCTTGCGAAAGAAACTGCCGAGTCGCAGGCGCGCCTGAAAGCGCTCGAGAAGACGGAGGAGCGACAAAAGCGCAAAAGCGCAGCGCCACAAGATGTCCGACGCCGACAGATGGGCGATATCTTGAGCATATTGGGCGGTCGCAAGGCAGATACGAAAGCGGTCAGCTCAAGGAGGTCGACAGATGCAACATCAAAACGAGACTCGACTTTTACATCGTCTCGAAGGCGCCATCGAGATGGTCGCAGCGCATCACCAGACCACGATGACAGCAAACGGCTGCGACGGGAGGAGGAGCGCGAGCCCGATTTAGAGCGCGAGAGCCAGCGGAAGCGAAGTAGCCACCGCCGCCAAAGATCCCTGTCCCCAGAAGACAGAACCAGCCGGCGCCGCCGCCGATCTCGCACACCATTGCGCGAAGGTGGCGCAGCCTCAAAACCGCGCCGCCGCGATAAAGGCCGTTCTCAGACTGCTGAAGACCGTATGTCGAAGTACCACAGGACTTCACGCGATAGAAGCCCGGCCCATGGCAATGCTCGCAATCCTGGGTCGAGGAGCGACCGGGCATCAGAGCGACCCGAAAGAGAACGACGACACGGCGGAGGGCGACTGAAGTCTCAAAACTCAAGACGTGATTTGAAAGACGAAGCACTGTCAGACTCGGACCCCTTGGACGACATTGTTGGGCCGGCGCCGCCTCCCCCAATCCGCACACGAGGACGAGGCTTTCAGACGGGTTCATCTGCCATGGACAAGCATTTTGATGCGAGCTACGATCCAAAAGCTGATGTGGAGATGGATGAGACGACGGACAACTGGGAGGAGGCTGTCGAGACTTTCAGAGACAGGCATAAATGGCAGCAGAGCCAGGAGCAGAGGCTGCGGGCCGCGGGTTTTGGGGATGAGGAGATCAACAAGTGGAAGCGTGGCGGTGAGCGCAATGAAGCCGACGTCAAGTGGGCCAAGGCCGGAGAGAAGCGTGAATGGGATCGGGGCAAGGAAGGAGAGCTGAAGGGGCTCTTCTCCGAAGACAATTAGTTGGCTGAAAGGAGGCCAGAAAATACGAGTCTTGCACGACGAAATGACCTGAATAGCATTGCAGGCGTTGGACACAGCATCCAGGAGTTAGGAATACAGGTGAGGAGCAATGCATGCACCTATCAAACGAACCTATTGTTTCGTTTACGAGCCTGCCTACACTAGCTGGAGCACGTCCCGTCATGAGAAGGCTACAGCTAGTCAGACACAATGTCTCGACCAGGAGTCAACCCCTGTACAAGCTGTGCGAGGTGATCAGATACGCACGGGTTGGAAGGGTTGACGTCGTAGACGCGTAAAATTCAATCGACAGCTTGTGCGGATATTTCCGGTGTCTGAAAGACAAAAGCTAGCTACTAATACATCTGTAGGAGAGCAAGATATCAAAGGAAGATCCGTCATATTTCATCGTTCCATGTGATCCTGGTAGCACAGCCAAGACGGCATAGCGGGGTCCGCCAGCGCATGATGCAGCATGCCACAGCGCTTTCCAGTACCTAAGGTACCTTAGTCGAGGGCCCCCGGCCTCCCTGGCCTGGCTTGACCTGGTGGAGACCCTGAGGGGGCTGGACGGTAGGACAGGAGTGGTCCGAACTAAGCCTGGTGGGGGGCTCAGGTGAGGGGAAAAGGGCAGGAGAAGGAACAGCAGTCGGAGCACGACCATTGTGACCGTCATGACGCCTCCGTCGGTCCCGCTCCTGCGGCCAGGGCCTGGGCTGCCAGGTGCCCCCCGGCATGGGTCTGGTACTGCCTGCCGCATCCAGCGTGACCAACAGCGCGTGCCCTGTCAATAGCAGTGGCCAGTGACCAGACTAGGCATACCACGCCACACTCTGTTGTAGGTACCGCACCCTCTTCCCAAGACCCGGCCTTTGTCGGATGAGCATGAGCAACAGGTGCCTGGGTCGGGTGGTGGTGGTGGTGTGAGTTGTGACGTCCTCGTTCGTCCATTCGACTCGGTCGACTCACTGCTTTGTTTCCTCCTCTTCCACCTCATCCCGCCCCAACACCCATCGCGATAGAAGGCCGACTCGCAAGCATTTGCTCCGAATCTTGTTACCTCCTAGATCTCATGAACCACACATGATACGGCCTCTTTCGCCTTTCAGGTAGCTGCGAGACGGGCGGCGAGCTCTGTCACCAGTTTCTCCAAGCTTCACCTTCGATTCCCGGCGTCTGTTTTCGGCACTGCGCGCGCGCCAACTCATTATCTCTACTGCCGGCCAAGCTGCCTTGCGCATCACTCGTACCACCCGATTCGAAGCCTTCTTTTCTTTCGCACCTGTGTCGCCCGAACAGCCAGCCTACCGTCATTATGCGTACCCCAAGGATCCTTATCCTCGTCCTCTTCTTCGTCGCGTGCCTGTTCCTCTTCTGTCGGTCGATCACTTCCATCGCACAGCGACCCAAACCCGCGCTATCCGCCAAGATGGCGGGCATGCCAAAGAACTCTGTATCAAGCTTTTTTCATTCAACTCAGGCTTTTCACTTTTCAGTCCGAATGCTGTCATCAGTTTGACCGATGACAACAGCACGTTGTTTCCGGCACAGCCCGCCGCATTCGGGCCCCTGTTGCCCCACCACGGCCTCAGTGGCCGCTTGTGGATCGGGAGCGCATTCCTTGACGACGACGACTTTGGCGACGAGTACGAAGACACCATCGGCGGAACCGAGCTCGGCTGCAGCGATATACCTGGATGGCATTTTACGAGACCTGGCGCAGGCCTTACAAATCCCGACGTAGGAGCAACGAGGAGCCTTGATGGCCTCGACGATGCCGATGAGCACCTGCTGCAGCCGTTCGCCGGGTCCAGGTCACGCAATGACGCTCGTGCGGCAAACGCAGCCCACGCCCGTGTCTACCCGCCTCGCCAATCCGCCGACATCTCTGGAAGCATCGTACTACTCAGTCGCGGCGGTTGTGGTTTTCTGGAGAAAGTCATGTGGGCACAACGAAGAGGTGCCTCCGCTCTCATTGTGGGAGATAGCCAAAAAGGAGGACCCCTCATCCAAATGTTTGCTAGGGAGACACCTCAAATGTGACCATTCCCTCGGTTTTCACAGCACGAACCACTGCACGGATTCTGTCTTCCCTCGCCCATGTGGGGAGCTTAGTTATTGGAGATGGCGAGGATGAGGAAGCTTATCCGTTTAGGCTTCCTCAGTCCACAGATAAAAGGCGCCTGCACTTCAGCAAGGTCGCGAGCACTCACAAGTTCCGACCGCGACACCTCAAGAGCGACCTTACTAGGGGAGGTTCGTTCTCACCTGCCGGAACGCACTGGTTACGCAGACTTTTCGGCTGGGACGACGAGCACACCGAAGCTGTGGATGCATCCTACTCTGAGCCCCTCGCATCAGCTGCCGGACAATACGACGATAGCCAACATCAAAGCGAAAAGGACAACATGGTCTCGGTACTGTTCGGTGGAACCGACGGCAAGTTGGCACACACGGCCACCAGCGACATACCGATGCCGAAACTACATGCTCCAGAGGCGGGCAGCTTGCAGGCGCACGATGGTCTATGGGTCACAATCACGCCATCAGATAACGGAACGCCCTTCTTTGATACACTCTTGGTTCTGGTCATCAGCCCGCTTGTCACATTGACCTTTGTGTACGCAATCCTCATTTTGCGAGCCCGCCTTCGCCGCCGAAGATGGAGGGCTCCCAAGTCCGTCGTTGAGCAGCTTCCCGTGCGAACGTATCACACGGTTGCTCCCTCGCCCATTCACACACCCAGGTCCCCCTCACCAGTATCATCTTGCCCAACGACACCCCTCCTGCAACAGGTTCCTGATAGACCCACCGCCCTCCGCTTCCAGAGTTCGGGGGAGCTTCCGGTCTCGGAGAGCCATTTGGCCCCAACCTCTGCAGCTAACATCCCTACACCGACCACTACGGCGCGCTCCGAGAGGCAGGTGGCTTTGGGCTGCACTCCTAGTCAATTGAAGAAATACATGGGCCGTCAGGTCGAATGCGTGGTCTGTCTGGAGGAATATGAGAACGGAGTCAGCCAGGTTATGAGCTTGCCCTGCGGCCATGAGTTCCATGCGGACTGCATGTAAGTAAAGATGTACGCCGCCGCGCACGTGTGCATTGCTGACAGATTCAAAGCACACCGTGGCTGACGACACGCCGTCGAACATGCCCCATCTGCAAAGGGGACGTTGTGCGATCTCTTGCTCGGGGCTCGTCCTCAGGGCCGACGTACGAGCCGTATCACGACGAGAGCGATGACGAGGATGCTGCTCAGGCATCGAGCTCGGGGGGGCGCGACGAAGATGTTGAACAGGGCATTCTGTCGCCGAGCCCAGGCAGACGAGAAAGCCGTGCCGAGGCCTGGCTCAACAGGCTCTCTGCCAATTTCGGGGCCACAATTCCTTCTGGTGATCCTTTGCATGAGGACAGGAGTCGGTAAAGAAGAGACATCCTCCTCTCAATATTGGCATGATCAACTCTCCAACTGAGTGTTTCATCTTCATTTTCTTATTTGTGTGGTTTGTTTCTATGGGAATAGGTGGTTCAGCCACATCATGACATGGCGCAATGGGGGCCGAATACCCTGGGTCGACTCGCAAGGACAAATGATTGGGATGGAGTCTTCTGGACATGGACATGTCCTAAGGCCAAGCAATGGATGGACTCATTGTTTTCAGCATCAGCAGCTTAGAGGTGCAGCAACAAGACTTTGCGTCTTATGAATATTGCCTTTTTCATCATTTTTTAGTACAACGTACGTGCTAAAGGAACGGGGAGGTTTGAAGTCAACGATGTGGGCATGCTCCAGCTGCCTCAAAAGTGATTTTTCTGGCATGTATTCTCAACCTACTCAGGAACTCTGGTTGCGTTTTGGTTCACCTACGCATGGGTATAAATATGTGCGCACGCGCGAGATGATCCCCCTCCTATTCCCCTGCCCGCACACACACACACGCACGTTCGCACGATAATCGAAGTGGACATGATAGTCTTTCAGATGTCGTTGTACAGGATGAATCTGGGAGTTTGCCTCTGGCACGCCATCCACGTCCAGGCGGCGCTCGGTTCGTAGCTCATCAGGAGGGCACACTCCTTCCCGTACGATGCTGGCGCGAAGACATCGGCATCGGCGCGCCGGGCCTCGGCGACCTTTTCGGGCGTGCCCAGGCGGAGGAAATGATTCCTCTGCGGGCCTGGGGAAAAGATGCTACAGGTGCGTGTCAGAGACGACCCAACGTGTGCCATTAATGAGGGGAGGGCTTACAGGGCATTGCCAAGGATGCCGTGGCATAGACTCGGCTCCTTGCGCAGGAGGCCGCGCTCCCAGGTCAGGGCGCGGCCTTTTTCTATGGCGACGTCGATGCGTTCTCGCAGCATGGGGAAGAAGGGACGCAAGGAGAGGAGGGACAGCACGAAGCCCGGTGCGCCGTGGCACCACTGGACGGGCTCCTCGGTGGGCGAACTCATGCGAGAGCCGTCAGCGGGCTCGACGGAGGGCCAGTTGCCGTCTTCGAGCTGCATGTCGAGCAGGGAGGCCAGTCTTTCGCTCAACCTTGGCGCCAGAGGCGGCGTCGTGAGAACCAACTGGGTTATGATGCCAATGGCGCCGTGGCCCGCGCCGAGGTAGCGCGATCCGGACCACAGCCAGTTGCCTTTGCCGTCATCATCGGTTGATAGGATGCGGTTGGTCAGGAGAACGATCCAGTATTCGACCAGCGGCGCGGACTGCGGGACCCAGTGACGGATGAGACGAAGGAGGTAGAGGGCGCCTGCGCGGCCATAGAAGAGGTCTGTAGGGAACGGGTCTGCCTGACGGGACTCCGGGTGCTGGCCTTCGGTCGCTGGCGACGTAGGGCGATCGACGATGCCGGCCCCAAGCACCTGCGGTAAACTGACGAGAAAGTTTCGCACGTGGTCGAGATCCTTAGTGATGCAGGCGCGGACGGCGGCATGAGCAAGGATCTCACTCGCTATGCCGCAGTTCCCTGGCTCAAGGGCGGGGTGGCCTCGCGCGCCAGAGATGTAGGCTTGCGCCCAGTGGCGCGCTGGGTACCCGTGGATATGAAGCTTGGGCAGGGAGGTTGCGACTTGAAGGAAAAGATATGCGATGCCGGTATGGCCGCTCAAGAGGCCACTGAGCTGAGCCTTGGTGTATGTGGATTGCGGCGGAGAGGAGTTGAGGATGCGTTGGAGGGAGGATAGCAGCAGGGTTTCTGGAGATTTGAGATGGGGGAAGTCCAGGGGTGTGCTGAAATCATTGACGATGTGTCGCTGTGACATGGTGCTGCCTTGGCTTGTAGGGAGACTTGAGGTTTGCCTGGCCCACAAGAAGACGTTGATGTTAGGTAGGTCACGATAGCTTCGACCGACTCACACCACAGAACACGATGCATGTGAGGTTGGTTTGGCGGGGCGCATTGCGGGGATGTGGAGCTGGAAAGTGCTTGTAGGGGGGGCACCTGCGGCGTGCTATGTGCTATGGAAGCTGTGGAAGGAGCCAAGCTGCTTGCTTCGCTGGGCTGTGCCTGCTTTAAAAGGGGTGTACTTTGCCTCCACCCAGGGGGGGGAAGGAGCGGGGGAGATCCCCTAACCCACGATGACTGCACCTGCCTGAGGCGACTTTGGCCAGGTACTCGGTACCCCGCATCTCCAATGCTCGCTTCGGGGGTCCTAATTTCTCTCTCCTGTCATCCCATTGTTCACTTGTCGCCGCATTTCGGATTCACGGCACGCAATTCAGGGGTAGACACGGGTAGTGTACGCATAGGTCAATTCGATCGAATGATTGCCTTTGGCCCTTCGGAGGTGCCTTTCCTGTGACGGATAGTCGCCTCACCTGGACACT
This sequence comes from Verticillium longisporum, assembly GCA_019188255.1. Lineage (NCBI taxonomy): Eukaryota > Fungi > Ascomycota > Sordariomycetes > Glomerellales > Plectosphaerellaceae > Verticillium > Verticillium longisporum. The sequence goes on along the minus strand of JAETXT010000003.1, from coordinate 3,987,087 downwards.
TTGCTTCGATTTTCTTTAGGCCTCGGTCACCCGCTCCGCATACGGGTCGACATGCGTCAACTTGAACTTACGAGCGGGGACCTCCTCGTGGAACAGTAGGTCTAGTTCCTCATAAGTCCTGCCCTGCGTCTCAGGCAGCCTGAAGTAAGACCACATCGAAACACATGCCGAAGTGCCGGCCCAGAAAAAACCGGCCTTGCCCTTCCAGTTCCACTCGATCGGGTTGAGCATATACGGGTTCAACACGTTAGCTACGATCTGTGTCATGGCGTATGTGTTGCGCGCAATGACTACCGTCTGTGGTCGGAGCCGGACGGCCGATGTTTCGGAGATGATGGCATAACAGATTGGTCCCACCGTCATTGAGTAGATGAGCTTCCACACAAGCACGAAGGCCACCTGTGCCCACTGAGCTCTGGACGCCGTCGTTGCCGCTGAGCAGATGCCCACAATGAGGAGAGAGCAGCTCGCCATGGCGATACCAGTCCCATACAGCGTGCGGCGGCCAAAGTAAGTGAGCAGGACCCACGAGACACACGTACCGATGAAGGCCATTGCTGTGCTGCCAATAGCAATCGTGAAGGCGTTTTCCGTGCTGATACCCGCTTGAAGGAAGAAATACGTCGGTGTATACGCAAAAACGGCGCCGGACAGCTGCTGGCCGGCGAAGACGACCATGCAGATCTCCGTTCGGCGACGGTTGGTGCCGCGGAAGCAGTCCAGATAATTCGAGCCGGACTCAATGCTAGACTCCAGCATGATGGTGTGCCGCATCTGTGCGAGGGTGGCCTGGGCTTGCTCACGACTGCGGTTCGATAGAGCAAGCAAGGACTTCTCGGCGTCCTCATAACGGCCTTTCTTGACCAACCACCAAGGCGACTCGGGCGCGAAAAATATGGCAATCATGATGGGAACAGGCCACATCCATTGGATCGCGATAGGTACACGCCACGACCATTCCGTGTCGTACTGGAGCATGCCCCTCAGGACACCACTCGACAAAAACTGGCCCATGGCCCAGCACAAGTTGACATAGACGGTTAGGTAACCTCGCAAGGCCAGCGGGCACACTTCTGAAGCGTACGCAGGGCTTGTTGTGGCGTAAACGCCCCAAGTCAGCCCGCAAAGCATCTGTCCCACCAAAAGCATCTCGATGCGGACGGCGAAAAAGGAGATGAAGATGAAGCCCGTCATGCAAGCGAGGGCAACCTGCGTGACGACCTTGTATCCAAACTTGGCTGATGCCCATCCGTTGATGAAACCGCCAATGATGACACAAGCATTCGTTCCGTTCTGTAAACCGGCTTGCCATGCTCCGGTGAGCTGCCAGGTGTCTTGTTCAGGATACTAGATGGGGTCAGCAGGTCCCGAGCACATATTCAGTGTTTGCATACATACGTATGAGCCGAATTTGCGCTGAAAGGTTGGGTAGCCGAAAAAGTTTGACATTAAACTGCAGCTGCAATATTAGCTGTGCTCTGTGGGAATACGGGAGTCTTAGCCATGCCTTTGGTCATAGCCCTCCATGACGATGGTTAACGAGATGATGGCTGACCAGAGCGCAGCCTTCCAGTTTTCACGAAGAGCCTGGCGCAATGTTGTCTCCTGCTCTGCGGTTGTAGCAGCCTGAGCATCTTGGAGTGAGCGCAGGTTGGCCTTGAGGTCGTCCTCGTGCTCAGCCTCGGGGGATGCGTCTTGTGCGGATTTCATCCTGTCTTCGATGTAATCCAGCTTGCAATGTAGGAACACCAGGGTATACAACGAATAAAATATAGCGACGCTGCTGTCGCCCTTGTCCACAGATACGAAGGTATGGTGGCTTTTATAACTGGGTCAATCGATAGTGTATCAAGAGACTCTCGTGGTCCAGTCTGGAGATGATCATCCCCCCTCTCATCCTTCGAAGAGAGCTGCAGTCGAGGGCAATTCCGAGACAGCCGCCGGATCGGAGTATGCAGAGCCCGAGTCGGCGGTCAGTCTCACAGGCACATCAGGCAAGGATGCGACAGCAACGACTCCCGGCATGTTAGCTAAACCGATCCCTCCGTGGGGGCTAGGTCACGGCGGATAAGCGGCTGTGTCATACATACCGACGACAGCTTGTACATACAATGTCCTATTTCTGTGGCACGGGTTCAAAGCTTTATTCGACACGGAGAGGTCTCTTGCATCTCCCGCGAGTTTATCATCAAGCGTGGGAACAGCTCAGGGCCGTGGATATGGTGCGTCACTTTAGGAAGCATGAAGTCTTCATATTCTGAACATATTGAACCTGAGCTTGAAAGACATGATACGGTCTTCCGATAAAGTGCTACATTATTGGCAAGCCCCTGTAGGTATGGGGTACCATCCGCATCCTATCTCCCCACCGGTAGACTGGTGAGGCATTCCGCTCTGCCAGGCAAGTCGACTCCAGAGAGCGCAACTCCGCCGAAACTGGAGCAAAAGCCAGGGTGACGCGGAGTCTAAAGACCTGTGGACCATCTTCCAACACGGGCGTTGGCATAACGTATCGTCATCCTGCAGTCCGGAGACCAACCCGGACACGCCATTGCCCGACACTACCCAGCCCGTCCATTCACGGGATGCCATACCCGCCGCTATCCCCGCTGCCATCCCCGCGAAAACAACCCCGTTTCTCCAACCATCAGAGCTTCCCCCGCAATCAGCGACCCCAGTGACCCCCACGAAGCAATCCTTCGGGGGTGTGACTTGACGAAGGTTTCGGGCAGTCAACTGGGATGCTGGCATACGGTGCAGATTCGGCGTCGGACGAGATCCGACTCGTTCAATTCTCAGGTGATTTTTCTCTGAAGCTATGCAGCAATAACAGACAATGGGTCGATCCTTCGTCTCCAGCTCTCGGAGGTCGACTTGTCCCGCGACGGGACGAAACCCGATAATCAGGGATTCAGGCTAAATACTACAATTTCTTTCATGATTGGGCCGTCAGCAACATACTGTGCTGTCGTGGGGTCTGTCGTCGGCTTTCCGAAGCTGTCGTGGCCCCGGCGGGTTTCGGTGCCCCACGGTGGACGACCGGCAGGGAGCGGATGGAGACGGCAACAGGGAAATGGTCAACGGGCCAGATACTTGAGCCAGTCTTGTGAGGGGTGCTGAGCTCAGTATTTGAATGTTCTTGAAAGTCTCGGTCCCTCCCCCTCATCAGGCTTGCTCGGTCTTTAGTTTTACTCACTGTAACACCACTGAAGCAGTCATCATGGCGCCCAAGGCAGGCAATCAGGAGTATGGCACTCGCCCAGATCCAGCTTTCACTAACGAAGATGGCCGCCGGCTCGGATTCCGTTACGATGCCGAGATCCTTTACATCGAACCTTGGGGCGAGCATGCCCTCCGCGTGAGGGCCACCTGCCTGGCCAAGCTCCAAGATAGGGACTGGGCTCTGACGGAAAAGCCGACTGAGAGCCCCGACCCTCTCATCAATATCCAGAGCAGCTCGGCGTCCATCACCAATGGCCGCATCAAGGCACACATCAGCCGCCGCGGCAAGATTGTCATCTCCAATATTGAGACGGGCAAGATACTCTTGGAGGAGTACGCCCGCCACCGGCTCGATGTTCTGGATCCCAAGTGCAGCTCGCTGCGCATACAGCCCCGTGAGTGGAAACCTCGCCTCGGCTCGCCCGACTACCACTTGACCATGCGTTTCGAGTCGCAGGACCCGGAGGAGCGCATCTACGGGATGGGTCAGTACCAGCAGCCCTTTCTCAACCTCAAGGGGGCCGACCTGGAACTGGCGCAGCGTAATTCGCAGGCAACCGTCCCCTTCGCCTTTTCGAGTCTAGGATACGGCTTTCTCTGGAACAACCCTGGCGTCGGCCGTGCCGTCTTTGGAAGCCTGACAACGACGTTTGAAGCCTACTCGACCGACACGCTCGACTACTGGGTCGTAGCGGGTGAGACGCCTTCCGAAATTGTGCGTTCCTACACGCAGGTCACGGGCCGCGTACCCATGATGCCGGAGTACGGTCTCGGCTTCTGGCAGTGTAAGCTACGCTATCAGACGCAGGATGAGCTGCTCGGAGTGGCGCGCGAGTACAAGAAGAGGAACTTGCCAATCGATCTGATCGTGGCTGATTACTTCCATTGGCCTAATCAGGGTGACTGGAAGTTCGATCCCACCTTTTGGCCCGATCCAGGTGAGCGGTCTCGCCAATGACCTGAGGCAACCTCATTGCTAATGTGGCATAGATGCTATGGTGAAGGAGCTCAAAGATATGGGCATTGAGCTGATGGTTTCCGTGTGGCCTACTGTGGAGAAGACGTCTGAGAACTACGACGAGTGCTTACGTCGCGGGTTCTTGATTCGGCAGGATCGCGGTGTGCGCATGTCCATGGAAGCTCATCATGGCCCTATCCACTTTGATGCCACAAATCCCGAGGCTCGCAAGTTCGTCTGGGATACGGTTAAAAAGAACTACTACGATAAGGGGATCAAGGTATTCTGGCTCGATGAAGCGGAACCCGAATATTCCGTGTATGACTTTGATATTTATCGGTATCACCTGGGCCCCAACCTGAGCGTCGGCAACTTTTTCCCGTCAGAGTTTGCTCGCGGGTTTTATGAAGGCCTGAAAGAGTCTGGCGAGTCGCAGATTGTCAATCTCCTTCGGTGTGCATGGGCGGGCTCCCAGAAGTACGGCGCGCTCGTCTGGTCGGGCGATATCGCGTCGAGCTGGGGCAGCCTGCGGAACCAGCTAGCGGCCGGCCTCAACATGGGTATTGCTGGATTCTCCTGGTTCACCACAGACATTGGCGGCTTTCACGGAGGTGACCCGGACGACCCAGAATTCCGCGAGCTGTTCGTGCGGTGGTTCCAGTGGGGGACCTTCTGCCCGGTTATGCGCCTCCACGGCGACCGAGAACCCAAGCAGCCCCGTCTGGGCACAACGGGTGGCAGTCACTGCCTGTCTGGGGGTCCTAACGAGGTCTGGTCGTACGGCGAGGACGTATACGCCATCTGTGAGAAGTACCTCCGGCTACGCGAGTCGATGCGGGAGTACACGCGGGAGCTGCACCGGGCGGCGCACGAGAATGGCGATCCCCTGATGCGGCCGCTGTTCTACGACTTCCCAAATGAAGACAAGTGCTGGCGGGTCGGGGATCAGTACATGTACGGGCCCAAGTACCTTGTCGCGCCGGTGCTGCAGGCCAAGCAGCAAACGCGGGAGGTGTACTTCCCTGGGGAGGGTGTTCGCTGGAAGGACGCTGAGGGGCTGGAATATGAGGGCGGCCAGACGGCTACAGTTAAGACGCCGCTCGACACAATGCCCGTGTTTGTCCGGCAATGAGCCATGCCTGATCTGGTCATATTTTCATGTTTTTTCTTTCGGGAGGGGGGATGGTGGAGGATCTTCTGGGCAGAGCTCGATTAGGATCCAGGAAGTGGAGGTTATGCGGGGGACATCGACCCTGGCCATCTTGGATATCAGGATCGGCGACTAGGATGATAGATGCCAGTGATGAGCTCCTCCGAAACATAGATGATAGATGAGAGGGCGATGACCCACTGCAAAACTCGTTCAATTCTTGAAATGGTGGGGTTGCAAGGAGTGAAATTGATGCTTTCATGTGATAGCAATGGACAGAGGGGTCTTAGTCTTAGGTGGCTGAAGCGGAGCATTTGGACCGGTCCAGCCACAGATACAGGCACAGCGAGAGACATCGACGTCATCAAAAGCCCACCAAAAGCGGAATCTTGGCAGCCAGGCCCGTCGCAGCTGCCTCTTGCACAGCTCCGGCGGCAGCTTCCTCCACTGACTGCTCCTTCCCCGTCACGGTCTCGTCACAGGAGCGTAGCTACTTTCGGACCTCTTGTCCTCTCATCCTCTTAATATTGAAAACATCAACTCACTTCTCCTCCTTTGGCGATATCGCTTGTTACTCATCTGCCATCAACCCCGCCACCTTTCAGCTCAGTCTCACCTAACTTCAACACGCCCCAAACACAAGCACGCGCACAATGTCCGACGAAACCAACCGCGTTGCCGAAAGCGACTCGACCAACACCCAGGGTCAAGGCCAGAGTCGTAGCCGCGGTCGCATCGCCGATTCGGTCCAGGCGAGAGCCCAGGAAGTTCTGTACGTTCTCCCCCCCAAACAACTGCTTGCGGGCAGCCGCCAGCTGCTCAGAATGACCTGCGAAGAGCTCGATAATTTAGCTCGCAATGTACTGACTTGTCCTGCTTGTAGGAAGGAGGACTACGACCATGCATCCACCCTCCTAGGCGATGCCGCCAAGAGTAGGGCATACCTGTACCCCCTCAAGGTACGATACTCCTCTGGCCCATGAAACACCAGCGCTTCTGACAGCCTCTTACAGGGAATTCTCTACTTTGCGACGCACCGCTCCCTTTGGAAGCCCCTCCTCTCTCGAATTGGCCCTTACGCTCTGCTGTCCGTCAGTGTCGTCACTGGCATGTTCGTATTCACCTACGTGCCGCAGTTTGCCGTTCTCGTCCTCTTCAACGGTCCGCTTGCCGTCTTCACCACCGTTCTCCTGATTCTCAACGAGAGCTCCACCATCATCAACATGATCTCGCGCACGTACCTTCTCCAGGATGCCATCCTCGACACCTTTGACGGTACTCTGGTCGCCAGGGGTAGCGATAACATTGTCCGCGAGGGTCGACAGCTGCAACCAGGCTCAGACCCTATGCAGAAGCTGGGCAAGGTTCTGAAGAGCCCCTTTGAGCGCTTCAGCCCCAAAGCTCTCATCCGATACATCATGTATCTGCCCCTGAACTTCATTCCTGTTGTCGGCACTGTTTTGTTCGTTCTCATCCAGGCCCGAGGACGTGGCCAGATTGTCCATGGACGGGTACGTTCTTGAATCGTGTCCCCTGAATCCGAAGCGTTGCCTAACATGACGCAGTACTTTCAGCTCAAACAATGGTCAGAGTCACAGCGGAGGGAGTGGCTGAAGAAGCACACCGGACCCTACACAGCGTACGTTTGCCCGCCTGAGCACGCCTTGCTTGCCTACTCACACCATACAGATTCGGTCTTGTTGCCACAGCCCTCGAGCTGATTCCCTTTGCTTCCATGTTTTTCACTTTCACCAACTCGGGTAAGTTACATACGTCCCCTTGACTCCAGTCATTTCATTGCTGACGGCATCCTCCCTGCAGTCGGTGCGGCTCTGTGGGCTGCCGATATCGAGAGTAAGGGCACATCTATGACGGACAGCACCGCTCCCACCCTTCGCGAGACGGCCAAGAAAGCCGAGTAGCGGAATCCTAAAGGGTAGGAACATGAGGTTAGCTGATCGAGAGCTCCACTCCTTGACGCTCCACAGTGGCAACAGCAACTAGCTCGTGGTTCATCAGCAGTTGCCCGTCTCGCCTAGCGGCAGATAAGTCTCACGGCATTTTGACAGCAACGAATTGAGCCCGTGCTCTTTTTTCAAGATACTGGGGGCTGCCCCGGGCACATCGCGACGAGAGGTTTACGCTGAGAATGGGAGGTAATTTTGAATTCTGTAAGCGTATAAAGAGCATGGTGATTATGGTCTTGAGACCCCGTAGATGAAGTGTCTTGATTTCTTATGGTGTGCAATTCTTTACAAGTAGTGATGTGTTTCGTCGTGAACTGTCTCATCCTTCGACCAGCACTCTTAAGCTTGGCGGATGGGCATTTCAATGAAGCAAACGACGACAGCGTTGAGAGCACAATTTTCGTTCGCCCCCCTCTTTACAAGCCGTGTCAATAATCCTAGACAGTCTATTGTACGGTTTTCCTTGGTGCGATAGCTTCCTCCTTGCGTACAATCTACAAGTCAACAGCTTTGCACCTTGTGCACTAAGCCGATGCTTGACTTTACTACGTCATCTTCCCTCTCTCCATGGAAAAGAGCTCGCTTTCTTTGTCTGTTTAGTTGAGCTCAGCGACTACAAGTTGAATATGTGTGTTCGTGTAAGCTCACATGTTGCCTCCAGGGCCCGTGTGACTTTGTCGCTCTCGCCAGGAACAGGGTGTCATCTTGCTGCGGGAGGTTGCATGTGCCCCTGGCGTCCACGGCATCTCGGCGCGCACAACTGTACACTTGCGCACCGTCTGTGCTATCGTGACATCTCGGTAGGCCGAAAGGCAAGGGCTTGGTGTCATGTATTCGAGCGGCGACGGGCCCCGAGGATGGGATGGGAAATGACGAGGTGGTGCTTGGACGACGTGTCAGGCGAGCTCGGAAGGGGTTCCTCAGCTATGCACGGCGAAATCTGGTCGTAGCTCGGGAGACGTGCCGGTTCAGTTTGCCTTCTTTTTCTCGTTCCTAACTTGATGGCCCGTGATCTGCAGACAGGCGTCGAAGACGCTCCCTGGCATGTTTTCGTCGCGCATCGTCCCTTCTCCGGACGGGCTTCATATGTGTAGGAGCGGGCCCGACGGGCAGAATATGAATCCAAGCAGACGGATGGTGGTCATCGTGCAAGGAGGATATGTGCCTGGATCTGGATTCGTCTGTCTTTCTCTCCTTCTTCGGCTGCCCGCCCCCATTAGTTGAGGAACGGGGCAAAGCTGTCGGGCGTGTCACCAAGTCTTACTTTGACGGGGGACTTGTTCACACCATGGGCAGCTTGAAGCTAGGTATGGATGGATATGATCTGCTCTGCCCCTATCGACGGTGTGCCGAGGCAATCGAGGTTTTGGGCCTACACCTATATCTGCCAACTTATCCTCGCCGTCTTCCCTTTGACAGCATATGCCTGCTGTTCTTCCTCCTTGCGGGATCTCCTTTTCACTTCATGACATCTCCCTCCTTTTGACTCTCGTTCTCTCTCACTGTCTGGATTTCGCAGGCACTGCTGATCTAAGCCATTCTTTTCGCTTCTTTCTTTTTGTTTTTGATCGTTTGATGTCACATAACTGCCAGTACCCTGATGAAGACTGCATCATCCACGCAGCCCGACCAAGGCAGCTGAGTTCTTTCGAACAGAACACAGACACGCCAGCACAAGGGTTCTCATCATGAGGGTCTCCTCTCTGGTTCGAAGACTCCTCTTAGTTGCGGTGCTGCTGCCCGTACCCCTCTTCGTGTCCGCTCGCCATGATGCCCTGGGCCACAAGCTTCGAGAACGTGATGCGCCAGCACCAGGTCTCGATGTCAAGCAATCCAGGGCTAGGGCCATCGAGGAAAACGAGAAAGAAGCAGCTGAAGAATACCAGCCATATAGCTGGGGCTATGGGTACGGATACCCTCCTGATGAGGCCGAGGCTACATCAACAGAGGAGACTTCCGAGGAGGGAACGCCTGCCACCAGCAAGGAATGTCGGTAGAGCCTCCACCTCCCAACTCATGACGAGCATTGCTGATCGGACGCTTAGCACCCTCAGTAGACATCTCGTCTGGTGGTACGCGTGGGACACTTGCCGCTAACAACACATCATTCACGTCTGATCTCACGACTGGCGCCTCCAAGACGTTCTTCTCCGGAAGCCAGTCGTCTGCCGGGCCGACGGAAGTCATTGGAAGCTCAGGGTCCCCCTCTGAAAACCCGGATAGCTCGACGACGGATGGTCCGTATCCGCCAGAGATGTCTGAGACCACAAACCCGGCTGGTAATGGCATATATCCCCCACAATCCTCTTCCAAGTCCGCGTTATCGGGCGCCTTTTCAGGGAGTTCGTTCAGCAGGTCTTCCTCAGGACCCGCCAGTATCTCCAGCAGCAACAGCGAGGATGTCGGGCTGCCTGAGCCAAGTTTGACGGGCCTCAACAGCTCTGCCACTGCGTTGCCCTCACAAGAGTCGACGACGGACACATCTCTGTCCCCTTTCAACAACTCCACGATGAGCATGTCTAGGCCACTAGAGACTATCACGCCCGGCGTCATGTCGCCTCCTGTGCTGACGACGTCGGCTTTCCCGACGTGGACTGCCACGCTGTCAAGCATCTCTGTCACAGCCACTTCAATATCAGGGGCGATCTCGCCCCCTGCTTCGAGCAGTCTCATGTCGACGTTGAGCGTTCCTAGCAATGCAACGGTGCCTGTCGATACCCCCTCAACACTGGGACTATCTTCTGAAGGAATACCGTCAAGTTCCCCACCACTACAGATTGCTACAGGTAGCTCATCGGCTCCCGCGACAATCTCGGCGTCTATGCCTTTCAATACTACTGGGGGCCTGACGGCTCCAAGTTCAGGGACAGCCGCCGGCGAGATTAGTGGTACTATCCTACCTGATTCGTCATCGATAGGCTCCTCCGAGATGGTAGCAAGTTCGAGTGGACTCGCCAACATCACTGTCCCGGGCATCTCTTCCCAAGGCGCCACCCTTTCGTCTGTTGTTTCGGGTTCGTCCTCCGCTATTGGAACTCCCCCCACAACCGGCAATGAGACAGCGGCCAGCCAGCCGTTGATTCCAGGCATTGCCTCCACAACGAGGCCTTCGTCCACGGCGACCCTTGTTAGCGGTTCTGTCGCGGGTAGCACAACGACAACTGGTGTCAGCTCGAGCACCAATGGCACGAACAGCATGGTCGGTCCCTCGACGACAGGTGCTGCTCCATTTCCATCAACAAATGCCACCATCACCACAAGCCAGTCATCCGGCTCGCGCAACACTACGGATAGTCCGACCCTGCAGCCTGGCTCGGCCGGTGAGAGTTCCTCATTAGCCGCATCGGACATCCCCAGTGGCTCGCCGTCTACTTTTATAGACTCAAGCTCAAGAGCGCAACAGACAGTGAATGCAACCAGCAGTATCAACGTGGCTTCCGAACCTGTGACGTTCTCCTCGTCGCCCCCTTTTCCCACCTCGAATAACACAACGACTGTGATTACAGGAACGGTGACCATACCGACTGCGCCAGCGTCGCCTCCCAACTCAACCGTGGTGACCATCCCACCGGCACCAACTGGTACACCACTGTCGTCAGCACTAGCGAACTCGTCATATCCTCCCGGCGTCCTCAACACCACGACAGCCTCGGTACCGGCATCCCTGGCTGCGAGCGTTCTTCCCAGCCTGTCCAATGGCACCTCGACCCCTCCCAGCAGTGGCGCGGTGGCGGGCGTCTCATCCTCACCCAATAGCTTCGTACCAACGCCTAGTTCTCTACCTTCTCCGGCGACCCCTTTCCCCTTCCCGAACGTGACCAGCTCGGTATCAAGCGCGACGATACTCCCAAGCACGGCAACCGCGCAGAACACTTCAGTGCCCGTTCCTTCAAGTACCATTCCTTACACTTCCCAGTATCTGCACAACACCACCAAAGTGGGTCAGTCGCAGAATATCACTTCTGTGCTGCCCACAATGGTCCCCGGATCATCAACGCAGACCCTTGCCCCTAGCCCGTCGAGTTCGTCGGCACCGTTCCCCCTTTCGAACAGTACTGCGTCAGGCACCATCGCTGGGACGGGCCTCAGCACCGTAGAGGCGAGTGCCTCGACAACTTCGTCGCTCTCTCTCAGCCCCACGAGCTCGGCGAGGTTCCCTCTTTCGAATGCCACTCTTTCGGATGCGACAGTGAGCACGAGCATCAGTGCGACCAATGCAAGTGCTCCAACATCCACGGCCTTGTTACCATTGCCGTCTGCAGAGACGCCTTTCCCGTTCCCCAACGCGACCTCCACGACGTCTGGTCCTGGTCCTGGCGTGGGTTCAGCGAACACTAGCACATCAGCAACCAGCATTCCCTCGTCAATGACCCCTGGAGCGACCCCCTTCCCAATGCCCAATTCCACCGTCTCGGGGTCACGTACCATTGCAGGCACGGGGGCAAGCATCGCAAATATGACGGCGCCGACCTCAGTCTTGTCCAGCACAACTACAACTGCCCTGACCCAGTCAGTGACGTTTCCGCTGTCCAATAATACTCTCTCCAACTCAGTCGCAGGCACGGGCCTCAGCTCACTGAACATAAGCACATCGTCCACAACAGGTGTCGGTTTTCCCACGCCTTCGATCCTGACACCGTTCCCGCTGCATAATGCCACCACTTCAGGCGGTGTCAGTGGTACCGGCGTCGGCACGCCAGACACGATCGTGCCAACGCCGCTGCCTCTTCCGAATGCAACGAGCTCAAGCGTGCCAACGCGCGCTGGGAATCTGACGATTCTGCCGATTTCCAGTCTTTCCGGCGCTGTCGTGACGACTTTCACTCCAACGGTCGTGCCAACGGGAACACCACTGTTCCCTACGGCAAACAGCACTGTGCTGTCCAATGCGACCTCACTTGAGCCGGACGAGACGAACACGCTCTTCCAAGGTGAAGAATCATCTTTGCCACCGGGTCCATCGCTCAATATGACATCCACGGGCAGCGCTCCAAGCGTCGGGAATGGCACGATAACGCCGCCATCATCTGCGCCTACCGCTTCGCCTCTCTGGCCGGTGACAGCGAATCAGACGACGACCTCTTCAGGCCCGCCTGCAGGCTCAACGACCAGCGGTATCTCCAATTCAACTCTCACAGCAAGTAGCACGAGTCTGAGTTCAGGCCCAGTTCTGCTGCCAACGGAGGCTACAGGAACAGGATCCGGCGAGCCGTCGGGAACTCTGGTCTCTACCGGTTCATCAAGGGCCAACGACACGATCACGGCCAATCCAGCAGTGACCTCGCCTTGCGCCACCATTACCATCACCAATGGCACAGTAACGCAGATCATCACAAAGACCGTGATGGCGTCTGACGAGTCGGCCTCCCGGGCCGGGAGTTGGTCTTCCGAGGTTGCGTCGCTGACAGTCAGCAAGGCGCCGTGCAACTCGACGACCAGAGCAGGACCATGGACGAGCTGCACGTCCAAACCGCTCTGGGCCAATTCCACGTCGTCGACAATGCTCTCGACAGTGGCCTCGTCAGCAGGTCTTGCGTCGTTCGACTCGAGTGGGTCGGCGCCTGAGACCATCGAGACTTGTAAGTAGAGATGACCAACACACGATGTGGTCCTTGTGAGAAGTACCGGCTGACACCTGTTCGTTAGCAACATTGCTGCCCACCTTTGACCTCACGACCTTCACGACCTCGACTATGAGCAGTGAGGATCCCGATCCTCCGCAGGGCACGCCCACGACGACAGAAACGGACGAGCCCCTGCCATCCAGTCCCAACTACCCCTGGGGCGGGCTGGGTCCTCTGCACCGGCACCAGAATGTGACCAGCGTGGGTCGGGGGCAAGAGTCGGAGTTGGAGGATGCAGCAGCGGTTGCGTCGGTTGTAGCTAGAGGCGCGTGGTGGTCAAGGTGGAAGACGCACGTGGACAGATTGCAGAGCCGATGGCGGAAGACCTGAGTTGACTACGGCGAGGGAGATGGTGCTGTAGAATGAATGATTGATTCCTCGTGTCGCAAGGGAGTGCAGGCTTTACCTGCTGGGGACGACGCGTCTGACGCGTGCTAGGGTCCATCGTGAGGTTGCTTACTCATCGTGTGGGTAAGGTGACTTGGTGGAGAGGAAGCTGCCGCCTAGAAATAATCCGGCTGTTCAATGCTCGCTACAACTGATCAAAATGACAAAAAGCCATGGGTATCAATCAGCGCGTGTGTCATTCTGTCATTTATCATAAATACTATAAAAACATGGTTGGGATCCAATATCAATCGCACGCCTCAAGCTTGACCTCGCAACACGACTCGGTGACGATCATCTTCCCCGACTCCGGTTGACTTGTGCTCCTGTTCAAGGGCGGCACCTCAGTTTCAGCAGGCACAGATTCCAGGTCGCACTCAGGCAGAGGTACGAGAGCTGCCAGGCGTCCTGAGCAATCCTTGCATCCTGGGCACAGAATCTCGGGCACCTCTCCATCGAACAACTCTTCGCGAAAGACGTAGTAGTCTCGGTAGTACTTCCACTCCTGCAGGAACTCGACCCAGTATACAAGCTGCTCGACGACCCAGCAGTCCCGGAGACGCTCTGATATCCAGTCCGGCATCTGTCCCGCAGAGGACGATGTTGATGATGACGACGACGACGACGACGACCCCGCGAGAGCCGTCTGGCCTCCGATCTCAAGACCTCGCGCCCGGGCAGCATGCCAGGCGGCTAAGAGCTCTGGTCGCAAGTCGTTGGCCCGCTCTGTCGTGTAGTACACAAACTCAGCGGGCCGGCCCGTCGTCTTGTAGTACGGTATCGCACCCCATTCCACAACGGCGCGCTGCGTCTGGTCCGGCTTGTCCTTGCCAGGCGTCGATACGTGCACGACGCGGACGGTGCAGCGTGTGCACTTGGGCTGGGCCAGAAACGTGGGCACAATGGTGGCCAATGGTGGGGTCCTCGTCCGTGGATGAAGAGGTGCCGATTGCGTCCTGGGCTGCTTCGGCCTAGACGCTCTCCGGGGCGGACTTGACGATGGCGATGGCAACATCATATTTGGCGGTGAACGCTAGGCTTGGACCTCTGGCCTTGCCCCACAAGTGCCTGAGGAGCTCTTCGATTTCTTATCCTTCTTGTCAGTCATTGCTCAGGCATATACGGTCTGCCTCACGGAGCGCCTTCTTACGATCTGCCCGACTTAGTCTACAACACAGAGCAAGCAAAGCAACTGAAGTCCTCTTGTTGGATCGCTTGGTCCCTCTGAGCGGGGACTCGATTGTGGAGCGTGGAGCAGGGGAGCGCCGGGAGTGCGGGAGTGCGGGAGCACGGGAACGATGGCAGGGGGGCCTTGGCGGAGCGTAAGAAGCCAGAGAGCACGGCGCAAACAGTTGGGCGACACAGACGCGAAAAGGGCAAGATTATTTCAACCGTTATGGGCCAGGGAAGCCGATACTAAAGACGGTTTCTTCATCGCGGCCGGCTGCGATCGCCTGCAGCTCGCCCTCCTGCAGGCCATCACCCCGACCCTCGGTCACGCATCTCGGTCCACATACCTCGCAGCCACAGTGCAGCCCATGTCTGGCCACTCCGAGGTCCAAGGCACGCAGACCGATCAACCAGGGCCAAGCAACAGACGCAACAGACGCAACAGACGTGTCGCCGGCACCTGGAGCAGCCAACACGAGGAAGGTGTGCCTCGCCCTCGACAGCAGATTGACAGGGGTCAAAGGCACGCTACCGACGACAGGCCTTTCTTTTTCTACTTCACCGACACTGCAGTGCTACATTGGACACTCCCTTCCCGCCTCTCTCTTTTCTTCCTCGTCGCTTTCTCATTCATCCAACAATGCCTGCGAGTGTAGACTCAGACACGGAACACACAAGGTCGCCACGCCCCCACCCCCCGCGTCCCCCGCCAGAGAACGAACTTGACCCCAGCAATGTCGACCTCAGCCTGTCTCACGTTGTGTCCTTATCTCCCCTGAAGCTCTGAGTTCTGCGAGGCCTGGACGCCAGAAAGCCAAGAAGTGAGCAAACCTAGCAGCCAAGGATGGACAGTACCAGGGCATATTCCGTACCTCCCATCGAAATGCTGGTTGCTTTGGTATATCGGTCGTACCATGCAAGTACCTCGCCCCCCGGGCCTTGCCAGACGCTCATGCGGCCTGTTCAAGCCTGTCTCACATCACTGGTCCTGGCGCCTGCAAGGTAAGCCAGAGCAGAAATCTAGACCGCGGCACAGGACCATCAGCTAGACGCCTGCCTCGTTGCTTTTCCCCCCCCCGGAATGATGACGGCCATCCCCTCAGGCTCACGCATTTTTATCATGTGCTTTTCAGAGCGCAGTCATATGCCACCACGCTCGCCTCCTTAACCGGCCTAGTCCAGCGCCAACGGCCTTGGATCCTCGAATCTCGATAACTCCCGATTCCCCGCCCGCGCGCTAGACCGTACCGACAACGTCTTGGCGGCCCGTCCGGCGGTCCATCCCATCCCTTCTTCCTTTCCATCCTGCTTCCTTGCCACCCCCCCGGTCTCCGTGCCGATACCAACCACACCAGCCCGGTCGAAACCCGTGTACAGCATCCACTGCAGATGATATGACCGATGAACGGGGTTTGTCTTCGGTGTGCTCCGCTCTGTCCCGTTGAATGGGTGCCTGCGCTGACTGACCGGTCGAACCCGACGACCAGGCGAGTGGTGTTCGTGTCTGTGACAATTCCGTGTTGCCCCCTTGTTGCAGTAGTGCGCTTGGCCAGTTCAACGCCTGCCGTTCCTCTCTCCACCACCCTAAGCCACATAGCATTCCTACTTTTCATTTACTCATCAACAGACTTTGCGACGGGGTTTGAACAGTCCCCGTCCCAACCATGTTGGCATAATTTCGAATACGGGCTGAGGCTTGTTGGCACCATCAGAGACGGATTGGACGTCTCTCCCGAGACGAAAGGTAAAGTCCCTGGTACGCCGTTGCTGGTGCTCGAGTGACCGGAGACGTTTTCAATCGCTTCAACTTCTTCACATCTCAAGGTGACAAGCGCATTCAATCCAGCACCAATGCGTCAAAGTAGCATTCACAGCAACAATAGCTTGATGAACTAGGCTGGTAGTGAATGGACGCCAGGTCTCCGCCTCCTTGCAGAGCACCAACTGTCTTTTCTCCCTCTTATGAGACAGGGCGCGCTGCGCTCCTCCCTCGATGATGCCAGGGGCGCTTGCCGTCGACGCATAATCGCCGACAAGGCTCGGGAAAAAGCAAAGAGGTTATCCACCACCCCCCAAATTCCTCCCATGGTGCTCAGATGGTATATTGCCAAGGGGGCGGCGAATAGAACACGCCCTGGTGGAAAACACGCACACAAGCCTCCGGACCGTTGCCATCTTTGGCGCCCCTCCCCTACTTGGCACAATCCCCATTCAGACTATCCTTGTTTTTTTTACTCAAGAGTCCCGTGCCTGTGGCCACTGTCTCAAATCCGTCACTTTTCACTGCCGCTTCGAGGACTTCCAGCGCTACCCACGATCGTCATTCTCCTGCTGCCCGTGGAGGAATCGCCTTGTCACACAGGCGAATCTAATTTGACGACGCCAAGTGACACAGTCCGGCGGTTCAGTTCCGCAGTCTCAGACGTTGGAGTCAAAGCACGACATACAAAGTCCCGAATGTCCTCTCCCACCTTCCTTCCCCACTGGCTTTCCCATTAGAGGGCATCAATCTTCGTTCAGAGCTTTCGAACGCTTCTTTCTCCACATCAAACCCATATCGGTTGACCTCGCATCGTCACCTGTCTGCACCCCAACCACCCCTACTGCTCGTCAGATCTCCACACAACACATCAAGCGTCACCTGCACAGAGCATTTGTCGCCCACCAAGCAAAGCCACCACCACCACATTCCCGCTCCCACGCCTTTTCGAAACAATTCAGCATGTGTGAATGGTACCGCCGCGAATTCGGCTGTCGCCACTACCTTATCGGCGCCGCATCGTGGTGTCCCGACTACAGCCGTACCGGCCGCCGCTGTGAGGTCCGCGTCGTGTATATCGACTACTCCGCCGGCGACTGCACTGGGTGCTCCAATCGCCGCACTGAAGAGTCTGTTCCCTGGGAACACATGATCAACCGCTCTCGCTGCGGGTGGCCTGAGAGCAGACTCACGGGCAAGGTCTTGCCTTAGTGCGGGTCGCCGCCCTATCCACATGGAGAGATGACGACCACGTCATGACGGATTGGACATGGAATGTCAATATCTATTTGAAACTCTTCCCGTAGGGGTAAGAATTGGTTTTCTATTTTCTTCTTTGTTTTTTTAGGGGTTTCCTATCGTCTTTCTATGGTCTGGATACTGGAATCATGATTGGGGCGTTCTGGGTGTTGCTTCTTAGAGCGACTTGGGCTATCAGACGCCTCCTGGGACGAAACAGTATGGCCACATCAGTGTGTTTTCCGGTTTTGTTTTTCTTTCTTACTGACGATTTTCTTTCTCGTGTGCTTTTCTTCCATCCTTATACTCTTTCGGAGAGTCTGGATCGTACAACTTAGGCAAATGGGGAAACTTGGGGTTCAGGATTCGGGATATGGGATTTTTTTTCTTGGAAACTGCAACATATACCACTGGTCGTTAACAGGGTCGCGACCAAGGCACAAATTGCCTGAAGGGAGAAAAGACGCCTATTGTTCATGTATCACACAGGGCGTGCGAAGGATTCGTTCCTCCTGCCCATGACCCCCGATGCTGGGCTTCGGGGCTCAGTATAAATAAATATCGCCCAGCAGGTATACACACACATTCACTTACACGGTCATCTCGCGCCTTTCAAAATGATCCTCTTGACTTGATGTTGTAAACGAACGATCTGGTTACACGGACACGGGTGATGACAGGTTGCCGATTCGCCGTGGGCATGGCCGATGTGTACGACCAACACACGATTGCATCGCCGTCGACCCGACCCGTGGTTCTGGTACGAGATAGAGTGGCACGGCATGACAGGGAAATAATTGCTTGAAGTATGCAGCCGCCCGACAAGGCTGCGGATGAGATTCACGCCGCGTTGAGTATCAATCAGGTGAGGATTCAAAGATGCGGCCCAGCCTTGGGGGCAAGATTTCTGGCCTCAGAAGGCAGGGTATGTATGTTCATGGACAGGGAGTCTCTTCGGCTTGTTTGCTCCAGTCATAGACGCTTCGTGGGTTTCTCGTCTAAAGCCAAGACGTCGAATACGAAATCCACCCACTCACTAACTGGGTCCAGAGACGAACGTCAGACAGAACCTATATAATATGCCTGGGTTTCTTGCGCTAATATACTCCAGCCAATGTGAATAACAACACGCTCTGTAGAATGGGATATTCTCTCAATCGAAGGAAAATGGACAAAAAAGAATGGGCGCCATCCGGGGATTGAACCCGGGACCTCTCGCAAGCTATGCTTCAGGGTGTGACCCTAAGCGAGAATCATACCACTAGACCAACGGCGCGTTTGGAACAAATCCCTGACTGAGTCAGGAGCCGGTCGATGGAAACCGAGTTCCGGAGTATGGCATATGTAGCCCAATCACTGTATCAGCGACGTCTGCGACAGTGCAATGTTCACGCATCTGGTCCCGACGTCTGTACCAAGTCTAGTTGACGGCTCAAGATTTTTATGCGGGCTCAATTAGGCATCGAGAACAATGGTTTTTGAGATCGATAAGATTGAGTGGTGATGCCTGGATGATAATTTGACCTCTCGCTCTCTAAACATCGCCACAGTCCTGCAATCACGGTGATATACAAACTAGAGGAGTACATATCCAGTAAGGGAGCAGAAATGACTGCAAGGTAGTAGGGGTTTCATTTTGGGCACTGAAACACATTTTATTTGAGGATGGGCCGCCATCCATATCTCTCCATATTCAAATAGTGCTCCTAGTTTCCTAGTACATGGTCAGCCTCTCTGTAAAACCCACTTCAGCCCCTTGACCATTGCTTCCTCAGCTTCGACCGCCCGTGGTAGAGCCGGCGCCTTGAGCCAGAATGTATGAGGCCATCCTTCCACGACGTCCACTTTCACCTCAACTCCCGCCTCCTTCAGAGCTACGGCATAGCAGACGCCATCGGAATAGAGCGTGTCGTTCGTGCAGACCTGCACCCATGTCCTGCCGAGCCCGCGGAGCTCATGTATGCTAGCCTCCAGCGGCATCCGCTCCAGGCCATCTCGAACCTCCTCGCGCCTAAACACACCGAGCAGTACATTCGCAAAGCACTCGGTGGCGCTCGTGTAGGCCGGACGCAACCTTTCCGGGACGTGCTCGATATTGCTGCCGCCGTCGCTCGTTACAGGGCATCGGAGTACGGTGCCAGTGAGTGGTCTCTCTAGCACCAACTGCTGCACGCTTGCAGCTAGCACGCCGCCGCTAGAGGATCCGACGACCACGAGCTTCACGTCAGATGGCGCGAGCTTGATGATGGCGCGGATGGCGTCCACACCGTCTGAGATGCATGTAGACGCCGGGTGCTTTGGCATCAGTCTGTAACCGACAGAGTAAACGGTGCTGTTCTCGACGTCTTTGACGATGCGTCGGCACGAGAGCTCTTCGCTGTCCGCCTCGCCGACGTAAAGGCCGCCACCGTGGTAATATATGACGACCACCTTGGGATCAGCCACTCGGGTGTGCTTGAATTGAAGGATAGGGATCTCATAGTTGTCTAGTGTGGAAGGTGTGGTGATTTGCGTCGTCGTGATGTGTTCAGAGAGGCGGTGGAATGGAGCACCCTGAACCATTAGCTTTGCGTGGAGTTGGCGACATTCTTCTGCGTAAACGGGCTGACGCTCGACTGGCGACGCGTAGACCTTCTTGGGCGCCTTCAGGTTCGCATCGTCTTCGTATTGAAGCCATGCTGCATCTAGTGGCGGTGGAGACGAGAGCACGAGGCTAGAGAAGTGATCCATGCTGAGGATGTGTGGTGCTTGTGCACAGGCGATCAAAATGATGGGAGTGTAAATGCTGTATAAGAGGTCCTCGAAACTTGCCAGGCTATCATGGACGTTAATAAACGCCGATGTCAACAACGGCTCACTTGAGCTCTTTAGTTGATTTTGCGGCTAAGAATTTCGCACCAACGGCAGTCTGCCATTTAGCCGGATATCCGGGACCTAGGCGGTAGCCCGAGATCTTGCGATGCCCTTTCTCGCGGGCGCAATAGCCATTCCCGCGAATCTCATCCGCCCCCTGTTTAATGATGTATAACTGAGTAACAGGCTATCCGTTGGTGGTTTTTGGCTTCCTGCAGATTGTCAATCGAGCGATCATAGTAGAACCGGACCTTCCGGGTTTCTTTTTGTCATTCGACATTTCGTAACAAGCATCACAGTGACAACGAATATTGTGCGGGAGCACGCAATTGTGAGGACGGCGCAATTATGATTGATTCCCCTTCTTAGGACATCCGCTCTCTTATTTACCATGCTACAGTACACAAAGGGAATCGAGTAACAGTCGCATCGTTTACAGCACAGAGAGATCGCCGAACTTCTCCTAAAGGGGGCGTTAACAATGTCGAGAAACAGTGGCAATGTTGATTCGAGACGTACCTTGTATCCCGGCACGGACCAGCGGCCCTTGGCAACGAGCTCGGCAGTCTTCTTCCCGACCTCGGGCACGGCCTTGTTGAAGTCGTCCTGCGCGCACGTTTCATCAGTAACCCCTTCTTTGGCTTCGGAGATGCTGGCGCCTGGTGAAAACATACAACAGTGATGTCCTCGAACGGCCTGGCGGTCTCAATGTTGGACAGGGTCTTCTCGAGATCCTTCAGCTCGAGGCCGACCTTCTCCTTGGTGGCCTCGGCGTTCTTGACGGCCTCGACTTCGAAGGCCTCGATGGCCTTGAGCTGGCGAGAGACATCATAGGCGGCGGGCTTGTGGGCAGTGAAACGCTTCTCGATCTCGTCGACAACGGCCTGGTTCTTGAGGACAGAGCGGTAGTGCGCAAAGTCGACGGCGGTGGGGAGCTCGGAAAGTTGCTGGACCTTGCGGCGGGCGTCCTCGTTGCGCTTCTTGAAGGCCTGGAGGGAGGCGACGGTCTGGCCCCGAAGGTTGAGGGAGCTGGTGACCTTAGCCCAGTCGAGCTTGAGCGCTGCGCTTCGCTGTTCGGGTAGGAGGAGAAATTAGCTCAGCATTCATCGAGGCGCGTCCGCGAGGCCAATCAATATCCACATGACAGAATCGTCGATCCTCGCATCAATTGACGAATTCGGGAACAAAAGCGACTTACTGCGGCCATCTTGAAGGATTGTTGGGAGATTGCGAGGGTTGCGTAGGGAATGGCTTCTGTCGTGAGGTTGGCTGCTAGATCGACTTTGCCGAAGAGCGGGAAAGATCCGGACGACATCCAATCACGTGATGTAACATCCCGATTTGCTACATTGAAGTCACGTGCGGGCACCCATCCCAGCCATAGTCTCATGATTGACTGTATGCGAGCCTGTACTCAGACGATCAAGTACATGCCGCCGTCTGGCAACAATTCTGATCTCGCGTTACCCTTTTCATAGATGATGGGCGCAATCAAGCCGAAGAGCAAGTACACAAGCGACGCACGGGAAATCAAGAGTTGGTTCGGATTTGGCTTGAAGCGAACGACAGCCGCTTATAACCTTTTGGTTTCTCGCGACTGCCTTCCAGATGAATGAATTTTGGTTGTCGTCAGACTCCCTAGGCATGGTCTATGGCCTACCCATCCGTCCTCTCTGTTACGCTCATGCATCATGAGATCAAAAGCCTTCAACAATCATTTCTCCTCCACCTCATGACAGCGTCCGTTAGATACTCAGCGCCATGATGGAGTTGACGATATCGTTGTCGTTTTCCTTCAGGGCCTTGACGGCCTTGTTCCGGCTCACGCTGGCCTGGGTCATGACCAGCTCGATATCCTTGTCCTCAATGCCGGTCGCGTCGACCTCCTCCTCGTCATCCTCCTCCTCCTCCTCGTCCTTCTTGCCCTCGGCAGCGGTGGCCTTGCTGGACTCGCCGTGGCTGTGGCCGGCATGGTCGTGGTCGGCACCGCCAGCGGCGGCGAGCTGCTGGGCAGCGGCCTGCTGGGCAGAGGCGTTGAGGTCCTCGATCTTAGCCTCACCAAAGACACTGTTGTGGGTTAGCTCTGTGCGCAGGAATCGGCATTCTTCAAGTCACTCACATGTAGGTGTTGCTGTTGGGGGACTTGTAGACCTCAGGGCTGTTGATAACGAACAGGATCTGCGAGGAACCGTCAGCATGCCTTGCTTACAAAAATGAACAAACACCGGCTCAGCGCATCGACGTACGTTCTTGGGACGACGGAGAGTGACACGGGTTATGCCCTCAATCTTGGTCAGGTGCAGCTTCTCGAGGAGCTTGCGGGCCTTCTTCTCGTTGCGAGACTGAACGAGAGTGGTGGAGCTGCCGGAAGGAATCTCGCCCTCGACCTCCTCATCAGAGCTCTCGTCATCCTCGACCTCCTCAATCTGGGTCTTCTTGACCTCCTCGTCGGGAAGCTCTTCAACGCGGGGTTCGCCATTGTGTCGGTGTATGGGACTGCGTGGGTGGTGGTAAAGAGTCAGCCTCGTGAGCTTTGGGCAAATCGCAAACGATGATTTGGTGGGCTCGGATCCAAGCCGGTTGCTGGCGTGGGGAAGAGAAATTTCGCCATGGCTCCCGCACACGTCCGATCAAGCCCACCTCGTCGGAAATTTGAGAATCGATTGAATGGTGGGATTTACTCACGGAGGATAGGGATGCAAGGATACGTCACTGCTCTGTTTCGAATTCTCGCTCTTCGTTGTGGTGAGGAAGCAACTTGGTAGGAAGGGAAATCTGCCCGTCTCGGGAACCCTAACGGATGAGTAAGCCGCCTTAGGTAAGTTGGTCCTCCAAACGAGACGCGGGGACCCGCTCTTGCCCACCCCCCTCCAGTGGTCCAGTCGAGGATTGCGCGTGCAATTCTCAGAGGTGGGCGAAACTGGTGGTAAGGAAAAAATTGCGGAGCACCCGGATCCAACTGGCTTCACGTGTGCCATCGCTTTGTGGTTGAAAGGGGACGTCATTTCTTAGGATAAGGTAGGTATGTCATGGATGCGCGACGCCGCAGCGTCTGTGCAATGGTTTGCCATGAAGTTCATTTTTGTCTCTGATTTCCGTATCGACGCCGAATCATCTTGATGATGAAGTTGACATACAGCCCGTCCAGTACGGAGCAAAAGAGAACGCAGCAAGCCACATGCTGCCCTTATGATGCAGTCCAGTCCGGGTTTCCATGCCGTTCCACGCTCTAAAACCAGCCTTCTCCGTTTGTGTCGTCCCCCATCCCCATCCTTCTCAAGACCTCGAAGCGCAGGTCATGATGCGCTTATGCCGCGGCCTTGACCTTGGCGAGAGACTTGCGCTCCTCGAAGCGGCGCTGCTTCTTGAGGCGGAGAACCTTGAAGCGGTCGAAGTCGGTAAGGTTCTTCCTCCGCTCGATCTGAGTGCGGCGCTTGAACCAGCTGGTCTCCTTCCACTTCTTGTCGATCTCGGAAGCCTCCCAGGCCTTCTTCAGGGTGCCGTGGCGGGCGCCGCGGGGAGCTTGGCGACAACCAGGGAAGAGAGAAGGGCGGCGGAGAGAGGAAGCGCTTGGCGGGGAACAGCGAGCTCGGGGTCTGAGGACGGTCCGTCGACCAGAACCTGCAGGTGCGCGATGTGTTAGTCTTTTTTGTGCCTTCGCAGCCGGAGACGTTCCACGACTCCTCCGAGGATTTAAATCGGATTCCAACATACGCGCTTGTGGTCGATGATCTCGACGATAGCGGCGAGGCGGCCCGCGTACGGGTGGTTGCCCTCAATGAGGACGACGCGGCCGACCTCGACCAGGCGCCACTTGGATCCCTCGATGGTAGCGTCACCCATTTTGATGTCGATCTGGTTGCTGATGTTAGAATGTCGAGGGATCGAAGCGGGTGTTGTTATTCGTGAGTGTTTTGTTTCTTACCCGAAGTCCGTATCAAAGTACTTGGTGGTGGTTGTCGATGTGGAAAGGTTCACTTCGCTGCCACAGAACCTGGAAAGTCGCTTGGAGTAAATTGGCGTGTGGGCGAAAAACCCAGGGCCCTATTGACTCCACTTTGTGGCCAGCCGCGGTGGAAGGACGCAGTGGTGGTCGGCTGTTATTCGGGAAAACGTGCACCCTTGCGCCGTGACACAAGAAGACTAGTGCTTCTGCATCCCGTCAACGGGCCGGAGAGGTCCACCCAGCAACAGGCGGAAATTTCTCTGGGCTCCTGCCAGCATAAATTCTGCGCCTGCACTGTTTGTCTCTTTCTCGAGGCTTCACTCATCATCATCCGTCGAAGACCGCTTCTGCCTGCGCCCTGACGCGTTTGAAGCTTAGAGAGTCTTCGACGGAAGAAGCTCAATTGGTACGTTATTCACCCATTTTACCTGTTCCCTTTCCGCAAGACTCAATGATGATGCAAATTTGCGATTGATTTCAGTCGATGGCTCTCTTTCGCCGGAGTGGCTATATCGGCTGAATACATGATATTCAATTCTTACATATTCTGACATGTCTTTCTTCATACTCATCTATTATCACTCATGTGTTCGATGGACGCTAACCGCGTTTAGTTTCTTCCATTACTTCAACAGAACCGTCGCTTGGTAGCCTCAGTTTGGCAGGCATACATTGGAGTGAAGCAGGGCGAGGAAGGAGGTGCACATGATCTTCAGTTTTAATCAATCAAATGGGCCGCAAACATGATTACTCTCCGTCGTCACAAGTGAAGTGCAGGTGTTCAAATGTCAATTAACGCTATTGTCGTACCACGGAACGCTGTCGTTGCTCCTGAATTAGGCCTTGCCCTTGCGCTCCAGCTCAGCCTGCTCCTCTGCTTCGATCTGGGCGTCAATCTTGGCGCCCCTGGAGGGCTCGTTACCGTGCGCCTTGGCCTAATGAATATGTCAGCTGGGCACACTCACTGACAAACGTGAAGAACTTACGGGCAGGGTTGGGTCGATCTTGTGCAGCCTCGTCTCCTCGCTGTCATCATCGCCGTCCTTCTGCTCCTCAGCTGCCAGCTTGTTGGCAATGGTACGCTCGTCCTCTATTAATTTCGTTAGCAGTGAGATAGACCATGGAGACGACAGAAACGTACTGGAGTCAAGCTGGTTGTGCGCGTGCTCCTTACCCTCGTGGAAGCGCTCAGGCTGCTCCTGCTCGCTCTCAGGGACGTTCCTCTGATCTCCGGCGTGGGCGACGTTCATATTGACGGTCTGTGGTTTTTTCCTGGGGAGATGGTTGAAAGGGGGTATTTTCGTTGATTTTAAGAGATCAATGAGGTTGTAATGATGATGTGAAAAGTTGCTTGGTGGTTGTCTTGATGTCTTATAAAGACTCGAGATCTCTGAGATCGCGATCTTCCCCACTAGTTACTTCACTCTACGTCATCTACGGATTTGCTCCACGACAGAGACCAAAAGTCAGTGAATCGACGAAACAGCGCCTCAATTGGGCAGCTATAGTTTTGGAACGCCTTTGGCACCCGTTCCTTCCCAAGGCATCACAAGCCTAGGTGCGCATGTACGTCATCGATTGCTCATAATGGAGACTCCTCCATCAAAGGTGAGCACTGAGCAGTAGCTGTGGCGCTACAACGTCGCACAGTCACTACGCAACGTAGTTTACTGCTGGTGACAGAGCTTGAGTAATGCAGAGTGCGTTGCTTCAGGAACTGTCCCATTTCTTTGCTGTGTTCAGGACATAGCTCGCAGACCGAATTCGTGAAACTGATGATTAGCTGCTTGCCCTCCACCGCCGCAGCAAACATTTCGTAAAGCTGGTCCCTTCCTAGCTCGATGGTGGGCCCACTTCCACGACGAAATAGTGGTGGCCCGCCATGAGGAATCGAAATAGTCTTCGAATGTCCTGTAGAACTCGAACTGGAGGAATGATCCATCGTATTGTACCGAATCACTGGTGTTTCTTCTCGTTTGGTCGGGTTGCGCAATGATCACATCAGAGTCAGCGATCATTGGGACCTTTTAGCGCCAGCACCCCTCCCTACAGCTAAGCGACATTTGCCGCGGTGACAGGGATCATGATGTAATCCTCGTGGAGCTCCGAGCTCCACTACCGACGACGCAAGAAACACCGTCAACTTGTCGTTCGACATTCCGAGCTTCGATTAGCTTCCTTCGCATCGTCAACACCGCCAACATGTTCCGTTTCGTAGGTGCCAACACCATCATGTACCCCATCATGGATGCGCTGACTCGTCTCGCAGCATAAGACTCTCGACATCATCACCCTCTTCCACAAGGCCGGCGCGCCAGCTTCGCAGAGGGTTGCAACAATCCTCAAGCAAGCTTCCGCCAACGCCACAGCCGGCGCGACCGAGGACCAGGCCAGCGACCACACTGCTCAGACTCATCCCAAGCGTACCGAGTTCGAGCTCAACATCACCGAGGATCTTCCCACTGCCGACCAGGTCAAGACCATTCTCGAGTATGTTGGCCCCAGCAAGGTGTCCAGCATCATCAGCGGTGCTGCGAACGAGAGCGAAGCCCTGAAGAAATTTAAGCTGGACAGCAGCACCTTCCAGTGGCCTGTGGTAAGTTATCTCGAATACTTCTAGCGATGCGAACTATGACTGACTCTCGCAGGTTGTGGATTGGAACAACGGCCGCGCCACGGCCGACACCAACGAGTCCGAGATCCTCAAACTGGTGAATGCGCTCAACAAGGGCAACTAAAACCGCTTCATTGATATACCCTCTCGCTCTTTGTACCATATATCCACCCATCAACGGCATGCTGTAATACAAAGCAACTGAGCCTCGTACTGTCTGACCATTAAGTCATCTAAGTGACACCATCGACTCATACCACTGCG
Source organism: Verticillium longisporum (assembly GCA_019188255.1). Classification (NCBI taxonomy): domain Eukaryota; kingdom Fungi; phylum Ascomycota; class Sordariomycetes; order Glomerellales; family Plectosphaerellaceae; genus Verticillium; species Verticillium longisporum. The sequence goes on along the minus strand of JAETXT010000003.1, from coordinate 3,959,934 downwards.
CCTTTGACAACAATTAGTTCGCTTCTATTCTCGAATAATCGAACATCCATAGCCCGGTTTTGTTCAAGATTAAAGCACTCAGCGAGGTACTTACTTGGTACATGGTCGTCGCGTTGGAATGCGCACTTGCTACGCGAGTATATCTGTGGCTGTATTTTGTCCCAGTCCATCCTTATTTGCCTCATTTCATGTTCAAATGAAGAGTCAAGAAAGGCAAGAGAACACTAGGGAGGGGCCCAGAGAATCCATGAGCTTGTGGTAGTGCACAATGAGCCAACTTTGTTCTTCGTCTAAGTACTCTGTAGTTTCGCATTGGGTAAACGACACTCAGATGCATGTTTAAGTAATATCTTTGTTGACTAAGGGGCTTGCCCTTTTGTATTCACTTTGTTTCGTGAACTCGCCAGGTGCATTGAGTGATTTCGACCGGCTGAATGTCAGTGAATTGAGGAGAGATTGTGGGTACAATTGTAGGAGCAGTGAATTTTTGTGCAAAAATGGTATGGACATTCCGCTCTTCTGCCTGATAGTTGTAGTTACGCACCTTCCAGCCGAATCTCTTCATTTACCTGCCAGACCACTGCTGTCTCTCCATGAAAGCTCCCCGCCGCTTTCTGCCTTGAGTTGAAATTTTGGGCTGCCCATAACTTGAATCTTCTCCTCCTTCCTCTCGAGCACAACCGCAACTCAGGTCTCGCGGTAACCTTACTCCCCCTCATCACAAAACGCTAGAGCATTACACTTCTTCTTCCGAAACGTATTCCTTGCTACTAACCACTCTCATCGCCTACACTCCTTCCCACTTCTGGCTTTCAGTGTCTCTGAGCGCCAGTCGTCGTCATCATAACACAGCCAGGTATATAGGTCCCTTACCATAAGCTACCACATCTTTTGTGACAGCAAGACTTACTTGCAAGCCACGAAGTTATTCCTGTGTCGCAGGTGAGTCGCACTTTTTCTCAACTGGAAATCTTGGGTTTTGAGTCTTTTTGGCGTACCTCTTTGATGTAGCTCCTTCCTTCCGTTTCAACACTTGATACAAACTCATAATACTCAAAGAAGGGAAGAATCGACTTTTCCCGTTGATCGTGTTGTTTCCTTAGTTCAAATAGCTGAACGTCTACCTGTTTGATCAGCTGTTTGTTCGCCTAGCTGCGTACTTTCCTCACATCTCTTTTGTTCAACTGTCGAAGTTTGGCACGAGAACACTGTTTTCTGACCACTTGCTCTAGTCCATCTCCAGCATGACCGGTGAAGCCATGATCCATGGCAAAGGGCTGCCTGTCTCTCAGGCTGATGGCCAGGAGACCAGAACCGGCTGCGCCGACTGGGCTACCGCCTACCCAAGCGGTATTCCACTGAACTACAACATGGCCCATCACGTCGGCGAGGAATACCCCAAGTACTACATCGAGAGCTATCTCCCAATGATGTTCTACACTGAGCCCCCCGAGGACCTCAAAGCCATCTTCAGCACCAAGAATGGACAGCTCCAGCCCCGCCGGCTGGAGCACGTTCTGCCCCGCCGTGAACTGAAGCTGTGGGACGCCGAAAAGATTCAAAATACGGCCAACTCTGTCCGCAAGAAGTTTTGGGCCAACATGCGCACCATGCCGGAGCCCAAGGCTTGGGCGGATCTGTATGACTACTTTGACGCCCACGACATCTACCACGAAGGCGCTCTCAACCTCTGGAACCTCATCTGCCAACTCTGGCAGGAAAACCAGAATCTCCTGACTGACCTCTACCGGACCATGTCTTGTGAGATTAGTATCTGGGCCGACGAGTGGCTGGAGCAGCCCGGTCACAAGGAAGCTTTACTCGCCTGGGATGCCGAGGAGACGATCGATATTCTCAATATCCTGTCCAGTGAGGAGATGAAGGATCTTCGAGGCGTCAACGCAGTCGACCTGGTTCTTGCTCGAGCAACTCTGGTTCACTGCCGTGACCAGTTAAAGAAGATTGAGTCGTCACTCCCTCAGCCCTACCCGGGCAACAGTCTGAAGGATAACTGGGCAGAGGTCAACAAGTGGCTTGGTAAGTGACTCTTTGCCCCGCATTGATTTAATGTTGATATTGGTATACTGACTGTGATACCAACAGCTGGCCAACCTGTAGGCAAGACCACCAGTGGCTTATTCAGATCCCAGGATCGTCCTGCCATTGTTTGCAGCTCCATGTACAAAGACCAGGCCACCTCTATAGACGCAACGGTTTCTGATGCTGCACCAGCCACTGGAGGGCTTGCTGGGCTCCTCGGCGAAAGTGCCGCTGACAGTGTCCATAAAGGTGAAAGTCAGCCTCAGCGGAGCCAGGATCCCATGGGTCATCACCAGGCTACACATGAGCATGGAGCCAACCTGGAGTCGTCTGTGGCTGTTGCCTCTCCACGGAAAGCGTCCAAGTCCGTCACCGACGTAGGCAAGAACGACAACAAGACTCCTCGTGCCGGTAGGATGGGAGCTCAGAAGAAAGCCAACGTCTCCCCCTCTGTGGCAAAGACTCAACACCACGAGTCTATTGGCTTGCCAACTGGCGCAGTCATGGGGGGTGGATATATCAATTCTCTCCAGATGGGCTCTGGCATGAATTTGAACAACCCGGGTCTTGTATATAACGGGACACAGTTCTTCCGACCCTTTGACAGCATTGCCTTCCAGTCTGTTGGTGCCGACTTCTCCATGATGGGCAAACAGCAGGCGCCTATGGAATTCTACCCACAGCCGCCAGGCTTCAGCCATGCGTCCGAAATGGGCACAGTCAAGAACATGAATCACATGTTCAAGATGCCAAAGAACAGCACCAGAGCTACTGATGAGTTCTGCAACCCTGACAGCCAGCGCCTCTCGTCACTTAATCCTCCTCGCCAACGCTCGAACACTAACACAACGATCACTTCTTCCCACAGGGCTTACACGGGCACCCCTGTGCAGTCCAACAACGCATGCAACTTCCGGAACAACGACTCTCGTGGTTTTCATAGCGGCGCAAACCTCCACGGTGGATGGATCCAGGATGGAAACCACGATCTCCATGGTCCGACTCATCGTCGCAGCCCTCAAAAGAACAATGGTCATGCACAGGGCCAAGGACGTCAGCGTGCCTGGTCCAAGGTGCCTTCAAATGGAACTTCATGCCTCAATGCCGGCCCAAGCGACACGTGCTGGGACTATATCCCTTGCAGCTGCTCCTTTTGCGAGACCCGCAACCGTTCCGTGCATGTTTCCTTCAAACCCCAGCTGCAAACCTCCATTCCTGATGCAGCAATCAGGGAAACCATCCATCGCGAGATGGTTCGCTACGGAGATGTTGAGTATGTCTTACCATATAGGAAGGCTGTCGGATCCGCCTTGGCCTTCACAGTCCGGTAAGCACCTCAGCGGCGTGGAACCTTGCAAAGATAACTGACGCTGACACTGGCATGCCTGACAGATTCAAATCCGCTGCTCGCATCATGGAAGCGGCCAACGCCCCCAACATTGTCTGCCGAGAGCTATCCTGTAACATTGTCACGAGTGCCACTTATCGGTCAGACTACGGTGCTGAATGGGCTCGATTGAACGGCTCTCAGCTGCTCCACGGCGGCAACGGCCGTCGTGACTCCTTCACGCAGCGGAATGCCGTCTACGGCGGGCAGCGCCCCCGGCTAATGTCTAATGCTACGGTCACTTCTCAAGGTTCGCCTCGCCGTGCCTCTGGCAGTACGCCCTCGGCGACGAATGCTCTCATGATGCATCAGCTTGCTTTGCCTCCCAACTACTTCACGCCTGGCATTGGAAACAACGGAAGCTTCTTCCCTCCGCAAGCCGTCACCGGTGCGAGCGCTATAGCACCCATGGGTCCTGTCCTTCCCGTCGGGACTATTGCCCAGTCTCCAGCTCAACAATACCATCCATGGTATCATGCGCAGGCCCCCGGGGTTTCAATGCCGCCTTATCCCCACATGCACGCCATCGTTTCTCCGCAGGATCTGGCCGCCGTTCCTGAGTCTGGTGCTCGCGCCAGCCAGGACACTGAGAAGGGGGCTACAAGCATTGCTTCCAAGGACAAGGCACAACGTCGCCCTGAATCGTCTGGAGCCGGCAATTTCCCCGGAATCAAGCTTGAAGGCGAGCATGTTGATGTTGCCACTGATACGGTCAGAACTCTAAGCAAGGCATGCACGGTTCGCTTGCCTCGGAGCCCAGAACAGTCGTCAGAGAATGCCACGTCGAAGAAGATGGATGCTGGTCGCCATGAAGCCACCCGGAAGGCCAAATCCTTTGCCAGCAACGATGCGAATAACGACATTGGCAACGTTGGTGCTGGGACGCCCAAGGCCGCCACGGAAGAGGTCGCCGCCCCGACTACCTATGCATCTATGCTCAAGATCGGCAGCAACCAGCCTTCTCCTGCCAAGATGTGTGACCAGGGTTCTGCAGGTTCATCTGCCGCGCAGACTCCCACCAAGGTCGATACCCCTCGGCCCAGTGAGAGCGCCCCGATTGCACAGGCAGACGATCCCTTCGTCACCACTTCTGTTCGCCCTTCGGAGGCCCATGTCGTGCCCTTGGAAACGACCTCTGATGGAAAGGGAAAGCCAAAGCCGTTGACCACGGTTACCTCTGAAACCTTCTGGCCGCCGATGGCGTCAGAGTGAAATCTCCGATGCGGGCGAAGGCGACGAACCCATTATCGCCAGGAGCTGCAGTCAGCAGCATGCTGGTAGACAGCAAGAGGGGTCTTCGAGCATACCGCGCAACTTCTCTAAGTCTTCTGTCACACCTAATGAAAAGTCCAGCAAGAAGAAAATCTCGAAGAGGAAGAACAAGATCACTGGTGGAGACGTGCTTACAACCGGTACCATTCAGCATCCTGGCGTCGACTCTGCTGGCAACACCAAGCTCATCTCCGCCACCTCGCCTGAGCGCATCGGATATCAACCTGACGAGCACCTCCTTTCGCCGTCCAAGAGGATGAGCAAAGGAAGCCCTGCGTCCCAGTCGCCGTCCAAACGACTAAAGGATAACGACGACAAGGAATTTTGCCAACATGATACTACTGGCCATCCTGATATCACTGTCACTTCCGTCGATGCCGATTCTTCTTCTGGTAACCAGGCACACCAGGAGGCTGTTGATTCAGTTCATGATGCCGATGGTCCAGAAAAGCCCAAGGCTCTCAAGATTCATGTGCCCGACTCGTCACTGGAGCTTCCGGTCGCTTCGTCCCCGGCCACTGTAGACGGAAGCAGCGTCGCAGAGTCGTGGCACTCGGCCAAGTCTCGCCAGACCAGCGTCGAGTCCCTCAAAGCTGGGGACAAGTTGCGGGACTCGGCCAACCAGCCCAGCACGCCCCCGGGTTCGAGCTGTGGAGACGCCTCTTCCACGCCTCGACGTGTTGTGAGCGCTGGAAGTGCTCTCAACCCCAAGGCTCGTGAGTTTGCATCGCCCGCCGCGGGGCTCCTCAAACGAGCTTCAGCGGTTGACCTCCGCGGCCTCGTTCCCCTGGGCCTGGGAGCCCAGCATCGCGTCTATCACCATCAGCACCGGCATCAGGGCAGCATCGTCTCAGACACGTCGTCCCACACCGCCACGCCGGGCTGCACTCCCAAGAACACAAAGGGCCACAATCGCAGAAACAACGACAGGGACCGGTCTATCTCGCCTCCACCCGGGGCGAGGCCTACATTCGCGCTCCGCCCGGCCGCCGTTTCATACACGCCGTCGACGCGCGCTCCTTCGCCCCCTGGCAACGCCTTCTCCGCGCAGCATGCGTCCATCGAGGAGCAACTCAACCACACGCGCCACTATGAGGGCGGCAAAAAGGTATATCAGCCAGGTCTGGACACTCAGAGCCAGCCAGGTAATGTCGAACATCAAGATGCCATGCCCCTTGATGTCAACTTCACCGACAAATCCCACACCAACAGCGCCACCTGTTCAGACGTTGCTCGGTCGCGTCAGCCGAAGCATAAGAAGTCCAAGGTCTGGAACAACAACAAGAAGAACAAGAAGGCCCAGCACGATCAGAACCGAAACCAGAGCCAGCACCAGAAGACCCAGCAGGCCCACCCAGACTAGCAGCAGGGACCCTCGGGCTCTTCCGGCAACGGCAAGGCCAAGCGCGGCGCAAAGGTCTCCGAAGGTACAACTGACAGCGTAAGCGCCCCCGACCTTGGAGCTGCCGAGTTTCCAGCCCTGCCATCTCCTTCCGAGGACGACGCTGACGCGAACAAGGGCTTGACGGCTTTTGGCGCGCTGACCAAATTGACCTCGCCTCTCAAGTCGGCTATGAGCAAGCTGACCTCGGGTGGTATTCCAAAGGACGAAGGAACGGGCTCGCCGCCTGCCAAGCAGAAGGATGTCGATGACTCGTCTGCTGGTAAGGAGGACAGCAAGCAGTAGGATGATGCTCCGAGGTCTTTCTGCGACCTAATTTGAGCGCATGGTCGCTGGAGTCAAGGCTATCTGGCCGGACGTGCATTCGGGAACGGTTGTTTGCGAGCGGCAATACCGCCATAAGAGCGTTGAGCTTTGCTTGCTTGCTTGCTTGTGTGCCGTGGCCAGATAACGGAATCGCAATTGGTTGACAAGACGATGGATTCAGACGCGCTGTGTGTGTGCGTGGATCCTTTCGTAGTGAGAGCTTCTAGGTTAAGAACTTTGATAGTGAATCGACTGGATTAAGGTCAATATGCTCGATATTCTGCAGCGATATGCCAGCGTCTGGGAGGGTTAGCCTGCGAAACATGGAATAAATGAAGCCTGCATCGCCCATGGGATGCAATCCTCGACAAGTAAACGGGACCAGTCAGTCTATTCAGCCGGTAATGTACAGAGGTGCGCTGTCGGCCTCGTCTTCCTCCCTGCTAGCAAACGTGACCAACACTCTACGCCGTGGTCCTGACCAGCCCAGTCACGGTCTCCTCAATCTGCTTGTCGGACAGGCCTTCGAGGCTCTGCGACTTCTCGACGCCGTATTCTACACCGACATGTCAGCGGGCTTGTTCGGTTTCATTCTCGTCGTCTGAGGGTGGTTTCGAGGCGTGTGCTAACCGTATCGCGCAAACACCTTAGGCAGGGTACCGGCCGCTTCGCGCAGCATGATGGGGGTCTGAGGGTTGTGCTTCTTCATGGTGGGGTATGTCCTCGTGAGGAAAGACCTGGCCAAGGAAACGAGAGGTCAGTATTGAGAACGATGGGCCGGCGGTAGAGGAGGGTTGCTTGCATACCTGGTCGCGGCGCTGTGCTCGGAGGTCTGGCAGAAAAGGAAGCGCACCTCCTTGAGGGCCGTGGTGAAAGCGTACTTGCCAGACATGATCGCTGGCGTGTGGCGGCGGAGGTTCAAGCGGGTGTGGTGGTTCAATGGCTCGGCAAGCGTATCTTGCTCTGGTTGCTCAATCGGGGGTGGATGGCAGCTCTGGTGTTGAGGATTGACGAAAGTTGACGATTCACGTTGCTCGGATTACCCACCTCGTGCATAACCCGCTTTAGACGCTGATGCAAGCAAATTGCACAACTGCTCGGGGCTGCACAAACGGTCTCGGAAGCCATCCCGTTATCGCTGGCTGGCTGGCTGGCGCTTGTTTCCGGTTAACTCCGCCCAACGCCAATCCAATTCCTCCAACAAGATCCTCCACACGTCAAAAGTTGCCCGCCAGGATCGGAGCTTTTGGGTTAGACGAACAACCGCTCTCCCACGTCGTGACAATCGCACCCAAACGTCCATCTCCGCTCTCTCCCGCCCGCCCCGACCGCCGCTCTACAGGACAACCTCTTCGACGACTGCGATTTCCGAATCACGCTGCTTGTCGACCCTCCTTCGACCCTACTCAACAGAAATCCATCCCAATACTCCCTCCACACCAACGCAAAGATGGCCCCCACGACCAACATCTTCCGCGCCTCGCGGCCCATCTTCCAGCAGCAAATGTTCACCGGTGCCGCCGGCGCCCGCACCCGCGCCGCCTTCCAGAACCCCGCCTTCCGCGCGAGGATCTTCCGCGAGGGTTCCAAGCGCTGGCAGAGCGCCGACGCCGGCGCCGAGAGCCAGGCTCAACAGAGCTGGTTCAAGCGCATGTGGGACAGCCCCATTGGCTTGAAGACGGTGCACTTCTGGGCGCCCGTCATGAAGGTACGGCGGGACTTTTCCTCTCCATGTTGTTCCTTATATTCCTGTGAGAATGCGCAGCATAACGCCCCAGAAGTTTCGGCAGAGACCTGTGCCGTGAGGACTGCTGGATATGGATAGGCATGCAGAAACCACCAGATGCGCGGGAAACGGGATACATCGGCCGCAGCGCCGGGAGGTGACAGACAGACAGAACATACATGCTGACCGGCGACCACAGTGGGCAATCGTCATCGCCGGCATCTCCGACTTCTTCCGCCCCGCTGAGAAGCTCTCCCTGACCCAGAACGGCGCCCTCACAGCGACGGGCCTCATCTGGACCCGTTGGTGCTTGATCATCAAGCCCCGCAACGTCCTGTAAGTGCTCTCTGCCCCGTCGTCCATGACGCGGCGAGTGAGCTTCTCCTCTCTGACATGTTTCGCAGCCTCGCCACCGTCAACTTCTTCATGGGCATCGTCGGCATCATCCAGGTCACCCGTATCCTGATGTACGAGCAGTCCAAGAAGGGCTCCGTCGCCGGCGTCGTCGAGGACCTCAAGCAGGACGTCAAGGACAACGTCCCCAACCCCATCAAGGACAGCGCCTCCAGCCCTTCGTCCTAGAGGGCGGCATACACTTACCAACCGACACATGTCTATATGATGACTGGACCGTGGTAGACTTGGCTGTGGGGGACTGGCCTGGGCTGCGTGAGTCGCGCGCACGAGGCGTATAGGGAGGAGACACAAGTGATCTGGGCCGTGCAAGGCGATCGAGAACACCGACTTTCGGTGAGGAATGAGAGGGCTGGATCAAGAGATTTGCCTGGCATGGACAGCTTTTCTTTCTCCTTCTCGAAGACCCCTTTCTCTTACTTTGCGCTGGCCAGGTGGACCGATTGAGGAGGCGGGCTAGAGGATAGATGTTCTGCAGGCATTGCCTGACAGGCTATTCTTGTAAAGTAGCGTCGCTAGAGCGCCGTAAATGATTATCTGACTTGGGAACCCGGCGTGAACACAACCTCGTCTGTCGGTCTTGACTAGTTGCTACGAGTCGTCAAGGCCATGGGTATTGTATGTTCTGTAGTCATGGAAATAGAGCATATTTCATAGATCCATCAGGCGAACTCGAACATCGTATGTCGTCTGCAAGCAGCCTTGGGTCACATATCGAGGCGTGAGGCAAGCTATACCTCTCAATACTAGTGACCATGTCCAAGTCGTCTATTCAACGATATAGTTATGGGATTTCTGCGTATTAGAGCAAGCACCTATCATCCCCAGCCCCATGCGGTTGCTCGCAGAAGCTCAGATTCAGGGACCACCACAGTGTTACATGATGCCGACATTGCCTGGTACCTGACATGGCTGCATTGGCCACTCCTCCCTCCGCCGGCGTTCGTCATCTTGGACCAGCCACCAACCTCATTAACTCAACCTGAATACACACAGGTCCCTGCTCGCCATCTCCTTGGACTCGCCGTCGATTTTGAATTATGAAGCTTGTCCTGGCTCCTGCCGGTCCGCCGAGCTCCATTTATGCAGCTAATCGCTTCTCGAGGTAGTACAAGTCCAACCATTTGTTGCATGCTCCCTAGCCGCTTGCATTGCTCATTAGCATCGGGCAATTATTATCTAGCGCACGTTGTTCGTTCCACGTGAGAGGAGGCAGCCCGGCTGCAGCTCCCGCACATCCGTATGTTTGTTTCTGTGCTTTGTGGCAGTTCATCGAAACACTATAGCCATTAGTTGGTGCTGATTGCAATAATATCCAGGCAAAAAACTCACCCTCCTGTTGTTTACCCATCTTGCTCCGCGACACACGCTCGCGCTGTCGGGGGCCTGCTTTGCCATTGCCGACTCTCTTCAGATCCTCTAGTCGCTCGCGCGCTTTGGGGAAATCTTGGGCTGCAAAGAATAGTCGGTTAGTTACCGACTATCACGTCTCAGGGTCACCATACTTACCGGCTGCGCGCCAGTACCAGCGCTTTGCATCCTCCAAGTTCGCTGGCGCACCAATGCCCACCTCGGTAAAGTAACCCATGGCATACTCAGCCTTGGCCAAGCCCGCAATCGCGGCCTTCCGCGCCCATAGGTATGCTTCGGTGTCGCTCTGCTGAAGAACTCCTTCGCTTCCGGTCAGGTACCAGCCACTCAGGGCCAACTCGGCCTGATGCTCCTCCTGGGTGGCAGCCTTGGAATACCACATGATGGACTGTCTTGGGTCGACGGGGCAGCCCATGAGTCCGTACTCATACACGCAGCCAAGGCGAAACTGGGAAAACTTGTAACCCAGCTCTGCGGCCTGCTGGAACAGTTGCAGTGCATATGTCTCATCCTTGACAATCGCATCATTCGGCCCGGCTGATTCGTAGAGCAAGCCAAGTTCGTGAAGCGCATGAGGGTTCTCAGGGTCGGCGCGCTCGGCGGCGCGCTTGAGCCAGCCTACCGCCTCCCGCGGGTTCTTCTGCTGGCCGAGTAAGCCCTTGAGCAGTATCATGCCCACCTTGTACATGGCAGGCGTGTCGCCGAGCGTTGCAGCCCTCTTGTACCACTGTATCGCCTTCAACGGGTCACGCCTCGTGCCGCCGCCATCTTCATTGCCAATTTCGCAACACACAGCTGTCCTGTATGCAGCAGCGGCGTGGCCGAGTTTGGCGGCCGATTGGTACAAGGTGAAAGCCTCCTTGTTCTCCGGCTCAGCACCGAACAAGCCACGTCCGAGTGAGTCGGCGTACAGAAACATTGCATCGAGGTTCTGGGCATTCGATAACTTCTTCAGGATTTTGCTCGCGTCCATCAGGTATCGTTCCCGTGCGCGGCCTCGGCCTCGTTGGTCGGCAATCTTGGCAACAAGCACATCAGCCGCTTCGATTAGTCGTTTGGCCAGTCGCAGAGCAGATTCCTGGTCGTTGGGGTCATTCTTGACGACCATGCGTAGATGCTCGAGCTCCTCGTTTGTTACGGGCGGTTGAGCTGCTTTGGTCGAGGCGGGCGTTCCAGAGTTCCGTTGCGGTTCGGGAGGAGCTTGTTGTTGTGGGCCGGCCATCGGGCTTTGCGATGTGCCATTATAGTTGCGCACTGGCATCGGTCGGTCATTCACGTTCATGGCGGAGCCTGCCATGTGCCCGGGACGCACTGGCGCTGGATGGTGAGGCAAGGTATCCAATCGCTGGGGCGCGGGGCCATTCGGTAGACCAGGTCTCACCGGGACTGGCCCGCCCGCACCCGACTGGTGTTCCCATCCATTCTGATCATATGAATCCTGGAAAGAGCCATGCCGTGCGCCGTTGATCGGAGGCATGGGAGGCGCATCGCCTACCATCTCGAACACAGCCGCCTGGGGTTGCCTCAGATTTGGTTGGGACTTCATGCCCCTGAGATCCGGTGTGCGCCCTGGCCCAGGTTGTGGTCCTGACGGCATTCCAGGGTGTCCCTGGTGGTCGAAGGACCCGCGGGCCCTGCCGGGTTCTTCGAAGCTGGGAGCTCCCGAGTTGACGGATGGCGGGTTTCGAGCATACTCCGGGTTGCTCATCCGCGAGGGAGTGTAGTACGAATCGAGAACGTCACCGACTGCTTCTTGGTGATTGCCCCCGTAATAGGCCTGGTCGCCGTTATCATAGCCTCCGTAGCCCCCCGCAGACTGCGGAACCTCTTGGACCGGCGGGTACATGCGTTGAGGCGGTGGCCGGTGACTTTGCGACGTCGCCGGCCTTGCTGGTTGTGGCATCCCTCGGTCAGGCGCTGTATTGTACGGCATTGTTCCTGTACGTTGAAGTGGCCCCCGAGCCATGGGATCAACATTTGTCGGCATTGTCATACTGCGACCTGGCGGGCCGAATTCGTTGGCTGGTGGAGGAGCCCCATATGCGTCGTCTCGGTATTTGGCGCCAAAATGGGGTGCTGGAGCTGGGCCTCGACGCGAGTTCTCATATTGTTGGTAGCCTCGGGGGACCTCTGGCATCCATGGGAGGCCGGCCATAATCGCCCTCAGGAGATCGCATCTGACTACGCTGGGCACCACCGCCTCCAGGAGGAGGCCCGTTTCGCGGCCCTGCGATGTCCATGCTGGCCATTTGGCTGATCATATCTGACTCCTGTTCAAAATCTGCCCGGCGCTGATGGCCAGGAAAGACAGGAAAGGCGCCGCCGAATCCTCCAACCGTGTCAGGACTGATCGGACCTGCATCCATAGGGGGTCGCTGGCGGCTCGCTGATCATTGTCAGTACGATAAGCAGCTCAAACATGCGGATGCTGTACTCACATGCCGGGTCCGAGTTGGCCGAACGCTCATACTGCATCGGCCTACCACCTCTTGCCGGTGGACCACCTGCAAAGCCTCTGCCAGGGCCAGGAGGGCCGCCTCGAGGAGGGAAAGGGGCGCTTCTTGCAGAGTCAGCGGTTGGGGGCCTCGCCATCGGACCGCCCCGTCCCATCGGCGGCCTGCCTCCACGCCCAGGGCCTGGGCCTGGGCCTGGGCCGTATTGATCTTGGGGAGGATATTGCTGGTTCGGTGGAGGGCCACGACCATAGCCCTGGTCGAGATGGTGCTGCCCGCCGTAGTTCTGACCATAACCACCATTGTCGTATTGATCATAGGCATAGTTGTCCTGGTAGCCGTCGTATTGCTGCTGAGGCGCATCGTAGTGTTGGGGAGGGCCTTGCTGATAGGCTTCGAGTGGTGGACCTGGTCGTTGCGCTCCGGGGCCAGGGTAAGGCCGCTGCGCCGGATAACCGCCCTCGTACGCCATTGCTTCCTTCCACCGCTTTGGAATGACCGATGTTCAAAGTTTTGAAGGCCTTGTTGGTAGGAAGACGGGGGAGGCTCGAATGCGATTCGAATGGACCCTCACCCCACGTGCTTCCTTTGCGCAGTCGCGGTTTCGATTCCAAGTGCAATATTATTGTCCTTGACGGGGTCCAACCGGAAAAGAAACAACGAATGAAGTTGTCGTGGTCCAGGAATATACCCAAACCAACGCCTGGCTTTGTTGTGGTGCCGGCGTGCCAAGGCCTCGATGTCCAAAGCCCTGCGGTCAGGGAATCCTTTGGGGTTGGTTCGGTACGATGGTCGTTTCTCAGAAGGGCAGATCGCGCGGCGTTTGGTCTTTGCTACTGGTCCACGGAATGCCGCTCCGGGAACACTTTGACGCAAGGAAAATGAAGGGAGAAATGCGTCGAGGTAAAGTCGCTGCTGCCCGTTCGAGTCTGTGTTGGCCCTATTTGAAACACTGGGATGGCGACGCTCCGTGTGTACCGGCTGGGGCTGAAGGGAGGGGGGTTCGAGGTCGGAAGGGAAAGCCACCTATTGCCACAAACGAAGGGCGCTGGCGGCGGGGGGTCGAGGAGTCGACCAGGGATGGGAATGGGCTTTCTGACGAGTGGCCCAGACTCTGGTCACACAGAAACTCGAGTGTCGATGTGCGAGTCGAGTGAAAGGAGAGATTGGCTTGTGTGGCCTGGTGTGGCCGTTGCAAAGGCCCTTTGCTGATTTGTATGTGGTCTCTGGACGACTGCAGACGGCCAAACCCACCCTGAACCTAGGGGACCATGTGAGCATAAGGAAATGGGAGGTGAGGAGCAGAGAAGGCCCCTCCCCCTGCCACCTTCCGTCGAAAGATGTGGGTGCTACTGGTCCCTGGAACGCCCCAGCCGCTAACAGACTAGCAGAGATGCCAGGCGGGCAGGTGCGCCCCAGTCACGGTGGAGGGGGGACAAAGGTCCCTGGAAGACGCTACTGGTTGCTGGGTTCTAGCCCCGCAATGTCGCCTGTCGTCTGTCGCCTTTCGCCTGCCCCCACCCTGAAGCACCCTCATCATTCTGCCTTGTCTGTCCGCGAGACCGAGCCGACTCGGGCAGCGCCAGATGGACGGCACGAGAGCCTCCAGTCCCCAGTTCCCAGTCTCCAGTCCGCTACTGGTCCACTGAAAACTCGGCGTTGGCTGGGCTGAGGTCAGATACCTGACCTCGTCCCGCCCGGCTCGTCTCATTGCGACATGCGTCCCCCTTCCCCCCGGCTCATGCTGCTATTCATCCTAGGTTACCTACCTACCTTAGGTACCTAGGTAGGTACCTTAGGTAGTACGGGCTGGCACCAGCAGGCTTAACGAGGGTCACGATCACCAGGTCCGTCCACCAACCTTGTCCCGAGGGGTCATTGATCCGTCACTATCCAAATTCCTAAATGTGGCATTCTTTCACCGAATACCGTGCATGGCCGCAACACGATATCCTCAAGACGACGACTAGGACATCAGCATGAACACTCTCTTACCAGAGAGCAAGGACAGACTCTGGTTCTATTTTGGTCCTCTGGCTCCTTCATTTGCCAGGCAATGCGCAGGTCTTACCTCGTTGCGCAAACCTCCATGTTGTACCAGGGCCGTGTATCAGAAGGCCAGACAACAGCGTGATTGGCCCCGACGCCTCCCGCTACCTAGGGGGGCTCAAGATCGTCCTGGCTTCACGTCGCTCCATTCTTACTAAGGTCTGTGGCACCACCTGTCAGGGGCGCGCTGTAACCTTGGTAGGGGCTGGCACGGCCTAGGATAGCATCCGTCCGTCGATGCGACGTTCTCTGACGTCGGCTCACCACGAGAGCCGGCTGCGGTTGTCATGCGTCTAGGCTGTTGAGGGTTTCTATCATATGCTTTCGACATCTACCTACGCAAGCGCCATGTCACCCCATGTCGGCAAAAATATCTTTCTTGTCGCCGAAGACTCTTTCCACCAGCGTCCGGGTCGTATTGACGGGGCTGCCAATGTCCTCGCAACCCGCAGAGGGGCCGATGATTCTTCATTCGGGCTTGGCGGGATGCCTCCGAAAACCCTAGGGGTTATTTTCTCCATTGTACGTCGGCCCAAGATGTTGGCACGGCACACGGGGCCGGATTGCGCCGCTATTTCCCGGGGGGCTCAGTGGCTGCACGATTCAGTATTGCGATCCTCTGTGGCGGTGAGACCGCGAACACTGAGCAGACAATTCGTCAGGCGACCCCGTTCGCTACATGGAGTCAGCATTGGCGGCCTCTCCGACGGGACTGCCTAAGATCGGCACCCGTTGTGGCGCCCTCATCGTCAACTTGATGACTTGCTATGAGCCGCGAATACGCGGCAAGCCCAAGCCTGATACCTATCACTAGATGACGAGGTCTGCGGTTCACGCCCACAAGTCGCCTTGGTGGAGAGTGCCACCCGTTCTCGCCTCCAAGCTGCATTGGTTCCTGCAGCGGAAGACCTGTTAGCGCCGAGGCGCCGTGTCGATCCGGTATGATGTACAGCGGCTGCGGCTGGCTCATCGCTACCCAATTGAGCTGCATTCTTCTGGAGTTGGTCAGACTGGGGAGAAGATCCTGCATTGGCCACAGCACATGGCAAGCTATGCATCAGCGAAATGGTTAGGCAGGGCGACCAGGGGTGAGAGTCGGTGGAGAAACGATTGCCGACCACACGGCAGCTGGGCAAAGAAATTGCGGCATCGTTCAGTTTCTCCAGATCAGTGCCGCAGCTTGTGGCTGGTGACCGCCGTGAGACGCAGTGGGGGGCTTCACAAGTATCCAGCTCGGACCAAGGAGGTCGGCAGCATTCCTCTGGCATCGTATTGACTACGCTTCACAATGGTACCTTAAGGCTTATTCAAGAGCAGCCGCTTCCGTTCGCAGGAAGAATGTAAGCATGCTATTTCCGGGTTCTTGGTGTAGAATATGCCAGGGCGCAAATACCACTGTGCCCCAATCCCCAAGCCAGAGAGCTGATGACGTGCAGACTTCATGTCCAACGTCTCACCGCCTTCCATTCCGAGCACCACTTGACCCGTCATTGACTGCACGCCTCCACGGCTTTGCTCTGGCTACGATTTGACACAGCATACCCTGCGGCTAGAGAGTGCAAGCAGCCCAGCACACCAAAGCCAAAAATGCCGAAGCCGTTCAATTGGAGTTTATGGACAAAGATGGCTGTCGAGTGAGTTTCTGTGTCTCCAGTTCGATCGCTTGCATGACTGACCATTCCTTTCGCAGCGGCGGCGTCTGCGTGATCGGCGGACCAGCCTTAACGATGTGGCTCACGCCCACTGAGGAGGAGCTTTTCAAACGATACAACCCCGATCTGCAGAAACGCAGCTTAGAGAGGAGAGAGCAGACGCAGCAGGAGTTTGATCAGTACGTGGGGAAGCTGAAGGAGCTGTCCAAGTCCAACAAACCACGTAAGTCGACGGAACCCCACAGTACCCGACAAGCTTTTACAGAATCTGATGTCATGTAGTTTGGACGGCATGGGAAGACGAAATCAAAGCGAAGAAGGAGACGGACAGGCAAGCGCACCAAACGAAAGCGAACGAGCTTGCGCTGCAACAAGAGGCTATGAGGAGAGAGGCGGGAGTTTCCAAATGAGCAACTCAGGGCTTCTGAAGAAACACATGGCGAGTTATGATTTTCTGTACGATGTGTGTAACACTATTGGGAACATGCTTCATACCATGGTCATTCGAGTACGGACCTCTGGGGTGGAATGAACATTGTCGTTAATGGACGTATGCTAGACCCTTGTGATGACCATGACACTGTCGATGCTGCTAGTGTCTAGACTCACCAA
This sequence comes from Verticillium longisporum, assembly GCA_019188255.1. Classification (NCBI taxonomy): domain Eukaryota; kingdom Fungi; phylum Ascomycota; class Sordariomycetes; order Glomerellales; family Plectosphaerellaceae; genus Verticillium; species Verticillium longisporum. The sequence continues at coordinate 3,943,250 of JAETXT010000003.1, read as the reverse complement.
CGAGGGTCATGGACATGAGTCCTGGCATTGGAGGGGCTTTCTATTTCAATCAACCCTTGAATGTGAGTATATGTGAAACCCCGGTATTGGCAGACTTAATTACGCATCGCAGACAATTGTATCGTTCAACATGATAAGCCATGCAACATTGATGTAGCCTTCTGCACCACTGAATACACAGAAAACTTCTCGCGAGCACTATTCCAATATCAAGGCGGCTGGTCAGTGAATAGATGTCAAGACTCAAGACCACTCTCGGTGTGGGTCCAGAGCCTCGGTGGTCAATGCGGGGTGAATCGGTGAGCTGCCGGGGAGGACGTCGGACATTAGTAATTCCTCAAGCGAAGAATTCTTGGCGGCGCACAAAAACTATCTTCCCCAATAGCCATCATCATCAGGTCAGCCTCGCGACGTAAAACGGATCAGACGAATTGAGGTGAGTGACGCAGGAGGGCCCTTACGCAGCAGTCACGATCTCGTGAAGCCGGAAATGCGTTTTATCCGACCCAAAAATGGCTAATGCGTCCGATGCGTAGCTCATAGCCCTGTACACCGAATTATCCCACCGCAAACCTCCGGTCCCTTTCGATTCAATATGGCCGACATTCAGGAACGCCTCAAGAAGCTCGGCGCTGTTGCGCGGACTGGTACGTCCATTTCTCCATGAAGCTACAATTATTCTTAGAGGGTGCAAACTGACACGTCTTGAACAGGGTACGTCTCTATATAATCTCCGACCGCGCGTTTTCGAGGAACGAGTCGAGCACCGATCGCTAACCGACGTCTTTATACAGTGGCAAGGGCACCCCCCGAAGGACGCAGAAGCGTGGTGTTGCCGGCCGCTCCGCCGGTGACGACAAGAAGCTCCAGGCTTCCCTGAAGAAGCTCAACGTTCAGCCCATCCAGGCTATCGAGGAGGTCAACATGTTCAAGTCTGACGGCAACGTCATCCACTTCGCCGCGCCCAAGGGTATGTGCTATTCTTTGGTGGATTGGAAAGATGCAAGGATGGCAATCTAACATGATGACCGCAGTCCACGCCGCCGTCCCCGCCAACACCTTCGCCGTCTACGGAAACGGTGAGGACAAGGAGCTCACCGAGCTTGTCCCTGGTATCCTCAACCAGCTCGGCCCCGACTCCCTCGCCTCCCTCCGCAAGCTCGCCGGGAGCTACCAGAACATGCAGAAGGGCGAGAAGGACGGCGATGAGGACGATATCCCCGACCTCGTCGAGGGAGAGAACTTTGAGAGCAAGGTCGAGTAAGGCCGGCTCTTGTCTGACACCGAGCTTGCGATCGAATTTCTGTTGCGACGGCATGGGGGACTCAATGGGCTTAGGCAATTCAGCTACCACACCGGCGGATGAAGGGAGGGGAAGGTACACCCCTTTTGCAATATGAACCTGGCATTACGACACTGTCGTCGAAGCGAGTCCGAACTACTTGGTCGTGAAATGGCGCTGGATCGGGATGCGCGGCGAAGGGCACATCAGGCACCGAGGTTGGCCGGCCCAGCTCCATAGCTGATGTACGAAAATGGGATACAACGGCTTGGAAGCAAACTTGTCTTGTGATTACGGTGAATGCTGAGGGATGCAAATGCCGCTGTTGCTACTGGCTATCTAGGGCAAAGCCATCATCGCCTGTGTTTTCTGCCCATCCGGTCAGGGACTCGCTCCTGACCTGACGAACGACGGTACGACGGGGAACTGAGAGCTCTCCAGACTTGATATCTGCGTATGATGCTGCCGAGAGCAAGGCCCGCAGGTCACGCTCAGTCGAGTGAAGCAACGACGCAGTTTCACGAGCCAACGTCCACATCTGCCTCCGAGAGGTAGAGCTGGCACCTTTGACGTCGAACGCCCTTCTTCCTTGCAGAACACCCCCAATGAGTCCCTCATCCAGCCCAGCGGCGTTCCACGCCGCCGCCAGGTTGCTCGCACCAACCGTCGCCGACTTGGCTTCCACAGCTCTTTTGGAGTTTTCGAACTCGCGTGCTGTGGTCTCGACTTGGAACGGGTGAAATGCATACCCGCCCGCCCATGTCTTGTCCTTCAAAGCAGACATTCGTCCCTCCGACGAAAAGCTACGCTTGCATCCTGTGACGGAATACTGCGACTGGGGCAAGACAACGACATCAATGTATGCGTTACCTGGATGGATGAAAAGTGCTGTGAGGGATGACAGGATCGAGGTGCACTGCCGTATTGCCATCTTATCGGAACAAGACTTGGATAGAGTGGGCGGTGCATCTGCTCTTGCGGGCTTGCGACGCACGATGCCTAGCTGAGAGAAGAAGCCGCGTCCGGGCAAGGAAGGATCAGCCGATGTAGTTGTGGCATCATCGCCAGCTACCACTGGCGCATCCCATGGCGATGCGTCCTCTTGCGCCGCCATGGTGAGCTCCATGCTCGCGTCGCCACAGGGGGCCTCCGAACAGTACATGTAAAGACGAACGTCGTCCGCAATTGCAAAAGGCTGCCCTTCCCAGTCCTGGGCGCCTTTGGGGCTGTACGGCCCCCGTTGTTCGTCAGTGCGGTAGCGAAGGATCCCCAGCTCATTAGATTTGTTGAGCAACATTTGATGACACGCCGATAGGAGAAAACGATTAAAGGCTCGCAAGACCAGGATCTCAGCGTGCCAGTCATGCAGCCCAATGCCGTTTGCCTGGGGAAGTTTAGAAGCCGGTAGACACTTCATACCTGTACTGCAGAAATCATCATCAGCACATGGAGGAAATGACGCTCGTGGGCAATTCATTGCATATGAAGGTATTCTGACAGCTCCATTGAGGCACGGCTGCTCTGGAAATACGATCATGTACCCTATGAGAAACGTCCCGCCAGCGAGTGTCGATCTATGAGATGCTGTGAATACATTCAAAGACCACGGGGTCGAACTCACGCTACGGCCAAACATGTTAGTTTCCCATTCTGAGCGGCGACAATGCCACTCAGAGGCACCCATTCATGAACCCCGTTGTTCCTAACTTGGGGCTTCCGTCTTGCGGGAAGCTGGCGGAATTTCTCGAACACAGCATCTGCGATGAGGTCGGGATTGACAACTGTCATTTGTCCGCCGGGTTGACCTAACAAAGGTAGAGTGACGAAATACCCCAGCAGGAGGCCAAGTTGGGCGGGGTGTGACCAGGTGGTGGGCGAGTGAAAACCAAGCCACACTGGTTCAAAAAGCCCCACCGAGCCACGGCCCAGCTCTCCGGTCATGTGACCTGAGCGAACATGGAAGCGATGGCTCGGTGGGGCAAGGGCTATTCGACGCACGACTCACCTGTCGAAAAATTGCACCTGATCGTACTTACCCTCACAGACAAGCAAGTCAAGCGTTCGCATCAAATACCGCCAAAGTACGTGTTACCCGTTACAACGCCCAGCAGTCTTCCACAGTTTTCCTGGTGTGCAAACCAGCTGGCCGAAGCCGCGGACTGCACCCGAAAAACAGCGACCGAAATTGCACCTCGCCACTCCGAATTATCGAGCTGACATTCAGTCTTTCAAGATGCGCACGTACGACGACTCCTTCTCGGGCCAGAGAATCTACCCTGGAAAGGTACGACATGCGGACTCCTTCCTTGCCTTGTTCCCAGACGACCCCAATGCGAGATGGACGAGGGCCTGTTTGAGCCTAGGGCTGCCCAGATGTGGGAGACAAGATATTGAGGAGGGGTCTGATGGGAAGGGGGATCACGGTTGCTTCATACTCTTTGAGAGATCCAGGACTAACCAGGCTGTGAACTTGTAGGGTAAGCTCTACGTCCGCGGTGACTCCAAGACTTTCCGTTTCCAGAACAGCAAGTCCGAGTCCCTGTTCCTCCAGCGCAAGAACCCCCGCCGCATTGCCTGGACCGTTCTCTACCGTCGCCAGCACCGCAAGGGTATCTCTGAGGTACGTTGTCCCGCCCTGCCAGCGGACAGCGGCAGCATCGCTTGCCGGCCGCAAGCACCACGCCTCCAATCAGCCTACTGACCCCTCCGCCACAGGAAGTCGCCAAGAAGCGCACCCGCCGCACCGTCAAGGCCCAGCGTGCCATCGTCGGTGCGTCCCTCGATGTGATCAAGGAGAAGCGCAGCCAGCGTCCCGAGGCTCGCTCCGCCGCCCGCGCGGCGGCCATCAAGGAGAGCAAGGAGAAGAAGCAGGCCGACGCCGCGGCGAAGAAGGCCGACAAGGCCAAGAACGCCGGCCTCGCCTCCAAGGGCCAGACCAGCCGCATCTCGAGCAAGCAGGGCTCCAAGGGCGCGCAGGCCAAGGTCCAGGCCAACACCCGCTAAATGCTTTTTCGGAGTAGGGTTTTGAGTCGCGGATTGTGGAAGCTGGAATGGTAATTCCGGGCGGAGGAGGGGCTGGGACGGGCGCCGCGGACAGATGAAAAACGGGCAGAGGATTCAATCCCCCAAGCCCACCCCCGGATGGAACTTGACGAAAGGCAGGAGTCGAGGTTCTTTGTGTCTTACACGGCTGGTTCTCTACACACATCTCGGTAGCACGGAATTGCATGAAAGTCCCACGGGATAAATCAAAGACACATCAGGGTGTGTGACTGACGTGAGTGAAGCTGGCCGGACAGTGCATCACCATGTCCAGAGGTGCGCGTTCGAGCGACGTGTGCTCCACGAAAAAGAAACTTGTCAAATTGTTTCGAGCCTTACTCGCGTCACACTAACGAGAAAGAACCATCGCGAATTTACCGCATTCGGGCAAGCAGGTGGTAGTCCGAACAGTCAATCATCAATGATCTATGTCTGTCTGTCTGTCTATCTTGTATCCCATTACTTCGTAATCATCATCTAAACCCTCAGAGCTTCGACAAGACGCCCTCGGCGCCCGTCAGCGCAATGCTGCCCTTCTCCGTCTCCAGCTCAGAGTACGTGACCTTGCCGTGGTCGACGACGAGGGCGTAGCGCGCCGTGCGCTCGCCCAGCGTCCAGCCGATGCTCTGGGAGAAGGCAGCGCCGGCGTCCGAGGCGAAGAGGATGAACTCGTCCTTGACGCCGTTGGCCTTGCCCCAGGCGCTCATGACAAAGGCGTCGTTGTAGGCGATGAAGACGACCTGGTCGACGCCCTTGGCCTTGAGGGCGTCGAGGTTGGCGAGGTACGAGGGGACGTGGGCGACGGAGCAGGTCGGAGTGAAGGCGCCGGGGACGGCGACGAGGATTACCTTCTTGTTGGCGAATTCTGCTTCGTGTTAGATGGGAGCGTCTCACTGCGCGTTGAGGGGCTATGTGTGGGGTTGCACAGGAGGGGTTCTCTCACCCTTGCTGGCGTTGTAGTTGACGGGAATGCCGCAGGCGGTGAACTCGGACGTCTCAGGCTGGACAGGGACGTAGGAGAAGATAACTCCCTCAGGGAACGAGTCGCCGACCTTGAGAGACATGCTGAAGATTGTGTGGTGGGAAAGCTTGGTGGTTGTCGTTTTTGGGGTGGGTTTGCTGGTGGGTGTATGAGGCGAGAGGCGGACAGGGTGATGAAGTCTCGTGGAGGATGAGTCGTGGTGTTTTATGGTGAACGAGTGCTCAATCGAGATCCTGCCCCGAGCCCAACGAGTCAATTGAGGCAGGAGTATGCCGAGCTGGGCACAAGGGTTCTACAAGCTTCCGCGGTAAGTGGAGAGCGACTCTGGCGAGTACGGGGCCTGTCCCCAGACGCCGGACAGCCAAATAAGTCGAGCAGCTGGAGGCTAGACACAGGGCCCAACAGGCACGTCAGGCCATTCGGTGCAGGATCATCCGGCAGAACCCTTCACGACTCGACGAATGCCGGGCCCCGCATCGATGGCGATATTGCGGTGTGAAATGGTGAGGCGCCCGCCGTACCTCCGATTGCCGGAGGACGGAGGTGACCGAGGAGCCCCTCGCTGCTCCGAGCCGAGGCGGCCACGGCGGGATGCATGACGTCGACGCAGAGATAGCGATCGTTGTCAGATGGTCATGTCGAGATGAATCAGCCTGGGGTTTGAATTCTTTCGGGATTTGAGCGTTGATGTTGAAATTCATGTTGAGTCACCGAGGTTGGCCTCTGCGGGATTCGACGCCCTTACTACGACACCGTTGCTGACTGAGATTATACGGGAGCCCGATGTTGCATCACTCTGTCACAACTCCTTCTCCTCTTTCTTACGCGAGTACAAATGACTGGGACTTTTCGCATTGCATACGTGACATACCACAAAAAGACAACGTTCCAAAATGTCTACCGAAACAAAACCGCCATGCCCTCCCTTCACCGCCGAAACGGCGCGAATCAAAGTCAAGTCTGCGCAGGATGCATGGAATACGAAGTCAGATCATCCACCTCTGCTTTTAGTCTCACTCGACACAATCCAAGACATAACTAATACTTTGACTCAGGAACCCTGAGACAGTCAAGATGGCATACACACCTGACTCAGTCTGGCGGAACAGGGACGTCTTCCTTCGTGGCCGCGATGAGATTGTGAAGTTCCTGAGCGAGAAGTGGTCGCGCGAAGATGGCTACAGACTGCGCAAGGAACTGTTTGCCTTTTCTGACAACAAGGTAGAGGCACCTATCATCTCGTCGACTTGCAAGCTTGACTAATGCCTGAGGACCGCTAGATTGCCGTACAATTTTGGTACGAATGGCGCGACGAGAGCGGCCAGTGGTGGCGTACTTACGGACTCGAGGACTGGACCTTTGCAGACAATGGCCTGATGCGGAAGCGGCAAATGAGCGGCAACGATGTCAGAATCAACGAAGACGCGAGGTGGTTCAAGGAAGGCGTCGACGTTGACTCGGTGTCCATTGGCGAGGAGCACTGGTGAGGTTGAGGAGGCAAGTGGCATGTGGCACAATGAAGGCTGTCTCAGAGTCGTCAGCGAGTGCCTCGGAGCTAAAATGTAGAGATGGGAGCCTTGTTCATGGGGTTTATTTAGGCCCATAATTACTTAGGCTTGTTCTGCCGCTACCAAACATGTCACCACGCCATCTTCCCGTCCATGGACTTCGAACATACGATCAATGAATCCATTTTTTTTTAAAAAAAAATCACAGCATGAATTCAATCCTTGAATTTCAGTGTTATGAGTCGTGACTCAATGAGATATCTCGGATCAATGTTCGAGCACGTCCGCAAATAGCGAAACCCCGCCCATAACAATGGCTTCTTCCTCACCGCTGTTCGAGGGAACTAGTGATCTACGAATCTGAAGCATGTAGATTCAATACAACTCCTCCAAACACCAGTGACTTGAAATGCGCGACAATTTTCTGGTTTGTCCGAACCTAGTCAACCGTCCTGCAATATGAATTCACTTTGCAACAGTGAAATGCAGCCTCCCATAGAGGTTTCCATTACCCAAATCGGACTTCATGCATGGACACTAGGTTCCTCGATGATCTGCGAAAAACTCAAAAGTTCAGAGCCCAGGACATAGAATGCAATAGTTGACCGGCGGGACGGTGAAAACATTTTTTTTTACCTCCGGAAAAAGCACACTAGCGATTCGTCAGTGAGCGATACTGAGATCGATAGAATGCATATTAGAGGAGCTTCGACAGCTGTCTGGCGGCTCGGGGAGAATGACTTCTGCAAATTCCACGCGTGGTGTGAAGAAACAGAGCTTGAAGCCAACAATATTCGATTCGTGAAGGAAAGAGCCCCGGGACCAGATGTTCCGGAGATCATACACTCCTGGATCGATAACCCCATCAACAGAACCTTCCTGGTAACAAATCGAGTCAGAGGACAAACACTGGAACAGGCATGGCCTCAACTACCCTCACCCCAACCGTACAAATTGCAGTTGACATTGCGCGGGTTTGTGTTTTACTGGCCGTCGATATGTTACCTTAGTTTGAAACGATTACTGGATGTGGTACTTATGAAGCGAGGTTGATGGATAGTGCTGATTCGTCCCATCCATCTTGGCTACCGAGAATCCTTGGTCCTTTCACAATGAAGGCCATACGGACCTACTTGGCAACCATCTCAGGTAATCGTCCTCCGGACATTGACGGACCGATTCAGTTTAACCATGAGGATCTTGGACCACCAAACATCATGATACCAGAGGATGGCACTGTCGTTACTGGAATTATAGACTGGGAATCTGCCGCTTATCATCCCCGATTCTGGCTGGCGACCAAGCCCATATATGCCGGAGCCTTTTTCCTTGAATGCGAGACTGACGAACCTAGACTTTGGGGTCAGCTTCTGGGACAGGCACTCGATGCAAGCGGTTACAAGGGAGAGGATGCGATTTTCCGCCACTGGATAACCTCTATCACTTGAAGTAAAGGCCAAAGTGCAATGACTCATGAAGATAAAGTCTCCATCGTACGTCAGATTATGCACAGGATCAACATGATCAACAGGATGGATGAATTCACAGGACAGGAGGGTCACATAAGAGAACCTGTGGGTCGCCACAAACGGGAGAACCGAGTACGGAAAAATAAAAAGAAGTTAAAGACGTCTCTGAGTTCAGAGAAAGGGCATCGATGATTCTACAGATCGCTAATTCTCAATATTCGCTATAGGCCTAAAAGTGGATATTTGAATGGCGACCATTACTTCAGTGAACCGTTCCAAGGTAACTAGGGTATGTATTATAAGATAACCATACTTTTTGATATCCTTACGAGCAACCCCTGTGTATGCTGACTGACCCGAAGACTCCTCAGTACGGGACGCTAATATGGCAGGTCCAGCACGTTGCCCCCAGGGGCCAGGCCGGCAAGACTGGCGCGATGATCATTGACTCAGCCTCCACGAGGTTACCACGACCCTTTGCTTGGTATTGCTGGCGGTATTTCCCCATTTCCCGGAAGAGTAGTATGCAGGCAGATCGTGACATCGTCCACGTGCCAGACATGGATTCTGAATCATATTCCATTCCGGCAATTTTCAATCGATCAACTTGAGCCCGCTTCCATCCCCAAGGCTTTGTGCTAGAATAGCCTGGCGCCCGAGTCTGCTAAGTTGAGTGATTGTCCCAGAACAGCCGTGAGGCCAGATTAGAGAGGGTAAAATGTAAAACAAGTTAGCAGACGCCATCGAAACTGAGAGTTCAGTGCTGCGACCATGGCTGCAAGAGGGAGCGAAATGTGATGTGATGCCCATTCCCCCTCTGAGGGGGGGGGGCAGCGCATGGGCCACTGCGATTGCGATCTCAACAGCAGTCATCAGCCGAGCCAGGGATGACCATCGGGACGTTGAGGACACCAATGGGAAAACGGGATGCAGCAGGGGCACACAAGATCTGTCCGGGACGAAGCGCATCCGGTTGATGAGTTTCTTGGGTTTTGGGGACTGGCTTTCGCTTGTCGGTCTCTTGGGGTCGCTGCCGGAGCACGCAAACACAATTTTGGAACGCAACAAGTCGAAAAGCATGGGGAGGAGATATCGTGTTTTCAGATCGAGGCAATGGCATGCCAGGCGGGCCTCGCGTCGATCGGACAGCGCACCGAACATAGTGGCCCTGCACGGACGATCCAAAGTTCTTGTGTTCTGTGTATGGCGGAGACTAGCAGACTAGTACAGTAGCTGCTGTTCAGCGCTCGAGTGAGGCCGCCTTCCTTGCAAGGCTTGCCAGGATGACAGGACAGGTGGGCGCGAGAAATCTCAGACAAAGCAGAGCGACGTGACAGCGGTAGAGTACGCTAGAAGCAGAAGACCACGGGGAGCGGGGTTATGTGGCCAGCCAGTCGCTCGTCATTCTGTAAGGGTTTTTTTTTGTTCGTTCGTACCGGCGACCTTGTCCTCGAGGCATCGTAATTCTCTTGCGCAATGCAGTCAATCAGTGCCCATAGCTGACCCAAGACGGAAACGGCCGCGAGAATTTCTTACGAGCTAAGGCATGTACCAGAAGCAAGCCTGCCCTCGAGGAATGGCCGGGTTACCCGAAGGAGAGAATAGTATTGTGTTGCCTCGTTGGTTGCGTGATGCCTGCTGCATTGGAAGAAGAAACAAGGAAGAGCGGCTGAGCACCCCTGAGCCAACAGCAGCATGCTGGTTTCTGCGGCTCCGAAGCCTATATTGTTTCCAGGATGGAAGATGCAAGGTCCACTCCAGATGCTGCCACAGATCCAATGGACAGGGGAAGGACAACAACAGTCGGTGCCAAGGGGGAAATGTCGGGGGGGGCAGGTCGAATGCAGGTAAAGGTGTGCTGAAATGCACAGGTGCCAGGGGTCGACACCGATAGGCGGGTATGCTCCAGGTTTTCCCGCTTCCTTGTGTGCAAGGAACAGGACAGTTGGTCCGAAACGAGCAACGGAGGCTGAGCGGTACGGATGAACATGAAGTGGTTATGTCGCGAACATCGGCCACCTTTTGCGCAATTGACGATGTCGCCATGAAGATGTGAAGAAGTACGTGGAGACACGCCGGAAAGACCTACTCGTCGTACCTACCTTCCCTTCGCAGTGAGCAGGTTACTTCTCAGACGGCAAGCAAGCTACCTACCTCATGGGAGTGTGTCCCGAGGTAGGTGGGCCTCCAGGCCTTACCTTCCTCCATTCACGCGAACGAGGCGTGCCAGATCTCAACGGCTCATCAAGCTAGACGGCGATTTCTGCCCTCCCATCCCAGATATGGAGCCCAAGCCATGCAATCTTGCCAGCCACTTTGCGCCAGTCATGGCCTACAGAACCTGAAGCAGCACGTTCCGAGAGGCGTCAACCGTTCCGCCTAAATTCTCTCATCTCATCTGTTTTGCCTGCACCTCCGGGGTTGCCTGGCTTGGCGACTCATTCAGGATAAACCGTGTCGAGCCTCTTCAGTCATGAAGCCTTTGGGGGGTTGAATCCTGGCCACCACAGAGGACGGGACGGGGGAGGGGGATGTGGAGCTTGAGGAAGATCAGCGATCTTGTGGGAGCTGAAGAACTCCCCTGCTCCTCGCTTCCGTTCTCCGGGGACGGTGAACCTCGCGGGCAGCTCACACACGACGCCAGCGAGCAGGCCATCAAGCCCCACTCTTCGATGGCCAGCACGCAAGACACATCAAGATCAACACAGATCAACTTCGACACTATGAATTCTTGCCCAGACCCCCAATAGCAAGACACGGGAGAGAGACAGCAGTGCATGGCTCCGAGTCTCGAGTCTCTGCGTGTCTCTGCTGGGCTGGCTGGCTAGCCCTGCCTCGTTGCGGCTTTTGCCTTTGCGCTTGGGAGAAAGGTCGAGCTTCGAATGGCCGAAGCCAAACCTCTTCCAGGATGGACCAGTGCTAGCTTCGAGCTGGCTTTTGCGACGTCATTCAGCTGCATCCAATCCAGTCGCTCGCTGATGCCCTCTCCTGTCAGTGCGCTCTCCATCTCGTCGGGGGCCCTGGAAATCTGGCCAAGCCTGGCTAGGAGCACACCCTCCCCGCCCTCGCTGGCTTGCCCCGATTTGCACGACTGTCGCCTGGATTTTCTTTGCTCGGCATGACTACCAACTCGATGTTGGCTTGGAGCCAATTGCAGTAGGCTGCTTACTGGCTGCTGGCTCGCCCCTTCTTAGTTCTCGCCAGTGCGGGCCTTGACGGTGTGGCTTAATCTCCCCGTGTCACCACCCACAACGCACGCTCGGGTTGGCCTGCCTGCTCGTGGTTGCCACCTGCGTTCGGAAACTGGGCGAGACAGCTAGCTGTACATGTACCATGTCTATCGAGGCACGAGGGACAGGGGAACAGGCCGGTGGTCGTCGGTCGAGACCCTCGCTCACAAGGACCCCCAGTCACGCCTGAACAGGCCTCTCTAAGCCAAATTCAAGACGACCACCGCTCTGCTCTGTCTGGGCTTTTGGGGGTATATCTTACAACTTCTCCCTCGCAGTCACCTTCACAGGCCGCCTACTACAGTCCGCTACGCCTGCATCCTGCATCTCGACCTTCTGCTAATCCTTCCTTTTCCTGACGTCCCTCCGACGCCGACCACACTGTTAGCCTTTCACCCCGTTTCCCCCTAGTCCAACCTCGACGCCTCGCGCTCAGGTATTTCATCCCACCTACGCTTGCCGTCTGGTTCGTTCGGACAATCAACCTGAGTCAAGAACAACTCAGGGTCCAAACCGTCTTTTTGGCCACTCGACCGGCGACTTCGTCCTCTCCTTAAAATCTGGATATACCCATCCCTCCTATTCTATATCACCTCGCCATCTTCCTAAAGAACCATCCTCTGTTGAGGCTCTTCCTACTTTCAAACTACCCTTCGTTTGTTACAGACCCCTAGTAAAAAAGATACTTGCCACTTCACCAACGCCTACCGCTGACCGCTATCTGCCAACATGGGTCTTCTTTCGCTGACCTACCGTCGCCCTCAATATGTGGATGACAGCTCCTTCCGGGACAGCGCGTCGTCTCTCAACGAGAAGAGCAACAGTTCCCTTCGTTCTGGCAGGTCTGGCACGACAGGCATCCCTGAGTCGCTCGCTTTCGACAGGATCATCAATGGCGGCACTTGTCCTGTAAGTCGTCCTCCGCTTCTGGGTAGCAGAGCAGTCGTCCATCGAAAACTGATACGAGAGACAGCCATGCACTGTGAGAGACTTTATGAACTATTTGATTTACATTGAACACTCGGCCGAGAACCTTCAGTTCTTTCTCTGGATCAAGGATTATGAGAAGCGCTTCGCCAACGCCAAGCCGTCGGAGCTCGCTCTCGCACCGGAATGGACTCAAGAGATGGAAGATGAGACAATTGCCAATCTACGCAAGGAAAAGGCCGGTGCCTTCCGTCAGGCCAAGCCTGGTCACGAAATATTCAAGGGCACCGACTTCGAAAAGAAGGCAAATGGCCCTCCCAACCCTCATTCTGCCGAGCCCAACCCGTTTTCCACCCCTCCGCGCACACCAGCCGGACAGAACGACGTCGACTCGCTCTTCAGCTCATCTCAAGGCATGTCCGTCGTCGGTACATTCCGTTCGCAAGCCACCGAGGCGTTTGCCAACGCTGGTGCGAAGCAGCCATGTAAGTGACTCGGGGGACCTCTTACCCTCATGTCTGCTACGGCACCAACAAGTGGATTCTGACAATTTACTTAGTCACCATTCAGCCCTTCCGCGAGGAAGTTGACCGTATTGTAGCCACTTACATTATGGAAGGTGCCCCGCGACAGCTGAATGTCTCTGACCGAGAGCGCAATGCCGTCCTGCACGGCCTGGCTTACACCACGCACCCTAGCGCGCTGCGAATTATCTTCAAGTCGATCGACCACTCGCTCCGCCACCAGGCTCATCCCAACTTCATCCGTTGGTCCATCTGCAACGGCAACCCCGCTCGTGTCTTCTTCGCACGATTCCTGGGCGTCTTCCTCATCGCAGCTTCTCTCGTTGCAGCAATCATCCTGACCCTCAGCAGTGCGCCACGCGGCTACCGTGCTATTCCCGCCGTTGGCTTTGTTCTTGGTGTCTCAACGTTGGTGGCAGCGTGGAAGGGCATGTGCGTGGTGCTTCACGGCATGCACCACCGACACGTCAGGCCCTGGGAACTCTTCATCGACAACGAGGGCGAGTGCGACCTCTCCAAGACGAGCTTTGAGTCGTTTGGTTCAGGCAACAGCTACGAGACGGAGCCCTGGGTTGTCAAGTACGAGAAGCGCAACACTGTGCGCAAGGTGTTTGACCGCGAAGTTTGGATCCAGGAGCCAGCGCTGCGCCAGATCCAGGACACCATCTTTGTGCAGGCCATGTTGTGCGCGCTGCTGGCGGCCGGTGTCTTGACGGCCATTTTTGTTGCTGTTCCGGGGGGGAAACTGATGTAAACGAAGACTGTTGGAAATGTCGCTTCTGTATACCTACCCAGGATTCTGTTTTCTTTATTTCTTTTTACAGGATACCACTTTAGCTCGGAGGATCGGAGTTTTGCGCGTGAAGGATTGATGGCCAATTTCCTGACCATCTGGTCCATTTCACATGAAGCTACAATCTGGGCCACCTTTCGCTGCCAATGAAACATGTACAATACATATTGTTCCCATCGGCGCTCCCGCTCGTGTGACGTGAAGGCAGTCGTCAGTCATGGCCGAGGGTTTCGAGGGGGGCTGGGGAACAGGGCCGCCAGGAATACAGGGACCTGTCTGGGGCGGGCGAGCAAAACGTTGGGCGAATCTCTACCCGCCGGCGGTACCTGACGTCAAGTACCTGAGAGCCAGGCTCCATGACAAGTACCTGAGAGCCAGGCTCCATGACAAGTACCTGAGAGCCAGGCTCCATGACAGCCGAGAAGAAGTGCCCCGCGTTCCCCTGGACCGAGGCGCAAAAGTACATGCTGTAACCTGCGGCTTGTCGCAACTTCGGTATCTGGCCCAGGCTCCCCCACATTGACAAAGGCTCCGGCCGAAAACCCCTAAAAGAGTCAAGAAAAAAGTGGGAGGTGAGAGCTTGGATTCGACAGAGGGCCCGGCTCAGCCCCTCCTGCTTTGTTGAGTAAATCGCGATCAGAGACGAGATGCCCGAAACACCTCGACCCTCTCCATGCCCATGCCACGTACCGCTGCTGCTCAAGTAGTGTCTCCCCCCTTCATCACGAGAATCACAGCCTCGACCGCCAATTGATTGATGCTCGGCACCGACAGCTTGCCATCACGAGCCTTTGCGCCGACCCCCTCCACACACGCGACTCGGCAAGCAGCAGGCCACCAGCAGCCGCTGTCACACGAGCCATCACCACCATGTCGCCCGTCATTGTCGATGACGGCTCTGCCATAGAGGACGTCGCGTCAGACCAGCACCAGGCCACACAGACGTCAACGACAGACGCACCTATCACGGGCAGGCCCAGGACAATGACGACAACCGAAGAGATCGACAGCACCATCATCCGCCCGGGTTCGGTGCGCATCAACGTCAAGGGCGCCTTCATCGTCGACCCAGACTCGAGCCCCCCGAAAGCCCCTGCCGCCGCCGCTGCCACTGGCAGGATATCTCCCACACATCACGAAACGAGCGACATTCGTCTGCCGAACCACACGGCTGTCGTGAGCCATATTGCTGTCGACGTATGAAAGAATAGCCCCCCCCTTCTTCCTCCACTGCCCCTCGGCTGGGGCAGCCTCGGCTCCGAACCCAGGCCTTGCGCCGCTCGCTGCCGTGCGCTGCCCCCCCCGTCCCACTGCCCGGTCATGAGAACACACACACAATGACGGAACAGAGGGCTGACCGCACCGTGGTGTCCAGATCGGCGGCTCCCTCATCAAGCTCGTCTACTTCTCTCGTGAGGCCCACTCAAAGAGCCCGGCGGCCGCCTCAACTTCCTCAACTTTGAAACCGACCGCATAGACGACTGCATAGAGTTCATGCGCCACCTCAAGGACAAGCAGCAGACACTCAATGGATCACAACCTGGCGCCCTCAGCGTCATGGCCACGGGCGGTGGCGCCTTCAAGTTCTACGACAAGATCAGGCATGTCCTGGGCGTCGACGTCCTGCGCGAGGACGAGATGGAGTGCCTCATTATTGGCCTCGACTTCTTCATCACCGAAATTCCCCGCGAAGTCTTCACCTACAGCGAGACGGACCCCATGCACTTTGCCTCTCCCTCCGACGACATCTACCCCTACCTGCTCGTCAACATTGGCTCCGGCGTCTCCATGCTCAAGGTCTCGGGCCCCCGTCAGTATCAGCGCGTCGGCGGCACCTCCCTCGGCGGCGGTACTCTCTGGGGCCTCCTCTCCCTCCTGACCGGCGCCCGCTCCTTCGACGACATGCTCGACGCCGCCGAGCGCGGCGACAACTCCAAGGTCGACATGCTCGTCGGCGACATCTACGGCACCGACTACGGCAAGATCGGCCTCAAGAGCACGACCATCGCCTCCTCCTTCGGCAAGGTCTTCCGCATGAAGCGCGAGGCCGAACACGAGGCCGAGGACCACGGCGGCCTGCACAATGGCGACTCATCGGCCGCCGCCAGCGACGCCGCCCGCCACCCGCTCGACGCTGAGCACGACGCCGCCAACGCGGCGCCGTTTTCGGGCGGCGACATCTCGCGCTCGCTCCTGTACGCCATCTCCAACAATATCGGCCAGATTGCCTACCTGCAGTCCCAGATCCACAACCTCTCGCACATTTACTTTGGCGGCTCCTTCATCCGCGGCCACCGCCAAACCATCAATACGCTCTCCTACGCCATCAAGTTCTGGTCCCAGGGCGCCAAGCAGGCCTACTTTCTCCGCCACGAGGGCTACCTCGGCGCCGTCGGCGCCTTCCTCAAGAGGCAGCCGCGGAACTGGGGCCGCAGGGGCAGTTTCGAGGATGATGTTGGGCTCGAGGGTCGGCTGCGGCAGCGCGCGAGGGGCCACGACCCAGAGATGCAGGACCTTGTTGACGATTACGCGGAGGACTCGTCGGGGCCGGCGCCATGAGGGGGGTTGGTCCTCGTGCTCCAGCGTAATGCTATGGACAGGTTCCAAGGCAGTGACCGGCGCAAAGGCGGCTGCGGGAAAGAAACCAGAAAAGAAGCGTCTCGGGCCTGAGACGACGGCGAGAGGAGGGCTCGGATCCACATTGAGCAAGGCACCCTAATCCGAAAAGGTGTGTTGGATAACGTACGGGGCAGAAGAAGCCATGAACAGCGGGCTCATCCGACGGAGGTTTTTTTTTTTTTTTTTCGTATTTCATCAAAACAAAACTAGCATACCTCCCTTGAAGCCAAAGCATAGTCACCAGCAGAATTATGTACCCATGATTGAGAATCAATCTCTTCTTGATACCCGATATTCTTTTATATTGGTTGTCTGTGTGTATGTATCGTTTTTTGTTCTCGCCGTCCGACACGTGTCAAGATGCCTGAGCGAGAACGGGGAGAACAACAACCCCCTCTCTGCACCCCTTTTTTTGGTGGTCCGTCATCACCTCCGCGCCGCATTATGAGCGTACATTAAGAAAAAGAAGAACTGGCCCGGCAGAGCCGCGTTAAGCATGATAACCCATCCACATACCCAGAGAAGGCTCGATATAAAAGCGAAAAAGCAAATAACTGACTTTGAAACCCCCAATCGCTCTTCGCTGTACACACTAATTCAAAAAGAAAAAGAAAAAGCCCGGCATCCTGTAGTTCTGCTCGGGAGCTAACAATGCTCGACCGGGTCCCTGCGACAGAGAGAGACGGCAGCGATGTAACATGTCGAAGACCAATCAAGAAAAAAAGAGCCAGCCACCCGTCCCTTACGTTAGAGATGAACTTTGGACATAGGAGATGCGCGTTTTGTTTGTTGTGTGCGTTTCGTGTGTTTGCTTTTTGGTCAGACAGCCTTTCCCATGGTACCTTGCTTTCCAATCAATCGGTTGGAGTACAAAACGTGCGTGCGCCGGGGTCATAATCATATAGAAAGGAGGAACATGAGAGAACCAGAATAAAAGACGACGCAGACAGACTGCGCCGCTGTTGACGGTTCGTTCGTTTCGTGTGTTTTTGTTTTGCGGGGGGCGGAGGGGTATAAAAATGCCAGATGAACAGCAAAAGATGCAAATGTGCCACACCCCCTAGTGATTGATAGTACAGGAGAGATGTGGAGAAAGAAAAAAGGGACGAGACAATATAATGCAGCTAGCCAAACGATGACATGTGAGCAGGCTCAGATGGAACCCTTACGATCGCTCGTGCCGCGGTACGACTGAGGGTACGGGGCCGCGCGGTAGCGTTCCCTCTCTCGGGGAGGCTGGGCGACGCGGCGGCCGGGTAGGGAAGACCGGCGATCGAACGAGGCCACGGGCATGGGCATGGGAGACAGGACGAGGGGGAGGCGGCCGCGAGGGGAAGGGCGAAGAGGGGAAGGGGCGGACGGCGTCGACACGATGCCCGGGGCTGAGGCGGTCGTGGCCATGGCGACCGACCCGGGGAGCAGGTAGTGGCCGCGGGGGTTGGGGTCGGCAGCCGGACCCAGGTACGGCGAGGAGTGCGCCGAGATGGACTGGACGGCAGGGTAACCCGCAGACATGGCAGGGTCCACGATCGTGGGCACGGAGGCGTCAGCCCAGTTGGGCTGGTGGAAGTCGATCGGAGACGGACCTCCAGACAACGCCGGCATCATGTCTTGGCCCGGCATCATGACCACAGGCTGAGGTGCGGAAGGCGCCGGAGCCACATTGGGGTTCATCATCCTGGGGTGCGACGGCACCACATCTTCGGCGAGCTGGCGCAGCAGTCTCTGATGCTCACGGTTGATGGCCATGCCGTTCGCAGGGTGGGCGGTCTGCGCCGCCACAGTACTTGGGCGCTGCGCCGTCGACGAGGACGGTGCAGACGGTTGTGTCTGGGTGGTGGTGACTGGTTCGGAGGCTTTGGCCGGCTCTACCATGTCAGGGAAGACCTCGCCGAGGTACTCAATGTAACCGGCCAAGCTCTGCACCTGCTGGTTCAGTGCCCTTCGGTCTTGTTGGGGCAGTCCGTTGCCAGCAAGGGCGATCTGGCGAATGCTCTGCACGGAGGCGATGATCTTCTCGACCTCACCGCGGAGCCTCTGCTCCGTGAGATTGAAAGAAGGCATCGAACCAGGTCGAAGTGTACCGAGAACCCGCAGCGTCTCCGCGGTGGCAGTTCGGATCACCTCGAGGGACTCTGAGACCGAAGGGGATACAGACTGTTCAGGGGACAGGACCTCGTCCTGCTGCTCGCGCTGACGCACGTCAAGGACATCAATGTGAGGCTGTGTTTGCCGCGTGAAAAAGTCGACGATGAGCTCCGGCCGGAAAGCTGGAGCGGAGGACTGCTGGCTCGGAGAACGGCGGAAGTTGACAGGCGCAGCTTGAGGAACGGGAGTCCTGCCGTTGCCGGGCCGGGAAGATTGTTGCTGAGCCCAGACGGTGACATTGGGAGGCTGGGGAGGAGCTGTCAAGCCGACGGTCTGGCGCTCCTGTGTTCGGTGGAAGGCAGGTGTGTTGCTCGCCATGCTGTACGCGCCGAAGGTCTCGGCATGTCTGTCATCGAAGCGCTGGATGGGAACAGGCTCGTAGTGGCTAGTGGTCATGTAGTGACCGTTTTCTGACAGTGCAGGAAGAGGCATCGGCGTCATGTGTGCTCGTGGGACAGTCTCTTGGTTGACGGGAGGAGGCATCGTAGACTGGTCCGAAGACTGCACGCCTTGGTAAACCTCTGCTGACTGGTACGATGGCCACTCTGTGGCGGCTTGTTGAGACCACGAAGCATCATTGTTGGCTGCTTCGTAACGCTGTTGCGGGTGGTGGTTTATGCCCGTGTGCTCGGAGTCGTCGGAGCTGGGAAGATACATGTAGTTGACTTGAAAGTCGGTTGCCGCGCTCTGACAGACGACGGGGATGGATTTTTCATTGGCGGTGGTATACCCTATTTGGCCTACGCTGGGACCGAGGTACGAACTGGCCATGAAGCCGGCACTGGGTCGACCACCCATCGTGGCTGTCGGGTGGGCTGTCACGGACACGGCTTGAGCAGCGTGCTTGATCACGCTCTGCTGCTCTGCAAAGGTTGGGAGGGGGATGGCATCATAACCTGTCGGGGAGCCGGGCTCAGATGAGACAAGGTAGGGGTTGAGCTGGGACGAATTAGTATTCGCGCCCGCAGAAGTTGACTCTGAGATGAGGGCTACTCACGCCGCGAGAGTACTCGTCGCCGGGGAAGCACATCGGGTCCTGGCCGTCCTTGTTGTGAGATGAACAGCTAACATCGACGGCAGAATCACGCCTCGGGCCCCCAATCTGGTCAATACTCAATGCGGGCGTGGTCGGGCTACTAATGCACGAGTTGGTAGTCCCCATGGAGAGGCCACCCTCGGAGAGACCATCTGAATCCTGGCATGGCCAAGCCGAGAGGAGGTCGTTCATGTCTCGGGCAGGCCAGTCGGAAAGCAAACTGTTCCACTGATATGTGAAAAAGGCTTGTCGCTCAGGCTCCTCCAGGCGCTGAGCCCATGTCGAAATGTCGTCCTCGGTAACGACGGTGTGTGTGACTTGGTGGCCTGATCCGAGCAGAACCTTGATAGCTCGGTTGGCGAGAGAAGGCATCGGGTCGCCGGGTTGATGGTGGGTGATGCGACGTCCATATATCGTGAACAGCGTCACGCCGGCCGGGCGGCTTTCGCTGTGTGTCGGTACCCAGCAGACGGCCGAGACAGGAACGACAATGGCCTGGTTGGTCTGGTGGTTCAAAACGTGCACCTCGTTGTTGCAGCTGTCGTTGCGGCCGTCATCGAAGATGGTGACCTGATCGCCACGGTGGAAGACGATGCCGTCAGGGGACTGGCCTTCATGGGCCAGGATCCCGTGAAGAGTGTTCATGACGGTAAAAGAAAGGGATTATGGTCCAGGCGAAACAAGGCTTCCCGCGCGTTGGTTCGCTCAGAGAGAGAGAGAGAGTCGAGGAGTGTTATCACTTGGACAGATGGGAAGCAAGGGAAGGAGGAGACGAGGAAGGGGTTCATATAAGCAGGGTGAATAGATCAAGATGGGGATAGGATGAGAAAGATCAGTAATGCTGGATGAACACGGAGGTGTAATGAAACTCCAGCTCGCCAATGAAGTTGAGCGGCTCGTCTTGTGGTCATGGGCAAGAAGCAAGTCACTCTCGCTTTATGGGCGAGGCGAAGCGTTCTCATCATGAGCGGCCCCGCCAGGTTGGACCAGGATATTCGACCCTTGACTGAACTGTTGGAAGTGATGGTTGCGCCTTGACCTCCACCCATCCTCGCCTGGCCTGGGCTGGAACCGAGAGCCAGCTGCTAGAAGAGGGGGAAAAGAAGAGGTGGTAGACGAGAGGTACCCATCATGACCATGTCCCTGTATGCCCAGACAGCGCTACTGATCAAGGGCCAGCGGACAGACTCCCGCTTCCTTAGCCACATTAGCTTGGCGATCGTCCAGGGCGATGCAGGACAAGAGTGGCGCTGCTGTCGACAGTGGGCTATCGTGTTTGGGACCCTGTGTTTACGACCCCGGTCGTGCGTCATGAGTTCAGCCCGAGTGTATCTTTCGGACAGGTCAACTTGCAGACGCAGTACGCTTTCACCCCTTTCGTCCCTCCCGATGACGAGTCCGCCAGGTGACTGGCTCATTGTACCTGTAGGCCATGTCTCGGCCTGGAAAACCGTGATACTGTGTCAGGGCCTGTGAGGCTGGAAACTGGCTTGGAGGCATGTGCAGCTTAAGAAACGAAGGCACTGATGACGGCAGCCACATCAAGGCACCCGTCGAGGGGGGCGCTCTCCCGTCTTGCCCATGTAACGGGTGGCAGCAGGCTCCCCCGGGGAAGCATGCCTGTCCGTTTTCGTACTGGGCTGGTGGCATCCAGTCGGAGCAAAAAGCAACGGGCATACACACATCATCGCAAGGGGTACGCCCCAAGGCGGAAAGGTGACGCCGTTGGCTGGCGCAGACGCCAGGCGCAGTGAAAAATGCCGTCAAGCTGCGGCAGACATTGGCTAGAGCAGACAGCCACTGGTGGGGGAAGGGGAAGGGGGGCAGAGAAAGAGAGAGGACCAAGCAGCAGTGATGTTTCTGCGTGCCGGTTCGGCCATCAAGCCAAGCGGCCCCTGCAACGGAGATAAGCACGATCCTCAATCTGGACCAGGAAAAGACCAGGGCCCCGGAGGAGACAGGGTAAGGGGGGTGGTGGTCGAGGAGGCCTGCAGCAGAGAGAGACATACCATGTACACACCAGCGCATGGCTAGCGTCCGAAAACCATCGGATGGGCAAGGTCCATCGGATCGCTGGAGAACTGGTTGCTCTTGGATATGTACGTCTCTTTTTGTTCCTGTGCCTGTCCCGATTGAACGGGTCTGTAGAGATCCGGTTGGCGGCTCGACCGACGTGTTGGTTTCCTGGATTCTGGTCCCTGGCTTTGATCTGACGGCACACGCACGTAGTCCTGCTGTTTTTTGGAGCCAGAGGGCCAGGCTCACCTATGGCGCATGAACGTTGGGTGAGGCTGAACACTGAGAGCTTGGGGGCCGATGGTGGCTTCAATACATGGGTTGTTTGTTTGTTTGTTATACAGAGATGTCATCCTCGCCAATCCACTCGTGTCCTGGGCTGTGTCTATTCCGCCGCAATATGTGTTCGTTTTGATGCATGTACAGAGCCCGTCTCTTCTCCTCGACGTGTGTGTGTGTGTGTGTGTGTGTGTGCAGGGACTGGGAAACGCAAAACGGACATGAAGAGGGGGGTATTGAACGTTCCGTTTCTGCTCGCTGCCGGCGTCGCCACCGTTCTCAGTCCTTCTTTTCTGATGAGCTCGGCTTGCCCTGGCTGCTGCTCTCCTCTGCTGCTGGGGTGTGGCCGAGCTTCGTCAGCACACGGGTTGCCCATTCCTCAAACTCGCGCTCGGCAGCCTCGTCCGTCTTGCCTGCCTCGCCTCTGATGGTCCGTCGTGCCTTTTCTCGCAAGTCATCGACAGAGGATACGTCAAAGGCCCAGGCAATGCCGCCCGTGGTCATGACGCCAAAGCTAAAGACGTTGAGTGTCGCGAGGTTGAGGGCCTCCAGCGCAATCAGGGAGCCCTCGGGGTTTTCCTGTTTCCCAGCGGCGGCGTGGCTGGGTTGGTAGAACTTGGGAAGGCAGCGAGCTTCTTGCGGGTGACGGCACGTTTCGTGATGAGGGTCGAGCAGACGAGGAAGCTTGCGCCCGCAAAGAACAACCCGAGCTGTTTCAGTCCCCTTGGAGAGAAGGGTCCATTGTCGATGTGGGCCGGTGAGGGGCGCGCCACGGAGGGCGTGGTGGAGGGGGAGAGGGAGGAGGAGGAGGGAGTGGACGGTGGTCCCGAATCGTTGGCCATGGCTACTGGGGGGCCTGCAGCGAGCATCGGATACCTGTGGCAGCCGAGATCGAGTCAGCAGTGGACTCACCACCTGAGATAAAAGAAAAACAGGAGGGGTCAATGGGGGAAGGATGGCAGATCGGGGAGAGGGGGGGAGAGAAGGCGGGAAAGGGTACGAACCGAGTTGAGGAGCGCAGAGCTCACAGGATGGGAGGAGGGTGGGACTCGAACGCTGGTCAGTCGCGAACGCGGAAGAGGCGATGGAGAATGGGGAGAGGGAGATGGAGTGTGGTTGCGAGACGCGCTGCCTCTAAATGCATAGGCTTGACAGTGGTCCCTCTTTTCAGCGATATGCATTGGCTTATCCGGTGTGCGGGCTGGGCCGTCGCTGTTTCCTCAGTAGCGCGATGACGGGGAGAGAGGGGGATCCAGTGCACGACCCTTACTCGCTCTGACAACCTCGTCCATCCCAGTTCTCCCAGCTTGACACGGTTCATCGCGGGAACCCGACTCTTCCATCGTTGGTCGGATCGTGCTTAGCCCACCTGTGGCTGCACTAACATCTCTGCTAAACGGACACCTCGAGTCTTCCCACCCCAATCGCGTCGGAGCATTTGCAACAAGAAGCCCGTCCGTTGACGCAAGGACTAGTAGCCCTGCCGCAACCTTGTTGTGTCAAGCAGCTCACTGTCACGAGGCCCTCCCTTTCTCCTTCATCGGTTCAAGGAAACGCGATGAACGCTGGGCCGGGCTAGTCTATTCCCAATTCAGGGTCTTTTGATCTATAAAGCCAGACAGAGCGAAACGGCGCATCTCGACGAGGAGCATCTTCTCCGGCAAGGCAGCGCTCATGGGCGTGTCGAGAGTCGTTTTGCAGGTTGCGAGAGCTTGTCCAGACCTGACCTACGACTTATTCTCTGACTCGTCTCGCCTGAACTCGCACAACTCTAGTGCCAAACCTCCGAGGTCTGCAGATGCACCCTGTCCCTCCGTCCATTCATCTCTTGGAGATTGTGACGAGACCAATGTGCATATCCACGCCAGCTGAGAGATTTCCAAGCAAGAACGAGAAAGAAAAAAAAGTGCAAGAGGAAACAGGAAGCCAAGACGCTGTGCCACGACCGACACCCCTCCTCGCTCCCTCCGTGTTCTGAACCAAGTGTCCGCAGAACACGAAGGATCCTTCATGCAGGCCGTGTCGGCTGACGAGACGACTCGGCCTCCTGGACTTGCTGTCCGGGTAACTGGTAAGAACGCGACTGCACCATCGGCGTCATCGCTATCGGTAATCTGGCTCGGCTGAAGTTAAAGCCTGGCTGGCACACAGGCCATCCATCCTACCACATCGAAATCGTCCCAACTCTTTGAGGCGATGCACAGCCGCGGATCTCGCAGCGCGATCGTCGACATGGATCTTGCGAGAGGCACACATCGAACGCAATGCCCACTCGTATGCACGTAATCAATAAACTGGAAACTTCAAACCTGCCAAGAGGGAAGGAGGGGACTCTACGGCCAGGGCCGTTCGGCTACATTTCTCGATGCAGAGCAAAAAAGCGAACGGCACGATCATGACTCGAAATCACAGTCTGACTCGCCTCGACGAAGCACGTCAGGATGTGACGGCGTTTCCATCTCCTTCTTGTTTCTGCCTTTGCGCAAGAGCGGAGCTGGTGTGTGAGTATGTGTGATGACAATGACACCAAGTCTGCCTAAAGTTGGTATATCACTTGTCACTTTATTGTGACCTGGTGACGGACTGAACTTTGCTTCAGGTGATTGGATGGACTGGGGTTCTGAGTTTGCATGGCTCTGCACAGAATTATTGGACGTCGGCGATAATGCCCTGAGTTGATTTCTGACAACACTTATTTGTGCCATCCAGGACGGAACACCAAGTAGCCGGGACAATTGTCATTCCTTTGTCCTCGAGCAGACTTTTCTCCATTCTTTTTGGCCGCTTGTTCACTCAGCTCGACAACCCTGGGCATGGGGACTGATCGACACAACGTTGTATTGGGGGAGAGAGCATGCATGTCGCCAACCACGTGCTGTGCACGGTGCTGTCGCCTCGCTTGTGGTCGTCGATTATGAACAGCATCAAGAACGTCAGCAACCGGCCACAGAACATGCTCGACAACGACTGACAAGCACATCCATCGTGGCTTCTGTCACGGAGGCCGTGGACATCCAGAGAGGACCTCGCCCGGCCATAAGACGGGCTTTGACACCTAGGCGGCCGCGATTTTGGCCTCAACAGCGTGACGGTTAAAAGGTTGTTTCGAGGTAAGGGAGAGCAGACTGCCTCATGCCCTGCCATGATGGGGGCATGGTTGTGCATTCCAGCGTGCTATGAACAGGGGGCAAGACAGCGGGGAACAGGGGCGGCTGATGAGCTTTCGCGGGGACCCACGAGCTACCGTTGATCAGGCATGGTCATGTCCCAGTAGCCTTATCCTTACCTTGCTGTACCTTGCCTGAGGTACAGTACAGTGTGGCCATCCACCCCTGCGCGCGGGACGGGTCGGCTTGGCACGATCCTGGACACCTTTGGTGATCCTTTCAGCGGTGTCCCCCTCTCTCTCCACTGGCCCACCTAACTTTAGGTAGCTAGGTACGGCCGCTGAGATTCAGTCAGTCCTCACTCGTCAGTATTCACCCAGCATTCAGCCGGTCGCTCCGTTGCAACTCAGGCGTTATCTTCACGAGCTGTCAGAATCGTCGGGGAATCGGACTCGAGACGATCCTCGACGCTAGCGAGTTGCGCAAGCGACTACAGCTTCCCCGCCTGGCTCCACGTCAATCACAAAGCCATCAGCTCTGTTTAACGAACCGAAACAACTCGAGCACAACTCTCATCACCATGGGGCTCACTCGTGCTTTCGTCCCAGCAGAGGCCACGTCATAAAACCGTTGAGTACGCCAACGGCAAGGCTAGTGACTAGTTCAGTCGCGGTGCATCTGTCGCATAACCCCCTTTCCTGCGGGTTCTGCGAGGTCTTTTCCCACAAAGTGCACACACGGATGACTCCCGCGGCCCGCCTACTGTGGGCTCGGTAGGCACCTCGACGTCTTCGGACAACTGCACCTGCACAGTGTCCCGGCAACTGACAGGGCCTTACCCCTTACATCCTAGCACCCCAAACCTGGAAGGAGGCCAGGAACCCAGGAAGGGGAAAGGCCAGCCGTTTTTTTCGCTTCCTGCATCTTCGGTCTTGCTCGTACTCTCTCACACGGATCGGGAGATTGACCTTCGTACATCGCCATCAGCTGCGCCGACCGAGCCAGCCACGGAGACACGCCCTGACGCTCATTCCCAGTCCCAGACACGCCTTTCGACCTCCTGGCCAGTGTGGTGAGCGAGACCATGGCCAAGGCAAAGACGCCAGCCAGCCCCGGCGTGGCAGGCAAAGTGAAGAAGAAGGGCCAGGGTCAAGCCATTCAGACAGCCGCGTCCATGTCCACATCCACGTCCTCGTCCGCATCCACGGCGGCCATGGCGAGCTCCAAAGCCCCACCGCCTGCCTGGCCTCCGTTCAAGCCAGCCTTGCCTGTGACGGACCTGCTCCCTGAGCCTCTCGAGCAGTGCCCCGACAAGGTCGTGCTGCTGCCCAATTTCTGGCCCAAGTCCCTCTGCAACACCTTTGTTGCCTTTCTACGGGGCCTGCCGCTCGAGACAACCCCCGGTGGCCGGCCCAAACGAAACATGGCCGCTCGCGTCAACGACCGCTTCCAGGTTGACGATCCTGCCTTTGCCCGTCGTCTCTGGCTTGGTACCGGCCTCCGTGACGCCCTGCAGCGGGAAGACGTCAGAGCGCTTTGGTCAGTCGAACCCGTTTTCTCCTCCCATTCCTTTTTTCCAAAGGTCACCAGCATCCTCACATATGTGGTATCACACGCCTCAATGCCGTCATGCTCACCTTCCTCCACTTCCCCCACGCTGCTGCTGCTGCTGCTGCTGCACGGGGCGCCACCAGTCAGGCTTGGACTGGCCGCGCCCTCAAAAGGACATGGGTTTCGCCATCGACGGTATCCAACACACGCTCGGCGTCGGCGTCGCTCCCAACCCGAGACTCCATTGGGCCTGTTGACGAGAAAATCCTTGCTGACCAGTTGCATATTGTGTCACAGGGGTGGTGACGTTGTTGGGCTCAACTCCAACATTCGCGTCTATCGCTACACTAAAGGACAGTATTTTGACGCTCACTGTAAGTACAGTACCTTGTGTCTCACTTGACTCCCGATGGTGCTGTCATTTATGCACGCCATGTCCCATTTAAGACGATCCCGAGCGGCACGCCGCCCGTCCGCCACGAGAAGAACACGATGACGACGACCCATGCCACGAGGGGCACGATGGGTACGATGGCCATGGCCATGGCGAAGTTGTCATCGAGGGTCGCGTCAGGCTCAGGGTCGGAGCCGGGCTCGCCCTCCGCAAGTACGGGCAAGCGCCGCAGTGACGGATCAGCACAGCTGAAGGGCCGGTCCGGCTGTGATCGAGCCGGTCAATGGTGCTTGAAGTCTCCGCTTCTCGCGACCGTCGCCTGACTAGGCGGGCTCAAGTGGCCAAAAAAACCCAGAAGCGAGCTCCCCGACCATCTGAGATCTGATTGTTCGACCGACGAGTCCGCTGGCTCCCCACCACCAAGTCGGCCGAGTCACCGATCTCAAACCCCTGTCATGCTGATTGTCCAGCGAAACCCTCCCCAACAATCTCCGATGCAACCAGAGGAGTGGTACGGAGCTCAATCCGAGTCTCGATCCCTCGCCATCATTGGTTCTGCGTACCCAAGCCTTCATTCCAGCGATCGAGCACCAGACACCCAGTACCGAGAGGCCTTGACACCAAGACACTGAGAGCCTCCACCCGCCCACCCACCCACACACTCACACACAATCCACATATCGTCAACCCACTCATTGCACGCAGCCTCATACCTTTCAGCTTCTCAAGGGTGTCGCTCTCATTGTGATGAACGATGACAAGGCTCGCTTCGCCTTGATTCTTAGCCCATCAGCTAACAAACTTTGTCACTGTCAGATGATGATTCGAATAACGTTGTCGTCCCCGCCGACGACCCTTCGCTACCCCCCATTCCCTGCATCACCACCTGGACCCTGCTGCTCTACCTGACGACCAGCTCCGACTCTGAATCGGCGGGCTGCACTGGCGGCGAGACTGTCTTCTTCCCACACGATCGACGAGTACCTTCTGAGGAAATATCGGTACCGCCCTTGTCCGGGCTGCTGCTGCTGCACAAGCACGGCAAAGACTGCATGCTGGTGCGTCGTCTGCTTCTTTTTTTTTTCTCTCCCTCATTGCATTTACATGCTTCCTATTCTCACTTGTTTGCTCGCGCGGCGCCGTCAAACACAAGGTCTGGACCGGCGCCTGCGGCAGGCCGTCCCGTCCCGCGCCTAGACTCCTCCAGCCAGCACACCAGGTACCAGGCCTCGGTCGACTATCCTGCCCTCACGCGGCGTCACGACTTAAAGAAGAATCTTTGGCGCGGTCGAGAACACGCATTTCTAGCAGTGTCTCGTGTGTGCCGTGTTTCGCAAGCGCACCACTCTCCTCATAAGAGGCGTGCGGTGGGTGTGGCTGTGGGTGCGGGTGCGGGTGCGGGTGCGGGCATGCGAGTGGCTGTCTCGTGAAGTTCGTGCAGGTCATAATTACGCTGGTCTCGTGAAGCCACGCTGGCTAGCCGCCCTAGTCAACTCACTTTGACACTTTTGGTCATCCTCCTTTCCTGGTTTGCCCTTCCTTCCTACCTTTCTGGCTTTGGGAAAAAGAAACGACAGATTCCTCTGAATCGATCCCATATGACTCGACTCGACAACCATGCCCACCCCACCCCTGGCCCCCGTTGTCTCTCGGCTCGCCGCCACCTCTGCGTTTTCTTTCTTTCTTCGTTTTGGCCTGCCTCTCACACACAAGCTGCCCTACCCCTCAGTGCTCCTCACACTCTGAATGGTTTGCAGAACGAGAAGACGAGAAGCGGCGAGACAGAAAAGAAACAATCGGCGGGACCCAAGACAGACCAGGAGCGAAGCTGCCCTGCTGCAGAGCACCGGATGCTGGCTCCGGCTCCCCCACCCCTTCTTCTCTTCTAAGTTCCCTTTGCTGCCAAGTCTTTGCTTCATCTAACCTTTCTCCTCGCCTCTCGGCCCCCGCCACGCCTCCCCGGCCCTAAACTCTCGAGACTGACGAACGCGGGTACCTTGCGTACTACAGCACGAAGGGCGCCAGGTTACTGCAGGCGAGAAGTGGATTTTGCGGACCGACATTTGCGTTCGGAGGTGATGAAGACTTGCAAAGTACCGGGATGCAAGGCAAAGGAAGGAAAGGGGGGGAGAAAACAGAAACACGACGAATGAGAGAAAAGACCACGAGAGCGTGGTCTGCTGCATGCAGGCTGCGGCCGACCGTTTGTTTCCCCCCCTTCGCTTTTGCACTATTTGTTTGATCTGCCTGAGACCTGCGAGGACCGGCATGGGCGCCCGGGCAGGATGCTGTAGAGGATGCTCCACGACCGAGATGTAATCATTTGTTGTTTATTGCTAAGCTATCACCGGGCTTCGTGTTACACGTGCATTGCCTCCCCGTTACTCAGCTGCCGCCCATGAGCCTGTCAAACCGCTCAAAAAGATTGCCCCCTTCCTCATCGCCGTCGTCGCTAGCGCTGCTGCAGTCGAGCTCCTCGACAGCCTCGACGGTCTCGACAGTCCGCGGCATCGCCGGATGTGTCTCGTCAGGGGGCCTCTGGGTTTGAGCGGCCGCCGCGGATTGCCCTGCTGCTGCATCTTGCCTCACCGGCCTCAGAATAGGGGGTGCGTCGCGACGCGGCGGCGTCCGGCCCACGGGCTCGTGCAGGCGTGTCTCCTGGGCCGAGGATGGCTGCGCGTTCCAGCGCATCTTTTGCATGTTGAAGATGGCGGCGAAGGGGTCTAGCTTGTCGCCGCTTTCCTGGTGCTCGGCCTGCTGTTCGTCCGTCTTCTTCATCTTCTGCTCCTTCACTACTGGCGTGTCGGATGTCTTGTCCTCCTTTCTATCGTGTTCGGTGCTGCCGTGGCCTTGAGATGGTTCGTCTGTGACTGCCATCCTTGTGTCATCCTGTGCGGGAACTTCCTTGTTAGTTGCAGTGGCCTGTGTCTCTTCAAGGGACGGCGGCGCGTAGACCGTCCCGTCGTCATGGGCGCCTTCGTCCTCTTCCTCGGAATCACGGTCGAACAGGTGGAGGACCTCGCCGCGATGGAGAAGACGTCCGTCCGGTAACTTGAGAAGATCCATCTTGCTCATGTCGTCTGTGAGATGTTGTTCTTCGGTGCCTTGGATCTCCCCGAGCGCTTCCACGTCCTCATAGTCAGGCACGGCTAGGTGGCCGCTCGGCTTGGGCTGAGACAGCTCTTCCTTCCGGTTGAACGTGCCAGCGCGGTGATGTAGGTCGAACGCGTTGTCCGTGACAACGTCGCGCCTCGTCTTTGCGTCGTCCGTCGCGATGCGGCCGAGGACCCAGTGATAGATCCACGGAAACGTAATGAGAGGCATGCCCTTCATGTCCCTCTTCCGGCTGGGCAGAGCCTCCGGATCGCCAGCAACACTGCGCGCCTCGCGGTGCCGGTGCAGCGCGATGCTGACCTCCTCAGCCGTGACCTGGTACATGGCCGCGACAAACGGCGCGACCTTGTCGTAGTCGCTGCCGCCGACGAGGGCGTGCACCTCGTCGCGAAAGGACTGCTTCAAGAGACCGGCATCGCGGCCAATGTCTTCCGAGTGCTTGTAGGCGTTGCCGACGCGCGGTCGGGACAGCGGGAACCCTGTCCAGATCTCAAACTCGGTCGACACCTCGCGCTGGGCCATGAGGCGCCGCATGGCCGTGTCATAGGTCGACTTGAGGCGGCGCGCCTGTTTGAGGACCGCATTGTCGATCGGCGCGAAGCGCGTGAGGATGCGGCGGTCAAACTTCTTCTCGTACAGCGGGTTGAACGGGACGTCCTGGACCCTGTCGTAGATCTGTCCGAGGGCCGTGTACGAGTGGTAGATGGAGTTCTTGTTGCGGCGCTCGCCCATGAAATGGGGCCATCTGCGAGCTCGAAGCTCGCGGCCGAGCTCGGCTGGATCGCCCGACTTGACGTAGTCCACTGCTTTGGAATGGAGCTTGGCAAGCTGCAGGCCTGTGAAGATGTCAGCTCTGAAAGCGAAATGCTCAAAAAATGGGGGAGACTACCGACATTTGGTGTGCATAGCGCCTCCCTCTAGGTAGTCTGCGCTGGCCAAGTGCGATGTTGCGATGAGGGGCAGGCAGTCATTCCGCATATACTTGACGAAGAACTCACTCAGGTCTTTTGCATTGACGTCCCGATCAAGGTCCTTTGGCTGCGGCGCCACGTTGTCCATCGGCCGAAAGTTCCACACAGGAGGGATCAAGTTCGGATCCCAGATGACGAAGAAGTCATCGCCATCCAGGTCTCCTCCAGAGAGCATGCTCGGAACGTCGACATCGCCCGTGCTCGGAAAGACGACTACGTTCTTCATGTGACGCAGCTGAGGCACGTCGACAGCTTCAACAACGCGGATATCTCCTGGATGCAGTGAAGGGTTGCGGCCGACAATGCACACGCCCTTGATGACGTTGAAGGAATGTCGATTCTCAGGATCTGGAATCTGAAGAAAGATCTGAGGCAGTAGTTTCACGTCTCTTGACGTGGTTTGACCTTCGCTCGCCCTGTTGTGGCCTCGCAGGATTGCCGTCTCATCGACGCAGCCGAGGACGAAAGCACCCTTGTCAACCACGATGCGTGCCTTGTCTCGTAGTAACTTCATGGACCATACCCGCCAGAGCTGCAAAATGGTGAGGACGAAGGGCTCTTGGACATCATGGCGCATGAACCCCCAGTTGATCAGGTCTCTGAGCGCCAACGATGTGTGATTCTCGTCAATGTGACGGCCGAGGAAACCGCAGCGGCGTACTGGTCACTCATGGCTTTCTCGTAGCCATGGAGCTGTCTTTGAAGCAAGTCCATAAAGACCTCTGGCTTGATGCCCAGGGATGTGAGGATCGTAATGGTCTGGCGGTTCAGAGTGGCCACGGAGAACCGCGCGCAGCGAATAATCTCGAGGCCGTTGAAAGTCGCCTTGAACTTCTCCTGCGATTTCCGAATGTGCACGTACATACCCTTGGCCTCGGGCCATACGGCAAGAACTCCTTTGCAGCCGCCCATGCGAAACTGAAAGGCTGACGGCGTCTCGACTGTCTCGTGGCCCATCTCTTCTAATACCATGCTGGCGAGGAAGGGGAGATCTTGCCGACGCCATCTGTAAAACAATGGCCGTTTCTTTCAATGTCGGGAATGATCTGGATATTGGGGGCCCGAATGCTGCGAATCTCGCGCGTTGTAGAGAAACACTGTCCCAATCTGGCTGCGAATTTGGCAACGATGTGTATGTGGTTGAAATTCCCCATCCAGTGACGCATCTCGGTGCACTTGAGATGGGCAGTCTCGCAGAAAAAATAGGCACCGCATTCTCTGACCTGAGAATTGCCAAACGCCAGAAACTTGTAGTGGCGGTCGCCGATGCGGATGCCGTTGATCATGGTTAGATAGACCCTCTTGAACACATAGTGGTCCAGCTCCATCTTGGCTCGCGTGCTGATTCTGCCTCGCGTGAGCTCGTCCGTGAACTGGACGCGGAGAAAGCGGTCAGAGACGTGCTGGTACTTTCGTATCACTCGATTGCTGGCTTCGACCCCAGGAGAACTCAGGTAGATGGTCGTGGGCGTGACGACGACTTTTCGAACAATGGCGCAGTAGTGAGGCACCACCGGGCTGGGGTAGTAGCAGTTGGCTTCATGACTCTCAAAGATGTCCATCGGTCGCTCGACGGCCTTGCCTCGGTCGGCGAAGTATTCCAGTATCCATTTGGCGCGGTCCTGCTGAAGACCTCGCAGACGATCTAGAAACCCTTGCGACAGCTTGTATTCGCAGAGTATGCCACGAGAGATGCACACCTCGAGTTGATACTGCACGGGAAAGTCAAAGAATCTCGCTGTGGGTGAAGAAGTAGCATTTAAATGCATCAAGGAAAGCCAATCATCGTTCGGATCTGGCTTGGAAGTCTTGACGGGCTTGTTTCGAACTGGTTGATTCTCAGACGGGATGAGGCACGACTGATCCGGGAGTTCTGAGCTCTTGTCAAGGCGCGTGAGCTCGATATTGAGGTCTTCAAGTGCCTCTGTCAGATCGCGAAAGTTTTGACCAGGAGAATCAAGCCTCATGCGGAAAGTCGTCCAGCGGCCAATGTCGATGAAGCTCAGGTCATCCCACTGGTTAAGGAGGCCGAGACTGTAGTCCTGGGGGAGGTCATTGTCGTCAAGGACATGAGAGGCGCGCACCCACTGGTCGTTCTCGGTCCACATGAGCCTGTCAGCTTCAAAACTGCGAGCAATATCTTTGTTCTTGAAGTAGTACGCTGGCGGATAGCGAAGGGGTATCGTGAAATGGAAATCGCCATTTCCGAGATCGACGAGCGACGCACACCTCATATGAGCGAGGTCAATCAAAATCTTGTATTCGCGGATGGCATTGTCGCAAGATTCCTCTCCAAAGACTTGACCCAACTCAGCGTCTGGCGTTACAGAGATGGGAAAGTAAATCGCGAGGGTTTTGTTTCGAAAGTCGGCCTTCAGCCGGATACACTTGGGGTCGTTGCCCTCACCTTGGGAAACCACTTGTTTCTTGGGCATGATCTCGGGCCCTTTACCCGTAGGACTGAACTCCAGCGTCTTGATGTTCAAGGTCATCCTTGCCGGATAGAATAGCCTCGAGTTGACCGTGCTACGAATGGCCCCAAAGGCGTTGGAGGGCGGGTCGAGTTCGATGCGAATGGGAACCGCCGCCTGGGCAGGCGGCAGGTTCACTTGAACGAAGACGTAGCGGCCGTTGGACCAAAATGAGGTCACAGGAGGTGGTTCGAACCGGACACGGGCTTCGCCGGTGGGCTGGCCTTGCCTACCCTCAAAGTGCTCGATATAGACAATGTTGCCGTACCTGGTGAACTCGGTGTGAATGTCTTGGACGCTGATGATCGGGAGGCCTCGTAGCCTGACGCTGATCTGAGGCCATCTTCGCCAGTCCTCTTGTCTGGGGCGCTGAGAAGGTGCTGAAATGCCCGAACGCTGTCGATGAGGCGTGTGTTTTCCTCCACGTGGAGTCCTTGACACCTTCGAGGGCGGCGTGCCGCTGGCTTGCTTATTGGGAGAATCCATCTTGACGAGGGACATGTCAGCCAGCCATCAAGCACCTGGGTCAGTTGGTACTGGTCAAGGGAAGGGAGCTGTGTTGAATTCAGCCGTTAGCCAAGAGGAGGCAGGGCAGATGTTGAGGATTTTGCTTGGAGCAGAGGGCAGCAGGGAAAGAGGTGACGGCGGTTCTCTGTGATTCACTTCTCCAAGAGGAAGGAAGAAAGAAAGAGATAGTGACAAGAGAGAGTCCAGGCAAACACAACGGGAAAGAAGCTTTGAACGATCATGACAGGTGAGACCGTTGTTCGAGAGGCAAACCACGTTTACCTTCTTCCATTGATAAGAGTAAATACTCACGTGTTTGCCTGCGGCTGCAGGATGGGGCATCCGAACTGTGGCTGTCAGCGTCTGTCGGAGCTCAAAGTTTTTGGTATCAGTCTCTTCCAAGCGACTCATCCACTTGCTGCAAGTAAGGCAAGGTACCTCAGGTATCGGAGGAAGTGACATACGAGAGCTGATGGCGGTCCATGGCTCATCGACTGCCAGCCTTGCTTGCGTCCCCTTCCATTCTTTCACCATGTACGCATCCCTGACATGTTCAAAAATTGGCATGCACCGAACGCCAGACCGCAACACTTTGGCAATGGAAACCAGCAAACCGCTTTTTTTTGAGACCCCTACAATGCTCCTCCCTACCTGACCACCTCCCATTCTCTGTGCGTTCCGCTGCCAAAATGCAAGATGAACCTAATGATCGAAGGACAGTATGAATAATGTCTGACAAGACAGAATAGGACCCACCAACAATGGTTGCTCCTCTGCTGAAGCCATGCAAGAGCCAGATGGTCGAGCAGCGATAGACCGGACTCGCGCGTCCTCCATGCTTTGCCTCTGACCCTCGACACTTCAAGGGAGATCCATAATCTTTCCCGGATTCATGATCCACAGGGGGTCCAGTGCCCACTTGATCGCCTTCATCACACCGAGCGTGTCTTTGCCCGCCTCCAGCAGCAGCGACTCCTTCTTGCCCCAGCCGATGCCGTGCTCGCCCGTACATGTGCCCTCCATGTCGAGGGCCCGCTGCACCATGTTCTTGACGCACTTTTCGACCTTTTTGCGCTCGTCGGGGTTCTGCGCATTGTAGATGATGCTCTCGTGGAAGTTACCGTCGCCAATGTGGCCGAGGATGCTGGCGAAGAGGCCCAGGTCGTCCATCTCCTTCTTGCTCACCTCGATGAGCTCGCCGAGGCGGCTAAACGGGACGGCCACGTCAGTGCTCCCTGTTCAATATGATTAGTCTCGTAAAGCTATGCCCGCCAGTTCACGAAAAAGAAAACGAGGAACAGGCCAGGCTGGTGGCCAGGCGGGAATGATGACGGCGGGTCGACTCACAAACTTCCTCGCCGTTCCGGCGCAACGCAAGCATCGACCAGAGCGACTCCTTACGCGCTGACCACAGGAGCTTCTGCTCGCGCTCATCCTTTGCAAACTCAAAGTGGCCGCCAGAATGCGCGCGCGTGATCCTCTGGACGAGCCCAATGTTCTCCTTGACGCCCGCCTTGGTGCCCGAGAACTTGAAGAACAGCGTCGGCAGCTCCTTCCAGACGCGAGGGGCTGTGGCGCCGCCCATATTGACGACCTTCATCTGCACCTCGTCCATGATCTCCATGGCGGCGACAGGAATGCCGTTCTGCATCACCTCGGCGGCGGCTGAAGCGGCGTCGCGGATGGTGGGGAACGTGACGACGGCGACCGAGAAGTCTTGCGGGATGACGGCGAGTTTGAGAGTCGCTGCAGACAGTCAGTCGGTCGTTGCGCGAGGGGCTCGCGACAGGAGGACTACTCGCCTTCAGTCACCAGACCCAGCGTGCCCTCGGACCCGACGAAGAGGCCGTTGAGGTTGTAGCCTGCGGATGATTTCCTTGGCCGTCTCCTCGTCTTGATGACCGTGCCGTCGGCTAGGACGACCGTCAGGTTGATCACCCAGTCCTTCATGGTGCCGTACTTGACGGCATTCGTTCCAGAGCAGTTGGTCCCAATCATGCCGCCAATTTTGGCGCTCGGGCCTGTCCTCAGTTTCAGTAGCCATTCGAATGGATAAATTCATGAGTTTCTTCGCAAGACCTACCAGGATCGATGGGGAAGAAGAGCCCGCTGCTCTGCTTGGCAAGCTGCTCATTGAGATCCTGCCAGCCGATGCTGGGCTGAACGACAATATCCATGTCCTCCTTGTTGAATTTGATAATCTTGTCCATGTAGGCAAAATCAACGCTTATGCCGCCAAAGGGAGCAGAAAAGTTGCCCTCCAGGCTGGAACCGCCTGAGTAAGGGATGATGGGGATGCGATACTTGTTACAGATGCGCGCAATGGCCGAAACCTGCTCCGTCGACCGAGGGTAAGCGACGGCGACAGGGAGTCCTTCAGGGTTGGTCGATGACCACTCTGAATATCCGTGAGCATGGAGATCCTCGGGATCGGTTGAGATGATGTCCTCCTGGCCCAGCGAGTTCTCGATTTCCTTCAAGGCCTGTGTCACTACATCAGCCATCCTTGCTCGGTCACGGTCAGTAGGAGTAGGACGGCACCTACACGTTCCATCTGAGACATGTTCGCGTACTGCGGCTGGCGGCCTGGCTTGCCATCCAGCAGCGTCGGGCCTCGACCCGAGGTCAAGAGCGACGTGCCCCAAGATCCCTCTTGGCGAGTACTCGCCAGCGCCCAACCGATAGTGCCCGTCGCAGCGGCGAGAGCAAGGACGGATCTTGTGGTCCATCCTTGGTGTTCGGAGCTGTGCTCAGAGCCCTGGTGCTGCTCTGCGCGACGTGCAGGAGTGGTGGTGAGAGTCCGTTGGCAGGACAGCGTTGTGGCACGCCCAGCAAGTAGAGGGCCGCTCATGCCGGCCCCTCGAAGGAGGGGCCTGGCGCCAAAGCTGGCCGACATGCAGAAGGCTGCGCGGTGCATCTACACACACACTCACACACACATGAAATCCGGTCCGGAGTCGGTGCAGGACGTTGGTGCGGAGTAACCGCCGTGCCGGAGATCGGCTCTGACTGAACCCGACGACGGCGACACGCTTCGGTTGGTGATGGCCCGGAATGCGGCGATTAAAACTCGCAACTACTGCGGAATGGGACCAGTGCGTAGGTGCGTGGGACTGCTGCTGGCAGTTCCGAGGTCAAGGGTTCTTCTTCTCAATTACCTACCGGAACGCAACAACTTCGGAGACAGGTCGACTGGAACAGAGAGAGGAGAGGGGGGGAGTGGGATCCGTTGTGCTTATAAGGTGGTCCAACGGAGAGACAGTCTGTGCCTCCGGGTGGTGCTGTCGGAGGAGTGTACTCTTGCTGGTGTCGTGATCAACTTATCCAGGCATGAAGACCCGTTTGTTGTCATCAATCGCCAATAGCGAACAAGGTGCGACGGCCAGCAGGTGAGGCTAACTGGGAGCCTTTAAGAGCTGGGGCTCGGTGGAGATGGAGCGCAGTGAGACGATGGGGTCATCCTTGTCATGCTCGACCCTGCCGAGTGTGATCTTCTCTGGTGCGGAGAGCGGAGAAAGTCGAGAAGGAAAAAAGGGCTTAGGGTGATGGGGGTGGAGGACGTCAGGATGGGGGGTTCTTTCAGGCCTGAGAGTCAAATGACGGCGGCTGAATATAGATGCAATGTCTCCCGTGTCTCTATTTGAATGAACGTCTGAGTAAGACCGAATGGAACGAACGCAGCAAGCGAGCTCTGGACGGGGGAGGAATCAGCAGGTGACATTGGAGTACTTTGAGGGTACTGGTTCGGTTCCTCTTTGGGCGCGAGTTGCAGGACGAACACTGTGGGTTTAGAAGACTTGCTGGTCTCGTGGCCCCCTCCGCCCCTCCCCAACCTCAGGGGTAGGTAGGACTCACTACGTGGGCTACACACTTCTAGATGCTTTCCGAGTGACATGATCGCATAGTGACCGAGGAAGAAAGTTCCGGCCAAGTAAGGTGACAGAGGCCGAATGCACGGCGCAAGACATCGATACCGCCAAGGGGGGTGGTGGGCCGGATGAGGGATCGTGTGGGGGTTGGTCTGTCGAGCTCTCCAGGGGGGAGTGTTTCCGTCTAGTGGCTGATTAGTAGGAAGAACCCCGACTCTTACGCATGCTTCTTACATCATGAGTAAGAGGAGGTGGGAGGGGGGGAGAGAGAGAGAGGTCTCGTGAAGTCCTTCTCCTTCCGTCGCCGTTGGTGCTTCCAACCGACTAGGGGCACGTGTGCGATCATGCACAGCGCAGGCGGCCTTGGTCTCCGAGCCTCGTGCCCGTTGTCGTCCTGCTTTGTGCGCCCGCCAGGGCGACGTCGACTCGTCCGGGGTTTCGTAATGAAAATGCCCGATGGGTTCCCCGACAGACATGGATGGCGCCGTACCATGGTGCACGGGGTGGAAGGTGTGCGGGATGGTAGGTCGGGGGCGGCCCAGGCATCTGACCAGGCAGGCCTGCGAGCTGGGTAGGCGTGAGGTCTAAGAGGCTCCGATTCAACATGCAGCTTTCCGACGACATGGGTCCGGCGTAGTTGGGGCGGCTTCGTTCCCGTGTCGTGTCTGGGGCGTGCTGGGCCTGGAGAAGATGAATGGAATTCGATTCGTTGACGATGGTCCCGCCTGGCCCAGACTCGTCATCTGCTTTGCCATGATTGCTTTTGGTAGGCAGCCGCCATGCGAGGTGACTGCAGGCTGTGTTGCCCCATACTCGTCGACGCGGAGAATGCATGTTGTATTTCCAGGTTGCTGTCGGTGCACCTCCAGGTCGGTGACGATCATGAGGGACAGAGGAGGGTACGGCAGTATAACGGCCATATCATGCCACCGAGAGCTGTCAGCGGCCTACCATGGGTGTCTCGGCATATCCATTGAGTTTGATGGTGTCTCCTACCCACGTCAATGGGTGGCCCATTCGGCTCGTAGCCAGACTTGTTGCATCTCGGTACGTGTGCCGCGGAAAATGATCATCAGATGTGGTGCCGAGGGTGCAGCT
Organism: Verticillium longisporum; assembly: GCA_019188255.1. NCBI lineage: Eukaryota > Fungi > Ascomycota > Sordariomycetes > Glomerellales > Plectosphaerellaceae > Verticillium > Verticillium longisporum. The sequence goes on along the minus strand of JAETXT010000003.1, from coordinate 3,904,313 downwards.
GCAGTTGTGGGTGTTGGGTTGTCGGAAGGAGAGAATACTGACCGAGGTGGGCGGGAGAACCAGGTAGCGGCACAGCGTGTGTGGCTGCGCTGATGGCCTTGTCTTGAGCCACTGAATGGCAAGGACCACCCACGGCTGCTACAGGCGACGCGTAGTGGACCACAGGCGACGCGTAGTGGACCACAGGCGACGCGCTCACTGTGGTGCTACACTCGTCTTCCGTCGGAAGTCTCCCGCCCATCAACAACAATGGCCATTCCGAGGTTCCCGAATGGAGAGATACAGATTGTCATGGTATGCCCAACGGCTACATGGTACAAGTCGCACTGACGGTTGCATTTCGCGGGGTTGGTTGCATTCAGAGCCAGCGAGCCAGCCGCTCTCTGTCCTGACCCTCTCCAGGAGGTCCCTGTTGCAGAGCCACGGACGATGCAGCGATCATGTCCAATACCTGACGGCGAAGACAGCTCAACCGTCTCACACCGCCTCACCACCTGCAGCGGCTGATCACCGTCTCGCCTCGTCACCCCAGCTGGGCAGGTCGTGACACGACGCAACCCTCGGGCAGAAGCTGCTGCAGCCAAGTGACGCAGTGCGGGCAAAGCCAAGCGCGCGACAGGACACGAATAGCATGCGCTGCGTGCTGGTGAGGCTTTGGTCTTGATTTTCCCCACGCGCCAACCTGTGGAGGCGTGCAGGCCCCCCATGCGATCTGCATTCATGGCCGGTATTCCGTGGCCAGCATCGTTGCGGCCGAAGTCTGCGGCTTGTCAGCTCGTATGATGGAGAAAGTTGTATTCGATGGATGCATGACAAAGGCTTTGCAAGACGCTGGCCTCCTACCTTGAGCCACCTGGTCTTACCTTACCAGGTAGGTAGGGCGAGGCCGAAGATGTCGCCTCTCCAGGCCTCCTGCCTACAACGAAACATGGAGGCCTAGGCTCCAGTCGAACGCTTTTGCGCTCCCTGTGCGAAAGCCCCAGACCCTGGAAGACATGTCCCAATAGAGCCGTCCTCAATCAGGCAGCTCGGCGAATTCGCACCTGAGATTGGACAGCGCCTTGGTGCCAGACCCGGCCATCCAAAGAAAAATGGGTCGATCGTAGGGTGCGATTGACATGATGGAGCTAGAGGTGCACTTGATGCCGAAATAGGAATTCCCGTCACGGTCTACAGTCAGATGCGTCCGTCGTCGACGGCGTTCCGAAGGCCGTCTACTGTACCTTTCGACGCAGTGTGTATTTTCGCTATAGAGGGTGACAGTTGTTGTGTTTGGCACACGTGTGTTTGGCACATGTTTGGCACACGAGTACCGAGCTGACCTGCGACAAGAAATTGGTCGTCAGAATCATCTCTATTTTATCTATCGCCATACATATCCCTCTTTCCGCAAATCTAAACTCTATGACAGACCACGCAGCCATTACCCTCCCCTCCAACATCAAACGTGTCCCCTCACAACTTCTTCAGCATGATGTGATCCGTCTGGATATCTCCCCCAACATTAAACTCATGCTCGCCGACCACGCTGAACCCGAGCTTGGCATACACCTGCTCAGCCTTGTGGTTCTCCTCCCAGACCCCGAGCCACATGTGCTCGAACCCTTGCTCCCGCGCCTGCCTCTGCGCCTCATGGATGAGCAGCTTGCCGACGCCCTGGCCGTGGTGCGCCGCCGAGACGTAGATGCGCTGCAGCTCAATCTTGGACGCCACATCGTCGACGCACGGCTCGCTGCCGCCGCGCGGCAGGAGGACGAAGCCGATGATCGCCGTGTTGTCGCCGCCCGCCGCCACGGCCACTGTCATGTCTTTTGTGTGTCTTTTATATCCCGCCCCGTCGCCGCGACGCTGTACGACTCGTCTAGGTAGGCTTGGAGCTGCTGCGGCGTGACTGAGTGACCGAATGTGGCGCTGAACACGGAGGACCCCAGCGCGGACACCGCCTCGGCGTCTTGCAGGGTGGCCCGGCGAAGGGCTGGGGCGGGCATTGTGGTGGTGGAAGACACGTTGTGTGTGGAGAATGGAGATGTTTGCTGCTGAGGGCGGAGGAGAGAAGAAGAGAGAGGCTGAGAGTGCCGAAAGTTGAGGGTATCGTTGAAGTGAGTGAAGTCTTTAATAACGTTAAACGTTGAAGCCAGTTGGCTGATACCAACAGCCATGACGCTGGAATTCGACAGGGCGCGCCCTGCTGATAATCCAAATGCCATGAGTGGGCCGAATTGTCGGGCCAGAGCGGGTCCGCCTTTGCTCCCTCTCCGCGTGGTGTTAGACCGTCCGCCGATGGCTGCCGGACCCAAGGAGTCATCCATCCCAGCATGACATGTAGGGTAGAGAGGGTACTTAAAGGCCTGAAAAAATCCTTCAAAACCGACCTTCTCTCTCATGGTATCATCAGGTCTCCTCACACCCGAAAACCAAGCAAAAACATCATGTATATTCGAGCAGTACATGCAGAATCAAGCCTTGTGGTTCTGAGGCAGCTGGTCCGAGACAACCCCCTAGGACTGTTGGCCACTGCGATCCAGTCCGAGGAGCACCCGTTTCTTCAATCCAGTCACATTCCGTTCGTTATCGACGTCGACGATGAATCGAGCGAGACAGAGACTGGCCGTCTTCGTGGCCATCTCGCCAGAATGAACCCCCACAGCAAGGCCATGATCGAAGAATTGTCGTCCCACCCCGAGAAAGGGGGTGTGTTAGAACAAGATGTCCTTGTCATCTTCACGGCGCAGCACCATTATGTCACGCCCAAGTTCTACACTGAAACGAAGCCTGCCACGGGCAAGGTCGTGCCGACGTGGAACTACGCCGCCGCCCAGGTCTACGGCCGCGCTCGCATCTACTTCGACTCCAAGTCTGATGAGACCGCTGGGTTTCTCCAGAACCAACTAGCCGACCACCCTCGCCATTCCGAGCCGAGCTTCATGGGATACCGCGGCGGCGAGCATCCGACGGACTGGAAGGTCACAGACGCTCCCGACAAGTACATCGAGCTGTTGAGAAAGAGCATCATCGGCATCGAGATTGACATTGACCGGTTGGAGGGCAAGTTCAAGATGAGTCAGGAGATGGGGAAGGGTGACAGAGAAGGGGTTGCGAGCGGCTTCGGGAAGCTTCAGAGCGATGTGGCCCAGGAGATTGGCTGCATAGTCAAGCAGCGCAGCGACGAGAAGGACCAATAGACGGCGCCGAAGAATCGCACGTTCATGAAACCCTCAGTGTCTGCCGGAGAAAGTTGACGTGGATGGCAATGACGGCTCAGCATCTCCCTCGATATTTCAGGGGTGAATTTGTCTTGAGAGATCATAGGCATCATCCATTACTAGCCCCGTCCCTGGAAGCTAAGCCATTGTCTCGCTTGAACTGCAGAAGCCACTCTGCATTATCAGCAGGCGTTTGATTCCATGTATCATCGCTGTGTGCCATCATCGTTAGCTACTTTCAGTCCTGAGTGGTCGTCACTGGCAGCGGCAGATGATCGACTCCTACCTGTCAAACATAATCCACCGGGCTTGATTCTGGAGCTCTTCATCTGTCGGGATGTGACAATCAGGGTTCCTAGGAGACATAGACATGGCCACGAATCTCGACAGCTCACGTCTCAGGCCCCAGTAGAATGTGTCGGTAGAGAGGAAAGTGAACCTCTGTGGACCTGGCAATTCCGCTGGTAGCTCTTGTCGTGAAAGCTCCTGGTCGAACGACTCGTCCAAGCCAAATACAGGCTCTGTAAGCGTACCAAGAGTCGCGTTGCCGCTTTGATCTTTCCGGCCTTGAAGCTCGCGATGGTGTGACGTATCAAAACCAAGTTCTCCAAGGCGTATACCACGACTGGCTCGCAACGCGTTTGCTCCAAATCGTTGCCGAAACGGCGCCAACCAATGAGAAGAATTATTGATGAGGCCTGTCAAGAAGGACATAAACAACTCAGAGGCTGTCTCGACTGCGCGTCTGCGTCCTGCACGACTTGGCACGCCCCACGCTGCAGGTCAACATCATCGACTGGCGATTCGTAGTCATGATTCTGTGCCATGAATAATTGGAGTTGCTCTTCCAGGCTGCAAGAGTCGAAAATGTCCGCCTTGCTGTTGATTCTCAACTCTGTCGCCCGAGCTTTTACAATGCTTGCCAAAGGTGTATTACGAGCTCGTCGTGCGACATGCTCATCGGACATTAAGAGATCTCGCAACCAGGACCGCGGCGTGTTCAGAGCATCTTGAGATGGCGATAGCATTTCAGACCCGACGATAACGCAGCAGCTCTCGTACTGCAAAACCTCTTGAGACGGGGGCACATTCTTTTCGTCGAGACATGAAGCGAAATAGTCCAGCTCAATTTTGATGAGCTCAAAGGCGTTTGCTGGCGTTGCTGGAGGGCCTCTGTCCGTCGTGAACGGCCACGGCGACGTGCGTTCAAACTCGATCAGATCTAGTGGAGCAGAGTTAGAATCCACGTAAGAGAGGTTTCAGAAAAGGCAAGGAGAAACATGGGAAAGACCTGCAAGGCGGTATTGAATTCTGGACCATCTGAACCACGTCATCGTCGAATCCCCAGTCACCAAGCCACTGGGCCATGGTTGCGCCGGATTTGAAGTGATCGGCCAAATGGTCGGCACGCTCCGTCCAGGATGTCATCAATAGGCCACAAAAGCCACAGGATGACTGGATGTCCTGTATTGTTTGTTTCCAGTGCTCCATGAGTGGAGGGTCGAACTTGACGTGATGAACCGCCTTGAGGTGCTGTATGAGGTGGTCTTTGCGGTAGAAGGACCTCTCTTCAGGTAGCCGGTCCATGCACACTTCAAAATTATGCGTCTTCATATGACCCTCGTCGGGCTCCAGTCGAGAACAATACGCACACGCCTGATGGCCGTCGTCATCTCGCGTGTACGGCCCCTCTGGTGAGCACTCCCATCTCTCCAGAGAGAGGTGCAGAGATTTCTCGTGCCGCTGCCAACCGTGTTTCTGGGCAAAAGACTCCGTGCAGAACGTGCATTGGAACTTGCGCGGTAGCTGCGAGAGCTTTGTACGCGGTGTTGCCGGCTTGGCGGCACCCCGATTCCGTCGCCTCTTGTGTTTCGTGTATCTGGCCAGGTCGCGCGACTGTGCGCGTGAAGAGGCAGATCCTTGTGAGTACGCAGAGCCGCCAGAACTGTTGCTAGATTGAGACGTCCCAGCGCTGCTCGCAGACGACCACTCTCCCCAAACTGAAGGCTGCGGCCTCACTAGAATTGGATGGCTCGGCTGCGCTGAGGCATCAGGAGATCCAGATATAGCCTTCAAGATGGCTTTCGCATCCGCAGCCTCGTCTTCCGGGGGTGAGTTCTGCCACCTTCCCAAGGGGTCCATCTGATCTACCAGCTCAGGCCGTCGCGAGGTGGGGATTTCCATGGCCTCGAGATTTGGTGTCGATAGGACGCTTGGTGATGTAGGCCGTACGGGAACCCTGGACTTGGTCCGCCGGCGAGTGTTCGCAAGCCATGTAGAAACCTGCAGCTTGTTGAGCCCAGTCTGGGCCTGCAATGACTCCATGTCTCCAGCACGGGGATAAGGATGGTCCTCGTGTGCGGCAAACCAGTTCCTCAAGACGCGTAGGGCCCTGGTCGAGAACCGAGTACCGACTTTGGCGGGTACTGACGATATCTCTAGCTCCGCTGGTCCATTCGCGACACCAGAACTCGACGCGCTCATTGCTTCTGATGGCCAGTCTGTGTCGGCTGTCTCATTGCAATTGCCATCGCCGACGGCAGTGTGAGGGAGCCAGAGCGCCGTACACTGTGGACGCACATTGACGCGTGGAAGGCCTTGGTCGAGGATTGTGTTGGGTGAGGGGAGTTACTGGCGGCGACAACATGGGGCAGTTGTGGCGTGTACTTGCTCACTTGTAAGTAGGTAGTCACTGGCTAGCAGAGCGTGTGGGGTCAGCGCCCTTAGGTACTTTACCTACCTAGGTACCTAAAGTACCTGATTTATGGGTGCGGCAGGTACGTTTATTGCCCTTTCCAGAGTTTGTTAGTACCTTACCTTGCCTAGGTAAGTACCTAGTTCAAGTCGCTACCCGTCCACCTGCCCGCGGTCCCGACGCAGGGCCAGAATGCAGGATCACCGGCAACCGAAACGTCGACCACTGGGCCTGCATATGTGTTCGCCATCGGGGACCTGCCTGATGGATCCAGCCGCCCTCGGTACTTTGACAGTCGCCTTGCAAGTGGCGTTCAGGGACCTCGTTCGCGCGGCGCGTAGTATTCACGAAGGCCGCAGGACCATTGTACTGCGCCATCCGCTTACTGAGAGGCGCCTCGTGGAGAGACCGATCGTGATTCAACAACCAGGGCGTGGCTGCGGCGAGCAATGTAGCCGACGGCCCAGTGAGGAGCCGGCGGAGCGCGCTCGAGATGTAGCGCCCAAGCTTTGCTGGTGTCTTGATGCTCTTCGAGATGGATCAAAGTGTCAACTTTTGCCTACTGACCTGGGCATCATCGGGGCTGGACTGACAACGTGCAGGGGCATATATATGAGACGCAGTCACTGTGTAGCAATGCTCTTGCCATCACCTACACGTGGGGTCGGCCGTTTGGCGGCCTGAGACAAGGAGCTGGTTGGTTCCGGGGGCTCGCTGCCGTTTGTGCGCGCTTATATTTATAACCACAAGCGCTTGCGTCAAGCTGGATTCTGCCTTGACGACTGCGCAATGTAATGAACAAGAGCTCGGCCATTCTCTTGCACAATGACTGTACACTAATTGCGTCTTCACTCTGCCAATCCGTGATGCCTTCCCATAAAGATCGTCTGTACGTGGCCTTATATGCTCGCGGGGGAGCATTAACAATGCCGGGACTCGAAGACACGCGAGCACTAGCCATGGCAGCGTACCGTTCCTGTTCTCATAGCTGTAGATACCACTGGGCTCTCATCGTGGGACCGAAAACCGAAGACGCGGATAGCAGAGGAGCTCGTTTCCATGCGAAAGAGAAATTACGGCTTGTGGGCAGTCCGCCGATGCCCGAGACCGTTTGGGATTTTGAGCAGCGGGATAGCACCATGATGGCCACGTCGATGTTGCTAGTTCGAATCATGATTGGCAAGGTCAAGGACAGAAACATATTGGAGTCTCTCCTGAAGAACACTCCAATCCAGCATGGGGTAGACGGGTGGAACTGTGTCGTGTGGGTGAAAGAGGCTCTCGAGAAGGCTCTGTCTGATAAGAAGGTCTTGGGGAGTCCGAAAAACATCAACTGGGACGGGATTCGGGATACTGCCATGCGTTATGTGGAGCAGAAGAAGGCAGAGCATCGTTTTGATGGACAGGGGAGTTTTGACCAGTCCAAGGTCGCAACCTGGGACATGATTGATGGTGTTGAACGTTCACCTTGAGCAAGATGGATCTTCTCGGTGCGGGAACCGATGCAGGAGACTGAATGGCTCTGTCAGACGTCTCCAAAATATTTGCGTCTAATCGATTCCATCCTCCACTCTTTCGGCATAGGCGTTATGAATCGATCAACCGGATCCGCCCAGAACGGGTTTCGGGGGTTGACATATTTTGCAGTTGTGTATTCCCAGTATGCCGGGAACCATCCTGCCGTCTCCCAGTCTACTATTCCCACAACGTCGTCCCCGCAAACCAGAATATTGAGACTGCTCAGGTCGCCATGGGTGAGGACCAGCTTGTTCTCCGCTTGCCGGTAGAACGCAAAGAGTTCGGCAAGGTCAGGGATTTTTGTGTAGTCGGCGTCCCAGGGAAGGTTGTCGGCCAGCGCTTCATGGAACTCGCGCACCGTGTCGTAGGGACCCCAGTAAGGCCGTGATGGCAGCCGGCAGTCGTAAAAAGGCCCGCCATCGACACTGCTGACCTTGGTGCCCTCCGGGGAGGGTACAGAGCGAAGCTCAGACACCATGCCACACAGCTGCCTAAGAATTCGCGTTTTCGATTCATCCGGACGGGATGACCAGCCTTGCGCCGCCATTTGCCCCTTGATATGACGCATGACTATGTATGACGTTCCCCGGTGAACGAAAGCGTAGTATACCTTTGGCACGGGGATGGATGTGTGGCTCGCGACGAATTGCATAGCGAAGGCTTCAGACAAGTTTCCATCTCGTCTGACCTTGATGCACATGTTGAAAATGTGAAGAAGACCAATGTTCCTTGTTAAAAGTCTTCGCAAGATCTTGTGACGGCTAGCTTTGACAAAGAGAAGGATGAGTGTTCGGACGGCGCGTCCTGGTGTCGCCGGTTCGGGCGTCGGAGACGCCATAAGGATACCCTTCAGAACGACTCTGAACGAGAAGAAGACGGCCTAAGGTTACTTATCGCGACATGTACTTACCATGCTTGCGCACAACACAGATTCCCGTCGGAGGAAGTTTGATGAAGGGGAGCGTGAATGTGGTCCTGTCGATCGACCAGGAAGAGCGGCTCGTGCGCTGAGAAGGGCCCTGTGGCTCGGAGTGCAACCACGTGATGATGATGGGTTCAGAATGCTGACAAAGAGACTTTTCACATCTCATTCCACAAGTAAATAGCAACCTGACACGAAATCCTGACGAGCGTTCCAAAAGATCTTCATTCAGTAGATACATATCTGTCTGTCCTACCATCCCTCCTAGATACTATGTGGTTATATCACTACCTCAGGGAACCTCCCTCAACTGTAACATTTAGTGCCTTGCAGGCTTCCACGAGGCGATCCTGATCCCACGCCGGTTGAGAGTCTGGCAGCACGAACCCCGAATACGGCGCGCCAGCTTGACGAATCAACTCCTCGAGTCCTTGCCCGTTCGTAAACGACCACGCTCTCACAAATCGCGTGCCGAACTCAAGTTGGAACGACTCGCCAGCCGAAACCACCAGCGTCTGGCCCTCTCTGACCTCGCTCCACGCCGCGCCTCCTGATTTCGTCTAGACCCTCAACACGCCTTCTAGAACACAAAAGCAGTGATCCACCGTCGCGAAGGTCAGCCATTGCCGCAGTGGCGCGGCCTCGTACACCTTCGACGACTCGATGCTGGAGACGGCAAATTTGCCGCCGCACTGTGAAGCATGAAGGAATGGCCTAGACATAACGCCTCCTAGCATCCACCTCGGGCCAGTGTTTGCTCGAAGGAAGTACGGCTCGCCAGGTGATGGCAGGACGTTCTCCGTCTCTAGCCAATCTCCTAGTGCGGGCGGCTGGTAGTTTCTCTCGAAGTGGACATCGAAGCGATCTTTCGCTGTCGCCATCTTCTGGCCGAGGAGAGCACCCAGGTTGCGATTGTCATTCTCGGGCACGAGGACACCGTCGTAGGACTCGGCCACAAAGCGGAAGAAGTCGATCCAGTCGCCAGGAGCCACAAGTCCATTTAGTTCCGTGTGAGGCCCCAACATCTCGGGGTTGTGGATGACTTTCTGTGAAGGGATCAGCCGGAGGAACCAGTACGAGAGGGCCGAGGCGTGGCTAAAGCACGGCTGCCTGCAACTCACAGGGGGAACATAGGCAAAGTCGCCAGGTCCCATGATGCGGCACTTGTCTCCGTTCCATAGTTTGAGGGATCCCTTGGTCACCATGAAAACGTCGTGTGCCTCCTCGTGCCAGTGAAAGCCAGGCGCGTCGGACAACACGGCGCCACTGAAGAAGACCGCTATTCCGCCATTTGTCTGCTTTGAGGAGGCCAATATACGGAAAACACCTTTACTACCGGGAATAGTGAGCCTCTCACCCTCCAGTTGGTCGATTATGTAGCTCGTCCGAGCCTCGGGAGGCACAGAGTGAACGGAAACACTCATTGGGATGAAACGGCGTAAGTACTGGTGTAATTTGATTTGGTATGGATTTGAATAGGGTGTCAGATTCCGTCGGTCTGAGCTTTTGACAAGGAAACTTGAGTCTGGCGAGGTCTGAGGAACAAGGCTTTCTGTTCAAACCTGGGTGACATCGACCATTGGTTTTGAGATGCAATCTAGGGTGGGAAGCGAAGCCGCATCCCCAACTCGATCTGTGGAGAACTCCAAGCGGCATCCCCGCATCAGAGCCAGATCTCTGGCTCTACATGCGGGGCACGCCCGGGAATGCCGAGTCTCGGGTATCGGATCTTCCGCTTGACGTCGCCCATTGATTGACCCGAGCTTTCGGGCATGCAAACAAATGGAACCTAGGTATACTCTCGAACCCAGCATTCACGGTCGTAGGTCTCACGATAATTGTCACCATCTCTCACTTAGTCTTTTAGTCACTGACAATACAGACGACGAAATGCCGAGCAACAACACCATGGCCAAACCGAGCAGCTTCAGGGCAGTCTACAAAATCGAGGACTCGCAGGAAATCGACGTAGATGTGTACCTGCCCCAGCCAAAGAATGAAATTGCGCCACAGACCAGATGCCCAATATGTAATGTTCCTGAGAGGCCTGCAAAGTAGCCTGTTTCTAGTCTAACTGAGTGTAGTAATCAATATTCATGGGGGCGCGTTCATGCTTGGGTCTTCCCGGATGGTGAATCTTGATCAAGTTCAAGACTGCTTGAACCGAGGCTGGATTGTCCTGGCTCCAAACCACCGCCTATGTCCACAGGTCAATCTTCTTGACGGACCGATGCGTGACTGTCGAGACCTGCTAGCCTGGGTCTATGACGGGGGGCTTGATCGAGCCATCTCAGAGCAAACCAGCGATATTAGGTCCCTCGATCTAGATCACGTATTTTCCTTTGGAACGTCGTCAGGGGGTACCTTGGCTCTTGCTCTCGTGAGTCCGCTCGTGTCCATACAGACTCTTCCGTGACTGACCTCGCATTCGAAGGGTTTCGGGGTACCGCGCCCAGTGGCCGGCATATTCGACATGTACGGTCCTTGCAACTTTCCAGATCCCTTTTGGACGTCGGAGCTTGCTCATGTGGCTGCAAAGCTTCCCAAGAACCTGACGGAGGATTTTATGAACAAAGTCTACGATGAGCGGCCTGTCCCCATTGTCGGGGGCGTTTCGCTCGAAGGCCGAGCCCAAGGACCTCCCGATTTCAGTGACCCTCGTCCAGCTTTTGCAATGACGCAAATTGCCAGTGGTAATGTGCTCGGCGCCATTTATCCTTCGAAGGATTGGAAATCGGTTGATCCTCTACTGAACGTCAACCAAGACTTCCCTCCGACCTACATCGCCCATGGAGCGGCGGACACCATGGTACCGATCGATTTGAGCAGGGACCTTCTCCGAGCATTGGAGGAGCATGGGATCAAGTCTGGAATGTGCGAGATCCCTGGCGAAGAACACACATTCGCAGCAAAGATGCAAGTTGGTTCTCAAACATGGGATTTACAGCGAAGAGGGTTCGATTTCCTACAGAATCTAATATGATCTCTGATGTAATCAAACGTCTAGATTTGAGAAATCCACATCCCAATAACAACGCTTGCTGATCAATTCAATGCGACTGCTGAACCTGTCGCTTCCACATTATGCATCCTCAGATCTCCGACGTCTCTAGGGGCCATGGTGGCGTATCGCTGTTCTTGTCGCGATCCTTTGTCCCGAACGTCTGGTTCGAGGCCGGGAGTGTAACGGGGATCCATAAAATCTCCCGAGTCATGTAAAAGACCGCGTGGCATAACCTGGGGCTGGTCCAGAAACCGTGTTCCCCCATGGGGTTTGCTCCCCGCCGGGATATCCGGACGGGCTGTTGCGCTCGACATGGGCCTAGCCGGTAACCTTGACTTCCCCAGATTTTGATAGCTGGTAGGTTTCAGTGTTGGACTCGCAATGCAGTGCAACTTTATATTAATGTCTTAATTCTCGTCGTCTTTCGTCATCTCAAAGTATCAGCCTGCCAGACTCCTCCCCTCAACCCTTCAAGTCAACACTCTTCCTTAGCACTAATCCTGGTAGTGCTGCTTGGCCGATGTCGTTGACGGCAATACCCATATCCGTAGGATCCTTCAATATGACTCAGAAACTGACAGCAAATGTCAAAGAACATGACGACAACTTCGTCATCGGAGTGGACAAAGCCAATGTTTCTCATGCAGAGGTTTCTGTTCTGCCCGCTGAGCAGAGGATGAGCCCCTGGGAATGCATGCGGCAGAATCCCAAGATTGTTCTTTTGACATTGTACGCCAATAGTACGTTCTTCCAATCCATTTTCTGTGTGTTCTGGGTGTTCTAATTTTCATCTGACATGTGTTGTAGTTGGCTCTGCCATGGTGGGTTACGAGAACCTCGCTCTGTCTGCCTGTCTCGCCATGCCGGCCTTCCAGTAAGTCTCATTCATGACGCGGTACACAGCCCGATCTGGGATGCTGATACTTCGTCCCCGTTCACAGAATGACGTTTGCTTCTGAAGTCAATGGAACACTCATCATACCCGCGTACTGGCAGTCTGCCTGGAACGCTACCTACAACGTCATGAGCATGCTTGGATCTGTGGTTGCTGGTTTCCTGCAGGACTGGTTTGGACGTCGCTCCGTCTTCCTAGCGGCCATCATCTGCTCCGTAGCGGGCAATGCGATCAACTACATTGCGGAGACTCCGGCAGTTTTTCTCGGCGGCAAAATAGTCACGGGTTTCGCCGTCGGTCTCGTGCTCGCTGGTACTCAGACGTACGTCTCTGAGATAGCTCCTTTGCCCATGCGAGGTATTGCTCTTTCGGCAAACACCATCATGCTTGTAAGTTAAAGACCCTATTCTCCTTAGATATATCGAGTCTTGATAGATCAACGGAATACTGACTCTGATATGTGTAGAACCTGGGCCTGCTCATGGCTATTTCTGCTACCTTCAGTCGGATTTCTATCATGGATCCGTCTGCATTCAGGGTCGTCTTCGCCACTGCCTGGGTCTTCCCCGGACTCTTGCTCCTTGGTCTTCCCTTCGTGCCCGAGTCGCCGTACTGGCTCGTCATGAAGGGCAAGCAGCAAGAAGCCCGCCGTGCTCTCGAGAAGCTCTCACCCGCCGGATCAAACGTCGAAGCCGCACTCGTGCAGATTCAGTGCACAGTTGAAGCCGAGCGCGCCCTGTCTGCGGAGAAGGCTTCGCTGGTCGACTGCTTCCGCGGCACCAACCTCAGACGCACCCGCATCATTCTGATCTGCATGTACATGCCGCAGATTGTCGGCGCCTCTCTGTCCGCCAACGCGCCCTACTTCCTCAACCAGACCGGCCTTGACATCCACACGGTGGTCATGCTTGTGCAGATTGGTATTAGTCTCGGCGTGGTCTCTGCCCTTGTCAACGTCTTCTTCATGATGCGCCTCCGTCACAGGCCTCTCATCTTTGCCGGTGTCAGCTTCTGTGTCATCATGTATCTGATCATGGGCATCTTCGGCACCATGGAGCGATCGCCCAGGAACCTCAAGATCATTGGCATTGCGCTCCTCATCACGTCCATATCGTACGGCCCAGCGGTCGGCGCGTCAATGGCTGTCGCCGGCGAGACATCTGCCACAAGACTGCGCTCCAAGTCCATGGGCCTGGGTGCGGGCTTTTCTGCGATCTGCAGCGTCATCTGGCAGATTATCCTTCCGTACCTCTTCAACCAGGACCAGGCCAACCTCGGTGGAAACATTGGATGGATTTTCTTCGCCATGGGAGCGATCTACTTGGCCATTACGTACCTTGACGTTCCTGGCACCAAGGGGCGCACTTATGCCCAGCTAGACACCATGTTTGAGAAGCGCGTCTCGGCTAGGCACTTCGAGAAGTATCAGCTTGATGCTGACGAGATTGTGGCTTAGTGGGTAGGTCTGTCGTGAGGGAGCTTGGTAGGAGGCTAGTAGTGCTCAAAGTGTCGGGCGAGATGCAGATTGTGTTCTTTACTTAGCACGGTGTGATGTAGCTGCGATTCAATTGCATGAGTTTTCAAGGCAATAATCGCGAGGTTGCACATGTGTTCGAGAACTCCGCTGGTATTGACAAATAATTCGTACGCCGTGGGTCTCAGCCAAACCCATCATCTTGAAGCTTTGGTGGGATGATGAACAGAAAGCTCGACGATAATACTAGAGGTTTCTGTAACAGTTTATCTGTCACATCATGTAGTAGCATATTCAGAAGATGAATATGATGCCACATCGCCATTTCTGTAGGCTTAAGTCTCTGTTAGGAGGCCTCTACGGAGCCATGGAACAGGGGACTGGTTCGGGGGCTAGGGACTACGAGAACGCGTATATAAGGGTTACGGAGGGCCCTCCTAGCTGCGGAGGATCAGGATTTAGATGTCTTCTACCCCCATACCTATTATCTAGCGACGGCGGACCTAGTGCGGAAGATCTCTCCACTCTGCTCAAACCCACGCTCTGGCAGTCTCACTCCTTGTTGCTTTGCTAGCTTCATAATCATCATTGCTAAAGTCGCGTCCGGCACTTCAACTAAGCTTCTTGTAGTGTGTTATCCATTTGATACTAATTTATCATGTGTCCTACGTGTTTTGCTCCCTCCGACTGTTCAACGACGCAAGGCGCGCATTACGCTGCTATCCATCGCCTCAAGGTAGACCAAACCCCACTGCGCTTCACTCCCACGGGACGAGGGAGCTTCGGACCGGGAACGGGCAGCGACGTCTGCGCCTTCTTCGCAAACGGTTTCTCTTTCACCGCTTTCCGCACCTCGGCAAACGCGTCGTAGCCGTACAGCCATGGCTGCACCTGCGGACAGGTCCACCGGCTGGGAAAGGGCCCATGCAGAGGCTTGCCGAGCTGCGACAGAAACAACTCGTCTCGCGCTTCCTGTGCGGGACCGTCTGGCATGTGGAAGGATTCTCGCTGCCTATTTGTTAGCACTGAGCCAGCTGGGATGAGGCTTTCTTGACGCAGAGGGCGGGACGTACTTGTTTAAAGGTCTCTCTGACGATGGCGTCACCTCTTGATTTTCGTAGCTTTTGGTACATCTGCAGTGCCTGGGCTACTTGGTCTTTCGATTCAATGTGTCCGAGAAGCAATCCAAGGACGGCCGCGTCCTCGATGGCAGAGTTGGCGCCCTGAGCAAGATATGGCAGCATGGGGTGGCACGCATCGCCACTCGAAAAAAGTCAGCACAAGTCGTAGGCAAATAATGGGACCGACTTACACGAAAACCATGTTGGAATTCTCGTTGACCCATTCGGGAACTTCCTCAACTGAAGACCGATAAAGTTAGCAAAGCTGTAGGAGAGGTCTGAAGGCAGGCTGCGTTACTGTGCATGAGCTTCCACTTTTCAACAGTGTCGACAATTCCCAAGAACCGTCCCAGCACGGGGTCCCAGTCGCCGAAAAGAGCCCGCATCTCTTCTACGGATCCCGCCTGACGGCTGACGCCAAGGGGCAGATCGTCAGGGACCAGCAGCACAATGTTGTACATGCGGCCGGCGCGCACCGAATAGCCCACGGCATGGGCTCCGGGACCGATCCAGAAGTGCACGGCCGGATTTGAGATCCATAGACGGAGCTCGGGGTCGGTCACCTGCTCAAGATCGAGGACGACGCGGTACGCCAAGTCACCTGTTGGCCGCGGCAGGTCGCCCTTTTTGTTAAAGAGGGTTCGGCTGCGAGACCAGAGGCCGTCGGCGGCAACGATAAGATCCGCTTTGGCTTTCAGGCCCGACTTGCTAGTGACTTGAACAAGGTCGAAGTCAATGTCGTCCACCTTGTGGCCCATCTCGAAGCGGACACCGAGGGCCTTGGCGCGCTCGAATAGCGATAGCTGGAGGTCGACGCGGTGCATGTCGAGGAACGGAGCGTCGTATTTGCGGCGTGTGTTCTTGTGAAAATCAGACTCCATGGCAAGCACCTTGCCGGAATACCTGTGGACGAACAGAGACGTGGGCTCGGCTGCAGATTCCCATAGTTTGTCGGGCATCTGCCATTGTTGGAGGATCCGTGTGCAGTTTGGTGTCAGTTGCAGTCCTGCGCCAACCTGGGGTGATTTTGTTAGTTTCTCTTTTGCCATCTCGGCCGTCAATGGTAGGTGTACCTCGAGAAGCTCCTGTGTAGACTCGAAAACTGTGACCTTATGACCAGACAGACTAATGGAAATCGCCGTGGCGAGACCAGCCAAACCAGCCCCGACGACGATAACATCGAGCTGGACGGGCGACTGTGGAAGGATAGGGGCCTACAAACTGTCAGTCAAGACTCCTGAGATGTTCTCGAGCCATGAGAATATACCATTTTCCAATGTTACGTTGGCATATACTGGCACAGTTGTGGATGACTGGGGAAGCTTGCATACGCTGGAGCAGTAACCAGCCTCACCCCATCCAAGAATGGCTACCTAGATGGATGGAGAAATATCAATAAGCACCCCATGTTTGGCTCAAACCCAGCATGTGGTCCCGGCTGGGGCGATTCATCTTTCCGGGAAAGCCTATCTCTCAGAAAACCAAATTCGGCAGCTCGGTACGTTTCCAACGATCCGCTCCAAGTTGGGCCAGGAAGCTGGCGCAGGGAGCTGATTCGGCTTTGCCGCTCAAAGGGGGCCGGCAGATCCGGGAGGCGACTCCAGCCCGGCAATGCCGCGGATAGGGGGCGTTTGCAGCTTCCCCGCGGCCCCCAATTCGATGGTCTAGAGTTGGCTGGGGAATATCCAAACGTCAAATGAGTGTAAGTTGAAGTTGGCTGCTGGATTGCCGAGGTTGGACAACGAATACAGGTGTCCTGCAGCCACAGTCTCGGTCGATTTGAGCAAAACACTGCATCCTTCAAGCACTCAAAAGACACAGCAATGCCTCCTAAAGGTCCTTTCCGTTTGGTGACGGTCAACACGGCGCCTGAGCGGGCGAAGAGGCTCATTGGAAGGATGACCGAGGCCCTCCGCGATGAGTACACGATAGATTATGTCGCCAATTGCGAGAGTGAGTTCAGGTTTTATGCGGGAGAGGAAGATCTCTAGCGTATGTGAATAGGGAAAGGACTCGGGTTGACAGCAGCACAAGGCATTGCCGAAGTAGAGGTCAAGGTCAAGGAGTTCAAGCCAGACGTCCTCGTAAGTTTTCCTCGGTTCCCTGGCGAAGCCTAGGAAGCACATAAACTGTCACTGAAAGCTAGCACTAACGGCCTATCAGTTCTCAGCATCCATGTGGTCGGCCGAGGAAGCTGCCGAGATACAGAAGATTGCGAGAGAGATCGTGCCCGAGATTAAGACACACGCCATTCCTCAGGGCTTGCAGGTGGAGAGGGGGCCGGATGCCATTGTTGAGCATCTGCTGGAGGAGGTGCCGAAATTGCTAGGATGAGATAGAGCGTGTATACGGGCCAACTGGAGATACTATGATTTGTCAATCGAAGTGACCCTGTGTCCTGTGTCTTTTCGATGTCAACTGTGATCATGATGAACTGGGCACCTTGGGCACCGGGCGGTACTGCCTCGTGTTCTTGTTCCCCTCTTGCACCCCGCACTTCAGGGACCCGATCCCCATGAGCACTCTCTGGGCAGCTACCTCTATAGTCATCCTCCACGACCTCTCGCCCTGAAACTTATGTTGGGTGTGGAGCGGAACTGTTTGCTGCTTTGACCTGAGCTCAGGGTGGAGCAGGGTGAGCAAAGGGTGATCATCTCTGGTCTGCTGCTTGCCATGGTTTCAGCTGGGACCTTACATACAGTGGTGTTGGTGCCTAACCCTGCCATGCTGTACTGGCCAACCGACCACTAAGTCAAGGCAAAGGAGCCATGCGCCGCTTGAAAGCCTGGCCAGTATCCAGGGCTGGTGTGATATGAGTCACCAGCTTCAGGAGTAGTTGATAGGGAGCAGATTACCATAAATGAGGCTCTGTAGACAGAACTGCCAACGGATGTCCCGTATGAAACCACTCAATTGGGCATTACAGGGCTGAGCTCTTGTTTTGGTGGAAGTCTGATTGTCTGAATCGGCCATCTCACATGTGGTCTTGACATCAGTTGGGCAGGGCTGCCCCGGCAATTGCAACAGTCCTATTCAGCCTGCCGTCTCGTACTCATCAGGCTTTCGGCGCTTGAAGTCGTTGCCCTCGCCATTGACAGCATCATCCTTGGGTAGTGATCTTTTCCTGGCCGAAACAGAGCCTGCTGCAGAGCTGTTTCTTCGTGCATGGCCGCCGGGTTTTGCTCCGGCATCAGGAGGCAGTATTGCCTCTGTAGATCGTCGCGTTTCATCGGCTGCTTCGGTGTTGAAGAGTTGAGGTGATGTTTGTGGTGGGGTGGTCTTGGTATATGATTGTCCCGGGTTCGCGTTGTCCGAGGTATCTCTCGGCGAGGCGCCGCCCGTCGTCATTGCTTGTGGCGATGTGCTCAACGCTGGCGCATTGTTCTCCTGGGACGCGTCGGATAGTTGCTCTGCAACACTTGTGTTCTCGCGGCTCTCTACTTCGTTCACCGGTGCAGTACCTGCTGGTGAGGCTTGCCCCAATTGTCGTGCTGGCGGTGTCCCGTCCACTTCCTCAACCATAAACGCTCTATCTGCCTTAGCCCGAGCGTTCCAGGCATCGTCTTGTTGACCGAATATTTGGCGATGGAGTCGCTTGGGGAAACGCGGTTGTTGTCGTACGCATACTCGTCTTCAAAATCGGTCTCATAATCTTCGTTGTCGTCTTCACCGGGAACATGACCATTTCCATTGATATTGCCGGCAGAACGTTCCTTCTGGGGACTGGGTTGGGACTTCTCGCCGGTCTCGTCGGTCTTGTCGCGCGCATGCGCATCTTTCCAGCTGGTCATGGCACGAGAAATGAACTGTAGGAAGTTGCCTAAGCTGCCGGTTCGAACGGCATCAAGGGCTGCATCGCTGACGACTCGCGAGGGCCAAAATTGAGTGCGATAAATAGACGCCAGGGCGATGTCGCGGGTGGCTTCTTTCAACTCCTTCCAGCGGGTCTCGCGTTGTTCGGCAAGAAGCGTCTCAAGATGATCGCGGTCTTGGGCGAGGGAGGCGGCGGTAATGGCGTCGGCGAAGAAGTCGTCCATGTCTCGCAGAGGAACGGTGACGGTATTGTAGTCGTACCAGTACTTTTGGTACAGTTTTTCGCTGTCTTGGAAGCCGGGTTTGGCCGTCCGTACCCAGAGCACCCTCATCTCGTGGCTGATCATGGGCGGCTCGTAGGCGGGCATTTCGTGAGGATAGGTTTCGAGCTTGGGGTATAGTCGAGTCGTGAGCCTGGGGAATAAGCGGGATCCGCAGGGGTAGCTCGGGAGCGTCGATACCGGCTTGCGGGTGCGTTGGCGATACGGTGGGTGGTGGTTGCACTTTTGCTTTGATGTGGTTGTCGCGAAGAAAGTCAGGTACGTAGGTACTTTCCCAGCGAAGCATCCTGCAGGGTCAAGTTCGGTAGGCGCCGGGATAAGCGCTGGTCCACTGTAAGCGCCAGTCCTTGCGTTTCAGACAATTGACCTTGGTGCGTCACCTACCCTGGGAATAGCTCAACTCCTCGAGACCCGAGCGTCTAGAGGAGACTTGGGCGAGCGGTACAAATACAATGCCCAGGCCACAGCTCCCCGTGCCAGGTCTTTTGGGATGTCTTCGGTTCAGATTCACTCCCCATCGTTGCCATGTCTTCGACTCAGCCGTTCAGTGGGACGAAGAGGAACTACGCAGGGAATATCGGGTTACGGAGCTACGGTTCAGTAACAACATCTGCGACTTTACACAACTAAGCGATGATAGTAAGGGTAATGAGGCGGACCTAAGCGATGAGACGCACGAGCGACGGCGGCGGACCGGGCCGAATAAACGAGTCGCGTCCGAGCAGAGAGTCAAGCCTCCGCCGACGAAACCTGACGGAGGCGGGTTCCGTACCCGCCTAAGCGGAGACGAGAGCCTAGCTTTTGTCTATGACTATAAGGCAGCCCACAAGGTTGCGGTCGAGTATGTCAGGCAGGCCGTCGCGAACGAGAAGCTGTTCATGGAGGTCATTGAGCGAGTCAACAGCGATAAGTTCAGGAGCGATACCGAGCTGCGGGAACAAGACGAGGCGGAGGCACTTATCGCCATGGCGCTAACGCAGGTCTTCGACTACATGGTCAGGTATGAGGTTGCATACGGCTATGTTGCTGCCGGCGAGTCCTTATTGTTCCTTCATATCGACCGAGCCGACCTCCAGACACTGTATTGTCATCCGTGCGTGCCGGTTGAAGACGTGGGCGAAGCATCGACCGGATATTGGGCCGATAAGGTATCCTATACTGCAGCAGCTCAACTAGCTAGCTTTTGTTTATTGAGTCTCCGATCCGAAGCCCTAAAAGGAGCTTCACTCGATGCGGCGTTGCTGAAGGCGGAGGCAATACTGAAGAAGTGGAGGGATCCCTACCAGGATTCCGCGCATCTCGTAGCGGCAGCGGATGCGAAGTCGCTCTCGCCCTCGGCATCGTCGTCACAAGGAACGGAAGGTTCGGAGTTTATCTCTACTGCGGGCGCGGTCGGTCGAGAGATCTCGCTACGGTCGAGGTCGTCCTGGAGGGCCGCAGCAGTGCTTCGCAGAGACGAGGAGGACGAAGAAGACGGGCCCGATAGCGACCTATCCCGGCCTTGGACAAGGGCGGACGCTGGCAAGCGAAAAGAAGGTCCGTCGAGCGGCAGCTCCGAGTATGAGGATGCCGAGCTGTCCGATTCGACACCCACCAGGCAATACTGCACACAGGCCTGCCTATTGGGTCTCAAGAGAGGATGGGAACTCGATGACAAATGCCCTAATATGCTCTCACATCGCACCGCTGAAGGTGGCACCCGGCATCCCATCGACGCCGACGAGCTTGCCCGCCTGGTGGGCGAGCGGCTATGCCAGAATCCGTATCGAGATTGCGGCGCGTTGGACGGCTGGGGCAAAATGGGAGCGATTAGCGTACTTTTCAAGCTGGAGCTGGCGCCGTACGGCTATACGTTCGTGGGCAAGGGGACCTTCTCAGGCCATCTTCGCCACCTAGAGCATGAGAGCCGTATCTACGCGCGCCTCGACAACCTCCAGGGCGAGGTGGTCCCGGTATACCTGGGAATCGTCCGGCTAGACTGGGGCTACATCCTCCCCGGCGGGGCCAGAGTCGTCCACATGATGCTGATGTCGTGGGGTGGCGAGATGGCGGCGAAAGCGGGCGCGCCTGACCTGGCGGCGGAGGTGCGGCGCTCCTCGCAGGCTGTTTGGGCCGAGGGCGTGAACCACGGCGACGAACATAATGGCAATATGCTCTGGAACGACGAGCGCCACCGTGTTATGGTCGTCGACTTCGACCGCGCCGATTTCCTCCCAAGACCCAAACACAAACTGCTTGTCAAACTCTCCGGGAAGAAGAGGGAACGGCAGGTAGACGGTTCTGGGAATCCCACCCGCAAACGTGGTTTCCCGCAAGGTCACCTTCAGCTGGTGGAGTAGCGTTTGCTATTTTCGCCACTATCAATATGAGATCCTGCCTGGGCATCACCTTTTTCATATCCGGTGGTGTCACCCGCGCTATACACGCCCACACCAGAGTCGCACCGATTGCCGAGCCAACTTTTCGACTCATCCCACCAGTATGCCGGCACGCCGTTGCCTGGGTTTATGTGCCTTTTTCCAGAGAAGACGAACTTCTGGAATTCGGCCTTCGTTACATGATCAGTCGAGGAAGACCCGAGAATAAGGTTCTTCGTGAACAATGCGGTTATTATGCAAGGCCCATATCAGCACTCTAGTTATGCAGCTAATATACTAGATAGGCACCAAGTTGAACGGCAAATGTCATCTTGGTCCTTGGTACCCACGCACGAAGGTGATAGTGTATGAGGCTATATATAAATCGACGCTGGTCCACACGATGACAAGCACCCAGGACAGACCCTTTGTATCTGTAATTGACTTAAATCCTCAAACGCCATGCGTAAAAGTCTCCTCCATCTGGGCTCCTCAAAGCCAGAGTCCCTTCGAGGGTGCTTGTCACGCATCAGTGCTGCTCAAATCTGTCGCCTGTGTCTGGATCTTTCGGGACGAGATTACCTCTGCTTGCCGAGGATTCCTCATAGATTTTCTGAACGGGTCACAAAGAGGATTGGGAAGCTGCCGTCTTGGCGTGGATCCTGTCGAGAAGGTTGCTGACTTTGCATTGATTCGATTCAGACGTGTAGACGACGCATGTATCGGGCGAACTCGTGCACCAGTCGACGACGGGTTTTCCCAGGAGTGGACGAGTTTTTTCGAGGGTGCTTTCTTGGAGATTTGGTTCACCGCGGGGAAAATGGATATGTTTCTATACAAGAATGCTCAATAGATAAATTTGCATGGTTGTGTTCTCTTGGCCGTTCGTCCAGCATATAGGCTATCCAGTCAAATTAGCCCACACGTTCACCTGACGAATCTAGTTAACCTGGCGACAAAGGCGCCTTCCTTGATGATCGACAAAGGAGCAAGCCGTGCCTGCTCTGTAACCACGCTAGCTGCGAGTCATGGCTGGTCACGGTCGAGCTCGTGAGCTCGGGAGTGGCAAGGTGTACATGACATAACCTTGCGCTATCGTATATCCACGTTCGTAATGTATACTGACAACCCAAAAGAGACAAGTATAGGACCGAATCGGTCAGATAGTGATGGATTGTATGCGAGCAAGCATGTAGCGTCACAAATGAGCTAGTGGTCTACAACCTATCTAGTACCATGAGCTACTGACCTGAACTTCAGCTTAATCCGTTTCTTCACTGGGCTAGCAGCTCCATCGTGACCAGTCCCTTACTGTCCTTGAAAAATACTGCTCTGTTTGAGAATCACTCTGGTCCGCGGTGGAGGTCGAGGCAAATGGGTGAGGCTGTGGTCGCGACAGCTATCGTGATATAGTGAATACGTCGAAAACGGCAGCAAAGTGTCTGCTTTGCGGGATTGATGTACTGTGTGCTCAATACGCTCCGTCGAGGTGCCGTCGTCGAATGCATCATAGAGCCCGAAGTCAGACGAAGGGCTGATGGAATCTGAGTCGAACTTTTGGCCTTCCAGCGGATGCAGAAAGAGAGCCGAGCCAGACACATATCGTCCAGGCTTTTCTGAGCAGTTTCTCGGAGAACTCGAATTATCATGCCATCCCTGGAAGATCAGTGAAGCTGTACTTTCAGCCATGTCGCTGCAGCCAAACGACATCGTCCCTTGAATCTGTGCAGGCGGTTCAGGGGAACGATTGGGCGAATGAGGCAATGTAGGCCGGGGTGGCGTTCCGGCACGTAAAGCCGTTGCAGTCCAACAAGAAGGAGACGCAGACTGGATACGAGAAGCTTTGAGCTCATGTCGGTAGATTGTATTCATGGTCTCGTCGCTAAACTGAGTGGTCTTTCTTTCGAGACTATCGTCCTCGTGATAGTGCCTTTGTCGTTTGGGGGGCCGGCTCATGGCTTCAGCCAGGGAACTGGCCAATCCTCCATCTGTTCCCATGCCTGGGCCGCATTTGCCGGAAGTTGGTCATGCCGAAAGTCGCGTAAACTTGACGAAACAAAATTGTAGGCGTCGAGATGATCACGGTGAGTGGAGCGCGAGGTCAGTGGC
This sequence comes from Verticillium longisporum, assembly GCA_019188255.1. Taxonomy (NCBI): domain Eukaryota; kingdom Fungi; phylum Ascomycota; class Sordariomycetes; order Glomerellales; family Plectosphaerellaceae; genus Verticillium; species Verticillium longisporum. The sequence continues at coordinate 3,880,921 of JAETXT010000003.1, read as the reverse complement.
CATCGAACGCGGGAGGGGGGACGTTGCTTGGAAGGGTAGGATCCTGATCAACCCTAACCCTGAGCGTGCCTAGTGTGTCCCTGAGAGCGGCGATGCTGACTAGCCGAACGGGGGCATGCTTCGCCCGAGTGTCGTCGTGCATGACTAGGTACCTACCTAGGTAGGCAAGGAAGGTACCTAAGGTACCTAGGCTTGCTGGGTAGGCAGCTGCAGCCCCCCCTAGCCACCCCGCAGGAGCTCGGTAAAGGCCTGGGGCAGTCGTTAGGCACCATCAGAGCCATGACTTTGTCGATACACTGCCCACCATCTGACCTTGCTTCTTCAGTCTGCATCCACCTGCATTGTATCACCATCACAGGCCCTTCCGACAGCCGCTCCACGTTGCTTAATTGATCGCCATGGATGACCAGGTACCCAAAGCGCGCGTCACCAGAGCAGCCGTTCACAAGGCTCGCCGACCAAGAGCCGCGCGAGCATGCGATGCTTGTCGAACCAAGAAGAATAAATGCGACGAGCTATACCCATGCACCTACTGCAAAAGTTGGTCGCCTTTTGTCTCTTCCCCTGCCATGTCCCTCCTGACCAGAAAAGCTGACATGGCCAGATCGCAAGCTCGAGTGTATTTACAAAGGCCAGGATGCTGCCAGCAGGCGCTATGCACCCGAGTGAGTCGCCCCCCATAGCGTGGCATGGCACACAATTATGAGTTGCAGTTCACTCATCGCCCCATCTTCAGCTACGTACGACAGCTCGAGGATCATGTGAAGAATTTGTCCAACCGCCTCGAGTCTCGGGAGTCTCAGGAAAGGCGAGAGCCAGACCCCCCCGCGGCTGCTGCAGAGGCCACAAACCCCAGCGATTCGACCTTGCCGCTGGCAGAGGACCAGCAGCAGCAGCATCCGACATGGTCGGAACCGCAGATGGCGGCTGAGAACTAAGCCAACGCAAACGACAACTACGCAGCGTCAGACTACGATGCCATCCCGACGCCGCGCAGCACATCCGCGAGACTGGCCGGCGAGCACGAAGTGTCCGGCGTCAATCGCCACACGCGCAACGTCGAGTTCTACGGCACCTCGTCCTCTGTCGCCCTTCTATCCCACATTCAACGCAACGGCGGCCAGGACAGCTCGACCGCCGATGACGCACACGCCCTTCTCGTCACGAGCCTTCACAATCCGTCCTTTCATTCTCCCGACGCGAGCTCAGCCCGCGTCGATGCAGGCACGCAGAGCCAGCCACTCCTCTACTCCCGTCACAGCCGAGGCTTCCTGGACAACTACTTCTCCGCCATCCACTACATTCATCCCATACTCGACAGGGAACTCTTCCTCCAGAGGTGTGAGCGCTTGTGGACCGGCGCCGAGGGCACCCGCGTCACTAGCTTTGCCGCCATTTGCTACAGCGTCCTTGCCCTCGGCGCCCTTGTCGGGGTCAGGCCTGACGAGCCTCTCGAGGGTCTGGCCAATCTCCAGTGGAGCAGGAAGTTCTTCGACCAGGCCAAAACATATTGCAATCAACTCGGCATGGTCACTGATCTCGAGATGGTCCAGTGCTATTTCTTTCTGGTAACAGCCGCGTCATACATTTCGAGCTATGGAAGGACGTTTGCGCTGACTTTGGACGCAGGCCAAGGTTTGTCAGAACGAACTCAGCCCTCACTGTCAGTTTTTTCCCAGATCACAGACCATTTCGAGCACTAACAGCCTCAGTGTGCTACATGTACGTCGGTCTTTCGGTCAGGACAGCGCTGGCCATGGGCATCAACCGAGGCCCCGGGCCCAATGCAAGGACAGATACGGCGAGATTGAAAGCAGAATCCCGGACCTGGTGGTAAGTCTTTAGATGCTGCAATGTGATCGACAGTTTTTTACTTTTGAACGGGAACTAATGTGCTATGCTCGCCTCAGGGGCCTGTACTCCCTCGAAACGTAAGTTACGACTATCACTTTTCCTCGACCACCACTTTAACATTCGCAGTGAGTTGTCCTTCGCGATGGGCAGGCCGGATACATTAGGAGCAGATCTCTATCACACCCGCCCGTATCCTTTCATACAGGGCTCACCAAACACCGACGCCAGTCAGCCGGAGCTACTCGAGCCTCCCCATTGCGCCATCATCAAATCCATGGTTGACTTTTCGCGACTGACGAGGACAGTCTGCCTTGGCATCTATCTGTCCGATACGCCTGTGCTATCGACGACTGCGCTTGCTTTCCAGATTGAGAAGGATCTTGACCGATGGATTGAGAGTCTTCCAGAGCAGATTCGACCGAACATTTCCGCTGGCCCGCCGTCAACTCTCAAGGCCGCGCGAGATCCTCAATGGGCGAAGCGGCAAAAGCTGGCCCTAACCATCCGTACGCCTCTTTGCATGCGCGCGAATTCCGCGCGCGTAATCTGACTTTGATTAGAGTATCATAACATGAGAATTCTTTTGTTCGGATCACTGCTGCTCAAGTCGTCCGGGACGGAGCGCGCATCGATCCCTGATGCACATGAGGCCACGGAGAAGTACCTCGATTCGGCCTCCAAAACCATTGAAATCATATATCGAACACACGAGCACAACGACTTCTTCCGTACCTGGTATGTGGTTTTTCTCTGATCTATCTGCACCTCGTCCTCCCTGACAGCCTCTCCAAGGTTCTACAATACCACATACACAGTATTTGCCGCCTCCATCATCCTCGTGCACATTACACGTTCGTCAGAGACCGACAACCAGTATCTACTAGAGCGTGTCGGCATGGCCATCGAGATCCTCGAGAACATGGACCAGTGCGTCGTAGCCCTGGAGGCCGCCAAACTACTGCGCCAGGCGAAGGAGAAGGCGCAAAGCTCTGGGCCATTCACCTCCAGCCAGGCTGCTTACGACTTTGAGGGAACCATGCTCCTAAATCAATACTGGGGCCCCTTGGACCTTCTAGGCGGTGACATGGACCTGGATTTTGCCTTTCAGTTCTCGGACCTCGATGCGCCCGGCGCGTCTTGAGACGATGAGCTATCCCACGACAGTACCAACCCATCTCAACGTTGTACTTGCTCATTCTCAAAAACGTTGATCAGAGTGCCAATGTGGGGCAGTATCTCGACGGCGAACTCATCGTCATGCCTGATGGTCACCTTGGGCTTGCGGCCCGCGCCGACGCCAGCAGGCGTACCCGTGATTATGACCGTGCCGGCAGGCAGCGTGGTGCCCTGCGACAGGACGCTGACCAGTTTGGCGACACTGAAGATCAAGTCACTGTGTAAAAATATCAATCAGTTCATCTTCGAACCAGGCACGTGGCTTCCAGAGGGCGATATACGTACTCGGTGCCGCAATCTTGCATGACCTCGCCGTTCTTCAGACCCCGGATATGCAGCGCTCCGGGATCCGAGATGAGCTCCTTGGAGACGATCGCGGGGCCGATGGGACAGGACCCGTCAAAGCCTTTGGAGTAGCACCACTGCGACTGGGCGAATTGGCTCGCGCGGCTGGAAACGTCGTTGCAGGCCGTGTAGCCAAGAACGTAGTCGAGGGCCTCGGTCTCGGACACATTCTTGCATGCGCGGCCGATGATGACCGCGAGCTCGGACTCGTAGTCGCCCGTGTCGTCTGCCTGTGTGATAGCCGGGAGCACCGTCGGCGTGGGCCAGGGGCTGGCGAGCGAGATGCTTGGTTTCCTAGCCGTGTCAGCACACACAGTTTCATCTCTAGAACATGCTGCTCGGCTCGGCTCTTACAAGAAGACGGTCGGGACCGTGGGAATCGGTGCGTCAAGTTCTTTGGCGTGCTGCACATACTGTGGGGGTTTGTCAAAAAGCCAACTCCCTAGGTGATGGGATCGTTCACTGCTCTCGGGGCTCACTTACATTCAGACCAATGCATCGGATCGCGCCGACCTCGTGAGGCGCAACGGGAGAGAGAACCTTATCGACCACCTCCCGCTGCGTCGTCTTCGTGCCAGGGCTGAGCACGGACGAACCTGACCAGACGAGCACAGGCACGTCTTGACCTTTGCGCAACGCAACACCGACATCGATGGTGGCTGATTCAGGCTCACCAATGAGGACCTTCAGGGCGTTGGACTTTGGGATGAAGCGAACAAGGCCTGGAGGGGGTGTCAGATTTCGGAAGCGGCCAGTTGCACGAAGCACACATGTGAGCTGATGGGAGTGCAGAAGGGACTAGCCAGCTACGTACGCTGAAATGACGGTAGAGACATGATGGCAGGGTCTAGATCGGATGCAGTCGAAGTGAACCACTGGAGGGTAAGTCGATGCGCTCGAGATTCATGGCTTCTAGGTCACTCGAAATGCCACGCGACAGTCTTTTCAATCGAACCATTCTCGTCTTCATCCTTCCATGGATCATCAATCCATGGTCCGATAGCCCTAGCGTGCACCTTCGCACCGAGGACTCGGGGTCCCCTCATGCGGAGTGCGGGTGTCTTGGTAGGGTTCGGGATATCCGGATGCTCCTCCGGGATCGCTGTCACAAGGGAGCTCAACGCCATGCGAACCGATCGGACTGTGTCCGAGTGGAGTAGTCTCAGACACAATGACATCGTCGGTATGGTACACAGGGCTTCAGATGAGTCGATCCTTCAAAGTCCGGCCTCCCGACCTGTTTGGGTCTCTCAGTTCAAATCACGAGATCCGAAGTAATCAAACTTGAGCATCATCTCCCTAATAGCAGAACAATGAGGTCCAACCACGCAGCCGAGCATGGCGAGTTCCGCCAATTCCTACCAGATGTGAACAACGCTCGATTTACGGCCATGAGGAAACAAGATGCCTCTGAATACGCTGAAGATTTCAAGCTCAACAGGAACCCCCCCTGGCTGCACGCGCTCTACGTCCACTGGCGGAAGCTCTTCCAGGAGCCTTACCGGGGGATCACAACGGATGGTGGGCATGCCCCTGGCTTTTTAGTGGTGATGACCATGGCAATAGCTAATGTTGGATTTTTGCAGGGGAAATTCGCCCTGATCTATTCAAGATTCAAGACGAAGGTGTCCCGATCGAGGACATTGTCAGTTCAGCAGACGCTCTGCTGGGCATGCTCGACGAAGAGCAGCGTGCGCGTGTCAGCTACCACATTGACTCTCCAGAATGGCGGTCGTGGTCGAATCCCGAATTTCTCCTGAGCGACAAGGGCCTGCGCCTCGACAGACTAAGTGATGCGCCTCAGATCAAGGACGCCATCATGCGCGTTCTCCAGACGACGCTGTCGCCAGAAGGCTACGCCAAGGCCGTCGCCGCCATGCGCATCAACGGGTTCCTGGGCGAGCTCGTGCAGGCGCCGCGCGTGTGCAACGAGTCCTCGTACAACTTTGTCCTCTTCGGACAGCCCTCGACGTCGCGGCCCTGGGGCTTCTCGTTTTACGGCCACCACCTGTGCCTCAACATCATCCTCTACAGGACTCAGATTGTCGTCTCGCCGTGGTTCACAGGCGCCGAGCCGAACCTCATCGACGGCGACGGCCCTCACGCGGCGACGCGGATCCTCCACGAGGAGGAGGCCCTCGGCCTGCACCTCATGCAGAGGCTATCACCGGAGCGCCAGGCCGAGGCGCAGGTGTACAAGCTTCTCAAGGACCCGGCCATGCCCAAGGGGCGCTGGAACCACGATGACCAGCGCCATCTGTGCGGGGCGTACCGCGACAACCGCGTCGTGCCGTACGAGGGCATCCTCGTCGGCGATATGACGCCCGCGCAGCAGGACCTCGTGTCCCAGATCATGGACCAGTACCTCCTCTACCTCCCAGAGCAGGCTCGACTGGCGCGGATGGAGCAGGTCAAGGCCTGGTATCACGAGACGTACTTTTGCTGGATCGGGGGCTTCGGCAACGAGGACGCCTTTTACTATCGTATCCAGAGTCCGGTTATCATTGTCGAGTTTGATCATCACTCTGGCGTGTTTCTGACGAACAAGGAGCCGGCCAAGTTCCACATTCACACGTTATTGAGGACGCCCAATGGGGGCGACTACGGCATGGCGCTGAGGCCGTTGATGGAGGGCATGGAGCAGGGGTTTGTATGGGAAGGTTAGCTGAATAGTACTGCATAATGATCTTTCGTCTCACGAGCGATGATTGAACGAATTTTACGGCAATATCTTTCTAGATGAATCTCCCCTCTGATTCCCATGTAGACAGTCGGTGGTTCGCGATATCGCCGAGACTAACACCTCAACAAGCGCAAGGCATGAGCTTGAGCTACTGCCAGGGGATGTTCTTCAGGGGTTCCCCCACCTCTACATGATTCGGAATGTGAAGGTATCCCCCTCACCCCCCGCTCCAGTTGGCGGGGTCGTCCTTTTTCGGAGGGTTGCCCAAGCCCGGAAATCCCGAGTTTAGGGGGGAGGTGGGCGCAAGATCCGAAGGACTACTGTCACCGGCATCGTGACTAGGCAGATGGAGAATCTGTGGCTCATGGCTTCCATTCATTCATGGTTGAGCAAGACGCGCGACGTCGCTGTTTGCTTCAAAACGTTCATGTCCCGGCGGTTTTTGATGGAATTGCCTGACAGTGACAGATACCTCCAGCACAACTAGATCACGTCCCAGGGACAATTCTGCCGAATCACACTTGCAGTGTCCTGCCACTCTCGCTCTCACCGGAACAAAGCCGGTATGACCTTCAAAGAGCTTCTCGAGAAGCTCACGCTCCAAGAGAAGGCCACTCTTCTCTCAGGTCGCGACTTTTCTACAGCAGCTGGCGTTGAGAGGCTCGGCATACCGCCCGTCAGAGTATGAACGCCTGCTCACGAAAAGTAGAACGTCCACTGACACACCTTCAGGTCGCTGATTCCGTCAGTGGCATCCGTCCCGCGGGCATCGAGGCGGACCTCACAACAGCCAGTTTCCCCAACACAGCATGCAACGGTTCGACGTGGGATGCCGAGCTCCTGGGTCTCCTGGGCGGCGAGCTCGCCCATCAGGCGCGCATGAAGAGCGCCCAGGTCGTGTTGGGGCCTACCATCAACATCCACCGCGATCCGCGCGGCGGCCGCAACTTTGAGTGCATGAGCGAGGATCCCCTCCTGTCGGGCCATCTTGCTGGCGCCGTCGTCAACGGCATCCAGGCGATGGGCGTCGGCCCGTGCCCCAAGCACTTAGTCTGCAACGTCTCGGAGAGGCTGAGGCACTTTTACGACGTCAAGCATTCGGCGGACAGCAGGACCTTGAGAGAGGTCTACCTCGCCGCCTGGCAGCATCTGTTGAGGACATCGGATCCTGTGGGCATCATGACGGCGTAAGGATACCCTGTTCGAGGCGTACGAATGTGCGAGAGACACGAGAACAGAAGACTGACATGAAAAACAAACCAGATATAACAAGGTCGATGGAGCTTTCTGCAGTGAGAACAAGCCCTTGATGGAGGGGGTGCTCCGGGCCCAATGGGGATACAAGGGCATCACCATGTCGGACTGGTTCGCCGTGCACAACACGGCCGCACCCATCCAGGCAGGCCTCGACCTCGAGATGCCGTTTCCCATCTTCAGGGGTGCCAGGCTTGTCAAAGCCGTCGAGTCGGGCGAGGTGACCATCGGCGAGGTCGATGCTCGCGTGCTCAAGATGCTGGAGCTGCGTGACCGGACCAAGGCGTGCCACGGCATCAGCAGCGAGAAGTCCATCATCAATGAGAAGACGAACCGGTTGGCCTGGGAGCTGGCGGCCAGCGGCATAGTCCTCTTGAAGAATGAACAGGAGGCACTGCCTCTTGACCTGACACAGTCCTCGGCCGACACGGTTGCCGTCATTGGGGAGTTCGCGCGAGACCCCGTCATCACTGGAGACGGCAGCGCTTCATGCACGCCTCAGTACAGAAGCTCCCCCATTAACCTCTGGAAAGAGGCGGTAGACAACGCGGGACGCGTGAGATACTCTCCTGGCGTGCGGACGCGACGAATCATCCCTGTCGCCGATACCGATAAACTCGTTGCCAAGGATGGCCGTCCAGGCGCAGACGTGACCTAATACAACGACGACTCGCCCGAGCCGCTCTTGGAGGAGCACCAGGACAAGCCGGTCGTCTGGATGCTCGGGCAATTCAAGCCAGGCCTCAAGGTACCTGGGTCCCGGCTGACGATCACAACGAAACTGACGCCGTCCACATCCGGCGACCACACCCTGGCCATCAGATGCACGGGAGCGTTCACCCTCACCGTCAACAGCGAAACCGTGCTGACGGGCTCAGACAAGGGCATCCCAACGGAGCAGTCCATCTTTAACCACATTCTCCTCGAGACAGGCACGCAATTGTCCATGGAAGCCGGCGTCTCCTACGACATCCGTCTCGAAATGGCCGGCCCTCCCGAGCTCGTCACCGGCGAGCCGACCCCCTACGCGGCAAGCCTCTGCTTCGAAGAGGCCTACGACGAGCAGCAGGCCATCGCCGACGCCGTCGCCCTGGCCCGCACGTCAGACGTCAGCGTCATCTACGCGGGACGCAACGAGCAGTACGAGTCGGAGGGGTTCGACCTCGACGACATTCGCATGCCGGCGAACCAGGCCGCCCTCATCAAGGCCGTGGCCGCCGCGTCGAAGACGACGGTGCTCGTGCTGCACTGCGGGAACCCCATTGACGTCAGTGCCTTTGTCGACGACGTCGACGCCGTCGTGCTCGCGCACTTCCCCGGGCAGGAGGGGGCGCGGGCCGTGGTCGACGTGCTGGCGGGCACGGTTTGTCCGAGCGGCAGGCTGGCGACGACGTGGTTCAAGACGCTCGAGGACGCGCCGAGCTTCGGCAACTTTCCTGCCCAGAAGCTGGAGGACGGCAGCGTGCAGATTGAGTATGCCGAGGGCGTCGAGGTCGGCTACCGCTCTTCGCAGGCGGCGGCCGGAGACAGAGTCAGGTGGCCGTTTGGCTTTGGCCTGTCGTACACGAGTTTTCAGTATGAGGGGCTCGGCGCAACGGCGGAAGAAGACGCAGAGACGCCGGTCTTGCGATGCAGTGTCACGGTCAAGAATACCGGCCAAGTCGCTGCCAAGGAGGTCGTGCAGCTCTATGTCTCGCCGGCGAAAGAGACGGCCGTGTCGCGACCTGAGAAGGAGCTCAAGGCTTTTGACAAGATAACGCTGCAACCTGGCGAGTCGAGGACGGTCGAGCTCACGGTGGATCTTAAAGTAGCGTGCAGCTACTGGGATGAGAACGAGGTCGCCTGGAGGATGGAGCCCGGAACGTATGGTGTCGTGGTCGGGGGGCACGCTGTGCCATTTTCCGTCAGCAAAGGGTCGTCATGGAACCATCTGTAGTATAAGAGACGCGTCTTTATGCTCAACCAAGAGTAGTTTACATCGTGTCGTGGTCCCTACAACAAGTGTCTTGTCGGTCTTGAACGACATGCTACAGTTGAGAGGCCGCGGCCGTGAGCATAGGTTGGGAACATAATAGCCCCGATCAAACGACATGTATCATGAAACACAACGCATGATCACGTATCACGTTCAAAGCATTGGAAGAGGAATAACAGGTAACGTCAGGGTGATCTTCAATGGCATGGTATTGCTGGCTACAGCTACCCGCCGGGTAGTAGTTCATAAAGCCGAAAACTCGAAATCAGCCCTGTACTCCGTTTGTCTCATGCTTTGCACTCAACACCCTTTTGAAACCCTGTTTGCTCCCCCGCCCCCATTGACCTGGACTAGAAAACATGAATCGTCTACTGGCCAGCAATGGCGTGGGCGCGACGGCGGTCACGCTCCTCGGCGATGGTGAGCTTGACACCCTTGCCCTTGGGCAGGGAGATCCAGGGCTTCTCAGAGCCGATGACGAAAACGTTGCTCTCACGGGTGGCGAAGGTGTTGTCAATGGCATCCTTGACGTGGATGATGTTGAAACCACCGTCGTGGCGCTCACGGTGAGTGATGACACCAACACGACCCATGTTACGGCCACCGGTGACCATGGCAATGGCGCCGGTGTCGAACTTGATGAAGTCGGTGATCTTGCCAGTGGCAAGGTCGATCTTGACGGTGTCGTTGACCTTGATCAGAGGGTCAGGGTAGCGGATGCTGTGAAAAGAACGTAACGTTAGCATACGTTAGGGGAAGGGAGACACATACAGCCGCATAGATGGTCGCTCCAATCTCGTCGCGGGGGTTTGAATGGAGAGGCAGCGAGGCAACAGGTGGCAGCAGCACGCTTGGCAGCAGCAAAGCCGAAGCGCGCTGCGCGCTTACGGGCCGAGAGAAGCAGCCTCCCGGAAGAGGCATTGATCTCTTTGCTCTTTCCAGTGTATTCATGATCCCCCCCGAGTCGACCAAAGCTTGATCCAACGGCTGAATGATGTCTTACAAGGGCATGATTTGACTCACGTCCTGGCATCGTGCGTGACCAAGAATGGGACTCCACCACGGCCAAGCTGGACACGCTTGACCTTGCCGAGCTTGTACTCGGCCTCCTCAGCCTGGATACGGTGGACGGTGAAGCGGCCCTTGATGTCGTAGATGAGGCGGAAGTTCTCGCCGGTCTTCTCGATGGTGATGACGTCCATGAAGCCAGCGGGGTAGGTGATGTCGGTGCGGACCTTGCCGTCAACCTTGACGAGGCGCTGCATCATGATGGAGCGGGTCTCGCGGAAGTTGAGCGCATACTTGAGGCGGTTGCGCAGGAAGACGATCAGGGGCATGCAGTCGCGGAGCTTGTGGGGACCGGCCGAAGGGCGGGGAGCGTAGGTGCCCGACAGCTTGTCGAGAAGCCAGTGCGAGGGCGCGCTGAGGCGCTTCTGGTGCTTCTTGCTGTGAAGAGAGACAAGTCAGAATCCCGTTGATACCGGCTGCGTACCGCCCATTGACAATGGCAGCGCCGACGAGGTTGGGGCTGCGAAATGCGAACCCGTCATCTCGAAGACATTGCGAGCGTCAGGTAGAGGGCGAGATCGTGGTGAACTTACAGTCCCTTGCCCATCTTGACTGTTAGTACCGAGTCTGGTGGATGGAGATTGTTGGTGGTGAAGGTGAGGTCGAAGGTCAAGTCCACACAAAAAGTCGGGCTGTACACAGGTGTGGTCCTGCCTGGGCGAGAAAATTCTTTGTGGAGGTAGGTTTTCTTGCCCTGGACAGGCGGGACTGCTTGAGAGCGATATGATTGGTTGTATTATATTGGTCAGTACCGACCACCTTTGTGGCCCACCACAGACTGACCGAAACTGCCCCACCTATCATCGGTGTAGTGACCGAGATTCGAACCACGACGAAGAGAGACGGTCCTGAAGCAGATCATCACAGATAACAGGGATGGACAAGACATGATCATGCGAAACCAAAGGCGTCGAGGAAACTTTTCTCACGATTGATCATTTCTAAAAATGGTACACACAACTGCGCGGAATGCACTCTATCGGACATGTGAATCGACCCAAGCAGTGATGCAGTTTTTGAGTCTCCCCTCTTCTTGTGCCAGAAGCGACAGTTCTCCATCTAAACCATTCCCATTTGCCGTGTCCCGTTGCCGAAGCCATTTTTTTTTCTACTCGCCAGCCAGTCGTAACTTGGCCACGAGGTAACAAATTGAAAGTGCGCCGTTCGTTCTTAGGACGATGCCAAGCGCCGGGTATATACCCATCCTTGGGTCCTGAGTACCATGAAATCAAGTGGATGGCCCCGCAGGGTACCATGAGTCGTTCTGCAATACCCTCCCTGTTGAGAAAAGAAACGGTCGCTTGCATCAGAGGCTCATCGTCGAGATGAGGCTCTGACCGAGCAACAAGCTAGCTCGTCGCCCGACCGTCAACGGCCGGGCTTGGATTGCTCTGAGGTCATAGAGACACCAGATCAGAGTCAGATGCCATGTGTCGGCCAGGAAGGTCAGATATCTCTGAATCGTCAAGCAGAAGGCGAGAGATGTCCATTTCGCCAACACTTCCCATGAATGCTGTCGTTGAGGCCTCGGTCAGCTCGAATGGCTGTGGCACAACGGGCAGCTCCTCGCTTTCCATTGGCGACACGGTCCAGCGAGCGAGGTCTTCCTTCCATGCTAGTTGGGCAATGGACGACTGGTGCGCCTGGCGTGGCTGGGAACTGCCGCTCTCCTTTGCTGTGTTGGTCGATGTGTCGACACTGTCGTTTCGCTCCTTGAGCTCTTTGAGATGCAAAAGACCCCTTTCGATCCTTTGGTATACATCTGGGTACTTGTTTCGCACTCTGTCTCTCAAGTCGGTGGGCTGGCGGCCTGAAAGGCTAAAGCGCGGGTCGCGCTGGATTTTGGTCCATGACGGTCCGTACTTGTCGAGCCCTTCCAGGATCTGCAGGTCATCTTGTTCCGAGAAAGGACGTCGCTCCCGCCGATGCGACTTCTTGAAAGGCCCGTGGATCCCGAGTTCTGCCAAATCTTCAATCTTTTTCCGATGCGCGCGGCTCTTCTTGTGCTTCACCACAGCCTCGGCATCGTTGGTATTCTGCTGACACTGATCTGGGTCGAATGCTTCATCAGAGTCAATGAGGATGTTCTCCGAAAGAAGGCCTGTTTTCGCCTTTCCCTTGGACTCTGCAGGCGGCGTTGGAAGAGGATCAACCGACGCCGTTGACTTTTCCTTGCCGTTCTTCCGAAGCTCTGTCGGACAGCACGTCCTGAAGCGATCCTTGAGATCCCCCGCCGTGCGGCTGTTGAAGTTAAACTCGGGGTCGGCGAGAATATCTGTCCACTTGCCCACACCGTGTCGATTTACGCCGAGCAGCAAGTGTGTGGTCTCCGATTCTGACCACTTCCTTCGGGGCTTCATGGCTTTTTTTCTCGTCTTTACGTTCCCAGGCTTTTGTGACTTCGAGGGCTCCACCTCCATGGGCTTGTCTTCGTGTACCTGTGGCAGTTCCCTCGCCGCTGGTTGGCGCTGCGCCGCATCGGGGTCAGGTGTATCGAATTCGGTGGAAGAGATTGGAGGAAACAGGGCGGCGTTGGGTGGAGGTTCGTGTAGTCCGTTGATGATGGGCGGCATGGGTGGCAGTCGGGTCTGCGACGCTGCCTTTTGTTTTTTTACCGGCTGGGGCAAATGCATGAGGTCGTCCTTATTCGTCATGGCTCGGTGTCTCTTTTTCGATGCGCGGTCGTCTTTTCCCTCAGGCCCATCGTCAACTTCCTGGCCTGGAGCATACATGTGGCTGGCCTCATCCGTTTCGCCGAGGAGCAACCTCAGCGGGATGCGAGGAACATTGGCGATGGCACTCCTGTCTGTCGTGGCGTCCCCATCCCTCCTAGGGTCTCGCAGCGTCGCCCCTACATCGTCATATGCCCCCGCCGTCTGTGATAGGGAGCCATGGTTGCTAGTCGGCGGTGCGGCACCAAGGAGCTCGTCTCTTCGACCAGCCGTTGGTCCGAGGGGTGTCGGCCGATCAGAGGCTTCGGGGAAAGCTTCGGTGAAGGGAGGAAGGTCGATGTGTCCGAGCTGAGGGGTTGTCGCATCGTTGAGCAGGTGGATGAGGCGTGGTTCGATGAATGCCATCGTGGGCGAGAGAAGTCGGCTCTTGCATCGAGGTAAACCTGCGGTTGAGCACGGAGGCAGAGAGAGGGGGGGGGTGGAGAAGGAGGGCACAATGAACAGAAAGGATGTGCAAGATATAAGAACAGACAACAAACTATGAAGTCGTAGAGGGCGGGGCGGGTATTTTTGGCCGAAGCAGCTGCGTGGTCAATCAAGTCCGGCTCCTGACGGCACACGTTTTGCTCCGCGAAGTCATTCTCAGGTCGAGGGGCGACACGGCACAGGTAGGCGGCAGGCACCTACTCCCAGTCGAGGGCAAAGATGAGGCAAAGAGGGCACTGGTCGAATAAGGTTGCCTTGGCGCTCTTATCGAAAGATGTTTCACGCTACCGGAGCTTATCAGCACGTGGGGAAGGCTTAGGTATCAGTCCACTTGACATGGACGGGAGGGGCTTGGACTCGGAACTTGGGACCTTGAAGGTGGAGAGGCACAGACTTCCCCTCTCGCCCCCCCCCGCAAAGAAGCAAGGTACCGTCAGGTCAGGGCTATCCGGTTTCGGGTGTTGACTGATTTAGACGTCTGAACAACAGTGGGGAGACACGGTGGGGAGACTCTTTATTATTAGAGGGAAGACCGAGCCAAAAACAGAGAGGAGACTGAAGTGGCTTCATCGTGTTTGTTGTTTGTTCGACTGGAATAGCACCTCGTCCCTCCGATACTTGTCAAGCTGCATCAACTTGCGCTGTCGCCTCCCTCTTGTTCTGCCAGCCCGCGTTTGTCCCGCAAGGCTTTGTTTGGCCTTGGCTGTCTGTCGACTCTGACGTTGCCCGCCACCCGTCGCTTCTGTCCTACGTCCATCCCATTCTCGCGTAGCACAGCACCAAAAGTGCCCCGAAAGACGGAGCAGCCATGGCGTCTGCTCTACCGGGGTTTCCCCGGACAGTATTCACCATTTTAGAACCCCTGTCGCTGTGCGTCTGCATATCTATTTTCTACTGAAATGTGGGATGATGCGGGCAGTGTACTGACACGCCGACAGGGTCGCAGGTTTCCTTGGAGTCGTCGTAAACCCGGACAAGTTTGTCGCTGATCAAATTATTCAGCAGAACCCGCTTCTGCCCTCGGACAATGGCCGCATGGTGACTTTGCAGCTGGGAAACCTCTACCTCCTGCTCGCCATGATCGGTGTCGCGGTCTTGTCCTCCACGAGCGAGATCAGAGTAGTACGAAACTACCTCGTCGCGCTGTGGGTGGCCGACCTTGGGCACTTGTGGGCTTGTTACCATGGTCTGGGGTATGGCAAGTTTGTCGACGTTGCGCAGTGGAACGCCATGACATGGGGTAACGTCGGCGCGACTGTAAGCATGACTACGTTCCACCCACTGCATCAATGCCTGCTGACTGATGATGCAGGCCTTCTTGTGCCTGACTCGAACGGCAGTCGCTGGCAGGCGGTAACAAGAGGCAGAATGGAAGGAGCGACTGACCTCATCGGTAGTGCACAGGCCAGGAGAGAGCCAGGAGGGAGCCAGAAGGACGCCACTGCAGGAACAGGGATGAGTTTTTCAGCTTCTGATTGGTCTAAAATGGGCACCCGGGGTTGGCTGCCGGAACATTGCAGCAACCGCGACCGGGGTGACAGGGATGAAGCCGTTGCCCGGCCAGGTCGACAGTGGGGCATAAAGTAAATAAAAGACGTCCAAGGTCGAGCTCACCATGCCGCACCTCTTCTCTCTTCACCATGCACACTCTCCACCCGCAAGCCCTCCAACAGCCTCTCATACCGCTCTCCTCACGCTTAGCCTGTGAAAGGAACACCCGTCAAGTCCGCTAGATCTTCTTCGCTGCATTCTCCTCGCTCGAACTGATCGCCCCTCCGACTTGGAAACCGTTCTTTGCGCAGAGCCACAGCCATCACTCGAATCATCGAGAACATCGACTATCATCATACTAACGGTGCCCGCACCCACCCAGGAACCTTTCATTAGAGTCTCTTGGAGCTCTCAGACACCAAAATGGCCTCAGCCGCCGTGACCACACCACTCAAGTCCCATCGGGGGCTCTTCACTACCCGTACCGCCGGCGGACGCATGCCTTTGACTCCTTCGCCTCGCCAGTGCTCGTCCACCTCTATCCCACTGTACCTCAACTCTTCGCCCTACACCCCTGAGCGTCAGTCGAGCAAGGGCGGCTACAGGCCCACCAAGTCTACGTACGGCGGAAACCTCACCGCCCACCTCGCCCGCTCTGCCACCAAGCCCAAGTCCTCTCACCGTGACTCTCCCAAATCTAACATCGCCCGTGGTGTCGCTACACCTCGCAAGGCTCTTGA
Source organism: Verticillium longisporum (assembly GCA_019188255.1). NCBI lineage: Eukaryota > Fungi > Ascomycota > Sordariomycetes > Glomerellales > Plectosphaerellaceae > Verticillium > Verticillium longisporum. The sequence continues at coordinate 3,865,177 of JAETXT010000003.1, read as the reverse complement.
GCTCGGCGTGTCCGACTTCACCTTGACTGGCTCGGGAAAAACTCCCTCCAGTGCCAAGCCTAAGAAGTCCCAGAGGATCAAGTCCAGCAAGACCACTATCAACTATGGCGGTGATCGCTTCATCCCCAACCGCGGTGCGAGCTCTGCCATTTCCAACGTCGGCAGTGGCAAGCTTGATCATGCCGAGAAGCGTCCCAAGTCTAGCAACGGTGATGGCTCCGCCACTCTCTCGTCTGCTGCCGACGAGGCCCTGGCTGCCCTTGAAGGCCTCAGCATCAACGATGATGATGAGCCTACCACCTACTCTCGCCCTTCCCCCAACACCGTCGCCTATCAGGACTCCCTTGCCAACGCCTGCGGTGTCAACCTCAACACCCGCATCCTCCAGTTCAAGCCCGCGCCTCCCGAGTCGTCTAAGCCCATCGACCTTCGCCAGCAGTACAACCGTCCTCTGAGGGCCGCCACGGCCACGAGTGCGCAGTTTCGTCGCCGTGTGGCCACCGCTCCTGAGCGTGTTCTTGACGCACCTGGTCTGATCGATGATTACTACCTCAACCTGCTCGACTGGAGCTCCGGGAACCAGGTTGCCATTGGTCTGGAGCGCAACGTCTACGTCTGGTCCGCCGATGAGGGAAGCGTAAGCTGCCTTCTCGAGACCAGTGCTGACACCTACGTCAGCAGTGTCAAGTGGTCCGGTGACGGTGCCTATGTTGGTGTCGGCCTTGGAACTGGTGAGGTTCAGATCTGGGACGTTGCCGAAGCCCAGAAAGTTCGCAGCATGTTTGGCCACGACACCCGTGTCGGTGTCATGGGCTGGAACAAGCATCTCCTTTCGACTGGTGCTCGTAGCGGTCTTGTCTACAACCACGATGTTCGCATCGCCGAGCACAAGGTTGCCGAGCTCGTCTCCCATACCTCTGAGGTCTGTGGTCTGGAGTGGCGTTCCGACGGCGCTCAGCTCGCTACTGGCGGCAACGACAACCTTGTCTCCATCTGGGACGCCCGCTCGCTGTCGGTTCCCAAGTTCACAAAGACCAACCACAAGGCCGCCGTCAAGGCCCTCGCCTGGTGCCCCTGGAACATGAACCTTCTCGCCACGGGAGGTGGTTCGTATGATCGCCACATCCACTTCTGGAACTCTACCTCGGGCGCTCGCGTCAACAGCATCGACACTGGCTCGCAGGTCACCAGCCTCCGCTGGAGCCCCAACTACCGCGAGATTGTCAGCTCGAGCGCCTTCCCCGACAACTCTCTCAGCATTTGGAGCTACCCCACCCTGGTCCGCAACGTGGAGATTCCAGCCCACGAGAGCCGCGTCCTGCACAGCTGCCTGAGCCCGGATGGCCAGATGCTCGCCACTGCTGGTAAGTGTACTCTAGCTTCATAATTGCTGAAAGCCGTTGCTAATGACAATGCTCTAGCTGCCGACGAGAGTCTGAAGTTCTGGAAGGTGTTCGAGAAGAAGGCCGGCTCCAGCTCTGGGGTCGGTGCCACCGGCACCTCGGCCAAGGCTGAAATGACCAAGCAGATGACCATCCGCTAAGCGACCATGTATCTCGTGCTCGACAGCGACCTGCCGTCGCTGTCGCCCGCCTGATCAATCAAACGACAAATGTAGGTATCTCAGCCCCTAGGGCATTCACTGTTCTGGGTTTCCAGCCGGTCTTCAGCAAGCAAGGAGTCGGGGTGTTACATGCTTCCAAACACGCCGTGGCACGAAAGAGCTTCTCCACGATGGCATGAGATGAATTGGTCATGACGGTCACGATCAACGGGAATTGGATTGGGGTGTTGTTCGCTGTTTTTGAGACGCGGCATATGTGTGGCTGCAAAAGAAGTAACTATTGGCTTCCTGTGTCAAGGGGGAAAGTGGCCCGCTGCACGACAGATATCAGTTGAAAGGGGGGTAGCCTTCGTCGAGTGACCTGCCCCCTCGGGCGTTATGGGATATAAGGGGACAACGGAATAATACGGAATTTGCTTTTTTACCATCATCATGCCTTGGACTGTGTTTCGTTCACGTGAATCGAGCAAGGTTTTCTCTCATGCTTCTATACGTACATGATGGTAGCTTATGTGTGCATCATTTCGTCATGACCAATCCATCAGTCCTTGTACGTGATGGTCTTGGTCCTCACCCACTCCTCCAAGGCACCGGCGTTGAACCTGCCGTACCCGCTCGCCTTGGCGCCGCCATGAGGCAGCGCCGGTTCATCGTGCACAGTCATGCTGTTGATGTGCACAGCGCCCGTCTCAATGTTCTTCGCGAAGCGCAGGCCTCTGCGGAGGTCCTCGGTGAAGACGGCCGACGACAGGCCGTACTCGGTGTCGTTGGCAATGCGCAGGGCCTCTTCCTCCGTCTCGACCTCGTAGAGGGACACGGTGGGGCCGAACGACTCGGTCTGGTAAATGTCCATCTCGGCCGTGACGCCGCCGAGCACGACAGGCCGCATGCGCGTCGGCGAGGCGTCGTCGGCATTCGGGTCACCGACGACGACGCGGGCCCCCTGGGCGACGGCATCGCGGATGAGCTTCTTGTTCTTGGTGACGGCCGCGCCGGCGATGAGCACGGGCGCGTCGGCGGTCGAGAAGATGTTGCCAATGGCGTCGCGGAGGGCGGACTCAAAGGCGGCGCTCACGGCCTTGTGGACGACGATGCGCTCGGTGCTCATGCAAATCTGCCCAGCGTTGAGGAAGGCGCCGAGGGCGCACTGCTGCGCGGCGAGCTGCAGGTCGGCGTCTTCCCAAACGATGGCGGGGGCCTTGCCACCGAGCTCGAGGAGCACGGGCTTGAGGTGTTCACCAGCGAGGCGACCAATGATGCGACCGACGCCCGTGGAGCCGGTGAAGTTGATCTTCTTGACGTCGCGGTGCGCGATGAGCGCGGCGGTGACGGCCGGGGCGTCGCTCGGATCGTGCGCAAGGGTGTTGAGAACGCCGTGCGGCAGACCGGCCTCGTGCAGGCACGAGGCGATGGCCCAGGTGACGCGGGGGCTCACCTCGGGACCCTTGAGAACGACAGTGTTGCCGGTGACGAGGGGCCCAGCAATGGCGCGGATACCGAGAATATAGGGTACGTTCCAAGGGGCGATGGCGAGGACGACGCCAAAGGGTTCCTTGACGATGAGGGCGGAGCTACCTTCGCCGGCCGGCGTTGGGATGATGCCCTCTACCGAGTGCACCCGAGCTGCCGAGGCGATGAGTATTTCGGTTGTGACCTTGAGGTTAGAATCGGCCCAAGCTGGGGTGGCACCAGTCTCGCTCGTCAAGTAGTCGGCGAGCTCAGCGTGGCGGGAGTTCATGACCTCGGCAGTCTTGACTAAGATGGCAGCGCGCTTCGCGGGCTTGAGTGCGCGCCAGGCGGGCAAGGCCGCGGCTGCAGCAGCAACGGCGGCCTCAGCATCGGAGGTCTGAGCAGAGGCCGATTGATAGAGGTATTGGTTGGTCCCTGCAGAGACGACGGGAAATGTTTTGGAAGTGAGTTGTTCGGCGCCATTCAGGAAGAAAGGCACTGTGTAGGGAAAGTCCGAAGAAGTCGGAGGCGGGGCAGCCGACGAGTCGGAGGTGGGGTGAGACATGGTAGTTTTCAGTTGGTGTAACTGAGTCGTGACAATGACTGGATGGGGGTTGGGGATCCGACGTCTTGGGTTCTGGCGAGAGAAGGGGAACAAGAGAAGTTGTACTTGAGAGGTTTTTCGGTGCCTGAGCGAGAGCAGATGGGTCCACCCGTATGCGTGTCTGTGATGTCAGACGTCGAAGTGGTTGTTTCCGCTCTCAATGAACAGCTGCAGGTTGATTTAAAGGTCATTCGCCAGGACCCTGTACGTTAATTCCTTAGGTAGGGACAGACAGGTTACACTAACCCCGCGAACGTCCGGGGAGTTTGATCTCGACTATCGCCGTTGACCCCGCACCGGCAATGAGGCAAGGCAGACGCTCTGGCATCAGTGACACTGATGCCACTCACGGTCGGTTCCAATCAGCAAGCAATGGCAGGTCCGATGTCTGCGCCGCTCGTGAATCTCAGCTGATGCGAGGTGTCCATTCAGCATCAAATTTCACGCAGCTATGCCGGTTGGCGGTGCGGTCGGCGCCCGGGGTTACAGCTTCCCCAGACCAGCCAAACGTCCGGCCTCAGCGCACGTAACACAGTGGTCATGACGGTTCAAACTTAGCGAACCCAGAGGCATCAGGTATTGCATCGTAGCCCATGATTGAGATGGCCGCTTGTGTCGATGTTCGAGTAGTGAAAGATGAGCGCAATCGAAGGTCCATCGAATTCGATGTTGAGCTGGGGGCGGGTCAAAACGGGTAGGTGGGCATGACTTGAACAGGTCGCAAGTGGGGTGCACTGGTGCTCATCTTGGGCGTTGTCTGTGAGAGAGGTACCTAGAGATGCAGCATGTACTCGAAACTGTATCAAGTTGTTGTCCGTTTTTCGTGCTTCCACTTCTGCAATACTGCCGGCTGGAGAAAGGGTTGAGGAATGGCCGACGTGTCAACTGAAATGGTCTCAACTGTGCGAAGAATCAGCATGGGAGCAAGCCGGTTAAGTATGCAAATCCACAACCCTTGGAAACGGCTGCACCGGGAAGAATGTACTGTACATCCCTCTGAGGCCTGGGCGATTCGGTGTAGGAACCCTGGCCTTGGTATGGGGAAGGGAACGTCAGTGACACAGGTGCCTTTGATTTCGCTGGTTGCTTCTCGGTGGTCATGCTGCAAGCCCGACTATGCTTGAGGTGTGGTAGGTCAGGACCGAGTCTGAAACTGGTGGTCAGTGATGAGGATATGCAGAGGGCGCAATTGATGTCTTTGCTCATGATGGAAAAGGATGCAAGACCTGCTGACATAATATTACAAGTGATTTCAGAGTGCTCACTTTGTCTGACACTTGCGCCCTGACTAAGAATGGGTGGGCTGCAGTCAGTCACGCCTGCCACATGAGCAGACGGGCGCCTTCTGCAAACATGGCTCCTCGTGCATGCCGGGAAGGACCCCGCCAAGAAAGAAAAAAAGAAGGCTTTGGTATCGACTTCCTGGGGGAAAACACACGTGCCTCAATCTTGACCAATAAGGACGTTGAGAGAGCATTCTCCAGCCACGAGCTAACGGTGAAGAACCCCGCAGATGCTTTTCGCCGAGCCCCATATGATATCGCTGCTTTAACTTTGATATAAGACGCTGTGCTGACAGTGGCTTGCAGTGCCTGCGCCACAGACGCACCAATGTTCACCGTAAAGCCTTGAATGCACCGTAATAAACAGCTGACGGATTTGGTGGCAATAACGAAAACGGCAAGGGGCACCACTTTCTAAATCGTGACTTCCTAGGCGGTCGGACATGGCTGCTGAGGGAGTGCTTCCGGCGTAGATGTTTTGAGTGATACCTCGATTTACTGTCCAAAGGTCTGTGGCCAGCATACAAACAAACCAGCCCATATTTGACTGGGCAGGTGTTTTGACCCCGTGTTCGGATGACCATTCGCGGCCGCCGGCCGGGCCCATAGCAGTTGACTACCCACCTTGGTACCTAGATAGGTAAGAGTCATGGTAGACTTCACTTCGATACCAAGCAGCGGGAAACCCGGCCTCTCCGCTCGCGGCCATGGAGATCCCCTTTTGGGCACATCTTTTGTTCATGCACTCAGCATCGCATCATATGGGCAAAGCAGCAAGTCTCTGTCTCTCCGACTAACAAGGCGACTATGTGTCACGGGGAGCTCTGGAGAAAAAGAATTACTCTTACTCTCTGAGACCAAGTCCTCTTACTGCTAAACCTACATGATGGAGATTGTTGCCATTGTTGCCTTGTTTGGCAACTTGAGCATGAATCATAAGTTGACGCGTCAAGCCGGTGAACATGCATATGCGGCAAGATGCTCCTTTCCTACTCAGGGCATATCTTTGCTATGGAAAGTTTCTGCCCAGGTGCCAAGAGGATGGCAGGCGATGCTGACATGCGTAGAAGTCGGGCACAAGCCTTGGCTGCGGGGTTTCCATAGCCAAAGGCCGTCCAACAAGAGGCAGGAGCGATATTAATTCGACCTCTAAACGCAATCGATTCGCTGAACTTGATGCGCGTATAGAAACACTGCACTATACCGAGGAAAGGATCGCCATGTTTGTGTTGGGAATCTGTCACTACGAATTTCGAGTGGTGGATGTATTTGTCGATCTTGAGAACAAAGTATCAAGGATGAACCGCTTGCCGTCGCTGATCGAGCAGCTTGTGTAATGGTGAGCTAATGCCGCAGATTTACTTCCCTCTGAGTGATGAGTGCGTACTATAACGTCTTCCATTGCGAAGGCTTTTTTTGGAGCAAACATCGACTCGTGCTGGGAGAGAAAAAGTATTTAGACTGCTTTGATCTCCAAGCTCTTTTGTTCTCTCCCAGACAATTCACTCTAACAGTTTACACCATTCCTTGCCTAAAATCTTGTCAAATATCTACAACACAAGCCACTCTTCCCAATCCTTATATTTCAACATGAAGCTGCTCTTCGTCACCTCCCTTTTCCTTGCTGCCGCGACTGCACTCCCAACCAATGGTAAGTCGCCACGACCGCAAACTCTTTGTTTGCCTCCCCCGTCAAAGGATGACTTGGTTCCGAGAGGGAAAACGGGCTAAGTTGGACCGCTGTAGGCGACAAGATGACCGAGCGCGAGGCGGATTGTGCTGAAGACTGTGTGGAGAGGCTCTGCATGGATTTTGCCAATCTTGACTACGTAGCTTGTATGCTGAGTGAGTATAAGAGGACAACCTTTATAGTCCTTCCGAATTTTTTGAGCTGACTGCTTCTTCGGTAGGTTGCCAGACTATGTGTAGCTGATCTCCAATCACCTTGCTGTACCGCTTCAAGACATCAACACTCTTCTTACTGTTTACGACTCAAGAAGATTGAATTGATGTAGCGGTCAAAAGACACATGATGGAGATTTGGAACCGGCATGTTTTGGAACCAACCTACTTTTACTAGTCTCTAGCTTCCCCTGAGGGTGTTCAAATTGACTTTGTTGATACTAACGTGGATTAAAATAGTAAGGCGCTCTGTTTAAGTAGACAGTACGAAAGCCGCTGTCTCATCGCTCAAATCTCACAGGGTTGATGACGTGATGTTGGTTCGTTGAGGGTTGTCTTGTGCCGAGCTTTTATCCCCATTTCTACGAGTGACCGCCCGCGCCCAAACATGTCATGCTGAAGGTGGCCGTTGACGAACGTGTGCCGGAAGAGAGTTGGTCGAATATAGCGATCCTGACAACAGGCAATGCTTCTGATATGTAGGCCGCATGTGCAACAAAATCTCACCGGAAAGCCATCTTGGCGTCATGATAAATGGTCAAGAAGTTCCGCGCGAGTCAGTAGTCGGAACGGTACCACCCACCATATCTGGGCGACTGGCCTCCAGAAAGTTAGCCGTCGATCTTCGCACTTGCAACATTTAAGCATCAGGAAAAGGGGATGTAGGAGCGCTCCAAAACCTATTCATGCATACCATACACTTTTGAGTCTGTCTAGGCTGGCACCGTGTCTCGTGGCACGGAAAAATCAATACGAGATCCATCTACCTGCCTTACATTCTTGTTGGGCGAGCCTCTTGCAAAGCCGCTAGTTGTCTTGACAACCCTGCCTCTGGGTGCAATGAATGTTGTCATGTGCCTGCCCTGGCTACTGCATGGGCTCAAACTCAATTCAATGGCATGTGCACTCGTCCATCACTTGACCTACGTTCCTTTGATGTACCTGTATCGAAGTTTCGGATGGAGGGACAAAGGTCGAGCCCCGCATATCACCCATGTCACAACATCAGGCATCGGATCGAACAGCATCTCCCCTACTCAGGTTGCACCCAGCAGTGCCACCCTTTGAGACCTAAGGCGTTTATCGCAGAGCTTGAGCCATCCTGACTATCACCTGATTTGTCCGTGGACTCTATTTGCGAACCGACGAAGTTCGCGAACGCGAGCAGGTCCTCAGCGGACGTTCGTAGAGACGTTTTCTCCATGTTTCATGAGGTCGGTCCCGGACGTGGCTCGCATTTCCCAAGGACATGTGATGGATTCGTAGCGCGCCCCCAACCCGTTAGCCACGAAAACGGACTGCAATGTCCCAGACATCACCACAGTCAGACGTTGCACTGCATTCACAAGAAACACGAAATGTGGCAATGGCTGAGTCTGTGAAGGCAGCGTGTTACCCGTGTCCTAGCAGCGCCACGTTGCGGTAGAAGTGGGAAGGAAACGAAGGTACAAAAGGAGAGAGCAATGGGCGGTGGATCTGGGGAGCATTGTGTGTGTGCGAACACAAGCAATCTGTTGAGCGCTACATCGGCAACCGGCCGGCGGAATCGACTGGTGATAGCGAAAGCCATCGCTGTGGCATATGACGTACCCAGGCAGTCGATGCTCTTGACGGCGCCAAGAAGAGATTTGCCGTTCGCTCATCGCAATCCAAGTTCATCTCTACCTATGCCGTGATCCGAGAACGGGGTCTCATGGGGGGCCGGTAATGGTAGTGGGTCATCCGTCCGGAGGCCTGGTTTAGGGTGGGCAGGCAGCGGGCTGGGCTTGTCGGGCCATCGTGATGCGTCGAATGCCAACAAGCCGCTGCCCCGAAAGTCTGGATATGTACGGTCATGGCCCGCAAGCCAAGCCTTTGTCGCCCTATTTTGAGATACCAATGTGAACGATGAGGTTAGGCTTGGGAGCAGAAACAGGCAGTGGGGTCATCTTGGTGGTTTGACCGCTGATCGCTGTACAAAGACGTTGATGAGTGCAACGCTGATTTGGACCAAGGCGATTGGGCTGAGGCTGAACGGATCGAGTGAGTGCGATGTCGGCTACGACACATAGGTGGTTGCGGAGGCAAAAGGTCGAGGCGACGAAGGGCAAGCAGATCAAAAATTGGACCACTTCCCACAATGCCCTCCATGGCCTGTTTTTTCTGGGCTCATTGACAACCTTCTGAAGGAACGCGCAGAAATTTCTTGCGGACCTATAACGCATTCCCGGCGTTTTCACGTTGTGGGGACGGCCACGACAAAGGTAGTCCCGAACGGGCCAAACATGATGTTGAAGAATGCCCTTGGAATCAGGGGAAAACCAATGGTCTGTGGGATCTTCCCCCAGCCTTCCAGTCTTGGCTGCCGCTGTGCCGAAGCCGAAGCCCACTTAAATTGAGGTCCTGGCGATCACTACGATCGGCCCATCTCAACCACCGAAACGCGCCGAGTGTGGATTCAAACAACATCGTATCCAGGCGCACCAGGTCGAGGTCATCCGACTGTGCTTTCGCCGATCCTGTCGTAGTGCCTCGTGAACACGGCGCCATGAGGGTCGATACCTGGCGACAAGCAGTGGCATCGTGTTCGCGACGCACTGCGGCCGCATCGTGCGCATGGCCAGCACCACGCTGATTCACACTGGCGGTGCGACATGTCTTGCCCACATGGCCAGAGAAGGGAGGCAAAAAGCTGGGTGGCAGTACTATTAATAAACAGGTTGGAGCCGTGCGTCATTCTTCCTTTATCAAGAGATATGTATATTGCAATCTGGGGTGGACAAGCTAACATTCCATAGCGCAACCTAATCCCTCTGTAGTATCCGGCGGCGGGACTCACTTAGCGCAGCGGCCGCGGGTCCAATGGTTCAGACCAGCCGTCTCCCTACTGCCACGGTTCCCTCGAGCCAGGGCGTCAACCTCGTATTCCCCATACTACACGTAGCACCAAGACACACGGTTGAAGCTTCTCGGCGGAGTCCGTCCTCGCATGCGGCTCTCCAAACATTAAACAGATTTGTTGTTTACCCCTATAAGTACCGACACTTCCCTTGTTGTTTGTTTGTGAGTTTCCAAGCCATCAAGCGTTTCACATCACGCAATCGTCTAGCATCAGCCACGTCTCACTCTATCAACATGAAGTCTTTCACCGTCCTCGCTGCCCTGGCCAGCCTCGGCGCCGTCTCGGCGCAGGCCACCAACTGCCCTGCCCCAGGCTCGACCAGCGCTGCTGGCGACTACAGCTGTAGCCCGGCTCACGCGTACCCCGAGGGCCAGCAGTGCGTCCTTGTCAACGGATGCTACTTCCTTCGCACCAAGGCCGCCTCTTCCGCGGCTCCCCAGCCCACCGGCACCAGCTGCCCTGCGCCCGGCTCGATCAGCGCTGTTGGCGACTACAGCTGCAACCCCGCCCACCAGTATTCCGAGGGTCTGGAGTGCATCCTCGTCAACGGGTGCTACTTCATACGTGCAAAGTGCAGCTCTTCCGCGGCCCCCAAGCCCACCAGCACCAGCTGCCCTGCTCCGGGCTCGACGAACGCGGCTGGCGGCTACAGCTGCAACCCTGCCCACAAGTACCCCGAGGGCCAGCAGTGCGTTCTCGTTGACGGCTGCTACTTCCTCCGCAGCACTGGTGTCCAGACCAGCCACCCCAACACCACCATCCCCGCCACCAGCACCAAGCCCGCCGTCCTGCCCACCGACCACGTCACCGCCGGTGCCGGCGCTCTCTCGGCTTCGCGCCTCTCTGCCGTCGCCGGCCTGGTGGCTGCTGGCTTCTACATGCTGCTCTAAGTGGCAGGCACGCTTTGCTTTTTTCACGAAAATGACGGGCCGGGATTTAGATGACTACACTGGGCGGTGATTTACATGCTTAGAACGAACAGATAGCCTTATGCAGCGGTATAATATACTACACCCTTTTTAAAAATGAACAAGAGACGCACCGTGACAGCATCGCTTGGAGTCCTACTTCGTGCGTCGCCCCTGACAGCCCACCCACATGGATACGACCACAGTCACCTGGTGATGCTTGAACCTTGTTTGACCATTCCTCGTGTACAGCTATCACTGGCCCCCGCCATTCCGCTTGGAGCATGCCAAGTTGGTAAAGAGTCGGGTTGACAAACCGAACAAGTTTCGTGTGTGGTTGGTCAAGATTCCTGGAGAGGGTCGGTAGCTTTTGATATTGAGATATGCGCGCGCACTATTGAATCCCCTGCCAAGGGATTTCCCAGCCTCAGCAAACTTCAGGTCGCCAGTTGTTCGAGGGCACCCTGCAATCACCCACCTTTGTGCAACTGCCTCAGCAAATATTGTTGAAGTCGTGGCAGTCATTGTGCACGCATAGGCCTGGAATTGCAATCTGGCTTTCTACCCTTTCTACCTTCCTAGATTGGTAGGTGCTGAAGTAGGCTCGGTGTTGGAAGCGTCGCACCACCACAAAGTCCCCGAAGCATATCATCTCCGTTTCCGATGGCACCGTTTCCGTGTGCCGTTGTGTCTGTTTCTCATTGACGTTATGTAAGCACCAACTGTGGCTGAACTGGTAGGGTCGGCCGTGCCTCTTAGGGCAGCAATGACGCTAACCGAATCCGCCTTGGACCTGGGCGGTGGGAAAACCGAGAACCCCGCCCGCTTGCGTCCCTCGATGAGAGGAAAAGAAGGCACACCCGCGCGCGTGCAAAGACGAAATTCAAGGTCGAGCAAGTCGGGGCAAGAGCGACCCCCGCACACAAGAGGTGGTGGTGGTCCTTTGTCTTTCATTTACCCCCCCCCCCCTTCCTTTCCCCCCCAAAATTTCCCCGTGGTCAGTAAAGCAAAACTTGGACCCAAAGTACGCCCCAGCCTCCGTGGTCGGACGTCCCCCTTCAACATCACAGCCCTCCTCCTCACCTAACCATCGCGACACCGGACACTGGCCACACACCCCGACATCTCGGCTCGGAGCAAGCCTATTCCACCCTCCTTCCGCCTTCGCCCATGGTCATGGACGGCGCCGCCATCCTGTCTGCTGCTGCTGCCGCTGGCGGGGCCACGCCTGTCAGTCCTACCAGTCCCGTGAGTGCCCGTCCAGGCAACACGCCGATTAGCATTGGCGTTGGACCCAATGGCGTCAAGAGAAAGCGAAACAGCATGGTCATGAGCAGCCCTGGCAGCCCGGCCGGCCATGACGACGACACCCTCCTCGACGGCGACCCGAAGAAGCGTCAACCTGGCGTCAAGAGAGCGTGCAACGAGTGCCGCCAGCAGAAAGTGAGTCACCCCCGCCTTTGCCTCGATCTTCTTGTCCTCGCCCGTCCAGCCGGCGCATTGTCTGCGACGGCGGTTCGGCGACATGAAGGCCATGGGAGACCAACCAGCTTGACCACTTGCTGACCATGTCTCAGCTCCGGTGCGATGTCGCCCAAGACCCCTTCCAGAGCTGCTCGCGCTGCAATCGCCTCAAGCTCGACTGCAAGATTGAGTCCAACTTCAAGCGCGTCGGCAAGCGCAGCAAGCACGCCGAGATGGAGAAAGAGATCGACACGCTGCGAAGAAAACTCGGTCGCGCCCAAGCCCAGGGCTTTACCGTCGACGACGACGACCACGACCTCCAGTCTCCCGTCGCCGCGTCCGCCTATACACACACCCGCAACCCCTCACTCATGGGCTCCGACGAAGCTGTCTCTTCCTTGCTGCACCTCAAGAGGGGCGGCTCTTACAACATGCCACGATATACCCACGAGCTGGAGAACGTCCGCTTGACCGAGGACTCCGTCTCTCAGCTCTTCAATATGTTTTTCAACTACTACCACCCATACCTGCCTTTCCTGAACCCTCAGCAGTCGCCCGACACGTACTACCAGCAGCACTCGCTCCTTTTCTGGACCATTGTCGCCGTCGCTGCGCGTCGCTACAGCGCTGACCCGACTCTGCTGACGACCTTGTCGGGCCCATTGACGCGCCTGCTGTGGCAGACCATTGGCGACGTGCCCAGCAGCTACTACGTCGTCAAGGCGCTCTGTTTGTTGTGCACCTGGCCCCTGCCCACAAGCACGACGACGGCCGATCCTACACACATTCTCTGTGGCGTCATGCTGAGGACCGCCACGGGCATTGGCCTGCACCGCCCGAACCACACCCAGGACTTCTCCCGTGTGTCCGTCGACCTGAACAAGGAGCAGCTCCATGACCGCGTCACGACGTGGGCCGTGTGCAACATTGTCGCCCAGTCCATTGGTACAGGCTACGGCCAGCCTGCGTCGACACTGTACGACTGGACGCTGGCTGTGAGACGAGGCGAAGATGGCCCCTTTACTCTATCGCCCGTTCTCGAGGCGAGGCTGCAGATCGAAAGGTTCTGCGACAAGGTGTCCAAAGAGATGTACAGCAACGCCAGCGACTCGCGCGGTGTCGCAGGTGACGAGCACAGAGCCATGCTGATGCGTGTCTATCGGCGAGATTACGGAGAGCTTCAGGCTTCCATCCTTTCGCAGCATCTTGGGCCCATCGTCAACCTCCATCTCAGGGCCGCAGCTCTTCATCTCCGATTGGCCGGTTTCTTTGACTCCAACACCACCCCGGGCTACATGGATGATCTGATGGGCCTTTGGCGCGCAACGACGGCCTTCCTAGACCACATTCTCGAGGACGACAAGGTGACGTCGCCAGGTCAAAACACGGCTGGCCACATTCTGCTCTACGCCTCGAATTACATCCAGCAGATGCTCGTCGCGGCAGGATTTGCCCTCCTCAAGCTGAGCAAATCATTCTTCGCAGAAATCATCGAAGCCGAACGCAGCCGCAGTCTGTTCCACAAGACATTACACGCCATCCGCGCCACCAGCGTCATCAACAATGATTTGCAATCCCGGCTCGCTGAGCTGATGGTGCAGATGTGGAACGGCGCTCGACACGACATCAAGTCTGTCAAGAACGACGAGGTGTCGCCCCAACCTGTTGTCGATGACACCCTGCAGCTCAAGGTTCGGTGCCGTCACAGCATGAGTCTCGTGTTCGACTCGGTATGGCGCTGGCGTGAGGACTATCAAGCCCAGGGCCGCGGCACACTGGACGGTAACTATCCCCCTTATTCCCCTCCCTTCCTTCCCTGTGGGCTGGCTCGATGCATCCAAGTCTTCTTTCTGAGTGACTGCGGTGACTGACAACAGGCGCGCACACAATAGCCCTGAAACAACCTACTAATCCGGACTCAGCGAGCGAGTCCTCGGCTTCATCGACACACATGGATTCGACACTCATGCCTGCCACCGCTGGTGCGCAGAATCTGCCACAGACGTCGGGCAACATGCTGGCAGCGACCAATGGTGCCCTCACGCCGGGTACCACTGCCGCGAGCCTAGAAGCGCCACCCAGCGCGAACGACAATGCGGCGACAAACGGCACCAATAGCAACCTTTTGAGCGGCATCAATTATACGGACAACACCAACTACGACTTCTTCGATCCCCAACACTGGATGCTAGACGGCTTGCTAGACTTCAACTACTCATTCGCCCAGCCTCTCGAAGGTGCTTAGAACGCACATTCCAAAGAAGGTCACCAACATTACTCGTGGGCCATTTCGGCCGCTATCAACTCTTTCGGGTCTCTGATTTAAAAGGTCCCTCATACAAAGGCTTCTGGGTCATTACAATTTTAACAGGAGTGAAGACAACTCAGTGACCAGCTGCATCAGATCAGGGCCCTCAACGAGTCCTGCAAGCACATTCTTCTGTTTTCAAATTCTTTCGTACCACCTGCACTTTCTTCTTGTTCTTAGTTGTGATATCCAGTGTGGAAGGATGTCTCTTTTCTCCGCTTATGTCGACACGGTCACGATGACGACTCATGACAGACAGGCGGCGAGGGCCACATTTCGGCACGGTTTTTCGTCTAGTTTCTGTTTTCTTGCGTTTCGTCTAATTCTCCAAAAGATTGTTGCATTTTGGGGTTGTTCTTCCTGTCTTTTGGTTTGCCATGTGTTTGTTGGGCTGGTATATCAGAGCATGGCAATGGATGGGGATGGGGAAATGGAGTTGGCGTCTTTCATTTGCTATTTCGGGCCCATCATGGAGGACATGGAGCGGAGGGACTGAGCTGATACATTAGCATGTTCGTAATGAATTCAACGTCTCGTGTGAACTTTCTCGTGAAATTCTTGTCATGGTGTACTCTCTGTGTGCTTGGAGCTGTGGTTTCATTAGCAGGCACCTAGTGTTTCCAACATGGACCGCCAGTGATTTGAGTTTGCGCTGACCTTGTGTGGCGGCGGTTGTAGACTTGCTATTGAACAGCCAACACGAGCCACAGCAGGCACCTTGCCTCGCGTCACCAGGGAGGCAAGGGAGAATACGCCTTGTCAGGAAATTTGCTACTGGTCCCATGGATTCACAGAATCAAGTAGCCTAACGCCCGCCCCGTATATAATCGCTCCTGTCGATTCAGACGGAAGCCAGTCGGTCAGTTGTTCAGCCAGCCAGCGCGTCACCTCGTTGCCCATGTACCAGCCCCGAGAAAATCCATAGAGAGAGTGTGTGTGTGAAAGAAAGAGAGAGGGGGGGAAAGAGAGAGAGAAACGCAGACATCTGTCCCCTCGACATCAGCGATCAGCTCGCCGTTTGCGTCGCTTGCGCTCGTTCCATCGCTGCGAATGGCGCCAACCGCAAATCCCCCCCCCCCTTTTGCCTCCCCGATTCGAAACTTGGATTCACGGCAGCCGCGGCGGCGGCCATCCCCTGGGGTTGGAAATCTGGTGTTTTGAAACAAAAGAGGCCCGGGAAGATGGTGTGCAGACTGCTTTGGGGGGGCGCGTTCCCGTCTTTGTGGGGTGTTGTGGTTCCTTTGCTCGCATCTGGGCTTCTAGATATCGTGTAGTACTTGACATGCATGGCAGGTTCGCAGGTTTACTCTGTGATGTTGGGAAAGAGGATCAAACCCGCCATGGATTTAGCAGCACGTTTCCTTATGATGGCCCAGAGTTGAAACGCTTCAAGTGTCTGTAAATGTCATTCCAGTTTGGAATCTGCCGAGCGTCGTACGCCTTCTTGGTTTGCATTACGGTTCTCGCTTTTGATACGAAGCACAATTATAAAGCGAGTCTCCTCATGATCATTCCTATCTCGTCTTAGTTACAGCATCTTCTGCCTTGTTCAGGAGCCTCATCTTAGCCATCGTACGATACCTGGTGCTGTAGCTTCCCACCCAAAACGATCAGATACAGATTGCATTCCCACAACGACGCTACTTAAGGCAGGCCGGAAAAGACGGCCGGCTGGCGGCCCATGGGTGAGGCCAATCCAGGGGGAAAGGACAACCAGAAAGTAGAAAATCGCAAAGAGAAAGCCTCAAAAGGCCGCCTTTTGGGCCGCCAGATAGAGACCCATCTTCAAGATCATAGAAAAGAGTCTCACAGTGGGCCCCGAGAACGGACCGCTGTTATGGCCTCATAAACGGCCGAGACGCGATGCTGAAAAAATTGGCACGACCTCTCTTTGCAGGTATAAGGCGCACCTTTCGCGTCGCTCTACGCGAGGGGCAAAGCCTCACAAGACAAGGCATTCTTTTCCGCCTCGCGTTTCAAACGGGACCAACGGCGCGCGCGGTAGTCCTGGATAATGGACCAACAAGTTCTTCTTCTTTTGTTTTTTTTCTTTGTGTGGCCTTGCCTTGCACGACCCCTCCGTAACGTAACTCGGCGTATGATACCCTTCCAGACCACAACCAAGAGAAGTGGCTCTGGAGCAAATGTTACTTGGCACGAGACTCGTGTTCACTCGGCGGCCGTCCTGGTGATCGTCCCGTCCCTCCCCGCGCCCCCTGAAGGCCTTTTTCTGACAGCGCCGCAGCGCCCGCCGTAGACCGTCTTGTTGGCTGTGCCTGTCTCTGGCTCCCAGAGCTAAGTCCCGGGTGGTACCGCTTTCAGAGAGTGAGTGCCCCAACTGGCGCGACGGGAGCCGTGTTGGTCATGTCAAGGCTTAGTGGCCCCGCCAACTGGTGCGGATATTTTACACCAGAGCAGAAGCTGTTCTGCTTGCGACCTGCCTCAACCTCTCATTGGGGGGTCCAGAATGCAGGAGTTGGTAGGGTAGGTAGGGAAACAAGAACAGTCTCATGGCGCGTGCCTGAGATGATGGGCAGGATGACTGCCGAAGAAGAGAGCACGCGCTGCATACCACGCATGCAACACTCAGATTTTACGAGGTCCAGACATACCGCGCTTGTGATTTCACCGGAGGACAAGTCAAGCCGAGTGGGAAATCACTCCAGTCAGGTCGATTCGAGTCGACATTTAATGACACGCCGCCAGAGTAGGCAGGACTCCTAGTCTGAAGGCAGAGCGTCGTACGGTCCCTCCATGAGGAAGCCAAGGAGGAGGAACTCCGCTCGAACACAAGACCGACAATAAGACGCCCCTCATTAGAACATACTAAACCGCATCGACTCTCTGAGGGACTCGGTAAGAAGGTGGATGGCTTGCCCAGGGGACCATTGGTCCAATGCATAGTGCCCCACGGCAGGGGCGTCCACTGTGACAAACACAGTATGTTCATCACGCACAGAACGGGTGGCAAAACCAGAGCTGCGACTGGCCCAGACGGTGGGGGAAAGAGAGGAGCCACCGATGAGCCGATGGCAAAAGGGGTAGGTAGGTGTACACAGGCGGCCGCTGGACATCTAGGCACCACCACACCCCTTGCCCTGCGGAGCAAGGGGGCAGAGGGGTTTGCTCCAGACCGGAGAGCGGTGATTCTACCGGCGACACATGCGAGGGATGGATGTCAGGGGGGGAAGCGCTGTGTCTATCCCAGGCGGAACCAAAATGGGAGACGAGTCAGTTTCTATCCAATGTCAGGCGCAAGCTATTGTCCAACCACGCCGAGAATGTTGGTTGGGGTCATGTCCAAAAAAGAGATCATAGGGGGGGCAGCATTCAAGAAGGGCTTGCTGGGTGTGTACGAAGAGAATGCGTCCATCACTCTGGCGGGTTGTTTGCTGAGAAACCGCTTTATCCGGCCAGGGGTGTGATGTGAGGCAACTGGATTTCGGAATCGTTGCCCAGTTTGCGGCGGAGACGCGAGGACAAGCACAGCTAGAATGGCGCTTATTGGCCTTGACTGACTTTGGAGCATCGAATACTCTCGCCTGAAGCTAGACGCGGCAATGAGAGCGCGTCTGGATGTTGCCGGCTGACAGTTGAATCGAATCTGATCTGCCGAATCGTGGTACCACAGCGTCTTGACAATAAGCGCCGCGGAAAAGAACTTTGTGGCTACAGGGCCGGCAACCAGGCATCGCGAGCGGTCAAGAACCGCGTCAACCACACCAAAAGAGAGTGAGTCGCCCATTTTTGTCTCAAATCACACAATGTAGAAGAAAGGGACTTTTGGAGTATCTGGTCACGCCTAGGCCAGCAAATCAGACGAATAACGCGAGGGCACGTCACACAGGCGACCCGAGGGACTGGTAGCGCTCATATGCATGTTGCCTTGATGCAACAGGCTGCTGTTGCAGCAAAGGCGACCACGAGCCCTGTTGGATGGGCGAACAGGTCATTCTGGGAGCCGATCCTGGCTGGATATCGCGCCTCGGAGTCGGCAACAAACGCGCCAGCGGCCATGGTTAATGTGACGATATTCATCGGGGGCGGCTGAGAGGGCATCCCAGGCGCTTAGAAGCTGCATGAGGCCTTGTAGAGTCCCGGAATCAAGGTGCATGATAGGCCACACAGCGACTGCCAATGCCTCCATATCGGGCTGTGCTTTACCGTAATAGGTTCTGTGCCGCAAGTGGGAGGGGGGTCAGGCCGCGGACGAGGTGGTATCAGGCATGCAGAGAAGAGAACACTGCCGCGGTGGCCCGTCGAAGAGACCCAAGGTTGATATGTCAGTGCTGGTAAGGCTACAGTGCCCCCCCCGCTTCTCTCCCCCCGGAGCCTGTGTCTACTTTCTCCCTGGTCGTGGCCCCTGCAAACGATTTTCAGTCACCAAAGCCGGAGAGTTTGGGGGCGGTTGAGCTTCACTTGCTGATGCGGGTGCCGCCTCAGCCATTGGCGGCCCCCATCATGACCGCCACGATGATGATGATGATGATGATGATGATGCCATTTGTAGTCCAAGAGCATTGCCACGACTCGAGGCGAAGGGGGCAATGGAGGTGTGACTACAGACCGTCGGGTCGCATAATGATGGCTATGCTCGTCTGATGTGTCCAACCTGTCACTGCAAGGCAAACTTGATCAATGCCATGAGAAGGCCGTGGATCGAACAGCCGCGAGAGCCATGCTCCCTGGTCTTCCGAATACTAACTAGGTACTGTCGAAAGGGACGGGTATCTGCAAATAGTACCGTGTGATGTGATGGACTTGCGTTTCGGGTACCTTACCTGAGCGTCTGCTCGGATCGAGCAGCGTAGAGAACATTGTGGAAGTGTGATGTGATGAGGGAACAGGGAATGTACATTGGGTCATGGAAGTCGAAGGGGCTTTACGGGTACCTTGGCGGGGATCGATGGTGGTGGGTGCAAGGAAGAAGGACCAAGGACTTGAATGGAGGCACGGAAAGAAGAGGAAGGGCGAAAGAGCGGGAAGGAGAGGGGGAGGGCGTGTGAAGACGTGAAGGCGTGCGGGTGTGAGGGTGTCAGGGTGTCAGGGTGTGTGTGTATGTGTTGGCATGTGGTGGGTGTTGGGGCTTTTCTTGCGGTGTTGGTGTCGACGTCGCGGCGATCTCGTCTATTGTCTGTTGCAGGCCAATGGCAAGTGCATTCACATTCGGCAGACGCGCGCGTGTGACAACGGCTCTTACCTCAATAAGGCATTAGCGCAAGGTGAGGGGAAGCATCGAGTGCCCATTGGCCCAAGTCTGGGTTCCGCCCCTGGTCCTGCCAAAGTCATGAACACTGACTTCCAGACGGATAGACGCCCAACATGGTCCGACCTCGGGTTAGTGGCAGGCATGAACAAGGGTTAGGGCAGGTACACTAGAACGCTGAGAAGTCACTCCCCTCTTGGTTGCCCCTGCTAGACTGGAGCTAACGACCCGACAGTTTGGTTACCCCCAGTCGTCTGTGGGGCGATGTAGCGAGGAGTAGGGTATGTGAGTGGCTCACCTACGATAGTGCGAGTAAAGGCGGAGCCATAGGTAGGACCAGCGTTCTGCGAAATAGACTCACCCGTCCTCATCCCGCCTTCCTCGCTCTTTCTCCCATCCCGGACGCGGACCTTCAGGCTTCAGGCTCCCATCTCTCTCTCCCTCTCCTTTTCTCCTTCTCCATCCACCCCCTTCCCTTTTCAAATCTGCCCGTCCTTTCCCAATCCAGTGAGGGGGAGAGGGCAATGCAACCCCTCCTCCAGCTCGAGGAACCAGTCCCAGTCCCAGCTATACATGTAGCTACAGCTACAGTGACTCCAGCTTCAGCTCCAGCTCCAGTACATACACATGCCCACACACACACACACACCTGTCATGTGTGTCACTTGACAGACAATCGCTTCCTTGATCAATCATATGTCCCACCGAGTCGCCTGCAACCGCGTCAATCGAACCTCCCTGGAGCGTCAGTGGTTGGCTCCAAGCCAGCAGCCACCGCGGATTCGCACACGTTGACCCAACCTCTTTCGCCTCTTGGGGCCGCGGCATCCACGGCATCAGGCACAACAGAGATCTGAGATGTCCGGCTGTTGCCGCGCACAGTTGGGCGCATCGAGGATAGCGCCATCTCCGATCAAAACGCGGGAGGATTTATGGCCTCAGATCCGCGCTCGCGCTCCATCTGCCCACAGACTCGACGGAGCGAACCTCTCAGACCACCCACGCCTCTATCTCCTTGCTCTGTCCCCACAATCTGCCAAGACGGACGCGACACAGCAGAGGCAAGACAGGCGGCCAAAGACAGGGTTCTACCCTGCCTTATTTGGTACAAGTACGATGTCAGCATCGGTCGTTCTCGAGTTTGTCAAGACGAGAATTGTCAAGACGGGGAGTGTCGTTAAAGCATGCCTCCAGACGTCGACCGGAAAGCACAGAGTACTCGCTCGTTGCCGTGCTCGCTCGACGTTCTCGTGCCAAATACACGTACCCCTACCGAGGTCGAACACCCCTGCTTCGAGGATAGTTCTTGGCACGGCTGGCAGGTCTGTCACCCGCAGTCCCCGAAACCCGAGCCGAATCATTACGTCGCAATCACTCACACCAGGACCAGCTTTGCTGCCCTCTCTCCCTCTCTTTCGCTCTGTGTGCCTCCCTCCCCTTGACCTAGTCCTTCGCTCTTTCGCTGTTCCTTCTCCACCGCAGCCCATCGCACACTCCCCCTTCCCCCGTCAAGGGTCCGATCTCAAGGGCAAAGGGGCTGAGGCCCCCAGATTTTGTCATCCAGTCTGGGCCAGGTCCGGCCGCAAATCCATAGCTGGGGCTGTCCTTTGTCCTCTAACAAGGAGACCAGGGGGTGGGGGGCGGAAGGGGGAACCCATTAATTCAAGGTCGCTGCTGCGCAATCTGCCGTCTCCCCCCACCACGCTTGGCCGCCTCTTCAGGCCGAGGCGAGGCACACCAGAGGAATGCGAAAAAGAAGAGATGAAGGACAATGGCAATCACGACTGCTGCCTTGTCGCCGGCGCGCCAAGGGTCAGTCGATCTGCTTCGTGACGTTGTCTGGTGGCCAGTTCTTCGCATCAACCACACCCACAGCGCCATCAAATCCCCGTTGCGGCATGCCAGTCGCCGCGCACAACTGCCATCTCTGCCACGCCTCGTTGGTGCTGCCAACGAGTTGCCCCTCCTCGATCTACCTTATGGCAATTGCTGTAGAGTCATGCCACCCTTGGCTCTGACAACTGACTACTCCAGATTACAAGCGCAGTCAAGGCGACAGACCAATGCTCGACTTTTCGTGCCAGTCAATGGCTTAGAGACACTGACCTGACTACTGCTGAGCCCCCATGCTCTTCTGCCTTGCGCACGGCAGAAACACATTGCACGCTGCCGTTCATCGTCAATTTCGTTATGGCCTGCCGTGAACCGATCGCCTGTGGCCACACTACAGTTCAGAGACAATTCCATATCGTACAGAGTCCCATCTCGGCGGTGCACTGCTCAAAGGAAAGCCTGTGGGACGCTGTCTCATGCCCATATCTCTACCATGCGGAAGCGCGCCTGGTCTGTTTCCGCCATGGACAATAATGGCCGAGCTCGCAAAGCTCGTCCCTCACTTAGGCGCCTCACACACTAGAGCCGCAGAGAAGCAAACCATGGCTCGTTCGTCCACGAAAGATCTGCCCGTCTGTCTCTCGCTCTAGTCACGGACGCTTGAGAAAGAACCCTGTGATGATATCGGCGCGCTCTGCTGGCTTTGGGTCTTGACTCTACAGTTCTCTGGCGACACCCCTCCACCCTGGACCACCGGCGCGCTCTCGTCTTGGAAACACGCCTGAATGGAAGGGTGCTACGCCTGGCAGTACCCGTCAAGCCCGTCAGCCCGTCCCGCTCTAAAAAGCAACGGCGGCTATCGTCTGCGAGAGAATCGCTCGCATCCCCGTCTCCGCATGCAGCACAGCACCCAGAAGACGCTGCCTATCCAGACCACAGCAGGGTCCCATGTACTCCTACCATGTACACATCGGCGGCCAGGCTGATGGTGGTGGAGCTGTGTGCTAACCCTTGTCGCGCCGAGCAGGGGGTCGGACGACCCGGGGTGCTACCTGTGCAAGACGGGAGCAATACCCTACGTCAAGCCCTGGGGAGAAGTGTCTGCGTTCTCCCTGTTCGCTCTTCAGCGCCGCCTGTTATACAGAAGCTCCGTCTTCTCCATCCTTCATACTTAGACCCGCGATGTCTGCGCCTTTGCAAGGCTCACTTTGCGACTTCATCCCCTCTCCTCCTCCTCCTTGATGACCATGTCTGAGGCCAGAGGCTGATTCGACTCAACTCTGTTCTCGCTCTTGTTCCTGTGCCTGTGCCTGACAAGACACACCACATGCTCATCAGCCCTCCCCCCCCATCTTTCTTCTATATCAATCTGTTGCTCGACTTCATTCGATCGCAAACCGGAACCCCCAACATCCACACCTGTCCACCTTCCAAAGACAGACAAGAAGACATCAAAGATCTTCTCACCGCCAACAAGCACCACGACGCCTTGGTTAGGTCCGTGAACGTCAATTGCAGCTCACGCAGCCCCGATTTTTCCAGATGGCCATGACAGACCTCCACTACCTCCCACCTCCTTCCCATGTCCGAACAGACGGCCTCCCAGAGGACCTACATGACGGCTGCTCTTCCACCGTACAAACGACTAGCTCTTCTTTTGCTACCACTCCGTACAGTGCTGTATGTTTCTTCCTTCACATATATGACCAACCCTACCACTCTCCCCCTGCGGTTGTTCATCCCCTCGAGCATTCATTCATTCTTTGCTGGGCTAATACTGCGCGTCTCAGGCCTCGTCCTTCAATCAACCACATCATTGTGACACCAATCTGCTCACGCCTATTTCCAGCGCCGGCTCGCCCCCCCTACAACAGCGATCACAGCTTATGAGCCGATATCCTTCTTCGACGGCACCCAGCATCCAGCAACATACTCCCCCGGGGACAACCAAGATGTACTGGGGCACTCCATATGATATGGGGACGGCGCCTTCGAGCCAAGCAGCTTCGCCGATGACCATGCAGCCGCCTACCACTGATGGCCAATTCGAGATGGGCTATATTCTTTCCGAGCCGTCACAGAGCCACCACCACCACCACAAGGAGGATATCCCTGAGCCGCCTGAACCTTACTTCGGATCCTTTGGGGTCTCCTCGACCGAACCAGAGCAGGTTACTGCGCCGGCGTAACAGATGCAACACCACCCTTACTACCTACCCCATAACATGGGGCAACAGCAGCACCACCTGAACACAACACTAGCGCCAAGCATACTCGCTGTCAAGCCCGAACAGGAGATGGACATGGATATGCAGCACCACAACATGCATCGCCACATCATGCCGTCCACCGACGCGCCAAGCCTCAACCAGACACAACCGAACCACTATCGATCGCCGCAATACAGAAGCCCGAGCAATGAAGACCTGCGCATGATGCACAATGGGGGCTACACGCTACCGCCTAGCACGAGCGGAACTCAAGTAAGGCGGGGCCAGCCGCCCGCTCCCCGTGTTGCGAAACGAACTCGCATACGAGGTCGTCAGGCGCCGCACTCGACCGGCGGACGGGAAGGAACAAGGGAGAAGGACTCTTCTCGGAGCACCGCCTTCCCCCCTAGCCACGGCAACTCGGAGCCTTTGGGCTTCAAGGAAGGCATGCCTGACACGGATAAGTTTCTTTTCGAGCTGCGCGCCAAATACAGCGACAACAAGGGTAAGGGGATGTGGGACCCCATTACACGGGAATACAACGAGAGGTTCAAGACACAGTTTGATCGGGCCGCGCTCCAAATGAAAGTCTCAAGAGCAAAGTCCAAGTGGATACAGTGGCATGAAAAGGATGTAAGTTTACAAGGCTGACCCCTCGCCAAAAGAATGATCCCGCTCACATTCCCACCAGGACACGATTCTTGTGGAAGCGGCCAGACAAGTCGAACAACAGTACTATCGACAGGTGCACTTGAAATTTAAAGAACTTGGAGGCAACCCTCAAGCAGACTTTAATGTTGGCAATATCGAGATGCGCATGGTCGAGCTTGGCCTCTCACACGTTTGGATGGACGCCTGGAAAGGGGACGTAAAGATGAGCACCCGCCGAAGGCGCAAACTTAACGAGCGCCAACGTAGCACAGCGACTCCACGCGACGACGACCGCGGACGTCAACAACTACCCTCAGCTACTCCTTCATCTTTTATTCACGATTACTCGGTTCGGGACGACTTGCCAAACAATGCGAGCTCCTTTGCTACCATTGGCCTCAGCCCTGGGGAACGCGAGCAGGTGCTCAATGATATCGACACGCGAGCATATAAACTGGAGGCCGAGTCACCCGAGACTTTTGATAACGATGACGATTCAATGGGCATAGTACAGTCCTCTGAAATTCAACAGGGCCGTCGAGCCGCGAAGCAGGCGTGTGCCGAGATGATTTGCAACAGCGGTGGTAACAGCAGGGCGCCCACAGGCTCGCCACATAGTCGTGGTGGCAGAGGGATGCGTGCCTAAGCAGGCGCTTCCTGGCCATTTCTTCATCAATCTTTTTTTCTTTCTTTTTTATCCTTCTTGAAGCGCATATTCGGCCGAATACACTCATTTCGGGCAGACGGACGCGGCTCGATACGGATAGGCAATGGGAGGCAATGGGGGCAGACGGACTACAACAGCTCACGCGAGACAACCTCCACGCAATGAGAGGTGGATTCACCTTTACTCCTTCTCTTCTTCTTCTCTCTTTTATCCATATTACTTCTTCTGGTCTAACCTTGGCCTGTTCATGTTTCGGGATCGGGGGCGAGACTTTCACTACCTGATGAGGGAGGGTAGACGCGGGGCAACTGCAGCGATGGGTGTCGAACGAACCGTATAGAAGATGACTACCAAACATTCTCTCATTGATTCAGATTTCCCATGTCCTCACCATTTAATCATGAGCTGAAAGGAGCACGGAGGCGCTGCGGAGAAATATGTCAAATGTCAACCTTTTTCCGCAAGAAAAAGCACACCTGCCCTCGAGTGATCGGCCGGTCGACGAGTCTGCCAGTCCAGCACTCCATGTGGGACCTCCTTGTCCGAGGATGGGTACAACTCTCGGCCTAGAGACCAGCCGGTTCTGATCACGCATGCCGAGAACGGCCTGGTAATCCAAGGGCCAGCCAGACTTTACAGATTGCGCACGTCTGACCTCAAGCGACGACACTGACAGCTCGTCACATTTCTCGTCAGTGATCAAGGCAACTAAGGGTGCCTGGCACCTCGCAGGCGAGCGCTGATCGCCAATTGTCCGCGGTTCATGTGCCTTGGGCCATTCGGCAACGTCACAATGGGCCTGCCCTCACGGGTTCCCGACCTGTCGCGCCATGGATACTACCCCATGCACCGAATAGCGTGCGTGTGTGCGTGGGTGGAGGCGGGAGGCCGCTGGCTGTCCTTTGCATGACTGTCAGGATCCTGTCTTTCCGACCAGTCTTAGCCAGCACAGACAAGGGTTCCCCCAAGACACGAACCTCAGCGTCGGTCTCGCTGCGCTCACGTGAACGGCAAGCAACGAGATGGGCAAGGCAGTAGGAAACAAAGAGAGCGCGGCGTTGTTTGACCAGCGCAATCACGGAGATGGAGCGCGTCGATAGCGAGAGGACGAGAACCCTAGGGGGTCAGAGGTACCCCAGCGACAGCGCGGCACACGGGTTGACAACGCCGGCGCCTGGAGTGGAGAGAGGGGTGGGGAGGGGGGTACGCGCTGTGTTGTACTAAGTAGCTAGGTATCTTAAAGCCGGGGTATTTGGGGCTTCTGGCTGGGATCAGCGGATTCTGGCCTCTGTGTTGCCTCATTATGCCCTGACGGCCGCACGGCCGTGGTGCGCCGGCTGGACCTGTTCAATTTGCCTCTCTCTCTCTCCCCTTTTTGAACACCCCCCCGGCCCCACGACTAAGATGGGTGGCGGGCGGGCGTGGAGGATCGTCCCGGGCAACGATGAGGCCAAGGGACGGGTTGAGGCTGGATTTAGACTGTCGACGACATGTCGTACGCATATCCAGCACCCGACTCGGCGATAATCAAGACGTGGCAAAGAGGGGGGGCCTAGAAGTTTGGGTAGACAAGTCTCAACTTTTTTGATTCCTCTTCTCCGGCCGGCCGGGTTCCGCGTACCACTGTCGCACCCGGAAACAGACGGAACATGCTCTAGGTTTCGAAAGATGGGGAGGAGGGGGGGTGCGCGGGCAGCATAACCAGGGCTCGTGTGATTGCCACTTTCCAGACTGTCGGGTACATTCTTGAGCAGAAGAGAAAGAGGAGAAGAGAGGAGAGAGTGAGTGAGACAGGGCAAGAAAAGCGGCGCTCAGAAAAACAAGCAGTTGTCTTGGGGGTGGGAAAAACAAAAGGGCAGAAGCACCGCATCGGCAGCGAACCCGACAGTTTGGTAAATTGCGCAAAGCAGGCGAGCAGCACGCTCCTTTTTCAGAGGCCATTGCCGCTCCGTCGTCCGATGGCTGCATTGCTAGGGTAGAAAAGCTTTCAATGCTCATACCCCGTTGCTCCAGTCGTTCCCTCGGTTCCTCGTGAATTTCTCCAGTTGTTGTTGGCGCCTCTCCCCCCTCCCCCCTCTCTCTCCCTACCTACCTACCTTACCCTGACTTACAGCCCCTCCCCTGTGTGTCCCCTACCTAGGGACAGACGGCTGTCCGAGAGTAGATGCTGGGTTCGCACATACGCGAGCAGTTTTGGGAAGGTGATAAGGTGTTTATTTTCTCCCCCTTTCCGCCTTTCCGATCAGCCATGCCTGGCCCTCCCCCTCAAGTCTACTTTGTCATGGGGTTGTTGACAAAGTGCATCACGCTACCTGGGATGCCAATGTACCCAGCATCGGGCATTCGAGTTCTGGTCTGGAAGCGACTGGACCGGCTCGCTTCGCCTTTCAGTCGTCGTCTACCTAACCAGGGGGCGGATTCCACCCTATTCCCTGGTCTGGTACGAGGGTCAAAGGCCAGCGAGTGAAGGGAGAGAAAGGAGCATGTGTTGTGCCTGGAAGAAGTGTCCCGTAGTTGGCAGCTCGCTCTGTGACATGACTTCCCGGACAGGGCATCATGCCATGTCAGCCAGTCTTGTGGATTGCTCCGCGGAGCGTGTGAGAGCGACTTGATGCATGTGGAGCCGCTGGTTTCAGCACGAGAAGGGACAACTTGGAAAGATCGCTGGGAAGAAGAGAGAATCAGGCCTTGTACAGGACATTGGTCAACAAGCTAACGCACAAGACTGGAGAGAGGAAGAAAGAGTCAGAGCAACAAGAGTCATAGCAAGGTCAGAGCCAGAGAGGACGAGGGGCAGGGAGAGCAAGGAGAGTGACGGATGAGAGACGGACACACACACACAGAGAGAAAGAGAGTGAGAGAGACCTGTCGCCGCCCCCATTCTATCACTGACTGGTTGAAACGATGTGACTGGTAAATTCTCCTTTGCAGCGGCTAAGCCACCATGTGCTGCCTATTTCGTCGCTGCCTTCTTGTTGATTGTGCCTCGTCGTGTCGAAACATGCAGGCCGAGCAGCCAGTCATCTCGCGGTCCAAGTCGTCGGGACCGGACATGGCCGAATCAGCACTAGGGAGGGAGGGAGGGAGGGAGGGGGGGAAGGGGGGGCGGACAGACGGGTATTACTGTCGGCTGTGCGCATGGGAGCGCGCATGCTGCTTGCTTGCTGCTGTGCGGATGGAGGTGCATGCCGCAGGACGAGCCAGCCTTTGCACGGCTGCCGAGCCATGCAAGCCGTCCAGGCGTGTAGATAGGAGCAACTCACGCGATTTGGCCATGTGCATGTAAGTGCGTGTGCCTCTATTCATAGACGTTCGGCGTTATAGTGGGCAGCTTTCATGAGGGCGCAACTTTTTCCGATTTCCTGTTTCGCCGTCTTGCGGTCTATCTTTGTGTCTCTCTCCCCCCCTCTCTCTTTGTCTCTGTCTCTGACTTGAGATCTTCAGGGTCTGTCTCTCCGCAGTGATCTCAATCTCGTGGTTTGAGATCGTTCCTAAATGCAGTGACACACTTGATCAAGTTGTCGTTGCTTTACCTGAGGTCCATGGGTGGATGGGTCGCAGAACGTGTTTAGATGTTGTCTCGGCTGGCTATTGAACCGGGTGCACTGAAAGTATAAACCGAAGGATTGGCAACTCGTACTACGGCGGTCGCGGAATTCCTGATTTGTCGTCGGTCCTTCTTTGCGAGATGTGATAAGTGCCAGTTTGGGTTTTCTACTGTATGCTTTTCTTCGGCAGTGGCAATACGGTTATTTTTTTGACGGTCTTGAACGATGTTTTGGTAACAGGGCTTGAAGACGAGAAGGCGAGAGCGCCTATCGTTGTCCCATTGAATGCACACAAGACGCCACAACGCCAGACAAAAGCATACAGAAACGAACAGAGGCAGCAAAACTCATGAGCAAGTATGGCAGCCATGTGGCCAAGCCGAAGGAGGACCAACGAACTTTGACATCGGAGCCGACATGCTGTGTAACGCGAACCGAAACATCAACCATGAATCTCTCGTAGGCTGAAGCCCCCATGTCGTGCCCGCGCGCACCATGATCGATCTTAAGGCTGAAATGCACACTGTTGCCCAGCATTGGCAAGAGTCATGACGGGGTGGAAACAGTGTGAGCGCGACCAGAGTCAAGGCCGGGGTGTCTATCTCTGCTGCGCCCGGCCTGTTCTGCGACCTATCCTTTTAGTGCCCAAATTTGGCCTCAGTACTTCGTATGATCGACAGCTGAGTGGCAGAAAATATGTGTCGCCAATTGAGTTAAAGGACATGACGAACTGTACATCTAGATGCCTATACGTTACCTATGTTTCACAGACGGACCCGCCCTCAATCATGTACTGAGCTAGTCCCTGCCTAGATGTACATCAGAGCTCTTTAGGCAGGCGGTGATCATTTTATGTATTGAGGCCAAATTTGGGCACTAAAGGGATGAGCAAAGCCTCGCATCGAAAATAGGGCCAATCCCCCGGATCCCCCATATCGTGCGCAGACTTGCACGTGCACGTACAGAGAGACTAGGCAGCCCGTCTGTGAACAGGCAGCTTTTCACCCAATGGCAATACCATGGCACCATTATGCTCGGCCAGCGCCCGCATGACCATTTGGATGTAACAGTTAGAGCATGCCACCCTCCACCATCCGTTGCCTGGCAAGGCGGGGGAACAGCCCCGGCATGCCATGGGGGCCGGAGTGGAAAAAAGAGACGGTGGGCGAAAAGGGTAAAACTATGGCATCAGAGACAGGAGGCAAGCATCTTTCCTTGGCTTCGGCTGGCGATCGGATATATCATCACCACCACCGAACCGGGGCAAGCTTCCCCAGCGCTTGATCCAATCCCAGGGGTGGTTGGGGGGGGTCTTGATACGATTTAGCCGCGAGTTCGGCAATCCTCGAATGTACCGGTACTTCCTGGCAAAAGACAGGGACAAAAGCACGCCCTCTCCCCCGGATCAAGGCTGAGCAACCTTTTGAGATTATGTCAAGGCATCCTTGGTCGATCACAGGCGAACGGGAATAGACAAAAAAGTGTGACGATGAGAAGTCGGAATTGGAAATTGGCATGAGAGGTCCGAGTGGAGATGCTGAGGCACCTTGGGGCAGCTCTGGCACCTCAACTGGGATCCCCTGCGAGAACACAATCGGCCGGGGAAAGCGGATCATCGCCGGTGAGCCTTGACAGGTTCAGTGCAGAGCACTGGCCACTTACAGGGCTCTTTCGGGGGGGAATGCCACACCCCGGGTGTGTCGTAGAGGGCTTTCGGTGCTTCGGTGAGAGTATCCGGCGAGGATTGAGAATTGGTGGGCCTCAGAGTTGAGGCTTCTGTTTCTGGTCCTTCGTCTCTCTGCTGAGGTAAGCAGAACTAAGGTGGTTGATGAGCACCAGCCACAGAAGCTTCATGCGCCACATCGCGAACGGGTGTCGCGTGGCTGGCCAAGATGACAGCATCCCACTTCAGAGTGCCATACTCAACGGGCTTCAGTCCTGACGTTATCTCGATATTCGCCGCCCCTACGCTCCTTCTTCCTAGCTCCGGAGACACCCAAATCCCTCATGAGGATTCCTTGCTGAAGCTGCCGCCGATTCCTGGAGTTCGGGAACCTGCCGGCGGCGTGGCGTGTGGGCGCATTCATGGGAACCTGTGTCTAGTCTCCCACCTTCTTCGGAGCACCGGCGCAAGCAATCATGCCGTCGACATTGGCCCTCCTCGGCTGTCTCTTGCTGTCCCTGACATGGCCAGCAAGAGTCAAGTCAATGGGTGCGGCCCGCCTGGCGGAGCTCCGGAAATCAACGGTTGAGGTCTTCCAGCATGGCTTCAACAACTATATGCAGCACGCTTTCCCGGAGGACGAGGTTCGAGCCCCACCATCTCTAATCTTCCCCTCGCATGTCCTGGGCTAAACTCTTCCTCGCAGCTACGGCCTGTCTCATGTACGCCTCTTTCCCGCGATCCGGCGAACCCAGGGAACTACGACCTGAACGACGTCCTCGGCAACTACTCCCTTACCCTTCTCGACAGCTTGTCGACCCTCGCCATCCTCGCCGGCACGCCCTCCGACGACAACACGGCAAAATGGGCTCTCAAAGAGTTCCAGGGCGGGATAGAGAAGTTTGTGGACTACTACGGGGACGGACGGCGTGGCCCATCTGGCCAGGGCATACGTGCGCGCGGGTTCGACCTCGACAGCAAGGTCCAGGTCTTTGAGACCGTCATCCGAGGGTGGGCGGCCTTCTGAGCGCCCACCTCTTCGCCGTGGGGGAGCTCCCCATACCTGGCTATGATCCAGAGCATGCAGGGCTGAACGACGACGATGACTCGAATCCGCTGGAGCTGGCCCCCATTCCCTGGCCGAGCGGCTTCCACTATGACGGCCAGCTCCTGCGACTGGCTCTCGACATGGCAGAACGGCTGCTGCCGGCCTTTTATACGACGACTGGTCTGCCGTATCCGCGCGTCAATCTGCGCCATGGCATTCCCTTTTACATCAACTCACCCCTGCATAAGGTTTCGCCCAACGACCCCGATTCGACGCAGAAGTACCCTGAGAAGACGGACACGTGTGCGGCGGGCGCCGGCAGCTTGGTGCTCGAGTTTACCGTCCTCAGCCGCCTCACCGGTGACCAGAGGTTCGAGCATCTAGCCAAACGCGCCTTCTGGGCTGTCTGGAAGGGCAAAAGTGAAATCGGCCTGGTCGGCAACGCCATCGACCCCGAAAGGGGAGACTGGGTCAACTTTGACACTGGCATCGGCGCTGGCGTCGACAGTTTCTTTGAATATGCTTTGAAGAGTCACATTCTGCTGTCCGGCCACGACCTTCCCAATGTCACCGCTCGCGCGCCGACGCCAGACCGTCAGTGGCTCGACCCGAATACGTTGCACACCGAACCTTTGGCTCCCGAGGAACACACCGCTGGAGCCTTTCTCGAGGCCTGGCATCAGGCGCATGCGGCTATCAAACGCCACTTGTACAACGATGCTCACCACCCGTACTACATGACAGGTCACAGGACCAGGGGCTACCCTTTCACAGCCTGGATCGACAGTCTGGCGGCATTCTATCCCGGCCTGCTGGCCATGGCTGGCGAGGTTGCGGAGGGTGAGGAGGCGAACCTTCTCTACACTGCACTCTGGACTCGCTATGGTGCCCTGCCAGAGAGATGGTCGGTTCGAGAGAGGCAGGTTGACTCTGGAATCGGCTGGTGGCCTGGGCGACCCGAGTTTATCGAGTCGACATACTACCTGTATCGTGCCACTGGCGATCCGTGGTACCTGCATGATGGCGTGATGGTCCTTGCGGTAATCAATCGTCTCTGGCGGCCCAAGGGCCGCTGGTCAGGGTTCCAAAAAGTCACCACGGGCGAAATAGCAGATCGGATGCAGAGCTTCTTCTTGGGTGAAACCACGAAGTATCTTTATGTGCTTTTCGATCCTGAACACCCGCTCAACAAACTCGATGCCGCTTTCGTCTTCAGCACCGAAGCCCATCCGCTCATTATTCCGGGGCAGCGAGCTTCGAGGCGCGGTCAGAAAACGAGAAAAAGAAGAAACCGCAGGTGAACCGTCTCGTGAAGGGCGTCAAGGCGTACCACGATGAGAATTACACCAACACTTGCCCGGTTGCCTCAAGGCCTCCACTGACGGGCTCGGCCATGGCGGCACGCGCTGACGTGTTCCAAGCCGCCAGCTTCGTCAACCTGCACACGGTCGCCAACCCTCACAGTGGCATGAAGCTGGTCCCAACCTTCAAGGGGCCCAACGAGACTGTTCTCCAGTACAAGGAGAACCACACCTTCTTCCCCTGGACTCTGCCTACTTCGATGGTCCCACACAACGGCATCTGCGCGGCCCTCACGTTCAAGCCAACCCTTGTCATCGAGTTTCCCTCGACAAACCAACAGGGCAGTGCGCTGAACCAGCTGTTTGCGCATCCGGCACCAGTCAACACCCCTTATGGCGCTCAGACCACCGGGCCGAACGGCTAGAAGATTACTTTTATCAAGGAGGAGTCCTTTGCGCCGAACTACGACCACACCTGGCGAGTCACGCACGTCAATCACATAGCTCTCGGCAAGGACGAGATCGTACACATCGATGGCGACATGCTCTCCGATATCAAAGACCCCCTCTTCAATCGTGTTCGCTACTCGCCGTACGTCGACCTCATGATTGTCTATGGAGAACCTCCCTCGGAGAACACCACAGCAGAGACCCCACTCGAAACCGTCGAAGTGGTGCTCGACGAGCACGGCAACGAGATACACCTGAGCGAGGAGCAGTCCTCGTGGCTGGAACACGACGACGAGGCACCGGAATCGCTCGACCCCTCCTACGGCTCCATGCTCAAGAGCCTTGTCCGCGCAGTCACCTCCGTCTTTGACCCGGCCAATACCCCCTCGCCCGACGATGGCCCCTCGGGCGCCAGCCGGCGCACACTGCACATAGAAACCTACAAAGCCGCCCTGCCCGTCGGCATCGGCGCCGTCCCTCTCCCCGACGTCCGAGACGCGCCCCTGGCCCCGGCCACGGCCCCGGACGAGAACACGCCCGCCACCCAGCTCCACCTCCCCTGGCACACCGTCTACCTCGCCGGCCAGGGCTGCACCGCCCGCCTCCCGGACGCCATCCCGCGCAACCACCACGTCATCGCCCTGCGCCGCGGCGGCTGCTCCTTCAGCGCCAAGCTGGCCAACATTCCCGCCGTCACGCCCACGGCGCACTCGCTCCGCCTCGTCGTCGTCGTCAGCGACCCGCACGAGGACGGCCTCGGCGACGTCGACGACGACGACGACGACGCCGTCTACGGCGGTCACGTCGACCGCCCGCCCTGGGGCGCCGCCCACGACATTGTCAAGCCGCACCTCGAGGACGAGCAGCGCACACCCCGTGGCATGCCGCGCCTCCGCCCGCTCAGCCTGGTCATGATCCGCGGCGGCCAGACGGCGTGGGAGCAGCTCGGGCGCGCGAGGGGCGTCGGCGTCCGGAGAAAGTATGTCATTGAGACCCAGGGTCGGCGGGTGGACAATATCATTGTGCTCTGAAGCACGTTGGCGCACAAGGTGATGCACGGATGGATGCGAGGGATGTACATATGATGAGAGGAAACCCCTACCACATCACGTTGGGTATCTCTTTGAGTAGGATGACGGCATGACATAGACATGAGAGGACATGAACTAGTTCGTTTTTAGAATACCACTTGCGTTTTGTTTGACTTGAATGATACGATCGATGGCTTGCGAGAAATGGTGCGAAATGATGTGACGGCCACATCTTACTTAGCCTTCAGGGTACTTCAACCCATGCATGCCAGCTGTTGCACCGAGAGCCGCCGCATAAATACCGCTCCACCGCCCCAACAGTCACTGTTAGAATCCAAATCATCATGCGTCAAATACTGTTGAGTATTAAGCTGTCGCATGAAAACCCCGCAGCGGGAAACCCGTCAACGGGCCGTCTGCTCGAGCACAGATGCCAAAGCTAGTCTAAGATAATGCAATCATGCAGCCGCCCCTCCCAAGCCAAGTTTGAATGATGTCCTTTTGAGAATCCCTGAAACGCCGACGCAGGCCCCGCGGCGTGCGTTGGTGTACCGTGTAGCTTTCGGCGGGAAGGTGTCAGAACGGCACAAGAGCAGCCCGTGCCGCCCCCGGAACGTAGTATGTATATGTACTCATGCTTCGATGGCGTGATTGAACAACGGGAGAGCTTTGCGGATCACCCCTCGCTGTTATTGTAGCCGTTAACGCGTTTAAGCGTCCTCAATAAGAATGGTAGTGTTGATACCGTCGAGCTTCTCGCGGCCGTTGAGGCCAGGAATCTCGAGGATGAAGAGAAAACCCATGATTTCACCTCCAAGCTTCTTGACAAGGTCAGCTGCAGCCTTGGCCGAACCACCTGCATCAAGTCAGTATAAACCAATCTTCGCATTCGAGGCGGCTGAGATGTGCCTACCAGTAGCAATAATGTCGTCAACGATGAGCACCTTCTGGCCAGGCTTGATGGCGTCCTCCTGCATCTGGAAGAAATCGGTGCCGTACTCCTTCTGGTATTCAGCGGTCACACAAGGACCAGGAAGCTTGCCCTGCTTGCGCACGGGAGCGAAGCCCTTGCCGAGACGGAGAGCGAGGCCGGGACCAAAGAGGAAACCACGGGCGTCGAGGCCGACGATAACGTCGGGGACGACACCGCCGTAGCCTTCTTGGATCTGGAGGTGAAGAGCGGAGACGAGAGTTTCATGGGCGGTGGGGTCGAGGAACAGTGGCATAATGTCGACAAAGTCGATGCCCTTCTGGGGAAAGTCGGGGAAGTGACGGAGAGCGGCCTTGAGCTTCACCTTCCCACTGGCGAGTTCGGAGGAACCGGTGGTGGCGGCGGTGGGCTGTCGTCCCTCGGCATCTTGAGGGTTGGCGGGGTTGGCGGCGACGTGGGTGATTGGCGACGCAGATGACGCGGTGGTGCCAGGGGCGATTTGCTGTTCGGCGGACATGATGAGGAGAAGAAGAAGAAGAAGAAGAAAGAAAGAAGGAGGAGAGGAGGAGAGGGGAAAAGTAGGCAGGAGGAGGGATGGCTGGGCCGATATGGGTTTGTATCAGAGAGAAAATTTTGGGGTCTGGGGTGGGTGGGTGTGGGACATCAGAGCCGGTGGTGGTGGTGCTGCGCGGCCAGCGGGTGTAAGGTCAGTTCGACGGCAGGCGGGCGGGCGGCGGGATTACCGTTAGGCAGAGCCAGGGCAACAGGGTAGTCCTTGGCCCGGCTTTTTGCCTTATTGCTGGATAGTGTATGGCCATGACACGGTCGCCTGTGCGTGGGAGGAACAAGGCGCGTAAAACTGTCCGTCTACCTAGGCTGTGAGGAGATGAGCCAGACGGGACGGACAGACTGAACAGGGCAAAGCACGAAAGCAGGCTGCGTGATGGCGCAGACCGCCGGCCGGCGAGCCTGGGGTCAGCAAGTGAGCAGCGCAAAACGCAAACCAGAGTTGCGCCGGCGAGGGACGGAAGACGAGCCGTAAAGGCAAGTGGAGGAGGGGTAGGATAAGGCCCAGATGGATAACACGCAGGAGGACAAGGCGAGGCGCTCGATGACAAGGACAAGGAACGTCGGTCTAACTAGCGGACAGTTTTCTTTGTCGGTCTTCCTCTTGTCTCGGTGGATTTTTCAGGCGATTTCCTGTCGCTTCTGATGGGCAATTGGGAGAAACAAACTCGTCTCTGAATCGCGCAATCTGGTGCGAACGTGAATTGTCTCCAAACCTTGAAGGTGAGGGGCAGGGGAAGCTTGATGCTTGAATCCATGGAGGGGCGCCCTGATTGTTGGAGGGGTCGGAGGGGCAGCCCAAGCCCAGCACGGTCTCTCGCAGCGGCCTGCACGGGTCCGTCCAGGGTCAGGTTCAGGATCAGGTCTAGATATGGGGTGTTGACAGTGCCAATGCCACGCCCGTCTGGCGCACGTTTGTGTGGGTGTGGTCCAGATAGGCAGCGAGCCCCTCGTCCATTGGCATGGCGAGGGTGATTGTGATTGCCCTGTCATGGCGGGACGCCCAGAGGCACTGCGTGTCACCCAGTCGACCGACAAGAAGCCGATGCCAGCAGTGGTTGTTTGCCTGCGTGGCCCGACCGGTGCATCGAAGTCATGCCTCGTTCTCGCAGGCCTCGGAGGCCATCTGGACATGGCTACAGCCACGGTTGCGTGGATGGCTGAACGTGTCCAGAAACACAAGGAACACCCCACCATGCCATGTTGCCAGGCCGCCGTCCTGTACAATTGAAGCTCAGCATCAGCACGCCACCTTGACAAGGATCTAGGTCGGTACGGCAGGGGTGGATGGGTTGTCGGGGGTGCCTTTGGAGGAGGGGTTCGGGGTCCCAGCCAACACGTTATGCTTTGCGTTGCATCAAGAACATGTCGGCAACCGGCGGCGTACATGGCTTGACAAGTTCCGTCAGCGGCAGCCCGCAGGTTGCACCAAATCGAATCGGCCTGGCATAATGCAGGCCTGGCTGATGTGATGCTGCATTTGTTCTTCTCTCCGACGGCAGCCGGGCAGCTGGATTGTTCAAAAGAGTTTGGAGGACTGGAAGAAACTCTGAGGGAAGGGTTGAGGAAATGTGTTACTGGAAAGCCTGCTGGAGCAAGGGGCATTCAGCTTTGGCGGGCGCGTCCGACAATCAGATTAACCGCCGGCCTGCGGGCTTAGCTAAACCATCGTTCTTTCCAGAGCGACAAACTTTGGGCGTCATCATCCATGCCCTTTCCAACCTTTCCAAGGAATCTGCCAGCTCAGGCAGGAAAGGCTGACAAGAATACTGTCAAGGATATTGCCAGGAAAGAGGTACGGGGCCAGTGAGGCAGGAGGTACCACATTCACTCACTCGTGCCGCCCCCCACAACACCTTCACCAGACGCCACCAGCAACGCCGTCATCGTGTTGCAGATGCACAAAGTTCGATCATTGCAACCTCTGGATGCTCATCATCCTCGTATTGCT
Source organism: Verticillium longisporum (assembly GCA_019188255.1). Classification (NCBI taxonomy): domain Eukaryota; kingdom Fungi; phylum Ascomycota; class Sordariomycetes; order Glomerellales; family Plectosphaerellaceae; genus Verticillium; species Verticillium longisporum. Next base: position 3,827,757 of record JAETXT010000003.1, on the reverse strand, counting down.
CGTTCGACCATGCCCCATCTACCTGCCCTCGAAACACCAGCCCAAGGCCAAGATGGCCGGACGACAGGCGATGAGTCAAATCTGCTTGCTGGCAAGCGGCATTTAATACCGACGTATCCGAGACGGAGTGACACGACACTCCGATGATGAATGGCATGTTGTCGGCAGGCCGGGTGTATCCATCCCCCACCAGCAGTACAGCTACCAAATACATGTTTGATGGCGGAGATACTCAAACAGACGGAACTGAAGGGCACGCCTCTGATCATTGCGCCGCAGCTTACACAGTATGCTCATGCGTTGCATCCCTTCTCATCAAGCGCGAGGGGTCCTTTGCATCAGACAAAGCAATACCACGTCTACGTCGTTCGTCGACTACGAATCACGGACCCGAGACGTTGCCTTTGGTATCCCGACCCCCGCGTCGCCGAGCTGGTCCCGACACGCAAAGTCGCGACGTGTTACTGACCGCTCATCTTTAACATGACGAGGCCATCCTCTCAGTACAGCCCTCACCACACCCTCTTCGTGCCTTGGTGGGGTCAAATCCCACGTCGGTGGGCGCCCGCGGTCTGCGGCCTCCAGGCCTCTGGCTGATATCTTCCGAAACAGCCTTCTGCCAATTTACTTTGTCAAATAGCGGCGCTGAGGGTCTGGAACCAGTGAGCTTGTTTCGTCACTGCTGGCCCAGCTGGTATGCAAACACTCTTATATCCACCACTGTTCAGTGATATGACTTGGTCGGTGTCGCACTTACGTATAGTACCCGTTGCCGACCGTTTCGTGACCTTTCGGGTAGGGGCAAACCTCCTCATAAATCGCCCACAAGCCGACACGCGCAGTACGAAGCGGCCGGCCACCAATATGCCCCCTGACGGCAGAAACTGGTCTGTCTGCTCCGACTCTGTGTCGTCAGCTCCGGCTTTACCACAGCATCTCTCACTCTCGAATCCACCTTGCATCACCCTCAGCACGACATCAGCCTCGAGGTGCAGGCGCCAGTGTCCCAGAAAGGAGGAGCACTTATGGAGCAGGAAACCTCCCGTCATTGCATGTTGGCTAACTACCTTGGTAGACCGACCAAGCGCTAGGCTAGATCCGCGGCCTGTGGCTATCCAGCTACCTTTTCGGCTACTTTCACCGCCTTTGTCACGACTGAACTCCCTTGGGCCTCGCGTGAAGGGGTTGCGAGTCGACACGCGTTGTCAAAGCAGAGAGAGAGAAAATTCAAGCATCAGAACGCGGCTCGAATGAGAATCCTAGGCAGGAGACTGGAGTAGAGGCGTGCGATCAGGTGCGATCAGCACGATCATCTCGAGGCCTGGACCCGCCTCTTGGAGCTACTCAGGTCTACCGCCCGCGTCGCTCCTGTCGGCCGGCTCAAAAGGCCGGGCGTTATGCAGCCATCCCATTCGGCAAACTAGCAATCTGAAATCCCGCGAACCGGCTCTCATCTTCGGCCACAGGTCCGCTGGTCCTACCTCTGTGCTGTGTTGCACGCTTGCAGGTGGACCAGATCCGCCTGCGAGGTTACAACGCGTCTTGGATGCCAGCCCGCATACTGCAGATCAAGCCCACAAGAATCCGTCGCCGTACTTTAGGAAAGGAACGTGCCAGGTTCAGCGCTGGATATTACGGTCAAGCTTGAAGAGGACAGAAAGCACTAGTCATGGACCAGGTCAAGCGAACTAGAACGTATGGCGCATTTCTTCTGTCGTGTCATTAAAGTTGGATATTTTTGCAGTGTAATATGCTCGCTAGAAACATCGCGCATGAAGGGGGTATCACTCTTTCTTCGCCTCTTCTCTTCCTCTTCTCGTACCTCTAGACCTGAGTATGCGACAGACGATGACAGCGGTTCGAAAAAAAGAAATCGTACGCAACAAACGCAAAAGGGGAAACCAGATAGCACGTAACAACGGGACCAAAAAAGCAATGCAGACCCAAACGAGACAACCGTCTTCATCTCCATCCCGTTCTTTCGCACTTGTTATCGTGGTCGCTCGTGACATGAAGCCCCCAGACGCCATGCAAAGTAACGCGGGCTATACTCCAGCCTGTGCCTAGCTGCCTGCCTGCCTGCCTGCCTGTCTGTCGAAGGTCATGGACCGGGTCGCATAGGTCATGCTTCAAACGGGCGTTCCGCCATCACTGCAGCTGAAACTGCAACCGGATGATGGAGAAGAGCATGTTCTGCAGGACGTGCAGCATGACGGCGACGCTCGTGGGGAGCAGCTCGGGCCAGACGGCGAGGTCGAGCCTGCCCTCCCTGCCGACGTCGACGCCGTAGAACCATCGGATGAGCAGGCGCAGGCACAGCGAGGCGGCGAGCTCGCAGGCCCAGGTGACGGACGAGGCCCAAAAGGTGAGCTTGAAGTCGTAGCGCTCCGAGTCGTCGTCGTCAAAGTCAAAGGCAAAGTAGGGGTAGACGTCCTTGTTGGCGCCAAAGTGGAGGACGAGGACGCTGCCGAGGAAGGCGGCCATGGAGACGTTTTCGGCGAGGAAGCGGATGAAGACGTTGCGGGTGCAGACCTTTTGGTACGAGGCGTAGGACTGGTCGGTAAAGTTGAGCGCGCGCGAGACGCGGTGCCAGAGCGGCGACATGGTGAGCGGCGTCAGGATGATGAGGAAGCTGCTCGAGAGGATCTGCAGGAGGACGAACTGCTGCGGGGAGCGCAGGCGCGCGTACAGGGCGCGCACGTATGTCTGGTAGGTGAGCATGAAGTAGCTGCGGGCCTTTCTGTCAGTTACTGTTTTCAAGATTCTTCCAAGGGGGGCAGGGGAAATCTCACAGCTTGAAGATCCAGCTCAGCGGGTAGCTCCCGACGCGCTCGCCCTCGCGGATGCCGAGCAGCCAGCCCGTCAGCAGGTCGAGCAGGTGCACGGTGACGACCCAGCTGTAGAGGTACATGATGGTCTCGTGAGTGTCGTGAGGCAGGGTGCGGAGGTATATCTCAGCGTGCGCCTCTCCTAAGGCGTTCGCCATGTGGCCGACGGGGGGGGCGAGACAGGACCAGACGAAGCGCACAAAGCTGGCGGGAAGCCAGCGGGCTCGCAGACGGGCCAGCAGCGGTTGCTGGTGTTGACGCTGCTGGGTCTGCCGCCCGCGGCGGCCCTGCTGGTTGCCACGAGCGTCAGGGGCGGGGCCGGCTAGAACGCGACGAGGAGGGGTGGCACCGCCGAGGTCGCCGCCGGTCCACCAGGAGGTCGTGAAGATGCGCTGCGTGTCGGACATGCGGTTGCGGAGGCCCAGGTGGTGGCGCTGGGACGTTGTGAGGATGAGGAAGGCGATGGCGACGGGAGCAGCCATGACGATGAAGGTCCAGGCGATCCACGAGGTGTTGTGCACGGTGAGGAAGCGCGTCTCGGGGCTGAGGTAGATGGGGATCGGGAGTACGAGGGCGAGGGTGGCTATGAGTGAGACGGTGGGCAGGAAGCCAAGAGACTGGGGCCACCAGTTGAGGCTGTAGAGGTTGAAGACTTTTGTGATCCATATGAGGGCGGTCAGGTTGTAGAAGTTGTAGTAGATGAAGAGGAAGAACCAAAAGTTGACGCGCACGCGAGGCTGGCCGTGGCCGGGTATCTTGCGCGTGGGTGCATCAGAGGAACGCCGTCGCCGCCGTGATGATCGTTGCCGTCGCCGTCGTCGAGGAGGGGATACTGCGGGAAGGGAAGGGCACACCATCCGATGGCCTGTACGTGGTCAGCATTGTAACAACAGTTTGCTCCGCCTCTCCCACGTCTTTTCTCGTTGACATACCAGGACGGCAGGCAGCACGACCAAAACACCATATCGACTCCACCAAACATCGACCACCCTCCTCACAGCGCCCTGCTTCGGCTCGATCCAAACATCCACCGTCTTCCTCCATATCCTCCTCCACAACCCCCTGCCCTCATTGTGCGCGTCATCAAGCGCCGCCTGTACATCGTCGTCGTCGTCGTCATCATCGAGGCCGGCCGCCAAGACGGCGCCGTAGCCGACATGGACGCTCCCACGGCCGTTCCCGAGGGCCGAAGACAGCAGGCCTAGCGCGCCATGAGAGGGCCTCCGGGCGGTGGAAGGCGGAACGGCTCGGAAGCGACCGAGGAGTGGGGAAGATTCGGGTTGGAAGCGGGCGCGGGACTCCTGGCCCGGGGTGAAGGGGAAGAAAGAGGGCATTTAGGTAAAAGGCCAGAAGAGAGGGGGAGAGGGAGGCTAGCGTGCAGCTGGCGCCGAGCGAGGCATTGGGCCGGATTCGTGGGTTCGAGGCTGCGTGAGGACGGGCCTCGATGTCGCTGGAGGAGTCTGCTTGCGGGGACGAGGGGTTCGTGGTGGGTGTGCGGGTAGAGTGCAACGGCGACGTCAAGGTTGAAGCGAGGATGGTGTCGAAATGCTGGAGTCAACGTTCCAGGTCCAAGCTTGGGTCCAGGTCCAGGTCCATCCAGGGTCAGGGTCCAGTGACGATTGTTTCCTGAGACTTGACCTGACGAGGGATGGCGCTTGCGCAGGGACCAGCCCGGCCGCTGGGCATTCTTCCCTCTAGGCGCTACCCGCCAGTGTCTTGGGTGCTGTGGGTGCCTGCTAAGTGCCTCCCTAGGTGCCTGGGTAGGACTGTTAGGCGAGCCAGTGGCTGTTGGGTGGGCGGGCCACTGACTGCCACAGCACCACCATATGGCGAGGCCCGATGTTTTTGCGTGGGGAGAAACTTCGGCACGAAAGCCCAACGTCGCTCAGAGCTGTGTTCTATGCGCATGGCATCGTTCACGCGGTTTCGCATATGGAGACTTTAGCCGCGCAGCAGGCTGCCTGCTGGCTCCGCAAAGGCCACCTGGATTTTAGCCAGACCGAGGCGAGGGGAAAGCACAAATAGCAACCAAAGATGAGCAGACGACCAAGCGGACGAAAACCCCAATTCAATGTGGCAGCAGATAGGATGAGGCCCACCGGCGGCACCTCAGGGCCGAGTCTCACTGGGCACGGCGCCGGGGCCAATGCCCCCCCAGCTTTCGGGGCAGGCGGGGCGATGGCCTGTGATCGCCGTGATTGGCGCGCCAGAACCAGCTCGACGCTTGCAAAGGGGAATCGGTCTTACAGCGACCGAAGCGCACCAAAAGAAGGTCGAGAGCCAGTACCGCCATCCGCTGCTCTTCTTCCCCCCCACCCTGTGCGCGCCCACACGTTCCATTTCCGCCCCTACGAGCGCATCTAGCTTGACAAGCTTCGTACCCTGCGTGACCTCTGGATGTGGGGAACCCTGGCCCGTGTTTTGCTGCGTCCTGAGAATTCCCGATGGGATCGCCGCGAATGGCCGCCGAGAACGACGAGACGAGACGTGTCGGCGGCGTTGGGGCGAAAGGGCCACCGAGGGGTTGGAGGGGTCGCCAAATCCTTCCCATCCAATATATAGCAAGAGATCTAACCCTCCCCCTCCTTCGGTCGTCGTCACACGGCATCGTGCCAGATCAGCTCTGCTCCTCCTCTCCTCTTTCCTACAAGTCATCATCAGCCTTGGGCTCTTCTGCTTCTCTACCTAACCCTCCTCCCGCCGCATCCTCCCATCTACCTCATCGCAAACCCTCCTAGCCAAGGCCGAAAGTCCGTTTCGCATCGTCATCGCGCAGCATACGATCGGCACCATCGAGACGAATACTAAGGAGAAGAAGAAAGTCAAGATCAGAAATAACAAGCAATCATGACGGCGACAAACGGTACCAACGGTCACACCAACGGCGCCACGGCCAAGCAGTCCAAGGGCAACATTGGCGTCTTCACCAACCCCAAGCACGACTTGTGGATCAACGGGGCTGAGCCCTCTCTTGAGAAGGTCAACTCTGGCGAGGGACTTGCCGTTGGAGAGGTGACGGTTGCCATCAGGAGCACCGGTATCTGCGGGTGAGTTTTTCTCTTTTCCCTCTGGAATTACGCGGCAAAGTCGCAGCACGCATTCGATCTTCCTCTTTCCCAGTCGGATCAAAACACTGCCAACCCCAGGAGAAAAAGACTGACTCGACCAGCTCTGACATTCACTTCTGGTGCCATGGCTGCATCGGCCCCATGATTGTCGAGGGCGACCACATTCTCGGTCACGAGTCGGCCGGCGATGTCATCGCAGTGCACCCCAGCGTCGAGCACCTCAAGGTCGGCGACCGCGTCGCCATCGAGCCCAACGTCATCTGCAACGCCTGCGAGCCCTGCCTCACGGGGCGCTACAACGGCTGCGAGAAGGTCGAGTTCCTTTCGACGCCCCCCGTGCCCGGCCTGCTGAGGCGATACGTCAACCACCCCGCCGTCTGGTGCCACAAGATCGGCGACATGTCGTACGAGAACGGCGCCATGCTTGAGCCCCTGAGCGTCGCCCTCGCCGGCATGCAGCGCGCTGGCGTTCGCCTCGGCGACCCCGTCCTCATCTGCGGCGCCGGTCCCATCGGCCTCATCACGCTCCTCTGCTGCCGCGCCGCGGGCGCCACGCCGCTCGTCATCACTGACATTGACGAGGGCCGCCTCGCTTTCGCCAAGGAGCTCTGCCCCTCGGTCATCACGCACAAGGTCGAGCGCGCGACGCCCGAGGACTCGGCCAAGGCCATCGTCCAGGCCTTTGGCGGCGTCGAGCCGGCCATCGCGCTCGAGTGCACGGGCGTCGAGAGCAGCATCGCCGCGGCCATCTGGGCGTGCAAGTTTGGCGGCAAGGTCTTCATCATTGGTGTCGGCAAGAACGAGATCAACATTCCCTTTATGCGCGCGAGCGTCAAGGAGATTGACATTCAGCTGCAGTACAGGTACTGCAACACGTGGCCGCGCGCCATCCGTCTCGTCGAGAGCGGCGTCATCGACCTCACCAAGCTGGTCACGCACAGGTTCAACCTCGAGGATGCGCTCAAGGCATTCGACACGGCCAAGGACCCCAAGACGGGCGCCATCAAGGTGCAGATCCAGAGCCTGGAGTGATTGATGGTTTGAGAGAACGACACTTTGGGAAGGAGGGGAGGAGGCAACTGATAAGCATCGGGGTGTTGGTTGGCGTAAGTGTTGAGTGGTAGTGAATGTGACGACGGCATGACTGGCTTTCCTGGTGTTGAATACCACAATCTTCTGTATATCATGATAAATCTCGTGGGATGTATTCAGTTGATGTCTCCAAGTGACGGTGCATGTGGTGTATCATTGCGACCTTGCAGAGAGAAGTAGCAGCTTGTGAAGACGGCAGGGGCAAAGGAAACTGCGCGCCTCGCTATTCCTGCCATTGACTTCGTGGAAGGAGCTTGGGCCCCGTCTTGCCGACACTGAATTGGCACCCTCTCATTGGCTGTGCCGAGCTCCCCCAATCAGTCAGCGGCCCGAGCCACAGTGCCAGCCACTCAACAGACAGAGAAGGAGAGAGCGAGAGGTCCACTTGCCCGGCTCGCAATGGAACAACCTGAAGCGAAATCTTCCGAGCTCTTTTTTCCAATCCTCGCTCGCCCCGTCTCGTCACCTCACTACCCCCGACCTCAACCTCCACGCCCATCTCCATCAATTGGCCGCCAGCGACACTCCGCCGAGCCCCTTTCACCGACCAACGCGCCTTCGAACGTTCATCCCGTTACGAAAGCCCTTCCGATCCCTTGCACTCGGTTGATTCCTTCTCTTGCCGCCTACCATCACAATGTCTGCCGTCGCCGCCCGTCCCGTCCTGCGGTCCGCCGCCCTGAGGAACACCCGCCTCCCTTCGCGCATCGCCGCCCGCTTCGAGTCGTCCACCACCCAGAAGGCCGCCGACGCCGCCAAGGAGCAGGCCTCGAACATCCAGTCCAAGGCCTCTGAGGGCCTGAGCCGCATCTCCAGCTCTGCCGGCCCCGCCATCGCCGGCGCTGCCAAGGGCGTCGCCAACGCCCTCGGCAAGGTCGGCGGTCGAACCGGCCGTGTCATCGCCTTCGTCGAGAAGCAGGTCCCCTTTGTCGTCTACTACTCCAAGGTCGGCCTCGAGGTCTCCAAGATTGTCTTCCGCGGCCAGAAGATGGCTCCTCCGTAAGTTTAGCGCGTTCGCTCCCTGATGGCCTGCGAGACAAGCACATACCCGCAAGGTCTCGCGAGCCAAAGGATGAACACGACTGAAAAGCTGACTTTGAACTCCTTGACAGTCCCATCGCCACCTTCCAGTCTTACGCCCAGAACGCTCTCCAGTCCGCCAAGAACCCCGGCGCCCTCTTCAACTCCGCCTCCCAGACCGCCCAATCCGCCGCTCAGTCCGCGGCCCAGCAGCCCGCTGCTGCTGCCCAGCGCCTCCGCGACATCAACACGGCGACGCTCGTCACCGTCGGTGTCGTCGCCGCCGAGTGCCTCGGCTTCTTCACCATTGGCGAGATGATCGGCCGCTTCAAGCTCGTCGGCTACCACGGCGAGACTGGTGCCGCTCACCACTAAGCGCACTCCTGTTAGCGATGGGCGAGGGAGAGTCTTTTATTTTGCAATCGGCAAGACACAATCTCGCGATTTGGGGGTCGCGGGCGTGACATAGAAGAGAAGGGAGCGAAGCGAGCTCGACGGAAAAGAATACACGGAAGCTTCGAATAGACGGCCATAATGGGTGGCAGATCCAGCATCCTCGTTTTTCATCTCCGTCCAGGGCGATGGGGGCTCACCCGGAGATCCTGTCGTCTTATTTCGGGTCAGGAACAATGAGGACGAAGAGGGAGAAGGAAAGACCGAGGGAGAAAGATTCGCTCCTCGGTTGGTTCCCATGATCATCGGTTTTTTTCTTTTGTAGACCCTGTACACCACCACCTGGACGCAGCTCGGCTGCTGTCTGCTCTGCCTACGGCGGGGAGAATGGGAAGAACTCGTTGAAAGGATTTGCCTGCGTATTGCTGTGATTTGCCGAAACCGAATAGCGACTATACGTGCTGAGAGGTATGGTTTATCGACAGGGCTATCAAGATTTTATCGGCCTTCTTTTCGCGAAGCATAATGCATGCCATCCGGTGTGTCTCCATGCCATGTCTTCACTCCAACATGAGTAATGCCCTCTGCATCTCTGCAAGATGACCTAGTAACGCTTAGAGGTCAATACTAACTTTCTAGTGCTGCGTTACTTCATGAGTTGCTACACATCCTATACAAAGCTTCAGCAAGCAGTCACAAAGTAGATATGTGAGGATCCGCTCATATAATTCCCAGAACCCTCCCCTCAGTTGCCTGTCCGTATGTTTTGCACCCGCAGCTGGAGGCTTGGATTGACTGCGTACAAGACTGACCTAAACGAGGCCTGCTTGGTCTCTTCAACTTATTCACACAGCAAACATCACAGATATGCACCATTGCGACTTGATGCTTTTCTGGTTCATAGCAAAAGACGCAAGTGGGTGAACATGTCGTGTCGATCCTCAAGACGGGCATCTCGCACTCGGCTGACGGTGCGTGTCACGATCATTGATCAAGTCTGACACACCAGCCCATACACGATAAGCCACCCAACATTCTCAACAATAAATAAGATCAGCAATTCAAAGAGGCGCTAACTTCTCAATTCCCGATCCCTTTCAGCTTATCCCATCAAGTTGATCAAACAAAAAAAAACAATGTCAGGTACCCTAAACGGGCCGCCCGAGGCCCCCGTATGGCCGCCATCAAGCGGCCCCCTTTCACTCGTGCCACGCAAAAACACAAGAAAACAACACACCGCGACCCGGTCAGCTCCACACACACACACACATACAAACATATACATCGTCATCGTCACCGCCGTCGGTCTATGGGTAGCAAGCAAATAGTTCCACCGAGCGGCCTACAGACCCCTGAATCACTGGTCCATCATGCCCGACTACGCCGTCTATCACCAACGTCCTTTCCATCCACATCCTCCATGAACTTTCACCTCACCGCCCTCTCTTTCTCGACGAAGCCCAATAAACAACAACACACGAAAAGCACAGAGTGTTGGCGCTAGCAACAGTATTCAAGAGGTCACACGGTCTTCTAGCGCTCTTTTGCCCATGCAGTGCCAGCTGGACATGCATCCTCCCCTGCCGGAAGAGCGTTGCCTACCCACCGGTCGAGGGCTCTCTCCAGTCCACAAGGTAGACGGAATATCGTCGATAACACGATCCGTCTTGCCGGGTTGGCGATACCAACCATCGCGACCCAAATCATGTTAGGGATGTGGCCTAGATTTCAAGAGCAAGGGGGGGGGAGGGGATGGTTAGCCGGTAACAGGCCAGAGATAATGGGTTCATCGAAGACCTGCAAGCCATGTTTCGCCACCGCCAGCGGCGATCGTCACACGAGAATAGTTCCTACCTCCCAAAGAGAGGCAAAACCCACGAGGGACCGCCATGACAAACCAAACCCCTATCCGGTCCGTATCTAAGGAGAAAAGGGACAACGACGCCGTGCGCCGGCACCTATCCAACAAGAGGGCAAGTAACAGAGAGATGGCAGATACCTCACATTCCATGACCGTTCCGTGACCCGCCAACGGGACACCGGTACCGGTAACACAATGTCAGCCGGGCAAACCGGGGACAGCGGATGCCCTGAGCCCAATAATGCCAGCAAATGTCTGCCTGCTTCATGTTCGTGAACCAAGCGGACAGGTGGCACACGATAGCCAGTCACACACATAGACCTCGTTCCCATGCAGCAAAACGCTGGGATGCCCGGAGACGGCACAGTAGGAGGGGGAGCCTCGGTCTGATGCCCAGAGGGTGTGACAAGGCGTGTGTGAGCGAAGCGGCCTCTCTGACCCGCCGTCGTGCAGGGTGACGAGGGAGGCATTCTCGTAAGCAACCCCTATACATGAAAGCACAGGGTACCTGGACAGGAAGTACAACAACAAGTACACGTCAAAGCAACGCTGGCTGGTATGATTGGCCGTTTGTTCAAGTGCAGGACGAGGGTGCATGGCCGAGGTGATATCATCCGTGGCAAGACATCTCAACAAGCGATCTGATACTCTACAGTCAGCTACTCAAGTCAGATCGTGGAAGAGGCAAAGCAATGGTGAGAAATATGTGTAGGAAAACAAGAGGCAAGACCATCTGGCAGGGCTGAGGGAGCCGGAACCTCTCATACGATCAGTGTCCGGGCCTGAAGACAAAGTTAGGCTGCCGGATTGACGGGTACAATCTGATAACGACGGAACGTAAGTTGTAAATAAGCAGCTATCGATTGACACAGTCATTGAGCGCCAAAAATGGTATTGAGAAAGCTCACTGTGCATACGGCAGCAACGTATGCAAACTCTACTTGACTTTTTTTACCCATGCCAAAATCTACTGCTTTCAAGCATCCAATCGCCCGCATGCTCTCCAAGTGTCCCTAACAGATGAGTAGAAGATATCAATATTTACATATGCACACATATCATTGCACCGAGAGATTTCCCATTCCAGAACCAAAATGTAGCAGAAATCCAGGTGGTCCCAATTGCTTCTGGATATCTGGACAAGACGCTTTGCGGTCTACAGAGGAAAGAGCAGGACTCTGATGGTCTCCCTGAACGCGAGAACTGAAGAACAATGAAACCAATAATCCAAGGCAGCTCCTATGCGCCAGTCACACAAGGTGCAAGCATGCCTGCGACCGTCGTTTCTTTTTGGTGGCAGGTACCGCGCTGTTCTGCACGCTGCATCCACTGCGGGTGCCTGGCTAGGTGGCCTACGGCCACTATCCGGGACGAGCTTTGGGCTTGGCGAACTTCCCGAATCAAAGCGGGCAACCACATCCTGCGGGATCTAGTCGAGAGACCAGATGATCCTTGGAGGCGGCTGTTGCGTCGGACAGCGATATTTTTCACTATAGCGAACCCGCTGGCCAATGTCGAGCCCCAAGTTGGCCTATAATATCAGACAGATATTTGAGATTTCCATGCCGTCCGAAAGTTAACAGGAGGCCTTCAAGTGGTATGCTTTAGAAGGCAGCAAATGGTGTTGCAGCCAAAAGGAAGGATGGCCTCGCTATGTAGGGCGCCCCGTCGCTTTCCAGAGCGCACCTAGAAGCGAAGGCTACCAGGATGTATTTTAAGGACGACGAGATATTGGTGAATAAAGTGATGATATAGGGTAAAGGTGGTGATGATAGTTGTAGTATACAGAGGATGGAAAAGGCTCGATGACATTTCAATCGTTGTTGTGCTTTCGTCCAGTTTAGGGGCGTCTGGTCTGTAGTGCGGTTCCCGGCCACCAGCACCAGTATCGACAAAGTGTTATAATGACGGGAGGGTAACGACAGGGTCACCAACACCTGCTCGCGACGCGTTTGCGAGCGCGGGATGCCATGAAGCCTTTCCCCCTCCGTCGACTGAAAGCTTTTAAGCTGTCTGAGAAAGGTGGAAATACAACACATGCCGAGGATCGGTAATTGGGCCAAGCCCCTTCGTCCTCATCATTGGCTCGGTTTCTTTGCTGTCCATACATGTCTGGGCTCGAATATCAGCGTGTCTGCGCCTTCTCGGCGGGTAACTGCATAGGGGCCACTTACAGTCTGCAGTATGCATGGATGCTAAGTTTACAGAGGTTCTTCTTCACCTCGCTTCCGAGACTCTGTACTTGTTCGACAGGCCATCCCTCAACTCGGGTGAGTGGTGCTAGGCTCATGGCGTTAACGGCATGAGTGGCTGCAAGATTGAACCATCGGCCCAACTCTTGGTCATGCTTATTGTCGGCCCAGGGGTTGATCGGGAGCTTGACAATTGTCTCGGTTACATCCCTGAAACCAATCGCTTGGAGGTCACCCTTGATTCTGTCATTGATGTCCAGTGGCGTGCCAAAGGTCCGTAACGCCCGATGCACAGCTTCGCTCCAAGCCACCAGAGCTGTGTCGGAGGTGAGTGTGTTGTCGTCAGACCGGAACGTCCAGTCGATCTCTACATGCTCCAGATAGCCTCCAGGCTTCAGATGCCTAATCGGTGCTTTAGCAGATGATCGAGTAGTCCTTGGTTGCGAATCAGTGCTTACCTGAAAATCTTCCGGTAGAGATCCGCCCAATCCCGAATCCCACCCATCAGAAGCTGAATATGTATCAAGTCGTAATCATTCTCGCGCAGCGGCCAGGGTTCTTCTACATCTGCCTGCATAAAAGACACTGTAGATGGTACGCTGGAGTGTGTCAGCCAAGGAGATTTCAGCCATTGCAACAAGTTGTCCGAACTCACTCGGCGGGCTGAATATAAGCAAGATCTAGTCCATGTACGAGACCGTGGTTCTCAGGTCCCTTCCAGAGGGCGCTGCATGTGTCGTCAGTGGATATAGTCGCCTTTAAATACACACAAGCAGTATCTTACTCGGAAACATCGATTGCCCATATGCCAGTGCCCGTGCCGAGATCGAGAACTCGAGCGCGGTCCGGAACCTCGTTGTCGAAGTGCTTATTCTGCCGAGCCAACGACACAACTCGGTGAAAGACGTCAAACCTGTCTTTTTCTTCCTACGCGCATACGTGTCTTCAGCAAGGCGTCCGAATAGACCCCAGTTTGCAAGTTTACTCACCTCATCGATGGGGAATAAATAACGTCCAGGACGAAACTCTCCATAAACACGTCCATTTTCCCGATGACCTTGCGTTCCTGAATTTCTGCTGATGACCGATGATTAGTTAGCAAGGTAACTTCATTCTGAGGCAGGAGGCGCGGTGGAGCGAGAGCCATACCCGTTGATAGACATGGTAGCTGACACGCGAAACGCGCGATTGTTGTTAAGCCAGCAGTGGATGATGGGTGATGTGGTGCCTGGATGACCTAGACTCGGATGCGGTGATAGGTGAGCTCTGTGGTGGTATGCAGATGCAAGAAGCGAGATCAAGGGCCTTAATTGGTTGAGTCCAGGAACTCAGGCAGTGCGGCAATGCTTTGGTTATAAGCGTCGGTGGTTGTAGGATGGAATACCTTTCGAATAGGTCAGCCTGACTACTCCAGACCAAGCAACGAGTCAAAATCAATGAACAGAAACAAGCTGCCTTCTTTCGAGGAGAATAACAGAGGCGTGCAGGTGAAGAGGGAACGTATGAAGTATGTTTTGTAAGAGAAGCGAGGTGGTGGTGGTTGGCAGGCTGCAGACAAAGCATGTCGGTAGAACATACTCCTCTGAGGACGAGCACATGTCCTTTTTATGGGGCGGACGACGGTCCTTGTAGACGGAGGCATGACGACCAGGCCAGGCAAACAGGAGAATAAAAGAGTGAACGAGTCGAACAACCAACAGGAAAAACATGGGGACGCAAGGATGAGCGTGTGTGTTTTGCAGAGGGCCGGGCAGAGTAACTTGACTGATTTGTATCCCAATGACAGTTAGGCCTTGTACCATGTCCCAACCTCACACACGAACGCCCAGCGAGGACGGGGATCTGTCTCTTCCTTTGCGATGTGTTGTTGCGGGACAAGATATGACACGACACCGTACAGGGTGACTACGACAAAGTCGGTAGGCAGCCCGCCAAAGTGGCCAACAACTTGAGGCGTGGAGCCACATCCAGGACAGGACAAACCGTCGCGGTCCGTGTATCTCTGCACATCTGCCTGCCTACTGAGGCGCTGACAGAGAGCTGTGAACAGCGGACGAGCGCAACGTTGTTGGCCCGAAAGCCAGTACCTGATGCACCTGCGTGGAGCGTGACGACTGCCTGGGCGACTGGCTGACTTGTCCAAGTTCTCCAGCGCAGAGCCAACTAGGGGCATGCTGTGCTGCGCCGTGCATGTGAAGCGGGAAAAACAAATCGACCAGCGAGTGGGTGTGCTAGGAGACGAGAGGGGGTGGAGTGAGAACGAAGAAGGACTGTGACGGCATAGGACAATCGTGCTGCGCGGACGATATCGAAGCCATGCCACAGAGGAGCAGCTTGACAGGCACACCTACCTGACAGGTTTGGAATATCTCGCTCGCGGGTGACGACGGAGTTCACGTCCCTTTCTGGCCCGCCCAAACGGCCATTCGAGGCGTCGAAGCAATGTCGTAAAAAGTGAGAGGAACAGGCGAAGGTTGATCCGAATGCTACTTGACTGTGGCTCAAGCAATCTAGAGTGAGCCGTTCCGAGGCAAACAAATTGAGATCAATCTTCGAGGAATGGCCAGACGTTGTCGCAATGCTGGGAAGCCCAAGTCGCACTCAAAAGTAAATGATCCAGTGCGAGGAGCGAGGCTGCGGGTTTGAGGCGTAGACTATTTGGGCCTGTGTCGATCAATTGGAGGCTTTGGCGGCTGAGTGTAGTGTCGGAATTTTGCTGAAGCAAGGTCGGGCGTGAAGCAAGAATTGGAGATTGTGCAGGCGCTGGCGTTGGTGACGAAGGCGAAGTGACCTGCGGCAGGCCTGACTCGAGACTCGATTCGAGACTCGGCGTTGGGGACGGGAACGGGAACGGGGAACGGGGGTGGGCAGGGCAGGCAATGGCTATCGGCTCGATCGTCCGGGGGGGTCTGGCAGCGTTAAGTAATTACCTTAGGATAGGGCACCGTACTTTAGTCGAAGTAGAGTAGAACTGAGCAGATTCAAAAGCCGGGCGACGGGACTTGAGGAGGGACGGAATTGCCCACACTTAGGGCGAAGCAGGCGAGGTATGGTAAAGTAGGCTGAAATTTGTGGGTTTTCCCCTGGTTCCCTGCCCGCGATAATTGCGATGCCAGATTCGGGACCAGAAGATGGACGGACGCAAAGGGGGGCAGGCTAGTCAAGGTGGTGTCCGTGTCGCTTTGTCTGCCGCAGCCGCCGCTTGTCGACGTTGGTGTCTGCGCCTGGATCTGCGTCTGCCCACTGCGGATGACCTGCGTTAGCCTGCACCTTGATGAGACTAGGATGGCTTCCCTGACTGCCTCTGTTTTCTACCCATCTCCTCCGACATGTCATCCCATGGCCTGGCGGCGTCGGCGGCGACGTAACGTCTAGTAGGGCACAAGGGGAGGCCCGCCCCTCCATGTTCCATGCTCCATGTTCAGGGCCGGGTGGTCTGTGTCTCTGTTGTCTGGGCCCCGTCCAATGAAGTCCACACGGCGGGCGTCAATCTTAGTGCACTAGGAACACGGACCTGGCTGGACGAGGAATGGCATGGAAGACGTCTGGCGCCCCCGATTTGACTGGGGAAATTCCAGGCCTGCCAGGCCAACAACGATCTTTTGTTGGTCTAGAGATCATCCACAGCAATGTATTTGGCCGCATATGGACGTAAACGTGGCTGTGGATGTAGCTGTGGATGCTGAGGGATGATGTTGCCATGTCGAGATTGGATTGAAGTCGAGTGGAGAGAGGTTGGTGAGGGCAATGAGAAAGCAGCTCTACTACCTGCGGTGCCCACATGAGGTAGGTAGATGTGGGGAGCAGATCAGCTGCCTGAGGTAGGAGCGTCCCCATGCTAGGTAGATCCTTCTGTTTATTTGGTCCTCGGGGTCTGTCCTTCCTCAAGAAACCTAACCTCACGATGTCGTTGATACCATTGGCAGTCAGGACCAACAGGCAAATAGCGTAAGGTATCAAGTGTGTCTTGCCAGGCATGACTTTCCTAGCCCTGGCTGTTTCCCAGAAACATGGAAGGCGACGGACGGCACGGCTCAGCCAGCGTTTAAGTGGATCTGGACAGGGAACATGTCAGCCAGTCAGATGTACTACCCACTCAACGGACGATGAGTTTTATAGTGCCCGTCCAGTCTTCGCTGGGCATTTTTGGGAGGACTCCCGCACCCACTCGCAACCCGCACCCCCTGAACCTGCACGCTTTCGCGCTCCTGCCCGGCATGCCTTTCCCTGTCCCTGCCTGTTCTCTTCAATGCTCCCGACCCCCCTGTCGGAGCTAGTTGTGCCTTCCTCCCACAACGTCTAACTGAATCCTAGCCAGGGCAGCCGCCCTACAGACAGCCAGGTAGACACCTAGGTACCTGCCTAGGCAGAAGAAGGACCATCTCTTTGATCCCCTGTCACCACTCTCCTTGCCTCTCTCTAGCTCCTTGTGGGTGCCCTGTTGTGGGCGCGAGTGGTGAAACACCCAAAGTCCTGGTCATGTCAGCCTCCTTGGTAGAACGCGGGTCTGAGTGAATAGGTAGCATGAAGCTGATGAGCTGTTAGTTGGGTCCCGGAACTACCTTACCTAATTAGGTACCGTACGTCCTCCAAGACAACGGTAGGGCGTGTCTGGTGCCGAGAGAGAGGAAAGGCACGGCCTGTCAAGCTGAGCTGTTGGTCCAAAGTCCAGTAGGTTCGACCCAGAATAGCGGGGACATCCCCAATTCTTCCCATGCTTCCTTCCTTCCTTCGGGTACCTCGCTCGATGAGAGGGTGTGAGAATCATATTGCAGATGGTCAGCTTTTGTCCAATTGTGGTTGCTCATACCCAGGCTGGTGCCTGCCTGCCGCGAGGAAGGGGGTTGTTCCCCCTTCATGCACCTACCTTACGTACCTACCTCAGCCAACGCATCATCATCAAGTCACCTGCCTCTCTTTGCCCTTCGCATGCTTGAAATCTGATTCGTGTACGTGGCCGCTACAAGCAGCAAGCCAGCCAGCCTTATAGGGCGTGGCGACAGAGTTATCCTTTCTACTGTGTTGATGCTGGCCCATGGCTTCTGAAGACTATAACTCAAGGGAAACCAATCCACTTCACGTCCAGCGCCGCGGGTTCCCAGTCGCTGTAAGGAGACGGGGGCGGATGGGTGGATGGGTTGATCTCGCCGCTTTTGGCAGGCCCAGTAGCTTGGGACGAGCTAATGAGTTACCTGGAGGATCTGTTACCAGGCCGCAGCTCGACAAGTTTCCTTCTCCGCGGAGGTCCTCGTCATCGACATGCGTCTCACAACGTACAGTGTGGTCATTTCTTACGCATTGATTCAATCTGGGAGTTTACCTCGTTCAGAGCCGCGGAGAAAATGGTTGAGAAGGCAAAACAGACGTCGAAACCAAGAGAACACCAAAACGGATTGGACAAGTGGGCAGGACGAAGGGCTCGCCGGTGTGCTCCTACTTTCAGCGCAACGACTTACATACATGCACCGCAACATACGTGCTCATCACGATCTCTCCGCATCCCAAAACATCGAACTTATACGACGGCAGATATGGGTGCATGAATACGAGGACCTTGTTCCCACAGGCCTCGACCGTCTTTCAGGCACTGCTATTGTCGCACTGGGCAGTCTCGTGACTGCCCTTCGTATCGGTGCACGACGCTGGATCTCTTTACACAAAGACATTTCAGTTGCAAGGATAAATAGAAGTCCCGTTTTCAGCGATCATCCTGACGAGGATTTCTAGTTCTATGGCTGTTGTCTCCTCTCGCTACCAACCACAGCCCAGCTGGATTGCATGCCATGGAAACCCTTGGCGTCTGTGCCTCCGCCGTGGCGTTGGAGCGCCAGGCTTTTCTACGTCTTCGTGATTCGGAAACGATGTGTTTGGCGACACACATAATGGCTTCTTTTCATGCTGCTTTGAGTACGCAGGAAGCCATATTCTGAGGGGCTCATAATCCAAACACTAGTTCGTGACTGACCAAGGGCGCCTGCTGAGGATCAAGGTAGCCGCCCGCCAACCAACCCAGCGAGGGAGGCTGACAAGACAAACTTCACCACTTCGCAATGAGTGGCGTTTCGAGGGCTGAAAGCACAAATCTCCCTACCCATAGATTGCAACGGTTAGATGACGCCTCATTTCGCTGATCTCAAGACTCCGGCATGGTCGTCTTCAAGGATGTGGACGGTTGAGACTGGTGTGTGGAAGCCATCGTTGCGTATGATCCCTCGCTCCTTGGCTCTGTGATGTGCAATACCAGGTCTGAAGCTCCTTGCCAGTGAGCGTATTGCGTTTCGCGAGATGAAGGGATTGGCCCGCTGGTGGGTACAGTGGCTTGGGTAACTGATGGAGCTGTGCCCTGTCCACCCTCAGACGATAGTCGCACTACACCCTTGAACCCTGAAGGACTACGGACCCGACAGTTTGGAACGGACCCCGGCGTACCATCAAATCACCAACAAGTGGCTTGGAGTACCTTACCAGGTCGACCAAACAAGAATAGCGGAGCGAACCCCCCCAGGCAACTGGACAGGTTTCGCGAGCTGGGTCATCAGCAACCTTGTCAGGCAGTCAAGTAAGACCACGAGTCCGACCAGGCGTCAAGGTAGATACTTGTCAACGCCATTTGGCGGTTTTCTCCGTCGAGGTGGGAAATGGGACCGCCATAAACACATCTGTGTCGCATGAATGGATTCTCTCGGTCCTATTTGTCAGTGAGACTCTTGATCCTACCTTCGTCTCCTACCTGTTGGTCGTTGATCTGTACATAGTGCCCTCGCTTACCTTGTCTAGCCTTCGGCTCAGCAATTCGTTCCACTCATGATCCCAGACCCAGAGCAACGATACACCTTGTTGCACCTTCAGCCCGTCAGACCTCCAGCAGCCGCCGGACAGGTGGGCCCATCCCACCCGCCAACAGTCGTGCAACCTGTCATTCAGCCATTGCACATCATAACACAAATGATGGCAAGCTAATGCTCGGCTCTACTTCCACTCCAGGTAGGTAAAATTGTAGCCCAAACTTTATCAACTTTCTGCGACAGTAGTGCTATCCCGTCTGGTACGATCAGTCCGTCCATCGACTCCTCTCAGACAACTGAAGAGCCGCCAGACCAGCTGCTTAGCAGTCATCATGTAGTGTCAGGCTCGACACAGCCCAGGTCAATGGAATGGGAGTCGATCATCCATACTGCACATATATCTTCTTGCGCTTAGTCGCCTGGCGTCTGCGTGGAGTGGCATTGATGGCGCAGTGCCTGCCGTTTGCGACACTGCAGACACAATGTGGCGAACCCCTGTTTGCGCCAGTCCGCCTCGTGTCCGATGCATCGCCCTCAAGCAGCTCATTGGTAGGGCGCGTGGTATTCAAAAGCGGCCGCCTGGTCTTTTGGGCGATCTCAATCCCCGGGCATGGGAGCAGTCACGGCAACTTGCCTATCACAGGTCAGCATAGGCGTCCGACTGGGGATGTGACGAGTCATCCCCAGCCTCGGCCCGGGAGCTTGTCTGCATCCTACTTTCGTTGCGACGCAAGGGTCGAGTGGTCGGGTTTCCGAACTTCATCTGTCCATCTGTCTCGCTTTGATTACGATGCAGGAACTTCGGTCTGCCAAACGAGAGGGGCGCAAGCAGGGAAATCTCCGACTGATCACGCATGCGGCGTGCAGACGAACCCCTAACATTTTCTTTTTCGCAACTCCAGAACCAGACTGCTGGGTCGGGAGCCGCCAGAGCCGGTCACATTCCGATTGCGCGTGTGGCGGCACACTATTCCAGTGCAGCATGCACTAATATCCAACCTCCTGAGGAGGTCCCCGCGCACCTCAGTCGTTCTCGCGAGTCACCGCTCGGGACCGCGTGAGAGGCTCATGATTGGTGACTGCGAACTCAGGGTGAATAGGCACAGGATGAGGATCCTCTATAAGTCTGCTAACTCCGTGCTCTATTTCTCTGGGACGAGGGCCTTTTGCACCGGATACATGAAGAAGCCTCGTCCAGGGTGGCATGCTCGGTGACAATCACATCGTCAAGGTGCCATTCACCAAAACAAGATGAGAGTTCGACCCCTTGCCTATTAAAACCACCAGTTCGTACACAGAATAATGTGGGACGCAGCTCCATCTGCATTCTTGAATCAAGTGAACCCTTGTTAGTACATACACTGACTTGTTCGATATCTCGTTACCATCTGGCTGGTAACCAGTCGGACGCTGCAAGACTTCGCCCGCGAACCAGCTTCGCGGCCAGCCCTGGCCACATACACTGGCCACGACTAAACAGCCTGTAGTGTTAACCGCCTCAGTCGACTCAAGCGTTGCCGAATCTCTCGAGAACCGGCAGATGTCTTCTCCATAACTAATCACACGTCGAAGCAGGGATACCTGCATCTATGCGAGTGTCCTCTGACAGAACAGCTGCACTCCTCGTGGATCCATCTGCCCTCTCTTGCCACCTCGCACACTCAGAGGGTGATTTGAATTGAATTGTCAGACCTTTTCTCAATTACTTCATTGCTGACGCCCAGGCCTAGATTGTGGAAGGTGACGAAACACTGCATGCGCCGCATTCGATGCGGCACCGTTTTGGCTGCCATACAATGCATCGTGCGATGGATGAGTAGCGCGCGCGATGCAGCCAAGGGTGGCACGGCGAGCGCGTATCGTTGCATCGATCCAACTTCATTCCACGGCAAGCGGATTTCCATGGCATGAACCGTCATGTCTCGGCTCGTTTCGTTTCTTGTTCCACTGTTCGAGAAGGATGAAGGAGATGAGGGCCGACGCGCTGCAACGCTGTGCCACAAGCGCCAGGCCGTGGGAAATATCCGCTGGAGTGGGCCGGAGATTGGGCGTCTCGCCGAGCGGGGGGCGCGCAAGGGTGGAGGGGCGGCGCAATGATGAGCGTGGAGGGGAGATTTGGGGGCAGGCTCGGCGGCGGCGGCAACGGTAGATGTGCGTTCCTCTGCCACGAGGCAAGTCCGGTTTGGGCATGGAATGACTCCTCGCAAAGCTCGCGATCCTCCAGAACAGGTGATTCTATTCGGCCGGGACGGCTCTGGTGACCAGGGTGACGAGGGACGCCTACCATGCCAGGCATTTGAGACGCGGGGCAGCGGGCCCTTGTTTCGAGGGCGATACGCTCGTGGTCGGCGCGTGTTTGCATTGGCGGGGTTGGTGTGCTTCTCGAATGGCCGCGCCTCGACCGGCGAACGGGGGGCTGTTCGTCGTTTTCGTCGTCGTCATTGAGGAACCTTGCTCAGATTGCTTTTCGCATAGGTAGCTGGCTACGGGGATCGTCGGGCCGGCATGGCTTAGAGTCTACGTCCTGACGAGACATCTATGGTGACATTGGCGCTCGGCTGAACATGAGACCTCTGGAGAGTGACTTCCACGGGGCGGGCCGTCCGTGACTGGAAAGTATGTCCTATGTCCAGGACGGCATACCACACTATCTATCATGTGTTTGCTAGGCCATTGGAGTCGGCGATCCTCATGGTGCGCGGTTATTGTCACGATGAACGCTGCGTCGACATCTTCGTTCGCCTCCTTGCAGCAAGAGTCTCGGTGAGCACACCCGCCCTGTGCATGGAGACCGAAAGTCTCACGAGGCATGAACACGTCCGTTCACTCAATCAGGAGCTAGGATAAACATTCAAGGCGGAATTTTTTTGCATATCCAACAGGACCATACAACGACTCCTAAACTAAATTCGAAGGAAGCTTGCTGCACATGGTCAGCTGCTGGAAGTGGGATACGAGGTAACATTCACAGGCACGAATGTAGACCATATAAAACGTAGCCAAGGCGGTTCTATTATAGAGAGCCAACCTCTTCTCTCGTTGCTGCTCCCAACTTGAATGATCAATGGTCTCTTTCTGACTGAGCCCTCGCCGGGGCGTTACTTCCGCGTCATAATACATCCCGTACGCGCGCGAAGAATCCCATAAGAAAAGGGGTTGCCACTCAAGATTGTGAGCGCATCCATCTCTCTCTCTCTCTCTCTCCAATGCGCGGCGAACTAACCCGAACGGAGCTCGTCGAGAGCGAGGGCAGTTCGAAAGAAAGAGAGAAAAAGGCACGATCGGCATCGTCTACTAGACGGCTACGCCGTGTCCAGCTGATGCGCAAAAGAGAGCCCGCACAGATTGACTCCAGCCGACTACCACTCGTACTCTCCCGTGGCCTTGTGGAATACGTACTCCTTGCCGTTCACCGTGAGAACGCCATCCTTGAGCACGCACTTCCACTTGTTCTTGACGCGCTGGACCTTGTCATACATGCAGAGCATGATGTGGCCCAGACCCTCGTCGTCGACCTCGTCATCGTCTTTTTCATCATCCGAGTCGTCAAGATCGGAGTTGATGGCGTCCTCGTCGGCAATCTCAGGGCCATCTTCGTCGTCTTCGCCATCATACTGCGCAACGCCGCCCGCACGCTCCTTGCCCTTTCTCGACGAGGTGAGCGCCGAGGAAGACTTGGTAGCTTCCTTGAGAGGCAGCATGAGGCCGCCGCCCTCCATGGCCTTGGCCTTGGAAAGGAATTGCTGGTGCAGGAGCCCGTCGATTTCCACTCGGCCAAGCTCATGGAGAGTACCCGCCTTGTCGCGCTGCATCAAAATGCCCTGGACCTCGTCGTAGTCGTCCGCTTCGTCTTCGTCCTCATCCCCGGCGCCGTCTGTTTGCGAATTCTTGAAGCCCTGTTGCTGCTGACCAGGAAGGGCATATTGTGGTTGTTGTTGTTGTTGTTGCTGCTGCTGCTGTGGCTGGCCGGGCCTGGCCTGGTTCTGTTGCATCTGAGGCAGTGCCGGTGCCGGAACTTGCTGTGCGCCGGCGTTGATGGCGCTCGAGGCATCATTTCCATAGCGGTTGCTGATGTGCTGCATGGCTCGTGCCTGGGCGAGACCGCCAGCGGCGTGCATGTTCGGGGCCCCTGGCTGACCTCCGGGTTCCTGCTTGATATACGGCTCATTCTTGACGTTCGGGTCGTGGTTGACGGGTCCGCCCGTGGGCAGAGAGATGCCGACAGCGTTGGGCGCGGGGTTCATTGTGGCCTGCGTGTACTGCGCCTGAGGGTGCTGCTGCTGTTGTTGCTGGTAGAGGTGTTGCTGCTGTTGCTGCTGCTGCATCGCCGGCACTTGCTGCTGCTGTTGTGATGAAGCCTGCGCGGCTGCCGCAGAAGGCTGCACGGAGGGAGCGGGTTGGGGAGGGTCTGGCTTGGGATCCCACGGGAAGCTAGCAACCTCGAGCTGAGAGAGCTTCTGCTGCCAACCCCGCTTCAGCTCTTCGAGAACGCCATCCTCAACACCGCCTTCCTCGAAATCGACGCGCGAGGCATTGATGACGTCCTCAATGACCTGTTGGTAGACGTTACCAACAACGTTGTTCGACATGATGGCGATTCAAACGATGTCAGTGTCGGTGAAGGTCGGTCTAGCGATCCAAGGTGGGTCGCGGTCGGTGTACTGCTGTTCTGGGTCTTTGAGGTCGCTCGGAGGTGTATGCCGTCAATTCGCTTGGGGTGGTGCCGCAGGAACAAAGGCAGCGGTGGGGTTGCGGTCAGGTTCGAAGTGAACGGATGGTCTTTGTCTGCATGGGGCTTGGACGGCCGGCCTTTGAATACCTGGTCAGCAGACTGAAAGTCAAAGCCACTGCTGTAGCTAAGACGTACTAAGTAGCTTGATGTTCGTAGACTTGCGTCAACAGGACAGTCCACACTGTGACGTGAGGTACCGCAAGGCAGGATCTCCTTAGTGGGGAAACGGTGGCGATCTCGGACGGTAAGTGAGCGACTCGTGCGGGACGAGGAAGGCGCGCAAAGGCGGGAATATCTATTGTGTATGGCAAACGAGAGACTATTCTCTTGTACTGGCGCTTTGCAGCAAATCGCAGTTGTCGAGCCCCGTAACAAAGGGTTGAGATTCTGCGGCGACCAGGCGCGTGACGATGGCGATGTTGGTGTTGAGGTGAAGTTGCCTGGGCTGGAGACTGAGCAGCAGAAGAACGGCCTATGGCGGCCGTCGCAAAGGATTAGTCAGTGAATTGGCTTATCGATAGTTCCTCCAAGGAGGAAGAGGAATTGAGGGGCAAGCTGCAAGGAGTGCTTTCACCGGGCCTCACCGAAGGTAGGTACCTGGCCAAGTTACTAGTCCTCTTTAAGAAAAGAGCTTGCTCGATCCCTGCATACATTTTGCGAGAGGCACCTGCTGGATGGTTTCCAGGTTCTCTCTGTCACACACTCTGACAATGACTTGCCATTGGCAAAGACCAACGTGATGCTCCCATCACGGCTCGCACGACAGGCCCTGCGCTGTTTCCATCGACCCCATCAAATCCCGAGGACCTTGCTCGCCAAGCCATCACGATTTTCCTCGACCAAGGCGACACCTCCTCGAAATGACAGCCCCGAGTTGCCTGACCACCGAAAGGTGGGCGCACAGCAGGAGCTGTTCATGACGTCCATCTACAGCCCCGGATCGCCCATCTTCCTACCCAATGGCGCACGGATCTTCAACCGCCTCGTCGACTTTCTCCGCCGACAATACGTCAGTTATGGCTTCGAGGAGGTCATCACGCCCAACATTTACAAGAAGTCTCTATGGGAGGTGTCGGGCCACCTGCAAAACTACGCCGACGACATGTACACCGTGACGAGTACGAGTCGCGCCCGCCAGCCCGAAGCGACGAGCTGCCCGCCCGAAGCGACGAGCTGCCCGCCCGAAGCGACGAGCTGCCCGCCCGAAGCGACGAGCTGCCCGCCCGAAGCGACGAGCTGCTGTGGCGACCGCGAGCCGCCGACGGCGACGAGCGACGGCAGCAGCCGGCTCGCCGAGGGCGAAGACGACGACTACGGCCTCAAGCCGATGAACTGCCCGGGCCACTGCCTCATCTTCGCGTCCAAGCCGCGCAGCTACCGCGACCTGCCGATCCGCTACGCCGACTTTTCGCCGCTCCACCGCAACGAAATCTCGGGGGCGCTCAGCGGGCTGACGCGCGTGCGGCGCTTCCACCAGGACGACGGCCACGTCTTCTGCCGACCGGTGCAGATCCAGCCCGAGGTGTTCCGGACGCTCGACTTTATGAAGAGCGTCTACGGCGCGCTCGGCCTCGGCGACGGCTACGCCTTTGCGCTGTCGACGCGGCCGGCCGACCACTACATCGGCACGGACGCCGAGTGGGCGCGGGCCGAGGCGCAGCTGCGCGGCGCCCTCGAGCAGGCGGGCCTCGCGTACACGGTCAAGGCGGGCGACGGCGCGTTCTACGGGCCCAAGATTGACGTCATGCTGCGCGACTCGCACGGCAGGACGCACCAGGCCGGCACGATCCAGCTCGACTTTCAGCTGCCGCAGCGGTTCGGGCTCGAGTACAGCGCGCCGGCGCCGGCGCTCGAGGCCCGCGGCGTGCCGCTCGCGGGCGTCGATGCGGCGCTCCGCGAGACGTACGGGCCCGTGACGCCCGTGCTCATCCACCGCGCCATCCTCGGCTCCGTCGAGCGGCTCATGGCGCTGCTGATTGAGGAGTACAACGGCAAGTGGCCTTTCTGGCTGAACCCGAGGCAGGCTGCCATCCTGACGCTCAACGACACGGACCCCGTCGTCGACTGGGCGGCCCAGGTGCGGAGGACGCTGCTGGGGATCGAGAAGGAGGGCGGTGCCGACGCCGGGCTCTCGCAGCCGAACCCCACGGGGTTCACGGTGGATGTGGACGCCAGCACGAGACCCCTTGGTGAGAAGCTCGCCGAGGCGCGGGCGAAGGAGTACGGCATGATTCTCGTCGTGGGCAAGCAGAACGTCGAGCAGGGGACGGTCACGCTCAACAGCCGAGACGCGGCCAAGCGCAGCAGGGAGGACCTGACGCCGACGGATCTGCTGAGCCGGATGAACGAACTGGTCGACAAGTACCAGTAGTGTGTGTGTGCAGACGTGTGCACGTGTGTACGTGTGGAATCGGTCACCATGTACGATAGATGTGATGGATGCATTGTATCATAGGAAGCAGCACATGGTCTTTTCCAAAAACTAGATAAACAGAAAGCACATCTGAGCCACCCAATCCCCGTCATTTCAGAATCAATGCGCCCGCTGTCTGTCTTGTCTTCCCTCTTCATGATGTTCCCCCATCCTACGCAGCGCGGCACGCAAGCTATCGCCGGTCAGCGTCGTCGACGGTGCCCCCCGCGGCCTCGACCTTGCGCACGAGGGCGCGCCTCGCCTCGAGCTGCTCGCGCATGTACCGCACCGTCCGCTGCAGGACGAGGCCCTCGGAGCGACCCTGTCCCTCGAGGCCGGGCACGAGTTCGGTCAGGCGGTCGAAGCCCTCGCGGATGGCCTGGCGGCGTTTCTGTTCTGGCGGCGTGTCAGTTTCTGCCATGCGATGCGGGGACGGGACGATGCGCCCAGACGAGGGTTGTCTCGTCGTCGTCGTCGTGGTTGTCGCAACGATGGACGCTCCAGAGGGCCGGCGCCGAGGGGCATCACATGTCAGACTCACCAGAGGCAATGTGGTTCTGCTTCTTCTCGGCCTCCGTCAGGCGCGGCTTGTCGTCGCCGTCGGCGTTCGCGTCGCCGGCAGCGGCGGGGGATTCGGCCTGTTTGGCGGGGGAGGCCATGGTGCAGTCTCTCCGTTCACATGTCGGGGCGGGAGAAAGAGGGCCGTCGTGGGTTTGGGGAGGAAGAGTCTGGGGCTCGAGACTTGGGAATCGGATCGGGAATTGGGAAATGGGCAATCGAGGGCGTGCCCCGACTCGCACGACTCGAATCCCTGCAGCGCGCGGCGGGCCTTTGTTTCCAGGGGTCGAGGTGCCTGCAGAGGACCCTGGGGGGCTTCTAGCGGTGATTAGATCAGGCTGGATTTGGCGGGGTGCTTGGTGCTTGGTGCTTGGTGCCTGCAAGCCTGGCAAGTCTGGGTCCCTGATCACACTGGAACCTAGAGGTACCTACCTACCTACCTAGGTACCTAGGTACTTAGGCCTGCTAGGGACCTTACCTTATAGTCCTGAGGTGGGTAAAATGGAAGCGGCACAGGCGGAAGCCCCACGTCACTGGTGCAACCTCAACTGCCCAAGAACCTACCGATCTTCTACCCATACCTACCTTACCCAAAAGACGATACCACGGCAGCGTGAGCCTTCTCTTCCGATCCATTGACAACCTCAGCTCATCCATCGCTGCCCTCAACCGACCTCGAGCACCCCCGCCAAAATGGCCGGACAAGTGGCCGACGCTCCCAAACCCCGTCCCGCCGGCACGCCGCTGCCCCCCCTCAAGCTCCCCATCATCGACCACCTCAAGTCCAAACGCGTCATCCTCGCCTCGGCCTCGCCGCGCCGCAAGGCCCTCCTCGCACAGGTCGGCCTCACGAACCTAGAAAACTCGCCGTCCGCCCTGCCCGAGAACATTGACAAAAAGTCCCACGGCCCCCACGAGTACGTCGCCGCGACCGCCCGCCAAAAGGCCCTCGACGTCTACGAGACGGCCCTGCGCACCTCGCTCGCCGCCATCCCCGACCCGGACCTCGTCCTCGCCGCCGACACGGTCATCGTCACGCGCGACGGCCGCATCCTCGAAAAGCCCCGCTCCGAGGCCGACCACCTGCGCATGCTGCAGCACCTGCGCGACACGGTCGTCCACCGCGTCCTGACCTCGGTCGTCGCCATTGCCCCGCGCGAGGACGCCGCCCACCCGGGCTACGAGATCGCCGCCCACACCGAGGAGACCAAGGTCTTCTTCGTCCAGGAGGGCGACGGCCTGCCCGACGACGTCGTCGACGCCTACGTCAAGACGCGCGAGGGCGCCGACAAGGCCGGCGGCTACGCCCTGCAGGGCATGGGCGGCATCCTGCTCGTCGACCGCATCGACGGCGGCTTTGACAATGTCATTGGTCTGCCTGTGCGCCGCGCCCTGGCCCTCGCCGAGCGCGTCATTTTCAAGCAGAACGTCGAGGAGGAGGCCGATATCAGCGACGAGGACGTGCAGCTGTAGCGGCTGCTGTGGATGAAGACCATGGCAAGAGGGAGAAAAAAAAAGGCTACTTAGGCACATATAGACATTTCTTTCAAGCAAGACAAATGAATAACGAACTCGAATCCGGTACGGTCTGTGGGGATATGCCTGTTGGCGTGCACAGGGAACGCATGCGCATGGACAAATGCGTGGCAAAATTCCGAAATTCAACATGGTCTTCGTCTGGGTATCATCATACCGTGGTCCCGGCACCCTGCTCTCTCCTTTCCAACCTCCAGAGCTACACTGCTCGCCCCTCATTAACATTACATCCACCATCTACAGGCACCTTCCTCATGCCCGCCGCCACCCCCCTCTTTCACAAGTTGTCTTCAAACCCACGCTGTCCCCGGCCTCTTGAAAGGATGCGCCTCTGTGTTGAACACCCAGTCATCCAAGCTCATAAAGTTGGGGTCCGAAAAGATGAGGTAGAAATACTTGAGCGTCTCGGCGAGGAAGAAGCTCTCCATCTCGTCCACCTGCTCCGGCGTCTCGGCCGTCACGTCCTTGAGCGCCGCAAACGCCCCGTCCGTCGCCGTCGACTTTTCGATCGCCCGCCACATGTCCCACGCCATGTCCTGCAGCTCCGCCTCGCCCGTGATCCGGTACAGCACAAACAGGCTCTCGACGGCCTCGGGACGCAAGAGGTACCGCGGGTCATCGACGCGCCAGTGGCCCCGCGGCGCCGGCCTCTTGGTCTCGCGACTGTCGTGGCCGGTGGCCATGGCCGTGAGGGTGGCCGTGTCGCTGAGCGAGAGCCAGCGCTCCTCGTCCCAGGCGCAGGGTTCGAGGCTCGGGCAACGCAGCATCTGCGACTTTTCCGGCATGACGCCGCTGTCGGTGGAGGCGTAGGCCCAGGCGCAGCCGCGCGCCAGCTTGGCGCCGACGTCGACGTCGTTCGGTCGTTCAAAGAGGCGGCCGGCGAGGGCGAACATGCCGCCGGCGAAGCACGTGAGATGCTCCATCTCAGCAACGAGCGCGACCGTCGATGTGAGTTCGTCGACGATGGCGCTGCCGAGGAGGAGAATGTCGTCGCTGTCGGGGGTCATGGGGCGGAAGAGGAGGTGGTCGCGCGTGGTGGACGCGGCGTGGGCGTACATGTCCGCGTAGACGGGGTCGCGACCGCCGAGAAGGGCGTGCATCTTAGGGAGGTACTCGTACAAGGAGTCGCCGTCGGCGCCGAGGCGGAAGACGTTGTTCGGGGCCTGGAAGCCGTCGCGGAGGCTGATAAAGTTGGGCCAGAGCCCTGGCAGCAGGGTCGAGTTCTGGATCGTGGCGAAGGCACGCTTGATCCTGTCAATGGCGTCAAAGTATTTGTTGTCGCTGGTCAGCTGGGCGAGGCGGGTGAACTCAAGAGACAAACTGCCAATGGCAGCGGCGCTCTGGTAGGCGTCTGGTATTATCTGACCAGCGCGAAGGTTCTCAAAGCTGAAGATGAACGGGGGAAAGCGATCCGGGGTGTCGAAAGCGGCGTACAGCATATCGCCGAGCTCGATAGCCTTTTCGAGGAGCACCCTCTCCTGGCTGAGGTCAAACGCTGCGATGAGGCCTCCAAGATACCGAATGTTCGTCTCGAAGAGGTTGCAGTGCAACTGGGTAGAGTTGTTCCAGTCGAGGGAGGCGACAAATTCAACAGCATCGTTGAACTCGTCGTACATGCCCATCATCCACAAAGTGTCGAGTGAGTCGACGATGGTGGCACCCCAGCCGTTGAACTTATCCACGCCATCCAAAGAAATGGGCTTCAACTCGTCGTAGCCCCATGCATGGCGCTTGTAGCTGGTCCAGGTCTTCTTGAAGGCGTTCTTGATGGCCTGCTGGCGCTCAAAGTTCTGTGGTGACGAGAAGACAGACAGATGTCTTGCCCTCTTGAGGTCCCTGGATCGCTCAGCTTCAAAGTCGTGTTGAACCTTGGGCAAAGCCAAAGGTTTTCCGGTTGGCAGTCGCGCCATGCTGCCCTCGCGCGTGAGATATTTCTGGGGATGCTTGGCCCAGTTGTACGACGATGTAGTAGGGCGAGTCGTGACTTGGACCAACTGCTTCGGCAGTAGCATGTCGTCATCTTGAAGATACATTAAAGAAACAATGACAAAGGCAACCAGTCCCAGGACTAGCCTGAAGGACGTTGTCTGGTACCGAACAGTGATTCTGGCAACCATGATGAAGTGAAGGGGGGTATAAATGCACAACAGAGAGCCAGCCTGGTGTAATCCGTCTGCACCATGTGTAGGCGCGGAGAGGGGTCATTTTGTACGATCGTCCTCTGCCCCTGCGCGGCGACTGCCCAGCGACTGGGCGGGCATCGCAGGGTTCATTTTGCGGCGGAACGCGTCGCGAGGGGTCGCTGAACGGGTAGATGTTTCCAGTGAAACACCCAAGACGTGCCCACGGATTGCCATCTACATGTCGATGGCAGGGTCAAAGAGGGCATCCTGTGTGGTGATCTGCCGCAGTTTCTTTAGGGTCCATGTCAGGTCAACCGAAATCTCCATCATTTCATGAAACCTTGTTGATGAAATGCGGGATTCCGGTCCATTTTACTTCTCTCGAACCACCGTGACGGCCTTGATGAGCGTGGTGAGTTGTCAGTGGCCAAAACTGCTGACCCTCTTCTCTGTTCCTGTTTGAGGTGACATTTCTGCACTTGCCAAAAGTCAAGGATACAAAGCAGTTCATGAGCACGATAGCTACTAGGCATCGCTTGGCCGCCTTCGAAGAGAGGTTTGTTTCATCTCGCTCGACGAGCCTCGGGTTTCAGGCGTAGGACTAGCTCCAGCTCGTGCGTGGGAAAGGTGATTCTGAACAGGATCCGGCTTGGCTGCTCGTCGCGTTTCGCCAAGACTCAGATTAACTTCCAGTTGTCTTCTCGATGCGAAATTCTGGCTCTGTGGATGACGAGCTTGTGATGCATCTCGCGACACTCTCCGATGTTTGTGACTTGGCGTTTGGCATTCTCGAAGGTCGAGGAGCAGCTAGCAAACTGCGCCCGCTCCAGCTCTACCTCAGGGCATGGATGGTGCCGAAGAATGAAGGACGAGGGAATGATCTCAGTTATCCATATTCAGAAGCCATTGGGTTTTCAGAAGAACACAGTAGAAGCGAGGCTATCGTGATGAGGTTGTTGGGGTTATGCGATCCATAGGGATTCGGCAGTGGGCAGTTGGAGGGGCAGATAAGATACGACGCAAGGCAACACACAGTCAGCACAGACCACATCAAAAGTCCAGCACCCCAAATCCTCACCGCCCAAAATTTCACAAATTCTGCCGCCATGCCGCCTTCTGCAGCAGTCCATCTTGACTTCTCACCATTTTGAAGCACCTCCACCTCACGAGCCCCCGTGTGCCAAATCCTCACCTGCCAATCGCCACCATGTCGTCCATGCGAAACGCCGTACAGAGGCGCTCTCACCGCGAGCGCGCCCAACCCCTCGAGCGCAAGCGCTTCGGCCTCCTCGAGAAGGACAAGGTTCGCCCCCCCTCCTCCTCTCGCTCTTCCTTGTAGACAAACGTCCTGACATGCTTCCCTTTTTTAGGACCGCCAACTCCGACAGAAAGACTACAAGAAGTAGTCCGCGACCCTCAAGTCCCCACTCGAAAAGGCTGCCGACCGCAACGAGGCAGAGTTCTACTCCGGCATGCTCGCCCGCGACGGGCCCGGGACCCGCGTGCTTGGCGGCAAGAAGTGGCGCGGCACCGTCGCCGGCGACCGCGGCAACCGCGCCATGGAGGTGTCGCTCGTGCGCCTGCTCAAGACCCAGGACATTGCCTACGTGCGCACGACGCGCAGCGTCGTCATGCGCGAGGTCCAGAGGCTGACGGAGGCCGTCGTGCTCGCGGCCGAGGGGCTGCCGGCCGGGGATGACGAGGACGAGGAGGACGACGACGAGTTCGACTTTGCGGAGGCGCCGAAGCCGAAAAAGATTGTTTTCGTCGACGATGTGGCGCAGCAGCTTGCGGCGGTGGAGGAGGAGGAAGTGGGTGGCGCGGATGACTCGGATGCGCTCGACGGGCTCGACGACGAAGATGACGATGACGAGAAGGAAGAGGCGGTCGACGAGGAGACGGCGAGGAAAAAGAAGAACCTGCAGCGGTTGCGTGCCGAGCTGGCCTTGGCCCAGAGGAAACTCAAGGTTCTGACCAAGGCGGAGCAGGAGCTCGAGATCCAGCAGGCCAAGATGGCCAAGACGGCAACGTCAGGAGGCACGACGAGGAAGGGAAAGAAGATCATGGTCCGCACGCGGAAGAGGTGATCGGATCGCTTGGGAGCTGAGAGGCCACTTTCATGTCAATTCTTTTTTGAGCGATACCCAATGACCGAGCATAGGTTTTCTTCCTGCTAGATAAAGGAAATGCCGAGGACATTACAGACCCTTTCCCTGTTACCCCAAAGACGCTTGAATTCGAATTCCCATGCTCATAATCCAGTTTCCTGTCCTGACCGGAGATCGGTCGCATCGTGGTATATCCCATCCGTAATCATAACCATAAAAAACGACCGCTGTTGACGCAACACGAGTCGCAACTCCTATTTCACCCCGACACATCGAGCCAGCCCGACCACGACCGCCGCGAGTGCCTTGAACATGATCGTCAGACACCACACGAAGCACTTGAAAATCCCGCCGAGCACTTTGAACGCCGCCCTCAGCGGCCACGGCAGCATCCGCCGCGTCTCTTTGGTCACTTGCTCAAACTTGGCAAACCCGCCGTCCTGGCCCCCAACGTCAATCTCAAACGCCTCCATCTTGCGCTTGCTGCTCTTCTTGCCGCTGCGTCCGCCGAGACGACTTGACCGTCCGTCGCCGCTGGCAGTATCCAGTGTAGGCGGCAGCGGTGGGGGTTCAAACGTCTCCACGTGCGCCGTCCGCTCGTCGCCAGCAGCAACGAGCAGCAGCGCCGCAACAGCGAC
The DNA here is from genome assembly GCA_019188255.1 of Verticillium longisporum. NCBI lineage: Eukaryota > Fungi > Ascomycota > Sordariomycetes > Glomerellales > Plectosphaerellaceae > Verticillium > Verticillium longisporum. The sequence goes on along the minus strand of JAETXT010000003.1, from coordinate 3,794,410 downwards.
ATCAACGATGAAGAAGCTCTCAATCTTGGCGGCGATGGCGGTATCGACTTCGAGCCAGCCCGAGCCAGTACCGTCACGGGTAAGCTTGGCCAGGTGCTGTGGGCTCTCATGGTGCTCGAGCGTGTATTCGGTGCGGCTCCAGGCGGCATTGCGCTCGATAGTGATGCAGAAAGGCGTCGCAAGGGCAGGATGAACGAGAAAGTGGGAGCCCGAGTCATCATCCCAGACGAGACGAGTGCATTCTGTCTCGGCCATGGCGATGGCATTTGCGTCATCAGGCCGGTTCAGCGCCACATTTTGTGCGGCAGCCGGGTAGAGAAGAGCAACGAGGCCATCGTTGGGGCGATGCCGACGGGACTCCTCCTCAAGCGTGGTGCTGATGACTTCCTGCCAATTCTTACTGTCGGAGTTCTTGTTCGCATCTTTGCTTCCCACGACATTGTTGATGATGCTACTCACTGACGAGTTCGTGGAGGCGCTGACGGCTTTGTAATGCTTGTTGGGGTCATGTCGACTAAGTGTTACAATAGCCGAGGCAGAGGTGGGGTCTAGACGCATATTGTAGAATGGTTGTTGTCTGGAGGATAGTGTGTAGACGGGAGCGTCCTTTTCCTGAGAGAGCTTCATGCAGAAGACTCGCCCGTCAGAGGGCGAGGCTTTCCAGCCATTGACGACCTTCCACAAATTCTTCAGCTGCTCTGTGGAAGACGCAACCGGAAGAGTGGGGATCTCGTGATTCCTCGGAGGCCATCGTTGGGCCTGAGCCTGAGATGGGGCGTGTGGTGCAGGTTGAGACGCGGCTGATGGGCTGGCAATTGGGCTTACAACCGCTGGACTCGAAGCCTCGACGTGGTGGTCCTCCGGTTGATAGGTCATCCTGCTAATGACCGCACGGGGAATGTGCGTTGGGCTTGTCTGAGTCGGGAAGTAATCTTGCTGGTTCAGAGACACCTCTGGGTTGTACTGCGGGAAGATGGACCTAATGGCAGGCTGAGGCCTTGAAGGCTGCCCTGCCGAAGATGATTCCTCTCTCAGAGGCAGTTTGGCTATTGAGCTGCGCGATCGAGTGCTGTTGCTGCGAACCAGTGTCTGGGCCTCCGAAAAGGCTGTGTCCGAACGAGGCGGAATATCTGCGACAGGTGGTGGTCTTTGCACATGGATTGGGGCCTCCACGCGTGTAGCTACAGCTATCTGCACGTCGTCCATCGGGGACTGATGGATGGTCTGTGGTGAGACTGTGGTATCGATCGAAGGCCTTTGTCTGTGCCTGCGGCCTTGGCGAGGCGGCGAAGTATCAATGGCATGGGGGGCCGATGAAGTGGTCGCCTCGGCGCCGGGCGTAGGCGCTCGTGTTCGTGAACGCTCGCGGGATTCTGACCTCCTCGTTCTTGAGGATGGCCGTTTGGTCGTTGGAGGCTTGCTATTAGGATTCGGGAAGAGTGAGTACCCTCCCGGTGGTTGAGGTGGTGGTGCCGACATGGCGGGTTCAGGGTTTCGCCAGTGGTATGTGTGAAGCAAGTGAGATGCCTTCACTAAAGTGCCTTCACCAAAGAACAGTTGCGATGAGAATCAAGCCTAGGTGGCTGGTCCTCTCACCTATTCTTGTTGTTCCCAGGACAGTGGTAGACCCAACAAATGACACGCGTGGGCCCCCCAAGCGAAGCTGTCTCGAGTATTCGTGGGATGGTAGACGACCCAAGACCAGCGTCTCTGGAGCAGACCATGGTCAAGACGGAGTATATACTACCCAACGCAGGATACACGGCACTTGCCAGTGGCCCCCGACCTCTTCTCCAGGTAAGCGCTCGATGGATTGAGAGGGTGCGCTGCGACTGGTGAGGTGCTTGAGGCGCACGACACAAATAGACGGGATGAGAGCGCTGAGCCAATCAGTGGGCCCGTCACGCTGCAGCGTAGCCGCCGAGCCCAAACCTGGGAGCACAGAGACGCGCGGGGTTGGTTGAGGCGAACAAGCCTAACCATGTGCGCTGTTGGATATGACTGCAATGCTTGTCTCCGTGTTTCCGCCCTCTGTTCGAGACCCTGGGTTGCTGACCCAATGCATCGCGGCAAAGAGGAGCGGGCGAATGAACAGGCGGAGAAGGATTCTCCTGGCGGGTGAGCGCGATCGGGTAGACCGCGTGCTGGTCGCTGCGGAACCCCGGTGTGCCTGTGACGGTGATTGAGGTGCTCCGAGTGCATTGGGAGGAGGGCACACTTGGTCATGTTCGGCCTATGGTAAGCTTTTGATCCCTGATTGAGGTTGCGATCGGCGAAGGGGGGCATATCGCGCGCCGTCTGACTGCTTGGTGTGATGACCTTTTCCCCTTGATATTTACACGTCTCGAGAGTCAGAATATTCGAACCTATAGCATTAGTACTCTTCAAAGCTGACCGTGTCTTGTTTGATGAGTTCCCCTGTGCCATTGCCGTTGTCATCAGGATTAGGTCGCTCAGTCATGGAGACTTTGGTCTCTCGGCAGACTATGCTTGGGGCCGCTCCGATGATCGGTCCACACGATCAAGAGGCCGATGGCGTTCTACTTATTGAATCAGGCTGTAGACTGTGGGCTACAGACATCGCTCACTTGAGCTAGATGTTGCGCTTCCTTCCTACCCCTTCAGACGGCGCTGAGAAGGTTTGATAGGGCTGTGGCCAGAATGGGGCGTTGGATTCTGTATGTCCGTCCGATTCCGTAATTCGACAGGCGGCATCTTTTGATGGCCAACGATCATGATGACCCTGGGTCTCACAGCAAACGAGTGGTGCTGTTGACCGATTGGGGGGCTTAATTGATGGAGCTGTCAAATACAGGCACAAAAGCCCGCCGCCAGCAACGAGAGCCAGGATGGGCCAAAGTCTAAAGGTGGAAAGCAAAGGGCGGTGTGGGTTCTGCCACAACTGCCCCACGCTCGCCCCTCCATTCGATGCACCTGTCCCGTCACCGGCCCCTCCATCTGGGATGCTATGACTCCCGACCCAAAAACTTACTTGCGCATGGAAATGTTTTAAACCCGTCGCGATACCATTGCATTCAACAAGGACAGCGCGGAAAATCTCAATTGACTCCATTTGAGACTGCCTCACCACATAGACACCCGCATTGTGAGCTGTTCTCGACGCCGAACCTTCCCCAGAGACACAGCTAACGCTCCATCTACAGGCCGTCATAATCCCAGCCATGTCTGGCATCACCCTACACCTCCGGTCTGAGACCAAGCCGCTGGAGCACCGCAGTGCTCTGACTCCCTTCACGGCATCCGAGCTGATCAAGGCCGGCTACACCCTCAATGTCGAGCGCAGCCCTGTTCGCATCTTCGACGATGCCGAGTGCGAGAAGATTGGCGCCACCCTCGTCCCCGAGGGCAGCTGGATCGAAGCCCCCCAGGATCACATCATTGTTGGCCTCAAGGAGCTTCTTGAGGAGGACTGTGAGTCATGACTTGCATTGATTTCAACTCGCATCACCTTGGTGCTGACACTCCTTGGCAGTCCCTCTGAAGCACGTTCACGTCCAGTTTGCGCACTGCTACAAGCAGCAGGGCGGATGGGAGAACGTCCTGGCCCGCTTCCCTCGTGGTGGCGGCACCCTCTACGACCTCGAGTTCCTCGAGAAGGAGGTCGCCCCCGGCCGCTTTGCCCGAGTCGCCGCCTTTGGCTGGAGCGCCGGTTTCTCCGGTGCAGCCCTGGCTCTCCAGAACTGGGCCTGGCAGCTCAACAACCCCGGCAAGCCCCTGCCTTCGGTCGAGAGCTATCCCAACGAGGACGAGCTCATCACCGCTGTTAAGAAGAGCATCGCCGAGGGCAAGGAGAAGTCCGGCAAGCTGCCCCAGGTCCTCGTCATCGGCGCCCTCGGCCGCTGCGGCAGCGGTGCCGTCGAGCTGTGCCGCCGCGTCGGCCTGCCCGAGGAACAGATCCTCAAGTGGGATCTCGAGGAGACGAAGAAGGGCGGCCCCTTCACCGAGATTGTTGAGAGCGACATCTTTGTCAACTGCATCTACCTCAACAGCAAGATTCCCAACTTTGTCGACTTTGAGTCTCTCAAGTCGCCCAAGAGGCAGCTGTCCGTCGTCTGCGACGTCTCTGCTGACACCACCAACCCCAACAACCCTGGTCAGTGTACTGCTCCTATTTGTAATGATCGCTACTGACACCACAGTCCCCATCTACACCGTCGCCACAACCTTTGACAAGCCCACAGTGCCCGTCGAGGGACTTGAGAACCCGCCCCTGAGTGTCATCAGCATTGATCACCTTCCCAGTCTCCTCCCCCGTGAGGCCTCTGAGACGTACAGCAAGGACCTGCTGCCGTATCTGCTCACGCTGAAGGACCGCAAGACCGACCCCGTCTGGACGAGGGCTGAGAAGCTCTTCAACGACAAGGTCGCCACGCTGCCGGCCGACCTGCAGAAGCCTGCTCAGTGAGTACTGATTGGACGTCAATAAAGAAAAAGTAAAGCGATAGAACAAGATGACTCGACGACAGGAAAACAGGGTCATGCTTGGGACGTAGATGATGAGAATAGGAGACAAGGCGCAGCATTGCGCTGCAATCTGATGATGTTCATGCTCAAAAGAGAATAAAAATATGATGAATCATACGCTCGACTGTTGTGTTCAGCGACTCAACTTTCCCTTTCATATTCGTACAAGTTTAAGAATCCGCCAGAAAGAGCAGGGTGTCCGATGCTGCGATTTAACCCCCACCCAAAAAACGCCATAGAATGCACAGCAACCCCTCTTCTCTCGTCCCCCTTCCGGCCAATTGGCATACACTACTCAAAACACATTGTCCCGTGCAAGGGGAACGACTGCCCTCTACTTTTCATATCTACCTCTTCTTGGTCTCCTCGCCTGTCGGCGCCGCCTCCGTCTCTCCCCATCTCACACGATTCCTCGCCGCGTAGCCGCCGACCCTCTCGGCCCGCGCGGCCTTCTCCTCCTCCCTCCTTCGCGTCTCGGCGTCCCTCTCGGGAAGACCCCACCACTCGCGCAGAAACTCTTCCTGGCCGGCCTTCTTCTGGGCCTTGCGCTCGCGCTCGCGCTGGCGCTCGAGGCGCTGCGCGAACCAGTCCTCGGGGGCGGCGTCCTGCTCGGCCTGGGTCGCGTGGGAGACCATGCAGGAGTTCATGGCCCGGTGCGGCGTGCGGCAGACGAAAGGGATGGAGAGGGTGCGGCCCAGGGCACATTCGGCAAAGGCTGGTTCGGTTCTCTGTCAGCGGGTGGTCGGGGAAGGGGGGATCGGGAGGCAAGAGGCAGAGGAAGTGAGCCAATTGGTACCTTTGATTTCAGGGGCACATGCTGCTCGCACGCGGGCGTAGTAGATGTCGCGCACTTGAGCTTCTTGCGAGGCAGAGAGGGGCAGAGGGTTTAGGGAGGGTACGCCGAGCTTGGGTTCCTCGACGGGGGCGCCGGTTGGGGATCGGGCGGCCATTGCGGCCATGTAGGGGTGTGTGGCGGGCGGCGGGAGGTTGATGCGTGACGGAGGGTCCCTTGCGGTGCCTTTGGCGTCGAAGAGGAGAAGGCAAGTGTTGGTTTGGAGGGCCCGGTTATCTGGTGTCGTCGGATGGTCCGATGGTGGTGAGAGCGCTAAGTGAGGTCTTCACCGAGTTGAGAGTTCGTTCGCCGGGTGAGCTTCGGAGCTTGACCAATTTCTGCCCATCTCCGGTCGCCTCACCGCCTGCCTAATACTGCTTCATCCGCGCCGAGGAGGGACTCACTCTCTCGTGTGACTGACTGTATTCGGGATGATTGGCCGTGGCAGGGCTTATGGCGGTCTCCTCACACCGATGCATGGATGCTCTCTCTACAGGTGTTCTGATTCCGACGATGATCGTCTTATTCGTACATCTTTTCGCAGACGCCAAACGCGGCTTCAAAACTACATGGCAGCAAGTGCCAGCTTTCACTTGTTTCCGCGCTGCAGCAAGGGGCCTGTCGGCGAGCCGCGCCAAGACCTGTTCCGCACAAGTGCCGCGAGCCAGCGTTGTTGGTGAGTTGAGATGGCGGGATGGGCGGGTGGCTTTTCAACTGCGAAATAAGGTCACAGGCACCGGATTGTGTGCGTGATGCCTGCAGCATCCAGTCCATCTCATCCGGGCCAATGATGCCGGAAGACGGCCAAGTGCTGCCAACGGGCAGGGCCCACGATGTCCCTTCCATCGCCTTGTTTATCCGGGCGGCTCCCATCTAGCACGTGCGTCTTGCACTGTGCAAAACACGCATGAGTCAGGACTTTAGTGGTCAAGCATGAGAGCCGCACCCTATTTCTACAAGGCTACGCACCTTCAAGTAGTGAACTCTTGGCCGCTAGCCCTACCTAGGCCCCCCCATGGTCATGACGACAGGGAGACACACAGTAGTGCAGGCCATATACACAGTACACAACCCTCGCCCCCCCAAACTCGACTGCCGAGATTTCTGATCGTCCCTTCCGCCAACCCACCCTTTTCTTTGTTACTGCACTTGCTTGCGCTGCTGCAACCTTGCTCCAACTAAATCCCATTTGTTCTGTTCCCTCTTCTTTCCCTTCTCACCTTTACCCCCTCCACCTCTTGACCGCCTGACCGCCTGGTTCGAATGCTTGTCTCGTGGTTTTTCCTTCAGGTTCCCTTGTCTTGTCGCGGCCATGTTATGGCTGCTCTCCATGAGATTCCTTCTCGTCACCTCCCTCGTCGCCTGGTGGTTTAAACGACCCAACGCCAACTTCTTTCAGACCCTGCTGCTCTCCCTTGCCACTCTTGTCACCTTTTGGGTCGTCGCCCCCAACTACGCCGCATCTTCTTTCGCCTGGTCTCTCCATCATTCGCGCGAGCTCTTCTGGTACCTGCAGCTCGACACCCTGCTGCTGGGCCATGCCAATATGCTCGTCACCCTCGGCGCAGTCGTATGGCTGCTGAACCGCACCTGGCAGACGCTCTGGAAACCCACATCCGACCTCATCAGTATCCTCGGCGTTGACGTCCCCGAGCCGCCTGATGTCTCCCTCGCCGGCATTCGCGCCGACGCTGCCACGTTGAGCTGGACTCGCCCTGCCAGCAACCGGCCCGTCCAGAAGTTCCTCATTCAAGTCAACGGTGTCAATGTCGGCGAGTCGAGGCCCGAGGAGACCGCCATCACCGTCACCGGCTTGCGACCCAACCACTGCTACAACGTTCGCGTCATCGCCGTGGGACCCAACAACTTTCAGGCCGGCAGCCCCATGATCCGATTGCGAACCTACAAGTGCGATGGACGCCCCGAACTCGGCAACTCGCGCGTGCCCGACAGCTTTCAGGACCAGGGATCACGCGCCGGTCAATCACAAGCCGCCGAAGACACCACCGGCCGCACCCCGGTTCCCTCTATCGAAGCTGCACCATCCGTCGATGGCGTGTCCGCGCCTCCGCGCGAAGGCACGTCGACAGCGCCTGGCCAGCGGCGCAACACACTGAACAGACGCCATTCACCCTCGGTAGCGAGCCAGGATCAGCCAGTCATCAAGGTGCCCTACAACGGCGACCGTCCCGAACCATCCCTGAAGGAGCTCGCCGATGCGCTCGAAAAGACGCGGAGAGAGATTGACGAAACGCTGGCGCAATACAGCCAGGAAGAAGCTGACTTCAAGAAGATGCAAGACTTGTTGCGGAAGGAAAAGGAAAAGAAGAAGCAAACACACAAGGAGAAGGATGATCAGACGACGCAGCTGAAGCAGAAGGTTAAAGCGACCTACGAGCAGATGCGCCAGACGAACAAGGAAAAGGCTAGAAAGGAAAGTGTCCTCAAGGAGAAGCAGGACAAGCGGAGGAAGATGAGCGAGACGGTCGACAAGTGCAACACCGACGTCGGCACGATGAAGAAGTCTAGGGACGGCTTCTCGAGCGAGCGCGAACATGTGCAGCAGGACCGCGACCTCCAGGTGAAGCATCTCAGTGAGGAGAATGCCGCCCTGCAAGAAGAGTTTGCGCAGCTGGAAGCCGAGTACAAGGAAAGAAAAGAACAGCTGAAGGAGCTAGAGGATGATCGAAAACAATTGCCAGGAGGCGAGGAAGATGAGCGCTGGAAGGAGGAGGACCGAAAGATGCGACGAGATTTTGACTTGCGACGCCGGGAGCTGCAGAGCCAACTTATCATGGAGGACCGCCGCGCGCAGCAGATCGAGAACCACATTCACGTCCTCCACACTCAGGTCTACACCCAGCAGCAGTCCGGTCTACAACTGTATGGTCAGGCCAATTCGTCTGGTGTTGACTTTGACCAGAACATGTCCACCCAAGTCAAGAGGAGAAGCAGAGCCAGCAACAACTCGGCACACGGCGTCAGCATGCCTTCGCCTCCGGGGCAGTTCGCCTCTGCAGAGCCCATCTTCCCCTCCTCTCTCGGACTCAGCCACGCTGGTTTCGCCCCAGGCCCCTTCATGGACATGTCAGCCGAACCTTTCGGCATCGACCAGTCAACGTTCAGCGATGCCGAGATCAAGGCTCTTACTGGCGGCGCGCCCCTTAGCCCGACGGCGACGGCACTTCTCCCTCGGGTATCCTAATGGATATGGATATGGACGATGACGACCCTCCAAGCCCGATTTCGGATTCTCGGAAGAGTCCGGCAGTCCCCGACTTTGCTAACGACACACATTCTCCCGCGTCATCTGGCCGACATAGCTACGTTTCCAGCCCCCACAACTCTAGCTACAACCTGCCCTTTACCCTGCACCATCCGGATTCGTTCGACCGCAGATCTATTCACGATGTCACCTCCTCACCTGGCCCACCCCCCGCCTCAAGTCACCGCCTCACCAACTTGCTCGCAAGTTTCAATCGTAACCGAGGTGTCAAGGACGCAACCACGGATGCTGGACCGGCTCTTGGAAGTCTGAAACACGGCCAGAGCCAGTCTTTCCCCAGACAAACCGAAGAAGACAGCAAGCGCAAAATTAGCTTTTCGTCAAACTGGTTCAACAGAGCTGCGCCCGGTGCCGAGTCTTCCGGCGAGGGGATGCTGCATAGCTCAAAGCTTGCCAAGCGTCTAAATCCTTTCGGAAGCTCGTCAAACGCCTTCGCAGACCGCATACCGAGCAGCCCACGACCAGCGTCCATCGCTTCAGCTGATCTTCCCAGGCCGTCTACTGACAGTGGCTCCATCTGGGGGCCCCTGGTGACAACTTCAACAAGAGCCGCATTTGGTCGCCGGATGTCTTGTGGCAGGGTTCTCGGAACCCCTCTCGACGCCCATCCATCCATGGATCTCCAGCTGCTCTCAAGACAACACTTGCCTCAGCTGACGATGAGATCCTCGATGAAGAGGCTCTTCTGAACCCGCAGGTGTCTCCCAGCCAAGTCGGTGTTATCGGCAGCCGCCCTCCACCAAAGTCCAAAGCCAAAGCACAGGCTCAGATGCAATCCGATGCCGATGCACTCAACCAGCAGCTCAATCCCAACGCTCCCACGTTCATGGCCGGCTTGTTCCGTCCTAAGGATAAAGACACAGATGGCGCAAAGGATAAGACCAAGGGCAAGGCTAAAGAAAAGAGCAAGACCACAACTCCGAGCCTAGAGGCCCCGCCCATGTTTGACGAGCCACCTACCGACTCGCGCTAGACTCTTGATGACTTCTCGGTACACACCCAATCGACAGAATCGGCCACCGAGTCCCGCGCGTCGCTCTCTCTTGAGCGCACCTTTTCCAACACACCGTCGGACAACCACTCCTCCGGCGCACCGTCAAGCTTCAAGGACCAGGAGAGTGCCATGCGCAAACTCTTTCGCAAGGGTAGCTCCAGCAAGTTCAGCCTCTCTTCTCGTCTCGGAAAGGAATCAGGCCTCTTTAAGAAAGGTCCCGGCAGCACGACCAACTCAGACAAGAATTACTCGATGGAGCGCTCAAGTATCGGCGACATCGATGACCTGGGAGAAGACCTGGGCCACTTGGGCCGCAGCTACGATAGTGTCGGAAGCAGCCCGTCGCTAGGGCCTTCAAAGTCCAAGGAGAGCAAGGAAGGTCGCATCGCCGGGTGGAGCAGCCGATTTTCCATGAACTCGATCAAGAAGAAGGGCAAAGAGGCAAAGGAGAGTCTGGATATTGAACGGTCGGGAACCGAGACGGAGGCGGATGAGAAGAAGGAAGTGTAGGTAGGGCTTGGGTCTTGCTGCCGTGTTAGCCGCATGGGGTGTTGATATATGAATCCCCTCAGCGTTGTTTCTCCATATTCTTCATTGTCATGGTCCAGTGCTATGTTTTGGAGAGCACAGGTGAAAGTCGTGATGTGTGCGCAACGGCATGCCTTCTCTGGCTCATTCAAAGGGCTCGGGCCGGTCTTCACAGTCATCAGGTCCTGGCCATATGCGTCTATAATCCGTGACGCATTCTCGTTCGTGTATTCTTTTCACACTGCCCAGGTCGGTCTCTACTTCGTGTCAGAGTCTATCACGATGGAGGGTGTCGGTGTCGGTTATGTCTGTGAGAACCAGGCGGCCGAAACCAACTCGGCCGCGCACGCAGTCTAATGATGTTGGTATTGAACTTGACGGCCAAGACTGGCGTTGCAGCAGGTTCCGGCCAGATCCAGTAAACGACGTAGTCCATGACGTTTTCCACCAAGACCTAGAAGAGTTGGTACGCCCGTGGCCATGACATCGTGAGCAGCACTAACGCTGCACGTTGCAAGAAATCTCAAGAAACAGCAGCTCCCTGCCTTCCAAGGAGGTTCAAGGGGATCGCAAATCGGCCTGCGTTTCTCAGCGGGGTGCCTGCTGTCTAGTCCTTGACCAACTTCATCTCCCACACTCCATGTCACCGCCGCCATCTGGCATCAATGCTCGAATCACGGGTCAACTTTGAGATGCTTATCTAACAGCACTCAGCGTCCTTCACAAGATACACCTCTACCATCATGAGCGCGAACCACAACAAGCTAGGGCTTGAAGTTCCACCAGGAGTTGACCCCTCCACAGTCCGCCCCAGCCGGCATTGAACCGTCGACGAGTATCCCATCGTCGGCGGCAAGCGCCACAACCTTACTATTACGGAGCTCAAGACTTGCTCTGGCATATTACGCGCCACGGCTCCTCGCTGTCCGTGTACTGGAATGACTTCACCGCCGTCAACCGCTCGGTTCACTTCTTCGCACTGAGTTGCACGAGCAAGACACACCGGCACCGAATACGTCGCGAAGGTGGCCAACATGTTGAAGCAGGGCAATTTTACAGTAGCCTCGATGAATACGATGCAGTTCGCAGCCTACAGCGTTGTGGAGACGGTTTTGTCAAGGGAGGGGGGGTCGGGGAGCTTCTGCGTCCAAACGGTCCTACAGCCTCGTCTGGGGCTCGTCCGGCTTGGTTGACTGATTCGCTTGGTTGTGAGGCCAGATGCATACTCTGTCCGGTTCGAGGTATGTAGGCCTTCACTCTTGAGACATTGTTTGCTCAAGTTAGAATATGTAGTCGTTTTCGCAGGTATCAGAGCTACTTTGCCAGCGTTGTTTTCGGATACATGTCCGTAACCAAGACGTTTAACATCCTGCAGTGTTGGCTTGCGATTAAGTACTGGCAATGCAAATAAGGAACACAGATCTCGGACTGGGCTTGTGAAGTGTCGTCTTAAGAAGCTCTAGGCTTAACCTGGCAGGCGCTCCATGAATGGATATGCGTTGCCAAGTGTTTGCCAGGCTCAGGGGTGCCAGGACCCCATCGTTTAGAGTGCAATGCCGTCGATGGAGGAGCCGCCACACGCTCCCCCATGAACTCGAATTTCTATTCACCAGGTATCTGCTCAGGCCATGTACTTAAAGCAGGCTATTATTAATCTAAGTGGAATGGGAACGCGGACGTTGCGAGCGCTTGGAAAGTGTCGAAATCGGGAATTTGTCTGAGTAACGAAACCTATATGGTTTTCCAAGAATACGCCACGGAATTAACCTCCCTTCCATGCCAGCCATCAAAGTTTTGAGATAGAAAAGAGTATTCAATCGAAACAGGGGTTAATTCGCTACATCAGCTTCCTCCCAGAAGGGAATGGGAAAGGGAGCCCGCCAGCTTTCTTTTTCGCGGACGCCAGCATCGTTATTGCAAGTCACTTGAAGTAAGATGAGTCTGTGGATTTACTAGAATGGAAAAGAATATTGTACCTGTACTTCTCTCCAATCATACCAGCACCTTGATTTATTACCAGCACAAGCGAAAGCCGGAGCGGTGTAGCTTCTGGCTGATATCCCACGAGGCTTTCTATGAACTGAGCTGTGTTTGATACTTGATATGGTCGCAAGAATTTCCTATGAAATGAGGATTGCAGTGGGCTTCACCAAAATGTCAAAGTTCTCGCGTCTGCTCAGCGCTGTACGAGTCTTGCTCTCCTGATCACGAACCAATGGCTTCCTCGGTGTGTCCATGTACGGTAAAATCTGTTTCTGAAAGTGCGTCACCAGATTACGGCCATTGATGGACTATTCGTTAGTTCAAGATGAAGTTCTGGAGAGAGCTCTTGTTGACGAAAGCGGTCTACTGATATTCCATCCTTGTAAATGGGACGTTCGGTGCTCATTTTACTGATACGACTTTTGAATTTGCGGGCCATGAAATATACTGTCTTCAACGTGGTCATTATCGTCCCCAACAGCACTTAAGGGCAACATAGGACCAAACGCATATATCAACAGTCAGGCTACAAAGATAAAAGTGAAGACCAACGTCATGGAACACTTTGATAGCGTTCTTCAACCTAATTTGGCTCAACAGGTCTTCGCATCTTTGCTGACTAGACAGCTGCTGAGGCTTCTGGCCAGCAAGTAGCACAATATGTGTAACGCATTTCCTCATCCACGCACGCCGAGCGCTTCAAAACTGTTCACCCAGCATTTTCTTACTGAACTCACGACTTTGGTAGGAACTGGTTTGGGGATTAGACTCACCACCTGGGGATCGAGGACTGATCCTGTCACAATTACGATATCAGACTGACGAACAGTTTCTTGACTCTTAAGGTAAAGCAAGTCGTTAGTTCACGTGAGGATTTGTATCAGAAAAAGAAAGTAGACAGCTCCTCATGCCAGTGTTAGCTTGGCATGTCCGGCAACAATGCTTCTTGCTTAAGGTCATGCAACGTGCCGATGCTACCCACGTGAGTTGCTGACAAGAACTGTCTGAGCTTGTGATCCGGCCGTGCATATAAGCAGCCTTTCCTCCCTCCTTTCTGGAAGATTTCGAGGCAGTTCCAGCCTTGAATGGAGTGTGATGTCAGACATGAACATCCTCTGCAGATCATATCAGCGTTCCCCCCTCAGTTCATCTCAATGACACCTCGCGTGGGATTCGGTGTCCCTGACACGGCGCAGATCCCATTACGACGTCACCTTATACGACAATCAAAGCTGGCTACATCATGTCCTCAGAAACGACTGATCTTGGTATGCAATTCACGTCTACTCGAGTCTAGATACGTCACGATTGCTGATCGTATCCTCACAGTATGATATGATCCACTTCCATGTCAATACTGGAGCGCTTTTGTCCCTAACGCCGGCACGAGGACCTTCGCTTCGCACAACTCGAATCTCGTGTCGTCAGGCGTAGCCTGAGGGTCCAATACAGCGCCCACTCTATCGAAAATAGCCGGATCAAGCGGGCTAGGGCCGGTGGCGAGTGCGGACGTTCAACCCAACGACCGTGTGGTAGCCGATGCCGAGACGAAGTGTAAACCGCCCTGGAACGCCGCTCTCGGAGGGGAGAAAAGAATACCGGGCCCGCCCTTCCAACAGGCATGTCTCAGTACTCGGGAGTCCAGTATACGTGGCCGCCACCATGTTTGTGCAAAGATTCACGAATGACTCTTTCCGGAAGGCGCGACAGCAAGTCCGTCTGATCGGAAACCTCTTCTGGGTTTGGCGCTGGCCATCTCGAAGCAGGAACACAGCCTCAACTGTCTTCAGGTCTTCTGTGTTCGACCAGTCATGCGGGGAAGGTGGCAATGCCCCCCCAAACAACATGAGGCACGGTCATCATGTTGCCTCCGAGGTCACTGGGGCATCAACGCACGGAGTAGATCAGGATAGGAAAAAGACTGACGGCCCGGTCATTTGACGGCGGCTACTCCGCAGAATCGCCCCGCGGAAGAGCACTTGGCGGAGCAAACACTGCCGTGTTCGCAGCTGAGTGGCCTTTTGATTCTTCCAACTGATAGAGAAGACGGTGGCGTCGGTACTGCATCACCAAGGCAAGTTTTGGCATGCACTTCTGGGAGGGGGGGTAAGCCTCAGAATAGACACAAGATAAAGGCTTCAACAATGCCGCCATTGGAGACAGGCCACGACGCCGGTTGCGATATTGATTCGGGCCATAAACTTTGGGACGTGTGCTCTCTTCGACAGGTCACGGCAACAGGACTCTCATTTGGTAGGGGTGGTTGTGCGCGCGCATGCATCCAGGAACCAAGTGGTTGTGCCCTAATCAAAGCTGCGTTGCCAGCACAAGCGGGCATTGCGCGTCTCTACCCACGGTGGCGGCATGGCATTGGCGGTTGGTCATGCTGCATATGAAGGGCTTCAAAGAAAGGATGCCCAGAAGCGTGGACAAGACCATATCTGCCGAAAAGCGCTGAGCGCTTGTAAACCGTGGTTCGACGAGGAAGACGTCAAGGTCCGTTTTTAGCATGCCGTGTCCTGTCCCATCTACGACGTCAAGACGGGATGAATGTAAGGTAAAAGACGCAAAAAGGTGTGTACCAGTCCCCGCTATTGTTGGGGTAGAGTCAGCTCGTCCTTGTTGGTTGCATCAGAAGTGACAGCTCTGCATTACGTTGCGTGCATGGTGCATATTCTGATAGAAATGTGAAGAACCGAGCTGGGGTCGATGTTTGGCAGCCAGCACATACTTCAACTCGGCGAAGGAAGCCATGTTGAATCAGTATGAAGACAGCGCGCCGTCTGTGAGAAGACTGACAGTACTTATGTGAATCCATTTGGTCAGATGCTGGACAATTGCAGTACACGATGTTGAGGAGAACCAAGCATGAGGCAATCGTGGCTGCAAAACCTGCCTGGGGAGATACAGTCATGTGCGACATTTGAGATCGACCACACCCGGGGACGACCTTTTGCTTCCCCGGTGCAGGCCTCCCGCTTTAGTCCACTTTCCCGCATCGTCTTAATTAGGATCGGACGTGCTGTCGAGAGTCTGTGGGGTTTTCTGTGTGTGTCGCTGGAAGCGAAGGGGGTGCCCGTTGGAAAGAAGCTGGAAGATGGTGGCTTTACGATGTTGGTGTTGTGCCTACAGGAACGTAGGGCTGACCGGACATGGGTGACGGATGGCATTACAGTGGATCACAACGCCACGGATGAACGCTCCTATCCGGCGGCCGGATGATGCGCTTGGGTTATGAGAACAATATTGAAGTGTTAGTTGACGTCGACAAGGCTCAGCGATCCTGCGCAGGTGGAAACACATGTTCAGTGGCAATCCTCTCCATCAGGCCACCTGGCATGAAGTGATGCATGGCCGTGGGCAATTCCAATTCCGGAAGAATAGAGCAATCTTGGCTAAGTTCAAGTGAAAGCGATGCTCAAGCTACAAGGCCTCGATGGCGATCCCGACCCTGCAACATATTTGGAGCTCCTGTTTCATGCACAAGCAGTGACAGCTGGCGAGGACACATTTGACCCTGGAGGCGAACCTGTGGGACGATGAAGATCAGCTCTGGTTCCGATAAGGGAACCATCTTGTCGTGACCTTCCACCTCTTCACTGGCACATATCACAGGCATCGCCAAGATGCTTGATGGGTCATGACTGAATCGCCGCGTGATCCTGATTCGTCCTTCGTCCCTATATTGTAACGAAGTTGGCGTTGTTGGCTGCTCAATGTGCCAAGCAAACCGAGTATGGAGTACATCGGAATGACTCTTCATTTCAGTGACGGAACGAGTTAACTGCCCTCCTTGACGACTAGACCATGCGACTCAAAAGTGTCTTGATCCAGCTTCGGGGATTTCCAGCTGCACCTGGATGAAAATCAGAATCAACAAAGGAAATGGACCCAGACTGGATTTGGCCAGCGGCTTGGCCTGAACATCCCACGTCAACATGCAGAAACAATAATGGGATGTGGGGACGCAGCGTGGGACCCTGAACATCTGTGTGCCACCACGACGCAAACCCCCAACATCGAGGACGAGAAGTTTGTCAAGCGATATGCGTAACCCACCCAAGGGGTTTGCGGCTTGCCATGGCCATAGCAATACCTTGCTCTGTTGCAGCACGTCTAGCAGGCGGAGAGGTCAGAATGTGGCGGTTGTTGCGCTAATTGATGTTATTCACACGATGTGAATGCCTCAGCTGGACAAGCAGGCAGTAAACCAGGAGATGCGTGCTGCAGGGACCCTGGATTTGCGGTGCTTGCATCGTCGTTGGTTGAGGTGCTCTGATATGGGGCTATTATTTGTTCACGCCCCAGCGGCAACGGAAACGAACGAGATGCCCCAAAAGGAGTCCATCTGAGTTCACCTGCGGGCCAAAACAACGTTGGTGGTTGCTTCCTGCCTAGCAATCTGGCGGGTATCTTGGGGCCCTGGCTTGCCGCATCGCGATTTGCGCGACAGTGCATCAGTCTGGAGCCATTCTCCATAGGAGCCCCATCAAAAGCTCCGATGTGAATGAGGGGCGTGGCGGGAGACCTCCAGTTGAGGCTACCACGTATGGACTTGGTCCGAGCGAGGGGATTTAATCCGTCCATTGAAACAGTGGGAGAGGGAGATCGTTGACCAGAAGAAGACATGAGCAGTATCCCCCCTCGTTGCTTTGCTTGCAGCATGTTGCGAAGCCGCTTGTGCCGTGTCTGGGAGCCTCAAGTCGGCAACTGCGGCGGCCCCCATCACCACGGATTTCGGACGAGTGAAGGGTCTCATCGTCGCCGAGATGACTCGCCCAAAGGGATCCACCCTGAGCCGAACGAAGAGTCAAAAGGTATCGACCCTGATTAATGCTGGAAGCAAGGAGCGACAGGACGCTGCAGGCGCAGCGAACTCGTTCACACTCCATGCCCTCCACGTCCAATGTTACGGCGGTACTTTCCGGCGGCCGCGTTGGTGTTGAACCGCGATCGGTGGTGAACCGAGCCGCGTAGAGTGAAGCACCTTTCGGGGTCGTCCTTGGCCGCAGAGACTCATTCTTGAAAAAGCAGCCCGTAACACAGCCAGATAGTCAAGCCGGCAGCGCAAAAATGTGAGGGTTACGGGAACTGTGTCTTGATGTGTGGCTTTCAGCCTTCTGATAGCAGACCATTGCCAGCAAACGTCGGCCGCTTATAGGGAGGATTCGCACAATCGTCTGCGGATTGCCATGGGCGGCGTTGGCGCCGCTGCAGACATGGAATAGCGGAGGGAAGTTCGTGGTTTGTTCGCAACCAAGGACAAGACCTGGACCCTCCGCCTTGTTTGGTGGGGTGTTGCGGCGTCGCTAGGGTTCCCTGGAGCTCGTCTCTGCCCTTTTTCGCCTCTCCTTCCCTCGCAGCACGCCGGGCGCCCGAAGGAGCGAGCTGCATCACGCCATTGTTTATGACTCCATCCACAGGAAGACTGAAATGCCTAGGGGGAAGCTCGGTAGGCCGCTCTTCGCAGGACAGAGTTGGAAAGCTGAAACCAACAGGAGTACACACGGTTAAGAATGCATGTTGTAGTAGGCACCCAGGTTTGTCTAGGGTATCGACGCAGCCCATCAACAGCGCGCATTCGGTGCTGCGTCAAGCAATCAGCAAAGGCAGGATTGTTGGTTTGAAATTACTGCTCTGAATGTGCATTGAAGGCCATACTGCAGCTTGTGTAAAATATCATCATGGGAAAGGTTTGCCATCTTGCCACAGTTAATCGCAAGTTGAAAAGGGAAAGAAATCTCGACAAGCTCCAGTTGTCGCAGTCGTCTGTGCGAGCATCTCGGAAGCATGGCATCGCCCGCAAGCCCGTGCCTTTCCGGTCGGAAGACCCAGCACATCCAGGCTACCAAGACCGGTGGAAGCGAGCAGAGAAGCATATGACAAGACAACAGATGTGGACGGCAAAGGAGTAATGCGCCATGACCGAGAATATACCGGAGCAGGGTTGGTCCTGCTGTGGACCAGGTTCTCAGGACGTACCTGCCTACCTACCTAGGAGTCCAGGACTAGACTCGCCCCTCCGCCGGCTGGCCTGTGGCTGTTTCCAGGGTCGATTCCTACCTAGGTGATTGACGGCGAGGCAGGGACATCCCATCCTCACCTTAGGTGTACCTTCCCGTCTCACCTTCCTCACCTGCAATCCTTTTGTGCTGCAACTGCCTTACGCTCATCCCCATCTGCCCCATCCGCAGCCAGTGGAGGGATTGGCAAGAATGACTGGCATTATCACCCCTCAGCTCTCTTCTCAACAGTATGTGGCATCAAAGAAACCAAAATGCCAAAGTCTTGTTTCTACTCCCCATGTATCCAGCATTGACTCGATCTTCAAGATCACGCCATGAAAGACACACGTCCACCGAGCCGCCATCGCATCTCTCACCTGCTTTCAGCGGGCTGTTCGATAGGCGTCATGCGCCTCAGCCCCTGTAAACTTGAGCCATCCTCCGAGTCCGCATCAGCTGCGGCTCGACGGCCGATCTTTGTGCAAGGTCATTTTTCCCGCCTCGCGATGGCTTGCCGAACGGCCGACAAGGGCAGAGACGCGCAGCAGCATCTCATGCAGGCCGTCCGTTCGTCTCTGTGTGTGATGTGACTTGACTAGACTTTGTTGGCCAGCCTCTGTGGAGTGGCCTGGATATTGCCTAGGGCGGGCCTGTTTGTGCTCCCCCACCATGGGAGACTTTCGCTTTCGACCAACAGAGACTGTGGAACCCTGTCAACAAGCTCCACGGCGATGAGGCTTTTCGCCTGGATACGTTTGGCAACGGACGCAAAGTGACCCCGTATTGTCATCATTCACGAAGCGGCAAAATGGAGACGGCGCTTGCTTCATCCCGCCTCGAGGCGGATTCGCAAATGGGGCCGCCTGGCTCCAGTGTCAGGAAGAAACAGAAGAACTGAAAGGGACAAGCAAGCGATGGGTGATTTCCGCTGGCGCCGGGCCGTGATCTACCGCGCAGGGCAGATGGCGGACAAGCCAAGGAAAGCACAAGACTGGACAACAGCCTACAGAACTGGACAAGTCGCATCGCGCCTTTAACCCAATCGCGACAGTGCCAAATGCGATGGCCATGGCTTCCCTGCCCCATGTCGATGCTTCCCCTCACGGAACAGCAAATCAGTCCTTGTTGGTACGTATCTCTCTAGCGCTGGTGCCGTCTCTTGTCCTGCCGTTACAGGGGAGCTTTGGCTCCGTTTGGCAACTCCCGCGATGAGAGGCCTTCGTGCCCCCCCTAGCAGCAGCAGCAGCAGCAGCGGGCGTGTCTCTACATGCCTAGTACCACGGTTCACTTCAGACATTCTTCTGTCAGATATCAATTCTCCTCCTCCTCAGACAAGAGGGGAAGCACTTCCAAGGATGGCTCACTTGTCTCTGATGCCACATGCCACCAGGCCACCAACCAAGTCTCCGAGGGAAAAACACAGTACAGAGACATGATTGTCCACACAACTCGGACAACACGAGCAGAGACTTGCATTGCAGCACCAGCATTGGATCAAAAGGCTTGTTCATGATCCCTCCCCGCTTCTAGGCCCTTCCGGCGACTCCAACCACGATGGTCTTTCAGCACTGTCTCTGCAGCCTGCCGTAATTCCATGCCAGATCCGATATGGACCTCACACACATCAAGCATGGATATTCTCGCATCATTCAGCGCCAGTCGTCCTTCTTGTCCAAGGTCGTGTCATCTTCATCCACCCCTCCCCCCTTTTATTACCCTCCCGCTGTGGGATGTCGCTGCAAGCCCATGATACCCACATGTGCTTGGTTCAGGTCGTCGAGAATAATCCATTTGCTAGCATTACAGTTTCCCGCCAGACGCGCCATTGCGTTGAAAAGATGGACTGCAACTGTGTTCTTCCCCCACACGATTGTCTCTGGAGCCTTGTTGATATACTCACCAGAGACGAGCAACGCAAACAGATATGTCTAGACAGGGGCCCTAAGACAATTATCACGAGGTCATCGGGCATGCGCCTCGGCCACGGCGAGTTTTTTTGGCAGCAAAACGCCGCAATTCCTCCTCATCTTGGCCCGCCGATTTCCCCACCAGATCGTTTGTGTTGTTGATTCGCCTATCCCCAGTCGCCGCCAATGTGAGGGGCGGAGGGGCCAGAGGGACAATTCGTCAAGCGTCCAGGCGACCAGTATCATTAGTGGGCTAATCACTACCCCGTCGGCATTAGGCCCTGGAGCTAATCATGGCTAGTAGATGCCTTTCCAGATTCACAGGGCCGGCCTCGCGCGCTTATAGCGAGCTGGGGGAGCAAAGACAGGACCAGCGGCGCCTTGGTCGCGCCATGGGTTGTGCTCTTGCGGCCCGCACGTTGGACAACGGCTCTCTTTGTTGCCATTTATGCGTTTGCAGTCCCATGAGCCCAATCCGCATCGGGGTGAGGATGATCCAGGGCGAGAAGAGCTCTAGGCGATCTCGAAGCGAGTCGAAGACTTTGTCTACACCTGCCTATCCTTACGAGCAAGCCTCCTGTCACTCTCCAGACCCGGCGCGCGCACAAATGTCTGAGTGGGCTCTCCCTCCAGCCCCCAAGTACGCGTAGGTACCGCTCCAGTACCTCGCAGCGCGCAGCCAGCCAGTGTTGCCGGGGTTGGCGTGTGAGATGCCTGCTGGCTGCACGCCTCCTTGCCCCGTCAGTTGACGCTAGTCTCCATCTCCCAGGCTGGTCTGGTGCCCATATCGACAGCACACCCCCTCCTCGATACAACCGCCAGAGCCACCCCTCCCCCTGCCGATACCCTGAAATGCCATCCATGTTTGCTGTCGGCTGTACTCCCACTGCTCTACTTTGGCGTGTGTTGGTAGGCAGGTTAGGTAGGTAGGTACACGCAGTCAACCCTCAGTTCGACTGATCCATCCTCCCCTCCATCCCATCCCATCCCTCCACATCCATCTGCACAATATGCGTACATGACATAGCTCTCATGCTCCACGCCCCATTGCCCTGTTCGGACACCCGGTCGAGACTACTACCGTCTCGATGCCTTGGCGCGCATCGCACATGGATGGGCAGGGCAGGGCCAGCCAGAGCCGGACGTCTGGCTATATATCTTTGCCCCTCGCTGCCGCTCTCCTCCTGCTTCCCCGGAGGATCTCAAATCAACTTCTTCCCTAGGGTCATTGTTTTGTTTTGAGACCAATTGGTCTGTCAATGGCTGGGTTTCTTTAATACCCTTTTCCTGAGATTTGTACAACACCTTGGTTAGGTTTCCCCACCCCATCTCCGACGACATCCAAACCCCATACACGATCTGGGTGTTGATCTTCGGTCTTTTGGCGGCACACTCACCACAACGGTCGTTCATCACATCAAACACCCTCCCCTCTGGGCCAGCACAAGGTCTCGCTTAGGCCCTTGCCCCCAGAAGCCGACGGAATTGATTCTTTGTGGAACTGCAGTAGTTGACTACTCGAAGTGTCTGTTTGTTCTCGGTCCAAGTCTCGCCCTCGGCAAGCCAAGTCTACGCCTGCCCAGTTTTGCACAACTTTGGTCGTGCGTACGGTCGCTGTGACTCGAAAGTCTTGCACTGCAAAGTGAATTGGCTCAAGGCTATTCATTTTTCCACCAAAAGATCGTGAATACCAACCGTTGCATTCACTGTTCAGTGGTGTGATTCTAGTCGACCAAACTGCATTGCACTTCACCCACAACAAAACCTTCACCATCTTCACCTACCACCTATATATAAAGTTCATTACAAGTCACGAACTTTTTCACCAACACTCTCCCCCTCCCCCCAACATCATCAACACCTTGATCTCGACTGCGTCTGCTGATAACGCCGCCGAGTTTACCGCCAGACCTTGACATCTCCCGCGCGCGGATACGACCACCAGCTTGCACGCGTGCAGACCCCTACCGTTCACGATGCTGAACTTCTTCCTTCCCAATTTTGGGTCACTATGGACTACGACCTCGTGGTTGTATCTATTTATCGCTCTTTGGTACGTTCTTTAGCATTGGCATTACGATTCGCTGCTGTGGTCATGACTTCCGTTCAGCCACTGACTCTGGCACAGGCTCCACCGCTACGTGCGCCTCCTCGTTCACTGTGTGAGCCACTGGTCGTACAAGTCTAAGCCCGTCCCCGCGAAGCCCAGCTTCACTTCGGAGGACGTGACCGTCATTATTCCGACGATCCACAATGTCTTTGAGGAGCTTCGTCCCTCTCTTGAGAGCATTCTTGCCTGCAAGCCATATGGCCTTCTTCTTGTGACCACCGTTGACAAGCACAAGTCCCTTGCCAAGCTCGCAGAGACTCTGCCGCATCCCAACGTCCAAGTTCTGTCCACTCCCATCGCCAACAAGCGCCTCCAGGTCTGTGAGGCTCTGCCTAACGTCGCAACCAAAATCACCATCATGGCCGATGACGACGTGACTTGGCCAGAAACCATCATGCCATGGCTGTTGGCGCCTTTCGAGGACCCGAAAATGGGAGGAGTTGGCACTTGTCAGAGGGTCAGGCGTGTTTGGGAGGGACCATGGTCGACTCGCATCTTCAATTGGCTGGGCGCAGCGTACATTGTGCGACGTAATTTCGTGATTTCAGTGACCCACAACATTGATGGCGGCACATCGTGCATGTCTGGTCGCACCGGCGCCTACCGTTCCGAGATCCTATCGAGCCACGACTTCCTTGAGGGCTTCAAGACGGAGAAATGGGGGCCGTACATCTTGAATGCCGATGACGACAACTTTGTCACCCGCTGGCTTGTTAGTCACCAGTGGAAGACCTGGATCCAGTATGAGCGCGAGTGCGAGCTCGAGACAACACTCGAAAACGGCATGAACTTCCTCTACCAGTGTTCCCGCTGGGCTCGCAGCAACTGGCGAAGCAATTGGACGAGCCTGGTTACGGAGCGATACGTGCTGACGTGAGTCATACATCTCCCATGTCTTTCCCGCAATGTGCAATCTGCTGACAAGATGGACCTACAGTCAGCAAATGTGGTGCACCTACGCCCTGCACATTGCCACCTTTACTTCTCTGGCCTTTGCGATGGATCCCTTTATCATCCTGGCTCTCTGGAAGGGCACCGCCGATTGGAATCCTGAGAACCGACGCATCGCTTTTTGGGCTCAGATTGCCTTTGTCTTTGGCTTCACCAAGGTAGTCAAGCTTATGGGCCTTTTCAAGCGAAACCCTAGCGATCTCATATTCCTGCCGGCGTCAATCCTCTTTGGCTGGTTCCACGGCCTCATCAAGCTGTATGCCCTGTTCACACTGAAGATGGTAAGCACGCCCAACTTCCTCCGGTATCCAGATCTTTGAGCAATATCGCTAACAATCTTGCAGACTTCATGGGGCAGCCGTGCCGACGGTGACGCCAATGATGACATTCGTCTCTTCCCCCGTCCCAAGCGCGCGACCAGTATGACGACACCGCCCAATGGACAGGATCTCATCCGGTACCGCCAGTCAACCGAGAAGAGCGGGCACATCGAAGCTCGCCAGTAGGATTTTTTTGTTGGCAGCAAGGATGCAAAGCCACACATGAATTTCTCCAGGATGGAGACAACCTCGCATTGAAAGAGGATACCCTAACGAATTAATGACGAACCACGAATTACACGGCAGATTGAATTTTGATTTTTCTTTTCCTTCTTCTTTTGAGATGGGAGCAGAGGTGGAACAGAACTCTCGCTCGTGTAGGCTCACGAACAAAACGGCGGCATCCCTTTCACGACCTCATTTCAGGACGGGCCAACGGTTTTTTTTTCTTTGCGCCTTTGGCTTTACCCATTGTTGCGGCCCGTCGATTTCGGCATTGCAAAAGTTCTCTTTGCTTTCTGACTGCATGGCTTGCATGAGAGGAGAAATCATTACTAGCATGGCGGCTTGCGGAACGGTCTCGGAGGGATCCATTCCTGGGACGGCAAATATTTTGAGCGAAGGGGGGAGGCTTTCTGGTCACTTTCGACAACATTGGCGCGCTGCTTCGCCCGACTCGGGTTTGAGCTGGTCTGAGCTGGGGTTGCTCTGGACCTTTGCCTTCTGGTTCGGGTGGATTCATTGCTTCATTCTGTTTGTTTTTCTGGACAGCTCCTCAACAGAACTGTCATGAAAGGCGGTCGCGGGGGTGGTTGCGCCGTAGACTGAGAAGGTCGGGGTCGGCTTGAGCCTGAGCCTGGGACTTTCCTGATAGACTGTCCTACTTAGGGGAGGGAACCACAAAAAATCGAACCACCAGAGATTCCGTTTACACTCGTATTCGTGCCGACTCGTCTCTTCGTGATGCCTTTGCTTACTCCTCGCTTGAGGTTGTGTGATAGTCCCAGGATTTCCATTGCATGGTTGGCAGGCACGGAGCAGTTGCCGAAGCCAATGGGGTCGCAGAAGCCGGCGGCTCTTTGGGGAGCAGGAAAGGGGGGGCAAGAGATCGTCATGCCTGATCGTCCCGGCTGTTCTGGGAAACATTGGCGGGTGACACGACAGGATGGCCAGGCGTGTGACGAACGCCAATGTGGCAGCACCGGTCTCTTTCCCTCTCCGGTGGGAATGGGAGTGAGAGAAGGCCAAGGGGGGGGTCGTGTCTCCGGGAGTTGGATGGCCTGGGCTGGGGGAGGCTGATGTGTGCGTCTCGTATGCATGATGAGCCGCGCACGCATGGGCCGTTACACAATGGATGGGAGCACAACATAATCACTCTGTCGCGTCACACGACAGGGCCAAGCTTCGAACCTCGAATACCGCGCGGCCAGGGGAGGGAAGGACAAAAAAAACCAAGCAGTAGCAGAAGCAGAGGGGGGTCGCGATATTCTCCGAACCCCGTCTGACGCCTACAAGTACTCAGCTTGCGGGCTCCAGCGTGGAGGCTGAGGGTGTGGAAAGGCGAGACCAGAACAGAATACGGGACTAGGGACTTGGGACTCGCTCAAATGTGTGGTACGTATGTCTCAGATTCGACAGCCTGCTCACTCGAGGCTGAGTGTGTGTGCGTGTGTCGCTTGCTGCGAGGCACTAGTCGTCAAAGACACTGGGGAGGGGAGGTACCCAAGTTGGGTTTCGTTTGTCATGTTGACGATGGTGGCGTATGACGGGTTCTGTAAGGTAGTAAGGCGAGCGGGCGGCGGCCGACGCGAATGGGGGTTTTTGTCTCTGCTACGCGCCTCCACCCCTCCCTCTTCTTCCCCCCCTCGTCTGCGGGTTCGTCTGTCGATTACGTCTCTTGGCTTGTTCCTTGTTTGTTTGTTGCGGGTTTGCGTACGACGACGTGCATGATTAGATCTTACATTGACGTTTTCCTTGTACCGTTGCTCGCCTGGGTGGAATGGGGTTAGAGGGGCCAGAGAGAAGGGGGGGATGTGCACCTGTGACTAGACGAACTTCGTTAGCTGCGCGATGGGGCCCGATGCAGGAATGGGACCATGATCACGATATCTCCTCGACTGGTGGATCGTGGGACGGAGGCGCAAGCCAGGCTGGGGAGGGGGGTGGGTGCGGAGATCAGGTGGTGGTGGTTGAGTGTGGTCAGTTCGAGACAAGCCCCGGGGCTGGTGATCGCCTCGGGATCGTGGCTTTTTCTTCGGAGGAGGAGGAGGAGGAGGAGGAGAAGGGGAGCTGGGGGAGAGGGAGGGATATGCTTGCGAAAGGAGGGGGCATAGAGGCATCGCTTGTTTAGAGCCGCTATGGGGTAAGAAAATCATGTGAAGCGAAGCACCAACGGCGAGCGGGCGGGAATATGGCAATCCTGATCAAGCACAGACTCGAGGAGCGGGTATGGATATGGAAATGGACAATTGCCAGGTATTGACGAGGGCCCCTGTCCATCGCCAGGGACGCTACTTTGACGCCCATTGCGGGATGCTAGTAGCTGGCTAGCAGCGTTGGTGGACGTGATGCCTGACCCTGTCCTGTCTTGCTTTGGACGGGCATGACTGAGCAGTCTGCGAAGCGAAGGATAAACTTGAGCTATCTTGCTATATTCTGCCCACTTGCTGATGACTTTGAATGGTAGTCGTAGCAGCCGCAGGCGAATGCGACATGATGCCGGAAGAACATGACCGGCTGAGGACGTGTAAATGTCCGATCCAATGTAAGGCACGGCCTTGTAGCCAGCATCTGTTGCTGTTCAAGTCGAGCCTTGCTGTCGAAACAAGACGAGTCCTTTCTTTTGGCTGTCAAAATGCAATGCACGACATTCGTCAACAGTACATGGGATCAATCAAGACAGAGAGCCAAGGGTCTTCTGTAGATTACGCCGTCTTCCCCCCCTCCCCTCCATCGTCTTCTCCCGATTGTTGACACCACGCCCCCCCCTCTCCTGTTGTTCCGTACCATTGCCTGCCCTGGAAGATAGCCTAGTCCGTCCTCGTCGCTAGGCCTTTGTCGACCGGGGGGGCAGAGGACCCGTAGCTAACGAACACACAGACCTGGACGCGGCCTTGGCTGAAGGGCCGCAACGGCGATCAGTGTTCCCCCCAGCCTCCATCCCCCCGACGTCTGTTCCCTCTTCCCGTGCGCGATCCGACCTGCCTGAAGCGTCTTGCCAGGGCAGATCCAGGGTACCCAGATAGGCTTCCCTTCTGCCTCGCTGCCCCCTTCTCTCTGGCTTTCCCCACTAGAACTGAGAGGCACGGGCCTGTTGTTGCAGGGGAACTGGAGGGTTGACAACGAGAGAGGTGACATCGTGTTCTGTTGGTTGCGTGTACATACCATTCTGCCGTGGTTCGCGCGACACGCAGGCCCTGTTCGTTACCCTTCGTCGGAGGCCGAAGGGTGTGTGGGTTAGCATGCGCTTGGCTTGTTTCTGTTGGACCTGCGTCTACAGTCTGCAGTCTGCAGTCTGCATGATGCAGGTGGATGCGGATGTGGATGGGTGATGGGGGAGGACAGAGTGCGTGTGGAGGACGATGATGGCATCGCCAGATACGTTGCAGAGATTGTGGGGGAGCAGTGATTCATGACCGGCCTCAGGACAACACTTCTTGACCATGACCTGACTCTGGCGCCAGGCGATTGGCGGCAGGGCATACATCATCCTCCTTGGTCTGTTGGAGACGAACGCTACGCTACCACCATGATCTGATGCCTCGCGAGACCGTTGTGGTCATCTCAGACAGCGTGACATTTTTGTGAGTGTGTGTGTGAGAGAGTTATCCAGGCCAACTTGATGACACGCTAGCATTATTGACGACGATCCTGAGCCGCTAGCATGGCCGAACCAATGTGCATGGATATATGGTCAGCATGCTTCCATATCGCGACATCAAGATATGCCAGAGAGCTGCCGCAACGGACATTGCCCAATCGATATTGTGATGTGTCATGGACGAACCCCATATACCTCTATCTCGGGGAAGCGGGAGCACAACGCATGAGCTGGCCTTTGATAGAACCCATGCCCTGGCATCCCCACGTCGGACGTTGCCTTCTCCCCACTTCAGCGTTGCCCCAGGCCCCCCCAGTGTGTCCTTGAGCTTGACCATCGACTGCAAACATTGAAACGACGTGGCGTGCTTACATCGCACCCTCGTCGTTGCGTGAACATGGGAGCAAAGGACGAGGAACCTAGCTCCTCCATGTCTGGGGCTTGTTTCCCACGATGCTACCTTGTGCGTCCATCGCAGAACCAAAGTTGGAAGATCTTTTTTTTAATGAAGGAAGAAAAAAAATTATCTGAGTGAAACGACATGTATGTACACCCTCTCGTGGAGGCCGAGATCTGCTCGCAGATGCAGAGTGATGCAGCGATGCATGAGGCAGGCTCGTCTTGGCTTCGCACGTTTTATGCACATCCATCCCCCCTCTTCCACCCTCCATCATCTTTCATTGTGGCACACCATACTTCCCATCTCGGCCTTGCCTTCATCATAGACGGCACGAACGACTCCATCTTTCTATTTCGACCACCCACTTTGGGCCCCATCCATCTGGGCCATCGTGCCGAGAGGGGATCCAAACGTGCCCAGAGCGATGAGCGTGCCAGCCCGCATGTCGAGAATCGCCCGGCTGCATCGGAAGTCTGTTCCACTGCAGCTCCCTCGTCGACGGCATGAGGTTCGTCTCTGCAAGGAACCGACGTGTCAGAAAAGCAATATCCCCAGAGGAAGGCCAGCGGCCGGTCCATTCGCCCACCCAACCACACACCCCAACAGCCGAGTCGTGGGTGTGCGTGTGCGCGCGCTCATGTGTGTGTGCGTCTGTGTGCGTGTGTCTGTGTGTGTGTGCATGTTCTACGCATGACATGACAGAATGTGCCACCCTTCACAGCACACAGCACACGAGCTCTTGACAGGAGCCGTGCTCACGTACTCTCCCACCGACTGACTCTTGATCGCTTGGCGGCTGATTGACGTGCGAAAGAGCCAGGAAAGAAGATCCACTGAGGACCCCCATCCTGCGAGCAGTCTCTCCGCTAGACACGGCAGCACAGACGTCGCTGCGATCTCCTCGCCAACGCTCCATGTCCATTTTCTCCACCTAGGTTGGAGATGGACAGACGAGAAGAGGAGAGGCCGAAGGCGCAAGGGACCCCAACATCTGCGCCTAGACTTGAAGACAGAACGAGCGAGCGAGCGAGAGAGGCTCAAGTGCCTTGGCCCCATGGACCCCATCAATCCCCCTCCGATTTGAGACCTGAGCCTGTTTTTTTTTTGCCCGGCCCCTGCACCCCTCTGAGGACCCTGGAACCCTGGAACCCTGGACGCCCATCGCCGCTAGGAGGGTTCGACTTTGTCCACCAGCCTGCGCAAGCGGGAGTACAGACGAGGTACTTTGGAGGTACGTGCGAGACTTGCTGTATGTCCCTCGCTCGGTCGTTTGCCTTACCCGACACGCCGCTTAAGTCGATCACCGAGACATTGCACCTACCTGTTCTCCCCCGAAGAGGCACGCTCAACAAGACGTCTTACCCAGCCAGCTGAGCGCCACGGCACGGTCGTGCTATCAGCAGACGTGCGCGGTTCGTTCTCAAAGCGTGGCCGCTGACCATGTCTTGAGTTCCTTTGCTGGAAGACGGCCGACTGCGGCGCGCCCCGATACTCACATCACATCAGCCTTGTTATTGGCATCTTCAAGTTTACTTACAGTGGACACGCCAGTAAATGGAGCCGCCCCCCTCTCGGGCTGCCCCAAGACAAAACAGACGCGCGCCATGCGCAGGTGAGACAGATGGCTACTTTAGGTAGATGGATAGATAGATAGCTTAGTGTCTCTGGCAGAAGCCAACGTCGGAGGGAGTGGTTGCAGTCAGTGAGAGCATCTCGGTCTCCCAGCGAATGAGCTTAGCGACAAGGTCGACGAGATCGGACGATACGAAATGCCATGGGCTCGAAAGGGGAGCATCTCGCATTTCGCATCTCACATCTCGACAAGTGGTCCCACTCACACATCCACACAGACACAGGCTGAGCGACCTTGAATGAGGGTCGAATGAGGGTCAAATGTCCAAGGTGATGTGTAATGGTGGAAGATGACATGACTGACTGACAGACCCTCACACCACCACCAGCATGTTTCATGCTGTTGAAGCTTGGTGTTGTTTATTTGTTGCCTTGCCTGCCCCCATCACCCCATAGTAAATTGTGCCGTCTCAGCCACCGATCTCCATTGCCTGCCACGGGTGTTCACCTGGGTGGGCTGGCGCCGAACACTGACAAGAACATACGTGGAGCCTCATCGTTCCCTCTCGTCCTCTCACCATCTCTTCCTGCTTTTAGAACTATCTCCTGGGTACTGACGGCACCCCCCCTTGGCAGTAAGCACACGAACCACTGACGGCACAGCGTTAGGTGACACTGCTTGAACGCGCCGCATCTCCTTGTCGCTCGTCGTCGCTCGCCGTAATGTCCCGCCCCCCGGAGAAGCGAGCCGAAGAGCTGGCCACGCCCCGAAGAGCCGACAGGTCCTGGACCGGCCTAGAACGCCAATTCCGTGCCTCCCACCCACCTCCCCTTCCGTTCGCCTTGGCGGACGGGCGATCCCTGACGTCGCAGTTTCTTCTCCAGTGTTTCTCCGTTTTCAAGGTTTCAATAACAGGACCCTGCTGGGTCTCTACAGGTCTCCTTCTCCCATGCACATGAGAGCATATTCCAAGGACAGGAACGAATGGCACGATAGCGAAAACGCAAAACAATAAACCCGTCCGCCAACGCAGACAAACTAACCACCTTGCCTACGTGGGCCTCTACCCCCCTGGCGCTCCCCGTTTTCGGACGGCTTTCTAGGTTTGAAATCCAACAATACACCTCACACGTACATGATTGAGCCGCAGCGAAAATGGCACCATTACGTCCGCTCCGAGGTAGTCCCAGGATTTTCTGCTAGCTCACACGCCGTCGCCGTTTTCTTTCGTCCGCCATGGCGAGATTTCGGCTGTCGGAGCAGCCTCTCGCTATAGTTGGCGGCAAATAACAACAAGAAAGAACAAGCCAAAACGGCCTGGCCCGCGCTATTGTTCACGCACACGCGTGCACACTGGCAACGTCATACACGGGAAACTCTACTTGTTCAATCCCGCCCGTCACTTTGCCTTTCCGTTTCGCCCGCGCCGCCCGCCGAAAGTAAAAAAAAAATCGAAAACGCAATGAGGTCCGTTGGCGGCCCTGATCGTCGCCTCTCCTGGTTTCCCGTCCCACATATGATGGAAAAGCCCGATTCATGACGCGCAGCGCTGCCTCCGCGCCGAGAGCGGGGGGCTGGGTTATTTGTGAATATGCGCGGGAGCTTCATTCTTGTTGCCTGGATGATGAAATGGAAGTTTTCAAGTCGCAAATGTTTTGGGTCTCAGGCTCTCTGTGGGGTCCGATCTTCATTCTTGGGGCTCTCGGCTTGCGGTCTTTTGACTATGCGTACGGACTGCCTTCGTTTCTCATCTGTACAGTGCTGCCGCCTGCAAGTTCGTCTCGTCTATACTAGCGACTGGCAGCTTTACTCCCCGCCCACCCCTCTCTCTACTGTACTTCTGCTTCTCCCCCCCCCCCCCCACTCAGTGAGCGACGCTAGAGCAAGCTGCGCTTCTGAAAGGGGGCCAGGACGGCGGGCGGGGGGGAGGGAGTGCCGATACAATCGCACAGCAGCAAGGTAGCCCACGTCTGAGCGTGCATGACGCAGCGATTGCTTGCATCGAGCATACTGGGGGGCGCGCACGCCTGGATGGAGGGGAGGGGAAGGGGGGTTGGTAGTAGTGCTGCTGCTTGTTGCGGCGTCGTTGCTGTCATCTTGCGTGTGCACTTTTACTTTTTTTTTTTTTTCGTTCGTGGAGCCAGCCAGCAGGCAGCGAATAGGGCGGGCCATTCCTGTATGGTTCGTTCGTACGAGCACCGCAGACGTGCAGTATGTGCCTCGTCGGTTTCGGAGGCGGGAGGCGGGGGGGCCAGGGAACAAGGACGAGGGGGGAAAGGGCATGAGGGTGAGGATGGGGATGGGTGCTTCGCGCGGGGGGGTGCGGCCGTTCGGGCTTGTCGCTCTCCAAGTCTGGGCTTTTGCTTCTATTTCTGCGACGTATGTGTGTTTGTTCTCAGTCTCGTCCGACCCGGAGGGAGCAGCCCGCATTCGGGGGCTGCGACGAGTGTGGTGGCCTGCCTTGCGTTTTTGGGTCCTCTCTCTATTTTTGTGTGAGCCATCACATGTCAAGTGCAGGATTGAGGAGGGGAAGGGGGGTGGGCGGCATGACGGCCATGGCATCACGGAGATGCAGAGAGACAGAACTGCGCGTCTTTGGCTGCTCTTTGGGGACGTCGCGCCCGACACGTAGGCGGCTTTCATGCTGTCCGTATGCCCGAGAAAAACGGTATCGGACCGTTAAGAGGAGGGTGCAGGACTACAATACACTTTTGCGACGCAAGCCATATACCGGGACATGGACATGGATGACATCAAGGTTGAGACGTGCGTCTTGCGAAAGGCGACCATTGAAGTTTGTGTGCGTTCTATGGTATGTTCCGGCCAGGAGGGACGGCAATTTGCCAACCGGGATCCGAAAGATTGAGTTTGACGGGACATCTCAGGGGGACCAGACGGCGTCAACGTCAGGCGGCCCGTCGCCTCCCGGAACCAGCCTCTGTCGGACACGGTCCGTTCGCTCGTGCCGTGAACCTCGGACACGACGGAGCAAAACGGGGCCGGCGAGCGGCCGTCAACTCGCTGATACGGGGTGGGCTGGCGTGTCGATCTCGGCACCACCACAGTCACTTCTCAAACACTAGATCTCACCCTGCTGGTGGGTGGCGGCAGCACACCCGTATCTTTCCGTGGTTGATCCAGCCGTCGTCACTGATGCAGTGCAGTCTCGGCAGGATGGGAATAAATGCCCGTGAGACGCGCCCACTCACATATCTGTGCCCCGATGCGGCCCCTTGCTCCGGCGGGCGTTCCTGTGTAACACGGGAGACAGACTTCGAGTGCCTGATGGTATGCAAGCATGTCAAAGTAGGCGGGAAACATGCTGTCGTTTCCCGCTCTCATGTTGATCGTAGCTGGTGGAGGGACAGAGGGATCTCTCTACCTTGGGTGGTGATGATTTTATGACAGACACCACAAGTTCAGACAGCTGATATCCGAGCTTTTGACGCAATGAGTCGACCATAATAAGATTTCGTTGACTGGTTTCAGGTTCCTATTCCTACTCTGAACATCCCATGCGCTGTCTCAAGCCACGCGCTGGTCCCCGTACCCTGAGACCCTGTTGTGCATTTTTACCATTATCATCTGCAACAGCAACCAAATCCAGCACATACGACCATACCTATTGGAAAACTTGGGATCCCGTCCGCTCTCCCCTAAATAAGCCAATAAGGGCCGGATCAGTAGTTGGGTGGGTGACCACCAGCGAATTCCTGGTGTTGTATGTTTTTGTTATTTTGACTACAATGCTCTGGCAGGCGACGAGTTGCTGCCATATCTGGGCAAGACTTTTTTGCATGCGACACCACCTCGCGGACATGCAACTCTGCCCCTGACTTTTCGCCTAACGCCCCTAAGCGTTGGTCAGGTTTCCCATGACTTGTCAGAATTGAAGGGAGAGAGAAAAAAAAGTCGGCTCACCATCGCGTCTGAGACAAGATAGACGAACCATCTCCACCTCCATCAAGCATAAAAAATCGAAAACACTGACGGAGAAGCCAAGATTGGCGATTGCTACCTATATCACGATGCGCAAACTTCAAAGAAAACGACCGTGGAACACGGCCTAGACCACCCCTCCATCCTCATCCGCCCCCCCCCATCGGCTAACCGATGTGCCTGTCGAGCCGCACCGTTTATTATGTCGTCACTTCTGGTCCCTCACTCAGCTTCAAGCCACAACTAGGACATTTCCGGCCTCAACAGGGCGAAGCTAGCTGTGGCGCTGCCGTCTGGTTTTCTTTCTTGTACGAGACAACCATGTGGAGAGTGACGTGCCCCCCCCCCCCCGACTCATGAGGGCCTCGAGAAGAGGAGTCAGGAATGTGGTGGATCGTCGGCTAAGACACCTTCGGCAGCAGGCGCGCGAGGCGAGCACTGCAAATCGATGGCTCCCCTCATCCGATGGGAGGGAATTTTTCGTGCCGGACGATCCAAGGGTCTCCGGCGGTCGTTCGTGGTGAGGAAAACACTATGCCACGAGACATCCAGGGGAGGGGGACACTGCAGTGCGGCGAACGCGACGAGGCACGAGGGAACAGGGGCTATGGAATGTTGGGGTTTCTTCTTCGCTCTCATGGCATCCCGAAGCGGTCCGCGTGCCCATTGCGCCTCTTCAAGCCATCAACATTCCACAAACGCCCCCGGCCAGGAGAACCTTCAGATGAAACCGGCCACCGTTCCTTCTCCTCATGCCACCGACCCTCCCCGACAGCGAGAGCCGGAAGGCAAGGCCAAGAGAACCGTGAGCCCACCGCCTCAGTCCCGTTGTCTTCTTCAGCGACTCCATGCCAAAGCCGGCGCGCGCGTGGGCTTTTCCTACCTGTCACCTCATCCTAGAGCCCGCTCATGACAAGCGCCACCGGGAACCTGCATCCCACATCGTATAGGCCCCACAGAGATAGACACACACACACACACGCACACATGATGACCAAGGACCAAGAAGGCAAAAGGCCGCCGCCAAAACTCAACGCTCCTCCTTCGGCTCCGAACCGCCGCCAGCGACCTCTTGGCGAGACATTGCGTCCGTCGTCGACGCCGCGAACGGCTTAGCGATCAGCGCACGTCACCATCCTCCCGCTGCGCAGCTCCATTAAAATCCGAGACACGTCCAAGCCATCCCGCGTCCGTCTCCGGCGTCGCCCGTTTTCGGTAGTACTGGGATATAGAAAACGAGAGAAGAAAGAGTAGGCCCCCCTCCATCAGCGTGACTAGCTTCCGTCGTAGTGGCAGGTGTCTAAGCATGACCAATGAGCTTCAACGCAATCGCAGCGCGTCGATCCGCCCTAGTTTGAAAGCTTCACGATGGGGAGGGGCCCATCATCGCATCGAACGAAAGGATGGGGCGCTTCGCTTGTTCGCGAAGATGGCTTGTTCATGTGGGGTAAGAAGCGAGACATAGCAGCGCGGAGACGGAGGGGAAGGAGGCGAACCGTTATGCTGACCCTTCTGTTTGCGGAAGACACTGGGGAACAGATAGAGGTCATCGTGAAAGGGCAGGGGATTGAAAACCCCGCCCGGTGGTATTAAGGTTTCCTATCTCGTCCGAAGACGTTGAGAAGCTAGAATGCCCATGTTCGCTCCCTCGGACCATCTCAGCTCGCTTGCATCTGGTTTACTAGGTTCCTGGAGTCATGCCATGAGTAGGACAAAGAAGAGAATACGCAAGTTCGGATGATGATCAGCGCAACCATACTTGGCATACGACAGTGTGACTGGCAAAGAGAGGAAGGAAGAAAGGTGGCGAAACCATGTTGAGGAACATGTCATGTTCTCCCGGTTTTTGAAGCCGCGGGTTCGAGGCCGCGGGAATGCCAGGTGGAGATAATAATCGTAATTCGTCAGACTCGTGAACTGCAGCAGATTCAGACTTTGCCAGCCAAGTGGAGAATGTTCTCTCGGATGGCATCAGTCAGTTCGCCCTGGCCGGTGTAGACGTAAGCCACCGTGTTGGTCCAGGCTTCCGGTTGTGGAAGCGGAAGATCGATCACGTCGCCTTCACGAACATGGCCAGAGACAATGAGGGCGGCGAGCACGGGAAGATGTGCGCGAGCATACTCGAGGTCTGGGATGCATTAGCACTTGATGCTTGAAAACGAAAAGTGGGCGTAACTCACGAACGGGAACTGCTGTGCTGGAGGCACGGAGTGCTCGAGATTCCCGGATGGAAATTGGGAAGTTGCCTTCTGTAG
Organism: Verticillium longisporum; assembly: GCA_019188255.1. NCBI lineage: Eukaryota > Fungi > Ascomycota > Sordariomycetes > Glomerellales > Plectosphaerellaceae > Verticillium > Verticillium longisporum. The sequence continues at coordinate 3,759,022 of JAETXT010000003.1, read as the reverse complement.
GGGATTGCAGTCCATGTCGGGAAATGGTTGATGCGCGTCGCCCAGCCGTGGTGAGTGTTCGCCGGTGGGCTGGGTTCGACAGCTCTGCTTGGGACGCACGGCGGAAACCTGGCGTAGATGGCGTTCGCAAGGGCTCTGAGATGGTAGATCGCAGCTCAGTCAGGTCAAACTCGCGCTGGATGAGGAACGGCTTCCTGTCAATATTGCGAGGGCGCACGCGTGCTCGGACAACCGAGTGGCGGCGAGGTTGCTGGCCCGGGTTGGGCGAGTGCTGAGGCGTCTCATCCGTGTTGGAGTGTTCTGAGGCAGTGCTGGCATCTGATGTCCGGCGAAGAGCTACCGCATTAACAAAGACGTCGGCATTCTTTGCGTCGCCATAGTAGACGTGACCCCATGCTCGAAGGCCCTCTAGGGAAACTGGTTGCGTGACTTTGGATGCTCGGCGTGCGTTGAACGGAACGGATTGTCTGCGGTCACCATCGTCCGAGAGGCCAGCTAGAAGCATGGACCGAGTTTCTGCCACGAGGGTCTGTCGACGAGGAAATGTGCTTCCCGGTGAAGCTGGTGTGGGAGGCTGTGGAAAGGTCCGTCGAGCACTGGGCAGTGGTGACGCCGAGGCCGAGGAGATATCTCTGGGGGGCAGAAGGCCCTCCGTAATGGGAGAGAGAGGCCTTGATACACAAGCAGAACCTGGCGGAGACGGCTCGCCCTTCTGTTTGTCCTGTCTAAGCCGTTGGTCGAACCGATCCACCATGGCTCGCTCATGTTGTCTCATGAGGCCATCGTGAGATCCAGTGGGATAGACGGGGGTTGGCAGAGTCTTGGGCGACCTCGGGGCGGGAGAGTAGATGTGGCTGTGGCCTGGAATCGTGAGCGGCGAGCGAGGCGTGCCATCAAGGCTATAGTGAGGAGTCCATAATGGTGTCAGGGTAGGACGGGGTCGAGTATCCATGGGAGTTGTCGCCATGCTGGGCCGATGATGAAGAATGAATACCAAAAGGTAATATTGTGTGAACGCGAGCAGCGGGCGGTTGAGGAAAGAGGCAGGAATAGCAGTAGCAGAAGATGATGGTATTATTCCATGCAGTGGCTTAATAAGGGTCAGGGGGGGGGGAAAGGGGTTGTGGAGGAATGTGTGGAATGGTGGCTTGGAGCGAGACTGTTCCTTCAGGCGGGCGTGAGGGTTAGATGTAGGGGCGCCGAAATAGGAAAGGAGGAAGCAAGAGGAGGCAAATTGAAAAGAGTATGCCTGCTGGCTGAGAAAAGGGAGGGAGAGGCACCGGAAGTGAGCTGGGTCGCGCGAGACCAAGTATATCATGTAACAGGATCCTTTCTTCTGTTGACGCAGGCCTTCCCGGCTCGATCGTGGGCTAGTGGCAGTGGTCGCTCCGTGGTGCTAGTCAGAACTACCCGGGTCCGTCTCAAATCGTCTCGTGTCGTCTTCAGGTAGAGGGCGGGCAGAGTAGAGCCAAAGGAAGAGGCGGAGAGCGAGAGAGTCAGAGTCGGCGCCAGAGCCAAAGCCAGAAGAAGCCAAAACAACCAGAGCAGAAACGTTCCTGCCCGGCACCACCACTACGACCAGCTCGACTTCCGTGTCGGCCGCCGCCACTACGACGACGACGACTAGAATGACGAGGGTGGCCGGGCACAAGGTGGACAGATCCTTTCTCTAGCACGATCCACAAACCACATTGCAGTGCCGGGGATGGTGGAAATGAAAGGACAGGCCCAGGGCGGCTGGTGCGCTGGCAAGCCTGGCGGCGTCAAAGGCTCAAAGAACAAGTCGGGCAGAAAAGAAGGGTGAGACTTGAGGTGCCTTGGACCAAAGGGCCGAGCCAAGAGAAAGGGGCCCCTCCCACCCGCCGGGGGCCGGCATGCTGCTGTTGTCGTCAACTCTGACGTGACAAAGGAGAGGCGGTTGCGGTTGCGGTCAGACGGCGAGGTTGTCTGGAGTTGCTGGCAACGCTTGGCTTCCATTGGCTGCATTGGCTGCCTTGGCTACTTGATGGTGGCAGAGAACAAAGGAATTGATATGGGCAGAAGTAGGAGCAGGCGGGGGCGGCGGCCACCAGGAATGCCTGTCGAGCTGTCGAGAGGGGACGCCAGGGAGAACAAAGAAAAAGAAGGTCGTGTAGGCCGTGAGTCCGTCCTTCTGACGACTGGTGTCTGGCGTCTGGCGTCTGGTGTGTCTGCAGGGAGCCCACCCACCCAGTTTTCTGCTAGCACATCGAGAAGAAAAAGCCGATGGTCGCTGAAGGGCGATTGTCGATGTCCGTCGATCAGGGCCGCGAACGGCCATCCAAATCAACGGCTGGCTGAAGATCGATTCCGGTCACAAGACGGGGGCGTGTGTGTGTGGGTGCTGCAGTTCCCAAGGTGCTCTGAGGTGGAGCAGAGCATCGATAATGATGGTAACCGATATGACGATCGCATACTATTGATGTATAATTCATGCTCGATAATAATTGCACCTGAGAAGCAAAGGAATGATGATGCAAATTTCCCTTGCTTTGGTCTCGTTGGTGGTAGTGTTGGGGTGGACTTGACCCATGCCATTCGATAGTCTGTCGATTGGCGACGGGCAATTGTGCGATCCGCGTTCCGCGTTCCGTGTGGCTGGGGCAGGGCCACATGCCATGGAGCTGTGGCTGAAGAGTAGTAGCCTCTTCCTCTTCGAGCAACCGTCAAGCTCGAAGACGCATCCCTGTACGTGGTCAAAGGACGCCTACTCATTGGCTGTGGACGGGTAGCTTTCGACGGAGCTTGCGGCAGGCGCCTGGGGCAAACCACCCAACGTGTCAATCTACACATGTCAGTAGCGAGCTACACTACAGCCTTTCCCTCCTGATTTGAGCTTCAACGCTGGGAATCATTCCCCTCTTCGACATAGCCCAGCCTGTCATCTGCCTATGTGACAGCTGGCCTCACCTTCTTTATTGATTCGGCATCAAATCATAGTCGAAACCTTCGTTCGCAAACGTCACGATCCCTCTCTCTGAACGCCATGTTTCGAGCCTCTTAGAGCACCATTACCACCACCACCACCACCATCATCATCATCACAACCACTAAAGCAAACTAAGAACGGACCTCCCAACCCACCGCCAACATGGCTGGCTCCGACGCAAGCTACAAGAAACTCAAAGAAGACTTCGTATCCAATCTTTCAGGTGGTCCTGCCGGCGAGGTCAACTACGTAATTGGTGTTGCGCCCGTATGTTCTTTGTACCCTCTTTCGTGGCGCGCCTCTGTCTCTTCGCCCCCCTCCTCGCCTTCAACTTGCCTCTCTCCATAGACCCCTCATCTCTCCCTGCCCCTGCACCTGCAACGGCATTCGGATTGCACCGAGAGCCAACACTGACACCACGCAGGTCGCCTGCCTCCTCTGGGCCGTCCTCCAGACCCGCCAGTCCTTCTTCAAATCCGACACACCCCTGACCCTCCTCGTCGACTACCTCCTCAACGTCGGCGTCCTCCTCCTCTCTATAACCCTCTACGCCAACACGCCCTTCCTCCTCTGGGCTCTCCTCCTGGGCCCTGCTCTCCTCTTCTACCTTCTCCCTCGATCGCAGCCGCGCCGAAAACCCCTGGTCCCGTCCCAGAATGCCGTCAAACCGGTCTCCCGCCCCTCGGATGCGGCGTCCGGCCCGCTCTCCGTACTCTCCGTCAAGCCCTTTCTGACCAACTACCGTGGCGGCATGCTCATCGTCACCTGCCTCGCCATCCTTGCCGTCGACTTCCGGCTCTTCCCCCGCCGCTTCGCCAAAGTCGAGACCTGGGGCACCTCGCTCATGGACATGGGCGTCGGCGCATTGTCTTCTCCGCCGGCGTCGTCGCCGCTCGCCCCGTCCTCAAGGAGCGCGCCGCCAGCCGTTCGACGCCGCTGGCCGCCCGGCTGCTGACCTCGATGCGCCACTCGCTGCCGCTCCTCGCGCTCGCCTTCAAGCGCCTGCTCAGCGTCAGGGGCCTCGACTCCACCGAACACGTGTCCGAGTACGGCGACCACTGGAACTTCTTCTTCACCCTCGGCTTCCTGCCGCCCTTTGTCGCCATCTTCCAGTCCGCCCTGCGCGTCGTCCCCAGCTACGCCGCCCTCGCCCTGCTCCTCGCCGTCCTCTACCAGGTCGTCCTCGAGAGCACGCCGCTCAAGGCCTACATCCTGACGGCGCCGCGCGACGGCCTCCTCTCCGCCAACCGCGAGGGCGTCTTCTCCTTCGTCGGCTACCTCGCCATCTTCCTCGCCGGCCAGGACACGGGCATGTACACCCTGCCCCGCACCATCAACCCCCGCAGCACCTCCGACCCCGCCACCCAGCGCACCACCCTCCTCCTGACCATGGCCGTCTGGACCGCCGTCTGGACCGCCCTCTACTTCCTCGCGACGAGCTACACCTGGGGCGACGGCCTCGACGTCTCCCGCCGTCTCGCCAACCTGCCCTACGTCCTGTGGGTCGCCGCCTTCAACTCGGGCCAGATCCTCTTCTACTGCCTCGTCGACACGCTCTTCTTCCCGGCCTTCTACCACGCCACCGACGCAAAGACGGAGCGCGACGCCTACCTCACGGCCACGAGCCGCGTCATCAGGGCCTACAACCGCAACGGCCTCGCCCTGTTCCTGCTGGCCAACCTGCTGACGGGGCTCGTCAACATGACGGTCCCCACGCTGCACGTCGGCCCCGTGGCGACCATGGCCATCCTCATCGCGTACAGCGGGACCCTGACGGCCGTGGCTGTCGCGTTGGATAGCTATGACGTGTTCATAAAATTGTAGACTAGGCCATCGTGTACTGCGAATGCCGAGATGTAGAAACCAAGACGCCAAGGGAGGAGAAAGAGACCACTCAGTAGGCGATGAATTGTACGAAGACAAAATTGCACATCATCCATCACACATGTCGACCACATCGTTGCCTAGCTGAGTCAGTACCTATTTGCGACTCTATCCATCACATGTCGAACACGTCGTTGCCTAGCTGAGTCAGTACCTATTTGCGACTCTATCCATCACATGTCGAACACGTCGTTGCCTAGCTGAGTCAGTACCTATTTGCGACTCTATCCATCACATGTCGAACACGTCCGTTGTCTGACTGTGGGAGTGCGCATCGACGATCATATCCCTCGACGACAGCCGCCAGCCGTCGCCATGTGCACGCCCGTCAAAGCCAATGTCCCGATGGGCCCTTGCATCGCGTCCTACGGAAGCACAAGGCATAAAGACCCAACCCAACGCATTGACTATGGAGCAGTCAGCCATGTCGCCTTTGTCGGCGAATGGCCGTTGCAACAACGCCATGCATGCTGAGCGGCCGCGACATGAGTCGGGGCCGAAGCCTCTGAAGCTTTCTAACGGTCTTTACATGTGAGGACAAATGTTCGCCGTGGCATGACGACTGCATTTGCATGTGCAACGGACGGTCAGCCAACCAGATGGCCTGGGAAAGTGCGGGCGAGTTTCTGCCTGCGTCACCTTACCATACTTTTATCGGCAATCAGACGACGGAGACCGTCATTTTGCATGCTGAATCGTGTAGCTGCGAGAAAAACAATCATGTCCACAGTCGCGTGTGCTTCTTAGGCCCTGGGCGCGTCGCGTGTTGTACGTGGACAGAGTATCGGGCCCTGGCATGAACGGCCCATTTCCCGGAGGAAACAAGCGCGCACAGGCAGGCGGCTCAATTTCGTGAGGTGTGAGCGTGTGCCAGCTTCTTTGAAGCTTCATGCAGTCCTTGGCAGAAGCTTTGAATGTTGTCAAGAGGCGCCAGCGTGAGCGGGGCCAAACATGTTCTATGCTCGGCGGAAGAAGCACGAGGGAAGCTCAGTACTGGGGGTCCGGCTCGGTGAGCCCGAGGAGAATAACACGACACGATGAATTGCAAGGATGCTGATGGATGGGACAATGACGCCTGCCTGCCATCCCATCTGTCCCTCAATAGAAGGGCGGGGAGAGGTGCTGATCCCACAGAAGGACAGGCAGCGTCTGATTTAAGCCCCCAGTAGGGCACAGGCAGCCCCCTGCATGCGATGCGCCTCATCTCCGATGTTTATGCGCAATGACGGAGAGCTGAGTGGCGGTTGAATCGACTGGCGAAACGTTTCGTCAGCTGTGAGGATAGGTGAAGCTTCAGCGAGATCCGTTTGTCTATGTCAAAAGGCGAGCGCCGTCGTGTTGCGACTGATCATTGACACCGAGCTTTCAAGTCGGCATAATCGCGAAGCGGAACATTGGAACAGGGCGAAATGGGAAAGCGGGATGGGGGCGCCGTCAGCGTGTGACGGGACTGATGGGTCCAAAGCCAGCTGCAGGAACACAAGACAAGTGGAGCTCCGAGTTGACATATTGGGATACCGCCTGGATATCCTGCGAGACGCCCATGACAGTAGGAACCGAGCACCTGGATTATGAGACCGCATTTTTGCCGTGGCTGGACTTCGCAATGACCGGTGTGCAGACTAATTTTCAGTATGTCATAAGCTTGGGAGCTCGTTTCTGGCGGCTTTGTTCGTAGCAGACATCGACGATGGTGGGAGGGCGATTCTGCCGTGTCAATGCAAGGGCGAGTCGAGGTTCCAGTCGTTGGATGCCGTGTGTCTTCGTGCTTGTAGTAGCGCAAGAACCCAGACGAACCTGGCTTGAAATTCATGCCTTGTGCAATGTGGAGTGGACTAGCAAGAAGCTTGCCTGGCGAGACATTGGAGGAAGAGAGCGGCCCCGAAAATTGGGCTGCCAAGTTCGTGTATTGAAAGACTGGGATGCCGCTGCTGGGATGCCCCTCCCATTGCCATCTGCCATCTGCCAGCCGCCTGCGACGTGACGTCTGGCCTGTGAACCGGACCGCTGGGCCTTTGGGCTTCGAGCTGGAGACAGGATGAGTATGGAGGGGGAGCTACTGTCTGCTGCCAGGAATGGCAATCCAGCTATTGGTGTCCGAAACTTGACGGCTCGATAGTCATGCTGCGTTCCGATTCCATCTCCATCTTGCCCGGGCGCAAGGAACATGCCTCCCTGAATGTATGGATTGCATGATCGGCCCTCATATTGTTGATGTCACAACAACGGCTGTTGATTTTGTCTGAACCCAGTGTGGAGCTACGTAGGTCTTGATATCGAGGCACTAGTGGCTGTGAAGTGGATGCCGAGCAGTAGCCACGCGATGTAGAGCGACGGAACCACGCGTTTTGGATAATAGACCGAGAAGTCGTCGAGATGCTGGTGGACGGCTCTAACATCACCATGATATTTGTGTCCCAGGCATGAGTCTCTCAAGGTCAAGGCCCGGCAGCTTCTGAGCCACGTCTCGGAACGGAAGACGCGCTATGGAGGACCAAAATTGAGCATCGTTCAGGATCATGTCTTGGTCTGTCTGAGTGACTCGAGACGTACTGGCGACAAGAGGAAAAAGAAGCAAGTCTCTGGCATTGCTAGCAAGACCCCAGGAAGAGGCTGTCATTGTCATTGCCATTGCTATGCGTCGAGTAGAACGTCAGGCTCAGGGAGAAAAGGGCGTTGGCATGGGAGAAGCACAGGCAGGCGATCCCCTTGGGTGGTGACAGGGAAGATGATGCACAAAGGCGCGCAAAGCGAGAACATGACCGCGTCGGATCGTAGCTTCCATGACTGTCCTCGAGGTCTGGAAAGCTAATGGAAGGAAACACCAGGCACCGCTACCTTCCTGTCTGTCCCTTCCCTTGTAGGCACTCCAGGTAGCATCGGGGCAGCAAGATATGCCAAGGGCACTTGTTTCAGTGCACCAGCAGGTGTACCCCGTTGCTCCTTCTCCACACAAATGTGCCCATCTGCAGCCACAGCGGTACCTGCATCAACTCGTACCTGCCGCCCTCACCTCCCTCCACTAAATCGGGCAGGCCCCTCGACAGGCCTCGACAGGGAATAGCGCTGTAGCCGGCTCATCCCAAGTCTCATCTCGTCAAATTTACTCCAAGCACCAAGCACCCAGAGCATTGACGCTCATTCATCACATCAGCCCTCTGGCGTTCCCTTTTCTCCCTCGTGTTCCCCATCACCCGTCATTTGGGGGGAGATTCCTCCTGCAAGCCTCTCTTCTGCCTCCTCCTCCTCCTCCGCCCTCTCCTCAGCTTCCTCCTCCGCCTCCGCCTCGCCTCGTCCAGCTAACCGCCCTCCTTTCGCCAAAGGAGAGTCGCCGAGAGCGCGATAGAGCGTGAGCTACTCGTCGGTCCAAACAACAAGTGACCACGCAACCGGCAGTTGAACTCTCGAACGAACGAGACAAGACACAATCTGTGGAACGGACGACCAAACGAACAAGCGGCCCAGCCCCCCATTTAGGACATTGGCCCACGACGACCAAAGAGCCATTCGGTGCTTGGCTCGCCAGCTGCATCAGGCACATCCCCCTAAAGTCTAGTACCCTGCCTTGCCTGCAGCTCTGCTCTTTGTTCGAACCGACTGGACCACCTCTCGTTTTGCTCACCGCAAGCCAGGCCGTCAGCTCAGGTTCCTGGTCTGGTTCCTGTTTTTTTTGCCCCTGGCCCTCCACCACCTGCAGGACCTGTCCACTGCTGGCTGTCTCTGATAGCGCTTCTTCCAGCCCCCCCGTCTCTACTCTCGGCTCTCGGGCTGTCACCATCGTCGTCGCTCTCGACAACGACCGCGACCGTGCAGCAGGCACACCCGCGCCCGCGCCCCCGCATCAAACACCCCCCGGTTCCATTCGCCCAGGCATCCACTGCGCGACCTGTCAGAGGATCGTCGTTCGCCTGACCTCTTCAACAACAAAACCAATCGCCGGCTCATCCTGCCAGCCAACACCGCCTGACAACGCATCTAGATCCAAAAGCCCCCCGAAAGGCGCCAGTTGGTTAGAACAACGCGGGCTGCCAGGGCGATTTCCACGTCCAATCCCAACGTTGCAGGACGCAGGACACGACAGCTCGCCCCCGTCTGCATCCCACGCTGCAGGAGCGAGAGAGCGAATTTTCCTGAAACCGGCTCACCGTCAACGCAGCTCAGCTGCCACTGCTGCCGACTGCTGCTGCGCATTTCCTCCCTTGCCAGGAAAAGCATCTTGCAGCCTCCTTCGCCCCCGGCCTCCATTCCTTCCCCGAGGACGCCTGCTGCTGATCACCAGCTTTGACAAAAACAACAACAACAATTGCGCCTGTAGCAAACCCAGGGCAAATCCAGCAGCCTAACTCGCGCGTTGGCCTCTACACCTGAATCATCGGTGAACGCGTTTCCTGGCTAGTAGGAAACATTCACCCTGCAGGACCGGCCAATACGCACCAAGCAACCAACGTCAGGCCGCGACACGTCGCCCCTGGCTGACGCTCAAGGCATCCGCCCAGCCATTCCTCCGAATTGCACGGCGTACCATGCCCATCAGCACAACGATTCAGCAGCACGTTTGACCTCACGACAGCTTCTTCCACAAACTCGGCGAATAACGCGCCTCTGCAGACCCCGACGCGAGCCCCTTTTCGCCAATGACGTCCCGCGCTGCCATTACCAGCCCCGTTCCCGTCGCATCTGCACCGTCCGAGTTTCGTGTCTCCTCTACCGAGAGGCGACGCAACGATATGCCTCCCGTGGCGCCTCCCCGCACGTCCTCGACGAGTCATGCCCCATCCAACCTTCCTAGCAGCTCCCGAAGACGTGACCATGCGCCGGACAGGACTGCCCCATTGCCGCGTCGAGGTGAACCCGAGCCTGCAAGGGCAGAGGTCAACGGTGCCGATTCTTCGTACGGCTAAGCTTCTTCGTCACGAAGCCGGAGGGCCCAGCCCCCGCATGACCCGGCTTACCGGCCGAGCAGCTCCCGCGATGCCCGGCAATCTGGCCAACAGACGACCGTTCCCATCCGATCCCACGCCCCTTCTCAGTCAACGTCCTCGCCGAAGCAACCATCGCGCGAAGCCAGCGAGGTTCTGAACCGCATCATTGTATCACAGCCCGAGACTGATGTCCAACGCGAGAAAGAGCGTCTTGCCGAGGCTGTACCTCGCCAGTCGATTGACGACGCGGCACCGCCTGCTATTGTCGCTGCTTCGGAGCAGGATGACAGCCGGCGCGCCGGCAGGAGCCGCCAAGATCATTCAAAGAGCAACAAGGCTGTAAAGTTTGGCGATTACATCCTCGGAAACACCATTGGAGAAGGTGAATTCGGAAAGGTGAAGCTCGGCTGGAAGCAAGACGGCGGCACGCAGGTTGGTCGAACCATTCTCTCGTCTATATCTTCGTCACTAACCATGCCACAGGTTGCTATCAAGTTGATCAAGCGAGACAATGTGGGCAACAACCCCTCCAGGCTGGCCAAGATTTATCGTGAAATTGCCATCCTCCGCGGCATCTCGCACCCCAACATTGTTCGCCTGCACGAAATGGTCGAGACTGAGCGACATATCGGCATCATTCTGGAGTATGCCTCTGGAGGAGAGTTATTCGACTACATCCTGAACCATCGCTACCTGAAAGATAACGCCGCAAGGAGACTGTTCGCTCAGCTCGTCTCAGGCGTTGGCTATCTCCATAAGAAGGGCATTGTCCACCGAGACCTTAAGCTCGAGAATCTGCTGCTCGACAGGAACCGAAACATTATCATCACCGACTTTGGATTTGCCAACACATTTGATGCCGAGGAGGAACTGAACCAAGAAGAAGAGCTTAATCTGAGCGACAGGGAATTCGTCAAGAGAGCTGGCCTAGACAAGGTCAAAGCCAATGGCACGAGGAAGGGTGATTTGATGCAGACAAGTTGCGGCAGTCCTTGTTACGCAGCTCCCGAGTTGGTTGTCAGCGATTCCTTATATACGGGACGCAAGGTTGATGTCTGGAGCTGCGGTGTGATCCTTGTGAGTGTTGCCGCAACGATGATTCGCCTACTTGCTAACAAGAATGCAGTACGCCATGCTGGCCGGATACCTGCCCTTTGACGATGACCCTGCCAACCCCGAAGGCGACAACATCAATCTGTTGTACAAGTATATCGTCAACACACCTCTGACCTTCCCCGAATACGTCACGCCCCATGCCCGCGACCTGCTCCGACGAATCCTAGTTCCCAACCCTAGAAAGCGAGCGGATCTATTCGAGGTGGCGCGGCACAGCTGGCTTAGCGAATACGCTCACGTTGTGGAGTTCATTACCAGCAGCACCACGACGCCCGGCGAGATCCAGAACACAACTGTTCCCGCGGAGGACGACAAGCCCATGGTCGCGCGTAGTGCATCTGTCCGCGAGCCTTCAAAATCTTCCAAAGCATCCGGCCCCACGTCGGTGGGAGGCTTGGCCTCCAAACATGGCAATATCGACCCCGAAGCCGAAAACGCCAGTGCGAAACCGACCCAAGCAAAGGATTCGAAGCGTCGCACCGTTCAGGTCGAGTACGTTGCACCGACCACACAAACGCAGCGCGGAGAAGCTGCCGCGCAATCTCCCGGCCGAGGCAAGTCGAGAGCTCGTTCAAGCAGCCAAGGGCCTGTCGAGGTCAACAATAGCCCGAAGGATAAACCCCTTCCCCGCGACCCACCAGTCTCGAAGGACAGTCATTCCAAGTCGAGCCGACAGAACACGAGGCCCCCGAGTGCTTATCGCAACAACGTACCAGCAACTACGAGGCCTGGTCGCGATACCCGTTCCACGTCCGACAATGTTTATATGACGACCGGCGGGCGACCGCAAACGGGAGGATCCATGACTTCGTCAGGGTCCATGGGCCTTGGCAGTGGTGCTCGCGCCTCGTATGGCCAACCAATCCCTCCGTCGGTTGCGGGCACAAACGTGCATGGCAGCATCCAGCAGCCCAACGCACACGAAGCGCAGACCATGGGACACCCCAGCGTCAGCGCCGTGCCTCCCAAATTCGCCCGTGTCTCTGGTTTTGAGCATGGCAGTGAGAAGCCTGTTCCTTCGCCGACCAGTGAAGGCAAGGGTCACCGACGATCCAGCACTCTCACAGATATTGGCTCCAAGCTCCTCGGACGCAATGGATCCATGTTTGGTGGTAAGAACAAGAGGCGGTCCGAGCACCCGATTGAGGATAAATCGAGGAAGTACCCGCCCGTCAGCATGCCCAACAACATACCTGGCAATGGTGAACCCCGAGCCTCGATAGATTCGAGAGCCTCGCGCCGGTCCTTCTCCTTGGGGTTCGGCAAGAAGCGCAGCGGTAGCATCAGCGGTTCTCATACATCCCTGGAGAAGCCTCAGAACTCTCGACGATTCTCGCTGCTTCCGCAGTCTTTTTCTAGGGCCATGGGCATCAACAAAGACTCTGGAAGCCCTCCGCCCGACTCTCAGATGTCTCAACAAGACCTCCCCATCCAGGACCCTGCTGAGATGGACGACCAAAGGAGATACGGCGATCGGCCAGTGCAGTCTCGTGGCCAGGCCGGTTACTTTGATGGCGCCGAGTACGACTCAAGTTACCAGCGCAATCATGAGCAGCCACATTCCCACTCGGAGCCGATGCTGCAGCAGCAATCGTACCAACCTCGTGCCTCTTCACAATACACTCGCCAGGCCAATGCCATTCCTCCGCACATGCAGCAGCAGCAGCAGCAACAGCAAGGATCCGTGCTCAACACGGGCTCCGATTCTTCTCTAGAGAGCCAGCAGCACCGCAGACAGGGCAGCGTGCCGTACCAAGCGGGTGGCTTTTCCGAGTCAGACGGCTATGACGGGCGCAAGCCCCTCGGCGCTAGAAACAACCGCGGCTTCTTGCAGAAACCCAATAAGAAGTTTACCGACGCCTACGATCAAGACAACTACCATCATGGCCACGAGGGCAGCAGTGGTGCGGCCAAACGGGTCATGGACTTCTTCCGGCGGCGTGGCAAGGCGAGAGGTGGCGAGGAGAGGTAGAGGACTCTTGAACCGCTCCAATGCTCGCCGTGTTAAATCAGGCGCCTAGCACCGCCACTCGTATTTGACGTTCACGCATCAAGGACGAGCCGTCGGCCCCTCCCGACGCACTGAGCGCTAAGACGCGTTCTCTTCACCCCTCTCCAACTACGCTTGTACGACTTGTAATTATGCGATATCATTCGAACGATGGGATACGGCTGTGGAATGGCCGACGTGGCTCCACTGCACCTAATAGCGGACGGCGGTTGACAGATCCCTCGAACTTGAAAGATCATGCAGCTGTGGCGCCATGCATGGACAAGAAGAGAGGCATGGCAATGCGTGGGCCTGGGCTTGTTGGCCAGAATGGTGAACCTTTGGGTCTACCTGTTCGTACCAAGTACAGGATGAGACGCGAAGGGCGAGCGCTGCGTGGGGCGACGCGAGATGGCCGGGGTGACAACTCTGTCCGCAGCATGAGGCTGTGTTTGTTCGGATTCTGTACACCGTTTTTTGAAACGAAACGAGCTGCGTCGGCTCAAGCATGCAAGCCCCTCCGGATTTGAGGGCAGTTTGGCGTTGCGGCGAAGATATTGTATGTGAGAACTTAGAGTGTAGTGTAAATTGACTAGCTAGGCTGTTGGAAGCCACAAATCCCGGATTTGAAGATGATATCATTTCGAGGCCAAAAGAGCCTTCTTCCCATACCATGACAGCTTGTCAATTGATGTTGCGACAGAAGCCAGGCTAAACATGCATGGTTAACGTTTTGGCCATTTGCTGCTTCGCCCTCGGGACTGACTCGCCAACACAACATCTCGGAGCTACCCACTAGGCTTTTCCGATGCATACTCTCCGCAGTCATAAATCCCGCAACAATTTCCTAATTCCAACCGGCTCGGTGGTGTAGTTGGTTTATCACGTCAGTCTAACATCTTCCCTACAAGAGTCGAGTTCACTGAAGGTCGGGAGTTCGAGCCTCCCCTGAATCAATTTTTGTCCTCTGGACATTCAAAAAATTGTCATCGAATGAATGCAGGCTGTATAGAATCGTGAGAAGTGTGGCTTCTCATATGAAGCATGTTGATCCGCCCGTTATATGAATGACGGCGAGTCCCCATTTTTGCATTCGTCACCGGCAATCGAAATATGGGCTTTATCAAATGAAAGTTCTCTTACAGGGAAAACGGAAAATCAATTGATGGCTATTCAAACATTTGACGCACGCTCATCAAAACCTCTCCCTCTTAGTTCCAGATCCAGCTGACAGCCCTGATCCAGCCCTTTTCCTCAACCTCGGGCTCCTCTGGGTTCAGGTCCACCTGCTCAAAGGCCGAATCCAGTGGCACGCTGTCGAGCGACACGAATCGCGTCTTCTTGAGCACCTTCCAGAGAAGGTAGGCTCCGGTGACGAGCGGGATATCCCTGCAGGCTGTTAGTCAGACATCCCAGGAGGGAAAAGGGGACTCGAGTCATGGTACTTACAGGTACGAGGAGATGAAGCCGGCCGTGTCCCAGTTTCCCTTGGTGAAGACGGAGAATCCGCTCGTGAAGAGAATGGTGAGGCACATGGCGAGCGCGGCGCACGACGTGTAGACTGTGTTGTGTCTGGTTAGCTCTCTATCTCTTGGGGACGCCATGGCGACAGAGGGAGGGGGTTTCGTACAGGTCCATGCGTTGTGCCAGGGGAGCTTCTCGGCGGGAATGTTCTGCCTCTTCATGGCGAGCTTGAGGCGGATGTGGTTCAACAGGATGCTGGACCAGGACACGAGGACGCCGGCCGAGGTCAGGTCGACGAACCACCAGAAGACGGTCATGGCGCCGTTGGAAAGGCTCATGAAGCTGAGGAACATGAAGGCCGTGAACAGCAGGACGCAGACGTAGGGCGTGCCCCAGGAGGTGGTGCGCAGGAAGATCTTGGGGGCCTGGCCCTTGAGGGCCAGACTGTACAGCACGCGGGTGCCGGAGAGCAGGCTCTGGTTGGACGCCGACCAGGCCGAGGTGATGACGACGGCGTTGACGACGCTCGGGATGGCCTTGATGCCGGCGGCCGAGGCGGCGATGACAAAGGGGCTCTGGGCGGCGGTGCCGTAGGCGTCGTCGAGGCGCGGGTCGTTGCTGGGCACGAGCATGCCGACGACGAGGACGGCGAGCAGGTAGAAGAGGACGATGCGGATGAAGACGCGCTTGCAGGCGCGCGGGATGGCGCGGCGCGGGTTGCGCGTCTCGGCGGCCGCCATGGCGATCGACTCGGTGCCGGCAAAGGAGAAGACGGCCGTCGACATGACGCTCCAGTAGCCGAGGAACTTGCCCCAGTCGCCCTTGCCGATGTACTCAACAAAGGGGCCCGGATCTTTCCAGTAGCGGAAGCCGATCCGCTCGGTGCCAGGCACGCCGCCGAGGTCGATGACGAGACCGAGGATGATGAGGAAGATGACGAGGGCGATCTTGAGCAGCGCGAAGACGAACTCGACTTCACCGAAGACGCGCACAAAGGCGATGCCCACGAGGAACGTCAGCAGGATGAAGGTGACGATCCAAACGGTCGAGTTGACGTCGGTCCAGAACTGGAACAAGACGCAAATGGCCGTGATCTCGGCCGGGATGGACAAAAGGTTGCCGTAGACCAGGTTCCATCCGATGGCGAAGCCCCAGGCGGGGTCGACGAGGAATTCGGCATGTCGTACAAAGGCACCAGTGACCGGCAGAAGGGCTGCTACCTCTCCAAGGGCGAATTGAACGGCAAACACAACACAGCCGATGGTGGGATAGTCAAGTAGCGCGGCGAGGGGAGCGGCCCGTGGATGGCTCCACCGAGACCGAGGGGATAGTCCCGTGCCGATGGCACCGGCGATACCCAGCATCGACAAGTGACGCTGCTCGAGACCACGTCGCAGGTCGCGCTCCTCAGTCGACGTCAGCAAATCGCCATTGTGGTCAGCGTCCTGGTCTCCCGTCTTGGAGTAGTTGGTCGCAACCTCAGCATCGTCGTTGGGCGAGATAGCGTCTTTGGTCGCCATGATCTTGGTCGAGAAGGAGGTTGTTGCCGTGTTCTGGGAGTGGACGATGTGCTGTGAGACGGTGCGAGTGAGCCGTCTCACTTTGATCTTATACGTACAGGAAATTTTCGCTGGATGATACCATCGATAGACCGGTTCTATCGGCACGCAATCGGCGGCCCCGTCTTTCGCCTCATGGTGGGGAAGAAGCACGCGTGGCTCCGAGTCAGTCGACGGAAACGCCGCCGATCACGACATGGCAGCAACAACGGCGACAACCCTGTTTATAGGATAGATCGTTGTCTTTCTATTTTCATCCCCTTTTCGCTTTCTTCTCTGACAGAACGGCCGTCTTTTCGGTTTCTTCGAGAAGAGCAGATGAACTCGGGAACGAGCCTCATGTTGTGTCTGTGGGCTCATGATATTTTGCGACAGGACGCGGCGCATCGATTTTTATGTAAGACAAAGGACCTTATTTCGGAAACATCCACTCGTCCCCCACATGGTTACGGCTAGCTCGATACTGAAAATTGACATCGGAATGTGTGTGGGTGGTTTCGATTGCAGACCCGTCTGATAGTTCCCCCTTTCCAGTTGATTGGGAACGGGAACGGCCTGTAGCTCAACAGATTGGCCAGGGACCTTTATGACAATGCTTCAAGCCAGACTTGCAACATCGCCGGGCCCACTTCACATGGCAATGCCTCTGGACTATGCGCGTGGTGGATCAGCAAACGATCTGAACTGCCCGTGCACCATGTTCCAATTGACCCTTCAGCTTGAGAGCTGCCGGATGGAGGGGTAGGTAAGGCAACCTGACCACGCCTGGACCTGACTCGACTAGCAGTTCGTTGTGCATGTTCAAACCTGGGGTAACGGTGAACTTAGCTGTTGGATCTCGACCATCAACTGCAGTGGGGATCGAATGATGGATGTAACCCTCGAGTCACGAGGGCAACCTAGCTGTGTCAACCTAGCTTCACCTCCGAAGGCCCACCAACCCAACGAGGAGTCGCACCCGTTCATTCAAGGCCTTGTCAAGCTGGGAGCTATGAAAGTAGGTTTCTTTGACGATGTCGAGACGAAGTGGACAACCTCCATAACCAATCTTGAGGATTCACAGTCCTTCAAGACGAAGTCAGGGGGACGTCATCCAGAAAGGTACTATAAGGGCAGCTAGAACATAAGGACATCAGCAAGACTACGAAGACCCAACCGCCGGGGGATGGGGGGACCAAGCACAGGGCAGACATCAGAAATAATATAAACGGGCGAGGATGGAAGGGGCTAGGACATTGGATATCGTGACACAACAAGAGATCGAACGAATAGGGGCAACCAGCTAAGTCTAGTTTCGATAACTACACTTACGCCTGTCAATTCATTCGGCACCAGCATGTGCAGATAGTATCACTGCTTGCCGTCGCCAGACTGCTATATACACGTTGTAGGTGACTCGGAATATCCTAACCTGTCTGAACGATGGCCACTGCCACACTCTGTCAATCCAGGGGATCACCATGCGAACCACACAGTTCAGGCTTGACCCTCAACATCTAGTCCTGGCAAATCCATTTCCTCTGCCAAGCATGCTCCCCTGGACGGCCCGTGTGCCGTGTGCGGAGGAATGTGGCTTGTGAGCGCTGGATCATCACAAGGCGCATGGTTGGCCACTGAGACGCCACCGCCATGTTGGCTCCAGACAGCCATCAGAATCCCATCACGATCCTCACCTAGCTCTGGGCCACAAGCGCACAGTCGCCAAAGGGGAGCGGGCGGCACATTCGAGGCCGTAGCATGTGCAACATGTGCCGCCTCTCAGGATGTGCAGTTGTGATAACACCCGGTCGATCAATTCCCCCAATGAGGCCACTGCGTTTCTTTTCTCGGTAATATCTCCTAGTTTTTGTATCACCTTCTTTGGAACGCGCGAACCATGGCGGACACTTGTGCTCGCAGCTTCATCCATCCTCCCGGCTACCTGTTAGTCGGAAACGGCACACACCGCTAGCACGCCACTTGGCGCTCCTTCGCCCAAGAAGGCGACGCTTTGATGGCCAAAGCGTGCAGCAAAACACCACAAACACCCAAGAACCGAAGCCGCCGAACTCTGAAATATGGGGAGGGACTACGCTCTGCATTTTCCGTATGAATCCCATGCCTACTACCGCCACATCTGGTTCAGCGAGGTGCGCTACGTCATGAACTATTTGGGTTCACGGAGTCCCAGGCGGCCGTCAGGGCGTTGCCTGAACATCTAGAGTAGAAATAGTATAGAGCTTGGCACCCCTTACCGCGCCTACCGATATACCTGTCCCTACCTGCTCAGCTCTCGCAACTTCGATGCCATCACCAACATCTCTTGATCGATTCGCCTGATCTGAGCATCACGAGCCTCAACAACGCTGCACTGGGGCGCCCACGAGTCCGACAACACTCTGCATCCCTGACTCCGAAGGTAGCAGAATACCCGATCAGAATGCGTCTTAGAGAGCTGCCAAAATGGATACTCCGGGGCCTCACGACCTTGTGCGCCGAGCACAGGGCGATATGACGGCGAGCCTGATCGCTTACGTGGTCGTAACGAGTTGTATATGCCTCACAGTCGTCAGCTTGCGCTTCTACGTTCGCATACATGTTATTCGAAATCTTGGTAACGATGACTGGGCCGTGGCTGCTACGATGGTTCGTTATGCCTTCTTCTTGTACGCAGTGATTTCTGCGTTGTGACGTTGCCGACTGACAGGCTTGCTTGCTTAGTTGATGCTGCTGGTGAGTGTCATTGGCGTTGCTATCGGTACGTTTGAAGACGAGTTCGCTTCCATGCCTAGAATGGCTGTGCTGACCTTGATCGGACAGCCATCGCGTTTGGCCTCGGCCGTCACGTCGTCGACGTTTCCGACTCGCACCTATCCGTATTACTCACTGTCAGTCCCTTCTTAACGAATACGATCCCCCCGACAGCGGAGCTCGGCTGTCCCCGCTCGAGCTCACGCTGAACACCCTACTCATGATCTGACATGGCAACCCAATAGCTCATGTGGTTCTCTGGCCTGGGATATCACCTCACGATTATCATCCTCAAGTGCGCATTTATCCTCCAATACCGCCGCGCATTTCCTCTCCCGGCTTTCCAGCGTATATGCGACATATTCCTCGGTTTCATAGCGTGCTGGTTCGTGGCCTTTTTCATCGCACCGATCGTGATCTGCCTGCCAGTCAGGAGCCAGTGGGATCCGGAAATCATCGGACAGGACTTTTGCTCCTCGCGATGGCAGGTATGGCTAGCCCACGGCATCATCCACGTCATCACCGACGTAGTCATCTTTGCCATGCCGCTCCCCCTGATCAAGACGCTGCCCTTGACGAAGCCCCAAAAGATCACGCTCACCGCCGTGTTCTGCCTGGGATTCATGTGAGTTAAACCATGGCACTCCAGGATACCAGACCCCGACTTGGATATCTCCTGGCTCACCAGTACTGACCGTCGTTCTCTCCCGTCCACAGCACCTGCATCATCTCGGCCATCCGCATCAGCACCGTCCACCGCGGCCTCTTTGACGCCGACGCCAGCTGGGTCATGGCCCGGACCGTCTACTGGTCCGTAGGCGAAGTGACGTGCGCCATGCTGTGCCTCTGCATCCCCGTCTTGCGGCCGCTGCTCGGCGGCCGAGCGAACCTGCGCCGCTGGCGGAGCGGAGCACAGGCCGAGGTTGTGGAGACGCGGGGCCATGCGCATTTTACGCTCGATTCGACGCAGACGTGGACGGCGCCGGCGCCGTCCAACCGAACGGCCAGTCGCGGTTCTGTGCGGAGTTCACGAGATATCGAGATGAGGGAGAATACGCAGGACCGACGGAATGAGGAGACCAAGCGCAAGTCGGATCCTCCGACCACAGGGACCGAGTCCAGCGGGGCGGGTTCGACGTGGAAATCGGACGATTCCTACCAAAGGGCCGATGGAAGTTGGTCGTGAAGAACTGTGTTGAAGATGAATTGCAGCCAGGGTGGGTAACGGCACAGCACGCCAAAACCGACTACTATCTACGCCTGTTTGAGGATGCGATGGCGGGCTATCGAACGCGGCGTCTTCGTCGAAAGTCATCAACTTCGCATACACGAAGCGACCTCCTAAAACCATTCGACCAAAGCGAGCTGGCGTAGGCCAAAGACATGAGTGGAAAGTGTCAACCTGTCGGCGACGGCGCGATGGCGAACGCAAAACACTGGGACAAGGAGGGTGGGATAGCACAGCTATAAGAGGAGGCGATATATACCCAAAGCAACCGTCCAAAATCTATATTTAATGCTAATAAGCCCATGTTGGCTTGTAAACATTATCATCACCAGTATATGCCTATAGACTGAGACCCGTCCCAAACCTTCCCGTCTCATGAGCGCCACAACTCAAAAAGCCCCTACCAATCTAGAGGATACTGCTCAGGACGCAACCCGAAATACCCCTCCTCGGGCAGCGCCTTCAGCGAGGCGTTATTGTTGTAGAGTTGAAAGTCGACGCCGGCGCGCGGCACCTCGTTCCCCCACCAGGCGAATTGATATCCCTGGCCTGCCCCAAAGGAGAAGACGAGCGTGACGACGAGGCCCGACACGGCGACACCGACGCTGAGACCGGCGAAGATGAGGTAGGCATACTTGCCCCACCAAGCCGTATAGCGTCGCTTGAGGTAGAACTGAAAGAACCAGGCAATGTAGATGCCGAGCGTCGCGTACGTGAGGTTGTTGTTGCCGGCCCAGCTGAGGGCGCCCGAGAGGGCGATGGCCGGGTTGAGGCACGCCATGACGGAGGAGGCGGGCACCCAGAAGTAGCGGTCGAAGCGGGCAAAGGGCTCGGGCTCGACGCGGCGCTGGAGGCGAGCGCGCAGGAGTGGCAGGGTCCTCTCGCTGACGATCCAGGCGACGCCGAGGAGGGCGCCGATGAGGAAGCACCACGGCAGGACGGGGTAGAGCTTGAACATGTTGTTGGTGCCAAAGGTGCCGAAGAGGATGGTCGAGGACCAGATGGAGTGGGCGTAGGCGCAGACCATGTACTGCCTGTTGTCCCAGGTGCAGAAGCTGCTGTCCTCGTTGGCGTAGAGCATGAGAAGCTCGAGGATGGCGCAGTAGATGAAGCAGTTGACGACGACGGACGAAACATGGCCGCGAAACACCGCACGCGGGGGTATGCCGGCGTAATGCGCGTACTTGAGGTCGCCGCTGAAGCTGCCTGCCATCTGCTCAAAGGCGGCGCCCAACATGAGGATGATGAGCTGCGGCAGCGGCTGGCCGGGGAACCAGACGCCGGGCAAGACTTGCCAAATGACGTTGAGCTGGATACCGGTACTGGCGATGGACTCGATGACAACCCAGGGGATGGTCAGCAGGGCACCAATGGCTGTCACGCCAAGAATCGACCACCACGGGGTCTGCGTCGGCCAGGCCGTGAGGCTGATGATGGAGACAATGAATCCAAAGGCGAAGACGCAGCCGTACCACCATTCCGGCACCTCTCTGTACTTGCGCATCATTCTCGTGTGGCCGTCTGTGAAGCCCGTGTAGACGCTCCTGCGCTTCACAGTGTTGACGACCATGCCGACGAACGCCTTCTTGATGGGGCGCCAGTACTTGGTGAAGACGTAGACAATGGAAAAGGTGTAGTAAATGAAGTTGGCGCCCGTCACGAACAGGTTGGCGATGGCATAGTACGGTGGGCCGTACTCTTGGTACTTGTCCACATCGAGGCGCTGGTTGTCGTTGAGGACCATGGAAATGTTATAGGCACTGCCAGTGTTGTCAAAGGCGGCATTCGAGTTGATAGGCATGAAAGCGGCCCAAAATGCGTTCTTGTAGTACATGATGAGAATAATGATGCCAGAGATGACACGCATCACATACTGTTGCAACTGGGCAAAGAAGGGGGCCGTCATGGCATCGATGCCGGACGCGTTCGGATCCCAGCTCGAGATCGGGTTGAAACCCATGCCGCCGTATGACCCGGTGATGGTGGCGAGATTGAAGTTGTTCGGCGCGATCCACGTCATCCAGTTGAAGAGACGCAGTCCGACGAAGAATTGGTTGGGGATCCAGTAGTAAATGGTGAAGATGATGCCACACCAGACGAACATTCTGTAGCGTGACAAGGTCCAGCCGTTGACCTTTTCGCGCTTATTGTCTTGGTTGATGAGCGTCCTGTTGAGAGCGAGCGTCGGCAGCGTCTTGGGCCACACGGCTTCGATGGGATAGACAGCTAGGCGGCGTAGGATACCAGCCATACCGAGGCCGTATACCTGGTTCGCCAGCGCGAGCATGAGGTTGAAGCCGAAGCCAGCCCAGCGCTGGTTGAAGAAGACGGGCATACGAAGGACGAGAAGACCGGTGAAATTACCGATGCTTGAAGCACCCGTGAAGATGATGGTCGCGAACAGCTGCTCCTTGCTCGTCCAAGGACCTGGGTTCAACGTGTAGCGCGTACCGCGGAACTTGAAGCCCCAGTCTGGAAGCAGCCAGGCCATACCTCGACCCATGGGAACCAGAAGGAGCTGCACGACGGAGCCGGGGATCGAAATGCCCGGCTGACGAGGAGCAAAGACTTTCAAGATCATTGTGTTAGTCTTGTGCCATACGATGAATGCCCTGGGCCTCGGAATTCAGAGGTAAGAAGACAACTTACAAGTGTTGACCGCTGTGCAGACACAGACCCAGAAGTAGCCCAGCACATAGGCGCGGAAGCTCTCACAGGCCTCGTCGGCATCATCGTAGGGCAACGTGACGGCGCGAACCTCGGCGTAAGGGGACCAGTTGTGACACAGGCCGGCACGCTTGCAGACCTCGTACGCCCACTCGCCCTGCTCCATGTCGCAGGCCTTGTTGCCGCGGATGAGCTCGCGAAGACGCTCCATCATCTGGCGATCGATGGTGTAGTCCTCTCTCTGGCTGACGAGGAGATCCTCGAGAACCTGGACCGACTCGTCTTCGTTGAGGGTCAGAATGGCGGCCACCATGCGATCCGGATCGCAGCCGGCCGGCAGCGTCTCGCCCCGTGCTGACCAGTATACTCGGCCTTGAGACGTTCGAACCAGCCCTCGGGGGGGAACTGGTCCTCGGCGTCGATTTCGTTCTTCCTGTCATCGTGCTCAATGTCGATGGTGTGGTCTACCTTCTCGTGCGGCAACCCACTCACGCGATCATTGTCGGCTGACATGATGAGTCGCAAGGCAAAACAAACAATGTGCCATGTCAATGGGCAACCAGTCGAGGAGGGGACCCAGAGCCGGGCAATGGCTGAAGTATATACCAAGCCCCATGGTACCCCATGCTGTCAAACAAGACACCATCCACCCTGAAGCCGCGCAGGCGTCCGTCAACCTCTTGTGGCCGACATGCGGGGGAGGGGTACGATATCCAAGCACACGTTACACGCACTAGTGCTCGCCGGCAGGATTCTTGCGAGGCAATACAAGTCCGACGCAATGCTGATCGGTATGCTGCCACGACGAGGTGTATCGGACCAACCGCTCTCGAGACAGATCGACATGGGCGTTGCCTCCTCTTCTGGCCAAGCAGTCGTCCGACACTGGTCGCCATCTGCATCTAGGTGCACCAGAGTGGGGGAACATGTGCTCCTTGAGGAATGGCGCGTGGCGTCCCCGCAAACGCCCCCCCTCCCCGGCAAGGGGTGACCATGTTCGCCTTCGGATAAGGTCGATAGGACTTTGGTTTCGTGTTATGACCCTGAAGTTGGCTCGGCCATCTTCCCCGCCTCTTGCTTCAATGCCCGGGTTGAGCCGGCCCGGTGGAGTCGCCCAGTAACATCAGGCCGCGAAGTTGAACTACCGCGAGGTAGTCAACTAAGGTCAATGATGGGAGATAAGAAGATGGCTGTAGTATCATCGACAAGATTTATCTCTGTCTTCTTGACGTTGTTGGTGAAAATTGGATGTACCTGAACAACTTCGGAAGTGCGGCCGTGGGTTTTTTATCCAATCCATATAGACCTAACATGCCAATACTACCCTCGTCTCGAGGAGCCGGCTTCATTCAATAGCAGTCTCTTATCCTTATCTCCGAATCGAAACGCATGGTGGGAAGTCGTAGTATGTCAGATGAGATCCAATGAACAAGCAGGATGGATATTCGTCCTCCTGCCTACCTTGATTGACAAAGCATAGCCAGTCTACGGTCATCATGACCATGGAAAGGATGACTGAATGACGACACTCTGCCTGGCCAGCACACAGCTCCGTGCGCAGCTCATGCATGCCTGCAGCCTGCTTGGTTCGTGGCGACCATGTCAGGCTACCTCATCCCCGCGATGGCATCGATCATAGCCTGACACTTTCTCTTTTCACAAACCGACCATAAGCAGAGCATCGAGCATTCCACTACAGTATATCATTATAACGCCCAAGGGTGCGCAGAAACACCAGTATGAAGTTCTTGTGGGCCATGCTGTTCACCACGTTCTGCGTTGTCGCCGCCCTGGTCTACACCAAGCTGAAGAAGGCTCGTCGTCGGAGCAAGGATGCGCGTTCAAATGGCCTCTACATCATTTCCAACCCAGAGAACGCCAAGTTTGTGTTAGTGGCTCCCCTGGTTATCCTATTTGGAAGAATGCCCGTTCTGACTGAACCAGGATCGTCGCCGTTCACGGCCTCGGTACACACCCCGAACGAACATGGGAAGCACTGCCCCCTCGATCTAGAGACTCTACCGAAAAGACACAACCTGTACACCTGTTGAGGCATATTTTGAAGGAGGATTTCCCTGAAGCGAGAATTCTAATGCACGCACATAATTCTGACTGGATGATCAACGCACCCGTCAAGACTGCGCGACAGATTGGCGAGCAGCTGATTGCCGAGCTCACGGAACATCTTTCAAAGCACTCCGTGTGGACAACCTGATATACAGCATATTACGCGCCGTGACTAACTGGAGATCAGTGCTTGCCCATCGTGTTCATCGGCCACAGCTTCGGAGGCATCATCATCAAAGAGGTACAGTTTCTGCATTCAAGACCACTATCATAAGCTAACGGCCCAGGCTCTGTGCGCACACGGGGAGAGGTCATCCGGCATAATCGACAACACCCATGCCGTCATATTCCTCGGAACTCCCCATCTGGGTCGCCGCTATCGGCCATTGGCGCTACCGTCACGGCCGTGACCAGTATCCTGGGTTCCAGCAATACACTCCTTCTCATGCTGAGGTACAGAAACGATCAACTTTTGGATCTGGAGAGACGATTCAACATCTTGATCAAACTTAAAGATGCCCGGCGGGGCAAAACCGAGCTTCTGGCTTTTTGCGAGGCCAAGCCTTTGACACTTGGCTGGCTCTCCCTTGGGTTGGTAAGTTCACCGACCATGCATCTATGATGTGTGTCCTCGACTGATGGAGTAACACCTAGGTTGTCGATCGCATCTCAGCTCGTGGCATACATGATGCAAGAGAATACCTCATAGACACGGATCATTCTGGCCTGAATAAATGCCGCAACAAGTCCGACCCCCTTTACGTCGAACTCCAACGACAAGTTAAGCGACTCATACCGTAAGAAAGCCTACGCCCAAGCGAGATCTTAACATCATCTGACTGAGTAGCAACACCACTCCCAAACTGAATGACAGCCAGCTGTTCGTCAAAGCCCAGCTTTCCTGCGTACCAGGGGCCGTATTCGATGATGTGGAGAACGGAGCTGAAGCGTGCCTCGATCGCACGCGCGTGGAACTGCTTGGCGACATCAGAGAATGGATGTGCGATCCCAATCGTGAACCCCTTTGCTGGTTACACGGCAAGGCTGGCACCGGTAAATCGACGATTGCCCAGTCGGTCGCTCGGGAACTGGCTGCAAAGGGGCTTCTAGCTGCCAGTTTCTTTTTCAAAAGGGGTGAGGGTGACCGCGGCCGTTCTCGCCTCTTCTATCCGACTATCGCTGCCCAGCTCGCGAGCAGCTTTCCCGCGGCTGCTGCTCAGATGCGACATACCATTGAAGGGAATCCCGACATCGCGAGTAAGTCACTGGGAGAACAGTTCAGGATGCTCGTCCTCAAGCCTTTGGAGAACGTCTCCGTCGCATCTTCAATGACTGTTGTTATTGACGCTCTGGATGAGTGCGATGGAGAGAACGATATCAAGGCCATAATCACCCAGCTCTCACAGATCAAGAAAATCACATCAATTCCTCTGAACTTCTTCATTACCAGCAGGAACGAACCGCCAATTCGAGAAGGCTTCAAGAGCATCCAGTCAACAGTTGGTGAGCTTAAATTGGAAGAGGTATCTGATCCCTCTGTTGAGCAGGATATCGAACGCTTCTTGCGTTTCCGGTTGGAAGGCATTCGCAGTCGTGCAATATTGCCTCCTAATTGGCCAACAGTCACAGAGTTCAACCGCCTGCTCAAAACGTCGGTTCCGTTGTTCATATATGCAGCGACTGCCTGTCGCTTCATCGAAAATAACCGCATCCCGGGCGGGCCAGAAAGCCGACTCAGACGCTGGACGGAGCATCAAGAAGGATACAGACTGCATCCTACCTACCGACCTATTCTGAAACAATTAATCGATGGCCTCGACGTGCAAGACAGAAAAGACATCATAAAGCAATTCCGTGAGGTTGTCGGTACCATTATCGTATTAGCTGAGCCTCTCGACGCCACTTCACTCGAATGTCTGTTATCTAAACCACCCCATGATTTTGATGGTTTGCTAGAATACTTGCATTCTGTGCTGGACATTCCATCAAGTCGCGTGCAGCGAATCAAACTATTTCACTTGTCTTTCCGCGACTATCTTGTCGATCCGGACGGTGGCGCCCTTGAGTTTCACGTGGACGAAAAAGAAGCGCAAAGAAGGGTTGCAAGAGACTGTCTTCGACTACTCTCTAATGGCCAGTCGTTGAGACAGGACATCTGCAGTCTCTCGCATCCTGGCACGAAACGAAGAAATGTTCCACAGACAAAGATTGATGAGTGTCTGCCCCCGGAAGTCCAGTATGCCTGCCTACACTGGGCAGATCACTTTCTCTACGGCGAAGAATTGATCAACGACCAAGACGCGGTCTACTCGTTTCTTTGCAACCACTTGCTTCATTGGTTTGAAGCGTTGAGTCTCTTGAATCGACTTGACAATGGCGTCTCGCAAGTACTTAAACTTCAAGAACGGACCACAGTAAGTCACCATGCCTGGGCCTAGTTCAGGCGTGAAGCTGACATTGATTGGAAAGGGCTTGCAAGCCAAGGCGTTTATGAGGGACGCACGCCAATTCATTGCATACTTTAGTTTTGCGATTGAAGATACCCCCTTACAGCTGTATGCCTCCGGTCTTACCTTTGCACCATTATCTAGCATCGTCAGAAACACATTTCAGGCCCGACGTCCCAAATGGATTAACGAGCTGCGCCCTATCGAAACATCCTGGAGCAGGCAATTTCAAATATTTGATGAAAGTGGGACAGCTTGCTCAGCCGCATTCACCGCGGACAACCATCTGGCGATAGGCGCATTGGATGGTACGATCACGGTGAGGCATCCAGCCACACGGCAAACTCTTCAGGTATCTGAAGGGCATCGAGGAAAGATCACTCAGTGCTCCTTGGCACCCAATGGCACCTTCATCGCATCTTCCGATCATAGTACTTCCGTTGATGGGACCATAAAATTCTGGGACCTGACCAGCGGAACGTGCTTGAAAACAACGCATATTCGTTTGAATGCTGCCGGGTCATTTGCGATCGCCGCAAACGGACTTCTAGCATCTAATTCTGGCTGTGGAACAGTCAAACTATGGGACACAAAGACCGGGGAATGCTTGTGGACGTGTCCTGTCATTGCTCGCTACGGTTCTGGCATTGCTCTCGCCTCAGACAATGGAAAGATTCGGCTAGCTGTAGCTGACACTAAGAGGCACATCAGGGTTTTTGACACGGCGACTCAGAGTTGCCTCCAAACCCTCAATGACGTTCCGAGACCAAAAACAGAAACCATGGCATTCGTCCTGACTAGTCGCCATGAATTACTAGTGGTATCATACCAGTCGGCACTCCGAGTCTATGACTTGGATACTGGGGCTTGTATGAATGAAAAGAATCCGTGGAGGATAGCAATACGGCCGACAACTCTCCCAGACGGGAATCCCTGTCAACAAGTGGTGCTGGTTCCCCTTCGCAGACGCCACGCAACCTTGGAATTCTTGACGGATTCAGGCAGGGTTGACTATGTCATCAGCATTGACGATCTCGCGAACTCGACTAATGGGGCAATGAAAGTTCTCGACGTCTTACCCTCAGTTGATGTTCTATCAGAGAGTCAGTACGTGTTGTCGAACGATGAGAAATGGTTATTGAAACTCGAACGGACAAGATCTCATTCATCGTCAGTCCTTTTGTGTGATATGCAAATTGGTATTCGACTTCCTCCAATGCTGAAGCTAAATCCAAGATCTAACGTTCAAGCAGATCAGGAAGTAAGAGAGACGCAAAAGGCCGCAGCACCTGAGCTTGGCTATAAAGCGAACAATGACGGGCATGGAGGCACAATACATCTCTGCCTCTCAATCGATGCCACACTAGTAGCTGCAATGTCTAGCGACCACGGCATCAGAATCTGGGATCATGACACTGGCATTATCCAGCAAATCTTATACTATCATTCAGACAGAGGCGTGATTTTACAGAAGATGGCCCTCTCACCAAATAAACGTTTGCTCGCGACAGTTACAAATCAGTCAAATCTAAGGGTCTGGGACCTTCGTACTGGCACATATATTGCAAACCTCGGGTTTTCAAAAGCCTACAGTCAGCCGGCCATATCTGGATTGAGCTTCTCGAATGACAACGAGATCATTGCGTTTACCCGCTGGGGCACGCCTCCTTTCCTTTGGAAATGGTAGGAAAGATATGGTATTTTGCCTTTCGAGTTTCAACTACGCGACAACAAAATACTTCGACACGGTGACGGGAAACTAGCATTTGCCAAAGACAATAATCTTCTCATAACTGCCGACACCCAAGGAGACATTGCCATTTGGGACATCTCGAAAAGGAATTTTCTCCTTCCCGGTCCTTTTCTCCTTCTCCGAACCATTCGGAGGAACGATAAAATCCTCAGGGCCGTCGAACTCTCCAGTCAAGAGGAATTCATAGATCTCACCACAAAAAAAGGAATGATAAAAATCGATCTTGTGTCCCTGAGGTCGATCATGGGTCATGGATCACTTCAGTACGCTGATGGATGGATTCTCAAAGACGACGACGCTATTCTGTGGATCCCATCCGAATATAGACCACCTTATTCAAATAAAGTAGTCGCCATAGATTCCTTAAAAGGTCTCGTCTGTATCGGTGCCGAATCAGGCAGGGTCTGGTCTTTACGATTGTCGTTCCCCGAGCTTGACCAACTTGTTCTGAAATATCCTGATACCTCTGACCGGAGCGACGATAGCGCGTCTGTCATCTCTGCAGAGTCAGACGCCTCAGGAGATCGATAATTGAGTTACTGTTTTTCACATAATGCAATCAATTCTCCGAAGGAACTATCAACAGTCCGAGGGTTGGCTTTGGCTGTCGTTCACCTGGCAAAAGAGGTCACGATGAGCCTCGCACTGCTTCTTTCCAATACAATCCGGGAATCATGCAGACTAGACTGGTAAATCTGCCAGAGACATCTTATTCACCTTCTTAGCAACATGTAAGCTCATGCTACCTTTCTCAATAATGCAAATGCTTTTCCATGTCTTCTTCCGCCCACCGTTACTCATACACCTGTCCTTAGCAGCGCTCCCTCACACCAGGGCATCCACAAGTCCCGCAAAAGACCACCTAACCCTCGGCATCGTAGGCGTTCGACTTGTGCTTCGGTTGGAAGGTGAAGCCCGGGTGGCAAGGGCCAAGGTACATTTCACTGCAAGCAAAAGTCAGCACGATCCTCAATACAAAGCCATTTCTGACAAGAAACCTACCTGATCTTGATCCAATCCTTGTAGTTGTTGCTCGCAAGCAGGGTCTCCATCTCATTCCGTCCCCGGAAGGCGGGCGGCCGGTCGTTGAGCGAAGGAGGCAGGTGCTCCAATATGCCGAGCGGGACGTAGCGGTGCGTAAAGCTCATCCACTCGAGCAGGAAGCGCCTGGTGAAGCCAATGCCGAGCTCGTCGGAGCCCCAGGCCTCGAGACCATAGCGGACAAACTTTTCAATGTAGCCGAGGCGCTCGGTGGCCGTCTTGTCGAGGTACTGGCCCTTTTCGATCTCCTCGAAGAGCCAGGGCTTAACGAGGGCGCCACGGCCGATCATGACGCTGTCAACGCCGGCGTTGTCGATGTGGTCAAAGTACTCGACGTGTGAGTAGCAGTCACCGTTGCCAAGGAAGTACATCTTGCCGTCCTTGGAGTTGGGCAGAGTGGAGGCATCGGGCTCGCGAATCGTGTCAGTGTCGGCGTCCTTCGTCTCGTTGTAGCTCTTGACCAGGGCAGCACACTCGGCGACGTAGCTCCAGTCAGCCCTGCGCGTATAGCGCTGCTCGCGGCTGCGGCCGTGGAGGGTAATGGCGGCACAGCCAGGTGCGCCAAGGCGTTCGCGGTGCTCGCGAGCGCCGAAGGCGAGCTTGTTGATGATGGACGTGGCAGTAGGGCGGTTGTTGCGGACACCAGTGCGAATTTTGACGGTGACGGGGATTTCGCCCGAAACGGTGTTCATGCCGCGAACCATGCGCTCAAGCTTGCCGTGAGCCTCAAGGAGGGCGGAGCCACCACCGGCCTTGAAAAGCATGTCGATTGGACAGCCGCAGTTGAGATCAATGACACGCAGGTGAGGGACGAAACGCTTGAGGCACTCGGCAGCCTTCACAGCAACCCAGGGCTGGTTAGCGGAGATTTGAGCGCCGAACTTGATATCCTTGGCGTTATCGTAGCCCTGGACAATGGGACAGCCAGCTTTGGGCGGGACGAGCTCAGACTCGTGGGCCTTGAGGAGCGTCCAGTCAGCCTTTGTGCCCTGAATGAGGGGTAGGCCCATGGCCATTTCAGAGTAGGTCAGCTCAGCGCCGAGCTCAACGGCGAGACGCCGGAACGGGAGGTTGCCCTGCGTGGTAAGGGGCGCCAGGGCGGGCGTATCGCGTCCAAAGTACAGCTTGCGCTTCTCAGAGGGCTTCAATGGTGCCTCCCTGTACTGAGCACGAAGGTCTTCGCTGTCTTCGGTGGTCTGGCGGTTACGACGGTGGTGAAGCTCGTCGGTCAACTTGGTCTCGTGGTTCATCCAAGAGATGTACTTGTCGACCTCCTCCATGTTGACGCGGCGACGGCTCAGATCAATCTTGACCTTGTTGTCGATAACATTGACGCTGCCAAGGCGAGCATCCTCAGGGTCCTCGTCAGTGCCATCAGAGGCGCCAAGCAGCACCAGCTCCTTACGGCCATCCTCATGCTCGACCTCCTTCATGTGACTCCTGACGAAGCGACACTTCCAGCCCGAAGGGCAGCGACCATGGCTCTCAAAAACGGGGCATTTGCCACCAAAAGTCTCAACATCGCCACGACGACCCTCCTCCATGTACTTGCGCAGATCATGGGACAGCTGGCAGCGGTCTCCATAGCGGCACTCGCGCGGCGAAAACTCGGGATAATAGGCGCGACTGTTGCACAGGCGGAACGTGTCGTCAAAGTTGCCGAACGTGCGCTCCTTGTTCTGTCCCTTGGCCTTCTTCTTGTCACGCTTGTCACGTGTGTCGCGACGGGGGTGATCCCCACGCTCCTGCTGCTCCTGGTCCTGGCCGCGTCCCTCAGCAGCATCATCGTCGATGGGAACCTCCTGCTGCTTCTCAATCTCCAAGCGCGGGATCAGGAACCTGGCCGAATTAGTTCACGACACCCAAGCAAGAGCGCAACAAGGGGACTCACTCGGCCTTGATAGGGGCAATGGCAGCATTGCGATCCCGAGCATCCTTCTTCACCTCGGGGACGGGGCCGTCCTGGCCCAATTCGCCCTTGGGGGCATCAGCCATGGCGACATCTCCGCCCTGGGGCTTCTCGGCAGCCTGCTCTCCCCCATTGGCTTGACTTCCATTCTGACCGCTCGGTGTCTCACTCTCGAGAGACGGCAAAGCGTCGATCTTGACGCGCTTTGCAGCTCGCTCGTCGGGCGACTGCTCACGGGCGGAGGATTCCATGTTTAGAGCTGTGGCCTGAAGACGTCTGTGGGTGGCGATGTGTGCAGATGGTTGAAAGCGTATCAAGCGGCCACCTCGTCGATGAGAATTTTCAACAGCCGCTCTTCACTGAATTGAGACCTGAAAGCTATTAGGCAAGACGCAAAAAAAGAGAGAAACCAAGGCCAATCAGTGAGCAGGCAATCTCATACCTCTGTAGTCTTGCGGATCTGCGACAGAAGAACCAAGCGAGGGGACCTGTACGCAAAAAGGCCACACGCTGAGAGACAGACACTGGTCGTCAATAAATGGAAAATCCTCGGTTGCAGACGCCGAAGGGCTGGTGATGAAAGCCCGGCAGGCAAGGTGAGCAAGGTGGGGGGGCATTTTCCATCGGCGGGATCGATGGCGGGGCAGGCGCACGGACCAATCAGTATGGATGGATGGGCGGTCCCTGCCGATGACGGTCTGCCGTGCCTGCCCTACGTAGGCCTCAGTCAAGTCAGTGTCTGACAGCTATCTCACACACGCTGCATCTGTCACTTTGATGGATTCTTGGCAAATTCAAGACATGCTCGAGACAACGATGACTCTGCGCGCAGCACACAAACAAAATCCAGAACAGAAGCTTCACGGGAGCACACATTCAGTCAATACCCATATGTATTAACACCAAGGCTGGTACTGCAACCGGCGGTGCTAAGCTTATCGTAATGTGGTGGTACCTCCCCAGCTGTTTGGAAGCCGAGCTATTGCCCAGAGTTGAAAGAAGCCATGATTGTACACCTTGAAACACACTGCGCCGGACTCTTCCAGCCCTTCTGCCCTGCCATTGCCTCGGCCGTCGGTCAGACTCCGCGAAACGCATGGCTGGCCAGATCATGATAGCTGAAATCATGATCCTTCCGGACCATCCGTGCCAGTCACTACGAGTGACCGTAATCGAGGGTTCCCTCTTCATATCCTTCCTTCACCAACCACATTGAGCCGAGCGATGCGTAGTCAGCGCCTACCCCGAAGCCGAATAGACTCGGTGTCCCAACCTGGTCTTCGGATGGTTTTTACACCACAGGCAGGCAGACTGCACGTTTCGTCACTTGTCTTGGCCGTCCATCGTTGATCCGCCACCCGGGGAATTCCACCGGCCGTGGGCGCTCGAGGAACGGTGAGCTCGGTGACCGCCAATGTGATTTTGGGCTTGTTCAGC
This sequence comes from Verticillium longisporum, assembly GCA_019188255.1. Taxonomy (NCBI): domain Eukaryota; kingdom Fungi; phylum Ascomycota; class Sordariomycetes; order Glomerellales; family Plectosphaerellaceae; genus Verticillium; species Verticillium longisporum. Next base: position 3,725,861 of record JAETXT010000003.1, on the reverse strand, counting down.
CGCATCAAAGTAATAGTGCTGTTGTATGTTGATTCTGCGTCGTCGCAGCGTCTTTGTATCTCCATGTTCATCGCCTTCTCGTGTCGTTCTGCTCTTTACATGCTCTGGGCTTGGATGCGCGCCGGCTAAACAATTCACATTAGTATTCAGCCGCCGGAAGAGTTGGCCGGGTGTCGCCACTTACCGGGCTGTTGAGCATGCTCTGACGCTTGTTCCGCCCCTTCTTGATGTGGCTCTTGAGAGCGCTCGAATCGAGCGGCTTGAGCAGTTCAAAACTGCAGAGCAACTCGGATGACACGGACATGACGGCGCCCCAGTTGTCAAACTCGCCGCAGTACTAAAAATCCACGAGTCAGCCGACCGATTCGCCTGCCTGCCTGCCTGCCTTGGCGTGCGGGGAACACTTACGTTGGGAGCACTGAAGACCGTCACCAAGAGTCTGTCTGTGAAGAATTCGTAGCCGTCTTCGACGACCATGTGCGCGCGGCAGATCAGATCAAAGTCGTGTTTGGCCAGGAAATCTTCAATGACCGTCTTGCCAAAACAATAACTGACGCCGCGCTCGTTCGCTTCCCAGTCGCTATCCATTTCGGCAGGGTCAGCCCACACCAAATCGTTGAGAAGACCGTAGTCGGGAATGTCGGTTGGTCGGGCGATGCCCCGGATGTCATCCATGTGGTTCAGTGCTGGCGAGAGACCACCGTGCACGCAGAAGATCTTGCCGGCGACAACGGCAGCAATGGGCAGTGTGTTGAAGCAGTCGATGAACGTCTTCCAGATCTTGACGTTGCACCTGCGTTTGCATTCGTCGTAGAAGCCGTAGACGCGCGTGACGTTGGCGCACTCGTGGTTGCCGCGCAGGAGGAAAAAGTTGTCGGGGAACTTGACTTTGTAGCAGAGAAGCAGCAGAATCGTCTCGAGCGACTGCTTGCCGCGGTCGACGTAATCGCCGAGGAAGAGGTAGTTTGAAGACGGCGGGAAGCCGCACATCTCAAACATGCGGATGAGGTCGGTGTACTGGCCGTGGACATCGCCGACAATCTTGACGGGGGCATCGAGCTCGAGCAGCGCGGGCTGCGTCAAGAGCACCTCGCGAGCGCGTTGGCAAATGGCGCCAATCTCGGCATTCTTAAGGCAGACACCCTTGGTCACCTTGCCGGCGTAGCCTGCGTCCAGCTGGCCCCTGAGGGAGTCGTCGAGATCCAAGTCTTTGGTCTCGCCCGTGGCGTCGCCCAGAGGCGCACCAGGCTGCGGGGTGTTGTCGTCGACCGCAGCCTCGGAAATGGGGATCTCGCCATCGGTCTTGCTGAGGATGGACTTGCCAGGCGCTTGGAGATGAGTGTTGAGGCTGGCGCTGGCGCAGGGCGGCTGGTCGGAGACGTGATCGACCTCACCGGAAGCCTGGGCCGCACTGACGTCGTGGAAGCCCTTCTGGGTGTGGTGCACGGGGACGGGGGTGGTTGGAGGTCGTCGACGGGCGAGTCGAGCTCGCTCAGGGCGCTGCCGCCACCAGGGCTCATGGGCGACGAGATGGAGTCGTGGCGGCTGCCGCGGGACGTGGCCGACCGGCCGCTCTTGCCTGACTTGACCGAAGCTGCATCGTCGTTATTGGCGGACATGGAAGCTCGGGGGCTGTCGCTGGACTTGTTGGTAATCTTGGAGCGCAGAGACCGGAATGAGCGCGATGACTCTTTCGTGTCGGATCGGGAGAAGGACGGGTACGACTTGAAGTCGTCGGGCCCATCCTTGGAGCCCTTATCCTTGGAAGGCTGGTTGCCCATGATGCAGAATCAGAGAGTACTGCGAGGTAAGAATGATTTGCGTCGCTGTGCCTGTCCGGCTGGTCCTAGGGAGGGTAGAAGATGTGATCTAGGACGGACAGGAAGCGGGTGGAGGGGGAGGAGCGGCGACCAGCGGAGGCGTCCGTTTTCGGGAACGGGAGGCGGGTGGCCTGGGAGTTGGGCTATGCGAGATGAATTCGGTCGGGTTGAAAAGGAAGGCGGTTGTCGCTGGCAGTTATCGTCAATCAGCAGCAGTCGGCGATCTCGGTTGGCACGATGACGAATTGGTGCTGCTGTCGGGAGCGCACGTTGATGGGCTTGATCGGAGAATGCGGGTGATGCGGTGAAGCTGAATCAAGTCTCTGCGTCAGCCTTGTCCGACATGCTCAGAGCCAAGGTATTGGGTGGTGAGAGGTTGAGTTCGGGGGGGGGAGGGGGCCGTGAGACCAAGACACAAGATGCAGGACCCGCTCGATGACCGCACGGCGGGACAAAGACAGGTGCTTGCTTATCAGGCAGCTGAGGGTGGGAGATAGGTACCTGGCGGTCTGTCTGTTTGAGATGATGTGTCGGGTCAAGAAAACCTGGCAAGAGCTGAGCAGGATGCAAGGTCGAGTTGACAGATGGGAGACGATGAATAGCGGCGAGGAGAGGTGGAGAGGAGAAGATGCAACGTGATGGTGGTGGTTGCGGCGGTGGGTGGTAGAAGTTGCTAGTCGGTCTACCTTAGTTCGCTCAGAGAGAAGAGAGGGTGCTTGGAGCTGATGACCAACTGGGCCCGGCGGGATGGCGGAGGTGGTGGTTGGAGGAGAGAATGCCAAGGTTTTGTATCGAACCTAGGCCTGTCCAGTGTGCGTGGCTGCCCTGTACGTTGCTGTTCGCTAGGGTGCTTCGGGGCTCCTCCTAAGGAGCTTGGGGCGGGTCGACTGGGGTGGTCGGTCGGTCGGTCAGCGGAGCTTAGGAGGTAGCTACAGCACCTAAGGTATGTAGGTGGTAGGTACCGTAGGTAGGTCGGCCAGGAGTTAAGGCGCTGTCAGTGCTTTCCCCGGCCGTTTCCCTGTCACTCCAGTCCACCATCCACGCTCTGACGTCCGCCATCAAACAGTTCTCTTCGTTGGCCACGTATTCGTCCACGAGGCTCACAGTTCTGTTTTGCCGATGACCCCAACTCTGACTGACGCCTCTTCTCCCCCCCGCCTGCCGCAATGGCGAGATCAATGTGGGTATATGGCCTGAGACCCGATAGAGAATGACCGTTCCTGTCCAGCCCACCCTCCATGACCGAACCCTTATCGAGCGCCGCATCCAGCCTGGCTTGGCTGTCACCAATGGGGGCGCCCAGATGAAGCAGCAACTGTGCCAGCGACCACCATATCTACCAGGATCACGTTTAAAGCTTGCAGAGGCCGCCATGGCCAAAGGAGCAAGACGGACCGACGTCAAATTACGCCACGATGCTATTCAAGCGCAAGAGTCAGTCCCGGCGGAGAGGGTTGGTCACGAAAGGGAAAATGTCGAGCCCTGGCTGGCTGAGGGCCCTGCGAACTAGAGGGCCGCCTCGACCCCAATCGACGCCGGCTCGCGCAGGCGACGGACCACGCTTGGCCCAGCGCCAGCCCAGGATCCCTGCGCTCGTGGGCAGGCAGAGCCAGGGGGATGGAACGGAAGGTTTCTGCTGAATGGGCAAATGATTTGACGTCAAGTGACCACAACATCCCAGGAAACACGATGTGCCAGGAACTAATAAGCTTGGCTGAGACGGGCAACGCGAGGGACGGGTGACCTCTGCTCTGCGCAAATGCCATCCCAGGGCCAGCCTTGCAATAGTCCAGCCAGCTTTGGGGGTTCATTCAAGGCTCGGGTCACATGCTCTGTGCGAAGGGGTGGGAGGTGTCGGATGCACTCGGCGGAAAGAAAGCCTTGCTGCAGTGCAACGAGAATGAGCCCGCCCGGTGGCACATCGCCTGGAGGATGCCCGTCTCTACCGTGCAGGCCCCTTCGTCGATCGGAGCCATCGGCCTCGACGGCCTACATCCGCGTGGCTCGTCGGGGTATTGCAGCAGGAGTATCCTTCCTTTTACTGGTCGTGACAATGCTCGAAAGGCCACACGATCGGACCAGCTCAATCGGCTCGGAGCGGTGGCCTCGGGCCTTCCCTGTTGTCAGCCTTGGCCATATGCAGATGTCTTCGATAATCACCTTGGCATCAGCGGATTTCGGTCCTGCAGTGCGGTGAAGGATTCCTTCAAGAATCTGCGGTTTCGTCGGGGTGATCAACCTGGGATGCCAATGTTGGTTCGCATCTTAATCATCAGGCCAAGTCCACTGACCATATTTTTAAGACCACTGTCCCATCGTGTGATTCTTTCACTGCGGTCGGGCGCCTTGGACAGTGTTCTGGACTGAGAATGGGCGAGGTACACGTTGACGTTTTGCCCCTCGCCTCAAAGCTCGTATCGTTGGCTATTTTGCCACCTTTGTGGTGTTCAAGAATTACGAGCTGCGAATGATCAATTGAGCAGCACTACGGTCTGGAGGATTGAAGTAGGAGTGAGACAGACACAGGCGAGAGAGCGGTTCGTTTAGCAAACAAATCGGACTTTTGGCAAATGTTTTGCTTGATACACGTTTTAAAAGACGGATTGCCGATCCCGGTGCAATTGATCACATCATCATGCGCAGTGCCTTACCTCATCAGCCACACTGCCAATGAAGGCATCCCCAGGGGCCGACAAGGTACAGCTGACGTGGACACAGCGGACAGCGATGAGTGCTCGGTTCTATAATTAGGTAGGAGCGTCCGCCTTGTTGGCTGTTGCCTGGCTGGTGGTGTGGTGGGTGAGTGACAAGCCGCACTCAATCAACCTGTGGAGGGGCTTAGCAGTGAGGTGGGGCCAGCAGAAAGCCATCCACACAGCACCCGCAGCACCACAACAGCAGGCGAAAAGGCCAGGGGACAGGCACAAGACAGGCACAACAGCAGCCGAGAAGGGGAGAAGAGCTGTGGTTTGCGGCTCAGCCTCTCGGGGATGACGAACAGGGGCCGCTTGTTTGAGGGGTCAAGACTGCCATTTGCTTGAGCTGCCAAGGCTGGTAGGAGATTCCCGTGTCGCGGTCTTGACTCGGCACCACGCAAATTGCATTTTCGGGCTGCGCAGCGTGTGTTTGTAATGAAAGTGAGAGGTAGGGGGAGCAGAGGCTTAGGGAGACGACGACGATGGTGGATCAGAGCTCGACTCAGGCTCTTCGGCAGCCGCGATGGTCTTTTATTTTTGGGAGAGGATGAAGGTAGGAAGGGTCAAGCTGGATCAAGCAAATGGGCGAGCGGCGGATGCGTTAGGATGCCAATTCGTTTCCCATCTTACTGTCAGCAATGAAAAGAGTCAGCAATGAAAAGAAAAATGCCGTGCTGGCTGCGAAAAATGCCAGGCGAGGCTTGGCTGGCTCAAGGCATAGCATTTTGGGCTGAGAGCCACTGTTTCAGCTTGCTGCTTTTGGTGGTGATGGTTCACTGGGAAATGGTAACAACAACTGATGGCTGATCTAGAAAAGATGGCTGGTGAGGGATGACGCAAGTACTTCCCCACGTCGAGGACCGCAAACTGTACTTGTTACGTCGTGACGCCTCATTGAAGACCCCTCCCAGCCAGGATGTGCTCTCCACTGCCGGGCTCTCTCGCCAGCGGGTACGCGTATGGGCCATCTTCGCAGGTAGCTGTGATGGGCAATTCTGCCCACAGGTACCTAAGGTAGGTACCGCGATGGTGGTGGAGTGGTGTGCACAGCATTGGGCGATGGAGAGAGGCTTGCTGGGGCTGAGTGTTGGCTTAAGTGGGGACGGCCCTCACTGGAGAGCTCCCGGGGCCCCTGTCTATCACTGCCCATCAGTGGAGCGAAACCGAAAAGCTCACTCGCTTTGCCCGCCTGCGCCACTCGGTCGTTTCCCAGGGCCGCGTAAGGTGCAGCCCATCCCGCCCTTCCTGCCATTCCCATGGATCGATCGCCCAGTATAAGTAAATGCATTGTCGCTGCTGCTATCAATTCGGTGTGTGCTATCTATTCTCGTCTCTCATCTTCACCTCGTCCCCCTCTCGACTGTGAATACTCCATTCGATACCATCACACGCATCGGTATTCGACATCTCTCGCTACAATAACCCATCAACACTTGCACTCGCTACAAGTGCCACCCTCGCTCGACCACCATCTATCACCACACCAAGCGAGCACCACCCTCGTCACCCCGAACAACCAACCCCCACAAGCAACACAAAACATCAGATCAGCCTTACAACCTTGATCATGGGTGTCGGTCGCTTTCTCTGCGTGGCTCTGCCGTTTATACTGTCCACGGCATCCCTCATCTTCCTCCTCATCGCCTGTCTCGGCGGTGTCTCCAACAAGGATCTGCACATGTTCCGCGTGAACACGACGAACCTCGAGATCAACCCCGCCGACTTTAAGGACATTGTATCCGATATTCTCTCTCGCGATGTGCTGCCCGAGGTCAACGTTGTTGCTCGCCAGGACTCTTCCGATATTGAGGACGCTGTTAGCGACGCTCTGACGAACAACATCACCGCCAAGGCCCTCGGCCTCGACAACGTCTACGACATTGCGCTCTGGGGCTACTGCACGACCGACAACAAGGGCGACCGCAGCTGCACCGATCCCCAGTTTGACTGGGCCCACAAGCAGCTCAACACGTCTTTTATTGAGGGCGTCGGTGATGTCGCCGGTCGCCGCGTCGAGCTTCCCTCGGAGGTCGAGGACTCGCTGAAGCTCTTCAACACGGTGGTCAAGTGGACTCAGGTTGCCTACATTATCGCCTTCATCTCTCTGGCGCTGTCTGTCATCTTTGGCATCTTCGCCAACTGCACGCGCGTCATGTCTTGCGTCACCTTCCTCGTCGCGCAGGTGGCCTCGATCGCCGTCGTCGCCTCGGCTGCCCTCTCCACCGCCATGTCCGCCATTGTCGTCGGCGCCATCAAGGGTACGGGCAAGTGGTACGGCGTCGGTGCCAGCTTCGACACGACGTTCCTTGCGCTCGTCTGGATCTCGGCGGCGTGCGCTCTCGGTGCCGGTTTCTTCTGGATGTTCACCATTTGCTGCTGCGCACCCAGCCACAACTCGCGCGATCGCAAGAGCCGCAACCGTGGCTCGACCGACGCTGAGAAGCTCCTGCCCGGTGGCAACTCGTATCAGCCCCTCGCCTCGCCCGCGAACCAGGGCTTCGACAACCCCCAGCAGCCGACCTCGTTTGGCGCCCCTCACGCTACTCGCGAGATGGCTTACGAGCCCTACTCGCATCGTCAGTAAGACATGACGGTGGAGCGACGTGGTTTCATGGCGTTTGCGGCTCGAATTCTCTTTTTTCTTCCTCATGATAAGCGATGAACGATGGGTCAGGGACGTTCCAGATGGAACAGACTACATAGGATAGGTCATGGAAATACCCAAACGGGTGGATGAAGCCTTGGCGGTACTAGAATATTGATGAATTAATGATTCTACAAACATACATTTTGAGAGATCAAGTGAAGCTCATGGCTCGTCGCGAACGTGATGCTTGAAAGCCATACCTGACTGCGTCGTGGAAGAGAACTAGATCTGGAAGGTGGGGCTCCACCATGACGGGCAGGCACTCGATGAGTCGAACCGACGAAAATCTCCAAAAACCTCAACTCCTTTCAGCGTTCAGCCAGTGAAGAGCTCCAATTTTGCTTCACCAACACAATTACGTCTCATGTATTGATTCTCTAGATATTTTTCTCCCTCTCCTTTGTCTCATTCATCTGTGCTAGCGGTCCGTCGTTAGGATTTACCCCGCCATAGCTACGGTCAGGTTCATGGAGGGGCAATCCACCAAACCACCCACCATGAGCACCTCAGTATGGACCTCGAATGATGGACCAGTCTTCGCCAAGACACTGACAAATTACAGTCTCCCCTCCAGAGGACATCCCTCCTGGTCCCCATCACCGCCCTGGCCTTCTTGCCATCCTCCACGCCTACCCTCCTCGTCGCGGAAGATAACCTCCTCAAAGCCTACGACACATCAACACACACCCTCCGCCTCACCCTCTGCGTCTTCCACGCCCAAACCATCCACGGCATCGTCATCAGCGGCAACCTCATCCTCCTATGGGGCAACCAATCTGTCACCGCCCTCCCAACCTCAGCCCTCGAGGCCGCCCTGACCGGCCGCGGCGAACCCCCTGCGCCCCTCGCAGAAGTCAGAGCCCACGACTGGCTCTTCAGCGCCGCCGTCTCGCCCGAGGGCCGCATCGCCTTCGTGACGGCCCACAACGAGATCCTCGAAGCCACCTACGATGCCGTGGCGCAGAAGCTCGTCCTGGGCCGGATCGTCGCCCCCGCGCGTCCGGGTCTGTACGCGGCCAAGGCGGCGTGGACGGCGCCCTCGACGCTGCTGGTCGCGGGCGGCACGGCCTTTGGCGAGATTGTCGTGTGGACGTGCGAGCTGCCCGGTACCGGGACGCCGAGCTGCGAGGTGCTCTCCGTCTTTGCGGGGCACGAAGGGTCCATCTTTGGGGTGGACATTTCGCCCGAGTTTGAGGTTGCTGAGGGGGCAGCAGAGAGGATGCGCTTGCTGGCGAGCTGTAGTGATGACCGGACGATTCGGCTGTGGGATGTCTCCGCGGCGTCGTTGAAGAGGGGCGTCGTGCAGGCTTCTCTTGGGGAGGCGCGCGAGACGGGGTTTGGCAGCGTCGACCTCTCTGCTGTGGCGGATGCGTCGAGTGCCCCGGTTGCGGTGGCCATGGGGCATGGTTCGCGAATCTGGCATGTCAAATTCGCGGGGCATGATCTTGGCTTCGAGAATGGCCAGGTCGTGATGCCGGTCTATTCATTCGGAGAGGATGCCACGGTGCACAAGTGGCGGTTGGAGGTGGATGTTGGGGCGTGGCAGGAGAGGAGAGCATCTGCCGATGCAGGAGACGGAGGCGCGGGTAAGCTGATACTGCGAGAAACGTTTGCACACCACGACGGGAAGCACATCTGGGCGGCAGCTGTTGAGCCCCTGAAGCAGGGGGGCTCTCTTATCGCGACTGGAGGCGCGGATGCGAGTGTCAACCTCATCACCGAAGACGTAGACACGACAGCGAGCGGCGAGGGAAGCAATGGGCTCGATACGCTTCCAAGTGTGCTTTCCCAGCTCGTCTTCGAGGACATCCTAAGTCGGTTGCCGCCATCAACTCAAGAATATCCGCCACCTTCGAGGAAACGGCCCGAAGGATTCCAGAACTTTGTCTTCATTTCTCAAAATACATTGCTTGCTGCAAGCACCAGAGGAAGGATCCTCTTGGGGACGTTTGGCGCAGTTCTCACATGGGAAGAGATCTCTTACGAAGGCCAACACGGTCGCGACCTGGCATTCTGCACTACAATCAGGACTCCTGCCCCTGGCGTAGCCATCTTAGGGACGGCCACGAAGAAGCTGTTCCTGTACAAGGACTCAACGGTCAAGGAAATCACTGTCATGAACGGCAAGGTCTCCGACATCTTCGTCGTCAAGCCACTCAGTGACGATAGCCCTTCGGTGGTGGAGCTTCTCGTCATGATGATAGGGGGTCCAGACGTTATGCAGCTCCTGACAGTCGACATATCCTCCGTCACCGTTACTTCCAGCCTTTCTGTCCCCGGTCAACAAGCTAGCTACGTCGCGACAGCAGCCCATCTAGTCAGCGATGTTCTGCTTATTGGCTCTCGCCACGGTCACATCTCCCTCTTTCAACGCTCTCCTACCGAATTGACGCTTCAATCACCCATCGTCCGTCATACAGTAGACACCATCACTTCGATCATCTCCCTCCCAACCTCCCTCAGCGGCGAAACCCACCTCCTCATCACAGCTCGCGACGCTCACTATCGGCTCTACTCTCTCCTCTCATCCCCCAAACCCCATCTCACGCTCCTCCACCAGACGCGTGTGCCATCCCTCACCACCATTGAATCAGCCCACTTCTCCCCCGAACACGACCTCCTCCTGACGGGCTTCCGCAGCAGGCTCTTCACTCTCTACAACGAAACCACCCGCCGCGACCTCCACACCCACGACGTCGGAGGTCCCAACCGCATCTGGTCCGCCCCAGCACCCTCCTCCTCCCCACTCCGCATCGCCTACGCCAGGGCAGGCATCCTCCTCCTCAAAACCCAGCACCACCCGCCCCACGAGGTTCTCAAATCCGGCACCCACGGCCGCGAGATCCGCGCCGTAGCCTGCGCCAACGGGCCCTACCTCGCCACCGCGAGCGAGGACACCTCCATCCGCCTCTGGCGTGACGGCCGCTGCGTCGCGAGTCTCAAGAGTCACCGCGCCGGCCTCCAGGGTCTGCGCTGGCTCGCCGACCGCGGCGATGGAGCTCTGCTCTTCAGCTGCGGCGGCAATGAGGAGTTCGTTGTGTGGAGGGTGAGGCAGCTTCCCGGCGCCGGCGCCGCGTTCTCTGGCCCGGCCGTCGTGCGGGAGGCGATCTGGGCAGATAAGAGCCCCGATGGCGATCTGCGCATTCTCGACTTTGACATCACTGCCGCGGAAGGAGGTGTCGTTGTGAGCATGGTATTCTCAAATTCGACAGTGGGCACGTATCTCTACGACGATGGACAATTTACACTTCTGGCCAAGGGACGGTACACTGGCGCTTGCCTGACGAGAGTCAGGCATCTCCGCGTAGACGGAGCAGAGCTCGAGATCGGAACAGCAGCCACGGATGGCCATCTCGGCGTCTGGGTCGCGCAGAAGGGCGAAAAGGGCGTTGCGGGTGAATACGCCCTCCAGACGACGGCTAGGCTGCACCAAAGCTCCGTCAAGGCGCTAGACATGATTCAACTCGACCACGACGGTGCGGAGATCCGCCTCATCCTGACCGGTGGCGACGACAACGGTCTCGGTATAAGTGTGCTTCAGCGGCGGGATGGCAAGTACGAGTTCGTCTCCCAGACGGGCGTCAAGGGCGCTCATGCGGCGGCTATCAACGGTCTCGCAATTCTGCAGACGGTGCCGCCGAGCACGGAGAAGCAAACGCGGCGGACGACGTTTGCTACAGTTAGTAACGACCAGCGCGTGAAGGTGTGGTCCCTAAGATGGGGCTTGACGGAGCATGATGAGGTCCAGCTCACCCTGTTGGCGAACGAAAACAGCGGTGTTGCAGACCCAGGCGATCTTGATGTTCTTGACGGGGCTGAGCAGAAGGATTATAGACAAATTGTAGTTGTTGGTGTCGGCATGGAGACCTGGCGTTTTGATCTGGCAGGAAAGGGAACATTGCGTAGATCTTAAATATCCTTGATGGTAGAGAAAAGCAGTAGACGCTCCAGAGGTTTAGAGTCATCATGATAAAATCTTGTGATACCAATTACAAGTCATTTCTTAGGATCAAACATCGCGGCATCTTTAAGTACAGTGCTGGAGTCAAAACCACTGCCAAGGCTGTGCCATGCATAATGAAAAAAACACATGTCACCACACGCAGCTGAATCCAAATGAAATAAATCGTCATTGAGCGTCTCGCCCATGAAGGGTCTCCAATGCCTAAGTAAGCAAAATGAAAACAACCACGCTATGCAGCTTCCCCTATCGAGGAGGCACGGCCTCCGCAACCCCCCTCGTGATATTTGGTCCTGTTCCGATTCCCGTCAACGTACGCACAAACCAATGCAGCCACCCCTCCGTCTCCAGCGTGGCCTTGAGCTCCTCCGCTCGCGCCTCGACATCCTCAACCTGTCGTTCGAAAACCAAGACGCCGTCCTCGACGTCCCCAACCTTGCCCCCAAGCGCATTGACCTCGTAATCGAGCCGCGCGGCGAGAACCTCAACCTCCCGGATGGCCTCGGTGAGGCGCCCGCGCTCGGAAGCAATGAGTTCGGACGAGCCCTGCTTGACGCGCTGGTAGGCTTCAGAGAGCTGATAGTAGAGGCCCTGGATCTCCTCGTGCTCGCGCGTATAGTGCGCGTCAAGGGCTTCAATGGCCTCAACCTTTGTGACGACCCAGGGTGATATGTGGTTGCTAATCGAATAGATGGAGCCGTACAGAGCGCGGGCCAGCTCAGCGATACCCGCCTGCTGCTTGAGGGCGACGAGGGGGTCGTGGGGCGGGGCGGTGTCAGGGAGCAGGCTTGTGATCTCCTCCCAGCGCAGCACTGCCTCCTCTGCATCGCCAAAGGAGAGGCGGCGCGGCCAGCGTGCTTCGCTGATCGCCGGTCTGCGGGATGGCGTGGAATACTCGATGCTGTGCCGGCGCTGGAGAAATGCTGCCTCGATGTTTTCGCCTCGTTCTGCCTCAAAGGGTCCAAGTAGATCAGTCTCGATGGTCGAACCGACGACCGACGGCTGGGCGTCGTCGTTGTCTTCCTCCTTGATCGGCTCACTGACGGCGTGGCTCCATTCGCTGCCGACACGTGAGGGCGGGTCTGCAACTTGCTGGTCGTCGTCTCCCTCGGCTGCGCCCTTCTCGGTTTCGTTAGCCTGCTCCGCCTCCTTCTTGAATGAGTTGAGGTATTCCTCCGGCTTATTTTTCCAGGTGAATGCTCTGTTAATCCCCACCGGAGGAGCTGACAGTGCCGAGTTTTGCTGGAGTGCCGACGTGCTCGGGGTCGCATACCCTCCATCAGAGAAATCATCCCTGCTAGGCCGGCTGGCGTGGCCTCTCCGACTGCCACCTATGGTATCTTTGATGCGCCCGAGTCCAGACCGGGCGTCGCTGACGCGGCCAGCCACGCTCTTGAAGACGCCCCTCCGCGATGGGTCCTTCTCCCCCAAGACGGCATCATTCATAGTCGCAGCCTGAATAGGGGTTTGAACAGGGTGTAGGGCATTCGCCGGTTCCTCTTTGGTACGCTGGACCTCCTCTTCCAAGGGCAAAGACTGCACCCTTCTGCTGGGCGTCACGGCACCCTCCTTGGCCTCCTTTTCGCCAAAGAGAATGGCGCTCATGTCGGGCGTCTTTTCGTTGGATTCTAGCGCCGTCCTCTTAGGCTTGCCGAGCCAGAGCCATTTGGCACGTTCGCCGGAGACCAGGTCGACGAATTTCGATATGTCCAGCGTCTCAATGTCTCCAATGGCGCCCTTGTCCCGCCCACCGACCAGGCCAATGACGAGCTCGCCTCTCTTTCCGCCGATTTCTGCCACCGTGGACTTGACGGCCTTTTGGACGCCCCAGCCCTCGCCCGCTGCGGCCTTGGCCGTGACGCTGTGGAGCTTGAGAACGGTCTGACGGTCCAGCCGCCTCGTCTTTTCCAGCTTCTGCGACCTCTGGAACCACGAAATACCTCGCTTCGTGCAATCAATGTCGAACACGTCCTTGGCGACTGGCGCTCCCAGGTAGTGGAGACGATTCCTTGCTCCAGTCAGCATGCCGAGCAATGCAGCCACAGTCGTCGGGCCGAGGATGCCGTCAGTAGGCTCGATGTTGTAGTATTCGGCGCCGACTTCAGTCCACCAATTGCCGATGGCAGTTTCCGTCTTGTCACAAAGCAGGCCATCGACGTACTCAAACTCGAGTTTGCCAAACAAAAACAGCGCCGTCTGACAGAGCTTGACGAGTTCCAAAACGGACTCGAAAAAGGGCGGGCGGTCGCTCGTTCGGAAGAGCTGATAGAATTTGGCCTGGGTGGCCGGCGTGGGATCGGTCAAGGACATGCCAGATCTGCCAGAACAGCCCAGACGCTTGAGATCCTCATTGACGATAAAAAGCTTTCGGTGGGTTCGAATATCGCCATCGGGAACGGGAATGACGGTCAAGGCCGAAGGAAAACTGCTGAGGTTCGTCACCATGAGCTCGCCTTCGTCTGTCTCCTTCGGTCGTGCGTGATACTGCTGGATGGATTTAAAGTACAGCCGCAGCCGGGGTGACCAGGCGGTCTCGTCCGCGGGAACCCCCAAGACTCCTGCGACCACTGTGTGTCGCGCATCGCCTGTATACGTGACTATGACGAGTGTTGGAGACTCGCGGGAGCATGCCCACTGTTCGACCAGATATAATTCGTATCCACGCAGTACTCGTCGTCGCTCAACAACCGTGACAGCCGGGTCGTCTTCGAGGTATCTGGAATAAATGTCAGACATGCATCAGGAGAGCTGTGGGCTTTCAAGGCCTACCTAAAGGCCACGGGGTCGGCAAAAATCCATCTCTTCTGTGGAAGTGGTGCTGGGGCAGACGTAGCAGAATCGCCCGAGGCATCCTTTCTCGAGCTCGCAGATCCATTGACCTCAGCTCCAGAAGCCGTGCGGGCATTTCGCGGCGAAGAGTTGACTCGGGCCAGCGTGATCTCCTCCTCGCGGTGTGACCATGGGTCAGGAGGGACTGGGAAAGGGAATCGAAACGACATGGTGTTGCAGCTTCAGGCAAGGCTTTGCCTTTGGCATGGTGACTATTGCACAATCATGAGGGTGTGTAGGCGAGTATGCCGTCGTCAAGTTGGCTCGAGTCGGAGGCAGCCGTGGGCCGAGGTGCAGAGGGCAGGATGCGAAAGGCAATTGACATTGATGGTCGTCGGTGTTGGCTCTCTGTCAACGTGACGCAATGTCGGCACCGTGCGATGGGGACCCTCCAGCTTCAGCCACGCATTAGCACTGCCACATTCTACGAGTGAAGGCCGTCCAGGTTGGGTACTTGTCTTAGATGAGCCTAGCAGGAATGTCCTGCCTTTTCGTCCCTGCATTGCCTTGATCTATTTCTCATGTCGTACAAGCCTTATTTATTCGTGTTGGAGGATGGTGTCTGCCAGAGAGAACCAGATTGTGCTTCTTTGCATCAAAGTCAAAGCCGGGAGCAGCTGAGGCAGCTTGGCTTCGCTGAATTAACGCTAAAAGCCAACGGCCTGCCTGCTTGGTTGGAGAAACTGGACCTTGTTAGCTTTGGCACATGAGGTCCTGTACTTACCTAGAAATACTAAGTGAACCAGCTTACCCAATTCTTAAACTTGGCCGTGGCACCAGACCCAAATGCCCCTCATTCGCATGCCACAAGCCAAGCACTAGCCGTCAAAGCACCTTCTTCAAAGCCTCAACCCTCGACCCCTGCTTGACGTAGCTGTGACACATCGTTGTCGCATGTCCAGCCCAGCTCCAGCCAATCTCTCCAGCCAGCGCAGTTGACGCGCTTTCTTCCTGGAAACAAATACCCTTTTGCTGTGCTCCTGCAGTCGTCAAAATCGCCGTCATGGATTTCAACAGCTCATCGCCCTACCCGGCGGGCGTCATATCATTCCTGGATACTGACCTGTACAAGCTGACGATGCAATGTGCCGTCACCAAGTATTTCAAGGATGTGCCCGTAACCTACGCCTTCACGAACCGAACTCCTGAGAAGAAGCTCTCAAGGGAGGCCTTTCGCTGGCTCGAGCAGCAGATCCAGAGTTTGTGACCCCTCTCTGTGTGTTTTTTTCGCTCGTGTTTGCGCCCATGACGGTCGTACGACTGATGAGAAATCACGTTCGCGCCGCGGAACCCCGCGCTAACCCCGCCATACAGAACTCGGCAACATTTCCCTGACCGATGAAGAGCACCAGTTCCTCCAGCGTCACTGCCCTTACCTGACAGAAGAGTACCTCAACTTCCTCAAGGAGCTGAGGTTGCGACCGCGCGAGCAGGTCACGACGACATTCACTCCCGAAGGCAACGACACGGGCGCAGACACCGATGTCGGCCATGCCGACATCAAGAGCCAGGGCACCTGGCCCGAGTCGATCCTCTACGAGACCCCCGTGCTCGCCCTGTCCCCCGAGGCCTACTTCCTCTCCATGAACTAGGACTGGACCTACGACGGCCAGGAGGACGGCGCCTTCGAGAAGGGCCAGCAGCTCCTCGAGGCTGGCTGCACCTTTTCCGAGTTCGGCACCCGCCGCCGCCGCGACTACCACACCCAGGCTCTCGTCTTCCGCGGCCTCGTCCGTGCCGACAAGCAAGCCGAGGCCCGCGGCTTCAAGGCCCGCCTCAGCGGCACGAGCAACGTCCACCTTGCCATGCGCTTCGGCATCCCCCGTCGGCACCGTCGCCCACGAGTGGTTCATGGGCATCGCCGCCATCACCGACGACTACCGCGGCGCCACCGAGGCCGCCCTGCGCTACTGGGTCGGCGCCTTTGGCGGCAAGCTCGGCATCGCCCTCACCGACACCTTTGGCACCCAGGAGTTCCTGCGCGCCTTCAGCCGCCCCGTCGACCCCGTCGATGGCGACGCCGGCGACTACAAAAGGCGGACGGCTCCGTCAAGACGTACGCTGAGCTGTTCGCCGGTGTGCGCCAGGACTCGGGCGACCCGACCGAGTACGTCGAGATGCTGCGCAAGTACTACGCCGACCAGGGCATCACGGGCAAGACCATGGTCTTCTCCGACTCGCTCAACATTGAGCGATGCCTCGAGTACAAGAAGATTTCGGAGGCCGCGGGTTTCGTGCCGACGTTTGGTGTCGGCACCTTCCTCACCAACGACTTCACCCGACTCAAGGACGGGTCCAAGTCGACGCCCCTCAACATTGTCATTAAGCTGAGCTCGGCGGCTGGCAGGAATGCTATTAAGATCAGGTCAGTTTTTTCAGGCATTTGTCCTGTCCTGAAGCTAATTGTGGTGCAGTGACAACTCGGGTAAGAACACAGGTGACAAGGGCACCGTTGAGAGGGTCAAGCAGGAGCTCGGCTACGTGGAGCGCGAGTGGAAGGGCGGCGATGAGACGTCGCGATGGGGCAAGGATGGCGCCAAGCCTTGATTCCACAGCAGACATATCTGCCAAGCGCCAAACCCGAGTGCTGCGGACTATCACGGCACTGTATGCACTCTGTCTCGGCGCCGAAGCACCCAGTGACCTGGTCATTGCGGCGTTGGCCGTTGCGTTCATCAACCAAGCAAGCACGGCGCACTTTCATCGCTAAAAGACTCCTTGTCAACCCGCATGGAGTCAGTCCCATTGGGACGGGTTGCATCATTCCCATGGTGGCTCCGCAGCGTGAGTCGCTCAAGCGAAATCCGTCAGCCCGTCCGGATGTTATCCAGTGTAAGCTGGCGAGAGACCAAAGCCAGGCCGATTAATCCTCAGAATTTCAGCTACCTGAGCGTCAGTTCTTCCATGGAATACTTGCAAAAAGAATTATACCAGCCAGCAGGCAAGGGTAGTAGAGCTTGGCCCTTTTCTCAGAAGCGGCATAGACACAATGCTGTACCTAGTTAGAGGCAGCCTGCACTGCTTGCCAATATAGAAATATTGACAGAGCCAAGAACCAATCAGTCAATAAAAACATGATGCAGATCAATGTCCAGCATCACAGAATCTCTCCAAAGAAAAAAATCAATCCCGCGTGGCCGGGCGTGCCACGATCATGATCTGATTCCCTAATAGTGGCAGATTCGGTCATATTGGCGCACCGTAGGACTGCAGCCACATCTGGCACGCACCGTACTCCCAATGTGGGGTGCACAATCGCAGTCCCACCCTCATCACACCGCCCGGCAGAAAATGTTCTCTCCGCCAAAATTTTGGATGACAGCTCTCGCAGAGAGTCGTCCAAGCCCATCGAGTCCCGCGCCTGGCTCTTGACCGACGAACTTCACCCAGACGCTGTCACGACCCAACAGCTCTGCACACCGTCAAGATGTCGCAAAAGCAGAAGCAGGTGTAGGTCTACGCCACTCCCTTTTCCCTCAATCAGCAGCGCCCTGACACACTCTATAGAGACTCGCGCATCCCCGCGCTCATCCGCAATGGCCTGCAGGAGAAGAAGCGAAGCTTCTTCGTCGTGGTCGGCGACCGCGGCAAGGACATCATCGTGAACCTGCACCACATCATGTCGCAGATGGAGCTCAAGCAGAACAAATCGGTTCTCTGGGCCTACAAGAGCAAGCTCCTCAACTTCACGAGGTACGCTAGTCCCCGAGCATCCTAACCCCTGGGGACCATGAACTGACAGGTCGCAATGCAGTCACCGACAGAAGCGAGAGAACAAGATCAAGAAGGAGGTGAAGCGCGGCATCCGCGAGGCCAACGATATGGACCCTTTCGAAGCCTTCGTCACCCTGCACAACATCCGCTACGTCTACTATAAGGAGACTGAGAAGGTTCTCGGAAACACCTTCGGCATGTGCGTCCTCCAGGACTTCGAGGCACTGACGCCCAACATTCTCGCCAAGACCATGGAGACTGTTGAGGGTGGCGGCCTCGTCATCCTGCTGCTCAAGGGTATGAACAGCTTGAAGCAGCTCTACAACCTGTCCATGGACGTCCACAACCGTTACCGTACCGAGGCCCACGACGATGTCGTTGCCCGCTTCAACGAGCGCTTCATCCTGTCGCTCGGCGGCTGTGACTCTTGTCTTGTCATTGACGACGAGATGAACGTTCTCCCCATCTCTGGCGGCAAAAATGTTACGGCCCTGCCTCCTCCCGACCTGGATCAGCCTGTCAGCGAAACCCAGAAGGAACTGGACGGCATGAAGGAGTCGCTCCAAGATACCCAACCAGTCGGCTCCCTGGTTACCCTCGCCAAGACTGTCGACCAGGCCAAGGCCCTCTTGACATTCGTCGACGCCATTGCCGAGAAGACGCTGCGCAGCACAGTCACCCTGACGGCGGCGAGAGGTCGTGGCAAGTCGGCTGCCATGGGTGTGGCCGTCGCTGCCGCGGTGGCCCACGGATACAGCAACATCTTCATCACGTCGCCCTCGCCAGAGAACTTGAAGACGCTCTTCGAGTTCATCTTCAAGGGTTTCGATGCCCTGGGCTACGCCGACCACGCCGACTACTCGATCATTCAGTCCACGAACCCCGACTTCAACAAGGCGATTGTTCGCGTCAACATCCACAGGCAGCACCGCCAGACCATCCAGTACATCAGGCCACAGGACGCTCACGTTCTTGGCCAGGCCGAGCTGGTCGTCATTGATGAGGCCGCCGCCATTCCACTGCCCCTCGTCCGCAAGCTCATGGGCCCCTACCTCGTCTTCATGGCCTCCACCATCAACGGTTACGGGGGTACTGGACGAACACTGTCACTGAAGCTGAACAAGCAGCTACGTGAGCAGTCGAGGCCAGGTGCGGCGTCCAACGGAGACACCACCGTCGCTGACCGTTCCACGGGCCGCGCTTCCAAGGAGCAGTCTTCTGGTTTCCAGGCTAGCCGCTCCCTGCGCGAGATCACACTCTCCGAGCCAATCCGTTACGCCAAGGGCGACTCCGTCGAGAAGTGGCTCAACACCCTCCTCTGCCTGGACGCGACCCTGCCCAGGGCCAAGGTCAGCGGTCAGGGCTGCCCCGACCCGTCGCAGTGCGAGCTCCTCCAGGTCAACCGCGATACCCTCTTCTCCTTCCACCCCGTTTCCGAAAAGTTCCTGCAGCAAATGGTCGCGCTGTATGTCGCCAGCCACTACAAGAACTCGCCCGACGATTTGCAGCTGATGAGCGACGCCCCTGCGCACGAGCTCTACGTTCTCGTGCCGCCCGTTTCGGAGGAGAACCAACGCCTTCCTGAGCCCCTATGTGTCATCCAGGTGTCTCTCGAGGGTAAGATCAGCAGGCAGAGCGTCCTCAACTCGCTGAGCAGGGGCCAGCGGCCGTCTGGTGATCTCATCCCCTGGTTGGTCAGCCAACAGTTCCAGGATGAGGACTTTGCCTCGCTGTCCGGAGCCCGTGTTGTGCGCATTGCCACGAACCCCGAGTACATGGGCATGGGCTACGGTTCCAAGGCGCTGCAGCTCCTCACAGACTTCTACGAGGGCAAGTTCACGAGCCTGAACGAGGAGGACATTGTCATGGAGGACACCATCACTCGCGTCACGGACGAGGAGCTCGAGAACGCGAACCTCCTCGAGGACAACATCAAGATTCGCGACATCAACAAGATGCCGCCCCTGTTCGCCAAGCTCTCCGAAAAGAAGCCCGAGCTGCTCGACTACATTGGCGTCAGCTACGGCCTCACCCAGGAGCTGCACAAGTTCTGGAAGCGGGCGACCTTCGCGCCCGTGTACCTGCGACAGACGGCCAACGACCTGACTGGCGAGCACACCTGCGTCATGCTGCGACCGCTCGAGAATGGCGGCGACAGGTCTTGGGTCGGTGCCTTCTCTCGCGACTTCCACAAGCGTTTCCTCTCGCTGCTGTCGTACCAGTTCCGCTCTTTCTCGGCCGTCATGGCGCTGAGCATTGACGAGTCGGCGAACCTCGGCGCCAAGCTCGACGAGCAGGAGCCCGCGCCCCTCAACAAGACGGACCTTGACAGGCTCGTGTCGCCGTTCGACCTGAAACGTCTTGAGTCGTAT
This sequence comes from Verticillium longisporum, assembly GCA_019188255.1. Lineage (NCBI taxonomy): Eukaryota > Fungi > Ascomycota > Sordariomycetes > Glomerellales > Plectosphaerellaceae > Verticillium > Verticillium longisporum. Next base: position 3,705,822 of record JAETXT010000003.1, on the reverse strand, counting down.
GCCAACAACATGCTCGACTACCACGTCATCCTCGACCTCATCCCCACCATCTCCAACCTCTACTTCACCGGCCGCCTCAAGTCCGACATCAGGCTCACGGGCGTGCAGCAGGCCATTCTGCTGGCCATCGGCGAGCAGCGCAAGGATCTCGACGTCATCTCGACGGAGCTCTCGCTGCCCTCGCAGCAGCTCCTCGCCATGTTCATCAAGATCCTCCGCAAGGTGACGGCGCACTTCACGGCCCTCGTCTCCAAGGCCGTTGAGGCTGAGCTGCCGCAGAGCAAGTCCCTCGGTGTCAGCCGCGAGAACGCGACGGGCGTGCACGACGACGAGGTCGTCGACCAGCGGTTCCAGCCCCTTGAGACGACGCTCGACGACGAGCTCGAGGAGGGCGGCGACGAGGTCCTGCAGACGCTGCGCAAGAAGCAGCGCGAGCTCATCGACTCGCTCCCGCTCGACGAATACGAGATTGAGGGCGACACGCCGGCGTGGCAGGAGGCCGAGGCGCAGGTGGCCAAGGGGCCCGCGAGCACCGTCTCCAGCGTCAAGTCCAAGTCGAAGCGCAAGGCTGGCCAGACGGCGGCCGAGGTGTATGACGAGGCTGTCGGAGAGAAGTCGAGGAAGAAGGCCAAGAAGGGTGGCAAGCGCGACAGGTGAGCGAGGGGACGAGTTTGATCTTGGAAGACAATGTTGTTTCGAGGATGAGACTGTATGTGTTGTCTGCATGACATTTACGCTCACGTTGTACATATCGGGCAATCGGCGTTTGGGGCGAGGTTTGCATGTTCCAACCAGGTCGGTAGAGTCAAAAAAGTATCAGCATTCACTCAAACGTACAGCAGAGGCCTCAAGCTATAAAGTGTGAGTTGTTTCATTCTGGCAGGCGGCGTGGGAAGCCGCTCCTTCCTTGTGCCTTCCAGGTGTGTCCTGCCTTTCCTGAACAAAGCAACCACCTCCCTCCTGCACCAGACAACTCCTTTGACGCGGACGTGATTCTTCAACGCCAATCTTCTGCAGCCATAATAGCTCTGTCCACTCCGGAATCCTTTGTTCTTCACTCCTGTTCGCCGTGGGCTTCAGAACGTCTCTAGTCTTATTGAGCCGCTATCCATATCTCTCCACGGGAGGTCGACGGCAGCAAAGAAACGGAACGTCCACCTCACGAAAGACTCAAGACCGAAGACCGCATTATCTTGTCTGCACGAGTCCATCAACCTTCAGAGAGCTCATCCTACCGCCGCGCAAAATGTGCGTTCAAGACCTCGCCTACTGCATCTACTGCGGCTTCGAGCGCACAATGCACTTCCAGCGCTGCAAGCACTGGATCAAGGCGCTCGCGGCCTACCACAGAGCGTACCCTTCCGACTGCCTCAGCAAAGCTCCGTACCCTCGGGCCCAGGACTGCAGGCACCTCTCCCGCAACCTGAGAATGGCGATACGGCCCGGCGCCTGCCCACGAGGACCGGCGCCGCCCAAGGAGGCAGCGACCGGCGAGGGAAAGAACGGTAGCCAAACTTGTGACGACGAAGGCTGCCGCGGCTACGAAGCCAAGACGCAGCTGAAAGCCATGGGGCGAGGCGAGTGGGGGACGACCTGGGGGCATCGCATCTTGCGATGGGAGATGGGTCTGCAGCAAGTCGAGTTCATGACGGACCGCGCCGACGACATGCCTGGCGCGCTCGAGGTGCTGAAGCGCAGGAACAGCAAGCTGAGCAGGAGGGAGGGCACCGGCCTCCCCGCCAAAGAGGACAACGTGATGCGCCGAGCTCAGGGGACCAAGACAGCACCGCCACCGCCGCCGCCGGCGGAATCCTCCGGCGTCGCGTCCAGCCCCACAATGAAGTTTCTCAAGAAGCCGCAGACGACGCATGCCGTCGCTGCCGAGAGCGTGACGGGGCAGATCATCGGCGAACGAAAGACGAGGCGCGTCCAGTGGGCGGGCGCTGTGCCGAAGACAACAGACAAGACAAAGACGGAGCCCGAGGACCGGTTCGAGGAGGATTCGACGGCGCCCAGTGACCAACTGGCCGCGCTGGGCGTCAAAGTACGCACAATTCTGGCCGGGCACGTCAGCTACATCGACCGTGAGAAGGGGAGGATCCGAGAGATGATGGACCAACATGTGGATCGCCAGAGGGAGAAGGCAACCACCACACGCCCGGCTGGTCCCAAACGAGTCCGCCATTACAACGGGCCCATGGAGCGGCCTTCGCGGCACAAAGTAGGAGACGATGGGGCACCTGTCATACTGGCATGTGCGCTGCACAAGAAAGGGGCCATGAACAAGGACAGACAGGCTGCCCTCAGGGGCTTGGGGTGTGTAATATGAGGCGTACGAGTTTGTGACACCCGGTCTGCATATCGTGAGGAGCGATCATTTGCAAAGATACCCACTGGCCTGCACGACAGTCTCTGTCTACAGCATTGAATGAGGATACGAAACTAAAGAAAAGGCCTCGTGGTTGGCACGTGGGCTAGCTACCACGATCGAATAATAATAATCATAATTGTAATACAAACACCAATGCCAATCAGCATGAGCGCAAGGTGGGCGACCCATAGTCAAACAGATTACCAGGGACTACAAGCAAGTCACAGAGCGGAGATAACGTTGAACAGACCAAAAAATGTATGGCAAACCTAGCACTAGACTCATGCCAACGCCGATAATGCTAAGCAGAGCATGACAGAAGCAGAACCACAGACAACAATAAGAGATAACGCCCCTATTTGCAAATACATCCTCCGCAAGAATACTGTCGATCCAGTGGTAGCGAAAGTGGGTGGTATACAACGAGAGAAAGAGAGAGCCGTCCGTGCGCGAACGATCCAGCATGCGCTCCTGAAAGTATTTCCAAGGATCCTTGCGTCAAGCCAGGACGACGCTCGCGGTTGTCGCGGGAGGCCCTGATGAGATCTAGTAGTATGAGATGAGGAGCCTCGCGCTCCAGAGTGTGGTGAAGGTACCATGTTGGAAGAGGCACGTTCTAGAAACGTCTTTTGGGGAGAACGTCGTCAAATAAGCGTCGCATATGCCCGCTTAGAATTGTGGTGGTGCCACACGGATGTTGCGTGCTTGGCTAGCAGCCCAGGTGTCGCGGGCAGCGTTCGCGCCGGGCTGCCAGTCGTCCACTGGCCGCACCATCTTGTCCTTGAATACACGGACCATGGAGTCTGCGTCCACGGGCACAGAGTTGACGATAGGTAGGGAGGTGAGGTCGAGTGCTCGCTTTTGGTTGTTGTTGTTCTTGTTGCTGTTGTTGATCATCACGTAGGCAACAACCGCTCCGACGATGATGAGGATGATGAGGACTACATCCAGTCAGTATGAGCAAGGACGGCGCGATCCGGTTGTTTGGTGGATGAAACTTACCGCAGATACCCAGGCACCACCACTTCTTCTTGCGGGTCTTCCTTGCCGTGTCGACGGCGACGCCAATTTCCTCGTTGCCCTTGTCTAGGTTCTCGGCAACCTCCTCGCCCTTCTGCTCGATCTGGGCGACGGCCGCCTCCTGCTGCACGACAAGGGTGTCCATGTCCTGGAAGAGCTGGGCCAGCTCGACCATCTGCTGTTCGATGCGCTGGATCTCTGCGTGGCGGTCCTGCACAGCGTTGAGGGCAGCACGTGCCTGGCCCTGGCGACTGCTTTGCATCAAAGCCTGGCTGAAGACCTGGCCGCCGTTGGGGTCCTCGACAGCCTGGCGGACCTCGCTCTCATCCGCATCGGGTCGCACGATGCGGTACTGGCGGGCCATTTGCTCCTGGGTCTTCTTGCGGAAGGTCGACTCGATCTGCTGGTACTGCTGAATGACCTGCTTCAGGCGGCGGTCGACACGGCCGACCTGAGGGCTGTTCTTGGGCGTACGAGAGTCCGGGTTGGATTTGACGACACGGACGCGGTCAACGAGAGCGCGGTACATGGTCATGGTCTCGCTGCCAATGCCATCGAGCTGGCGCTTCGCAGGGCTGGCGCCCGATGTGTCGGCGTCGGCAAGAACGCGGTCCTGGAGCATGCGCAGCTGGTCCAGATTGCGCTCAACCTCGTCAATTCCAGAGTCGATAGAGCGGCACTCGTTCAGAATGGCGTTGGGGTCGCCCTGTCCAAAACTGCCTGCGTTCTGGGCGAGGGGGGCCATCTCGACGTTCGAGCCTGGAACACACGTCAGCATGCCCATCAGACAAGTCGAGTCCTCGATTGTACATACCGGCACCGTAGGAGTCTTGTCCCTGGCTGTACTGGTTCCTGCCGCCATAGGACTGTGCTGGCGGCGCACCGTAGCCTTGTTGAGGGGCCCCATATCCGCCAGCGTCGTCCCTCTGGTCGAAGGGGTTCTGCCTTCCTCCGTACCTGTAGGTCGATTCGGTCAGCAAGAGTCGCGACTGCGAGGTCAGGGGGCGGTGGCAGTTGGGGAGTCGTCGGGGAAGCGTCGAAAGTTGCTCAATTCGAGGCAACGGGGGCGCTCGTGGCGGAGGAGATCTAGACATACCCGTACTGGCTCATGTTGTTAGCGACGAGAAGACCAAGGGGTGCAATGATGCTCGTGATGTGGGTGTGGTGTGTGAATGGCACTCTTGTGGGAAGAACAAAATAGGAGTGAGAATGTCAGATCGTCGACACCATGCGTCGTAGACAACGTCAGGTACGGGATAGGTAGGGAGGCAGAACACAGGCAAGCGGTCCACTCGAGCAATGACGGCCAAGGACTGGGGGGTGCAATGGTCCATGTTTCTTTCTTGCGGAGCAGTACAGACGAAACACTGGGAGTACGGGAGATGGGTTGAAACACATACGCTCATTGTGCTTTGCGGAAGCGCGGAGGCTTCTTCCTTGCAAGGTTCTGGTCGGCGGGCGTTTGGCGATTGGAGTCGTTAGGAATGCCTCGCAAGAGTCAATAAGGCCGATAATGGTGATACTCGTGCAGAGCGAGAGAGAGAGAGAGAGAGAGAGAGAGAGAGAGAGAGCGCGCGAGGATGAAGGGTTGGTATGCGGGAGGTGGGAATGGATGTTCGAGGACGGTCTCAGGGATATGGAGCCTTTCTCCTGTGCTGTCCAAAGGGTTGTGCCGAGAGTTGCGAGGGTTGGTGCGGACAATGGCAGTGAAGTAAGGTTAAGTTGGATTGGGCCGGTAGTAATCAAAGCCCCTGACACTGGGTCTGAGGAGGGAAAGGTCAGAAGAGGATCGCCGCCGGTGTAGTGGCGGCGTAGGGTGGGAGGATTGGTCGAGGGCGCGTGCGCGGGCCTGATCGATTCGAGGCGAGATGGCCAACAGGAGACACAGAAGCGAAGTGAGGATGTCTGCTTTAGCCGACTGCGACCTCGTGTTCTTTTGGGCAGGCAGTTGCCAAGAGACGACGACAGATGGAGATTCACCTCGTCCGTAATTTGGCCCAGAATCGAAGCAAAATCCAGAAGCAGTCTGCTCTACAAAATGGCAGCTCGCAGACGCAGGAGACGGGCCAGGAGTCGTGAGTCGCTCGCGACGGCCTGAGACGATTGGACCCTGATGCTTGGACAGAGGGCTGGACGCCTCTAAAGCGCGTTGGTTCTGTAACAGACTTGGGGTGAGGGGCGAATCAACATGAGGCAGGCGAGGGCCTGATGCAGGTCCGAGTGGGGCGGGTCGCTCCTGCTTTGCCTTTGGCTGCTTCTGCCCAGTCGATCAGGGGCAAGGACGGTGCCGTCTCTCTTTCCTACCTGTAGGCAGGCAGGTAGGCAAGTAGGTAAGAAGGCTTGGCAAGAGGCACTGTGGCTAAGAAAAGCAGCGGACCCCGCTCGTATCCGTGCTCCTTCCTTCTGATGTCAGCAGAGTTCCGATAGATGGGATCACTGGAATCCTCAGTCAATGACAAGGGGGAGAAAAGGTTCGGTAGGTAGCTAATAAAGTACCTAGACTGCCATCGGTGCGATCGGGCCCTGGGCGAGGATGCTCTAGTATTGCCTCAAGCATCAGAACACTGCATTCATGATGGCGAGTTCCTCCGTCTTTTATCCTTTCCCTGCCTGAACCTTCGCAGTCTCAGCCCTGCCCGCTTCAACAAGCCCACCTGCAAGTCTTGCCCACACCTGTCGCGCTACTCCTCAGCTCATGCTGGTCATCCATCCTTGACGAATCGATCTCTCACCGTCGTCTGTTCTACTGTCTCTGTCGCCAGCTCAGCCTTCAATACTCGTCCGTTTCCATCCATCTCGCTCTTTGTCCACTCGCTCGCTCCACGATCCGTTGTCCATCGCCCGCCTTCCGCTGAAGCGCTGGCCAGTGCGGCGCTACGATGTCATTTACATTCTTCGGCGCCAAGCGGCATTAAGCTCTTTTGAAGGGGAACCAAGATGACGCCCAAATGACGGATGGCATTAGTCTGCGTGAGCTTGCATGCTACTCACGTTGGTCCATGTCGTAACCTTAAACGATCTTATCGTCGTGACTTTATGGGCACGCACATGCAATCGATCCTCATCGTGCTCTCGTATGGTCCTGTGGCATGTTTCCTTTTCCAGATCAACGACATAGTGTATGTGGTTTTTGAGCATACCGGATGCAAGTTGTTTCTGCGGCCATCTGTCGTGCCGACTCTCTACAATCACAAAGTCTTCTACTGACTGACACTAGTGAAGCTGTCCTGTGGGTTTCCTGATATCGGCCACGTGGAAACGCCAACGGAATACTTGAAAAGACAGCTTCACTTGAGGACACGCACCTTGGCTCTCGGTTTTGAAGGCGATTCGAGCATTGGGCTGGCTGCCTCCAGCCATGAATCACCAGTTGACCAAAGAATTGCAGGGCCATCTCATACACGCGACACAACGCTCAGGAGGCGTCTGTCTCTCAAAACACGCATGCTCCTTAGTATTCGTACCAAATGAGCAGCTCTACAAGCAATCATCGATGTGACCGGTACTTCTCCGTCCCACCGATATTGTTGAGATCCACACGTCCGGCCGCTGCCGTTGGGTTGAGCGCCGGCGTCAAATCCCTCACCGGCCCGCGACCGGACCTAGCTCAAGATTTACGACCTTAATCACTCACCAGAAGAACAAGCTTTGTACCATTCTTCTCATCAACAGATTTCACAGACACCTCTAGGGCACGTCAAAACCGGCAACCCAGCACATTTCACACCATGGCAAACAGTCTGACACCTGAGCTCACCAGCTACCTGGAGGCGGTCCTCCCCTCCGACTCCCGCGCCGCCCTCCGCACATCCCTCCTTCCATCCCTCATCGACGCCATCCACGCTATATCCAAGACTCTTCAGGTCTCTCACCACGTCGCTCTCGTCGGCACCGCCAACGCTTTCGGTGACGACCAGCTCAACGTCGACGTCTCCTGCGAGAACCTCCTCCGCGAGGCCCTCGCCCGCTGCCCCTCCGTCTCAACCGCCAGCAGCGAGGAGGACCCTGTCGAGACGCCCGTCCACACCGGCGTCCCGGCCCCGGGCCCCGACGCAGAGCAATACACCGTCGCCTTTGACCCCCTCGACGGCAGCTCCATCATCGCCCCCAACTGGTCCGTCGGCACCATCCTCAGCATCTGGGACGGCCCCACCGCTCTCAACCAGGACCCCGCCACCCGCCAGGTCGCCTCCGTCCTCGGCGTCTACGGGCCCCGCGCCACCGCCATCGTCGCCCTGCGCACCCCCGGGACGACTCCGACGTGCTTCGAAGTTGCCGTCCAGCCCGCCGGCACGGCGCATTCTCTCCTCCGAAAGGAAATTCGCCTCGCCGCGCCGCCGTTCAAGACGCGCTACTTCGCGCCCGCGAACCTGCGCTCCGCGGCCGAGGACGAGAAATACATGTCGCTGATCACGCGCTTCATCACCGAGAAATGGACGCTGAGGTACTGCGGCGGGCTCGTGCCGGATGTCGTGCACGTGCTCGTGCAGGGGCAGGGCGTCTACGTCATGCCTGTGGGAGGCACGAGCAAGCCCAAGCTGAGGCGGCTGTACGAGTTGTGCCCTATCGCGCTGGTGTTGGAGACGGTGGGTGGAAAGGCGGTGGATCCCGTGCACGGTAGGGGAATCTTGGAGACAGAGGTGAAGGACTGTGATGAGAGGGGCGGCCTGATTTTCGGCAATGTGGAGGAGGTGGACAGTGTGATTGAGGCATTGCTGGGGAAGAGCGCCTAGAATTGATCCATTGAGTGGAAATAAAAGGCGTAGGGCTAATGACAAAAATCGAGATGGACGTCGCATTTTACGTTTGAACTGACAGTAGTGGGAGTCGTGATTCTTTTCTTCAGCATGGTAAACATGGGTGCCTCGCGGCAGTGTCCGGCTGGGACTTAAACCTCTAACGCCTGGCTACTAAATGAGAACAAAAGCAAAAATGCACGTCCTCACGGGCTTGTCGTCCATCATCATGTCGTTACTGGGACCTTCCGTCCATCGTCAATCGTACCAGGGCCGCTGCCTGGGCCTCACTCGGAAGCCTTGCCTTTGCCCTTGTCATCATGGGCCTCGGCCTCGGCCTGACCATCCTGGTCTTCGTCAAGGCCCTCGCGCTGCTGCTGCTGCGACGGCGCCTCCTCCGTATCTACAAGCTCAGTCTTCACAGCCCTTTCTTCGCCCGCGGCGACAACCTTCTTCAGGATGACCATGTGCTTGTCAAACTCTTCCAACAGAGCAGCGTAGTCTTCCTTGCTGCCGCCGCCGCTCTTGACCGAGCTCTGCGAGCCGGGCAGCGACTCGCCCAGCACACCAGTCGTGTCTTCTCCCGTCATCTCGACTCCCTCAATCTTCAGCATCAATGCTCCGCCGTCGTCCTCCTCGGCGTCGCTCTGTCCCTCGGCGTCCGCTTTGGGGCCCCGGGCGGCCGATGAATCCTCGATCCTCGTGATCCTCGCATCCGTCACGGCAAAGTCTCCGCTGAAGCTCGACGCAGAAGTCACCCGCCACGAAGCCGAATCTCCTGTCTTCCCGTCCTCGACCGGTGCGACATCGACGAGAATGGCATGGTTCTTCGGCTTCGAGGCGCCGTGTGACGACAACGACGCGGCCTGGTTTCGGGCGTGCGAGTCGGCGAGCGCGGCGGTCAGGACGGCGGGATCGTCGTCTGCGAATATGTACTGCACGCGCGGGTGGTGTGTTTGCTGGCTTGTCGAGGCCGTGGCGCCAAACTTGGTGTTCGTGACGAGGGTGAAGAAGCCGGCGGGGTCGAGGGAAGGCTGGGGCGGGGCACCGCTCTCGGACCGACGAGACTGGGAGGATGTCCGGCGCGGGTTCTCGGAAGGCAGGTCTGCGGTATGGGGTGCCGGGTGTGGGGGGTTGAGACGGGAGGTTGAGTCGTTCGCCGGGGCGTGCGTGTCGGCCATCTTGAGAGCTTGGAGCTCGGTGTTGGAGATGGGTCGATGGTAGGTTCGGCGCGTGGCCTTCGATCGCTCGACTAGAGGGCCGTGAACGAAGGGGTGTTGTTTTCCGGAGACGCCCTTCTGATCATCGCTCTTGGATTCAGATGACTTGGGAGCACTTGGAATCTCGGGGATGGAAGAGAGGGAGGATGGATCGAAGGTCTTTGAAGATGGCATGAGTCGGAGCTGTTGGGAGACGTCACTCTTATCGATACGGATCCGTTATCGCCACGTGATCCCATATTAAGCTCGTCGTGATGTAGCTGAGCTCAAAGGGCAAAAGGGAGTAGGAAGGTGCGCTGTGAAATGACGATGATGCACTTTGTTCTTTTCGCCAGTAACAAGTATTAAACAAATACTGTGCAAGCATTTGCGTGATTTCCACGTTGGTATACTGGTTGATTTCCCTAGAGCCGGGTCCTTTTTGCAGACAGGCAACAGCATCTCCTCAGCCACAGCCAGTGAAATCAGGCTGACTGCCTCGCCGTAGGCTTTCATCGCGACCAAGATGTACTCATGGACTATGCATCATTGTCGAAGAGAAGCCTTTCATAAAAGTATATAAAGCCAAGGGGTATCATATTTGTTCTGTATAACGCCGCACACTAGCCCGTCATCATTCAGCCTAGGGAGAGTCCCATCGCTCATTGCCAGATCATTCTGTCTCCGCCTCCGCCTCCACCTCCTGCCGAGCTCCTGTTTCATCAGGTTGATTTGTCCATTCAAATTCTAGAGAGTTTAGCTTGCATTAAAATGCTCATGGGAATCCGCGCAGAACCTACTCTGTCGGCACATGGGGCATTGACCCTTTGCCGCGTCTTGTTTTATCCATTCCAGGATGCAATGCTGAGCAAGAGTCAGAGGAGATGCAGTCACAGTAAAAACAAGCAGACCTACCATATGAAAGTTATGTCCACATTTTCCAGACACTGTTCAGGCAGTCAATGACTGATACTTGGCTGACCCAAAGTTGACTTACATAAACTGCAGTCATCGCCGGGATATTTGCAAGTTGGGCATGTTCCGTCGAAATGGACTTGGCAGATACCACAGACGTCGTCCTCAGGAATATCCCACCGCCACGTTGCGACCGTATCCCAAGAAGTGATTTGAACCTTCATGTTGGGCCACGAAGAGTTTTCGAGTATCAGACTCGGCGGAATAGCGGCGTGCATGTGAAGATGGAAAGTCACTTTGTTGACATCTGAAGTGGTGAGGGGCAGTTGGAGATGCTGGCAGCCAAACCCGTTAGCAATTGGTTCCACTAAATGGCTGCTAATCACATGGCCCAAGCTCCACGCATACAGTGCATTGGTGCAGCCGTGGTCAGCCAAGACAGCCGCCCCCTCCACTCGGAGTCCGTCCAGATGCCGTTCCTTATCAGCCCGCCTGCCTCCCCCATTTCCTGCCGCTGATCGACCTCTCGCCCGCCCGTCCGTCCCTGTGTTGGTACCACCACTGTCGTCACGCCTCTGCGAAGTAGTCTTACTCTGCCGACAACAGGGAGTCATCCAACCACCTGCACCGTGCAATGCCTTGTCAAAAGAACCAACAGTAAGCTTTTGACTTGTCTTCCTCATCCAGGAAGCCGGGTTCCGAAGCTGTGACTGTTGCTCGCCGCCGTCCTCGGCCTTCTCTCTAGCTATCACGCCATCGACGTGAAGACTCATCCGTCGAACCCCTCATATCAAGATGGCCAGCGCTGCTGTCTACCGCTCGACCCGAGCAGCGCTGCCTCGGTGGCACGCCAGACCCTACCAGATTGGTTTCACGGCCATCCGCCGTTCCTTCTCCTCCTACCTAGTCACCCCGAAAGAGCTGCACGAGGCCCTGCAGAAGAACCCCCGACCAAGATCAGCACCGACCCGCGAGTCGTCCCCGTCTGCGCCTCCTGGTTTCTTCCCAACGATGGAAGGACAGGCATCGACACGTTCCGCGAGCAGAGGATCCCCAAGGCGAAATTCTTTGACCTCGACAAGGTCATCGACCGCAACAGCCCCTACCCGCACATGCTGCCGTCCGGCAAGGACTTTGCCGCGACCATGAGCGAGCTCGGAATCCGCAAGGACGATACAGTCGTAGTCTATGACACGAAGGAATTGGGCATCTTCAGCGCGCCCCGTGTCGGCTGGACGTTCAAGATCTTTGGACACCCCAAGGTCCACGTCCTGAACAACTTTAAGCAATGGGTCGAGGAGGGCCTGCCCACCGAGTCGGGCGAGCTGTACTCTGTCGAGTGCTGCACCTACCAGATCCCCTCGCTGGACGAGAGCAAGGTGGCCGAGTTTGAAGAGGTTCGCGAGGTCGCTCTTGACCACAACAAGGAGGGCGCCGAGGGCGTGCAGATTCTCGATGCTCGGTCACCCGGACGCTTCGCCGGCACGGATCCCGAGCCCCGTGAAGGCCTGTCGTCGGGACACATGCCCGGCGCTATCAACGTCCCCATTGGTGCTCTTCTCGACCCTCAGACGAAAGCGTTCCTCTCGCCCGAGAAGTTGAGGCAGGTGTTCAAGGAGAAGGGTGTTGACCCTGAGAAGCCCATCATCTCGAGCTGTGGCACTGGTGTGACTGCCTGCGTCATTGAGACTGCCCTCGAGCAGGCACAATATGGATCTGCGGAGAAGCGCAAGGTCTACGATGGCAGCTGGACGTGAGTGGCCTGCTATCAAAACATTGAATAACTAGTAACTCTGTGCACAGCGAATGGGCCCAGCGTGTCTCGGCATCCGACTCGCTGATCAAGAAGAAGGAATAGGCTGGAGCTGGTGGTTTGATGGTTGCGCGCGATTGCGATACCCCGCTTTACCCCTCTCTTGGTTATTTGTACAACTTGGACGTCACGATATCCCGACTCATGGCTTCTGCGGTCTCTTTTTAACGACTGTTGCATATCTGGTGGCTTCGAGTGAATGCGTCTGGGAAGGATCGCTTGCTTGGTTCAGTGACAGGGCGTACATAGGGCAGTAGAGGAATGCACAATAACTTTGCGATCTGTTCTATGTGTCTGAACCTCTGGAACTTTTTGTTTATAATGACAGCACAGGAAATTGCGATCTCCATGTAGTCGTGATTCAATTGTCAAAGGAGATGCCAGCAGCACGCCGTTGTCTCGGTCCCAAGGGTATAAACCTCGGTGTGAAACTCACCGAGATGTTTATCGGTGTGGCCACCGAACCGTGGTGGGGTCCCAGAAGCGCACCCCACCAGCACATTGTGGCCTAAAAGCTGAGGCCACACCCGCCAATCGAAGAATTAGGGCTCGCATCACCGAGCCACACCAATTTTTGCTGGCCGGGCAAACGAACGGGCCCCCGCAAAATTTCCGCGGCCCTGACCTCCTACTTCGAATCCGACCTCAGAACTCACCCACGCCCAACGAAACCGACGACAGCCCCCAAAAACATCGCCCTTGCGCCGACACGACTGTCACCCGACAACAACACAAGCGCAAACATGGCTGACCGTGGAACAAGCGCCCCTCGCGGCGGTGGTGGATTCGGAGCCCGTGGTGGTGATCGCGGTCGTGGCCGTGGCCGTGGCCGTGGACGTCGCGGCGGCAAGAACGAGGAGAAGGAGTGGCAGCCCGTCACCAAGCTCGGTCGTCTTGTGAAGGCCGGCAAGATCAGCTCCATTGAGGAGATCTACCTGCACTCTCTGCCCGTCAAGGAGTACCAGGTCGTCGATGCCTTCCTGCCCACCCTCAAGGACGAGGTCATGAAGGTGAGCCGCCACAGAACCATGCAGCAGGGCACAGCAATTTTGCTACGGCCCAGCGAACAGCACGAAACACAACCAAAGCACAGCAGCTAACCCGCCCTTCTTCCTCCTTACAGATCAAGCCCGTCCAGAAGCAGACCCGTGCTGGTCAGCGTACCCGTTTCAAGGCCATTGTCCTGATCGGTGACTCCAACGGCCACGTCGGTCTCGGCATCAAGACCTCCAAGGAGGTTGCCACCGCTATCCGCGCCGCCATCATCATCGCCAAGCTCAGCGTCATCCCCGTCCGTCGTGGTTTCTGGGGCACCAACCTTGGTCAGCCCCACTCCCTGCCCTGCAAGGAGTCCGGCAAGTGCGGTTCCGTTACCGTCCGTGTAAGTTAAAAATCTCGAACAAGACGACAAGTCGAACCCAATTGGCAGCAAGAACGGCAAACTGACAAGCGTTTCACAGCTCATCCCCGCCCCCCGTGGTACCGGTGTCGTCGCCTCCCCCGCCGTCAAGCGTCTCCTGCAGCTTGCTGGTGTTGAGGACGCCTACACCTCGTCCGCTGGCTCCACCAAGACCCTCGAGAACACCCTGAAGGCCACCTTCGTTGCCGTCTCCAACACCTACGGCTTCCTGACGCCCAACCTGTGGAAGGAGACCAAGCTCATCCGCAGCCCGCTGGAGGAGTTCGCCGACACCCTGAGGGATGGCAAGAAGTACTAGAGAGGAGAATAGGAGAAAGATGAGGGCAAAGAGCAAATGGGGAGCGGAATGGCTACGGGATTCTGTTCACCAGGGGAGTGGCGTTCTTATTTGCGCGTTTCCACTGCATCATCGGTTGGCCAGGGCATGAGATCATGGCTAGGGGCTAGCTCGGATCTGGAATAAAAGATGAAATGCATGACGCTTGGGAGCGGGTGCTCTCCTGGAATTGTGGTTTGACGACTTGAATGCGAATGCGACATGATGAGGCAGTGTGTTATCGATTGCAGAGGCAAGGGAAAGTGCATGAACGTGCACGGCCGTGGCTTACGTGATGAAGTAGACAACAGTTGACGACAATGCCTTGGCAAGTAGAACTTGGTGATGATGCTCGTCTACAACGTCACAGAACCTACCGATTGTCCAGCATCTTTACCACCCCCACAGGTCGGCAGTGTTCTGCAAACTGTCAGCACAGCCTCTCATCACATCACTATTGGCTCGCGCGATGAGGGTACGCAGAGTGACTGGACGCCACTCCGCCCGCCACAGTGCTGCGGCCAACGGAAAGGCAGACTCGAGGCCGAAAACGTGACCGACAGACGAGCTGATCAAATGTTCGGTCTGAGGCAGCAGCAGACAGTCTGTCTCCTGGTGTTATTTTCATTCTTCACGTCGCCATCTCCATTCGCACCGTGTGGAGGGAGCTGATGTTCTAACGCCCTTCACGAGAAGAAACTGGTCCGCACAAGCCCGGAATTCCTCAGTCCCCGTCTGGTACAGACTCGATGTCCTTCTTGTGACACCACCGACCTAACGTGGCTTCACGTTTCTTCTCGTGATGGCAACAGCGCAGGCTCATATTGTCCCAGCAAACGGGTTGACAATACTTGTTGAGCCTGAGGTCGCCTCAATCGAGTAAGCTTAGAGTTTCCTTATCAGTCCATACGACTTTGCATGTCGACAAGCGTCGATGCCTAAGAAAATAATCGTTGGGTCTATCAGGATTGCCGGGTACGGCCGCTTGCTTCTTGATCCCTTCAGGGCCCCTTGATATTTATCTTCCATGATGCTCGTGATACCCCGAGGATGTTGCTTACGCGGACGCACATGTGCAACCTGGGAGCTTCTGTACACGTAAAAACTAACCAGCCTAGTATCGTCTTCATCCACGGATTTACCGGCCATCCCGAGCGCACTTGGCTCCAGCAATCGCCTTACACTCACCAGAAGCAGGCCAGCTCTGGAACCAAGAACGTTCGGTCTTCGAGGTTTCAAGGCATATTGGATAGCTTGAAAGGACGGCCAAAGAACAATGTTTGCTGGCCCAGAGATTTGCTGCCCACTATCCTCCCCGACGCGAGAGTCCTGACATATGGGTATGATACGCGAATCAGCCATCCGTTCGGCCCGCAGAGAAGCCAGTCCGGGGTTTACGCCATCGCTCGGGACTTTTTATTTGAACTCGAGGGCAGGCGTCAACCTCCAGGTCGGCCAATTATATTCGTTGTCCACAGTCTTGGAGGTATTGTTGTGAAGCAGTTGTTGAAAGCATCCTCTCAGAGCCTTGACGAGCGCGCCTTCTTGAAGGACATTTACGACTCAACAGCAGGGGTTTTGTTCTTCGGCACACCACATGCAGGTGCTGACCCATGAGGATTGGCGCATCACGTTGTCCAATCGATCGCTAGAGCGATGCGGATCTCAGCGAATTCTCAGGTACTAGACACACTGCTGCCTTCTTCCGAACGACTTGAAGAGCTCAGAGACCATTTCAAGCCAATGGCTATTCGCCAAAACTGGTTGATATACTCCTTCCAGGAAGCTCTTCCGGTTCAATTGCTAGGCAAGAAAGTGGTCGAAGACGTCTCGTCGTGCCTAGATATACCTCAGGAGATCAGGCAACACATCCATGCCAACCATATGGAGATGTGCCGCTTCAATGAGCTGGAAGATTCGCAATTTCAGAAAGTCAAGCATGCTCTGCGCAGGCTTGCCGAAGCTGCCTTAGCTCGAACACGAGCTACATCACCGGGTCCTTCTATGGAGTCGGACGCCGCTGATCTCACGGAAGAGCAAAAGAAAGTCTTGATTCAGTCCTTGGCGTTCGAGCAGCTAGATGCGCGCCAGGGAAGTATCAAAAAAGCACATGACAAAACATGCAGGTGGCTACTTCAAAGAAAAGCCTACTTAGATTGGCTCGACTCTGACAAGTTTGACCGTCATTATGGCTTCCTTTGGATTCAAGGCAAACCGGGTGTTGGAAAGTCTACGATCATGAAGTTTCTGTGTACTGAAATGAAGAACAGCTCGTGAGTCATCCCTGCTTATAGTCAGTCTCGACTTATCTGCTTTTGAGTGCATACTGAACACAGCTTAGCGAATCGGTGAAAATCATCATTACATTCTTCTTCAACGCAAGCGGCGATGATTTAGAGAGGTCGACACTGGGGATGTACAGATCTCTGCTCCTTCAACTTCTGGATGAGATCCCGCCACTCTGGGCAATCTTCAATCATGTCTATAGGCTACGATGGCGAACAGCTGAACGCCATTGCTGGGATGTGGGTATCCTCCAAGAGCTTTTGGAAGCGGCTGTTGAACACTTGGAAAATCATTCGGTTACGTTCTTCATCGATGCCCTAGATGAATGCAAAGATTCTGATGTTCACGACATGATCGACTTCATGAGACGCATGAGCCAGAAATCTATTCTATTCGGAAGCCAGGTGCGCACATGCTTCTCTAGCAGACATTATCCCATCATCACACTGGAGAGAGGTATCGAGGTTGTCCTAGAAAACCAGAGTGGCCATGCCGAGGATATTAAGGAGTATATCGAAGCTAAACTCAAGCTCGGTCCGTCACAAGCAGCGAAAGACTTTGGTTCAGAGGTACAACAAAAGGCAGCCGGTGTTTTCATGTGGGTCGTACTTGTTGTACACATCTTGAATGATGCCCATGTTGGCGGCCAAGGTCGCATCCAGGAACTCAGAAAGCGACTCGACGTTTTGCCCCGAGACTTGCACGATCTTTTCAGAAACATCCTTGACAGGAACAACACGAATCTGGAGCACCTTGCGCTTTGCCTCCAGTGGATTCTTTTCGCCAGAAGACCGCTGACCCCTCTAGAGCTTTACTTTGCTATCCATTGCGATGGAAACACATTAGGGGGCCTCCAGTCTGCTGCATGGGATCGAGAGGATATTCCACTTGATATGATCGAGAGATTTATTATTACTTCCTCAAAAGGTCTTGCAGAAATCAGACGATCCCGACGGCCAACCGTACAATTTATTCATGAGTCTGTTCGAGAGTTTTTCCTTGAAAGTCATGGCATGATCAACATTGACAGTTCAGTACAGGATGAAGTGGAAGGGAGAAGTCAGGAAAGACTTGAAAAATGTTGCGCCAACTATATTGATCACGTCTTCAACTCGATTGAGATGACGAACTTTCTAGCTAAGGACTTGCCAGTAGCTCATACTACTACTGAGAGCCGGCTTCTAGGAGAAACTTGCGAGCGCATTTTCCCATTTTTGCGATATGCCGTTCAATACGTCTTTCTCCATGCGGAAAAGGCCCAGCAGGCAGGGCTTCAGCAGAACAAATTTCTCGAAGACTTTCAGTTCCAGCACTGGCTTGGCTTATTCAACATCATCTTGGGCCGCCAGACGCGCCGTTACAAGCAAAGTGGTCTTGATTGTCTTTTGGTAGAAGGCAACCTGCCCGCACTACTCGAACTCTTTTGGGGCCAGACTCATGCTCCCAGGCACGCATGCTTTGTCAATTCCGGCGCGCATTATCAATACGGCTCGCCACTCATGGTAGCCGTGGCCCGCGACAATAGAGACGTCTTGAGGAAAGTCCTCGATATGCAAGCTTCATATTGTGGCTTCGAAGATCTCATTCCTGACTTACGTCGCGAATGCGACAACGCACCGTCCCCACTGGTTCGAGAGGTGCGTGAATTCGACTTTCAACCTCACATACGGAAAGCGGCGGGGAATGCACTATTAGCTACATCGGATCTATTGGCCGCATCCTCCACGTTGCTGCAAATTTTCGCGGCTGTCTCATGGCACTACCAAGACTTCTCGAGCAAAGTAGATGACCTCATTCGGCGTCTTCTGAGTGACAGAAACTTTCTTGCTCTGAAGGTTCTGTCAAGGAGCCCGAAACTTCGATCAAAGCGTGGTAACGTTTTCAGGGCAGGCACGCCACATCTGGTAGAAGCCTGCATCTTGAATCACAAAGAGAAGGTAGCTATGCTGCTAGAAATTGATGTGCAGTTGGCCGTGGGTAAAGACGACTCGGGCATCTGCACGTTGACCCATGCTTGTCGAGCAGGCTACCCTGAAATCATCGCATTAGTGCTCGAAGCCAGCAAGAGCGCGCGGCATGATTCGATACACGGTCGCGTTGATGCGCCCGACCATGCCGAGGAGCATCAGGAGTGCGAGGAGTTGGCGGAGCTTCTAGTGAAGAACAGCGATCATGACTTTTCCACGTCGAACATGTCAGCGCTCGCTTACTATGCCACCAAAGGGTCAGACGTCATGGTTGAAGCATTATTGCGGAGCGGAGCAGAAGCAGACGCCGTTCCATGGCGAGGACTGAGCCCTCTGACCTGTGGCATTGAAGGCGGCCACTCAGGCGTCGTCAGATTGTTGGTCAACGCCGGAGCGTCTGCGATTGCTTCGTCTAGATTTGACCAGGCACCCCTTGCACTGACAGCCAGCCTAGGGCACGATATGATCTCAGCCGACTTGCTTAGTGCAGGAGCAGAGGTCAACCACAAGTCAATCGACGGTCGAACCGCACTTTCTTATGCGGCCGAGAACGGCCACCACGCAATAGCTATCCAGCTGTCGCAGCGAGGAGCTGACTTAAATCACGAGTCCGCATATGGGAGAAACGCACTTTCATACGCTGCTGAGAATGGTCACGAGACGATCGTGGATCTCCTGCTCGTGGAACATGTCCACGATCCGATCTCAGGAGCAGATGCCACTGCGCAACACTCCAACTGTCCACAACTTGTTCCATCCCGGCAGTGTGCGTCCACGGAACTGAGAAAACTCCTCACACCACTGCACTACGCGTCAGCAGCGTGCCACAGCGGCATCGTCGAGCGACTGCTGAAGAGAGGAGCCGATGTCGAGTCCCGGAACGCCTGGTCGCAGACCCCACTGGTGTTCACCGCCGCAGCAGGCCATGCGAACTTTGACGTCCTCTGCCTAGCCATTGGGTCCACTCAGATGTCCTCTCCGCAAGACACTACACCTTTCCCGCCGGCTGACAGTATCGGCTTTGCCCACGCATCAGCTCCAGAGATGGATTCGGGAACGGTCCCGGGTGGAGATGCCGTGACGTTGGAGACCGAGGCTATTCGCTCGGGGCGCCTTCACACGGTCGAGCTTCTCCTTCTCCACGGAGCACTCATCGACAGCGCAGACTACGACGGCCACACCGCGGTGGCTTGGGCTGCTGCAAGAGGTGACACGGAAATGCTCAACTTCTCATCGAGAGAGGCGCGTCGGCTGATGTGACTGACAATCTGGGGAGGACGCCATTGATGCACGCGATCAGGTTTGGGCACGCCAAGGCCGTTGCCTTCCTGCTTCATACAGGCGAAGCTGCTGCTGACTCGAAGACGTTGGTCCTGGTAGCTGGACGGGAAGAAGCTGAAGACCGGGATTGAGAAGCGGTCCGCCAGCACCTGGTCAGGATAAAGGCCTGCTCCTATGAAGACATACCACATCAGTACAGTAGAGAGATCGACGCGTTTGTGCTCGTTTCAACCTCCGAATCCCTAAAAGACAAGATGGTGTAGAATGAAGAAGATCATGTCCAACAGTCGCTACCAGAAGGTCGATCAACAGTCCACAAGGCCAAACAAACCCCCAACAGTGTACACTACGGTCCCACCAGTGAAGTCGAAAAAAGGGTATCCACGACTCGACATCTCCTCGCCACTTACAACCGCTTGATTCAGGCCACTCCGAATTGAAGGTTTCCCTCAAGTCCCAGAATCCTCAAACCCGGGCGTACCATGTACACCAAAACACTTCGCTACGTCTCTCAAGACAGAGCGCTGGTCGCGCCCCTCAAGCTCTCTGCTCCCACTCTCGTTCGTTGCCGCCCCACGCAACCGCGCAGCACAGCCTCCTTCGCCCCGGCCTCCCAATTGGCCCGCGAGGGCCGTGACCAACTCTTCTCCCCTCGTCATCCGGGCGACCAGCGCCGCACGGCATCCGCCAGCTTTTTTCCCCCTTCCCTTGCCAAATACCGCATAGTACCGAACTCCTCTTTTTTAATCCCCCCCTGGTTATTTTCTTTCTTGCTCGGCCGTTATCCTCGGCATCGGCATCGGGCCTGGTAAAGGTACAACGAGAGGAGCACTACATGGTACCCCTGGTGGAGACTTTGTCCTAGTCCACCTGACAGAACAGTGGACAATCAAATACAAGGAGTCTTGGCAAATCTCACGTGTCACTGGTGCTGCGTTAGCGCCAAGGGAAGGAGGGACCCTTTTCACGTCGATCGCGGGCGTCGTGCCAAGATCGACGATGGTCGAAGGGGGCCGGACGGAGGGTTAGTATGGAAAGCTGCTAATTTGGCGGCGCACCAATCGAGGTGTAGGACTTTGTAAAACGCATCATAGGTGGAAAAAGACGGGGCCCAACGCGCCACGCAGAGAGGGTTTGCAGACAGAAAGACGACGTCTGTCTGCCCTGCGGTTTTGCGAGAGGAGACGAGAGGGCGGAAATGCCGTGGCTTGGGGGCCTTGACGAGGTCGCAGAGAAGCTGCCTTACCTAGGTAGGTACCTTACCTGCAGAGGACCCAGTGAGAAAGGCCGCTGCTTGGCGGGGCTGTTCGTATCAGCAGGATGGAGATGCCTGAATCTCACATGTGGTTGACGTCAGATGCGGACATGCAGTAGGACTCGCAGCACAATTGAACAGTTGACGAACAGTTGACGAACAGTAGATGAACAGTTGATGAACAGTCGAGAACAGTAGAATTTAAACTGTTTATTGGGGACGAGGCTCCGACCGTTTGGTGGACTGCATCACAGACCACTGACCAGAACATGTCGTCATGTCATGTCCCAACGTTTTCCTACCCCTCGTGTAGTGATTTCGTCCATCCAGCTCCAAAAATGCGGCTGGCATTCCCAATTCGTCGCTCATGCAGTAACTGAAGATGAAAAAGCCACCCGAACGCCAGGCGCGTGGGACGAGCGCTCTCCCTGCTCGTCGACGTCGCGCCGATTCCCCGCCATCCATGTGTCGGTTGTATATAGAATGAGCCTGGCAAGCCTGCCTCCGGAAAAAAAAAAGCGCCTCCTCCTCTGTCCTGGCTTCCTTCGCATACATGTGCGTATGCGCTCTCGTGCGCAATGCACGATTTGACAAAAGAAACTTGAAAGTGATTTCTGGTAGATACAGTGCCATACTCCGAGCCGAAAGGTCACAGGGGTATCATTGAAGGATCGAGGGTGATGGGGCCGGTCGACCGGCAATGAGTCGCATAGAAGATGGCATGTTCTTGATGATGGCGCCCTGAATCGCTTGGGCGTGAAGTTGATTAGACAGAAGAGATTAGTGACATGGTCTGCCGTTCGACGTGGCAGTCGTGAAAAGTGTGTGACGAGGCTAGTATAGTAGCCACTCAGGATCGGTCGCGGCGCTGGTTGGGATCGCGTGGAGGGAACTGTTCGCCTCGGGCAGCGAGGTATTCGGCCGATCCAGTCTGGCGACCGGGCTGTTCTGCGGGGAGTTTCGTCTCGTCATTGCGGGTCCTGCGTTGAGGGCTCTGCTCTGGGGCAGCAGGCAAGCTCGGTGCGCTGGGAACGCCAGGAACGAGCTCAGTGACGGCCTGGGCGATGGAGCGAATGACATTGTTGCGGAGCTCGCGGTCCTCGCGTGCGTCCTCCTTCTCCAGGCGGAACCGTTCATCCTTGCCCATGTTTTGCCTTCGAATGTTTCGAATCTCCTGTGTGATGTAGAGCAGAACCTCTTCAGGGCATCGGTTGCGTTCGTTGGCAAAGTCGGCCTTGCGGACGTAGCGTCTGGTGACATCGGTGGCGCCGTCGATGGAGAAGGCGATGCAGTACGACATCTTCTTGCCCCAGCCTTCTGTGTAGAGGCGAGGGTTATCCCATGCCTCCTCTACGGCTTCGACGTGAACCCAACGCTTCTGGAGATCGGAGTAGTCCTCAGACCAGACATGGTCCCCGGAGCTCCACACCCAGCTGACACAGCCGCCAACAGCCCTGCAACGCATGCTGGAGCAATAGGCGCGTTCGCCGACACGGCCTCGGCGCGTCTGCAGTAACCTCCAGACGTCACCGTACCGGGGAAACCGGTCAAAGGCCCCGCAGTTTCCGGCCGAGCAGCGATACAGTTCGACTCGCATGGCACCACAGGCACTCTCATCGGGGGTCGGTGCCGTCATGCCCTGTGCGATAGTGGGTGACATGCAGACAGGGCAAGATGGGTTGTTGACCCATGTAAAGAATTGACGCTTGAACCACCTTCAAGACAAAGTCAGTCAAAAGCCCGTACAATGGCAGGAATATTTGCCTGGGGTAAAGAGGGGGGATCGATCACCAACGTACCTGAGAAGTGCTCGGATGACGCAATCTTGATAGCCCCATGTGGCTCTCGACCCATCACCTAGGCTCATGGCCTCGGCCTGCATGACCTGGTGCTCTTCTTCGGCCTCGCCATAGATCTGGTCGAGTGGAATGACTTGGAGGGCTTCATCCAAGAGTCCAGGGTTTTCGTACTTTGTTGGGGTCAGGGAGAGGCTGACCAAGAGATTCCTAAACTTCTGAGAGTCGCGATCGTGTGCTGCGGGCGGTGTCGGGATCTTGGGAAGATTGCGTATGGAAGAATAGGACGGAGGTATCGTCGATCCAGAGGATGTCGTCGGGCGGCTGGACATGGCCGGTGCAGGGCTGCGCAGGTTGGCGCTGCTCGCTCGCTCGCGTGGTTGAGGGGTGTCTCGCCGGGATGAGGACGATCTGAGGTCGTCCATTCGCTTGTCACGGAGTAGGCCTTCGAATTGGATCCTCAAGTCGCGAGCCCATTCCTCGCCATACTCGGAGGTTTGCTGCTGTTGCTGCTGCGACGCACTGCCCTGGCCGGGCGGGAAGCGTCGGCCAGCCATGGTAGGTGGAGTGGAGGAAGCGGTTTAGACCACTATCGAATCCAGTTGAGGAGAGGGCAAGGTTGTGTGTGCTCTGATTTGAGTCGTGGTCGGGGGAATATGAATGAAGTGTCGAAAGGGGATGTGGAGGGGACCAAGGGACCGGTCAGCGATGCGTGAGTCGGGACCAAGAGTCGTCGTCAGCGAGGGGGTGAATGGGACTCGTAGGCTCGGTTGCCACACAGAACGGGGGTATGTGTCAAGGCTTCAGTGGCTTTGGTGGAGCGAGAGATTGGGTTGTTCTATCGACGTGGAAAGATGCAGTTCGAGACGAAAAGATGCGCCGCGTGTCGTGGGGTAGATCACTAGTCGTCGTCGTCGTGAGTCGTTGCCGTGCTTGTCCCTGTCAATGTTGAGGGTATCGCGCGACTTCGATGCTGCGTAGCGGATCGTTGTTCGAGGCACGCACGGGGTACCTAGATCTTCGAAGGTTTGCGGCAAGATGGACGCTGCCGAGTGCACGCGCGCTGCGGTTGTTCGTCGAATCCGGCGTCCAAGAGTTGCTGTGATGGCTCGATGCTTCTGAGCCGCGCTCGTACTCCTGTCTTGACCCGGTGGTTGCGTGGGCGGTTGACGAAGAGGGGAAGGGGGGGTTGCGTCTGGTGTTGTGTCTGTAAGGCAAGTAGGTAGAAGGTGGAAGGACGGGCAGGCAGGCAGGCAGGCAGGCGGATGGCAGACGTGCCAGCGGGAGGAGGGCGACATGAATTGGGGCGGTGGACAGTGGGCTGTGAACAGTGGACACCAGGGGGAAGGAATAAAGAGGGACGCACTGATGAAGGGTCCCGCCTGCCTCCCTCTGCGTGTGGTGCTCTCTGGGCTGTCTTCCGCAAGTGCAACTTACGCGTAAGCTGTGCGGCAACAGCCAATGGGAGATGGCCTGCGACCTCAGAGTGGAGACAGACGGCCAGGTGGGTACGTATCTCTCCAGGCTGGAGCCCCACTTTGCCAATGGGCAAGTGAGGGAAAGAGCGTCGTCGGTGTCGGGTGCGTTGCGACCGGCCAGAGCCACTGAAGAGCGTCTGTACCTGCCAAACGGCACTGAAGCTGGGGTTCCCGACGAGTCCTGAGTCCAGCCAGTCCTGAGTCCAGCCAGTCCTGACGAGTCCCGATGGGCAAGACGTCTACGCAGACACTGGAGCCTCCACGCAAGCGTCTGAAGCCGCGCCTCCCCACAACCCGGACGTCTCATTTCCTTTACTTTACGGTATATGTACAATGCAAAATCGATACTGTTTCGCCGTCAGATTATCTTTCGTCGATGAGCTGCATCATGCCTACGGAAAGTTTGCGCAGGATGCGCACACGTGCAGGCCAAGTCGCATCACGGCACCTGGCGTGCTCGTGCTTCTCCTCACCGAGCCGCAGCCCACTACGTAGATGGGTAAGTAGGTTGGTACCCAGCCACTTGATGTTGGCGGCTGTTGGTGGGACGTAAGCTCGGTCGGTACCTGGGCGTCGAGGCCAAGGTTCAGGTACAGGCACGGGACCCCGACTGAGGAGAGAAATGCCCAGTAGACGCTACTCCAGCATTATCGCTCCGACTCCGACAAGGTGACCTACCTAGTTTCGAGAACCCCTTTCGTAGGCAGTCACCATCTGGCCTCAACTGTCTTTGTCTCAATTCCTCGATCGTCTGTCCCGTAGCGCTGGCAGTGGTACAGGATTGTCCCAGAAACCAGGGCCATGCGCATGCACTTGCACACTTCCACACTTCCAGACGAGGCGGGGATTCCGCCGAGGGGGCGATGACGAGGCGCAGGTGGCTGTTTCCAATTGTGGCCATGAGCAGCGTTGCTGACCAGACAGGTACCGACAACCAAGACACAGCCTGTGAGCCAGAGGCCCGGAGGCCCCAAGAGGGGCTACCTTGCTGTGGCTCAGCACACCTTCTCGGCCACCCCTTCAGATGATGTCGGACGCGTCCTGTGGATCTGGAATCCTGAGTACCTCTTTCTTGGACCGCCGCCTCAAACCCATTCGTTTCTCGCCATGTGCGATCGACATGTTTTCCTTTTTTTTGCCTCTCCGTTGTGATTGTCGATATCGCCCTCACGATTACCCCTTCTGTTACGACCCCACCCATGGCAATCCATTCAGCCTCCGCGACAGTGCTAATCTAGACCGCCTCTTCTTAGGGTGTGATCACCTAGCTAGCCCGATTTTGTTTGATTTTTCTCCCCCCTCTTCTTGCCAGGTCCCTACACTGGATCCGAGATGCCGCGGTGCCGTGGTGCCGTGATGCCGTGCAGGCCACTGCTGTGCTGGACTTGGACCCTTAATCAGTCACGTCCAACACCAAGACACTATAGCCTGCTTGGCCACGAGAGGGAAAATAGATTGCCCCCCCTGCTTCAATCGTACGACATGATGGCTTTCGCATCACGATCCTGACAGTTGCCCGGTCTGAGGCGGTTTGGCCATCAATATTCCGCCTCTGTCGAGGAATCTTCATGGAGAATTTCCTGCGCCCAATTCGCATGGCGTACTGATGATACAGATGCTCTCGAGTGCCGAAGCACAATCTGACTTGTTTGCGACGAAGAAAACCCTCGAGGGAGGCGCTGTGACATGCCGTCCGACTTGGCCCGGCGCTACCCATGCTCAGAAAGCACCGATTCAGTATTGCTGCTACTCGATTCTGGATCCTCCACGTTGTAACACTATCGCCTACTGCCTCCAGATCTTTGACAACAGGGGTGGAAAAGGCAGAAGTTCAGCTCATAAACTCGTCGCGCTAGGGACCCTCGCTACCTGACTCTCTTGCTCACAAGCATCCGAAGACATCCGGCAACGAGGCTTGCAAGACACAGCCGATAGCCGTCGCGTAGCCTGTCGTGCGAAAACGAATGACACGTCGTCTGCCAGCAACTCATCTCCCATGTCTGCCGCGTGCCGGGCGGACATGACTAGCGCGCAGCCTTGTGCGACCTTTTTTTCTTGTTGGTGCCCACTGGACTCAAGGGGTACAGCTTGCGCGTACAAGTACGGGCTCTACTGTGATTGCCACCCCACATCACATGGCGGAGGAGACGCACGCATCGAAAGTTTGCTGTGCAGAGCGCTGGCCCACTCGGAGGTGGGTGCAAACCGCCAAGTCAGCATGAGACATGGGCGCGCGCTGCGTTTCGCTATGGACATACACATATAGCCTTGGGACGAACCATCTGTCCTGCTTGGTACCGTGACTGGCAGCAGCCGGAGACAGCCAGCTGGGCTCGCTCGTCGCCGCTCGAATGCCATTCGCTGACGACGGCGCTGTCTCGTCTCCCGTTGCGCCAAGCACGTCACCCCAAACCCCCATTCCCCTTCAAACCTCTGCCTCGCAGCATAAAAATAAGCAGGGACCAATGTCTTGGTGCCCTTCTGTCATGACCACCCCCTCTCTCGCTTGTTGGGCTGTGATGTTTGGACACTCGCGTACCTTGGAATAGAGCTGACGAAGCCCGTACTCGGCTGCTCGTGGAAATTCGCTTGTCGTTCTTTGCGATGATGTGGAACCAGTCCAACACTTCCCCTTTGAACAATAAACCCGGAAGCTTTTGCTCTTTCATTCTTGCGATGTTGCTTGCAACCTGCCTCCACATAGTTCTTTTTTCCATTTCGTTGTCCACATTCAGGGACGGCATTCATGACAAAGGCCAGCTGAGAGTTGGTCGCCCCGCCGAACGAAACGAACAGACCAGCCAGAGAGCCGCAGTAGTCAGAGAGTCGGGTCGGGGCATTTTGGGGGAAGGGGGGGGGGGGGTAGGCGCGTCCAAAGTACTGTCGAGACCACAGATCAGCATCCCAGACGGCATCCACGCGGCATCGCCCTCGCGCTAACCGCATCGAGCCGAGATCTGGAGTTTGTCCGCTTGGGCAGGGTCTCTTTCGTCTGTCTGTCTGTCTGTCTGGTCTCAGCGGTGCGCGCAAACAGCCTTGACCCTCTTGAACCTAATCACCAAGTGACGACACCGTACCAAAATGACGTTCGCCTGCGGCCCCGCCCCCTTTTCCCCGGGATGGCTCATGTCGCAATCGCTTGTACTGCAAAAAGTGTTTGTATACTTGAGTGTGCGCGGCTGAGGGCACGGTTGCGTCAGAGTTCGAGAAGGGGTCCCGTGATGTTCCAGGCCGGCTGAGTCGCCAGAGATGCCGACGAACCTTCCTTCGGGCCCAGCGAGCCGTGTAAATCACCATCAGACAGACTAAGGGGAACGAAATAAGGAGCAAAAGGAGAAAAGAAAAAAAGAAAGAAAAGAAGAGGCCAGCGCCCGTCACTCTCCCCACTCGATTCCGCCCCTGACGCAAGCCATGGAGCTTGTTCTGTCTATGCTCTGTTGGCCATGCATCTTCGAGGAACCTCCCCATCGCGATAGAACGCCTCTGCATGGGCAAAGCACGGCCAGCAGCCGGCCCACACTTACCATCACTATCGGGCAGGCCTGACGTGTCACATAGAGGGAGGCCGGTCCGGACTGAGCGAGAACAAGCTTTGCCATCGAGATGGGCCTTGGCACGGGGTCGCATGCGTGGCTGTCAGGCGCAGTGTGGTGGACCAAGTTTGAAAAACCGGAAGCGAATAGATTTTGACTCCAGAGACTACCCCGGGAAGAACAGACCGCAACTGCCCCATCTTCTATCGACAGGCTGCAGGAATTAGCTTGTCCCGCCTCCTCTCCTCTGCGGCATGCTTGACGCGATCCTCCTCTTTCACCGCCGCCCGTTTTGCTTGTCTACACAGTACAATGTCATGCCACTCATCTCCTCTCAGCCTCGTTAGCGCCAAAGTACCGCTCGGGGAGGTCAACGTCCCACAGTGGCCTCTCCACGAGGACAGCCTCCAGTGATGGCAGATCCATTGAATCGCCCGACTCGGACGCCGGCTGAGCGGCGCCATCACCGGCAGGGTCCAGGGCTACAATGCCAAGGATCGGCCTGTACTTGTACGTGTACCACCACTTCTTGCGTCCGGAGCCGCTGCTGGCATCCATCTGCGTGTCCCGGTTCCGCAGCGCCGCGAGCGCATCATGCTCGCTCTCGTTGCCGAGATCGTCGTAGACGTTGTCTTCATCGTCGTCGTCCTCCTCCTCCTGAGCGGCATGCGCCATATCCGAGTCGCTGCCCTCGGATCGCGTCGCCGCCGCCGCGTTCTCGAGGTCGGTCTGCCAGTCCTTGCCGCTGACATAGCGGTCAACCTGCTGGGGGACGAGAGAACCGATGGCCATGCGGTTGCCCGCACCGCTCTCTGCCTTGCGCTTCCTCTTCTGGCCCGCCTTGGCAAGCGCTGACGCGTTGCTATCGGTAGTCAGGGCCGTGGAGGCGGCGCTGGGGTCACTGAGGTCCTGCGACAGGTCGAGCATGAAGAGGAACGACACGCCGTAGATCCAGGCGCGGGGACCCTGCCAGAGAATTCCCTTGGCAAGGTCGCGCGTGTCGCGGATGGTGTTGGGCAGACGAGCGGAGGGGTTGCGGCGGGACCAAGGCGTCAGACCGCCCTCGAGCGGGTTGAATGCTAGTATGTGCCAGACGTTTGTGACGGCGGGGGGGGTGTAGGGTGCGTCAGGCGCCTCGGGCGCGAAAGACAGGACGACAGGCGGCGCAGGCAGCTTGGGCAGCAGCGTGGACGCGGGGGTGTGCTGCCATCGCTCTTTGCTACCCGTTGCGTCGTCAGCCTCCTCGACGTCGGCCTCACTCTCGGAAAAGTCGCTGTCGGATGACGCGTCGTCATCTTCGTCGGTCTCACCGTCGGAGCGAAGAACCCAGGTATCGATGTAGCCAGCCAGATCGGCCACAGCGAGCATTTTGCTGTCAGGGGCAAAGGTCGCGTGCGTAATGGTCCTTTCGTAGTTGCCAAGACCTCCTAATTTCAAGTGCTTGGGGATCTTACGCTTCATGCGCGTCACGCTCTGCGGCCTGGCCAGAGTCGGGGCCTCGTCACTGGTGGTGTCGCGCTTGATTCGCAACAGGAGCATCCTGGTTCCGTCCTGGATCGCAACGAGCCAGTTTCCGTCCGGCGATATCTGCACCAAGTTGGCTCCGTTGTTGGCGAGCGAGGCGGGGACCTCAATCTGCGAGAGCCGAATGTCGGAGGGCTTGGTAGGGTTCTGGTGCTGGAGGTGGAAGGCCTTGAACTCGGTGGCTGTAGCCACGGCGAGCACGCTTCCATCAGGGGAAATGGAGGCTGCGGAAATGCTAGATTCGCCCTTGATAAGAATGGTCTTTAGAAGCTTGCGGTTCTTATTAACGTCCTCGGCGTCGTTGTTGTAGACACCGTCAAAGGTCTGGCGCAGCTTCCAAATGTTGACCTCTCGGTCCCACCAGCTCACGATGAGGCGCGCCTTGGGTGCACTCTGGAGAGGTGGCTGTTGAGGAAGGTTCTGGAGTGTGCGGTGGTTCTCACGGCCGAGCTCCTTGAGAGGGAGCACAACCGGGGACGCATCGGGTCCTATCAGGTTAGCATCAGTGAGAAAGGAGAAGAACTCAGGACTTGTGCTCACCTCCTGATACCACAACACTCATTTTTGCGCTCTCGAAGGAAGCCATAGCCTTGACATCGTGATCGTGGTATTTCCTGCTCCAAACCTTGCCCCACCTGGAGCCTGCGCCAGCGGTCTTCTTGTACAGAACGGTCCTACGATCCATGCCTCCACTCAGCAGTGCAGTTCCGTCATTGCTTGTCGCCAGACTGAGGACATCCTGGCGATGGCTCTGCAGTCTTTGCATCTGGGTGTACGTCTTTCCGTCCCATATAGTCACGTGGCCAGTCGAATCGCCGGAAACGATGTCGCCGTTAGGCAGACACTTGACGGACCAGACAATGATCTCCTTGGAGCCGCCGGCAAGGTCGGCACCGAGTGTCATCTTGCGTAGCATCAAGCCGTTGCGCATATCATAGGCGCGAAGGGTGGAATCGCTGCAGCCGACAACGACAACATCGCGGGACTGGAAGGCAATGCTCACCATCTGCGTCTTGCGAGCGGGAGACTTGACGAGGAGACGCTGGAAGCGAAGGTCCGAGTCGGCAATGGTGTAGATGGCCAGGGCACCGTCGATGGTGCCTGCAACGAGCTTGGAGACGCCATCACTGGGAGAGGCGAGGGCCTTGTTGCCGGTCGGGGCGGGCTGGGCGGCGATGCACCAGATATCGCCATGCTGGCCGCTGGCGGTGCGGAGAGGCCGTCCCTTCTCGAGATCCCATTCTGTGACGGCAGAGGTGTAGCCTATGCTGAAGAGGCGGGAGCGGCCGGGAATGATGGGTGCCTTGTCGGCGGGGGTATCGAGAGAGGTGTGAGGAAGCTCCTCGTCGGGCTCAACGACCCACACAAGACCGTCGACAGAGCGGTCGTTGCCGCCATGAATGATCTTCTCTTGGTGCCAGGCGCCACTGGAGGGATTCCATAGCTCAATGTCGCCATTTGCGCGTCCGACAGCGAGGCGGTTGAGGCTCGCCTGGAGGGTAGAACGGGTGGAGGGGCGGGAAAAGGCGAGGGCGTTGATGGGGGAAGGAGGATAAGGAACGAAGCGGCAGCGGTGGATGTCCATGGTTGGACGCTGGCTATGGCCTCGTTTAATCGAATGGATCAATCGGTGTCGGTTCGCGTTGAGGAGGCTGTCACGGAGCCGGTGGGAGGGGGGAACGTGGTGCCTGGCGAGCTTCTTCAGGTCTTCGGGAGGGAAGCTGCTGCAGAACAGTCTCTTGCCAAATTTTTTGGAAATTTTGTCGGCGGTCGGGGATTGACTGGCCCGGGGATGCATTAAGGTGTGGTCTGTGCGCGCGTTGCGACTGCCCCGCCAACTTCACCCCACCTTCCTGTGATGTCGACAGGCAGATTTGCATCATGAAGAATGAAAGAAACCCAGGCGTCTCTTTCCAGGCAGCTTCTCATCTTCCTCTGACCAGACTAAACGAAGCACATGAATTAGGATGAAGGAAGCTCGGGGGAATAGGTTCTTCAAGGGGAGTGACTCTTAGTGGTGCAAGGCGGCTCGACTGCCACGGGCTGACTGGACTAACTGAAGCTCTTTCCATGTATCCAAAGGCAACGACAGTCCGAGGAAAGTGTGAGGATGGTCAATGGTACCTGCATCGAGAGCTAGCAGCCATATCTATCACTTCGTCTCGTTTGTTCCATTCTCAAAGTCTGTCTCCTCCTCCAATGCATCAACAACGCTCTCCTTCTGGCAATCCCCCGACCTCGCTTTTTGGCTGTCTTTCTTGGTACCAACCTTTTGGAAGTCCTTTCTTTTCGTTCGAGTCTTACTCATCGCCATCAGAATCTGCCAGTCTAGTCTAGAAAAAAAGGCGAGAGAACCGTTTGCTTTTCAAGCATACTACCCGCAAAGATGCTCCTCAATACGCTATTGCGGCAATCAAGTCCGCGCCCTTGCAAATGCCATTCCTCTTACTATTGTCTTCTATTCTATTATCTTGTCGTCCTAGTTGCTTCGGGACTGGTCGCAGCATCACCCGTCTTTGACGAGAACCGAAGAGGTGACTCGCTCTCTTCAAACGGACATACTCCTGCCGAGAGAAGACAGCTATTCGGTGTTCCATGGGGTGCCTTCGGTCTTCAGGTCAGCCGGGGCGATCCCGATCCAAAGAACTCTGGCCTCATCGTGGACAACTCTGAACCACAGCTTCCTCACAAGATCGATCTCACTGTCTCCAATGAAACGCCTGTACCTGGTAGTATCAACAACGGCCCTGGTGTCATGCCAGCACTAGGCGACACCTCCAGCAACCACGCTTCACAAGTCGACGACTCTCTGCCTCTGCCAGTGCCAAGCATGCTGGATCACGACGATGCCCCTTCAGTTCCAGAAACCTTTGGTGACGAGAGTACAACTAACGGCCAGCTTCCAGGTGGTCTTGGCGATGCGGAAGGAGCAGGAGGAATGAACCAGCCGCCAACAACTCCCGTCGTAGACGCCCCGAATCAAGCCAGTCTCGTTCTACCGCCGGATACTCGGGAGGCAACGACTCTAGCAGGACAGGTCTAGTCGCCCTCAACTGCAACCAGCCTGCCGGCCAGCAATGCAGCGGGTGCCGGTGTCAATGACGATCCTACGCGCATGGGGTACCCCAACAACGGTGCTTCACTTCTCAACAGCGTGCCCACCCCGCCATCGACCGATGGCGTCTCACACAATGACGACAGCATAGGAGCTGCAGCAGGGGCCCAATTTAGTCCTGGCAAAGGAGTTGCACCGCCTTCTAGTGATACAATCCTGGTGCCGGGCGGTTTGTTCACGACTGCTGCTCTTCCAGCAGGCCTTGAGGCTTCACCGAGCAGCGGCACGCCAGACGGAGGGGCTCAGCAAGGTGGCGGTTGGGCCGATTCCCAAGGATTTCCTGCAGACCAGCCAACTGAACCTCTCGTGACAGTGTTCACCGACGTCTTGGGCCCAGGACAGCCTCAAGTCACTGCCCAGCCACTCCAAGGATACCCTGCTCCCCAACCAGAGCCCGGAGCTGACGGTTCTGGACAGCAGCCCGGACAACAACCACCCGGCACCGGACCATCACCGGGCCAAGCTCAATCACCTAGCCCCCAAGGAGAGCAACAGCAACCAGAACCGCGTCTGCCTGCTGACCAGCCTCAACAGCAAGGACAGGGCCAGCCGGCGCAGGGTCAGTCTACGAGTCAGCCCGCGGGCCAACCTCAGCAAGCCGGAGCTCAGCAGGCTGGCGACCAACAGCAAGATGGGCAGCAAGGTCAGGGTTCAACGCTACACCCAGCAACAGGCAATCAGCCAGGCGGAAATACTCAGCAGTCGGGTCAAACCTCGCAGTCCGGCGATGGATCTACTCAGCAGCCTGGTACGAGCCCTGGCACGACGCAGCAGAACAGTCAAGGTGTACAACCCGGACAACAGCCACAAGCCAATAGTGGTTCCAGCAATAACGGAGTGTCCTCAGATGAACAAGCCCCGCGGCCCGGGTATGGGCCCCAGCCCGGCGACGGTCCGCAGCCTGGCGAAGGACCACAGCCTGGCGACGGACCACAGCCTGGCGACGGGCCTCAACCTGGCTATGTGTCCCAACCTGCTCAAGGACTACAGCTAGGACCAGCCCCTGCCATTTCAGGCTCTGGGCAGCCAAACCCACAGAATCTAGGTCAGCCTGCTGTAGCCCAGCCGCCTGCTTCCCAATCCGATCCAGGCAGCCTCTCTGGGGCTCAATTGCCGCCGCAAGCTCCTGGACAAGACAACAATATTCCGGGTGCCGGCTCCCCAAATGAGGGTGGTACCCCTGGCAGTCCTGATTCAACAAACGACGGATTGCCGGGCAGCGGTGTCCCAGCCGGTTCTTCTGCTTCATCCTCAACCCTTGTGGCTACCCCTTCGTCTGCTTGTCCAGCTTGCCCGACATATCCTGGGCCTAATTGCCCGGTGCCTTCGCCAACTATTCCCGATCCGATTCTGGGACCATGCCCGGGGCGAGGGTATTCTTGCAAAGAATGCCTAGACGGGTGGTTCTGTCCCCCAAAAGAAACGCCAATGCAAAAATGCCCTTGTGGATGGGGATGGCCATGCTATCATTGCGATGGTGGATGGTATTGTGCACGGGGTCCAACCCCTGTTCCACCCACATGTGCTTCACCCCCTCCAATGGTCATTACGACAACTGTTGCGGTCCCTCAATCGCCCACAAATGATCCAATTTCTGGATCAAACATTGGACACGGCGACGGCGCCGGCAACGGCCCTGGCAGCGGATCGAATGGCAGCCCTGGCAGCAATCCGAACGGGGGATCAGGCGGCAGTGATAATGCAAGTACTGTGGAGGGACCATATAATAACAATGGTGCTGGCGAACAAGATCACGCTCCTCCCATGTGCTCAGGGCCGACCTGTCCTCCACTTACAGGCACCCCAGGAAATCCAGGTGGAGAAGGTATATGCACAGGAGTTGGATGCCCTTCAAACTACCCAGGAAGCGGTCAAAGCACTGGAACTGACAACAGTAACGGAGATTGCACGGGGGTGGGATGTCCAGCTGGCAATTCCCCGGGCAGTCGTCCAGCTCCGTATGGAGTCTCATCAGACAACAGCAATGGAGCTGTACCGCCTGATGATGATGTCGGCGAAGGAGACGATGGCATCGCTGCCAGAGTAGCCCCAATTGCAGGCGGATGGTCATACCTCGGCTGCTTCAACGACAATCCGCAGCGAACGCTGGACTGCGACCCAAGAGACTACTACGCAGGCCACATGTCCAATGAAAAGTGCGTTGCGTACTGCGACTCGAAGGGCTTCAAACTCGCAGGTACTGAGTATCATCGGGAGTGCTGGTGCGGCAACGTGTTCCAAAACGCCAAGCGCCTTCCTGATGTGCAGTGTCGCATGGTCTGCGACGGCAACCCGACCGAGCTCTGTGGCGGATCTTGGGCTCTTACGGTCTACAGTAAAGATGGCACGGCGGTCAACCGACCAGCGGACACGAATGAAGCGGGCTCGTACGGCGGTGCGTCTGGCGAGAAACGAGCCAGGGGTATGTATGACGCAAACGACTCTGAAAACCAAGGGCCAACGCCCGTCACGACACTCGTTACTGCGGCTTGTTCGGCTCGTTTCGCGCCTCAGCCTCAGACTACCGGGCTACCGAGCGGTCCCAGGTTATTTACTGCCAGGGTTATGGGGGTCTAAGAACAAGGTGCGACTTAGGCCGCTGCCCACAAGTATCCCGAGCAATGAGATACCATGAGCTCCTACAAAGCCAACAGGGACCGCTACATGAGCGGAGGTAGAAGCACTCATGCCAGAATATGGGATTGATTTTAGAGATGGTGGGGATCACGAAGGAATTATCACATGCATGAATACGCCAGGGAAGACAACGACATGAGGTTATGAAGAGGGCATTATGAAGTGTTTTTAATGTGCATGAGCTGGCGAACATTTTTCGTGCTGAGCTTCTGTTAATAAATGGTTAACTGAGAGACATACGGCCAACGTGACGATTGACAATACTTGGCCCTAGGAACATCGTCGTTGATGGGACGGACGGTTGGCCTTTGCCCTCAGATGGGTTCTGGGATATTGGGAGATTGAGACGCGTCCCTGGGATGGCTATTCTAGTGATGCCAGCAATGACGACATGGAAAGGGGCCGGGGATGTGAGTGATATGTTTCTGTTCAGGCGAAGATCGGATGACGGCCAAGCCGAGATTGAGAGCGGCTCGTGCTGGTCGGGGACGGGAATGGTGGAAACTACTGCCTGCCTGACTTGAGGACGTGATGGAGAAGAAGAGAGGGAGACACTGCCTTCAGACGAGTTGCTGACATGACACGGGCGATCGAACAAGCTATTCTGGGGAGAGAGAGGGGGGATGTTTATTTCCAGCACAGCAGCAGCAGCAGCAGCAGCAGGAGGAGGAGGAGGAACGTGGTGGTTGTGATCGGCGTCCTGCCCTCGATAGCCGCCGTTGCACAGCAAGTGTTCAGACGAGCAACGTGGTGTCTTGCAACCGCATGATGATGGCTCGAGGGGAGGGGGCCAGACAGGCTGGCATGGCTAGCAGGCAGGAACGATCTCGTTGTTTCACAGGCAGGGTCATGACCAAGCTTTGAGGAATCGTCTGAAGCAGGCGGGGAGCAGCGAGCGACGTAGGGTACTCGTGAGATGGCATCCACAGCTCGAGTGAAGCGACGGCGGGTTGCTCCATGCTGGCCGTGCGCGCGCAGGGCGTTACAGTGGGCGTGGAGTGAGCGGCTCAGGGGAGGGCGTCGTCAGCGCCAAGCGAGGTTGGGTGAGGAGTAGGGGCGGGGCAGGGCAGGGCAGGGGGGCGCCGCGATGCCGTGGACGAAGGGATCACGAGATGGACGGCGGTTCAGTGTCCCATGCGAGAAAGGGTGAGGGGAGAGAGAGACAAAGAGCGCTGGAGAGCAAGTTTGCTTTGGTGTCTCACGAACGACAGACCAGACGGTTGGAGTTTGGGATGTCGTCTCAGACGCGGCCTGAGACCCCGGATGAGGCTGAGGGGCTTCTTCTGGCCAGGGGTGGCACGGGGACACGTGTGGCGGGTTCAGCGGGGTGTCTTGGCGTTTAGGCAGGTGAGGCACTGTAGGTGCCTGCCCTTGCTGCCCTCCGGGCGCCTTCGCCAGGCGTGCCACGGCAAGTGACACCCGGAGGGGTGACGTTCCGGTACCTGCAGGGCCCCGCTTTTACCCCCCGTCCTCAAACATGCTCAACCAGACAACAAGGCTGCAGGCCTGCCGGTCTCTCAGGCCTGCCTCGTCTCTTCTCTCCCACCACAACCACCGTTCCCCCTACCCACCCCCATCTTGTCTCGATGGAGTCGGCGACCTGCAAATGGCCGTCGACCTGTACCTGGCCGTCGACCTGTGCCTGGCCGTCGACCTGTGCCTGGCCGTCGACCTGTGCCTGGCCGTCGACCTGTGCCTGGCCGTCAGATCTTGATCTCGGCCCTGCGCTACACGACGTGCAGATCGCGTGGCTTGACGGATGACAGCTCACCACAGCCCCGTCTAACAGAGCCAAGCTCTCTCTGTCTGGGAATGAATGCCTACCAAACCAACCCAGACCCATCTAGTCTGGTTATGCCATCCACCTTCACAAACCGCACACTTCTAGTCTCGTCTAGAAAAGCACCTTCGCCGTGACCAGAGAGCCAAGAGAAACGTTGGTTCGACAGCAATATCGGCATTTCGACGCAAACCATGGCCCGATCGAGCCTCAATCCGAGCCCCTCCCCACGAGCTTAAAACAGCGCCTCCAAGACGAGGAAGACCCGCTGCAACGGCGCGGTCATCCAGGTCTAGACACCAATGCACGTCCCACGACGTTACCTTGGAGCACCCTGCCTCCACCCGTAACCCCCGTGCCGCGTTTCTGGAACCTGGAGCGGAGCATGACATGGTTCCTTGACGCTGGCGTCGCAGCACTGCGACTGAACAGCGACGATCATGTTTTCTGGCCTGGCCACCGCCGCCGCCCCTCGAACGAGAGAGACCGGCGCATGTTGCCCATCCCACGAGACGAAAGAGAAGCTGACAACAGAGGATCTGCAAATTTCCAAGTCTGATGAGCACAGATTGACTTTCACCTTCACAGCGAGTTGAGATTGACAGCTAATGCAGCTTCACAGCAACTAAGGCCTTGACAATGACTGATGTTCCGCGCCTATGACTCGGAGCAATCGACTTCATCAGAACAGTCCTCAGATGATTGCCGAGTGCCTACCTGCCCA
The DNA here is from genome assembly GCA_019188255.1 of Verticillium longisporum. Classification (NCBI taxonomy): domain Eukaryota; kingdom Fungi; phylum Ascomycota; class Sordariomycetes; order Glomerellales; family Plectosphaerellaceae; genus Verticillium; species Verticillium longisporum. The sequence goes on along the minus strand of JAETXT010000003.1, from coordinate 3,668,656 downwards.
GATCTGTCGTCCTGAAGCTTCAGAGCCGCTTCGGAGAGAGTTACTCTGTCGGCTCTCTCCACTTTGGGACGCGCTCGTCTCAACGGTGGTCTGTCAGCCGGTCGTCGACCAGGGTGGCCCTGTTCGAGGCGCTTCATCGCCATTTCGCTTCCAGAGAACCCAACCATTAGCGCCCCCGTTTGGGTTCGCGCTTCTTTGAGGGCCCTGTATCAAGGGTGCCATTCTTCGGCCCTAGCATCAACTCTCTCTTTTTGGGTCATCTTGAGACGGGCCCCGTCGGATGAGACCGAGCTTTGGGATGGCAGGCACCTGAGCATCTGTGATGCTGCCGCACCATCCTCTGGCAATGCGGCCGTGTGATCGACTTCAGGGCATCCCCGTCGTCATTTCGGACCCTGCTGTCCCTCCACCTCGCGTCGGAGCCGATCGACAGCGAAGCCTCGAGTTGGGATGACACCCACCACAGCATCCACCTTGGGACATGAGGCCCGGCCAGCCAGGCAAGCCGGGACGAGATACGACTTGACGACCTTCTCACTGCTTGTCTCCCTATATAATCGTCCCATCCCATCCGTCGAGTTATGCTTCTCTCTTTCCCCCTCCTCATCCACATCCAGCTTCATCAAGTCTTCCTTCGCTCTCAGGTCTTCCTTACCTTCCTTCTCTTACCTTCTATCTTTTGGTTCTGTGAACTCTTTTCCATTCTATCCTTACGCTCCCTCACTCGCAAGACTATCCAACTACAACCGCTAGCCGGCCTCTTTCATTCTTTGACAGAATACCAGTTTCACTTCGCTCCTCACAACCACAACAACCAACCTCGTCAACATATCCAACATGTCTGCCTCTTCCAAGCTCATCCTCATCTCCGCCCTCGTGGCCTACGTCGAAGCCCGCTTTGGCCAGGAGCAGATCCCTGTCGCCGCCGTCTCCGCCCTCGACGGCAAGTTTGGCCAGTCCGGCCAGGCTGCCACCCTCGCCGGCGGCGTCCCCGGCGTCCTCCTCGGCGGTGCCAACCCTGCGCCAAGCTGACCCTCGCCGACAACATTGTCACGACCCTCGGCAACGACCCTGCTGTCATTGCCGCCGCCGCCGGTGTCGTCGCTGCCGAGCAGAACTTCAACCCCTTTACCTCCAACATTCCCAACATTTGCGGTGACGCCAGCCTGCCCGCCACCGAGGCCCTGCGCGGCATCCTGCCCGCCATTGACCCCGCCGTCGCCAACTCGGCCCTGGCCAACCAGCTCAGCGCCTCGTCGCTGCAGACGCCCCTTGACGCTGCCGGCGTCTCGGTTGCCGACCTGTTGATCGCCAACGGATTTTCGGATCTGAAGGTTGACGGCCAGGCTGCCGCTGGAGCTGGTGCTGGAGCTGGAGCTGGAGCTGGAGCTGGAGCTGGAGCTGGTAACAACGCCGGCAACGGGAACGCCGGTAACAACAATGCTGGCAACGGCAACGCCGGTAACAACAATGCTGGCAACGGCAACGCCGGCAACAACAACAATGCGGGTAACGGCTGTGGTACTGTTGCTCCTGCTCCTGCTCCTGATGCTGGAGCCGGCGCGGATGCCGGAGCTGGTGCTGGTGCCGGTAACGGCAATGCTGGCAACGGCAACAACGCTGGTAACGGTAATGCTGGTAACGGTAACGCCGGTAATGACAATGCCGGCGGCAACGCTGGAGGCAATGCTGGTGGTGCCGCCGACTTTGGCCAGTGCACGCCTACCATGGACTTCCAGCTCGGCCGTGGTAACCGCGCCGCCAATGAGGGCACCTTCCTTCCCACCGACCCTCTCGTCGCCCAGGGACAGCAGGATGCTCTCAACCCCAACATCATCACCAACCGCATCTGCGACCAGCTCACCACCGTCTGCAATGCCAACGCCGCCGCCATTGCGCAGTGCGAGGACGCTCAGGCTCAGGTCGAGGCTTCCGGCGACCGCAGCGCCGCGGTGGCGGGTGTCTTCAACGGCCTCCTTGGCTTCTAAACGGTGCCTGGGACTTGATGTCCGTTTTGATTTGGTAGCATGTGCTGTCTCTGAATTTTGATGGCCGCTCCCCTTCCCCGAGGGCGGACCTTAGCATGGCGCTTGCAAATGTATTTACAAACAACATGGTACGATATGGAGCAAAAATTTACTTTGTGGTGGAGCTGGTTCTGGATGACATTTTGAAGGAGGGGGAAGATACTGGTAGCCTGAGTACGTGACACGGTCTGGTGTTCTGGAGAAATCAACGAAACATTCAGTCAATCACTCCGACTTGTGAGACTTGTGCGACCTGTGCGAAGAACGTGGCCGTGGCCAAGCGATGATGTCTCGCAGGTCTGGGAAACAGATGGCGGTTCGGGTTCAGGGGTTCAGGGGCATACACGCAATCACCCTGACAAAGCCTTTGCGGCCTGCCGTCCAGCCGTTCGCCCAAACACCGCACACTCGAGCAGAGATGACCCTCCTAGTCTGTTATCACCATGGACACCTCCAGTGATCTCTCCAGCTGCCCAGAGCCCCTCAATCGGCTCCAGCACGCCGCCCGCCCCTCGCCGCAGCACGCGGGCCTCTGCGTCGAACGCAGCGCCTCCCATGGTGAAGTGCACAATGGGCGTGACATTGCCCACGCAGACGACCTCTTCCCGGTTCGTTTTGCCCGGCTGCAGTCTCCAGTGCCCAAAAGACGATCTTCCAAATTCGTTATCCTGACCTGACGCGACCACCTCGGCGTACTGGTCCAAGGCCTCGATCATATTGGGTGCCAGCTCGCCTACCTTTTTCTTCTCCATGAACCCTTTGAACAGATAGAACCCCAGGTGAGAACCAGCCGCCTCGCAGGCCCCGGGATCGAGCACCAGCGTCACGTCCCACTGCCGCACCGTCGCCTCTTTCTCGGCAGGTTGCCTCTCCTCCATGATGGCCCTGCTGACGACCTCCCTCGTCGCCAGCTCGTTGACGAACCGCCGCCCGTCGGACGAAAGTAAGATGCCGCCCTCGCCGCGCAGCATCTCGGCCGCGAGAAACTTGTACTGCGCCGTCGGCGCCTTGGGGTCCACAAACCCAGTCGGGTGAATCTGCACGCTGTCCATGTCGACCAGCTCGGCGCCGACATCTGTCAGCAGACCGTGCGCTCCGGGCCGTGCCTCGTTCGTCGACGGCATGCCGGCGAGGTCGGGACGATACTGCGCCAGGAGACCACGGGCGTCGCCCGCGAACCCCCCCGCCGCGAAGACGACCGGCCCGACCAGTTCGTGCCGCTGCTCCTCGTGCGTGTACCGGACCCCCGTGACGGCGCCGCCCGGCGTTGTCGTTAGGCCCACGACCTCGGCGGACGTCGTCAGCTCGAACCTCGGGTCCGCCCGCAGCTTCTTCAGCAGCGTCGTGACAATGGCCGCGCCGGGCGGCAGCGTGCCGGCGCCGCGGTGCGTCCTCGCGACAGAGTGGCCGCCCAGCGGCGCCACGACGCTCAGGTCGACGCCCACGTCGTCCGCAAGCCATGTAACAGCCTCGGCCGACCGCCTCGTCAGCGTGTCGATGAGGCCCGCCCTGTCGATGCCCCCCGCACCATCAGTCGCCGCGGCGAACCTGGTCCCCGCCGACCGCACCGTGTCACCATAAAACGACGTATCCGTCTCGATGCCCCTCGCCTTCTGAAACCGCGTGCCGGCGCCGTTGATGCCGGACGACGCCTTGATGCTGTTGCCGCCCGTCTTGGGCCCTCGCTCGAGCATGCGCACGCGCGCGCCGTGTCGGAGCGCCTCGTGCGCCGCCGCCAGGCCCGCGAGCCCGGACCCGACGACGATGATGACGCGGCGCTCTGCCGGTGCCGACGTCATGACGTGCGATGGACCGACAGTGTGCGCCGTCGTTCCGAACAGGCGCGTGAGACGGCCGGCGAAGCGAGAAGCGTGGCAGAGAGGTTGACGCTGGCAGAGCATGCCCAGCGTGACGGCCGTGATGAACCCGAGGAGCAGCGTCAGTGTGAGTTTCGAGAGTCGGGTCGTGTGCATTGCCGCTTACAGAGGGGGCGGGCTGTTCATTGCAGCGATGCAGTGGAGGAGACTTTTTTTATTTATTAAAGGCGTCCGCTTAGGTTCATCACGCCATGTCAGAATAGAGGGAGTTGAGTAGGCGAGACGTGGCGTGTCACGCCACGTTCAAAACATCGTATGATGGTCGTCTGGAGGTGCCACCCCTCGCCTCGGTGAGCCCCCCGTCTCGGTGAGCTTGGTGCCTCACCGAGACGGACGCAAACGGCAACGCTTCCCAGCCTCGGCCATTGACTAGATCCTCCCAGCTCCGAGCCGACACCAAAGCAAACCACACCAATCATCATGGAGAAGAAGCAGGTTCGGGGGCCTGTCCTCAGACTGCTTTCGCAGAACATTCCGTCGCCGACGTCGAGACCTCGGATAACTCCCGCCCCCCTCCAGACGAAACCTGCGTCATCGCCCGCCGCGGCGTCAGAAATGACAGCTCATGCTCTTTTCCACGCCCGAATCGAGGTGTGCCGTAGCGATCGCTGGCATTGGCGTTTGAGGGTCGTCGGGGTTCGCTCAGGGCGCGAGACCCCCGCGCCCGACGACCGGGCGGCGCCCCTCCCGACGCCGAGTGATCATCGATTACGTCGTTGCGTGCGGAGAATAATGAGCCGTCGCGCGAAACTCGTTGCGCTGTCACCTTATTTGTGAAGAGATGAACAACATTGGCGCCGTAATGTTACGTCCATGGCGGTTTGCGGTATTGCGCGGCGCGATCCCATGAGCGAGCAATACAGGCCGCTGATGAGCAAAATCGCATTATGGAAACGACTTATGCAGCATCTTCAATGTGAACAGCGAGATTTTAATTAGGTCGCTCCACGTAGAACTATTCGCAAAATTACAATTCCCAGCCGTAGCTACTCCCAACGCCCATCGTCCAGACACCAGCTCGGTGACCGTGTTCTCTGTGACTGCGCTCACCGAGCTTAGTCCATGGTGCGTCCGCTCTTGGTGCGGCGAATCTCCTAGCCCTTCTCCGACCACGGCATGTGAATGACTGGCACGCGGAAGAAGCTGTTGCCGTCGTCTTGCAGACCTGCCAGTGCATTGTACCACGCCAAGAACGCATCCAGCATGCCAAATCTACCACCGACCATCTGCAGGTGGCGAGCAGTCGTCTCGTTGCCAGCGTTCAAGGCGTAGTCCTCGCACGCCAAGAAGAGGAAAGCAATGTCCAGAGTGAAGAACAAGGAGAAGAAGGCAACGGTGGACTTGAGCGTACACAGCAGGAGGATCGTTGTGAAGATGAACCAGCCAGTCAGGAAGAATCCGACGGCAGAATAGTGGTCCGAGTAATCAGCGGCGTAGGGGCCGTCGGGGGCGGTGATGCCCCATGCAGGCGTCAGGAGAATGCCATAGGCAATCCAGAAGCCGCCGTAAGACGAGAGTGCAGTGGCGCCAAAGGTGTTGCCAACGGCCATTTCCCTGCACGAATTGGGTCAGTCCGAGATATCTTATGGATCCTCAACAAATGCGGCTCCGCTGAGAGGGACCGAAATCCACAATGAGGTGGCGACGCGGTTGAACTCATGACCCACCACGGCGGGAGCTCAGGGCAGAAACAGGCACAAAACCTGCCTAATTTCTGTAATGATGCCACAAGGCGAAACCAGAAGTCGGGGGAAATGGAAGAGGGGAAGGGCGAGTACTAACCACATGCCAGCAAGCAGCTGGACGAGACCGCCATAGGCAAAAGCCAGAGGAACGGCAATGTTGGGCGCCTTGACGCCACGCGCCTGGAGGTTGACGCAAGACAGGACAAACGTCGTCAGAGCAAAGGCACAGAGGCCAAGAGGCGCGGGGTTGGCGAATTTGCGGTGCTCGAGGGGCTTCCACATGCCGGGCTGCAGGGCACCGCCGAAAGCCATGGACGTGGGATAGTCGTGGTAGCTGTCACGGCGCGATCGGTAGTGGTCTTGATGTTCGTGGCCGTTGCCATTGATTGGGCCACCATGGTGGTTGTGGCCGAAACCGTTGGCGTTCTCATGCATACCAGCGCTGGTCTGGAACTCCTTCTCAGTGCCAGCTGGAGGAACTGCGGCGTGCTGGGCGCCGGTGGTGTTGGCGGCCATGATGTCAGGGACTGTGTATTGTGTGTATCTTGTATTGCTTGGGGATGTCGAGTGAGTGAAGAATGTCTTGAGTTGTTTGGCTCGAAAGATGATGCGAGACCCAATATCTTATACGACCAGCAGGGTTGGGATACAGGAGACAATGGGGGAACAAACTTCCTCTCACCCGGGGTAGGTGGGGAGATTGTGCTTTAAGGAAGCTCGGGGCGTGCGAGATGGGATGCTCGTCTGGAGATACGGGGTAGACTGATGGGGGAGTGGGCCGTTCGGAGACAGCTGACGGTAAGCTGGTGCCAGGAAGAGAGAACGCAATTTGTCAACAAGTCATTCAGGGTCGAGATGGAGCAGCACAAAGGCCCGAAGGCCGTGGAGCGTGGACCTTGGTGAGAAAAGAGCTAGGGGCGGGAGTGTTGGGGTGAAATTAGCACCATGTGCCGGAAAGACGATACAGCCAAAGTGGTGAGATCGACGCTGAACTGGCGATGGTAATGGAGAAGCAGTGACCTCACCTGAGGACATGGGCTTGGTCGTTCGCCCCAACCACTGGCTCTGACGCCAGATCTACCTTCTCCGGTCACCATGCCTGTCGACTAGCATTGGATGAGAGACGTGCCTCAGGTCCGGGGAATGGCTGACCAGCATCATCTGGTGCCTGGGCTGCTGGGTCACCGAAGCCCTTGATTGCTGCTCGGGGAATTGGGGAGCCCCAACCAATATGCTCTGCCCTAGTTTCCTTTTCGGATTTTTTTCTTCACGACACGGCGGCTCAAGCACGTCCGGAAACTGAGCCTGGACCCTGTCGATAAAACATGGAGCCCTGGATGAGTTAGGCCCTGGGCAAAGGGAGCAACGAGTGGTCGTGACACTGAGCTCGATGTGTGGCCTGATGTCATGTACCTTGAAGTGGTCTAGAAATGGTCGGGGCCCTTTCCGTCGTGGAGACTAGCGTTCCGTTTGATCCGGGCGATGTGGGCGGCAGACTGGATAGAAGCATAGAAGATGGGGGCCTCGTTGCGATGTCCCCGGAGCCGACCTCCGCCCACGTAAGTCCCATCACTGAGTATGTAGGCGGGGGGAAAGTGTTCGTGTAGTTTATCTCTTCGTCCCAGGCAGCTTTCGGGTCGCGTCCAGCCAACACGCGTTAGAGCATGGATGAAGAATAGATGTTCTGACAAGGAAGCCCGATGTCCTTCGGACACTGAATTCTAAGATCGAGCAACAACAGTCCCCGTCGTCGATGTTCCTGATGCGGACGAGGCTCAGGTAGATGATGACATGGCCCACGGCAGTAGCGCGCTTGTAGGGATGATCAGAATGCAGATCGGGCTGGGCGTCGCATGTCGGCAGCAAATTGCCGAGTCAGTAGCGTTTGCGGCGGCGGCCCAGGGTTCTCGACGTCGGGATGCCCCTCAACGGACATTTGCGACCGTGACCACAACGACGATGGGCGGTAGGTACCCCATTTCTAGATGCTTGTTGCTGCTCCATGCGCAGGATCCCTGGAGGAAAACTCTTCTCAGCACAGAAAGAATTGGAGCGACGACAACATACCCATCGTCGATTGAGGGGAAGGTAGGATCGCGACGCAGCCACGCCGGCCTCGAGCATCGCTGCGGACCATTGCCAAGTGAGCGAGACTGACGATGATGGCGAATGGCTCGTTGGCATCAGGTGAGAGGGTGCACGCTGATGCAGCGCTTTGAAGGAAAAGCCATTCAACGCTGAGCTCAGATGGACCAGCGCCCTCGCGGCGTCATCATGACATGACCCGTAGTTGGAGATGGCCAGCCTTGGAGAGAAATGAAATGGAGGGATCGTTCACGAGTTGAGATGACTCGTGTGTGTTTGTGGCGCGTGTGGCAGGTACGGTAGCAAGGCCGCTTCCTTTCCTCCTTCCTTCCTTCCCTCCCCTCCCTGGTCCTTGCCACATCCTGCACGAAGATGGGTAACACCTGCTTGGCGGCGCTTGATGTGGAAGGTTTCCGCGGCAGCTGTGCGCCACATGCACTTAAGCGACCATCGAGAAAGAATGAATGACGTTTCCCCATCCTCGACAACCCTCACATGGAAAAAAGGGAACCCATCGGGTGGCGGGCCCAGCTCTCAGATGATCAACTGTCCCCCAGACCGTCGAAACCTTTGTTTGACTTACGCTTATTTCCCCGGCAGTCTCCAGAATCTAGATCGCAGAAGAAATCTCACATACCTGCCTTAGCGGCACAGCGACAGCGACTCTAACACTCGACCCGTCGAGGCCGTCATGGCTCTTCTTGGCAGACCCCCGCGAGTATTCGTACTGGTTGGTACTCTGGGTCGACATGCACATACTGCCGTGATTTCCGTCCTGCAGAAGCAGAAGTCAAATCAAATGCGTTGAGACGCACATGCTCCCCTGTACTCGGTTGATTGATGTCGCGAGCCGTTGATTCCCCAAACTATCCTACCGAACAGACAGGGTGGGATGGATGAGAGCCTGTCGAGGTGCAGGCTAAATTCGCATAGCCAGCTCTGACCCCATGCATTTAGCCCGCTAACGGCATGACCAACCACTGAAGTGTGCTGAACGGGCAGGTTAGTGCAAATGGCACCGAGCAGCGGTCTCCAACGCGGTACCACCATCGAATCTGCTTCCCCCGAGTCTGAACAGTCACGATGTCTGTTGTCGGGAGCATCGCCTGGAACCGTATTCCCGTCGCCTGACGTTCCCAATGCCAAGCGCCAATGCAGCCGCATCGCGCAACCCTTGCCCGAACTTCGCAAGCCCCCTCGATCGTAACTCTGTGAACCCTGCAGATCCGCCCGTCTCGGCGTCAAGCCCCCTTCCCAAAATACTCTTCCCTTCGTCCGGCGGCTCAAAATCGCACGCGAACAAGCCACCCAAACGTGACAAACTCGAATCCACTCGTCTCCATCAGCATGGCACCGGGCAGAGCCCCATTCCACCATCGCATCGATGCGTGGGGGCTATTTGGGGGGGGTGTATCGCGTCTCTTTCCCATTGACCCCCTTTCGGTGTGTGTGTGTGTGTGTGTGTGTGTGCGTGATGCTGCGTGGTTCGACAAAAGAGAGTCCGTCGGCAACAAGGAGCAAGAGCCGTGATATCCGTTCCGTTGCTGCGAGAGTGGAACACCCAACATCACCGGCGCTGATGCTTATTCGCAAGTCAGGGGGTTCGCGTGCACACGCTGCTGGGTCTCTCCCCTCTCACAAGTGACGAGAAACGGATGGGACGGGGACGCCTGCTGATCCCCTCGACGCCGTCTCATCCGGGCGGCTGGTCTGTCACCCTCTTTTACTCCTGTGCCCGCGTGCGCGTGTCAAGGCGGAGAGGGGGGAGGGGGGGCAAGAAGGGGGAAAGGCCGACGCGCAACACCTGTTGAGGCATGTCGCACTATCCAATCTCTTCGCCGCCTCGTTCAATTTACCTAGAGTATCGCATTTGAACCACGCGCAACGAAGTGGGATTCGATATACCCGTCGGCAACGACGGCCGGTCGCATTCGCCCGCCTGTCCGGTTTCGAGCGTCTGCTGACGGCCTTGAGGGGTTCGACTCGGTTAGGTCGGCATCCGCCCTGACGAATTCCGTAGGGACTGCGGAGCCGACGATGCGGAAGCCTGTCTTAGTCCCAGACCGATGAACTGAGGGGAAAGGATCCGGGGGACCGAGTTGCTGAGCTTCACAGACTGAAGAAGCGACGTCTGAAGGCATGCCGCCCTTGCAAGGTACTTTTCGTAACCGCAAGTCGAAGGCCCGGTTGATGGAAACAGTATTGCGACCAACGCTGGCCAGCATGTTGGTAATTTCTGCCTCGATCAGTCCAGCTCAGTGACGTGCGAATCCCAAGACTGACCCCAGCGTTCCAATTCCATATTCCATGACCGGCAAACACGGGCAGTGAAGGCATATGCGCGATCTAGTAGTCTGACCATCTGGGCGTGATCTGACAGGCATCGAAGCTGGAGTCTACTCCTGTCAATAGGGCTCGACTCCGGCGTGCCTCGCCGTCAGACCTACAGTAGAGTGCTGCAGGTCGAACATTTCCGCTCCCTAGAACCTTGTTTCTTTTCCCACAACCTTGGCTGCGAAAGAAGCGAACCTACCTGGTCCTGTTTTGGCTTGATTCTTTGGCATCCCGACCCTCGTCGACTGGCTCGTCACATCCTTGACGCAAGCTGACACGAAAGTCTATCATCCAACATGGGTATCATTCGTCAGCTCGAAATCTATCTTTGCCAATAACTCTATGATCCAAAACAGAGCTTCTTCTGTCGAGGGTCAACATTCGCACTCGACGGCCTCCCCCGCTTCTTGTCATTCCCCAGCTTTGTCCTTTTAGGCTCAGGGGTGCTTGACCTGACGCAAGCGGCCGTTATTGGAGGGACATCCTCCTGAACTGCCTCCCGAATGGTCTGCCGAGACAGACACAAGTCAATGTGCTCATTGAACGTCCTCTCGTCGGGCGCCTGTGGACGGCCGCAAATGGGACAGTCCCAGAGTTCGGCATCACTCACGGGAGCATCCTCGTCAATTGGGTTTGGAAGAATCTCCTTGCCGTGACGTCGAAAGGGACTCGACACGCTGTCCTCAGCTTCATCTGCGGCAGTATTCGCCTGCTCTTGTAGCTCCTCTTCGAGCTGGTAAAGCTCTTCCTCCGGCCACTGTTCCCAGCCATCGTCGTCCGCCACGCCTTGAGTATTGAGTTTCTCGCCACCCGCGTCAGACTTGCTCGGAGATCCTGTTGCAGCATTGTCCTTCCTTGATCGAAAGCCGAAGAACGCCATTGTATCGGGCTTTTTCGTGCTCACCAGGTGCGTCATCCGCAGGCCCATGAGGCGAAGCTTCATGTCGGGCATCTCCTGCTGCAGCTTGGTGAGAATAGGCAGAGAGTGGTTGAAGAGGTCATCTGCGAGGCAAATGGATTTCTGCGTGACGACCTGCCTTGTGAACACTTCATATGTGTGGAGCTTGATTTTCAGCACCAGAGTACGGCCTTTGACCTCGGCCCTCTTCATATCCTTTTCCAACTCGTCGGCCGTCCATCTCAGCTTCTCCGTGAGTTGTGTTGGATCTGACATATCGTGGAACGTGCTTTCTGTGCCTACACTCTTGCGCTCGTACTCTTCCGCCGGCTGGATCCTGGTGCGCCCCAGGCCGAGATAGCAGTGGATCAGAAATTCGTACGCTTTTTGGCCAAACAGTTGGTTGAGATATTGTCGGTACTCGTAAATCTTGCCACAGGTTGTTACTCCAATCTCTGCCAGCTGGCGCTCGAGGACCCGCCCAACGCCATTTACCTTCCGCGGGGGAAGGCTGCCCATGAATTTCATTATGGACGCCCGGTCACTCGGCAGCAGATACTGCCCGTTCGGCTTGTTCATATTGGAGCAAATCTTGGCGAGCTTTGCATTGGCAGCAATGCCAGCGGAGACTGTAATCTTCGTCTTCTCATGGATCTCGCGTCGCATTTGCTGGACGGCATCTTCGGGGCTGATGGCTTTGGCGCTGCAATACTCCGTGATATTGAGATACGCTTCGTCGATACTAGCACTCTCGAATCGCGGGTCGTAGTGGGCAATAATCTCTCGGACCTCTTGGGCCTTGGCAATGTACTTATCGAAATTCAGCTTGATAAAAATAAGCTGGGGGCAAAGCTTTTTGGCGACAAAGCCGGCCATGCCACTGCGGCAGCCAAATTTCCGAGCCACGTAGTTGCAGGTCGTCAAGACGCCGCCGCCAACAGCGAACGGAAGATGCTCGAGCTCAGGCCGGTCAAGCAGCTCCACAGCTGCGTAGAACGCATCGCAGTCGATGTGGACAATGTGCTGTGTGAGGTCGCGGGATATTTCTAGCTCCGTAATGAGCTGGTTGGCCTGACGCAGCTCGCGCGTGAGGTCGAGAGTATCCAGTCGCCGCTTCTTCTGCAGAATCTGGTCGATCTTCTGAGTCAGAATCTTGTCCTTGACTTCTTCCCGGTTGAAATATTTGGAGCCTTTTGATGCATTATAGATGATTTCGGAGACCTGGAGAACGGGTAAATCAGCACGATTGCTTCATGACTGAAGGTCCAAGGGCTATTCACCTTGTTTTGGTCGACTGAGTCCTGACCTGCCTTGGTCAACGATGGACCGAGGAGATGATACTTCAAGGTATCGTGCTCGGCAACAGACTTCGGGTCATCGGGTGGTGCGGCCATCTCGGCCCGGAGTGGAGGAGGTGAACAATTGAACTTTCGTGGGTAGGAATCGCGACGCCGCAGCGCATGGCAATCTGCATGATCGTGGCCATCAATGAGCACCAACTGGTAGTCTCTGAAATCAGTGCCACAGGTTGCCGACACAACGTGTGTCATAAGGCGGCCTTGCCCCTCAGACGTCGAAAAGACGCGTTGTTCAGTGTCGGCAAATGCACGCGAAGTCACGTGGTTGCCCTGCCTCTGGCGATAAGATTGATTGGACCAAACACTCTGCCCAATGAAAGTCCCATATTAGGCCCTGGCGCCCAGTTTCCATACAGGTGTACCTTGCCTAGGTACCTAGGTACCTAGGTACAATTGCTCGACCTCTGAGGTGTACCAGCTTGAAAGGCAAAGATGCAAATGTTGGCTTCGCCCCTAATCATCAAGCGGCTTGGCTTCGAGTCACACGCATGCTGGACGCTGTTAAGAAAGGTACTTAGGTCAAAGAGGAGGCAATGGTTACTTCTGTTCCCTAGGAGAACATCTAAAGACCGATTTGTGGCATTGGACACCACATTGCCAACACACCCTGTTGCTCTAAAATCGAAAGCAAGCAACTCAGCACATAGCCAGAAGGAAAGAAACGAGCAATGGTCGTAAAAGGAAAGATTATGAATCGGTCAAACACACGAACACCCCCGTCAAGCCATGTCCATCACCTGATACGCCGCAGTCATCTCTTTCTCGCCTTCACCTTCGTATGCGTCTCTTCGATATGGCGGATCATGTTGTCTCTCCGCGTAAAGTGTTCATTGCAACCAGAGAACAGACACTTTCATCTACGCGAGGAATGCCGTTTCGAGGATCGGCGGCGTAAGAGGGGTGGACACATCGGACATGGCGATACATCTCTTTGTTGTAGGGGAACATTTGCGATTGGCACCCCCTAACCGGACAAGGGATTGCAGGTTGATGCGCAACCCTGTAGTGCTTGCTACAGGGGCATTATGTCAGTTTGAATCAGTCCAAGATGGAAAAGCAGAGATGCTCGACCTCGGGGAATGAACGACAAGAGCTGGAAGAGAGACTCAGGGGTACATACTTTCGCTCGGTATTGCGCGGGAACGTCTTATTGCATCCGGTGTACTCGCAGATCAAGACGTCCTCAAGCTCAGCGTTTGATCGAACAGAGATTCCACGACGTGACGATTCGGCCCTTGGTGCTCTTCCCTGAGCTTCCGCGCTCCCATTTGACAATTCAGGGGTAACACCTGAGAGGTCTATGGTGTCTCCAAGGTCTGGGTGATCCATCTCCTGCTGAGAATTGTAAGAATCAAAATTCTCCTGGCTCAGCAGTGAGCCATTAGGAGACTACGTCTTCGATGGTTGGATACCGAAACTCCGAGGATGACGTGAGTCAACCAAAGCTGGGTTCACAGTGTTGTCCCACCCTTCATCGAAATCGACTTGGTCTGTGTTCTGGTATGCTACCAGGGAGGACTGCTGAGGGCTGATACTTATACCCTCAGAGCCATACCACATAGGTTCGTTCAGTGTTGCAGATCCGTATTGGTCATAGTCCGCCCGGCTTTCATCCTGGTAGCCATCCAACATGGGATCCACGGCGCCGTTCCTGAAGGCTTCGTCCCCGCGTGATCTCATGCTGGTGTGTCAGGTTGTACTCAATGCCTGTTATCTGTGCGAGTCAGGCTCGTCACAGCCACCTAACTTGGGGGCCAGAAATCTTACCTATGAGATGTATGATCGCAGCTGACGAGAGGCCTTTGATATAGTAGAGACTTGCTTTGCTCGAATTCGCTTCGGGACGAAGCGCCTGATCTCTCGCTTGCCTACCCGGGAATTCGTACAGAGAATTGTGGAAACGGTGTTACGCGAGGCTGAAGACGTCAGAACGGGTGTCAGACAAGGGTATGAACACAGTCATTGTGTTGGCACACCGAAGGCTTGCTGCAACACACCTTTCTCAACACAGCTGTATTCTCTTGCGCCCTAGGTGGCACAAAACAATAATTAGCGCCCTGCCGAGAATTCAGAGCAGGAAACTACTTGAAAGGTCCCAGATTGGGACAGAAATATCTGTCGTGATGAGAGATGGACGTGATGAGGGCCGGGCCGTGCGAGGATATCAAAGCACCACTCCTTCAAGTATTTCAAAGCGATGACCTACCATCATTATTCCCGCTCAGCGAGATATTTTTTCTAGTTTCCTCCATGGTGGAAGCTCCAGTAGAATCGTATGCGTCGTGTTATTCGATTCTTGCTCCTCGTAAGCCACAAACTGAGATCAGCGATGCGGGAGGGTCACCAGGCTGCGATTTGGCTGGCTTTGTATCATCTCTTCGGTGGAGGTCGTGCCTCCAATTGGACGTTCTGCGCGCTTCGCGTCAACCATGTTGGTTCCCTACGCGACTTCTGGCCAACGGCAGACCGCACAAACCTGCCCACCGGTCAGCACGCATGTTGGTTCCCTCCCGCATTAGCTGCTTTATCGCACTGCTGCTGCATGGATGTGATCCAGCTACTAAAAGAGGTGCATGGGATGTGATTCTGCGAGTCGTGTCATTCGTCACCTTCATGGTTCCCTCCCGCATGTGACTTGCAGTGCAGAATGAGGCGGGGGAGGTGATGACAGCGCGTGCTTTGGCATGTCGTGTGTTGGACTCGATTACGTGACCGATAAACGAGCCTGCTCTCTCACTGCCGATCAATGGCCCTGGAGTTTATCCAGAGTAGGTTACCCAAGAAGGTACATGAATCTCAGTCTTGTCATTGAATTCCATCGATCACGGTGATCGACACCCCGTCGAAGACCACCAAAGCACCAAACTGCCCAGGCCAACCTGTCGTCACTTTGATATCGCAGACATCACACGCCATGAGCGACCAACCATACATCTCGCAGCAGCCAAGTATGCTCGAGCCTTCCGAGAGAGACAATGACACGCCTGAACAGCTTGTACTGGCCGCTCCGAGGCCCGACCGAACTGTGGCAGTCAAACCCAACCGGCAACGCATGTTTTACCAGCCCATCGTTTTGGAGTACGCCCTTACGATGGCGTGTCAACGGCGAAGCCCAGGCTATGACACGCACTCTGACAATCGTCAAGGCCCTTCGTCTGCGCCAGAGCAAGCGTTTCACTGCTTTGTGTGCAAGCTTGCCCAAGTCATTGACAACCAGCGAGGGGGCCCGACTGTAACAGCGTTCGCTGTGTTGCAGGGCGTCGATGGACCTGAATACGTCTTCGGATCGAATCAGAGAACCCCAGAGCAGGTTGTCGAAGCCAGGGGTTTCGTTCTCTCGCTGCTGCGGTTTCTTGGCTCTCAATCTGGGATAAACCGCAGTGCTTGGAAACGTGCTGTGTTTCAACGTATTATTCGATTCAATGCTCCCAGGATCAACCTGTATCTGGATAAGCTTGCCGATGTCCTCGGCGGATGCATGTCTGATTATGAAAGGAGGAACGTGAAGAGCAAGTCTAACTTTGGATTTGACCCTTGAATTTTCGCTCCTCATCATTGTTGTTGAGCTAACATGGTCGGCAATAGACCTGACGCTCGAGCGAGAGCTATCCTCCTGGAGAATGCTCCTGAAAGCCATGTCCAGCGTCAGAGCAAAAGAACGTAATCGAGAAGAATGTGAGTCAAGCTTCAGAGACAATCTTGGGTGAGTGAGAAAAGTAACAGTCGGTGCAGATACCCGTATCTGCGAAATCTTCATCAAGGCAATCAGAGGCTACCAAAACTCTGCCATTGGCAAAGAAATCACACTGAGAGTGAAAGACAGCAGCATGAACAATTCCGAGCCCTGGAGGGAGCTCCAGCATTGCCTTGGTCGGCTTGGATCGTACGGCGAAGCAGTTCGCATCCTCGTTTCGGCGTCAACAAGGTGGCCGGAGCTGTTCCAAGATTTCATCGTCACAGCTGTTCCTTCGAGTGTGCCGCACGCGAAGCCTCTGGCCAAGTCAAATCTCACGGCTGCGCAAGTCATCGGCCAAATGATGCGACACGAGGACGCACCACCCTACCTGGATCAGGTCGCCGAGCTGCAAAAGTTCGGCCTGGATAACCTTATTCAGCAGCAGGTCGCGACGTCAACCTTCAAGCCTATTGTTCATGCCGAGGTATTGGTCCATAATTACCTGCTCAAGCGGGAGATTAACATAGCCAGCCAGTACTGGCATGGCTGGAAAACCATCGGTGGTAGTAAGCCAACATGTCGTCTTTGCAATTATTACTTCATCTCGCATCCAGATCGACTCGACCAGGTCCGCGACTCACACCGAAACCTCTACCCCAATTGGAGGCTTCCCGACGTTTTCGAAAGTGAAGGAACCAGGGGGAACAAAGCAAGGTTGGATCTACTTGATGACATTATTGCGAGGGTCCGCGATGACACCAAAAGGACGCTGCGGGAGAAGGTCCCGCTAGGGAAGAAGCACGATTCCAACACGTTTTCTACAATGCCAGAGTACCTAGACTCGAGGTCCCAGGGCTCAGTACCTGTCGGCGAGACGTCGTCAGTCATTGCTCAATTCGGCATGGCCATGAGCAGGATGCAAGTCAGCAGAGACGTCACAACAGAAGTGAAAAGTGAAGACGATGGGAGTTTCGCTGCGAATGATAGTGCGTATCACAGCGATGACGAGGACGGTGGTGCCACACTTGTCTGGCAGTAAGTTAGTGAAGGTGTAGGCAGCACTTACTTCGTTGTCTGCTTTTGACGGACTCATGTATGCAAACCAGTGCAAACCTGTGATTATTGATGTATGATTCAATTTCGGGTAGTTAATGGAAGCGGGCGAGGTAATGGAAGCTTTAGTGTTCACGTGTTCGAATATCCACCGCATCACGCATAGGTTCACAACATGATATATCGGAGCAGTCAAGTTTAGCTAGGTGTCACCTCTCCTCACAGCCGGGCAGTTTCTGGATCCATCGCGTTTGTGAGTAAAGTCATCGAGCTTCCTCGGCCATGATTTGAGCCAAGCCATCCCAATTTTTTCGTCATGCACCTTTTGTTTCCCGGGTGGGTGATCGCAACTTGATCACCAGACATGCTCCCTTGCAGATGAGACAGCATTGTCGAGCCCACACTCAAGACAGCGTCTAAAACAGCATGAAACAGACACCTAGCTTATCGGGACGACGCCGTCATGACCAGCACACATATTGGTCAGGGCTGTTGATGTGGACACTCTGACCATTTTGACATTCCATCCTGCCGTTGTTGTTGCCAGTCGGTAGGAGAAGCGACATCGACCCTCCCCACTCATCATGGCGTGGAAGGGCACGTGACGTCATGAGGAACTATGATGTTGACTGCCGAAGGGAGAAGCAAACATGAGCCGCGGAATTTTATTTTGAAAGACGGGAGAGGGATCGAAGACTTATGTGCCGGTAGCTCCAATTCCAGCAAAATCTGATCAGCACGTTGAACCATTCGGGAGGCAGCAGAGTTTCTTCAATATGCTTCTAGCTTGATCAACAAAGGTTCCGCGGAGAGGCTTGCGACAAACTAGAAACCCACCGAGGCCGTCTACACCGAGACGATCCACGATGCAAATCCTCGGTCAATGCGCAAAAAGGGGGAGGCGCCCACAAACGGAAGAAAAGCGGACCGCAGGCCGCTCCAGCTCATCTCGGCTTGCCAAAGCCACCACTTCCCACCGCCCGTGGCTGGTTATTTACTTCTAGGGGGGCGTTGTCGCAGCACGGCCAGAACAACAGCCGGGGGCACGAGAAATTGCTGTGCAGCAGTCCTCCGGCGCCAAGACTCTGGATCAAGATTGAGGCCGGCGCCATCTGCAAGGCAAGCAGGCCTGGTGTGTTCCGTCGCGATCGAGCCAAAGCCTGGGGATCAGACTGTTGCGTATTCTCGAGGTCGCAGCTGCTCCAGCACACCCCCTCTCTCCTTTGGCAATCGTCAACAGGTAAAAAGAATTGGGGAGAGGCTCACGTGACGTTTCTTTGCCCTCCGATACTGGAACAAAGAACAGGACAGATGAGATTCCAAAGAGGCCTGTTCGTCCAGCCACTGCCCCAGCCTAGGTGGCCCGCTGAAAAAAAACCAAAAACACCCACCCCGGCGCCACGCCAAAGCAGCCGAGAAACCCACGCCCAAGGAACGCCAACGGGGCCAGAGCATCTCCGTAACTCCGCTCGTCACTCAGAGCAGAGTTCCTCCCCCGTTGACACGCAACAGGAACCAGGGCTGGCTCAATTCGCCGCATTTCCCGGTTGACTTTCACGAAGGGTTGGACAAGGGGCTCTTGAAATATGGGAAGAAGCCCTGGAGCATTAGAGGGGGTTACGAACCGAACCGAACCGTCTCTTCACTGTACGACTCAGCGACCCACGTCTGCCCACGTCCTATTGACGGAGCAATAGCCGCATACTCACGGCGAGGCAGCCTGGAAAAAAAGGTCGCGCGTGATTTCTTAATCGAGTCAGGAAACTGTGCCAAGGTGCGGAGGTCAAGCCAAGGCCACCAGAGGGCTCTTTGGGCCAACCTTACTGTGTGGGCCTTGGGGAAGGGAGGAGGGTGTGGCCAAGCAACGAGTACAAGCAAGCTGGCAGGATGCCAGAGGGGGTTGGCTGGTGGGAGAACGATTGAGCTCTTCTTGCTGTGCCATGTTCCAATCCAAGATGGACTCGCTCAGCCGGATTGAGGATTCAAGTTTAGTTTCGCCAGCCTGAAGAATCGCGAGAATGATCCGTCCAGGGGCTGAGAAGGGGAGGTTTGATGGCGCCGTGCAACACGCGTTGCACTGCGTCGGGAGAGAGAGAGAGAGAAGGAAGAGGACGAATTCCCTGACTAGACACCTGCTGTGGAAGGGTGTGGAGATAGAGAGGATCCCCCCCGACCGAGAGGCACAGGCAGGAGTTGTTCGCCTGTTGACCTCGTTGCCTTCCTCTTCCAGCAATGGCCCCGCTACTAGCAGCACTGGTGGGGGGCCAGAGACTGCGACACATGCACTCGTGAGCATGTCAATTGGCTAGAGGGAGGAAAGGAGCGACGGGGAGTTTTTTCTTCGACCTCCGCTGGGAGGCACAGAACCCACCACTGCGCCGTGTACGACGCCTGGAAGCTGAAGGGCAGCTAGCGGGTGGAGATTGCCAGATTACGTATTGCAGCCGCAGCACACCCGCGCTCACCTGGCTCCACTCACGGCCAAGTACGAGAAAGATCCGACGCTCGTTGACGTTCGCAATCATCGTACCGAATCCGCTGATCGTCCGAGTTCAGATGGCCATTGCGAAGACGAAGGCGAGCCTGTTTGATCCGAGCTACGTGCGCCCTTGGATTCCAAAATGCCTTTGCTCTTCGCTCGGAAGAGCCGGTTGATGAACTGTCTCGGCTTGATGACTCGTCCTGCGTTGTCTCGCACTCGGGCTCGGAAACGAGAGAGGACCCTGAAAGTCTGAGCCAAATGAGCGAGTCGTGTCGAGTAATAATACTACCACACGGCAAACTCCAGGTATCCAGGCACCAGCTGCTTGGTTGCCTGACCGCGTCGGCTCCGAGGACACAACAGAGTGAACGCGCAGCATTCTTTCCAGTGATAACATGCCTGGGATCCCGTCTCGCGGGCGACTTTTCCAAGGCAGGGTTCGGTTTCTGACCGAGTGCGACGCGTCCGACGGTGACCCACGCCGAGGCTCAATGCTGAGCCTGCTGCGAAGCAGCTTGATCCGAGCGAACGGGACGAGGCATGGTTTGGTTGTGCGACCAACCTGTTGCGGTTTGCGTGTGTAAGGTTGCAAGGTTGCAAGGTTGCTTTATTACTGCGTAATGGACGACCAGTTCGCAATCTGCTGGACGCGCAGGCAGCTAGATCTGGCAAGCAGGCCACTTGCAGAATGCATCCTCCAGAATACCATGCGTCCGTCCAACTGAATCATTCGTCAGGCCTCCCTATCATGACGTCCCACACTTTGGGTTCCTACCATGTACATCGCTGAGCGATCGCACTGTGATCGGCTACCTTGTGACAAGACTGCGACACCGATTCGCCTCTTCGTGTTGGATGCTCTTAGTGAGATCGCCTTGTTCGGGTGGCTCGTAACCCACGCTTGCCGGCGGTCGTTGGCTTTTTGTTGGACCTGCTGCGATTCATTCTGACAGCCCAGCGTGTGTGGCTCGTGCTATTGTCATAGACCAGGCCAGGCCAGCGCCGGCTGGTGTGGTGAACAGAGAAGAGAAATGGAGCAGCGCAGGCCCCTGGAGCCAGTCATAATACTGGGATGACGGCTCCCTGCTTCAGGGTCCTGGAGATCGATAAGGGGAAGTGGGGTGGGTTCGCCTGCAAGAGGAGAACTGTCCTCTACCCCTTGGCTTGCCACCAATGGGAAGTACCTTCGCATTAACGGCCCCTGGACCCGCTGAAGCTCAGCGCTGTCCGAGCCCCCTTCCCCAGCCCTGGAGCCTTTTGAGGACCGAATTGGCTCGTCCCAAGCTCGGGCTCGCACGTTCTCGCCTGCTGCTGCGCCCCTATCCTGGCGTCGTCCGTTGCTCACCAAGGGACGCCAGCCTGCTAACGACGCACCGTTAGCATGGGTTCTAGCGGTTAAATATTGTCAGGGGGTGGGGGACAAGTCCCTGGGCGGCGGGCGAGCCAAAACAGCAAGTTGCGAAATGATCTGCCC
Organism: Verticillium longisporum; assembly: GCA_019188255.1. Lineage (NCBI taxonomy): Eukaryota > Fungi > Ascomycota > Sordariomycetes > Glomerellales > Plectosphaerellaceae > Verticillium > Verticillium longisporum. The sequence continues at coordinate 3,647,707 of JAETXT010000003.1, read as the reverse complement.
CTCTTTAATGTGGCTTGTGTGGGCGTGCCAGTAGTGAGAAATGAAGAACGAGCAAGCCGGGAAAGCGCAGCATGGGCGGGAAAGGCGACGTTGCGCAGTCATTCGAGGTCAAATCGGATCAGTGTAGGCATCCAATCCAACGGTGGACAGGGTAAGGGGGAAAGAGGGTCGGGCTGGCAGATGCCTCGCACATCGCCGGCCTGGAACTCGTCCTGCTCGTACGCCCTGGGTCGCTCGTCTGCCGATCCGGTTCCTGTTCATTCGCCCCTCGTCCGTTTGTCGTTCGATGTAAAAGCCTCGACTGCTGTTTCCCTGTCGTACCTGGTTCCCTACGAAGCTGCTTCTGCCGGTTTTGCTGTTCGTTCCTTCCCTTGCGACCTTCTCAGCTGCTCCTGCCCCGCCGCTCAGTCGTCCCCGCCCCTGTCCCTACATCAGTCCGCCGACAGAACGCAGAAACGAATCCCCTGCGAGGTTCCTTCCGACTCTTCCAAGAACAACACCAGCACCAACACCAGACAGCAGTCGTCGCCTGCTCCCTTTCCTGAGGTGCTGTAATCGCTTTTCGATACCGCCGAATCCAACTTCCCGAAACCTTTTCCTCGGGAAAACAACAAGTCAGCTCGACCATTTGTCCCATACTCCATTCTTTCCGACATCCTTTTTCGTTCCCGACGTCGATTAATTCTGCACGACGCGTCGCGACAGCGCAACCAGAGCAATCCTTCGCAGCCGGCAGCTTGATCATCGAAACCGTCAAACTTTCGACTCGTTTCCGACCTCTGCGTCTCCTGCTCAAACACAACTTTGTGCCGTTGAAAACATTTGGCATCCTCTGCATCGGCACCGAAATCAGCCACGGACCGGAAGAAAATAAAATCTGAAGAATAACCGTCGCCATGGGTCGCGACGATGTCATCCTGCCGCGGGCAGTCGAGGCTCTGATCGCCGAAGGCCAGACCATAGTCGTTTTCGAGGAGTATGTGCTTCGCCTGGACTCATGGCTCGAGCGTCACCCTGGAGGGCGCCTGGCCATCCTCCACATGGTGGGAAGGGATGCGACTGATGAAATCAAGGTGTAAGTGAAAAGAGTGAAACCGCATGGCGACCAGTGTTGTATTTTAAGCTCCCTTGACACGCCAGCCCTGGTGGTCAAGGTTAAGCTTAAATGCAAAGACCCCGGTGGTTCCGATGCACCCGAAGCCCCGGAAGTCCGCTCCAAAACACATGGCAATTGCAGTGGCATGATGTGATGGATGGGCGGACTGGAAAACCACTGGCCTTTTGTCCTGCTTGTGTCCGGGTCGACCGGTTCGCTCGGGCTTAGCGGTCCATCAGTGCGCCCTACCAGGCACGGGGAGGTTACTCACCTTGTACGGCGTCTGCTGCTTCGATTGGACGATTCCCATCTGTTTGCTTACCCAGCATGAAACGAAACAAGAATTTGCTGACCATTGTTGGTGCTATTAGATACCATGCTGCCTCTACGCTCCGCACTATGAAGGCGTTCCGGATCGGCCGGAAGCCTGCGGGTCTCTGGCCCAACATGCTACCGCCAATTAGAGGTGGTGTCTACCGCAAGGCCGACTCAACCCCTTCCTCTTTGGGCGACTCGATGCCTACTTGCCCTGTCATCGTCGAGCCCGCCGTCGCCGATTACTCAGATGATGCCGCCACGGACTCTGACTCGGACCCGAGCAGGGCCCGTGGTTCCGATGATGCTGGCCGTCTCAGCCCTGGCCTCGACCGGGCATCCCTGGCCTCGTCCGTCACATCTGATTGTGGCAGCGACGATGAGATCGAGATTCAAGATGCAAAGGATCTCGATGCCTCCGCCCTGTCGGGTCTGCGGAAGCGGACGGTCCCGTCGTCCGTCGACGGTGCTGCCGTGAACAAGGGCATGCCCACCGGCGAATGGGCCCACAAGCTGTCTCCCCTCGAGTACACCGACTGGGCCATCCAACAAGAGGTCGAACGGGAGGCTGCCATGTATCCCTCCGTCGATATGGCCACACAGCAAGACATTATCCTGAAGTACCGTGCCCTGCACCAGAAGGTCATCGACGAGGGCCACTACGAGTGTCGGTACATTGAGTACGGCAAGGAAATGGTCCGCTACACCTCGTTGTTCGCCGCCTTCTTCGTTGCTCTCCGCTATGAGTGGTATATCACGTCGGCTTGCTTCCTGGGTCTCTTCTGGGTATGTCCTCTTTTCTATGATGCCTCTGTTCTGCGACGGCTTTCACTAACACCTGCCAGCACCAAATCATGTTCAGTGCCCACGATGCTGGCCACCGTGCCATCACTCACGTCTTCTGGATCGACACTCTGATCGCCCTATTCATCGCCGACTTTTGCTGTGGCCTGTCTATGGGATGGTGGAAGAGCAGCCATAACGTACACCACCTCATCACCAACATGCCCGAGCACGACCCCGATATCCAGAACGTCCCCCTGTTCGCCACCTGCATCTCGTACGCCAAGTCCCTGACATCGAGCTACTACGATGGCTTCGTCTACGTTTGGGACAAGGCTGCCGATGTCATGGTTCCATTCCAAAAGTACACATACTACCCTGTCATGGGCATCGCTCGCTTCAATCTCTACCTCCTGTCCTGGTGCCACGTCCTCTCTAAGAGGTCGTCTGGACTGGGCAACAGCAAGGCTTGGTGGATTCGTCCTACCGAGATTGCATTCATGACCTGCTACTGGTTCCTTTTCGGCTACTGCCTCGTCTGGCGTTCCATCCCCACTTGGACCATGCGCGTCATTTTTGTACTCGTCTCGCACATCATCACCATGCCTCTACATGTCCAGATCACTCTGTCTCACTGGGGCATGTCCACAGTTGAACTGAGCGATGGCGAATCCTTCCCCCAGCGCCAGCTTCGCACAACGATGGACGTAGACTGCCCTGCTTGGCTTGACTGGATCCATGGTGGTCTACAGTTCCAGGTCGTGCACCACCTCTTCCCTCGCGTGCCTCGTCACAACCTTCGCCGCGTGCAGGTCCACGTTCGCGAGTTCTGCAAAGAGACGGGCATCCCTTATTGTATCCTTGGCTTTGTCGATGGCAACAAGAAGGTCATCGGTCGCCTGAACGACGTCGGCGAGCAGGTCAAGATGATGCTCAACTGCCAAAAGTACATGGCCGAAACTGGCGAGAGCGGGTTGCATTAGCTGTGTCGGATCAATGTCTTGAGTAGCGTGTCATTGCATTGTTTTTCTTGGAGGCTTTCTGGGACTGGAGTAGGAGGAGTTTGAAAATATCGACTTGGCACGTACGGGCTACCCACGTATTGGATAGTACCAGCTGGTCCTTCTTCTGCAGGCTTGCATCCTGCTGGCACGATGCCATTTCGCATGGAAAGGTGTTGAATACAGGCTTGCACAGCCACTTCTCATTGTTCATTTCATACAATCCACAATTTCGACTCACTTGGTCCGCTTGGTGCTATTTCGTGAAGCTGACAGTCCGGGGCAACACACTTGAAGTGGCCTCTCGACATGTCCGATGTCCGTTGTCTCTAATGGACGCAGATAGCCTTCCATTTATTCTCAACCGGTCTTAGCCTCATGCACATTCGACCCCAAATGTAAACTTTCGTGTCTTGGTCCTTCTTCCTCCGCGCTGATGCTGACGTAGGTTGACCTTGTTCGTCGGTGCTTGGGGGACTCGGCTGCCTCTGGGCCCTAGGTCGGTGAAGCAGATGTAAACTACGGAGCTGCAGAAGCATGGGACTGACTACAGGACTTGAATCGTCCTGTCCGGAAGCTTTCATGCATGACCTGCACATTGATTGATGCAAGACAAGCTTTTGTGGGTTCAAGGCCCAGGCTGTATGATGCATTATCAAATATCTACTCCTGACTCTTATCTACACGATTGGGCGCATGTCTCTCAGCCGATCAAACGACCGATGCCCGACGCTCGATGTTCACCCACATATCTTCAAAGTAACTGACACCGCCCTTGACCAAGTACTTTGCCGGGTTCTCCTTGTTCAAGATTTCCGGCTTGAACGTGCGGAAGAACTGCAGCGGTGCCTTGTAGAGCTCCATCTTGGCAATCTCCTGTCCGAGGCAGATGCGGGCGCCGTACCCGAACCCCATGCTGTACTTTTGATACTCCTTCGCCTTCTCGGCGTCCAGCCACCTCTCGGGGCGGAACACCTCGGCATCGGCCCCGTAGATGTTGGGGTCCCGGTGGGCGAGCCAGGGGGTTGCATGTGACCTCTGTGCCCTCGGGCACGAACTGGCCGGCGAGCTCCATACCGCCCTTTGGCGCGAGGCGGGGGAAGATGTTGGGCGCCGAGGGGTTGAGGCGCATGCTTTCCTTGACGCAGGCGATGTAGTAGGGGCAGTGGGTGGTGACCTCTTCGTACTGGGGCATGGCCGAAAGCTTCCCGTCGCGGGTGGCGGCGTCGATCTCGGCCATGAGCTTGTCGTAGACCTCGCTGTTGGACATGATGTGGAGCATGAGGGCCTGGAACGCGGTGCCGGTGGTGTCGGCGCCCGCGAGGAGGACAAGCAGAATCTCGGCCTTGATGTAGTCGAGCGTCAGGGGGTCGCCGTTCTCATCGCGCGCTTCAATAAATCTGCCAGCAAACTTAGTACCGGGTCTCATCTTCGGGTGTCAAACGGCCGACTTACGTTTGAAGCAGATCGATGCGTCCGTCCGTCGTTCCAGCCTTGATGTCATCGAATCTCTTGGTGATGAGGCGGTCGCGGAAGCGCATCAGAGTACTGATTCCCGAGTCTTGTTCGGGGCTGGCAACAAGATACTTGCCCAAAAAGGTGCTCTTGACCCAGTTCGTGAAGGGATAGCAGCGAGCCATGATACCAAAGGGCACAAGACCGTCGTGGAAGCCCTGGATCAGTCCCTCGACGTCCTTCCCCTGCTCCACAAAGCCAAACGGCGCGCCGAATCCGACCTCGGAAATGACATCGTAGGCCATGTAAACCGCCCAGGGCGCAAAGTCGAACTTCTGGCGGGGCTTCGCAAACAAGTCGTCCAGCCTGTCAACCCAGCTCTGGATCCTGTCATCAATCATGGGCTCCATCTTCTTGACGTGGCTGAAGCTGTACGACGAAGCGGCGACCTTGCGGAAGCGCGCGTGGACGCTGGCGTCCTGCATGTTGAAGAGGGACTCATCCTTGCCGAAACTGCCCGTGATGTAGTGCTTCGACTTGCTGGCGTTGCGGCTGTAGATCTGAGGGAGCTTTGTCGCGTCGCTGACGAGGAGCATCGTCGGTGTGATGCGGATGACGGGACCTGGCAGTCACATCAGTTAGGATTGACAGGCATGAAACGGTCCCGGCTCCAAGTCAGCATTACCATGTTTCTTGTGCAACTCTTGGTATGTTGCACACCCATCCTCCTTCACGTTGTGATAGGTGATCCATAGCCTGGTGACGCTGCCCCAGAACGAGCCGGGGAACTTGGCGAGCGGGTGGAAGAAGCGGTAGTGCACCACTTGATACACAACATTGAAGGCGACATAAGCCACAATCAGCAGCGTCAAGCTGCTGAAGCTGAGCAAGGCCATTCTCGTTGACTGACTCAAACTCCTAGGTTGTGCACCGACTGCAGGTGAAGAAGCGTATGGCTGTCCGAGACAGATGCAGGGGACCGCGGACTGATGAACTGCTGGCTGTGCTTCTGAAGAGATGCGAGGACCCTTAGCGATAAATGAACAACCTGGAGGGGTCCAAAGGGATTGCCTCACTCCCGGAAAACGTCCCACATCTCCTCAAAGCCGATGCTGCGGGCGAGCTTCGGCATGACCAATGACGAGCTCTTGGTTACAGATGCACCCAAAACTGAGATGGCACCTGTCGCATCGCGCGGGTGCGCATTGCTGTATGCAGAAGAGACGGCATTAGTGACAAGAGTCAGCACAAAACGAGCATGGCTTCCTGCATGACACCCCATTTGATACCTTTCGACCTCAGTCGCTGCGACGAGGTCGATCTCTTCCATAAAACGAAAAGTGCCCGGCATAGAGCGGGCGTGGTGGGCCCAAGGGGCATCTTCTCCATTAGTCGGTTCAGTTCAAAACTGACAATGGAGATCGTCCTAGTATAACCCAATCACTGACAACTTTCGTCGACGCCTCTCCCGGTTAATCCCCCGGCTCACGACTCATCGTTGCTACGAAACTGGGGGCACATGCAATGGAACCTTACGCGGACGGCTGTGCATGCCGATCGGAGGATTGAACACGAAGCGCGTGAGGCGGGGCCCAAAACTCCACTCGCGTCTGCTGCATTGAAGCTTTGGCCTATTACTGATCAACTCGATGCTGAAGAATTTCTGACATCTGCAGGTCCTGCGGCAGCCAAGAGTCCCGAAGCCTTCTCCGCCCTTCCAAGTCCCCGTGGACTGAGAATGGCCTGACGTGCTGCCTGGCTGCGGAAAGGCCCTTTCTTGTGGAAAGATTTCATGGATGTTGACGTATCATGAGTGACGGTTGGTTGATATCCTCCACTCGACACCCCTGTCGTCAAGCGGAAGCGCTAGATTTGTCTCCCCGGACCTGACAGGCAGAATTAGTGCGGAAAGATTGAACGGCGGGCGTCATCCGTCCTCTTGCTGACTTTGCCAGGCGTGACGGCGCGAAAGATCGAGGTTGGGCCCGCTCAAAGTGCTGCTCCGTATACTGTGAGTTATCACTTTTCAACAGTTCCCTGAGCTGGCGCCAAGGACTGTGGCGAAGGACGGACACGCGAGCCCCTGAATCCGCTCCTCTCAGCATCCTCTACGGGTTCCTGGTGTCGATTTTGTCGATCCAACAGATGCGCGCAAGAGTAGGTCATCACCGCTTTGATCCTTTTGGCTCAATTCTGCCCAGCAGGCGAAGATTGGGCCAGAACTTTCCCAACGACCAATTTGGCAGAAAACAGCTTCATGCGAGTTGACGTCGGCAGCGTGATGTCATTATCTTCTGACTCAAGGAGCGTGAGCAGCATGGATTCTACTGCCAGGTTTTATAGGCTCCCTCTCTTGGCTGTCAAACGCGGCAAATCTCGATCAAGAAAATGAACGCAGACCAAGCGGTCGGCCACACGGATGGCTGACGCAAATTCTGCGAACTTTTTCCGATGAAACAACTCCCTCACCGTTGACAGTCAAGTTTCTTTCGGCACTTACCTTGTCGTTCACCGTCTCTTTGGACACTTCAAAATCTGTTCAAAAACGCCAAAACGACAGTGCCCAATCGACTGGGCCCAACCGAAAAGAGAATTTTGAACGTTCATCTTTACTTCTGTGGGATTCAATGTCACTATATGCAACAGGTCCATGCTGCTGGGCTTCCTTCGGTCCAGGAACAGCAAGCTGCATCAACTAGGCAGATTCAGACAAATTGAAGTTGGACCCCGTCAGTTGCCTTCCAGCCCTTTTAGCCCACCTTTCGGACATGGATGCAACGCGGAATGTTGGTAATGGGTTTCCGATAGGCTGTTTAAGTGGAGGCTGGAGTTTTGTCGTTGCATTCGCCCAGGATGATGCCGTGGCCAACCCCGGTCGAGCCCTCGGGCCGCAGGAACACTTTTGGCATTCGCGTATGCAAATCTCTGACATGTCATTCTTGAGGGTAGGGCTAGGCCTGTGCACCCAACGTCCGCTCGTGTGCGTGATCTCATGGTGTGGCGAGGCCGAGAGGCGCTCGAGGACACCCATATTGCAGTGCAGTCTGATGTTTGGAACATACTTGCCGAGATCGTCTCTTTCCATGGGCATTGGTTCCGGTTTGCATGTAACCTCCTTTCCGAGTAATGCAGGTGCTGGCCCAAGAAGCTGTAACACATCTGACATGAGGCTCTGTTGTTCGGGGATTTAACTCATGCAACCCCTCTCTCCACGTCGGATGTCGGTTGACAGTCGTGGTGCATATTGTCTTGATATATTGACGCATTCCCGGTTTCACTAACTCTGCCTTTGGCGTTCTGGCACACGTTCTTTTCATTCCATAAGTTATCTTTGACCACGGTAGCACGGTAGTGTGGTCTGGTCGCCATGTCTGAGACGCAGGGTCCGACTGTCATTGCAGTCGCCGCAGTCTTTGCTGTTTTACTCTTCTTTACCCTCATTCTGAGGATATATGCCAGAGTAGTTGTCGTCAAGTCCGTTGGGCCAGATGACTGTAAGATTTCCGTTCTGCTCTGCAAGAAGACTGCTGACTCTCTCGTTCAGACCTCATCATAGTTGCTGCCGTAAGAAACCCACTCCCGCCTTTGCAATGTTAGGTTGCTCACCAGAACAGCTTCTATCTTGGGCTTTCATTGCTTGTGTCATCAAGTGTAAGTTGCCAGAAGCCAAGGGAAGGACGCAAACATGCTGAGAGAACCTAGCCGTGGAACATGGCCTCGGAAGCCACTATCCAGAAGTTATAGCGCGCGGAACCGACAACTTCATCACCTATCTGCAGGTGGTATGGCTTTCCTCCATCTTTTACAACGCCTGTCTCGGCTTCATCAAGATTTCGGTCCTCGCTCTCTACATGCGCCTCGGTGACCGAAAGCTTCGCCGCGTCGCCATGGTCATGGTTGGTGTCATCTGTTGCCAGGCTGGCGCCAACGTCCTGGCCTGCATTTTCCAGTGCGCGCCCGTGAGCGCAGCCTACGACGTCCGCATCCTGCCCGCAGACAAGAAGTGTATCGACATCAACGCCTTCTATCTTGCCAACGCCGCGGTCAACATCTTCACCGATATTCTAACCTACACTCTCCCAATTCCCTTGGTTATCAAGCTGCAGATCCCTCGCCAGCAGAAGATTGGCCTAGCTGTCATCCTCGGCCTAGGTCTCTTGTATGTACATCAAATGCCCGATGGCGCCCGCGGCGATACTGATCTTGATGTTTACAGTGCTTGCGTCTCCTCTATCATCCGAATTACCTATATTCCTCAGATGCTCGTCTCGGACGACCCCACCTGGGCTATCACGGGCGCGATGTACTGGTCGGTCATCGAAACGAACATTGGTATCCTGGCCGCCTCGATTCCATCCTACAAGGCCATCGCCAAGCGCTACGCCCCTCGCCTTTTGGGAACCTCAAGCAACGGTAGCCACAAGCGTTCTGTCTTCAAGATGATGAAGGGTGGCAGTGGTGGTCCCAGCCAGCACACCGGGGGCGACATGAAGCCGACGAGCACCAAGCCTGCTTTCAGCACGTTCGACACGCACGCTACGAATGACAACAGCAGCGAGGAGGTTCTCTTCACACCGACGGGGCGGATCGGTGTCAAGACGGAAATCGTTCACCAGTTCGAGGAAGCGGGCAATGGCCAGGATAGCTTTGGAGGTGGGCTCCCCCTGCAGGGTGTGCGACACAGCAGTAAACCCGACTCTGGGTGAGTGAAGGTCCATTTGATTTGAAGTTCTTGCGGGTGGCTGATGTTATCACTTAGGCTGGGCAGATCGTCAGCGTCGATCCATGGGGGTTCAAGAAGCTCTCGATAAGCTTCATTTCTTGGGTATGGAATGTGAGGCCAGGGTCAGAGTACCAATAATATACGCTATCAGAAGCCTAATCCTCTGAGGCAGAGCCGACTGAGTTTGTACTGAATCGGGCGATGAGAATAGAAACATTGTTTGGTCCCGAGTGTATAATACCCTTCCTTGGGTGCATTGAAGAATGTGAGATTGGCGATGTTCTACCGATGAAAGACGACTCCCGCGCTTGCTAGTGTTACGGTTGGCCCTAAAGGGGCTTAGTGGCAGCCCTCACACGGTCGTAAGTGCCTTGTTGGCAGCTATCCAATTGAGCTAAAAGGATACGTGTTGAATCAACGTCGTTAATTCAACTGGGCTGCATTCATAGAGGTATAGGCCATAGGCTTATACAACGTTAACGGTATAACCCGTAACAGCTAGACGATGGAAAGAAACCGTCTATTTGTCACCTCATGACAGCTTCGGCAGTCGTCCTAGTGCGAACTCAAATCTCTTCCAAAACTCGCACTTCTGCAGGTCAACATGTCCACAGCCTCTACAACAAAGACACTCCCTCCCATACACGATCATCTTGTGATGGAACGCAAACTTAAGGCTATTTGGCAGCTTCGCGTCCAGGTGCGTCTGCGCAGCCCTGGCATCAGCACATTGCGGCCGATATATCCAGAGCCCAGAGAGGCGATAGCAGTGTGTATCAACAGCGAATCGGTCCCTCTTGAGACAAATACTCAGCAGGCAATGTGCGAACTTTTACCCATTCCTCAGTACTCCACCACCTCCTTGATACATCCTCGTCGCTTATGTTGAAGAGGTGCTGCAGGTCCTACTTTACGTACCGCGCCTTAACGTCGCGTAGGAGGGTCGTGAGGAGCTTGGACTTGCGATTCTGCATGCCTCCCGGCCTCAAGGCGTTCTGCAGCTGCTCGATTCCGCCCTGCTCGATGCGCTCCTAGGCAAATACCGAGCCATAAATATTCGCAATATTCGCCATACTTGCCATGGACGGTTGGCATTAGCCCAGCTGGTTGCCTGGCTTAGGGCAGCGACTACAAGAGCGTCTATTGCCTTGTCGTACTTCATGGGAACGACAAAGCCGTCCGTCTCGGCGAAGTTCTCCTGAACCTTAGCCCCGTGGAAATTGTCAAGTATATAATAAGCCAGCCAGCACTGTTGTAAGTTAAGCGCGGCGAAGTCCAGAAATGAGGATGTGACGGGGCGGTCGAGGTCTCTTATTGGTCTGGCAGCCTTGGATTTGATTTGAGGTTTCGGCTTCTTCGCAACACACCCTGTTGAAGTTGCGGCCGCGGCCGCTTTATCGCGGACGCAGTGGTCAAGGTGAGCACGCTGGCCAAGGCAGCAGTACTCCTTGTGGACCGTGTGACTGGGACCATGGGGAAGATGGCTCAAGGTTGTGCGGTATGTAAATACGACTGGAGCAGTATGCTTTCATCAACAGGGGCCCGCATGTTGTCCGTTTTTGAACACACTTATCGCGGGAACAGTCGTGTTACTGACGGAGGGTCCGGAACCTCGGGTCTCGGGCCAACCCGCCGCCGGGCCCCTCCTAGCGGTTGCCTACACTTAACTTGTCCTGCCGATCGCCGGGAGAGCCGTGGCGTCATGTATTCTTGACACGAATCGGGCGCCGGGCGGAATCTGGACCACCTTGTCATCCTTACCGGCGCGGCGGTGATTCGGGACGAGACGTTGGAGAACGCGGAGCGTAAGCTAGCAGAGGCCTCTTCTCTCTGGCCCCTTGATATCGCGGTTAAAAATATCGGCATCAACTTTGCAGATGCCGATATCAACTCGCCATTTCCCAAAGAGTACGAAGTAGACATGAAGATCAAGGGCCGGGCCGCGGCCATTGTATCTTTTGCATATGCGAACAATTCAGCGATCCGACAGACTGCTGAGCGTTGCTCCATTGGGCTAGGCCACCAGCCTCACGTCGGTACACGCAGTCGATTACGGATGCGACGTACGGCTTTGCAATCATTAAGCCGCTGCTAATCAACGGCCTGCGTGATTTTGCCGAGCACATTGTCCCTGAGCTTGTGCGACGAGGTGTATTCCGGACTGAGTATGAAGGGAAGAGCTTGAGGGAGAGCCTGGGCATTCCTAGGCCCCTGAATCAGTATGTTCGGAAGAAGTAGCAGGAGTCGGCGATCAGGATATTCCGCGAGACAGTGCGAGTCGTCAAGTGAAAGCTAGGTAGTCATATTTGAATGATGTGCCTGCCTTGTAATAATCTCTTCTTGGTGATCCCCGAGGACTGTCGCCGCTTCTGTCTACCGAGTGGCAGAGAGATAAGCCGAAGTGAACAATCTGCTTCTCTACCAATTTCTCCGTCTTTCAGATAGTTGATCACCCACCCCGAAGAGTCCACAATCGTGGTCGTAAGCTCAATATAGATACCTTAAGCCGCTACGGGCGACCTGGCGAGCATTTCCAAGGTAGTACTGGACATTGGCCAGCAAAGAGAACAAGACTGCCAATGATGACAGAATCAGAATGAGCCTCCAGCCCTCACGGTACACCGGCGCATCTTCTTGACGAAAGACTTGCTTCCCAACAAGCCCCGAACAGTTCGCGGCCATGATATGAATGGCATGGTGATTGACCGTTCACCGGCTGTTTTCGCGTTCAGCGATACCCACGAACCGTTGACGGGGTTTCCACTAGCGTGTCAATCAAGGTCCTGTGTTGTACGGTATTTGCAAAGGGACTGTATAACTCACGCCACGGCCATGAGAGTGCGATCGTGATTGTAAGTACGGCAAACCGTGCTGCTTTATCGTGAGACGCTGCCAGACTCCAACTGCCAATCTGTCAACTGAGTTAGAGCGTTGCCAACTGCAACGGCGGTTGGATGAGCGGAATTCGTGTCGTGAGGATGCGCTTACATTCAGTGCCCAGAAGATGACCAAGCCTAAGATTACCCAAAGCCCCCGAATGCGTGTTCTATCACTGCAGTCAATGCGGTTAGTGAGGTACTCAGCACACCAGCATGTTGAGTACGTACGCGGCCCATCCCCAAAATAAGATCGAGAACAATAGCATCCAGTAAGAAATCGAGATCAAGGCATTGGACTCGAGTCTGTCGTAGCCCATTCCAGTCGCCAGAGAGGGGGCATACGACCCGAAAGCTGAGGACGGGGCGAGTCCGCAAATAGTCAGTCCAATGTGCGGCAGAAGTCGCCAGTTGCTCAGCTAAGTCATACTTAGCTGAAGTCCCGTAGAATTTAGATAAGGCCTGACTTGCAGCCTGCTTCGTTTCTTGCCAGCTGATGCTCGGCCGAGACTGGGACTTGGACGGGTCATCCCGAAGTATTCTCGCGACCATGATCTGTCGCTCACGCTCCGTGAACCACCCAAACGCGAACAAAGACGTAGGTTTACTCGGGCTCTTGGGGAAAAACGAGAGAAATGTGACTCCTACGACGACCGTGAAGACCCCCTCTAACTGTGCGATCGTGTCAGTGTGCTCTCCCATCTGTGTAACCTTCTGCACACCAAGGCGCACAAGTGATAGTCTTACAATAAAAAGCCACTGCCATCCACTCAAGCCAGCAATGCCTCTCATACGAAGGCTGTGAGACGGGATCAGAAATGTTGGTTTCAATTCATCATCGAAAACTCACATTCCGAAGGCAATGAGACCAGATGTCGCAGAGGCCAGCATGTTGCCGAGGAAGAAAATGGAGAATCGCTTGCTAGTCTCATTTCTTTTATACCAGCGGGTTATAGTGTAAAGACTACCAGGAATGAACCCAGCTTCTCCAAGTCTGGAACAATAATTCTATTAGTCAAAAGGCCTTTTTAGTGGTCAGGACTGGTCCATGAAGACCGAGCCTACTCATAGATTAGACCTGAGGTAGTTGCTACTCACCCTAGAAGAAATCTTGTCACAAAGTAAGCAGCAAGGCCCTTTTGGAAAGTCCTGAAACGTTGCAATAAGGCCCCTAAAATTTGTCAGGACGCCTTCGGGAGCTTCAACGTGGCGCTAACAGTTACGTACCACGCCATCATCTGACCACCCAGCCAAAGTACGGGCCCAATCCGATAGAGAACCAAGTTACTGGGCATCTTTCATTCGTTAGTATGGAAATAATTGACCAGTCGGGAATAGGGTTACCTCAAGTATAATGATGCCAAGCGGCAACAGCTGCTGGCCAACATTGAACTGATTTTGTGTAATACCGACGTCGCGCAGGAAGAAGTCTGTCAAAGCGTTGCCTCTGTGACGACGGTCAATATCACTCATCCCGCATTTCATTGGTATTCAAGGTACTCACATGTTTCCGCGGTCAAGTTGTAAAGCATAAAATCCAAGTGTCAAGAGAGGCATGATGGCAGTGTCAATCCTGTCACACATGTCTGTCAGCTATGGTTCAGCAGGACGGGGTTTGCTGAGTGAAGGGGTGAGCGTTTAAGTACTTTCTCACCAAGAGCCTCTCTTCTTCATCTGTCCATTCTATCGGGGAGTCTTGTGCGTCCCCCGAGTTGGATGTGTTCTTGACTGACGTGTGAAAATCTTTCTCACTGACGGCTGCGATCATGATGAGGTTTGGTGGGTTGTGACTGAATAACGATTTTGTAGTAATGAATACCGTATCACACTATTGAGGCGGCAGCACGGTCCTGCATTTCTTGACAGGATATGACAATGGTGATATAGGTCACCAGGCTTTTCTTTCGCTATCTCATCATCTAAGAGTCCTACAAGGTGGTCGTGGCGCCATGCCGTGACGGGGTTGCACCACGTACACTAAATAGCTGCTGTCACTTGGATTTGCAGTGGGAAATTGTGGTCTCCTTAATCCCGGTACCCAATAAGTTACGTGCATTTCTCATGGGGCTTGTTGTTTAGCTCAGCTCAGGAAGCTCTAGGAGATACCGCCTGCGAAGACACTGGCGACAGACCTTGAGGCGGAAATACGGATCACGGAAGCGGATGACCAGTAGCTTCGCCTCATATCTGCGAGTTACAGCGGGGCGTTTTCGTTGCTTTGCTTCTGATGGTGGGTCGCACGCGATCACTACTCGGATTGACGCCATAATCACTGTAAAATGGGTACTAATGAAAGTCACGAAAACACGGGCCGACCTCGTAGATCCTTTATTCATACCGGGCCTGTAGTTCGATTGATGAATTGTTTTTACTCCTCATAATTGAAGTTCTGGATCCGACGCGAGATTTTCAACTGCATCTAGACGGCCGAGATACTCCATTGATGGATCGGCTTGGCAAGTCTAACAAACGGGTCCGTCAAGCGTGCGAGCCGTGTCGGTGAGTCCATGTCCGCTTCCGTGTCCGCCTTGCCCACGGAAAGTAAGGTTCACATGTAATGCATACTTACGTATATCAGCCGAAAGAAGTCCAGATGTTCCGGCGAACAACCTGTGTGTTCACTTTGCGACCGGCTCCGGCAGCCGTGCAGCTATGGGCAGGATCCGCTCCCGCCGGAAGGAGGCACGGAACTGCAGGCCGATAGGTCCCTCTCGGGTGGTTCGATCCTCGGAAAGAGAGGTCGAGACCAATCTTCAGACACACAGACTGTCACCGACACTCTTCTGGTATGTTGATGCAAGTCGCCGATATCTGCTTCACTCACGATAGGACAACTCCTGATGGTAATGCCGGCTGACTGGATTGCGTCGTCAGCACGACCGCATCGTCTCTCTAGAGCTTGCATTATCCAATGTGGTTCAGACTTCGAGGGGAGATGTGCCGGCATCGTCCAACACGGAGAGGCCTTTGTCGCCTGCACCGCCAAGTTCCAGCCAGGTCAGGACGTCGCCGGCATCGACACGGGGTCTCTCAAGGTCGAGCTTGAGGGGCTCAAGGCCGCCGCATTTCTCCTACAACCAGACCATTCCACCAGATCTTTCGCTCAAACAGATTGCTGAGACATATCAGCGATATTGCGACTGTCGACCATTAGCTCTTTTTGCGAGCAAGGGAAATTCATTTATCGATACCTTTATCGAAAGGGATGACGAGATCATCTGTGCCGTCATAGCTATGGCGGCGCGGTTTCTGGATGACGGGGGTTTGAAGAGTGGGAACATCTGCAATGTCGAAGACACGACGGAGAAAGCTTTCCAACTTGCCATACAAAGAGTGATGAAAGGCGCAGTCGAAGTCTCAACCTTGCAAACATTTTGCCTCTTAGCCTTGTTGGATCTTGATGGTGGGCCGGCTCAAACGCGATTCTTTCAACCCTGGTGCTGACCTGCGACCAGCTGGACGGCATGACAGGGCGAGGATGCTCTGTTCTCTTGCGCAAAACCTGGCCAACTCATCTCAGATCCATCTGGAACTACCAGGATCGGCCTTGAGCGAGAGGAGCGACAACGGTGCTACTGGGCTATAAGCCTGCTCCAAAACCGGTTGGGAGAACGTAGTAGTCACTGTATGGCCCGCTTGGCCTCTCCACCACCATTTCCCCGGAATCCAGGGGACCCTTCGAATGGACAGATCGTCCTCCCAAGTCACAAATCATACAAAGAAGTCGCCTCGTTCAACGTTGCGGAGATTGTGACGAGAGTTTCGGAAGTGTGGTGTAAAGCGCAGACTTATGTCAGATCCTGCAGCCCTTCATTGGCCAAAGAGAAGAGATTTCCATGGCAGCCTAGTTCTCATTTTACCGAAACTACAAACGCCTTTATGGACATTGCCACTAACCTTCCTCTCAGTCATAGATACAGATCTATGGACTTTTCGAAAATGACCCGCGAACTGCTTGAGGCTGATCATGCCTTCTGGAGCTCGTGGTTCCTCAGCCGGCTGATGTATCACACCATCCCCTGTCTGCTGAACCACCCTCTTCTGTTGACCCTCCAGATCCACGGGAAACACAACGTAACGGAAGCCTTTTTGCACCAGGCTGCCTTCTCTATTACCAATCATGTTTCTTGGTTCATGCACTTTCTACAGATCATGAGGTGGAGGGACTTTGTCTCCAATGATTTGGTCATGGTTTACTGTACCACGGTTATTGCGACGATCGAGCTTCAGAGATCATTGTCGAGAGAGGTGGGAAAGGAGTCCCACGCCAAGAGGAGCCAGGAGAACTTTGACGAATGTCTCAAATTCATTACGAACATGGAAGTGAGATGGGCGTACGCAAGTCGAGTTGTAGGCCAGCCCCTCCTGACTGCATTGCTTTTTAAGAAAAGGTCCTGCCAGAAGCTGACGTGTCACTAGTCTGGGATTTTGCTCAGCCTGTCTGTGGACATGCCTTCTTGGATTCGTTCGAATTACTCCGAGGAAGAGGAGACCATCGGGGTAAACCTTGCAAGGATATTGAACGTCTTGGACTTCAGTGCGGCAGCCTCAAATTCGGTCAACGGAGCGTCATGTTCAAAGTCTCTGTTTGGACCCTCACTTCTGACTCCACGTGAGTCGTTCGAAAGAAAAACTTCCAGCCAAGTCACACGCTTGCCGCGAATTGACCCGACGGAGAGACACCCGTTTGCGAGTTCCCCTGGATTGGTGCCCAGCCCGTCGAGCATGCCTCTCAGCGTAGATGGAAACACCCCTTATAACGACGTGACAATGTTGACTGGAGATTCGAACTTGGATCGTGGAGCTGCAGAAAGGATGTCGCTGGCGACGAGCGATACTTTCAACACGTTACACGACTTCTCCCACTGGCCTTACATCACTGAACCGCCAGACATTTAGGAGGGACTTCTTGCTGTCAGGGCAAGGTCTTAAAGCAGAATGAAGGAGATTTTCGTACCGTCGGTACCGCAGTCGATTGTTATGTACATAGTAGAATAACGTCCGACATCCGTCTCTATCTTGCCAAGTTTTCTCACGCAGCTCTGTGTTTACGTCCTTGTGGCCTTCGCCCCCTTAGTACAGTCTACTTAAGTCCCTGCTTCTGAGGCCTCCGCAGATGCCTCCTAGTAGTTACTCTCTTTAGTCGTCGTTGAAGCAGGAAATGGCTCAGTTCAGCAGGTTTTGATATTCACGGTTGCCTTCAAGCTATGCGTCTTTCGTCTCGCCCATAGTTAGAGTTACATTCTGCAGAATCTGGTGCTTAGCAGATCTATTCAAAATCAAGGAGATAAGATCTCTCATAGTTCTTCATTCCACTGGACAATCATTGCAGGCTGTCGATCCCATGCAGACGCCGGATTTCCAGAGACGGAAACGTCCCGCGTCTTCCCTAGAGTCTTTCCATTACCATCGACCGCCTCCGCAAACAACACCGGGCTTTCCAAGTCATGTATTCCATGGAGCCTGATCTTGGTCTCGAATCCATCCCTCTGAGCCTTACCCACCAACACAGCGGACTCACCCGTCGAAGGACAGGAGTACACTTGCCATGTTTTGGTCTCCGTGTCTCCGTTCCACGATACAAAGATATCCAAGAAAGTCAAAGTTGACTCCCGAGAAACAAAGGTCGCGATATCAGGTTCTTCGGCAGGGATGGCAGTCCAGTTGGCGCGGAATCCACGATAGCTTTGCACAAACCTGGAGACCGGTGCCGAGTCCAGGTAAGCATGGAACAAGACCTGCCCGCCGTCCCTGAATTCTGTGACGGCACCAGCTTCACCCCACTTGACAAACACGTTGCCATTCGGCAATAACTGCACGCTGCCTTGAGTGCGTGCCGACAAGCCATCAGGGGCATCGTACGTGCGGAGTGACGTAGCTACGCCGCTCGTGTGGTTCAGCTGAACGACGCGAGCGCGAGAGTACGGGCGAATCTTGACTGGGGCTGAGTATGAGCCATTTCAAAGAAAGAGATTGTTTCAAGGCTTCCGTCTAAAGAACGGCCTCGAAACCGGGCATGGTGTTGGAAGGCGAAGCCCTCGGTTTCGGCAATCTCAAAGTCAGAACCACCGCGGTAGCCCCCCAGCTGCCATATAATTTCTCCACTTGTGCCGTTGATTTTGAAAAGCGCAGTTATGTTTCGCGCGGAGAGGAGATAGTGACCCTCATCGTCCTTGTCGACACTATTGATGCGGAAGTAGTTCCAGGCGTCAGTCTCATTGCGGCCGGAGCCGGGGAGACCAGGACCAAAGTCGGGAGGGAAGGCGCTCACTCAAGTTCATGTCAGTCTCTTATTTCGTCAGAGGATATATCTGTACCAAAGAACTTACACTTCGGATCGACATGGTCCAGACTTTCCCACTCGAACAGCACGTCACCCGTCTCAATATCGACCTCTGTAGTCATTTGGGTTAGACAGACCGAAAGAGAGTGAGCCTTCAACCGAGTAACACACCTTGAAAGCCTCCAGAAACAATCCACCTCTGGTCATCCGAGCCTCCCCATGGCTTCAGGGAAATAGTTCGCGGAATCGGCGTCTCAATGAGCGCCGTCTTGCCGTCCACAACACGGAACTCGTGTGCGGAAACCAACCTGTGAGAGCCAGCCCTAACAACCTTGGCAACCTCGTAGTCGTTGCCGAGAAGTGTGTGATAACCATACATGCGCCCATGAAGCCCATCAAGAGTTCCTTGAAAGGCACGCAAGTACTGTTTGCCGTCCCAGGTCTCGGGACGAAAGTTAGCAACCCAGCCTGCGTGGAAGCCCGTGCCCGACCAGACTAGCTCGCCGTCGTCACGAAAAATATAGGCACCCGGCTGAGTCGGGCCTTTGTGGCCTTCGGCGAAGCCCTCGTAAGGAGTGGTGAAAATCAGCCCTTTTTCCGTGGCGTGGCCATAGGCAGGGGTTGTGATGTTCAGCCTGGGGATGGCGAGTTCGGGGCGGGATCGGAATCGCAGATCTGCAGAGGCGACGTTGGCCAAAGCAGCCAAAGCCCCGAGAGCATAGGCGTGTTTAGTCTTCATGGTATCGTCAGTACGGGTCTGTTATTGAGCAGAGAATAGTTCAGTGTTGCGTCCAGATTCATATGAGGGGCTCGTTCAGGTGGCATGGGAGCTTGAAGCTAAAGTAGCCACTGCCAAATCTCATATGGAGACATCTGCCACGGGATGAGGTGTTTCCGGCACTTCATGGTATCATCAAGCAGTGGAGCTCATATTGTCAAGGCCGAATACTTCATCATGCGGCACACCCATCTGGTTCACCGGCGGACACGGAAGCGGAAGCGGAACAGGGGTCTTTGGCTCCACTACACCCGGCCAGATGCTCCACTCGGCATAAGCCGCCGCTATGTCTCGTGGTCAAGAAACAATTTCCAGCGATAACATGCTCGCAAAGGGGGGCGACAATCGGGACCTTCTCAACACAGGTTGTCGACGGGGTGATCTGCTGGCCAGCGATGTTCCTAACAACAGATTCCTCACACTTCTTTCTAGGTAAATGCCCTAGCCGAGGAAGGATCAAATGGATTAATAAGCCAACCTGAAGGATGCTGGGCATGAATCCCCTCGTTGCCAGGCGCCTAAGTTACCTTGGCCAGTGAAGCAGCGAGCCCTACCTGGAAGTCAACATAGCCATCTACCCCTCCAAAAGTCCCGGAAGCCACGCTCGCCAAAGTCGGTTCTGATACTGCACACCATAAACGTGAGCGCCACTATGACAATGTTCCATCCATTCTCACGACTACCCACCGAGCTGCGTCTTCACATCTGGAACCTCGCCGCCGAGCCTCGACGGGTGATGATACTCGGCATCAGCTGCTACTCTTACGAAGGAGGAGCAATGGTAGGCCACGAAGGAGGAGCAATGGTAGGCCACGAACTCTTCACATCTCGGACGCCCGTGCCAGCCGTCCTTCACGCTTGCTGCGAAGCACGACAGCTACCCTCGTACCGTAAGGCTTTTGCCAGTCAGTTTGCCTCGGCACCTGAAAGTAAGCAAGACTACGTATGGGTCGATTTTGCCGCCGACACTATCCAGTGCAGCGAGAGCCTCGTCTGGTTTTCGCCGGAGGAGAGGCCCCTCATCCGCCACTTGAGAATGGAGGTTTACAACCACGAGGATTTTGAAGAGGAAGGGATGCCCATGATGAGGGAGCTCAAAGCCCTGAAAAGTCTCGATATCTTGTATGGGTATGACCTGAAACACTGGTTTGGAATGTATGACTGGGATTTTGGAGTCTGTCCAAAGAGCCGGATCAGGCTGATCTGCTCAGTGACACAAGAGATCTGGGATGAGGCGAGATGCAGACAAGCCGAAAAGAAGCATCTTGAGGAGGCAGTCAGCGGTGCAGTGGATCAACAGACTGATTATTCATTCTGCTGAGTTTAAAAATAGGTCCAAACAGATACAGCTCTGCTCACGGGTATGTAGTCCAAGCTTTTCTCGTTGAAAATCGGTTTTGGTCCGAACCATCATATTGCTTTGCCTCATTTTTGACTCTCGAATTGCATGGTCAGACACTGGTACAGGTCATGGATGAGCTTTGTTGTAGCCTTGGCTCAGGAATCGATGAAAGGCCTCCTGGCCGAATACGGGCCCTAATGAAGCTCAACAAACAATTCATTTGCGTTCAAAGCCAGGGGCATAGTGATGCCAGGCGAAGCTCTTGGTACTGACAGCTCCGAAAAGAAGACAATGTGCGTTGTAAAGGCAGGAGCCAATGTTCCGGGTTGATGAGTACATCAGGAAGACAGTCTAATGGTGGGCGCCGGTCATGCCGTGGCTTCGAGCTCCGATCCCTGACCGCCGAGCTCCGAGCTTCCAGCTCCAAGCTTCATTTCGAGCTCAATGCCGAGGAGGTGTAAAGCGCAGCCGAGGCCACGGACGAGGGAGCACCAGGAACACGACAGATGACATGTCATTCAGCTGTTAGACGCAGCTTGCAGCCACGAGATCAGACAAGGGATGCCGCTGTATCCCACGTTGTGAGCACAGTCATTTCGACTGGAAGAATGGGTTGCGATGCCGGTTGTGCGATGATCGTTGTATAATTGTGCCGTCATCGATTTCCAGCGTCTTGTCGTCACCGAGCTGCGTGATTGGGCCGGAAATGGGCCCGGACGGGAGGTCGCAACAAACACTCCGGAACAAAGCCCGGTCGGGACAACTGCTCTCGCTATCCCCAGTGCTCAGACTTCTAGGAATCGGTGAGATTTTGACGGAGAGGGATGTGCGCGGCCCATCTAGAGTCGTGGCCGTCATCAACGTCGCGACCAGGGGGAAAAGGTCTTTGCATGGGCTTTTGCCCGACACGGAGCTTTAATCCCGGGTCCGACGCAACAGAAAGCTTGACTCAGTCTAGGACCGTCATCAACTGCCGCTTCCTCTTGGACCTCATGGGCGTAGCATCAAAGGTGGTACTCACCAAAATGGACGCGTCTTCACTGCGTCTTGACGGCGGGCAGTGACTGATCCATGACGAGAGCCGACGTCGTCACTGAGCTCACCACTTTCTAATCCCCGATGTCGCGAGGTTTGTCCTGCCGATTGTTCAGATGTAGCGCCGATGTATGGATCCTGATCTGGGAGCTCAACCTGATAGATCGGTGGGGAGCTGCAGGCCAGCGTTGAGTATAAGTAAGGTATGGTTTGTTCTCGAGAAGACCATGGTTTGAAGAGCGCCGACATCACGACATCTGCATCTGACCATCTTCGTCTCTTGCATCACCACCACGACCACCATGACAAGACTCATTCAAGGCGCCGGGCTCTTCGCCCTGGCCCAAGGCGCTCTTGCAGCGCCGTATGTGTCTGAGGCCCAGACAACTGTCAGCGCCGAGGCGACCTTCACAAACCCGGCCATTCCCCACACCAACGTGACCTCCCATGGTCCGTACGAGGGCACGCCGACGACGACGGGCGCCCTATCGACCAAAGTGCTTGCGCCATCGATCGAGCCCCTGCCTCCCGGCCCCGACGCTTACAAGTATCCCGCCGACGGTAAGCTGCATGGCGACCAGCCGGCACCGTACACCCCGTCCGGCGGCATCGGCACCAACGGGTCAGCGCCCGTCTACCGCGTCAACAGCGACTTCGACTACCAGTCCCTCTCATTGGCGCTCTACCAGGAGTGGATTGAGCTCGACCTCTTCCACTGGGGTCTCGCCACCTTCTCCGAGGAGGAGTTTGACGCCTACAACCTCACGGCTGAGGACCGTTATCTGCTCCAGTTCATGGCCGAGCAGGAGGTCGGCCACGCTACCGTCCTGACCAACATGCTGGGTCCCAACGCGCCCAAGCAGTGCACCTACAACTACCCCGTCTCTAACCTGCGCGAGTACCTCGACTTCAGCCAGAAGCTGACACGCTGGGGCGAGTCGGGCGTCTACGGCTTTCTGCCGCACCTCAACTCGGGTCCGGCCGCGCAGATCCTGCTGCAGAGCATCACGACCGAGGCGCGCCAGCAGCTCATCTTCCGCCAGTTCAGCGGCCTGTTCCCCATGCCCGTGTGGTTCGAGGTCGGCATCCCGCAGTCCTGGGCCTGGACCCTGCTGGCGCCGTACATCTCGAGCTGCCCGGCCGACACCCAGCGCCTCATCTGGCAAAACTTCCCGTCGCTGCACGTCCTCAACCAGCCGAACCCGGCCCGCATCGACGGCGCCAACGTTTGGAACGAGACGACGGGCGGCTACGCCAACACGCTGTCGACGGCCGACATTGAGCCCGAGGACGCCTGCATCAACGCCACTGAGGTCGGCGAGTTTTGCGGTGCCGCCATCTCCCGCAACCGTACCACGCCGCTCTCCTATCCGGGCCGCCAGGTCTTCCTGCAGTGGGATGCCCCTGGCTCTCCCGTCGGTCCCAACAACAGCTACATCACGGCGACCGAGGTGTGCGAGCCCAAGTTCGCCGCCTGGGTGTCGCAGCTCAACGTCACCTACTCGCCCCTGCTGAACGTCAGCCTCGAGGACCGCACGGCGTACACCATTCAGCCCAACGTGTCGACCATTGAGGGCGATCCCGCCCTCAACGGCACCCTGTTCCTCGCGCTGACGGACGAGCCGCTCTACGTGACGCCTTACAACCTGACGCAGATCAACCCGCACGTTGCCGCCCTGGCTTTGTACCAGGCTGGCTGAAGAGAAAGGCGTAATAATCTGATATGTTTCTGGGTGTGCCTAGAATGACATCAGTCTGAACGCTTGTATGACAATCGCGAATGGGGGTATACCATGTAGAGATACACTTAATGTCAAACCTTGATCCTTGGACCTTGTACTACCCGGCTTGAGATGTGATCATTTGCTGCGCCTTGACATGCAGCTCATCACCTACCGTGTCACCCAATCTCATCGCCCAACTTGTGCGGTCTGTATCCACAAGTCTTTCTGGTGTCCAGGGTGTGTAGAAGACTCTCTGAATGAAGCACCATGACGTCTTGTCGGTCCAAAAGGGCGGGAATCGCCTCGTGTATTGTTGATCTATGTCTCAATTCTTTTTCTTTTCATGTCGTTTCAGCCCAACTGCACCGTGGTCTTGCGTTCCGTTTGGATGGTGATCGTCTTGTTCCAAGCGAGCTTACAGCTCGTTGTGCTCCTGGTTGTCGTCGGTACCGTCAGCGACAACCGTCTTGACAGCCTCGGCCGCCTCGCCAACGACGCTGGCCACCTTCTGGGCGATCCCTTCGGCCGCCTCCTCAGCCTTCTCCTTTACCTCCTCCTTGACTTCCTCCTCCTTGGGCAGCTTGACAACGATCTTCTCGGGCTTCTCGACGCCGTCGATGCCCATGAGCTCCGTCTCGAAGACTGGCGTGTGACGCTTTCGTTAGCCGGGCGAAACTGCATGCGGGGGGGCAATGTTGCCGCTTCCCCGACAAGGAACCAGGGCGGGGCCTGCTGCTCTTGCTCGTCGGGTAAAAGGGCAGAAGGAGGGGGCGTCATACTCAGCGTCGCGCCGCCGGGGATGGGACCCATGCCGCGGGGACCGTAGCCCATGTCAGAGGGGATGGTCAGCGTCCTCTTCTCGCCAATGCACATGTCCAGAAGACCCTCCTCCCAGCTGTCATGTCCTGTCCGTCAGTCGTCTGATTCTCTTCCATGCCACCAACGGCACCGGGGGGGGTGAAGGTAGGGGAAGCGCGGATCGACGGACCCCTTGATGACCTGACCGGCGCCAATCTTGACGTTGAAGGGCTGGCCGCGGTTGTAGCCTGCGCGAACGGAGATTGTCAGTCCATCCATCATTCCCCAACCCGTCCTGGCAGTTCGCCTCGCTGTTCCAGTTCCAATCCTCTTGCTGCCGATTCGGGCAGACAGCGTGGGGTGGTTAGGCCCAATTGAGGCGAGGAGAGCTGGGGGCAAAGGCGGCTTCGGGGCGCCAGCTGGGCAAAAACACGGGGCAACGGTCACGCACTGGCATCGAACTCCTTGCCGCCGTCTTGCAGGCTGCCGCGGTAGTGTACGCTGATGCGGTCGCCCTTGACGGTCTTGCGCTCGCACTCGACCTCGAGCGTCTTGTCGATCTTCAGGCCGTCGGCGGCGACGAAGCTGAATGCTGTGGAGGCCAGCAGGCCAAAAGAAAGGAGGGCACCCTGCATGGTTGCTGTGGGTGTAGTCGGTCGTCGGGAGGGCAGATGAGTGGGTTTCGGATCAGGGGGACGGGTTTCAGGAAGTCGTAGGAAAAACGAGGCTGTCTTTTGATGTCGTGATGGATTGGAGGAGGACAGGTGTTGGTTGATTCCTACTGAGGGTCGTAGTGAGGAGTGGCGGGGCTGGAGATCCCAAAAACGGGAAGGAGTGCCGCCAAGTGCGGTTTCCCCACGTCTCACCGCCTTGTATTCTCGATTGACCAATGACGGCGGTTGACGGCTGCTCCAATTATCCGTCGCCCATTCAGGGTTGGTCCTGGGAGACTGGGGTTGGATGTGTGCCTTGCAAGGGGGGTATGCAGTTGACGGGGGCACACAATATTGAAGATCCACTGGGAGACCCATTTTTAAGCAAATACTATACTTAACTAATATATCCATACTTGAACCCCTATTCCTTATGCAATTCTATTGATTCCTATTTCTAGTGACTATAGTAGGGCCTCTGATTAGTTCCGACCTAGTCTCTTACCTGAGGATATCTATTACTTACGTACTATTTACCCTGAGAAGTTAGAAGCGTACCTATTATAGTATTATTAATTAATCTTATCGAATATACTATAATACGCCCTTAAATACCTATAATACTAGATAATAAAGGGTTAATAATAATATTATTATCCCTATATATTTAATATATTATTAGAGATATATATTCCTTATCCCTATTTAACTCGAATCGATATATAAGACTATAGGACTCCTATTAATAGGATTTCATTATAGGATTCGTACTAGAGATATTATTATCGACCCTAATAGCCCTATTAGACCTAGCTAATAGTATAGGCCTTAATTATTAATTATATATATAGGACTAGTTTAATAAATAAGAGTAAATAGACCTAGGTATAGTAGTAGGACTAATTAGTCTCTTATATCTAGAAGTAAGTACTTCTTAGTAATCGGACCGATAAAGTAGCTAGTAAAATATCTTATAGACTAAACCTTCCTCCTTTTATCCCTTAACTTTAACTTCCTTAATATTTAGCTAGTTTATACCTACCTAGTCTATTAATTCTTAGGCTCCGATAAAACTAAATTCTAGGGGATCTCCTACTTCTAAGCTATCTATCTATCCTTTATCTATACTTTTCTTATTATTAGTTATATTAAGGTCTAATTATAGAGGTCTAGAGCTATTATATCTATAAAGTTAAAGTTAGAATAACGATAATATTACTTCTATTAAAGTATTATTATTATAACCTTATCCTTTTATATTAATATCCTCTCCTTTAGTACCTTTAATCGCTAGCTATCTAGAATTAACTATTCTCTCTTATTAAGAGAGCGTTCCTTACTATTAAGAACTAACTATCTATTATTAAATAGTAATTCCCCTCTATTAAGGTTCGAGTCTAGATTACTAAGAAGCCCTTAACCCTCTAAAGTTCGCTATTCTAAGGTTTACTAATTATCCTAAACCTAATCTACTATAACGACCGATCTCTAATATTATAATTATAATAGGACTTCCTATTTTTATTAATTATAATATATTCGATAATAAATAATTAATAATTAAGTAAATTAATTAGCTAAGGTATAAGTTCGATTATATAGGATAGACTCCCTTTAACCCTTAGTAATACCTCTCTATAGTAGATCGACTATATAATAGGCTTATAGCTATATTCCTAGACTCTTATACTATTATAAGAAACGCCCTAGACTATCCTAACCCTAGACTTATAGAAGCTCTCTTTATAGAAACCTTATTAAAAGAGCGATTTCTAGCTATCGTAGCCGAGATAGTTAATAATGAATTTACTATCTTAGAATAATATCTAGGAGAGGCCCTTAATAGATATTACCTTAGAGCTTAAGCTTTTCTAAGATATACTAGAGGCCGTAACTTAGGAGACCCTAGATCTATATCTCTATCTATCCTAGAATATAATTACTTAGCCTAGGTCGTATATTAATTTATATAGGGAATATAGGACCTAGTATTCTACTAGGAGTTAGTCAAAAAATTAGCTATATAAGTAGAAGGTTTATAGGATATTTATATATTTATTAAATACGTTAAATAGATTATTAAGGATCGGAAATTAATTATAAAGGCCTAGGCGGAGTAGATTAAGATTAACTTTATTAAGTAAATAGTACGAGTATAGTAAAGTAAGAATATAGAATGAGCCTTAGCTAAGTTTTATAGACTCCTATTATTTAATAATTAATAGGATAGTAATATATCCCCCTTAATAGCTATTATATTTACTAGAGTTATTTACTCTATCCCTTAATAGATCTAGATATTCTAGAAGTAAGCTTTTATATAATATTAGCCTATTAACTTTACTTAAGCTATAGTATCTATAATCCTATAGCCTTAGAGCTTTACTTAGCGGCTAGCCCTCCTAGTACCTACTATAGTATTACTTAGTATAATAGGAAGTTATTAAGGGGTTAAACTAGCTATTTAGGTATATTAGATTCTATTTACCCTATACTATAGGCTATAATAGTCTAGACTATAAGGGTTATTCGCTCCTAAGCTATTTATATAGTAATAGTATTAATAGCGCCCTCTAATTTAAGCTTAACTAGTCCTATAATAGTAATAAAGCTAGGATAGCCGTCGATCGTTATTATAATTAATTAACCTATTTATTAATAGAGTATAATTATTAATTAAAGCTAATAGCTAAGTAAGAATAATATATTATAGCTATAGTATTAAAGGATATACCCCTCTTATTAGGAAGTATAACCCTATAGCTCTATAATTATAGTAATAGGAAGTAGATATCCTATACTAGAAGAATATCGAGGCCCGAAGTACTATATCTAATATAGCCTTTATAAGTATAAGTCTAACCCTAGGAGATAATATACTCTATATATAATTAATAGAGGTAGGGACTATCCTAGAGGTCGAATTATCTAGTTCTAGAGATAATAACCTAGCTTAACTATAGGATATTACTACTATATTATTAGTTATTAATACTATAATAGATTCTTATTCTTATAGAGTAGAGTTTAATAATAAAGTTACTTATATTAATCCGGAAGTAATTAAAGATATCTTAGATTCTATTATAATTTAAATATTCTTAATAGCTATTAGACCTTTAACTAGAAAGAAGCGTAAAGCCCGTTTACTAACTACCTCTAAGGAAGTACGATTAGAGTTTAGTATGCTTAGACCTATAAGGGGATCCTAGGCGCTACTAGAGCTACCTAGCTAGCCTTTTAGACGTAGAGTATTACTAGAAGACCTTACCGATATAGTAGCTATATGCCCTAAGGCGACTATTAGGGATAAGGGACTAATAGCTCGAGTAACCTATAAGACTAGGAAGCCTCGCTAGGACGGACTAGTACCTATTATTAGATAGGACGGAGTAATATTATTTAATTACCTAGCCTTCTTTAAGAGATTTATAGCCTAAGTAAATCTTATAGAGATTATGTAGATATCCCTAGATATAATTAAGTATCTCCGTAAATATACTATTAGGAAAGGGAGTAATTCTAAGACTTATATTATATTAGGTTTACTAGAAGCTAAGGGACTACTTCTAGGATTCTAGAAGTAAACTGGGCTAGATATAATACCTAGACTATATATAACTACTAGACCCTATTAAGTAGATTATATAATTATTATTAAGGTTAGAGGGAAGATAATTAGATTCCTAATACTACTTAATTCTATATAGGTAGATTAAGGCTCGGAGGTTAATATAATCTCCCTAGCTATTATTAATTTCTATTAGATCCCTAGGTATAGTCTTTTATCTATAGGACTAGGGGGTTTATATATTATTACCTTAGATAGGAATATAACCCCTATATGAGACTTCATAGTATTTAAAGTAATTATAGATAGCCTATAGAGAGATATTTAGGCTATCGTTAGGCTAGACTTCTATAGGTCCTATAGAATATAACTAATATTAGGCTTACTATAGCTATAGGAAGTAAATATATACCTAGATATCCGAAATAGCTAACTATTAATTAGCGACCTAGCTAAGAAGGAGGAAGCTAGGGCATTATAAGGCCCTAGACTTTAACCCTCGGTAAGATAGAAGATCCTACTAGACCCGGAGAGTATAACGGTACTATATTAAGAGTTGAATAATAATAACGATATTAATACTAAAGACTTATCTACCGATAATTAATATAATAACTTAGACGATATTAAGGATATAGATATAGAAGCTTATTCTAAATCGGAAAACTAATTCTAATTATATAACCTAAATAAATCGGAAAACTATATCTAGATAGCGATATTATTAGCGGATTTAATTACTTAATTAGAGCTTATTTAATATAATCGATTTTTTATACTCTAAGGGTAGCTATATAGAATAATATATTATATATATAGGCTAAAGGCTTATATTATTATTAAAATTAATAGTTGAAGCCTAAGTATCTAGGAGCCTATTCTATAACTATAGCTACGGAACTAGATCTGGACGAGGAGCTCTAGAGGACTACCCCTAAGGGTACTAATCTAGACTATTAACCTAGCCTATACTTCCTAACCGAGCAATATATTAAACGCTTATTAATGGATAAGGCTATACCTATAGATATCGTTATATAATAGATTAAGGACTCTAGATATATACTAGGGCTACTAGTACTAGAAGACCTATATAAGGATATAATAAGGACTCTATATACCTACTATAGACTTACTATAAACTTAATATATAATATTCTACTAACAGACCTATATAAATACTATATACGCTTAAAGCCTAGAACCTAACCCTAGAATAGGTCCCCTAGGAAACGCTAAATACCAGTAGAGCAATACTAGCTATATAAGCTAATCTAGGACGGTATTAAAGCTAATATATATAAGTCTATATTATTAACGAATAGTACCCTATCGAATTAGAGAGCTAAACCTATCCTAGTAATTAAGTCTAGACGGGAAGTAGACCCTTAGGCTAAGTATAGGCTTATATTTAATTATAACTATATAACTAAAGAGATATTTAGGATATTAATTACCTAGCTAAATAAGGTCTATAATAAGCTTATAGACTTATAAATTAGCTTATATAGTGTACTAGATTTAAAGTATGCTTACTAGTCTATTAGAGTATATCTAGATTCCCGCTTAGTTTTTATATTTACTATAAATAAATTCCTATAACTATAACCTACCTAGATACTATAAGGATCTTAGACTATTACTTATTTAATAATAGAAGCTATAAAGATAGTACTAGGGCCTATTCCTAGACTATATACTAAACCCTTAATAATAATCCCCTTAGAACCTAGAGGACTAGCGCCTACGACTAACTACTTCGATAATATTTTTATTACTTATATAGATTTCCGAATATAATAGTCCTTCCTAAAGCATTACCTATTACCCCGATTACTCTAGTCTATATTAAAGCTATTATTCTTAAAACTTCGCTTTAGCTTAGATTTAATTATAGCTATTAGCTAGAACTATAATATTAATAGTCTAATAATAGTTAAGCTAGAATATATAAAAAAGCTTAGTAAATAGCCTATACTATAGGGCTAAATATAAGTTAGATTATTCCTTAGAGCCTTAGGACTATATTATTGCTAGATTCCTAACTATATAGAGCTATCTAGGCTACTTTATAGATTAACTAGGAATATTATATAGTAATAGAATAATACCGAGTTACTAGTATTTACTACCCTTAGAACTATATACGCCTAAGCGATTAAAATATAGGGATACTATATTAGAGAGCTAGTTAAAATATATATAGATATATCCGGGTTTAGTACTAGATACGTAGTTATATAGGCCTAGGGAGGGGTTAATAAGCCGCTCCTATATAATATATTCTTATTTATAAAGATATAATGAAATTAAAGTATTTATAAGCGAGAACTATATATAATCGTAGAATTCTATAGATATTATTAGTACTATTTCTATACTAAGAAGGTATTAACTATCTATACTAACTATCGACTACTTATATAGTTCTTATTATTAGGTTACTATAATAGCATCTATACTTAATAGGTAATAGAGCTTCGACTATTAAACCTAGAAATCTAATATATCCTAGGAGAGCGTAAGAAGGCTATAGATACCCTCTCCTAAACTATCTTTAGCTTAGTTAAATATAATAATAACCTATCCTAATTTAGGAGCTAAGATAATAATAGTATATAGATCTAGAAGGATAGTTCGGGAGGCTATTAAGACCTAATATAATAAGCTACTAAGAAGTATAAGACTAAGAGACTAGTAGCCTAATAACTAGTATAGGATATAGTATCCCTAAGCTACCTAATAAGCCTATAGCCTTATACTTTATAGAGAGCTAAACTTAATATTCTAGTCTAGGACTTTAAATTAAGTCTTCTACTAGCGAACGAGCAACGATTAAGGGGTCGTATCTTATCTATATATATATCGAATACTATACTTAAACTTCCTAGGCTAGGTAAGTATATAGAGTTATAATAGTATAAGGATATTATTATATTCCTAATATTAACTATAGCTACTAATAGCTAGAGTAGATACTAGAAGAGGGCTATTATAGCCTAGGCTATCTATTATAAGATCGAAAATATAAAGCTCCTTTATTATATAGGTAGGGGCCTATAGTAGTTATACTTAGTTAAGAGCGAAGTAGTAAGTATATTAAAGGCCGCTTATAATAATATAGGATACTAGGGACCTAACTCTACGATAAGGAAGCTTATAGTATTAGTATACTAGCCCCGTATAGTATTAGATATTATTAATTATATTGCCGGCTACTAGATATATACGAGATATTAACTAAATAAGCCTAAAGCTCCTCCTATAGACGTCTAGGTCTATAAACCCTTTTAACTTATAGGTATTAATTACCTAGGGCCCTTCCTAGCTACTATAAGATACTATCGCTATATCCTAGTACTAGTAGACTACTTTAGCCGATTTACCTAGGCTTTCCTAATAATAGGAATTATAGCTACGGAGATACTAAAGACCGTACTAGCCTAGATAATTAAAGTTAATATATTACTATTAGCCTTTTACCTAGATACTAGCTTAGCTTTTATAGCTATAGAGTTTATAGACGGCCTAGCCTATAAGAGCGTAAGCGTAATCCTAGGACTAGCTTAGTTATATAAAAGCTTTAATATAATAGAAGTAATTAATAGGTTAATATAATAGGTAATAAATTATATAGGAGCTAGATATATAGACTAGGACTTAGATTACTAATAGTATATTAAGGCTCTAAACTCTAGATATATAGCTCTAATAGGATACTCCCTATATAAGATTATATATAGGATCCTATTAATAGGTAATATAGAAGAGTAGTTTCTAACCCTAATACGAACCTTACTCCTAGCTACTATAACTAAGCCTAGCTAGAGATTAGAGGAGATTTCCATTTCCTAGGCTAATACTATAGAAGTATAGATAGTACGAATTAAGTTCTATCGAGACTATATTTATTATACCTCTAAGGAGAAAGCTACTATAGCTAAATACCTATAATGGACTATATAACTATTCATTACTAGTACTCTAATAATACTAGTCTAGGAAGGTAAATTACTGAAGTTAGAGGCCCGCTAGCGGGGGCCCTTCTAGATATCGAAACGATATAATTAGAGGATATATAGAATTAAGAAACTAAATAATACTCCTATAGCCCTTAAGCGGTATTAGGATTACTTAAAGGAGTTCTGCCCGAGGTAAGGATACCTAGCTATAGAGGATAGATAACTATCCTTTAAAAAATTACTAAGAAGACTAAGGTATAAAGTTAAAGTAGCTATAATATAATAATAAAGGTAATTATATTAGAAGATAGTTATTAATAGCTACCTAATTAGAGGGTTAATCTAGGAAGGAGTATTTATAATACTATATTTAGGGTCTTAATAATAGGAAATAAGCCTTCTCTCTCTCTTCTTCTTCCTTTACTTCTTATTACTTACCTATATTACTACCTACCTTATATACGCTACCTATCCTATTATATATTATCTATCTCTAATTCTCGTACCCTAAGAGCTTTAGCTCTAGAGGAGGTATATCCGACGATATCTATTATATATATTATATTAAACTACCTACCTACCTATCTTAGTACTAGAGATCTAAGGTAAGAGTAGGAAAGCGGGAGGGACGCTTATAGAGCTAGTACTAATAAACGAACCCTTAAGACTATAACCCTTCCTACTTATTATATCCCGCTTAGCCTACGACTATATAGCTATAAGTACCCTACTTAAGGAGATATTATATATTATAAGTACTCTAAATTACTTAACTACCCTATAGGCCTAGGGAGTAGGATAATTATAGCTAATATTAAGTCTTATATCCTAGATTATAGCTAATTATCCGGATACTCTAATCGGTAATATAAATATAAGAGAGGATAATTAGAATTAATCTAATAATACCCTAGAAGGCTCCCTATTAGGAGATAGCTCTATATTTATAGATATTAACTCTAAGGAAATCTATAGTACTTTAAACGCTAATATACTATATTAGGCCTACTAACTTACTAGAGAGCTATTAATAGAAGGCCTTCTCGATTATTATTTTATCTCTCTTATAGAACTTATTAAAGTCTATAATTGTTGAACCAATATTAGGGGGTTCCCTAGGGCAGTGATCTCGGTAGGGGATCACCGATATGGTGATCACCGTGGCTGGGATTCACAGCTCTCAGGAGCACGTGAATCACAGCTTACGTGATCGGTGAATCAGATGGGTATATCTGACTCACGTAGGTAGTGGTAATTCAGAGAGAGATCATCAACTACATCACAAGACTTATATCACCTACCCTACCTATTCAGAGCTCTCAGGCACAGCCAAAGCAATGAAACGGGGTTCACATAAGCAGTGAAGCCCTCTCAACACTGATCAGTGTTGCGTTCAACGTAACACAGAACAGCTAGAGCTGGAAAAGTCAGGATCGATCCCACGGATAGCAAATTCGCTGTGCGTGAGCTCATCGGTTACACTTTACAAGTGATCGCAAGAGCACCGTTTGCTTTGAGTACTTCAGGACTCTTGTGAGAGCTTGGTAGCAGGGAAATCCCCTGTTACGTGATCTGTAGGAGCACCGTCTGCTTCGAGTACCTCAGGACTCCTACGCCCAAGATCACCACCTAGGCTATATTGCTAGCCACCAAACCCGACAAACGAAGCTCTACGGAACAGTCAATCAGCCGTAGCAGAGCTTCAACAAAATCAGCGACAATGAGCTCCTCGGATCACGGCAATAGCTCCGTGACAGAGCCAGAGAGCGCTGAAAAGATGCAACAGGAGTTCGACGGCATTCTGGAAGAACTCGGCATATCACGCCTAACGCAGAAGGTCAGGAAGGGTCTCGATATTGACTTCATCGTTAATGGAGCAGAATCACGGTTCCCTGGATCACTGGATTCGGCATCCGCAGATCTCAAGAGCGCCTGGATCCTTAAGGCAATGAGCGCATACGGGACCATGAAGGGAGTTCACCTCCTGGAGGCGTTTATCGAAGACTTCCAGGGCTGGACCGAAGAGGACTTTGACTCCTGCAATACAACGATCACTCGAGCGCTGAAGGTGTATCTAGCAGAGCGCGGGATCCCTCTTCCAGGAGCAGCAAACGCTAAGACGTCGAAGAGACTAGTCCCAATGCTTTCATGGGAAGAGATGCCCGACGCGACGGAGTCGATCACTGCCGACCGGGATTCAGTGCTCCAAAGAGCAGAGGAACAGCGAGACCAGTGGGACGACGAGCAGCAACCCACGGGGAACGCCCAGCTATCCCAAATCCGAAAACTACGAACGGGGAGGACAGATCCCCGACAGCCCCTGGTTCCAGGGTTGTCTGATCAACGGAGCAGGCAATCCAGCCAACGAGAGATCACGCCTCAATCGCGAAGAAATGAGACCCCACCCCCAAATGTCACCCAGAACCCACCAGCTTGGTACCATGCTCTGCCGCCACACGAATCGGTGAATTCACCGATCGACGGAGCTGTAATCAAGCAATTCGCATCGCTCTGGAACAAGGAGAGCAATTACTCTGGGGAGACATACGATATCCTTGACGATAAAATGCGTATCTTCACGGACGTTTGCGAACTGCTGCAAATCCGCTATACGCAGCTCCACGCGCTCTTCCCGAGTATACTTTCAGGGCGCGCGCAAACTTTCTTCCTAGAGCACATGAACCGGAGCATGGGACTCCGTCAAATGTACCTAGCGATCAAACAACAGTTCGATTCGGAGATCAACAGAGCACAGTATCATACAGACTGGAGCTCGATGACGTTCCACTCTATAGCGGCAGAAGCTGATAACGCAGGAAAGCCGCGAATGGAAGTTCTCCAGATCCTTCTGGATAGGCTTCAGCGGTGCCAGAGAGCACTTGGCCCTGCGTTCAAGGAAGAGACTCATCTCTATGTGAACACTCTGAGGGCGGTTCAAGGCGTCCCAGAGCTGAAGATTGCACTAGCAAGGCCGGAGCGATCTTTCAATGCGCTATCCGCACAGCTCAAGAGCACACTGAAGGTGGAGGAGAACACCAGAACGCCTGGGCACTTCTACACCGACAGACGTTATGGGAGCGGATATCGCCAAGCCAGTGGAAGGGGAGATCGCAGAGAGCAGTCGGTACGCAGAACCAATGATCGTCAGCCATCCAGAATTCGCAAATGCTGGATATGCTCTAAACGAGACTGCAGATCGACGAAGCACTCTCCCGAGGAGCAACAACGTTCGAAAGAGCAGTGGAAACGCATGCAGGAAGCGCGTGGGGATCAGCGGAAGGGATACCGTCAGTTTTTAACAGCAATGGAACCTGCTGAGAGCTCGGAATCAGACAATCCCACTTCCGATGAGCTGGGAGCAGACGATGCCTTTGGGTCTGATCCCGAGAGCGAACTGATGAATGCCCATACTGCACACTTCCTAGCAAATGAGTCGTTCCAACACAGAATCAGGGGGAGCAGTCCGAAGGCTGAAATGACAGCTCCGATAGAGCAGCTCTTCACCCAGTATCAGATCAATAGCACTTCCACGTGGTACGGCATCATCCCTGATACAGGCGCGGCATCAGTTTCCACAGCAGGAGCTTCACAAACAAGGGCCCTAATAGCCCTAATACCAAGCCTAACAGTCAACAAGCAGGGAATAGGGGCCAGAGTGAGATTCGGAGCAGGAAATCCCATTTCCACGACGGAGGAGATCACTGTTCCAACGCCAATTGGGAGAATCACGTTCCATATCGTCCCAACGGATACCCCATTCCTGCTTTGCATCAAGGATATGGACGATCTCGGAGTCTACCTAGACAACACGCGTAACGAGCTGGTAAAGCGCGTTGGGGAGATCCAGGAGCGTACGCCCATTTTTCGCAAATGGGGCCACCCATGGTTCTTCCTGGATACGAAGACCCATACCAGCTCCGGGATCACATACATGATGGGGACAGAGAGCGATGGAGCAGCGTTTCTGACAGAAGCAGAGCTCCGACGCATTCACAAGCGGTTCGGTCACCCATCTGTAGAGAAGCTATGGAACCTGCTCCAGAGAGCAGACCAGGACGTGAATCGGGACGCTCTGGAGCTGATAAACCGCTTCTGCCACCATTGTCAGATCAAAGGGAAGTCCCCGCAACGCTTCAAGTTTGCCCTGAGGTCAGATATCGACTTCAATTACGAGATTTTGGTCGATATTATGCACTTGGATGGAAAGCCCGTTCTTCATGTGATCGACGCGAGCACAGGATTCCAGTCCGCAACTTTCATTCCCAATTTCACAGCTCGCGCGACGTGGGAAGCTCTCAAGAGGTGCTGGTTGGATACATACCTTGGGCCTCCAGACGTCGTAACTGTTGACGCTGGAACGAACTTTGCCTCCGCAGAGTTCAGGGCAGAGGCACGCCTCCTAGGCATGACCTGCCATCAGATCCCTGTAGAGGCCCATTGGTCAATCGGCAAGGTTGAGAGCTACCATAAGCCGATACGCAGAGCGTACGAGATCTTGAAGGCAGAGTCTCGCGACACGAGCCTAGAATCGCTGCTTCAAGGAGCTGTGAAGGCGGTAAACGACACCGCTGGGCCCAACGGATTAGTGCCTACACTGCTCGTATTCGGGGCGATGCCCAGGATCACCGCCAACTCAGCGCCCACCGCGACCCAGGCGCAGCGCGCCGAAGCGGTCAATAAGGCGATGGCGGAGCTTCGGCGAATGGTCGCCAAGCGGAAGGTCAATGACGCTCTCAATACCCGTAACGGACCAGATACCAAGCAGTTGCTGCCGAGATCGCTGGAGCTGGGAAGCGACGTTCTTGTGTTCCGAGAGCGGGAGAAATGGACCGGTCCCTACAAGGTCATATCGGTTTCTGACACGGCGGTCACGGTCGAAATGGTTAACGGCCCAACGGAGTTCAGAGGAACACACGTTAAGCCGTACAACAGATCGCCGGATCAGCAGGCTGGGGAGACAATAGTGGTTCGAACTCCAGAGA
The DNA here is from genome assembly GCA_019188255.1 of Verticillium longisporum. Lineage (NCBI taxonomy): Eukaryota > Fungi > Ascomycota > Sordariomycetes > Glomerellales > Plectosphaerellaceae > Verticillium > Verticillium longisporum. The sequence goes on along the minus strand of JAETXT010000003.1, from coordinate 3,610,330 downwards.
CCCCAGAACCATTTGAGTACCCAGAGCCAATTCTACCACGACGACGCGGGAGACCCAGGAAGTCAACAAACGCCACGAATCTGTTACAGGCGGCTTTCACGGATCGCAAGAGCAGTGCGACCGGGACTTCACAGATCGAGCGCCAATTCATTGTCAAAAGGGAACAGCAGGGGTACGACCTAGCTGTTCAACTACGCAATGAAGGCAGAATAACGACCCCTGGGAAGCCATTTGAACAGTCCGACTGGGAGGAAATCGACTCACTCCTGGCAGCTGGAGTGATCGTGCCGATCAGGAGATCCGCGTTTCCCAGTGCTAAGATCTTTGGATGCCGGCTTGTAAGAGAGGTGAAAGGCCTCCCTCAAGCCCCATATGAGAAGTCAAGACTGGTGGTTCAGGGACACAGTGACTGGGAGAAGACAACCCTGCTAACGCAGTCGCCCACGATCATGCGCTGTAGCCAACGACTGATCCTAGCGATCACCCCAACGCTACAGCAACGTGGCCACCAGTTGATGCTCCGTGATATCAGTCAAGCCTACACCCAGAGCGCTACAGATCTGTTACGCAACGTTCTCCTGCGCGTTCCCAAGGAGCTACAGCATAGATACCCCGACGGAATCGTCTTCCACGTTGTGAAGCCGCTCTATGGCATCGCAGAGTCAGGTCTCCATTGGTTTGTAACCTATCAGCGCCACCACAGAGAGCGCCTAAACGCCGTTCCAACGGGCTACGATCCGTGTTTGCTTCTAACCAGAGCTGGAGAGAGCTTTGGACTGGTCGGAATGCAGACTGACGACACCCTCAACCTCGGAGAGCCCGCGTTCATACAAAAGGAACAAACAGAGCTCGAAAGCGCTGGCTTCCGGGCAAAGCCTGCTTCCGTCCTTAACGCAGGATCTGACGGCGTCTTCAACGGCTGTATCATCAAAGTTGGAACTGAAGATCTCACGATTCAACAGAAAGGCCAAGGTGATCGCCTAGAGCTGGTAACCCCAGGGACAGCGAGCTCAGAGCAGGAATACATCGCCCAGAGAGCTCGCGGTGCCTATATTGCTTCAACCTGTCAACCAGAGGCAGCCTTCGATTTCTCTGTTGCAGCCCAAGCCAAGAACCCACAGGAGGACGACTTTGAACGGCTCAACAAACGCATACAATGGCAGATCGCCAACGCAGGCCGTGGCCTGAATTACGTGCGCCTGGATCTCTCAACGGCCCAACTTTACGTATTTGTTGACGGCTCCTTCGCCAACAATAAGGACCTAAGTTCACAGATCGGATTCGTTGTCCTCCTTGGTAACGAACGTTCCTGCGATCAGGAGAACGCCTTCACGGTGCGCGGCAATATCCTCCATTGGCAATCCATTAAGTGTAAACGGGTTACGCGTTCAGTTCTGGCTAGCGAGATCTATGGGATGGTTAGCGGCTTCGACGCGGCTTATGTCCTTAAACAGACGCTCCAAAAGATCTGTAAACGCTTAGAACTGCCGCTCCCACGGATGGTTATCTGCACCGACAGCTACTCGCTCTACCAATGCCTGGTTCAACTGAGCGCGACAGCAGAGAAACGCCTAATGATAGATCTCATGGCGTTACGGCAAAGCTACGAAGAACGCGAAGTCGACGAAATTCGTTGGATCGCCGGAGGCGATAACCCTGCAGATTCAATGACCAAGGGAGCGCCAAACCAGGCACTGGAAGCGCTAGTGAGCTCTAACGAAGTCACAATCAGGATTGAAGGATGGGTCAAACGTCAAGAAAAGAACAGTCAGGGGGCAAAGGCAATTGATATTAGCAAAAATGCAGCAAAGCCTAAAAACGAGCACCCCAGAAGCAAAAACGACGACCCCGCGATCAGCAAAACAGCAAAGCAACCGCTCCGCAAAGCGGACTAGGCCTCGGAATCCGAAGAATCCGAGTTTGACTGCTCTGGCGAGTCCCACCAGAGGCAGTCAAAGAGCCGCAGAGCTGCGGCCCGCCCAGCCGCCTTGCGGTCGGCATTACAAAGACCATCGAGGTCCTTGTTGGGGTCGTCACCCCCTTCGCCTCCTCCTCCTCGGCGATCGTCAGCATGCCCTTCACGACGGCACGCCACTTTTCCTTATCCTATTCATTGTTCTCCTACTGTTAATTGTTCACTTTAAGGCTGGAAGAGCAGATCTAACGCGCCGAAGACTGGAGATTGGAAGCGCGTTGGAGCGGCTATCGACCCTAGCGACAGCTCCCAATATTGGTTCTCACGGCTGTTCTATCCACAAAGAAAAGAGAGCCAGTGTTGAACCAATATTAGGGGTTCCCTAGGGCAGTGATCTCGGTAGGGGATCACCGATATGGTGATCACCGTGGCTGGGATTCACAGCTCTCAGGAGCACGTGAATCACAGCTTACGTGATCGGTGAATCAGATGGGTATATCTGACTCACGTAGGTAGTGGTAATTCAGAGAGAGATCATCAACTACATCACAAGACTTATATCACCTACCCTACCTATTCAGAGCTCTCAGGCACAGCCAAAGCAATGAAACGGGGTTCACATAAGCAGTGAAGCCCTCTCAACAATTACTAATATAATAATAGCCTTTAATAATTATTATTAGCGTTTCTTCTTTTTCTAGGTTAGTAATATTATATTATAACTACTATTACTATTTCTTTTCTCTATTTCTAGGCTAGTAAATTATATTATAGCCTCTATTATTCTTTATTCCGGGTTTATAATTATACTATTACTAGATTATTATTACTTCCCTTTATCTAGGTCCTAATAATTATATTTATACCTCTAGTATTATATCTCTATAATTATATAATTACTATAGCTATTACTTTCTCCTTTTTAGGTTAATAATATATAGCTAGAACGTTATTAATACTCTACTAATAGGAACTTCCTTACTCGATAATAATTAATTACGCCTTCTTTTCTTATCTTTACTTAGGATTAACTAGAAGACTATATCTCTAGAGAACTAAAGTATTTACTATTAGATAAATGAATAGACGTAAACGGAATACTATATATACCTATATTAGGGATAGATAAGGCCGGGGTCGGCTATACTAAAAGATAGTTACTTAGGAGACTAGGGTTAGATATATGCCTTATAAGGGGGGTATATAGTTAATGGGGGCATATAATATTGAAGATCTACTAGGAGACCCATTTTTAAGCAAATACTATACTTAACCAATACATCCATACTTGAACCCCTATTCCTTATGCAATTCTGTTGATTCCTATTTCTGGTCCATCGAGGGTTCTTATCTCTTATCAATAGCAGTCAAGCTCTGACGTCAGCGTCCCTCACCACTCAACTCGTCCCTCTCAGCGTGCTGTCACTTGGTAGCAGCTCTGCCCAGGCTGGAGATAGTCCGCGTGATCAGTGACAGGATGGAATAACTCCTCGTGAGGCCATCACCTGACACCTTCGCCTCGCCAATTCGACCCGGCACTGCGCGCAGCCGACAAACTGCTATTTTTTATTCATCTCATGGCGGACCGAATGCCTGCTGCCTGCTCTCGTGGCAATTGAGGCCTCACCGAGAAGTATCCTGGCACTTCACATGCAACTCTTCCTCATCTGATATCTGAGTCAAAATATCGCCCAATTCACTGTCGAGATGCCTTACTCTGTTCCAGACGACGTGCCCAGACGACATGCCCAGCCGACGTGCCCATGACCCTCAACTCGAGCCTCTCCTCGGATGCATCCGATTTATTGGCTAGCGGAGCACCAAGTGAACTCGTCCCATCCCCGTCCGATCAACAACACCAGGCTGCACTTCACTGAAAGGGCGAGGCGACTGGCTCCACGGTTGACAGCGGCACAAGACCCACATGGGCAACAACCAGCGAAACGGACAACAAGCCAGACACACGACAACCAGGCGACCGGAGCCTCAAACCCAGGGTGTCTTGGGTCTCTTGTGTATGCGTGCTCTGTTCCTTGCCAGGCATGTCTCTGACGCCCCAGTCGGCCCAATTGGGACTCTGTCCTGCCAGATACAGTCCGATTCTAGGCACCTCAGAAGCAACCGTCCTGCCTGCAGGGTTGAACCACTCGGCATGCAGGTTTACAAACCGGCATGCAGCAAGCCGACATCCATCGTCCGAGTGGCCCGCGCGATTGGGCCTCATGGCACTGCTCGACGGACGACACGCTGACGCTGCCGTACTAGCTTGCATGGCCGCCGTGTGCTCAAGGGGGGATGAAGGGCACAGCTCCACGTTTGACAGCCGAACTCCCCCCACTGTCGCCCACGCCATCATCGTTGACTGACCATCATCGGATGGTCCCGTCGAGTGGCCCTTCGCTTGCTTGCTTTCTGTCTGTTCTCCGGTGAGACAAAAATTTTCACTTGATTTGTTTTTTCCACACCCCATCCCCTCTCATCTCTGCCTTTTTTCTTGCTGGACATGAAAAAAGGGCTTTCAGGCGTCCTCGTTGGGCATCGATGAGTCAGGGGCCACCCATGCCTCGAGGTGTGACTTGGAAATTGTCCCCAGGGGCGACAAGAGCCCAAAGGCATTGGAATGGAAATTCCCCAACGAGCCACATCAGCCGCGCTGGCGGAGCCACAGTGGTCGTCCGAAAGGGGACGTAGCGCTGATGGCGCTTGAGGCAACCAACCAGGACGGCAATCCTGTCAGAAGGTCAGGTGACTGGTTGAGGCCAGTCCAGACGGACAAACGGATAAAGGGTCAAGAAGACAAGTGATTGCAAAGCATTCGGCAGTGTAGTTTCAATGTTCAGCTTGGCTTGGCCACGAGGCTTTCTCTAGGCAGAGGAGCGACTCGAGTAGGCAACAAGATCCTTCCGCTCCGTTCGACTCGTCCAGACCGTCTGTACGTGGTGTTGTCTTCCTGTTTGTCTATTGACGAGAAAGGTACTTCACCTGGGTAAGGTACCAGGTGGGACTTGGCGAAGGCTGTTCAGATCGGGCACCTTGACCCCGGGCAGGGCAGTCAGTACATCTCACAGGGCAGGCCCATAGCGGTACGGTCCCCCTGAAGCGCACCGCGCTTAACGGCCCCTCCAGGTAAGGTAAGGTACCTAGGTTAGGTACCGTAGCGAGCAAAGGAGGTAGACACTGGAGCCGTCACAATTGACTTGCCGATCCCTAAAACCGGCTGCCCACTCCACTCTTCAAGACACTGCCGCGCCCACCCATTACATCGTCCCAGCCAACAGCCCTGGCTTTTCCTGTTTCCTGTCCCAGATTCAAGCTCCGTCCTCCCGCCTTGTTTGGCTGCGTCGTATTCCGTCTTAGAGGTACCCCAAAGTCACCTTGGGATTCGCCACCTCCGACTTGCGACGAATATGGCACCTCCCTTTCGACCTCTCGTCTTCCCTCTCCCTTCTCCTCCCTCAACTAGCGGCTTTCGTGCCTGACGGAACGGAGAATGACAGACCCTGCATTCGCACTGGAATTGCCAAACGTGCCCAACACGAGCCAATGGGTGCCCTATGTCGCCCTTTTCGGTGTGTGCCTCTGCGGCGACCCCACCCGCTTGGATTCCAAACCTGGGTGTCCCTGTCTTGACCGTCACAGGCAGACAGACTCCTTTGTTCCCTGAAAAGGGGGGGGGTCAGGGGAGTTGGGTCGTCGTCGTCGTCGTGATGATGGCGGGTGTTTCTGAGGCCGCGGCGGGGACACCCATGCCTAATGGGGCTGGTTTGTAGAGTTTTGGTTTTTTGGCAACCTTTTCCCTCTCTCTCTCTCTGTGTGTCTTCGGTCTGACAATTGTGTCTTGTATCTGCCTTGCGCTTGACTTGTCATTGTCCCTGTCGGAGGAGTGATGCCCCCTTCCCACACCCCCTCCACCCCCCTCCTCACCCCTTGTGCTTGGGTGGTGCTGATTGAGGTCCACGCGTACGAGCCTACTTGAGGGGTGAGGGCGCCCGACGTGATGTTTGCGGCCTTGACTTTTTTCCTTTCTATATATAATCCTCAACCTGCCGGCCTGTTTCTTGGTCCGATCTTTTTGTTGTTCATCGGCTCTCGTCTACAAGCACTCTCACATACAAACACAAGTACACACAAACTCGGATATACAGATCCATCCGGCTCCAACTACACATCAACACCACGTACACACAGACAAAAAGACATCCCGGGTATCACACCAAAAAGCACCTGTCACCAAAGACCAAAAGAGAAAACACCTTTGCAAACCCTCGCAAGCAAACAAACTCAGCTGTCACACTTGCGCACTATCCAAAATCCACAAACAAGACAACATGTCGCGCTACAACTACGCCAACAGCCCCGTCATCCACCAGGGCGCGGCCTCGATCCGCTCCTCGGCCTCCTACTCCACAACCTACTCGGGCGAGAGCAGCCCGCGCAGCTACCGCTCCTACTCTCCCGCCGAGACGATCCGCGAGCAGCAGTACGCGGGCGCCACGAACGGCAGCGGCGTCGTCGTCCACAACGGCTACAGCGGCCACCATGACCAGCGCTACGACCCCACGCCCAAGTACAGCAACCCGAACCTGGCCAAGCGCAAGAGCTAGGCGTTCTTTTCCGCCTGCTCTTTTGGTTGTATGACGGACTTGCCACAACACTATGTACTTGGAGAGCATTCACTGGCGTTTTTTCTCTTTTTTCTTTTGTTACTAGTAGGGGGACAGGATATCTGGCATGGCATGGGCACAGAAACGACGGTGTACGGAATAATGTCACTATGGAACATAGGTTTGGGAGTCGGAACTTCACACGTTGGAGTCGACGAAGGAATTGGAACCGGGCTGGACTTCTCATGTCCATTGAATGGGCGACTCTCTGTACCACGGGCGTTGGGTTGAAACTGGGGCAGGAAATCAGGTTGTGCTACCACTACATGTAACTGTACACTTTTTGTGGTCTCGAATTCCATAGACAGCCTACCTTGTTCAAACTTTTTTCCTTTCACCTTTCCCGCCCCCATCTTTGCACACATCTCATAATGGAAGTCAACATTCTTGAAATTGTCCATGCGCGTTCGAGACCACCCCCTTTCCAGCGACGCGAGTGACGCACATGTAATGCACGTCCGGGTTGCGTTGCTGACTGCGTCCGATGACTGGCTGCTGCCAGGCACGCCAATGGCCGGGCCGCACGGGAGGTGCGGCCGCTGCCTCTGCTGTGACTCCCCGTTGCAAAAAGTGCAATTTTCGTGATTTCTTGCTATTCTCGTGTCTATTGTTGCACTCTCGACACCATCCTGGTGGGGGACGTAGCTGGTTGTTGGAATGGTGAGAAATGCACCTTTTGTCGTCATGGACGTGGGGAAGTGCTACGCCGTCCCAAGCTGGGCGCGCGGTGGGCAATGATACGAGGTTCCCACAATGTTACCATGGCATCTTCTCAACAGTTGTTATGTGGGGAAAGCCAGCTCCGGTGGACATGTATTCGTATTCTTTTTTTATCTTTTTTGTCTTCGTGCAGGATATATGGTGAGGGTTGAGGGAAACGAAACGTGAAAATGTTTATTTTACTTGATAATTCTCCAGTGTACGCGTGTCATTGGGAGGCAGCCTGGCGTTGCGTTGCCAACCGGGAACCCCCAGCCACGCACGGGAGAAGTAACTACATGCGCATTGGAAGCTTGTAGCCTTACCATGAGCTCCCGTCGAATATAGGACCGGGAACTCGTTGCGGGAGTGAGCTGGCATCGGTGATCTTCCCGCTGAGCCGCCCGCCTGTAACACCACAACGGCTACCTCCGCAGGGCCACGCACACGCAGCATATTCCCGACGACGCTCACCCGCTTCTGTGGAAGTGAAGCGATATAGCATCAATTCGTGATGCACTCGATAGTTGCGAGGTGACAATTGTTCGATGCATTGCCTCCGGCACGACCGGAGTAAGACGGCGCTCCACTTCTTCCACTTGCGCAGGTGCCGTAGCGGGGCTGATGGGTAAGTACTCGTCCCCGGCTCCATGTCTTGTTGCATGTTCAAACTGAAATGTGCTGGCAAGGTGTGAGTGTAGTTGTCGCTGCCGTAAACTCTATGCCTGAGCTCTACACATCATCGCTGCGGCCACCGTTATCAACAACGTTTCCAGCAGGCATATTTTGAGCCACGGCCGTTGCTTGCTCACCTCATTGCAGGTTGCAAGCCAGCCACCTGCGTCGAGGCGATCAGCCATACCGGCCTTGTGAGGCTCCGCGGGAGCCTCGTTGTGGCTATCGCCTCCTTCCACGAGGCGCAGTTTCTGGTCAGCTGGAAGGCGGCGTGTTGGTCACAGGTCAGGCTCACAAGAGCAGGCTGCATCAAGAGGGTTCGACCAGGACATAATGCTGATGAAATGCAATCCAGCCTCGTACTAGGCATAGGCAGGTCGCTGCCTGGGACGGTCGACTTCTGAATGTCAGGAGCCTGAATGTCAGGAGTCTGAATGTCAGGAGCTTACTCTCTCGACAAGCCGAGCCCCTACTTCCACCATAGCCGGCAGGTTTCCACCGTGGATGAAGCGGCAGGGCGGTTCGCTCAATTGAACACTGCACCGGCGCCTTGCTCATCTGACGTGAGTCGAGGTCAACTTGTGATCGCACTATGGGCAAGTCGTCAGTCGTCCATCCTTGCTTCTGGGTTGGGTAGCTACTCACCACCGCCGGGCGACAGGTGCACCAGTCCTCAGGTGCTTTTGCAGGTAGGTGCGTCGCTGCAAAGACGGGTGTATTGGCAGGTACAGAGACGAAAGTCAGCAATCAGACCACCGCACATGCGACACATCATGAACGCCGCAAACAGCCCAGGCAGAATAAAATGCAACAACCCATTTCAGCGGAGCGTCATATTGTGTGAATACGCAAGTGATAAATCCAATCCCAAAACACCATTCCCAGCCATTCAATCCTCGACCATCGTAGATGGCCCCCCTCTCAATCTCAATAGGCCCCCCCCGCGATGACAGAGCACGTAGTTAAGCACCGCCCTCCCTCTTGGCATACTCCTCCTCAATGGCCTCCTCGTACTTCTCGTCGGCGGACCGCGGGTCCTCGTGCAGCACGCCGTCCTTGATGAGCGTCTCGGGCGTGGGGCGGTGGGAAATCTTGTCGTTGAGCGAGTCGGCGCGCATGTGCTTCTCGAGCTCCTTCTGCTGGGCCTGCAGCGAGGGCGCGGCGTGGGAGGAGGGGAGGATGTTCTTCTCGACGAGCTCCTCGCGGGCCGGGCGGTGCAGGAGGTGGTTCTCCAGCGAGTTCTTGCGGTCGGAGGCGCCGGGGCGCGCCGGGGAGATGGGCGTGTCGTCGACGGGCTTGGTCTGTTCGGCCATTTTGTAACTTGGGGCTTGTCTCTCTTGGAAATCGAAGGTGATTTGCTACGTCTGTGGTGTTCTGAAGTGTATCGGAGTGGCTTTGTTGGTACTGTCGGGTCGAGTTAAGCGGAGAGGGGAAGACGTGAGGGGGGGGGAAAGCATGGCCGTATTTGTAGCGACAGCTGGAATGAGGTCACAGGTTGGCCCCCTTTGCATCCCCGGCGAACACAGGCATTGGCGGGCATTGGCAGGACAATCAATCCGGTGTAGCCAGTCAGCTGTCCCTGTTCTTGTTCATCAGAAGCTAAAAAGCTGCTGCTCATGCTTGGGGAGCTCGAGCTCCTCCTGCAAGTGAGCTGATCTCTTTCCTGTTCCTTTCGCTTGCCCCCCTCTTTCCCATGCCGTCGCATTCCGCGACATGGTGCGAAACCCATGGAGCTTCACCATCCATCGTTCCCACCCATACATCCTATTGACACTCCGCGATTCCCGTGCAACCTCCGTGCTACGTTCCCTTACAACGCCTCTCGTCCGCTCTGAGCGCGGGAGGTCTTCGTCGGAGGTTCAGCGAGCAGCCCACCACCTTTTGATGCCGCTCCGACCCTGACGCCTCTCGTCGACCCCATAGGGCAGGTTGGTTTTCGCCAGAGAAAGGCCAACGGTGACATTCGCCCCACGATGCATTGATGCATCTCGTCCCCGGGTTCCCATGGCCTCCGCCGGACCACTCTCTCAGTATCAGCCGCGTGTCGACGATAGCCCCAGCAGGTCCCTTTGTCTCTCGCGAGACGAAGGGAGGCCGGTATTCCTTTGGCCTCGGACGCTGGCACACAACCCTCGACAGCCCCAGCTTGTCGTCCCAAAAGGGCGAGGCTGGTATTCGGTAGGCCTCATGGGGTGCCAGCTGCGGCTGATGATTTGCCTTTGGTGTTTGTATACCCGTCTATTCGGGTTTGATCGTCAGGATCGATGAGCGTCGTGAGCTTTGCTTTGGTCTTGGAGCTCCAGCTGCAGCTGCAGCTCCAGCGCTGCTTGTTCAGTGGGTGAGTGGAGCAATGGGCGGCAATGCAGGGCGCTGGAGTACCCCGCAATCGTCATCGGCCAGCCAGGGTCAGCCCAGGAAGCAGCTTCCACGGCCGAATCGTTTCTTTCCTGCTTGGATCCCTGCCACGCCGGGCTGAGCTTGCCTCATCGTGTGAGTGGAGAGCAAGAGCTTCCCGACCGATGATGCAATGGGCACTGCCGGGCCTTCATGAGCCTCAGGTTCCTCTTGCATGGCAAACGAAGTTGTGAGCAGAGTTTTCTTCACACGATTCAGGATGGCTACCAGGCCACCAGCCAAACTGTGACACTGCACCAACGCCTATGCACAATGTCGCGATCAGGGCAAAAAGCCAGCCGCTTTCGAGCTATTAGCAGACAACTCCGATGCCACGAGCATGGGTCAACTTACGAAGCACGATCCTTGTTTTGCTCTCCATGGCGCACGCAGACTGGTGTTATATCGTACAATCGTGGGCAAGCGCCCTACTTTTACACATAACGTGCGTTATGCGGGCCGTCCGACGCCCTGACGAGTTCTTTCCTCCGCCAATCGAGCACGGCATTCGTCTGACCGGCTCGCTATCGTCGAATGAGCTTAATCCCAAGGCTTTTTTTCGTCTTGTTTTTGGTTGTGTTTTCAGTGCTGTATGGAGGCATTTCTTCTCAACATTGCGGTTCCATGCTGCCATCCGACCCCATAGGATGAAGCAGCAGGCCAAATTGGAATGGCGTTTTCGGGTGATCGAACAATGGGATGACAAAATGAACATGACGGAAACACAAACCGGGAAAAACGTTGAAACAGGCACGAAATCAAAGACCGCAGACTTCAAACACCAGAGGCAACGTACCACCCCCACGCCTCAACAATCTCTTCATCGGGCTCGAGTCGGATCATGTTGGGGAACAAAGGCCGTCCCTCGAAATCAGCATACATATCGTACACGGACCTCGCCTGGCCCGGGTCGTCAATGTCCACTGGACGAAACTCGATCTGCGCCTGCTCGACCATGGCGTCGAGAACCTCCCGGAACTCAGCCGCCAGCTTGAAGGCCTTGATGAGATCGAGCCTCGCCAGCTTCCACGAGCGAAGGCTGTTCGCCCAGGGCCGAAGCATCTGGGCGACCTCCTTGCCGACAGTCTCGCCACGCACAGTGGGGCCGTCCCGCGGCTGCGAGTGCGGCTCCAAGACCTCCGTCAGCAGGATGTGCCCGACCTTGCTCATGACGCGGAAGAGAACGTCATCGGCCGTCTCATCTTCGCCAATCTCGTGGGTGCACTCGGCAAGCCAATCGGCGATCACGAATTGCCTCATTTCGGGCTCCCAGACGGCGGACTTGTCTCCGAGACGGTCGACGCCGTCGTGGTTGCCGTCCCACCTGAAACGCTTCGAGTCGAGGGTGCCGTTCAGAAGCTTGATGAGGTTCTTGTACGTGCTCACCCTGATCACTTCGTCCGGCGGCCTGTCGTCCTCCGAGGAATCGGAGTCATCGTCGGAGCCTTCCTCTCCTTCTTCTTCGTCATTGTCATCTGCGGCACTGGCAGATTCGGCGGCCGCGGGTGCGGGCACGGGCACGGAGACGGGGGAGGGAGGCTGAAGGGGAAGGGAGACTCCACCAAAGACCGGCCCGGCCTGCTCGCTTCCGAAGAAGGGAGGGGCACCAGGTACGCTCATGGTGAAGTCGAAGGACCCTCCGGGCCCAAGAGGGGAAGGGGAAGGGGGAGGCGGGAAGAGGCAGGGAGAGGGGGGAGGAGGGAGTGCTTCGCCAGGCGCCGGCCCGGCCTGCTCACTTCCAAAGAAAGGAGGGGCACCAGACACGGCCATGGCAAAGTCGAATTCATAGGTCGCTCGCGGCTCCAGGGTCCCAGAGAGGCCGTGTACGGCGGCGGCAGACTCGGGGAATGAGATGGGCTCCCCGTTGGGAGCCGGCATGACAAACGAGAAGATACCCGAATCTTCAGGTATCTGTTGTTGTTGCTGTTGCCCCCCCTGCTGTCTGGTAGCCTCCCAGCGGTCAGCCTCCTCTTGGGCGTCCTGCTCGAAGGCCTCCAGAATGGCAGCTTCCAGGAGCGCAGCCTGTTCTTCCTCCTCCTGCTGCTTTTGCTGTTGCTGCAACTCCTGCTGCTGCTGCTGCTCCAACAGCTGCTGCTGCTGCTCCAACAGCTGCTGCTGCTCCTCTAACAGCTGCTGCTCTCGCTGCTGTTGTTGCTGGTCGAGGAGCTTCTGCGCCTGCCGCGCCGTCTGCTCCTCGAACCAGAGCTGCATATGCTGCTTGTTCAGTAGCTGCTGCTGCTCCTCCTGTTCTTGCTGCTGCAGTCTCTGCTGCTCCTCGTACACTTGCAGCTCCCGCTGCTTCTGGGCTTCCTAGGCCGCATCCACAGCTTCGGCAGGATCGGCGACGGGACCCGTAGGTAGAATTACATCCCTGTGACCGACTGGCGAGGCCGGCACGGAGTCGGATGGCAGAGAAGGGAGGTCGTCGGGCAGCATCCCGAAGGCTTCAGTCGTAAGGGAAGGGAGGGCAGGTGTGGGTAACATTCCCAAGAAAGCGGTCTCAATGTGGCCGGGGATGGAGACGGGGGCGGAGACGGGGGAGGCCGGACAGGCGACGGGTAACGTTCCCAAGCATGAAGAAGGATGAGGAGCGGCGACGACGGGTAACGTTCCCAAGCATGGAGCGGAAGGAGGAGGAAAGACGATGGAGGCGACGTCGGTAGAGGGTGCGGGTAACGTTCCCAAGCGAGAGACGACGTCATCGGTCGGGTCGAGGCGGCAGCGAACGCGAGGCGAGGACGGAGCAGAGCTGCCGAGGGAGAGCAAGGCCGAGGGAGAGGCCAGCGGAGGAGAGGAGGGCGCGACGACGATAGGAGCGTCGATGGAGAGAGAGGAGAGGTCGGCGACCAGCTTGGTGTCGCGGAGAGCCTCGATCTGGTCGGACGAGAGGTGGCTGCCGACCGTGACGGCCAAAGCCTTATCGTTGGCGAACAGCCCCTCGTACATGAGCTGCTGCTTTGCCTGTAGCGCAGCTGCCGCCTCTTCGAGGGCGAGGAAGTCGTTGGGGGCGCCAAGGGATGTGACGGCCGTCTCAAAATGAGCCAGAACCTGGGATGGTCAGTTTATGAACAAGGGGTGGAAATTGCACGACCATAACGAGATGGAGGTGAGAAGGATGGCGAGAACTTCTCGAGGAAGAAAAGAGTAGAGATGAAGGAACAGTAGAGTTCAGACGTACCGACACATCCTCGTTGCCAAAGGTGGTCTGGATGATATTCTGCATCTTGGCCATGATGCCCTTGATCAGCTTCTCGGCGACCGACACCATGGAGATGACCTCGATGGTGGGCTGGACGCAGGCGGTGTGGAGGTTGAGGGCCGACGCGGCGATGGCGAGCTCGGACGCGGACGCCGAGGGCGCCGAGGCCACGGCGGCATAGGTGGGAAGGAGGTCGTGGGAAGACATTGTAGGGTGTGCACAAATGTCGAGGGAGCCGGATGATGAAAGTAAAGTTGTGTATCAAAAAAAGGGTTCGAGGCGATGGCGACGATGGCGATGCGGAAACGTGGTTGGGAGGGAAAACTTGTCGGAAACGATATCTCTGTTGCTGTGAAGCGGGCGATATAAAGTGGCGGACTAAGTTGAAGGAGAGAAAAAGGGAAACTATAGGTTTCGGGGAGCAGAGGGCTGGATGTGACTCGGATGTCGGGGCCAGGGCAGGAACGGAGTCGCAGGCAGCTTCATTCACTGATTCTGGGGTTGTATGCGACGGGCTAGTCATCGAGCCTCTCTCTAGACAGGGCCTTGTATACATTAGCACTAGGTTAGAGAAGGACAAAGGGAGAATCTAATCAACGCCTACGTTCTCCTTTAAAAGGAAGGAAATAATGTCTTGACGTATGAGTACGAGCCTCTTGGTAAACTAAGGTAGCTACCGAGGCGTAGTCTCAGCCCAGCGACCTAGCCACGTATAACCCGTGATAATTTGTTTGGAAGGAGCGCATTCTGTGACTCGAAGTTATGTGCTACAGAGGAAGGGGCGGCGAGGGTTTGCCTCGGGGAGACTTGGTATTGCTCGGCTGGGCGACCTATTACAGTCTGGGGTGCAAGCATACATCACATCTTGAGATGTACAAAGAGTCATGATAATATGGTCATTGTGAGTGTTGATGACTGGGTATTCCTTAATGTTGAGATGGGGATGCTCTTTGTTCTTGTTGCGTCCGGCAGCCTAAATTGACAAGGTATTCGTTCATATCTGATAGATCTGCTTGCTCGTCCCATGTCACGATGTTCATCGCAAATTAATCTGCATGTTGATCCGGAACATCATGCAAATGAGCTGCTTTCCCCATGTTTCCGAACTAGACGGAACGGCATCCCTGAGAATATGACATCACATCAAACAAATCATCCAAAGGCCTGATTCAGGGTGCATTTCAAGAGGCATTTCTCACCTTGGCTGTCACCATCAGCGGCCCCTTGAGATCACTGACTCCAACACTGATCATCTCAGGCAGCTTCCCGCGGAACCCACCGCGGGCCGCCACCTGCCGCTCCTCTGCGTTCGCGATTCCAAACTCAAACTCGCGCAGCAACGTGGCGGCGAGCTTGTAAACGTTGCTCAGCGCCAGCGTCTTGCCGATGCACTGTCGGGTGCCGAGGCCGAAGTGCATCAGGTAGCGGGCACGGGCGGCCGTAGCGTCGTCATCCCAGCGCGAGGGATCGAAGACGTCGTGGTCATCGCCCCAGACGCGCGGATTGTGGTGGAAGGCGTGGTTGCAGACAGCGACGACCATCTAGTGCCATTGATGTTAATGGATACTGCTCCCATTCTCAACGGGCTTGGCATGAAGGTGAAGGGGCATACATACCCCCTGCTGGATGTGGCGGCCGCTGATGAACACGCCCTCGGGCTCCGTGACGCGGCGCTCCAGCGGCATGCTGAAGACGGGCGTCAAGCGAAAGTTTTCACGCACGCAGGCGCGGAGGTACGGGAGGTGAGTCCCGACCTGTGTGACGCTGTACGCGGGCCTGTCATCGTCCAAGGGCGGGAGGCTGTCGCTGACCTCGCGCGTGCACGCTGCGAGGGCTTCTGGGTTGCGCAGGAGGTTGCAGAAGAGCAGGGTTGCCGTGGCGCTGGTGGTGTGCGTGCCTGCGATGCTGATGGTAGGGGATTAGTCCCATCATGTCAGATAAGTCTGGCCTCGTATCTTATCTAGGAGTGTTTTGGGAGGCATGGGACTCACAGGAATCCAAACGCCTCGGCTTCGAGGTCGATCCTCGGCATGTGCTCGCCCGTATCGGGATGCTTCGCCTGGATCAGTCTCGTCAAGATATCCGGCCTGTGCCCCGCGCCCTGCTCCTTGACCTGTCCCAGGCGGCGCTCGACGCACTCGGACGCCAGATGCGTGACCTCGGCGCGGCTCCGGAAGAGATCCTGCAGTCCGGCGTGCGGCACCAGGGGAAGCCACCGCTTCAGCCTTTGGGTCATAGACGGCCAGGCGCCCGTGACGGAGCCGAGTAGCGTGTGCGGCACAACGCGCGGCACCAGCGACTCGTCGTCCGAGACCTGCACGCCAAAAGAGCGGCTGAAGGCGAGCTCGCCGAGGACGTCGATGGTGTAGTAGTGGAAGAGCTTCTTGAGGTCAAAGGGGCGCCCGTCTCGCGCGAAGCCGGCGATCTTGTGCTGCAGGAGCTTGACGTTGGCGTCGAGATAGTGCTCCATTTCCTTGACGCTGCTGATGGAGAAGCCGTGCGACATGTGGCGGCGGCGGACGGCATGGCGCTTCGAAGGATGGCCACGGCTGTCAGCAAAAGCGACATCACGATGACTGCCATGGCCGCATCACACTGGCGGGACTCACGTCGTCAGATCTCATTCCGAAGACATTGGGCGTTTTGCCACCGAAAGCATCGTAAAACTCCGTCTTGGGGAACCGTCGGCCACCCTTCTGGTAGATGATGGGTAAGGCCTCCTTGGCCGTAATGCTGAGCTTGTCGGGCCCATAACGCACAAACTCGCCATACCTCTCGTGGAGTTGGGTTAGGGTGTATGGCTGTTGCAAGGTGAGGTACTGCTGAACCTGCCAGAGGTCTGTGAGAGATGCCAGTAACGGGCCGGGATAGCCCGCCAGCGGGTGAAGGAATTGCTGGTACACGACGTAGGCGACCAGGAGGATGAGGACCGCCCCGGAGGCTGTGCCCAAGATGGCCGAGGGGCTGTTGAATAATTCTCCTCGCAGGAACGGCATGATAGACGATTTCGACGCGAGGAAAAGTGCAGTGTCTGTGACCCCGGTGGGGCAAGGCATGCTTGGGCTTGGGCATCTCCGCGTTTATATTTCTATTCCTCTTATTTCCATTCATTCCTCTTGTATTTGGGTACCGCCGCGCTTCCCGATCCATGTGGGACAAGGTCTCTTACAGGCGGGGAAGGGCTGATATACGAAGCTTCATAAGGCTCGAAAAGGAAGAACTATGTAACATGGCCTAACATGTGGGACATCCGTACTAAATAAAGTAGGGTATCCAAGGTACCCGATATATCACCAAAGCCCCACTTGTTTACCCCGCCTTCTGTGATCACCGTCTGGGCTCGATGTGGGGAAGCGTTGAAGTCTGTGTTAATCTCGTCAATATTCCTAGCTTTGCGCCACAAGAGCAAGTGCCGAGAGCACCCACGGAGAGCATAGATACGGGTAGCGAGCTTACTTAGTCTCAACAGACTGCTCTAGGAGGCGTGATTTGTGGCTGTTCCCTGGCCACTGAGAACACTCACGTTTGTCACAACAAATCCATGTGGGAGGAGCAGTCATCTATGTATAATAGTCTATTTAATATATGCGGATTCTTCAAAGTTTCCCCATTTGCACAAAGCCCAGATTCAACTGCCATGATACATCAAGACGAAAGCAATCTCCAACCTCAGTCTTCCTCTGGTAGTCCGACTAGCCTGAGCGAGTCCCTCCACAGTCTCGAAGCTTTCTCAAGATCGAATGCCCACGGAGCATACCCCTTAGAGGTCAGCCTGTCCTCTCCTTCGTGGTGCGGCTCTGCGACTTCGCAGTCAACGAGATACCTACCACACTGATGCTGCAGGTCCTTCCCGACAGCGGCGAGAAGCGTGGTAGCAGCACCTTGTTCGACGCTCTTCATTGTAGAGTAGATGTAATCCACACCCTTGAAGGCATCCGGAGGCATGTGACGAGTGAGGCTGGTGACGATAATACCAGGATGAAGACTGGTCCCATGGAGATGACGTGAGCTGAAGCGGCGCTCGATTTCGCCGGCCAAGTAGATTACAGCCGTCTTTGATTGACTATATACCGCATTAGCATCGTACGTGGTCTTCTCGAAATTGTAGTCACTAATGTCGCTTACGCCGTAGAAGAGGTGGGCAGTAGACGCGAGGCTGACGACGCGAGATGGAAGTTCCGAGGAAGCGTTGGCAAGAAGACCCGGCTCGAGGACCTTGAAAAACAGGAAGTGCGAAATATGGTTAGTCCCAAAGTGAAGTTCGTGGCCGTCCGCACTATGGCGAAGCTCGGGGATTCCCATAATACTAGCGTTATTAATAAGAAGGCGGATTCGTATAGAGGTCTTATCCAGAATGACGTTGCCAGCCGAACGGACAGAATCGAGAGAGCTCTAATCCATCTCAATAATCTCTATGCGGGTAGGATCGAAGAAATCCGCCAACGCAGCTTTGGTCTTGGGGATGTCTCGAGCCGTAAGGAATAGGTTAGCCTCAGCAGGGCTACAGCCCGACTAAATAAATCAAATTTAGAGTTAAAATGATAGGATTTAAAGGTAATAAGAGTATAAACTTAATTATTTAATTTAATTTATAAATATTTAGCTAATTTAATTATATAAGACTTTTACTATTAGAGGCCTAATTTTTTAGATAAATTATATAAATATCTCTATTTAGCCCTTTATCTAAGCTCTATCCTATTAATAATAAAATTAATTATTTATATAATCGGATAATTAAGCTATTTAAATAATAGCTTATATAATAAAGTAGAATTACTAAGTTACTTATATAATAGAATAGAATTACTAAGTTACTTATATAATAGAGTATCTAAGCTAGATCTATATTCTTCCGGGCTTCTTAGTATACTTGAAAACTACTAAATAGCCTATTAAATATGCCCTATATAATTACTTATTTAAATGCCTCTAGGGACTTGATTTATTTGATATCTGCTTGTATTTAGTGGATAGATTTAGTCGGGCTGCAGCCCTGAGCCTTAGTGAGGGCAAGCGCCCAGGCCATCTCGATACCTATGCTAGAGGACGCTCTAGTAATAACAATGTTCTGACTGATAAGCTTTCCTTCAGCTTCTTAATCCTTGACTATTTGGACGGCCGTCGGACGAGCATGCCCGGGTTCCCGCGGTATCTTGTGGGCTTCGGTATAGCGGGACATTGATGAGTTGGTCGTCATGAATGGGAAATGATGGATTGCGATATGCGTGAGCTTTGGAGAATTCAGGTCTGATATAGGGAGTTGTAATTCTCGGATAACTTGTCTTGAAAGTCATGTGGAAATGGGAACAGAATCGCCAGCTTAAGTATCCTGCCATAGTGACTGAGCGAAGTTGAAGGTTCTGGAATCTGTTAGAGAAATGATCGAGGACGGATTTCAAAGCAACAAAGCCACCTTCCGAGACCCTGAAAATCTGTACCACATACGCATCGAAAGAGAACTATTTATTAATCATGATTTCCCAACTACATTGCAATGCTTGGTCATGGTAGGAGTGTTGAGTCTACGTCGTGTAGAGTGTCGATGACTATTTTGCCATTTTTGGACTAGTGCTATTAGGAGGCCTCTGTGGAGCCACGGAGCAGGGGGCTGTTCAGGGGCTAGGGATTAGGAGAACGTGTACATAAGGACTGCGGAGGGCCTTCCTAGCTGCAGGGGGCCAGAATTTAGATGTGTTTTGACCCCCTACCTACATATTGCCTGCGGACCTTAAGTGCTGAAGACCTCTTCACTCTGCTCAACACTACGCTGACACTAGATGAGAAGTGACGTGGCTATTAGGGAAGTGGCATGATTTCCTCCTAAACTCCCTTAGACCCTGGCCAGGATTACATGGGATACATACGCGTAAACCTCCGTCTTAAGCAGTCTCATGGTCATAAGACAATGTCCTGAAAGGAGAACGCACGGGCCACTAGAACCAGCACCGGAGGCTTTACAGATAAACGACAGGGCTGGAGCAGCCAGTTACTATGCGCCTGATCCTCTGGCCACTAAAGTCTGATAAAAGATTGAACTTTAAGAGTCTACATGGTATATAGTAGTGCGGGCTTTCGGGAGATTAGACGTAGAAGTCGGCATGTGGATGCCGAAAGGCATTGAGTTCTGCTCCTGTCTTTGAGGCTTTGAACAGTTTACATCCTCAGATGCCGATACATCATCCAGACGCAAACTATTAACTAAGTAGCTCAGTTTGTTCTAGTTGGCTGTGGCGTGGGGGGCCGGAGGACTTGGTGTACCTTTGCGGCTTCCTCCACTCTATATGACTGCTTGCATATAAAGTAACCGCATCGTTAGATGCCGTATACCTTGTTGGCAGCCTTATCGTGATGAAGACGTTAGCTGAATGATGGTACCTTTTCGAGCTCAGGCCGAGATGCAGGTAAGCGTCACTATGCCGAAGCTTCTAAAGGATATTATGAAAATCACATCTATCTCATTCAGTAAAAATCCCTCATTATTATATTAATTTATAATCGATAGTACTATAGTACTATAATTATATAATGCTTTCTATTTATAGGTATACCCTAGGATTAGGCTATTCCAAGCTAAGTGCTATATACTAGCGCTGCCGTCAATTCAATTAATTCAAATATCGGGAGTAGAATTAACTATTTAATATATTTCGGACTATAGATTTAACTATTTAAATTAATTAATTGGATTTAATATAGTTTAAATTAGTAAATAAAGCTATTACTAACTAGACGACTTACTAGAATAACTAACGTTTATAGTATTAAATACTTAAGCCCTCCTAGTATAATAGCGCTACTATAAAGCTAATTTCTAAGGTACTAGACCTCTTCTAGTATATCTAAAGCTATTATAAGCCTCTATAACATTAATATAAGCTTTATAAAGCTAAACGCCCTCTTATAATTAGTAGCTATTACTAGGATAATAAGGATATCGAGGGCTAGGCGGCTAATTATAAGGAACGCCTCCTCTTAACTTATCTATTAATTAATAGGGTCCTTAACGTCGGTAGTCTATATTAGGTCGAGGTAGAGGTATCGATCGAGTTTAGAGTCTATTAGAATTACCCTCTAGTAACGATTATATATCTAATCGTTAAATAGTATTAAATTAATAGCTTATTATAATGCCTATATTTCATTAAAGCCTATAGCTATTAATAATATATCCTATTATAATAGTAATTAACCTTAGCGATATTATCGCTCCTAATAGATATATAAGCTAGTATAAGACTTATAAAGCTATATTAACTACTCTAATATCGTCTATTATACTTCTAATTATCGTATTCCTAGCCTAGGGTAGAGGATAATAGCTATTATATATAATAGAGACTCTATTAGCTTAGTATAGTATTAATTAAGCTTCTTCTATATATTTATAATAGAGAGACGGAAATATTATTATAAATCTTTAGAGAGTACTTCGAGATAATAAGAGGGTATTATAGAATATTCGCTCTATATATATATAGGGAGGGAATAGATTAATAAGGGTATAAAGGAGCTTTATATATAAGGTTAATAACCTCTCCGATACATTATAGATATTTAGGGAGAGTCTCTAATACTAGAGAAGTTATTAAAGAACGACTTCTATTATTCTATTTATTCTAAGATATACTCTATATCTACGAATATCTCCTAGAGCGCCCTATAATTTCTATTCTTAGCTTATCCCTATATATATATTATTTATTAATATAATAGCTTAAGAGCTTCGTAGAGTTCTATAAAGAGGTATTAAAGTAGAGCTAGTAATAACCTTAACTAATTAAAGTAATAAAGTAATTATTTAAGAAAAAGATAAGTCCTTAAATATATAGTATCGGATTAATAATATATATCCCTTAGGGGTCCTTATAATAAGTCTAGCTAATATCCGTTTCCCTAATTAGCTACTCCTTATTACCTTATCGCTAAGCTATACCTTTCTACCCTACTTAGTTTTAATCGTCCCTAAAGGAGTCCTTATTTCTAGAGATAAGGACCTCCTTTCTTTAAGAAGATAGGCAGGTTCTCTTAATTAGAACTAAACGAGTCCCTAAAGCTATAAATAAAGGAAAGAAGGTAGCTATAGTATATATAAATATCCTAGAATTAGCTCTTAATTCCCTAAGTCCGACCGTCCTAGGCGCCTT
This sequence comes from Verticillium longisporum, assembly GCA_019188255.1. Taxonomy (NCBI): domain Eukaryota; kingdom Fungi; phylum Ascomycota; class Sordariomycetes; order Glomerellales; family Plectosphaerellaceae; genus Verticillium; species Verticillium longisporum. Next base: position 3,588,637 of record JAETXT010000003.1, on the reverse strand, counting down.
TAAAGACCTAGCCTCTATAGGGGCTCCTTAGTATTAAGCTAAGCCCGAGCTACTTTAATAGTAGCCCTCTATTATACTTAGTCCTACTCTAAACTAGTACGATATCGAGGCTATCCTTCCTAGCCTAGCTATTACGATAGTAAGTAGGCTATAGTCCCTATAATAATAGCATTTATAATAGCTATAGTATAAGGATCTATATATTAATTTACTTATTCCTCCTTTAAATATATTAATAGGGGATATCCCGATTAAGAGATTAACTTAACCTCTATAAGGTCGAGGATAATATATAGGTTTAGACTTAGGTTACCCTAATTAGATTTAGCGGGGGTACTTAGAGCGCTTAGAGTCTTCTCTTTTAATAGGATAAATAGAATTAATCTATAGCTCGAACCTAGACGTTTCGTAGAGGGCTTTATAATTATAATACTTCTTATAAACGTAATAATCCGAGTTCTCTTATATAGTTTAATTAATATAGCTAGATTAAGCGAACTATAAAGATTAACCCGTAATCGTAGCATTCTATTAAATATATTAATAGTATTATCGGCCCTAGAGTCCCTAAGTCCTATTAATTCTAAGGAGCTCTTAACTTCTTATAAAGGATTAAGCTATTTCTATTATATATCTTAGATTAATATCTTCTTAAAGAGGATATTACTATATTATAATAAAGAATGAACCTATTTAACGATATTATAAAGCTTATTAATAAATCTCCTCTTCTTCTAATAATAAAGAGAGTCTTAAGAGTCGCTTAATAGCTCTAGGGCTTATACTTCTTATTTAAAGACCTTATTATCCTCTTTATATAAGAAAGCCCTTCTAATAAGGTTTAGGATATAATTATAATATTATATTTATCGTTCTAATATATTATTAATCGTTATAAATAGAATAGCTATTAGAATAGCTCTTAATTATAAGAATTATTAATCTATATATTATCTAAGACTAAGATACTAATACGATCTAAAATATCCTACTCTTTAATAATAGATATAATAAAAGCTATAGTATTCCGGCCTATATAGCTTCTATATTATTATTAGAGAATAAGAAGATATTATTATCGAACGCTATTATAGCTTATATAGTAATAGGAAATAGCTAATATTATTAAGCTATTTAGCGAAGTTTAGTAATTAAATATAAAGTAGATCTAAGACTTCGAAGCTATTAATTAATATTATATCTATTTCTTCTTTATAGTGAAAACCCTAGAGAGATATTATTAGAGAGAGGTTCGTCCCTAGAGTATTACTAAGACGATATAAGGATTTAATTATATAAGGAGCTAATTAAAGTATAAGCTATTAAAGATATTAAAGGGCTAATTTATTATTACGATAAATATAAAAGTGAACTCTTCTATTTAATCTATCGAAGATTTATATATTATAATACGCTATAGTATTAACTCTAAAGTACTTAAAGAGTCTTCCTCTATCTATTTATTTAAGGATTTAAATACCCTATACTTCTTCTATAGATAAATTATTATAGAGGTTATTAAAATAGCTTTAAAGAGCTAAACGTTATAAGTCTCGTTATATTATTAATAGAATTAGAAGCTTAGCCTAATCGTATCTCCTTCGAGGATCTCTATAATAAAGAGCCTATAAATATATATCTAGCTTCTATAATCCCTTACTCCTTTATATATAATATATAATATAAGGGTAAAGCGATAGTAATACTAGGTTATAATAGGGAAGGGGTAGGAATCTACTACGTTATTTAATTATAAAGTCTCTAATAGTTATAACGATATCGTTAAAACTAGAATCGAATTAAAGATTATAAAGGATATATTAAGGGTTCTTAAAGTTAATAGGTTAATATTTAGAAGGTAGAGGTCGTAGGGTAGTTATAGGAGGGATTAAAGTAATATTACGAATAGAGGGCCAGAGGGTTTAGAACTAACGTAATCCACAAGCGAGTGGTTCACCCAAGCGAGTGGTTCACTTCGCCCGGGCCCACGACCTACACCTGAATTCTACAGATTCCACCTCCGCCCGCGATGGAGACTCTTTCAAAAGAAGGTCAATTATTCCTTGCTATCCAAGCTATGGACAATGACCCGAACCTAAGCGCCCGGAGTGCTGCGAGGATCTACACCGTCCCCTTAACGACGCTCCTCCGACGCCAGAAGGGCAAACCCTCCCGACGCGAAAGCCCGCCCAATTCTGCCAAATTAACAGTACTAGAAGAGAAAACTATTGTCGAATATATCCTTGACCTAGATGCGCGATCTTACCCTCCCCGGTTGGGTGAGGTCGGAGATATGGCGAATCGCCTGCTTGCCGACCGTGACGCGCCACGCGTCGGGAAGAACTGGGCCGCAAACTTCGTCAAACGGCAACCAGAGCTCCGGACGCGTTTCTTTCGCAAGTACGACTACAAGAGGGCCCAATGCGAAGATCCGGACGCGATAAACGCGTGGTTCCGCCTCGTGCATAACATGATCGCCAAGTACGGCATCCAAGAGGCTGACATGTACAACTTTGACGAGACCGGCTTCCAGATGGGCGTTATCGCCAACGGAATGGTCGTGACCAGTTCGGAAAGACGGTCCAATGTGAAGATGAGGCAGCCAGGCAACCGGGAATGGGTTACGGTGATCCAGGGCGTTGGCGCGTTGGGTTTCTCCGTCCCGCCGTTCATCGTGGTTTCGGGCAAGTACCACCTCTCGAGCTGGTACCAGGACGACGCGATTTCTCGCGACTGGAGAATCGCAACATCTCCAAACGGCTGGACGACGAATGATATTGGTCTGGAATGGATTCGGCATTTTGACAGGCATACAAAGTCCCGTACTTCGGGCGGTTATCGCCTACTGATCCTGGATGGCCACGAAAGTCACCACTCGGTCGACTTCGAACTCTACTGCAAGGAGAACAACATCATCACACTCTGTATGCCTCCTCATTCGTCACATCTACTCCAGCCTCTCGATGTTGGGTGTTTTGGCCCACTAAAGAAAGCATACGGTCGGCAAATCGAGGATAGGATGAGGGCGGGTACAACGCACATCAGCAAAGAGGACTTCTTCCCGGCGTTTTCGGCTGCATTTCAGCAAGCAATGACAGAAAAAACATCCAGGGAGGCTTTCGAGGAGCGGGGCTTGTCCCCCATAACCCGGAAACAGTCCTGTCAAAGCTGGATGTGAGGTTGAGGACGACGACGCCTCCGGGGACGTCCCACGGGGAGCGTGATTCTTGGGTCTCTAAGACGCCCACTAACCTGCTCGAGGCAGGTTCCCAGACTGACTTCATCAAAGGGCGAATCTCACGCCACCAGGGAAGCTCCCCAACGTCAATTTTAGATGCTGTTGACTATCTTGCGAAGGGGACGCGGGGTGTTATGCACCAGATCGCTCTTTTGAAGTCAGAGGTTATGATCCTTCGAGAGGAAAATGCTACACTAAGCCGACGCCGGAGGGCCAAAAAGCTACGTCTCCGGGAAGGAGGAAGCATGGCTGTAGGCGAGGGACAGGACAAGATTGCTCAGAAGGAAGTAGATATCCAGATAAAAGAGGAAACGCTGCAGAACCCGGGTCCCGCGTCGTGGTCCCAGCCGAAGAAACGATGCTGTAGCGTATGCGGGAAGACCGGCCACAACGCGAGAACTTGTCAGGTAGCTATCTCATCGTCTGCAAAAGACGAGGAGGAGTGATTTTAATTGATTTACGGCGTTTGGGTTGAGGTTTTCCTCGGAATGTTTGTCGGGTCGGGGTGAAGTGAACCACTCGCATGGGTGAACCACTCGCTTGTGGATTACGTTAATCTAATTAGGGTATTGTAACGCCCCAGCCCGGTCGTCACCAGGACACCAGGCAGGACACCCCGCAGGCGATCGGACGCGCCGCACGGACCCACAGGATCACTCACGTGACCGTGACCAGATCACGATTCTCAAAGTGATCCGGTCACTAACCACACCGTGACCCAAGCAACAGGATCACGACAAGAAAGGTGAGCCATCCAACATGGACTCACCAACCCAACACGACAAGGACAGAATGACAGGTATATAAGGACGGGCATTCGGTACTTGTAGATACATTCTTTCTCACGACAGTGATCAATCTAAGTCTTACCTTGTATCCATTGTAACGAGTGCGCAACGCCTTACGACACCACATCGTCTCAGAGTCACAACCTAAGCTTCTGCAAACAGCAACCCTAACCCTCTGACAGTGTTCCCCCTTCGGAAGCTGCCAGGTCGTAACATTTTGATCACTCTTGTTCAGTAGGTTTACCTTGTGACACTGAGCAATACTTACCACAGGAACAATGTCCACCAACAGCGTCGGAAACAGCGCCAGCAACTTGGCCGCTATGATCCAGGAGCTCCGTTCGGAGAACGAACAGCTCCGAGCCTCAATGCAACAACTTCAAGGCGGAACGAGCATGAAGGCTCTTCCCCCTCAGTCATTCGACGGCAACCCTAGGGCACTTCAGTCTTTCATCACCCAGGTACGCCAGTACCACAAAGCCAATGAGGGCCAACTTAAGTACTGGGGCGAGAAGGTCGCCAACGCCTCCTCTTACCTCAAAGGGGACGCCTTGCACTGGTTCGAACCCTTCATTAGGGACTATTCCACCCACACCAAGAAAGAAGATATGAAGCAGGCCACCCAGGACATCTACGCAGGTATGAACGCATTCGAAGAAGCCATTAAAGGAGCGTTTGGGGACGTGGACGAGGAACGACAAAACGAAAGAAAAATCCTTCAGCTCAAACAGACCGGGCCAGCCACTAAGTACGCCACGGAGTTTCGACTCTTAGCCAGTCGACTCGATTGGACAGAGTCCGCTCTCATGGCCCGTTTCTACGAAGGACTCAAAGACGCCGTCAAAGACGACCTCATCCGGGAGGATAGACCCGAAACCCTCACCGAGTACATCGCCATGGCCGTCAAAATCGACGATCGCCAGTACGAACGCAGAATAGAAAAGGGACGAAAGCCCGCTATAGGACCATGGAACCCTCGCATTCCCCACCACCGATCCAATCAAGGACGCAAGTACCAGCACGACAAACCCCGCGTCAGCACGGCTTGGGGACAGACCACCCATGCAGGACCCATGCAGCTCGACAATACCAGACATGGCAAACCGAAGGATCTCAAGGACATGAAATGCTACAACTGCGGCAAAAACGGGCATATGGCTCGAGAATGCCGGCAACCTAAGAAGCCCTGGAAACCCGTAAACGAACGACAGCTCAACCATACTCAACACCAGGACCATGCCAAAACTAACTGGACCTTCTGTTACCAGGATGATTGCCTGACCCACAAGGACAGTAAGGAACAGAATGGATGGTTCCCCAGGGCACCTACGGGACAAAGAACCCTGGCCATGATGGTCACCACCAGGAAGGAAAGACGAATTCAGAAATGGGCCCAGCAAGTAACGCCGGAGACCCAGGAAATCGATACAGACGAAGAAAGGGCTTATGAACAAGCTCACCCGGAACCACAGGCCGCACCCCACGTTGGACTTATGAGCAACGAGGAATGGGACGAATACACGCAAGCAAGCCAGAAGGAGGAACCCCCGTTGGGACAACTTCAACTCCACATCCCAACACAGACCTACGCCGTTAGCAACCCTAGTGAGGATTACGATCCCCTTGTACCGTGGGACGAACTCATCTACTACGGGACCAAGCCATGGAAGGCCAGCGCCCGAAAGCAAGAAAGCACGAAAGAAAACGTACGACTCATGGTAGGAGACCATCCAGCACTCCACCACGCCCACGAACAACACTATCAGTTGTTTTGGCCCGAATGTGTCTACGACGACTGCGAATATCATTTCAAAGAGAAAGCCGCGCACCGGTTTCTCCCGCGCAACCACTGGACCGAGCCACGAGTAACGGTAGAGTTCGAACAGGAAAGTCGCAAATGGATCCTACACATGGACGAATACAGTCAAGGTCGGCTCACGTTCCGACCAGACCCCGCTTATCACGACAAATGCTACCAAGACCATGCCAGATGGGAGGACTGCGATAATGACGCGTGCATAAAGCACTATATGGCCAAGGCCAGAGATTGGAGGCTTCACCGTATGAAACACGTCAAGAAGCCACTCTTCAGGGTCCATTATAAGGACGACGACAACCTCGACCCAAGCAATCTAAACACAACGTGGCCACCTACCATGCCGCCGCCTTCGGGAAAAGGCAAGCGTCGGTCGGACAGGGACAACGACCGACGAAGGAAGTAAGAGCGATCTGCTCAGCCGAACGAACCCACGGCACGAATCACCTCTACGTGAGAGTAAACGTAGGAGGACGATGGGCAAGCGCGCTACTAGACAGCGGCGCCCAGGGCAACTACATGAGCCCCGAATACATCAACAAGAATAAGATCACATGGAAATATAAGGAGGAACCCTATCAACTCAGCACGGTGGAAGGACAAGCGGTCTCATACGGAGGAGGGATCGTGAACACGGAGACTGCGCCCCTCCAGGTGTTCATCTCTCGCCGTCAAGGTCACATAACCTTCGACATCACCAACATGGGAGGAAAACAAATCATCCTAGGCATCCCATGGCTCAGACAATGGAACCCTCAGATTGACTGGACAGCTGGCCGCGTCCAGTGGAGTACGTCAGCCCCTGAGGAAAGACCCACGAGCGGTCTCTCAAGCGACCTCCAACTAGCCCTCACGAATAGGGACAACTCAGAGGAGACAACCCCGGAGGAGCTCACAACAGAACAGCAAGAAAGACTGCAGAACGTACCCAAGGAATACTGGAAGTACGAAAAGATCTTCAGGGAAGAAGTCGACACGGTGCTACCTAAGCACACACACTACGACCACGAAATCCCAATCAAGGAAGGGAGAGCCCCCGATTCAACAAGATCTACGGATTGAACCCTCGACAGATGGATACTCTCGACGAGTATCTCAAGGAGAACCTCAGAAAAGGATACATCCGACCATCGACATCCCCAGCAGGATACCCGATTCTCTTTGTGCCAAAGAAGAATGGCAAGGAAAGACTATGCGTCGACTACAGACAGTTGAACGACATTACCATCAAGAACTGCTACCCATTGCCTCTGATATCAGAACTCAGGGACGCATTAGCAGGAGCCAATTGGTTCACAGCGCTCGACCTCAAAGGAGCATATAACCTCATCCGCATCAAGGATGGAGAGGAATGGAAAACGGCATTCCGAACACGACGAGGACACTACGAGTACTTGGTCATGCCATTCGGATTGACCAACGCTCCCGCAACCTTCCAAAACATGATCAACGATGTACTGCGAGAATTCCTGGACGTCTTCGTGGTGGTGTATCTCGATGACATTCTGATCTTCTCGAAGACAGTGGAAGAACACAAGGGACACGTCCACCAGGTCCTCACACGACTACACCAGCACGAGCTGTTAGTAGAACCAGAAAAAGCCAAGTTCCACACACAGGAAGTAGATTTCCTAGGGTATACGATCACCCCAGGAGAAATCAGGATGGAAAAATCCAAAGTGGCAGCCATCAGGGAATGGCCTACACCAAAGAACGTCAAGGACGTCAGAGCATTCCTCGGTTTCGTCAACTTCTACCGACGATTCCTAAAAGGATACAGCAAGACTGCCAATCCTTTGACGAGCCTCACGGTCAAGGAAATAGAGTTCGCATGGAACGAACCCCAAGAAAAGGCATTTCGCCAAATTATCGATGCCGTCCTCAGCGAACCAGTCCTCCGAATGATAGACCCCGAAAAACCCATGGAAGTCGAGACAGATGCCTCCGACTTCGCCATTGGAGGACAGTTAGGACAAAGGGACGACCAAGGACGCCTGCACCCAGTAGCGTTCTTCTCGAAGAAGCTACACGGACCAGAGCTCAATTATCAGATACACGACAAAGAACTCATGGCAATCATCGAAGCCTTCAAAGAATGGAGAACGTATCTCTCCGGAGCACGACACGAAGTCAAGGTCTACACCGACCACAAAAATCTTGCACACTTCACAACGAACAAAGACCTCAACAAACGCCAAATAAGATGGGCAGAATTCCTTTCGGAATTCAACTTCACCATCATCTATCGCAAAGGATCTGAGAATGGCAGGGCAGACATTCTGAGCAGACGCTCAGATCATGAACAAAACACGCCCCCAACATTAACGCCATCCTGGCGAAAGACAAAGAAGGGAATCTCATCCCTTATCACCGAACGCTGGCAGTCACCACTCGCGTGACACCCGCCAGACCACCTACGGAAGCATTGGAACTAATTCGACAAGTCCACGAAGCCAAGGCCCACGGGCACCAAGGAGTAGCGAAGACCTTCGCTCGACTTAAGAAACACCATAACTTCAAAGGAACCAGACAGGACGTCACAACAGTCATTCGCAACTGCGACCTCTGCAAAAAGAGCAAGGCAGAAAGGCACAGGCCTTACGGAGAACTCAAGGCTTTGCCAGTACCAGCAGCAGCCTGGGAGTCAGTCTCACTGGACTTCATCACCAGCCTGCCACCATCGAAGGAACCCTTAACTGGGACCTCTTACGACAACATCCTAGTAGTCGTAGACCGACTCACTAAGTACTCATATTTTCTCCCGTATAAAGCCACAGGAACGGCAGAAGACCTCGCCTATGTCTTCCTCAGAAACATTGTAGGACAGCACGGACTCCCAAAAGAACTGGTGTCAGATAGAGACAAGCTCTTCACCAGTAACTTCTGGAAGTCACTCATCGCTCAACTTGGAGCCAAACATAAACTATCCACGGCTTTTCACCCGCAGACAGACGGACAAACGGAAAGAACGAACCAGACTTTGGAGCAGTACCTCCGGTGTTATATCAACTACCAACAGGATGACTGGGTCACATTACTACCCATCGCACAGTTTGCATACAACAGCTCACCAAGCGAGTCCACAAAGGAGTCACCCTTCTATGCCAACTATGGGTACAACCCAACAGCCTACGCGGAACGCCGCGAAGCACCAGACACGCCAAAAGCAACCAACATTGCGGCCAGCATCCGCAAGATCCAGGACCAGATCAAGCTCGACCTCGAGCTCGTACGTACCAGAATGACCACGTACGCCAACAAAACAAGGATGAAGGGACCATCCTTACAGGAGGGAGGTAGCGTCTACCTTATCCGCCGAAACATCAAAACCAAACGACCAAACGACAAATTGGACTTCAAGAAACTAGGACCTTTTAAAATTCTCAAGAAACTCTCGGATACCAACTACCACCTCTCATTGCCAGAGAACATGAAGATTCACCCCGTTTTTCACATAGCACTTTTGGAACCAGCACCACCGAACGCACCACTCGCAACCAGCGTGGAAGTAGAAGACACAAACGAATACGAAGTCGAAAGAATCATCGACTACAGAAAAACGAACAAACAAGACGAATACCTCATCAAATGGAAAAACTATGGGCATGAAGAAAATACATGGGAACCAATCAAGAACCTGAACTGCCCACAGTTGCTGAAGCAGTATCACCAGTCCCAAGGAAATCAAGCGACTCCGGGTCAAAGGAGCCCAAGGCGCTCCAATCAATAACCCCGAAACCCCCAGCCGCTTGCACGGCCACCACGGCCTCAGACTCCTCCGCTCCGCGGAATCCAACTCGTCCAGAGACTGCAACCCTTGGTTCACCATCTTCACACCCCTCTCATGAAGAGATCGCTTCTGAGTACGAAGGCGCTTCAAACGACTGAGAGCTTCCGCCACTTGAGACTGCAGCTCCTCCAAACGCGCCTCCTCATCCAGCTCCTTCTTGTCCAGCTTGCCTAGCTCCTGGGTGATGCGAGACACTACTATGGGTTAGCGGACTGAGAAAGCGAGAGAGACACCACTACAGGCACTCACGAGCGTTGACGGGCACCCCGAACCATCGCAGGAGCGACCGCGACGAACGCATTCGGAGCAGCGACTGACGCCCTCCACCATACGACACTTCCAACCCTTCCGTTGGCAGAAGGAACACGGCATGACGTCGTAGCCACGAAGCTCAATAAAATCAAACTGTTCTTGTCGCTTTCGAGCAGACAGGGACTTTGGTTTTTCGACACGACTCGACATTTCGTTAGTATCATGAAGGAAGAACAAGTTGAGGGACATAATTACCTGGGGTGCGGCGCTTACAAGTAAGGGTCGCTGGGACATCGACCTGGAGGAGGAGAATCATGTAACGCCCCAGCCCGGTCGTCACCAGGACACCAGGCAGGACACCCCGCAGGCGATCGGACGCGCCGCACGGACCCACAGGATCACTCACGTGACCGTGACCAGATCACGATTCTCAAAGTGATCCGGTCACTAACCACACCGTGACCCAAGCAACAGGATCACGACAAGAAAGGTGAGCCATCCAACATGGACTCACCAACCCAACACGACAAGGACAGAATGACAGGTATATAAGGACGGGCATTCGGTACTTGTAGATACATTCTTTCTCACGACAGTGATCAATCTAAGTCTTACCTTGTATCCATTGTAACGAGTGCGCAACGCCTTACGACACCACATCGTCTCAGAGTCACAACCTAAGCTTCTGCAAACAGCAACCCTAACCCTCTGACAGTGTTCCCCCTTCGGAAGCTGCCAGGTCGTAACAGGTATTTAAGCCTATTATAAAGTTTTTAGCTATCTAGGATAAGAATAATAAGCTAATAAGCTCTCTTCTCTATTATTTCCTTAATTATCTAATTATATAATTAATTAATAGGGAATATAGGATATAGAGAAGTAATATACTATTATAAAAAGTATATTAATAATCGCTAAGGAGGAGGAGGCGAAAAGGGGTAACGATCTTAATAAAGACCTTAATAGTCTTAATAATACTAAATATAAAATAGCTAAGCGGGCTATAGCTTTATAGCTCTTTAATTACCTCTAATAGGACTTATTAGAGTAATTAAACTTAGATTCTTCGGATTCCGAGGCCTAGTCCGCTTTATAGATTAATTACTTTACTATTTTATTAATTATAGGGTTATCGTTTTTACTTCTAGAGTAACGTAATCCACAAGCGAGTGGTTCACCCATGCGAGTGGTTCACTTCACCCCGACCCGACAAACATTCCGAGGAAAACCTCAACCCAAACGCCGTAAATCAATTAAAATCACTCCTCCTCGTCTTTTGCAGACGATGAGATAGCTACCTGACAAGTTCTCGCGTTGTGGCCGGTCTTCCCGCATACGCTACAGCATCGTTTCTTCGGCTGGGACCACGACGCGGGACCCGGGTTCTGCAGCGTTTCCTCTTTTATCTGGATATCTACTTCCTTCTGAGCAATCTTGTCCTGTCCCTCGCCTACAGCCATGCTTCCTCCTTCCCGGAGACGTAGCTTTTTGGCCCTCCGGCGTCGGCTTAGTGTAGCATTTTCCTCTCGAAGGATCATAACCTCTGACTTCAAAAGAGCGATCTGGTGCATAACACCCCGCGTCCCCTTCGCAAGATAGTCAACAGCATCTAAAATTGACGTTGGGGAGCTTCCCTGGTGGCGTGAGATTCGCCCTTTGATGAAGTCAGTCTGGGAACCTGCCTCGAGCAGGTTAGTGGGCGTCTTAGAGACCCAAGAATCACGCTCCCCGTGGGACGTCCCCGGAGGCGTCGTCGTCCTCAACCTCACATCCAGCTTTGACAGGACTGTTTCCGGGTTATGGGGGACAAGCCCCGCTCCTCGAAAGCCTCCCTGGATGTTTTTCTGTCATTGCTTGCTGAAATGCAGCCGAAAACGCCGGGAAGAAGTCCTCTTTGCTGATGTGCGTTGTACCCGCCCTCATCCTATCCTCGATTTGCCGACCGTATGCTTTCTTTAGTGGGCCAAAACACCCAACATCGAGAGGCTGGAGTAGATGTGACGAATGAGGAGGCATACAGAGTGTGATGATGTTGTTCTCCTTGCAGTAGAGTTCGAAGTCGACCGAGTGGTGACTTTCGTGGCCATCCAGGATCAGTAGGCGATAACCGCCCGAAGTACGGGACTTTGTATGCCTGTCAAAATGCCGAATCCATTCCAGACCAATATCATTCGTCGTCCAGCCGTTTGGAGATGTTGCGATTCTCCAGTCGCGAGAAATCGCGTCGTCCTGGTACCAGCTCGAGAGGTGGTACTTGCCCGAAACCACGATGAACGGCGGGACGGAGAAACCCAACGCGCCAACGCCCTGGATCACCGTAACCCATTCCCGGTTGCCTGGCTGCCTCATCTTCACATTGGACCGTCTTTCCGAACTGGTCACGACCATTCCGTTGGCGATAACGCCCATCTGGAAGCCGGTCTCGTCAAAGTTGTACATGTCAGCCTCTTGGATGCCGTACTTGGCGATCATGTTATGCACGAGGCGGAACCACGCGTTTATCGCGTCCGGATCTTCGCATTGGGCCCTCTTGTAGTCGTACTTGCGAAAGAAACGCGTCCGGAGCTCTGGTTGCCGTTTGACGAAGTTTGCGGCCCAGTTCTTCCCGACGCGTGGCGCGTCACGGTCGGCAAGCAGGCGATTCGCCATATCTCCGACCTCACCCAACCGGGGAGGGTAAGATCGCGCATCTAGGTCAAGGATATATTCGACAATAGTTTTCTCTTCTAGTACTGTTAATTTGGCAGAATTGGGCGGGCTTTCGCGTCGGGAGGGTTTGCCCTTCTGGCGTCGGAGGAGCGTCGTTAAGGGGACGGTGTAGATCCTCGCAGCACTCCGGGCGCTTAGGTTCGGGTCATTGTCCATAGCTTGGATAGCAAGGAATAATTGACCTTCTTTTGAAAGAGTCTCCATCGCGGGCGGAGGTGGAATCTGTAGAATTCAGGTGTAGGTCGTGGGCCCGGGCGAAGTGAACCACTCGCTTGGGTGAACCACTCGCTTGTGGATTACGTTACTCGTTTTTAAGCTTTATTATATTTTTATTAATATTAATTACTTTTACCCCTTAATTATTCTTTTCTTAATATTTAATCTATCCTTTAATCTTAATTATAACTTTATTAGAGCTTATTAGCGCTTCTAATATTTAATTTAGCGCTCCCTTAATTATTAAATCTATAGGGTTATCGCTTCTAGCGATCTAACGAATTTCGTTAACTTTATATTCTTTATAGCTTTATTATAACGCTATAAGATCTATTATTAAGCATTTCTCTACTATTATACTTAATTAAACTAAATATTAATAGAACGAGTAGCTATCGGTATAAATAATTATCTATAGAAGTAATAGTTCTAAGCATTTATAGATCTCTTAGAATATCTATTTAAGGATATAAGCTACGTTAAAGCTATTAATTATCCTATAGATCTCGTTAATTAGAATTAAATATATAATCCGTTTATATTTAATAGATTATTAATAGAGGATATTATTATATACTATAAAGGTATTCTCTTAATCGCTAGAACGTTTATTACCTAGAAGGATAACGAATCCGATCTATAAACTAAAGTCCTTATTATTAATAAAGGAGCTATTAATAAATATATAAAATAAGGCTATTAAGAGATCTAAGTATATATAATTTAAGCTATAGCTTATATTAGCGATCTACTATTATATATATTTATTAAGCTATTTAAAGTTATCCTCTTATAGGTTCTTAGCTTAGGCTATAATAGAGAAATCGAAAGCTACTTCTAATTAATAGGTTAAAGTAATATAAGTACTACGAGCTCTCTAGGTAATATATTCCTATTCTAAGCTCGCTATCCCTAGGGTTACTAGCTCTAGGCGATTACCTTAGCCTTTCTATTAAATCGTAAGATCTTTAGTTCTAATTTTAATAATATAGTTATTAAAGATATTATTAAATCCTATATTAAGGATAGAAGTAGGCTTTACTTAGAAGCTAGCGCTTTCGAGCTCTATTTATTCCTTTTATATAAATATAGGCTCTCTAAGGTTAAGGGTATCGTTAATCTATATCCTAATTAGCTTAAAGCTCTCTCTAGCTCTAATTAAGAGTAAATATAGATCGTAGCCTATTAGAATAGCGTTTAGGTACTCTCTATAATAATATTAATAGATTATAAATTAATAGAGACCTAATTCTATAATATTATAGAGCGGCTTTATAATATAGAAGACGATTCCGTTAAAGTATCTATATTATAGCTCCTTAGGAATATATAGGAGAATATTATATAATAGATCTATAGTATTCTAAGTATAGGCTTAATTAATATTATAGAGTATTAACTAGTAGCTATATTATTATAGTATTAGGGTAATCGCTAGGATTAATTATTAATTATAGTATATAATTATAGGCGATTATATTAATAGGGTTATCTTCTCTTAGTTATTATATCCTTAAATTATTAATCTTAACTTCTTATATAAAGCTTAAGGGAGGCCTTTTACTTCTCTTATAAACTAATATCTAAAGATCTTAGTACGAGGAAATACGGATCTTCTAATTAATATAATTATTCTAGCTATTAAGAGTAAATTAATTTCCTCTTAATCGGACTATTTAAATAGCTTCCTAGGGCTTATTATTCTACTTTTATTATATAATTAAATAGCTAAATCGTACTCCTATTATTCCCTTTTAATAATAAATTAATACTTAATCTATAAAGACCTAATTATACTATTCTTACGATCTATAAAAGCTATTTATAATAGATTCGTAGCGTTTATTAACTTCCTAAGTCTCCTATATTATTATAGTAGAATTAGCTCTAAATATTTAAATAGTTCTAGAGTCTCTAGAATTCGAATTACTATTATCTCCCTAATCTATTAATCTAGCGATCTATTATATAGCTTAATATATATTCCTCTAAACTCTATTAAGCTATTAACTATTTCGATTATAATTACTATATTAGAAACCGATATAACTTTATAGGGATTAATCTATTTCTCTTATTCTCGGAATATAAGAATATTACTTCCTAGCTCTAGCGATCTTAATAATAACTATTTAATATCTAGTCTATTCTAAGTATTAAGAGTATTATTAATCTTCTATTTAGCGATTATTCGCTAAAGTTCCGCTATTACTTTATTAACCGCTTTAGCATACTATATTTAGGTCGTAATAGGTACTAAGTTAATAGTAATCCTAGGTATTACTCGAATATAAGTAATATAGGTATTAATCTATTAAGTTTAATAATATCGTTTATTACTTTTACTATTCCTTAAAATAGCGATTCTAGGCTTATATTACGAGATTCTATCTTTAAGATCTCGTATATTCTACGAATTAGCTTATAATAGCTCTTAACCTTATTAATTAATTAATAGGCCTCTATTAAGATCTAATAGTAGATTATATTTAGGAGGCGTACCTCTACTTTAAATTCTATAGAAATAAAGTTCGTTCTAATATTAATAATTACGATATCTAGAGGCCTAAGATAGGTATTTAATTAATACCTCTTAAGGGCTTCCTATATTATATAAGCTATAAAATTAGGAATAAAAATTATAGATTAGAATCCTATATTTTTATCGATTATATAAAGAATAGGCTTTCTATTTAAATATATAATATCGATTAAAATCTCGTAATTAAAGTTAATATCTAATTTTAAAGTAAACTTAAAGTATTATAGAAACTTCCCTTTAATCTAATAATAGTAATAGAAGTAATTTATTAGTTCTAGAGTATTCCGATTTATATTATAGTCTATCCTTAGGAGTAGGTTCTATAGCTTCTCTATAGATAGGTAACCGAATTACTTATAAATATATTAAAGCTCTACTTCTATTAGAAATACTACTTTATTACTCTCTATCCCTATTATATATATAATCCTAGAGCTAGTATAGGTCTTTATATCTAGGAAGAACTATAAATAGCCCTATTTACGAAAAATAGGTATATACTCTTAGAGCTCCCCGATATACTTTACTAGCTTATTATAAGTATTATCTAAATAGATTCCGAGATCGTCTATATCCTTAATATAAAGTAGGAATAGGGTATCTATTAAGATAATATAGAATATAATTCTCTTAATTAGTATTAGAATAGTAATCTCCTCTATTATAGAAATAGGATTTCCTACTCCGAATCTTACTCTAGCCCCTATTCCCTACTTATTAACTATTAAGCTTAATATTAGAGCTATTAGGGCCTTTATTTATAAAGCTCCTATTATAGAAACTAATACTATATCTATATTAGGGATAATATTATATTATATAGAAGTATTATTAATCTAATATTAGATAAAGAGCTATTCTATTAGAGCTATTATTTTAGCTTTTAGATTACTCCCCTAATTCTATATTAGAACGACTTATTTACTAGGAAGTATAACGTAATCCACAAGCGAGTGGTTCACCCATGCGAGTGGTTCACTTCACCCCGACCCGACAAACATTCCGAGGAAAACCTCAACCCAAACGCCGTAAATCAATTAAAATCACTCCTCCTCGTCTTTTGCAGACGATGAGATAGCTACCTGACAAGTTCTCGCGTTGTGGCCGGTCTTCCCGCATACGCTACAGCATCGTTTCTTCGGCTGGGACCACGACGCGGGACCCGGGTTCTGCAGCGTTTCCTCTTTTATCTGGATATCTACTTCCTTCTGAGCAATCTTGTCCTGTCCCTCGCCTACAGCCATGCTTCCTCCTTCCCGGAGACGTAGCTTTTGGCCCTCCGGCGTCGGCTTAGTGTAGCATTTTCCTCTCGAAGGATCATAACCTCTGACTTCAAAAGAGCGATCTGGTGCATAACACCCCGCGTCCCCTTCGCAAGATAGTCAACAGCATCTAAAATTGACGTTGGGGAGCTTCCCTGGTGGCGTGAGATTCGCCCTTTGATGAAGTCAGTCTGGGAACCTGCCTCGAGCAGGTTAGTGGGCGTCTTAGAGACCCAAGAATCACGCTCCCCGTGGGACGTCCCCGGAGGCGTCGTCGTCCTCAACCTCACATCCAGCTTTGACAGGACTGTTTCCGGGTTATGGGGGACAAGCCCCGCTCCTCGAAAGCCTCCCTGGATGTTTTTTCTGTCATTGCTTGCTGAAATGCAGCCGAAAACGCCGGGAAGAAGTCCTCTTTGCTGATGTGCGTTGTACCCGCCCTCATCCTATCCTCGATTTGCCGACCGTATGCTTTCTTTAGTGGGCCAAAACACCCAACATCGAGAGGCTGGAGTAGATGTGACGAATGAGGAGGCATACAGAGTGTGATGATGTTGTTCTCCTTGCAGTAGAGTTCGAAGTCGACCGAGTGGTGACTTTCGTGGCCATCCAGGATCAGTAGGCGATAACCGCCCGAAGTACGGGACTTTGTATGCCTGTCAAAATGCCGAATCCATTCCAGACCAATATCATTCGTCGTCCAGCCGTTTGGAGATGTTGCGATTCTCCAGTCGCGAGAAATCGCGTCGTCCTGGTACCAGCTCGAGAGGTGGTACTTGCCCGAAACCACGATGAACGGCGGGACGGAGAAACCCAACGCGCCAACGCCCTGGATCACCGTAACCCATTCCCGGTTGCCTGGCTGCCTCATCTTCACATTGGACCGTCTTTCCGAACTGGTCACGACCATTCCGTTGGCGATAACGCCCATCTGGAAGCCGGTCTCGTCAAAGTTGTACATGTCAGCCTCTTGGATGCCGTACTTGGCGATCATGTTATGCACGAGGCGGAACCACGCGTTTATCGCGTCCGGATCTTCGCATTGGGCCCTCTTGTAGTCGTACTTGCGAAAGAAACGCGTCCGGAGCTCTGGTTGCCGTTTGACGAAGTTTGCGGCCCAGTTCTTCCCGACGCGTGGCGCGTCACGGTCGGCAAGCAGGCGATTCGCCATATCTCCGACCTCACCCAACCGGGGAGGGTAAGATCGCGCATCTAGGTCAAGGATATATTCGACAATAGTTTTCTCTTCTAGTACTGTTAATTTGGCAGAATTGGGCGGGCTTTCGCGTCGGGAGGGTTTGCCCTTCTGGCGTCGGAGGAGCGTCGTTAAGGGGACGGTGTAGATCCTCGCAGCACTCCGGGCGCTTAGGTTCGGGTCATTGTCCATAGCTTGGATAGCAAGGAATAATTGACCTTCTTTTGAAAGAGTCTCCATCGCGGGCGGAGGTGGAATCTGTAGAATTCAGGTGTAGGTCGTGGGCCCGGGCGAAGTGAACCACTCGCTTGGGTGAACCACTCGCTTGTGGATTACGTTACTCGTTTTTAAGCTTTATTATATTTTTATTAATATTAATTACTTTTACCCCTTAATTATTCTTTTCTTAATATTTAATCTATCCTTTAATCTTAATTATAACTTTATTAGAGCTTATTAGCGCTTCTAATATTTAATTTAGCGCTCCCTTAATTATTAAATCTATAGGGTTATCGCTTCTAGCGATCTAACGAATTTCGTTAACTTTATATTCTTTATAGCTTTATTATAACGCTATAAGATCTATTATTAAGCATTTCTCTACTATTATACTTAATTAAACTAAATATTAATAGAACGAGTAGCTATCGGTATAAATAATTATCTATAGAAGTAATAGTTCTAAGCATTTATAGATCTCTTAGAATATCTATTTAAGGATATAAGCTACGTTAAAGCTATTAATTATCCTATAGATCTCGTTAATTAGAATTAAATATATAATCCGTTTATATTTAATAGATTATTAATAGAGGATATTATTATATACTATAAAGGTATTCTCTTAATCGCTAGAACGTTTATTACCTAGAAGGATAACGAATCCGATCTATAAACTAAAGTCCTTATTATTAATAAAGGAGCTATTAATAAATATATAAAATAAGGCTATTAAGAGATCTAAGTATATATAATTTAAGCTATAGCTTATATTAGCGATCTACTATTATATATATTTATTAAGCTATTTAAAGTTATCCTCTTATAGGTTCTTAGCTTAGGCTATAATAGAGAAATCGAAAGCTACTTCTAATTAATAGGTTAAAGTAATATAAGTACTACGAGCTCTCTAGGTAATATATTCCTATTCTAAGCTCGCTATCCCTAGGGTTACTAGCTCTAGGCGATTACCTTAGCCTTTCTATTAAATCGTAAGATCTTTAGTTCTAATTTTAATAATATAGTTATTAAAGATATTATTAAATCCTATATTAAGGATAGAAGTAGGCTTTACTTAGAAGCTAGCGCTTTCGAGCTCTATTTATTCCTTTTATATAAATATAGGCTCTCTAAGGTTAAGGGTATCGTTAATCTATATCCTAATTAGCTTAAAGCTCTCTCTAGCTCTAATTAAGAGTAAATATAGATCGTAGCCTATTAGAATAGCGTTTAGGTACTCTCTATAATAATATTAATAGATTATAAATTAATAGAGACCTAATTCTATAATATTATAGAGCGGCTTTATAATATAGAAGACGATTCCGTTAAAGTATCTATATTATAGCTCCTTAGGAATATATAGGAGAATATTATATAATAGATCTATAGTATTCTAAGTATAGGCTTAATTAATATTATAGAGTATTAACTAGTAGCTATATTATTATAGTATTAGGGTAATCGCTAGGATTAATTATTAATTATAGTATATAATTATAGGCGATTATATTAATAGGGTTATCTTCTCTTAGTTATTATATCCTTAAATTATTAATCTTAACTTCTTATATAAAGCTTAAGGGAGGCCTTTTACTTCTCTTATAAACTAATATCTAAAGATCTTAGTACGAGGAAATACGGATCTTCTAATTAATATAATTATTCTAGCTATTAAGAGTAAATTAATTTCCTCTTAATCGGACTATTTAAATAGCTTCCTAGGGCTTATTATTCTACTTTTATTATATAATTAAATAGCTAAATCGTACTCCTATTATTCCCTTTTAATAATAAATTAATACTTAATCTATAAAGACCTAATTATACTATTCTTACGATCTATAAAAGCTATTTATAATAGATTCGTAGCGTTTATTAACTTCCTAAGTCTCCTATATTATTATAGTAGAATTAGCTCTAAATATTTAAATAGTTCTAGAGTCTCTAGAATTCGAATTACTATTATCTCCCTAATCTATTAATCTAGCGATCTATTATATAGCTTAATATATATTCCTCTAAACTCTATTAAGCTATTAACTATTTCGATTATAATTACTATATTAGAAACCGATATAACTTTATAGGGATTAATCTATTTCTCTTATTCTCGGAATATAAGAATATTACTTCCTAGCTCTAGCGATCTTAATAATAACTATTTAATATCTAGTCTATTCTAAGTATTAAGAGTATTATTAATCTTCTATTTAGCGATTATTCGCTAAAGTTCCGCTATTACTTTATTAACCGCTTTAGCATACTATATTTAGGTCGTAATAGGTACTAAGTTAATAGTAATCCTAGGTATTACTCCGAATATAAGTAATATAGGTATTAATCTATTAAGTTTAATAATATCGTTTATTACTTTTACTATTCCTTAAAATAGCGATTCTAGGCTTATATTACGAGATTCTATCTTTAAGATCTCGTATATTCTACGAATTAGCTTATAATAGCTCTTAACCTTATTAATTAATTAATAGGCCTCTATTAAGATCTAATAGTAGATTATATTTAGGAGGCGTACCTCTACTTTAAATTCTATAGAAATAAAGTTCGTTCTAATATTAATAATTACGATATCTAGAGGCCTAAGATAGGTATTTAATTAATACCTCTTAAGGGCTTCCTATATTATATAAGCTATAAAATTAGGAATAAAAATTATAGATTAGAATCCTATATTTTTATCGATTATATAAAGAATAGGCTTTCTATTTAAATATATAATATCGATTAAAATCTCGTAATTAAAGTTAATATCTAATTTTAAAGTAAACTTAAAGTATTATAGAAACTTCCCTTTAATCTAATAATAGTAATAGAAGTAATTTATTAGTTCTAGAGTATTCCGATTTATATTATAGTCTATCCTTAGGAGTAGGTTCTATAGCTTCTCTATAGATAGGTAACCGAATTACTTATAAATATATTAAAGCTCTACTTCTATTAGAAATACTACTTTATTACTCTCTATCCCTATTATATATATAATCCTAGAGCTAGTATAGGTCTTTATATCTAGGAAGAACTATAAATAGCCCTATTTACGAAAAATAGGTATATACTCTTAGAGCTCCCCGATATACTTTACTAGCTTATTATAAGTATTATCTAAATAGATTCCGAGATCGTCTATATCCTTAATATAAAGTAGGAATAGGGTATCTATTAAGATAATATAGAATATAATTCTCTTAATTAGTATTAGAATAGTAATCTCCTCTATTATAGAAATAGGATTTCCTACTCCGAATCTTACTCTAGCCCCTATTCCCTACTTATTAACTATTAAGCTTAATATTAGAGCTATTAGGGCCTTTATTTATAAAGCTCCTATTATAGAAACTAATACTATATCTATATTAGGGATAATATTATATTATATAGAAGTATTATTAATCTAATATTAGATAAAGAGCTATTCTATTAGAGCTATTATTTTAGCTTTTAGATTACTCCCCCTAATTCTATATTAGAACGACTTATTTACTAGGAAGTATAACGTAATCCACAAGCGAGTGGTTCACCCATGCGAGTGGTTCACTTCACCCCGACCCGACAAACATTCCGAGGAAAACCTCAACCCAAACGCCGTAAATCAATTAAAATCACTCCTCCTCGTCTTTTGCAGACGATGAGATAGCTACCTGACAAGTTCTCGCGTTGTGGCCGGTCTTCCCGCATACGCTACAGCATCGTTTCTTCGGCTGGGACCACGACGCGGGACCCGGGTTCTGCAGCGTTTCCTCTTTTATCTGGATATCTACTTCCTTCTGAGCAATCTTGTCCTGTCCCTCGCCTACAGCCATGCTTCCTCCTTCCCGGAGACGTAGCTTTTGGCCCTCCGGCGTCGGCTTAGTGTAGCATTTTCCTCTCGAAGGATCATAACCTCTGACTTCAAAAGAGCGATCTGGTGCATAACACCCCGCGTCCCCTTCGCAAGATAGTCAACAGCATCTAAAATTGACGTTGGGGAGCTTCCCTGGTGGCGTGAGATTCGCCCTTTGATGAAGTCAGTCTGGGAACCTGCCTCGAGCAGGTTAGTGGGCGTCTTAGAGACCCAAGAATCACGCTCCCCGTGGGACGTCCCCGGAGGCGTCGTCGTCCTCAACCTCACATCCAGCTTTGACAGGACTGTTTCCGGGTTATGGGGGACAAGCCCCGCTCCTCGAAAGCCTCCCTGGATGTTTTTTCTGTCATTGCTTGCTGAAATGCAGCCGAAAACGCCGGGAAGAAGTCCTCTTTGCTGATGTGCGTTGTACCCGCCCTCATCCTATCCTCGATTTGCCGACCGTATGCTTTCTTTAGTGGGCCAAAACACCCAACATCGAGAGGCTGGAGTAGATGTGACGAATGAGGAGGCATACAGAGTGTGATGATGTTGTTCTCCTTGCAGTAGAGTTCGAAGTCGACCGAGTGGTGACTTTCGTGGCCATCCAGGATCAGTAGGCGATAACCGCCCGAAGTACGGGACTTTGTATGCCTGTCAAAATGCCGAATCCATTCCAGACCAATATCATTCGTCGTCCAGCCGTTTGGAGATGTTGCGATTCTCCAGTCGCGAGAAATCGCGTCGTCCTGGTACCAGCTCGAGAGGTGGTACTTGCCCGAAACCACGATGAACGGCGGGACGGAGAAACCCAACGCGCCAACGCCCTGGATCACCGTAACCCATTCCCGGTTGCCTGGCTGCCTCATCTTCACATTGGACCGTCTTTCCGAACTGGTCACGACCATTCCGTTGGCGATAACGCCCATCTGGAAGCCGGTCTCGTCAAAGTTGTACATGTCAGCCTCTTGGATGCCGTACTTGGCGATCATGTTATGCACGAGGCGGAACCACGCGTTTATCGCGTCCGGATCTTCGCATTGGGCCCTCTTGTAGTCGTACTTGCGAAAGAAACGCGTCCGGAGCTCTGGTTGCCGTTTGACGAAGTTTGCGGCCCAGTTCTTCCCGACGCGTGGCGCGTCACGGTCGGCAAGCAGGCGATTCGCCATATCTCCGACCTCACCCAACCGGGGAGGGTAAGATCGCGCATCTAGGTCAAGGATATATTCGACAATAGTTTTCTCTTCTAGTACTGTTAATTTGGCAGAATTGGGCGGGCTTTCGCGTCGGGAGGGTTTGCCCTTCTGGCGTCGGAGGAGCGTCGTTAAGGGGACGGTGTAGATCCTCGCAGCACTCCGGGCGCTTAGGTTCGGGTCATTGTCCATAGCTTGGATAGCAAGGAATAATTGACCTTCTTTTGAAAGAGTCTCCATCGCGGGCGGAGGTGGAATCTGTAGAATTCAGGTGTAGGTCGTGGGCCCGGGCGAAGTGAACCACTCGCTTGGGTGAACCACTCGCTTGTGGATTACGTTATAGATAATAATCATTAAAGCTATAGATATTAGAAAATAGAGATTATAGAAGCTTATATTAGTTTATAAGAATACTTAGAAGTATATTTATAATAATAAGAGCCTTTAAACTCTAAATTATAATATATACTATTAATATTAACTTTAATTTACTTATTAGCGAGATAAGACTTAAAGTACTTAAAATAGGGGACTTTATAGATATTTCTATAGATATATATTATATATTAGTTAATAGCTCCTATAATTAATACTAACTATATTCTTATACTTTACTACTCTCTTAGTAAGAGGGGTAATAAGCATAGGGGCTTTATGCTTAGGCGGTATTATTAAGGCTAAGGATAAGTAGAAAGAGAGAGAGAGAGAGTAGTAAAAAGGGGTAATTATTAATCGTCGGAGCTCTAAAATAGTAGATTAGGCTAGCTAATCTTAAAATAAAGAATCGTTATAGGGAAGAGGAAAAGTAAAAGGAATAGAATTACTATAATTTACTAATTAGATATATAGACCTATAGAGTATAGTATTTACTAAACTAGCTTAATAGGATCTATTAATTCTATTTAAGTAATTTAATTCTATTATTCCTATTAAAAGTAATTTAATTCTATTATTCCTATTAAGAAAGCTAATAAAGGGGTAATAATAATTATTCTTCTACCCTCTATTAGTATATTAGCGATTTAGAGACTTTAGGAGCCTATATCTAGCTATTATAAGAGTACTATTTAATTAGCTATTATACTATTTAATTACTATTTATTTCCTTTATTAAAGGGTTTAAAAGCCTATTCCTATTATTTAATTATAACTTAATTAGTTTCCTTAGAGAGCTATTTAATAGCTAGTTTAACTAATCTATAATACTAGGGACTAGGGATTTAGCGCTTACGGGAATAGTAGTATTAAGCTACGTTTTTCCTTATTCTATCTATTATTCTCCTATTATTACTTATTTACTTATTTATTTATTCATTTTATAGATTAGGATAGTAGATCTAATATACTAGAGACTAGAGGATTATAAACGTATTAGAGTAGCCATTAACCTAGGTAATAGAGCTTAATATTAGTCCCTTAGGCAATCCTATCTATAAAGAAAAGATAGCCGATATTAAACTAATATTAGGGGATTACCTAGGTCGGTAATTACTATATAGGATTCACTAATATAGTAATTACTAGGGCTAGGATTTATAGCTCTTAGAAGTACGTAATTTATAGCTTATATAATCGGTAAATTAGATAGGTATATCTAATTTACGTAGGTAGCGGTGATTTAGAGAGATAGAATTAATAATTATTATAAGTCTTATATTACCTAACCTACCTATTTAGAGCTCTTAGGTATAGCTAAAGTAATAAATTAGGGTTTATATAAGTAGTAAAGCCCTCTTAATACTAGTAGTATAATATCTAGCATTTATAGTAGAAGGTATAAATTCGAATCCTACCTTAGTTACTATTATATATAAACTTAAAGCTTAAGTTAGCTTTAAGTTAATATATAACTTATTTTTTTAATTATATAATATACTAGAATATAGAAATCCCGAGATTTATATATAATTTAATAGTATTTAAATAGTTAATTAATCCGTATAGGGTTATTTAACTATTTAAATCGTGAAATTAGAGTGATTTAATTAGTTATTTAACTATTTGAATTAATAGAATTGAATTGACGGCAGCGCTGCCATGTACTAAGCTGCCTAGGAGTTACAAGATAAGTAGGGACCATCTCCCAGATACAGGGTCCCATCACAGCCTGATTATTTATTTATCCTATCGTTACCTATGCTTGATAAGCTCCAAGATTACTTCTAATATAATAGAACCAGGAATATAAAATGGAAGAAGTAGCGCATTAATTTCTCATTTTTAGAAACCATCCAACTTTACAACTCAGTCACCCATCTATTATGCATTATCTCTATCTTGTCTTCTTGCCACTCTTTTTCTCCTGGTTCTCTTGCTATGCAGGGGCATCAGGGGAGTTAGAGGCGTCGGAGTGGTCTGATCAGCCCCCTCATCCACAGATTGCCTACGAGGACCAGCCCTTTGATGAAGCAGAGCTACTCAAATTAGTGGACGTCATGAAGCTATCGACAAACCTATCGGAAAATTTAGAGCGAGCAATCGTCCCTGATAGTGCTGTGCCGCGTGCAGCGCCGCACGAAATGCCAAATGGACGGTGCCCGACTTCACGCATATACGTTGATGCAGATGAAGACAAATCATGCGATGCAAAATGGGGAATCGACCTCACAAATAATGTCAGAATCTTCGCCTCGACTGGTTCGGTTTGCTCAGGCGCGTTTAGGCGGATCACTTGCGCTTGCTGCTGGACTCTGTTTCCTATAGAGGATAACGATGTAAGAGAAAAAGATAACCCTCTATCAATTAGCGCTAATTAGGTACTAATATTTTATCTTAATAGGTGCCAAGGATGGATGGAATATGGTGTAAGAAATTGGAAATCTGCAAGCAGAACTCCAACCGCTGGAGTAAATGGGGAAAACTTGTGCCTACTACCTCGTGTGTAGGAGCGACAACGCTTACGGAAAATTCTTTTGCTACTAAAAGCAAGATAAAGGAGTACTGTACTCCTAAGCGATGGTTCCCATCAGCTGGTAAAGGCAAAAACACTAAATTCCACGCTTGGTCATATAATCGGAGCACGGGCCAATATACTTCACTGAAGTGGATGTATCTGAAGCTGAATGGCCAATATGTTAAGGCGCAGCAAGGAATTTCGGATTGGGGATTCGACTACCGAATCGATTCGGGCTCTGCTATAGAATTTTGTGGATTCCCTTCTGATAGAATGGCGCTAACTGACGTTGAAGCTGAATTACAGTGGCAGCGTATAGTCCAGCTTAATAGTTAGGAAGTTACGTTATAGAAGGGAATTTCCGCCGAGACTAGGCGGGCAGATTCACTCGTCCGAGCAGAGAAAAATTCTATTTAACTTCTCAATGAAGTAACGTCGAATTCTGTACTTATATAGGTAGCTGTTACGACCTGGCAGCTTCTGCAGTGGGAACACTGCTAGAGAGGGTTGGGGTTTCTATTTAATAGAAGCTAAGGTACGTTGTGACTCTGAGACGATGTAGTGTCGTCAGGCGTTGCGCACTCGTTACAATGAATACAAGGT
Source organism: Verticillium longisporum (assembly GCA_019188255.1). NCBI lineage: Eukaryota > Fungi > Ascomycota > Sordariomycetes > Glomerellales > Plectosphaerellaceae > Verticillium > Verticillium longisporum. The sequence continues at coordinate 3,562,079 of JAETXT010000003.1, read as the reverse complement.
AAGACTCAGATTGATTGCTATCGTGAGAAAGAGTATATCTATAAGTACAGGATATCCATCCTTATATACCCGTATATCCTGCCCTTGTTATGTTAGGTGGTTGATATAGTCGTGGCCGCGGGGCTCGTGATCTCGGATCTCAAACACTCAGATTAAGGTGTTATATCAAGATACCCTCTCCTTTTTAAAATAGTATATTAGAGTTAAGGCGTGGGACCTTTATTATAATTCTATATCTAGAAGCTTTCTTTTAGCATTGCTGCTTTTAACCTAGGATGCATTGTTTTGGAGACGATCTAAAAGATAGACCTTCAGATTACATACTAATCACCAGTCAGCCATGCATTCTCTTAGTATAATGATCTTTGAAACTCACTGGGATGTAAAGATATGGTACCTCCTGCTCGTACTGCTTCCACGCCTCACCATATTTCTCGCGACAGCGACGATGATCACGTTCAGCGCGGTGGATGGCCATGATGGAGAAGAAGACAGGATAGAACCAAGGGAAGGGACTCCGGAAGCCAGTAATCAACAGAGCAAAGTAGACATCGCACGTATAGTGGATCTTCCGAGCATAGCCCAGCCGTCCATCAACCATGATGACGTCTCCCTTATCCGAAGTGATGGTCTTGGGGTTCTTGATGGTTTGCCACGGTAGTTGAGGGAAGGTCTTCCGGCTGACGAGCTGACCACGTTCCTCAGCTCGGAAGCCATTCTTCTGACTGTTGGTGGTATCCCAGATCCAATACGCGAACAAGTACGAGATGTACAGGGCAACGAGCGCGAAAGAGTTCCACTTGTACTCGGACGGATGGTGATTCGCCAGGTAAATGGTACAGTGTGAATACGACATGGGAACACCGGCTAGGTTCCAGAAGATAAGCATAAAGCCCCATTTCTCATAGTATATGTCCCTATTCATATTAGCACGGTCATGCGTGTATTTGGAAATGAGCTTACCAAGAGGATATGATGAGCTGCTCGCCTTTGGCACAGGCGTTGGCGTAAAGGTAGTGTGCGACCACCAGGAAAAGCACCTCGCCAGAGACGTACCCGTACCTCTCATACTGGCGGGCTGCGGCACCGCAGGAGAGGCCGAATATGATGAACCAGGGAATTCGCACCATAAAGAACATTTTGAAATCCAAGATGCCAAACATGCGAGGATTTAGCTCGGCACCCATAAAGAAATCGTAAATAGGATAGCCAGAAATACGATGCTGCGCACCTCTCAACAGAGTCGAGAGGTACGCGATAGTAGCTACAAGGTAGCCACTCAGGATACTTACCGTCAGCAAAGGCCCAAACTCGTCGATAACGGTATATAGCCGAAAGATGCCGGTGAAATGAAGGGCAGCTATAATAGCGATCGTAAAGTGAAACGTAAAGTAGGCGTTGCAGTAATACTTCAACTGCTTACCACTCTCGTGAGGCAGAGGCTTCCCCCAGCCCCAAACTCCCGGCAAGACACAGTAGGATATAGCCTCGAAGACGAAAAATGACCAGTAGATGCGCCAAGCGCGCAGGGTCGGGAAGGCGTCGGTATACACAAGATGGCTGAGATGTTGTCCAAACTCTACCCAGCTCTGGTTCGCCTCAGGCCAGGGAATGTTACCGTCATAGCAAGCGGCGCCAATCCACATAAACCACATCAGCAAGGGAAACCCGATCATCAGGGATAAGACACCAGCTGAGCCTCCGAATTCGAAGACACCCGAGGTATCGACCTTGGGATTCGTCCCGACCTCCCAGCCATCGATAAACTCACCCTTGCGGTATGTACGCTGGGTGCCCTCTGTTTCTTGAAGACCAAAATGGCTTGCGGTGGACCTTTCTTCCTTCGAACTCTTCCCGCCGTTTTGCTTTCTGGATGTGGTCATTGTACGTTGTCTTGGGTTGCCGTTCGGATTGTCGGGATGTTTGCCAGAATTGGGATCGCGGTACTCACGCCTGGAGAAGAAGTCAGCGAATGCCAATTGGTAAGGCAGCTGTCGCCGTGAGGTCTTACCCATTGGGAGTTTGGATACGTGTCGCCATGGCTGTGCTGGGGGTTACAACAGTCCTTTTTTCACAGGCAGGGAGATGTTGTTACGGCGTCTTGACTGCTCATGTTCAAATCAATGGAAAGAAAAGCAGGGCTTATTGTGGCATCGGAGGGGATTTTATCACATCAAGTAGCAGAATACTACAATGGTACTGTCTTAACACACGTCCTCTGATGTGGGGCCATGGATGCATCTTTCGTATAACGGAGAAACAAGCTCACGGGATGGTAGTGGATCTGCCGCCCCGTTGATTCTGGTTAGAGGTAACGTCGAGGGGGGACGGATGGCCAACAGGGGCTCTGATGGATTCCGTGAGAGTGCTGAGGGAAGCCAAGGCGCGCCATGCCAATGATTATCGATGGACCCCTGACAGGCGGCATATGCAAGATTCGTCTAGATCGCAGATTGCCCCTTCACGCTAGTAATGCACGATTCGTCTAGACGGTGGATGATGGAGATGACGCGGAATTAGGTAGTCCAAGTCAGCAAAGGTGGGCCGTTGTTTCGCAGTTTCGGACGCCCGAAATCCCGGGAAGGCAGGTGATGGGGATTGATCTTTATCAGAAGAGCTGGACTTCTGGTCTCGTTCAGTGCTGCTCGGTTTGTCTTCGTTTATCGTATACACCCGAGAAGCTAGTTTGTCAATCCCGTGTCTTTCCCGGAGATGTGCGGGTCTCCCGTCGACAGTTCCGGCTGGTCGCTCGTCAATCTGGGGCCTTCGGTTTCATTACTACAGGCCAGAGGCCGGGACCCTGGGGTTCACCAGCAGATCAGGGGGACGAGCGTCGGCAGAATCATGTATATTTCTATGCGATCAGAGGCCCAGACAAGGAGAAGAATGGCATTGTTCATTATACGTGTCAGGTGTCCCTGCGGAGCCACCGAACAGGGGGGCTGATTAGGGGCTAAGGACTACGAGAACGTGTATATAAGGACTGCGGAGGGCCCTCCAAGCTGCGGAGGGCCAGAATTTAGATGCATGACAACCTCATACCTATTATCTATTGCCTGCGGACTACGTGTGGAAGACCTCTTCACTCTGCCCCAAACCGCGCACTGACAAAACGTCTCTACAGCTACCTACCAACAGACGTATTGCTTGTCCATTACTCATTGCCAAACCACCCTCTTGACAGTGGCACAGTTCGCCGGATTCGACATGCCTCGCTTGCATATCCTGCGCCATCCTCTGTTGTAGCGGTGATGAATGGACAGCTTAGAGCTGTTTGTTCTCTTGATCGACCTCTGGGGCGTAGGTCCAAGTACTCGAGCTTGCTGAGCTGTGTGCCGAGCTCTTCAATAAAGACTTCCCTGAGCTCTTGAATGAACGCTCAGTTCGATTGACTGTTCGTAGGGGTAGATGCTCAGATAAAGTTGGCAGCCGGGGTTGAGTTGGTGGGTGTGAAGATGTCGCACGAGTCTTCTTGCTGTCCCAATATCTTGCTCACGTCTTCATCCATAAGCTTGCGCGAGTGCCATGTTCACTCGTTCGACGCCAAGAATATCGCCATCGAAATGTGCCATGAGCTAGACCGAGCTGGTCGGGTCCCCTGTGGCCCTGCCCAATAGAAGCAGTTGCGATCGTATCTTACGGGTCTTTCTCACGCGTCTGTAGGTCTCGAACTTGACACATTTCGGCGACCGTAAACTTCCGCTCGAGACCGCAAGTTCCAAGTAAAGTCCTGAAAGTACATCTAATTGATCCAGTTTGACATATTTCACCTGTTGCCTATTCACGTCACTTCCGAGAAGCCTTTCGACCTTATCCGGGGGTGTCCAATTATAGAGCACGATGCGCCTCGCGCACCGGTGTGGAAGCGTGCGCGTCTGCCTAACTGTCAATGTACCTTGTGTGTCAGAGATGCGCATCGTCATCCGATTGCGTTGCCATCCTCACATTGACGCGTGGAATTTAGGCAGCCTTTCAATTCCGGGGACATAAAGCGATCTCGTAGTTCCCAGACGAAAACATCTGGTATACCTCCCAGCAAGCACAATCAAAGTGTCAGGACAACTCTGCATTTCAACATGACCATCACTGAAGTAGGCTGCATGGGCGTCAAGCCTGGCCTATCCATCACGGATCCCAGCACCCCGGAGGGCGCCGTCCTCCCCAGCGTCTGGAAGACCGTCGTCACCAAACCCGGCGGCCCGCAGCGTATCTTCTGGGGCCTTGAAGAGGAGGACTCATCCAAGGTCTGGGCGTTTTTTGACTGGAACTCGGTCCAGGAGCACGTCGACTTTGCAAAGACGTATGTCGTTTGGCTCCTTCGCACCCACCGTCATTCGGAAACTGCGCTAACCATGTCGAAGCCACGGGGCCGAGGCTGTCGAGGACATTCCCAAGGTCTGTACCCACGGCGAGTTCACCAAGCATATCACTCTCCTGCCGTCGACTGATGCGCTCGGGTGGCCGATCACTCGAATCATTGCCAGCTACTTCCCCTCGGACATTTTAGCCGACGAGAAAGACAAGAGGATCCAGCACGTGAAGGGTCTTCTGTCAGGAGACAATGTCAACGACCCAGACTCCATCCCTTGGAGCTACGGCTGGGGCTTTGAAAAGGATTATCCGGTGCGGGGTCTTGGTGGTAAGACCGGCACGATCTTTGTGGTTCTGGTCGGCGCGCAGACGAGCGACCAGCACAACACCCTTTTCGGGGAGTTGGTCCACGCCGTCAAGAGCATGGACGGTCTGGTCGGCTTCCACCAATTCGCCATGCGAAGCTTGCGTCAGGAGAGGGAGTGATGAGTTGCGGGACAGACTTTGCCAGCCGTCGAGTTTCAATGACGGTAGCACTAGTGGCTATGTCTTTGAAATCTTGAAAGCTACACGAATTGGTTAGGCGAGGACAGTTATGGCATGATCCCCGACGAGCCTTCTCGGCCTCACTCCCAGGTATTCCTCGGTTTCTGACTGGCCTTATCCATTTTGGGCTTCGTAACTGATTTGTTTGTTGCTTCCTTATGCAGGGAGAGGTATAGCAGCCAGCAAGATCAATGATTACATTTATCAAATGTCTGTTGATGAGTTATTTGCCGTGGATGAATAGCTATGCTATTGAGACGAAAGGTGACAAAGTGTAAGTGGTAAAAGCCAGGCGCCCAGTGAAGACGATTTGCCTGGAAAGGCACAAGTGGGGCTGCTGGACGAAACAAGCAGGCGAGGGAAAAGATTTTGCTGTCTAGGGACCTGTGAGCGCCTTTAAGAGCTCTGGTGGCTTGGACAACCAAAGAAGGCTGACTTGCTAGGGAGTCGCGAGCGCCTGGTGGTTTCCGGGGCGAACAGAGCAATCAGTCAGCGCCTTGGGGTGGGTGTTAGCACCTGGTGGCCAGTGACTGGCGCAGGCGTCAATTCAAGCAAGAGAGATGGACAAGCCGCTTGGATACGGGACATGGCTACCGTTCGAGCAGGACCGTTCCAGTATTTGTTTGTGCATGACTGCATAACTCGCCATGACGGAGGCGTGGCTGAGCTTGAAGAGACAGCTGGCCTTGGTTCTTCCTAATCAGCATGCTGCCCTACGTTAGTCTACTGAATTACGTGAAGGCTTAACTACCTTGGTCAGCATTCATCTCAGCCTGCCTGAAGTTCCATGTTGCCTGAGTAGTAAGCTATGTCGTGGAGAAGAGCATATATGAACGATCGGCCATACCTTTCACTTTGGGTATATTCCAGGTGAGCTTACTTATTAGTAATCCATGCTGCATGAGCGACCGACGACGTGCCTGATGTGGGTACCCAAGGTACGTGGCACCTGCCTCAGGTGCGTGTCGTAGGTCAGGCACCGAGGAAAGCAAGTGCATCCCCCAAGGCGAGGCAGGGGCCTCCAGGCAGCGGCGCCCAACAACACCAAACGCAAATGCAGTGAAGAGGTCGATGCAGGCCAGAGCTTGTCCAGACAATGCACATCATCGCGGCAGACCGATCCTTGGCCAATTCTCCGGAACAAGTCCGCCTTGTACGATTGCGCCGTCTCATCTTAGGCCGACGGGTCTCTGCCTCATCATTGGCTGGTCGACGCAGACGATTGTGGCTGTACACGTCTTGGCTCTGGATCAAGCGTGCCGGGACATGACCTCACAAATGGCCTTTCCAACGCACTCAACCTCCTGAGCCGTACTCCTGAGACACAGAGACAGAAAGAGAGAAGAAGAGAGAGAGCAATTCGATCGGTCGAACGGTCAAAAATGCCACTTCACACTATACCAACCGACGCCTCGGGCCTGCCGCCGCGACAGAGTAAGCCATCTCGACGACACCTCAATGACACCTGAACGAGATACTCCACCAGAAAGCACACCGGGCATCTCCAGCTAACCTCCTCTCCAGTCGACCTCTTCACCGGTCCCAACATCCACCATGATGCCTACCCAGAAATTCACCCGCGCCACTCCCCCCACGCAGGGAAATCAGTTCTCATCACCGGCGCAAGTCAAGGCCTCGGCCGCGCCATTGCCATCGGCTATGCCCGCGCCGGCGCCACGCGCATCGCCCTCGCTGCTCGCACAGACCTGACTACGACAACCGACCTCCTCCTCGCCGCCGCCGAGGAGGAGTCACATCCGGCCCCCGACGTCCTCGCCCTCGACATGGACGTCACCGACGCCGCCAGCGTGCGCGCTGCCGCCGCCCGTCTCGACGACGCATGGGCCGGCCGCCTCGACATACTCGTCTGCAACGCCGGCTACATGGCCTCCTTTGCGCAGCTGCTCGAAGCCGACGAGGAGGACCTGATGCGCACCTTTGACGTCAACTACTGGGGCACGTATCGCTGCTGCCGTGCCTTTGTGCCCATCATGATCAGCGGTGGCGGCGACAGGACCGTCGTGACGCTGACGTCTATCGCGGCCCATTTCATCGGCGGCGGCAGCGGGGCGTATTCTCTGAGCAAATTTGCGCTCGTGCGGTTGACCGAGTTTTTGCAAGACGAATATGCATCGCAGGTCGGTTTTCTTCATTGCCCCGGAAGAAACAAGTACAGAGACTGACCTGCCAGGGCGTGCTGGCGTATTCGGTCCACCCAGGGGCCGTGTCAACGGGCTTGTCGGACAAGTTGCCAGAGAAGTACAAGTGTGAGTCGGCTTCACAAAAGGCTCGCGGAGTGTTGCTGACGCCCTGCAGTCCGGCTCACAGAAACACCCGAGCTCATCGGCCACTCGCTGCCCTTCCTGACGAGCCAGAAGCGCGACTGGCTCGGCGGCCGCTGGGTCAGCTCCATGTGGGACCTGCCAAAGCTGCTGACCATGGAGAAGGAAGTCGTCGCCAAGGATCTGCTCAAGTTCAAGTGTACTGGTTTGTATTAGGAATAGGAGGCCGGTGCAGGTATCACTTGGCTGTCCACGGAGGAGTACGGCTGCCGGCCTGCGGAGCCCATCATAGCATCGGACGACTGTATCATTATTTCTTCTTCTTCTCACCTTCTCAGAATTCGCATTGCGAGCCCTGGTCCCTCGGCAGTCGTTCACACCGGAATCCTCGTGGCACATCGAGATCCCCATCACGATCTGCCTCACAAAAACGCTGGACCATCCGTTATGCAGCCGCCGTTCCTCGACCCTCCAACGAAAGGAGGACCGTGAACCCGTGCCGACCCTCGGGCGTGTGCGTCTCGGCCCCCCGATCCCCATCTCGGTAGAGCTTGGCCACCAGCGTGCCCTTCCCATTGACTTCAATCTTCGCCGTCGTCAGCAGACCTCGAATGTTGACCGCCCTTTTCTGTATGCGACTGAAATGTCCCGCCAGGCTTTGTCGGAACCGTTGAAAGGCCAGGCCCTCAAGATCCATCCCATCGCAAGGGGCGTCAGGCGTGACGTCCATCAAGAAGAGATCCGGCGCCTCGGGTCCTGCATCCTCTCGTGACTTTTCAGGCAAAGCCCTCGCCGTATCCGAATCAACACCACTGTAGAATTGATGCGACCCGTCGTCGAAATAAAACCGGCTGAACGCCAGCGCAATCTTCCACCCTGCGCAGTCGCCGACACCAGGCATGCCAATGACGCAGCTCAGCACAATCAACTCGCGTGTGTTGCTCTTGCTGCCAACGCCGGCCCTCGGCACCAGCAGGCACTCGAGGTGCGTCAGCGGCTGGCACATATCGCTGCCGCCCTGGATGGCGATTGTCTGCGCGGCCTTGTAGGTGTATTTGGCAGGGACCGGTATCGACGTATAAAGGGCGTCAAAGTGGGAGCTCAAGTGGAACTCGTCGAGCAGCATGCCGTGCAGCATGACCTCGGCGTGGCCCGGGTCGAGGTGCAGCACGGCCTTGCGGCGGCCCGTGACGTTCTTGCGCACGATGACCGTGTCGAGTTCCGCCCCGTCATGCACGTCTCGCGGCATGCCATCAGACGTGTCCGAATCCCGCTCCGGCGGCGACTCGCGAACTTGACTCGGTGTCGCGATGCGCGTGAACAGTGTATAGGGCCTCTCAAACGGCCCGTCCGGCAGGTCCAGCAGCGCGAGCACGGCAAGGCGACGGTCGCCGAGGCGGCAGTTGAGCAGCAGCGTGTGCGTCGGCTGACCGAAAAGGAACGACGTCTCGGGGTGCGGCCGCGGCACGCTGACGAGGTCGAGCTTGAGGCCCATCTTGGTCATGGCCGAAGGCACGCCGCGCTCATCGCCGGTGCGGGCGACGGCGCCGGCGAAGCGGAAATCAAGCGGCGACTCGGCAAAGACGATGCCGAGCGACCGGGCGCGCGGGTCGCCGGGCGCCACGGTCCACGCGAGCAGCGAGTGGTCGTCCGTCTCGCGCCAAATCTCCTCCTGCAGCCGCTGAAAGGCCCGCTTGCCCTCGCCGTAGAGCAGCGGCAGGTTGATGCCGAAGAGGCCCAGCAGGCAGTAGGCCGTGTCCTCGACGCGCGTGCACGTGCGCCGCGACGCCCACGACATCTTGGTCGCCACGCTGGCGTCCTCGAGGGGAGGCTGTGCGTGAGGTAGGCACCGTCGATGCCCGTCGCGCCCGTCAGCGCGTCCGTGATCTTGGCGCTCGCCGCCTTGGACCGGCCCACGCCGATCGAGCCGATCGACATCCAGTTGGACGAGAAGAACTTGACGAGCGGCGGCGCCAGGAGCTCCTGCAGCGTCCAGCCCCGCGTGAACCAGCGACACTGCCGGAAGACGGTGTAGTCCACCTTTCTGACCTGGCCCGGTTCGACTGCCTTGGCCGGCTTTTCCTGCGCCGGAAAATCCTCGAGGTAGGCGTAGCAGACCTGCGCGTCACGATACCACTGGTACATCGAGTTGATGGCCTCGCTGAGCTCGGCGCTGCTCGACTTGTATATGCAGCACGTGTCGACCCAGACATAGTCGATGCCCTTGACCGTCGCTTCCTGGCACGCCCACTGAATCTTGGGGAACCCTTGCTTCGGCTTGGCCCAGCTGGTGATGTTCTTGATGTCGTGGTAGGTCACCTCATCGTCGGCCCACGTGTGCGACAGGATCGCGTACGGCGGCACGTCCCCGGCGAAGAATTCGTGGAGCTCGTACGTCTTGGCGTATATGAGGCGCATCGTGGGCGAGAGACGAGCCGCGTGCCCTCATAGTGGCCGCTAACGTGAGAGGTTTCCGTTCCATCTGCATCTTACATGCGGCTCTTACGTTCGTGCTGCTGCTGGTGGGCGGGGTATTCATCCGTGCCGCAATAGGTGCTGGGGTTGTACAATTGGTCGCCGGCTGTTGTGGTGGGCATGGGGTTCAGCTGATGCGGTTTGAGGGACTTCGGTCCTGGGGTCATCAACAGACCTTCGACGCCAGAGGTAACACTCTCATGAGCCTCATCCTGTTGTCTTTGCGACTTGTTACGACGAGAGCCAACGACGTTCATTGTATCATCTGCTCGTGGTTGAACAAAGCGAATGTGATGAAAAGAATGGGACTCGTCTTGGAGGCCTACCGTCGGAGTGAGCGACCGAAGCCATCTCGGCATCCGTCCCCGACGCCAAAGATGCCGAAGGGACCCTAGAGTCAGAGTCATGTAAGACCACCGGCATTCTGACAATCAGCTTCACTTACACCATCGCCATTATCCTCGTTCATTTGAGCAACAAGTTCTGTTGTCGCCCAGTTGTGCGTCTCGAACACATCGCAATCATGTCCGCCTACCCAAATCGTCTCAATGAGCTCGCCGCCCAAGACAAAGTCTGCAAGGCACGTAACACCACAATTCTCCTCCCATAAACGATATCTGACATGCTCAGGTCTTCGGCATTAAAGTCCTCACAGCCCTCGAGATCCCTCGCTTCGTCGCAAACGCCGGCTTCAACGGCATCTTCATCGATCTCGAGCACTCCACCCTCTCCCTCGGCACGGCCAGCGAGCTCTGCGTCACGTCCATGACAGCCGGCATCTCGCCCTTTGTGCGGGTGCCGGGACATGTCGGACGAGGTTTCGTGCAACGGGTTCTCGACGGCGGCGCCCAGGGCGTCATCTTTCCCCACGTCGACACTGTCGGTATGCTACAGCCCGCCGCGTTGAAGCGACTACGCAGAGTACTGACGCGAGAGCAGAGCAAGCCCAAGAAGCTGTCAGAGCGTGCAAGTTCCCTCCGCTGGGCAAGAGATCCATCACCGGCACGCTGCCGCATTTCGGCTACAAGTCTGCTTCTGTCGACAAGGTCATCGACGTCGGCAACGCGTCGCTGTCTTCGGTGTTTGTCATGATTGAGAGCCCCGAGGCCGTGGACCGGATCGACGACATTGCCTCTGTCGAAGGCGTCGACGTCATCATGGTCGGCTCAAATGACTTGTCTATTGAGCTCGGCATTCCCGGCAAGTGGGACAGCCCCGTCTTTGACGATGCTATAGGCAAGATTTCGCAGGCTGCGAAGCGCCACGGACGACTTCTCGCCCTCGCCGGTATCTACGACCGTCCAGACATTATCCACAAGTGCATCCACGAGTACGGTTTCCGGTGGATCGTGGTCCAGCACGACATGTCCATGATGACCAAGTTTATGAGCGCAGCAGTCAAGGATGTTGTGGCGCTAGAAGAAACTAAGATACTAAAGGCGTAGACAGAGATACCCGCCCATTTTGCTGGGCTAGAATGAAATGTTGCCATTACGAAAGATTGAGATACCGTCCAAACACTTCCCAGTCCGTCATGTCCGCACCCGTCAACGCGAAATCAGAATCTTGGTACAGCCAGGAGAAATCGCCATCATCAATCGTCGCGCCCTCAGCCGCCGCCACATGCTCCGACAACTGCGCCTCGCCGCTCGGCTGCTCGTCCGATCCGAGGAACGCCTGTATGTCAAACATGTCCTCGAGCTGCGCAAACGGACTGACCGTGTCGTCTGTGAGCCCGGCTATGCCGATCGTCTGCGCCGCCCCGGAGAACTCGGATGACGGCGGCGCCGTGCTGTACGGAGGCAGGTTCCCCTGGCGCAGGGACGTCAGCGTGGCGGCGACGTCGTCGACTCGGTTGACGGCGTCGGCGGACTTGGTGCCGTCGCCCGGGATCGACCTGTTTTGCTCGTCGGGCTCAAAGGGCAGCGAGAGGTGCTCGCATATGCGTAGGATCTCGACCCTGCGTGATGCGGCGGCGGCGTTGCCGCACTCCCCCATGACGAGGAGCAGATGGCAGGCGCTGTTGAGCCAGGTCGAGTTGGCTGTCCTGGCGTGCGTGTTCATGACGCTGTCGAGGATGACGCTGAAGGCTGCGGAGAAGATGGCGTCCAGGTCGAAGAAGCCGTACATCGCTGACAGGTTGTTAGCGGGATTCCGAAGTGTCAGAGAGTGGGTGTCTGGTCACGCACCAAGGATGCCCTGGTTCTGCATAGCCGTCAGAATCATGAGGCTTCGACGAGCAGCCGCCAAGCATGGCTTGATGAGAGACTGCAGCAGGGGCTCGTCCAAACCACTGCTCTGCGTCTGGTGGCCAATGACGCCCTTTGCCGCCCTGAGCAGCAACGGCCGCGCAGCATACATCAATGCCTGTGACGGCCAATGTCAGTCGTGTCCCTACGCAGACTTCAGACTACTGACCTGGTAAAGCATCAAGTGTAGTGATGCTGCCGTTCTGGTCACTTTCAGAACAGGCGCCCCGAAGTCCAGCGAGAACTCAGAAGGCATGCTGCGCGCAATCTTGTGGAGGGATCGCATCACAGCCTGCACCCGGATCACGAACGCGTCCTGTCGAATCATGTGGCAGCCATAGATTGCTGGGTTCCGTCAGAAGAATGTCCACGAAACGCATTGGGCAAGGCCGCATACTTGAGTAGATCTGGCCGCTGACACGAGCCAGGCTGACATTGATGTTGATGGCATCAGGCGACTGGAAGCCGAATGAAGGAAACGGCGCCTCGATCGTGATCGCGTCGTCCTCGATACCCAAAGGGCTTTCTGTCGCTGCTGCTAGGCGTCTTTTGCTTCATCAGTTCTCTCTTCGGACATGTTTTGAGACGGACCATACCTGTCTTGCATGTAGATCGTCCACCAGAGTCTGTTCGACTTGACCCATTCCGACTGCAGCTGACGTCGCGTATGGGCCTTCTTATGCAGGCGACAGGATATCGCCAGCCGCAAAGCTGTGCTTGACTGCTACGTTTTAGTTTAGGGGGCGCGATCTTCCAGTCTTGGGCGGTACTGACATAAAAGTATGCGTCGTCTTTCCGATCGAGGTTCTGCAGGTAGACAGCCGCCAGGCCGAGGATGCCCATGATCGGCGTGCTCGTAGCGCGCCAGGTCGACACGCTCGGCAGAGAGCCCATGGCAAAGTCAAAAAGCTCGATCCCAGGGTTTTTCTTCCTCTCTGTTGACTTGACTGCAAACTGGATGCCCACGGCAAGTACTAGAATGGTTTCGCAGAAGCGCAGAATCGAGTCCTGCTTCAGCTTGTCGGGATTCTCGTAGAGCTGGTCGACCTGGTCCAGCACATCCCGAGGATCGAAGAATTGCTGCGAGACCCCGACAAAGGAGAGGAGCGTCTCGACGAGGAACGCGGCGTCTGATTCTGGCGGCAGCATGTCGAGGATCGTCCTGTGCGGGCGAGATGACGGGCGCCCGGGCTGGAGGGAGCCGCGTTCGTCGTGACTTGGGTGTGAGGGCAGGCTCGGGCGCGAGGCGAGCAGACTCCGCACATCGGTCCTCAGATCGTAGCTGGAGCTGATGGCATCCCCTGAGGGATCGGCGGATGGTGTTGTGTGTGATGCGCTGATAGGATAACTCGATGTGCGGCCATGGCGGCTGGGTTCGGTCCGGAAGCCATAGGCAGGCGAGGGGGTCTCCGGTTGACGGATGCCATCGTTGGTGACAGATGCTGTGGACGATAGAACTACATGGCCTTCGCTTTCAGATCTTGCGACTGGATGATCAATGAGCATCATGTCATGATGAGGTGCGAGGACACCACGCGGGAAGGCTGCTCACCTCGTGCTACCTTGGCTGACGGCTGGCCGCTCTGTTGTTCGTACAATTGCAGGCGATCTTCGAGGTTTTGGATATCCCTACCAAAATCAGTAGCTGAATGAAGTGACATGCAGGAATCATGGTACAACTCACGAGACGGAAAACAACTTTCGTTTGCCGTGTCCTGGAAACTGGCATTCAAGGTTTCGCTTCGAGCAATACCGACACGGATAGCTTCCCGAACACTTGACCTTCTTGCTCCGGCATGTATGGCACCTGGAAAACGTCAATTACGTCCTCGCATGGCAGGGCAGTCCTCATGCAAAGCCAAGCCGAATCTCGGGCCACGGGCGGGGATGAGACTGCGGGGGGCATGGGGCCAAACTCACGCAGCGGCCGACCGGGCGACCTTGCCAGGCTGCGGCTCGGCCGATGCCGACTCTTCTCGCTCCATCTGCGCCGAAGGAAGCAATGGGCCGGGCGGCGAGCCGAATCGCGGGGCCGAAGTGTGCTGTCGTTCGCGTTCGGCGTCGCAGAATGTTCGCCAAGGCTGGTGGCCATGTCGCCCGCCTGAGCCGATTGCACCGCGTCAGGGTCGTCAACCCTCGGCTCAAGTTCCGAAGCCGGCGGTGTGCCCATGACTCGCGCATGCGGAGACAGATACGTTCTTCGTCAGCGTTGTCAAGACGAAGGCTTCACTCCAGCTCAGCGGTCTTGCAATACCCAAAGTCGCTCCTTCACGATTGTAAGGTGCCAATCACGGCCTGAGCTAGAAAGCTCCTGAGAATCGAGCCCAGTGCCTTGGTGAAATTCAATAGAAGCATCTGTGCACCAGGAGGCGATAGAATATCGCCATATTTCAGGCTGCAAGCTCTCTCCATCAGTCTAGCACCTCATATGGTGCCTCAATGGCCAATGAAAAGGCGTACCGCCCTTTTTCCCATCTGAATGTCTTTTCCAATGATATTGCGTTACGAATTAGATATGACTTGCTGTTGGGTGGCGCAGCATGCATTTCTCATGCAGTCATGCAGCCTTGCGAGGAGGTGAGAGTCAACTGGCCTCATCAAGGACCTTCGATCCGCCTCGATACCACCTTCTCAACTTGAAGCTTCACCACCAACTCATCCCAAAGTCCAGAATCACAAACCACCGAGATGTGGCTTCTCAAAACCGATGACCTCACCCTTCACTGTTTCTTCGGCTCCATTCCGAAGTACTCCATCCTCTCACACACGTGGGAAGCTGAAGAGATTACCCACCAGGAAATGCTGAACCCCACCGACGAGGTGCGGCGCAAAGCCGGCTACCAAAAGATTCACGCGTGTGCTGCGGAGAGTCGAAAGCTGGGCTATTCCTATACCTGGGTCGACACATGCTGCATCGACAAGTCCAGCAGCGCCGAGCTGTCCGAGGCCATCAATTCCATGTTTTCCTGGTATCGCGATTCAGAGGTATGCCTGGTCTACCTCCAAGACTATGTACCTAACCCGGGATCGGCCTCGATGAACGACATAGTCATTGCAGGTGGTTCACCCGGGGCTGGACTCTGCAGGAAGTCCTTGCGCCCGCAAACGTCAAATTTTATGCCGCAGATTGGACAGCCATGGGCACCAAGAAAGAGAATGTGTCTATTCTTTCCAAGTTTCTATCGATCAAATCCTACTTCCTAAAATTTGCCAACATCGAAAAGGCAAATATCGCGACAAAGATGAGTTGGGCTGCACACCGTGAGACAACGAGGTTAGAAGACATGGCCTATTGCCTCATGGGCCTTTTCGATATCAACATACCACTTCTGTATGGCGAAGGCTCTAAAGCCTTTCTGCGGCTGCAAGAAGAAATCATCAAAGTTGACGATGGCATGTCAATCTTTTTATGGAAAGCATCAGGCGATGAGCATCAGACTCTGAGAGGCCCTCTAGCCCGAAGCCCACGGGAGTTTTCACACGTATCCACAGATCGCGCAGCATGGAGCGGCATATCATCGTTGGGGACGCCCTTCGCTATGACGAACAAGGGCCTGAAGCTCCACGCACCCCTGGCTCCTATCGACAGACTGTATGATGAGTGCGTCCATGATGATAGGTTGAAAGCGGAACTTGGGAGCATCATAGCTCAAGATGGTGGCTTTTCCAAGACTCTTTACGTTGCGGCGCTCTCCCCAACAACTAACTCTCACCAGTTTGGCTTGCTCGTTAGACCTCTGGACGCCAGCATGAAGTTGTTTGTCAGGGATTACACCCAAACAGTGCTAGACTTTCACATGGCGGCTTTTGAGACAAAGGAACGGGCGACCCCGGCGTTCGAAATGACGCAGTTCTATTTCAACCAACATACACTTCGAAACCTCTCCCAGTCGCATCTGGACGGAACGGCAACTCAGCTGCCAATCAGGAGACTCGATCTTCACTCGCTCGAGGGAGTTGAGACCATAAAGTCGCGAAGGCCGCTCGAGATGCGCGGTGAAGGCTCTCTGAACGCAGACGGACGCGTCACAAACAGGTATCCTGGTCACGCCTTTCACACAGTGAAGTATTGCAATACGCCGGACTTGCTCGGTTGGACTGGCTGCTCGCTCATGTTGAGAGACGCAACAACCGACAAAGTGTGGGGGCCTCTCTGGGTATTATGCCGCATCTGTCCCGCATTCCTGCTGCGCGATTCGACGGTCTCATGTTTGATTCTGACCGGGGCCATCGCAAAAAGACTCTGCAACTTAGAGGACGCCACAGAGATTGATGATTTGCTTAGCGCAGAGCATCATGTCACTCGGTTGGAAGTGAAGAATACTTCAGGCTGGGTGGAGCAGCCCTTCGTTTACAGCGATGGGGACGAAGACAGCAACATGTCGGTCCGCCCGAGATGCTCGCAGTACAGGCAGGCGGCAAATCTCATGATATCCGCATGCTTTGTGGTGAGGCTGTGACCCGTGTGTGGATGCGGCATCTTCGTGAGTCTACCAGCCAGCATCATGGGCCGCCATCCGAAGATCAGCTACGCCATACTATGCAGATAATTGTTCTTTTGTCTATACTGTGAGTATATGAGGAACTTGGCAGGGAACCAATCATTGTACATTTCATGCAAGCGGCGCCAGTGTGCATCGACAAGGCGTGCGAGAATGAACTGTTTGACAACTTATTGATGTCATTGAATGTCTATCATGTAGACGAGTCTGAATCCGGGCAAGGGGAGGCAAAATGAGCAAACTATCTACTCTTGTAGCACGAGATACTGAGACTGGGCGTAAAAACAGGCTTTAAATTCATGACGAGTGTCGCATGTGGATCTTCTCATCTCAAACTATCACACTATGTCCGTACCATAGTTGAGCAAATTAACGAGCACTGGCTATTCAACAACAGTCGGGATCAGAATCGAGGAAGCGAGGCCGAACTTTGCAAAACCAGTCCAGGGAGCACCAAACTCCATGCAAGGACAAGCATCAACTTCCCACTCCGGTACGGCCAAACTTCCGTAACCCAACATCACCAGTCTGTCACTCACCCACAAACACATCCAGTAACCCAAGCCGAAGCCTGCCAAAACATGAAAAACACATCAAACGACTCTCGCTGTGGTATTATAGCCTACTCCTCGCGGGCCCCAGGTTCAAGGCTTCTTTCGACAAACAGATCAAAACCCCAGAGACCAATTCGCTAACGCGCCCGTCCGATATCGTGTCAAACTCCCATGTACCAAAAATCTGTCCAGGTATAAAAACCGCCACCCCACAAGAGATATCATAGCCGCCCGCTCCAACTCCCTTCCCGTCCGCCGCAGCAGTCAAGCTCGCAAGACCGTTTGTTTTCTCCGTGGCTATTAATGGGCGCCAAAGTCTTGTAGGCCCGGATTTGTCGAGCGCGGAACGAGTGGGAGGGTTTGTTGTCTGGGGGGGACCGGTTTCAAACAATGCACCCAAATTCTCCAACCCATAATAACATCCGTGTAAACGCCTGCCTCTTTTTTCAAGGGCACTTTCTTCCTTTTCATGCTCCTCAGATGCACCTCTCAAATCCTCTGTACTAAATGTGTTGTTTGGGTTCCAAGTCTCTCGTGTGTGAAGGAGGGGACCCGCCTCTGCACGAGCAGAGCACTCTTCGCCCGGGACTGCCTTTCCCGGGAATAGTGTACCCGGATATCTTACCCCGGAATGATGCTTGTCGCCAGCAGGTGATAGTTGTTGACCTTGAGCGACCGAAACTGCGATCGCTGGTAATTGGCGCCAGACCCGCTGATCACCAGCCTCCCGTCCTTGTTGATGCCAATGTCGCCAAACGTCTCGCTGAGCTCCTCGTACGACGCGCGTGGCCGGGCGTCCTTGAGCTCGGAGAGGATGCGCCCGCTCCAGATGCCGAGACAGGAGTCGCCGCGGAGGAGGAAGTAGGGGTTCAGGGGCGGCAGGAGGGAGTCTCCGCAGGTCAGCAAGAACGTCACTTCGAAGCACACAAGAGGATAAAGGGAAACGCACCTAGGTCTACGAAGCGGATCCGCAGGTAATCCACAGACCGAAGCTTCTGTAGTGCCCGAATACCCTGGACAACGAGCAGCTCGAACGCATCAATGAACCCTGTGTCCTGGATGCCGCTGCCCGACTCGTGAAACACGGGCACGGGCCGACAGCAGTTCTTGACGGTGATGTCGATACTCTTCAGCCGCGTCGTGCGAGGGTCGGTCAACTCGGCGAGGACGCGGAAGAAGGACTTGCAGATGCGGCCCGTGTAAGAAAAGTGCTCGAGCTGGGGCACGGCCTCGGCGAGCTTTGTGCAAAAGTGAACGGTCCGGCAGACCTTGACGTGGTGGGCCGGGTAGGTGACCTCGCGGCGGTAGTCGCTCTCGAGGCAGAGGTGGAGGCTCTTGAGGTGGGCGGCGGGCAGGTCGGGCAGGACACGGGCCATGGAGAGGTAGCTCTTGGACTTGGGCTTGGAGTAGGAGCCGTGCCACTCGGTGAGGTTGGGCAGGGACGAGAGAATCGACTTGAAATCCTCGTCGGTGCGCATGAGGTTCCACTGGCCCCTCGTGACGAGCGTGCGGACGGATTCGAGGATCGGCAGGGCCCAATCGTTGGGGCCAGCCCAGGAGGAATGCTGCACCATGGGCGCCTCCTTCCGCTCCCCGCCCTCAAGCGTCAGGATCATGACGAGCGGCAGCGTCTCGGCCACGAAGAGGAGGGCCTCCTCGAGGGTGCAGTTGTTTGCCGGTAGAGTGTACGTCGCGTTGGTGAGGCCGTCGGACGTCACTGTCGGAAGAGCCAGAGCGGAACTCAGCGCTAGCGGGCCGTACTTTGGCTGAAAGACGGGGAACCACAGCTCAATGTGCTTGACGTAGTAACGCAGCTCATCGTGTGCGGCAAAGAAGGTCATGGCGGCGTGGACCGAGTCGATGGTAGCCTTGAGCTTCAAGTGTCGGAACAGCCTCTGTTGGATCAGGATCCTCCATGTGTGATTGATCAGCGCCAGCTCGGACAGCTCTCTCCTACGTGAATGTCTCAGCGCCGTGTTCCAGCTCTTGGTGACGCTCTGCATGTCGACGGAGCTTTTCGACTTTGTCGACACACGGTAGCCAAAGAGGTGGTCGAGGATCATCTCGTGCACCTCGGAGGGCAGATCGAGCAGGCTCAACTTCATCTCGGGCACCGTCTCAAAGTGTTCCGAGTACGGCGTCGTCGTGAAGCCGGCGTCCTGCTCGAAATCCAGCATGTCCTCGTCGCCCGACAGATAGTGGTAGTTGGCATGCCGCGGTTCGGAGTGGGGAAACGGCGTGCTGCTGGGCCGCGTCGGCGGGACAAAGTCGGAGCCCTTGGTCTGGTCGAGGGGCGGGCTGGAGGAGCCGGGAGAGACGGGATTCGAGGCAATGTTGAGGACGGTGCTGCCGATGATCGAGGCAGCCATGATGTGTGTCAGCTCCTCCTCGGCGGTCCTGCCCTCGCATCCGTCTCGCAGTGCTCGGTCGGGGCCGGTGTGCCGACTGTCTGCAGGCCTGGCAGACATGTCGGTGCTGGGATCGGCGCAATCGCCGGTGCGCGTTTATCGGTTATCGAGAGGTGTGCGGTTGGTCTAACGTATGATGATGACGACGACGCTTTCGCTACGGCGGATGTCGTATGCGTCAAGTTCGCCGTCTTTGCGGTGGTGGGCGATGTTGTCGGTGGTTGGATGGTCGTTGGATTCTCTCGCTGATTTGGAAGCACCACCAAGGTGATGTGACGCCTGACGACCTTGATGGTTTGCTCAAACAGAAGAAGATGGCAAAACGGGTGGGAATATTCAGAAGCGACGAACACGAGAATTGGAAGAAGAAGAAAAAAAAAAGTTGGTATGAAAGGAATGGAGAGACCGTGGCGTACGGTAGGCGGGGGAAATGAGATGTCAATAGTCGAAAGACCCCTTTGGATGGGTTGAGATTGGGAGGGATGAGCCACCTTACGCGGTCTCGGCGGATGGTCGCGTGCGCAATGAAGAAGCCACGCGCACAGTCGGCTCCAGTGGTGTCGTCGTTGTCTTCGCTTTCGTTTTCGGCGATGATCGAGAGCAGAGGAGGAGGTAGCTATGTCGGGCGGCCAAGGCAAGGTGGACTGCACAGCAGCAGAGGGGTGGGTGGAAAGGAAAGATCACGAGATGAGGCGGGACCAGCGTTTGTGACGGACGATCGGAGGTTTAGGAGACGAAAGTAGAGTTAAAGTAGAGTCAAAGGGTATTGGGTATCAAATTTGGACGGACTAGGTAAGTATGGTGCCACGCTGTCGGGCAGCCGAGTAGGTAGTAGAAAATGGGGGAGAGGAGGGGAGGGGAGGGGGGGTATCGAGGCGCACATACACATACACAAAGGGAGATGAGGCATGGAATGATGAATTTGGTTCATCGGAGGGGGGGGCAGGAGCAAGCCCGACTGACCTGACATGACCAGTGTGAGTTTGGTCCATTCTCAGTTGATGAGTACCAGTGACAGACTGATGAGACCCGCGGCCCCCCCAAAAAGGATGGCGGGGCAGTTCGTGTTGGCCGTACTCAGTACTTGGATAAATTAATTGGGCAGGGGGGCGGGGGGGCTCGAGTGCCTGCGCTGCAAGCGTTGCCGGCGATCACCTCATGCAACCTGCACCGCCACGCACCGCCACGGCTTACCTTATCAGATCGCATGCCCTTTGGCATTTGGAGGCTTGTCTCGGAGAGAGGAGTCTCTTCTATCTGGGTCCTACTCTATTCCGTCGATTGAATTTCTTGTCAAACATTGGTCATGTGGACATCTTCCACTGAATCCAGCCATCCTTCAACCTCATCGCGACTCAGCCCGCAGAGGCCGTCCAAGTCTTCTCTGCACATGGAGCCGACCCAGCCAGTATGACGACCCAGCCAGGACAACGACCTGGATGGTGCCTCCGTGTTTTGCTTTCCCACGAGGCACAGGCGTCAACCTCCAGCCGCAGCCACAGCTGACGTAGCATCGAGCTCAATCGGCGACAACCATGTGCAGCCGCAAAGTGTACCAAGGCAACCCTTTGACGCCAGCCCTCTCTCAGCCCAGCCTCACAGCCTTGTCGAGGTACACACAGAGGCAGCCACGGGTAGAGGCAAACAGCAGGCCATGTCCCGGGACCCGTGTGCTCGGGACCCGATCATCGCGCCGTGGGCGATCGTGTGATGGCGATATACATGCAGCTGGAGCACGGTCGAGCAGATCACACATGTTCTTGATCCAGCCATTTTTCCCTTTCACAAGAAAGGCACAACATCTACATAACACAGGCACATACCCCATCGTACCGTCGTGTCGCGTCAGATGGGCAAACCCCTGAGACGAGAGAAGCGGCGTCGTGTCGTGAAGCTCGAAACACGCCGTTTCACCAGAGCCTGGCCCACACTTATTCAGGTAGGCACGTTGGCCTGCGCGCACTGGAACTGGGCGATTAGCCGCCCGCCGCCCCAACACGGCCCCGCACCGCCAGATCCACGCAAGCAAAGGCCAGCCCTCGGTGAAATGTCCTGCCGCGCCATGCGAAGCAGTAATACGCACTCCGCTACTGCCCTCTCTCTCTCTCTTGCACACACACATACCAACGCTCAGGTGTGGCGGTTTGAAGCATGCGCGGCCCAAGAGCCTCCGTGTTCAGACAAGAGCAGGCTGCTGCAACGGTTGGTCGTCGGGGCAGAGACGAGACGGGACACAGATGCACCCACGGCTGGCGGGGGCGCTCGACGAGAGGACTGTGATGGCTCAGGGCCAAACGCGAGAGACCTCAGCGGTGGCCACGGGCTCGTCTCTTCCGAACAACGACAGGGCTGCGACGACCAGATGCCAAGACGACGCTCGTCGCAGCCGGAGATGGATCGTGGTGCAGCAGAGGCGTACGGTTCATGATTTGACGGTCGATCATCGGGGGGGAAGTGAGGTGAAATCGAGGACTCATGGGCAAGTGCGAAGGAGGGCCCGAAACAGCATGGCCAAAAAGCAACAAATCTTGATGGCAGATTGCCAGATCGTTGTCGAGCAGCTGGAAAGGAGAAGGGGGGGGCGAATGGGGATTCATATGTAAGATGGATGGCGGTCCAGCCGCCTCGGATCGGCACTCGCCCATCATGCGGTCCAACGCGGCTCGGCCGCATGATCGATGGACGACGACTTGGAGGCCAAGCTTCGCCGGCACATCCCATCCGCACGTCAATGCCGAGGTGGGGAGTTTGGCCGCCCGGAAGAAGGGGGGGTGGGATCGTCAGGGCACACACATTGAGCCTCACGTCCATCCAATGTTCGCTCCTGCCCCATTAGACTCAAGCTCATCGAGCTCCAGTGGTTCGGTGCACCCGTCTCGTCTCATCTGGTGTCGCGGCTGGCGCACGTTGACGGATGCGTAGGGGGGTTGATTGGGGCCCGCTCATCTTTCGAGTCTGGGGGATATGCCCACCTGATCTGGTGGCGGTGATGCTACGCCGCTTGGGCGCCCTCCAATTTCCAGGGCCGGGCAACAACATCTTGTTTCCCTTGCGTTGAGTTGTGAACTGCACCATACGCTTTGTTGCGGCCTACAACTCGATACTCACCTGCCGTCTTTGGCAAATTATCGTTGAAGAAGCAAAATACAGCTCACGGGTTGTTAGTCATATATTCAGGGTAGTTCGGGTACCGAGCTGTGATCCAGTCCTCAGCAGCATCACGCTGAGGTCTGAGCTTCCCCCGTCATTCCTCGGCGGGAAGTACCGAAGGAATTCCCAAGGGCCTTGAAGATATCGACATGACCTGGTCGCGCCGTTTCACTCAGGTCCCGTCTCAACGGGCGACCCATCGGCAGCAGAGGGGCTATTCGTCCGTCCCTCGGGCTGAGGCTCACGAACAGTGCCATCAAGGGACAAGGCTCTCTCCCAGCCGTTGCGGTTTGGATACAGGACGGGCAAGCCTACTGCCGCCGCCGTTAGAGAAGAGATGAGGCATGTCACGATGCGCTGAGGCTCAGGGAACCGCCAGGCTTCTCTCGAACAGGCCACTGAACGACGAGCTGCTCAGGGTCGTCAAATTGCAACTTTGACTCGGCCCAATTACCGTGACTTCCAGTGATTGAGCCTCTAGCATGCACGGCACGTCAGCGGCTTGACACGAGGGAAGCGGGGGTTCGTCTTCTCCTGCCTGTCGGACGAGTGACCTTGCACGACATCTGGACCTTATGCAATTACATTTCCGTCTGGGCCGGAGAACAGGCGGCCCCTCCCCCCCCCTTATTTCCTGAGCGGCTACGGCATCTGACATGGCTTGGCTTTTGGGAGCGAGCTTGGCTGCAAGATGGCGGACAAGACTCACTTCCTTGCGTCTTACGGTCGGAATTTTGACAAAGTTGGGTTCTGCAACCGGGTTTTCAAAACTTGGTCCAATGCTGGGGGATACGCGACGGGAGGCTGGCAGATCATTGCACGTGTGGGTTGGATGCGACGAAGCGACGGCGATCATTCAGTGTGGGAGGGGCGGGCTCCCTCCAGGCGCACGTGCAGGCGTTTGGTTCACAAATAAGCTTGCTTCAGGGGGGCTCAATGGAAAGTTCCACGGGCGCCAGGCAGCGGCGGCAGGAGAGGAGTGTTTGAACTGTTCGTGTTATCTAGATGACTGGAGATAACTTCCCATGCGAAGCCATCCAGGCTTGTTGGTGCTGTTGCTGTGAAGCTCATGACTGCAGATGACATGGTATGACGGCAGGCAGTCGTTGCCCATTCCCCAAAGCTCGGATTGGAAGATGCAGCTAGAGAAGAGCTGGCTGCTGCACATGGGGGGCGCGGGCGGTATCAGATAGAGAGATTGGACCTAACGGCTTTGGGCCCAAGCTGGACAATGAAGTACATGTACATGTAAGAGCCTCGTCGTGACAGGCCGGGGGGATCAAGGTAACAAGGGGAACAAGGTCGCAGACAGTGGACGGTTCGTATCGGCAGGGCGAGAATTGAGTGTGTCTGCGGCTGCAGAGGGCCAGAAAGAAGGAGAGAGTGCTGCGTCCTGACACACTGCTGGTGCTGGTGCTGCTCGCTTGGCTGGAGGGTGGGCTCCTGGCGTGTGCCTTGCATTTCGGGGATTATCCCAAAGGGCCAGAAGCGCCGCCGCAAGGAGTCGTCACCAGGACCGGGGTCAGAGGCTATGGCTCCAAGGGGAAGGATGGTGAAGGTACATGCAGCATACATGTACTGTAGCATGGTGGCATACTTTGTTGTTATTGTGACTGCTCGGCTCTTGGTCAATGACTCCCAAGTGAGTCGATGATTGATTCAGACGACGGTAGGTAAGGCTGAAGCTCTGAGGCCTCGTTGGTCCACGTGAAGGCGACACAATCTGGTACAAGAGATTTGAAGCGTGACGGGAATGAGCATCGACAGCCAACGAGGACGAGGCCACAGGCGCGCGGCCGGGGCGCTCTGAACCAGAATTTTGCTGTGACCTGCCCTGGCTGCCTGGCCAGGGGGAGAGAGAGAGAGAAAGAAGAAAGACCCCTGCACTGGTCTGTTTGAGATTAGGGGCCGTCGCTGCTCGAAACCGGAGCCAGTGGTCGGATCGACGGCCGGGATGTGTGCGTTTGACTTGGCAGACCAATGGCGAGGGGGCATCTGCCCTGTTCCTGCAGTGGTTGAGGGGAGTGGAACCGTCCCGCCATGCGCTGTCTCTTCTGATGCCCGCTACCCTAGCGTCGAGGGCCCCTAACGTCCCTCAACGTGCCCCTGGCATCCCCTGAAGGCTCTTTCCCGCTCCCTGGAGGCTCCTGACGTCCCCTGTAGAATCCACTTGGGCCTCGTGCAAGTTCGATCTCCAGCATCGACGAGCCGACATTAGCATGACCCAACACCAAGCATCCATCCATCACATCACCCTCTACCCCAACACCAAGCATCCATCCATCACCCAGCACCCATCACCCATCACCTAGCACCACATCGACACAGGCAGCGATGCACAACCCTGCCAGAATGACTGGTTCTAGCCACCCCGGTCCCTCTCTGGTCTGGAACAATGGACCACTCTACCCTATTCACGGTACCCAACGCCCTTCTTCAACGCACTAAACCTATTGTCGACGTCTGCCCACATTGGGAACACACACGACGGACCCCCCCCTGGCCTGCAGCTTCTTGTCCAACCCTCCAACAGTCAAAAGCCTCTGGCTTCGTCGTCTCGTCTCGTCTTCCTCTTCTCTTTCCTCTTGCTTCCATTCGTCGTCCACTTCTCGAACTCACCGCAGTCTACTATCCTTTTCTTGTCTTATTTTCTTCTTCTTCTTCGTCTTCGACAGCTTCCCTTTCGGATTCACTCTCCTTCGGAACCTCAAGACGCCCCTTTATTTTCGTTTGCAACGGACAACGAGCAGTCACGGTCATCGATCAAACCCACGGACATATCCGATCTGATCTGATCCCCCGGCCCCCGCCCACCTATCCTGTATTCCATTCATAGACCTGCTACGGCCGTCCCATCTTCTGAGTCGCTCTCTGACTTTCTGGAACACGTTCCATTCGGTGTCCTTGCTCTCCACCACCCCCTTTGACCCCAAGTCTCGTCTCGTTTGGGCCTTTGGTCTCCTTCCGTTTCGACAACACACTCACTTCCACGCTCGTCACTCTTTATAGACCTGTGGTCTCGTTGCAACATCTCTTGTTCATACATTCTTTCCCTCTCTTCGTCGACGAGCTAGCCTCCGACCAAACCTTCACTGTATCCTTGTTGTTGTTGTTGTTGTTGTACTCGTCGCAGGCTTCGATCCGGTCCTTCAGCTCAACCACCTCACCTTAACCTCAACCTCCACCTCACGACAACACACGTCAGTCTTCTCATACCACCGCAACAATGGCTCCCATCAGCAAGGTCCTCTCTTCCCTCCTTCTCCCCCTCTCCGCCATGGCGGCCGCCATCCCCGGCATCCCCGTCGCCCCCAGGAGGTCCCCGCCGGCGCCATCACCGGAGCCGCCGACTTCCTCGCCAAGGGCTTCTCCGCCATGCTCAACTCGGAGTCTACCGAGCGTGTCCCCAACAGCTACATCGTCGTCTACAACAACACCTTTGACGATGACACGATCAACTTCCGCCAGACCGAGGTCATGAACCACATCAAGCGCCGCAACATTGGCAAGCGTGACCTTGACGGCCGCCAGCTCAGCACCGAGGTCCACGCCCTCGCCATGAACGGCTGGCGCGCCATGACCCTCGAGTCCGACGACGACATGATACTTGAGATCATGAACCAGCCCGAGGTCGCCTGGGTCGAGGCCAACGCCCGCGTCAAGCTCTCCGCGTCGGTCGCCCAGATGAACGCGCCCCCCGGACTCAACCGCCTGTCCAACGCCCAGTCCGGTACCGGCAACTACGTCTTTGACACCACCGGCGGCGAGGGCGTCACCGTCTACGTCGTCGACACGGGTATCCGCACCGACCACTCGGAGTTCCAGGGCCGTGCCACCTTTGGCGTCAACACTGTCGACAATGTTGTAAGTATATATTGTCTTGACGGTCAGAGGAAAATGTACTGACGAATCTCAGGATAACGACCAGAACGGTCACGGCAGCCACGTCGCTGGTACCATTTGCGGCCAGACCTTCGGTGTCGCCAAGTCTGCCAATGTTGTCGCCGTCAAGGTCCTTGACGGCACTGGTGCCGGCTCCAACGCCGGTGTTCTCGACGGCCTGCAATTCAGTACGTTCCCTGCCTCTGTCCTCCCCCCAGATTGCATACATCAGGCGCTGACCAAACAGTCATCAACGACGTCCAGCAGAAGAACCTCCGCGGCAAGGCCGTCATGAACATGTCTCTCGGCGGCCCTCAGTCGGCGGCCGTCAACCGCGCCGTGCAGGCCCTCTTCGACGCCGGTGTCGTCCCCGTCGTGGCTGCCGGTAACGAGAACCAGGACGCTGCCAACACGTCGCCTGCCTCAGCGCCCCAGGCCATCACGGTCGGTGCCATTGACGCCTCCAACGACCAGAAGGCCTCTTTCTCCAACTTTGGCGCCGACGTCGACATCTTCGCCCCCGGCGTCGACGTCCTCTCTGTCGGCATCACATCCAACACGGCCACCGACACCCTGTCCGGCACCTCCATGGCCTCGCCCCACGTCGCCGGCCTCGCTGCCTACCTGATCGCTCTCGAGAACATCAACACCCCCGAGGCCGTCGCCTCGCGTCTCACCGAGCTCGCCGCCGCCTCGGGCGCCCAGGTCCGCGGAAACACCCCCGACACCACCAACCTCATTGCCAACAACGGCCAGCTCTAGTGTCGCCGAGCCGGCTGCACTGCTTTGAGGGGGGATCTGCCCTGGCGGGACGAGCTGGGGTACGGGCCGTAGGCCGTTGTCTTGGCGTGTCCTTTTGAGTTTTGGTTTTCATTCATTTTAGAAAGCGCGGCGTATTGACAAAATCACCATGACTAATCTAAGAAGATGAATACTTTTCCCAGAAGCATCACGTCGGACAAAAGACTTGACCAAAAACAAAATTATATTTGCGTTTTATCTTGACCCGTATCTAATTGACAAGACTAATTTCACTTTATGATTTTTCCTTCTCTACTCTCATCAATGGAGTCATCGTCACGGGTTCATGGGAAGAGGGATATGGACATGGCATGAGCGGGCGAGAAGAAACGATGAAGAAAAACCAACATAGTTGCGTTGCATAGCGAAAATAGACGAACATGACTGAATCGACTATTCCACGCCGTTGTTCGCTCGGACTTTGGTATATGCCGACTGACTCTTGCCTACCAAACAAGCTCAACGGAACGGTTATGCAAAAATGGGCTGACTTGCTTTTCCAATCTGACCACGAGAACGGGGCCACGACTCTTAACCATTATGCAAAGCTCGTTTCCTAGCAAGAGGACGTCTCCGCCAGACTGACGGACAGACGTCGGACTGACAAATGCACACACCAAGCCCATGATCTCTGTCCCTCGCCCCGGTCGCGAAACCCGCTCGCATTGCCAATCACTCTATGTCGAGCCCCCCCCCCTCTCCATCTTTATGATCGACGCATGGACCCAGGGAGAAGAGCAAAGGAAGGGAACTAGGCAGAAAGACCCCGAAAAAAAAACTCCGTCAACAAACAACTGATCACCAGAGATCCGCGTCTCAGATTCATCTCGTGCACAGTCATGCTTAAAACGCCTCTCTCCCAGGGGGTCTGCGGTAGCCCTTGTCATGGTCGGCAGAAAGAGGAAGAAAAGGGGGAGGTATCGTTGCCGTTTCGCCCGCTACCATTAACACCCACCCCCCCGGATGCAACGCCAAGGCCGAGACGTCCTGCGTCTCAGGCTCGGCGCCGCCATGCGTAAGGGGGAGGGGGCCGCCGCGCCTCGGCTGCCTGAGCCTGACTTGTCAACGGCATAACGTCGCTGGAACGAGGTCACGAGACTAGCGAGGCCAGCCTAGGCTGGGTGAGGTGGGAAAAAGTGGTATAGTGTAAGTGAAGGCGAAAATATAGTAGAGTTTTGGGCTTGCACGCGTCGATCGGCAATCTATCAAGCTAACCCCGAGTTCCGGCAACATGGTCAGTCCCCCTTTCCCCAATGTACGATACTGTCTCATCCTGCATGCACCACGCGAGTCAATTGCACTGCACTGCATCAGAGATATGTTTGCAAGCCGGAGCAAAAGGGCGGATTTCCATCGAGGTAGAAACCCGCCCGCCCCGTACTCGCCCTGAAGAGGACGAGGTCTTTGCCGGTGGGGTTTACTATCAGCACTTCTTCGGCGCAACCACAGTCATGGCCACCCGGAGGTGGGACTGGATTGTAATTTGACATCCGTGCTACGGCCGCAGCCTTGTTCTTGTTTCTCTTCACCCTCACGTTCCGTCTCGCTCTCTCGAGATCGAGAACCCAGTCACTGTCACGGCGGGGTGCACTGAGACAAAAAGGGAGGCTTGGTCAGGGTCTTCCGCGACATCGCGGGGTCGAGAACAAGCCACCACGCAGTGCTGTGGCGGGGGTGGTATTAAATACGTAAGTCGGGCAGTCCAGTCCAGTTCGTCTCTGCCTTTTCGGGGTAGGTGTGTGACATGAGTTCATCGCAGCAAAAAAGGGGGCAGCAAACCGTCAACGCCGTCATATGTACCATGTCGAAGAACAGAAGCGCAAATTGTTTTTTTCCCTGCCACGTTACAGCTCGGGATGCTCGATCGAGGGCACTGCCGAGGGAACGGCCTCGCCACCGGTCGGCCAGTTGTACGTCTCGTTTTGTGACGAGCCGAAGAGCCCAGACCAGAGACCATCGAAGCGTGCGCCGAAGAACCACGCCGTGCCAATCTGTGAAATTGTTAGTCGAGAGTACTGGACAGGCGAGGGAACATTTGTTGACATACCATGAGACCAGAGACAAAGAGGAGCGTCAGCAGCGTGATGCCGAGAAGAACGGCTGCCTCGCCAGGGTCCATGCTGGGATCCTTGGCGTCCTTCTTCTTCTGCTCCACGGTGAGCTTGTCAGGGTCTTGCCTCGGGTACAGAGTGTCGATGAACTGCTCGATCTGGCAAATTTGTTAGCAGGGAGATCCTGGCTGGGTAGTGCAGAAGACACATACCTTGGCGCACTGCACACTGATGGGGACATAGTTGGGGTCGCGGGGGTCGTTCTTCTTGTGTATCCTCCGGACGTAACGCTTGAAGATGTCGCACACAACAAATAGGTTCTGTGTCGACTCAATCATGAGCTGGCAAGCATCACCCTTGGAGATCTTGAGGTGGCTGTCGAAGAGGCGGGGGTTGCGGAAGACAAGCTCGAGACTGGCAATGGCCATGCTCTGGGGAATGGCGACAAAGTTGAAGCAGCTCTGGTCGCGCATGCCGGCCATGTAGAACAGGCAGTCCTCGGCGTGCTTGAGCGCATTGAGGACCATCTCGGAGCTGCACTGCATCGCCTTTTCGCGGTTCTCGGGCTTGAAGAGATCCTCCCACGTGTCGACGTGCTTGCTCCAGATCTCCTTGGGCCAGAAGCTGCGGTTGTCCTCGTAGTCTTCGTGGACGTCGCGGATTATGTTCGTCTTCTGCAGGAACTGACCCATCGACTCGGTCAGCTCCGGCCTCTCCTCGAGGCGGGGGTTCGCAAGGTTGCCCCGGACGAACAGCTTGGTAAGGCCCTCGCCAACGAGACCGGCCACGTAGTGGCAGTACAGCTCATACTCGGTGATCTTCTCGACGCCGAAAGGGGCGTTGATGTAATCGGCCATGCCGTTACCCATCTTGATGGTGATGTCCTTAATGACATCGTAGTAGACGGGCTTGAGCTTCTTGAGCTCCGTGATCACGACATCGAAGTGGACCAGGAGCTCGCGGTCCTTTTCATTGGGGCCGCTCTCGGTGAATGTCCAGCCATCCGTCTCCATGCACTCGTCGAATTTCCTCAGAAGCGGCACCTTCTTCTCGACAGAGAGCGTCATGTCATCCTCAATCGTGTCGAGACCGCGGAGGCAGAGGTAGAACAGGCAGACGGGAACGAGGAGCTCAGGGTTGAGCTCTTGAATGACGGACGAAAAGCTACGACTCGTCAAGTCAAGTAGCTCGAAACACTTCCGCAGTTCGGGGCTCTCCTTCTCGGGCGTTCGCCTGTGAACGGGATCGTGCCACATCTTCCTGTGGAAATAGTCAGAACGAGTCGAGCACGTAGGCACAGAGAGGGCGGGGGGACGCCGTACCATTGGATGATGGACCGCAATTGGTTTGGGTGGAAAGCGTAGTAGATGACACCCATGATGACGGATATGCCGGCGACAGCTGCAACGAGTGCGGGGGAAGAAAAGTCGGCGTAGAGAACGCGTCGAGGTTGCGGACGCTGTGTGAGAGGGGAAAGAGAAGAGAGCAAAGTATTCTTCTGGGAGACGCGACTCGGATGGGGTATCAAAATTCGTTCCGAGTGTGGTCTCGTGAAGGGGAGGGAGAGAACGTTTATATGTTGGCCGCAATCAAGTGGTCAACTTTCGCTCATGTAATCGCCGAGAGTGGTGTAGGAGGTTGCGGCGGCGGCGGAGGAGGAGGAGGTGGTGTTGGAAGGGGTGGAGGAGATGTGAGGAGGTGGCAGGTTAGGAGAACACCCAAGATGGATGGATGGAAGAATTCACCACCATTTGGGGCTTGGGGAGATTGAGGAGAAGGGGGCAGAAGCGTTTCTCCACCTGACTTTCTTCACTTGCTCCAGGCACCCCCCCATCGGCCTTGGGGGGTGTTCGTGGGTAGTGGGTAGAGCAAGTTGGCCTGACCGAAATGGCGGGACCCTTGGACAAGAAAGGGCACGATGACTGGCTGGTGCCTCATTGAATCTGGAGAAAGGTATGTACCTAAGGTACCTAGTCAGCACAGCATGCTATCACGACGCCCCGTG
Source organism: Verticillium longisporum (assembly GCA_019188255.1). Lineage (NCBI taxonomy): Eukaryota > Fungi > Ascomycota > Sordariomycetes > Glomerellales > Plectosphaerellaceae > Verticillium > Verticillium longisporum. Next base: position 3,530,863 of record JAETXT010000003.1, on the reverse strand, counting down.
TGGCCACACGCTTCTGCTGAGAGGGGCGTGAATCTCCTAAGCGAGCCAATTGGTCACTATGATTGCTTGGCCCAGCTCCAGCGCACTGCACACTGGACCACGCTACACTTAGTGCTTGCCAGGAGGCTTTGCCAGTGACAGGTGCCAGCCACACACAAACCGCGTGCGACTTTACACCGACCGCCCGAAAGCCCAGGCAATGTGAGCGGTGCCGAGTCGGCGTTCCGCGGGGACCCTGGAATGGCTCAGTATTGATCAAGCAACAGTGCCGACGCGGTGCCGATGGATGAGACCGGTCTTGAAAGACATGGCCGACAGCGCCACCGGAGGGCAACCCGAATGTATTGCGAACCGTCTGTTAAGCCGATTGCGCCTTAATTTGCAGGCTCGAACCCATCACATTTCTGATATCGGCTTGTCTCTGTGTTCATCGCGCCACCAGACGGGTACAGGCTTGCGTGGTTCATGTCGCGACCATCCAAACATGCTGTCTGCTCCAGGCAGCATTGCATACTATGCATTTCGGTACCACAGGCTAGTCTTTGCGAGTATATTGTCCGCCTGCCGGACGTGATTCATACTTGGTCAACGAATGCCTCAACCATTCGTCCTCAAGTCACCCATTGCTTCTCTCCATGCCAGTGGCCACCAGAACAGTCTTGAGCGCAGAAGCCCGTACGACCTGTCCCAGCTTTGGCAAAGTCTCCTTCACCAGGCCACTTGAGCAACTCGTATCTCTCGACCATGGTCATCTGAGGCTGTTTGGCGAGCTTCGTCACTGTACGTTGACGGTGGTGCAAGCGACTGCGCCGATGCACCTCACCCCGATAAGACCGTCGACAGGCGGATACTGGTCAGCTAATACCTCTACGTAGCTATTGTTGCACCCGAGCGGTTCCAGTCTGGTCGGCGCACACGGGCCCAAGAGGTATGACTCGGCTGTACCCCAAACGGCCGCAGTGGTGGTTGGTTTCGAAATGGCGGCTCATTCCCCAAAGGTTACGCTCGACCCCGCAAGCTCACCGCCGCGTGGCCGTTGAGACGGGTTGCCAAAAATACGACATTGGGAAAGCCAGAGAGAGCAGGCAAAGATGGTTCAACGGAGACGAGACTCTCCCGATCAATGTGATTCCTCCCAATACATTTGGCGTGTCTCAACGACGAGAGGCAACATCGTCATGGCGGAACCTCGAGCTCTGACCAACATGTGAGAGCTCTACATGGTGGTGGTGGTGGGCTCCAAACGAGAGGGGGTGTGCGAGCTTGTTTGGGATGGAAACAAAGGACGTGAGTTGGAGCTCCTCCCTCGTGCCATTTGCCGCGCATGTGTCGTCGTAAATGCGAGACGAGACGAGGCGATTAAGCTTCAGATGGAGCAGCAATTAGTGAACGTTGTGCGACCATCGTTCCCCGGTCTTCCGTTCAGGGTTCAACACGCTTTGCCTGACATTGGTCTGAGCCCAGTGCTTCGTCGCAGTCGCAGTCGCAGTCGCAGTCGCAGTTGCCCCCCTCCCCTTGCCTCGTTCCTGCCACGAGACACTACGTCTTAACTCTATCCCTTCCTTCTTGATCACTTCCTTTTTCTTCTGCTTCCATCGATTCCGGCTCTTCTTCTCATTCTGAACAAAAACAGCCATCGCATCTCCAGCGTTTCCAGTCCCCAATTGCATCTAGCCTGCGGATCCTGTGCCTCTCCCGTGCCCGTGATCGACAACAGCATCCCGTTCGACCCCACATTGGCATCCATCGTGGAATATCATCTTTCACTCACTCAGCATACCCAGCGGTCACCATGTCAGTTACAAACGGTATGAATGGCGCAAACGGTGCCAGCAGCGGCTCTTCGGGCCCCAATCGCTTCCTCATCTGGGGCGGCGAGGGCTGGGTAGCCGGTCACCTCAAGAGTCTTCTTGAGGCCGCTGGTAAGGAGGTTCACACAACCACTGTTCGCATGGAGAACCGCGAGGGCGTCCTCGCCGAGCTCGACAGGGTCAGGCCAACCCACGTGCTCAACGCTGCAGGCTGCACAGGCCGGCCCAATGTCGACTGGTGCGAGGACAACAAGGAGGCTACGATGCGATCCAATGTCATCGGCACCCTCAACCTTGCCGACGCCTGTTTCCTCAAGGGCATCCACTGTACCGTCTTTGCGACTGGCTGCATTTACCAGTATGATGACGCTCACCCTATTGGTGGGCCCGGCTACCTCGAGACGGATGCCGCCAATTTCAAGGGCAGCTTTTACTCAGACACCAAGGGCCATGTTGAGGAGGTGAGCCTTTCTGCCTGTCGAGCCGAAACCCATCAGGAGCTAACTCGGGCCAGATCTTGAAACACTACACCAACTGCCTCATCCTGCGTCTGCGCATGCCCGTCAGCGACGACTTGCACTCGCGCAACTTTGTCACCAAGATCAGCAAGTATGATCGGGTCGTGGATATTCCCAACAGTAACACGATCCTCTACGATCTCTTGCCGGCCTCGATCCTCATGGCGGAGCACAAGGACACGGGCGTTTTCAACTTTACCAACCCAGGCGCCATCTCCCACAACGAGGTGCTCAGCCTGTTCAAGGAGATTGTGCGGCCCGACTTTACCTGGAAGAACTTCTCGCTAGAGGAACAAGCCAAGGTCATCAAGGCCGGGCGCAGTAACTGCAAGCTCGACACGACCAAGCTCGTCAGCAAGCTCAAGGAGTACGGGTTCGAGGTGCCCGAGGTGCACGATGCGTATCGGAACTGTTTCCAGCGGATGAAGGCTGCTGGTGTGAATTGAGGTATGGAGCGTAATGGCGAAATGCGTAAGGAGTGTCTAAGCATGTTGTTGGCAGGCGTTCAGGTTCGTAAGGTGAGTGATATTCTGAGGTACTGCGTGCAGTCGCATGCTGCCAAGGCGCATCCACAGCTTGATGTCGAGGGGAGTTGCAGAGGCAGACCTTTCGAAGGCGCGAGTAGTGAAATGCAATAAATATCGATGTACTGGTGTCGATGCCTCAAAATTCTGCCGTAGCGCCCGAGGAATCGAGCCACCAAGTGACCCCGGGCAAATGTCATGGTGTGGTGGAAGCAATGAAAAAAGAAGCAGCAACGTCATAAGCCCCTCCAAGACGCGGTACACGTAATGCGCTTTCCGAGCGGCCCCCGAAAATGGACAAGGTTGTCTGGCGGACCGTTGTAACAACAGTGGCCAGACACTAGGTACTGCCTGTGATAATCCAAGGCAGAGCCGCCACTGCCAGTGCCACTGCCACTGGATGAGTTGGCGACTCATTTTTTGGGCTGACCGACGACGTAATTTGGCGGGGCTTCGCGAAAACGCTGTCCCCCAAGCACAAGCACCCAGGAGGTACGTACCACTTGCCCGCCATTAACCTGGTGAGGTAACCAACCTAACCTTCAGGCACCGGATTTCCATGTGCTTTTCCACTTGGCCATCTGACCTTGACAAAACAACGACCGCAACTGCGATCTTCTTCTCCTAATCTTCCTATATCGCCAGATCGCCTTTGCTACAAATAGCAACCCCCCCCAACCCTCTTCAGTGAGACATCCGACCCCCGATACCCCCCTCCGAATAATCTCTCCTACCCACCGCCATCATGGTTGCGGACACCGCATACTACGACACCCTGGGTGTTCAACCCACGGCTTCCGAGCTCGAGATCAAGAAGGCCTACCGCAAGCTGGCCATCGTCCACCACCCAGGTGCGTTTTTCCCCCGTCCCCCGTGGCGTCATCAGACCGAGAACGAGACACTGCTGACACCCCCGCCCAGACAAGAACCCCAACGACCCCTCCGCACATGAAAAGTTCCAGGAGATCGGTGAGGCCTACCAGGTCCTTTCCGACAAAGACCTACGAGCCGCGTATGACAAGTTTGGCAAGGACCATGCTAAGCCCAGCGAGGGGTTTGCCGACCCCGCCGAGTTCTTCACCTCCATCTTTGGCGGTGATGCCTTTGTCGACTGGATCGGCGAGATCAGCCTCATGAAGGACCTGACCGCCACCATGGACATCACCATGCAAGAGCAGGAGCAGGAGCAGGAGGCTGCTGCCGCCGCCGCTGCTGCTGCCCCCAACACCACCGCCACAGCTGGTGACGACGCCGAGTTCCCCGGCACAGCGGAGGCCATGAAGGCGAGCCAGAAGGATGCCGCCGCCCACGCGCCACCCCCGACCGTCGTCGTCGAGGACGAGAAGACGCCCGCCGCCCACGCCGACAAGCCCTTCGTGCCCGCCGCTGACGGCTCTGCCGCCGCCCCGCCCCTGCCCCCCCGCACACCCTCGCCGAGCCCCTCGGGCGGCTCAGCGAACCGCTCGCGCACGCAGATCCCGCTACGCCCGGCCCTCATGGACCGCCCCTCGGACGAGGCGTCAGCGGCAGCGGCGGCGGTCCCTGAGACGGAAGAGTCGCTGCGCGAAAAGGAGAAGAAGAAGGGCGGCCTCAACAAGGAGCAGCGCGAGCAGCTCGCAGCCATGGAGGCGCAGCGGGCGCTCGTGCGGCAGGAGCGCGTCGACACACTCGCGCGCAAGCTCATCGACCGCGTCAGCGTGTGGACCGAGACGGACCGCGGCGAGGCCGTGACGCGGGCGTTCCAGGAGAAGACGCGCCTCGAGGAAGCCAACATGAAGATGGAGTCGTTCGGCCTCGACATTCTCCACGCCATCGGCCAGACGTACCTCGCCAAGGCGACGAACCTGCTGCGCTCCCAAAAGTTCCTCGGCATCGGCGGCTTCTTCAGCCGGGTCCGCGACAAGGGCACCCTCGTCAAGGAGACGTGGGGCACCATCTCGTCGGCCATTGACGCCCAGCAGACTATCGAGGAGATGGCCCGCATGGAGGAGCAGGGCGGCGAAGACTGGTCCGACGAGCAAAAGGCCGAGTTTGAGCGCCGCGTCACCGGCAAGATCCTCACCGCCGCCTGGCGCGGCTCCAAGTTTGAGATTCAGAGCGTCCTGCGCGAGGTCTGCGACCAGGTCCTCTACGACAAGAAGGTGCCCCTGCAGAAGCGTCTCCAGCGCGCCGAGGCGCTGGTCCTCATTGGCGACATTTTCATCAAGGTACTTCCCGTCTCACCCATTTCCGTTCTTTCTTCGTTCTCTTTCTGTCTCCCTGTCCTTGAAAATACACAAAGACATGCGCTAACGTCACGACAGGCGAAACGCTGCCCCGAAGAGGAGGGCGACCACCTCGTCTTCGAACAGCTCGTCGCCGAGGCGGCCATCAAGCGCGAAAAGGACACGAAGAAGAAGTCGGGCAAGAAGCACCACCTGCACCCTCACCACGACGAGGCCGAGAAGACGGCCGCCGACGCGCCGAACGTGCCCAAGGAGAAGGCCGACCTGTGAGGGGCCGCAGATGCAATTGACGAGTCAGCGCAGCATGTGCGCCCGAGGATGGATCGTGAGCCAGAGTATGCGTCTTGGTGTCCAAGAGGATGTGTCTAGGTGTGCGACATGATGAGCCGGTCGTGAACGATACGGGCGAGGCGGACGTGACAGAGGACAGTGTAGAGCGGGCGTTGAGAGATGCGCGGGAGGGAAAGGAAGAGTTCGCCTCATTCTCTGTCTTTGTCTTCTTTTTGCATGGATAATACCACCTTTTTCTTCTTCTTCTTCTTCTTCTTCTTCTCCCTATGAAGTTAGACTTTTCCGTTTCTTCTTTTCTTGTTCAACTCGAATCTGTTTAGAAGGGTCCTGCCGCCAATTGGATCCCCGGTCTCCGTGCCCGTCAGGTCTGCTTTCTGTCCAGAGAGACGCAGAGTTAGATACGAAGCTTTCTCGAATCGACAATATGGGCAACAGTGGTGACGGCCGGTGAGTGCCACATCTTTGAAGTTTGTGGTTACAAACATGTCGATCCATTCCTCCAGCTCGTGACGTATTTAAACATCCTGATTTGGGTCTTCGATTCGGAAGTGGGCCACCGTCAGCCTCACGATCATCTTCCTCAATAGCAAGCACAAAACGGCAGTATTGAATAAAATTCTTTCTTCGCCTCGGCTGGCTGACTAGCTAGCATCTCCCAGACAGAGCCCGTCAGGCTCGCCTTATTCCTCCATTCTTTATGATCCTGGGGTATCTAATGGGTACATGAAATATCCATTCGCGAGGCAGCAGCAACAAGACAGACACACAATAAAAGCGACAAAAGAAAGCAGAGCCAGATGACACGAGGTGGAGGAGTCCCGATGCGGGGAGTCCGAAATACTGGTGATAGCACACTCCCTCCGAGTGTACGAACTCGTCTTGTCCGCAGAGATGCGCAACGTTCGGGTTTGGTGTGTAGAATAATGATATATGCTGGGGCGCAGGTGTGATGCCAACCCGAGCTAAACCTCCGCCTGCAAAAAGATGGAAACAAAAACGCCCCGGGCAAACGGTCTTTGCCGTGTCCTCCCTCGCGATGCAATGCTGTGTTGTGGAAAAAGGAAAAGCCGTGGTCCGTGAGTGTGTGTGAGTGGTGAGTGATGTGGCGCCGCGACGCCGGGTCGATGACGAGGAAGGTCGTGGAATTACAAGTTGTATGTGCGGAGAGTTTAGTGGAAGGTGGATGGCAATGGTCGAGCAGCTGACAAAGGCTATCCCTCGTTAGTGGGTAGGTCAATGCCGCTGTCTCTTATTTGCGGATCGCCACTCCATGGCGGCGCGAGGTTTGCTCCCTTGAGCGTAGCAGTCATAGGTGGCACGTCGTCTAAGATGGAGTCTGACAGAGTAATGTCGCCATCGTCGTCCCCGACGTCCCCAGACTTTAGCACATCTGGGTCGTCTTCGTACTGCGGTGCCAGGACCCTTGGCGCCAGCTCGACGTCACTCACGCGCACCTTGTACTCGAGTGCCTTCTTGCCGTCCTTGATGAGTTCCTCGGTCCAGTTGAGGCAGCGCTTGATGCTCTGGTTGATCTTTTGGCTGTCAACGAGGAGCTCCCGGTGCTTAGTTAGGTCGAGCTGGAGGCGCCGCTCATCTCGCTTGCGGCGGCGGTCTGCAGCTTTGAGGCCTGGGCTGGAGATGGATTCGCTGTCGGAGGGGTCTGTGTCATACAACGACCCGAGGTCGTCATCCTCCTCTTCTTCGTCCTCGCCTTCATCCTCGCTGAGGTCGGATAGCTCGAGACCGCTTTCCATCGCGACCGCCGTACCCACCGTCGAGTCGGATGGAACACGACTGGAAGCCATGGATGTCAGGGATAGGCGGCCAGATCGCGACAGTCTGCGGTACCGTCTTAGCTCGGCCGTCTGTTTACGAAGTTGACGCTCTAATGATCTATTGATGGCTTCGAGAGATGCGTTGGTGATCTCCAGGTCTTGCACCTTTCGTTCCCGTCGGGCATGGGCGACGAGGTCGTTGAGAGGGTCACCTGAGTGTGTCGACTTTGTTGGGCTCTGGAGCTCACTATGACCTTTGGAATCATCCGACTCGGTAAGGTCTTCGGCAGCTTGTATGATAGATGCCATAGTCACGGCGGGGTTGTTGGGCGCAGAGGTCGGGGAAGAGAGCTCGGAAGAGGGGTGCGAGGCCATGAACCTCGACATGATGATGGCGTCGCCCGAGCTGACACTGCCGGTTCTAGAATGAGAGCCATGCTGCGGCGGGACTTCGATGCTGACCCTTCGCTTCGCAGCTGGCTGTGCGGCGAGCGTCGGCTGGCTGGCCATCTGCGGCCGATTCGCTGGTTGTGGCGATAAAGTGGCCGTCCTAGCCAATGGCGGTGGTATCGGTTGGGTTTGCTTGTTTGGTGACGTGGGCCGGCTCGTAGCAGCAAAGCCACCGGGAGCGATTGTCGGTGCTGCTCTGGGGGCGTTCATTTTGGAGCTCGATGATACGGTTGAGCCAGCGGCGGAAGCCGGTCGATAGGCATGTTGAAAATCTGGAGCGCCGTTGGCGTAGAAGAACTTGCTTGCCTGTGCCTCCTGCATTGGTGCCAGCACTGGTGTGAAGCCTGGGACGACGCTGGGCGACGTGGGCCGATTCCTCTCGATGGCGCTGCCATTTGCATAAATAAAAGTCGGCGCCTTGATGGGTTGTTGTTGCTGCTGCTGCTGCGTCTTGTGGAGGGCGGGTTGAGAAGCAGGCTTTGCATCACTGGCGTAGAAGAACTTGGAGTCGGGGGGATCATTCCTGCTGCCAACATCAGATGGCGGGCTGAATGTCACGACGTGTTTCCTGTTCATGTCGCCGTCAAAGGCCGACGCAAAGGCCGACCGAGTATCCCAATCGCTGTTTCGTTCTGGATTCGGCGTGCCGGTCGGCGTGCTGCTGGCGCTGTCGACGCGGGTCTGCCTGCTTCCCGACCGTGGCGTGATGTTGTGGCTCAGGAATGCCGACACGGGGCTCGTGATGTCGTCCTTGACACCACCACCAGGGCCCCCACTTGCCCCTGAGGCGGCGGACCCATGGCCGAGGTCTGTTTTTCGGCGGGCGAGAGGTGTGACAACGGGCGGCTGCTGGTGATGCTGTTGTGCCTTGCTGGCAATCTTGGGGGTCAATGGTGCTCTGCCCATGGCCTTGGCGGCCGAGGCGCTGAGGACGGGCTGGCGGGGGGCTGCGTGGGCTCCCTTTTGATCGTGTGGGGGGGGGGATGTCGCCCAAAGACTTTAGCTTGGGAGCGACGGAGGGGCGGACGACAGGCGTCGTGTTCAGTGCATTTTGGGACAGCTTCCGGAGCGGCTGGCGCAGGGTGGACGAGAGGGTCGGTTGTCGGGCAGTCGATTGCTGCCGCCTCGGGGTTGGTGGAGTTGTTGTTTTGGGTGCGGAGGAGGTGGTGGTGGTGGTGGACAGGTTGGCGGTGCTGGTTCGGGGGGTGATGCGCGGTCTCAGGGCGGTGGTCGTTGAAGGCTTTCGGGTGGCTGTGGGCGTCTGTTTGCTGGGAAGGAAGGATCGACGCGTCCGCAGTAGATCGGACGAACGTGCCGGCGATGGATCTCTCGAATGCGATGTCGATGTCGAGTTGGTGTTGAGTGACCGCATGTTGAGCAGGACAGAAGCCCAACGCGGTCGGAGTCACTAGACGGGATGGATCTCGCTCTCTCTGTCTCTCTGCTTTCTCGTTCGTCGGCGTCAGGTCACACTTTCCTCCAGGCCTTGGGGCTGGCAGGCTGGATTGCCGCGTTGCGATTCTGGGTGGTCCGGCCGCTGGCACCTGACTGGCCCGCGTTGCCGGGAGAGCCCGCTGAGTCGCTGTAATTTAGTGGTCCCTTGGCGCGTTCTGCACTGGCGGGTGCACTGAGATCGGTGCACAGGCGAGGCGGGCGGGACAAGGCAGGTCAGGTACCTGGGCGGGCGGTGGTGTGCAATTGTACAGTGGTTGCATATGCAGGAGATCAGTGAACAGAGAACAGAACAGGACGCTCGCGAGCGACAACGACGACAATGGGGTTATGATTTCTTCTTCGGAGTCTTGAACAAGTCCAACGGTCCGCATTGTTTCCTCTCATCCACTCCCCAAAAAGTAAACAAGCCCAAAGAAAACATTTTGTTTCCCACCTCTGAGTGGCTCTCCACGTCACTTCTGGACCCCTCACTCGGGAATTCATCTCCATTTGCCAATGTTATTCATGCGTCGCTGCTGCACAACAAGGATTCCCTCCCTTCCGTCATTTGCACTACGCTGTGGTGGGGCTATTAAGCATGGGCACGTGATATACCCAGAGGTCAAACATGGGGCCACACCCAAGGCAAGGCAAGGCAAGGCAAGGCAGGACGGCGTCCACGGCGCAAGGACCCCTACGGTTAGGTGCCTCGTTAGTGCCCCACGCTTCACACGGCTGAGTAATGCCCCTCGTCTGTATGCATCCAAGATCGAGATCAATGTCGACTTCGATTTGCCCATTGTACCAAATTCACCACATCACGACAGCCTTGCATCGCCAGCACTCCCTCCACTCGCGCGCTTTTGCAGCGCCGCTCCTCCCTTGGAAAATGGGCTATGTCGGTTACACTCTCATTGTAGCCTCAGTCGTCTGGGTCCTCGTTGCACAGCCGCCATGGATCCATCCTTACCTGCCGCCATTTCTTCTCACATCTCGTCCACCACCAGCTTTCACAGCAGGTGACGCCTCGAAACGTGGGGCACCCGACAATGACAAGCCAAAGGGTGTTGGAAAAGAGAGCACCGAGGAGTCAGACCGGGCAGCCATGCCCCCTCCGCCGACAATACCCAAAATCGCCAATACGCCCGCCGTGGCTGCACCGGCTTTTGAGATCTCGGCACCAGACACCGACACCGATGTCGAACAAGCGACGCCAAAGGCCACGGCAACACCAAACTCGGTCGCCGTCCCTTCATTCTCCCTGTCCGCCGACGATGCCCCGGCGAAACCTTCTCTCTCGATGCCGCCGCCAGCAGCTCCGAAACCTACCTTCTCGATGCCACCACCACCGGCCCCCTCGCGCGCCATCCCACCCCGCCTTAACCCCCTCTCATCGTCCTCCTCCTTCCTCGGCGCCAACTCCCCCCAGCGCGCCCGCGGTCCGACCCCCAACCGCGGCCCCGCCCCTTCGTCCTCGCTCGCGCCCCCACCGACACACTCCCAGGCGCCCCAGAAGCCCTCGCGCAAGGTCCTCCTGACGCCGGGCCACTCCCCGCTCGACTGGGCCCGCATCTCCGGCCCGGCCTGCGACCTGCGCAACCTGCCCGCCAACACGCCCTACCTCAAGGTCACGCCGTCCATGTTGAAGAAGCAGACGGGCCGCAAGGGCAAAGATGCGTGGATGGCCCTCGGCGGGCGGGTCTATAACGTGACGCCCTACGCCGCGTATCACCCCGGCGGCGTGCCGGAGCTGATGCGTGGGGCTGGCAGGGAGGCGACGAAGCTGTTTGGAGAAGTTCATCCTTGGGTGAATTACGAGACGATGCTGTCGGCTTGTCTTGTGGGCGTGCTGGTGCCGGAAGAGGACGCTGAGAAGGAGAGCGAGATGGACCAGATGGACTGAGTGTTGCATGTGAACCAGGTCACACTGAGACGTTTGGCATGGTGGAAGCATTTTCGTTGTGAACATACGCAAGAGAGGCAGTGGGCAAGAGAGGCCCCCCCGGTTCATGACTTCATTAGGTGGACTATAGAGAGATACCCCAATAGACTCGTGGAAGAAGGTCCAGCATGTACCACGCAGTTATGCACCTACCGCCGTCGGCCAAACTTAAACTTCAGCTCGTCGTCGCTCTCGTCGCTATCGCGAACCTCGACAATCTGTCGCACAGGCCGTGGCCTCTTGGCCGGCGGTTCACTCGACGTCTCCGTGGCAGGCCTCTTCCCCTGAGTCGTACGCCCAGTCGCCTGGCTGCGGCTTGACATCGGCCCCGTACTCTGCGACTCGGTCGCCGTGCTTCTGGTGCCCCTGATCCGCGTCACCGGCGCAGCATTAGCCGGCGTCTCCTCGATGGCCTCTTCTTCATCGCTGTCGTCTGACAGCACAATCTGCGGCCGCGCCCTCAACGAACCTGTCGCCCTCGAGGAGGGCTCAGACTTGGCCTCCTGCGACTGGCTGCCGCCGCTCTTCTTCTTCTGCTGCGTGTCATCCTCGAGCCAGTAGTCGTCCCCGATGCCGAAATCCTTCTTCTTCACCTCCGACACCTGCACAATGACCTTCATGACCGCCCTGCCCTGCGCGGCGCCTCGTTTCTGGAACCGCTTGAAGTTACGCCGCCCGTTCCAGCGCGGGTCCCACCGTCCGTCGGCAATGTCCTGCTCGCGCGTGCGCTCACCACCCGGTTTCCGCAGCTCCATCTCTTCCACAATGTGAAGGCGGCGAATGGCGTCGAGATCAATGTCCGAGGGCAGATTGGCCAGGTCGTCGCGCTCTGCTTTGGCACGGGCCTCCATTTCCTCGCGGCGCTTGCGTGCTTCCTCCAGGACGTCGATCTCCCTCTTGACCTTTTTCGGCGCCGGCTTTGGCTGCGCTGGCTCCTCGGGTTCGTCGGGCGACTGCCGCCGGATCGGGTCCTCGCCGGCTTCGATGCGCCGGCGCTTGGGGGGTGGTGCTGTGTGGGTGGGGCCGTCCCTGAGGTCTGCTGAGTCGGGCGCTGGCCGCTTGCGCTGCGATCTTGTGGCGGGCGCTTCCTCCCGACGGTCTTGGGACACGAAAAGACCTTCCTCTTCGTCTTCGTCTTCTGCTTCCTCGGCAGGCCCGCTGGCTCGTATGTTCGGTATTGAATCCTGCGGCACGTTGCCCTTGTCGTCGTCGTCTTCAGAGTCATCATCGAACCCTGCAAACCGTCGAGTCGCTTGTCGTCTCGTGCGGCCACGTCGTGGTCCAGGTATCGAGGACTCCGAGACATCCTGTGATGGTGGATCTGCGGCTGGTGCAGAATCTGTCTCCATGGCGTCGCCGCCTCTAGTCGCTGCTTGTCTCCGCGCTGCTCTGGGCGGGCTATCCTGGACTGTTTCGGTCTGCAGAGGCCTCCGTAGTATGCTTGCATCCTTGACGAGAATGGCCTCGAGAAACTCATTTTGCTCAATGGGGCGGTGGTCCAGCCGAAGCGATGTCTCATAGAAAAACGCCGCGTACCATTCAGTGTGGTCGCCCTTATCAGGGGTGAAGCGGACGACGACCACGCCGCGTCCTTCGCTCCCGTCCTCGAAAGACCCAAGGCCCTTCTCGCCCGCCTCCGTCTTGACAAAAAGCACAAAGTCGTCAACGGTTGTCTTTTCGGGGGTGACCTCGGTGTGCAGCGCCTTGCCGCCGCCATTGGTGATCGGCGCCAGAAGGTTGTCATACTGATTTCTGTCGTAGAAGATGAATGTGTAGCCCTCAAAGATCTCTTTGCGCGCTTCATCCGGAGCATACGCATCCGGCGGCCGTTCTACAGGCTCGCCGCCGCGAGGCGGTAGGTGCTCGAGAGGGTTCGGCCAGTAGGCCTGAAAGTCTTGCTCCAGAGCAGACGCCTCTGTTGCTTCGGCCCCGTCGGGCGGCAGCGCAGCGGCCACGATGGCGTCGACGAACGAGTCGGTGACGATGTACCGGCCGTTGATGAGCGCCTGCAGCCCCTTGGAAGTATTCCTCTTCTTCGCCACCACATGTGTCGTGTGTTGGATGTTGTAGTCAAATGTGAATTTGATGTCGAGCTGTTCGAGCATGTCGCGGAGTCGGCGGGCGGGGTCTTCTCGCATTTCGCGGCTCGTGAAGCTGAAGCTCAGCACAACAGGGTGCCACGAGAGTCTGTTTCCGGGCCGTCAGCAACGTCTTGGTTCTTGTCCGGCAGCTGAGCGGGGGCCCTACCGGAAAATGTCAGGGCAGCCTCCCAGCTTGATCTCCGTGACATCGTTGGAGATGACATGCTTCTCCCCCTTGTACTTCTCGCCGTCGATCGTTGTGCCCGTCTTCGTCGCGAGATCTTCAATCGTTGCAGTGGATCGCTTCGAGATACTTTGCTATTGGACCTGTGAGTGACTAGCTATAACGTGCGTGCGCAGGCATGCCTCGACGTACGCTACGGCCATCGGCTACCGGCTCGATTTTGATGGTCATGTGTTTCCGGGAGATGGTCTTGTGGGAGATGGCAAGCTGGCCCGCTGCATCGCACATCAGTCACTATCGATCCATACCGAGTCCTCGTGCTTACGTTCGGAGGCTGTGCGGCCAAAGAGGTAGAGCTTGCCGGGGCGAAGCCAAAGCTGTCGGCCTGTTTGCGCGATTGTCAGTCGGTCTACTCCCGTCGCACTTTGGGTGTCAGGTGGGCGCCATACCCTCGAAGACATTTTCCTGCTCCAAGAGCCACATGATGGGCAGCCCAAGTGCACCGCAAAATGATGCGCAGTGGGATCCCAGCGGCAGGACCAGTGAGTGACGTGTTGCGCTTCGTGTGACGTTGGCAGTGTAATTGGTGGGGAAGTGGAGGGTAGCGGTCGTGTTTGGCGCCAGCAGGAAACTGACGCCTGTTCACGTGTTTAGCGGAGCTCACTGTCGTGCAGGGGGGCACTCGAACACAGCATTCAGATGAGCGACTCGATGCTTATAATTTAATGGAGGAGTTGAATGACTGTGACCTGATACGAGGATTCATTCATTATACATTTCGCTTTCTACGTCTTCAACTTGGCCGCCTTGGCCCGCAGTAGAGGAACCGCCTGAGCTCCGTCACTAATCATGATGCCCAAAATCCAGCAGTTCACGAGGAAGAATCCCACGGTAGAGGCCCATAGTCCAGGGAAGAACGTGCTGATGCCGTTGAATTCCAGCTGGAATCCCCGCTGAAGCCACGCTCCTTGGGTGACAACCCAGAGAGCCAGCGCCGACACGCCTAGCGCAGGGTTCTTGAGGAAAGAAGAGTTGGGGAGGTAGATGGGCAGGAAGACCATGTACCACAAAAAGTACTGCTGCAGGTTAGCAAGGCCCTGGGGTGCATCGTGGCGATCGTGACATACCTGACTAGTGCAGACCTTGTTGAAGGTCACAAAGGCGAACGTCTGCGCCATCATGGACGCCGCAAGATCCTTCTTCGCAACAACCAAAGGGATCAGAATGGTTGACAGAAGAATTTGCGGCAGGAAAGCCACGGACTCGATCTGCAGAGAAGAGGTGGAGGGAAAGGCTGAAGTCAGGTAGAGTAGGATGTTGTAAGGGCTGAAGTTGTGACGGTGGTCAATCCGCGTGACGTGGTGGAAAACGTGTGCACCAGAAACGGAGTGCCATATCTGCGACCTGTCAGTTGCGGCTCATCCTCGTCAGAGCGTCGAGAGCTTACATGGAGTACATCAGAATGTTCAAGCCCATGAACGTGGCCAAGCTGATGATGGTCAATTTGACCCGCTCAGGACTGAAGAAACGCCGGGCCAAATCAGAAACAGACTGTCCAGAGACAGGCTTCTTGGCTCGGCCCAGACTCTCGTCATCCATCCACCAAATGATGGCCGGTGCATAGATGAAGGGGTAAATCTTGAAATGCACGCCAAAGCCGAGCAACACGCCAGCCAGCGCAGTTCTCCTCCCCAGCACCGCCCACAAAAGAGCCATCACGAGAACACCCAAAAGACCTTCAGAACTCCCGCGCGTGCTGATCGTGGCAACCATGGGGTTCAACAGCCAAATGCTGGCAAACTTGAGCGCTCTCGCCTCCTCCATGCCATGGGTGCCGCGGAGAACGCGCACGATCAGCCATCCCGCCAAGAGGTCCGCAGCAGCAAAGATCACCTTTCCGAATGAGAACCAAGCCGGACCGAGGGTTTCATTCCAGGCCGTAGGGAGGAGTAGCCATGCGAGAAGAGGCGTGTATCGGTAGGTCTCACGGTCGTAAGGAGGCGCCGCGCTGAGTGAAGCGGGCGGCGTCGGTGAAGACAAGATAATCAATGTCTGTGTACTTGAAGGGCGAGTTGGCGTCCTGCCAGAGACCGTAGACGAGCAGCACGGCGCGGAGGAGAGCGGCGGCTGTAAAAAGGGGGAGGGGCCGGAAGAGAGAGGCCATGGTGATTGACGGGTGGGCCAGCGCGACAGCTCCGACTTGGACTACTCCTGAATGGCTATTTCTCAGTCGAATTGCCGAGCTAATGGCATTATGTACCACGAATGAGATTTGTCGATCGTGGAGTTTGTCTGTCTATCCTTCATCAGACGTCCTGAGATACCGAGATTCGACAACCGCGTCGTGTTCACTTGATGAGTCAGCATTATATCGTCGTCCTTGCAGCTGCAGGCTGGTCATCACTGCCCCACACTGAACGTCAAACTCCACAGCAGGAGAGGCTCACTGACGGGACCTCACTTGAAATGTCCTCTTTGACGTCAAGACACCATCAAAATCAAGCTTTCTCGCCGCCTCAGTATCGTCGACATGTCTAAGAGAGATCGTGACGGCAACATGCGGCCCAAGGACGGTGGCAAGCCGGGCCCCGCGATCGCCGAGTCACGCTTCACGCCCATGTTCATGGAGTTTCGCAATGAGCTTGATGAGCACCATGATCGCAAGGAGCGCATTGTCAAGGCGTCTCGGGATGTTACTGCCCTGAGCAAGAAAATGTAAACCCCCTTGGATAAGAATACTCTGTTCTCAAGCTGACATTTGATAGAATTTTCGCTTGCCAGAGGTACGCCGTCTCTTACTTACAACCCCTCTTTTTCATCAGTACTCACACTTTACAGGGTAAACAGTCTAGGCGATCTGCCCAAACGTACTCAGGACGAGATCAACACGCGCATGTCTGAGATCAAGGACCTTCTTACACCCCTAGAGCCACACCTGACACCTCTCAACCGCCACCGCTACGCCTCCACCCTCCGCGGCCTCGAGGAGCTCGTCGAGGCCCTCTCCTTCGCGCATTACCTGCAACACCAAACCCTCATCACCATGGAGGAGGCTGGCGCTGCTGTGCCGGCTGCTATTGAACTGACCGAGGACGACTATCTCTACGGCATCTTCGACCTCTTTGGCGAGATGATGCGGTTCGCGACCGTGACTACGGCACAGAAAGGACGGCTGGCGGGCCAGGACGAGGGCAAGCGAGATATCCTGATGGACTTCCACGAATTGAGCTCGGCGTTCGAGATATTACCCGAGATTCACGATCGGACGTACAGAAACAAGATGGAGGCCATGAGGCAGTCGGTGCACAAGGTGGAGAAGCTGGGGTACGGTATTGCGATACGTGGGTCTGAGAGGCCGAAGGGGTGGGTGCCAGACATGAAGGATGATGCCGTGATCGCTGATTAGATGTATTCACTATGTCAGCGGACGTCATTTGTTTATGGTGTAGGTGTCCGACGGGCTGTATGGGGACTGTATGGTAGTTCTGATTTATCTCCAGTCACGAAAGCCGGCGGAAACTAAATGCAGTGGGCAAAATTCTTGCGAGTATTGGCTCCTGAAATGCAAAATTTCCTGATCCACATTATCCTTCGTCTCGATTCCATCGTTTCATCTTTGTCCGTACGTCTTTCGTCTTGCTCTATTTGAAATCCCCAGCTAAGCTGTCAGGGTGTGCTGACGCTCCCTGTATTACAACTCGATTTCTTATCAAAAGGCCCTGTGATGTCCCTTACAGCGCCGACAACCTCCGTCGAATTGCTGCTTGCTCCTTCTCAATGGCTCCAAGTTCTTTAAGCCTTGCTCTCCGCTCCTCCAACTCAGACTGTCTTCGTATCAGCTCCTGTCGCTCCCAGGCATCGCCACTCTCTCGTTTTGTTACAGAATGCGTCCCAGTTGACACACCCCGATCTCCGTCATCCAGCTCGTACCCAATTCCCAGCCGTAGCCCAGACAACGGAGAGACTGTATTGAGCGCGCAGTCACTAGCAACTTTCGACTGGTCGGGCGAATGCACTGGTGGCGCGTCACTTGGCGTCGTGGTTTGTGTAGCGTCCATCTCAACTGGCGGCCTGACGAAGAAGCTATCATCATCCTTCTCCACGGGTTTTGAGATGGCCGGGAGCTCTGCGAGCCCAGGGCCAGAAACTTGGCCATTCCAATCCCCTCCTTCAATGCGGCCGCCGGTTGCCTCGCGTGCTTGCTCGCCTTCCTGTTCACGTCTTCGGCGTCTGCGGCGGACCTTCCAAAACCAGAAGAAACCCACGAGTGCGAGAAGGATGATGGTACCAATGACCACGGGAACGATTATAATGACAGGAGGCCTTTGAACGGCGTCGCCCTCTGCGGATTGCAAGGGCGAACTTGTTGGCTGGGAGTTCGATGGTGACGGCTGAGATGAGGGACCGGACGAGAACGAAGTCCCCGACGTGGACAAGGACTCTAGCTCTGGTGTCGTTATGGTCTCGATGTTGGGGTCGAAGTTGGAACCCGCCATGGGATGCTCCGGAAGGTTGATGAGGTCGCTGGATTGCCAGCGAATCTGGTACGCCAACGCTGTGGACCTTGATCGAGTTGCATGATATGTGCCACCGTTACTTGAGACACATCGATAACTCCTGCAGATGTGTGCCTGTTTATCAGTTTTTGATCACGTTTATCGAGAGGCGAACGTGACTAACGTTGGAACACAGAATCCCACAGTCTCGTTCTCGTCAACAGGTTCGCCGTTGACCTGCGCGTCAATGGGACCCGCCATGCAGCCGATGGAGTAGCTTTCCGGGCAAATCCCGGGCGAATAGTATCCTCCGTTCAGGAAGACCGGGACGTGGTTGGGAAGCCCGCATTCTTCAAAGTGTGTCGGATCCACCGACGGCTTGACAATCGTCGGACAACCTGACGGTGCCGTCCATCTTGTGTAGAGGGCAACAGCCCATTTCTCACAGTACCCTCTCGAAGTAATGGCGCAATCTTGAGATGTCATGGTCCGCGGTGGGCTTGTGATCTTCCGTGTAATTGCCCTCGTTTCCCCGGCAGTGACTTGCCTCGCACCCACGACCGGGGGTGGTGTCACCTGTGCGAGCATGGCAGGAGGCTATTTTGGAAAGAACTGAGGAACGCCGGATGCCCCATTTTGGGGACTGCTGGGTTGATAAACCGCTCTGGTTCACGCGGCATATCAGGTCATGAGTGCTCGAACTTAGGACCGCCAAGGCCAGCGACCAACACAGGAGGTCGCGGTTGGTTCGCGAGATGCATGTCGACCAATAAGGGATTGCATGCCCCGTGATTGTAGACGAGGCAGCCCGTGAGATGTGACGGCCTGGGACTGACAAGGTTTAGGGTCATGCAGGTTTATGATTAAAGAGGGACTGAGCCATGGTGACTTTGGTGATGGTACCGGCAGTTTGGAAATGAGCGATTGTCCAATGTGACGTTATGGCTCGTTGCTGTCACGACATTGATTATCCGCGCGATCAAGTTTAATATTGAAGGTAAGATCTACAAGCAAAGACGATTAGTGATAAGTGATGGGCCAGCCATCGCAAACGAACATCGCAGGATGGAGTTTGTTCAGGACCGTACAGCACGACAAAGGAGACGGCCTAGATCGGCTACAGTAAGGTACCTCATGGTAGGTAGATTGGCAGAAGAAAGAACATAGAAGTTGGTCTTCAAATCGACTCACCAGTTACTCCTTATCCACCGGGCAGAACATGATCCCCTGCTCTGCCATCTGGTCTAGCTCAGCGGCACTGATTGGTGACTGATGATCACGAGTTGACAAGCTGGGCGACTCGACAAACGCCAGCTCAACAGTTGCAGGCCGCGTGCCCGACAGCCTCTCAAAGTATCGGGAGTCTTTGCGACGCAAAGGCGGAACAGGGCGCCCTCTCGCAGAGCCGATCATCGACCCGACCGGCCCAGCGTCCATGTCACCATACCAATATTCAGGGTTGCCGTCAATGCCAAATTGATTCTCATCGAGCAGTGAATCGTGAGCCTCACTCACAGGCCTATCAAGCTCAGCGATGAGCTTCCCGAAGCCAGCATCGTATAGAAGCTGATCTGCGCCATAGTGCGTGAAGGTGAACAGACTCCAAAAATCGGCCTTCAATACGTTTGGCACCCTCTCCGCCGTGACCATCTGCTCCGGAGTTCTGTCTTCGGCCATCCTCTGCAACAGCCAAAAAATGTCCCTGCCAAGGGTGCTCACGGCTTTCGCAGGGACCTTTGGGTCCATGTACCTTTCTGCCAAGGTGTCTAGCAGCGCCGGCATGCTTGCGATGCGCGTTCCTGCCGGTCCCATGGCGATCCAGTCGAGTGATGCGCCGGCATCGACGAATTGCAGCCTCACTTTGCGGACGGATCCATCTGAAAGAGGCACGCCAAAGGCGTCTGGCAACGAAGAATGAACGATCATGCCTTGGGCGGCAGCCCAGCATTTAATCACGTCACGGGCGTACAGAGGGCAGGCAATACTGACCTGCGAGGGGAGGCGGGTGGTCAGGCCGTAGAAGGAGAGAGCAGCGAGACCTCGAACGCTGTAGGAGACGTGGCTCAACAGCTGACCGAGGCGATTGAGCAGCTCATCAAGGACAGCAGAGCGCATTCCCTCCGTTGAGAACGGCATGAGGCAGCGACCACATGTGCTGGGCAGGCGAGGGAGGGGTTTATCGAGGTAGGCTTCCGTGTGAACAGGAACAGGAGGTGTGGCTCGTGAAGGTCGAGGTGGTGCAGTGACCCTGAGACTTCCGGCGCCAGCTGGAAAAATAGGGGCAGGCCGTGGGTGAATGCCTTGGGGAGTCCAGGGGCCCGAAGAGGCGGATATCAGGATCGGGCTAGAGATAACGAGGTTAGCAGGTCGGCCGCGTGTCTGCTGGGAAGAGGTTGACTTGCTATCGCAGAGCTGGAGGAACCAGGAAGACAGTCGCTTCACGAAAGAGGTTTTCATAGCGTGCGGCTGATGCTGGTCACTACCTTACTCTGCAAGTATTGATTGAGGATGCTTTGAGAAGGGGGGTGAATGTTCTTTGGAAAGACAGCATGAAGAAGGCTTGCCTGCGAATGAGACGTATTTACGATCATCGCACCGCGCCAGACAGGCCGCTTGTGAAGACTTACTCTGTGAACAAGACCTTGTCTAACAGGCAATGTCGTGTGCCAGTGAGGCTCTTCGAAGGGAACAAAGACTGTAAACGGGCCACACCAGGGTGTTCTGCAACGGATACTAGCCGTTCTCTTTGTTCAACCTTTGCCTGAACACACATCATTGAGTCCTTGACGCGTTGTGGAAAAGCAGCCTATCAGTCTTCTGAAAGCTACCTTGATACCTGTACATGCATGGCGGGGACTCCATCCCATGGTTTTCTACCCCGTGCTGTCCAGCCCACCCCAACGCCTAATCATACAGTAGGCAGAGTCCTGGTATCTCGTCGAGAAGGCATGTCTATGTCATGAATCAGCCCTCGGACCCCGTCTACAGCTCCTCCTCCACATCCATACGGTCCTCTGCCGACCGCCCGCTCGCGCCGGCCTCGCTAGGTCTCGGCAACGTAGCCTCCTTGTCGATCATCTGGCGGTTGACCGAGACAATGTTGTCCTCGATGATCTGCTGGCCGACATCCTCCAAGTGCTTCTTCGGGTCGAGCTTGCCGACGTAGCGAGTCTTGAGCTGGTCCTTAGTCAGCTCGGTCTCCTCCTTGACGCGCTTCTGGTAGCCCTCGGCCAAGCTGACGAGCTGCTCCAGCCTGTCCTTGTTGTTGCAGCCCTCCACCCTGAAGTCGTCCATCTGCAGCGCCTCGGTCCAGACGTGCTTGTGCAGGTTCATGAGCATGTTCTCCTCCAAAGCCGTCTTGCGGTAGTTGATGCCGATCGAGTAGTAGTGCCTGTTGAGGCCGTGGATGAGGGCTTGGATCGAGGGCTTGTTGAGGTGTCCCAGGTTGCTCGTGCTCTGGCGCGGCTCTTGGCCGAGCATCAGAGACTGAGGGTTGATGAGGCGGAAGGCGTCAATGACGACCTTGCCCTTGACGGACTGAATAGGATCGACGACGACGGCGACGGCGCGCGGGGTGAGCTGCTCAAACGACTGCTGCGTGTTGATATCGACGGAGGAGAGCCAGCAGCCAAAGCCGGGGTGAGAGTGGTACCAGCCAACGACGGATTCGGGCCTGCATAGTGATGTGAGCGGGGGCTTCAACGGGGCACAAGCGCATTCGGTGGTTCTTACCTTCCCGTTTGTCGCAGCATGTCCATCATCTTCATCTGGAATACGGGGTCGACCGCCTCGACGGAGACACCGGTACCGCTTTGCGGCATGGCGAAGACGTCCACAACGCGCACTGTGAAATCGTCGACGAACTCGCCCAGCATCAGGCCCATGACTTCCATGGGGACACCGGCGCGACCGTGACGGAGCATCTTAAGGAGGGCGAGGGAGGAGATGTAGACGGTCTCGGAGTTGTCGATAAGCTGTGTGTTATCCTGGGGGCGCATATGTCAGTAAGAGTAGCGACGAAAGCCACGATCTTGCATTGTCATGGCAGCGGCGAGCTCTTACACTTCCTGGTTGGGAACCCAGGCCTCCCATGCTACCAGACTGGAGCATACTCCTGAAGCGATCCATAGCGAATGTACGGCGAGGTTACACTAGTTGTCGTGGGAGTGTGTACGGGTGGTTGTATCGTAAGGGTATCGTGGAAAATCGGGCTTTGTGGTGGTGAAGGCGACGAGGGCGAGGGATGGACGGTGATGGAAGCTCTTGGGGCCCTGGCGCTGGTGATGGTGCTGAGGCAAGACGATGTTGACGCCAGCTCGAGCAGCCTGGCGAAAACCGGGGCGGTGAGCTAAGGTGTGTGTGGCTGGAGGTGTGGCGTCACACGGCGGAGCTTAGCGGGGCAAGTATCACGGCCAGCTTGTGAATTGTTATGAGGATGGAGTGAATCAATTCGTCAATTGACAGCAAATTCAAGACTTGCCGTGAAATCTTTGGGGACTAGGGTATCCCGCACTGGAGACAGAAAGTCACTCTTGGAAAACACTTCAGCGTTGTCTAGAGGCCCTACACCACCCAGCATCTCGGTGAAGACCCCCACCAGACCCTGCCTTCGGTAGAAGGCATCCGACAGCCAGCGTGCCTCGAGATGTCATACTGAAATAGGGCACATCAACGGCATGAGAGTTTTTCTGCTGTATATCAGAAAAAGAACATCGCCACGCAATCTCCGATGTAAATCAAGTCTTGCAAGCTTCGAGCTCCATGAGCTGCCACAGCCATGAAGCCACACCGAAACGCCAGCGACACTGATCGCCTTTCGCCTGACTCTGGCGCTAGGCTCCATACAGACGCTGTTCGATACCTTGTTGGCGTACAGCCCTGGCAGAACAAGGTCAAACAACAGGCCAAAGCCGATGATGACCAAGCCGACACGACTAGTACCATTGCCAGTCCCAGCCCCAGTCTGAGCCACACCTGGGCCGAGCCTTCCATTTCCCTGGCCATTGGCCAGCCTCATCTGGCCCACCGGACGGCTACGCATCGCATCGAATACCTGCGACCAACAAACCCAGAAGACCTCGATGCTCTCCCGCAGCGAGCTTCCTTCAATACTGCCCTGATACCCCCAAACGAGGGCCCTGTCGCGCAGAAGTCCGTGGTAGCTTCACAGTACGTTCATAAACCCAAAACTTTATTCATAAAGGTCCCTAGACACTGTTGATCATGTCTGCGAAACCTTTGTTCGCGCTTTAACCTTGTCTCCCCCGTTGTTGTCCCTCCTTTCCGTCAATTCGGTTCGTTCTACGGCGCATCCCCAAGCTGACCTTTTCTCAGCAGAGGCGCCGTTCCCGTCAACGACACAAACATCAACATGTCTCCCTTAGGCTCTGTGGCCCTCAATGGGTCGACGGCCTCGTCGACCAAGAAGGTCGCCTACTTTTACGATTCCGACATTGGAAATTACGCCTACCCGGCCGGCCATCCCATGAAGCCCCATCGCATTAGGCTTGCTCACAGTTTGATCATGCATTACAACTTGTTCAAGAAGATGGAGATCTACGCAAGTTGGCTCTGCATCTATGGCGCAAGACTTTAGCTGACCAGCCTCTGTGCAGCGCGCGAAGCCGGCGACCCGCGGCGAGATGACGCAGTTCCACACGGACGAGTATATCGACTTTCTCCAAAAGGTCACGCCCGACAATATGGATCAGTACCAAAAGGAGCAGAGCAAGTTCAACGTCGGCGACGATTGTCCCGTGTTCGACGGTCTCTTCGAATTCTGCGGCATCAGCGCTGGCGGCAGCATGGAGGGCGCTGCGCGCCTCAACCGCCAAAAGTGCGACGTCGCCATCAACTGGGCCGGTGGCCTGCACCACGCCAAGAAAAGCGAGGGTAGCGGCTTCTGCTACGTCAATGGTAAACTCTGCGCCTCCAGCTCGTCTCTCTTTGCAGCGTGCTAACATGGCAATCAGACATTGTGCTAGGCATCATCGAGCTCCTGCGTTTCATGAAGCGCGTTCTATACATCGACATTGACGTTCACCACGGTGACGGTGTCGAGGAGGCCTTTACACCACCGACCGCGTCATGACGGTCTCCTTCCACAAGTACGGCGAGTACTTCCCCGGCACCGGCGAGCTCCGCGACATCGGTATCGGCCCGGGCAAATACTACTCGGTCAACTTCCCCTGCGAGACGGCATCAACGATCAGTCGTACAAGTCGATCTTCGAGCCTGTCATCGAGCACGTCATGAAGTTCTACCAGCCCGAGGCTGTTGTTCTTCAGTGCGGTGGCGACAGTCTCTCCGGCGATCGTCTGGGTTGCTTCAATCTGAGCATGGAGGGCGATCCCAGCTCCGTCTCGTACGTCAAGAGCTTTCGCGTTCCTACCCTGGTTCTCGGCGGCGGTGGCTACACCATGCGCAACGTTGCCCGCACGTGGGCCTTTGAGACTGGTGTGCTGGTTGGTCAACACATGGAGCGCCAGCTCCCGTACAATGAATATTACGAAGTGAGTAGAACATGCTTCCCTTACCTGGACTTCATTGCTGACGTATGCAGTACTACGCCCCCGATTTCGATCTCGATGTCCGGCCCTCCAACATGGAGAACTCCAATAGCACAGAGTATCTCGAGAAGGTCAAGGCCGCCCTCATCGATAACCTCCGACACACAGCCCCCGCTCCCTCTGTCCAGATGCAAGATGTGCCCCGTCAACCCTTCGGCGGCATGACGGAAGAAGAGGAGGCTGAACTCAACGACCTAGACGAGGATGAGAACGCTGATACCCGTATGACTCAAGATCGTTGGGACAAGCGCGTGCAGAACGACGCCGAATTTGAAGAGAGCGATGACGAAGACATGGACGCCGCCAACGGCATGACGCGGCCTCGTGAAGCGAAGAAGCGCGCCTTCAACGACTTTTCAAAGGGCGAAGAGGAGGCCAACAGCACCGCCCCAACCCCTGTCAACGGAACGAGTGCCGAGGAAACTGCTGATGCTGAACCCATTGAGGATGCCGATGTCACCATTGAAAAGCCCGCCGAGGAGGACGAACCTGTGGAGAAGGAGGCAGCTGCCGAGAAGGAGGCGAAGCCAAAAGAGGACCAGCCAGCAGTGGACGGAGACGGTGATGTCGGCATGGACGACACGGCCGATGCTGCAGAGACGACCACGATCAAGAAGGAGGATGTCGAGCCCGAGGCGGCCACCGAGACAGGACAGACCAGCAAGCCGGCGTCACGCAAGGCCACGCCCGAGACAGCTCCTGCTCCTGCCACCGAGGAGCCCGCCAAGGAGGCCGAATCCAAGACTGAACCCGAGACGGCTGCACCCGAGACTGGAAAGACAGACGAAGCGCCCAAGGAGGACGAGGCGGCCGACAAGATGGACGTGGACGAGGAGCCCGCCAAGGAATCCAAGGCCGGCGAGTCGTAGGGGCTCTCTCCTTCTGCGGAGCACTCTGTTTCCGTTGCGGCAAGGTGTCTGGTTATAGCTTTGGGCGTTGGGTGGCTTACGGTTTGGACGAACGGGATTCGGAAACGGACAACAATGTTTGATGTGGGAGGTGTTTGACTCGGACCCGCCTGCTTTTTTCTTCTCCGCCTCGACGGGGTCTGTACAGTAACGTATAGGTAGACTCAAGTCAGCCTTGGTTGTATCTGCGAGTATTTGACAAGTGATTTGAGAGGTCACTGTAGACAGCACAGATGTATGTTGCTATCTAACACGTGCTCGACCAGAGAGACATTCAAAACTGCACCCTGCTGTCTGCAAGTCCGCCATTCACTCATCGTTTGTCTCACGCCAAAGGACCCAACCATCTGCTGAGAGCCCCAAGGGGCGAAGTCGGTCACTGAATTTTGTCATAATGTAATTGTTCAAGATGGCTATAGTGCGAAGGCTTGAGATGAATGTGAGAACAGAAAAAACATGTTGAGCAATTAAGTACGCCTAGCATGTCTACATGTTGCCATCCAGGTCCCGTCCTGGTTTTGATGTATGATTTGACAAGGCCCTTTTGGCGGACTCTCCTCTGGCTGGATCGAAATCTCTACTTCGTCAGTATTGAAACATTAAAGATTTTTGACGATGGGAAGAAAGGAAAGAAAAACAGCCGCGTCGTGTGGCGGAGATGTAAGGTTCAAGTTGGCTGTGAAGTGTCGGGAAGCCGCCAAAAGCACCTGATTGTAAGAACGCCTGTCACCAACCGCGATGGCCATTCTGCCACTGCCCGCACAAAAGCTCAATTTCAGCGAAACGGTCACATTCAGCATGACCATCACTATGCATCCATCCCATAATCCATTCCCCTCATCAAGACAAAGCAGGCTTACCAATCTCGATATGTGATGCTTCGACAGCAAGATCATCACTGCCAGCTTGGACGCTTCCTATGATTGGCGAGGGTCCGTTATGCGCTGTCTCAGCACTCAAATTGAATGCATGTCGCTGACTGGACGCTTTACTTAGGATCACATTAGCTCTTCTGCCTGGCGAGACGATCGACTAAAGGCTTCTAGAAGGCCGCACACGGCACTTTGCGATCGTCGCAAAGGCAGATTTCCACAGTCAGCGAGCGGTAGTATGAGGTGGTCACTGGTCACAGGTCGCAGCCGGACCGAAGAACAGAGACAGGCTATTCGCTCTTCGGTCGCTTCGCCTTTCGCCGTTCGCCATTCGCCCCTCCCGCGCCCCCTCTCGCCGTCCGAGGCGGGTGTGCCTCGTTGCGTAGTGCGGTGGTACCGATCCAACCGGGATGGCGCTTTACAGGCCCCGCACCCACGTCCTCCAGCCTGGCCCCTCTGTTCTTGCGCTCCCCCTCCCCCCCCTGCTTGCTGCTCGTCCCCCAGCAAAAAGGCTGACAGACACCATATCGGATGGCAGCCTATCACGAGGGGCCGTTGGTGGGTTTGACGATCGTCGAAGCGCCTGTAATGAGGTGCCTGGGCAGAACAGACAGGGCACTGCCACCTCTACTGCCACGATCACAAGGGGCGGTACATGCTGATCGCCTCAGCCCTACACCGCGAGCCATGTAGCGGTACCTATTCCTTTTTGATCCTTCAAGATGGCCGCAGGGCAGGCAGCACCCGCCGTGATTGCCTGAACTCGACCCTCGATCGTCACTTCCTCCTGGAGCCAGACAGACCCTTAAAGCTTTCACCATCCCCCTGGGCCGCTTGCCCCTTTGACACTGCCGGCCATCGAACCCCTCTTCTGTAGTACACCTCCCCATAAGACACCATGCAAAAGAGGAAAACACACAACAAGTCACGCCGTGGGTGTGTCAATTGCAAAAAGAGACATGTCAAGGTCCGAATATCAAACAGTCTCTCCAGTCTGCTGACATCGTACTGACCGATCTTAGTGTGACGAACAAGGCCCGCCGTGTGCCAATTGCGTAATTCGCAAGACGACATCGACCTGCTTCTACCCAAAATCTGCCAAAGACCTTGCGCGTGATACCATCAAGGAGATCTCCATCCGGCCCAAGTCGGACACGTGCAAGACGCGAGGGCCCTCGGTTGTCACCGTCACGTACCATGGCTCTTCCAAACCAGAGGACACGACACAATCCGTCGGCCACCGATCATCACAGTCACTATCAAGATCCATGAGCCCTTCGCCCGCCGCCTTTTCCAGCATCTCCTCCAACGAACGCCTCCTTGAACTCGAGCTGATGCACCGCTGGTCGACCCGCACTTGGGCCGTCCTCTACTCCATACCAGAAGACCAGCCCTTTCTCCAGGTCGTTCTCCCCGTGCTGGCCTTCGCCATGCCTATGTCATGGATGGCATCTTCGCCATCACCGCTCTCGACCTCGCCCGAGAGCGGGGCCCCACCGAAGCACGTGTGTACCGTCGAGCGGCCCTCGAATACAGCAATAAGGCGAGCGTCGACTTTCGATACAATCTCAGCGATATCACCGCCGATAACATTTGCTATCTCTTCTACTTTGCCATGATCTCCGCCTTCTTCAACTTTGCCATGCCTCCCTTACCGACCGAGCAGCTCACCTGCACCGACCGCATCACGATCGCCTTTGACATGATCCTCGGTGCCTCGCGCATCGCCTGGACAAACTTTGAGTGGATGATTCAGGGCCCTGACTCGACGAGCATCGTCATGGAGAGGTACACTGTCGACCTCAACCTTGTCAACGAAATTGACGGCGATACCATGATCGCCCTGAACCACCTCTCCACCGTCGTCCGCGAGCTGCGCCAGCCTGGACCGGACGGCACCCCGGCAAGGGCCCCATTGCCAACGAGCTCTGGGAGTACCAGCTCGCCGTCGGCCAGACGAAATATTGCTTCGCTGAGGAGCGCCTCAACCGCCTCAAGTGCTACTACCTCTCCCTCATCACCGTCGCTGGCGTCGACTTTGCCGCCCGTCTCCGCGCCCGCGAGCCCATGGCCCTGTTCATCATCATGTACTGGGCCATCCTGCTGCACCGCGCCAACGACGACCCCATGGTGTGGTGGTCCACAGCATGGATGAGCAAGAGTACCGTGGGCCGCGACCTTGTGGCTGAGACGTCAGAGGCTTTGATCCATTCACCCATTGCCCAAATACCCGAGGGGAGGAAAGGGATTGCATGGACGAGGGACCAAGTGGGGTTGCCGCCGCTCGAGGGGTTTGACCTGTACGAGAAGCCAACAACGTTAGAGATGGAGATGGTGTTTGGAGATGGATCCCTGGCGGATGCCAAGTTGATTGAAGCGTAGATCTTTTTAGAGCATATACCACGGCGTTTAGACGGCACTTTTCATAAGAAATTCAGCACATACATGTATACCAGTGACCTCGGTTGCAGAACTTGTACTTGAACAAAGGCCCCCTTTCTCACAGCAGCGAGTCCATGATATCGGTTTCCAAGAAGTAATCCATCACATCTCGGCTCTCCATGAATGAGCTCCCGAAGTCGTCGTCATCAAAGTCGTCGTGAGCTTCCCTCTTGTGCAATGAGCCCATCTTGTCCACCTCCTTTCGCACATCAGCCCACTTGACGCCAAACGGCGACCCCTTGCACACCTTTCCAGGCGCTGGCATCGTCCCATTGACCCAGTAGTCCCTCAGATGCACAGCCGCGCAGGCAGACGGCGCACTAGTCGAGCAGTGCTACAAAAGGTCAGCATATAATTGCAAAGGCAAAAAGAAAAAGAGATCATCATGGAGAGAGAAGAGACTCACCCCAGCGCCCGCAACCGTGAGCAGCTCGCTGCCCCCCAACGCAGCGCTCGCCCGCCGCGCCGCCTCGAGCGGCGTCCGCGGGTCGAGCTCCGAGCTCACGACGAGGACGGGCGTCCGCGTCGTCACGGCAAAGTCGCCGTCATATGCCTCGCGCGCGCGCCACGGCCACTGCGCGCACGTGGCGCCAATGGCCGCGAACCGGGCGCCCGAGATGCGGCTGCTGTTGAGCGTGGCGGCCATTTCGGGCGCGAAGGAGGCGAAGGCGGGGGTGCGCTCGAGCCTGTCGCCGCAGCGGATGGCGATGTGGGCGCTCAGGAGGGCGTTGGCGTCGCCGGCGCTGCGTTTCGCCAGAGACGGTGCGGCGACGTCGGGAGCGGCGGCACCGCTGGCCGCTTCGTATGGTTCGGACCCGCGCACGGCGAGCAGGCTGGCGAGGAAGCTGAGGTGCTGTGGCCAGAGGGCCCTGTTGATCAGCGTGCTGGACGTCAGGTGGATTGCCTTGAGGTAGTCGATCGTCACTTTGATGGCCACAGGGAACGGCATGCTAAGCCCGGCTTTGGGCTTGATGGTGATGACTGCGGGCTGGACTTTGAGGTCGTCGATGCGCCGCCAGACCTTTGCCGAGAGGTCTGCTGCCGTGCTACCATGTTTGGCGAGCGGGCATTTCGTCTCGCCGAGGGCGATGCACATCTCGAGCATGGCTGTTAGCACCTTGTCGGCGTCCATGGTCATGTCTGGGTCACTCGGGCCGCGGTACCACTTGTGGGGGTTCACGACGCCGTCGAGGACCATCCTGTCGATGCGGTCGGGGAACATGGCTGCTGCTGTGGCGCCAACGATGGTGCCGTAGGAGTATCCTTTCCGCCAGTCAGATTTTTCTCACTTTGACCCTTTTTCTTGGAATGAACTTTGAAGGGAGACAGGAGGGAACTCACCCCAGAAACGAAGCAAGCCGTCCTCGGCTAGAGCATCAACAACCTGCATCGTGTCGCGGACGAGCGCTACGGTGCCTAGCAACTCGGCGTGCTTGTTGCCCGTTGAGTGCTTCGCGCATTGAGCAGCCACGGCGCCAGCTCGCCCCCAGATCTCTTCGAGAGTGTCGTTCGGCTTCTGCTGTGAGAGCATGGGACCGATCGCGCCGCACGTGAAGGGCAAGGGGCCGGTGCCGCTGGTACGCCATTAGAAGTGTCCTCTGAGGAAGGAGTTTGATAGGGGTAATCACCGTGGGTCAAAGGTGACGAGATCGTATTCATCTCCGCTCATCCTGGGAAGTAGTCAGAATCGGCGCTACATCGCGGGCTTCCAGAATACTGACCATTGCAGAAGCTCAGAGTCGGTCGAAATCTTGGACCTCATCGGGAGACCTGGGCCTCCTGGATTGTACAAGATGGAGCCGCGCGAGGGCTGTTTCTTCGCCTTGGCTCGGACCAGCTCGATGGTCACCCGTTCTTTGGACTTGGGCGCGGTGTAGTCACGGGGTACCTGGAGCGAGGAACACTCGAGTTTCGCCTTGCTATGTTTGGATTTACCGGGGTTACAGGTCTTCCATTTGAGAGACGGTTTCACAGCACTGGCGGATATTGGCTCCGACAGGGTGAGTGAAGCAAGAAGCGCCAGCAGCAAATTCGAGAGGCCCATGGCTGCGTGTATGACAGGTTGTCGGATGGACAATCTGTGTTCTATAGATATCGGACGACGGGCGGCAAGCATCCTTAAGTAGGGAATGAATAGACTTTTAATGCCAGCAAGGTGCGAGAGATTCTCAGATATCCCCGTAATTAAGCATACAGAGCACCAAATGCTAGCTATCAAAGTTGAAAGGCTGTTGACTGTATGTAGAGTGTGCAGATAATTCAGGTTGTATAAGGGTGACTTGACTGAGGTTTAAAACCTGCTGCTGTAGTGCCTCCCACATTCCATCATTCATTCATTCAGTCCTATTGTATGCCCAATACGCAGCCCTTTCTGCTTAGGAGAACCCGTTGCGACTTGATCCGCAATCAGCAAGATCCAACCGGTCCACCAGGTGGGCTACAAAAACTTTATGTCAGCCATCATGGAAAACCACCTGGAGGGTCATCTTTTGGCACTGGTGCATAAACTCACGTATACGAGGTTGGGACGGGGTAGTAAATGTTCAGCAGCAGTCCAGGGTCGTTCGCATTGTAGGCGCCGGGGAAGCTGAGGAGGCGTGCGGGCTTGTAACCACCAGAGCCACCAGAGACTCGAATTTGACCACAGCTCAGGCTGCATCACGTTAGCGACTATTTACTCTCCATGAAGACGCTCAGATCAATCTTACTAGAGCTGCGCGCCGCTAGAACTCGAAGCAGAGTGCAGAGCAATGTGCTCGAATCGCACGAGGTACTCGCCGTTGTCAAGGCAGCGGGGGAGCGGAAAGCTCACGGAGCCGGCATCTTTCGTTGGGTCAACTTTTGGAGACAAGATATGGGCGGTTCTGCAATTACATACTCATGTTGGGCCAGCTGATGCCACCGGAAGAGATGGACGCATTGTCCTGCCAGATCTTGAACCAAACTGCACCCTGGCCGTTCCATGTAGCTGCGGTCTGTCCGGAAGGAACCCGAGCCAGGTAAGCGATCGCAGGGCCAGGATGAAAGATGGGAGGGCTGGAAGTGAAGGCTATGAATGCAAGTTAGCCTAGTAACACGATTTTAAGGAACCATCGTCTTGGAATTAAACTTACAGACGGTGTTGCCAGCAGTGACAGCCAGAGTTCCAGGCGCGCCTCTGCCCGGGCTTAATTCGTAGCAGGTCATCTGCGAGCTGGCCACGTTGGTGATTGGACCAGTCGTCTGGTAGTTCGCCGTTTGGCGGACATTCTGCCAGTTGGCGGAGCTTTGGCCGCCAGATGAAATGGCAGGGAAGGTGTCTTGAGGATACTGTTAGGTTTGCACTGCATGTCTGATCAGATCATCATCCTCACAATGAGCCGAGGCTACCTGTAGGAGGGCCACAGGCAAGAGAATCGAGAAGAACTTCATTTTCCTCAGTCGGAAGTAATTCAGAAATAGTTAGATGATCAAAATCCAAGGAAGTTCGTTGAATCAATGTGTTTGAAGTTCAAAATGAAGAAGGCAAATCCACTTATAAGCCGTCCGAACTTCCTGTACACAAAAACAACGATGGTCTCTGCAGTGAATCCGGGGTACGCATGAACCAGACGTCTATCGTGTGCGGTTCGGTTAAGTGCAGCGGCTAATATCTTCAAGCCAACCAAACGCCGTCCATAGCTGACAATCGTCACCAGAAGAGCAGGTAAGCCACGCGAGGTGCTTTGCGACGAATCCAACATGGTATCCCATAGTAGACATAAATGAAGTCAAATTGCGGAGGCTAGAGGTCCGCCGCGGCACTCCATAAGCACACAAATATCTATTTTAGTATCACCTTGGCTCTGCAATGTCCCGAATACTGGCAGCTCAAAAAACGAAACCTCGGAATTTAATTTGTCAAAGGCCTGACGCAGCTGCCTATTGCAGCACCCAAGCAGTTTGGTTGAATCCGGCAGAGTAGCAACCCCCCGCACGGCAGTCATTCTTGGGCTTGCCGAAGTCATGCACATGAGTCTGATGGACACGAGAATGTGATACAACTACCGGAACGCTGTCTACTCATGACGTACCACGAGAAACCTGGTTCTCACTGCACGCGTGAGATTTTGAATCCTCCAGAGACCCTCGTCTGAAAGAATCCCTTCGGATCATATTCAGCCGCCACTTTCTTCAGGAACTGAACGTTTTCCTCGCCATACGTTGACAGGGGGTCTTGAGCTGGATTGACATAGTTGAGGTACCTCCACGCAGTTGAGGCGTCCTTCGACTCGGCATATGCCTCAAGCTCAGCCGTCAACGCAGCGAGCTTTGCAAAGGCCACAGACTCCTGCTCGAGAGTCT
Organism: Verticillium longisporum; assembly: GCA_019188255.1. Classification (NCBI taxonomy): domain Eukaryota; kingdom Fungi; phylum Ascomycota; class Sordariomycetes; order Glomerellales; family Plectosphaerellaceae; genus Verticillium; species Verticillium longisporum. The sequence goes on along the minus strand of JAETXT010000003.1, from coordinate 3,498,018 downwards.
GCATGGAAACTTGACCGAGCCAGACAATCGAGTCGTGCGTCAGAGACTTCTTCAGGCCAAGCACGTTGTTACCATTTCCCCTGTTGGCGAAGTGCTTGGGTAGGGGCTGGATGACAAAGGCTATGCCAAGTTCGGGCCACAAGCTCGTCAGGTCGGCCACAAAGGCATCGTAAAGCGCAGACATCTTGTTCAGGACATCCATGTTGTTCTGGAAGCAGATGGAGAACCAGACGCTCCTGTGATTCGTTAGTGAAACGGCGCAGCCGCACCTGAACCGTATTGAACACACACCTGGCACATCCGGGAGTGGCAAAGCCCGTGATGACCTTGCCATACGTTTTCCTGCTGCGGTCATCCAACACCCGCGTTAGCTGGTTCAGCGGAGCGAAAGACGTCGAGTTTTCCACGCCAGCCGTGTTAATGGCCACGACAGCGATCATGGGTGCGCCCGGCCCGCCATAGGAGAAGGTAACGACTTCTGTGTCCTCGGGGTGATCGTGGTTGATCTCAACAAGCCTTGAGAATTGAGCCAGAATAGCGTCCCTGTTATCGTAAGTCAAGAACAATAGACCGCCGTATAGCCCACCCTTTGCGTCTTCAAAGGTCTGCAAGTCGAAGCGCATGACGATGCCAAAGTTGTTGCCTCCACCTTTCAAAGCTCTGTAAAGATCCGGGTTCTCCCCAGCATTGGCGTTGGCGATGGTGCCATCCGCAAGGACAATTTCATAGTTCACAATATCATCGCACGTGAAGCCACGCTTGCCGGTGTGGAAGGAGGCACCTCCGCCAAGAGACAAGCCACCGACGCCGACGTTGCCCTGGCGGCCACCTGTCGCAGTGCGGCCATACTTTTCAATTTCATGGAAGACGCCGGACCACCGCGAGCCACCCCCGATGCGAACAATGCCCTGAGAATCAACATGCCAATGGCGGGCTTCCTTCGCGTTATGATCTGGGCCACTCACGCTGCAGTTCTTGTAGACGGTGCTGTTGAGTAGGCTCAAATCAATCGTCACACCCTGAGCGACGTTGTTGGACCCAAAGTGAGAGTGACCACTACCTCGAACGCCAATGTCCCAATTACCGGCCGGGCTCGTCTTGGCAAGAGCAACCACAGCTTTGGAGACCTCTTCAGTGTTCGCAGGCTGGATGATGCACCATGGTCGGAGTTGTTGGACCGTCCCGGACCAGTAGGAGCTGATGCTGGAATTGTACTTGGAGTCTGTTGGGAAAAAGACACTGCTCGAAAGACCGGCTGCGATTAAGGCATCGCACTATGAAGGAACAGTCAGTTTCATACTGAGTTCCCACGGACGTACGGAAGCAGAAAGCCTCCGCTGGCAGCCCAGAACTCACACTTGTATAGCCAGTAGATGGAATAGTGAACTCGGACGTCTGGCGAAGATGCAGATCAACGGCCGAGGCTTCGGCGGCGCCAATTACCAGGGCGGCAGCGGCAGCGAAGAGGTGGGTAGTGAACATGGTCGTGGCGGGTCGGGAGGCTGAGGACAATACACGCACACGTGGAGTCGAGATGCAGATCAGAGGTCAGATCGCAGCGGCATCGCATGAGGATATATTGGTGCTCCTGAACCTCCGTCTGTATTCCAGTATTGCTTCCACGGAGTACACGTCGAACTATTGATCTCGCCACGCAAATGTTACAATCCTGACGATATGGCACAGCTGCCGCCTCGGGTATTGTGAACCCTCCGCTTGCTGGGTTTCTCGGTTTCGCTATTTGATGACCATTGGTCGTGTCGGTAACGCGAACTTCATGGACCTATGATTGGACCCGCGGGCCTGGGTATATGCAGCCGTCTGCATAATCCTGGTTCTCATGCAAGGTCCTGGGTCAAGTTGATTGCTTCCCCCCTGAAGAGTAATCCAACGTGCAGGTGAATGGAACGTTGTGAAGAAGAGATCTATTGAAGCAGGGCTCATGCTGAAGCGAACTACTCCTTCTGCTGGCACCGAAAGTCGTGTCATGAAGCCCAGTCCTTGAGCAAAATCGGAGTTCGAGGTGGCACTACAGGGCATAAGGCAGACGAAAGTTTTGTACGCGCCGCTTAAGCTGGTAAAAACCTAGTCTCTCTCAGGCAAGACGTTCCCACCACTTGAGGGCAAGACTACACGTTGTGTGACGTTCTTTGAATTAGGCTATCGTTAGGATATAAACTTTGGTCCATGCTCGATAATGTCTGAAGAAAGTGCTCTAGATCAATGAGAACAGCTTCAACCCAAGGACTTGCCGTTTTGCCGACTGACCTAAAGCAAGAGTCATGCTAGCTTCCTCCTGTATTGCTACCGAGAGCTCGAAAACATCTCATTCAAGCCATGTTGAGATATGACACAGCCCAAGATTGCTACACAAGCTTCACTTTGCTCGGGGTAGGTACAGGACGGGCAGCTGCTACCCCTAACATTGTGCATGAGGCACTCATGGTGCCTTTGTCAGAGAATGGCGAAGGTTCAGGGGCGCGTGGCATCGTCCGATGCCGCTAAATTACTTTCACATCTCATTCCGACCGTCCAAGCAAGGATTCTAGTCATTGTGCTGTGAAATGCAGTGAGGGCTTGGGATTGCTGTCAACATGTTCAGCCCACAAGCCAACAAGACCGGTAGTTAAGCCACCGAGTTCGACCGACTACCGATTGTAAAGGCCCGACGATCCCCTCTTCATGCCTCAAGACAGAACGCCCGATTTATATCAAACCAAGTCTGGCGTTGCGTCTTGGCGACTCTTTCCCTGGCAACAATGTTCCCTATTTTCTCCCGGGACGATGCCACCCAGATAGCCACGTCGACACACCACGGCAACTCAGAGACAGTCGTCAACGCAGCAATCTGGCCCATGCTCGCCGTCTCGACCCTATTCTTGGGCCTGCGAATCTACTGCAAGGCCGTCCGCGTGCGATGGATGGTCTGGGTCGACGACTACCTCCTCCTCGCCGGCTGGGCGTTCCTTGTCGTCTCCTCCGGGCTGCTGAGCAGGCTCGTGCACCTGGGGTTCGGCAAGACGCTGACCATGACGCCAACGATGAGTACGGTTCTCTACTGCGCCGATAATACGCACAAGCTCGCACTGGCGCTGACAAAGACGTCGTTTGCTGTGACGCTGCTGCGGATCGCAACAGGGTGGCAGATCTACTTGATCTGGTTCCTCGTCGTTAGCATGAATATTCAGTTCTTGGTGCACATCATTTTGACCTGGAGAGCGATCTGCCCGAGGGTGCCTGGAGACACGACACCGCATCTTCCGGGCACCTGTTGGGAGGCTCACGAGGCCATTACGTTGGGCATATTCGGTGGCTTACGTCATGATTGGCATGTGCGAAGGCCGAGGTGCTTATGCTGACGCTGTTAGTCTATTCTGCTCTTTCAGACTTTGTGCTCGCCCTTTTGCCGTGGAAGATTGTCATGGGGCTGCAGATGAGGAAACGCGAGAAGATTGGCGTTGCCGTTGCCATGAGCACAGGGGTGCTGTACGTCTCACTTCCTACACGCCTGTATGTCCTTTCTGTGAAGATGGAAGCTGACCTTTTCTAGTGCTGGCGTCATGGGTATCATGAAGGGCTCATACAGTGTGCTCATCATCAAATTCACAAATGTTGAAGACTGTACGTCATGGTCCCCCCTTCGTCGCCGTGGAGGATGTTGCTGACTGGTCGACAGACACATGGAAACTCGCCCTCTTCTGGATCTGGGCCGAAGCCGAACCCAACGCGACCATCATCGCCGCTTCGATTCCGGTTCTCCGTGTTCTCGTTCGAAACGTGCGCAGCGGTCGCGGCCCCTCAGCGTATCCCTCCGGACAGTACATCAAGTCCGATACGTTGAGTAAGTTCCAAGCGCCGAGCAACGCTGTCAACACAGTCGACGACGACGGGTTCGCGTTGAGCAAGGGCGATGCCAGCAGCGACCGAAGCATATTACCCCGAGAACTGGAGCAGAAAGGGGGCATCACGAGGACGCGGGAGGTCACTGTCGAGTACGACTCGAACAGCCGCCAGTCAAACAGGGCAGGAGAAGAGTCGGAAGAGGGCATAGAGCTGTCGGATCGTTGGTCGCCTCCACGACGCAGGACGAGCGTGATGAGTATCAGAGGAGACAAGAGATGATGGCAACAAGGAAAGAGAAGGAGAGACGTCAAACGAAGGATCACAAGAGGGTTCAATTCAGTCCTAATCCAACGCCGAAACCCGATGCTCCACGACATCCACGAAGCCCTCCTTCCATCGCTCGTCATGTCTCGTGAACTAATGATACAAAACTCCCCAAGCCAAAATAATAACGATAAAAAGTCTCCAGACGAACGCAGCATTTTCCGGTTTGCTCTTAGGCAGGCGCCATGTGGTGGACGCAGCAGGTCCAGTCGCCGCCGGCGTTCTGCCGCCAGACGTCGGTGCAGATGGCCTCGGTGGGCTTCATGCGGTCCTTGGCGTCGCCAATCTGCTGCCAGACGGTGACGCGGTAGGTCAGCGACGTGGACATCATGTCAACCTCGACAAAGTCGGCGTCGTCGGCGTCCTGCATGCGGTAGGCGGTCCAGGGCTCCATGTCCTCGAGGTACTCCTCGAGCGAGGGCTCCGTGTCCTTGGAGACGAGGGTGCCGTCGGCCTGGACGAGGATGGCGTCGTCGGCGAGGTACTTCTTGAGGGACTTTTTCGGGTTCGAGTCGCAGAGGGCGCGCCACAGGAGGGTCGTGGCCTCGATGGTGTCGTCGCGGTTGCGGTGGTAGATGTTGTTGGGCTTGGACATGGTGGCGGTTGTGAGGGGCTGGAGTGGTGTTGGTGTTGGTGGGGGAGTAGCTTCAGGGGTCTTTAGAGGGTTTAGGGGTCCTCTGCGTTCGAGGTAGGTAGCTCGGATCGGAGCTTGAGAAGGGTCGATGTAGCGGGGATGAATGAAGCGACGTGATGGTTGACGGAAAATAGCAGTTCTTTCAAAGAGAGCGAGAAGCAACAGAATGTAGCCTCCCGGGGCCCCCTCCCGGGCTCCATCTCCCTTAAAGATGCCTGCTCCCCGTATGATCTCACCGTCCTGTCGCCGTGAAGTTGGAAAACAGGGTGGTGAGCTGGCTGGGGATGGGTGTTAGGCACGTCATTGGCCCACTCGCCGTGTTGTGCGGCCTTGACGTCACCCTCGACACACGTCCAGCAACTCGACACAACCAAGGTCTCTGCATCAGCCACGCGCGGGCCTCGGCCAATGATGCAGGCTCGAAAAGAGTCGAATTCTCTGTTCCAGATGTTCCTCGCGTCCTCGATCTTCTCGCTGTCGTGCCCTCGTCTTGCCCTAGCCTTTCTATGGCAGTGTACTTACGGTTGTTTCTCTTCACCTTAGTGGTTGAGGACCCGTCGTGATCAACGGCCTCTCAGAAAGCCAGAGAGCTATAAGCAACTACCTACGCGACCAAGAAGAGCGTTCGTGCATTATGTGGGGTAATTATTCATATCTTTGTTCGTCGGGCCATTATGTGAAAAGCTAGCGCCCATGAAATTCCAATATTCACAGGCAGGAGCAGGAGCAGGAGCAGGAGCATGGAGCGACACTGCTGCAGAACATCTCCCACAAGAGCACCCTAACACAACGCATTCGAAGCACATTGTTGTCGACGATGAAGAGGCGGAAAAATCTGGCTCAACAATGTTGTCTGCAACAGGTTCCTTCTGTAAACATCGGACCTACCTGGTAGGTAAAATCGTGGCCATCGGTACCTCTTCCCTTGGACAAGCATCGCGAGAAGGATGTTGCTTACGTCACTTTTTAGCGTCTCCTCCCACATGGTCGATGCACCTTCAACCAAACGCCCGACTTTCAAGCATTTTCGAGCAGCCTTTGAGGGATTGGAATTGCTATGATTAAGACACTATCATTGGGCCACTCGGACTCCTTCCTGTGGCAGACATGTTGAAGGATTCAGAATGCCGTCCATAAATCGAGGCCTTTCCGCTTCGCGATGCCTGGACGTTGTCCGTTATCCGCAGAGAATGGCTAGACACTGATGCAGTATGGTCAGCTACCTCTTGCTCTCAGGACTCGTCGTCCTCTACTGCGCAGTCGTAGCCATACGTCGCGTCTATTTCAGCCCATTGAGCAAGTTTCCCGGTCCAACGATTGCAGGTACGTGTCAACGAGCATCCGCAGACTGCAGCCATTGACAACGCCGCCAGCTCTGACCACCTGGTATGCTGCCTATCATGACATTGTTCGCGGCGGCCAGATGGGGGTGATGCCGATTAGCGTACGAAGATTGAGCAGTCCGTAGTCAACAGCACTGACTTGCATGTGCCCGTTTCCTGGCAGGAATGTCTGCCCTTGTACTGAAGATGGTGTGCTCAGACCTCGTGCACCATGTGTCGCTTGCCAGCATCGTGGAGCACCACGGCAACTACTTTCCGGAATACGAGAGACGAGGAGCAAAGCTCAACCACAACGGAGGCCTCTGAATAGATCAAATAGGCCACGATGACCGTCGAGATGTTCACCTCCCTCCACTCCCAAGGCTGACCCTGATCAATCCACTCACGACTGCCGAGACATGGCAAAAAAGCCCTCCGCATGCAAGCCAAATCAATAGCCGCGCCTGTGGCTGAGGCGACAGAGCTTCCGCACGAACTTTTTAGAACGAAGCCAAACTCACTTTTGACGCGTCTAGCTCATATCAGACAATGCCGAAGTGCCGAACAAGTCGAGTAGCGGCAAAGCGACCCCCCTTCGTGGCGCTGTCGAATGACGAGTCGCGCTCCCAGCACAGCTTTACATGTTCACGCCGCACGCGTCTAGCCCAGGCAGCTACTGCCTTCGCTCTGCATTCGGCGGTACCACGTGTGTGTATCTGTTCTATTGCGGCTGACGCCTTACGCCTTTTCCTACCACCCCCTCCCCTCGTCTGTGCCCCAGCCTCTCTCTTCAGCCCTTGGACCTCCATTTCCATCAACGACCGACTCATGACCTCGAACGGGAGGCACTTTTTATCTCCACTGCATCCCGGATGCCAAGACGATATCTCGGGAGCATGAATCTACAGACAGGGAGCGCGGTTCCGGGCACTGGCACTGTTTGACCAGAGCACTTCACGAGCGAAACGCGGCACTTTTTCGGATCTCACGGAGTCTTACCATGGTGGCTGGTGAGAACCCCATCGCCTTTGCCATGCAGACGACGTCACCTCGGGACAATCCTGCGACAGCGGCTTCGCAGCCGTCGGAGGAGCTGCCCCTCGAACAGACTGGTCAGGACCCTGACACCCTCCCCCTGTCAATCTGTCCAGCAAGAAAGACAGAAAAACAAATGCTGTGAAGAGCGACCAGGCAGCTGACCGAGACACCAGAGAGACATGATTCACCCCACGATGCGCATGAGCATGTGCATGAGACGCATCGCGTCGGTCGCAGCGGGCGCTTGAAGTCCAAGTCGAAACACAGGCGCAGGACGAGCTCGTCGGCGTCGTCCCTGACGAGCTCCTCCTCCGACAACGGCAGCCTCAACCTCAAGGACAAGGCCATCCGGAAGGCCAAGACGATCAAGCACAAGGCCGTCGCCAAGCTGCCCGGCGGCCTCGACAGGACCAAGCTGCCCGACGCGCCGCCGGGCTTCACCGTCAGGTTCATCTTCCACCGCGCCGAGCACCTGCCCGTCGCCGACCTGTCGACGTGGTCGTCGGATCCCTTTGTCCACGCCACGTTGAAGACGCCGCTCGTCACGCGGCATGAGGAGGACCCGGATCTCACGTGGCGGTCGCGCACCATTCGACGGACGACGAAGCCTGTCTGGGAGGAGGAATGGATCGTCGCCAATGTCCCGGCGAGTGGGTTCACGCTGAAATGTCGCATCTACGACGAGGACTACCCCGACTCGGACGACCGGCTCGGCAACGTCACCATCGAGGTCGACAGCATCAGCGAGGACTGGGAAGGTGTTCCGCCGCCGGGCAAGGAGTACAAGGTCAGGAAACGGTCGGCACACAAGGGCGTCTACCTCGTTCGCGCCCTGTACAGCGGTCACGACCACTACACGCCCAGCTTGTGGGTGAGCATGCAGGTGCTCGGCGTGTCGCCGCCGCCGCATGCGCAGATCTACACCGTCGGGCCGTCCATGTCGATCAAGCACTTCAGTCCGACGATTGGGCTGTTGACGGGGACGCGTGTCAATGTCAACGCAGACGACGATTATGAGTATGCAGACGTGGAGGAAGGGTGCCACCACGTCAAGCACGCACAGAGATATGAGTGAGTCCCTGTAACCCCCTTGCAAGAGGAGTGACCCTACGAATCCACTTCTGACGCTGGCACAGCTTCCAGTCAAGCGAGATGCAGCTCGCCGGCCCGGTGCCGCCCGAGCTGTACCACCGCTACGTCGAGTTCCGCCACATCATCGGCTCCATGTTCACGTCCAAGGGCCTCCGCGGCCGCATCCTCAGCCGCGCGCTGCACAAGCAGCACAGGCGCGTGTACCGCCACAAGGTCACGCCCGAGATCACGCCCCTCACGCCCTGCACCGTCGAGGCGTCGACCGAGTTCCTGCGCCTCGCCCACTACGGCGACGGCGGCCGCATCTTCACCTACGTCCTGACCCTCGACGGCCGCTTCCGCTTCACCGAGACGGGCAAGGAGTTCAGCATCGCCCTGCTGAGCAAGCACACCATGCACAGCGACGTCGCGCGCTACGTCGCCTGCGCCGGCGAGTTCTTCATCCAGCGCCTCGAGCGCCCCCACATGCCGTCCTCCACATTCTCCTCCTCCTCCGCCGCCGCCGACGAGGACCGCGGCAGGGCGCGATTCGCCAACCTCGCCATCTCGGGCAACTTCCGCGAACACCTCGACGCGACACCGTCCAACAGCCCGTCATACTACCAGCTCATCATCGACAACGAGTCGGGCACCTACCGGCCGGACAAGTCGATCCTGCCCATCTTTGCGGCGTATCTGCGGCAGAATTTCCCGGGGCTCAATATTCGCACCATGGCTGTCGGGGACGAGGAGCTCGCGCGCCTGAAGCAGAATCAGGCTGACGTGAAGCATAACCGGCCCGGAGGCGTCAGGATTGTGCGCATGCGGAGTCCCAGCTCGAGCGGGGGCTCGTTCAGTTCGTGATGGTATGAGGATGGATATGGTCGTGAGATACTATGAGATAATGGGATTGAATAATGTTGTGCAAGACTGCGATGAGTTCTGGAGGCCAGTTTGCTTTTCTCTTTTCTTTCCCTCTTTTTTGGAGTCTCACGTATGATACCTCCGGTTATGAACCTAGGCTATGAGTCCATTTCGTTAGAACCTGCCGAGAACTAATTTCTATAAAATCTGCCCAGATCTTGAGATAAAATGAATGAATACCTCGCTGGTCGTCTGCTGAATACCGCTGAAGTTCCCTCCTGCGTGCCTCGTCAACCGACGATCTCGGACCTCAACGACCAGGCACGAGACGAATTGCGACACCAACCGGCCTCCAGACCTCAACTCGATCGAAACACCGAAATGCAACGCAGCTGACTATCTCCAAACGATCTGCGGTGGTCTCATACAGCAGCCCGGCTCAAATCGACGTCATGGCGAACACCCTGCATCGGGCCAAGACATGTCAATTCGCTTGGCGGTATGCCAAGAGATCCTCCAAGCCTGCGGCTCAGCCTGTGCCCGCCCTCCTGGGCTCGATGCGGCTCACTTGGAACGTCAGGAATGATTGACATACAATGATTGAAGATTGATCCGTCTGATGTGAAGGTTTGTTGAATCTCATCGCCTCTTTGGCTGTTCGCTGCTTTCTCGACGCCTCTAGCAGTTGACGTACATCACGTTGGGCTCGAGAAGCATACAATCTTCTGGGGCGGACGGTCTATTACAAAGGCCCTCACTGGTTCCCATCTCAAAGTAAGCGTCACTCGTGGTTCCTGGTTCCTCGCTTTGCTTTGCGGTACCTCGTCTTCGGTCATCAGACAACAATTCTTCCGACAACAAATACGACGATGAAACGAACAAATTTCCACAACAATACGATAAAAAGCTGCAGGCAAATGATGACCTGGTCACGTCGTTGGCGAAAAGATGCAAAAGTGCAGCCATCTCTTGCTGACAGACGCACGAGAACAGCACTTCACAGCCTTTGCAGCCCATGCCGCAGATAGATTGCTCATTTCAGCTTGCAGTGCATCTGGCCACTTTACAGCCCGCGCGATACCACCTCCGGGGGCCCTCGAGACCAGGCCACGCCCCTGCAGCCAGCAGGAAAAAGGCAAAAGACAAAAAACAAGCATATCTCGAGGCCTCCCCCCGCACAACCACCAAACGGCGATCTAGCCCCGGGGATCAGTTCCCCAAATGACCCCCAGAGGGGGAACACATCGGGATACCCCCCCACCCCCTCCTAGGCACCCCTAGGGAACAATTTCCCATGAATGGAAAGCCGTGATGTGGGTCGTCTAGATCAGCCCTGGCCCCCCTCGAGCCGCTGCAGCTCCCTCCCCACACCAGCCCGCACGTTGGAGAGGCGGCGCGTGGCGAGCCATGATGGATTTCCATCAATGATCGTGCTTGGCGTGGAGAAGGATCGGTTCCCCTGAACGGCTATCCGGCACAGCTAAATGCACAGCAATGCCCGGAGCTGCCGCCGCCGAGGCAGGGCTCCTCTTTCGACGAGCTCTTGTTCGTCTTGCTTTGGGAGACGAGGCTGCCATCTCGAGCGGCTTGCCCATTCTCACGCCCCCATCCTGCGGTGCCGAGTTCCGTGTGGCAGACTGCGAGAGGCCCTCTCCAGCCTGGGTCCTGGCAAAGCCTGACGTCCTAGTCTCCTCCGACCAGGCGTCATCTGTGAGGGGAATCTGGGGCCGCTGGCGGGGGACCATGGCGGAGACGAGCCCGGGGGAAATAAGCACCCGAGGCAGGAGGAGAAATCAAACCCCGAAACGCGGCGCGCGAGGGGTTCTCGTGCCTGAGATCAGAAAGGTGAGGCAGCCAGGAAGCTACCGAGATGCCCAGCTCCCTCCTCAGGGGAGGTGACGTCGAGGTGTGGACAATGTATAAAGGCGCTCGGCTTCGGCACGCTTCTGAGACCTCCCACCAGATCTTCACCCTCAGGTCCAATCTCGCAAACCCAAAAGTGCTCCAGATCCCACGATGAGAATCTCCTCCCTCCTGACGGCCCTCTCCGGGGTCGTGGCCGTCCTGGCCCTCGAGATCCCCGCCGGGGTCCCCCGCTCCCTCGAGGAGTTCAGGGTCAAGCACCCGTACCAGCGCCGCGGCGCCACCTGCAACCGCAAGACGATCAAGATCCGCGCCTCCAAGAACGACACGGACGACGTGGCCGACGCCTTCCTCAAGGGCCTCCACGACGCCAACCACGGCGGCACCCTCTACCTGCCCAAGGGCGAGACCTTTGTCATTGGCAAGCCCCTCGACCTGACGTTCCTCAACAACGTCCACGTGCGCCTCGACGGCGAGATCAAGTTCACCAACGACACGCCCTTCTGGCAGGCCAACTCGTTCCGCCACCCCTTCCAGAACAGCATCATGTTCTGGAAGTGGGGCGGCAAGGACGTCAAGATCTACGGCGAGGGCGTCCTCAACGGCAACGGCCAGCGGTGGTGGAACGAGTTCTCCGGCCTCGAGATCCTCGACCCCGCCAACGCCTACCTCCGTCCCATTCTGTTCTACGCCGAGAACGCCACGGGCCTGCACGTCGAGGGCATCCACTTCAAGGACTCGCCCTGCTGGACCACGTTCGTCGTCACCTGTAAGTTTCTCCGTTCGCTGACTCGGGGGTGGTTCCGATACGAGGAGAGTCATCTTGCTGACTCTTGTCCTTTTTTTTTCTTCTTCCCTGTAGCCAAGGATATCTCGTTCAAGGACGTTGCCTGCACGGCCGAGTCCAACAACGCCACTGCTCTCCCCAAGAACACCGACTTCTTCGACTCCCTGAACGTCGAGAAGGTCCGCGTCGAGAGGGCCTGGGTCAACATTGGCGATGACTGCTTCTCGCCCAAGTCGAACGCCACTGACATTCACGTCGACACCATGTACTGCAACGGTAAGAAGAAGCAATGATAGCTGGTCATGGCACGTCAATATGAAGCTGACTGACACCATCTCCAGGCACCCACGGGCAGTCCATGGGCTCCATCGGCCAGTACCAGGGCGAAAAGTCCTTCATCCAGGACGTTGTCATTGAGAACGTCTGGATGCTCAACGGCCAGGTAAATCCACGTCCGCTGTTCCCCCTCTCATGTGAGTCACCTGCTAACACCCAGCGCAGCACAGCGCCCGCCTCAAGTCGTGGGCCGGTGAAAAGGCCGGCTACGGCTTCATCAACAACGTGACGTTCCGCAACTTCTGGAACGCCAACAACGAGTACGCCGCCTTCCTCGACAGCTGCTACTTCCAGATCAACTCGACGACGTGCGCGCAGTTCCCCTCCAAGGTCGACATCTCCAACGTGCTCTTTGAGAACTTCACCGGCACCACGAGCGGCAAGTACGGCCGCGCCGTCGCCCGCCTGACGTGCAGCTCGAGCCCCAACGCCGTGTGCGAGAACATTCGCTTCAAGGACTTCAACGTCCAGAGCCCCTGCGGCGGCCCGCCCGTCATCCTGTGCGACGGCATCAAGGACGGTGTTGGCGCCCCGTGCGTCTCGGCGACGAGCGACGAGGGCAAGGCCGCGCTCAAGGCCAAGTGCACGTCGCCTCTGGCGGAGCTGCCTGGTCGGCCGTGGTAGAGATGTGATTCGATAAAACGAGAAGCTGGATTGCCGCGGCTTCCTTGCGAGGCCAGACTAAGTGTGCCAAAAAGTGAAGCCAGCAAGTAGAGGCTATTCATGCTGTATATATTGAGCATGGGCATGTATCGCCCAGTTGTGAACATAATGAAGCAAAATTGGAATTCTAAGCGGAAATTGAGCCCAGCATCTGTAGTCTCGTGAATATGGCAAATCGTCAAATGTACCCAAAAGAAAAAAGGAAGAGCTCCGCGTCGCCTCGAACATGCACCTCTACCCACACACCATTAGTCGCTCGACTTGCCTGGCATGAATCGTGACAGGAAAGAATTCGTCTTCTTCTTCTTCTTCTTCTTTTTCTTTGGGTCGCCATCGTCAAGGATTTCCCGAGAGCCGCTCGCGCTGTCGTTGACATAATCCGGGCTCTGAGTGCCATCGCGCTGCATGTCGAGCCTGTCCATCTCCTGCTTCGTGTCCAGCTGATTCGTGTTGTCGTTCATGACCTGCTGCGCGAGCGAGACGGTATCGGTCCGCTGGGGCGGTGGCGGCATGCCCTCAATCTGAGCTGGCGGCGGCTGCTCCTGGATGAACAGGTCCTTGACGGCGCCTTCGCCGAAGAGCCGGTCGTAGACGGCTAGCGTGGTGCCGAACTCCTTGCTGCCGCTGACCTTGATGGCGTCGAGCAGCTCGAGAGCGTAGGTCTGGCAGTTGTTCGTGATGAGATTATACCGTGGCTGTCTGTTCCTGATGCTCTGGATGACCGACTCGCCTGGAGGGTCCGTGAGCTGATGTTTCACTCGCCGTCACAATCACGATGGGCAAAAAGGACTCACCGGCGCGGCGGACAGCGTCGTCGTTGAAGCGTGTCTGGCCGACTTTGAATGTGCGCCACCCCTCCCTGGTGACTTTTTCATTCGTGTAAATGACATGGAAATTCTCATCCTACACTGCGTCAGCGAAACGACCGAGCCTCGGGTGACGGAGATGGAACGAGGCCGCCCCTTAAACTCACCATCCACAGCTGATGCGCAAAGTCGCCGACGAGTACGGCCCAGTGCTGCGTGGGATCCGGGTACGAGTTGATCCTGTCCGTGATCATCTTGCCCAAGCCCGTGTCCTCGGCGAACCACTTGCCGGCGAACCCGCCGACGGGGTGCCATGCTACCTCCACGGGACGCGGTTCGCCGTCGACGCGAGGTTCCGTGACAGGCACGACATTGGGCTGCTGGCCGAGGCCGGCGGCGCGCTTCAGTGCTAGCTCGCCCTTGGTCAGGTTCTTCTTGCTGTTTTGTCGCGTCAGTACGCAGATCCAGGGTGATTCGTGCTCGCCGCAAACGGCACGACGATGTGCTGAACGGGACGTTATGGCGGGGGTTGCGGGGTGTGGCCAGGGGAATTGAGGGTTTCGCGCTCACAGAAACTCAGCGACCTTGTCTCGTTTCCTGTCCTCCCCGTCCACCTCTTCCACTGGCTCTTGTGACATGGGGAAGCGTGGGGTCGCGACACGAGGCTCAAGATTTTGCAGCGTATCAATTGGAGGGGAGGGTTGCGGTGCCGGCAGGGCAGGTTGCTTATGGGTAATGAATTGGTGTAGGGCGCAGTGCGGCTCCAACAAGTCTTCAACGAGGCAGTCCCAGTCGAGTTGCGGCCCTCAGTTTGAGGGGGGGGGTGGGAGGAGGGGCTCGCGTTCGCATTGCGACTACCCGCGCTGACCCCCCCTCCCTCAGCTGAGGCTGTTCGGGCAGCCGCGACGAACCCGAATAGGCCGGGTGCTGTTGCTGGCTGTAACTGGGCAAGACCCCCGATTACATAAGGCGTCCAAGTGCCGGACCCCAGCGCCTTCCACAACTTTCAGGGTCCAGCGGCCAGGGGTACTGAAGTGACGACATGGAGGCAAGACGCGACCCCGCCAGATCCCAAGAAGGAGGCCTCAGCGAAGTCACCATCTCAGCAGCGCCATCTGTCTCACAAGATGCAGGTGATTCTATCTCACTTATTTACTTGTCAAAGTCCCTATCTCCTTTGACGAGAAACGATCACCCCTCTCCTCCTCTGCCAGTCCCTAGGTGACACCAACGCGCAGGCGTAGAGTCCGACTTCATCAACCTCCTCCACCGCCCTCTACTGTATGTACCCAGGGGGGGTTGGTCATTGTTCTCTGTGATTTATGCCAAGTGGCATATTCATCCGAAACTGCACCGAGCGCCCTATTTGTCTGTGGTGCAAGGAGAAGAGCCATTTGGCCAGGTTCGTCGAGACCAAACTTCATCCCGAATCCCATTATGTGTTGTTGTTCTGTGTATCGCCGATCATGCTTACCCCAGTGACAGAACGTGATCTGGTTGCGTATGAGATTTGTTTGTCATAGTTAGCAGTAGAAAATCGGGCAGCATGGTCGTTATCAGTGACTTCTGGCGATGGAAATCCGTTTGGTCAACGGCTTATGTCGAAGACAGCGGGTAATGCGAGTGACGCTGGAAAGATTATCAGAGGTGGTCGTCCTGATCACGGCTGGCTCTAGACGGCATCCTTCTGGCAGGGGTACGCGCCAGAAAACGTCCATATCCCCAGAGCTGTGCATCCTGTGTTTGATCTTTTCATCTTACTTCATCGACTCATAAGATCCTGGGAGATATGCTTAGAGAGCAACGAGAAGAGCCCTCATATGAAATACCTAGCGGACCAGCTCCTCAGGGACGAGCTCCTTGCCGTGGCCTACCCGGGGAGCGTTCTTGCCCCAGTTGTTGAGAGCAGCACAGCTCTTGTTATCATCTGTACGAGACTCATTGCAGCTGTTACGGATGTTCTTCTTTCCCTTATTTCGAGGACGGCGTTACTTGCGATGATGAACCTGAGTCTGGATAAACTCGCGGTCAGAATGTCCGCGCAGAGCTTAAAAGAAGTCTCGGGATTGGTCACGCTGCACATCCGAGGAGCAGCAGCAGAGTCAACCTCCATCCGAGAAGAGTACACATGAGGGGTTGAGGAAGGGGTTGTGTCAGCAGCAATGCCTGCATGTGTGTATGTAGAAAGGATGGAGGAAAAGGGTACTTCAGGAGATGGGTGCAGATAGCGCCTTTACAGACGAAGGAAGCCAGAGAATCTGTCCAAAGGCATCGGCCGAAAAGTTGATCTTCCTCTCCGCCACTGGGATTCATCATTCACTCTTGCGTCGGTATGGTTCTTGCCAGGCTTGAAGTCTTCAAGCGTGATAGGTTTTCTCCAAGGGACGTTATGGATACATCAAGAGTGGCGTTATGGGTGCATTCAGAAGAGTCAAGGGCGCAGGCGCACCCTGCTATTGCGCCAAACCCGCCTCGTGATACCGAATAGGTGTTGAGAAGGGTCACAGTGACGAGTTGTACGTTTGAGGGCAATATTTTCTGAAGCCTGCACACCTTTCGTGCTCTTTTTCCTTCTTCTCCAAGGCTGGAAACCATCTGGCCCAGTCAGCAGGAAACATCGCTCATGGTGAATGGCTCGCAAAGGTCATGGAGATGGCTCGACTGAGTAGATTGATGGACAAAACTATTATCAGGGAAAGTGAGTGATCCCTGCTTAACTTGGGGCTTGTTGAGAGGGCTTCATTGCTTATGTGAACCCTGATTCATTACTTTGGCTATGCTTAAGAGCTCTGAATAGGTAGGGTAGGTGATATAAGACTTGTAATGATTATTGATATTATCTCTCTGAATCACTGCTACCTACGTAAATTAGATATACCTATCTAATTTACCGATTACGTAAGCTATGAATTACGTGCTCCTAAGAGCTATGAATCCCAGCCCTAGTAATTACTATATCGGTGAATCCCGTAAAGTAATTACTGCCCTAGGCGATTCCTTAATATTAATTTAATATTAGCTCTCTTTTCTTTATAGATAGGATTACTATAGAACTAATATTAGAAGTTATTACCTAAGTTAATAGCTATTCTAATATACTTATAATTCTCTAGTCTCTAATATATTAGATCCCTAATCTATAAAATAATAAATAAATAAGTAAATAAATAATAATAGGAGAATAATAAATAGAATAAGGAAAATATAGCTTAATACTACTATTCCTATAAATACTAGATCCCTTAATCCCTAACTCTATAGATTAATTAAACTAGCTATTAAATAGCTTTCTAAGGAAATAAATTAAATTATAATTAAATAATAAGAATAAGTATTTAAACTCTTTAATAAAGGAAATAAATAGTAATTAAATAATATAATAGCTAATTACTTAGTACTCTTATAATAGCTAGATATAAGCTCCTAAAATCTCTAAATTACTAGTATATTAATAGAGAATAGAAGAATAATTATTATTACTCCTTTATTAGCTTTTTAATAGGAATAATAGAATTAAATTACCTTTAATAGGAATAATAGAATTAAATTATTTAAATAGAATTAATAGATCTTATTAAGCTAATTTAGTAAATACTATATTCTATAGATCTATATATCTAATTAATAAATCGTAATAATTCTATTCCTTTTACTTTTCCTCTTCCCTATAACGATTCTTTATTTTAAGATTAATTAGCTTAATTTACTATTTTAGAGCTCCGATGATTATTAATTCCCCCTTTTTACTATTCTCTCTCTCTCTCTTTCTCTCTTATCCTAGCCTCGATAATACTATTTAAATATAAAGCCCCTATACTTATTACCCCTCCTATTAAGAGAGTAGCGAAATATAAGAATATAATTAATACTAATTATAAGAGCTATTAATTAATATATAATATATATTTATAGAAATATCTATAAAGTCCCCTATTTTAAATACTTTAAATTTTATTTTATTAATAAGTAAATTAAAATTAGTATTAATAAGATATATTACGATTTAGAGCTTAAAGGCTTTTATTATTATAAATATACTTCTAAATATTCTTATAGATTAATATAAACTTCTACGATCTCTATTTTCTAATATCTATAACTTTAATAATAATTATTTATAATCTAATTAAGGTATTTAAGCTTATTATAAAGTTTTTAATTATTTAGAATAAGAATAATAAACTAATAAGCTCTCTTCTTTATTATTTCCTTAATTAACGTACATGCACAGTGAGTGGGCCAGTACAGTGAGTGGACCACCTCACCTCGACCCGACAAACATTCCAACCCAGAACTAAACAAAAACATAGGAAATCAATTGAAATCACGCCCCATTACCTTATTCAGAAGATAATATAGTCATCTGACAAGTTCTCGCGTTATGGCCAGTATTTCCACAGGTGCCACAGGTCCGTTTCTTCGGTATAGCCCGAGTCGCGCGACCCGGATTCTGCCTCGTTTCCTCCCTCATCTGAACATCTACCTCCTTCTGGGCAATCTGGTCTTGTCCATCACCTAGAGTCATACTCCCTCCTTCCCTGAGACGTACTTTTTAGCTCTCCGACGTCGGCTAAGGGTAGCATTCTCGCTTTCAAGTATCTTGAGCCTTGCGTCCATTAGGACGAACTGGTGCATTATCTTGTGTGTACCCTTCGTGTATTGGTCGATAGCCTGAAGCATTGATGTTGGTGAGCTTCCCTGGTGTCGGGAGATTCGATTCTTAATGAATTCGGACTGTGAAGTGGCTTCAATCGGGTTTGTAGGAGTCTTACACACCCATGGCTTAGGGAGTCCAGAAGACGTTCCTGGCGGCGTTGGTGTCTTTAATTTCACATCCAGCCTTGAAAGGACTGCTTCTGGGTCATGGGGGTAAGTCCAGCCCCTTGAAAACCTCCCTGGATGTTTTTTTCTGTCATAGAATTCTGGAATGCCGTAAAAAAGCTGGGAAGAAGTCCTCCTTGGAGATATGGTTTGTACCTGCCTTCATCTTCATCTCAATTTGCCGACCGTACGCTTTCTTCAGCGGTCCAAAACAGCCGACATCGAGAGGTTGGAGTAGATGGGACGAATGAGGAGGCATACAAAGTGTAATGATCTTATTCTCCTTACAGTAAAGCTCGAATTTGGCGGAGTGGTGGCTTTCGTGGCCGTCTAGGATGAGAATGCGAAATGCGCCCGAAGTACGCGACCTTGTATGTTGGTCGAAGTGCCGAATCCAATCGAGACCAATATCATTCGTAGTCCAGCCGTTTGGAGAGGTTGCGACCTTCCAGTCGCGAGGAAACGCGTCTTCTTCGTACCATGACGAGAGGTGAAATTTACCCGCAACAACGATGTATGGCGGGACACAGAATCCGGTCGCGCCAACGCCCTGGATCACTGTAACCCATTCCCGATTACCCGGCTGTCTCATCTTAACGTTAGAACGTCTTTCAGAGTTTGTAACAACCATTCCATTAGCGATAACGCCCATTTGGAAACCGGTCTCATCGAAGTTATAGGTGTCTTCGTCCGTCACGCCGTACTTCGCGACCATGTTACGTACGAGCGTAAACCACGCGTTTATCGCGTCGGGATCTTCGCATTGGGCCCTCTTATAGTCGTACTTTCGAAAGATACGCGTCCGGAGCGCAGGTTGTCGTTTGACGAATCTTGAAGCCCATCGCGGTCCGACGGGTGGCGCGTCGCGCGCCGCCAGCAGGACATTCGCCATATCTCCAACACTATCCAACCGAGGGGGTATGATCGGGAATCTAGGTCTAGTATGTATTCGACAATCGTTTGCTCTTCTAGCATTGTTAATTTCTTTAATTTGGATGTGATTTCGCTTCGGGATGGGGTGCCGTTCTGGCGGCGAACGAGAGTCGTTCGGCTGACATTGTAGATGGCTGCAGCACGTCGGGCGCTTAACCCTGGATCTTTTTCCATTGCTTGACGGGCAAGGAATAGCTGACTGTCTTGAGAAGGTGTTTCCATGACTGGTTGTAGAGAAAAGTAAGGTGGAATGTTGAAGTTTGGAGAATGACGCGAAAGTGGTCCACTCACTGTACTGGCCCACTCACTGTACATGTACGTTATTTAATTAAATAATTAGCTAATAAGGGATATAGAATATAAAGAAGTAATATATTATTATAAAAAGTATATTAATAATTATTAAAGAGGAGGAAGTAAAAGGGGATAATAACTTTAATAAAGACCTCGATAATTTTAATAATATTAAATATAAAGTAATTAAATAGGCTATAGCTCTATAGCTCTTTAATTACTTCTAATAGGATTTATTAGAATAATTAAATTCGGGTTCTTCGGATTCCGAGGCTTAATCTATTTTAAAGATCGATTATTTTACTATTTTATTAATTATAGGGTTAACGTAATCCACAAGCGAGTGGTTCACCCATGCGAGTGGTTCACTTCACCCCGACCCGACAAACATTCCGAGGAAAACCTCAACCCAAACGCCGTAAATCAATTAAAATCACTCCTCCTCGTCTTTTGCAGACGATGAGATAGCTACCTGACAAGTTCTCGCGTTGTGGCCGGTCTTCCCGCATACGCTACAGCATCGTTTCTTCGGCTGGGACCACGACGCGGGACCCGGGTTCTGCAGCGTTTCCTCTTTTATCTGGATATCTACTTCCTTCTGAGCAATCTTGTCCTGTCCCTCGCCTACAGCCATGCTTCCTCCTTCCCGGAGACGTAGCTTTTTGGCCCTCCGGCGTCGGCTTAGGGTAGCATTTTCCTCTCGAAGGATCATAACCTCTGACTTCAAAAGAGCGATCTGGTGCATAACACCCCGCGTCCCCTTCGCAAGATAGTCAACAGCATCTAAAATTGACGTTGGGGAGCTTCCCTGGTGGCGTGAGATTCGCCCTTTGATGAAGTCAGTCTGGGAACCTGCCTCGAGCAGGTTAGTGGGCGTCTTAGAGACCCAAGAATCACGCTCCCCGTGGGACGTCCCCGGAGGCGTCGTCGTCCTCAACCTCACATCCAGCTTTGACAGGACTGTTTCCGGGTTATGGGGGACAAGCCCCGCTCCTCGAAAGCCTCCCTGGATGTTTTTTCTGTCATTGCTTGCTGAAATGCAGCCGAAAACGCCGGGAAGAAGTCTTCTTTGCTGATGTGCGTTGTACCCGCCCTCATCCTATCCTCGATTTGCCGACCGTATGCTTTCTTTAGTGGGCCAAAACACCCAACATCGAGAGGCTGGAGTAGATGTGACGAATGAGGAGGCATACAGAGTGTGATGATGTTGTTCTCCTTGCAGTAGAGTTCGAAGTCGACCGAGTGGTGACTTTCGTGGCCATCCAGGATCAGTAGGCGATAACCGCCCGAAGTACGGGACTTTGTATGCCTGTCAAAATGCCGAATCCATTCCAGACCAATATCATTCGTCGTCCAGCCGTTTGGAGATGTTGCGATTCTCCAGTCGCGAGAAATCGCGTCGTCCTGGTACCAGCTCGAGAGGTGGTACTTGCCCGAAACCACGATGAACGGCGGGACGGAGAAACCCAACGCGCCAACGCCCTGGATCACCGTAACCCATTCCCGGTTGCCTGGCTGCCTCATCTTCACATTGGACCGTCTTTCCGAACTGGTCACGACCATTCCGTTGGCGATAACGCCCATCTGGAAGCCGGTCTCGTCAAAGTTGTACATGTCAGCCTCTTGGATGCCGTACTTGGCGATCATGTTATGCACGAGGCGGAACCACGCGTTTATCGCGTCCGGATCTTCGCATTGGGCCCTCTTGTAGTCGTACTTGCGAAAGAAACGCGTCCGGAGCTCTGGTTGCCGTTTGACGAAGTTTGCGGCCCAGTTCTTCCCGACGCGTGGCGCGTCACGGTCGGCAAGCAGGCGATTCGCCATATCTCCGACCTCACCCAACCGGGGAGGGTAAGATCGCGCATCTAGGTCAAGGATATATTCGACAATAGTTTTCTCTTCTAGTACTGTTAATTTGGCAGAATTGGGCGGGCTTTCGCGTCGGGAGGGTTTGCCCTTCTGGCGTCGGAGGAGCGTCGTTAAGGGGACGGTGTAGATCCTCGCAGCACTCCGGGCGCTTAGGTTCGGGTCATTGTCCATAGCTTGGATAGCAAGGAATAATTGACCTTCTTTTGAAAGAGTCTCCATCGCGGGCGGAGGTGGAATCTGTAGAATTCAGGTGTAGGTCGTGGGCCCGGGCGAAGTGAACCACTCGCTTGGGTGAACCACTCGCTTGTGGATTACGTTAATTCTATATATTAATTACTCTCTATAATCTCCCTTTCTACTAGCTTAGTAATATCCGCCCCTATAATATCTATTAATATAGAAGTACTTAGGCGTTCTAGTATTCTCCTCTATTTTTAATATACTTTTAAACTATATAGATCGTATATTAAAAGATTATTTTAATCTTATTAATATAATCTTTAGCTTTAAGATACTTTAAACTACCTTTAGAGTATTTATATAAAGATAAATCTCTTCTTTAAATATAGGGCTAAATACTTTCTAGTATTATTAAAGCTTATCTAGAAGGATCTAGAGAACTTCTATTTATAGCTTTCCTATATTATTAGCTTCTATTATTATAGAATAGAATATTATCGAGCTCTAATCTATATAATATTATATTCTATTAATCTCTAAATTAAATTATTATTTAATTATTAAATATATTTAATAGAATCCTATATTCTAATTTATATATTCTAAGAAGAAAGTTTATATATATTTTAAATATTAAATTAATATTAAGGAATTACTTAGAATAGTAATTATTATATAGGACTTATTAATATAGTAATTACTAGGGCTAGGATTTATAGCTTTTAAGAGTATATAATTTATAGTTTATATAATTAGTAAATTAAATAGGTATATTTAATTTATAAAAATAGTAGTAATTTAGAGAAATCATATTAATAATTATTATAACTCTTATATTACCTACCCTATCTATTTAGAGCTCTTAAATATAATTAAAGTAATAAATTAAGCTTTATGTTGAACCAATATTAGGGGGTTCCCTAGGGCAGTGATCTCGGTAGGGGATCACCGATATGGTGATCACCGTGGCTGGGATTCACAGCTCTCAGGAGCACGTGAATCACAGCTTACGTGATCGGTGAATCAGATGGGTATATCTGACTCACGTAGGTAGTGGTAATTCAGAGAGAGATCATCAACTACATCACAAGACTTATATCACCTACCCTACCTATTCAGAGCTCTCAGGCACAGCCAAAGCAATGAAACGGGGTTCACATAAGCAGTGAAGCCCTCTCAACACTGATCAGTGTTGCGTTCAACGTAACACAGAACAGCTAGAGCTGGAAAAGTCAGGATCGATCCCACGGATAGCAAATTCGCTGTGCGTGAGCTCATCGGTTACACTTTACAAGTGATCGCAAGAGCACCGTTTGCTTTGAGTACTTCAGGACTCTTGTGAGAGCTTGGTAGCAGGGAAATCCCCTGTTACGTGATCTGTAGGAGCACCGTCTGCTTCGAGTACCTCAGGACTCCTACGCCCAAGATCACCACCTAGGCTATATTGCTAGCCACCAAACCCGACAAACGAAGCTCTACGGAACAGTCAATCAGCCGTAGCAGAGCTTCAACAAAATCAGCGACAATGAGCTCCTCGGATCACGGCAATAGCTCCGTGACAGAGCCAGAGAGCGCTGAAAAGATGCAACAGGAGTTCGACGGCATTCTGGAAGAACTCGGCATATCACGCCTAACGCAGAAGGTCAGGAAGGGTCTCGATATTGACTTCATCGTTAATGGAGCAGAATCACGGTTCCCTGGATCACTGGATTCGGCATCCGCAGATCTCAAGAGCGCCTGGATCCTTAAGGCAATGAGCGCATACGGGACCATGAAGGGAGTTCACCTCCTGGAGGCGTTTATCGAAGACTTCCAGGGCTGGACCGAAGAGGACTTTGACTCCTGCAATACAACGATCACTCGAGCGCTGAAGGTGTATCTAGCAGAGCGCGGGATCCCTCTTCCAGGAGCAGCAAACGCTAAGACGTCGAAGAGACTAGTCCCAATGCTTTCATGGGAAGAGATGCCCGACGCGACGGAGTCGATCACTGCCGACCGGGATTCAGTGCTCCAAAGAGCAGAGGAACAGCGAGACCAGTGGGACGACGAGCAGCAACCCACGGGGAACGCCCAGCTATCCCAAATCCGAAAACTACGAACGGGGAGGACAGATCCCCGACAGCCCCTGGTTCCAGGGTTGTCTGATCAACGGAGCAGGCAATCCAGCCAACGAGAGATCACGCCTCAATCGCGAAGAAATGAGACCCCACCCCCAAATGTCACCCAGAACCCACCAGCTTGGTACCATGCTCTGCCGCCACACGAATCGGTGAATTCACCGATCGACGGAGCTGTAATCAAGCAATTCGCATCGCTCTGGAACAAGGAGAGCAATTACTCTGGGGAGACATACGATATCCTTGACGATAAAATGCGTATCTTCACGGACGTTTGCGAACTGCTGCAAATCCGCTATACGCAGCTCCACGCGCTCTTCCCGAGTATACTTTCAGGGCGCGCGCAAACTTTCTTCCTAGAGCACATGAACCGGAGCATGGGACTCCGTCAAATGTACCTAGCGATCAAACAACAGTTCGATTCGGAGATCAACAGAGCACAGTATCATACAGACTGGATCTCGATGACGCTCCACTCTATAGCGGCAGAAGCTGATAACGCAGGAAAGCCGCGAATGGAAGTTCTCCAGATCCTTCTGGATAGGCTTCAGCGGTGCCAGAGAGCACTTGGCCCTGCGTTCAAGGAAGAGACTCATCTCTATGTGAACACTCTGAGGGCGGTTCAAGGCGTCCCAGAGCTGAAGATTGCACTAGCAAGGCCGGAGCGATCTTTCAATGCGCTATCCGCACAGCTCAAGAGCACACTGAAGGTGGAGGAGAACACCAGAACGCCTGGGCACTTCTACACCGACAGACGTTATGGGAGCGGATATCGCCAAGCCAGTGGAAGGGGAGATCGCAGAGAGCAGTCGGTACGCAGAACCAATGATCGTCAGCCATCCAGAATTCGCAAATGCTGGATATGCTCTAAACGAGACTGCAGATCGACGAAGCACTCTCCCGAGGAGCAACAACGTTCGAAAGAGCAGTGGAAACGCATGCAGGAAGCGCGTGGGGATCAGCGGAAGGGATACCGTCAGTTTTTAACAGCAATGGAACCTGCTGAGAGCTCGGAATCAGACAATCCCACTTCCGATGAGCTGGGAGCAGACGATGCCTTTGGGTCTGATCCCGAGAGCGAACTGATGAATGCCCATACTGCACACTTCCTAGCAAATGAGTCGTTCCAACACAGAATCAGGGGGAGCAGTCCGAAGGCTGAAATGACAGCTCCGATAGAGCAGCTCTTCACCCAGTATCAGATCAATAGCACTTCCACGTGGTACGGCATCATCCCTGATACAGGCGCGGCATCAGTTTCCACAGCAGGAGCTTCACAAACAAGGGCCCTAATAGCCCTAATACCAAGCCTAACAGTCAACAAGCAGGGAATAGGGGCCAGAGTGAGATTCGGAGCAGGAAATCCCATTTCCACGACGGAGGAGATCACTGTTCCAACGCCAATTGGGAGAATCACGTTCCATATCGTCCCAACGGATACCCCATTCCTGCTTTGCATCAAGGATATGGACGATCTCGGAGTCTACCTAGACAACACGCGTAACGAGCTGGTAAAGCGCGTTGGGGAGATCCAGGAGCGTACGCCCATTTTTCGCAAATGGGGCCACCCATGGTTCTTCCTGGATACGAAGACCCATACCAGCTCCGGGATCACATACATGATGGGGACAGAGAGCGATGGAGCAGCGTTTCTGACAGAAGCAGAGCTCCGACGCATTCACAAGCGGTTCGGTCACCCATCTGTAGAGAAGCTATGGAACCTGCTCCAGAGAGCAGACCAGGACGTGAATCGGGACGCTCTGGAGCTGATAAACCGCTTCTGCCACCATTGTCAGATCAAAGGGAAGTCCCCGCAACGCTTCAAGTTTGCCCTGAGGTCAGATATCGACTTCAATTACGAGATTTTGGTCGATATTATGCACTTGGATGGAAAGCCCGTTCTTCATGTGATCGACGCGAGCACAGGATTCCAGTCCGCAACTTTCATTCCCAATTTCACAGCTCGCGCGACGTGGGAAGCTCTCAAGAGGTGCTGGTTGGATACATACCTTGGGCCTCCAGACGTCGTAACTGTTGACGCTGGAACGAACTTTGCCTCCGCAGAGTTCAGGGCAGAGGCACGCCTCCTAGGCATGACCTGCCATCAGATCCCTGTAGAGGCCCATTGGTCAATCGGCAAGGTTGAGAGCTACCATAAGCCGATACGCAGAGCGTACGAGATCTTGAAGGCAGAGTCTCGCGACACGAGCCTAGAATCGCTGCTTCAAGGAGCTGTGAAGGCGGTAAACGACACCGCTGGGCCCAACGGATTAGTGCCTACACTGCTCGTATTCGGGGCGATGCCCAGGATCACCGCCAACTCAGCGCCCACCGCGACCCAGGCGCAGCGCGCCGAAGCGGTCAATAAGGCGATGGCGGAGCTTCGGCGAATGGTCGCCAAGCGGAAGGTCAATGACGCTCTCAATACCCGTAACGGACCAGATACCAAGCAGTTGCTGCCGAGATCGCTGGAGCTGGGAAGCGACGTTCTTGTGTTCCGAGAGCGGGAGAAATGGACCGGTCCCTACAAGGTCATATCGGTTTCTGACACGGCGGTCACGGTCGAAATGGTTAACGGCCCAACGGAGTTCAGAGGAACACACGTTAAGCCGTACAACAGATCGCCGGATCAGCAGGCTGGGGAGACAATAGTGGTTCGAACTCCAGAGACCCCAGAACCATTTGAGTACCCAGAGCCAATTCTACCACGACGACGCGGGAGACCCAGGAAGTCAACAAACGCCACGAATCTGTTACAGGCGGCTTTCACGGATCGCAAGAGCAGTGCGACCGGGACTTCACAGATCGAGCGCCAATTCATTGTCAAAAGGGAACAGCAGGGGTACGACCTAGCTGTTCAACTACGCAATGAAGGCAGAATAACGACCCCTGGGAAGCCATTTGAACAGTCCGACTGGGAGGAAATCGACTCACTCCTGGCAGCTGGAGTGATCGTGCCGATCAGGAGATCCGCGTTTCCCAGTGCTAAGATCTTTGGATGCCGGCTTGTAAGAGAGGTGAAAGGCCTCCCTCAAGCCCCATATGAGAAGTCAAGACTGGTGGTTCAGGGACACAGTGACTGGGAGAAGACAACCCTGCTAACGCAGTCGCCCACGATCATGCGCTGTAGCCAACGACTGATCCTAGCGATCACCCCAACGCTACAGCAACGTGGCCACCAGTTGATGCTCCGTGATATCAGTCAAGCCTACACCCAGAGCGCTACAGATCTGTTACGCAACGTTCTCCTGCGCGTTCCCAAGGAGCTACAGCATAGATACCCCGACGGAATCGTCTTCCACGTTGTGAAGCCGCTCTATGGCATCGCAGAGTCAGGTCTCCATTGGTTTGTAACCTATCAGCGCCACCACAGAGAGCGCCTAAACGCCGTTCCAACGGGCTACGATCCGTGTTTGCTTCTAACCAGAGCTGGAGAGAGCTTTGGACTGGTCGGAATGCAGACTGACGACACCCTCAACCTCGGAGAGCCCGCGTTCATACAAAAGGAACAAACAGAGCTCGAAAGCGCTGGCTTCCGGGCAAAGCCTGCTTCCGTCCTTAACGCAGGATCTGACGGCGTCTTCAACGGCTGTATCATCAAAGTTGGAACTGAAGATCTCACGATTCAACAGAAAGGCCAAGGTGATCGCCTAGAGCTGGTAACCCCAGGGACAGCGAGCTCAGAGCAGGAATACATCGCCCAGAGAGCTCGCGGTGCCTATATTGCTTCAACCTGTCAACCAGAGGCAGCCTTCGATTTCTCTGTTGCAGCCCAAGCCAAGAACCCACAGGAGGACGACTTTGAACGGCTCAACAAACGCATACAATGGCAGATCGCCAACGCAGGCCGTGGCCTGAATTACGTGCGCCTGGATCTCTCAACGGCCCAACTTTACGTATTTGTTGACGGCTCCTTCGCCAACAATAAGGACCTAAGTTCACAGATCGGATTCGTTGTCCTCCTTGGTAACGAACGTTCCTGCGATCAGGAGAACGCCTTCACGGTGCGCGGCAATATCCTCCATTGGCAATCCATTAAGTGTAAACGGGTTACGCGTTCAGTTCTGGCTAGCGAGATCTATGGGATGGTTAGCGGCTTCGACGCGGCTTATGTCCTTAAACAGACGCTCCAAAAGATCTGTAAACGCTTAGAACTGCCGCTCCCACGGATGGTTATCTGCACCGACAGCTACTCGCTCTACCAATGCCTGGTTCAACTGAGCGCGACAGCAGAGAAACGCCTAATGATAGATCTCATGGCGTTACGGCAAAGCTACGAAGAACGCGAAGTCGACGAAATTCGTTGGATCGCCGGAGGCGATAACCCTGCAGATTCAATGACCAAGGGAGCGCCAAACCAGGCACTGGAAGCGCTAGTGAGCTCTAACGAAGTCACAATCAGGATTGAAGGATGGGTCAAACGTCAAGAAAAGAACAGTCAGGGGGCAAAGGCAATTGATATTAGCAAAAATGCAGCAAAGCCTAAAAACGAGCACCCCAGAAGCAAAAACGACGACCCCGCGATCAGCAAAACAGCAAAGCAACCGCTCCGCAAAGCGGACTAGGCCTCGGAATCCGAAGAATCCGAGTTTGACTGCTCTGGCGAGTCCCACCAGAGGCAGTCAAAGAGCCGCAGAGCTGCGGCCCGCCCAGCCGCCTTGCGGTCGGCATTACAAAGACCATCGAGGTCCTTGTTGGGGTCGTCACCCCCTTCGCCTCCTCCTCCTCGGCGATCGTCAGCATGCCCTTCACGACGGCACGCCACTTTTCCTTATCCTATTCATTGTTCTCCTACTGTTAATTGTTCACTTTAAGGCTGGAAGAGCAGATCTAACGCGCCGAAGACTGGAGATTGGAAGCGCGTTGGAGCGGCTATCGACCCTAGCGACAGCTCCCAATATTGGTTCTCACGGCTGTTCTATCCACAAAGAAAAGAGAGCCAGTGTTGAACCAATATTAGGGGTTCCCTAGGGCAGTGATCTCGGTAGGGGATCACCGATATGGTGATCACCGTGGCTGGGATTCACAGCTCTCAGGAGCACGTGAATCACAGCTTACGTGATCGGTGAATCAGATGGGTATATCTGACTCACGTAGGTAGTGGTAATTCAGAGAGAGATCATCAACTACATCACAAGACTTATATCACCTACCCTACCTATTCAGAGCTCTCAGGCACAGCCAAAGCAATGAAACGGGGTTCACATAAGCAGTGAAGCCCTCTCAACACTTTATATAAATAGTAAAGCCCTCTTAATATTAATTAGTATTATATTTAATATAATATAGAATAGCTAGGGCTAGAGAAGTTAGAATCGATCCTATAAATAGTAAATTTACTATATATAAGCTTATTAATTATACTTTATAAATAATCGTAAGAATACTATTTATTTTAAGTATTTTAGGACTCTTATAAGAGGTTAATAGTAGAGAAACCTTCTATTATATAATCTATAGGAGTATTATCTACTTTAAATATCTTAGGACTCCTATATTTAAGATTATTACCTAGGCTATATTATTAACTATTAACTTAATAAACGAAGCTCTATAGAATAGTTAATTAGCTATAATAGAGCTTTAATAAAATTAACGATAATAAGCTCCTTAGATTATAATAATAGCTCTATAATAGAGCTAGAGAGCGCTAAAAAGATATAATAGGAGTTTAATAATATTCTAGAAGAATTTAGTATATTATATTTAATATAGAAAGTTAGGAAAGGTCTTAATATTAATTTTATTATTAATAGAATAGAATTACGGTTCTTTAAATTATTAGATTTAGTATCTATAGATCTTAAGAGTACTTAGATCTTTAAAGTAATAAGTATATATAGGACTATAAAGGGAGTTTACTTCCTAGAAGTATTTATTAAAGACTTCTAGGGCTAGATTAAAGAGGACTTTAATTCTTATAATATAATAATTACTTAAATATTAAAGATATATCTAATAAAATATAGGATCCCTCTTCTAGGAATAATAAATATTAAAATATTAAAGAGATTAATATTAATATTCTTATAAGAGGAAGTATTTAATATAATAGAGTTAATTATTATTAATTAGGATTTAATATTCTAAAGAATAGAGGAATAGAGAGATTAATAGGATAATAAATAGTAATCTATAAAGAACGTTTAATTATCCTAAATCTAAAAACTATAAATAGGGAGGATAGATCCCTAATAGCCCCTAATTCTAAGGTTATCTAATTAATAGAATAAATAGTCTAGTTAATAAGAGATTATACTTTAATTATAAAGAAATAAGACCTTATCCTTAAATATTACTTAGAATCTATTAGCTTAGTATTATATTATATTATTATATAAATCGGTAAATTTATTAATTAATAGAGCTATAATTAAGTAATTCGTATTATTCTAGAATTAGGAAAGTAATTATTCTAAAGAGATCTATAATATCCTTAATAATAAAATATATATCTTTATAAACGTTTATAAATTAGTATAAATCTATTATATATAGCTCTATATACTCTTCCTAAATATACTTTTAGAATATATATAAACTTTCTTCTTAGAATATATAAATTAGAATATAGGACTTTATTAAATATATTTAATAATTAAATAATAATTTAATTTAGAGATTAATAGAATATAATATTATATAGATTAGAATTTAATAATATTATATTTTATAATAATAGAAGCTAATAATATAAGAAAGCTATAAATAGAAGTTCTCTAGATCTTTCTAAATAAACTTTAATAATATTAGAAAGTACTTAGCTCTATATTTAAAGAAGAGATTTATCTTTATATAAATACTCTAAGGGTAGTTTAAAGTATCCTAGAATTAAAGATTATATTAATAAGATTAGAATAATCTTTTATATATTATCTATATAGCTTAAGAATATATTAAAGGTAGAAGAGAATATTAGAATACCTAAGTACTTCTATATTAATAAACGTTATAGGAATAGATATTATTAAGCTAGTAGAAAAGGAGATTATAGAGAGTAATTAATATATAGAATTAATAATTATTAATTATCTAGAATTCGTAAATACTAGATATATTCTAAATTAGATTATAGATTAACGAAGTACTTTCCTAAAGAGTAATAATACTCGAAAGAGTAATAGAAATATATATAAGAAGCGTATAGAGATTAATAGAAAGGATATTATTAATTTCTAATAATAATAAAACCTATTAAGAGCTTAGAATTTAATAATCCTATTTCTAATAAGCTAGGAATAAATAATATTTATAAATCTAATCCTAAGAATAAATTAATAAATATTTATATTATATATTTCCTAATAAATAAATTATTCTAATATAGAATTAAAGGGAATAGTTTAAAAGCTAAAATAATAGCTCTAATAGAATAGCTCTTTATTTAATATTAGATTAATAATACTTCTATATAATATAATATTATCCTTAATATAAATATAATATTAATTTCTATAATAGAAGCTTTATAAATAAGAGCCTTAATAGCTTTAATATTAAGCTTAATAGTTAATAAATAGAGAATAAGAGCTAGAATAAGATTTAGAATAGGAAACCCTATATTTATAATAAAGGAGATTATTATTCTTATACTAATTAGGAGAATTATATTCTATATCGTCCTAATAAATACTTTATTCTTATTTTATATTAAAGATATAGATAATTTTAGAATCTATTTAAATAATATATATAATAAGCTAGTAAAGCATATTAAGGAGATCTAGGAGTATATACCTATTTTTCGTAAATAGAGCTATTTATAGTTCTTCTTAGATATAAAGACCTATATTAGCTCCGGGATTATATATATAATAGGGATAGAGAATAATAGAATAGCGTTTTTAATAGAAGTAAAGCTCTAATATATTTATAAATAGTTTAGTTATTTATCTATAGAGAAGCTATAGAATTTACTCTAGAGAGTAGACTATAATATAAATCGGGATACTCTAGAGCTAATAAATTACTTCTATTACTATTATTAGATTAAAGGGAAATCTCTATAATATTTTAAGTTTACTTTAAAATTAAATATCGACTTTAATTACGAGATTTTAATCGATATTATATATTTAGATAAATAGCTTATTCTTTATATAATTAATATAAATATAGGATTCTAATCTATAACCTTTATTCCTAATTTTTTAGCTTATATAATATAGAAAGCCCTTAAGAGGTATTAATTAAATATATATTTTAAGCCTCTAGATATCGTAACTATTAATACTAGAACGAACTTTACTTCTATAGAATTTAGAATAGAGGTATACTTCCTAAGTATAACCTACTATTAGATCCCTATAGAGGCCTATTAATTAATCGGTAAGGTTAAGAGCTATTATAAGCCGATTTATAGAATATATAAGATCTTAAAGGTAGAGTTTTATAATATAAGCCTAGAATCGCTATTTTAGGGAATAGTAAAGGTAATAAATAATATTATTAGATTTAATAGATTAATACTTATATTACTCGTATTTAAAGTAATACTTAGGATTACTATTAATTTAGTACTTATTACGATCTAAATATAATATATTAAAGTAATTAATAAAGTAATAATAGAGCTTTAGCGAATAATCGCTAAGCGGAAGATTAATAATACTCTTAATACCTATAATAGACTAGATATTAAATAGTTATTATTAAGATCGTTAGAGCTAGGAAGCGATATTCTTATATTCCGAGAATAGGAGAAATAGACTAATCCTTATAAGGTTATATCGGTTTTTAATATAACGATTATAATCGAAATAATTAATAGCTTAATAGAATTTAGAGGAATATATATTAAGCTATATAATAGATTATTAGATTAATAGACTAAGGAGATAATAATAATTTAAATTCTAGAGACCCTAGAACTATTTAAATACTTAGAGCTAATTCTATTATATTAATATAGGAGATCTAGGAAATTAATAAATATTATAAATCTATTATAAGTAACTTTTATAGATTATAAGAATAATATAATTAGGACTTTATAGATTAAATATTAATTTATTATTAAAAGGGAGTAATAGGATTATAACCTAGCTATTAAACTATATAATAAAGGTAGAATAACGACCCTTAGGAAGCTATTTAAATAGTCCAACTAGGAGGAAATCGACTTATTCCTAATAGCTAGAATAATCGTATTAATTAGGAGATCTACGTTTCCTAGTATTAAGATCTTTAGATATTAGCTTATAAAAGAGGTAAAAGGCCTCCCTTAAGCCCTATATAAGAAGTTAAGATTAATAGTTTAAGGATATAGTAATTAAGAGAAGATAACCCTATTAATATAATCGCCTATAATTATATACTATAATTAATAACTAATCTTAGCGATTACTTTAATATTATAATAATATAGCTATTAATTAATACTCTATAATATTAATTAAGCTTATATTTAGAGTACTATAGATCTATTATATAATATTCTCCTATATATTCCTAAGGAACTATAGTATAGATACCTTAATAGAATCGTCTTCTATATTTTAAAGCTACTCTATAATATTATAGAATTAGGTCTCTATTAGTTTATAATTTATTAACGCTATTATAGAGAGCGCTTAAATGCTATCCTAATAGATTACGATCTATATTTACTCCTAATTAGAGCTAGAGAGAGCTTTAAGCTAATTAGGATATAGATTAATAATACCTTTAACTTTAAAGAGCTTATATTTATATAAAAAGAATAAATAGAGCTTGAAAGTATTAACTTCCGGGTAAAGCCTATTTCTATCCTTAATATAGGATCTAATAGTATCTTTAATAGCTATATTATTAAAATTAGAATTAAAGATCTTATAATTTAATAGAAAAGCTAAGGTAATCGCCTAGAGCTAGTAACCCTAAGGATAATAAGCTTAGAATAGGAATATATTGCCTAGAGAGCTTATAATATCTATATTACTTTAACCTATTAACTAAAGGTAGCCTTCGATTTCTCTATTATAGTTTAAGCTAAGAACTTATAAGAGGATAACTTTAAATAGCTTAATAAATATATATAATAGTAGATCGCTAATATAGGCTATAGCTTAAATTATATATATTTAGATCTCTTAATAGTTTAATTTTATATATTTATTAATAGATCCTTTATTAATAATAAGGACCTTAGTTTATAGATCGGATTTATTACCCTCTTAAATAATAAATATTCTAGTAATTAGGAGAATCCCTTTATAATATATAATAATATCCTCTATTAATAATCTATTAAATATAAATAAATTATATATTTAGTTCTAATTAGCGGAATCTATAAAATAATTAATAGCTTCGATATAGCTTATATCCTTAAATAGATACTCTAAGAGATCTATAAATACTTAGAACTATTACTCCTATAGATAATTATTTATACTAATAGCTACTTACTCTATTAATATTTTATTTAATTAAATATAATAATAGAGAAATATTTAATAATAGATTTTATAATATTATAATAAAACTATAAAGAATATAAAGTTAATAAAATTCATTAGATCGCTAAAGGTAATAACCCTATAAACTTAATAATTAAAGGAGCGCTAAACTAAGTACTAGAAGCGCTAATAAACTCTAATAAAATTATAATTAAGATTAAAGGATATATTAAATATTAAGAAAAGAATAATTAAGGGGTAAAAGTAATTAATATTAATAAAGATATAGTAAAGCTTAAAAACGAGTACTTTAGAAATAAAAACGACGATTCTATAATTAATAAAATAGTAAAATAACTAATCTATAAAGCGGATTAAGCCTCGGAATCCGAAGAATCCGAGTTTAACTATTCTAGTAAGTCCTACTAGAAGTAATTAAAGAGCTATAGAGCTATAGCCCGCTTAGCTACTTTATACTTAATATTATTAAGACTATTAAGGTCTTTATTAGGATTATTACCCCCTTTAGCCTCCTCCTTTTTAATAATCGATAATATATTTTTAATAATAGTATACTATTTCTCTATATCCTATATCTCCTATTAATTAATTATACGATTAAATAATTAAGGAAATAATAGAGAAGAGAGCTTATTAGCTTATTATTCTTATTCTAAATAGTTAAAAACTTTATAATAGGCTTAAATGCTCTAATTAGATTATAGATAATAATTATTAGAGCTATAGATACTAGAAATAGAGATCGTAGAAGCTTATATTAATTTATAAGAATACTTAGAGGTATATTTATAGTAATAGGAACCCTTAAGCTCTAGATCGTAATATATACTATTAATACTAGTTTTAATTTACTTATTAATAAAATAAGACTTTAAATACCCTAAATAGAGGACCTTATAAATATTACTATATATATATACTATATACTAGGATTAATAGCTCCTATAATTAATACTAACTATATTCTTATACTTAGCTACTCTCTTAATAGAAGGGGTAATAGGTATAGGGGCTTTATATTTAGGAGGTATTATCGAGGCTAGGATAAGAGAGAAAGAGAGATAGAGAGAGTAATAAAAAGGGGGAATTAGTAATCGTCGGAGCTCTAAAATAATAGATTAAGCTAGCTAATTTTAAAATAAAGAATCGTTATAGGGAAGAGGAAAAGTAAAAGGAATAGAATTACTATAATTTATTAATTAAATATATAGATCTATAGAATATAATATTTACTAAATTAGCTTAATAGGATCTATTAATTCTATTTAAATAGTTTAATTCTATTATTCCTATTAAAAGTAATTTAATTCTATTATTCTTATCGAGAAAGCTAATAAAGGGGTAATAATAATTATTCTTTTACCCTCTATTAATATATTAGCGATTTAGAGATTTTAAAAGCCTATATCTAGCTATTATAAGAGTACTATTTAATTAGCTATTATATTATTTAATTATTATTTATTTCCTTTATTAAAGGGTTTAAAAGCCTATTTTTATTATTAAATTATAATTTAATTCGTTTCCTTAGAGAGCTATTTAGTAACTAATTCGACTAATCTATAGTGCTAGGGACTAGGGATTTAGCGCTTATAGGAATAGTAATATTAAGCTATATTTTTCCCTTATTCTATCTATTATTCTCCTATTATTACTTATTTACTTATTTATTTATTTATTTTATAGATTAGGGATAATAGATCTAATATACTAGAGACTAGAGGATTATAAGTATATTAGAGTAGCTATTAACCTAGGTAATAGAGCCCGATATTAGTCCTTTAAGTAATCCTATCTATAAAGAAAAGATAGCTAGTATTAAATTAATATTAGGGGATTACCTAGGTTAGTAATTATTATATAGGATTTACCGATATAGTAATTACTAGGGCTAGGATTTATAGCTCTTAGGAGTACGTAATTTATAGCTTATATAATCGGTGAATTAGATAGGTATATCTAATTTATATAGGTAGTAGTGATTTAGAGAGATAGTATTAATAATTATTATAAGTCTTATATTACCTACCCTACCTATTTAGAGCTCTTAGGCATAGCTAAAGCAATAAATTAGGGTTTATATAAGTAGTGAAGCCCTCTTAATAATTCTCCTATTATTACTTAATTATTTATTTATTTATTATTTTATAGATTAGGGATCTAATATATTAGAGATTAGAGAATTATAAGTATATTAGAGTAGCTATTAACCGAGGTAATAATTTCTAATATTAATTCTATAGTAATCCTATCTATAAAGAAAAGAGAGCTAGTATTAAGTTAATATTAGGGAATCGCTTAGGGTAGTAATTACTATATAGGATTTACTAATATAGTAATTACTAGGGCTAGGATTTATAGCTCTTAGGAGTATATAATTTATAGCTTATATAATTAGTAAATTAGATAAGTATATCTAATTTATATAGATAGTAGTAATTTAGAGAGATAGTATTAATAATTATTATAAGTCTTATATTACCTACCCTACCTATTTAGAGCTCTTAAATATAATTAAAGTAATAAAATAGGGTTTATATAAATAGTAAAGCCCTCTTAATAGCTTAAATAGTAATCTTAAGTATAGGAGTCCTAAGATACTTAAAGTAGATAATACTCTTATAAATTATATAATAGAGGGTTTCTCTATTATTAAGCTCTTATAAGAGTCCTAAAATACTTAAAGTAAATAGTACTCTTACGATTATTTATAAAGCATAATCGATAAGCTTATATATAGTAAATTTACTATTTATAGGATCGATCTTAACTTCTCTAGCTCTAGCTATTCTATATTATATTAAATATAATATTAATTAATATTAAGAGGGCTTTATTATTTATATAAACCCTAATTTATTACTTTAGCTATACCTAAGAGCTCTAAATAGGTAAAGTAGGTAATATAAGACTTATAATAATTATTAATACTATCTCTCTAAATTACTACTACCTATATGAATTAGATATACCTATCTGATTCACCGATTACGTAAGCTATGAATCACGTGCTCCTGAGAGCTGTGAATCCCAGCCCCGGTGATCACTATATCGGCTAGGCGATTCCCTAATATTAGTTCAATAGGGCTCCTAATACTATTCTATTATATATGATACATTCACTTTATTATAAAAGTTTTATAGCGACCAATCGTCACTCCGTGATTGACTAGATCTCGAGCCGCTGAACAATTTTGCAGCTTGAGCAGTCCTCTGGTCAAGAAAGTGCGGATGGCGTTTCAAGAAAACAATACGTACGATGGCGTTCGTGAACTGGAAGTCTGGAGCCCCCCCCCGCCTCACATCGCCAGCCCTGCCGACGGGACTGCCGCCGAATTGTGATGTCCAGACCCCCAGTGGCTGAGTTAGTGCTCTGTGCCACTGAAAATGTACTTATAACGCCTGACGCACTGTACCTGGAGGACCGTTGATCGCACATGCGGGTCTGTGCTGTCTCCCCCACCAGAAACGTAAACCACCGCGCACACCATCACGCTGTTCCAGCAATGGGCAACAGCCAGTTTCTGGCATTGCCACGGGAGCTTCGCGATTTGATACTCGGCTATGCTATCGCTATCGGGCGACCGCCACCTAGCAGTGCCTCGGCGACTCTCGATCGAGTGCGCACGCTGGCCCATGATGAGAATGACCATCTCGAGAGAGCCAACCTGTTCTCGGAACGGTCCATTGACGCAACGGCCTGGAACAGCATCACTGTGTTGAACCTTCTCCTGACGAATCGCCAAATATGCTGCGAAACTCTAAAGCGTCTCAAGGGTCCTCTGACCTACCGACTCGACCTCATGCATGTGCCTGGCTCTGGTATCTGGCCCACCTGGCTCGCAGTGCCCATCCGCCAATGCCACATCGACACCCTCCATGTAGCGCTCCGCATCTCCGACCTCCCCGATGAAGGCAATCCCGTCTGGAACAATACGCTTAAACGAAGCTCGCTGTCTCAAGCCCATGGTCACGCGTCTTACCTGAAGCATACCTACATATACCTTCTTGCCGGCTTCCTCCAGAAGGGCCCCCTCTCACATGCTGCGTCCCGCCGCGACTGCATAGCCGCGTACTCTGCCAACACCTTGATCCTTGACGTTGCGTCCCCGGAGCCCGGCACATATGTCAACCTCATTCCTAGCTCCTTGCAGCTCCCCTCCGTGGACCCGGTCGCGGCCGCCGAGCGACTGGCAAGTTCCCTCGCCCGCTGGATCCGCCACGCCCTCGACGGATCGGGTAACTTCCTCAACGGCCACATCCTCTACCAGGGCTTCGGCTCCATCCACATACGCGTAGACGGCGAGGAACGCAAGATCTTTGACCTGACGGAACACTTCTGCCGCTTGCCGATCGACTCCGACGATGGGAGGTTCTGGCCGCTTACCTGCTTCCCGGACCGCGTGAGCTTCGAGGCGTGGGCACATGGCACGGTGGAGAAGCGCAGGGCGCGCGGATTGTGGAATGAAGACGTCACGAAGCGATTGATCGAAGAGGGCCAGCCGGAATGCGGCTTGACGCTGCCCGGTCTGTGGATGGCGGTGTATGATGACCAGGAATACCGGCCGCTATGGGGACCTGCTCATCGATGATGGGTCGCGGACTGTGCTCTTGCTGAGACGCTGAACTCAGGAAGAGGTGTTCTTTAAAGCCCTCGACGACGTGATTCTATGACGAATTCACTTACAGCCATCCGTACTCCGTCTGTAACCCCTAAATGGCCTGGCATGGATGTTCGGCTGCAGCAGCATACATCAGCTTGAGTGCCTCAATTCAACTGAAGTGTGAATGAGTCTCGCAAGCATTCTGACAAGAACGGACAAGCGCCCTTGAATTTACAACCCAAGACCGGCGGTCGCGACTCGAAGCATTTGGCAATCCAATTCGCTCTTGCCGGCGTTCTAAGCTCATCCTACAGCTCATCATGAATCGCTTCCTATTCCAAAAACAAGCATGTAAAGCTGGCATGAAGATATACATGGTGCAAGCAGATTCCACTAGAATGACTGACTGTTCAATTGAAGCAAAACTGTAAAACACATGTCCGCGATGAGGATCGAACTCATGATCTTCGGATATCTAAGTCTGATGACTCAGTCATATTAAGGAATATGAGACCGACGCTCTGACCAGCTAAGCCACGCAGACTTGATCGAATGACACCGAAATTTGTACCGTACTTAATTACAGACAACAGAACATCGGACAAAACTCGCCACGATATCTCCTCACCAAACTTCGTTTTTCTGACACGACGGGGCCCCTTTTCGCAGCACTTTTACAGTGATGTACTTCTGAAGCATTGTCAGGTTGGGTGAAAGTATACTTTACCAATTGGTCATGGAGCTACACCTTTGCCCTCGCCGCTTGGCGAAAGCCCAACTGTAACCCTGTGCCAAGTGAAATGGTGGGAAGAATGCCTGATTGCTGCACGATATTTGATACATATATGACGACAAGGTGAGGACTGCCCTCCCTCTCGCTAAGAAAACCGCATGTGCGGGCAGGAGCTCCTGCCGTCATCCCTGAGCCGTCGCAGGGGTCTGGCGAGCCAACCCAAGGGCAAGTCCCTACCGCTGCAAGAAGGCGCAGCGTCGCGACAACAGACCCAGATGCCCAACCAGCGCTCCCCCGAAGCTCGATTGTGGTTGGGTCATGCCCGCATCGTTGGACATGTCTCAAGGTCCTGGAGACTTCAATACGACTTAACAAACAGTACACGGTCGGCACATGACCACAAGCTACCGCGTCCGGCCGTCGCTTCCGTCACCGGGGCACACCGGCAGTCATCCGATTGCTCG
The DNA here is from genome assembly GCA_019188255.1 of Verticillium longisporum. Lineage (NCBI taxonomy): Eukaryota > Fungi > Ascomycota > Sordariomycetes > Glomerellales > Plectosphaerellaceae > Verticillium > Verticillium longisporum. The sequence goes on along the minus strand of JAETXT010000003.1, from coordinate 3,458,052 downwards.
ACACCTCTCACCGACCCCTGTTTCTCCTTCCCAGTTGCCTGGTCGTGGCGCCGCCGCCATCATTCTTTTTCCCTTGTTCTTGCCTTCTTTCCTTGTCAAACCGTCTCGCTTTGTTTGTCTGCCGCGGGCACATATGCCTGCTATCACTCGTTTTGGTGTCGTGGCTGGTGCTGCATGTCCGAGCGTAAGCACTCTCTCCCAGTGCACCTCCCATCTCCTTCACCCCCCTTCATGTGGGCCATCCTCGCTGTCTGTTGTTTTCCGTCTTCGCGAGGTTTTCTCATCTCGTCGTTCCTTGCCATCATTATCATCATCATCTTGGGCCTTGTCTTAACCCCAACTTTCGTAACTCGAGCTGACGACTGGCCTCCTCTGGTTTCGGTCCTCCTTCGTTGGCGGTCAATTCGCCTGATCTTGGTGCATCCAGGCGCAGGGGATCTCCATCGAGACTTGACTCTCGCGACTCCGAACCGCGTCCTTTCAGCGACCGATCTGGATTTGCTTCGTGTCTTCCACGTTTGCACCCTGGCTCATTAGCCGTTACGCGGCAGCAAATCCATCGAAACGCCTCGGGAAACATGGCACGATTGGAAGGGGTGTCCAGGTGCTCCAGCGAGTACTCCTCCCAGTCGAGATCGACCTTCGTCTCGTCGAACAGCTCAATGATGCCTTTTGCGTCTGGTCAGCAACAGCTCTATGCCAATGGAAATGCGGCGGCACGAGGACGCGTTCTTACCTGCGTGGTACTGGCAGCTCTCGTACCCGTTCTCCTCCTCGACGAAGACGCAGTCACATTGCACGCATATCCGTGGATCGCCTGTTTTCTTCTTGCGTTTCTTTGGATTCGATTCCGTCGGGCTCCGGACCTCATCGCCGCCGGCTGGCGTTCCAGCGCCGTTACCAGCACCTTGTGCCGCGTCCGCCTCGAACTGCAGAAGTCGCTCATAATAACGCAGGGCTCTTGCCTCTACCCGCTCGTCGTCGCACAAAGCCAGTAGTATTGCCCTCGCCAGAGGCTCTGGGGCCTGTGCCAGGTCGTCCAGGTCAGGAGCTGGCCACGTGGCCGATGTCATGACGGGTGGCTGCGCTCGTCCGTATTTCCCTTAGGTCTCGCACTGCCAGAGGTAGTATGTTTTGATTTTCTTTTTGCTAACAGTCCGACACGGCTACGCAATTGAAGTTTCAGGGCCTCTCTGTTTTTTCCCGATTTATTTCAACGTCTGGCCGCGGCCTCTGTGAACATTCCGGTCATCTCAGGTGTGGTTTTGAGTGGTCGAGTCAGCGACGCGTCGACAAGTAATGACCGACCATGAACGCGGGGTCGTCGACAAAGGGGTGCGAATGGCGGGGAAAGATGTCAACGTCGAGCGCGGACGCCGCATCGAAAGACAAGGGAAAGAAAGAAAAAAGCTTGGAAAACCTCGCTGGCATTGGGACCACCCGCTGAATGACCTCACGACGGATCTCTGCGGGGCCAACCGGCGGATGTTCCTGTCGGTTCAGCGAGTGAAGAGTGCAGTTGGTGAGGAACCGTCAATCGCGTCGTTCTCATCACCAGTCCCCGTGATTGATCGCCCCGTTTTTGGACCCCTTGCATCACGGACACGACACTTCGGGGATACAGGGCCTTTGGGCAGCCCAAAGAGGGGACCCGAGGCCCATTTGGAGAGCCTCCTGAACTTACCCGTCAGGTAGGGCATCAGTACAGGTTCGCGCTGGAAGAGGCGCTGGCTGTGCCGTCGAGCGACAGCCGGCACTATTCACCACAACGGCGTGATCATCAGCTTAGACAAGCAGGAGGCTGGCAACCTCCGCGAACACCACTGGCTTCTTCGTCGCATCTTCAAAGGCCATGTGCACTTACGACACGCCATTCACCCTATCGACGGGCGCTATTGGATGCAGGTCACACACACACAACGCCAGACGCAGGGGAAAAGTGACGGAATTAGGGTCCAAAGCTCACGCTTCGATCCACCAGCGTGAAGGCCGATGTCTCCCCCGCTGGCCGCCCCTCTTGTTTCGGCCTGCGCTGACCATTGCAATCAATAGCAGGCATTGAACTGCCCATTGCGGTACCTAGCCCAGCATCCCTTTAGGCCCGAGAACGACCTCAGGTACGACGGTACGTACTGGGCGCTCCAGATATGATGGCAGAAATCAGCTTCCGGACCAGTTATATGGTATCGCTTGATCGCACTATATCAGATAAGAATCTTTCAAGTAGGCGGTCGGGCCGGCTCCTTGGCTCCAAAGTACCTGAGACCGTTCTCGGGCCTAAAGGGATGGAACCATGCAAGACGTGAGCTGTGAGCTGCAGTCTGCTGTGTAACACATCTCTTGGTCCCACTGTCCCCTCCCGATTAGGAGGCAGGCTATTCGGGGCTCTGTTCGTCGTCACCGAGTCGATTCTTTGCTCATGACAATAATCCGGCATCGCGCAAGACTGCGCAAGTGCTCTCGCTCTCATGCCCTCGTTACTAGGCATGGTGCCGAGTGCCTCTGACAGCCATGATCTTGTTACACGCGGCAGTGAGGGAGGGTAAATGACGAACAAGGTTCACACCTGCCGCGAAGCAGGTCGCCAGTGGAGCGACCCATTTCGCCAACGCTGCAATAGAACACGGGCGGTGGCCAGAGGACGCCGTGACCTCTGTACACATTGCCGCTCATGACGGCGCGGCACGATCCAGGTGCAGCTGCTTGCAGAAGAAAGAGCAAGTGCTCCTTGCTTGAAGCGAGGACTGCATCGTTACACATAGCAGCCTCGTTGCGGCTCCCAGAACAATGGTTCTCACCGGTCGACGGAGGGGATGCAAAAGGGCAAGGAAGCCGATCCCGATACCCTGACATCCATGCCAACTGCCAGATCATCGCCTATCTCCAGTACCGGCTGCCCACTTCAGCCTCCGGTGGCAACTGTGCGGCCAGCCACAAGTCTCTCGCATCCCGAGTAGCACACCACCTCTATCGTCGAACTGCACCTACTGCTCGCGAGCGGCTCCGCTTCCCCGGTTTGAGCCCTGCAGCCAGAAGCGAGACGATGATTATCCAGCCAACTTGCCAGCTAGCTGTACAATCTGAAACTTGTTTTGCCACCGTGAACTTTTGTGATGTGGTTTGCGTGAACTAATATGCACGGCGAGTCGGAGGTAGATGGCGTACGCAGAGTGACACGTATCACGGCGAATGCCTCTTCTTGAGATGCCACTCATTGCAAGCGATCATCTTCGATGACTGTTTCATGACTTCACGGAGGGGCTGTAGGGGAGGAGAGTGAGGCTTTCTAGGTGATGGAGGATTGCTGGGGCGCGCCTTTTGGCAGACGCTGAGGGCAAGAACTGGTTTGTTGGAGAGCGAGCGGTCTGCATTTCATCGAGAAACCCTGGTGGCTACGGCTGTCGCAGCCCACTATCGCCATGCGAGCTCGTGGATTTCGCGGTGTTTCGGCATTCCAGCACAGATGGTGCGGGCGGGTGGGAAAGTTTCTGACGCGTGGTTATGGGGGTAGCCAACGGTCCACGGGAGGAGAACATCGTAGCTGGGGTTGAAGGATCGTGGGGTGGTCGCAACCCAACGCGACGGTGGGGGTTGGAGCATCAACACGCCAGCTGCACGGGCATGACTTGCGTTGACGGGGCGGGCAGAGCGGTTCTCAAGCAAAACATGTGAGGCGGACACGGCGGATGGTTACTAGCAAAGCAGCCCAGTCCTGGTCACGTCGGCAACGCACCATGTATGCGTACTGTAATAGCGAGATCCACGGCACAACGATCGGGGGCTCGATTCATCAATCAAAGTGACAATGTGGATTCTGAGTCTGCGATATCCACGGCATGGTCACTCTGGGACTCTGGCCGACGGAAGAATGCAGGCGCAATGCTTATTGACCGATCTGCGGGTTTCTGCAGCGGCAAGCACCGAGCGGTGTGCGTGGGGGGTTGGGGGAGAAAATGCGAAAGGCAAACAGCGTGATGGCCATGGGATCACGGGAGGGGAGTGGGAGGGAAGGCAGCGTGTCGGCAGCAAAGGGAAAATAGAGCAATCAGAAGGAACGCGGGCTGGGCGAAAGGTGTGGATGAAGCTATCGTGAAGGTGGGATAGTAGGGAGACTGGATGAGGGTGTGAGGAAGTGAGACGCGATGGCGGTGAGAAGGGCAGTGCATGTCTATGCGCCACCTTGGCTCTGGAGCTCGGGGGGATCGCTTTCTTAGCTCGGAGCATCGTCGTCGGACAGCGCCCGTTGAGGGGCAGCAACACACCTTGGTTGGGACTTGAGCTACCCTGTCTTGCAGCGAGCTTGCTGCATGCTTCGTCCCATGCCATCCATGCTGGTCTCTCATCCTGTGCGACATGACGGGTGATGGCGCTGCATCGTCATGGCGTTTTGTCGGAATTCGCTTTCTTGTCCGATGGCAGCATTCAGCGACCGGCAGGAAATAGACTGGCTGGACTGAACTGTCGAACTGAATGCGGAGGGTGGGAGGGGCAATGCAATCTCACGACGGTCATCAGGCCTCGACGAGGCATGGTGTTGAGGGGGGGATCCTCCCCCCTTGGTTAGGTAAAAGCATCAGTGTGGAGGGTAGGAGCAATGTTGTCATCTCCCACGTCCGCGATAGGAACCATTTGCCAGTCAGTTGATGCTATTGTTTTTTTTTTCTTCACGATAACTTCACCCACACCGGGGCAGCGCGAGAAGGACTGGGGGGGGGGGGGTTGGGGGTTACTGGAGAGGCAGTATGGGGGTGGACGATGACACCAAGAACCAGGGCTTACGAGGAGCATGGACCAGCTGTGGCGTGCGACTGGCCGGGGGCAACCCAGCGCTACGCCGCTACCGCTCGCTGGCAGCAGCCGATTTCACCAGGTCCTTGCCTGCCCTTTGCCTGCCTCGTTCCCTCGACAAGCTTAGCGGCAGTCGCAACCTGGGCAGCATGTCACCGAAAGGGTAGGGACGATGGGGAAAACAGATGTCCGGTGGTGCGCGACGAGCCGGGGGCAGTTGGCTAGATGCACTCGCCCGCAAGCCTGGACCGTCGTGGAATGGCGCTAGAGCAGCCGCAGAGGCGGGTGCGGTGCTTGTGCTCGCTCTTTCCTGCTGGATTGGACCGTCCGATGTCGTCCACGGCAGGCGCAACCTGGCATGGGCCTCGTAACCGCCATGTCCCGGCCCTCCCAGAATGTCACGATACCCGCATCCCACCCCAGACGAGCAAGCTCATCTCCTATTGCTGTCACTATTATGGTGTTTACGTCGACTCCCGTGCCTGCCTACACACCTCCCTCCCCTCCCCTCCCCTCCTGCTACTCCGCCTCGGGTGTCGATGTTGCCATCTCACGATGATGTGCTCCATCCCTCCTACTCGTAGCCGACATGGCATGGACGGGAGACCAGCGTGGAAGGAGGGGGGGGCAGATATTTCCCTACAACTAGCTGACCGGCCTGCCGCCCTTCCTCGGCTTTCCGTCCTTTCTTGCTCTGCTCTCTCACGCAAAGGCATTCCTCTTCGTCGACACATTGCACAACAGCTGCGTTGTGCTGAGCCGAGCTTGAGCTCGTGTGCTGCTGGTCCTCTTGACTGTCGCCAGGCTCCTCCTCCTCCGCGTGCCACTGCTGAACGCTGCTAGACATCCGGCTGGCCGAGGTACGGGACGTTTCGCAGCTCTAATGTCGCTCGCCCAGCACGTCACCCAGTCTGAAGGCTTTGACTACGAGGCGCCACCGCCTTGCCCGAAGCCTGATGTTCCCTACGAGGATGTCCTGCACCTGTCCGCTGCAGACATTGCCTGCCGGACCGAGTATCGCCGTCTGAGCTTTGACGCATTCGCCCCCACGATGCGGTCCTCGCCGTTCCTCAGCATAAGGAGCCACGTCTTGCCGCGTACAAGATATCGGACCTGAAGCGATTCGGTATGTTTGCTGCCCGACACTCAACTCGACCCTCATGCTGATGCATTCCCCCTCGTCACGTAGTCCAAGTTGCCACCGCCATCGTCACCTGCTGGCTTGCCTCTGGAATCGTCTTCGGCTTCGCCGCCCTCAAGCCCGTCTTGATCGCCGGGGAGTGTACAGCGAGCTGTGCCCTGCCGACGACAAGCCGTTCAGGGAAGACGATGGAGTCATCGTCCCCTGCGCCGAGCAAGATATCCGTCTGAACCTCTTCTTTGTCGTTGCCTCCATCACCACAAACGTTGCTTCCCTGTTCTGCGGTGCCGCACTCGACCGCTATGGCCGCCGCTTCTGCTGGAACATTGGCGCTGTCTTCTTCGCCATGGGCTGCGTGCTCATGGGGTACTCGTTCTACATCCCCGAGTTTGACGCCTATCTGCTCGGCAACTTCTGTCTCGGCGTCGGCGGTGCCTTTGTCTTCGTCCCCAGCTTTCAGTTGTCCAATGCCTTCCCTCAGTACTCGGGCGTGGTCGTTGCGCTGGTCACTGGCGCCTTCGATGCCTCGGCGGCAGTCTTCCTCTTCTACCGCATGGCGTACGATGCCACTGGTGGGAACTTCTCACTGGAGAAGTTCTTCTTCGGTTACCTCATCGTCCCAGTCTTGATCCTTGTCGCCGAGTACACATACATGCCCGAGCATGCTTACCATTCGGTGCCTGAGCTCGAGGAGAAGATTGAGCGTGCTGAAGACAACACTCGAGACGTCCACACCTCCGATGACGACCTTACGAGCGATGGCGAGCGATACCACGTTCGCAGCATCCGTGCGGAGCGCCGTCGGGCCAAGCTTGATGCGATTGTCGATCTCACTGGTGATGCCGAGGTGAGGGAGGAGCGCGTGAAGATCAAGGAAGAGCGCCTCGAGGCCAGTGGTGTCTGGGGTGTCCTACACGGTCTGCCTGCCCATCAGCAGATGCTTACGCCGTGGTTCATCTTGATCCTGTTGCTCACGGTGCATCAAATGTTGAGGATGAACTACCTCATCGCCACCATCCGTGCCCAGTCCCGCTTCATGCTCGGGTCTGATGTGCTGGCTGAGTCGATCAACCACTTTTTTGACGCTGCTCTGCCCATTGGCGGTGTCGCTGCGACGCCCTTCATTGCCGTCTTGCTCAACAACGCAAGCGTGCCGGTCACATTTGGCATCTTGACAGTCCTGATCATCGTCGTTGCCGTGCTCAACTGCATTCCCCAGCTATGGGCGGGGTACGCTATGATCGTGGCCTTTGTCATCTTCAGGCCGCTGTACTACTCTGCCATTTCGTAAGTTTGCAAAGCTTTTCTCTATGACTTCTTAGGCTAATAACTGTCAGTGATTATGCTACCAAAGTCTTCGGCTTCGCCACGTTTGGGCGCATTTATGGCGCTTTGGTGTGCATCTCCGGCATCATCAGCTTTGCGCAGTCGGGTCTCGATGCATGGACCCATGGTCCGCTGCATGGTAACCCCGTGCCTGTGAACATAATGATGGGCGCGACTGGTACTGTTCTTGGCATCGCTCTCGTTCTTTTTGTTGCCATCAAGGTCGGGTTACACAACGAAAGGGAAAAAGCAGAGGCTGACATGGAGCGGATGCCGCTGATCTGCGAGGAAGAGGAGGGATACGGAACCAGGGGCGATCGGTGAAAGATTGCTGCTTTATTCTCGGTTGAGTACGAGCACTCGACGCGGGCTCACCTTTGGCGGGAAGTGGTGGGGGAAAAAAGCTGTGTGTTTCAAAATGAGTGTGCTCGGATTTGGTTTTTTGTGTCTGGAGCGCTTGGATTCTGCATGTGCGATGCGAGCATCTTCTAGACCCGCGAGGCGTTGGGCGTCTTTTGTCTTGTTGATATATGCTTGATGATCCGATGATCATGATAATGACAATGGTTGACGATGGTACGGAAACCAAGATTGCCTGCCTTGCCGCCGTGATGAAGATGCACCACGCATCCGCAGTGTCCGCATTTGCCGCCGTGAGGCCCCAAAGATGGCGGACCAGCATGATGTCCCTGCTGCTTGAACCTGGGCAGATCTTATGATGAGCAGCGACATGGCAATGATCGGCAAAGGGATGTGATGGGAAGCGAAGGGCAAGCAGTTATCAAGCCGTCTCGCTTACCAGGTTGCTTCCCGCGCAATGGCAGCTTGCCTTCAAAGAAGCGAATGCTGTGGAGATAAGAAGCTTCTGGTTACGGCAAGTCGTTTCCGGATATTGGATCCAATTTTGCCGTGACAGGTTGCACTCTTCCTTCAACAAGTGCACGCCGCCGGAAGACACCTCGTCCAACTAGTTGGTGATGGGCGGATAGACAGAGACCACAGTGGCCGGGCAAAGGATGACCTCAGTCCAGCTATTCCTGTACTCGTAGCGCCGGCCGATGGAGCGGATCATCCGGGCCAGGCGACGGCGGCCGCGACAAAGCGTTTCCTCGAATAAATTGTTCCTGTCGGCCGGGGCCACTGGCGATTGTGGCGATCTACAAAGTCCGAGCTTGTGTCTCCTTGCTTGCTGCTGGCCTTGCTTCTGCAATACTGCCTCTCGTCTACGGACAGTCGACAGAAGGGGATGGATGAAACGCGGCGCGTGGAGGCTGCAATGTCGGCGCATGGAGAGGCGAGGCCAGGCGAGGGGGCATGCACGTGGTGAGGCCGGTTGAAGTAGGCGAGTGTCGTCCGAACTATGTTTCGCTTATCATGCCATCTCGTCATCCACTCAAATTGATACGTGGGAATCGATGCTGACAGGGACTTACGAGCGAGTGTCACGGCGAAACGTCAATTCGTGGTTGGCCGGATCATGGCAAGATGGAGGACACTTGGATACGAAAAAGCTGAACCCCCTGCCGACCCCCCTGAGATCCCTCGAGGATCACCCCCTTGGCAGGTTTCAGGACATGCGCCCGACAACCTGGTCCATCCTTTGAACCTCTCCACTCCGATCACTGCACCCCTTATCCACAACACGGAGATGAAGGTGGCTTCGGCGCATGGGAAGATAGCGTGCCTTACCTTGAGTATCTGTTGGATGCTGTGAATGGCGTTCGTATAAGACTCGGGCGAGTACCGCCAGGACATGATAGTTCTGCTTCTTTTGTTGTCCATCACCAAAAACATCCAGTGTCTTTCACTTTAGCTACAGCTGTTGCTGGCATCCTTCTTTTTCTTGCTTTGACATTCTTTTTCAAACGACTTTCGTTCTTCATCACGATACCTGGTAGATCCAGTCCATTCTTTTCAACAACTCAAAACTTCACAAGTTCTTGACCCCATTCCCCCAAATACCAAACAACACATCAAGTCTCTACGACAACAACACCAACAGAATCGCAGAAATGGTCTCCAAGCTCTCTGCCCTTCTCGCCATTGCGGCTACTCTGCCCACGGCTTTCGCTCACTACAACTTCGAGTCCCTCATCGTCAACGGCGCGCCTAGCGAGGCTTATGAGTTCGTCCGCCGCACCACCAACTCCAACTCGCCCATTGAGGATGTCACTTCCCCCAACATGATCTGCAACCAGGGCGGCATCGACGCCGCGATCATGGCCGCCACCAACACCAAGACGGTCCAGGCCGGCGACCAGCTCGGCTTCAAGGTCAACTCGGAGCTCGGCCACCCCGGTCCCCAGGCCGTCTACCTCAGCAAGGCCCCCGGCGCCGCCCAGGAGTACAAGGGCGACGGCGACTGGTTCAAGATCTACGAGCTCACCTACTCGGAGATCAACGAGCAGGGCATCCAGTGGGCCACCTTCCTGAACAACCAGGGCGTCCACAACTTCACCTTCACCCTGCCCAAGGAGCTCCCTGACGGCGAGTACCTTGTTCGCGCCGAGCACACGGCCCTCCACGCCGCCGGCGCCATCGGTGGCGCCCAGTTCTACATGGGCTGCGCCCAGATCAAGGTCGAGGGCGGCGGCAACGGCACCCCTCCCCCACCGTCAAGTTCCCCGGCGCTTACGACGGCACCGAGCCCGGCATCCACATTGGCATCTACTACCCCGCCCCCACCGAGTACAAGATGTTCGGCCCCGTCACCTGGCCCAACGCCTGCTCCGACCACACTGCCAACCTCGACGGCCAGGAGTCTGACGGTGACTGCACTGGTGACGATGGCGCCGCTGCCCCCGCTCCTGCTCCCGTTCCTGCTCCTGCTCCTGCTCCTCCTGCTGGCGGCAACGCCACCGTGCCCGTGCCTCCTCCCGCCGCCGGTGGCGACGACGAGCCCACGGCGCCCGAGGGGACCGTTCTCCCTGCCCCCGTCGAGACCGAGTACCCCTCCGAGCCCGAGTACCCCGTCCCCGCTCCCACGGAGCCCGTCTCTCCCCCTTCGGCCACGGAGCCCGTCACCGCGCCGCCCGCCGATGGCGAGGAGGACACCGGCTGCCCTGCCACCCGCCGCCGCCGCGCCCTGCGCAAGGCTCGCAAGGCCCGTCTCGCGCGCCGCCAGGCTCGCTTTGCGTACACTGTCTAAGTGAGTGGAGACGGTGGTGCCTGTCTGTGATGTCCCGCAAAGGCGAGACAGGACACGACAGGCGAAGAAAGCACACAACTTCTTTGTATGAATTAGAGACCTTCAACTTTAACATGTTTCACCTTGGTGTATATAGCTATATCTTTTTTGAGAGGCACTGGATGGGCCTTGGTACAAATACATATGGGGCTTGACCCCGTTCATGATACTTCTGCGGCATGCCTCTGGAATGTGACGGTTGAATGTGACATTTGTTTTTCAGTCATTGGACGTCTTACATGTACGGACGAAAGACGACAGGGCTCGCGATGTTGTGGAGCTGAGATCGAAGATCGCCTACATTGATTGATCTTGACCCCCTCTCCTTTTTAATATCGGACTGCTGTGCTGGGGGCCCGCTTGCAACGGGTACGAGTCATTTCGAAAGTCAAATATCATGCGGGAAATATCTCCTCAATGACTGCCACATGGCCTTTGGGATAAATGGCCCGGCCGTAGTTCACTGCATTTTACCTGGGTGGGATTTCTGCCTTGTGGGCACAAGTGCCTGAGTCGGCGAGAGGTCTCCGTCCGTGACGATGCCTTCGCTGCAGCAACAAAACGAGGAAATAGCTGAGACCAGCACGAAACCAAAATTCGCTTTGTACACGACAACAATTCGGGTTTCGTGCCGCTCTTTGGGGTGCCGTCGCGATCTGAGGGTTGTGAGAAGCCATTTCATCACGATCCACGGGCGAGCTTGCGACATAACGTATGCGGGTTACCGGCCAGGACAACCACCCTCCCGTGGCGCAATGGTAGCGCAGTGGATTTCTGATCCGAAGGCTGTGGGTTCGAGTCCCACCGGGAGGTCTTTCAACGTGAAAGAATCCTTTTTGCCTCTTTTTAAACTTCCCAGTTGTTGTTTGAGGGTGCGAGTCGCCAGCGCGCGGCTGACTGGCATGTGCCGATGACCTGGCTAGGACGGACGGCACTAGTCATGACTCTACTCCCGTTGCTCATACGACCCCGTTTGCATCGGCTGCATCTCCTCCATGACGGCGCCATACCAAGCATTCAGTGCCTCGTCCATGTCCATGATGCCCCCGTCAAAGAACCCCGTAACCTGGTTCAGGTAGGTCTCCATTCCTTTGTCCTCAGCGAACAGCAGGCTCGAGCCACCGTCGTAGCCCATGCTGCCTACAGACATGGAGTCGAGGGATTCGGGTCCCATGAATGACTCACGGGGTGTTATTGCTGTACGTGGCGGGGCCATCGATTCGGCGTAGACCTTGTTCCTCACAGCTTGGAGCAGGTCTTTGTATTTGTTGAGGCCTGTGAGTTTTAGTTGCGGAATACCGCGCTCTAGCAAGTCAAGGCAGGTCGCTGTGTCGTTCCAGTGGCGATGTCTGCGTGTGGAAGTCGTTGGTCCGGCTTCTCTTGCCATAGCCATGGCCTGCCTGGGAGTAAGGACTGCTGTTAGCCCTTTGTCTTTGTGCCGTGAGGATCGAATCGAAGTGTCATGAGGACCTACCAATCACAGTAGAGTGCGGCCAAGCCCGCCAGGAGAATGGCATGGAGTTGTCTGAAGCAGCGGCAGACAGCCGAGATGCCATACCGAGCCTCAATCTTGGACCACTGGTGAATGGCGCTCGCTGCGGCCTTTGAACAGGTTGCGATCATGGGGCTTGAGGGTACCATAAACGTAGGACTTGGTCGATTGAGTAGGAGCTGGAGGATACAGTACTCAATCTTCATCTCCGAGTACTCGCGGGAGGGCTTGAGATCTGCCTCATCAAGATGCTGCTTCCACTGCGTTAAGTCCCGCCGCGACTCATCCGACATGGTACAAATCTGCTGGAATGATGTCGCGAGTGCCTTGCCATCGGGCCCCCTGCCGATGTAAATCGACTCTAGAATACGACCCGATATCTGGCGAAGGCGTATCATTAGACTGAATGGCCTGACTGTGTGTTTGTGGTAGACTGGCGCAACCAGAGCCTCGGGGCCACTCAAGGCATCGAAGCTCAGGGGCACTGGCATCAGCGCGTGTATGGCGTGATCTCGTATTGAGAGGACGCGGCCTGTGACGATAGCTGCTTGTCTGCGTTGATGGTCAGTCTTGTGCATGACACATGTGGTTTCGTGCCTCACCTTTCCAAGTTGTAGGCACACCACCAGGTCCTATTGCGAATCTCGAGTTCCTCGGCGCCGAATCCCCAGTCTGTGTTGTGGCGATGAAGGCCGGCTTCGATCGCTGCTGACATGATATATCTCGATAAGTGCCATAGGTCGTTGCAATCACTCCCTGATGCCGAGTTGAGCATCCAGATGGTAAGCAGTATTACCGCCTGAATGCCAAACAGATCGCGCGGGTGGTCATGAAAGTCTTTAAAGAACCGAAGGCTCGTTTGGAAATATGCCAGTGGCTCATTCATGTCCATCAGGCTCTGGTACTCCTTATGGTCCCGAGACTCACTGCTCGCAAGACCGAGGACGATGAAGACGATGAACTTATCCGCATCGCCGCACTTGCGATGGTCCTCGTAAATGGCACGGAACGTCCGCCGCAGAATTGGAAGCTGAAGTACAGGCCACCACGTGTGGACACGGGCGATATACTGCCTGAGCAGGAAACTTGCGATGGCCTGCGAAGGTAGGGAGGCCATTCGTTCCGATGGAGGTTGCTCCAGGCTGTCTCCATATCGACCTGTCATGGCGGGGGCAGCGAGATTAAGCTGCTTGAAGAAGATACGAGCAAAAGTTGACCCCGTTGCACTGCCGACTGCGATGAGACCTGACATCAGCGACAGCCACGTGCAGACCTGACAGGCGTCACGTCCTGGTTCACATACCGTACTTGTCATCCGAGTGCCTATTTCGACCGCCAATGGCTAGGAACCCGACCTCCTCAGCTTCTTTCCCGACACCCACCCAAGGTGCTTGGCCGGCCCGCATAGGCGGGAGCGGGGCCGCTGGCATCGCGATCTGGGCCTCGCTGACCGTGATGGTCGCATGGTTCGGGGCCGCATTCTGACTCGCGATGGCCAGCTTGGCTTGTAGATCACGAATCTGTGCCTGCAAGCTTCCTACGGTTGCGTAAAAGTATGCAACAAACTCGGTGATGTTGCAGTCCTCGCCCTGTTTCTCGCATCGTGTGCAACGGGGCACTCGCTGATCACACTATTGGTGAGGGTCAGCTCGTGGTCACCAGGGAGGGAAAAGTCCCACGTGGCTGCGAGGTGCTGGGCCACCTACTTTAACCTTCCGTGCATGGCAGCGGCTGCATGCTTTCGAAAACGAAGGCTGGAAACCTATACATGTACTCCAGTCGATATCCATGGTCGATGGAATGTGGCGACTGGCCAGCTGGGCGGTATCTGCCGTGAGAGGGCGGATGTCTAGGCGACATAAAACGACTGGGGGCTCGGACGAGACCGAGGGGCCGCAAGAAAACGACGAGACCCGTGGGATTGCGTGCTGATGCTCGTTGTAACCCCTCATTCTCAGCTGTACGCGAGTCAGGTCAGGGTAGCGTCGAGGAAACCATTGTCTTCACGGGTGGCGTCGGAACACCTCGGAGGAGCGATAGTTTGAGGATCATGAGATAACGAATTGAGCATTTCCGAGCAGCTTCAATAGTGTTTGCAACAAGTTCTAGGTTGACGTGCGGATGCTCCGTCTAGACTTAGTGTCAAAGGTGGCTCATCTTTGCGAACATGGTGCCCTGTCTTTTCTTGGACAAGCTCCACAGCGTCGGTCTCAACCGAGTATGACGCAAGTGGGAGTATCGAACGAGTTCGGCGTCGCCCGTGCTCATCATACGCCTCTTTTACTTTCATTATATCTCTCGAGGCCGCAGAGTGATTTTCCAGGAAGCACGCAATTATCACAGCTGAACAAGCGTTCTTATGTCTGAGTTGACAAAAACGATGACTTCATCAGATAAAACGACATCCCACAGCAGCAACGCTGCGTCGACGCATTCGGTGGTGCCCAACTCGAAGAATGACTCCATCTTGGTAATAGACAAAACATTCGAACGTAGTCGGCCCCAAAGCTGACTGTAACACAGGTCGGCATGCGTGATGGCGTCACAGGGAAATTCTACTTGACTCCGAGAAAAGAGGCTGTAGTGTCGGTCTTCGACTCTAATTTTCTTGTCGGCGACGGCATCTGGGTGAGTTGTGATCTTCTTCCAACGGAATTTGCCTAATGATTCTTGAAAGGAGGGGATACGCGCAAACAGAGGGCGAATCCAGTTCGCGCGCGAGCATATCAACCGCTTGTTCCAATCAGCCAAAGCCATGTTCATGGATCTCGGCCTGACCAAGGGCGAATTGCTAGAATTATTGCACCAGACGCTTGACGCCAACGAAATGGGTGACGAGCCCCATGTCCATATTCGTCTGGTCGTCAGCCGTGGCCTCAAGTCGACGCCATACCAAAACCCACATGTCAACATTGGTCTGCCTCTCATCGTCATCGTTCCGGAGGTCAAGGCGATCGATCCGGCATCAAAGGCTCGTGGCCTGCGGCTCGCAACGACCTGGGTGCGCCGAGGCCCGCCTGACGTCAAGGATGAACAGTGGAACCACATCTCCAAGGCCACAGATGTTCAGGCCTGCATCAGCGCAAACGTTATGAACGTAGACGAGGCACTGATGCTCGACCTTCGGGGTTCGTGAAAACATGCAACTCGGTCAACTTCTTCATCATCCGAGGAGACGAGGTCTGGGCTCCGACAAAGGACAATCAGATGCAGGGTATCACGCGTCAAAAGACGATCGACGTATGTCGTGCCAATGGGATCACGGTGCGAGAGCTGGACTTCAGCCTGACGGAGGTGTACGGAGCTGACGAGGCGTTCTGCACTGGGACTTTCCCATCTCAATTGCATGTCGTGGAAGTGGATGGGAGACAGATTGGAGACGGCAAGAGGGGTGTGATCACCGAGAGGATCCAGCAGCTTTATGCGGAGCTCGTGATTCAAGACGTGAGTAGGAGTCGGGAGAAGATCACGGCGGAAGTCGAAGCAACACGGGATCTCAGGACCTTCAAATCCAAGCTGTAGTTCACTTGCTTAAGAGTCGCAGAAAGGTTTACATCGCACACATTGAATTATCTGCATCTACTTAGCTGTCATGTTTCAAATGGTAAGACAATGCGCCATGAAGATCACAGAGGTAGGTGGCGTGAGTTACCAATGCGATCGACCAAGGATGAGAACGCGACTGACCCTTCTTCCCCCTTGCGCTCTCTGGTTGGGAGCCATGTCGCGACAGGCGATTGCTGTCCAAAACGTAAGCTCATGCTAGGTAGAAGAAGACCACGAAGCGTGGTGCTGCTGAGCTGATGGCTATCTCGGTACTGTCCGAGATGATCCTCGGTAACTGCCGAAAAAAGGGGGCCCATTTGTCCCAAACAACCGTCACGTCATCAGCTATCTTCACTTCCTGAGCTTCACCAGCATCACGCAATTCGGCCCTTGACGAGCAACGCGATATACAAAATGTGAAGAGCTCCTGGGATCAAAAGTTGCCATGAGACCCTGCAGATTGCGAGATTCACTCTGTCCATAAGTGCGAGGTTCAGCGCCAATCGACCACATCTGACCGCCGCAATTGAATTTGAGCCGGCTCTGCCACTGTCAAACTTGCCTCCGAGCCATCGCCATGTCCTCCAACGTTAGTGACATCATGTCGTCGGAGAAGAAACCGAGGAACAACGAAACCGTTCTGGCCGCGGATGACCAGGGCTCGACCGAGAGCTTGAGCAAAGCGCAAGCCAGTCGGCTTTTGCTCAAGACCGACCTGGTTGTGATGCCTCTGGCAATCCTTAGCATGACTCTAGCTTTCCTCGATAAGGTATGCGACATGTGTGATTGTTTCCAAAACTCCAACCGGTCAAACTGACGAGGGTACAGAACGCGCTTGGATATGCGGCCGTGTTCGGCTTGAGAGAAGACAACAACTTGGTGGGCCAGCAGTACAGTTGGCTCAGTAGCATCTTCTATTTCGGCTACCTGGCCATGGAGTTTCCCAACCTGTGGCTGATGACCAAGCTTCCCATTGGAAAATACGTCGGAGTTTGCCTTGTTCTTTGGGGAGCGTCGCTTTGCTTCATGGCCTTGTGCCACAACTTTGCCGGCCTGGCGACGATCCGGTTCCTACTCGGCGTATTTGAGGCCGCCCTGCTGCCCTGCATGATGATCGTCAACTCCATGTGGTATCGAAAGGAAGAGCAGCCTCTGAGAACCGCATTCTGGTACAACACCTTCGCTGGTGTGTTTGGCGGCATTCTGTCATACGCTATCGGGCAGATCGACGGGTCTCTAGCTACCTGGAAGGTGAACACACCGGGTCAAACTCTCAGAACGTTTGTTAACTGGCATTCAGTACATCTTCATCATCTACGGCGCAGTTACAGTGCTCGCTGGAGGCCTTGTATTCTTCGCCTTGCCCGATTCGCCCTCCAAGGCTTGGTTCTTCAACGAAACCGAGAAGAAACTTGCTCTTGTCCGTCTTGCCGAGAACCAGACGGGCATTGACTCTCACAAGGTCAGTCTTTCCCCCGAACTGTCGCTTCTTCCATCTTTTGGGAAAGGCTTGACATGCTGTCGAACAGCCCTTGACTGACAATCCGCCACAGACCTTTAGCGCGAAGCAGATTCTGGAGACGCTGCGCGATCCAAAGTGCTATTGCATCTGGGCCTGCGCATTCGGCTACGCCATTGCCAACGCAGGCGTCACAAACTTCAACCCCCTCATCATCGCCGGCTACGGCTTCAGCAGGACGAAGACGGTCCTCATGGCCACACCCCAGGCGGCCGTGGCCATGGTCAGCGGTGCCATACTGACGGCCATCACCTTCTGGGTGCCCAACGTCCGCTGCATCTTCTGGATCTTCTCGTCCCTGGTCGGCATGGCCGGTGCCATCATGGTGCACTCGCTCGACGCCGGGACCCAGCGGAACGCGTCCCTGGCCGGTGTCTACCTCATGGGCTTCTACAATGTCCCGTGGGTGTTCATGCTGAGCCTGTCGTCCTCCAACACGGCCGGAGCCACGAAGAAAAGTTTCATGGGCATCTCAATTGCCGTTGTTTATGGTATGTAGCCCTCAATCACATGGAGTTGAGACACAACACTAATAGAGGGCGCCTCACCAGCGGTTGGCAACATTGTTGGCCCCCAGTTCTACCTGCAGCGGCAGGCTCTCCACTACCCTCTCGGCATCGGAAGCATGCTGTGCGCTTTTGCACTGATGGCCTTTGCGGGAATCTCGTACTACTTTTTGTGCATCGCAGAGAACAAGAGGCGTGACTCGAAGTACGGCAAGCCGCAGGATGATCTCCAGATTGGACTGGAAGCGGACAGGACGGACAGCACCGATCTCGAGAACCACAACTTTAGGTACACCTACTGAGCACTGTGCAAGATATCGGCATATAATTATAGCCAGAATCTAGAATTCAACCAAAACTTTTCTTTTAATGCAAGCTTTACTCGATGTTTCTCTATCCATATCCGACATGTTGGGCATTGTGTACGCCTCAGTCTCCATCGCAAGAGGCTCATGGTGAAACAAAGCCAATCACAAAAGAGAACACAGTGTTCCCCAAACTGATGACTCTCGTCCGTTATTTACACGTACCAGCTCCGTATCGCACAGCGACACGAATGGTACAGCTTGCAAATGACGAGCGGCTCCGCTAGATACCCCCCCCTTTCCCCTCTTGCACTGTACACATTGACTCGGATCGTATTCGGCGCAGATCACGCGCGGAAGAGCTTCCAAAACCCCTTGCCCCGGAACGGATTGGCACCAGCACCGAATACGGGTGCAGGTGGAGGTGCAAAGGCCGTCGAGTTGAAAACGTCAGGAGGTGGCATACCTCCACAGCTGGAAAGGGCCTGGGGCGAGGCACGTCAGCACATCAATGTATCGAAAACCCGGCAGCATCACAACGTCCTGCTTTCTATTCATACAGAAGGGGGAGCAGGGATACTCACGTCGGCCATGTTTTGCATATTCTGCTTGATCCCGCCCGCAAAGTCGGCCTTCAGCGTGTCAACCGTCTTGAGATCCGCCGCCTTCTTGGCGGGGTCCCCACTCAGGCTGTTGGACAGGTTGAGCTCCTCGGTCTGGGCGTCGGCGACGATGGCGAGGCCCGCGATGGCCTTGTTGCCGGCAGGCGCGATGGCTTGGTTCATCTTGCGCATCTCGATGCCGCTGTTGACGAACCCGAGGAGGTCCGTCTTGGCGGCCTGGAAGGCGGCTGCGTCGTTGGCGTTGAGGGCATTGCTGACGGCGGTCAGGGACAAGACCTCGTTGTTCTGGTCGTCAATGTTGAGCTTGATGCCCTCGGCCAAGAGGACGGCGCGCTTGCACGCAGCGGAGCCTGCGGCTCCGAAGCCTGCGGCTCCGAAACCGGGGGCTCCGAAACCGGGGGCTCCGAAACCGGGGGCTCCGAAACCGGGGGCTCCGAAACCGGGGGCTCCGAAACCGGGGGCTGCGCAACCGGGGCCTGCGGAGTCGGAGGCTTGCTTCGAGGCGAGAGAAGCCGTGGCCGAGAAGAGGGCGAGGAGAACTGGGATGGAAAGGCGAGCCATATTGGAAAGCAAAGAAGCACGTGTGTGATATTCGCTAGGGGAAAAGTCAGGTGGTAAGGACTGACTTCGGTAATGGTCGAGAAAAGAAGCGTCGACCGGCGACAGACGATATGTGTGAATAGGTAAGTTTAGAATGAGAGATGGGCCAAAGTAGAGGTGGGTGGACCATGACGGACCGGGAGCCTCTTTATACAATTCCATGAGTTCAGACGGAGCGTCTGGCCCATTTGCAAATCGACAGAAGACAAATAGCTTCCGGCATCTTAGAGCCTAATTTCACCGAGTCTTTGTTCTCGACTGTGCCGGCCAGGAGTTACATGTTACCCTACCAGACGCCTGTTTTGAACGCTAAATCTTCACAACCAGATTGTCCGCTTGCCGGATGGAATGCAGGGGACATCTGATGAAACGAGCGACTGATCAATGCTCGCCGAGTGCCTTTTTGGTGGGTATGGGGGATCTGAGGCTGGGTAGGAGCATCAGGGCACTTCATCCCTATATCCTTGGAATGATATGCAAGGCACCGAGACTTCCTTGCAGCTGCAGCTCATACCCAGCGGACTTGCATTGTCAAGCGTTGGAACGTCGTTCTGGTTGTGACCCGAGCGCTCAGGAGCTTCATCTCAAACTGATGCGATTCGTGAATTAGAGTTAGCTCTGCCGCTCGTGCCGGGCACGCGTTGAAAAACGTCAGGCATAAGTTCGGATGACCCAATCCAGTCCCCATCACAGTTCCCGCATCAGACCTCCTGCTCAATTGAGTTTCGCGATGCGAGCCATCCGTGCCGTATAGTTGCCGGCACTTCGGCACTTTTCATGAAAGGCCACCACCGTGACGTGGCCCGAGTCTCCTGAAGTCGAGTACTCATCTTGTCTAGAAATCTAGCGAAAAGTATCTCCTGCTTCTTGCCGTCAAAGCCGTCTGAAGTCGTATATGATAATAACTCTCGAAACGAACTCGCATGCTGACGAAGCAATTCAGGCATATGTTGCGATAATTCTCTTGCCAGCAGCCTCGCCGCTCAAGTAAGCACCAGCAACAGTGCCACACTCATCAAAAGGCGCGGCGTGCTCTCCGCAGAACCAGAGCCGGCGATCCGGGCAACCTCTCCTGAAGGTCAGCACGTCTTCATCGGCTTCTTGAACTCCGACCTGAAAGTTGCAGTAGCTCGCATTGCCGTTGAGGTCATCTTTTAGCCATTTCGTGGCGAGTATTGCCTTGGGCCTGCAGTTGTCATTATCGGGACTGTAGTTGGGAAGACGAGAGTAGTATGGGCGGAAAAATCATCCAAGAAGGAGTGCTCATCCTCTCGCGACATGTCAGAAATGGCGTTGACGATGTGCCTGGCACAGTCGCCGTAAGTATAGAAGAGAATCGTCGGGTGGTTGTTTGGCGATCTGAAGGTGGAAAGGTCCCAGATCTCCTGAGGCCAGTGTTGGGGGTTCGAGCCCTCGGCGTATTCCGGTGTCAGCCAGTTGGTGTAGCAGGGAAAGTCGTCCAACTCGGGCTTTGCATTCCAGAAAACAGATGGAAAAGTGATGAAGACTTTTTCAAGCTGGGATAGCGATATGTTCTCAATGGCGGATGAGATGCGGGTCGGCAGTCGGGGCGTGAAAGCGTCTTGGTTCCGCTTGAGCCATCCCAGCGGCGTGGTGACGACAACCTCGTCAAAAGCCAGAGAGTCTCCGTTTTTGGTACCGACATGGACTTTGCCGCCAGGCTCTCTTGCCTCGGACGAGGAAATCGAGTCGACGTAGGTGTTCAAGATTATACGGGCGCGGCTCTCGACGGGTTGAGCAATCTTGGCCAATATCTTTGAGTAGTTGGACTCGACAAAAAGCTCCTCTGATATGTGTTAGTGAGAAAGGCATGCATGGTTGGGGAGATATGAGGGCAAATAAAAGCGACGGCAGTTACGCACCTCCTCCGCAGCACTCCTCCATCCAAGCAAACTTGAGACTCTGACGCCACACCGGCTCGCCGATGTAAGCTCCAAACATTTCACTCATCTTGAGCAGAAGCGCCCGCTCATTTTCGTCAGAAAGCTTCTCCTTGGCCTGGTCCCGAACAAAGTCATAGAGAGAAGCGTCGTTGTCAATGATTGAGGTGCCCTTTTGCGCATCGGCGCTGAAGTTGAAAGCTTCTTCGATTATCTCCCACAACAGGGTCGACAGTCGCTCTGTCATGTCGGCAGGCACTGCACTGCCATTGGAATCGAATATGAGCTGCTTATCGTTCCAGCTGTGCATAGGCGTTCCGGTCTCCTCGGCCAGGCGGGATATGGCGTGTGGGTGCGAGTTCTCGGTCTGCGCGTGTATCCAGTTCGGCCCGCTACGAAAAGGAGACGGGGTCAGCACGGAAAGGCTCTCGACAGATTGTCAAAGTTGAAAGGCAAACAGGGCTCTCTGGGCTATCAGAGCTCACATATCGACTGTGTATCCGAGGTCATCTGATTGACAAATCTATCAATAGTCTCAGCCACGGCGCTGGCAACTCGTAAGGCTCGCGTTTGGCCGAGACGGGTAGCTTACCCTGCCTCCTATGCGGCCTCGAGCCTCGAGAATGGTAACCTGATAGCCTTCGGACAACAGCACATCAGCGCAGCGGAGGCCTGAAACACCTGCTCCGATGATTCCAATGTGAGGTTGCACAGCAGGGGTGTCCGTTGGCAGGGACATGGTTGCCGAGTGTGCTATGGGGGAGGGAGGGGAGTCGGCGAGTAAGATAAGATGTTGGCGTCAGTCGATCAACGGTCTCGGGGGTGGGCTTGTGTGTCGAGGAGGCGGAGGGTCGAATGGGTGGAAGGATTTCTTCAGCTCTATCTACCTTATGGGAAGAGCAAGCCAGGGCCGGTTTGAGGGGTAGGAACGAGCGACGAGGGGATTGTTAGGGAAGGCATGAAAGGCTGAACGGCAAGCGCTGGTGGCTGGCCGTTTCCCTGTCGCTGGCTGCAGGAAGCTGCGCTGGATTGGGTGCGCCTTACGGAAGACTGCAGGCCGAACTAGCTCAAAACCCCAAATTCCAAAAAATCGATGACTAGGTCCACCCCCTCTTTAAGACCCTTATATAGATCTATCCTAGTAAGGGGGTAATGAATATTAGCCCGTAAAATGCTATTAAGGGGATTATCTAAGCTTCGGACAGCTTCATATAGCTTCGGACTATAGCTATGCCTTAGGGCCACCTATAGGCGTGCCTTAGGGCCACCTATGGGCGTGCCTTGGGCCTATCTATTGCTATGCCTTGGGGCTACCTATGGCTGTGCCTTGGGCCTATCTATTGCCGTGCCTTGCGCCTACCTATTGCTATGCCTTGGGGCCACCTATGGGCGTGCCTTGGGGCCACCTGTGGCTATGCCTTGGGGCTACCTGTGGCTATGCCTTGGGGCTACTTGTGGCTATGCCTTGGGGCTACCTGTGGCTATGCCTTGGGGCTACCTGTGGCTATGCCTTGGGGCTACTTGTGGCTATGCCTTGGGCCTATGTATTGCTATGCCTTGGGGCTACCTGTGGCTGTGCCTTGGGCCTATCTATTGCCGTGCCTTGCGCCTACCTATTGCTATGCCTTGGGGCTACCTATGAGCGTGCTTTAGGGGCTACCTATAGCTATAAGGGGTAGTAATAGATGGGCGTAAAGCATAGTAATAGATAGGCCCAAGGCACGCCTATAGGTAGCCCCAAGGCATAGTAATAGATAGGTGCAAGGCATAAGATAGGCCCAAGGCATAGCCATAGGTAGCCCCAAGGCACGCCCATAGGTAGCCCCAAGGCACGCCCATAGGTAGCCCCAAGGCATAGCCACAGGTGGCCCCAAGGCACGTCCATAGGTGGCCCCAAGGCACGGCCATAGATAGGCCCAAGGCACGCCCACAGGTGGCCCCAAGGCACGGCTATAGGGTAGGCCATTCTTTTCTATTCTGCTTACTAATAGCCTCTAATTGGCTAGAGCTCCTTAGCCCCGCTTAATATATATATAGGCTATCCCTAATATGGCCTAGTATTATGAATTCTTACATATTCTAGGAAAGACCCTCCGGGGTCAATGTATTCACATTTTTGGTTTTGAGCCAGTTCGGCCTGCAGTCTTCCGTAGCGCCTGACAGGTTGCCCGAGGCGGAGCCTGTCAATGTCGCGACAAGAGTCCAATTGTGAATACGCTTCAACGCCACAACGCACCAGGGCATGCACCCTTCGTCTTATCTAGACGACATTATGATCCTTCCGACCAGTGAACGAGCCGACCCGTCCCCAGTGATCTTCAGCCCGAGTTCCCTCAACGAGCAGCACCCCGAAGACCCAGGACAACGGAGGCTCGTGGTACCCATGGCGGGGAGGGGAAGGGGAGGGAAAGGGGAAAACGCCCGCCATAAAGACTACGAATCTGCCTCGCCGCGGACACGCCAGACGAACGCCCCTTTCGCTTCACTATTGCTGAGGCTCTCACCACGACCATGTTCATCCGGCGCACCTCTCAACAAACAGAGTTTCGTTGCGTGCTTCTCTAGCCTTTTGACTGGCCGATCCTCCGTTGTCGTTGGTGCAAAGTGGCGACAACTTACCACATCGCATCCACCAGCCTGCGTTTTCGTGTCCAACTCAACATCGACCTTCTTCATCCAGTAATTGATCCATCATGAGCTTCGGTGTGGGAATCGGGGACGTTGTCCTCGTCTCGGGTCTAGCCTGGAAGTTGTTCAAAGCCTACAAGGATGCAAGCGAAGACTTCAAGCAGGTGTCGACCGACCTCATGTCGTTGCACGCCGTGTTGAGAGAGACGGAGGACTACCTCCATGAGCATACCGAGCTCGACACGTCGCGTATCAACCGCCTGCACATGCTGTGTGACGCGTGCAAACCCACTCTGGACGAATTAGAAGCGCTCATCACGAGGTATGACAGCCTCGGCACCCAGGCACAGCGCACATGGGACCGCATGCGCTTCGGACTGCAGGAGCTGGCCGACCTTCGCTCGCGTCTCATCTCATCAACAACCATGTTGAGCGCATTCAACATTGCGCTGATCAAGTAAGGATCCTGCCATCCCTTCAGTGTCCTGTCCTCATTTCTTTACTGACATCGACGCCCGGTAGCTCATCAACCATGAGGATCGAGAAGCGTCTGAATAAGTTTATGATGGAAGTTCAAGCCGGACTTCGTGAGGGGTCCGTCGTCACCGTCGAAGATGTGGGCGAGACGCTCGACTCGCCGCAGACCTGGAGTGAGCTCCGCAGAGAACTCGAAGACGTAGGGATCAGCGCGATGGTGGTCGAGGAGAACCGCGACTACATCGTGAAATGGATGAAGGAAGCCCTTGCCGATGGCTTACTCGACGAGTCCGTGCCTGACACTGAATCACCAAACCGCAAACCGTCCGTCTCGAGCCGGTCCATCACGAGCAATAGCAGCAGCAGCCAGACGCTGTTTGGTCCGTTCAGCCCGGCTACGGATTCGGGGTACGGAAGTAACGGCGGCAGTCGCAGGCCGAGCACGATCACTCTGTGCGCCGCCAACGAGGACTTTGAGCAAAAGGTCCAGCTAAAGCGTACGAACAGCCTGCTGCCGACGCCAGAGGATGGCGAGGCACCGAACTGGCCGCTTGTCAAGCCGAAGCGACGTATGGCCGTGAGTCGGCTGCTGCAGAGAATCGTGGTCAAAGACACTGCCATCATTGAGGCTGCCAGCGATGGCAACCTGCAAAAGGTGGCCGACTTGATCCATGTTGGCATGGATGTCAACGCCAAAGATCGGTGGGGCTGGACGGCCCTCAGTATGGCGGCGTATGGAGGATTCCCAGCCATCGCGAGACTTCTGCTCGATAACGGTGCCAACCTCGACAACGTAGACGTTGATGGCGATACGCCGATCGACCTTGCCGCCAACAGAGGCCATACTGATGTAGTTGTGCTGTTTGACGAAGAGAGGGCACTAATGCAGCTCAATACCCTTTCGTGAGTGCATTTAGGGGAACGAAAAGCATTGTGGTGGATGGAACTTTTGAGGCTCTTTGAGCTGCCGCAACTCATTTTGAAGCAACAAAATAATGGGCATGGGTGCGGATATGGGGGTTCAAAGGATACGGAGTTTCGGGTTAGATTTCATTGCGAACTACGTTGTTGGTGATACCCATTTGATCACAGAAAGTCATTTGACTTATGAAATCGTCTCAGATGATCATGGTATTAGCCTCGAATCGAAGACGTTCTTCTGCGCGTCGTGTTCCCCTCAGTGAGTCTTGGGCAGAACCTTCTCAGCCTCCAGCTGCCCAAATACGTCGGAGAAAGCCTTCCACGTGTCCTTGTAACTGGAAAAGATGTCAGTACGAGCATTCATTCATCCTGGAAGTCTGAGTTGAGAACTCACCCAGTCCATCCAATCTCCCTCGCCTTGCTCATGCTGATGACGAGATCATAGGCCCGGCCCAGAATGAAAACCAAGAAACCCCAGGTTGCCTTCTCGAAAGCCTCTTTGTCGAGGCCCTCGCGCTCAGCCAGCCTCTCCCAAGCCTCCTTGACATCGTCACGCTGGCTCCACTTGACGAGATCAATCCTGTACTCGAGGTTGCCCGGGTCGACCTTGCCCTTGAGCCCCGACTCAGCCTCAAAGACGCTGAGGGGCGACGGGTCGTTGAGCTTCTTCGAGCCGGCATCATCCCCCTCGCCGACGAACTGGTCCTCCTTGACCTTGCTGCCGAACCGCCTCGCCATCATGGGCCACATGTTCTGCCAGCTCTCGATGTCGCCATTGACGACATTGAACGCCTCGTTGGCGGCCTTGGGTTCGAGGGCCGCCCACTCGCAAAACTCGGCGTGCAGTTTCGCATCCGTGAACGAGTCGAAGCGCGTGTAGAACGTCTCGGACCCGGGGAACGCGAGGTCGCGGCCCATCTCCCTGTTGACGGCGGCGTACAGACCCAGCGCCGTGGCGAGGTTCATAAAGTTGCCCTTGGCCACGCCGATGACGTCGTTCGGGTACGTGACGGTCCAGGATGCGCCCTCGCCGCCGGACGAAGAGGCTGTTCGCGCGCAAAAGTCCCGCAGCACGTCCTGCTGGCGGTAGTAAAAGTTGAGCGGGAACCGGCCCTCGTCCCGCAGCCAGGGGTCCGACTCGAGCATCGGGTTCTTGGGCGGACCGAGGTGCACGCCGTACTGCTTGGCGCCCGTGACGAGGACGACGCGCTTGACGGACCGGGCGGCGCCGGTGCGCTCGAGGGCCGCGAGGAAGGACTCGAGCATGGCGCCGTTGACGTCCCAGGCCTTCTGCTCCGTGTCCTGCTCCAGGTAGGCGGCGAAGAAGACATACTCGGCCTGGACGCCCTCGAGGCTCGCGGCCATGTCGTCGGCCGAGCCCGTCAGGTCGATCGTCTTGTGCTGGGCATTGGCGGGGAAGGCGCCCTTTTTAGAGCGCGAGAGGGCGTAGACTGTTTGCCACTGATCTGAGTTGGCGCCGAGGCGGTTGACGATCTCGCGGCCGAGGATGCCTGGGCATCTGTCAGTTTCGGTACAGAGGGACCTTTTGAGCCTTTACTTGGGAGGCTGGGGCTTTAGGGGTGGATTACCGGTCGCGCCGGTGACGATTGCTGAAGGCATGATGCTGTGTGTGTGAACGTGCTGTGTGGTTCAGGATGATGATGTCTGTTTAGGCATTCCAGGACATGTAGGAATAGCCATGAAACCCAATATAAGGTATACAATGGAATCGACAGGCTTCATTGTGATGGCACAATGACATGCCATGACATGACCTCGACTATGGAGGGTGCTCAGAGTCCATGACGTCAATTAATGGTACAAAGCCAGTCACGACAACAGCAGAGAAGAATATCCATTATTTCCTGCGCCCAACAGCTAGAGATCGCTCCAGGGGGGGATAAAGATTCATCCATGGGAGCATCTAGTATGGGCTACGCAAAACTATCCAAACCCGATCACCAACCCGATCACCTGCTTCAAACATGATGCACCATCACCTTGTCGACATCTTCCATCTCAACAGTCATCGTAATCCTCGCGAATGAGCTGCGAGCCCTTCTCGCCAATCATGAACACAGGCCCGACGATATTGACATCTGGAAGCACCGGGATGATGCTGCAGTCGACGATGCGCAGCCCATCGATACCGTACGGTTTCAGGCGCGCGTCAACGACGCCGCCGTCGTCCTCGCGCCGCATGCGCGCCGTACCTGAGGCGTGCCAGTTGGGGATCGTGTTGGCCTTGACATACTCGAAGATGGCGTCGTCGTCGTCCGAGCTGACAGCAGCGCCGGGGCTAACCTCGCCGTTGTCGGGGCCGTAGGTGAACTTGGCGAGCTCTGGGTGCGCGAGGATCTTGCGAAGGTACTTGAAGGCCTGGATTGCGATGGCGCGGTCGGCATCGTGCGCGTAGTACTGTTCTGGTCAGCTGCTTCTCCTTTTCTCCAAGCCGACCGAAGGCAAGCGTCTCAAGGTGAGATGATGGGGAGGGCTCACGTTGGGGTTGATGTTGGGTGCAGCAGACATGGAGGTCCCCCGAAGAGTGATGTTGCCGCGCGACAGAGCCACCATGCTGCTCGCTGTCAAGGAAATGTACGACTCATTGGCGAGCGGGGTGTAGAATGGGGTCGGCCCGCCGGGATAGAAGATGGATTCGAACAGGTACTCGATGTGAGACTGGTCGCTGAGACCGGCATCTACGACGGCGCCGGCGCCAATATCCCGAAGCTCTTCTTCGGGGAGTCTCTGGAACCCGTTGGTAATGCCTGATGGGGCCGTGTACACTCCGGTGCCGTTGGTGTAGAACTCCTGCTAGGCGTCAGTACTCGGTCAACCACGAGGCGAAGCAGACATTGGCACTGACCTCTTGAATGGCTTGCAACAGGTCAAAGTCTGCGTACTGGCTTGTCGAGAACTCATCGGCAACCGTTGCCATTATGCTGAAGACGCTGTGATCGTCGAGGCTGCGGCATCGTCAGTTAATGCTGCCATGTTGAGCATGGTCACTTTCACTCACTGCTGACCGACGTTCTCGTTGATGTAGACAGGTTCGATCCCAAACTTCTCCAGTTCTGCGGCTGGTCCAACGCCCTAACGTCACATGTCAGTCCCTGAAAGACTTCTATTGCAGAATGGCGACATACCGAAACCATAAGCAGCTGCGGCGTCTGGAAAGCGCCCATCGACACAACGACCTCCTTGGCCGCATGCACCTGGTACATGCGTCCGGAGGGATGATCAAGGAACTGCACACCCGTCGCGCGGGGCTTCTCTCCCTCCGTGTCCCACAACAGCCTCTGTACCGGCGCATAGTACAGCACGTCGAGGTTGGTCCGATTGATGGCCTTCTTCAGGTATCCGTCGTAGCTGGAGCTTCGCAGCAGGTTGGCGTCGAGCGTGGCTGTTCCCTGCTTGACTCCGGTGCTGTTGCCTGTGTTGTAGTCGTGCACGATCGGAATGTTGGCCGCCTCACAGGCGTGCATGAAGGCAATGCCCGTCGGCGGGACGTAGCCCTGGTACGCGATCTCGAGAGGGCCGTCGCTGTAGGCCGATGGGTCCCACGTCTTGTATGTGTTATCGAAGCCTTTGGTCTCGTCTTGAGGGTTGAAGTGAGTGCCCTATGCTTGTCAACCTCCGTTTCGCTTTCCTAGCCAGTGAGGCTGTCTTAACATACCTTGATGAAGAGAGGGTATACATCAGCCCAGCTCCAGCCGGGGTTACCCAGATCTTGCCATCTGTCGTAGACGGTTGATGTACCACGACCGTAGTAGAAGCCGCTGATTGCGCTGCTGCCGCCAAGGCCTCGGCCACCTAGACGGGTCAGCCTCAACATGCATTGATGGAGAGGATGGGTTGGACATACGGTAGTAGGTGAGGATCTTGCCATCGAGGCCCTCTTGGGGCACAGTGTCAAACCGCCAGTCAATGGCAGAGCCTTGTTCTTCGTCAATACCCAGAGATCGGTTGATTGTCCCATGGAAGCATACCGGCGAGAAGCTGATTGCCTCCAAGAGGCTTGTAGGCGGCGACAATGCTAGGGTCGGGTCCAGCCTCGAGGACGAGGACGCGATGTTTGCCGGACTCGGTGAGGCGGTTCGCGACCACGAGGCCGGCAGTGCCACCTGAAAACCATCAGCAGCGATCCTTGAGACTACTTGGTAGCGCACAGGATTTTTACCTCCAGCAATGATGAAGTCGTACGCCTCCTCGATCTCAGCCCGTTCAAGTCCTTGGATGGGGCGACCAAGAGCTGCCTGAATACCCAGGAGGGCAACAGCTACGGGCAGTGTGGATGAAAGCATACTGAACAATTGGGACGAGCAGCTTCCTCGAGGTTCGGGCGAAGAGCAGGTCTGTGCTAAGGAGCAAGCGAGAGGAGAGATCAGGCAGGTCACTCAATCTTCAGAGAGTCGTAGAGCTACAA
The DNA here is from genome assembly GCA_019188255.1 of Verticillium longisporum. Classification (NCBI taxonomy): domain Eukaryota; kingdom Fungi; phylum Ascomycota; class Sordariomycetes; order Glomerellales; family Plectosphaerellaceae; genus Verticillium; species Verticillium longisporum. Next base: position 3,428,666 of record JAETXT010000003.1, on the reverse strand, counting down.
GGCGTCTTCAATGCCTCGAATGACGAGAACAAGAGATCCGAACAGACCGAGGAGTCGAAGAGGCCTACCACATGCTACTGAGCAAAAGCACGAGGATCTCCAACTTATAAGCTTGCCCTTCATCATCAACCCCCGAGGCAGCCGACCAAGCTTACGCTTTCCCCGCGCTGACGGCCGAGACGCCTTGCACGTCATCCCAGTGGATCGAAAGGTCCGGCCAAACAGAAGACAAGCAACGGGAGACCAAGTGCGCCTCGCGTCCCGTCTAGGCTCAGCGACAGCACATGCTGGGCAACGCCAGCAGCAGGACACGCGGGATGGCTGGGATTAGCCCCGAATCCCGACGCAGCAATTGGAGAGAAACGCCTTGCGGAAAGCTCTGTCTTTCTTTCGCGTGCTTTCACGTCCGAACAATTTACCTCTCCCCGCGTGTTGAAGCATGGTGGGGATCACGGTGTGGGCGACAAGGCCCGTCAATGGTCGAAAGATGACGCCCGAAGTGGCCGATAGGACGGTGATCGGGGCTAGCGTCGTGCGACGATGACGCTGCTATGGTTGTAACGGGTGGAATCCTTCGCGACATACTCGTACAGATTCGTTGGCCTCATTGGACGTAGGCGGTCGCGCCGAACGCCAAAGCTCGACAGGGCGGACGTTGGAGGACGGGTGAGAGTGTGGTGCGGCTAAGGTGCCCGGTTGCCTTGAGCTTGAACTTAGAGTTAAGAGTGAGCTAGAAGTTGAGGCTGGGAGAAATGAGGGGAAGCTTGACGCCATGGGTAAGCTCCTGTTGATCTTGGCTGCCGGAGAAGATCAAGGTTCGGCTGCAGATGGTGGCTGGAAACGGTTCGGTGAGGGGACAGAGACTTGGCGTTGAGCGATGATGTTACTCGGAAGCGTAGTACAAGCCCAGGCACTAAGGGATGGAATCTCAGGATTTTGAGGGGGCCTCAGATCAGAAGGCTAGGCGTTCCCTTTCCACTGTCCCCCTCATGACCCTGTTCACGTCGGGCGCTGCCACGCATACCCACACCTTGATCTTCGCTGTCGATCTCGCAGCCTCGGGGAAGGCTTGCGTGTCAAATGATGTGCGACGCACGATGTGCCGGTGGGAGGCTGAGTGGATAACCCAACATGTTGGCAGGGCAAGGCATTATTCCCATTTCCATGCTCGAGACCCATGTCACAGATCCAGATCCATTCGTAATGCATAAAGTTGGATCCGGAATCCGGCCACTTCTGCCGCCGCGCAGCAGATCAACGCCTCCCGTCGCCTTGTGGGGGGCAATCCATTCAAAAGGTGGAGATGCTGACGTGACATTGTAAAACGGCGAAATACAGTGTGGCTTGTAGAAGAAGCTTTTCATTTACTCGCTCATCAGTGACTACCCCTCTCTCTGAACGTTCAGCATAGCCATCGTAAAACAACAAAGCGCCATCATGTCGTCGTCTCAGCAAGTCCTTCGCCGTCGGAATGGTGCCGGGCACGGAGCCGCCGTGCTGTCCGAAGTCCTCCGCAACCCCGGCACCCCCGCTCCCATCACAGCACCACCCTCAACGGTAGGCTTTTCACCCGTACCGCGCAGCTCGAACTATCATCCATGCTTACACAGACACCAAGGTCGACGCTTTGAAGGAGCATGGCAACACTTACTACTTTGACTCCTTCTCGGTTGTGGATGCCCTTGAGCTTGGCCACCTCCTCCACGCTCGCCTGCATCCTATCGCCGACACGCAGCCCACTCTCATCTCCATTGCGCTGGCGAACACCCAGCAGGTCATCTTCCAGACCGTCACCGGCCGCGGCGTCATGCCCGATAACGAGCGATGGGTCGCGCGCAAGCGTAACAGTGTTCTGCGCTGGGGCGTCAGCTCCTACTTCCTTTCCCTCAAGTACTCCGGCGATGAAGCCGCATTTGCCGCAAAGTTCGGCATGAGCCCCGACCAGGCATCCACCTACGCCATCCACGGCGGTGGCGTGCCCATCCGTGTCGCCGGCGTCGAGGGCGTCGTTGCCGTTGTGGTCGTAAGCGGCCTCAAGCAGACCGAGGACCACGGCGTCATTATGGACGTCATTGCTGAGAATTGGGAGGCTGTCAACTAGCTAACCCTATCGACTAGAAAATTCCATCCCAAAGTTGCTTCTGAATGATCAAGTTCGTCGAAATAAAACCATTGAATCAAAGAAACGTGACACCATCCGGAGCCACCTTAACGGAGCGCAAGGTTGTCGACAATTTCAAGCTATAAGTTACTGCACAAGAAGCCTCCTTTCCTGAGAAATCGAAGCCACTGAAGCAAGTCCAAAATGAGGGATGCCCATCTCAAGGACAAATAGTTTGCAGGTGCCGCGCCTCATCCGCATATCATGATGTTCTATTCAAACCACTCGGCTTAGCATCAAGCTGCGCGCCCTGGTTGGTTTAGTAAGAATAATGATACATTCACAATATGAGAAATCTTCAAATCCTCAAACTTGGAAGAATTCCCTAGTTCACTGACAGGGGCGACTTCATTGGAATCACGACGACCGCATATCCTGTAACTCAGCGCCAAAGCTCGTACATTCGCCAATCGCGAGCAAGCCGATATACCAGTCGCGTATTTCTACCGCCGCGATGAGTTTGAAAGTAACGATTCGAACTACGCCCTGTTGGCAAGCGATACTATCTGTGTCCGTTGACCATGTGACGATGTGACTTCGCTTGGGATTCGATAGTCTTGATGGTCTCTCTTAGTAAGTGGCCGTTGATGCAGTCCTTCGAGAAGACACATCATACTGTGCAGGTTCAAGAAATCTGAACTCAAAGGTATGATCACAAATTCAGGATAAATCATCACATGTAATCTTCAACGGGAGCAACAGCATGAAGCAGAATTTCGCGGTTACTTACTGCCGCACGCATCAGCACCTCCTGTCGTTGGCAAACTGCAAAGCAGCAGCTGAGAAACCTTTTTGGGGGTGGAGTTCCCAGACCAAACTGTAAAAATTTGTCTCAGGTCTCCTGCTACCGATGTCCCTTTCCTCGGATGCATCCTCCAAGCGTAAAGATACCAGTGTTCAAGGCCTGATCGTGGATGAAAGGACTGCGGACGAAAATTATTGTTGTACAAGCTTGCATATAAAGCAGTAGAATATCAACTGACTCATACACTACTTATGTCAAGAAATGGGGTTCAGTCGAATAATATCCAGACTCTCAATAATGATGATCTGGATTTGCTCTGCTGAGATGTGAGGGCATCATCACAAAAATGCCGATAAGTCTGCCTGCCCATTGTAGACAAACCCAGGCACCCTCATTGAATTCTTTAGAGAGGGACCGATCAAGGCATGAAAGGCATTGAACATATTTCGCCGGATCGTTTCTGTTCTCGTAGATCGAGGTGCGTGACGCTTGTAACCAAGTTCCCCTCCACGAACAGGTCGCTGAATGTCACAAATGCATACATCGTGTGTCCACTGAATGACGACTCAATTCGCAAACGACAGCTGGCTTCGGCCCGAGGCCATCACTCTTACCCATGGCCAAGATTGAAGCCTTTCACGCCGCTTGCCTCATCGTTGAAGTAGTTGACATCTATAGCCGCCATCCGCAAGGCCGCTTTAAAGCGTGGAGATCTCGGCGTCATGTCGGCCGACCTCATGGCCCTCCCGGAAGGTGTCAATCCGCTTTGATTCTTGAGTGCAAATACTGCGCAACAGTCTGCAGCAGTGTTCTGGAAGTGGACCTTTTTCCATGTCGATGCTGGCAAGTATGACGCGTTCATCGTTCATCGCAGCATCAAGGCTCCCTTTACGACTCGCGAATTCAGGTTCCATCGTCGTTCGTCAGCGAGGGATCTGCAGGAGTAGGGTCGATAATCAACGCGAGAGAGAGCCTGGACTCTCTGGGCAGCGGCTTGGCCCCGGGGAGCTCAGCGCCAAAGCAGCCCAGTTAGCTCCAACGAGGTTGCCGATCCTAGCATAAGCTCTCTGCGTCTCAGGGGCTAGAGGATTCGACTCGAATATCAAGCCCTTGTCGTCGTCTTGGAAGAAGAACTCTTCTAATCACACGACTGCATCTTGAGCTTGAATCCTTCTGGTGTGTTCCCGGGAACTTGATTTTTAAATTCTCTCTTTTCTCTGTGCGAAAGCCCTATTTGTGCTCATAATCGCACGACTACATCCAAAAGGGGGCCTGACCGGGTGAAAGCCGTCGATTCGGGACATCTGTCCGTGAGGGAGAAATTGTAAAATGGGACACGACAACCCTTTGCAGGTCACATGGCTGAAGCATTACAGAGGCGCCGGAGCCTAGCGGAGTTCTGACGTATGTCTGCATTTCCTGACACTTTGGGGTGCTTGATTTTTTCCTGAAAGCCGACATATGACAGCTGCGCACGGCGTCGGCTGCGGCCGTTCAAAGCGTCATGGGCCCCCCTGCTGTGGTCACGAATTCCCGCCCCCAAGTCAATAAAATGCGTACCAACACACCACCACGGCACGTGCGGCTGCGACATTGAGATGGTCTCGCGGGTTCAGCAAAGGCCAAAATCCCTCCCTCCTCCCCTTTGAAGTACCCCAGGGTGCCTGACCATGTGGGCGCCATCCTCCAGGCTAGTGAGCAGGCCTGCCCACCATGTGTTGTCGATCGGCGAGGAAGCGCCGCCTCGGCACTCAGCATCGCCAGGTCCTGAGCCATCTGCGCCCCTCCCCAGAAAACCCCGCATTACCTTCCCCAAGAGGCGCGCTCTTCAAACGGCTGCCCCCTTTGCCATGCATCTGCTCGACCTGGGGTTCGGCCCGTTGTCGGAAACTAAGCGTATGAAGAAAGGTTCCATGGACGTACTTCGGTCGTAGTGCAGGGCCCCAAGACGAGGAACCAAGGCGGCGAGCGGGAGACTGAGACAAGTCATCACTTGGTATCGATCAGTGAGGGTCGTGATCATCTACGTGGATCATGCGCGTCACGACTACAAAAAGAACCGTAGATCATCGTTCTCAGAATTGAAGTTGTAGGACGGCCAGGCTTCGACTCGCGCATCAGGCAACACTCGAATCTCATCAGCGACAAGGCATCACCATCATCATGAGGATTTCGGCCTTGTTCGTATCGGCGCTGCAGCTCGTGGCGAGCGTCCAGGCTGCCAGCACGGCAGAGTGGAAGACGCGCAGTATCTACTTCGTCTTGACGGACCGTATCGCTCGCAGCAGCACTGACACGGGCGGCAATGCATGTGGTAACCTCGGAAACTACTGTGGCGGCACGTTCCGTGGGTTGCAGTCGAAACTCGACTACATCCAGGGCATGGGTTTTGATGCCATCTGGATCGCTCCCGTCGTCGCCAGTGAGTAATCCACGTTCACCGGGGCACCCAGAGCCAATGCTGACCAGCCCTCAGACACCCCTGGAGGCTATCACGGCTACTGGGCCCAGGACCTGTACTCGATCAACTCCAACCTCGGCACTGCCGATGATTTGAAGAGTCTCGTCAATGCCGCACACGCAAAGGTTTGGAGGTGTTCTCCCCGTAACGCTTCCTTTTACTTACGGTTCTGCAGAACATGTTCGTTATGGTCGACGTGGTCGCCAACCACATGGGCCAGGGATCTATCAGCAACTTGCGCCCGGAGCCGCTGAACCAGGCCAGCTCATACCATTCAGACTGCCAGATCAACTATAACAACCAAAACAGCGTCGAGAACTGCCGCATCGCTGGTCTCCCGGATATCAACACCAGCAACCCCGCTCTCCGCACCCTACTCCAGAACTGGATCGGCTGGCTCGTTGAGGAGTTTGGCTTTGACGGTATCCGCATCGATACGGTCAAGCATGTTGAGAAGGACTTCTGGCCGCCCTTCACCTGGGCTTCAGGCGTCTACTCGCTCGGCGAAGTCTTTGACGGCAACCCAGACTACCTCGCCGGCTACAACAATCTCATGAGCGGCCTTCTGAACTACGGCGTCTACTACCCGATGAACCGATTCTACCAGCAGAAGAGTGCATCGCCTCAGGAACTCGTCGATATGCAGAACCGCCTCAGCAACATCGTCAGCGACCCCACAGCCTGGGCCACCTTCCTCGACAACCACGACAACCCGCGCTGGCTCAACCAGAAGAACGACCAGACACTACTGCAGAATGCCCTCGCCTATGTCATCCTGGCGCGTGGCGTGCCCATCGTGTACTATGGTACTGAGCAGGGCTACGGCGGCGGCAATGACCCTGCGAACCGCGAGGATCTTTGGAGGAGCGGCTTCAACACGAACTCTAATCTCTACCAGGCCATTGCCAAGCTAAACCGTGCGAAGAAGAACGCTGGTGGTCTGGCCGGCAACGACCAGGTCAACCTGCAGGTCTGGACCAACGCATACGCGTGGAGCCGTGCCGGAGGCGATCTCGTTGTGCTGACGACCAACTATGGATCGAGCCGCAACAGCGAATACTGCTTCAACACGCAGAGGCCGAACACGACATGGAATGACGTTTTTGGATCTGGTACCTACACCTCGAATGGATCGGGACAAGTCTGCGTCCAGATTAGGAACGGTCTGCCCGTAGTGTTGGCTATCAGGCGCTGATGAGCAGGATTGTGCTTGCCTTGTTGTAAATAGTGGGCGGTAAATAGGGCAGAGATGCCCCGATTGTGCCCGATCGGAAGAACATATGAATGAATGAGAATACATGTCACGGAACGAGAATCTGACCTCCAAAAGCAGGAGGCTCGCGTGAACAAAAAGAAATGGACAATGCGCGAATCGAACGCGCGACCTTCAGCAGATAGTATCTCACGATATCTCGTTTTGATGCTAAGCAGACGTTATACCACTAAACCAATCGCCCTTGTTTGATGACAAATCAGTTCAGTTGCTTGCTCATGTCGGCGGCATCATAGTGGTGAGCTGGTTGGTTGTGGAACAAATTCTTCATTGAGGTTGGTCGAAGTGAGTCAAGATTGTGGGTTGAGCCGTGGGGCACGGCACAGCCGAAGTTTATTAGCGAAGGCTCTCTGGGCAGGAATACTGCCTGGGGGGCGTTCCAAATCTCAGAATACCCTGCGATGCATGCGTTGTACGCTGCCTGGGTAAAAGGATGAAGAGGGAAAAGGCATCGACGGTTGGGATGTTGTTTGTAGGAAATGGGACAGGTTGGGCAGCTGGTGAAGTGCTTGCTGCTAGGAATGAGAAGTCCATGTCACTCCCTCGTACTGCATCTCAGAAACGGCTCGGGGAATGCGCATTGCGGTGTGCGGCGAATGAGAGTCGAAATAGGTAAGGGAGCAGAGAACGAGGGTGTAAGGAACCTTGGGTATATGAGAGATGATATGAATAAGACTCATCTCGAGAGATACGAGTTATATGTTGCGATCAGCATGTCCATTCGCTGTCCTATATGCCGACTACTTCACGAGATTGCGAACGCTTCGGCCGCGAACAGGAGGATCTCATCGTTGAAGCGAGCCGGCTCTTCGTAGAAAAGCCAGTGCCCAGAGTCAAAGACAGATGCCTTAGCCAAGTTGGGTCTCCTCGCGTTAGCCCGCCGGACCGTCTCCATCATGCCCTCGAGCGGGAAGCACCCGGTGCGCTTCCCCATCATGACCAGCGTCGGCTTCGTGATAAGCTCAATGGCCTCACGGTGGTCATACCGCGTGTGATCTGCAAGCAGCCTAGCCAGCCAGACAGGGTCGCACTGTGCGCTGGTTTGGGTGAAGAAATCCATGTCTAATTTCCGCAGTTCGGGACTGATCTGATCCTCGAGGGCAGGAGCGTGGAGATAGCCGAGGCAGCCTTCCGCAAGACCTCTGTGAGCGGCATCGGTGTCTTCAATCCAGGTCTTCTGGGCTTGCAGCATAGATGCTTCGTCGAAGCAGCCAAGGTGGGCTCTGGACTCATCCCACGCACCAAAGGCAGACCTATCCTGCAGCGGGGCTTGGTCAACAAATACGTAGCCAGCAAAGTCCTCAGGCCCGAAGAGCTCGATATAGGTCCAGAGTACGGCAGCGCCGATGGAACACCCGACGGGTAAGAAGCGAACCCCAGGGGCGGCTTTTTTCAGATGGGCGAGAAGCTCCCGGAGATCAACGGCAAGACGGGCGACATGATAGCCACCAGTGGTGCGACCTGAACGGCCGTGGCCTCGCATGTCGGGCGCGATGATCCAGTTATTCTCGCAGAGGGAGGCGAAGTTGCGGACAAAGTATTCACTTGAGCCGCTGAAGCCGTGCATCAAGACGATGGCGGCATCTTGATCTTGTGCTTCCAGGAGAGGCACGCTCGTCTGGAAGCTGAGGCGGCAGCCGTCATTGGCGGTAATAGTGTCGTATTCCATCGTCTAGTGGCTGTAGTTTTGTGGCCCCTCGATGGAGCTTTGGCGATTGACGTCGACGAACGGGAGGTTGTGTAAGGACGCAGACGCGTTCCCAGCGGCGTGATGCCGCGGGGTAATGCTCTGATACGTGCATTAAGCTGCTGCCACAAGTTGGATTCTCGCATATTGGTGAACTCGCGGCCAGGAGATCATGAATCTCTGACGTCATTGATGGGAAGAGAGCCCAAATACCTGTGTGGAATGCCATCTCATCTAGATATGACGGACTCGACACGCATTGAGGATGTCCCAAGAAAGGTCATGCCAAGGCTGTAGATCAATGCTTGGTTTGAACAAGCACATGTGCACGACTTCCCGACGTGGTTCTTTGCCGATTAAAACAGTATCTTAGGGCCTGACGACGTTGCTGATCGACGAGTGCGGGGTTAGTTGGGGGAGCTGGAAGGTGCTTTGGACATGGCAGTGACGTCCCGCCGACACAACCTGCGCACCCGCACCCTGGACTTCACTTCCTTCATCGATCACTGCTGCTGTTCATTCTGGTACCGATGGTTCGTTTCAGTCGAACTTCCGAGGAAGAGCGCAGGGGACTGAAGGGATTGACCGTCTCTTGAGGAAACGAATAAATGACGCGCGGCGTTCGGTATTCAAGGGAGGATGTCCAAGGTCGCAAAAGGGGGCTCTTCGGTAAGCAGCTTTGGGTGACCGGAGGCAAGGGCACTATAAGTAGGGCCAACACCTATAGGTATTTCGATGGACAGGGCAACAATGATAGGGATGGCTAGTGGGTCAGTGCTGTAGTTATGTGGGGCTCTAGATGGTATGCTCCCTGAGAATCACAGAGGGCAGGTGCTTTTAGGCAGAAATTTAGATGGCTTCTGTAAACGAGGTTCCTTGACTAAAGCCAATTTGAGCGGCGGATGGAACTGTGAAGTAGGTAGCTTAAGCCAGTTGCTCCCATTTTCTTCCAACACGTCTGAATTTTGTGCGGATGACACAAATGGAATCGCAATCCTCGAAGCCTTCTATTGTCGGGTCAGCAACAGACTGATCAACAGCGTCAGCGTCTTGGCATATCGCGGTCACAATCACTGCCATGCATCGCTTGCCGATGAGTTTCTTGATGGCGGCTTCGGCCGCCGCTACAGTCCTCCGATTCTCTCCTTCCATCCTTCCCAGTCTTCCCCATGACCCTCTACCAGCAGTTCGCGTGCCAACAAAGGCCTACTGGGTCGAAAAGGCGGCCCTCGAAGGCCGTCAAGTCTGTCATATCGAGCCAGATTCTCATGGTGGCGACGATGCCCCTGCGATTCTCGAGGCGTTCAACCACAAATGTCGATACAAGAGCATCATCATCTTGCCAGGTCCTCTGTATCATATCAACACGCCGATGAACACAACCAACCTGGAGGACGTTTTTATCGAGCAATATGGTCGTCTCCTATGGTCCAACGACGTCGACTACTGGCTCTCCGTATCAATGACCATCGACTTTCAGAATCAGAGCACAGTCTGGAACTTTGGTGGTGATCGTGTTGTCTGGCAGGGTCATGGCTCCGGTACCATGGACGGCAACGGCCAGGTCTGGTATGACTGGGCGCGAGGCCGCGGCAACCTCGCGCACCGTCCGATGAACATCAACATCAAGGGACTTCGCGACTCGGTGCTCAAGGGCCTGCGCTTCGTACAGTCCCAGATGTGGACAATGACAATCCAGCGCTCTTCGCACGTGCTGCTCGAAGACATCTATGTCAACAGCACGTCGCGCTCTGAGCACAACACACTCAATACAGACGGCGCCGACACGATGTACTCGGATCACATCACGTTTCGGCGCTGGCGTGTTGCCAATGGCGATGACGCCATCGCCCTTAAGGCCAACTCGACCAATATTTCCGTGTACGACTCCGAGTTCTGGCACAGCACGGGCATCGCTGTGGGCTCTATGGGCCAGTTCGTCGGTCAGCACGAGCACATCGAGAACTTTCACGTCCGCAACGTCACCATGCACAACGTCAGCCGGGCGTGTTACTTCAAGACGTGGACAGGGCGGCAGCTCGGGTACCCGCCCAACGGCGGCGGCGGCGGGACGGGCCACGCGCGAAACGTCGTGCTCGAGGACATCACGCTCGACGGTACGCGTGCGACACCGCTGCACATCTGGCAGTGTGAGTCGTATAACGGGCACGCCGGCCAGGAGTGTGACACTTCCCGGTTCAAGATCTCAGATGTCCTCTGGCGGCGGTTCAAGGGAACGACAGGCGCGGGAGTTGATAGAGCAGGGTGGTTCAGGTGCAGCGCCGGAGCGGGCGGTTGTAGCAACGTGACGATCGATGATTGGGATGTTCGGACTGAGGGCAGGAACAGCCTTCTGAACAAGTGGTACTGCGAGAACGTCAGCGGCAATGTTGGTTTTCGTTGCGAGGGTGGGGGAGAGAAAGGTCCCAGTGCGAGGGTGCCTTTTAAAGAGAAGGAATGGACCCAGGCGGAACTCTAGAGGTCGCGTCGTCGTGTGTTGGGCCTTCCATGATTGAGATAGACGAAGACCAGGCGCGTGCGCTGTGCTGGGCATCGCAGGCGCTTCGGTTTGCAGAGCATGATGATAAGTAATGTGATGGGGAGATTTTACAAATACGGAGTTGGCCAGCCTGCGGAAAGGAAGCCACGATCTCCCTTGACCAGAGCCCGACTGTGGTTTTTGATGTCTTGGTGTTATGGGGCCGTGGCGGCCTAGGCGGAGTAGCATGATGCCCTTTGCCGCTTACTCACTGCCGTTTCGTACCTGGATCCAGGTACCTGCCCGACAGGTTAAATCGATTTATCACTTCCGCAAACTCCCATGCCAGTCGGCGCCTCGTTCACGAATGTCGGGCCTTTTAAGCTCCCGGTCTTCAGACGAAGCATAACTTCAAACGCGCCGCGGGGCCGAGAACCTAAAACCAAGAGCGAGTCACTCTAACGGTCCCCCGCCAGTACCGCCCCAGAACAACAACCCGCCGGATCCGCGGAACTGCAGCTGAAATTGCGAACCCTCGTACGACGCACCCGCCCGTCCAATGGGCTCGGCCTGCGGTCAGGATTGCTCGGCCGTCAGCACAAGCCCGCAGCAAAGAGCCACGATGATCATGTCGGGATCAGCAGAGAAGCATCGTGCCGGCCGGTATCTTCGGTGATGAGAACGTAACCCTCCGACCAGCAGGGATTTGGCGCCTCGGCGTTGATTATCCTCCTTATACGGACCCATCTGTCGTTGAAGCAGACAACATGTTCGTCGGCGGTCTTCGCACACCGATGAGAAGGAAGGCTCCGAACGGCTGGGATACGCGGGACGCCCGGTGCGCTACCGAGGACCATCACCTGACGGGGGAGAATATAGGAAGCGGCTGGCTGTCTCAGTGGGAAGACAAGCAACGGTCAAGTCAAGGAGGAAGGCGTCCCCGTGTGGAACGGCAAGGGGCTGAGCTCTTCCAGCGCATTTAGTGGAGGGTTGTGCTCCGTGGCGATTGGCTTTCGGCAGTAGCCTTGGGGGGGCTGCGGTGTGGAGAAGGACCCACGGCCAATTGCCCTGTTCGACCGACCCTTCCCGGCCTCTCGGCTTATTCCACGACGTTCCTTCCAGTGTTAGATGGAGAGGGTGGGTGAACGAGCCCTCGCTGATCGCGGGCTATGCCTTCCTTACGACTGCGCCGCTCCATGGTCACCAACCTCACCTCATCACATCTTACCTGGACCCGTCCCCTCACCTCAGCTGAGAGCCTTTCAATGCAGATTCGCAACGCAGGCCAATGGTGGATGTGCAGTGAAGGTTCAGGGCCACCTGCACATGATGGTAACACAGCATCCACCATCAGATTGGGCCGACCAGGTCAAATCGACAAGCCGAGCATCAATCGAATAAAGCTGTCAAGCTATTCGTAGGCTTTACATCAAGCCCCCGGCCACCAGGCTGCGCCTGTGCTTTTCTGTTGGCCGAGGGCTCTGCCTTCCATCCTAATTCTTGGACCCGACTCCGTCTCCAGTGTTCCGCTTCCCCTTCTTTGCCCTTTTCACTGCTATCATATTTAACGTCTGGCCGCCCAGACACCGCCAAGCCTATCTCGCCGTTTGATTCCATGGCATTGTCTTGGTTGTTTCTTGCTTCTCGCCCTCCTCCCTGACAAAAGTTCCCTCTTCCGGGTTCTCTGGTGTCTTGTTTTGCTTGTAGAGCTGTCTGGCATTGCTTGTCTTCTGTATAGCTTTGGAGGCTGCGTCTCTTTCGCGCATTCTCTCTCCTGCTCCTGTCTTGCCCGGCGGTGGATGCCAGTAGGCCTTTGGCGAAAGGCGGCTATCGCATCGGTACCTGACTCTGGCCTGGACCGCGCACCACTCCACGCTTGGCCATGTCTTCCTCCTCGGGCGGTCTGAGGAACGCCGCCGAGCCTGGCTGTCAGCACCCCCCACCCTACTTCTTCTGCCAGGCCAAGCTAATAGTTGTATGTCTAGTCATCGTCGCTGCTTTTACTATTGGCGCTCTGATCAACCGACGTCGAGCCAGACGCGGCGATGAAGAAAAGCGGCTCATCTCTGCCGCCCAGTCTCCACCTCTCGAACCCTCCAGTCCAGAATTGGATGATGCCGAATACCTCGAACAGCGATGTTACACACAAGATCTCAACCTCTTCTCCCGCTTCCTTCGCGCCTTTCCGTTTCTTGTCGAGATCTGGTACTGGAATTTGACGTATTGGTGAGGATCTGCCGAGACCCAAATGCACATTATGCTACCCTCTAACGCCTTATGTCTAGGATCTACCAACTGATGCGCGCCTTCTCTGCGAGAATGATCGCGGGCAATAAGGGCGTCTTCATGCGTGCACAAGACCACGCCCTCTCTATTCTGTCCTTCGAGCAGACTCTCGGTATCGCCATTGAGCAACCGCTACAAGCATACATCCTCAAGAATCACCCCGACATCATGGCCCTCTTTGCTCGCATATACTACTCCCACAAATGTCTTGGTATCGTGTTCCTCATATATATCTACACCCACCTCGCACCTTCTACTTTTCAGCGCATTCGCCGCACCATCGCGCTCAACAACTACATAGCATTCGTCATCTTGACGACCTGGCGCTGTATGCCTCCACGTCTGCTCCCAGAGGAGTACGGCTTCATTGACGTGCTTCATGGTGGTTCTCATGGCGGTTCTGCGTGGACTTCGAACCGCTTTCAACTTACCATCGCCGCCATGCCATCACTTCACTTTGGCACTTCCCTGTTTCTCGCCGTCACTCTGGTGCGATTCTCACCCCACAGGCCTCTACGCGTACTGGCCCCTTTCTGGCCCATGGCCATGCTTCTGACCATCGTATCGACCGCCAATCACTTCCTCCTCGATGCCGCCGTCGGTGCCTGCGTGCCCCTCCTAGGCTGGCGCTACAACCGGGTCATGCTTCGGTTGAAACCCATACAGGACTGCGTGCTTCGTTTTTTGAATATCGAATACCCAGATGACCCCTATGGTCGTGAAGTTGGTCAGCCACGAAAGGGGACCTTGACACCAACACGCGGACCCGGTCGCTTCGTGGACTAGAGGCAATAGCGTGCGCTTTTGTTTTCTCAGTTCTAGATAACGGTTATTTGAAATATATGTTACTTTGATCCCTGCCTCGGTCTCTGACCGTTGAACGTCTCCTTCAAAAGCTCCAACATTTCGTGACTTGGTAGCGCAACTTGCAGAAGGCGATAGAACTGTCTGTCGGACACTGTCAATGCGACGGTCAGAAGGGTTGTGTGGAAAAAGCTAGGTTCAGAGAGCAAGCGAAGCGGATGAAGTTAGACGGTCCTTTGGTGCACTTGCCTCGACAAAGGTCCCCAGAGGGCAGCCATGGATCTGATTTTGCCACAATGCCGAAGTGCCACGAACTCCCCCCTGCTATCACTTCTGTGACTAGTAAACTCGCAAGGATTCTGTCTTGGCCTTGCCATAGTTGTCTGGTGATCAATTTCTTGGACCATATCAAGGCTCTTGATGATGCTTTGTGGCCACCTTTCAAGTCACTGTGGACTTTAAAAAGTCAGCAGGTGCTTTACAGTACCGCACCTGCCCAGTCTTAACACTTGTTCCTGTTCTTTGATGAGGACAACATGTGACCAAGAACTCAGGCTCAGAATATTGGCTGAGTGGCCACAGGCATCAGCCTGGGACCTGTTGTCATAACGCCATACCTTGCAATCATCACTCAGAATCAGACCGAGCTCTCCAGAAAGCTAATGCAGCATTAGGCCCAACTTCATTGAGACACGTTGTATTCCTTTCAAGGTGTTTGTCTACATCATGTCCTATTAGTGCGTCCGCCCGTTTACGATCGCAAGGTCACGCACTCAGTGCCGCTTTTCTGGCTTGCGGGCAACGCATCGTCGCTGAGGCTCGACCCCATGCCCGCGACGGGTCTCTCATTAAATTCTACCATAGCTTCCTTATCCTCACGAGGATAATTTCTTCAAGTCCTTCTCAGACCACAGACTGCAATATTTTTCACGCAGTACACGTCAGTCACTTTGACTCTCTGGACTTGTCCACAATTCACCCGGCTTTCTGTGAGCACGTGAGAGCTATCAAAATCATGGATTCTAATTCACTTTCTCGGGAGCCTGGGCACGGGCCCCTCGATCTTGTGGAAACAACCAAGAGAATCGACATTGGCATCCGACCTCTCCCTGCTCCTACCAAGGTGGAAAATAGTGACGAGCAGCAACTGGCTGTGGCCTTCAGAATGCTTGAAAGTAGCGATTTCGCAGGTGGTACGTAACATCATGATTGATTCTTTCTCCCTTTAGTATCATTACTGACGGTACCTTTCGCCAGCTGAGTCTGCAGCCATGAAGGGAGTCAAGATGAGGCTTGGCAAGCACAAATTCCACCCCGAGCTCTACGCCCTTCTTGCCGAGATTAAGATGGCACAAGGACAGGTGGAGATGGCATACAAGTATGCCGAAAAAGCTCTGGAAGGCTGGCATGCAGCACGCCATCCCGATAATATCACGACCCTTTCGTACCTTCGAAACTTGCTGGCTGCCCGCCACCTCACGAATCTTGACTTGGTGGCAGCTCGTCCCTACTTGGATGCCATTAGTCCCCAGAGAGTCGAGGGCATGTCCAAGAACGATATCACAGAGCACGACGTATACAAACTGCTCCAACTTTGCCTCGAGCACGAACCTTCCCGAAACCCTCTGAAAAGCAAGATCAACAGCCGCATCCCCCTTTGCAAACCTGCCTAGTAAGCACCTTTTTGGGGTCAGGAGGGGGTTCGATGAACGTTATCGTACTGACCTTTCTCCAGTGCCCAGCAGACTCCTTATGACCCCAATCACACAGAGCCAGCAAGACCCTTGGTTGACGCGAAGCTCCTATCAGGCGACGGACCGTTTGACCTGTTCCTCGCCGGTCCAGGAGACGGGCGTCACGTTTTCGCAACTGTCATTGAGGTAGCCAAGCTAGCTTCTCAGAGAAAGAAGGAGAACGCAGAAGCGGTGCCTCAACAATTTCACCTGACCATCTGTGATCATCACCCAGCTGCGATTGGCCGCCTCCTCGTGATGCTTCAGCTGATGGAGACAGAGAGCCGCCAATTTGACGAACAACAACGCGAGATCTTTTCCGCCTCGCTGGCTTTTGTCTTCAGCTCTCCCATTATCCCCCAACGCGCAGCAGAGGCAGTTCGTGCTGCAGCCAGTCTCGTCAACTACGCTCTACACAATTGGGACGACCCCAGAGCCAATCCATTCCACGACTACATTCAAATGTCTAAGTCAACTCGTGAGCAGGTTGCATCATTCGTCACCAAATGGTGGGAGCCATGCGACCAAGAATATTCACTTCAGATTGTGAACGACACTATCCTTAAGTCGAATTACATGAACCAACTTCAGCAGACCAATCCGAGAAAGTGGCTTGCTATGTTTCCCAATAGCTCGCTCAGTACCCAGGCTGAGACCGACATCTCCAACCATGTTGGTATCCTTGGCCTCCCGAAATGCTTCGTTCACGTCGACACGGACGATGAGGAATCTGATGACGAGGATGATCGGCCGACATTTGGTGGCGGAGACCCTCGCATCAAGGACGAGCAGCTCTACAAGATGATTCAACAGTATCATGCACTGTGCAAGAATACCACTGGAAGCGCCAGCGCCCGGGATCAACAGAGGAAAGATCTCGTCGATCTCATGAGGACCCACATAACCCTTTCGTGGAAGGTCAACGCTACCATGCTCGCAGAAGACGTGGATGGATTCAAAGATAACGGCCAGAGGCACAAAGTTTTTGCTGTGCCCAAGTTTGCGGGCTGCTACGGTGTAGCCGTTCTCCTGTCTGGAATGGGACTTGTACCCAAGGTCGACCTTGAGAATCCAACGAATGCTCTGAATGCACTCCAGGGCTTCTTCTGGGGCTTTTGGGACTCTTTCAAACAGATCAGGGGCTCTATCAAGCTGAACTTCATACTCGGCGATGCCATGGACGTGTTGGAGAAGCTACGTCTGGGCTTGCCTGAGCGCGAAAATGAAAGCGACAACTCTGGTAATGAAGGTGTTGCGAGCCAGACCCCTTGCAAGTTTGACAGGATTAACATGTCCAGTGTAGCGTAAGTAAGACCATGGACCTTCTGGTTGATCGAGCTGACCCAAAGCAGCGATGCCTCTGGCGGCCTCATGGCCATTTTCCTGACGGTGCCGCATGTCTTTAAATCCAGCGATAATGGTTTCCAGATCATTTTTACTGCTTGGGAGGGCACTATGGAATACCGCAGTCATGTCGATTACCTGAACGAGTTTCTCGGGCTTCAGAGGCGTGAGCTAATCCCCGCCATCTATGGTCTGACTCTTGACGAGGTCACCCAGAAATGGGTTGACGAAGCCCCGCGTTCGGATCAAGCAAGGCCCTTGCACATGGGCACGCCAATGGGATGGAACAAAATCGAGCTGAAGACACCGCTTATGGTGGCATCCGGTAAACGAAACCTGATTGCCATGATGCTCGACCAGCATCTGCTCACCCTATGCCTTTCGCCTCATCCACGCAGCACCCTGAACCGCGACAAACGCTGTCATCGAACCCACTCACTAAATCTGTCGTCGTACTTTCGTCTCGTGGCCCAACTCAGCGATCGTGGATTGGACCCCCACCTGCTGAATCAACAGGTTGCCCGAATCCTCACTCCAGACTTCGAAACGAAGGCTCGCTTCCCCACCGAGATTTGGTCCTTCAATGAACCTGACTACATGAGCGGCAGACACATGGATCGCGATTTTAAGCGGGTCAACCTTCGCCCATGGCACGCAGAGCTCAGCACCCTGGCCGTCATCTGGCAGCGCCTCCTCAGCTTCAGCATCGTCACCGACAAGCTCACCCTGCAAGGCGTTAGTCGCTTTGAGCTGCTGCTTGATTCAGACAGAGACATTGAGATTCCGAACCCCGGAGCGCCAGAGTTTGTCATCGTCTTCGTCAAAGAACATGATCAGTACCTCTTCGACGGGTCGGGTCTCGCGATGGCACTGGCCCGGGGCGAATCGCCTGATGACTTTGAGTTTGCAGACTTTCTTCGAAACAACAGCCACGTGGTCACTACGTGGAAGTGGGACGGCGAGAAACAAGTAGCGTCGTTCTGGATGCGCAACGATGTTGTCGACGACATGTTGGAATCGTCGCATCTGTGGAACGCCTTCCTCTATCGCTCCGACGATTGGAATATGTGTGTGGACGGCCCGTTTGACATGACATGCAACATCCTGAGGAAATGCGAGCCATGGCTTCAGGGTGGATGGAAAGAGCCTGGCGATAACGCGGACGACTTTCTCCAGAGATGGGTTGACGACAGCGATGGCGATCTCGAGACCGAACAACCCATGGATGAGGGCGAGTCTTCGAGCAGCAGCATCGCTGCGAATTAGGGTGATGGAAACGCCTTTGGAGCTGGCGATAGTGCTTGTCAAGAGAGCTCTGTCACCATGAGGAGTCTTGTGTAACGAATATGTGAGTGATGGTATGGAAGGATAGACAATGACGAGGCACTGGAAGAAGCTTCGATTGAGCAGCTTGAGAGCAACGAGAAGCGCGGACGGTCAACAGCAGAAACGCCGAATTCACGAAGACAGTCACCGAATGCTTTACATAGAGAGATAAGCAGGAGTAAGCTGCATAAAACAGAGAACAATGGAATAAAGAAGCACAGACGCGCTGTTCCTTCGCCTGAGTGAGATGGAGGTAGTTGTAGTTGCGTTTGCACTTCATCTCAGACGTAGATGTAGCAGAACGGTCCGTTCATCGTATCAAGCAGGTCTCCTAACCTGTATCCCCTCCCGTTGACGTTGAGACCAACTGGATCATCCAACGTCCCGTTCCTTACCCCAGACCCATCACTTGGAAACGTCAACCCGGCAACGGCATCCAGTCTTGCGTCCAAGTTTCGCAGCTGCCAAATCCACCAGACGCGATCGATCATGGCATGATGCAGGTAAAACGACGGGTCCCCCGGCGAGATGTAAAAGTCCTGTAAAATCATCAGCCCCGCCTTTGTAAGACAGCTTGCGCAAGAAACTCACTCCGCCCGGATCACCCCCGACCATGAAGTGCCCCCCTCCGTGCACGCCAATGTTCAGGCTGTTGAAGTCGCCCTGCATCACAGTTTGGAACGAGTAGATGTCTGTCTCCTTCGTAATGAGGTCGTACGTGTATTGCTCGTTGGAGAAGTTGGCAGCGACCCGGTTAATGTCGCGTCGGATGCAGCGCGGATTGTAGCCCAAGCCGTCGGGGCGAGGGTTTGCGGGGATGTCGGGGAGGAAAGGGACTAGGGGCCCGAGATTCACCTTGAAGCTGATCCGGGGGTTAGCGACATAATTTGCGGAGGTTGTCCAATAAGTCAGGCGAGAGGGACGACTGACTCCTTGAAGGGACCTTCCATGATGCAACCGCCGCCGTCACCAGGCGGTATGTTGTATGCCGCCCATGGATAACCTGTATGCAGAACCTTTGATCCGTCGCGGGACATGCTGGCGTCGCTGCCGTCGAAAAGAGGGGAGTCGTGAGGGTTGGAGGCGTAGTACGGCCAATGCTCGTACTGGCGGGAATGAGCAATGATTGGTATGTGAAAAGGGGAAGAAGTAAGACTTTACCGGTTGATAGCCACGGTATCCGCACTCTTCTCTCAACGCTTTTTCATACGCCCAAACGAAGTATCGATGCCACGAGAGAAAGTTTGCCTGGACGATGTCAGAACGGTCCAAATCGAAATCAATTGTTGTTTCTTGCCGTTCCGTGGATTGACATTGTCTGCTGGACATGCGTCACGACAAAGTCATCGAAGCGACTTCGAGCCCCGGGGGCTTCGCTCCTTGGGTACTTTGAGGGTTTACTGTGCAAACACTTGACGGCCTTGATGTACAGCCGCCTTTCGCCACGAGTGAGGGATGACCTTCAGAGTAGTGTGAGCTTTATCTTAGACAACTTGCGACGAGTTCACCGTACCACTCCTTGCGCTTGATGGCTTTTTTGATAGTGCAACCGGACTCGGGAGGATTCGCGGCGATGTATGCCTTCAACCTTTTCATGCCGGAATCCTGCAATCTATCCACGCTGTCTCGTGGATATAGTCCCGCGGATGCTTGGGCTGCCAGCATGGCGGTCACCACGAGTCGCACGACAACAGACAGCAACATTCTGAAAGCCCGTGACTCGGAGGAATGATACGTAGATGGATGGAAATCGAGTATTGCGCAGATTGGGACCGAGGCACACTGCTTTTATAATAAGGGGTATCGTCGACATCGGCGCGCGACTCTTCCATCTGTACCATCAAAGGCGACATAGTGGTCCTCATCCGCAGAAATATCCATAGAGATGTTACATTGATATGGCATGCCGTGTTGCACCGCATCTTGCCATCTTCAGCCGCGACACTTCATCAGTAAGACCGCGGTTCCGATAGGCTAGGCACAGAAGATAAGGTGATGACATTAGAAAGGCTGCACTCCCTGGTGCCTGCGATCCTTGTAGTGGATAAGCCGCTGTTCGCAGCTACAGTGAAGCACATGATTTTAGAAGACCTGGCAGCAAATGAAAGGGCGTATCGCTTTCACGAGTACGCAGCGTAGTCGGCGTTGCACTTAGCCTAATATCTGGGGGATGGCGCGCAGGTGGCGGAGCTCCGCCGAGATCGCCTTGCTTATGACCAGCTGCATTATCATGTGAAATGCAAAGCAGTCGTTGGACTGCCACTGAAACGGCTCCAACAGACCTCTTCCGCATAGACATGCTAGTAGACTGTTCGCACTGGCGTTTTCAGACACGTGGCTATCTGCGGATTTGTTCGACTATACCAGAGCTAGCGATGAGTAATTAGATATGTCTTGGAAATCCATTGAAACTTCTAGAGCGTCACGGTGCGTTGCGTAAGATGAACACCGAAGCATCGCGTTATAAGGTGCCAGTGAACTACAATGGTACAACAAGCCCATCGACTCATGAAATTGGATCCTCCAGATGGTTGGCAGCCGTCGCTCACTGAATCACGAAAGACATGCCACAAGTCGAGATGAAATCCGTCTGTGAGAAATGAGCAAGAAAAGGATCCGAGCAGAACGCGGCACGGGCCTCACGTGCGCCTCTCGGCCGATACGCAGAGGCGTCGCGGCGACACAGTAACCGCCTGTCATCCCCCTGGCGGGCCGAAGAGGTGTCGAGCTTGAAGAAGCTCTTCGTCATTGGCAGCAAGCTCGTCCAAAAGAATGTCCCATGTCAGACAGGAACGCATGCATGGGAGCTTGTGTGGATCGACCCGAGAACCGAGCAGGCAACCTAGTGACCAGACTGTCGGGAACGTGCACATCGTGGGCATCGTGCGGCATGTGCAGTAGAGCGGGGGTCTCGGGTGTTGCGTTTGAGCTTTCTGTCACTTGAGGCGAGGAGTGCCTGATCTCGCGGACGCGTTGACGTTCGTTCAGCGGTGTCGCAGAGGAAATGGCACCGATGACAGCATCATGGACAGGATGGTGCGCTTGACGAGACGAAAGCAATGAGCAGCGAGATACGCAGGACCTGGGGTTTGAGTC
Organism: Verticillium longisporum; assembly: GCA_019188255.1. Taxonomy (NCBI): domain Eukaryota; kingdom Fungi; phylum Ascomycota; class Sordariomycetes; order Glomerellales; family Plectosphaerellaceae; genus Verticillium; species Verticillium longisporum. The sequence goes on along the minus strand of JAETXT010000003.1, from coordinate 3,407,271 downwards.
AGCCAAGTCCGTCATCCGAACTCATGTGCCATCCGGTTATCAAAGAAAGAAAGTGTTTCGCCATCGAGACGAAGCCTGTGATCCGAAGGCCCTAGCTCTGGAGGTCGGACCTATCTTCCGTTGCGGATGAGCACACTATGGCGTCCCGGCCTAATCTTCGATTCGAAACGCACTCAGAGGCCACCAATCCACATCACTCAAAGACAAGTGCGCCAAATCGTAAAAATGGCCGTCAAAGAGCGCTCTTGATCGCAGCTTGTCAGGGCTTCACAGTCTACTGAGGGGCATGTCGTTGTCGCGAGGGACGAAGGGTCGTGACCCCACATTGGGGATAGCGCTGCGGGAGTTTGAGCAAGATTCCAGCGCCAATGACGCTAACGGCGCCAGGGTCTCTGCCGCCCCTAGCCCGGACGTTCCTGCTTGGAGCGATGGCATTGGCGCCTCGTCCAGTTGGATGCATGTTTAGCGGGTCGTCGCACGGGGCCACAGGAGGCTCCTGCCCCTCAACATCGACCGCTCTGTTCCGTTTGGGGGGGCTTCGAACACCAGCTCATTGCAGTGCAGAAAGTCCGGTCGGTCTACCAAGGACCTCGACGTCGCGCCAAGGGCCCATCGGTGCTCCAGGGATACAAGCTAATTACCCTCTTGCGTGGGTAAACTTGCTCACCTGGCGTTCTTGGGCAGCTCTTGCCATTGGACGATGGCATGGCTCTGGGGGGGGGGGGAGACCAACCACCAACCTCGTGGCCCCTGCCCGACGGCGTGGTGCGAGCCACGATATGCGCGGGGATCGCCTCAATTGGCAGGAACCGGAGGCCGAGCGAGGCAAGAGCGCGCAAGGCTAGACACGCCTACTGCGGGGGTGAGGCCTGCCCGTTACTTTCCTCGACTGATGCCATGCACAGTCAGAGCTGGTAAGCAAACGATGTGATACCGCTTGCGGGGTGAGAGGGTGAGAGGGTGAGACCACCAAATCACTCGGCCTATTTATATAAGGTATGAGGAATGCCCACATCGAGAGAACCTTGATAGCTAGACTTTTGCGCTTCCTCACCTCACCGCCATCCGTCCATCTCTTCTTCTTTCCGCTGTGATCACCACACACGTCTCTCCCCATTAACTCCCCGCCTCAGTCTCGTCAGAGCACCCCGATTCCACAATGGTCGCCAAGTCGTTCCTCACCCTCGCCTCCGCCGGCCTCGCCGCCGCCCACTACAGCGTCCTCTACCCCGACTGGCGTGCCGACACGCTCGAGGACACCGAGGAGACTGGCTACAGCCAGTGGACGTGGCCTTGTACGCTTCTCTCGCGGCGCTGCTAGACACGCTCGCAGTATGACTGACATTTTTACTTTTCCAGGCGGCGGTGTCGAGTACGGCAGCGGCAACAGGACCGACTGGCCCCTGACCAACGGCTCGATCGCCTTCCAGCTCGGCCACGCCTTCAACTACGCCTTCATCAACGTCGGCCTCGGGACCCCACGACCGGCAACATCACCTCGTTCAACATTTCCCTGACGCCCCAGCTCACCAACACGTCCGGCCACGGCACCCTCTGCCTCGACAGCCTCACCCTGCCCACCGACCTCAACATTGAGGACGGCACCAACGCCTCGATCCAGACCATCATGGTCGGCCCCTCGGGCCAGGCCCAGTACAACTGCGCCGACATTCGCCTGACCTCCCAGGCCGCCGGCCCCGCCGAGGGCGAATGCGTCACCGAGGACGCCGAGGCCGTTGTCGTCAAGGGAGGGGGCAGCGGCTCCTCGTCTGACGACCACGACGACCACGATGGCGGCGACGACGACAGCGCCAGCGAGACCTCCTCTGCTGCTGGCGCCGCCGCCACCACGGCCGCGCCCAGCTCTGCCGCCCTCAACTCGGCGTACATGTCCACCGTCGTCGGTCTCGGCATGGCTGTCGTCTTTGGCCTGACCCTGTAAGCGGCCTTCATCGGTCCGAGGTGCGACAGCACCATCACGGAATGGACAGGCAGGGGCTCTGCGGGCGCGATAATGGATGGAAAGAGTTTGAAAAACGTAGTAATGCATGGCGAAGACGGGGAGAGGAAGAATTGTACATGATCAAAGAGATAAGGCGTGGTGATACCAGCCCGCCCTCAAGGCTGGGCGATGCATTTGCAGCATGAAAAAGAAATGAAATCTTGATGCCATCAAACCACACCTTTTTCATATGAGCGACCATGTTTATTTCCCATGTCCTCCACCGCCGCCCCCAATCGCACCGCGTGCCACGACGGTATATATATCATGCCACCCTATCATTCAATCACCCCATGCATGACCGTTCGCACTTCTCCATCAAATGCCACTCGCTCATCCGTCATAGGAACCTGGTATCTAAAAGCACGCCGCAAGCAACTCTACCAAGAATGCATGCGCTATCAGTAAAAAAAGGCAAAGGTAAAGGAGAAATGAGAAGAGCAAGAAAGGGGGAAGAGCCAGTGCCTTGAAGCCAAGAAAAAAAAAAGAAGAATCAGGGGAAGACATGCCCAAACAGAAAATGCCGAAACAATGCTACATACATCAATATCATCAAATCAACCCATCACTTTGTCATCGTTAGCCGCGACTACTACCACCACCAAACATGGCATCACGCCCGCGCCACGACAGCCTGCGGTTGCTGCTGCTGCGGCTGTTCCCTCTCGACAAACAATTCTCTCATGATACGCGCCGTTGTGATGCGCTGGTTGAGATTAGGGACGAGCATCTCTCTGACGATCCGCTCAAGTCTGTCGCGTGGGTTCAGCCGGTCAGCGGCCTCGCGCACCTCGCCGAGCCACGTCTTCATCTGCTCGACGGCGCCCTGGGCGCCGCGCGCGCGGCCCGCGGGCCGGTTGAGGTCGGCGATGACCCAGTATAACCTCTTGGGGTGCGCCTGGCGTCCGCGTCCGTCGGGGAAAGGCATGCGGCGGAGAACGTAGAGCATTGTAACGCCGAGAGCCCAGACGTCCGAAGCGGGACCGCGCTGCCGGGCCCCGATGAACTCCGGGGGTACGTAGAATGGGGTGCCGCCGTTCGTCGCGGGCCCGCCGGCCATTGTTGAGAGGCCAAAGTCGCAAAGGACAGCACCGCGGGCCGGAGAGTACAGAATGTTCGCGGGTTTGATATCATTGTGGACGAGACGACGGCTGTGGAGGTAATGCAGAGCTGAGGCGACATCGCGCAGAATGCGTGTGGCATCGGTGCGGTCGCCGATGAAGTTGTCGCTGCGTGGACAACGCCATACGCCGCGGGCGGACAGGTCGCGCGCATCGACGTGCTCCATGTAGAGGGAAAGGAAACGGGCGTCGCCGCCATAGAGGCGGACGATGGAGTCGTGGCGCAAGTCGTCTTGAGATTGGTATTCACGGAGCCACATGTCGGCTTGGCGGATGACGTTGCGCTCAGCCTCTTGTGGCTTCTGCTGGAGCGCAGCGGCGGAGTTATTCGGAAGGGTCTTGAGGACTTTGACGGTAACGATGCCATCAGGAACGTTGGAATGGGTGGCGGTGTACACAGAGGAGAGGGAAGTTGATGCGATCTGGCCGTGCTTCGTAACCGTATACGCGTCGATCTCGCAGCTTCCAGGGATCTCAACCATCTCGTCGTTGCCCACATCCAGGAGCGCATGGCCATTGGCGGACACGATCTCCTTGCCTTTGTTCGCAGAGGGTAACGGGAAGACGAGTGGCTCAGCGGCGGGACGGAGGAACATGATGACACCGTCATTCTTGTTAGGTGCTGCGTCGTCGGACAATTTTGCCTTTTTGTCATCTCTACCGTCGGCAGCCTCGTCTGCAGTGTCCTCCAGCGACCTCTTTCCGGACGAGTTGAGAAAGCTCATGGACATGGCTTCTGGAAGTTGCTGTTGCTGCTTGAGCATGGCGGGCACCTTTTCCAGTACCCTGAAATCGAGCACCGAGATATTGTCGACAATGATGCGCCATGTGCCTGGCGAAAGGGCCTTGGACATGTCGGGTTTGACCACGAAACAAGGACCCGGACGGCTAGTCGGGTCGTCGGAGAGTCGTGTCAGGGATATTGGTACCTCGGAGCGATTGAGGAGAAACTGATTATCGCCTGTTGGGTCGTAGTATAGCTCGCACCTCACACCCGAGCGCTGCACCTCATCTTCACCCAGATGCTCGGAAGGGATGCGCACGGAGAACTTGATATCTCTCGCTGTCTGAGTCACGGCCAACACCTTGTGATGGGGCTCGTCCTCGGACGCAACCTCTGCGCGCAGGGCCAGCCACTGGCAGCTGCCGTTGCCGGGACTGACGGATCGACTCCTGGTGAGAGGGCGCACAAGGATGCGGATGCCCTGCTTGTGGTGGTGCTCCTCGACCATCAGCTTGTTCAGCGGGACGGTATCGTACATGACATCGTGGTCGGGTTCCTCAACTCGAATGCTCTTCATGCGCGAATCAATCTCGGACTGGGAGAAGGGTTCTGTCCGCTCTTCCGACTCCTCCGAGACGGGGAACCGGTGGTCAGCCATGGCGGGCAATGTGTCCAAAGCCGCCGAGGCCGAGGCAGGCGGCTAGCCACCCGGCCGCTGCGTAGCGAACGAACGTGACTGGGTATGAGTCGACGTTGTGATGGGTGTGAGGGCAGCGTGAATGGGGATGATGAGGGCCAGGATGGAGGATGATGGCGATGGGGGTCGTGCTCCGAGACCAAGCTTTGAGGTGCTGCCTAGCGACGGGAAGCGCAAGGCTGCTCCCGCGCACAAAGCAGTGGCGAAGGTGGGTAAAGGAAGGAGAAGGTTTGGTAAGGTATGGGGCCCGATAGTGTCCTGAGACTAGGTTCGGCAAGGCTGCCTAGTCAAAAATGGTCGTGTTTCGCTGACAGTCACCGTAGGAGGGGCCGTAACAGCAGTACGAGCGGGCGTGAACGGTCGGGGTTGGTTGGGCGGAGAGAGGGAGAAAGCTTGTGTGAATGAAGAACAGGTTCAGGCAGATGCGGGGTCAACGGCGACAGTGGATTCGGGGAGTCATGAGAATAGGGGGAACAACCCGGGGATGACTGTGACTGCAATGACAAGGTACAAATGCAGGAACCGACGCTTTATGAATAGGATCAGTACATGGACTTGTGTCGAGGAGAGATGTGCCAGGGACTGACTGAAGGGAAGAGAAGGTGAGAGAAGCAGAAACAGGCCGTCAGATGGCCAGGACTTGGGACGACAATGAAGGGCCTGCTGATGGGGAATCCAGCCTCACGGGGATAGAGTCATCGAGGCCGCCGGTCGTCGCCTGAGGTAGGTGAGTTGCCTAGCTCTGGCTCACAGGACTGGGGCTTTTCAGGTGAGGGCAAGTATGAGAGCAGCTGGGCGGTTATTTGTGCGGCCGATTCATTCGCCCAGTAATAAGAGGTTCACTTTCTGCAGACAGGCAGACGTCGTCCCAAAGGGCTGACCGAGAATAGGTAGGTCAGGGCAAGTCGCCTAGAAGAAGAAGACGTGTGAAGAAATCCTTCTGTGTGGTGAGGGGCCTGGATGAGAGGAACTGTGGGAGGCCTGGCTTCTGTCTATTGTTCTGGGGGGCCTGAGCTGGGTCTTTTAGTGCACCAAGCGCTGAACTTCAGGATGCTGTCGTGGCAGTGATGTGCCTCAGCCCCCTCAACAAGTCCTCATCATGTAGCGTCTGGGGCTGGAAATCCAGTGGAGGTACTTTGCGCGACATGTTGTTCCTCTCGAAAGGTCTGTGAGTGCAGCGGTAGTGCCCGCCCATCCGCTCGGTTAGGAGGCGAGAGGCAAGGCAAGGCACCTTGCCCCACGAAGGGCGCATGCAGCGTGGAGTCAGTCAAGTGTTCTGAGGAGCTTCGACGGGGTTCCTCGGTCAGCCGAAAGAGGGGGTTTCGTCATTGCTGTTCACAGTTGGGGGCCGCGAGGTTTGGGGGCCAAAAGCCAACGTCAGTTGGTCGTCAGTCGACGGTCCCATGGCTCGGGGATGAGTGATCTTTTTGGCGTCGCGAAACGTTTTAATCGGTTCAGGAGGAAGGTATGATTTCAGTGAGGGACGTCGGGCGACACAAGGGAAAGACACTGAGCCCTCCCTCGTGACACGAGAGTCAGCTTGTTGCTGTTGCTGGCTGTCGCGCTGCCTGGCTGTCCTGTGTGTCTCAGCCTTCATGGTAGGTAGAAGGACAGCAGTGGCCCCTATCGGAGTTGTCGGACAGGAGCCCGACCAGGCTGCTTATCACGTTGCCAGGCTGCCAGGGAAGTCGGGCACGAGGGCAGTCAGCAACGATCATCATGGCGGGCGCCGGGTGCGAGAGGGAAGCGGTGCTGGCCATACCGATGTCCTGTACTGTACCAGTTGGTGGTGTGGCATTGGAAGTTACCTTATGTGGGGCGTGTGTTGCAAATGGAGGGTTGGGGGCCGTATTACAGTGTAGCGCGGCAAGTATGAAGGGGCGGTGGACAGGATGAGGTGGCTGCTCGTGCAAAGGAAGGCAAAATGCAAGAAGACCCCCGAACAGCGCATATGATTGGTGTAGGGCTGACGTGTGAGTGGGTGTGAAGCACTGGCGATCCGATGATTGGTTCCTGCCAGTTGTTCCACTGCATTGGCGCAGGTTTTCCTGCATTGGCCATTCCGCGCTCGGAGGACTTGGAAGTGACTTCAGCAGCCTCAGAATTCAGGAAGGCTCTTAACAGAAATTCGCCAAGCGTACACGTAAAGGCGATAGTGCGAGCCCGACCCTGAAGTGACTCAGGAGTCCTGCTGCGCCCCCCAAGCCAGAGGTGCATCAGGTGCATGCAGGTGGTCCACACTCCCCTGATTCATTGGCAGATGTCCCGCTGATGTCAAATCCACTAGCACCGATATGGTCCTGCACTAGCCAGATTTGGATCGGGCTCGCATCCGGCTTTCTCCAGTGGCCCCCATCAGCCCCATGAGCCCGTCTCGCTCATCGTTACACTTTTCGCACTCATTGTCGGGCCCAGCACGACCCCCGATCACCCTCGTCGCCTTTTCCCAACTCCTCCCTCGTCCCACCCCTGAAAACTGTCCACTGTCATCACCACAAGCCCATCAACAAACACGCAACGCTCGAACACTACTGCTCCAGAATACCAACACGATGGCTCCAACAAGTTCTAGTATGGTCTAAATGGCTTCTTCCACCACAGGCCTCTCCAGCACACGATTACTACCATTACTCTGAACCCACACACAAAGCCCGTCCACCCCTTGGGCGGCACCCATCACAACAATCACACGCAATGGACGACCCAGGCTACGCCTGGCCCCCCTGGAAGTTTGGCATGAAGAGGGCTGACCTCTTCACCAAGCTGCATGACCAATACAACACCTTTCCTTCCTCCATTCAAGACCCTGAAGCTTTCCACCACGATGTTTTCGAGATCTCCAGCGACTCCCGCACCGAGGACGAGTTCCATCGCCGCATGGCCGAGCGACGCGTTCAACGTCTTCGTGAGCTCGACGACTCGCTCGAGCTGGCTGGTGTAGAGATCATTGCCAACCCGAAGCTCATCGGGACGGAGCAGTGGTCTTTCGCCGTCCAGCTCTTTCGGACGCGTTCGCTCGACTCGCTTGTACGATACTTTTCCAGTTACCTTCCCGAGGGCTATCTCGACCGACATGTCTTCCACGACACCGCGTCTACCGCCTCCTCTTTTGATCAGTACAGCGTGGCAAGCACCAACCCAAGTAGTCTCGACGATGATGCTGAGAGCGGTCCTTACTTCTTTCCTGACGATGACGAGAAGCGTTTCATGACCCGCGAACCTTTCTGTATCAACACCATGGCCACAGACGCCGATCTTCCTCCTTCTCCTCGATCAATGACCACCCAAGATGACTCGTCCCCCTCATCTCCTACTGATCTGCACGATCATGACTTTACCCTGGCTCGTTTGACTCCTTCTCGGGCGCTGTCCTTTTCGGGTTCCGAATCGGACGCGTTTCGCCGTCACCTTGACGACGATCACGAAGACGAAGAGACGTCACAGTCGGACGATCCCGACTCGCTCGCGACGTCCATTTCGGATCTTGTCGAGAGCCACCACGCCGATGAGCTTTACGAAGAAGAGAACTTTGAAGCCCAGTGCCCTACTGATATTTTCGACACCATCGTCGAGTCGATCGAGATGGAAACACCTACCCCCAAGCAAGAACCCCCTACCACCTCATCTTACCTCGACCTCAAACAGATACCCACCCTCCGTCATATCCCTTCCACCACCTATCATACTCGCCGGGAGAACTCACCAAGCCCGCGCACCTATCGCAGCAGCAGCCCATACAGAGGCAGCAAAACACTTCGTCGTACGCCCGACGAGGCGTCCAGCCGCATATCGAAACCCCTCCCGGACACGTTACGGACAAGAACCAAGGGGCGGAGACGTGGATTGGACTAGCACGAGGAGAGGCGGGCAGAGAAGGGAGGGCCCGCAAACTTATACCCCCGTACCCAGCTGTACATACCTGTACTCTACGAGCCTCATGATTTGATTTTCTTCACACCTGCTGCTACTTGACTATCTTTGTGTGTTCGTGATTTGCACTGCCTTGGGTTAACATGTTTTATGCCAGCTTCGTGACAGACGGACTGGTTCAAGTCGTGATCTCGTTCCGCTAACCAGTGACCAGGCCCCAAGTCAGCCGCTGGCTGTATAGCCTTGTTTGTCTCCTACTTACGGACGACATGCCCCTTGCAAGGTATTCTATTTCGATTCACCTCCGTTTTGTCGATGTCCCCCATCCTAATCGTGATACCCATGTCTTTTAAGCTGGTGGGGCTCGCGTCTTTGTCGTCTGTCTGGCGCGCCTGCGTGATGCGGCCGGGTGATGTCGCGCGAGGTATCGCGGGTGATGTGGTCAGGTGGATGTTGGTGGAGAGGCGAGGGCGAGTGACTTGCAGGTTCGCCCGCGCTGCCCGTGTTGCGATTCTTCGGCTGTCGTCCGTAACGAGGAGGAGCGTATCAAACTGAATTCATTCTGCAAGGTGTTCATGCATTTGCCTTGTGCTTCATTGTTCGAACGGCCAGGTGAGTGCTGCATGTTCTGGCTTACGGTCGCATAGTCTCGTGTCGAGAGTATTTGCAGCTTGGCATTGGGTACAGCAAGACGCGGGATAGATGCTATAATAGCATTTCTTAATGATACGAATACCGTGTATGTGACGCAAGATGGTTATTGGCACGTTTAATAAAATTCGCTGATCAACAGATCGACTGTAGATTCTGCTTGCGGCGATCGGGCCTTGTGCGAGACGTTGGCAACATCACGGTCGGTGCTGGTGTGTAACTTGGGCAACATTCCGACCAGTGCTTACCTATGGAGGACAATGTCCTGGACATCGAAAATGTCGCTGCAGGGAAATAGTCGCATTACTCAACAGATCAATCGTGCCTAGTTTTTTTTTTCGGCCACTTAATGGATGGAGCTGGGGTTTCATGCCGTCCTGTTGCTCAGTGAGATGGTAGATTTCAAGTCCTTCGTCTGCTGTCAACTCATCGACGAGGCAGCTACATTATTTTCTCGGCCACATTTTCATCTCTCCGACAACGTGAAGGAATACTGAGAGAGATAGAGAAGAAGGCACAATACTCATAGGTGAGAACAGGCTCGCAGATGATCGCCTGGGCATTAGACAAAAAGTTGACGTTCATAGACATGATCACGACTCTCTAATGGATCGACAAAAGTTAAAAGATGATGTTTCAGGTCCAACCAGGAATCGAACCTGGGCTGGCGGAATCAGAATCCGCAGTCATAACCATTAGACCATTAGACCGGTGGGACCTTGTTGGTTGGAAGTCCGTGACGGAGAATTGACTCATGTCATGAAGAGACGGGAGCTCGAGTCAATTTCGACCTCATTCCCCAACAGACGAGGCGCCTTTCACAACACCACTGTACTCGCGAAGACATTTGCAAACCAGCAAGCCAGCCTTCAGATATTTATCATGTAACGAAAACCTGTAGTGTGTACCAGACGATGGTTTCACGTCACCGTCACTGCCACACCAACCCTTGGGGCGTCGTAGTCCGAAAGAAACTCTGGCACAATAATTCCGTATACAATCACCAAGACCCAGACTGAAGGTAGCGACCTCTTACAGCATGTCACGAACAGTACATCCAGAACAAAAATGCCGTATACCCCTCAGTGCCTTATCTCTCGTCTTCAGGTCCGCCTTGAACACGCTGTGGACACCGAGTCATGGCCCCTTGTCAGTACCTCGTATTCGACTTCGTCCCACCGGCTTCGGATCGCCCGTCCCGACCTGCAGCCAGGAGTAGATCCGATCACATCAATCACGCCCCTCCAGGATCAAGCTGGCTATTACTCGCCTGCGATCCAGTCGGGCCATTTCTCCACTTTGAGCCGCAAGACGATAAGTGTCACCTCTTGATGTCCTTCGTTTTGATGAGGGCAACTAGAAACCTGATGATAGTTGAAATCCTTGCGCTGGTATAGTTATCCCGGTCTTGCCTTTCAGGAGGTCGGACAACTCGGAACAGGTAGCAAACGCTGCAAAGATAGGTGTATGACAAACGATTGAGGAGTGTTGTCAATGTCATACCAGGAAGCGAGCTACTCGAAGAGCTATTATCTACAATACCAGATGATGGGACCGGAGAAGGCTAAACCCGCGTAGCGTTTGTCAATCCCATCAAATCAAAGACACATTCGGGGCACAAGGCAGCGATGAATTCCAAACCAACAAATATCAATTTCGCGGCAGACTAGTCGATCTACCGCCCAAACTCTGTGCGACGAACATTGCATCTCTCAAGCACGCAGTTGATGAATGGCTGAGGAGAACAAAGGAACGCCAGTCTGTCTAGAAACAACCACCCGTTCCTCGGTCTCCAGCCACGCCGGAATCTTCCTCTCTGGCAACACTGTTACGCATTACCATCCTTCTCACCATCACCCGAGGGCTTATCAATGCCCCTTGGGCGAAGAGGCCGGCTTTCTGACTCAGCTTGTTAGAAAGTTTTAGCCACTTAAGCGACACCGTTGTAGGCGAGGCGGTTGGGGGAGCCACGAAGGTTGCCGGTGACGCGGCCAGTGGTGGCGAGGGCGATGAGGCGGGCCTTGGCGGCGGCAGGGCTGGCGAGACCCTCGAGGCGCTGAAGGTAGACGACGAGACCAGCAACGTGAGGAGAGGCCATGGAGGTACCGTAGATGGAGCGGGGAGCGGAGTTGCTGCCAATCCTGGCGGTCAGAACGTTGGAGCCTGGGGCGAAGATGGCAACGCCAGCACCCCAGTTGGAGTAGGAGGCAATGGCCCAGGCAGAGTCGACGGCACCGACGGCAATGGCGCTGACAGCGGAAGCGGGAGAGACGTTGGCAACGTTCTGGTTCTCGTTACCGGCAGCGATGACGCTGACGACGCCCTGGGCCGAGGCAGCGTTGATGGCGTTGTTGAAAGCAGTCGAGAAGCCACCGCCGAGGGACAGGTTCACGACGGAGGTGGTGGTGCGTGCCTTGGTGCGGATGTCGTTGGCGGCCCAGTTGAAGCCAGAAAGAATGACGGAGGTCGAGGCGGAGTTGCCGACGAAGACCTTAACGGAGATGATGTTGGTGCGCTTGGCCACACCGTAGGTGGAACCACCGATGGTACCGGCGACGTGAGTGCCGTGACCGCTGGTGTCAGTGTGAGCACCACCAGCAGGGTTGGAGCCGAGAGTGGCACGGCCACCGAACTGCGAGTGCCCAACCTGGACACCACTGTCAACAACGTAGGCGTAAGTTCCCTGGCCGGCGCTGTCATCGTAGCGGTAGGTGGTTGAGGCACCGGTGCGCGAGGAGAGCGAGCCAAGGCCGTAGGGGGCACCGGACTGGCTGGTGACAGCGAAGAGGGTCCAGATCTGGTCCTTCTCGACAGCGGCAACCTAAGAAGAGGTATTGTTAGGGGAGTCGTCTTTGAATGCGAGAACGCCATGGTAGGGTCCGACTCACCTCAGGGCTGGCCTTGATGGCCTCGAGAGTGTCCTCGTCGAACTTGCCGGAGTAACCGTGGTAAGCGCCAATGTCGTAGTGCTTCTTAACGCCAGGGAAGTCGCGCTTGTTCAGGGCGCGGGCCTGGACCTCGTTGAGCCAGTCAAGGTGAGACTCGACATCACGAGCCTCAAGGTCGTCCTTGAGGGTGATGATGTAGCTGTCCTTGGCGGACGCGCCGACGACTCCGAAGCTCTCGGCATCGCGCTCCTCGCTCTGGACGGGGGCGGCAAGACCGACGGGCAGGAGAGCCGCGACGAGGACGCTCAGGCGCTGGAAGTTGTTGACCATTTTGAAGACAGTGAGACGATGAGAAGATACCGGTAGATGATGTTGCTGATGCTGAGATGAGGCTGGATGAAGAGAAGAGGCATTATCATCGAGGATGCATGCCACCTCTTATATAGCTGACCATGACAGCGAATTTGTCGAGCTCCTTGCAGCGCATCATGATCCTCAACTATGCCGGAGAGCCAAACCGGCAACGGCACTGAGTCGGGCATGGCGTCAATAGCGCGGTCGCCTCACGACATGATGCCGAGCGGTTGCACGATGCCATGCCAGGATCGTGTCTCAGGCCCAAGCCACGGGCGAGAGGGTCCAAAGTCTGGAGCCGGGCTGCCATGAGCTTCCTCTTCCAGACAGCCATATCATGACGCGAGTGGCACGCAGATATCGTCGATAACACGATGCGCAAAGGGGAAGGAGACGAAGCACATGGGTATTCCGTGACCAAGGCGTCTAGCACGTCGAGGATGCGGAGGGGCCCCATCAAAGAGGAAGTTGGCGACGTTCAGAGGCGGGGAAGGAGACGAGTAGCGCGACGAGACTGACTTGCAGATGCCGGGGCAAGTCGACAACGTACAGCACGTAGCTACTTGGCAATGCAACGAGGCTATCAGGTGCGCGTGCCTGTGGTAGAGCTGGCGCTAAGCTGAGGGACTGTAGATGTCTTGGCCATCCATTTGCCAGTCCTGCCTGCTCGCAGTGAGCTGTCACACAGGTTCTCCATTCCTCAAGGCCCTTTAACCATGTGCAGTTGCACAACGCTCGATTGAGTAGGGTCTGTGGCGGGGCGGCGCTGCGGGTACCTGAACTGAACGAAGTGGTGATACCGGCAGTTGAGGCCGACTCGCCGGGCATGAGCAGTGGGAAACCAGGGAATGTTTGATGGCGCAGGATCTCTGATGCTCTTTGGCCTCACCTAATCGAACAAGAGATGACGATTGAGTTGCGTAGACAAAGCGGCAGGGCTCATAACATGTCGAGCTGTACAACCTTCGGGCATCACAGCCTTCCCATACTGTACTTCCAAGACATGAAACCCAGTGCCGTGAGCAGGGACATGCCTTGCCATGCCACTCCCCAGGGGGTTCTGAGGAGGCAACCAGGGCGAACCACGGGAAGAGGGGGGCGGGCGATCAGGAGATCCGGACTATTCAGACGGCAAGATCCCTACTGCGTAGAATATAGAATAGGTGTGCTGAGAAGGCCTGGTCCGGCCCATGATCTACATTAGTCCAATCATGAACCACGGTTGACTTGGCTCTCTGTAACTACCCTGCTGGCCATGGTGTGCTAAGGTCGACACTCCAGAGGCTGACCCTAACAGATGGATGCGTGGTAGGGCAGCGAGGCTTTCCTGTCTTGACAGAGCGTGTTTCAGCCAGCGAATGGTCGATACTGGGGAACGCTCAAGGACGGTGGTCGATGCAGGCTGGGATTGGACATGTGAATGGCCTTCCTCTTTGGGCAGTCAATCCGCTCTACGTGACCATAACGATCAGCGTCTGGCTCTCGAAAGCAACGGCCATGCCCAATAGCGATGATGAACAGAAGCCGTAGAATGGCGACAAATTGGAGGGCCGTCTTTGGGGCATGCTCCTTACTGTTTAGTCGTTCATGGTATCTTGGCCCCGCGTTAGTAACTCACGACTGCAGGTGTTGAGAGGATGTATAGTGACGTAGAAGAGGCCTAAGGGGCAGTCCTCATTGGATCCAGAGGCGCATTTGATTTGCCCCTCGCCGGAGATTCATCGAGCAACAGGTAAATGGAGGTCGTCCGGTGCCATAGAAAAGGCAGGTGTTTGTTTGACATACAGCTGAAGTCTTTACGGTCATGTTCCACTGTGCGGAGGTGTTACACTGCAGGTGGCTAGACGAAGCATAGAGCTTGATGGAAGATGCTCACCCGCCAGCGGTGAGTGGTCCACAGAGATGCTGCCAGTCATGACGCGAGATGGCATCAGGCGATGCTGGTCATGGTGTTGAGGTGACAGATGGGTGGAAGAGGAAGGGAGAGAGGGGCAGAAAGGAGGAAGCCCAGGAGCAATGACCTGGCTGCTGCAGCGCATGTTTCTTCAGTGGGTCCGAATGCTCCTGGCTCGACGGGGACTGCCCCTCCTTGGGAAACGCCTGCATTTTTGACAGCTGATCGCGCAGTTTGCACTGTACTATCGCGCTCTGAAGCCGTGGGACACAGTGTCAAGACGTAGATGGCTCCTGGCCCCTTCCTCCTGGGCTCTGGTGCCCTGTAAGATCCACTACATCTCTCCACCCCTTCATTGATGGCGGCTGTCTTGATAAGCCGATTGGGTCTGGGGCAGTGAGCACGATCTCGTTCGGTACTTCCTTCCCTGCTTGTGAACCGAATGGACCGGCGTACCGCCATGATCTCCATCGAGCGCCAGATCCAGACTAGCACGGCTGAGTAAGACCGTTCCATCGACAAGCACCTCAACCTGCACCAGATTGCGATTGCATCCATCCTCCGTGGCATTCCCTATCATCCATTGACCAACCTGACAGCCAAGCACACATGTAGCCGCCCAACCCTGAGCCAAGCATGCCATTGTCGAGATCCCCTCAACCGCTCTCGAGCTTAGGACAAGACTATTGACGTGCCTGTCCAGGCCATCGATGCGCGACTGCCGATCCATTCGGCACCAAGCCTCTCTTGCGCGACGCGTTCCTTGCCAGCTTATCACCTCTGATGGCATCCGAAGCTTGTCAACCACGCCGCACTCGAGCTGGACTGAAGCTCCGCCTCCCCTGGCTTCATCCCGGCACCTTCCCGTCTCGTTCATCTCCAACCCCTTGTGCCCGACCCTCGACGAGGCCGCGACCACTGTTCGTGACAGGTCCAGAAGCTTACCCAGCTGGTGTCTCTCCATCTACACGCCCAACAGGCGCCCCCCACGATATCTCATGCACGATGCGGCCCGCGCCACCACCTGATGAGGATGCGTCCCCATGTCCATCGCTCACGCCCGCAATGCCGCTTCCGCAGCACGCCATCGACATTGTGCCTTGGGGCTAAGACACGCTTTGGACCTGCTGCAGAGTCACCTCCTCTCCCCATCACTCCTTCTGCGCCGAAGCGGTCGCTGTCGCCTTGTGCTAATTGCGGGCTTCTTCTCTGCTTCTGGAAGACGTCTCGGAGATGCTCATTCCGTCTGACTGATGCGTGCACTGGACTTCAGGACCTTCCTGATGCTCCAGCTCAGTTAGACTCATGACGATATAGCTCAACCCTAGGCTTCGGCACAACATGTCGATTGTGAGGCCTCACTCATTAATCGCGACATGAAGGAAGTTTGATGCCCTGCAGACTCCTCTCTTCGCTCCACAAAAGTGCCGCAGCTTGCCCGGGAAACCATATACTTGATCTCCGCTAATCCGAGCTAACAATAACATCGACAACAATCCCGTCGCAGCCTTGGCTCAGTCGATGTGATGAAGCCCCCTGGCTCAGGTCACATCCTTCATGCTTCGTTGATGCAGATGGCTCCTCAGGCGTTTGCCACCGGCAACAGTAAAAGAGCACAAGGGTCATGTTTTCTACATCCAGTAGGTGGTACAACTCGCCTCGGACTTGGCCATTCTCGCGTGACAAAGGGCGCCTTCTCAATACAGCAGGCACAGATCTTAGCACCTACTTTGGCGCTCGGCAGTCGACACTCGCACACCATCAGCGACGTTACCCCGGGATCCTGATCGCCACGCCTCAGCTGCTGCCCCATCTGGCTTGGGCCGGCATCACCCAGGCATCGCAGCCTGACGATCATGAGATCGATAACGATCTTGGCTTGATACCTTCTCTGACTCTCTTCACGCAAGCTGCTACGCAGATGGTGTAAGATGCTTCGCCATCGCAGATTCACGGATCTGAGTCGAGCGACCTTCCTTTCACGACGGCCAAGCCTGTGATACCGAAGCTAGCCTTCGCAAGCCATTGCGTGGTGCGTTCTTCACGAGGCGCCGCCACTACTCGCCGTTGCCATTGGAATTTCCAAGTCAGGGGCTCGGCGTCGATGGTGGAGGATCGCACCAATAGGCAGTTGTCAGCCTCGAGGCGTTTGTTCATCATCACCCCCCTCGTACAAGACTGATTGGCGCCTTGTCCCAGATATTGACCGCTTGCAAAGCCTCTGCCTCTCACAGACTCAGGCCCCTCCCGCTCCTCGTTCCTCAATCTATTTCCAGGAGACAGGTTTGTGATGCGTCAAATAAGGCACGTCGGACCTTGACTATTCGCCCATTGCCTTGCCGGGAACTAGCCGAACCTTGTGTGACAACACCATGGTCAAGGTTGTCCTACCCAGGACTGGCAGGTTCTTGACTTCATCACATTGCCGTGGATGTGCGAGCGAATGTTCCGGGGAGTTTTCGGGTTCACGAGGAGGCACATCTCTTCGCGTATTGGGACTGGTGTCTCCGATTACAAACTCCAAATCGATGTCACCACACTGGTCTTCGGGGAGTCCGGTAAGCCCAGAACCGATTGATTCATGACTATATAGGCACTGGTCAATATCGGCACCCAATGTCTCGCCGTTCTCCGATCAAACGCAATGCCCCTTTGTCTTACCATTCGCTGGCCCGGAACGCGTCTGGCAATCTTCTCCATCTCTCCCTAATCCACGACGTTTCCTCTTCGTTGCTGTCGCTACTACTATCCTCTATTGTGACGCTTCCCTCCCTTGTGTTGGCATGCGCAGGAATGGTCTCGTTGCGGCCATCGAAGATGACGCCTCCTGATGCCTGACAGCGGTTACAAATGCCACTGGGGTACAGCAGACCATCAGGGTCGCGACTCCATTCCCACTGGTACGAGGGGCACCACTCGCCACTCTCGTCAGCCTCCTCACAAGAAGAAGCGTCGGCCACGAGTTGGCGATGGCCGCAATCCCGCATGATGCCCATTGTGACAACGGCGAAGCACATGACGAGCTGATATGTGAAAATGCCGTTTTTGAAAAGTATGGTTGGTGGTCTTAGGATTGATTCCTAAGTTGAATCGTGCTTGGGTAGCATGTCAAAGAATGTTCAAAATCCGATGATGCTTAAAGACCTAGGACAGTCACGTTGAATGGAGCACATCAGTTTCATTTGTATGGGCATCGTCGTGAATCACGAACTCAATTCGCTTGGAAAGGCTCAGCGCAATGTGAATCATAGTGCACAAAATTTGAACTGTCAAGTTTGATGCTTCCCTTTTGACAGTGAACAGAGTGCTTTCCTTTCTGTCGAGCCATGTGAATTGACGTTGAAAGGAGGCATCTCGCAGACTCAAGGCTGCTTCGAAGGAGGCGAGACTCGAAATGCGAGGAAGTCGCAACCTATCACACCCATTACTGGTCGTGTTTTTTTGCTCTCTTCCTTCCGATTCTTGTCAGCGGTACGGGATTCAGTGTCTATCTCGCTGCTGCTCCGCAACTGGCGAACCTTCATACCAGTACACCGCTTACCAACGCACTTTGTTGCTGCAACGGTTGAAAACAATACATCCAGCACCAGCATCTACATGCGGTTGCATTATCTTCTTTTTAGACTCTACCGAGCCGAATGCCTATGCAGCCGACTCTGCCTATAGCCGACTCTGCCTATACAAAGACGCCCAACGGACATTGTCGTCCACACCCGCAATCACCAGCTTGGCAACAATGTGTTGGACCTGCTACAAGCAGCCCTGCTGCTCGCGCTGCGCAAAGCGCATCACGGTTGACACTGTGGATCTAAGCGATCGAGCCTACGTGTCCAGCCGAATAGTCTATGACATGACATGCATCAACTCCACGAATGGGATCTGGGGGTCGTGCCCGGGCTTCACCGTCAGCAATAAAACATGGTGGCTGACGGAGTACATCTGGGCGCGCGACATCGCGCCTTCGTACGACATGTACATCTGCAAAGAATGTATCTATGACCACGCTGTCAGAACCATGAACTAGAGGGTGCTCGGCGGAATGTGGCCTGGTTCGAAGGTGTCGCCGCGAAGGTCGCAGATCATGGTCATCGACCACGCCAAGACGCACCCGGAGCTCTTCAGGGGCTGGGCATGTTTTCCCGACGATGTCGAGATTTACGTATATTTGGATGGCACCAGGCATGTGGAGATGTCTGACATGCTGGAGAAGCCGCCGGCGGGGCGCGGAATCGTGCCCCCGGACTACGTGTGTCCGTTCGTACTGATCCCGAACAACGAGGACTGGGAGGACCTGCAAAAGCGCACCATTACGAGGCAGTTGTTGAACGCTGTACGAGAAGCCGGATTTCTGGCGTCCTTTGAAAGCTGCCTTGCCGTGCTGGCTGGTCCGCAAGTAGATTGGGCTGCCGTTGAGGACCAGAGGAACCTGGAGGAACCATTGGACTCTGGCGTTGTTGACACCACGCCTTCCGTCACTGTGTCTCCCGGTCCTTACGGCCACAGCATCTTCGACCCTACATCTCCTATCACAAACGAATCCGGCATGGTCAATACTACATCTCCTGTCACAGACGACTACGGCAAGGTTGAAAATACAGCTTTCGAAGCAGGCGGCCATGACATGGTTGATACTGCATCTCCCGACAGAAGTGGCTATCGCGCCACCACTTCGATGCTTAATCAGTACATCGACTCTTGTCGAGTTCAAGTGAGCAATACGCCTGATCCTTCTTCCTCGTCACCTCTGTCTTCCCCACAGCCCTAGCCGGCACCACTGCGGGATGCCGAGGGCTGGATCGACTATGGTTTGCGGTAATGGCATGTGGGAGCAGCGGACGTGACCTAGTCCATTATATTGTATGACTCTCGACATGTAATCACCGATGCAGGTCCCAGAATAAAGCTTTGAGTATTATAATCACGTGAGACCTGATAACTACGTGGGGTAGACCATTGGCGTATTTAGATGCCTATTCAGGCATGATTTGCATCAGAAGCAGGATCCATCACCAGGTACCAGGACGCGGGTAGGATGGTCACGGCCCGAAGCCCGCCGTGTTCTCTCGACACAAAGCCGAAGAATCCATCAAAAGTGCTCTAAGACCGGGACTTACCTCGAAGCAACCGCCAATGTGGCGCTCGTGATGCAAATACGTGGCGTTCAAGCGCGCGCGCGCGACGAAGCGTCCCGATTTATTTTCAAACCATGACGAGGTTATGCGTGACGTCATGTGACGAATGAATGGATAGTAGCGTCAGGGGTCAGGGGTGAGGGCGCGTTTTTGACAAGAGGTTTCTACAGCAAGGTAAGGTGTCTGCCGTGACAAGTGACCAGCGGCGCGTGTTTCCTCTTGCAGCAGATGGAGATGCATGTTTCAATGGTTTGGCAGATGATGCAGGCGGGCCCCATGCATGCTGGCCTGTCACTCATCTGCTGGACTGAATCTTGTGTCAGACCATGTGCCCACATCTGCCTTCACCGCGCGCGCCTCTTCAAGATTCAAGATTGTGGGACACTGCAGCCGCCGGGGACTGTGGACTGGCCAGTTGTCGATGGCAACGGAAGCTTTCCTAAAGCAGTATTGAACTGACTCGAACAGAAAAAAAAAACAGGCAATGGACCTCTTGTCCCACGTAGGTAGGCAATACTGCGATTCAAAGTCTGGAGAGGGTGGGTTTCGGCAGGTCACCCGGCGTGGGCGAACCGTGATCTCGGCGCGGAATGGTTGGGGAGGAATTGGGATTTTGGGGAGGGCCCACGGCCCACTGTACCGGGCCCTCAGCACCCGGTACAACCCAGCGCACGCAAATCAGAGACATGCATCTGGGTGGCCAAGACTGGGGGCCCAAGAGGAACCGGGACGGCACCGAATTTGGGGGTGCGGCCATCGCGCCCTCTGAGCTGTCACGTTCACGAGAAAATGCAATGACGGGATGCGACGCCGATTTCCAGAACCGACCGTCGATGGACACAGCTCTACGAAGCGAACACAGGCTAGCTCAAATGCGGCTTCACGGTGCAGGCGTCGGACAGGTCGGGGCTGGACAGCGCTGGCCGGGCCTAGAACGCTGAGCTGAAGGAGCTGTCAGAGGAGAGATAAAGTGGGAGGCAGATGTTTCGCACGTGGCTGGGCTTGTTAGCGATTGTCGATGGTCGGTCGATGTGATGAACCCGTCCCTGTCGTCAGCGGAACCTACTGGCTACGAGGACACAGATAGATAGCCTGGCCCCCAACAACGATGAACGGATTCGTCAGCGAGAGGGGGATGAGGTCACTTGACGCTCAGCCTCGGAGCGACGCAGGCCAAGAAGCACGCGCGACTGGACGCGAGGTGCGGTATGTGGCGTCTGTCGGAGCGGTCGGCCCCTCCCCCTTCTGCCCATGTCAAAGATCGATGCAGCCAGGCGTCAGTCTGTTTGTTTTCTTTTGCGATCGTAGAGCGAAAGAAAGTGCAGTGCATCTGCTCGGTGCTCCGGTATGTCCTTCGCTTGCGTTGGCGGGACTGGATGGCTGGAATACGACGACAAGAGACGGGGTCCCCTCGTCCTCTCTCTGTCTGCACAGCACACAGCACGGGGACTTGTCGAAATGAGAGCGGGCGAAGCGGATCATGCAGGTAAAATGACGGGGGACCCTGAATCTGCAGGAATGACGCTGCTCGCTACGTCATGATGGAGAAAACCCCTCCAACCAAGACAGCCCAAGGTGGGGTGCAAGCTGATGGGCGCGGCGAGCAGCAGGTAAAAGGACGAGCGAAAAGGTGCGCCTTTTCATGGCCCGCTTGGTCATGAATGGCCCTGTGCGGCGTAGCTTCTATGACTTGCCGCCTGCTTCCGGCGTTGTTGGATTTTTCTGGCACGCCTCTGAGTGAAGCATGGCAGTTAGGCAGGTTGGGTGGTTTGAATCGACTTGCTAGAGCCCGGGGCAGAGATGGAGCCTATCCAGTGATGATGTCTGCTGAAACACCAAGGCCAAGAAAGGCCATGGGGCCTATCGGCTACGTCAGTTATTGAGCACTGACATGGCTGTTCCCGGGGGGGAAACAACAACGGGAAGGGGGAGCCCTGGTCCATGATGGAAGCGATGATGAAACAAGCGGGCTGAAAGCATGGCTTGGAAAGATTGGTGTCCTGGTCCAGTAACTCGCGTTTCTTGGCGGCAGCACGGCTCGTTCCATCGTTCCAGCCACAGGACCATGCCCATCGTGTACCCCCCCGGACATTCCACCAGACCAGCATCCCTAGACCCCCCTGCCCATCCATTCCATTTTCTGCCATATCGCCATTGACTTACCTGGCAGAGCGTAGTATCAATGTCACAGCATCTTGGGTCGCATGGCTCAGAACCAGATTGGAGGCTATTTACGCTTTTTGGGTACTGACAGAGAGACACCTTGCCCCTGTAGGTCCCTGGGTAGGTGCCTGCCTCAAGGCACCGACATAGGTGAGGGTCAAATAACGTATCCCGGCTCTGTGGCCGCCCTGACCACTCAGCGGCGTGCGCAGCTTGTTGTCCGCTCGAGCAGATCTTGCTTCGTCTCGCCCTCTGCCCGCTCGTCATCTGCATCCACCACGACCCGAGGGACACTGAACGAGAGCCTCGATTCATCTTGGCCTCCAGGATTCCCTGATTGATTGACTGCGGCCTGAAATTCCCGTATCCGAGGTACCTCACCAACCCAGGTGCTCTCACTCACATGTGCTGCCGGGTTGCGTAAAGAAACACAGAAAGCCCCCACAAATGAAATCACCCCACCGGGAGGCACTCCCTGGAGCACACTCACAGCCCATGCGTCACTGGCCTTGCCCTGTACCTACCTCCAGTTCGCCTATTTCGTCATCCGTTCGGCTGGCCCGCCCGCCATCGCATCCGCGATTAAACTCCACTTCGACCTTCACCAGCCACAACCGTCCTTGACTCTTGCACTTTGTATTCTATCCTCCCGTCTCCTCCCCCCGACTCGTACCTCCCCTCACTGTCCCTCTCTGATCGCCTATCCCACATCAACCTCTCTCTTCCGTCCCGAACCGACTCGTTCTCGCCGTGCCATTCTGACCTCCGATCCGTCGCTTCACTGCATTGTCGCCTCTTGCGCCCCAACATTCTTGTCTTTGTTCGAGGCAGATTGTTTCTTCCTCTTCGCAGCCCCTCCAGAACACACGAGGCGTGAGAACGCAAGCAGAGCGGTGCCCTGTCGCAGTCGTCCATCAGGCATCGCAGCGTCCCTCCTGGCGACCGAATACGACGACTTCTCTTGATCCCGCGAGTACAGCCTTCTACAGGCGCACAAACCGCCATCATGTCGACGATACAACAACTTAAGAACTTCATCCGACATGGTATGCCGTCTCCCGCCAAACCGTCCCTTCCCCTCCTCCCCCCCCCCCCCTTCCCCCCCCTCTACATATTTTTGGCGATGGGCAACCACGACGACAGCCGATCCGAGCTCCACGCGCCACAGAGTCCTGCCCACCATGTCATTTGTCTCAACCATCATTCTTGTGGAACTGTACTGATCCGTTCTCTCTTTTCTTCTCGTCCACAGGAAAGCAAGCCCGCACGAATAACTACGATGAGGCCCAGCAGAAGAACAACTCATCCCCCCCACGTGTTCCCGCCGCGCCCGCCCAGACCGAACCCGGCTTCACTGCCCAACCAGCCCACGCCCCCCTGGGCGCCGCGTACTCTGGTGGACCCGCCGGCGACCAGAACCGCGTCGCCAAAGCCGGTCACGCCGCAGCTCACGCCGTCGAGCCCCAGCAGAAGGTCAAGGTCAAGAAGCAGGTCGACAGTGCCGAGATTGCCAAGTTGGTCGCTGAGGAAAACGAGACCCGCGGCAAGTTCCCCAAGTACCCCGGGCTCGAGCGATGGGTTCTCCTCGAGAAGATGGGCGATGGCGCCTTCAGCAATGTCTACCGAGCCCGCGACACCACGGGTGAGCACGGCGAGGTCGGCATCAAGGTCGTCCGCAAGTACGAAATGAACAGCATGCAGGTGAGTTTGAAAACGTTGAAGGTTGCCTGCGGGGCCTTGATTATTTGCTTTCTTGCGCGCCGCGTCGTCTTGAGTTTGTTGTGCGTTTCTTCTTCTTCTTCACATACCAACCTTGGGGGCGCATTAGGGAAACGACCATTTACACCCAGACTTCAAGAAAGTCCCCAAAGCTGCAGAGGTGCGAGAAAATCTCTCTTATCTCCTTACGTTTCTTTCCATCCAGCGAGGCATCCCCACCATGACTACTGTTGCTTTGACCCAGCCTGTCATTATTTCTTTTCCTTTTCTCCCGGGGATGCCTCCGAGGTCACGAATATCATGACTAACCCGACGAACAGAGGGCGAATATTCTCAAGGAAGTCCAGATCATGCGCCAACTTGACCACCCCAACATCATCAAGCTCGTCGACTTTTCCGAGTCCCGCCAGTATTACTACATCATCCTCGAGCTAGCCCCGGGTGGCGAGCTCTTCCACCAGATTGTTCGCCTCACCTACTTCAGCGAAGAGCTCTCAAGGCATGTCATCGTGCAGGTTGCCAAGGCGCTCGAGTATCTCCACGAGGAACGAGGTGTTGTTCACAGGTATGTACTTTCGTGCTCATCACACGCGATTCTCCACATTCTCCCCGGCGCATCGCGCCCTCTTTGCCACGTTGTGGCTCCGTGGCGAAGCCACGAGTGAGACGTCATGTTCTAGTCTTCTGCTTGCATCTGACGTCATGCCCAATTCCCTGCGTCAATGGTGTGCTGACATGAGCTCAATCGCAGGGATATCAAGCCTGAGAACATCCTGTTTGAGCCTGTTCCGTTCATTCCGTCCAAGACCCCCAAGCCCAAGCAGCCCGGTGACGAAGACAAGGTGGATGAGGGCGAGTTTGTTCCTGGCTATGGCGCTGGTGGCATTGGCCGCATCAAGATCGCCGACTTTGGCCTCTCCAAGGTTGTGTGGGACACCCAGACCATGACGCCTTGCGGCACCGTCGGCTACACCGCGCCGGAGATCGTCAAGGATGAGCGATACTCCAAGTCTGTGGACATGTGGGCCCTCGGCTGTGTCCTGTACACGCTGCTCTGCGGTTTCCCTTTCTATGACGAGAGCATCGAGGTGTTGACCGAGAAGGTGGCCAAGGGACAGTTCACGTTCCTGTCACCGTGGTGGGATGATATCTCGAAGAGCGCACAAGATCTCATTTCCCATCTTCTGGCTGTGGATCCCGAGAAGAGGTTCACCATTACCGAGTTCCTCGCTCATCCTTGGATCCGCGGATCCGGCCCCACCCCGCGCGATGAGCGACCGCCGAGCGTCGAGCCGCTTCGTGCTTTCGACCCGTCACGCTTCGGCGAGGGCGCTCAGCGCTACGACTTCCGCTCACCCGGCGCCGTCAATCTGCGCGAGGTCTTTGATGTCGGTTACGCCGTCCACAGGCAAGAGGAAGAGGCGAAGCGACGCAAGCAGATGGGAGTCAAGGCGGGCGAGGCGCCTGCTCTAGCCGGCTTGAATGAAGAATCCGAAGACGAGGACAGCCAAATGACCGGCGCCAAGGACGCCGAAGACGGCCACATGCCCACACATGGCACACAGGCTCTCGTGCAGAGTATGCGATGCGCCCACATCAGGGACCAGAAGGAGAGGGAGCGCGGTCGCGAGCGTGAGAGGCACGCTCCGACCGACAAGGGATACGGTCAGCACTCGCCGGCTGTGACGGCGGCTGCTCGACAGCAGGTGCGGGATCGCAACCGACAGAAGGGCGCTTTCGAGTTGAACCTCGACGGCGCGACATTGCTCGGACGCCGTGCCAAGCATCCTCTGGCTGAAGTTAGCGGAGCATAGATTGTTCGATCCCGTTCACAGAGATAGGCTCCAAGGCCAACTCGAACGCCGTGACGGTGAAGAAGTATGCAGAGCAAGCCTAGATGGGGGATACGAATCAATCTAGATATGTGGGAGTTCCGGGGAGGTGTGGTTCGGCCTGAGACGGACTATGTTGGTCCACATCAGCAGTGTCTCATCAACAACAGGTCCAGGAGGATATTGCGCAACTCTAGGCTCGACGGGCAACGCAATACGGCGGTGGGATGATTCAGGGTGCACAAACTACGTGGTCATGGAGCGGTTTCTTGTTTTGCTATTTCCTGCCGGTCATTCGTTTGTCGTTTCTTCTCCTTTTCGCGCCGCTTATCGATTTCCACTCTAGCACTAAGATTAGGCCGAGCTTCGTCGGCTCATGCTGCGGTCGAGCAGTGGCGAGGTCGCCTGGGACTATGCATCCATCGCGAGGAGTTATGGTAACTTAGGAAACAGATTCCATTTCTTCCATGTTTGCTTGTTCCGTGTACATGTCTGCCGATGTTGTCATGTAAGATTGGGCTGTTGCAAGCCAAGAGTGATGCGCGGTGTGCCTGGGCTGAGAGATCTCAGGGGTGCTGGGCCTTAAAGCAGACCGATTGACAGCGCCCAGCCACTGGTCCGGTCCGGTGGGCGTTGAAGTGCGTGCGGTGGGTGTACAAGAGTGAGTGAGAGAGAGACAGGTCCGGCCTCTCTGTCTTGAAAAGAGATGTGAGACTTTTGCTTGCTGCACCTGCATGCATGGGGGCATTTCCAATGTTATGGATGCCCGACGACCGACACGAGAGTGCGTGTGCCTGTCAGTCTGTCTGGGCACGCGCGCGCTGGCCCTCCCTTTCACCCCGGTCGTTGCTTGTTCAGGCGGCCCTCTCTCTGTGTTCACGCCTTGCTCGCGTTGTGTTCGTGCGCGTTGTTTTCCCCACAAAATGGCCCATGACAGCAGAGACATGGCCGATGCAGGGCGTCGGAGGGGGTTCGGTCGGTTCGTGGGACGCTCTGCCTGATGGGTTTTGGGCGGGTTTGGGTCGAGCAGGTGAGACACGGTTTTGGGTCTGCATTTGATGAGGGTCGGGGCCGAATGGTGGATGAACAATCTCTCGATTGGTTTTTTTTTTCTTTTTTCTTTCTTACTCTCCTTTCTTGCCTCGGGCGTTTGCGGGGGGCAAGTCAGCAGCCCAACGGATCGAGAAGGGGGGATTGCAATCGGCAGAACGAGTAGTGGAAAGTTTTGATTTCGATTGCGCGCTGATATTGCGAGGTTCGCGTGATGGTCGCCTTCTACGTAACCTGATGACGACGGGGGGTTCCAGTTCTGAGGGGACCCCCGGACTCCGGTAGCTTTGTCCGGCCGTCCGGGATCTTCGGCGCCAGGCCGGGAATGGGGTCAGGGGAGGCAGAACAAACGGAACTAGTCCCTCTTCTTTTCCCTCCCTGGGCTGCGTGCTAGGAGAAATAGGAGGCTCTTTGCCCGTATGTCTCACGGCGCCGAGTCAGGTCCCCTGCATGGACGAACGTCGCTGTCTGTCCCGTGTTGACGGTTGATGATACGGCGGGCCATCTATTTTGCTTTTTCTTCTCTTTTTGTTTTCCTCTCTATTGGCCTGACGCTCGTCGAGCCAAGGGAGGCAACTGCCAGAACAGGCACCGGCAGGCGGACTTGACCAGGCCTCCGTACTGCCGAGGCGATGCGGTGCGTGCATGTCTGTGGCTGAGAGGCCCTGTCGGTCGGTATCTGTCAACTGTCTTGCACGGGCGTTGCGGTGGGCCGGGCTTTGCGTCTGGGCTGAGAAGTGCCGGCGTTGAGAGGGTTTCCACCCTTTGATCGGCAGTCCGTGAGAGAGAAAGAGATTCCGAATGTGGCTTGGTGGGGTTTGTCGCCGGGGGGCCTTGGGAGGACGAAAAGGGACGTCTGGAGTGGCTCGATATGCTTAACTGGGGTTATTTTGGTGGGTTGGTTTCCAAGATTGGGGCTCGTAATGACACACTCTGTTGGGTTATTGGCATGGCGAACTCTTTTCTTCTGTCGTGAACGACCTTGCCTTGCCTACTTGCGCCCAGTGCTCCTGGGCCCTGCGCTGCGGGGCTCCGAGTCTCCGCCGAGGCGGCGGACGGGCGGGCGGCTCTCGTGAAAGTCGTATGCCGGGAGATCATGACGAGAGACATCGTGGCCCCCCGTCCCCCCTTTTCTGGTGAGAAGGGAGGAAGGTTTCTGCTTCGGCGCAGGGCGTTGGGGCGGAAGGCCTGATGGTTCACTTAAGCTTGCCAGATTGTCTTCTGAGACCCGCGCAGGAGCCTCAGGGGCGGCATGGCATCCGAGTCACGTTGAGATCAGCATGGGAAGAGGCGACGCATGGAGAGGAAACAGACATGTGAGGTTGCAGTCAGTCGATCGTCACATCAGATTTCTTATAAAATACCATCCATCCCATCCCGTCATTAGCAGTCTTCTTCTCTCTCCTCACCCAGCATCAGCTTCATCACAGCAGAAACTTTTTCTCGCATCCAGTCGTTTACCGCACATACAAACATTCACTCGTTCATACACGCCTCACCTTCGGAACATACTATTCCGCCTAATCACCCAACCTAATCAACTCTCACCCAACCAACCGACAAGATGTCTCTCGCTCCCATCCTCGCTGCTCGCGGTGTCGAGTCCTTCCCCGGCACCTGCAAGATTGACATCTCGGCCAAGATTGAGGGCTGCGGCGCCGGTGTCGAGATCATCATTGGCGGCGGCAACTACCACGTCGAGCCCAAGCCCGACTACATCTGCATCACCCCCACCAAGCCTGGTGAGGGCGACGGCGGCGTCCCCCCCGTCGTCAAGCCTCCCGTTGTCAAGCCCCCTACCGTCCCCACGGTGCCCGTCGTGCCTACTGCCCCCACGGTCCCTACCGTTCCCGTTGTCCCCACTTACCCCGTCGTCCCCACGGCCCCGACGGTCCCGACTGTGCCCACCGTGCCCACTGTCCCCACTGTGCCTACTACCCCCGGCGGTGGCAACAACGGCGGCTACCCCGAGGGCGGCAACAACGGTGGCTACCCTGAGGGCGGTAACAACGGTGGTGATAACGGCGGCGACAACGGTGGTGACAACGGCGGCGACAACGGCGGCGAGCAACCCGAGGTCTGCCGCGAGCCCACTCTCTCCCTGAACCTTCTCGACCTCGTCGACCTCGACCTCTTCACTGGCGAGGACATCACTGTGCTCGCTGACATCCTCGGCCTCGACCTCAACCTTCTCATCGCCGGCACTCTCGGTGACGCTCTCGGCGGCCTCGTCGGCCGCCTCGGCAAGACCCTCGGCCACCTCCTCGCCGGGCTGCTCGGCAGCAAGGAGGACAGCAGGGGCGCCGGCGCCCCCCGCGAGAGCGTCCGCTCCGACTTTGACCGCCAGTTCGACGTCAAGTGCGGCCAGACCATCCAGAACCCCGACGCCACCGAGACCACCGCCGACGACCTCAACGACTGCCTGGCCCGCTGCGAGGCCGAGGCGCTCCAGCTGACCATTGACCTCGGCGAGATCTACGACTGCGCCGGCGTCTCCCTGAAGCGCGGCGTCGAGGTCGACAACTGCCTCTTCATCGCCGACAAGAAAATCCTCGACCTCGACCTCAACCTCGGCACCGACCCCAGCGCTGACTCCCTCCTCAGCGGCCTCCTCGGTTAAGAAGGGGGAGCTTCTGCTTTGCCCCCGCCTTTTCCCGGTTTGTGGCATGACATCATAACAAAAAGAGACAGAAACAGAGAGAGAGAGAGAGAGGAAATGATTACCTGGCCTCGGCACCTTGCGGGGCTGGATGAACGACAATGACTTGGCTGGGTTGCCTGATGGACCAGCATCTCTTATTCTTGCACGAACAATTTCTTCTCCGGGGACGTGAGTTGGTGGACATAGGAGACCCTGTACAGACATCTTCCATATGTGACATAGATTAGGGACATAATTTGAACATGCCGCCTCTGATTTTGTTTGCTTGTTATGTGATATTGACATCTGAAACCTGTTTGGGACTCTTCGTCCAGGGCGTCCTACTAGCAGTGGTCAGCACTTGCAGTCTGGTAACGCTTGACGCCGCCGGCCCCGTGAAGGCCAGAGGAACATCGTCCGCACACGCTGTTTGCGATAGGCCAACCACGACATCGAGGGCAGTTCAGTGAACTATACTTAGATAATGGGTCCCATACGCCTATTTTAAGCATACTGACGGAGTGAACTAAGTAAAGATTCTATACATAAACGCCGGGCGTACAGGTCGCCAAGCCTCCACAGCGAGAGCCTGGTCCAAGTTCTGCAGCGAGAGCCTGATCCAAGCCCTCGCCGGCCTCACTTTGGACCAATTATGTACATCTACGTGTGAATAGGTGCATTAGTTTAATACACACGAGGTGACACAGGCTCGACGTCGCTGGAGCCTGGTTGCCTTCCCAGCCATGTTTCCTATAAGACTACAAAGAGCCTTCCTCTTCAATAGGCGATGGCATACTCCCGTTGCTGACTCTGACCCGTCCAGAAAAACCCCGATTTCTTCGCAGTCGTCCCAACGAGCACCACGACACCATCCCTTGAATACCAATAATCGCATCGCAAGGCTCCCTACACGATGACATCCCGTACGGCTCTTGACAACTCTGACTTCTACACGATCGCCTGGATCGCTGCCCTGCCGATCGAACGGGCTGCCGCAGAGATTATGCTCGACGAGACTCATGCCCCTCCGACCAACTTCACCAAGCACCAGACCGACCAAAACATTTATACATGGGGTCGGCTGGGAGAGCACAACGTTGTCATTGCCTCACTCGAAGCCGGGTCATACGGGACTTCAATGGCGGCGATGACTGCCTCGAGCCTCCTTGCCTCTCTACCGTCCATCCGCATTGGCCTCTTAGTGGGAATAGGCGGCGGTATTGCTCGACCGACGGACAATAACCAAGACATCCGCCTGGGCGACATTGTGGTCAGCCAGCCGGGTGGGACAATGGGTGGGGTATGCCAGCACGACTTGATCAAGGCAAAGACTGGTGGCAAGCGCGAACGCACAGGCTTACTCGGAAAGCCTCCGACAGTTCTACTCCATGCGCTTTCCAAGATCCAGGCAGTACACGAGCGCGATGACTCCAAGGTTTCTTACCATCTACAAAACATGCTGGAGAAGTACCCCAAGATGGGCAAGAAGACTAACAGAAACCCTGGCTACGCCCATCAAGGCTCCGAGAACGACCGGCTGTTCCAGGCCTCCTGCGCCCATACATCTGGGTCGGACTGTCGGGATTGCGACAAAGCTGGCGAGGTCCTACGAGACGCTCGCGACACGACAGATCCCGAGATCTACTACGGCATTATCGCATCGGGTAACACTCTCATCAAAGATGCAGCAGAGCGCGACCGGATCGTTAATGAGGTTGGCGAAAACTGCCTCTGTTTCGAGATGGAAGCGGCCGGCCTGATGAACTCGTTCCCCTGTCTTGTGATCCGGGGCATCTGTGATTACGTTGATGCTCACAAGAACGATCAGTGGCAACGGTACGCATCAGCCACTGCCGCTGCGTATGCCAAGGAGCTCCTCGCCTATGTCCCGGCCGTCGAGGTTCAGGAGACCAAGCGGGCGCTGGAGGTGATGCAGTCGGGTTAGTCCACCACTTTACCATATTGTAGAAGTTAGCCTGCAAGTTTTTATGAATTTGGACATGCTTTGACGGTTCGTAGTTGACCAAAAACTCGACCTCGTGGGGCATACGATAAACGCGACAAAGACAACGGTTGACCACATTAAATCCAGCACTCATACCGACAAGATAGAGCGATGGCTGCACCCGCCCGACGCATCCACAAACGCCAACCACGCGAGAACGCTCCGACATGAAGGGACCGGCATGTGGCTCTTGGCTCATCCCGCCTTTCAGTCATGGTCCTCGGGGTCGTGTCGGCATCTATGGCTACATGGCCTCGCAGGATGTGGCAAGACAGTTCTCAGCACGACGGTGCTAGACCACGTTACGGCAGCTAATGATCGGCTTCTCATCAGCTTCTTCTTCGACTTCAGCGATACGACGAAGCAGACCGTGGACGGCATGCTGCGGTCGCTTGCCTTCCAGCTCTATCAAAGTGAGACAGGATCATCGGTTCTCGACGCATCATTCCAGGCACACCGGCGTGGCCACCAACAGCCTGCTACGAAGACGCTTAAGGATGTTGTGAATAATATGCTCAGAGTCCAGAAAAAGGTCTCTGTTGTTCTCGACGCCTTGGACGAGTCGACGACGAGGAGTGACCTTCTCCTATGGATCAAGAACATCGCTTCTGGATCAGACCTGGGTCACGTCCAGCTGATTTGCACTAGTCGGCCTGAGGCCGAATTCTTGAAGGAAGTGCCCGAGGCGATAGGCAGGAACAACGACCTGCGCTTGAACAAACATACTCAGAACGACGACATTGGCTTCTACGTCTCAGCGGCACTCTCCCTCCGACGAGAATTCATTGACATGCGGCTGTCGCATGATCTTCTCAGTCGGATACAGAGCAAAGTTGGCGGCGGAGCCGATGGCATGTGCGTTTCTACTTTGACCTGTGCCTGGAAAGAGCACTGACCCCCTCGATAGGTTTAGATGGGCAGCCTGTCAGTTGGACAGTCTTGCGAGGTGCCCAAGTCCCAAGGAACTCAAAGACGCGCTGGGTCATCTACCCCAGGATTTGAACGAAACGTATGAATGCATGCTACACGGTATTCCAAAAGAAGGCAAGAATAGCGCCATCCGCCTCTTGCAGTTTCTGGTCCATTCTTCACGGCCCCTGACGGTACCGGAGGCAGTGGATATCATTGCGACGGACACCGAAGCGACGTCACCATGTTTTACTATCGAGGGTCGGGTTTTCCGGGATAATCATCTCCTCCAGTCCTTACCCGGCTTGACCTCCATCGTGGAGGTCACGGAATACAACGGCAACATAAGGAGGGAGCTACACCTTGCCCATTTCTCTGTCAAAGAGTTTCTTCTTAATCAAGGCGAGTTCCATCGACTGAGGGCTAGCGTTATCATCACGAGGACGTGCCTGACTTACCTCACCGATATCACGGGCAGCCACGAAGAAATCAAGCAAAAGTTTCATTTTGCTCGGTTAGCCGCAAGAATGTGGACAGAGCATGGTGCTTCAGCCGAGAGTTCTGAAGATATACTCCGAGCAATATCGAGGTTCTTGAATGACGAGGAGACTTTTGATCGCTGGCTTCACTTGTATGGGGGCACCCAAGGACAGCCAAATGATCGACAGCTGCTAAGAAGACCAAGATTCTACTACGCCTGTCTATACGGACTCCTCAGGGTGGCACAAGAGCTAGCTTACAAAGGGACGGACATTAATGCCCAGGGCGGTGACTACGATGAAGCTCTACAGGCCGCCTCAGCTAGTGGCCATATTGAGGTTATACGGCTCCTTTTAGAGAAGGGGGCGGATGTTGACGCCCGGGGTAGCGATAACGATAGTAACGCCCTACAGCTCGCCTCAATTAACGGCCATATTGAGGTTATACGGCTCCTTTTAGAGAAGGGGGCGGACATTAATGCTCGGGGCGGCGACTACAATGACGCTCTACAGGCCGCCTCAGCTAGTGGCCATATTGAGGTTATACGGCTCCTCTTAGAGAAGGGGGCAGATATAAACGCCATAGACAGCAAAGAAGGCAATCCCCTACAGCTCGCCTCAGCTATTGGCCATATTGAGGTTATACAGCTCCTCTTAGAGAAGGGGGCGGATATTCATGCCTGGAGCGGCGGCAAAGGCTATAATGCCCTACAGATTGCCTCAGCTAACGGCAATATCGAGGTTATACAGCTCCTCTTAGAGAAGGGGGCGGATATTAATTCATGGAGCAGCGATAATGATTGTAACGCTCTACAGATCGCCTCTATGAGTGGTTATATCGAGATTACACGGCTTCTCTTGGAGAAGGGGGCAGATATTAATGCCCATAGCAGCTATCACGGCGAAGCCCTACAGGCCGCCTCATACAGAGGCTGTATCGAGGTTATACGGCTTCTCTTAGAGAAGGGGGCGGATGTTAATGCCCAGGGCGGCTATTACGGCAACGCCCTACAGACCGCCTCAACCAAAGGCTATATCGAGGTTATACGGCTTCTCTTAGAGAAGGGGGCGGATGTTAATGCCCAGGGCGGCTATCACGGCAACGCCCTACAGGCCGCCTCATCCGGAGGCTATATCGAGGTTATACGGCTTCTCTTAGAGAAGGGGGCGGATACTAACGCCCAGGGCGGCCACTACGGTAACGCTCTAAATGCTGCCTCAGTCAGAGGTCATTACGACGCTGAAAGAGTCCTGCAACAGCGCATAGCTCACCCATCCTCTCGAAAACGGGTCGCTTCTACCCCCCCAGCAGAGATACCGAATAAGCGTTTACGGCGAAAGTCTTTTACCCATTCCACGTCTTGAATCAATAGGTATCCTCTCGCCACGGATGTCCCCTCTGGAATGACTAGCAGTGCCCAGTTTTTATAATGAGTGTAACCGCTATCTCTAGAAAATAAAAACGCGTCTCAGTCGACTTTATCGCTTTTAAACCATACTCAAGGAAGTGACGTGTTTTTGAATTTAGTGTAGCTACTAATGTTTGTATCCCTGGCTACGCCTCTGCTGGCGCGTAAGTTT
Source organism: Verticillium longisporum (assembly GCA_019188255.1). Lineage (NCBI taxonomy): Eukaryota > Fungi > Ascomycota > Sordariomycetes > Glomerellales > Plectosphaerellaceae > Verticillium > Verticillium longisporum. The sequence continues at coordinate 3,373,559 of JAETXT010000003.1, read as the reverse complement.
GGCATGACCGACATTTCTGTGGAGGGAAGTGGTTAGTATGATTTCACTCCGGTTGTGTGGGAGGCTCGAGAATAAAATGTCATCAAGCCATCAATCACTAGGTGCATATCCACAGAAATCTGATGCCTTTATCTCAGCGAGCCCACATCTGCCTACAATTTCAGCGTCAATCGCTCTTTTCTCAGCAACAGTCGAAGAATGGGGGAACCGAACACCGATTTCGAACCCGGCTGTATCATGTTTGAAAGGATAGCACAAGGACCACTTTGCAGTCCGTTCCTCTTTGACAAGTAACCAGCTAGGCAAGCCGCGTATCTTGGCAGCGGCGTTGGCGAGACTTGACGAAGTACGCCCTTTGAGATAGTTTGCACCCGGTCGCGAAGACAAGATTGTAATGCGGCATAAATGCTGCCTATTGCCTTCGGTGGGGTATATTCCTGCTTCCGTATGCATGGTTAGCAATGTTCCTCGGTCGTGATTGAACGGCGAAGTGTATAGTCGGTATGACGGGCTAGATGTCTGTGATGGGGTATATCGTATTGTGCCTGTCTAGTCTGTACAAACGAAGCTTTAGCTCGGCTAGGGTTCTTCCTGAAACTTGACATATACTCTTTTGCGCGTTATTCCGAAGTGATGCAGTTACGCGCTTGATGGTGGGGTTTGTGTCGCATGCTTGGTATGAGGGATATACGCCACCATATAGGGGCTCGTCGATTGAACTACAGTGGACAACCAAAATGAATAAGAGATTTCTGCATCCATTTCGTTCATATTCCATCATGATCAGCAAGAGCTTCAAAACGACTTTTGGCATATAGCTGAGATAGAAGAGACTCACGTCACGCTCAAGTCCCGTGATTTCATTCCTGGAGAACCTTGATGGCCGGTAGATAAGCGCCCATTGCGAGAACCCTGATGGGCAACCTTGATGGCTCGAAGGTTGGGCATTCATCAGTAAAACCAGTGACGAGTAGCCAGCTCTCGCGGGCGGTCAGCAGCTCTACAGTGTTCTCGACGCTTCTGGCTGCCTTCATTTCGGGCTCGACCGCGATAACCACCAGTGTTCGGAATGAGGCCATCCTGTCCCATTGAGGGGTGACGCATTCACCAAGGGGGCTATAAAATGGACGCCGTCGACAACCATCATCGCGCAGGCGTGACTTGACCTCTCTTTTCTCCGCCCATGGTGTTTCTCGCTCTTTGCTCAGGATTTCACCCCCGCGCGGGATGATGCTACCTCGTCCGTCCTCGCCAGTTCTGGGACTTGACAAAATCAGCGGCAGTCAGCGGCAGTTCCAACACCACATCCCATGGAAGACCACGCCCAACAGAGGGATCAATAGGTTGACAAGGAGAACGCGATGATTTTTCTTTTCAGCCAAGTGGCGCGTTGACGAGCATACAGTGTCCTTTCTATTGAGCTGCTTCACAACTCGAATCATCCTTCTCTTTCTCTCGTTACTCCCTCGTCATCCATTGTCACGTCCTGAGTTTCCCGACTTCGTGTACAATCTTCTTCCTCTGACACATCAAAGCCTTCGAGTCACAACATCTCGTAAGGCTTTGCCGTCTTCTCTTCCGAGTTTCTTTCCGACCAGAGCTCTCATTCGCTATGGTCAAAGTCTGCCCCATGGCTCAGGCTTCACCGAGGCATGACCCCCAACAACTAGCGTTGCCTGAGTCGGGCACTCGGGTCAGCTGAGGCCTTCGGAGTGGGATGTGAATATCTTTCTCACCCGCGCCAACCGCCTTTCGCGTCCACAGGCGTACGTGCCTTGCCTATCATCCTGCCGTGTGCCCACGCGCGCATCACAGGCTATGCCGTCTCATCCAACAGCCTGTGGACTCGGCCCCTCCCTTTAGGCCTCCTCCATGCAGGTCATGCATGCATGCCTCATTTGGAACCACGCTTGCCTGCCAACTCACGCCTCACTCCATCAAGGAGCTCAGCACATCCCCATCACAGCGTCACGGTAGCTCGCGCACTACCATTCACGGACGCAGCCTATGCCCCCGTCCCCACGCGGTTCGCCCGCGCTGTCAACCGATGTGTGGACTGACCTCCCACGCCGCATGGTCCCACCCGTGACGATCTCCTATTCACCCACGCCATTCATCAAAGACAAGGCCACGCCTTGCCTGTATCGCATGTTTTGCGTGGGCTGCCGTGTGGCCAAGCCTGCTCACATGGTTGGCCTTCCATGTCTCGGCGCCAATCACGAGCCTTGGTCCCCCCTAAGGTGTTGTCCCGATATGGGTGCCCTGCATGTGCTTCCACTCCAAGGGGAGACGCCGCAAACCCCGCTCGAGACCTCGCGAGGTTGTCGAATCATGAGCCACCACTTATCGATAGCTTCTGAGATTGCGGATGTCTGTCGGGGGCGACACGCGTGTGGTCGTGAAGCTCCGACACTCATCACATTTCGCTCCGTGCCGTTGTACTCGTGCCTGGTGAACTTGGCCCCAGTCACATGGGGGTCATCTTGAGCATCCTTCAGGTATAAAAGGGGCGCCAAAGGTGGTCCTGTTTTGGGATATCCATCTCACCAGCACCAGACACTCCAACACAACAAACACAACACACACCAAGCTTTTTTCAGTTCTTCGAACACCAACAATCACAATGGCTCCCTGGTGAGTTGCCCCCGAGTAGCCCGCAGGCGGGTGCTCTCGGACTGACAGTGACCAGCTCTTGCTCCTCTTGCTCCACCAACTGCGCCGGCTCTTGCTCGTCGTGCGCCTGCACCTCGTGCGACGTAGGCTTCTGACTGCCTCAATCCTCTTGCTTAATCTAACCGCTCCCAGCACTAAGCAATCATGGCCACGACGCTCTGACACCATCAGCCTTCTCCGACAAAATTCGTGATCATCTCGCCAAAGCTTCTGCCAGTAATCTGAGAGGCTCACAGTCAATACCGAGGGGAAAAGATATCATGTCTGAGGTGGACCAAAGTCACCTTGCCGCATGCTCCAAGGGGGAGGAACCGATGCGATGTGGAGCCAGCCTCGCATGCAAGCTGCGTTGATAAATTGATTTTTTTGACACTATATACATGCAATGAAACAATAACACAGTGGTTTCCGAGCCTTCTGCGCTTCAAACTCATCAAGTGAATCCAAATCGTCTCTCTGCCCGTCTGCCTGATACGAGAAACTGACCCTCGCAAACTCATGCCACGTCCACAGTGTGTGCGACCCAACCGTCGTCCCACCAAGCCATTCGTGAAGAGAAATGTGGCGTAAAACTCCCCGACTCGCCCGTCACAAATTGCGAAATACGATCAAAGTTTTTCAGACCGAGCTGTCGCCCCCGACCCGATGGAGGTGGGGCGGAAGAAGAGAGAGGGAAGGGCCAGCAGCGGAGGAGTGGTGACTGATCCGAGGCTGCGGGCCGCAGGCAGCACTGTCGTGGCCCGCCGGCCGGCCGTTGGGTGGCATTGCATGCACGCGCACGCACGGCGTGGCATGGAGGGGGAGGGGGAGGGGGTTGTGGCGGGCTGCGGTGGTTGGCGAGCGAGACACGGCGTTGGTCCGGTCTTGTGGGGCCGATTTCCCGCTGAGGGGGGTTCAGCCGATGCGCGGATTCGGGACGGTTAAGAGTTGTGTGTGCGTGCAGCACGCAACCCGGATGGACTTTGGTTTGCTATCATGCGGAGAGGGAATGACTTGTGGACGGATTGGTTTCGTCTGCGATGATGAGATGAGCGTCGTGCATGGCCCTGTTGGTATGTCCGAGTATTCGGTCTGCTGACCCTTCACTGCGAGGACTGGGTGTATGCACCTCCAGCCGCTTATGAGCTAGTGCCGCTTCTTGTTGATCTGCCTAGATAACGGAGAGTATTCCGGCCATCCGCGGCTTTGGCGTACAAGTTTCTTCACGTGAGCATGACAGGAGGCATCAACTTTCAAAGAATTCACTTGGAACATCACGCATTTTGGGACGAGTGCAGTGACGAGTCTATTGTCCTTACTCTAGACCGGACATCGTTACAAAAAAGCAAACAAAAAATCAAGCAGAAACGCCTCGCTTCTTTTCCCATGACAAGGACCAAGGAAAAAAAAAACCAAATCCTAGACGGCGAGGACCGTCGGCACCCCCTTCCTCCACATCAGCTTCCCGCCGTGCTTGCTCTTGAAATGCCTCGACACGTTGTCGCGCCGGCCGCGGTGCGCGCAGCCCTCGAAGGGACACTGGCGCGTCTCGGAGCGGACGTTGTCGCGGGCGGCGACGTCCTTGTGGCGGACCTGCAGGTGGCGCTCGAGGTCGCGCACCTGGGCGAACTTGGGCGCGCTCGGGCAGTGCGGGCAGGTGAGAGACTTCTTGTGGACGCGCTGGTGCTGCCTGGGACGAACGGTCAGCGGGATTCTCACGAGAAGGGGAGCTGGTGTACAGGGGTGGCACGCGAAGGGGAGAGATGGGGTTACATACTTGAGTTGACTTTCTTTCTTGAATGTCTTGAAGCAGCCGTCGGCCGTGCAGGCGTACGCGTGACCAGAAGTGTCCGACTCGGTGGTAGAGTCGGGCGACGTCGTAAAGGGGAAGCCGAGTTGGCGGAGTGGGTGAAGGGTGAGTTCGTGTACGGTGATGCATCGCCAATGCTGAGAGGGGCGAAGAATGACTCGGTTGCGGGGAGATCAAAGTCAAAGGACGAGTAGCCGAGTGCCTGGCTGTCGTCGACGATCGGGAAGAGGAGGGGGTCGTTGAAGTCAGGGGTAGGAACGACGGGTGTGTTGAAGTCGAAAGCACACAGGTCGCCCATGTTGGCGTTTGAGGGAAACACCTCTAGTCCGTAGCCCTTGGCCAGCTCCTTTTCGATGAAAGCGTCGAACTCGATGTCGTCGCTGAAGTCGCCCTCCAGGATCTCAGACAGTGGGGATTCGAAAGCGGACATGCCATGAAGGAAGTCATGGACGGGCAGGCCTGCGCCTGACGCCGCCCATGCGCCGTGTCCGTCCATGGTGGCGGTATTGTCGTCCACCTCGTAAAAGTAGTCGTTGCTGCTTCCGCTGGGAGATGCGAAAGCCATGTTGTTGTTGTTGCTTGGAAATTAGAGTAGTGTTTGCTGCTCTGAAGTTCCGTCTCTGTGCTGATTGCTGTGTGATTCGTTTGGTTTGATAGCGTTGGTTTGGTTGTGGTAGCGAGGCTCAAGACACCTTGTTTAGATGTCCAGACGAGAAGTTTTACGACGTACTCAGGTCACTTGTCAACCAACAGTCAAATACCAGAAGAGTCGCAACAACTCGTCAGCCAAAGAGAGGCAACGTCGTGGGGATCAACCGCCAGCTGGCTGTCTTCCCACAATCGTACTCTGCCAAGTTCATTTGCTTCGAGAAGCAACTGTCCTTGCCGTTCATGCCAGCCAATGTCGAGACGACGTTGGCAGTCATGGAGCAATAGCCGGCGTAGGCGGCGACTACATCGGCCATGGCGACAACCAGGGGCAGTGGCAAGAGATTGCCGGATTGTTGATTGAGGCGCAAGCGCTCGATCAATTCGGGCCCAGAGAAAACAACGAATTTGTTATCTCGGGTCGAGACGGGCTGTGTATCATCAGGTTGAATCTGATTGATATACTCGCAAGTCATGGTGCCTGTCGATGTATCGAAGGCGCCGTCGTCCGTCTCGTTGTGCGGTAACATGATGTCGTGATTCTCGAGGACATCCTGAGACTGCTGGAAATTCTGCATATCAGTATAGAGCTTGCGCTCTCCTTTGGCGGAGCCAATGAGCTGGGCGGGATCAAGAACGAGGCTGCTCGTGCCGAGGCATGTAATGAGCGCATGTTCTGTCCACTGTTGACGAAGCTGATGGAATTGTTCCAACGCTTCGCTTACCAGCACAGGGCTTCTCCGTTGAGCATGAATCTGCTGCTGCTGCTGCTGCTGGAAGGGGTCAGTTAGAATTCTGGGTTGCTTTGCTGAATCTCAGCCGTAACATACCAGATTCTGCATCAAGGTCAGGATAGCGAACACGAATCGTGGACGAATTGCAAGGTCAGAGACACGTCGCTCCTCGCGACATGGAGAGGAGTGACATGGGAGGGGCTCGAGGGGCGATTGACGCTTCGAGCCTGTCTCCTGAGGTCGGCGCTTGGCCTTTTGTCTCTGGAACTGCTGGACTTCAGCGGGAGTGACAGTCGGTGCCGACTGGATTGGATTCATCCCATGGAATCCACCGCTGGTCGACCAGAGAGCGAGATTCGGCACAGGGAGGTCGAAAGCTCCTAGTGTCACAGTCTGGCCGGGGGTCACGGTTCGCTCGGCGAGATGGCCGTGGACGTGTCGGAGCCTATCCATAAAGGAGGCGTGGGATTGCTCGATAGATTCGAGTAAGTCTTGATATCCATTGTGACGAATTTCCATCGATGCGTCAGGAAAGAGGCCTGGGAATTGATTGTATGCCTGTGATGTAAGTGTGAGAAGCTGCACGATGGTGGTCACTGCCGAAAGATGGCTTACGATGCGAACAATGCAAGACGCGTGGGCGGGATTGGTGGAGTGGTAGTTGTGTCAATGATGCACAGTCATGGGGGATTGAGCAGTTCCGACGAATTGATCTAGAAAGATGACTGGGGCTCGGGTCGAGTGATCGGTTCTCTGTGTATCCAGAATGTCTTGACGACTTGAAAATGAGATGAGGGGGCGGAGTTGAGAGGGTGAAGGTGACGAGAGTAGAAGAGTTGAGGTTTCAAGATTCAATGAGCGAGTCGAGGGCGGGTGCCTGGCTCTAAAATGATCACGACGACAGGTGCAGATGGCCGTGATTGGTTGCCTTACAATTGGATGCCTCTGTCTTCGAGGTGGAGTCTGGGGATGCGGCGAAGCTGTGGAGGGCCAGTAAGAAGCGCCCGTAGGAGCGGCACAGCCTGCGCTAAGGTGAGGCCAAAATCGATACCTGCAATCACACTGAAAACAGGTACTGCCAAAAGGTCTCTCTGCGAGGCGTTCGCAACGGCCTGCCCCGCTTCGATTTGGCCTCTTTTTTCGGCAGGCCCAGTCAGGGAGTCATCCGGGCCGTGAGTGGATCATGACACTGAGGACTCATTTTCCATTTTGCATTTCATCCATCTCGCCTGCTTCTCGATCGGCTTTGCGCCGAGGTGTCAAACCGCACTGCAGACAGTTCATGATCGGCGTTGCAAGTTGGACGCGATGTTTAAGCGCGAGTAGGCCCTGCGGGAAGGAAGAGGGAGGTGACTTAGGTAAGCGTCCTGGGCAAGGTACCCTACGACGCGCAGGGGGCACACGACCCCTGACGAGGCATCCCGATAGCGCCTTTCCCCCCCTCGCGTCTTCCGCCGTCAGCCTCCACCAACACACGCAGCCTCCGCCTACAAACACAGCCTCCGCCTTCCAACGGAACCATTGACAGCCATCGAGAACCTTGAGTCGCTTTCCAAGGTCCATCGCCTGCCACGACTACCAAAGAAGTCGATATCGACATGGTGCAGCAAGAAGAGGGGATCGTCAGGTGATGCATACAGGTCACCTTTATGCGTCAGCACGCGTCGTCCTTCATCAAATGAGGCTAACCAAGCAGGCAAGCACGCACTCTCTTAACCCAGAAAAGGTGCAGAACGACAGCCGTCACCGAATATGCCCCTAAACGCCTTAGTGACCGCCGCGGTGGATGTTCGACGCGTCAAAACTCGGTCCTCCCATCACGCGCGTGAGCCAGCCAAAGTCGTCCTACTTCAGTGTCAATTTGATCTGGTCCCAGCCCAGATATTTCGCAGCAAACGCTGGCGCCAGATCTCGCCCAAGGCACTGCGGGTTGTAACATGTGCTATTCCGGGGGCCCAGGGCCTCAGCACCCGCATACGGCCCGCGGTGTCGATGGGTCCTCGTGCATTTGGCAGCGACAGTCTAGACATCGGGCGTCATGACCAGACTCGACCAATCCATGGTGCAATCAGAGTCTCGCTGCTTTTAGGCAGAGGAATCCAGCTTCATGGCCCAGAAAGCATAATTCAGCCCTATGTGCACAAATCCCACCGTTGAAGACGTTCCTCATGCATGGGCTCCGTCTCGTGGTGCGCAGTCTGGGCAAACTGTGCCAGCACGCCAAGACCGCCATGCCTCTCTGGCACTGTACAATAAGCCTTTGGAGGCGCTATGCTTATGATCAGAAACTCCAGAGATCCAAGGAGGCAACCATCCAGATCAAATCACCACCGTCTTCGGGGTTAATGGATGCTCAGCCAGGTCAGCCGCAGTATCAAATCGACCAATGAAATCCATTCAGGCCAACGCCTTCGTCCAGCTTCCGTGAGCCACGGCGCACGACAGCAGGCTTTGAATCTGGAGGTTGTAACAGGTACTTGCGGACCGACATACGCTTTCTCGCTTGCTGTAACCGCGTACAGTGAAGGAGAGCAAACAACGACCTTGCCCGAGCCCGGTTGTTGTGATGATGTGACAGGACGTCCGAAATGGCGGTACGGACCGTGGTACCCAGGTACCATCGTTCACTCTGGACTGCTCACTGACTTCACACTGACAGCAGTTGCCGACCCCCCGACTGACATGGCATCTCGTAGTATTAGTATGGCATAATGCTTCTACACTCCTGACGTAACGTTCCCAGGTTCTTTGTGCCTACCTTCTCGAATCTTCAGCTAAGCGAACCATGCTACCGGGAAAAGTCTTGATCAGCACCCCGACCACCGCGAAACATGGCCCAGCAGACTGAAATCCAACAGGAAACCCCCCAGCTCAGCATCCGTGACACCCTCGTCTTGTCTTGTCTCGGGGATGACGAGAGGACAAAGCTGGAGGAACATATCCTCAAGTCGGCCGACCTTGATGTTGCGGCAGCCGAGGTCGACGATGAGACCATCGCCTCAAGAATCACGCTCATCCGCGGGTTTGCAGAGTGCGCACGAGATGATGAGGCCATCGTGGCTGCTCTGGCCGCTGATTCTTCCCTTTCAAGCCTGCGCCAGGTTGCCGCACGCTTCAATGCCGCCGAGCTCTCTGCTCTTGTTGACCGAGGACCAGGAGTAGCAACCGCCGGCACGTCAGAGGCTCCCCAGGATGTTTCTGCCATCAAACCAGCGGCACGCATCTTTAGGCAGAGAATGTTCGTGTTGGAACGCGATGCCGTCCTGCTCAAGATGGTGGACGACGAGGAGATTCCCATCGGGCTGAGAGATGATGACAACAACGAAGAAGACGCCAATGTCAAGAGGCACATTATCGATGTCCTGCACACCCATCCCGACCTGTTTAGTACGGTTCCTTTCTCTCTCACCGAGGGTGCATTGAAGGACATCAGCGAGGGAAATGGGACGCGACAGAAGGTAGACACCACTATTCGAGCCATTCAGCGTGTTCAATCACTGTCAACGGCCCCGGCGGCCGTGGCAGCTATGCTGAAGGCTGGCTTTGGGTCCGCCCAGCAGATTGCTGCAGTGCCGGCTTCTCACTTTGTTCAAGACATTGGCAGTGTCATCACTGCGGACGACACAGCTCAAGGCAGCGCTGAGGAGGCGGCCCGCAATATCCACCTGCAGGCGACAAACGTAGCTCTCCACGCCAACATGGCACTCGCGGCGACGCTTCAAATGGTGCGCGGAACGGGCGTCCGCGCCATCGACGGGGCTGCATCTCGCGGGGACCGCATAGCTGCTGCAAAGTCCGTCACCGTCAGCGGCATGCGCAGCACTGTCAATCTCGAGCAGCTTTTCGGCAGCATGGACTTTTGCGAATGTTCGGACTGCGCTTCGGTCACATCACCTGCAGCATACTTGGTCGACATTCTGCAGTTCCTCCGAAACAACAACCTGAAAGATGAGTACCGTCCCGGCTGGGAGGGTACCGCCCTCGAGATGCTCTTTCGCCGTCGGCCTGATCTTGCCGAAATCGAACTGACGTGCGCCAACACTAACACGGTACTGCCCTACATCGATCTCAGCAACGAAGTCATGGAATCTTTTGTCTGCCATCTCGGCAAGTTCGTTGAAGACAACCACCAGCCAAAACAAGTGACGCTTGATGCCTTTAACATTGACGAGGACGATGTCAGCAGCGCCCTCTTATCCCAGCCGGCCAACGTCAATTACGCTGCGTACTGCAAGCTCAAGGACGCCGTGTATCCCTTCACGCTGCCGTATCATCAGCCGCTGGACGAGATCCGAATCCTTCTGGGTCACCTTGGTACGTCAAGGCACGAGTTACTCAATGTTTTTCGGCCGACCCATCACACCGGTGATCCGAGACGTGACGAATGGGGGAGACAAGCCCACGAGCGGGCTTACGTGGCTGAGTATCTCCTTCTGTCGCAGCAGGACTTCCGAGTTCTGACTCGCCAGGTGTTTTATCCGAAGGAATACTTTGAGTACATAATCTCGCCAGACACACGCATCAGCGACGAAGAGTACGAGGCACGCATTCAGGTTGAACCAGTTTATCGGTGCTGGGGCTATGTCAACGGAGACCACGAAATGCTGTCGACCGTCGAGGAGCACGAGCTTGGCCTTGCTTTCGTGAAGAAGCAGTTCCTGCCGCGGTCAGGGATCATGTATACAGATCTGGTTGACCTTCTCCGTACAAGGTACATTAACCCAAACTACCCGTCCGGCTGGACCTTACTCCTGCTCCACCGCCTCCGATGGAGCTACCGCTATCTCGTTACGCTTCTCGGGCCCATAGGCAGCACTGGACGCTACGACAAGTTGATCGCCTTCCTCGTCAGGTTTCAGCCGCTCGCTGAGCTCTTCCGCAAACTTCGCCAAAAGTACATCGACGATCTCGGCCGTGCAGACCAGGGCAAGAATGAGGAGGCACTCGAAGAGCTGGCTAACCGACGCGGATATCCTTCGTGTTCTTGTGACGACGGAGCCATCTGGCGATGCTGGGTACTGCGATACTTCGATCTTGTTGGCGACCTCATCGTACTGGATTCGAGGGATGGTGGTGTGTTCGAGACGGAAGGTTGGCTGGTGCTGCAGCGAGAGGTCCCGCAGCTTGGATTTGTTGATTCAGCAGCAGAGGTAATCAGCGGCCGGGATGACGATGTGGACAGGAATATTGGATACCTCCATCGCGACGGCCGCATCACCTCTGCGGCTGTTGACGGCACCCTGACTCTGATTGGGCGCATCGACGAGACCGGTGCAGCTGTCGATGTAGACGGCGTGTTCTTCCACATCAAGTACGGACTCGACTGGCAGTTGCGCATGCAGCTCTGGAATATTGAGCGAACTAGGGCTTTCGGCGAGATCGACAATCAAAGTAGCAATGTGTATGTCTGGAATTGGGAGCGGGCTGCATCTTGGGTCCCAATCCAGGACCCTTGCACCACCGAAAACGTACGGCTCATTCGCCTGAACGGCGACGCGCTGCGAGTTGACGACTGCGATCGGATTCACCGCTTCATTCGTTTGTGGCGTCGGCTGGACTGGACCATAGATGACCTTGACCAGGCTCTTTTAGGGCTTGCTACTATACCGGAAAGTGGCAGTGATGGCGGCGGCTCTGAGACTCCGAGTTCCAACCCCGGAAGGACGATTACCTGGGAAGATTTCCACGATCGCTGTCAGGGGTGAGGGAATGGTGGAGGCGGCGATCAAGGGCAGTGCCCACTACATGAAGGAGAGAACTGGACGCCGCCGGCGCTTGCGTCCATCTCACCCGGCTTCCTTGGGCAAGTCGTTGCCCTCAAGAAGCTGCTGGACCTGACCGGCCTCGGTTTGGCTGAGCTCCTGACGTTTTGGACGGACATATCAGTACACGGCCAACCCAAGTCGCTTTATGCCAAGTTATTTTTGACGCATAATCTTCTTGGCATAGACCGTATTTTCGCGGCTGATGCCAACGGCAACTATCTCAGTTATGCTAGGCCTGAAAAGCTAGCAGCACACGCCGCCGTCGTTATGGCTGCGTTGCGGATTCGAACAGCCGATGACTTGAGGACGGCAATTGACCTTGCCGGTCTGCCTCACGATGCAGATTTGACCCTGAAAAGTGTGTCAAGCGTTTACCGGCTCGTCTTGCTGGCTCGCGTACTGAGCGTCAAGCTGAGTCTGCTCCCAAGGGTCATAACACTGCTTGGTAACCCGTTTGGCGGCGGAGCAGTTCGCACGATCTCTTTCCTTGAAGACTGGGATAGGATATCGTCGTCTGGTTTCTCTCTGCATCAGCTGGTCTATGTCATAGAAGGCGAAGAGATTGAGCCTGTCCGACCAGTAGGTCCTTCCACTACCAACATTCTCAAGACGACCAAGCAGCTTGCCGACGGTCTGGACGCCATTCTTAAAACCTACCCAGACATAGACCAAACGGACCAAATGGTTGTACCATCGACAGCAGTCACGGCTGCCGCCTCGCAGCTATTCGACACGACGACGGTCAGTACCCTTGCGGGTGTCGTCGAAGGCTCCTGGGTCTGGCAAACAAACGCGCCGGTGAATATGGCTATCTCGGTGCCAGACTTGCTGAAGAAGAAGTTTTCATACTCGAGTCGTTCAGGTGATGCATCCAACGCTCCATCAGCCACTGTTCAAATGACCGGAATCCTTACCGCCAACGAGGTCGAGGATGCCAAATTCTTGGGACGAATTAATGCCCTCTGGGCACCCGCAATTGACCGACTGATGCGCAAGCCGGGGGCATGGTTTAACGAAACTCTACGTGCGGTGTTCTCGGCGAATCTCGAAGAGGCCGAGGCAATCCTCCTTGCCGGTGACGTGCCTCCAACCACACCAGACCCTACAGAAGATGAGCCTGTTCCAGTGCCTGATCCAGGAACTGCACCCAGTAAACGTCTTTACTTCTTGGTCTCGTTTCTCCCGTTTCTTCGCGACAGACTCTCTGATAAAATGGTGTCTGATGTCATGATGTCAGTTTCGGGGCTACCCCTAGAGCTGACCCATCTGTTACTTGATAACATCCTCCGGTCAGGAACAACATCGGCACTGGAAATTTTACGAAACCTCAAGTCAACTTCCTCTAATCCATCTGCAGACTGGACGGGCTACCTCATTCCACCTGCGAACGACGAATTCGTCTTCTTCTCTATTGCTGATACGCAGCCGCCAGCCATCATACTCGACGGCGCGTCTATGTCGTTTCCGCAACCGCTCGACGACCCGAGCAACGTGTGGATTTCAGAACCCGTCAAGCTTACTGCTGGAAGGCTGTACTCTCTAACGGTCCCGGGCCGTCCAGCAACGCAGCTGCAGTGGAAATCAGCCCGGTCGCCGCGCGCTGGTATTCCGGCCTCGGCGCTACTCCCCGGCCAGGCCACCCAGATTGTGACTGACGTCTTCTCTAAGCTTGTCAAAGCTGGCATGGTCGTCAACAACTTCAGTTTGTCAACGGCGGAGATCAACTTTTTGACAGACAACAAGGCGCGCTTCGACGGCTTCGACCTCAACTCGCTGTCGTTGCGTGCATGGAGACGGCTGTGTCAATTCAGCTCATTTCGAAACGGGCTCGCAGCGCCAGAGGCACCCTTGATTGACCTTTTCAAATGGGCAAGCCTGCCCTCAGCAGGCCTCAATGGCCTCGTCGATAAGATCATTGCGTCCACAAGGTGGGATTCGCAGCGAGATGCGCTCACGGCCCTCTTGATATCAGATCACTTTGACCTGTTGTCTCCCTCGAACTTCTTTGATGAGAGAGCCCTGATTAGGCTTCAAAAAGCCCTGGCTCTCGTCAAAAGTCTTGGTGTTGTGGATGTTCACATGGTGTTCTCGTGGGCGGACCCGCTTGTCAAATTCTGGGTTGCGCGGACCATCGCTGACAACATACGCAAGGTCGTGCGCGCGCGGTATACAACAACAGATTGGGAGGCTGCGGTGCAGCCATTGTACAACACGTTACGTGAGAATCAGAAGAACGCACTCATCGCCTATCTGCTTGCGCAACAGGTTATACGCGATCAGGGCGTTACCGACGCCGACGGGCTTTTCGAGTTCTTTCTCATCGATGTGCAGATGTCGTCGTGCCTGCAGACGTCGCGCATAAAGCAGGCCATCTCCAGTGTGCAGTTGTTCATACAGAGGTGCCTCTTGGGTTTAGAACTACAGCCAAACCTCAACAGAGTTGAGGGCGACCGACAAAAGGTTCCCGTGCGCATCGACGGTGTGCGCTGGAGCTGGATGGAGAAGTACCGTGTGTGGGAAGCCAACCGGAAGGTATTCCTGTATCCAGAGAACTGGCTAACAGGCGAGCTGCGGGACGATAAGAGCCCTTTCTACCGCGAGCTTGAGAGCGAGCTGCTGCAGAAAGATGTTGACTCTTCTACCGTCGCAGCGGCGTTTCGCAACTACCTGACCAAAGTGGACGATGTTGCCAACCTCGAGGCGCAAGGTTTGTTCCTCGAGCAGACCACGGACGCAAAGATCGTCCACATTGTAGCGCGCACACGCTGTGCTCCATACGCATACTACTACAGACGGCTTGACGCAGCGCATGTCATCTGGCAGCCGTGGGAAAGGATGACGGTTGACATACCCAACTACACGAGTGAGACAGCTGATGGCGTGGTACTGGAGAATGGCACCTATGTGACGCCCGTGGTATGGAACGGACGACTCCTCGTCTTCTTCCCGCAGTTTGCTAAGAAGACGGTCATGCCGCCAAAGGCTGCCGAGAAGTCAATGGTTGAGTTGGGTGATGAGAAACCATCAACGAACTTGCGGAGCATCGACTACTGGGAGGTCAGACTGTGTTGCTCGGAGCGGCGACAGGGCGGCGAGTGGACAACCAAGATCATATCATCCGATGGTGTTTATGAGACGGTTGAAAACTATGCTAACTACAGTCTTCCAAACCTCAACGGCTACCTGTTCGTTCCACGGCTCGAGGCAGTGCCGGATGGCGGCGGAGGCACGAAGCTGTCTGTTGACGTTTTGAGTAACGTCACGTCCGAGAGCTCTGTAGCAGTGGGGTCGTTCGACTTTGTCAACGGCCGACTTCTCAAATCCTCGGATGGGTCAATCACAGCCAGCTTGAGGTTGGACACGGGCACACCAGCATTCGGCTACTGGAGCGGTCGGAAAGAAATACACAGCTTGCAGGCGTCGACTGCGACGGGCAATCCCGAGCTGTACAAAACGGCACCGTATGTCGAGTACCCCGACTCGGTGATGCGTCCACGGGTCAGCGTCTACTGGACCAACTCGGCATCGGCCGTCTTTTCGCACCAATTTGTGCACAAGTTGCTCGGCGCGATGGCCGTATCGGACAAGCTGTCGGCCGTCTTTGATTTATACGCGCGGCTCGAGAATTCGCAGCTAGGGGACGCCTTTGGTGACAATAGGGAATCGAGGTATCACGAACTTAAGAAGCCCTACGCCATCTACAATTGGGAGCTGGGACTACATGCGCCTCTGGCCGTCATGGACAAGCTCGTTCAGCAACGGCAGTTTGATCAGGCTTTGGACCTCTGCCATGCTGCCGTTTTCAACCCCATGGTCAATACCAACGATGTGTCCAAGTGCTGGCAGTTCCGGCCATTCCAAGAAATTGTGGCTAAGGATTATCTCGAGAACTTTATGCAATCTCTCGTTCCTAACGAAGAGAACACACAGGTCACTGAGTGGCGAGACAACCCATTTGCGCCACACGTCGTGGCCAGATCGCGGCCGGTGGCTTACATGAAAGCCGTCGTGATGAAGTACATCGACACATTGGTACAGTACGGCGATTTCTACTTTCGCCAAAACACGCTCGAGACATTACCTTTGGCCATCCATATGTACGTGAGAGCGAGCCACGTGTACGGACCGGCCGGCCAACGCATCCCAAAGCGCGGCAAAACAGAGCCGCATACATACCGGCGCCTTCTTGAGCGGTTCGACGCCTTCGGCAACGCCGCTGTCGACCTCGAGCTCGAGTTCCCCTTCAGCAACCAGGTAACGCGACAATTTCCTATCGGCTTCACTGGCCGTCCTGATACGCCTGTCGACCTGCCGAACGTGTTCGGCTCGGCTACGACGCGCTACTTCTGCATACCGGATAACCCACAGCTCCGGGCGGTCAGAGCCACGATTGATGACCGTCTTTTCAAGCTACATCACTGTCAGGATATCAACGGCGTCGTGCAGCGGCTGCCATTGTTCGAACCACCCATCGATCCTGGCCTGTTGATCCGGGCGACTGCGGCTGGTGTCAGCATTGCCAGTGTTCTCAACGATTTGAACAGCCCAATGTCCAACTATCGATTTCTATATCTCGTGCAGAAGGCGCATGAGGTGTGTGGCGAGCTGAGACAGTTTGTAGCCGGTTTCCTGGCCGCCAAGGAGAAGCAGGACGGTGAGGCGCTGGCTTCCCTAAGACAGCGCCACGAGGTGACGATCAGTGAGCTTCTCATGGGTATCAAAAAAGCCCAGGTTGACGAGGCCAGCCTATCCCTTGACTCTCTGCGGCAAACCCGCCTCGGTCCAGTCTACCGTATGAGACACTACCTATCCCAGCTCGGCGAAGATGTCTCGAAAGTGCCAACTGATGTCAAGAGCCCTTTCGCCGAGATCGAGCTGTCGCAAGAGAAGCTCGTAGCTGATACAGGGCTTCGGTTGATCCCCTCGGAGAAGGAGGAGCAGGACAGATCAACAGTATCACGCAACGTCAACATCAGCGTTGGTGCGACCGAAGCCTTGAGTACTGTGTTCCTGGCGCTACCCAGCACCAATGTTCACGGCACGCCGCTCGGTGTTGGAGCGGCCGTCAAGTGGGGCTTCCCGCAGCTCGGTCATGGACTTGGTGCTGTCGCACGAGGGCTCCGGGCCTGGTCTGATCATGAGGCAGCGCAGGCATCTATGGCCGGCCGTAGGACGGGCTTGCTTCGGGCTATGCAAGATCGTGTACAGCTGGCCAATTCGGCTGGGTACGAAGTCAAGGCCATTGACAGCCAGATCTTAACACAACAAGTGAAACTAGCACTGGCCGAGCGCGATGTCTCCAATCACCAGCAGTCTATTGATAATGCGCGAGAGACCGCCGACTTCCTAGCGACCAAGTACACCAACGCTCAACTGTACTCACACTTGGAAGCCACCAGTCGTCGGCTCGCCTATGAAGCTTACACGCTGGCGTACGACCTGGCGAGACGCGCCGAGCGGACTTTCCACTTTGAGCGGCCGGCCGAAATTTCCCGCTCATATATCTCGTTCGGTTACTGGGACCCTGCGCGGGATGGACTTCTCGCCGGCGAAGCCTTGGCGCTTTCGCTGCGCCGTCTTGAAGCCGCATATCAAGACCGCCGCGGCCATGATTTTGAGGTGACGAGGTCCATTTCTCTACGACTTCTGGCGCCGCTTGAACTCGTGCGCCTTCGTGAGACAGCCCGCTGCGAGTTTGCCCTGCCTGAGACGCTTTTCGACATGGACTTCCCAGGCCACTACATGCGACGCATTCGGTCTATTGCCCTTTCGATTCCTTGCGTCGTCGGTCCGCATGTAGGCGTCAACGCCACGCTTCGTCTGCTCGAGAACAAGATGCGAACCTCACCTCTGTCCGCTGACGCCAATGCATACCCTGAAACCCCTGGTGATGACGGGCTGGACCAACGCTTCACCGCCTCCTCCGTACCCATCACCGCCATCGCCGCGTCCTCTGCCCAGACTGATCCTGGCGTCTTCGAGCTGTCGATGAAGGACGAGCGTTTCCTTCCCTTTGAGGGCGCCGGCGTCATTTCTCGCTGGCGCCTGACGCTTCCATCACCTGCCGGCCCAGCATCCTTGGCCTTGCGGCCCTTTGACTATGGAACTATCACGGATGTTATTCTTCAGGTCAGATACACTTCGCTTGACGGCGGTGACAAACTTCAGGCTGCCGCGTCGGGAGCCATTCGATCATTCGTCCAGGCCGTCGAGGACGACTCGTCCGAGGCAGGCGGCGGCCTCTACACCATTATGGACTTACGCGCCGAGTTCGCGACCGAGTGGTACCGCTTCGCCATGGCTGCCTCACCCCCAGACGCAGACCGCATCATTTTGCTGCGCGATGTCGCCAGCCGACTTTCATATGTCGCGCGCGGCGCGTCCAAGCTCACAGCGTCGAGCGTATCACTTTACTCGACGGCGGAAATCCCTGCGACGGCATTGAGACTCGCAAGAGCTGGCTCCGGTGCTGACATCGTTCCGTTTACCGAGGCCGCAAAGCTTGGTAGACTTTTCGCGTACTCGGCCTCTACTGACGGACTTGACATTAGCGGTGACTGGATTCTCACACTCAAGGCCCCCGAAGGTGCCGATATTAGCCTTGATGGAGCGCGGCAGGGGATGTGGCTTGTTCTTCGGTATCGCATGCAGCTGTGAGACTGTTTCACTGTTGAGATTGCTGCTAACGTGAAGTCTCCCAACTCTTTTATTGTCCTGCCTTTCCTACCCCTTTCGGTTTACTTCTTTCAGCTTGGGTTGATGTTTCTGTTTGACGATCCGACTGTGATTCTTACGAGCCCCACGACTTTTCTTTTCCTCTACCAAGTTGTCTCACTTTCTTATCTTTGTTTTCGCGCTTTTGGCATACTACTTTGAGAATGGGCGTGTCCCTCAGGAGTAGCAGGCAGAAATTGAATTCAAATTGTCCCTCGCTAATATTGTCGCCGATATCAATTTTTACCTGTCATGGTGTCAAGTCAAAATATGAACTCAAAGGAATCGTTCAAAGCACACACCATAACAAAGAAACCACTGCCTTCGTCATAACCGAGCACTCAATGTCCAAACAAACTATCAGCTCCCAATCCCTAGCATATAAATAAACGAACACCCCCCCCCACCCCCCCAGCATACACGATAACCAGCATCGCGCAATCCAACAGCCCGTCCTCCTACCTTCCCCCTCCTCACCTCCTAGTGTCCCCACGTGTTCCTTGGCCGCAAGAACTCCTCCCGACTATGCGGCCTCTCCCCGAAGCGAACTCTGTCCCACCCCCGCAGATACGGGACGGCCGACGGCGCCGCGACTCCCATGACAAACCAGCGCAGCTGCAGCGACGCGCCCAACGCCTCAAAGCGCGCTCGCACGTCCCCTGCCGAAAGCCGCCTCCCCGTCTCGGGCTCCCGGAACTCGAGCCTGCGCCCCTTGGACGCATCAAAGACGTCCCAGTCGACCCACCGCTCAATTTCGCGCTTGAAGCTTTCGTTGTAGCCGCCGGGGTGCACGACGAGGAGGTGGTACCAGGCCGCCATCCACACAACGTTCTCCGGCTCGTCAATGTTGATGCCGATTGCCTTCCAGAACCACCAGCTCTCCTTGGGGAACACGTGGTGCTGCTGCGGCTGCGACCTATCCCATTTATCGGGGTTGGTCGGCTGGATGCGCGGTCTGGGCTTTGCCTTTGGCGTCTGCTTGGGATCAGGTGTTTTCCGTGGTGTGGGGGCCGGCTTTGTAGTCGGTCTGGTCGTTTTGGGGCCTTGTGTGGGTTTCGGTGCCGGTGCCGGCTCTGGTTTTGGCACTGGTCGAGGTTGAGGTACTGTTTCCGGGCTGGGCTGTGGGGCCGGTTGCGGGGCTGGTTTCGGCTCCGGGACCGTTTCGGGCTCGGCAGGTTGAGCTGGAGCCGGGACCGGCCAGGGCCCCTGGAGTTTTAGCGGCTCGCTCTTGGTTTCTTTGTAGTGTTGGTATGCCAAAGCTCCAACCACGACCACGCCGACTACGATGGCACCCGTGATGACGACAGGACTCGATGCAACGGCTACCACCGTTGTGGCCACGGCCGCGAGAACCTCGCCAAACGCCGGCAACGCGAGGCCGAGCCCAAGCGCCATTGTGAATTGACCCCCAGAGTCTGTACTCGATACAGGATTATTCCGGACGAAGCAGAACAGGTTCAGCCCGTCTGCGAGCCCCGCTGGATCAGGGGATGTCCAGCGGCCTAGCCAGGGCGCGTAGTACCTCGCGCCGTAGTAGTACAGTCCCGTCTCCTCATCCCGCTCTTTTCCAGCGTACCTGTACCGCTTTGGTATTTCGTTTTGGTTCGCCGTCGACTGATAGGATGTGCTACCATGGGGGAAATATTCTTCGTACGACACGAGCCGCGCCTGTTCGTCGAGCAGCATCGTGACGCTGTCGAGATTGTTGCCAAGGGAGAAGCGTGTACTTTTGTCTGGACTATTGTCGGTGCCTTCTATTCGACTGTCTGCCTGATACACCTTGCGTCCGTCGTGGTCAACGAACACGGTCGAACGCACGACAGTCGGCTCGTTAGTCTCTCGCGCCCACCTACGGAAGATTTCGACTCCGTCCAGGTACATGGTTTCTTTTATGGGTCTCGGATTGGGGCTGTCTGCTTCTCCTCCGCCTCGGCCCTCCGTCATTTTGCGGACGCGTTTGCCTGATCCGTCGTACACGTAGTAGGTCGTTTCGGGTATTCCCGAATTGACGATCTGCTTGGTAGTGGCTCGTAGCATGCCGTTGAAATCCCAGCTCATTGTGCGAAGGCCAGGCATCGAAGTCATGTTGCCGCCTGCGTCGTAGGAGTACGACTCAGAAACGGAGCCCATTTTGGTTTCGGAAAGACGGTTTCCAACCTGACTGGATGCGAGAAAGCTGGGCTCGTTGTACGAGTAGGTCCTCTTCCAGCCAGGACGGCTCGCGTCACTGAGGGCATGGGCGACAGACATGATGTTTCCCGCGAGGTCATATTCGTATGTTTCGGCGTAACCAGCCATGGCGTTGCCATCGGTGGGGCTGTCTACGACGGAGCCCGTGTTCGGCCCAGGTGCCGAGGGATTGTTCGGACGGCCATTTGTCTGTCCCAGATGCTCGCGTCCAGTGGCCTTGACGAGTCTATACATGGCATCGTAGGTGTAGTCTGAGCTCGGATCTACGCGGTTGTTTCGGAAGAATATTGTCTGCTGGGCTTTGTCTTGGACGTGCGTGATGTTACCAGTCGGATCCCACGTGTAAGTGAGGTCCTGGAGCGGACTGGGTTCGCCCGTCCTGGTCGTTCGCATGCCTTGCAACCGATGGAGTAACGGATCGTATGTTCTCTTGGTTTTCGTGCCGTTGCCGTAAGAGATAGACGTGAGAAGACCCTTGGCATTGTAATCGACGCCTGTGATGACGGCAGACCAATTTGACCGATCAAGGGAAGTTGACTCGCCGCGAACATTCACAAACTGTTGATCCACGTAACCGCTGTCGTCGTACATCATATAGATTTGACTCGTGTCTGGCAAGACCGATAGGATCGTTCGGTCAAGCGCGTCAAACGAGGCCGTGCTGTGTTGCTGGACCTCGAGGCCAACTGCACCGGCCCAGTTTGGCGTGTCCTTGTAGCTGCTGGCTAGTCTCTGTTCGGTACTGATGATGTTGCCCTTGAAGTCATAATCAAGAATGGTCATCTCTCCTGACCCATCTCTGCTCTTGTACAGGCGGTTCCTAAGGTTATGGTCCAGCGAGTCGGGGGCTGATTCGCCGTATTCATACTCTTTGATCATGATCTCGTTCGCACCACTTTCGCTCATCCACGTCTCGACAGGTCTGTTTGCCACATCGTACACATGTCGCAGCCGGAAATCTCTCGAGTCCCACTGCAGCACTGGTTGACCAGTCACATCGGGTAGTGACCAGTGCCGCCCGGCGTCCATGCTTGCTTCAAAGATGCGATGACCCCTCATATCGAACTCGAACGCGCTCACAAGCCGCCCTAGCTGGTCTGAAACATGAACAATGTTGTTGCTGGCATCAAACCTGGATCGGCTACTTATGGTTTGACCAGAACCGAGATCGTCAACTTGCACAATGACACGACCAAGGGCGTCGGAGTGAAGCACACGCGGCGTATTCGCATGAGCTGCTGTCTTCTCTGCAGTAGCCTTTTCTAGAAGGTCTTGCCCGTTGATGCGCGAGTCGTACCATGATGGAAGAAACTCGTGACTTTTCAAACCGAGAAGTAGATGGCCGACATCAATATCGTTCTGGACGTTGGAAACGAGAACATTGTCGTTGAAGTCATGGATGGATTCGGTCCAGCCTTTGAAGACCGTTTTGAAGAACGCGTGATCCTGACGCAGAATTGCAACAATCCTAGACATGGAATCATAAATCAAGGTAGACGATGATCCGGCCTGGAGGTCGAATTTGAAATGATGCGTGTCGTCGAAGAAGGGTTCAAACTCTCTCACTGGGTTTCCCTTGTTGTCGTGGATAACCCAACCGGACGTGACCCATCGAGTACCTGCCAGAGGGCCATCCTCTATGAGAGGGCCAGGTTTCGCCTGTTTCTTGCTTTGAATTATCCGGCCAAAGCCGTCTGAGTAAGAAATGCTGACGACTGTTCGCCTATCGCTCGGCATGTGCGTGTGCTGTACACGCGCAATGGCAACCGAAGGCACAGGTGTTTGCAACTCTCTGAATCTCCCATAGTCGTTGATGATGCGCCGGGTTGCTTGACCGAGCAGATCAAATGCGGTCGGACCTTTAGGTTCAGAGAGGATAAGGTTGATCTCCGCTTGGCTAAGGTCTGGCCTAAACCCCTGAAGTGAGTCTCCCTCACCCGACCCTTCTTTTCCCATGATTGCTACGCCTGCCACCATCCCCATGGCGTCGAAAGCCACTGCTGTCCGATTACCGTTTGGATCCGTGACTATACGAGGCTTGAGAACTCTGTAGTCCATCTCGGCTACTGTCCTGTTTCCCACTGCATCCTCCGTCCACAATGGTAACAAGACATAAGAGTCGTAGGAAACCCTTGATTCATGGCCGAGCGGATCAAGGAACGCAATTGCTTCAAAGAAACGATTCTTGGCTTGAGAGAGCTCCAAGACTGGATCGGAGGTGGCTGTCTCAGAGTACCTCACGGTTCCCGCGCTGGCCCACCAAGACCCGTCGTCCTCAAGGTCCACATAGCCTAGTCGTGATCCTTCTACAAGGCCGCCAAGGGTAATCTTTGGGTCGCTTATCAGCGCTTCCTCCGTTCCGTCGAGTCTCAAGCGCCTAAAAACCTTGGCTAGAAGACCAGGGGTGTAGCAGAGGGTATGACTCTCGCCAGCGAGGCCTAGCTTCCCGAGGTGTCCAGGAGGAAGCATTCCAGTCAGGTCATCCTTGCGAAATACGATGCGGGATCTATTGATGAGTCTCTTTTGCCGTGATGCGAGATTGAGATCTTCCTCAAATGGCACTTCTTGTAGCGATGTCAGGGGAGAAAAGTCATTGCTCTCGCCAGCGAAGTCTGCGAACGAGAACTGCATGGCGTTGCCCGCCGGCTGAAACCCAGAAACCTCGTATGTACGCGTGCTATAGACGGCTGGCCGCCTGAAGTCATCGCCCTCGTCGATTGCTTCCGTCACATCGTTCTCCGAATACAAGATATGTGTCGATTCCTGCTTCGCCTTGTCGGGGCCCGTCAGGGATGTGAGTCCTGGCTGCCGACCGTAAACAATCTTTATCTCCTTTCGGGTGTTTCCAAAATCATCGATATCGAGACACATGGTATGGTGGATCCTTGGATCTCCCGTGACCCGCTCCATGTAGTAGCTTGCGGATTCTCGAGGTTGGACTGTGCAGACGGCGTGGAGATGGGAGTCTTGGAGGTCTTGCACCACCTTGACAGAATAGTTGTGCTCTTCAATAGCGAACGGAATATGGGATGAAGCTGATCCGTCCTCGCTGTATACCTCTTTTCGAAGAAGCTTTCCCTTAAGTGCCCGGAAACGCTCTCTCAGGATGCTGGTCTCCTCTGGATCGAACGGATTGACCGACTCGGGCAATAAAGCACCATGAGATGGCGAACTCTGAAGCTCTTCACGCACATGGTCCGCAAAATATTCGGCCTGTATCTGGCGGCTCCAGGTCCTTTCGTCGACGAACATTCCGGTATGAAACCATGTGGTCGTCCGCACGGGCGGGGTGTGCCAAGCAGCATCCTCGTTGCTCATCCGGGGACTCGTCGCTGCCTCGAAGACGCCAGTGTCCCACTCGTCTGTTCGGCCGAAGCCACGGAACTCTCTTTCAACACCGTCAAAGTATCCATGATGGTAGCTGTATCGTTTTGCGAACCGGCTGCGACTGACATGGTCAATGGTCTCCACTTGCTCCACGCAGTGAACGGGAAAGGGAAGCCTCGTGATCCAGGGGGTTCCGCTCTGCTTATCGTCCAGGTAGAACTTGGTGGATGGCGCATATCTTATCACCGTCTCGGCTCCCAAATTGTTGACGAAGCGGTTGAGAAGATGCGGTTTACGGCCCTTCATGAAGTCTATATACTGAATACTTTGGCGTTCTGCGGGAAGGCTTGTCGACCAAGTGAGACAGGCTGTTCCATTTCCCAGAAGATCCGCGACACTGACAACGGAGGTGTTATCAATTGGGAAGCTTGGCGGCAGCCGCTTTCTGGCAGAAAACTGGTTGCCAGACTGGTTCATGTACAGGTCCAACCCCTGACCTGAAAGATAGATGAGATCGGTCGTTCCAGAGCCGTCAATATCTGCCAAGCGGATTCTTCCCTGATGGAATGCATCTTGATAGTCAAAAGATGGTGCGCCGTCCATCTGGACGATGCGGCCAAAGCTGCCGTAGCCGCAGTTTGGCCAATAGCTGACATCAGAGTTTCGTATTCGAACAATATCAGCGAGACCATCTCCCGACATATCAGCCAGATACAGAGTTTGTTCCGTGTCCTGGAAGAGGCAGATTGGGGAACTCCTATCTGAGGAAGGCTGTAAAACAGAGACACCGTCTCCATAGCCCTCTTCGCCGAGCGAAGGGTACCAAGTCAGGACTTTATCCTCGTATATGAGGACATCTGGCAAGCCGTCTCCGGTGAGATCGATCATTTTGACACTATCTTTCGAGGCATCGACATTGGGAAACCTGGCCATGTATCGGAAATTGGTCCATCCAGTGTCATTGTCCGCTTCGCGTTCAAAGTATCCCCATCCTGAGGGTGCTGTTTGGATCAAATTCAGCTTCCCAGAACCCGTCACATCACCAAAGTGACACATTTCAGGTTCAGACGCCGACGGAATTGTGCGGATCAGCTCTAGTTCTCCAAATCGGGCAACGGCCTGAGGTGGCTCTGTCCCAGCCCGGACATTGTTGGCGCTGGTGTTGCGCTTGTAGTACCATGCGGCTTCTGACCTCATGAGTATTCCAGGGAGACCGTCGCCATCTAAGTCGATCCACTGGTAGTCTCTTCCATCAAGGCCAACGGGAAGGTTGCGAAGGCTTCTCTCGTCCACCACTTGCGGGGTCAATTTATCGAGTTCCTGGTCTAAAGGAAACTCCTGGTAGAAGAATTCAAGTGGTGGGAGACCGCGTGAGATGATTGTACTTGAGGTGGCATCAAAAGAATGTCCAAAATGACGAACAGACGTCAAGACCGTCAGGGATGGGTGCTCGCGATATGCGAGCTCCATTGAGGACACGAGACAAGGTTCTTGGCCCAGCTCAGTGAAATGATGAAACATCAAGATCCTGTGGCAGAGTCGGTAGGTCCGTAACTCAAAACCCGGCCGATGGGTCGAGAAGGGATCCAGTCTTGACCGCCAGGCACCGACTTCAACGGGGCTGGGAAGGCTCTCGTCATGTTCCCCATAGTCAAAAACAACGGAGAACTTCCATGAGTCCTGGGAGAGTTCGAATGCCGAAAACGCAGCCCAGGTGCTCTGAGATCGGTTGGGCATCGTGTTTCCGTATCGAATGGTTTTCAGATATCGGTTGGCCCCCCGAATCTCAGGCGTACGGAACGCCTCATGTGCTGCCTCACCATTGACATTGGCCGAGTCCTCCTGCTTGTAGGTGAAAATCATGGCATTGCCGTATGTATCATAGGTTTCAGACTGAAGCCATGAAAAGATGCGGATATTGCCGTCGACCGCGGCTGATTGGTCGAATATTCTGGAGTTGGCATCGGAGCCGAAGACCAAAGTGCTATTTTCCTCAGTCACGACGCGCCAGTGCACGTCGTCCCGGCTTTCAAGATTCGTCCAGCGTTCAATGCGAGCAAAAGTCTG
The DNA here is from genome assembly GCA_019188255.1 of Verticillium longisporum. Taxonomy (NCBI): domain Eukaryota; kingdom Fungi; phylum Ascomycota; class Sordariomycetes; order Glomerellales; family Plectosphaerellaceae; genus Verticillium; species Verticillium longisporum. Next base: position 3,347,652 of record JAETXT010000003.1, on the reverse strand, counting down.
GCGACTGCGTGGGAAATACCTCCGCACTACATGGTTGCCACGGACGGACTCTTCGGTGACGGGATTGCCCGCAGAGTCCTGGAGAATCACCCCTGATGCGTCTTTCTTGAACACGGGCACCAGATCCTCCATGCCGGAGAGGACAAAGACATCGGATTCCGGGCCGGAAGCGGGGTCATGATATCGAGGCAAGCCTTTGGATGTCTTCCGCGTGATGGAAGCGCCACCGCGCAATTGCCACCCGAGGCCGAACTCGCTGTTCCCAGCGGCTGAATCGTACTGAAGCGCGAGCTGTGGTTGCATACCGCGCCTGGCGGGTGATGTCTGGATAGGCACAGACAATGACCCGGTCCCGGAGGCTGAGCTGACGTTGTATTTCTCTCCCAGGCCAGAAATGGCACCGCCCTCCTTTTGCGGGACTATGGATGGCGCGGCAGGCAGAGCAGATGAGGCCGAGAGGGTGCTCCCGAGGGTGGATAGGTCAAAGAAATCTTGGCCGGCCGAGCGAGAGCCCTGTGACGGAGCGCCGAACAGACCATACCCGGCGCCGGCCGCGGCCTTGCTTGGATCGCCGTCGATGGCCATGGGCTAGTCATGTGTCTGCACTTGGCTATGCTGACCACTAAGTAAATGAAGATATGTTGAGTTTTGGCTGGTAGACATTGACTTGAACGACGTACCCCGCTGAAACACGTTGAAGCTTTGTAGGCTCATGTCAAGTCAGAATGGGGTCAAACTGGCTCCTGTACTCCTGGAATCATTGAAGCTTAGGCGGATTACGGGCTTAGCCGTGGCGTACGCCACCTAGAAGTACCATATACTTTCGTCTTCACATGTACTTCAGTAAGGCTGGCCAGCACATGTTGAGAGGCGTCTGGTTTCTCTGAGCTGTCATTGTGGGAAGTGCGGCTGAAGGTGGGACGGGCCAAGATGTCCAGCCCTCACTTATATGTGGCATGTGATCCATGAAGGCTCATAGGAAGTGCCGAAGAGTTGCATATGTCAAGAAAATAGACTTTCTTTCAGCAATGGAGGTCCCCTGTCGGTAAGCTGTTGATTGTAGAAGGGCGGGGTCGTGGTCTCGTCACTCGCACATTCAGCTGAAAGCGACCTGCAGAGGGTCAGCCCCTGTAGACACTGTACCAGACACTCGGAAACGGACCGGGATCTCGATCTAACGGTTGCTGTCGTGGTCTCATTTCGTTCATGCAAGATGTGCACAATTCTCACCTTCGTTTCCATCAATCGCGGAAGACCAAGAGCGGCGAGGGTGCTCCTACTGTCAGTCCGACATTGGAGCCAGGTAGGTTGGCAGGCACAATCTCCCAGGGTCGGTCTCGAACAACAAGCTCAAGGCTTCAGTCAAAATAAATGGATTCTATCTGTCTATTTGATGTGGGATATGGACGGAAAAGGAAATATTTCAGACTGCTCACTGCATGAGCATCACCTCGGTCCGACGCCTCATCCATCTCGAAGGTGTCTGACGATCGTTGGGCCTCTATGACGTGCGACAACTTCATCGCCTTCTTCTGCCTCTTTTACTCCTTCGCCGCCAGCTTGGCTGCCTTCTTAGCCTCCTTCTTCTGCCGTTTGATCTCTTTCTTCTCGCGCCTCGTTACTCTGGGCAGTTCGCTATCCGGACCACGAAGCACCCATCCGGGATGCACTGCGTTAAGTAACAGAAGCCCAAGCAGCATCGGCAGCGCGTCAAGTCCAAGCGCATAGTACTCATTCGTCAGGATCTCGCTGTTGAAGTCCGAGCCCGGCTTGAACTCGTACAGGCGGAAGACGATTCGAATCTGCAGGTAAATGTCAGCAGGGCTTGTGTGATAAGGATGCTCAGAAAAAATGAACTCACCATGATGAAGACAAGAACGGCAAGCAAAGCCCAGAATAGCGACTTCACAAGTCTCATCCTGAGGTCGAAGCGTTGAGCCTCGCGCATCCTGACGTACAGTCGACCCATCAGTGCGCAGAAGATGACGATGAAGAACAGCTGCGCGGCGCAGCCGGCAACATAGATGCACTGTCCAATGCGCATCATCTCCATGTCATCGCCCGACAGGAGACTGCCGCCGCCGGCTTGCACGAGGAAGCAGAGCACGTCGATCCAGACGAAGAGTTTTGTGAGCTGGGTGGCTTTGAGGTTCCAGATGCTGCGATCAGGCAAGACGTAGTACATGAGTCGGGAGACGGTCATGTAGACGAAAGCATTCATCCCTGCATCGAGTCAGTTAGTTCTATACAGAATCTCTCAAGGATGAAATACTTACACAAGGGTGCGAGGAGGAAAAAAAGCTGGCCTAGGATAGCGTAGATCTGCTTTTGCTGGTCCCGCGCGCCGGCCGATTTGAGGACGAACGCGGTACATTCCCACGCGGCCGCCATGGTCACCACCCAGCAGAATCGCTATGCTTGTGAGTTCAACACAACCACAAGACTCGAGGTGATGAGTTCGCGTACCTTTTTCCAGGTGACGGCTTGCACCAAGTGGGCGCCCAGGGTCAACCCAAAGAGCACTGCAAAGGCGCAGTTGGCCGCAAAGTCTGGCTCAAAGTTGTAGTTGGAGTTGCAGGCGTCATACGGGACGCTTCCGTACTTTCCCGGCACCGCTGTCGTGCAGGAGGGCTCTACTGCTGCCGAAGTCGCGCCCGGTATGTGAGTCGCTGCTGTTGAGCCGGACATTGTTGTGTTAGGATCGTGGGAGTCAATCAGCTAACAATTTGGCTACGTAAAATGGTTGGTTAGGAAAATGACGGGATTCGAATTGAGTATGATGCCCAAGCTGATCCATTTCGAAGCCATCCCAAGAGGGGCAGACAAAGTGCCTGATATAGAACGTGCCATCGCTGTCCCACGGCATTCTAAGACTTGAATCCGAGAAATGGATGCAAACCCACCATGCATGCAGGATGCTCTTCGACGGACAAAACCACACGACACGATGGAAATTGGCGAGCTGGCCTATCACAGCCATCCGACTAGCACCGCTTTCGACAGCGGGCTAGACTGCGTCAGTACTCTGGCGCGGCGCAGCAGCGAGGTCGTCCCCTACCCTGCCAACCGCGTCGGTCCGCATCTCGTCTCGTGAATTTTTGCTGTGCCCGGCACTCACAGATTGATGACGAACAATGCCACAGCCTGTCAGACGGGGGCCGCTCCAGGCACCACTCTTCGGTCTGTCGCTGATTCGCCTGTTCGACTGTTGTCAGACGCATCCCTGGTCAGTGGCTTCTGTGCGCAGCCCAGGACGAATATTCGCCATACGTACGACCATGCACCTGTCCTACCGGGAAACACATCAATCTTCGTACCAAGACGTACGTTGGCATGACACCTTAAGCTACAGCTTTCTCCTAGGCTGAAGTGATTTTCCAGGAGTCGTGTTCGTCGGCTCTGGGCCCTTGTTACAATGCTGCGCCGCTTCCCTCCACAGCACTCAGTCAGCGCAGTTACCAGACCATACAATGTCCGGCGGTCAGTACAGAGGAGGCCCGCAGCAACAAGCCCACGACGAGTCTCTGGCTGACGACTACAGAATATGCCAGCAATGGCGCAATGTTCAGCTTCCGGTATGCCCCCGTCGCCAAGGCCCGTAGTTGCATGCCGTGTCGGAACCTGAAGACGCCGAAGTCGCGGCACTGGTGGGTCAAGTGCTACGGCGCCGAGCCGGGCCCAGCGGAGCACCTCGACAGTGGACACATTTAGCATGTTCAGGCTTTTGGCCTGCTGAACTAGATCCCAAGACAAATTAATGGAACCGCCCACGCACATCCCGACGAGAGCCGGAAAAGAAATGTCACTGCCCCACAACTGAGCCTTTCACGAGAATACTACCTGTCGGCTGTCCCATTCCTGCGCCAAATGGTGCGCATCACCGCCATGGAAGCCAGAAAAAAAGTCTCGCGAACTGGCAAAAGATATAGCTGGTCAGTATGAGGGTCGAACTCATGACCTTGGCATTATTAGTACCACGCTCTAACCAACTGAGCTAACCGACCAGTTGATGTAGGGGCTCCTGGAGGTTGGGGTCATGGTGTCGGAGTTGCTACCGCTCGCGTCAGACGGACCCGAAGATGCAGAAAAGTTTCCATGTGGAGAGATCGAGACAAAGAGCCGGACAGTGCGACCATGACTCGAGCCCCACATCTTGCCCTCATCCACCCACCACGATCCCACGACTACAGACCAGATATCTGGCTTTCGCGCGATTTATTATGGTACCCCCTGGTTCCCGTTGCAATGATCCAGGAGCCTTCGCTCAGGATATCAAGCGTGAATGGTTTAGTGGTAAAATTCTCCGTTGCCATCGGGGAGCCCTGGGTTCGATTCCCAGTTCACGCAATTCATCTTTTGTCCCTGTGGCCTCGGTCCAGGTGGCACCCTTTTGCTCAGCATTTCCAGGTGGCTGTGTACCGTGAGCAAGGTGCTATCTTATGGTCCAGATATGTAGGCTTCCCTTGTTCTTGGCTCATGAGCTTCATGTCATGTTTGCTCCATCAGCTTTCGTCGCGCCAGTCAGGGTGTCTGGCGTTGGACGAGACAGAGTAAGTCGGCGCGAACCAGCTGAAGGACTATACCGAGGGCCAGATCGGCTGGATCTTTTCGACCTTTGTTTTCCTGTGCTTCTTCTGCGGCATCTACATCGGACCCCTCTTCGACAAGTACGGGCCGCGCTGGTTGATATTCAGCGGCAGCGTATGCGTCGTCACCGCCATGATGCTGCTAAGCGTTTGCACTGGTCGAACTCACCACCATGATGGCAAGTACATCGGCTGACCTGGACAAGAGTACTGGCATTTCCTCCTGACATTCGGCTTCCTCAACGGCATAGGCGCCTCGCTGCTGTTCACGCCCGCCTACTCGGCCGTCGGCCACTGGTTCTCCGAGCGCAGAGGCCTCGCCACGGGCGTCGCGTCCACGGGTGCCTCGTTCGCGGGCATGATCTCCCCCGTCCTCCCCCGGGTTCTCTTCGAGCGAGTCGGGTGGGCCTGGGCCATCCGCACCATCGCCTTCATCTGCCTGCTCTTCTGCGCCGTCGCGACGCCGCTCATCCAGTCACGGCTGGCCCCGAAGCCGGACGCAAAGGCCCGACCCGACGTCCGCATCTTTCGCGACCCTGCCTTTTCGCTGACCACGATTTCGATCTTTTTCCTCGAGTTTGCGCTGTTCATCCCCCTGACGTATATATCCAGTTATTCCCTGCGGCAGGGGTTCGGCACGTCCTTTTCGTACCAGATACCGACCATCCTCAACGCCGTGAGCGTCGCGGGCCGCGTGCTGGCTGGGTGGTGGGGAGACCACTTTGGCCCGTTCAACTCCAACATTCTCGCGGCGGTGCTGAACCCGATTGCTTGTCTGGCCATTTGGCTGCCGGCGGGTTCGTCCATGCCGGGGATCGTCATGTTTAGCGTCGTGTTTGGCTTTGGCAGCGGCAACAATATTAGCATAAGCCCAGTGTGCATCGGCAGGCTGTGTGAGACGAGTGAGTACGGGCGATATTACGCCACGGCGTTTACGTCGCTGCCGTGGCCTGCCTGGTGGGCATTCCCCTTGGAGGTGAGATTATCAGAGCAGCAGGGGGAGATTACTGGGGTCTCATTGTGTTCTCCGGCCTGCTGTACGCGTGCTGTTTCGCAACATTGTGTGCTGCGAGGGTGGTGCGTGTCGGATGGTCTCTCAAGATCCGATTCTAGGCACGCAAGCATATGGGGCGAACAAGCGTTATTTCTTTATAGATTCAGGGGACTCGGACAAATGTTGATTCGAGTCTCCAACTATCCGTATCTCACGTCCCCCGTGCCTTCCCGGAACCAATCGTCGGCGGCGAGCGCTTCCTCCGTCGAGGCGTAGTTGATAATCGTACTCTTCATCTTGGTGTACGCGTAGAAAGCATCCCGGCCGTTCTCGCTGCCCACGCCGCTGGACCCCTTGGCTCCCCCACGGACTGCTCGGGTCGTTGCGGTGGTGCGTGTTCACCCATACGATGCCAGCGTCGATTTGCTCCGAAACGCGGAATGCTTGAGACAGGTCTTTGGTCCACAGAGCTGCGCCGAGGCCGAACTCACTGTCATTGGCCAAGTCGACAGCTTCCTGTTCCGTGCTGAACTTGGCCACCACAATGACCGGGCCAAAGGCCTCTTCTTTCCAGATGCGACTTGTCACAAGCTCCTTCAATCCAGTAGCTGCGCCTAGAATCGTGGGTTCAAAGTAGTAGCCCTTGGAAAAGTCTGTGCCGTCGACCGAACCCGTACCTGTCATGCGACGGCCCCCCGCGAGTATGGCAGCCGTGCCGTTCACAACCGCATCGTTGACCAAATCCTCGACGTTCTTCAGCTGCTTCGCCGAGACCAGTGGCCCCATCATAGACTCAGCATTGCTCGGCGCACCCATACGTCTTTTGATGGACTCGACTTTGGTTAGAAGCTTGGCCAGTAGGTCGTCGTAGATGCTCTCTTGTACAATGATCCTCGTGCTGGCAACACACGTCTGTCCACTAGCAATGAAGGAGCCAAAGGCGATACCGTTGACGGCGACATCGACGTCGGCCTGGTCAAAGACGACGAGCGGTGCTTTGCCGCCAAGCTCGGCTGTGAATTTGGCCAGGTTCTTCCCAGCGATGGCTCCGATGGCTCGACCAGCCGCTGTTCCACCCGTCACATCCACTTTGCGCACGAGGGGGTGTTCGACGAGCGCCTTGCCGGTTGTGGCGCCGTATCCAGGAAGAACAGTGAGCACCCCGTCGGGAAGACCAGCCTCACGCAGGATAGCCCCCAGTCGTAGTGTGGTCAATGGCGTGAGTTCGCTGGGCTTGATGATGACGCTGTTGCCGGCAGCCAGAGCCGGCGCGAGCTTCTTGACGGCGATGAGGAGCGGGTGGTTGAAAGGGGTGATTTGGACGACGACACCGAGGGGCACACGGTCGACCCAATTGTGCAGCTTGCCAAATGTAGGGAGAACTGAACGCTCTTCAGTGCGCAGAAGGGCAGCATAGTAGCGGAACCACTTGGTCAGGGTGGGGACCTGGGCGTTGAGCTCGCGGATGGCACGGCCAGTCTGGCGGACCTCGAGCGGTATAAGCTGCGGAATGGCAGTGACCAAGAGGTTGGCGGCGGCATCGAGGACATCGGCGCGTGTCTGGCGGGGTGCCTTTGACCAGACGCCTGATTTGAAGGTCTCGTGAGCGGCTGCTACGATGTCATTGACGTCGGCGGCGGAGGCCGAGTGGCAGCTGGGAGCATGAGTGGTGAGTTCTCAACGTCGAGTGACCTGTAGGACAAGTGTATGGGACTGGAGTCGCCTACTGTGCAAAGATGTCCCCAGTGGCAGGATCCTCGATGGGGATGCTACAGAGAATGAGTGAGTGGCTCGATAGCGAGGTCGAGGGCCCATCAACATGGAGGCTTACAGCTCGCCATTGCCAGGTTGTTCTCGGCCGCCCACCCACAGCTCGTATGTATCGGTCATGGTGCGCTTGCGAGGCTTCAAAGGAGAGCAAGGTACCGAGCAAGAACTGTGTAGGCTGCAGCGAGAATCTTATGCCGCCTGCAGCAGGCGAAGAGGAGGGGGTTCACATCTCGGACCTGTGGTGTCGAGAGATAAGAGAGCGGGCAGGTGGTGCAGCATGGTGGCCCAAAGGGGCAGGAGGGGTGCACTGGAAGGGCCAGCCGGTCGCACCCGCCCGGCAGTCACCAGGGGCAAGGACCCCGCCATACCTGCCTCACATTGTCTTTAGGTACCTAAGGTAAGGTATTGAAGAAAGGCACCAAGGGTAAGGAAGGAAGCTGATCCGACTTCGGGCGCGACGCGAAGAGCGACTTCCCCGCGAAGCGACTTCCCCGCGACTTTTCCTCCACTTGCCTGCATTTCCACCGGCACCTGCCTCTGGACTCACACCAGCACCTGCATCAGCCGCCGTTGCCTTGATGCATCATGTGTGTCTTCGAGTCCCGCGGATCCTCACCCGTACCCTCACACCAAGGCACGCCCTGATACGCGCAATGGCTACCACCACCAGAACCTACAATGTGTGTGCCTCCCCGCCGTTCACCCACCACCTCACATGGCTTCTTCGTTCACGAACCTCCAGCTCTACGTGCTGACAGCAAGCAGGACCCCATCGACGCCCTCAATTCCCTCCAGACCCCCTTCGAAGTAGTCGAAGCCCGCCGCAAGGCCGGCATCCGTCCCGATGAGGCCGCCATCCTCGAGATGCGCACCTACATAGCTCGCCTCGGCTACACCCCCTCCGCCCTGAACCGCCTCAACGTCATCCACGTCGCCGGCACCAAGGGCAAGGGCACCACCTGCGCCTTCACCGACTCGATCCTCGCCCGCCACCGCGCCGCCACCGGTCTGCCCCGAAAGACGGGTCTCCTCATCTCGCCGCACCTCGTCGCCGTGCGCGAGCGCATCCGCGTCAACGGAAAGCCCATTGCCGAGGCGCTCTTTGCGCGCTACTTCTTCGACGTCTGGGACAGGCTCGAGAGCTCGCGGGAGCAGATTGACAAGCTGCCTGCGGGCACGAAACCCGTATATGCGCGGTACATGACGCTGCTGGCGCTGCATGCGTTCATGGAGGAAGGCGTCGACTGCGCCGTGCTCGAGACGGGCATCGGGGGCGAATACGATGCGACCAATATCGTTCAGCTGCCTGTGGCGGCCGGCATCTCGACGCTCGGCATTGACCACGTCTTTGCGCTGGGCGACACGGTGGAGAAGATTGCGTGGCACAAGGGCGGCATCATGAAGACGGGCGCCCCGGCCTTCACCGTCGAGCAGGTCGAGGGCGCGGCGGCGGTGCTGCAGGAGCGGGCCGTGGAGAAGGGGGTGAACCTGACCGTTGTCGGCGTCGACCCGCGGCTGGAGTGCGTCAAGATCCGCCCGGATGCCCTGTTCCAGAAGCGGAACGCCAGTCTGGCCGTGGCGCTGGCCGAGGGGGCGCTCGCCAAGATCGACCCGTCGTTCAAGCGACACGAGGACTCCCTGCCGCAGGCTTTCGTGGACGGCCTCGAGCAGGTCGAGTGGAGGGGCCGCTGCGAGGTCAAGCCTGCCGAAGGTGTCACTTGGCACCTCGACGGCGCGCACACGACGGACAGTCTAAAAATGGCGTCGCAGTGGTTCGCCGGCGAGACGAAGGAGAAGCCAGGAAAGAGGGCTCTTGTTTTCAATCAACAGGGTCGCACCGAGGCGATTGACTTTTTGGACGGCATTCACAACACCATCAAACGTGCCGATGGCACCTCGTTTGACCACGTCGTCTTTTGTACCAATGTCACCTACTCGACGGGGTACAAGAAGGGTTGGTCATGTCAATCTTCTTAATCCGCTGGCTCCATTTGCTAACTCGCTCCAGACTTTGTCAACAACCAGTACGATCCCAAGGCCATTAAAGCTTTGACTGTGCAGCGGAGCTTTGCCGAAAAGTGGCAGGCCCTCGATCCAGCCGCGAAGATATCCGTGATCCCCACGATCGAGGAGGCCCTGGCCTTTGTAGAGAACCTCGGGCGAGACTCGAAAGAGGAGCCCGTGCAGGCGTTGGTCACGGGGAGTCTGCATCTTGTGGGCGGCGCCCTCGGTATTCTCGAGGGTGCTGAAGCCCTGTGATTGTCTCCTCCGGTTTATGTGATGTGAATCTTCTCTCGAAGATTGTAGATTTATTTTAGACCTTCCGGCTCCAGCAGCCCAATGACACCCCCGACGAGGTGCATGCTGCCCGTTACCAACACCGTCTGTTGCTCCGTCTTGTCGCCTGGTGCGCTGAACCCACTAATGTGTTCAATGGCCGATGTGAGGTTTTGCGTGATGTGTGTCGGTACACTTGGATATACTGACGCAAAGGCCTCGCGACAGCTTTCTTGCACAGTTATGTCGACATCGGGAGCTCCCTCCTCGCTCTTCGCGTCGTTTCGCGAAAAGACGGCAGCCTTAAAAAGTTTGTCGTCGGCATCGCCAATCTCTGTGCGCAAAGTCGCCAGGAAGTGGAGCAGAAGCTCGCTTGCTTCACGCTCCTGCTGGTTGAACAGCAGCACGATGCCTGCCTTGGGCTGCTTCTGCCTCTCAGCGGCGAGCCACTTGGCCGTCTCCTCAAGACTGTCAGTCGTGTGCGCACCGTCGAGAAGCCAGCTGATGCCCCGCTCAGCATCGCTCATCTTCTCATGGCGGCCTCTCAGAGAGGCACTCTTGAGAGCCTCCAGCACGCTCGGCCTCACTTCTGACAGCTTCCTCGCCGACTTGCGACCCTCGAGCGCGCAGAGGTGCTCCTCGGCCGCCAGCGCCGCCAGCGCCTGGTTATATCTCTGAAACTCGCCTCGCAACCCGCTCTCCACGCCGCCCCAGGCCTTGACGTCGGCGTCCTTCACCTCGACGAGCTCACTGCACTCCAGCGCCGCAGCCCTCTCCCTCAGGACGGCCATGACCGAGGGCCGTTCCTCGACGAGCCTCGTGAACGCCGGCCGCCCCTTCTTCATGATGCCCGCCTTGTGCCACGCAATCTCCTCCCTCGTGCCGCCGAGCATGCCCACGTGATCGACCCCGAGCCTCGTCACGACGGCAGCCGTGACGCTCTCGGCGGGCACGACGTTCGTGGCGTCGTAGGCGCCGCCGATGCCGACCTCGAGCACGACGCTGCGGCAGCCCTCGCCGAGGAAGACGTGAAAGGCCATGACGGTGAGGAAGCGAAAGTAGAAGGGCTTCGAGGCCGGACCGTCGGCGTCCGGCTCGCCGCGGGCCCGCGCGCTCGCCGCGAAGCGGTCCCAGACGTCGAAGAAGTAGCGCGCAAAGACGGCCTCGGACAGGGGCGCGCCGCCGACGGCGATGCGCTCGCGCGGCGTGACGAGGTGCGGCGACGTGTAGGTGCCGACGGGGCCCGCGAGGCCGGCGTGCGCTGCGTCCGCCGTCAGGGCGGCTGTCAGGAAGGCGCTGACGGAGCCCTTGCCCTTTGTGCCGGCGACGTGCAGGACGCGGAGGGGCTGGAGGGAGGCTGGCGTCAGGCCTGTGCGGGCGAGGGAGTCGAGCATCTCGGGGATGGCGAGGAGGTTCGGGTCCGGGCCGGAGGGGGCCTGGGCGGCGAGGCGGGCTGTGATGGAGCGGTTGGGGATGAGGAGGTTGAGTTGCGCGAGGGCCGAGGCGTAGTCGCGGGGTCGTGCGGTCGCCATGGTGCTGGTGGTTCTATGGTGGGCGCGGCTGAGATGTAAAGGGTTCTTGGATTGGAAGCCCAGTTGAGAAGGAGAGGGAGAGGAAGTTGTGATGGGCGAAGAAGCAGCTGTGCGGGGTGCTTGAAAACGAGTCTCGAAGTGGAGTGACGGACGAGTGAGGTATATCGTGACAGTTGACTGAGGATGGAGCTTCGCTTTAAGGAGCTTCATTCGTCGGAAGCAAAAGTGATGGGATGGCAGGCACCAAGCGTTTCTTTCTGGTCATGGAAGTATGGGCGGGGAGTGGCTCTGGTGTTTGGTGGGTTGAAAGCTGACCGAGACGTTCAATGAATCCCCAAGGTGTGAGGTATGTGGAATCACCGTGTGGCCTGTGCAACTCATGAACAGCGCGGGACCCGCATGGCGGCTTCAGCAGACGTCGAATAGACATCCAACTCGCTATCAAAGCAAACAAGAGTCTGGTGGCCGTGCAAGTTTTTTGTTTCAATTTTGTCTTCGCATGCATCGGATCTAAGGTCTTCGATGTACCCATCCTGGCAACAGTTCTAATTATCCTCTCCGTGGGTTAATCTGAGCCGTTCCACCTCGGCAACCAGTACCGCGCTGGATATCCCACATCCAGCATTGACTGGAGAGGAATAAGTCGTGCACCGGCTAGCCTTTTCATGATCCAGAAGCCTTCTCGCTGCATTCGAAGTTGGGATCCATCAGACAACCTATCAAGATTAGCTTCAGAGTTTGCAGCAAAAAGCTCGGAATTGGCGGGAGGATCTTCACCACTCGAACCAAGCTGCCCAGGGCGGCTGCTGGGGCGGGCTCGATTTTAGCAGGCTTAAGTCTGCCTTCGCTTCTCCTATCAACCATTCGATGGTTTCATCGTTGAATCTGGGCGCCAGAAGAGCTGCAGCTAGCACGCTGCTGTACCGACCAGTCCGCAACGGCCGGTTCACATCAGCACCACCTTCGATAAGGAGCTTCAAGACATTGAGGCTTCCCATACCAGCAGCGTAAGCTAACATGCTTCTATATAGTTCTCGATCAGTATTCACGTCCACCCCGGCTGCAAGTAGCGTCTCTAGCATGCCTTCCAAGAATTTTATCGATAAGTATTAGGACCTAAGGGAGGTATAAGACCGATAGGGGATCGCCTATTATTTAATCGTAGGAATTAAGAAGAGAGGACTAAGTATAGTAAGGGAATAATTATAAGAAAGGTTAATAGACTAAGATTTAGAGAAGGGCATCGATTATTCTATCTTCCTAAAGACCTTTAAGAGATTAATAATTAATCCCTTTATTTATTATATAAGATTCCTTAATATAATAATCGATCTACCCCTAAGGAGCGATAATTATTAGGATAATATATCGATTAGAGATATATAGAATACTAGAAGATAGGCTATTATAGGATAGTAGATAGAGAATATTAAAGAATTAATATAATTAAGGCCTAATATAGAATAAAGTAAAATATTAAGAATAATATATTCGATAATTTACTATTAATTATAAATAAGGAATTAAATTAATAATTAAAGGAAGAATAATATAAACTTATAAAGAAAAGGAAATATAAAGAATTAATTATATTCTAAAAGGGAGACCTAATAAGCTTATTATTAAGAATAATTAATAGATTAATATTAATATTTAAAGTAATATTCTATAAAGAATTATAAAATATACCCTTTATAAAGATATAATTATTAGCTATTTAATATAAAGGGATATCTTAATTAGAATTTAATATTTTCTTATTTAGTTTTAATATATAATTCTAGCTTAATAAGAAGAGTTTCTATAGAGATATCGATAAAGTTATATATATAAGTAATTACTTTATTAATACTTTATAATAGAAATAGATATTATATATATAAATAGAATATAAATCTATCTATAAAGTTACTTAGAGAATAATAAAGGCTTAGCTAAAGGGTAATATAGATAATAATAACATTTAAATATTCTAAATAATTATTAAACTATAACGTAATCCACAAGCGAGTGGTTCACCCAAGCGAGTGGTTCACTTCGCCCGGGCCCACGACCTACACCTGAATTCTACAGATTCCACCTCCGCCCGCGATGGAGACTCTTTCAAAAGAAGGTCAATTATTCCTTGCTATCCAAGCTATGGACAATGACCCGAACCTAAGCGCCCGGAGTGCTGCGAGGATCTACACCGTCCCCTTAACGACGCTCCTCCGACGCCAGAAGGGCAAACCCTCCCGACGCGAAAGCCCGCCCAATTCTGCCAAATTAACAGTACTAGAAGAGAAAACTATTGTCGAATATATCCTTGACCTAGATGCGCGATCTTACCCTCCCCGGTTGGGTGAGGTCGGAGATATGGCGAATCGCCTGCTTGCCGACCGTGACGCGCCACGCGTCGGGAAGAACTGGGCCGCAAACTTCGTCAAACGGCAACCAGAGCTCCGGACGCGTTTCTTTCGCAAGTACGACTACAAGAGGGCCCAATGCGAAGATCCGGACGCGATAAACGCGTGGTTCCGCCTCGTGCATAACATGATCGCCAAGTACGGCATCCAAGAGGCTGACATGTACAACTTTGACGAGACCGGCTTCCAGATGGGCGTTATCGCCAACGGAATGGTCGTGACCAGTTCGGAAAGACGGTCCAATGTGAAGATGAGGCAGCCAGGCAACCGGGAATGGGTTACGGTGATCCAGGGCGTTGGCGCGTTGGGTTTCTCCGTCCCGCCGTTCATCGTGGTTTCGGGCAAGTACCACCTCTCGAGCTGGTACCAGGACGACGCGATTTCTCGCGACTGGAGAATCGCAACATCTCCAAACGGCTGGACGACGAATGATATTGGTCTGGAATGGATTCGGCATTTTGACAGGCATACAAAGTCCCGTACTTCGGGCGGTTATCGCCTACTGATCCTGGATGGCCACGAAAGTCACCACTCGGTCGACTTCGAACTCTACTGCAAGGAGAACAACATCATCACACTCTGTATGCCTCCTCATTCGTCACATCTACTCCAGCCTCTCGATGTTGGGTGTTTTGGCCCACTAAAGAAAGCATACGGTCGGCAAATCGAGGATAGGATGAGGGCGGGTACAACGCACATCAGCAAAGAGGACTTCTTCCCGGCGTTTTCGGCTGCATTTCAGCAAGCAATGACAGAAAAAACATCCAGGGAGGCTTTCGAGGAGCGGGGCTTGTCCCCCATAACCCGGAAACAGTCCTGTCAAAGCTGGATGTGAGGTTGAGGACGACGACGCCTCCGGGGACGTCCCACGGGGAGCGTGATTCTTGGGTCTCTAAGACGCCCACTAACCTGCTCGAGGCAGGTTCCCAGACTGACTTCATCAAAGGGCGAATCTCACGCCACCAGGGAAGCTCCCCAACGTCAATTTTAGATGCTGTTGACTATCTTGCGAAGGGGACGCGGGGTGTTATGCACCAGATCGCTCTTTTGAAGTCAGAGGTTATGATCCTTCGAGAGGAAAATGCTACACTAAGCCGACGCCGGAGGGCCAAAAGCTACGTCTCCGGGAAGGAGGAAGCATGGCTGTAGGCGAGGGACAGGACAAGATTGCTCAGAAGGAAGTAGATATCCAGATAAAAGAGGAAACGCTGCAGAACCCGGGTCCCGCGTCGTGGTCCCAGCCGAAGAAACGATGCTGTAGCGTATGCGGGAAGACCGGCCACAACGCGAGAACTTGTCAGGTAGCTATCTCATCGTCTGCAAAAGACGAGGAGGAGTGATTTTAATTGATTTACGGCGTTTGGGTTGAGGTTTTCCTCGGAATGTTTGTCGGGTCGGGGTGAAGTGAACCACTCGCATGGGTGAACCACTCGCTTGTGGATTACGTTAGGGATAATACTATACTATATAAAAGTACTATTAATCTAATATTAAATAAAGAGCTAGTCTATCGGAGCTATTATTTTAATCTTTAGATTACTCCCTTTAATTCTATATTAGAACGATTTATTTATTAGGAAATATATAATATAGGCATTTATTAATTCGCTCTTAGGATTAGATTTAAAGGTATCGTTTACTTTTAGCTTATCGGAAATAGGATTATCTAATTCCGAGCTCTTAATAGGTTCTATTACTATTAAAAACTAATAGTATCCTTTCTATTAATCCCTATATACTTCCTATATATATTTCTATTACTCTTTCGAATATTATTACTCCTTAGGAGAATACTTTATCGATCTATAATCTAGTTTAGAGTATATCTAGTATTTACGAATTCTAGATAGTTAATGATTATTAATTCTATATATTAACTACTCTCTACGATCTCCTTTTCTATTAGTTTAATAATATCCGCTTTTATAATATCTATTAATATAGAAATGCCTAAGCGTTCTAGTATTCTCTTCTATCTTTAATATACTCTTAAGCTATATAGATAATATATTAAAAGATCGCTTTAGCTTTATTAATATAATCTTTAACTCTAGGACGCCTTAAACCGTCTTTAGAGTATTTATATAGAGATAAATCTCTTCCTTAAATATATAGCTAAGTACTCTCTAATATTATTAAAGCTTATTTAAAAGGATCTAGAGAACTTCTATTTATAGTTTTCCTATATTATTAGCTTCTATTATTATAGAGTAGAACGTTATCGAGCTTTAATCTATATAATATTATATTCTATTAATCTCTAAATTGAATTATTATTTAATTACTAAGTATATTTAATAGAGTCCTATACTCTAATTTATATATTCTAGGAAGAAAGTTTATATACGCTCTAAAAGTATATTTAGGAAGAGTATATAGAGCTATATATAGCGGATTTATAGTAGTTTATAAATATCTATAAAGATATATATTTTATTATTAAGGATATTATATATCTCCTTAGAGTAATTATTCTCCTTATTCTAGAGTAATATGAATTATTTAATTATAGCTTTATCGATTAGTAAATTTACCGATTTATATAATAGTAGAGTATAATACTAAGCTAATAGGTTCTAAATAATATTTAGGGGTAAAGTCTTATTTCTTTATAATTAAAGTATAATCTCTTATTAGCTAGATTACTTACTCTATTAATTAAATAACCTTAGAATTAGAAGCTATTAGGGATCTATCCTCCTTATTTATAGTTTTCGGATTTAGGATAGCTAAGCGTTCCCTATGAGTTACTACTTATCGTCCTACTAGTCTCGCTATTCCTCTACTCTTTAGAGTATTAAATCCTAATTAATAATAATCGATTCTATTATATTAAGTATCTCTTCCTATAAAAGTATTAAGATTAATCTCTTTAACGTCTTAGCATTTACTATTCCTAGAAAAGGGATCCCGCGCTCTACTAGATATACCTTTAGTACTCGAATAATCGTTATATTATAGGAGTTAAAGTCCTCTTTAGTCTAGCCCTAGAAGTCTTCGATAAACGCTTCTAGGAGGTAAACTCCCTTTATAATCCTATATATACTTATTACTTTAAGGATCTAAGCGCTCTTAAGGTCTATAGATATTAAATCTAGTAATTTAGGGAATTATAATTCTATTCTATTAATAATAAAGTTAATATCGAGACCCTTCTTAACTTTCTATATTAAGCGTAATATATTAAGTTCTTCTAGAATACTATTAAACTCCTATTATATCTTTTTAATGCTCTCTAGCTCTATTATAGAGCTATTACTATAATCTAAAGAGCTTATTATTACTAATTTTATTAAAGCTTTACTATAGCTAATTAACTATTCTATAGAGCTTCGTTTATTAGGTTTAATAGCTAGTAATATAGCCTAGGTAATAATCTTAAACGTAGGAGTCCTAAGGTATTCGAAGTAGACGGTGCTCCTATAGATTACGTAATAGGGGATTTCCCTACTACTAAGCTCTTATAAGAGTCCTAAAGTACTTAAAGTAAATAGTGCTCTTACGATTACTTATAAAGTATAATTAATAAGCTTACGTATAGCGAATTTACTATCTATAAGATCGATCCTAACTTCTCTAGCTCTAGCTATTCTATATTATATTAAATATAATACTAATTAGTATTAAGAGGGCTTTATTACTTATATAAACCCTAATTTATTACTTTAGCTATACCTAAGAGCTCTAAATCGGTAGAGTAAATAATATAAGGGTTATAATTATTAATAATTCTATCTCTCTAAATTACTACTACCTATATAAATTAGATATACCTATCTAATTTACCGATTACGTAAGCTATAAATTACGTACTCCTAAGAGCTATAAATCCTAGCCCCGGTAATTATTATATTAATAAATCCTATATAGTAATTACCGACCTAGGTAATCCCCTAATATTAGTTTAATAAAAGGAATATATAAACGATTTATTTAAAAAGGGATAGATTAGATATTCTATTAGCCCTATTAATACCCTTATACTATTTATCTTAAAGAAGGGTAATAAGCTTAGGATATATATTAACTATAAAGGACTTAATAAGATTATAAAGAAAGACTATATTACCCTCCTATTTATCTATAAGCTACTCGATTAATTAATAATAATTAAATTATTTACGAAATTAGACTTAAAAGATATTTATTATTAATTAATATTAAAATAGGAGATAAATAGAAAATAGTATTTAGAATAAAATATAATTACTTTAAATACTTTATTATATTATTTTGCTTTATAAATATATTAGCTATTTTCTAAATATATATTAATAAAGTATTAGCTAATCTTATAAATATAATATATATCGTTTATATAGATAATATTTTAATATATTTAATAATATTAAAAGAATATTAATAGAATATTAGAATAATATTTAGAAGATTTCGAGAATAGAACCTCTATATAAATCTAGAAAAATATAATTTTAATATAATAATAATAGAATTTTTAGGGTTTATAATCTCCTCTATAAATATGTATATTATAGAAGAATAAATTATAATAATAAAGGATTAGCTAACCCCCCGATCCTTAAAAAACTTCTAAGGATTCCTTAGGTTTATAGGCTTTTATAAGCGTTTTATTAAAAACTATTTAAAAATCGTAGCCCCCTTAATTAATAAGAATACTAAATAATTAATAATAGACTTCTAATTAAATACTATTAACCTAATAGCTTTCTAAAAACTAAAGTTTATATTTATAAAGGCTCCTATCCTCTAATATTTTAATAATAGATTAAAAACGAGAATTAAGCTTAATATATTAAACTTCGTAATTAGAGTAATCCTATTTTAATTAGAGAATAACGTAATCCACAAGCGAGTGGTTCACCCAAGCGAGTGGTTCACTTCGCCCGGGCCCACGACCTACACCTGAATTCTACAGATTCCACCTCCGCCCGCGATGGAGACTCTTTCAAAAGAAGGTCAATTATTCCTTGCTATCCAAGCTATGGACAATGACCCGAACCTAAGCGCCCGGAGTGCTGCGAGGATCTACACCGTCCCCTTAACGACGCTCCTCCGACGCCAGAAGGGCAAACCCTCCCGACGCGAAAGCCCGCCCAATTCTGCCAAATTAACAGTACTAGAAGAGAAAACTATTGTCGAATATATCCTTGACCTAGATGCGCGATCTTACCCTCCCCGGTTGGGTGAGGTCGGAGATATGGCGAATCGCCTGCTTGCCGACCGTGACGCGCCACGCGTCGGGAAGAACTGGGCCGCAAACTTCGTCAAACGGCAACCAGAGCTCCGGACGCGTTTCTTTCGCAAGTACGACTACAAGAGGGCCCAATGCGAAGATCCGGACGCGATAAACGCGTGGTTCCGCCTCGTGCATAACATGATCGCCAAGTACGGCATCCAAGAGGCTGACATGTACAACTTTGACGAGACCGGCTTCCAGATGGGCGTTATCGCCAACGGAATGGTCGTGACCAGTTCGGAAAGACGGTCCAATGTGAAGATGAGGCAGCCAGGCAACCGGGAATGGGTTACGGTGATCCAGGGCGTTGGCGCGTTGGGTTTCTCCGTCCCGCCGTTCATCGTGGTTTCGGGCAAGTACCACCTCTCGAGCTGGTACCAGGACGACGCGATTTCTCGCGACTGGAGAATCGCAACATCTCCAAACGGCTGGACGACGAATGATATTGGTCTGGAATGGATTCGGCATTTTGACAGGCATACAAAGTCCCGTACTTCGGGCGGTTATCGCCTACTGATCCTGGATGGCCACGAAAGTCACCACTCGGTCGACTTCGAACTCTACTGCAAGGAGAACAACATCATCACACTCTGTATGCCTCCTCATTCGTCACATCTACTCCAGCCTCTCGATGTTGGGTGTTTTGGCCCACTAAAGAAAGCATACGGTCGGCAAATCGAGGATAGGATGAGGGCGGGTACAACGCACATCAGCAAAGAGGACTTCTTCCCGGCGTTTTCGGCTGCATTTCAGCAAGCAATGACAGAAAAAACATCCAGGGAGGCTTTCGAGGAGCGGGGCTTGTCCCCCATAACCCGGAAACAGTCCTGTCAAAGCTGGATGTGAGGTTGAGGACGACGACGCCTCCGGGGACGTCCCACGGGGAGCGTGATTCTTGGGTCTCTAAGACGCCCACTAACCTGCTCGAGGCAGGTTCCCAGACTGACTTCATCAAAGGGCGAATCTCACGCCACCAGGGAAGCTCCCCAACGTCAATTTTAGATGCTGTTGACTATCTTGCGAAGGGGACGCGGGGTGTTATGCACCAGATCGCTCTTTTGAAGTCAGAGGTTATGATCCTTCGAGAGGAAAATGCTACACTAAGCCGACGCCGGAGGGCCAAAAAGCTACGTCTCCGGGAAGGAGGAAGCATGGCTGTAGGCGAGGGACAGGACAAGATTGCTCAGAAGGAAGTAGATATCCAGATAAAAGAGGAAACGCTGCAGAACCCGGGTCCCGCGTCGTGGTCCCAGCCGAAGAAACGATGCTGTAGCGTATGCGGGAAGACCGGCCACAACGCGAGAACTTGTCAGGTAGCTATCTCATCGTCTGCAAAAGACGAGGAGGAGTGATTTTAATTGATTTACGGCGTTTGGGTTGAGGTTTTCCTCGGAATGTTTGTCGGGTCGGGGTGAAGTGAACCACTCGCATGGGTGAACCACTCGCTTGTGGATTACGTTAGCTATTAGAAACTAATTATATACTTTTTAAAAAAGCTTAAAAGTATAGAGCTATAATATAATATATTAGAAATAGAAATAATAATAATTATAGAGTCTTTTAAGATATAGAGATAATATTTTATTTATAATAGATTAATAATTAAAGTCCTAATTAATTACTTTAATTATAAATACCTCCTAGAAAAGCCGAAGATCTTAGGATAATAGGGAAGATAGTTATAAGCGCTATTAAAGTTTAACTTTATTATTAAATATTAAATAAGTAATAGGAACCTAGTAGATAGCCTCTCTAGGAGGCTTAATTATAAGCTAAATTAAGGAGAATAGGAGTAAGTAAAGGTATATTATTTATTATTATAGATAAAACGATTCCTTAATATTATCGGAATTATTATTATAATAGATTAATAATTAGATAATAAACCTATTAAAGAAGCTATCCTAGAAGCTTAAGGAAATAATACCTTCTATAGAGTAAAAAAGGAATAGAGGCTATTAAACTAGTAAATAGAAGAAAATAGCCTATTAACTTTTAAGAATAAGATCTTTATTCTATAGGATAAGGCCCTTAGAAACGAAATCCTATAATAAGCTTATAATAGCTTAATAATAGGGTATTAAGGAATTAGGAAGATTATTATTTAGCTTAAAATTATATACTTCTAGAATAACTTAATTAAAGATATTAAGGAATATATCCCTATATACTTAATATATTAAATAATAAAACCCTAATATTATAAGCTATATAGCTAATTAAGGAGCTTATTACTATTTAACGATTACTTTAAGGAAATATCTATAGACTTTATTATAGGACTTTCTAAGATCGGTAAATAAGATACTATATTAATTATTATAGACTACTTTATAAAATATACTATATATATATTAGTTAATAATAGATTTATAATAGTTAATCTAATAATTATATTATAGGATTATATATTTAAGAGATATAGCCTCCTAAAAGGTATAATCTTAAATAGAGGGTTACTATTTATTAGTAAATTTTAGACGATTTTATATAAAATAATAGGAATAAGGAGACGACTCTTAATAGCTTTCTATTTATAGATTAATAGCTAAATAAAATAATAGAATTAGAATTTAGAATACTATTTTAAAGTATTCTATAATTACGAATAAATAGATTAGATTTCCCTACTCCTTATAATAGAATTTATATATAATATATTATTCTATATAATAACCTAATAATTATTAATAGAAGTATTAATAAACTATAACCTAGCTAGACTAGAGGACCTAAGCTATATTATATAATAATAAAGGAATTTAAAGATAATAGAACTATAAATAGCTTAATAGATAATTAAGAGAGAGATAATTTATAGATTCTTAGAGATTAATAGTAGATATTAAGCTTATTATTATAATTAAGGAAGAATCTAGAAAGAATACGAAATAGGAGACCTAGTTCTCCTCTCTACGAGAACGATTAAATAGTAAAGACCTAGTAAGAAGCTATTAAATAAATACCTCGGACTATTTAGAATTATTAAAAGGATAAATAGCTATAATCTAGTATATAGGCTATAGCTATTTCCTAGCTATAAAGTATATAATATATTCTATATATTATACTTAGAAAATTAGAAAAGTAGAGAAAATTAATTACTATTTTAGCTATAAATTAATAAAGTATTACTAGCTATAAGAAGTAAAGATATATATATAGTCGAGAGAATAATTAATTATAGGGGACTATTATATAATTAATAGTACTTTATTAAATAAGAAGGATACTTAGAAAGCGAGAATTTATAAGAATTATAGCGAAATATAATAGATAATTTTATTAAAATATATAAATAATTATAAAGAAGAGTAATAGCGGATTAATAATAATTTAATTAATATTTAGGGGGTAATCTAGCCC
This sequence comes from Verticillium longisporum, assembly GCA_019188255.1. Classification (NCBI taxonomy): domain Eukaryota; kingdom Fungi; phylum Ascomycota; class Sordariomycetes; order Glomerellales; family Plectosphaerellaceae; genus Verticillium; species Verticillium longisporum. Next base: position 3,325,504 of record JAETXT010000003.1, on the reverse strand, counting down.
CTAGCCCTATTCTTAAAAGAGAATAATAATAAAAAAAGTAAAAGAAAAAACTAAATAATAAAGGAGTACTAATAGATTATTAATAGTTCTTAAGCTACTATTTCGCTATTACCTTCTTAATTCTTATTATCCTCTTTATTATTAATAGTATTAATAAGAATATTATAATTCTAATAGATTATTAATAAATAAATAATAAATAATTAATAAGCGATTTATAATTAGAGTATAATTCTCCTAGATCTTAAATTAGATAGTAATTAATTTAATAAGAGAATTAATAATCTACTATAAAATAGTAATAGAGACTTTAATAATAGTAATAGAGCGCTTAATAGCCTAAGTAAGACGATTAATAATAGCGAGGTAGTAAGTAGAATACTCGCTAGCCTCTTATTAATTAATAATAATATGCTTTTTAGCGCTTAGCGCTTTATCGTTTTTACCCTTTTAGAGGGCCTTCTAATTAATAATCTTAATTATATTAAAATTAATTAAAAGAAATCTATTAATATTTAAATAATAAGTATTTAGTAAATAAGTATTATTTATTTTAAAGATATTAATATAGCTATTCTTAGCTATAGCCTTAATAGCTAATTTAAGGGTATATATAATAGCCTAGTACTTAATAGGTACTTATAAAGGATTAATTACTAAATAATAGGGGAATAAAAGGGGGGTAATTTATAGTAAAGTATAACTTACCTCCTTAAGCTATTCTATAATAGGAATATTTAATAGAACTAGCTATATAAATGATTAGCTAATAATTAATTATTAAATAATAGCTAATTTATTAATATCCTCTTTATAATAAAGGTATCCCTTATTTATAATAGGATTAAACTATTTATATATATAATTATAATAGCGGAGATATAATAAGTCTCTAACTAAGTATACCTATCTAGGCTCCTAATAAAGGTTAAGAGGAAGAGGAGCTATTATGCTATAGCTAATTAGCTATTAAACTATAAAGGAAATATTAAAAGTAATTTATAAATAGGAAATTATTTAAATAATAATATTACTATTTCTAATTAATAGGTAATTAATAAATAGATATTAATAGATTTATAAATTATTCTTATTAAAGAATTAGAAAACTAGAATCGATCTAAAAATTATATTTAATTAATAACTATATAATAGCTAATTATTAAAGGATTATTATAAAAAATATAAAAGTAATATTAAAGAGGGGAGGAATATTATTATCGTCGTTATTATTATTAAAGAAGAAGAAAAAATAGAAATAATAATTAGAAAATCCTTTTATAAATATATTAGAAACCTATAATAAGCTATTTTAAAATAATAGCTATTTATTAAATCTAAATAATAAGAAAGGAAAGAATAAAGAATAATAGATTAATAAATCTATATTAAAAGGTAAATAATTATTAATTAATTATAGAAAAAGCTTATTAAATTACTATTTAAGAATAGAATAATATAAAAATAATTAAATAGAATTAAAATAAAAAAGGAGAATAGAAGAATATTAGAATAATAAAATTATATTAATAAGCTATTATTTATTAATTAATTATAAAAGAGAATTATTAAGTTATTAAATAAGAATAATAAAAGAATAAGAAATAGAATTAAAATAAGAAGAAAGATATATAGAAGTATTAAATTATAATTATTAAATAATAAAGAATTAAGCTAGAAACCCTAATTAATTAATAGGAGGTACTTATTAAAATAGATATTTAATAATTAAATAGAAACCTAAAATATATAGATATTATTAGACTAAATAATATTAAATAGCTTAAAAGAGAATTACTTAGAACTTAATAGGGACCTTTAATTTAAATATTATATTATACTTTAAGATAAAGTAAAGAGAGAGATAGGGCATTATATTAGGACCTAAAGGAGGTATAAGATTAATAGGGGATCGCCTATTATTTAATCGTAGGAATTAAGAAGAGAGGACCGAGTATAGTAAGGGAATAGTTATAAGAAAGGTTAATAGACTAAGATTTAAAAAAGGGCATCGATTATTCTATCTTCCTAGAGACCCCTAAGAGATTAATAGTTAATCCCTTCACTTATTATATAAGACTCCTTAATAATAAGCGCCCTGAAGCATCCGCTATATCTTCCAATACCGAACGCGGCCGCCCATTGAAAAGATACTCAGTGCTTGCGCCCGCATTGAGTAGTATGGGCACGAGCTCGGCGCAAGTACGAGTGGCAATTGCCAGGGGGTTTTTTTTTTTATTCGCTCTAGGTGCGTTAGGGTCGGCGCCGTGTTTGAGCAGAAACTTGATTGCTTTCACATTTCTATACTCAGTACCAGTCGCAAGGGGTGTCGAACCCCAGTCCTCAGGGACATCAATTAAACATTCATTGGGGTTGCAACCCAAAGCAATAAGACGAGAGCATACAGCAATCGAGCCCCCTTGGGCTCCTCTTGCAAGCAGCCCTGGTTCATCGCGAGCCGTGCCGCCATTGCGAGTCCATTCGTTCAGAAAGGCGACAGAACCAGCAACACAAGCCATAGCTATTGGTGTCGCTTGAGATAAACTATAATGATATACGTTGTCGAGTTGCTCCAGCTGCCTGAAGATGTCGATGTGCCGAGGAATAACGGCCTGGGGAGATGCCCCTCCCAGGAATCGAGTCAAAGCCTCTGTGAATTGTAGAGTTGGGGTTCCCCTCCTATGGACCTGAACCGCATTGCCAAACCAATAATCCCGTGCTATGTCCTGGATTTCATGTCGGGGATCCATGATGTCGTGTTCATCAGGAGGATGGCTCTGAATCCAAACACGCATTGACTGGTCGGTCGGCAGCTGGCAACGTGTATAGCACTCTTGTAGGGCCAACATCATGAGTTCCCCAACATGCTCATCAACTCGGTCGAACCAGTCGGCATGATGGCATTCCAAAAATTCAAGGACTGACACATGGGGGTAGCTGTATCCTTGCCAGGCGAACGCAGTGCGAACCAGGAAGTGGCGACAGATTGCATCCAGACTCTGGACAGAGACGGGATCCGGGTCTATTCCCAGCCGCAATACCTCCCCGCTGGCGCTGTTCGTAGTGACAAGGTGTAGGCGCACTGCATGAGGTAAAATCTCGCTCATGTTTGAAACGTATCGCCGAGAATCGTTGAACCATGTCATCCAAACAACAGCTCGGCGCAGAATCTTCTGGTCGTAGTCGCTGAGCGCGGCATATATCTCGCTATATGCAGCAGACAGATCGTTGGGCAAAGTGTCAAGTCGCCCTAATACGTCCGCCTCATGGTTTGACCGAAGCAGTTGCTCCCACTGCAGCTGTGTCCACTTGAACCTGTGACCGAGCTCATCAGTATACATTGAAAAGATCTTCGCCTTGAACGAATGTCACTCTTGCCAAGACAAAATCAACAGCAGGGTGGAGATACGTACATGCCACCACTCTTATCGAGAAGTGTTTTCCTGGCCTTGTTGTAAAGTTGCTGAGACCACTCAATGTCGTCAGTGGCCCGTCGTTTTTCTATCTGCTCGTCGATGTACCTGGCTATGTCGTTTTCGTTGTCTTTCGTGCTGATTTCAACGAGGTCGCCTGGACTGACAGGCCCTGGAAAGCCTTTTTCGGGACGACTGGAAACAAAAAGTTTCACTGGCTTATCAGCAGAAGTCACGAGGTGGCGGAATGCATCGATCAAGTCCGATCTCGACTCCCTTTCGCATTCGTCCAAGGCATCCAAAACCAGAGTGGATCGAGGGTAAGTGTTGATCAGATCTACCAGGATTTCTTTGCACGAGGCGATGCCTAGTGCTGGGCGGCTTGCGTCTGGGTGCCCGCATAGCTTGTCTATCTGTGGATGAATAGCCGTTTTGTTCATCGAAGGGCCTGCGAGCTGCGCAACAAAACTCCTCAAGATTTCAGTCGAATTTCGGCGTTCAGGAATTGATCCATCACAGTAGAAGTAGCCAAAGCCCTCGTCGCTACAAGAGGACGCGTGCTCAGAGCCCATGCCGGTTGGGATAACCGAGAGGTAGCGATCAATGACCTTGGAAGTTAGGAATGACTTTCCCACGCCCACTGAATAGACGAGAAGTATTAGCTGTGTCATTGAACGTGACATTGAGTCTGGAAGTGATTTGGAGCCGGACTTACTCTCGCCCTTGAGCCAAAGCGTTGACGACCAACTTGAATTCTCCCATGCCAGAAACGTTTTGTGTTCCACAAGCCACTCGCATGTCGCTTTAGCCCTTCTTTGATTCTTCTCTACATGATATACATGTACTTGTATCTTGCTTATGCTGTTAAGCACCTGTTGCTTCTTAGAAACCTCGATCTCTCTGAGGCACTTGTGCACGTCTTCGTCGATGCGTCGCAACGGCTGTTTCAACGAGTCGAGTAGACTATGCTGTTGCAGGTTCGCAGCGGAGCTCAACTGAACACCACAAGCTTGAACCTCCCTGTCGAGCTTGACTTCCAGCTTCTCCAGTCCAGAGAGGGTGTTCTCAACTTCGTGGGGATCAACAAGGGCTCGCAGGAGCTGCATACAACCCCCTTCTCCCAAGCGTTTATGCGAGAGGAAGAGTAATTTGAGAGACTGCGTGTAAGTTTCGATAATCGTGTCCCGAAGACTCATCTTGACATCGTCCTGTTCGAGCTGGTGGTCGAGGCCAAAGCATATCCGGTACACGTGCCCTCGCCGGACGATGCCGAGGAATTTGGCAGCCAGGCCAAGAAGTACGGTCATCTCCAGCGCTGCCGTCAATTCAATCAATTCAAATATCGGGAGTAGAATTGACTATTTGATATATTTCGGACTATAGATTTAACTATTTAAATTAATTAACTGGATTTAATATAGTTTAAATTAGTAAATAAAGCTATCGCTAACTAGACGACTCACTAGAATAACTAACGTTTATAGTATTAAATACTTAAGCCCTCCTAGCGTAATAGAGCTAATTTCTAAGGTACTAGACCTCTTCTAGTATATCTAAAGCTATCGTAAGCCTCTACGACGTTAATATAAGCTTTATAAGGCTAAACGCCCTCTTATAGTTAGCAGCTATTACTAGGATAATAAGGATATTAAGGGCTAAGCGGCTAATTATAGGGAACGCCTCCTCTTAACTTATCTACTAATTAATAGGGTCCTTAACGTTAGTAGTCTATATTAGGTCGAGGTAGAGGTATCGATCGAGTTCAGAGTCTACTAGAATTACCCTCTAGCAACGACTATATATCTAGTCGTTAAATAGTATTAAGTCGGTAGCTTATTATAATACCCGTATTTCATTAAAGCTTATAGCTATTAATAGTATATTATACTATAATAGTAATTAGCGATACTATTACTCCTAATAGATATATAAGCTAATACGAGACTCGTAAAGCTATACTAATTACTCTAATATCATCTATTACGCCTCTAACTATCGTATTCCTAGCCTAGGATAGAGGATAATAGCTATTATATATAATAGAGATTCTACTAGCTTAATATAATATTAATTAAGCTTCTTCTATATATTTATAATAGAGAGATAGAAATATTATTATAAATCTTTAAAGAGTACTTCGAGGCGATAAGAGGGCATTATAGAATATTCGCTCTATATATATATAAGGAGGGAATAGATTAATAAAGGTATAAAGGAGCTTTATATATAAGGTTAACGATCTCTTTAATGAATTATAGATACTTAGGGAGAATCTCTAATATTAGAGAAGTCATTAAAGAATAACTTCTACTATTCTATTTACTCTAAGATATACTCTATATCTACGAATATCCCCTAGAATGCCCTATAACTTCTATTCTTAGCCTATCCCTATACGTATATTATTTATTAATATAATAGCTTAAGAGCTTTACGGAGTTCTATAAGGAGGTATTAATCTTTAAAAATTAGAACGTTATCTTTTAGTATATATTTATAAAGGTCGGATTTAAAGAGATTCTTTTAGAGGAAGCTTTAGATATTACTATACTTCTTAAGGGCCCGATCGAGCATTAAGAATATTAAATTCTATTATATTTCATTATTAAAGATAAATTAGAGCTTAAAGTCGGATTATTAATAGATTTAGAAGTTATTATTAGCTTTTTAAGCTTCTTTAATAATAATTTAGAAGTAATTATTATACTATAGTAAAGAATGAACCTATTTAACGATATTATAAAGCTTATTAATAGGTCCCCTCTTCCTCTAATAATAAAGAGAGTCTTAAGAGTCGCTTAATAGCTCTAGGGCTTACGTTTCTTATTTAAAGACTTTATTATCCTCTCTATATAAGAAAGCCCTTCTAATAAAGTTTAGAATATAGCTATAATATCGTATTTATCGTTCTAATATATTATTAATTATTATAGATAGAATTAGCTATTAGAATAGCTCTTAATTATAAGAATCGTTAATCTATATATAATCTAAGACTAAGATATTAATACGATCTAAGATATCCTACTCCTTAATAATAGATATAATAAAGGCTATAATATTCTAGCCTATATAGCTTCTATACTATTATTAGAGAGTAAGAAGATACTATTATCGAATATTACTATAGCTTATATAGTAATAGGAAACGGCTAATATCGCTAAGCTATTTAGCGAAATCTAATAATCGAATATAAAGTAAATCTAAGACTTCGAAGCTATTAATTAATATTATATTTATTTCTTCTTTATAGTAAAAACCCTAGAGAGATATTATCGGAGAGAGGTATATCCTTAAAGTATTACTAGGACGATATAAGGATTTAATTATATTAAAGTAGGGCTAGTAATAACCTTAACTAATTAGGGCAATAAAGCAGTTATTTAAGAAAAAGATAGGTCCTTGAATATATAGTATCGGATTAATAATATATATCCCTTAGGGGTCCTTATAACGAGTCTAGCTAATGTCCGTTTCCCTAATCAGCTACTCCTTATTACCTTATTACTAAGCTATACCTTTCTACCCTGCCCGGTTTCAATATAAAGAGCTAATTAAGGTATAAGCTATTAAAGATATTAAAGGGCTAGTTTATTATTATAATAAATATAAAAATAAGCTTTTCTATTTAATCTATTAAAGACTTATATATTATAGTATATTATAATATTAACTCTAAAATGCTTAAAGAATCTTCTTCTATCTATTTATTTAAGGATTCGAATACCTTATACTTCTTCTATAGATAAATTATTATAGAGGTTATTAAAATAGCTTTAAAGAGCTAAACGTTATAAGTCTCGTTATATCGTTAATAGAGCTAGAAGCTTAGCCTAATTATATCTCCTTTAAGGATCTCTATAATAAAGAGCCTATAAATATATATCTAGCTTCTACGATCCTTTACTCCTTTATATATAATATATAATATAAAGGTAAAGTGATAATAATACTAGGTCGTAATAGAAAAGGGGTAGGAATCTATTATATTATTTAATTATAAAGTCTCTAATAGTTATAATAATATTATTAGAACTAGAATCGAATTAAAGATTATAAAGGATATATTAAAGGTTTTTAAAATTAATAGGTTAATATTTAGAAGGTAGAGGTCGTAGAATAGCTATAGGAGGGATTAAAGTAATATCGTAAATAGAGGGCTAAAGGGTTTAGAACTATATTATATATCTATACGATATTTTAAAGAGTAGGATTAATTAGCTATAAAGCCTTCTTAATATCGCTATTAGAGCGCTCTTAATATAATAAGATTATATAGTCTAGTAGTATAATATCTAGTATTTATAGTAGAAGTTATAGGTTCGAATCCTACCTTAATTACTATTATATATGAACTTGAAGCTTAAGTTAGCTTTAAGTTAGCGTATAACTCCTCTTTTTAATTATATAATATACTGGAGTATAGAAATCCTAAGATTTATATATAACTTAATAGTATTTAAATAGTTAATTAATCTATAACGTAATCCACAAGCGAGTGGTTCACCCAAGCGAGTGGTTCACTTCGCCCGGGCCCACGACCTACACCTGAATTCTACAGATTCCACCTCCGCCCGCGATGGAGACTCTTTCAAAAGAAGGTCAATTATTCCTTGCTATCCAAGCTATGGACAATGACCCGAACCTAAGCGCCCGGAGTGCTGCGAGGATCTACACCGTCCCCTTAACGACGCTCCTCCGACGCCAGAAGGGCAAACCCTCCCGACGCGAAAGCCCGCCCAATTCTGCCAAATTAACAGTACTAGAAGAGAAAACTATTGTCGAATATATCCTTGACCTAGATGCGCGATCTTACCCTCCCCGGTTGGGTGAGGTCGGAGATATGGCGAATCGCCTGCTTGCCGACCGTGACGCGCCACGCGTCGGGAAGAACTGGGCCGCAAACTTCGTCAAACGGCAACCAGAGCTCCGGACGCGTTTCTTTCGCAAGTACGACTACAAGAGGGCCCAATGCGAAGATCCGGACGCGATAAACGCGTGGTTCCGCCTCGTGCATAACATGATCGCCAAGTACGGCATCCAAGAGGCTGACATGTACAACTTTGACGAGACCGGCTTCCAGATGGGCGTTATCGCCAACGGAATGGTCGTGACCAGTTCGGAAAGACGGTCCAATGTGAAGATGAGGCAGCCAGGCAACCGGGAATGGGTTACGGTGATCCAGGGCGTTGGCGCGTTGGGTTTCTCCGTCCCGCCGTTCATCGTGGTTTCGGGCAAGTACCACCTCTCGAGCTGGTACCAGGACGACGCGATTTCTCGCGACTGGAGAATCGCAACATCTCCAAACGGCTGGACGACGAATGATATTGGTCTGGAATGGATTCGGCATTTTGACAGGCATACAAAGTCCCGTACTTCGGGCGGTTATCGCCTACTGATCCTGGATGGCCACGAAAGTCACCACTCGGTCGACTTCGAACTCTACTGCAAGGAGAACAACATCATCACACTCTGTATGCCTCCTCATTCGTCACATCTACTCCAGCCTCTCGATGTTGGGTGTTTTGGCCCACTAAAGAAAGCATACGGTCGGCAAATCGAGGATAGGATGAGGGCGGGTACAACGCACATCAGCAAAGAGGACTTCTTCCCGGCGTTTTCGGCTGCATTTCAGCAAGCAATGACAGAAAAAACATCCAGGGAGGCTTTCGAGGAGCGGGGCTTGTCCCCCATAACCCGGAAACAGTCCTGTCAAAGCTGGATGTGAGGTTGAGGACGACGACGCCTCCGGGGACGTCCCACGGGGAGCGTGATTCTTGGGTCTCTAAGACGCCCACTAACCTGCTCGAGGCAGGTTCCCAGACTGACTTCATCAAAGGGCGAATCTCACGCCACCAGGGAAGCTCCCCAACGTCAATTTTAGATGCTGTTGACTATCTTGCGAAGGGGACGCGGGGTGTTATGCACCAGATCGCTCTTTTGAAGTCAGAGGTTATGATCCTTCGAGAGGAAAATGCTACACTAAGCCGACGCCGGAGGGCCAAAAGCTACGTCTCCGGGAAGGAGGAAGCATGGCTGTAGGCGAGGGACAGGACAAGATTGCTCAGAAGGAAGTAGATATCCAGATAAAAGAGGAAACGCTGCAGAACCCGGGTCCCGCGTCGTGGTCCCAGCCGAAGAAACGATGCTGTAGCGTATGCGGGAAGACCGGCCACAACGCGAGAACTTGTCAGGTAGCTATCTCATCGTCTGCAAAAGACGAGGAGGAGTGATTTTAATTGATTTACGGCGTTTGGGTTGAGGTTTTCCTCGGAATGTTTGTCGGGTCGGGGTGAAGTGAACCACTCGCATGGGTGAACCACTCGCTTGTGGATTACGTTAACTCTATAATTAATAAAATAATAAAGTAACCGATCTATAAAGCGGATTAAGCCTTAGAATCTAAAGAATCCGAGTTTAATTACTCTAGTAAGTCTTATTAGAGGTAATTAAAGAGCTATAGAGCTACGGTCCGCTTAGCTGCTTTACGCTTAGTATTACTAAGACTATCGAGGTCTTTATTAGGGTTATTACCCCCCTTAGCCTCCTCCTCCTTAGTAATCTATAGTATACCTTTAATAATAATATACTATTTCTCTATATCCTATAACTCTATTATTAATTAATTATATAAGTAGATAATTAAGGGAAAGGATAGAGATAAGAGCTTATTAGCTTATTATTCTTATCCTAAGCTTTTAAAAACTTTATAGTAGGCTTAAATACTCTAGCTAGACTATAGATAATAATTATTAAAGCTAAGGATATTAGAAATAGAGATCGTAGAAGCTTATATTAATTTATAAGAGTATTTAGAAGTATATTTATAATAATAGGAACCCTTAGGCTCTAGATCGTAATATACGCTATTAACGTTAATTTTAATTTATTTATTAATAAAATAAGACTTTAAATACCCTAAATAAAGGACTTTATAAATATTACTATATATATATACTATATACTAGGATTAATAGCTCCTATAATTAATACCGACTATATTCTTATATTTAGCTATTCTCTTAGTAGGAGGGGTAATAGGTATAGGGGCTTTACGCTTAAGAGGCATTATCGAGGCTAAGATAAGAGAGAAAGAGAGAGAGAGAGAATAGTAAAAAGGGGGAGTTAATAATCGTCGGAGCTCTAAAATAATAGATTAGGCTAGCTAATCTTAAAATAAAGAATCGTTATAGGGAAGAGGAAAAGTAAAAGGAATAGAGTTACTATAACTTATTAACTAGATATATAGATCTATAGAATATAGTATTTATTAAACTAGCTTAATAGGATCTATTAATTCTATTTAAGTAATTTAATTCTATTATTCCTTTTAAAGGTAGTTTAATTCTATTATTCCTATTAAGAAAGCTAATAAAAGGGGTAATAATAATTATTCTTCTACCTCCTATTAGTATACTAGCGATTTAGAGACTTTAGGAGCCTATATCTAGCTATTATAAGAGTATTATTTAATTAGCTATTATACTATTTAATTACTATTTATTTCCTCTATTAAAGGGTTTAAAAGCCTATTCCTATTATTTAATTATAACTTAATTCGTTTCCTTAGAGAGCTATTTAGTAGCTAGTTTAATTAATCTATAGCGCTAGGGATTAGGGATTTAGCGTTTATAGGAATAGTAGTATTAAGCTACGTTTTTCCTTATTCTATCTATTATTCTCCTATTATTACTTATTTACTTATTTATTTATTTATTTTATAGCTTAGGATAGTAGATCTAATACGCTAGAGACTAGAGGATTATAAATATATTAGAGTAGCTATTAACCTAGGTAATAGAGCCCGATATTAGTCCCTTAGGTAATTCTATCTATAAAGAAAAGATAGCTAGTATTAAATTAATATTAGGGGATTACCTAGGTCGGTGATTACTATATAGGATTTACCGATATAGTGATTACCGGGGCTAGGATTTATAGCTCTCGGGAGTACGTGATTTATAGCTTACGTAATCGGTGAATTAGATAGATATATCTAATTTATGTAGGTAGCGGTGATTTAGAGAGATAATATTAATAATAATTATAAGTCTTATATTACTAACCCTACCTATTTAGAGCTCTTGGGCATAGCTAAAGTAATGAATTAGGGTTTATATAAGTAGTAAAGCCCTCTTAATAATATCTTTATTTAGCTTAAAAACGCTCTTATATTCGAATAAGGTTTTCTATACCTTTATATTAGGAAATTGAATTAACTATTATATAATCTAAGCTATTCGAGATAATTATATAGAAGATTAAGGATTAGAATATTATTAAAGAAGTATTTTATTTTATTTCTTTCTTTTCTCTTTTTCTATAAAGTAATTATTTTAGCTTTCTTAAAATTAATTAATAAAAGGGTTTAATTTATTATTATAATTCCTTAGAAAGAAGTTATTTAATATAAATTAAAATAAGATATTAAAAAGGAAACGACCTTCTATATATTATTAATAGGACGTTAAATAGCTTATAAGAATTAATTCCCCGATTCATAATTCATAATATAGGTTTATATTCCCCTTATTATAGAAGGCTAATAAACTAATATTATTATAGAGGATTTAAAGCTAGCTCGATAGCTATAATTATAGTCCTTTAATTATATCGTTCGCTTAATATTATATAATAAACTAGCAGATCCCTATTAGGACTATTTAGGCCGAGGCTTCTTAGTAGCTAAGGTTCGATATTTTAGCCTTAGTAAGGGACGTATAGCGTTCGGGAGCTTTAATTAGGGTAGAGGAACTATTAAGCCTAAAGAGGAGTAAAAGCGGAGATAATAAAGGACGTCGTAAGCGGACTAAACTGAGAGATGGAATCCAGGTTCATGAAGTAGCTATCTAGAAACACGATAAGCTAAAGCCTCAATATACGCCTTTCGTATCTATAGTACCTTCTCCTTTGCCCAACATAACCATATTTGACAATAATAGAGAGCTGTCCAGCCAACAGTACTGTACAAGTTTCCTATGGTGATTATTGTTCATTCTTATCGCACTTTCTATGAGGGTTTGTAAGCTAATTTTGGGATGGTGAAGCATATCTAATCACGATGTACGCCGTACTCGTGGCAATAGGCGCCACTGAAGACGACGACGACGTCGTCTATCTCTGCACATTTCCGCGCCGACAAATTGCGCCCGAGTCAAACCAAGCGTGGAATGCATTTATGAGCCATGCATCATGTGGAACGCAAGTCAAGCCCCCACGTCAGTTGCATGTAATATCCGGCCGCAAAAAGGCAAGACAACGCCGACCAACAATACCTACGGCAATTCAATACAAGCGTATCTTCCTAGACTATGCAAACACTTCGGGGCAACACGTGTATAGCTATTTTGACGGACCAGGCAAAACTTTTGTTGCGGGGTAGAAGTTAAATACCCCGGAAAGCTGCGGAGTTGATTCCTGATTCAAGTTTGATACACATCCCACAGGTAGCATATCGCGAGAGCCTCCAGCCAAAGACACATGATAAATCCGAGCTATGGTGCTTCGCCGATTGCTCAGACCTAACGAAGAGATTTGACCGTTCAATGTCTAGAAATTATGTCTCTAGGCTTTAATCGCAAAAGACACCTCACTGCCACGATATTCTTCTTTGTCAGCAACGTGGAGGGAAGTCTTTTCAAAAAGCCACGGTCATGCGCCTCCATCCTTTGATCGCCTGGAGTATCAGGGTAGCCGAATGACTCCAATCCGTTGAGAAACTTATTCCAGTCATTATCGTTCAGGAAGGGAGCTGTTGTCCACGCTTCGCCTCCAGATTCGTTGAGGAGCTGATCCAAGAACGGCAAGACGGCTTTTACAGCTTCTGAATGTTGCTTAAAGATCATGATGCGGTCGAGATCGGTGTTGGCAACATACCAGCTGACATCATCCTGAATGCATGTCATTTCCCACAGTCTTAGGATTTCCGATCTAATGCTGGGTGTCGCTTTTGCTGCCTCGTATGACATACGCTGTCCGGTGGCTTGTACCAGCTGGCGACAACGTGGTAGAAGAAAGGTGTTGAAGCCATCATCACGTTGTCTTTCGTCAAGGGCCATGACAGATTCGACCATTTTTGCAGCCTCCTCCCACACACCAATCTCGTGCTTTGATAAAAGGCTTGTGGGATCAACAGGCTCCGGCAATGTATACCGGCCCAGCATTAATTCGGTGACGAGCCCTGCAGGAATTATCAATGTTATTTTGTCGGTAAACACAGTTGCTTAAGAACAGCAAAACACTCACGGATACAGAGTACGAGGGTATCCCCTTCGGCCACTGAAGTTCCTCGTTGTGCCAGCGCCAACTCACAAACCTGATTGTGGGTATACAGTCCCTGCCAACCACATCGATCCATGAGCTCACTCATCGTAGCCTGGCCGAAGTGGATGGCTGTCTCTTTGAAAACGCAAGCAAGCGCGCCTTGAATGCGTGCGTTAGTCGACTGAGCCTTGAACTGACCGACGGTCCAGTTGGCGAACGCTTCCAAAATGGATGCTTGAGTTAATGCATCAATGACAGGTGTATGTTGAGTGCTAAATGTAATGATTGGCGTGGTCTCGTTCTGCTTCATGGTAGCGATTCGTCGTCTCTGACTGTAAACGCCAGCGACATATCCGGACAGTCGAAGCGTCGCGACGAACGTCATGGACAAAGACAATGTTCCAACACTCACGCGCCGAATTTGGTGGAACAAGGCTTTTCGAGAGTCTTGCCGCTCCAAGTCATTACCTTCTGAGAGTAAAGCCGATCGAGGTAGCTTGACGTGGGAGAAGGACGTGATGGCATGGTCCAAAACCTTCGCCCCGGGTCTAGCAGGAAGAACACGGCACGAAACGCCCGCTTTCATTTTGTCTGAGTCGTTGATGTGGACGAGGAACGGCCGCAAGCCACGCTGATCGCCGTCCACAACGAGGATGGCGAAAACCACAGCCACTCGTGGCATCCCGGCCCAGAGTGTCGTTGGCGGCATTACCTTGGCAGCAGATTCATGTGGTGTGTGCAAGTCAAAGGATCCGTCATCTTGAAGCGTCGCCACCGTTTCAATGTTGCGAGCGTCCAGGCCATGGCCCACTTCCGTCAACATGAACTCGCCGCATATTTCGAATCTGGCAAGGCTCTCGAGGACCTCATGGGTGTGAGGCTGGGTTGCCCCATGCATGGCAATGGTTCCCATGCAGAGGTTCCAATGAATTGTGAGGATGGTAGTGGTGCCGTATCAGCAGAGCAGACGACTAAAGAATATCAACCATAGTTCCTTATCCTAAACTTCATGAATGATGATGAATGACTAACGGTTCAAATGAAAGTCCCAAAACTTGGGTGACAGGTTCGTAATATCAGCCACAGTCATGTTGATGTGCTTGGCGATCGACTTGGCGCGACGATAAGACAGTCGAACCTGCTGAGGGACGGACATTGTCTCGTATTTGGGTCCAATCTTCCATACATCTTGACGGAGGAGGGGAAGGTAAGGGTTGTTAGAGGGATCCATGTTGACGTTTGATTTAACGAACGAGCTGCGAAATAATGATGGCAAGGAGAGTGTGTACAGAACCTTTTATCCAAGTCGGCTGTATTTATACGACAGTCAGCCGCTACAGCCAGTCACTTCAAACTCAAGATTAATATAATCTTCGTCGATCTCTCAGCTTATTCCGGCCGATAAATACTCTAAGCGGGGCGAATAGTAGATGCATTCTAGCTAATACTGAAATAACTATAAGATACGAGAGGGCAAGGCGGTATATCTTATAATTAGGCTTAGGAATACCTAAGGATTCTAACCTATTAGGCACCTAGAAACTTAGCATAAAAACCTAAAGCCCTGAAAACCTAGTACTCCACTACCTATTTAGGTTTTTAGGCTAAAATAAGCTACCTGAAAAGAAACGCAAACCTAAATAGATAATAGGGCCTAGGTATTTTTAGGTTATATAATATAGTAATATTAATATAATAATATAAGCTATTATAGAGTCTTATAAATGCTTTCTAATAAACTTTATTCCTTCCTAGAAAGAGGTTTAAGAATAGAAGGAAGGAATATATAGTATAAATTAGTAAATTACTTAAATTACTACCTAGATTAGACTTTAAGAATAAATAAACCTAATAACTATTATTAAATTAAACTTTAATAACTTAATAATAACTATAATAATAGTAATAGTAATAATAATAGTAATAGTAATAATAATAATTATTGGTCTAGGTTCTAGGCAATAACTAAAGGTAATATTATCTTAATAGATAAAGGGATAATAGAGAAATAAATAGATAAAGGGATATAAGAGGAAGGGGGAAATAGAAGTTATTATATCTCGAGAAGGAAGTATTAGAAGAAGGAACGAATTAAAGATCTTAGTAGCCCTAATTTTTAGCTATAGAATAGTATATTTTTCGATAAGAACGGAAATAGGTATTATTAGAAGGAATTAATATAAATACTTAGATTAATCTTAAAAGAGGTATAGCCTATCTTAGAAGATATCTATTTATAATAATTAAGGGCGTTAAAATTGGACGGGAATTACTATAGAATAGAAAGTAACGATTTTATTTAAAAATGAAGATATATTATTATTATAAAAACCCTAAAAAGTAGGTTAAGGGAATTACTCTATATCTAATAGATTAACCCTTAAGGGCTAAGCGTAGATAAGGTATATAGGCTATTTCTAGATCTATAGGGAAGTAGAGTTAATTCTATTCTAGCTTATAAGCTAAGCTAATAAGAGGTAAGAGAAATTAAATAATTATTACTATTTAAGGGTTCTATAGAAATATATAGAAGATATATTATTATATAGCTCTGCCTTTTCTCTTTCTATTAATATAGATATTAATATAGTTTAGCTTTTATTTTAGCTATTAAAAGGGTTATAAGACTGTATCTCCTATACCCCTTTATAAAGTAATATATATATAATTATATAGATATATTAGCTTATAATAAAATATATAAATATATAAAGGAAAAAATATAAAGCCTTATAGTATTTTTATATATAGGGAAAAGATTAAACTCTAGAATATCGAAAATAAATAAAAACTATATATTATATTATTATAGGAAAATTAATTAAATAGAAAACCTATTAATATTTAATTTTAAGTATCTTATTATAATTAAGTAATTTATAGTCTATAGAGTTAAACCCTAGAGTATAGAAAATAAATAAAAACTATATATTATATTATTATAAGAAAATCAATTAAATAAAAAACCTATTAATATTTAACTTTAAATATCTTATTATAATTAGGCTATTTATAGTCTATAAGTATAGTATTTAAGCTACCTATTTATATATATCTATATAGAGTATTATATAGAGTCTTATCTAAGCCTTTAATAAGAATATCTAAAATATTATATTAAGTATATATATAAAAAGCTATATTTTATTATCTTTTAATAGATTTCAGTAATAGTAAAATTACCTATTTATATACTTAATCCTTTTATAAAGATTAGGGTTTTCAATTACTTTCTTAGCGCCTTTATTATCTATTAATTAAGTAAGTATTTTAGGTTTATTTAAACCTAGGCCTTTAGATATCTTAGAAAATACTAAAAAAATATATATAGCTTCTTTAGAGGCCTTATATAGTACTATATATTTAGCTTTATAAGTAGATAAAGCTATTATCTTTTATTTAGCTAATACCTAATTTATAAGGTTATTTATTCCTAAATAGAATATATATCTAGAAGTAGAAGTTCTATCTTCTATTATATTACTCTAGCTAGAATCGCTATATTCTATTATATTTAAGGGTTTATTATAAGTATATATTAGACCTATATCTAGATATTTATTTAAATAAGCCTATACTCTATTTAAAGTAATAAAATGCTCTTTAGAGGGGTTACTTATATATTTAGAATATCTATTTACTAAATAGGTAATATCTAGTCTACTATATAAGGCTAAATATAATAAAGAGCCTATTTCCTATTAATATTAGAGGATTTCTAAATTTTTAGCTTATAAGGAGTTAAGTATTAAAGCTATTTTAAATATACTAAGCGTATCTATTAATCTTAAATTTAATTTATTATATTTTATAGGAACTTTCTTATAATAGGCCTTTTAGGTTATATATAACGTTAAAAGCTTTTCTTCTTTATTTATAATTATTTTATTATTTAAAAAGGTATTAATTAATCCTAAATCTTTAAGATTTAATATATTTTAAAGTTTAGTTTATATAATAGATATTATTTTAGCTATTTTAGCTATTATAAATATATCGTTAATATAATAAAGTAATATAGCCTTTAAAAGTAAAATAAATACCTTTAAATTAGATTCTAATACTTTAAAATCTAAACTATTTAAAGCTTTAAATAAATATTTATATTAGAGTCTAGGGGATTATTTTAAATTATATAAGGCTTTATTTAATTTATATATATAATTTTCCTTAAGAGAAAAACTAATAGATTAAATAATATATATTATTAAATTAATATTAGGGAATTATTTAAAGTAATAATTACTATAGAAGATAGGGTCTTATAACCCTTCTAATAGCTGAAATAAAAGCTAAACTATATTAATATCTATATTATTAGAAAGAGAAAAAGCAGAGCTATATATTAATATATTCCTTTTATAATTCTATAGAATTATTAAATAGTAATAATTATTTAACTTCTCTTATCTCTTATTAGCTAAGCTTATAAGCTAGAATAGAACCGATTCTACTTCTTCGTAGATCTAGAAGTAGCCTATACGCCTTATCTACGCTTAGCCCCTAAAGGTTAATCTATTAGATATAGAGCAATTCCCCTAATTTACTTTTTAGGGTTTTTATAACAATAATATATCTTTATTTTTAATTAAAATTATTACTTCCTATTCTATAATAATTCCTATTTAATTTTGATACCCTTAATTATTATAAATAGATATCTTCTAAGATAAGCTATACCTCCTTTAAGATTAATCTAAGTATTTATATTAATTCCTTCTAATAACGATTACCTCTATTCCTATCGAAAAATATTCTATTCTATACTTAAAAATTAGGGCTATTAAGATCTTCGATCTATTCCTTCCTCTAATGCTTCCCTCCCGAGATATAATAACTTCTATCTCTCCCTTCCTCTTATATCCCTTTATCTATTTATCTCTCTATTATCCCTTTATCTATTGAAATAATATTATCTTTAATTATTATTTAGAACCTAGATTAATAGGTTATAAGCCTAGCTTTATAATCTATACTAAAATCGAACTATAAATAATTGAATAAATAGTTCTTTAATTACTTTATACTTTTAACTATTTCTTAATTACTATATATTAGGTTATCTTAATATCTATTAACTTATCTTTAACCTTTAGAAGATTCTCTATCTTCTAATATACCTCTTTTTTTAATAGCTCTTCTCCTAGTTAAATAATCGTAATTATTAGTTTACTTTTTAATTAAACCTATATCCTTTCTTTAATAATCTCTTATATTATTATCCTTTAATTTCTAAGGTTTATCTTGAATAATAATAAACTCTAGAAAATTTACTTTTTTCTAATATACTTTATTTATCGATATTTCTTTTCGTTCTCGAGAAATTATTATTAATATTCTATACTTTATTATATATAAATCTATTTCCTATACTTTCTAATTATAAATAAAGATTCCTTTAAATTATCCTTTACGAAGCTTAAGGGTAATAATAGATATAAGATTTAGATTATATAAATTAGATCTTTTTTCCTCTCTTAGGGAATAAAATTAGAAGAAGTTATTAAACCTCTTCCTATTAATTCCCCTAAAGAAAAATATATAAAAGCTCTTAAGGCTATGAATAATATATTAAGTACCCTAGATATAGGCTTACTTATTTAGGTTAATAGCCTATTAGATCTTTTAGAAATCTAGAATAAATTATAAGAGCTATACGAATTAAAAGGTTTTTAAGTAAGTTTCGACATTTTAACGTCGTTTTTTACTCTAGATCCTTCTAATTTTAATTCTATAAAAGACTTCTTTTATAAAGTTATAGAATTATTAGAAGAATTAAAGAATAGAAAAATAGATTTTCTAGAATAAGTAATAAAAGCCTAGGTCTTTTATAAAATATAGGAAGGAAATAAAAGTATAGTTACTTTTATTATATAGGCTCTATATTAAGACCCTTCTAGTTATTTACTAGAAAAAATTATATCTTCCCTTCTAGATTCTAATAGATCTTAGAAAAATAAAGGGAAAGTTTTAACTCTTTAGGGAACTAAGAAACCCTTAGGAATAATTAAAAAATCCTAGAAAAATTTAGATATAGCTTCTATAGCTACTTCTAGTTCTTCTAGGAATTCTAGAAATTCTAGAAATAACCTAGGAAATCCTAGGGATAAAAGGGAAAATACCTAGATAGCTTTAATAAACTTAGGGCATTTAGAAAGCTAAGAAAACCCTAAATAACCCTCTATAGAAGAGGATACAATAATAGAAGAAGAAGAAGATAATAAAGATTTAATAACCTTTAAAGAAATTCAAATCGGAAATAAAATAGATACCGAACTTAAAGTAAATATAGCCTTATATATACTATATAATAACTATACTAATATATTATATATAGATAGTCTAGTAAATAAAGCTGAAAGTTCTAGTATTAAAACTAGTTTTATTATAGATATAGCTACTACGTTTTATATAATCTTAAATAAATCATTTTTTAACTCTTGTTAAAATATAATAATTTAAATAATAAGGCCTCTTAGGGAAAAGCTCGTTCTATAACCCTAGAGGGCCTAGGAGATATAATAATATATTTAAAAGATACGTAAGAAAATATAATATTAAAAGACTACTTCTATTTACTTTAATTAGATATTAATATTATTAGTTTACCTATTTTAGATAAATTAGGTTATTTATATACTAGAGGAAATAATTAAATAAACTTATATTATAAAGATATATATATAACGATAATACCTCTTAAAAATAACTTATATTAGACTTCTACTTTAGTTTTAAAATATAATAATAATAAAAAGCCTATAAATAAATATAGATTTCGAACTCTATTCGATAATCTTTAAAATAATAGATATAATAGGCTTAGGAATAAATAGGAATTAAAGTAGAGGAATATATACTCTAATATATATAAAATAAGGACTTAGAATCGATTAAAATCTAGTACTATAATATCTTTAAAAGAGGCTTATACTTTATATACTCGATTTGCTTACTATAATATTAAAGCCCTTAAATCTATATATAGAAGGCTTATAGATATTATAGCTATATATAAAATATAAAATTATAAAGCCTATAAAAGGGGTAAATTTATTAATATAATATATAAAATATCCCCTAATAAATATAAAGATTATATATATCTAGAGAACTTATATTTAGATTTAATAGGGCCTATTACCCCTACTACTTATAATAATAAAAAATGGATTCTATTTATCAAAGATAAATATACTAAATATATCTAGATATTCTTATTACTTAATAAATTAGAAGAAATAGTTTCTAAAAAGCTTAATAGGTTCTATAAAGAAATAGAAAATAATAAGCTTAATTATACTATAAAGGAATTATATATTAATAGTAGTAAAGAATTTATAAATAAAAGCGTTAAAGATACGCTTATAGGAGTAAAATATATAATTCAACTACTTTATATATATAAGCCCTAAGGGTTTATTAAACGAGCTATAAGGACTATAATAAATAAATTAAGGTCCCTAATTTTCTACTTAGGATTACCTCTATATCTATAAGGAGATATAGCCTATATAGCTATATATATATATAATAGGACTCCTAATAGCTCTATAGGGTTTAAAACCCTCTATAAATTAAAACAAAATAAAATACCTAATATAGATAATATAAAAATATAGGGTTCTCTAGCCTATTATAAAAATAAAGAACCTCTTTAGAAGAAACTAAACGAAAGAGCTAGTAAATCTATTTTAATAGGTATAGATAAATATAACTATAAAATATATAATACCTAGTCTAGGAAGGTTATATAGACTAGGGATATATATATATATTAGAAAATGAATTCATTACTCCTATACTTTTAATTATAGAAAAGGATCTTCCTACTTTAGAAGACCTTAAATTATTTAATTTAGAAATAAATAAGATAATAGCTTTGCCTCTAGCTAAAGGTAATAATAATAATAATAATAATAATAACCCTAATATAATTATAAAGCTTCCCAAAATTCAGAACCTTAAAGATTATATATATATAAAATCGGCCGATTTATTAAATATATCGGATATACTACTAGGAAATTCCTTTAACTTTCTAGGCTAGAACTATATCCTTACTATAAATAATATAGAGGAACCTACTACTTATAGCTAAGCTATAAATAGCCCTAATAAAGATAATTAGAATAAAGCTATAAAGTTAGAATTTTAGTAATTAATAGATTAATCTACTTAGTCTTTAATTAATAAAGATACTCTACTTAAAGAAGCTAATATACTAGGGGGTAGATAGGTTTATAAAATAAAATATAAATAAAATATAAAGCTAGATAGGTAGTTTAGGGATTTAATTAAATTATTAGTATAGATTACCTAGAGACCTTTAGTACTACCTATAAACTTAAAAGCTATAGGCTAGCTTTTATATTAGGTCTAAATCTAGGCTAGGATTTTAAATAGCTAGATATTAATAATGCATTTATTTATATAAATATCGATAAAGATATATACATTATTTAACTTACTAGTTTTTCTATTAAGGAAAATTATATATATAAATTAAATAAAGCCTTATATAATTTAAAATAATCCCCTAGACTCTAATATAAATATTTATTTAAAGCTTTAAATAGTTTAGATTTTAAAGTATTAGAATCTAATTTAAAGGTATTTATTTTACTTTTAAAGGCTATATTACTTTATTATATTAACGATATATTTATAATAGCTAAAATAGCTAAAATAATATCTATTATATAAACTAAACTTTAAAATATATTAAATCTTAAAGATTTAGGATTAATTAATACCTTTTTAAATAATAAAATAATTATAAATAAAGAAGAAAAGCTTTTAACGTTATATATAACCTAAAAGGCCTATTATAAGAAAGTTCCTATAAAATATAATAAATTAAATTTAAGATTAATAGATACGCTTAGTATATTTAAAATAGCTTTAATACTTAACTCCTTATAAGCTAAAAATTTAGAAATCCTCTAATATTAATAGGAAATAGGCTCTTTATTATATTTAGCCTTATATAGTAGACTAGATATTACCTATTTAGTAAATAGATATTCTAAATATATAAGTAACCCCTCTAAAGAGCATTTTATTACTTTAAATAGAGTATAGGCTTATTTAAATAAATATCTAGATATAGGTCTAATATATACTTATAATAAACCCTTAAATATAATAGAATATAGCGATTCTAGCTAGAGTAATATAATAGAAGATAGAACTTCTACTTCTAGATATATATTCTATTTAGGAATAAATAACCTTATAAATTAGGTATTAGCTAAATAAAAGATAATAGCTTTATCTACTTATAAAGCTAAATATATAGTACTATATAAGGCCTCTAAAGAAGCTATATATATTTTTTTAGTATTTTCTAAGATATCTAAAGGCCTAGGTTTAAATAAACCTAAAATACTTACTTAATTAATAGATAATAAAGGCGCTAAGAAAGTAATTGAAAACCCTAATCTTTATAAAAGGATTAAGTATATAAATAGGTAATTTTACTATTACTGAAATCTATTAAAAGATAATAAAATATAGCTTTTTATATATATACTTAATATAATATTTTAGATATTCTTATTAAAGGCTTAGATAAGACTCTATATAATACTCTATATAGATATATATAAATAGGTAGCTTAAATACTATACTTATAGACTATAAATAGCCTAATTATAATAAGATATTTAAAGTTAAATATTAATAGGTTTTTTATTTAATTGATTTTCTTATAATAATATAATATATAGTTTTTATTTATTTTCTATACTCTAGGGTTTAACTCTATAGACTATAAATTACTTAATTATAATAAGATACTTAAAATTAAATATTAATAGGTTTTCTATTTAATTAATTTTCCTATAATAATATAATATATAGTTTTTATTTATTTTCGATATTCTAGAGTTTAATCTTTTCCCTATATATAAAAATACTATAAGGCTTTATATTTTTTCCTTTATATATTTATATATTTTATTATAAGCTAATATATCTATATAATTATATATATATTACTTTATAAAGGGGTATAGGAGATACAGTCTTATAACCCTTTTAATAGCTAAAATAAAAGCTAAACTATATTAATATCTATATTAATAGAAAGAGAAAAGGCAGAGCTATATAATAATATATCTTCTATATATTTCTATAGAACCCTTAAATAGTAATAATTATTTAATTTCTCTTACCTCTTATTAGCTTAGCTTATAAGCTAGAATAGAATTAACTCTACTTCCCTATAGATCTAGAAATAGCCTATATACCTTATCTACGCTTAGCCCTTAAGGGTTAATCTATTAGATATAGAGTAATTCCCTTAACCTACTTTTTAGGGTTTTTATAATAATAATATATCTTCATTTTTAAATAAAATTATTATTTCCTATTCTATAATAATTCCTTTCTAATTTTAATACCCTTTATTATTATAAATAGATATCTTCTAAGATAGGCTATATTTCCTTTAAGATTAATCCGAGTCCTTATATTAATTCCTTCTAATAACGCCTACTTCTATTCCTATCGAAAACTATACTATTCTATAGCTAAAAATCAGGGCTACTAAGATCTTTAATCTATTCCTCTATCTAATACTCCCTTCTTAAGATATAACGACTTCTATCTCTCTCTTCCTCTTATATTCCTTTATTAATTTATCTCTCTATAATCCCTTTATCTATTAAGATAATATTACCTTCGGTTATTGCCTAGAATCTAGATTAATACTATATACTTAATTAAGTAATAATATAAGTAAGCTAGGAAGAGGGTAGTAATATATAGTATATAAGTATCTATAAGAGCTCTATTAGCTTAAGAGGCGAAAGGTAACTTCCTAGGAAGTTATAAGAATACTTAGTAGTATCTATAGTAACTTACTATAGATAGCTATTACCTATACGCCTAGGGTTTTCCCGGCTAGTATACTTTAAGGCTTAGCGAGGCGATAATAGATAGATCTATATATTAAACTATAAGCTAATAAAAGGATAGGCTAGGGATTAAGGGCCGAGCTAGTAGGTATAGGTTTAAACTTTATATTAAACTAATATATTACTTAAATAGAAGAGTAGTATATATATTTATACCCTTCTATAGAAACTAGAAGCTATTAGTATTTAAAAAGTATTTATTTATAATTTCCTATCTCTCCTTTCTATAGCGCCATATAGCGATCTAGTTATTAATAAATATATCGTAGAATATAATAGTAATAAGTCCTATAGTAATAAGTAACCCTAGATAGAAAAGAGGCCAGCCTATATCGTAGTTAAGTTTATAGTAATATAGACTATCGAGCTAGCTAGCTAGGTAAGGTTATCGCTAAAGAATAGGCTGTATTAGTTCTAGTAGCTATAAAATAGGTCTTCTAGAGACGATCTATCTTACTAAGCTAGCTAAAGCAGAGCTCTCTAGACTAGAAACGTAGATCGATTAAGGAATAGATATATATTATCCTTAATACATCCCTAACGACTATCCTCTATACTTACCCCTATACCTCTTCAGGTAGGAGGTAATTCGCTTTAACGATATAGAAGTTACTCTTATAGGCTATAAGAGCTATATACGAGAATAGAAGCTAAAGGTATATTCCTTACTACCCCCCTAGGTAAACGGTTGCTAGTCTACTTAGGGACTTAGTAGCTATAAGTATTATAGGTTTTCCTCCTAGAAGCGTAGCTCGAGGAGGAAGCATAGTAATAGCTTAATGAATATATAATCGCCCCTTATACTAGGTATAGGTCTAGCCTCTTAGTAATTAGGATCTTATAGTTAAGGAGGCGCTATTAATAGAGCGGGCATAGCAGTATAGGCCATCCTACGATCTATAACTAGTCGTAAATAGGGGAGTCCCTATAGATCGGGCTCTATATCGATATAGGCGAGCATAGGAGTATGAGCAGCGTCGTTAGGTCGTCCACTAGCATCTAGCTCGATATAGGCAATAGATATACGAAATCGCTCTCGATATATTATAATATAATCGGGAATACTATAATATCGTACTCTAGGACTCGCTAGGTAAAGGGGGCAATTAGTAGAGGCTAGTTAATAATTACGGTTTTCTAAATAGAAGCAAAACGGTAGCCTATTTAGTATTATAGTATTATTAATACGATAGAGAGGTTCAGGGATTACATTACTCAATAGGACATTGGAGGTACGACTACGAGTAATATAGTATTAAGATGCTTATAATTATTATATAAATATCTTAGATTAACTATCCTAGGCGGGCGCTTAACTTCTAATAAGGGCATCTATAAGCTAATATTTATTAGACTAGGCTATTTCTCCTTATAGCTAGGTAACGACTATATTAGAAGGTTTATAGTTATACTTAAAAAAGAATAATATAGATATTTAGCTATCTCGTTATATATCTATCCATATTGCACTTGCCCGCTGCTATAGGGCCCTCCTTATATAATAATATATAGCTAAGGCGTAGCCTTCTCAGCTATTAAGTATTAATAGGAGGAGAGCGCTACCTATACCCTACTCAACGATAATCCTATTTAAAATCGTTCTATCTCTATAACGGCTAATTACTAGCTACGAGCTGACCTCGATTTACTGCTTAAACGAGCAATAGCAGGTAGCGAGCAGCTGCACATAGTTAGCTATAGCGTAGTTCAGCCGTTGGTGACTGCTGGGGTTCGCCTACAGAGCCTGGCCGCCCGTGCAGATGGCGCAGAATCTTGTCCAATCGGAAGTGCTAGGTTGGGGTCGCAGTCCCCCACTACTGCCGGCCCAACCACTTTCCCATTCTTGGCGTCCCCCTCCAGCAGGACCCGGACTTCGTCGAACGTCCGGCAATCGTGGCTACACAATCGCCTCGACCGGCCGCCGGACCCGAACGTCTTCTGCGTGCACGCAGGCACCCGCCCAAAGTTTCGAGGGCGCATACTGAACTATCTCGGAGAGGTTTAGACTATGAAGACCTGCCGTCGACTTACCAACCAGAGCCTTGCGCATCGATGTAAGATTACGCGTCAATGGTAGGATTAAGCCTTTAGAGTATGTCTGGACATTAGCCATCTCAATGGGTGGAGAGCAACAAAGAAGCTCACGGCATTGACCTTAATCGTCCAGATGATGCACGATTCCACAACGGGAGCACGGCTCGGCGCTGCCAATCTGATGGGCGGAGACTCCTCAGCGGGCCTACATGGCCGCTGACCGAATCGAGTAGGGCCGGCAACTCGATCCTATCCTATGCTTGGAAGCAGGGAATGAAAACGAGGGAGAAGACATGGCGGCGGTGCTGACGTGCGCGGAATTCTCTAGAACTCTGGAGCGAGCCCAAGACGTCAGACCTGAAATGATTGCATGTGCGTGCTGCTGCGTACGGAAGATCTTGTCTCCTTCAACATACCCGTGCATAACCCCCGCTGTGTCAACTCGGACTAGAGCTCCCTGGGCCAATCGCATATATAGTTGTGAAACCATTATGTCTAAAGGTTGCAAGTGAAATTACATGATGGTGTTGCAGTCCCTACTGTCTTCAAACGTTACAACACCACGCCACTAATCCTTATGCGGAGGTCTACGCATATATGTAACGTCATTCCCTCCGTTCTTGCGTTTCTCGGTGTGAAGGATAACCAATCACTTATCGACACGAAGGTGAACAAGCTCATACTTGACATACTTCTCCTCTTACACCGTCATCAGTTTGTAACGACGTGACTGAAAGCTTGGCCGCATAGCGCCTGGCCGTACTATCACCAGTTACTTCCTAGGGTACGCGGCGAAGTTGGTCTCCGATTGTGATATAATTCCACATATACGAAGGCACACACATTGCGCAGAACGATCGGTGGATTCCCGCGAGATGGGCCCCTCCACTCCCTCAGGAATTGACATGTGAGGACTCCCGCCTTTGTCTCGATATGAAAAGTATAAAGGTAGCCGGTTTCAAACTACTCCTGCCTTCATGTGAGAGAAGCATCAAAACTCGAAGTTCTACAATCTTCTCCAGGAATCACACAAACCCGACGCCTTGGCACTCATAATGGAGCACTCCAAGCACGCAACCCAATTCATCATCGACCAGCAAGAGCAGGTCCGGCAGACCCTGCCCTTCGATGATGTGACTGACTTCAAGAACGCGGAGAGGGGCTTCAGGGGTACCCACGACCCGAACATTGTCAAGAATGACGATGAGGTGGTCGTGTGGAACAACGACTCGTACAAGTTCCTGGCCGGCGACTCGCCAGACACAGCCAATCCTAGTCTCTGGCGTCAGTCACAACTCACACACATGGCTGGCCTCTATCATGTCCAAGGCGGCATATTCCAGGTGCGCGGCCTCGACCTCGCAAACACGACGTTCATAGAAGGCGACGAGGGCCTCATCATCATCGACCCTCTCACTTCAGAGGAGACGGGTGCCGCGGCACTCGCTCTCTACCAGGACCATCGTGGCAAAGACAGGGCCATCAAGGCTATCATCTACACGCATCCCCACGTCGATCACTTTGGTGGCGTTAAGGGCTTCATCAAGGAGGAGGACGTTGAGAAGAACGGAATTATGATACTCGCGCCTGAGGGTTTCCTCGAACACGCCGTATCCGAGAATGTCTTCACAGGTACCGCCATGAGCCGGCGAGCCGCCTACATGTACGGCGCTGCCCTCAAGCAGGGCCCGAGGGCCCAGGTCGGCGCCGGCCTCGGACAGACTGTCTCAACCGGGACCGTTACTCTCATTGCGCCCAATGTGGACATTAAGCGCACCGGGGAGAAGAAATCTATCGATGGTGTGGAGATGGTGTTCCAGATGGCGCCTGACACCGAAGCGCCCGCCGAGATGCTCATCTACTTCCCTCAATTCAAGGCACTTTGCGCCGCTGAGGATGCCACCCACACTTTCCACAACCTGCTCACTCTGCGTGGTGCTGTGGTCCGCGATCCACACGGCTGGGCAAAGTATCTCACCGAGTCTCTGGATTTATTTGGAGGCAAAGCTGAGGTCGTCTTTGCGTCCCACCACTGGCCAACCTACGGGGTCGAGGAGGTTGTCTCGTTCCTCACACTCCAGCGCGATCTATACGCGTATGTGCACGATCAAACACTGCGCCTGTTGAATAAGGGTTATAATGGTCCTGAGATCGCGGAGATGATGACTCTGCCCCCTGCCCTTGACAAAGCTTGGAGTACCCGGGGCTACTATGGGTCCGTCAACCACAACGTCAAGGCCATATACCAGCGCTACATGGGCTGGTTCGATGGCAACCCGGCCCATCTCTGGGAGCATACTCCTGCGGAGAGGGCCAAGCGCTATGTTGAGCTCGCGGGCGGCATGGAAAACATCATCGCCAAAGGCCGCGAGGCATTTGATACCGGTGACTTCCGCTGGGCAGCTGAGGTCTTGAACCATGCCGTCTTTTCCGACCCTACGAACTCGGATGCCCGGGCCCTGTTGGCCGATGTCTACGAGCAGCTAGGCTACGGCTCGGAGAACGGAACTTGGAGAAACTTTTTCATTTCGGGAACCACGGAGCTACGGACAGGGAATTTCGGAACGCCGACACAGACGGCCGCGCCCGACGTCATGTTACAGCTCACACCCGAGATGCTCTTCGACGCCCTCGCCGTTCAGATCAACGGTCCGGAGGCCTGGGACAAGAAACTTTCCATTGATGTCATCGTCACGGACGCGGGCGTCACCGGCGCGGGCGTCACCTACCGCCTTTGGCTATCGAACGGTGCTCTCATCTACAGCACAGCACAGCAGCTGGGCAGCGTCGACGTAACCTTAACCGGAACAGCCAAGCAACTGACTACCCTTGCAGTTTATGGTCCCGATCCTAAAGCTCTGGAGAAGGCAGGCGTCAAGATTGACCCTATTAACGGCGGGGTCAAGGCGCTTAACCTTCTCGCATCCATTTTGGACCCTGGTGACCCCAGCTTCAATATTATTACGCCATAGGATGAACACAAGTCAGGTAGTCGGCGCTCGAACACCTCAGATTATACTTACGGTTGCTTTGGTTTACGCCACGAATCAGGTAATGGACGCTCGAACACACCTCAGATTGTACTTACAGTTGCTTTGATTTACGCCACGAGTATGTCTTTAGCCTCAATATACGCCGTAATGTTGCCGTGTATCGCTAGTGAAAGTGACAATTGTTCCTAATTCAAAGACTTTAACATATAATCGAGATCTTGCTGAATAGCTTGTTTGCGAGTCGTGATGAGCACCTAAGGATCAATTCTCAAATGCGCGGGGCCTAGGAAGGCCTTCCTTCTCCTCCTAAGGATCGTTTATATTCCTAAACTGAAATTACAGAGCGAGTTTATGACCCGTAGGTCTCTAGAGCATCGTCCACGACTCAGCGGAGTAGGGGATGTATACACCCCGCTTACCGACGCTCTTGCCCCTCGATTCATTCCTGTACTAGTGTTACTAACTAGTCCCGGGCATATATTACGTCCAGACTATTCTCTAAAGAGAAAGTAGTGCGTACGAGGCGGGTGCCTGCTTGTTACGGAGAGTCCCTGGAATAAGCATCGAGCTGACGATACCACAACTTATCGTCGGCCATGCGGTTCCGGTCTAGGGCGGAACGGGCACAAGCAGGACCTCGTAAACAGGCCCCTTAAGGACGTGGCTAGCTAAAATGTTGTCATAAGTATGGACTACCCGCGTTTGTCGACCTTGGGGTGTTACGGGTGTGTGACTTTGGTGTCAGCACTTTGAGGCTAGTGAGTGGCGCGACAGTCAATCAAGCACAAGTTACCAAGTCGCCCTAATACGGAACAGAAACACCTTTTCGACATCGTTTCAGCATGTATTCTTTGCGCGCAATATGCGTAACTCGCACCGACTGAGGCGTGGCTGAGCTTCCTCTTAATAGCTTACGTAAGTCCCACAACGATCAGTTCACATAGTTGCGGCGAACAAGGAATTCATAGGGATATCGATTTAATATAGGATATCTAAAATCGCCAGACGAGCATTATAGTATATTTCGGCTTCCTCGTAATCAAAGATGCTATGCATATTAGCTGCTTCGAAAGTCGCTTCCGCTACACTTTGTAGCTATAGTATTTTCAAAGCAAGTAATAGCGAGGGCTTATAAATAAGACGGGCCTTACAGAGTATCAGGACCTAAAGGAGGTATAAGACCGATAGGGGATTGCCTATTATTTAATCGTAGGAATTAAGAAGAGAGGACTAAGCGTAGTAAAGGAATAATTATAAGAAAGGTTAATAGACTAAGATTTAGAGAAGGGCATCGATTATTCTATCTTCTTAGAGACCCTTAAAAGACTAATAGTTAATCCCTTTACTTATTATATAAGATTCTTTAATATAATAATCGATTTACCCCTAAGGAGCGACGACTATTAGGATAATATATCGACTAGAGATATATAGAATACTAGAAGATAGGCTATTATAGGATAATAGATAGAGAATACTAAAGAATTAATATAATTAAGGCTTAATATAGAATAAGGATAAGATATTAAGAATAATATACTCGATAATTTACTATTAATTATAGATAAGGAATTAGATTAATAATTAGAGGAAGAATAGCGTAAATTTATAAGGAAAAGGAAATACGAAGAATTAGCTATACTCTAAAGGGGAGACCTAATAAGCTTACTATTAGGAGTAATTAATAGATTAATATTAATATTTAAAATAATATTCTACGAAGAACTATAAAGTATACCCTTTACGAAGATATAACTATTAGCTATTTAATATAAAGGGACGTCCTAGTCGGAACTTAATACCTTCTTATTTAGCTTCGATATACGATTCTAGCTTAATAAGAAGAGTTTCCGTAGAGATATCGATAAAGTTATATATATAAGTAATTACCTTATTAATACCTTATAGTAGAGATAGATATCGTATATATAGATAGAATACGAGTTTATCTATGAAGTTACTTAGAGAGTAATAGGGGCTTAGCTAAAGGGCGATATAGATAATAATAATACTTAAATATTCTAGATAATTATTAAACTATATAAATAGGATTAATAGTTTTAAGCCCTTAATTAGAAATACTAAGACTTTATAGACGTTTACGATAGCTTAGAAGCGGAGCTATCTAAACCCTTATTATAGATCTATAAAGTAATACTTTTATTTACGAAATTTAACTTAGATCTTATATAATAGATTATAGCCTAGGGAATTCCCTATATAAGAATAGAGCTAAATAGAATAGCTAAGAGGGCGGAGACCCTATTATAGACTAAGAGAAGCCTAAAATAATATTAAGATAATAAAGAGGGAAGCTAAGATAACCTATAATAGATTTAAAATAAGATCTATAGAAGAATAGCCGATAAATAATTATAAGGAAGAGATAATTAAAAACTAAATAGCTAGCTAAACTAATCTACTATACTTTACGGGCTAATAATAGAATAATAATAGATAGATAGAAGAAGGCCTAAGGCCTTAACATAATCCACAAGCGAGTGGTTCACCCATGCGAGTGGTTCACTTCACCCCGACCCGACAAACATTCCGAGGAAAACCTCAACCCAAACGCCGTAAATCAATTAAAATCACTCCTCCTCGTCTTTTGCAGACGATGAGATAGCTACCTGACAAGTTCTCGCGTTGTGGCCGGTCTTCCCGCATACGCTACAGCATCGTTTCTTCGGCTGGGACCACGACGCGGGACCCGGGTTCTGCAGCGTTTCCTCTTTTATCTGGATATCTACTTCCTTCTGAGCAATCTTGTCCTGTCCCTCGCCTACAGCCATGCTTCCTCCTTCCCGGAGACGTAGCTTTTTGGCCCTCCGGCGTCGGCTTAGTGTAGCATTTTCCTCTCGAAGGATCATAACCTCTGACTTCAAAAGAGCGATCTGGTGCATAACACCCCGCGTCCCCTTCGCAAGATAGTCAACAGCATCTAAAATTGACGTTGGGGAGCTTCCCTGGTGGCGTGAGATTCGCCCTTTGATGAAGTCAGTCTGGGAACCTGCCTCGAGCAGGTTAGTGGGCGTCTTAGAGACCCAAGAATCACGCTCCCCGTGGGACGTCCCCGGAGGCGTCGTCGTCCTCAACCTCACATCCAGCTTTGACAGGACTGTTTCCGGGTTATGGGGGACAAGCCCCGCTCCTCGAAAGCCTCCCTGGATGTTTTTTCTGTCATTGCTTGCTGAAATGCAGCCGAAAACGCCGGGAAGAAGTCCTCTTTGCTGATGTGCGTTGTACCCGCCCTCATCCTATCCTCGATTTGCCGACCGTATGCTTTCTTTAGTGGGCCAAAACACCCAACATCGAGAGGCTGGAGTAGATGTGACGAATGAGGAGGCATACAGAGTGTGATGATGTTGTTCTCCTTGCAGTAGAGTTCGAAGTCGACCGAGTGGTGACTTTCGTGGCCATCCAGGATCAGTAGGCGATAACCGCCCGAAGTACGGGACTTTGTATGCCTGTCAAAATGCCGAATCCATTCCAGACCAATATCATTCGTCGTCCAGCCGTTTGGAGATGTTGCGATTCTCCAGTCGCGAGAAATCGCGTCGTCCTGGTACCAGCTCGAGAGGTGGTACTTGCCCGAAACCACGATGAACGGCGGGACGGAGAAACCCAACGCGCCAACGCCCTGGATCACCGTAACCCATTCCCGGTTGCCTGGCTGCCTCATCTTCACATTGGACCGTCTTTCCGAACTGGTCACGACCATTCCGTTGGCGATAACGCCCATCTGGAAGCCGGTCTCGTCAAAGTTGTACATGTCAGCCTCTTGGATGCCGTACTTGGCGATCATGTTATGCACGAGGCGGAACCACGCGTTTATCGCGTCCGGATCTTCGCATTGGGCCCTCTTGTAGTCGTACTTGCGAAAGAAACGCGTCCGGAGCTCTGGTTGCCGTTTGACGAAGTTTGCGGCCCAGTTCTTCCCGACGCGTGGCGCGTCACGGTCGGCAAGCAGGCGATTCGCCATATCTCCGACCTCACCCAACCGGGGAGGGTAAGATCGCGCATCTAGGTCAAGGATATATTCGACAATAGTTTTCTCTTCTAGTACTGTTAATTTGGCAGAATTGGGCGGGCTTTCGCGTCGGGAGGGTTTGCCCTTCTGGCGTCGGAGGAGCGTCGTTAAGGGGACGGTGTAGATCCTCGCAGCACTCCGGGCGCTTAGGTTCGGGTCATTGTCCATAGCTTGGATAGCAAGGAATAATTGACCTTCTTTTGAAAGAGTCTCCATCGCGGGCGGAGGTGGAATCTGTAGAATTCAGGTGTAGGTCGTGGGCCCGGGCGAAGTGAACCACTCGCTTGGGTGAACCACTCGCTTGTGGATTACGTTAGACGATATTAAATACTATAATTATAATAAATATAGATATTATATTAATAGTTACTTAGAGGTATTATATTTAAGTTATAGAAAATAAAGCTATATATATAAATTATATAAGTAATATTTAATAATAAATTACGAACCGTTTAAAGGAAGAATAATAGGAGACCCTTAATAGGAAGAACTACTACTCCTAAGACTAAAATAGTACGAAGTAATTATTAAACTACGTATTAATAATAATTAGGTTAAAGGAGAGGTAATATTAAATAGAGGAGCCGATATTAACGTTATTAATAGCGACCTTTTAAGGGAAGCTAGAGAATAATTAAGGGAAAAGTAAAGTAAGCTAAATAAAGTATTCCGAAATAGGGAGATAAATATTTATAGCGAAAAAAGGATTATTAATTAAATAATAGATAACCCTAGGATAAAGTATATAATAATAATAGAATATATAATAGTAGATAATATTATAAATAGATATAATATTATCTTAAGAAGACCCTAGCTAGCCTAGGTATAGCTGATAAACGATTAATTATAGGGCTATTAGAGATATTCTATTAGGAAATAAGATATTAGAATTATATTAATAAGAAAATAAATTAAGAGTATAATCCATTAATCCCTAATAATAGCCTTAATTATACTATAGAATATATAAGCTCCTTTTATAATACCCCTATAAGAGTATAATAAGAGAAACGAGCTACTTATTATAATCCTAGCGGAATATTACGAGTTTAGGGATATATTCGATATTAAATAAATAATAACCTTATTATAATATTATTAATAGGATTATTTAATAGAATTTAAGGATAGAAAGAAATTACTCTTCAGACCTATCTACGCCTTAATAGAAAAGGAATTAGAAATATTAAGGGAATATATAAACGATTTATTAAAAAAGGGATAGATTAGATATTCTATTAGCCCTATTAGTACCTTTATACTATTTATCTTAAAGAAGGGTAATAAGCTTAGGATATATATCGACTATAGGGGACTTAATAAGATTACGAAGAAAGACTATATTACCCTCCTATTTATCTACGAGCTACTCGATTAATTAATAATAGCTAGGTTATTTATAAAACTAGATTTAAAAGATATTTATTATTAATTATATATTAAAATAAAGGATAAATAGAAAATAA
The DNA here is from genome assembly GCA_019188255.1 of Verticillium longisporum. Lineage (NCBI taxonomy): Eukaryota > Fungi > Ascomycota > Sordariomycetes > Glomerellales > Plectosphaerellaceae > Verticillium > Verticillium longisporum. The sequence continues at coordinate 3,290,375 of JAETXT010000003.1, read as the reverse complement.
TATTTAGAATAAAATATAGTTATTTCGAATACCTTATTATACTATTTAGCTTTTTAAACGTATTAGCTACTTTCTAAGTATATATTAATAAAGTATTAGCTAGCCTTATAGATATAATATATATCGTTTATATAGACGATATCTTAATATATTTAATAATATTAAAAGAATATTAATAGAATATTAGAGTAGTACTTAGAAGACTTCGAGAATAGAACCTCTATATAAATCTAGAAAAATATAATTTTAGTATAATAATAATAGAGTTTCTAGGGGTTATAATCTCCCCTATAAATATATATATTATAGAAGAATGAATTACTATAATAAGGGACTAGCCGACCCCCTAATCCCTAAAAGACTTTTAAGGATTCCTTAGGTTTACGGGCTTTTATAGGCATTTTATTAAGAACTATTCGAAAATCGTAGCCCCTTTAATTAATAAGAATGCTAAATAATTAATAATAGACTTCTAGCTAAATATTATTAACCTAGTAGCTTTCTAAAAACTAAAGTTTATATTTATAAGGGCTCCTATCCTTTAATACTTTAATAATAGATTAAAAACGAGAATTAAGCCTAATATATTAAACTTTATAATTAGAGTAATCCTATCTTAATTAGAGAATAGCTATTAGAAACTAATTATATACTTTTTAAAAAAGCTTAAAAGTATAAAGCTATAATATAATATACTAGAAGTAGAAATAATAGTAATCGTAGAATCTTTTAAAATATAGAGATAATACTTTATTTATAGTAGATTAATAATTAAAGTTATTAAGAGGGCTTTACTACTTATATAAACCCTAATTCATTACTTTAGCTATACCTAAGAGCTCTAAATCGGTAGGGTAGGTAATATAAGGGTTATAATTATTAATAATTCTATCTCTCTAAATTACTACTACCTACGTAAATTAGATATACCTATCTAATTTACTGATTACGGAAGCTATAAATTACGTACTCCTAAGAGCTATAAATCCTAGCCCCGGTAATTACTATATTAGTAAATCCTATATAATAATTACCGACCTAAATAATCCCCTAATATTAGTTTAATACTAGCTATCTTTTCTTTATAGATAGGATTGCCTAAAGGACTAATATCGGGCTCTATTACCTATATTAATAGCTACTCTAATGCGCTTATAATCCTCTAGTCTCTAGTATATTAGATCTATTATCCTAATCTATAAAACAAATAAATAAATAAATAAATAAATAAATAAGTAATAATAGGAGAATAATAGATAGAATAAGGAAAAAATACGGCTTAATATTACTATTCCCATAAGCGCTAAATACCTAGTCCCTAGCGCTATAGATTAATTAAACTAGCTACTAAATAGCTCTCTAAGGAAATGAATTAAATTATAATTAAATAATAGGAATAGGCTTTTAAACCCTTTAATAAAGGAAATAAATAGTAATTAAATAGCGTAATAGCTAATTAAATAGCGCTCTTATAATAGCTAGATATAGGCTCCTAAAGTCTCTAAATCGCTAATATACTAATAGAGGGTAGAAGAATAATTATTATTACCCCTTTTATTAGCTTTCTTAATAGGAATAATAGAATTAAATTACTTTTAATAGGAATAATAGAATTAAACTACTTAAATAGGATTAATAGATCCTATTAAGCTAGTTTAGTAAATACTATACTCTATAGATCTATATATCTAATTAGTAAGTTATAGTAATTCTATTCCTTTTACTTTCCCTTTTCCCTATAACGATTCTTTATTTTTAAGATTAGCTAGCTTAATCTACTATTTTAGAGCTCTAACGATTACTAAATCCCTATTTTTACTACTCTCTCTCTCTCTCTTTTTCTCTTATCTTAGCTTTAATAATACCGCTTAAGCGTAAAGCCCCTATACCCGTTACCCTTCCTACTAAGAGAGTAGCGAAGCGTAAGAACCCGGTTAGTATTAATCGTAGGAGCTACTAATCTAGGATATAGTATATATACGTAATAATATTCGTAAGGTCCTCTATTTAGGGTACCTAAAGTCTTATCTTACTAGTAAGTAAACTAAAATTAGTACTAATAGCGTATACTACGATTTAGAGCCTAAAGGTTCCTATTACTATAAATATACCTCTAGGTATTCTTATAAACTAATATAAGCTTCTACGATCTCTATTTTCTAATATCTATAGCTCTAATAATTATTATCTATAGTTTAATCGGAGTATTTAAGCCCGTTATAAAGTTTTTAGCTATCTAGGATAAGAATAATAAGCTAATAAGCTCTCTTCTCTATTATTTCCCTAATTATCTAATTATATAATTAGCTAATAGGGGATATAGGATATAGAGAAGTAATATACTATTATAAAGGGTATATTAACGATTACTAAAGAGGAGGAGGCGAAGGGGGGTAATAACCCTAATAAGGACCTCGATAGTCTTTATAATATTAACTATAAAGCGGCTAAGCGGGCTATAGCTCTACGGCTCTTTAATTACCTCTAATAGGACTCGCTAGAATAGTTAAATTCGGATTCTTCGGATTCCGAGGCTTAGTCCGCTTTATAGAGTAGTTATTTTACTATTTTACTAATTACGGGGTTATCGTTTTTACTTCTAGGGTACTCGTTTTTAAGCTTTACTATATTTTTACTAATATTAATTACCTTTACCCCTTAATTATTCTTTTCTTAACGTTTAATTTATCCTTTAATCTTAATTATAATTTTATTAGAGCTTATTAGTACTTCTAGTACTTAGTTTAGCGCTCCCTTAATTATTAAATCTATAGGGTTATTACTTCTAGCGATTTAATGAATTTCGTCGACTTCGTATTCTTCGTAGCTTTATTATAATACTATAAGATCTATTATTAAGCATTTCTCTATTATTACGCTTAGTTAAACTAGGCATTAATAGAGCGAGTAGCTATTAGTATAGATAACTATCTATAGAAGTAATAGTTCTAAGCATTTATAGATCTCTTAAAGTATCTATTTAAGGATATAAGCTATATCGAAGCTATTAACTATCTTATAGATCTTACTAGCTAGAACTAAATATATAACCCATTTATACTTAATAGATTATTAATAGAGGATATTATTATATATTATAAAGGCATTCTCCTAATTATAAAAACGTTTATTATTAAGGAGGATAATAAATCCGATCTATAAACTTAGGTCCTTATTATTAACGAAGGAGCTATTAATAAATACGTAAAATTAAGCTATTAAGAGATCTAAGTATATATAATTTAAGCTATAGCCTATATTAGCGATTAACTATTATATACGTTTATTAAGCTATTTAAAGTCATCCTCCTATAAGTTCTTAGCTTAGGCTATAATAGAGAAATCGAAGGCTATTTCTAATTAATAGGTTAAAGTAATATAGGTACTATAAGCTCTTTAAGCGATATATTCCTACTCTAAGCTCGCTATCCCTAGGGTTATTAGCTCTAAGCGATTACCTTAGCCTTTCTATTAAATCGTAAGATCTTTAGTTCTAACTTTAATAATATAGCTATTAAAGATATTATTAGATTCTACGTTAAGGATAGAAGTAAGCTTTACTTAGAAGCTAGCGCTTTCGAGCTCTATTTATTCCTTTTATATAAATACGGGCTCTCTAAAGTTAAGGGTATCGTTAATCTATATTCCGATTAGTCTAAAGCTCTCTCTAGCTCTAGTTAGAAGTAAATATAGATTATAGCCTATTAGAACGGCGTTTAGGCACTCTCTATAATAGCGCTAATAGGTTATAAACTAATAGAGACCTAACTCTATAATATTATAGAGCGGCTTTATAATATAGAAGACGATTTTATTAAGGTATCTATATTATAGCTCCTTAGGAATATATAGGAGAATATTATATAATAGATCTATAACGTTCTAAATATAAGCTTAATTAATATTATAGAGTATTAATTAGTAGCTACGTTATTATAGTATTAGGATAATCGCTAGGATTAATCGTTAACTATAGCGTATAATCGTAGGCGATTATATTAATAGGGTTATCTTCTCTTAATTATTATATCCCTAAACTATTAATCTTAACTTCTTATATAGGGCTTAAAGGAGGCCTTTTATTTCTCTTATAGGCTAATATTTAAAGATCTTAGTACTAGGAAATACGGATCTCCTAATTAATATAATTATTCTAGCTATTAGGAGTAAATCGATTTCCTCCTAATTAGACTATTTAAATAGCTTCCTAGGGGTCGTTATTCTATTTTTATTACGTAGTTAAATAGCTAGGTCGTACCCTTATTATTCCCTTTTAATAATGAATTAGCGCTCGATCTATAAAATCCTAGTCGTATTACTCTTACGATCTATAAAAGCCGCTTATAATAGATTTATAGTATTTATTAACTTCCTAGGTCTCCTATATCGTCGTAGTAGAATTAGCTCTAAGTATTTAAATAGTTCTAGGGTCTTTAGAGTTTAAATTACTATTATCTCCCTAGCCTATTAATTTAGTAATCTATTATATAGCTTAATATATATTCCTCTAAACTCTATTAAGCCGTTAACTATTTCGATTATAATTATTATATTAGAAACCGATATAATCTTATAGGGACCGGTCTATTTCTCCCGGTCTTAGAATATAAGAACGTTACTTCCTAGCTCTAGCGATCTTAGTAGTAACTACTTAATATCTAGTCTATTATAGGTATTAAGAGCATTATTAACCTTCCGCTTAATAACTATTTACTAAAGCTCCGCTATTACTTTATTAACCGCTTTAGCGCGCTATACCTAGGTCGTAGTAAATGCTAAGTTAATAGTAATCCTAGGTATCGCCCCGAATATAAATAGTATAGGTACTAATCTATTAGGCCTAATAGTATCGTTTACTACTTTTATAGCTCCTTAAAGTAGCGATTCTAGGCTTATATTACGGGATTCTACTTTTAAGATCTCGTATACTCTATATATTAGCTTATAATAGCTCTTAACCTTATTAATTAATTAATAGGCCTCTATAGGGATCTAATAATAGGTTATACCTAGGAGGCGTACCTCTACCCTAAACTCTATAGAGGTAAAGTTCATTCTAATATTAATAATTATAATATCTAGAGGCTTAAAGTATATATTTAATTAGTACCTCTTAAGAGCTTCCTATATTACGTAAACTATAAAATTAGGAATAAAAGTTATAGACTAGAATCCTATATTCGCATTAATTATATAAAGAATAGGCTTTCTATCTAAGTATATAATATCGATTAAAATCTTATAATTAAAGTCGATATCTAACCTTAGGGTAAACTTAAAGTATTACGGAGACTTCCCTTTAATCTAATAATAGTAATAGAAGCGGTTTATTAGCTCTAGAGCGTCCCGATTTACGTCCTAGTCTACTCTCTAGAGTAGGTTCTATAGCTTCTCTATAGATAAATAATTAAATTATTTATAAATATATTAGAGCTCTATTTCTATTAGAAACGCTACTCTATCGCTCTCTATCCCTATTATATATATAATCCTAGAGCTAGTATAGGTCTTCGTATTTAGGAAGAACTATAAATAGCCCTATTTACGAAAAATAGGTATACGCTCTTAGATCTCCTTAATATACTTTACTAGCTCGTTATATATATTATCTAAATAGATTCTAAGATCGTCTATATCCTTAATATAAAGTAGGAATAAGGTATCTATTAGGATAATATAGAATATAATTCTCCTAATTAATATTAGAATAGTAATCTCCTTTATTATAGAAATAGGATTTCTTATTCCGAATCTTATTCTAGCCCTTATTCTTTATTTATTAACTATTAAGCTTAATATTAAGGCTATAAAGGCCCTTATTTATAAAGCTCCTATTATAGAAATTAATATTACGTTTATATTAAGGATAATATTATACTACGTAGAAGTACTATTAATCTAATATTAAGTAAAGAGCTATTCTATTAGAGCTATTATTTTAGCCTTTAAACTATTCCCCCTAATTCTATATTAGAATAACTTATTTACTAGGAAGTATATAGTATAAGTATTTATTAATTCGCTCTTAAGATTAGATTTAAAGGTATTATCTATTCCTAGCTTATTAGAAATAGGATTATCTAATTCCGAGCTCTTAATAGGTTCTATTATTATTAAAAATTAATAGTATCCCTTCCGCTAATCCCTATATACTTCCTATATACGTTTCTATTACTCTTTCGAACGTTATTGCTCCTTAGGAGAGTACTTCGTCGATCTATAGTCTAGTTTAGAATATATCTAGTATTTACGAATTCTAGATAATTAACGATTATTAGTCCTATATACCGATTACTCTCTACGATCTCCCCTTCTATTAGCCTAGTAATATCCGCTCCTATAACGTCTATTAATATAGAAGTACTTAAGCATTCTAGTATTCTCCTCTACTTTTAATATACTCTTAAACTATATAGATAGTATATTAAAAGATCGTTCTAACTTTATTAATATAATCTTTAGCTCTAGGATACTTTAAACCGCTCTTAGAGTATTTATATAAAGATAAGTCTCTTCCTTAAATATATAGCTAAGTACTCTTTAGTATTATTAAAGCTTATCTAGAAGGATCTAGAGAACTTCTATTTATAGCTTTCTTATATTATTAGCTTCTATTATTATAGAATAGAACGTTATCGAGCTCTAGTCTATATAATACTATACTCTATTAATCTCTAAATCGAACTATTATTTAATTACTAATATATTTAATAGAGTCCTATATTCTAGTTTATATATTCTAGGAAGAAAGTTTATATATATTCTAAAAGTATATTTAAGAAGAGTATATAGAGCTATATATAATGGATTTATAATAGTTTATAAATATCTATAAAGACATATATTTTATCGTTAAGGATATTATATATCTCCTTAGAATAATTACTCTCCTTATTCTAAAGTAATATAAATTACTTAATTATAGCTCTATCGATTAATAAATTTACTAATTCGTATAATAATAGAATATAATATTAAGCTAATAGGTTCTAAGTAATATTTAAGGATAAGGTTTTATTTCTTTATAATTAAAATATAATCTCTTATTAACTAGATTACTTACTCTATTAATTAGATAACCTTAGAATTAAGGGCTATTAGGGATCTATCCTCTCTATTTATAGTTTTCGGATTTAGGATAGCTAAATATTCCTTATAGGTTATTACTTATCGTCCTACTAATCTCGCTATTCCTCTACTCTTTAGAATACTAAATCCTAATTAATAGTAATCGATTCTATTATATTAAGTATCTCTTCCTATAAAGGTATTAGGATTAATCTCTTTAATATCTTAGCGTTTACTATTCCTAGAAGAGGGATCCTATACTCTATTAAATATACCTTTAATACTTAAATAATCGTTATATTATAGGAATTAAAGTCCTCTTCGGTCTAGCCCTAGAAGTCTTCGATAAACGCTTCTAAGAGGTAAACTCCTTTTATAGTCCTATATATACTTATTACTTTAAGGATCTAAGCGCTCTTAAGATCTACGGATACCGAATCTAGTAATCTAGGGCACTATAATTCTACTCTATTAACGATGAAATTAATATCGAGACCCTTCCTAACCTTCTACGTTAAATATAATATACTAAGTTCTTCTAGAATACCGTTAAACTCCTATTATATCTTTTTAGTACTTTCTAGCTCTATTATAGAGCTATTACTATAATCCGAGGAGCTTATTATCGTTAATTTTATTAAAGCTCTATTATAGCTAATTAACTATTCTATAGAGCTTCGTTTATCGGGTTTAGTAGCTAGTAATATAGCCTAGATAGTAATCTTAAGTATAGGAGTCCTAAGGTACTTAAAGTAGATAGTGCTCCTATAGATTACGTAATAGGGGATTTCCCTATTATTAAGCTCTTATAAGAGTCCTAAAGTACTTAACGTAAACGGTACTCTTACGATTATTTATAAAATATAACCGATAAGCTTATATATAGCGAATTTACTATCTATAAGATCGATCTTAACTTCTCTAGCTCTAGCTATTCTATATTATATTAAATATAATACTAATTAGTATTAAGAGGGCTTTACTATTTATATAAACCCTAATTTATTACTTTAGCTATACTTAAGAGCTCTAAATCGGTAGGGTAGGTAATATAAGGGTTATAATTATTAATAATTCTATCTCTCTAAATTACCGCTACCTATATAAATTAGATATACTTATCTAATTTACCGATTATATAAGCTATAAATTACGTACTCCTAAGAGCTATAAATCCTAGCCCTAGTAATTACTATATTAGTGAATCCTATATAGTAATTACCGACCTAGGTAATCCCTTAATATTAGTTTAATAAAAGTCCTAATTAATTACCTTAATTATAAATATCTTATAGAAAAACCGAAGATCTTAGGATGATAGGGAAGATAGTTATAAGCGCTATTAGAGTTCGATTTTATTATTAAATACTAAGTAAGTAATAGGAACTTAGCGGATAGCCTCTCTAGGAGGCCCGATTATAAGCTAAATTAAGGAGAATAGGAGTAAGTAAAGGTATATTATTTACTATCGTAGATAAAACGATTCCTTAATATTATTAGGGCTATTACTATAATAGATTAATAGCTAGATAATAGACCTATTAAAGAAGCTATCCTAGAAGCCTAAGGAAATAATACCTTCTATAAAATAAGAAAGGAGTAAAGGCTACTTAATTAGTAAATAGAAATAAATAGCCTATTAACCTTTAAGAATAAGATCTTTATTCTATAGGATAAAGCTCTTAGAAACGAAATCCTATAATAAGCTTATAATAGCTTAATAGTAGAGTATTAAGGAATTAGGAAGATTATTATTTAGCTTAAAAATATATATTTCTAGAATAATTTAATTAAAGATATTAAGGAATATATCCTTATATACTTAATATATTAGATAATAAAACCCTAATACTATAAACTATATAGCTAATTAGGTAGCTTATTACTATTTAACGGTCCCTTTAAGGAAATATCTATAGACTTTATTATAGGACTCCTTAAAGTTAATAAATAAGATATTATATTAATTATTATAGACCGCTTTATAAAGTATACTATATATATATTAATTAGTAATAGATTTATAATAGCCGGTCTAGTAACTATATTATAGGATTATATATTTAAGAGATATAGCCTCTTAAAAGGTATAATCTTAGATAGAAGGTTATTATTTATTAATAAGTTTTAGATAACTTTATATAAGATAATAGGAATAAAGAGATAACTCTTAATAGCCTTCTATTTATAGATCGACGGCTAAATAGAACGATAGAATTAGAACCTAGAATACTATTTTAGAGTATTCTATAATTACGAATAAATAGACTAGATTTCCCTACTCCCTATAGCGGAATTCGTATATAATATATTATTCTATATAATAATCTAGTAATTACTAATAGAAGTATTAATAAAATATAACCTAGCTAGACTAAAGGACCTAGGCCGAGCTATATAATAATAAAGGAACTTAGAGATAATAGAACTATAAATAGCCTAGTAGATAATTAAGAGAAAGATAATCTATAGACTCTTAGAGATTAATAGTAGATATTAGGCTTACTATTATAACCGAGGAAGAATTCGGAAAAAATACGAAATAGGAGACTTAGTTCTCTTCTCTATAAGAACGATTAAATAGTAGAGACCTAGTAAGAAGCTATTTAATAAATACCTCGGACTATTTAGAATTATTAAAAAGATAGATAGCTATAGTCTAGTATATAAGCTATAGCTACCCCTTAGCTATAAAGTATATAATATATTCTATATATTATACTTAGAAAATTAGAAAAGTAGAGAAAACTAATTATTACTTTAGCTATAAGTTAATAAAATATTACTAGCTATAGGAATAGAAGACGTATATATAATTAAGAGAATAATTAATTATAGGGGACTATTATATAATTAATAGTACCTTATTAAATAGGAAGGATATTTAGAAAGCGAGAATTTATAGGAATTATAGTAAAACGTAATAGACGATTTCATTAAGATATATAAATAATTATAAAGAAAAGTAATAACGGATTAATAATAATTTAATTAATATTTAGGGGGTAATCTAGCCCCTAGCCCTACTCTTAAGGAAGAATAATAAAAAAAAAAAAAAAGAAAAAAGTAAAAGAAAAAACTAAATAATAGGGGAGTATTAGCGGACTATTAGTAATTCTTAAGCTACTACCTCGCTATTACCTTCTTAGTTCTCGTTATCCTCTTTATTATTAATAGCGCTAATAAGAATATTATAATTCTAATAGATTATTAATAAGTAAATAATAGGTAATTAATAAACGATTTACGATTAGGGTATAATTCTCCTAGATCTCGGACTAGATAGTAATTAGCTTAGTAAGAGAACCGGTAATCTATTATAGGGTAATAGCGGAGACCTTAATAATAGTAATAGAGCGCTTAGCGGCCTAGGCGAGACGATTAATAATAGCGAAGTAACGAGTAGAATACTCGCTAGCCTCCTATTAATTAATAATAATATACTTTTTAGCGTTTAGCGCTTTATCGTTTTTACCCTTTTAGAGGGCTTTCTAGCTAATAATCTTAATTATATTAAAATTAATTAAAAGAAATCTATTAATATTTAAATAATAAATATCTAATAAATAAGTATTATTTACTTTAAAGATATTAATATAGCTATTCTTAGCTATAGCTTTAATAGCTAATTTAAGAGTATATATAGTAGCCTAGTACTTAATAAGTATTTATAGGGGATTAACTATTAGATAATAAAGGAATAAAAGGGGGGCAATTTATAATAAAGTATAGCTTATTTCCCTAGGTTATTCTATAATAGGAGTATTTAGCGGAATTAGCTATATAAACGATTAGCTAATAATTAATAGCTAGATAATAGCTTACTTATTAATATCCTCCTTATAGTAAAAGTATTCCCTATTTATAATAGGATTAAACTATTTATATATACGATCGTAATAATAGAAGTATAATAGGTCTCTAGTAGAGTACGCCTATCCGGGCTCCTAGCGAGGATTAAGAGGAAGAGGAGCTATTACTCTATAGCTAATTAGCTATTAAATTATAAAGGAAACGTTAAAAGTAATTTATAAATAGGAAATTATTTAAATAATAGTATTATTACTTTTAATTAATAAATAATTAATAAATAGATATTAATAGATTTATAAATTATTCTTATCGAAGAATTAGAAAACCGGAATCGATCTAAGAACTATACCTAATTAATAACTATATAATAGCTAATCGTTAAGGGATTATTATAAAAGATATAAAAATAATATTACGGAGGGGAGGAATATTATTATTATTATTATTAAAGAAGAAGAAGAAAAGATAGAAATAATAATTAGAAAATCCTTTTATAGATATATTAGAAACCTATAATAAACTATTCTAGAATAATAATTATTTATCAAATCTAAATAATAAAAAAGGAAAGAATAAAGAATAATAGATTAATAAATCTATATTAAAAGGCGAATAATTATTAATTAATTATAAAAGAAGCTTATTAGATTATTATTTAAGAATAGAATAATATAAGAATAATTAAATAGAATTAAGATAAAGAAGGAGAATAGAAGAATATTAGAATAGTAAAATTATATTAATAAGCTATTATTTATTAATTAACTATAGAAGAGAATTATTAAATTATTAAATAAGAATAATAAAAGAATAAGAAATAGAATTAAAATAAGAAGAAAGATATATAGAAGTATTAAACTATAGCTATTAAATAATAAAGAATTAACCTAGAAACCCTAGCTAATTAATAAAAGGTACTTATTAAGATAGATATTTAAGAATTAAATAGAAACCTAGAATATATAGACGTCTTTAGACTAAATAATACTAAATAGCTTAAGAGAGAACTACTTAGAACTTAATAGGGACCTTTAACCTAAATATTATATTATACTTCGGGACGAAATAAAGAGAGAGATAGGGTATTATATTAAGACTTAAAGGAGGTATAAGACCGATAAAGGATCGCTTATTATTTAATCGTAGGAATTAAGAAGAGAGGACCGAGCATAGTAAGGGAATAGTTATAAGAAAGGTTAATAGATTAAGATTTAGAGAAGGGTATCGATTATTCTATCTTCCTAGAGACCCCTAAAAGACTAATAGTTAATCCCTTTACTCGTTATATAAGACTCCTTAATATAGAGGTAGGGACTCGATGTGCATTCCTGGGTTTTAGGCAAGACTGCCTGGGTGTCCGAGGCGTCGAGTGCGTTCGATATTGAATACATCATCGGATAAGCTCCGAGTTCAAGGTCAAGGTTAGACTTCAGGGGCGGGGTCATATTTTAAGCTGCAGGTAGTGGAGAGAGTATTCGATATATCGGAGGTATTATGTTAAGCTCCTCTGGCATGGAGCGTAGACGCTGGAGTAATCGAACGGCTTCCCTATCTGGAAGACTTCTGAGGCTTGCAACAAGCTCTTCATACCCTCGAAGCTTGCCCCGTAGTCTTTCAATCTCGTCCTCATAATCCTTCACCCTCTACTTGTTGGTTCGGTAGGTGCACTGCGTATTCCGCTTCACGCATGTAGTACATGCCGGCCGGTTACCGTCACACTGAACCTGTTAATGGCTACTAACCTGTGGATGAAGAGGCACGTTGGGCGGGTGGGAAGCACTGACCGCATTCTTTTTGGTGCGGCAATGGTCACAGGCGACATCGATAGTCTTGCGCCGCTTCTTAACGTTGATATCCTCATCGTCGAAAGGCTCCTACTGCCTTATTGAATTTGGGGAAGGCAGTGGAAGGATCGGCCTGAGGGCGGGAGGCATCTCGACGGTCAAGATACGGCACCTTACCTCTGAAGTACTTGACGATGGGGGGAGTTTATGGGCCGAGATGATCAATCCGGAATTAAACTACATCAAAGAGTCGCCCGGCGTAGATCATGTCATGACTGCGTAGATCAAATCATGTGGCGTCCCGTGAGCCACTTAGCACGTACCTTGGCAAACTTGGGAATGAGCGAGAGTAGCTTGAATCAATGAGGCGCCTCGGTGTAACAGCCATGTCCTTCCTTCTATCTTGCCTTCTCGTCCCTTTTGCTTCATACCTCGTCAATCTTCCATCCGCCGTCCGTCGAGTCGGTAATGTAAGTCGCTTACGAAAGGTTAAAAGCGGCGATGCCCAGCCTATGCGCCCACTGCCAGCAACACGGCTTGCGCTGCGCCATCGTAGCCTTCGAGCCAGTGAAGCGCAAGAATCCCGCCCGGAGTAAGCATATCGCGAAGGCAAGAGGAGAAGTCACTATAATTATTTCATCATCAGCTCCAGCTCCAGCATCATCACGAGCAGCGCCGCTATAGCAAAAGCTAGTATAGAATGCGCCCGGAAGCATATCATTAAATTATACTAACAGCTAAGACCTTATAGAGTAGTTTATGCCCCCTCGCCCTCCATTTAAGCTAGGCGCTTGCTTATATCCCTTAAGTAGTAATTCTCTAGCTTAGTAGATTTAGAATTCTTATATAATATTAGCTATTATCCTAATCTATTATATATCTAGGTAATTAGGTCCTAAAGTCTATTAGAGTCTATTACTTTTATACTATATCCCTCTACCCTCTTATATTAGGATATCTTTTATATCTTACCTAAGCTAGCGGAATTAGTTGCCGAGACTCCTCTACTACTTAAGGCGAGCTACTACTCTCTCGTAGAACGGGATAAGTAATACTAGAGGATCAGTATATAGTAGTTATAATAGCTATTAAATATATATCTAGCTTTACGATTATACTTAACTATAGCGTTCGCGCGAAGGCTTCTAGTAACTACTAATGCTAACGCCTAATCGCTAGACGAAACGAGTAAGCGAGGGAAAAGATTTTATCGTTAAGGGACCCGTAAATATCTTTAAGAGCTCTAGTAGCTTGAACTCCTGAAGAAGGCTAACTTCCTAGGAAGTCACGAGCGCCTAGTATATAGTAGGGAGACCTAGGTAGCTTCCGGGGCGAATAGAGTAATTACCTAGCCGCCTTTAGGTAGGTATCAGCACCTAGCGGCTAGTAACTAGCGCAAGCATCAATTAAGTAAAAGAGATAGATAAGCTACCTTAGGCCCTGATCATCTTGAGCATTTAATACTAAAAAATCATCGATCTATATGAAATGTAGCCCGTACTTATAATGCTTTACCCGATTTAATAGGCGTTTTATACTAAATAAATAGTAAGCTAATATTTAACTAGATATTATAGGATGAATATACTATACTAGCAAAGGCCCCTATTTCATTTAGACCTTCCCTAAATAGGAAGGGATTTTCAACTTAGTACTAATAATTAGAGCACCCTTTTAGTACTAAATAGATACTATACTCCTAGCCCTATAATGCTTATATAAGCAGTTTTAGAGTGGAATATTTTTAATCCAGCCGTCCAAAATCGAAGATAGAATAAGGGTTAAAAGAGGTACTTCTAAAATAGTATACTAGTGCCGTTTTCAAGAAGTCACTCGGAACTAAATACATTTAGCGCTAAATACTCGAGACGATCAGGGCCTTAATACGGAACTTGGCTACCGTTTAAGCGAGACCGTTCCAGTAGTTGTTTATGCATAACCTGCATAACTCGCCTTGACTGAGGCGTGGCTGAGCTCAGACTGAGCCGAGCCTGAGCAAGAGCGGCAAGGGCGCTAACCCGATTAGACCTGCGCTATGGGTCGTGGTAAAACCGAGAAGCATCCACTACAGCAGCGTCAGAGAGCGCAGGTGGCGGCGAGGGTCGTCGTCACAAGGTACCTCCTGTGCAGCGCCGGGCCAGTACAGTGCCTTACTTAGTGTCTTATGTAATCCACATGAATACCCGCTCCAGGCTGCCACTTTGTTCTTCCACCGGTACCTCCCAGGCTTACCAGGCATGTGAGGATGGAACTGAGGGCCCTGAAAGGTAAAAAGTCTCAGTCCCACAGGACTGCCCCCACCCCACTCCCCCGTCCCTAGAGCAACTGGCTCGTGCGCATCAGAAGCTCAGAAGGCAGAAGGGGCGAGCCCGCCAAGCTCCTGCCAGTGACAGTGACGAGGGCACGTTTGGGAAGTGACGACAGCAGCTTGCCAATTGGGGCCTCAACACCACCCACCACTACCACGATCTGAGCTGTCCACTGCTTTTTCCAACAGCCCCGCGTTGCGACAGCCACAGCTACACCTTGCACATTTCTGTTCAGCGCTTTCCAGATCTTGATATCTTGATTTCTTTCCAAGGACTCTGACTACTTTCGTCTGCTTTGCCCCCCAGGCCCTTTTCAGTTACCCACCCACGGCCATGGCGCCTACACTCCCCTACCGCGACATCAACGTCAAGTTCGCCAGCGACTCCTACATCTTCACCTCGCCCTCTTCTCCCGATGCCCCGGCCCTGATCATCGACCGCCCCACCGGCGACCTGCGCCTTGGTGATGGCGGTCTCACCAAGCGAGCCTCCCGTGTCTCCAGCATTGCCGGCATCCTGGGCATTGTGCAGCTCAGACTCGGTAAGCTCCATCTCCTTTTCAGGACACTCGTATCCGCTTTCGCAAGGCTGTCAGCTAACCTTGCATCTCCCTCCAGACAAGTATGTCATCATTATCACGAAGGCCCAACCCATGGGCCGCCTGAAGGGCCACATGGTCTACAAGGTCATCTCCACCGAGATTCTGCCCATGCGCGAGCGCCAGATTCGCGATCCTGACGAAGATGTCTTTATTGGCCTTCTCGAGACTTTTATCAAGAGCGGGCCCATGTACTTCTCGTACTCCATCGACCTGACCAACTCCTTCCAACGACAGTCCTTGGCCGACACTGCCCTTCCCCTGTGGCAGCGCGCCGATGACCGTTTCTTCTTCAACAAGCACCTCCAGTCGCCCCTCATCGATTTTCGAACAACAGGCGCGCGAGGCCAGCCTGGTCCCCAACATGGCGCAGACCCCTTCATTCTCCCCGTCATCTTCGGCGTGCTCGAAATCCGCCCGACCAAGTTCAAAAACTCTTCCCTGACAATCGTCCTTATTTCGCGTCGCTCCAGACACCGCGGCGGCACTCGGTACTTCACGAGAGGTCTCGACGAGCAAGGCCATGCTGCCAACTACAATGAAACAGAACAGGTCGTTATTGTCAACGACGCGAACAACGGCATGGGCGGCTTTGCCGGCAGTGCCGACATGCAGAGTGGCCAGTTCGGCGCCGAAGGCAAGGAGATGCAGATCATGTCCTACGTCCAGACCCGTGGTAGTGTACCGGCTTACTGGGCCGAGATCAACAGCCTCAAGTACACCCCGAAGATTCAGGTTCGCGGCATCGAGACAGCCTTGCGCGCCGCACAGCTTCACTTTGACGAGCAGATCAAGATCTATGGTGATAACTACCTCATCAACCTGGTCAACAAGACTGGTCGTGAGCGCAACATCAAGGGCGCGTATGAGAAGGTCGTTGAGCTTCTCGTCTCTTCGCCGAGGGAGAAGACCGAGGGTGACCGGATCACCGATGAAAAGTTCACCACCATTCAGCCCGAGAAGCAAAGGTCCGAGTTTGACCGCTTGCACTACATTTACTTCGACTATCACCACGAGACGAAGGGCATGAAGATGCACCGAGCCTATGCGCTTATCGAGAGGCTCAGCGAGGCTCTCGCCAGCCAGGGCTATTTCCGTGCTGTCGACATGCCTGGCAATAACGACGGTGGTCTCGAGGGCCGCTCTTTCCAGACGTCGGTCATGCGCACCAACTGCATGGACTGTCTCGATCGCACCAACGTCGTCCAGTCTATGTTTGCTCGTCATACTCTGGACCGCATCCTTGAGGACCTTGGCCTCATGGCCCGCGGCTCTTCTTTCCGTGACGAGGATCCCGCCTTCGAGGACCTCTTCCGCAATATGTGGGCCGACAATGCAGACGTTGTTTCATGCTCCTACTCCGGCACTGGTGCCATGAAGACGGACGTCACCCGTACGGGCAAACGTACCAAGGTTGGTGCGCTCCAGGACGGCCGCATTGGTGTCACCCGTTACTTCAAGAACAACTTCCTCGACGGGCCCCGCCAGGACTCGTTCGACCTGTTCCTCGGCGTCTACAGCCCCGGGGCTGACCTGGGCGGCTCTGGCCTCATCTTTGCCGACCGTCGGCCCATCCTCATCCAGTCGGTCCCTTACCTCCTCGCCTTCAGCGTGTTCCTCGTCTTTGTCGGCCTCTTTACTCGCACTGAGTCCACCCTCGCCATCCGTTTCTTCATCCTTTTCTGGCTCGTCGTGTCCGCCTGGGCCGCTAGCTTCATCGTCAGCCACGGCATGCTCTACGTAAGTCATCTCACTGAACTCGAATTCTTGCGGCCTCGTGCTAACAAGTGCAGGTCAACTGGCCCAAGCTCAACCCTAGGCCCTGGGCCAACGAGGGCTACAACGAGCACATGAACAAGGCGCGCAAGGACTCCATGATCGGTACCCTTGTCGCGAAACACGAGCGTGGCCTCAGCACGGCGCGGTATCTCAATGCCGAGGAGGGCAAGAAGAGGATCGAGTAGAGGGGTCTCCTTGTTCATTTTTTTTTCTATATCTTGTTGCTAGTATGACGTTGCATACATACATGTGCCACCGCCTTTCTTCTCATCGCCGCAAAAGTAGACAGCGAGCGTAATACAATTTTTTTGTCACGTCAAGTCGTTCCATAAGTAACATGTCATGAGAAATTTCAACTATCACGAGGCGTGAAGCAGAGGCTGGCTAGATGCAAAGGAACAGTGAAAAAAATACAGTAGGATTAAGAAAAAGTAATATGCCCATCGATCCGAGAAGAAGCTATACGTTTGCAAGAGGGAAACCAAAAAGCCGAGACGAATGCAATAGCGACAAAGAGAATAAGAATGAGACGGGGGGAGGGAGAAAAACAGACCATAACAGGAGTCAGAAGAAGCAGGCTACCAACACGGAAAGAGATCCATGGCTCTGGCCGCGGTAGTCGACACACCTCCTCTGCTCGGGTATCAAATCCAAGACTGCAAAACGGAGAAAGAAACAGAAAACAAAAGAGAAAAATAAAAGCCCAAGCAATGCTCGCCATCCGTGCTATGCTCCCTCTTCTTCCCATATCAATATCATCCATCAACGTCTCTTCTGCTTTCCCTTCTCTCTTCACATCGTAACTGGACCTCGTCGCATGGCAAACACCAAACACCAAATGACCACTTCTCTTCGTACACTGTTACAGCCACAGCAGCCACCTCACGCCGCCGACGACGCCCTTGCCGAACCCGACAAAGACGCGGAGGATCATGACGACGAACCAGACGTACCACATGATGCCCACGAGCCCCCACTCGACACCAAGCCACAGCGCCCGTCTCACCCAGCGGAAACGCCTGCGGCGCCGGCGCAGCATCTTGCCGATGACGTCGACGACGGCCTTGATCTTGAGCCGCTGACCGAAGGCAAGATCGCGGCTTGTCTCGTCGGCCTCGTCCGCCGCGGCACGCGTCATAGCCGACAGGTCGACGGCAATGTGTCTGCGAATGTCCTCGATGTTCGCCTGCAGCGTCGGCGTCGTCTCGCTTGTGAAGGCGTCGGCGGCATGCTGCCATTCGAGGCCGGCGCACTGCATCGAGCTGCTGAGGGTGCGGGCGGCGAGCTGATAGAGCTCGACCTGAGCGACGGAGCGGGCGCGGAGCTGTGCAGGGTTCGGGCTGAACTGGGCGATGGCGGGCCAGAAGGGGGGCTTCTGCTTCGGGTCGACGTCCTCCGAGTGAGCGGCGAAGGCGGGCCGGGGCTCGTAGGCGCGGCGGGAGATCTCCATCGCTTTGATCCCAGAGCTTAGCACTAGGGCGCGCAGACGGGCTACCTCGTGACGGCTCAGAGGTGCGCGCTGGGGGGAGGGGCTGCGGTCGGAGATGGACCAGTGGCGACCGTCAAAAGTAGTAGCCAGTGAGCCGAGGCGGTCCCTACTGAAGGATTGCGGCATCGAGATCACGGAGCTGAGACGGCGGCCTGCTTTATGTACATCCTCGTGGCTTGTACTTCCTCGCTGTGGTTGAGATTCGGAGTCTTCCAACTCGCCAGGCTGCCCTGTCGCCGGCGGTGATGTTGAGGGTGATGCATGGTGAACGTCGATGCGAGGAGGTTTCAGCAAGTCAAACCGGGACGACCGACTAGGAGGCCTGGATGACTGAAGGCTGGGGGGCTCCAACTGGCTAGGGGCCAACCTGTCGTGTGAAGCATGCTGGAATGTAGGCATTACGTCCAAATAGTTCTTGCCCTTCTGGAGCTGCGCTTCTCGACGGTCTCGCATGGATAACGATGTTGTCCGCGATAGAGACAGGTTCGCCCTGCGCCTGCCCCTGGCCGGTTCAGCATCTGACTCGTCAGTCGCCGTGGCCTCACCGTCAGACTGGTTGCCATCATCCTGCTCCGAGTCCTTCCGCCAGATAAAGTCACCTAGTTTGGATGCGCCTTCGCGGATCAACGTATCCAGGCGCGCCCCCTTGAACAGTCCCTTGGCGCCAGACTCGTCGCTTCTACGCTTGGGGCCTGCCCTGTACGTATCGGTCGGCTGTCGTGGCAACAGGTTTATCGGAGGACTTCTCGATCCTCGCCTCTCGGGAGTTTCCGAAATCGGTTGAGGAGACTCGGTCATGATGCCCTTGAGGTCAATCGGAGGTCCGAGGTCGCCATCTCGCGTCTCGGAAGGATCGCTTCCACGTTCCTTGCTCCTCTCGCGGAAGATGCTCTTCACCTTGTGGAAAGGATTGCGCGTGGGAGATCCAGCACGACTAGGCAGCGCTGAGAGGTCGGCCCCAATTGTCGGGATGAATGGACTGTAGCCATGAGGGTGGTTGTCGGGCGAGTTTGGCAGCGAGGCATCCAGGTCAAAAGACGTCCTGCGCGCAGGCATTGGAATCTCAAGCTAGACCTCCCAACTCGCTGACGAAGGGTGGCAGCTTGCGCCTGCGTCTTGCAAGGCGTATCATCAGACTCGCTTGCTTCAGCAAGAGACTGCTTCCGACTCTGCTCGCGAGTGGCAGGCTGTGATGAGGAGGGAGGGCCGCGTTCGGGTGTCAGCAGTGCGGCAATGACAGCATCGACCGATTGCGTGTCCGATCCGTTCTCTCTGGCTTCTCTGGCGATCATCTCGAGCATCTGCTTCTCAAGAATGTCCCTGCTGTTGCTGGTGAATGTGCGTTGTGGCATCCTCCTCTCTTTGCCCTCCTCTTCGCTGTCTGAGAGATCCGAGTGGGGTGCCTTGGTTAATCTCCGTATGTCGCTGTGGCTATGCGAGCCGTGTCGATGATGCAAGCCCTTGAGCTCATGAAGCTTTTGGCGGGCTCGCTCTCGGGCACTACTGTGGGAGTGCTCGCTGTCCGTCTTGATTGGTCTTGGGTTTCCGGTCCTCTGGTTTAGAGGAATCTCGAGCGAGCCCCGTGTGTGGGTTGTCATGAGTGACTCTGGCCTAGACATATCTGTTTGGCCTGTCAAGGGTCTGAACAGGTTTGACGAAGGAGGGAAAATCCGTCGCCATTGCCGGTCTTCGATCAACTGTAGGTGGTTGTCCTGCTCGAGCCAGTATGCATCGGCGATCATATCGGCCGGCTCAAAGAGCCAGTCCACTTTGGGTCTTTTGGGCTTGACAGCGTTGGCCGAGGGAGATGTTGCTTGCGTGTGCATGTCCGCATCGGGAAATGGCGGCAACGAAGGACCATCCGGCAAGATGGGCTGGCCAGTCGCCGCCCACCTTGCAACGCTATCGACCCAGTCCGTGACCTTCTTGACGTCGCTGAAGCCTTGAGCTTCGCCATCGATGGCCTTGCGCTCACGGGCTCGAACTTTGCGGTTGCGGATGTACTGCAGTGGGTTGTAAGGTCGTCCAAACCTTGCGCTCCCATCAGCGCTTGCCAGTGTTGAGGTCCTCGATAGTTCGGCCGGGGATGATGGTGGGCTGGCGGTTGTCGGTCGCCGGGCGTTTGGATTAAGAGGTGGGACGAGCTCCAACATGCGTCGGTACTGTGCCATGAGCTCCAGGTGCTCCTTGGCCTTCTGTGCTCGAGCCAGCGTCGAGGGAGAGAATTGGTATCTGTATGAGCCCTCACGGCCAAGGTCGAAAGAGGCTTGCAGAGGCGTGTTCATCCTCGAGCCCGATGGAAGGCGGGGCGATGCTGCTCGACCTGGCCGCGGAGAGATGGTGCGAGAGGTTCGTCTTTGCTGGTTGAGGTGCTGTCGCAGGCTGCCTCCTGCAGCACTGTCGGGTAGAGGCGCGAGGGTAGGCGGCACAGCGTTTGATGCGTTTCGCCTCGAAGCTAATCTTCTGGATTCACTCAGGTTGAGGGCCATGTTCACAATCTGTGCCGAATCCATCTCGACCCCCTGGCTTTGGGCCCGCGGCGGCGACACTGGTTCGACATCCTTTCCATTTGGGACGTGCCTCTTCCTGACTGTGAGGCTATGCGATGCATCGTGCTGAGGGAGGAAAACAGCCCCCCTGGATGGGCTGTCGGTATTGTACGGCAGGCTGGCATCGTAGCCGGCACTGGAACCCGACTTTTCTGACGGTCTGGGAGATCCTCTCGTTCGATGTGATTGCGGCGTCAGGCGGGACTGGCGTCGTTGATGTGACTGGCTCCCGTCGTGGGAGGCAGCATCTCGTAGTGTTTCCTGCAGCAGAAACCCGCCACTGGAGCGAATCTTATGCGTCCGGTAGCCCTTGGCTTCTTTCGTGGCACTCCCGTTTGCGTTCTCGACTGCGTGCTGTCTCGGTATCGGATGGCCAGCGACTTCGTCGGGCGAAGCGATGGCCAGCGTCGTTTCGGTGGTGGGGGCGGTCATGCTACTGCTGCTACCACCAGCAGCGGCACTCGACTCGGGAGTCTCGTGGCTCGGCCGCTCGCGGCGGGAGGCAGGGGTCGGTGCCCGGCTGGGGCGCCACGTCGAGGTGAACAGGACAGAGGAAGCATCCTTCTCCGACATGGCGGCGTATGAGGGGGTTCGGGGAGGGCAGGACGTCGTCGCATGCCACGTCGCGGCACAGTTGCCGATGGGTGATGGGTTGTCGTTCAGGGCATGCAGTAGCGCTACGAATCTACTGTTTGATGACGGGTGGTGGAGTATCAAGCTGTCGATGCATCCATGAGGGCCGGCCTTGAGGTTTTTGGAGAACCGAAGGCATCAAGGAGAAAAGTCTGCCCATGGGCGTTGCATTGGTGGGTGGCTTTCCTGATGCTGGGTCTCGTTGGGGCGCAGGACAGGAACAGGGCACCGCTGACATGTGCTTGATGAGGGTCTTTTTGGGTGTCGATCAGCTTGGAATGGGTAGCTCCAGGCCCCGATCCAGGCCGAGCTTGAGGTCACGCTGTGGTCGCAGCGGCAGTCGCAATGACAGTCGCCAGCAAAGCAGGCTTATAGTAAGGGCAGGTGTCAACAGATGGTCACTGGTAAGACCCTGCCAAGGATGATGCGATGCAAAATATTGAGTGGGGGGTTTGCAGGGGAACCTGCGGGCAAATCGCACGTCTGTGTCCAGCACGAGCCAATGCTGTGCTCAGGTGCTGGAAACCTCCAGGAAACCCAGTCGCAGCAGTTGGCAGAACACCCCCAAATGGCTTGAGCATGGCTGATCACCAAGAGACAAGTCATGAACCCCTGAAGCTAGCGAGGAACAAAAAAGGCAAGAAAGGAAAAATGAAAACTAAAAAAAAATCAATGGCGTAGTCCTTATATGCTATGGCCCTGATCCTGAACCTGTTGTCCGAGCCGTCCCTAGTGCTGCAGGCGCCACGAGCTGAACTCCCACAACGGCCTCTCTGTCTCCCACCCCCCCAAACACGAGTCTCACATAAGGTGTATCCAGGTCGATCATCAATAAACGTCACCGCCTCAGACTCGCCAGGGGTTCGTCCACCAGCCCGTCCCAGAATACCCAGATCCGCCCTGCAACACGAGAATACTGAACCCGGCCATGCCCACTGCACAACGAATAGGAGGCGCCGCTCGTAGGCCGTGCCGGCGCTAATGTCCCCCACTAGAGGTGCACTTCCAGTGGGCTCACACGGACTTTGGGTGGGCTTGGTGGGCTGTGGCTCAGTTGGCGGGGCACCTGAGCTGACGTCCAACCGCGACCGCTTCTGTACCTACCTAGTACCAAGTGTTGAAGCTCTGGGTCGAACCTGCTGGACGAGAAAGCAGCTCAGCTACCGTACCTGCCTATAATTGGCATGATCCCTCAATGTTGATCTTCAACGCTTGACTGATCTCTTTTCCATTTCAATTCTGAGTCTTCTTTCCTACTCCCGTTTTCCTCCTTGCCTCAATTCCTCTTCAGACTTGTTCGTGCCTCGATACAGCACATTACCCGATTGCCCCTCACACCCTTTGGCCAGCTAGATACCCCGCCATTATGGACGCCATCAAGTCGGCCCTCAACATCGGCAGCAAGCCCGCCGCTGCTCCCCAGCCTACTGCTGAGCAAGTTTCTGAGCTCAAGGAGAAGTACGCCAAGGCCGAGCAAGACCACGTCTTCACCTTCTACGACTCCCTCTCCAAGGATGAGCAGGCTGCCCTCTACCAGCAGCTCTCCGGCTTCGACCCAGCCCACATCAACGACATTACCAACCGCGCCCTGAACCCTCCCAAGACCGACGATGCCGACTCTTCCTCCACACAATCTGGCCTCGAGCCTCTTCCCGAGTTTGCTACCGCCAGTATCCTCGATTCTCAGCCTGAAGATCTGGAGAAATGGTACCAGTCTGGCCTTGACCTCATTGCTCAGAATAAGGTTGCCGTCGTCCTGATGGCTGGCGGCCAGGGCACCCGTCTCGGCAGCTCTGCTCCCAAGGGCTGCTTCAACATTGACCTGCCCAGCAACAAGTCCCTCTTCCAGATCCAGGCTGAGCGCATCCGCAAGGTCCAGGAGCTTGCCGCCGCCAAGGCTGGCGCTAGCACACCCGCCGTTGTCCCTTGGTATGTCATGACCTCGGGCCCTACGCGAGGTCCGACCCAGGAGTTCTTCGAGAAAAACAGCTACTTCGGTCTTGACAAGGCCAATGTCGTCATCTTTGAGCAAGGCGTCCTACCCTGCATCTCTAACGAGGGCAAGATCCTCCTCGAGAGCAAGAGCCGTGTCGCTGTGGCCCCGGACGGCAACGGTGGCCTCTACCAGGCCCTCGTCGTCTCCAACGTTCTGTCCGACATGGGCTCCCGCGGTATTGAGCACATTCACGCCTACTGTGTCGACAACTGCCTTGTCAAGGTCGCCGATCCCGCCTTCAGTGGCTCCTCGGCGGCTAAGAACGTTGACATTGCCACAAAGGTCGCCCGCAAGCGCGCCGCCAACGAGTCTGTTGGTCTCATCCTCCAGAAGAACGGCAAGCCTGACGTGGTCGAGTACTCTGAGATTGACGCCGCCACTGCCGAGGCAGAGGATCCTCGCCAGAAGGGCCTCCTGAAGTTCCGCGCCGCCAACATCGTCAACCACTACTACTCGGCTCGCTTCCTCGAGTCCATCCCTCAGTGGGCTCACAAGCTGCCGCACCACGTCGCCCGCAAGAAGATTCCCGCTGCTGACCTGTCCTCTGGCGAGACAGTCAAGCCTGAAAAGCCCAACGGCATCAAGCTCGAGCAGTTTGTCTTCGACGTCTTCCCCATGCTGCCTCTTGATAAGTTTGCTTGCCTCGAGGTGAAGCGCGAGGATGAGTTCTCCCCGCTCAAGAATGCGCGCGGCACCGGTGAGGATGACCCCGACACGAGCAAGGCGGATATCATGGCCCAGGGCAAGCGCTGGGTCGAGGCTGCCGGCGCTACTGTCACCGGCGACAAGGCTTCTGACGGTATTGAGGTGTCGCCGCTGATCTCCTACGTAAGTCACCTATCAAGAAAACCGGAAATTGACAGTGATACTAATGTTCTGCAGGGTGGCGAGGGCCTCGAGTACGTCAAGGGCAAGGAGGTTGTCGCGCCTGCCGTTTTTGAGCGCGAGTAGAGTACATGTTTACGAAGGTAATGAAGTCGGGTAGCGGCGTTGGAATTGGAATAGGAATAAAAGGGGGAGCTGGTTCCTGATCTACCACTGCATGTAAGAGTGGACTCGTCAAGTATTAGTCCGAGTGATGAGGCAACAGATTATGCATGTTATGCACAACAGAGAAACGACCATACACATCGGCTTTTTCGCTTTTGACTTTTGAATGTCGACGTTGAATCTGTGCTCCATATAGCCTTTCGCACCCAAAATGGCTGATTCGGTCCGACCGACAACGACAGAGTTTCGCCAGGCCTACGAAGCCGCCTTCTGTTCATGGGTGAACCTCCATCATCGCGTGGCTAATGATCCCGCTCTGCCAGCCTCTTGCCTCTCTGTTTCCCATCTGTTCAATGGGCACCCCTACTTTCATCAGCGGCTTCGACTGAGTAATGACCCCTACGCTCAGCGGATGGGGTCCGGGCGTTTGCGTGCAACCGGTCGTTCGACCTGGGGCTCACCGCCATGCCAGGATGGCACAAGTCTTCCATCGTTTCAACAGTCTCTGAAAGTCGAAGTGTCAGCAAACGGCCCCGTCACCCTCTCCCTTGCTGAGTCGGCTGGGCAGATTCCCGGTGGCAACGGAGAGCTCATGCAGCAGCCTGACTATGTGCCTGTTCTTGTACTGGCATGGGCGTATATCCTCTCCGTTCGCTGGGTCGAGCTGTTCGGCCAAGGTCGTTTGATGCGATACACCGACTGCAAGGCACAGATTCGGCATGGCTCATCAGAGCCGGCGCATGACGGCACATCTACTTACGTCAATATTGGAGCTCGGAACGCAGGGGAAACGCGCTGGTGGGCTGCTGTTCTGGCTCCGGGACAGGGGTGGCTGGCTGCTAAGTCTGATGGACAACGCGTCTCTCCCTGGTCCGTTTCCCTGCAAGAGTCCAACTTGACGATTGTTTGTGAGCCAAAAAAAAAAAAAGTCTACTTGCTCCTCGTTTCCCGGCTCGGCGGCGTCATTTTCTGATGCAGTGGCATTTCTTGGCCGTTTTTGTGCACGCCACGATATCATGGATGAGAGCCACATGGCCCTGGCTGCTGTCCTGCTACTGCCAAGCTTCGGAAGAAATAAGGCACTCAAGGTTTCGCATCTGCATCTCCGCGCCAAAGTACGACTGGGCGAAACATCAGCCTCCAGTCAAGGTCTTGCCTTTGAGTTGTCAGATAGCTGGGTTCATCGAGATCACCACATTGACCGACTGCTCGCCTTGAGCTGCAATACCAGAGGTATCTATTCCATACTTGCTAGCGTATTCTACGAACCCGGCGTCGAATGCAATCTCGCGACCCCGTGGTTACAGGGTACTGTCGCCGCAATAGACTCGATTGCCAAAGATGATCATTTTGTACTTACCCGCATGTTCGCGGAGCGGGAGCCAGCAGCAGCATTCCTTTGGGCCGGCGCCACCATCCTCGGGTTACAGACGTCTCTTCTCCAGGAAGTCCGAAGGGGACAGATACGGACTGATCTACCATCAGCCGTGTGGTCGGGGACATGTCAAACGTTCATCCAGCATCCCACCTCTCATCCTCTCGTCGCAGACGGATCCATCTCGCACGCGGATGAGGCGAGGTTGCTGTTTCTGTCTCAAACTGACGGGCACGCCAGGATGCCGATTTGCCAGTGGAGGCCTTTCGGGGTCACGCGTCTCGAAGACGTCGACTTAGAAGTCCGCGTCCATGCAGACTGTGAGAGCCACTGGCCGCAATATCGAGGCTTCGCCTGGGACTGTGTCGATGGCGAGTCGCTGTTTCAATCTGCTTCTGTTTCTTTGGCCGAAAGGCGTCCAACAGAGAGTCATTCATCTTCAGAGGGGAATGGACATCCATGTCAAGCTCTCATTTCATACGACGGGCTTGACGAAGCAAGAGATGATGTATCCGAAAATGCTACTCGAAGTTTTTTCCAGTGGCTGCGCCAGGATGGATGGCCTCAGAGCGAGAAGCACATGCGAGACCATGAGTGGTTTGATGTGTTAGATTCCGTTGATGAACACGATCAAATCATCGACGAGAAGGAATGCGCGTCACCGGGGCCCAGAGACGGCGCGCATGTCGAGACCTGGCTTATCGCTGTAGCAGACGATGACTTGCTTCAGGCATCGACACACTGAATAAGACGCACGAGAAATTCATAAGCTCAGGCGCGCAGATTATTGTCCGCCCTTCCGAGATCATTTCCTCTACTCTTCGTAGTGATCGATGCGAAAGGTCATCTTAATCTCAACCTCATTGCTCCAACCCGGTTTCAACTGCAGATCATGCCATGCGCCCTCAACATCAATTTCCAACAGCTGAGGATGATATTTGCTGACGGATACGGCCTCCGCCTTGATGATGTGTCCCTGTATAGTGGCGATGAAGTCGTCATCGATAGTCAGCTTCGGCAGATTCGAGATGTAAATTCCTGCGTACCCAGGTTAGCCTGCAGGCATCTTCACAGCCAAAAGCATAGGCTTACCTAGTGTCCCGAGGGCCTTCAGTCTGGTTTGCAACTGCACTTTTCCAGTGTGGTCCAGCTCAAAGTCACTGTTCACAATGGCGGCAGCGCCACTGAATTTCCTCACAAGACCAAGATTGGCGGTATATACCGTGCCGTTATTCTCACTCGCGAAGTCAGTTAGAGGGTAGGCGCACAGTATGTCGGAACCTTCCGGCCCATGGGGCAGCGAGATCGTCACGTTGGACGAGGGTGAGCTCGGTGAGATGGGAGACGAGATGCCTAAGCCTGTGTGGCTCCGGATGATGTACTTCATTGATGAGAGAACACCGGGGAAACAGCTGAGAGGAATGATCTCCGCCAACCGTCTAGATGAAATATTAAAGACACCGACGATCGAGGTGCCAGTCACAGCAGCGCCTTGTAGAAGTTAAACAAGCGACACGGCCAAAGGGGTGATTGATATTCTTACCATGATAGCTGCCGATCTTGAGGAGGACGTCATCGTGATAGTCGTTATATGCATCGATGGTCTTTCCGACTACACTTGGACGGAAAATGACCGTCTTATTTCGTGGTGTAGGCCCAGTGAGCTGCTCAATCAACGCACGATCATGCTGTCCAGGTACGTCCGTAATGTAGATGGGCCCACCGCTGACACTCCTTGCCATTGCGTGAAAACGAGAAAAGTCGCCCATCGTTTGGAACATGTCCCAATCAGGCAGAACGTTGAGGTGCTGCGTCAGCAGTGCGTTGTGAGCATTCGTCCATACATGCCAAGCGTGCGACGAGGGGACATGCGGGAAGAAGTCGTCCGAGGTTCGGCAGAGAATTGGCGGCTTATTGCGCTGAAGGTAGGAATGGAACATGATCTGCGGTACTTGAGACATGCAAGAGATGGCCTTGATGCTAAAGTGCCTCAGTGTCGATATGGTCCAAGCATCGAGGTACTCCTCGATGAGGTCACGACGAGCTTCGGACGATTTCCATGTGTCCATCATGAACTGGGCATCGGTTTTCACGCCGTCAATTCCACACGAGACAAGGAATGCATAGAAATCGTTGTAGAAACGGTTGACATCGCCTTTTGCAATGACGGTCATGCTTCCTCCAAGTGGAAGTTCGCGTCGCTCACTCTCTTCCCTCAGAACTTGCAAAGTTTTGTAGTCTTTGGCAAGTTTGCCGTTTGGGGATATGCCGGCCCAGTACCCTGAGCAAATGTTAGCCAACGAGCCGCCTGCCCATGAAGATGCGGAGTTTCCCACCAAGCAACGCGTGCCATACTGCGATATGCTGGATACGGGGGTGCTTTTCTCGAATCTGGGAAATAGTAGATTTCAATCCGTTGGGAAAGGCTTCCGAATCAGCTTCAAATTCAAGCCAAGAGTATTGAAACTGGCCATTCCCTTGACGATCGATGGACTGCCAGTTGTCGTCAATGATGAGGCTCGTAATATTGACATTCACAGAGGCAAGGTGATCCAGGGCCTCTAGGATCTTGTGCTCTGTGAGATTCTGGCCTATTCCATTCCAGGTGCCTGTTATTTGTTTAGAAGAGGAGGACACGTATGTAAGGAGCGGGTGAACCCACAGTAGCCGAGTCCATCATACCAGTTTTCCCTCCATTCTGGCTTGATATCTTTCTCGAGTGCTTTGATCTCCGCTTCCTGGTCATCTTTGGTAGCTCTAGCATTCAGCACATTTCGCGCCTGGTACATGACGGAAGCATTGGCACTTTCGAAGTTGTCACCGATTGCAGCAAGAATGATAGCCTGCTGCTCATGTATGTCATCGTTGCGGGCCTGTAGCTCGAAGTCAGTTTTTCTGGTCTCACCCCCATCAGGTCTTGAAGTAACACACTTGAACATGGACGAGACCTTCGTCATCTCTGCTTTGGAACATGGCCGCCACATTATTCAGCCCACTAATGGCCAACAACACCAAGTGTTTCCCCTGTGAACCGAGGAAAGAACACAACATGGCGTCTTTATCCAGATGGAATCTGGATTTACCATGTCTCGGTGCAAGCCAGGGTTTCCAGGTCCGTACCAGGGCAAACCATCTAAGGGGTTGGCCCCAAGGAATTCCAATGGAGAGGTCAAGAACCGAAGAACGATCGTCCTTCGAAGCAGGCACTGGCGCCTGAAGTGACCAAAGTCGTGTTCTGGGAGCTTGACTTGTCAAGAATTCAACTTGCCACGCCGGATTCAACCCTTTGATATGGTCTTCGAGATTCCCAGGCAAACTCCGGACTGATGACGTGTTGACGATGACATGACCATCGTTGAGACCAAACTCATCACGGGTCCATCTCCAGGGTTCATTCTCACCATGGCGAAACTTCAAGGTGAACTGAAGCGATGCCTGGGCATCAATGACGGTGTTGAAGAATAGCCGAGCAACCCCCTCTGTTGATGACCCAAGTGCCGTGGGTGCAGTCTCAGGAGGCACCAGCGAGGTCGGGGTCTCAACCCAGTCGGCGGCGTCGCTCGATTGCCATAATGAGACCTGCCACGATTCCTCTTGTCGAGCTTGTGGTACCTCGAGGATGACAGAGAATGATATTAGACCCCGTTGGACTTGAGTGACTTGGCCAAGGGGCGGATAGCTTTGGATAATGGCTTCCATGCCGTAGGCGAAGGGGTCAGGCGCGGGCTTTTGTTGGAAGACGTGAAGAGTCTTGAAGGCATCAGTCGCCTTCCAGCCTTCCGCAGTCATTTTGGCCTTTGATGTGCAGGATGTGATAAATCAATGTGGCTGGCGCAAGGCTTGTCCGGATATCCGGTTGGCTGACAGCAAGGGCGGGTAGGGGGTCTTCTTCACGTGAGATGAGCAAGGTGGTAGTCAAGAAGACTTGACCGGTGGGGAGGATGCTGATGACGATTGGTTTGTGCACGGGATGTACGATGTGAGATTTGTCCATAAGGTAGGGATAGGAGGAGTTGATGGACATCCAAGGACAGCGGTCAGGTACGGCCGATGTAGGACTTGCCTGGGCACCATGCATGACAGTTGCTGCAGGCCATACAGTGCCACGCACGTATTATCAAAGGCAAGGTGTCAGTATGTTTGGGCACATGATGAGAGCGTACAGTGAGTGATGAAACATCTTCAAAAGGCAAAATACGGGGAAAGCTGGCGTCATCATCTGTTGATAATTATCAAGATGCCCGTCGCCAGTGACGAGCCCTCATGCCAGGCTCGTTGCCCCTTTCAGCGAACATGGCCCCCTATTGAGCAGGTAGTGTACTTACTCACATTGCACCCTCACCAGCAAAATGCTGCCCGGAAAATAGTGACGACACAGCCTGGGGCTGCTGACTCACACGATCAGGCGAGGCAGACCCGCAGTTGCAAACTCGCCACGTGCGATTGGCCAATGGCCTAACCGGCCTTTGCCGGAACAATTCGGACAAACTGTGGCCTCGCAACCCAGGCAGAAACAATCTCCAGCACTGCGAGAGCGAGAATTGGAAAGCTTCGAGCCGCGAGCCGAAACCTCATCGAAAGATTTCGTCAAACCACTCATTCCCTCCTAGATCCTCCACAACTCCGCCATGGCGTCCCGGAGACTAGCTTTGAACCTCTCGCAGGGCCTGCGCAACAGGGCGGCGCTCACCAGGACCGCTCCTCTGACGAGAGGTTTTGCCTCGCCTGCGCCTGGCAAGACCCAGACGACCACCCTCAAGAATGGCCTGACAGTACGCCTCCCTTTTCTCCGGCTCCATTGGGGGACGCCGACGACGACATCGCTTTGAACGCTGTTTTCTTACTTGATACCAAACAGGTCGCTTGTGAATACACGCCATGGTCTCAGACCCCGACTGTCGGCATGTGGAGCGTCGCCGGTTCCAGGGTCGAGACTGAGGACAACAACGGCACTGCTCACTTCCTCGAGCACCTTGCCTTCAAGGTACAACCGCATCAAAACAAAACGCCAATCCCGATGAACAATGTCTGATACTCGATATAGGGCACCTCCAACAGGACGCAGCAGCAGCTCGAGCTCGAGATTGAGAACATGGGCGGTCACCTGAACGCCTACACCTCGGTTCGTCACGACGCAAAATTCCTGAGCGAAATATGCTGACCATCAACCCCAGCGCGAGAACACCGTCTACTTCGCCAAGGCCTTCAACTCCGATGTTCCCCAGTGCGTCGACATTCTCTCCGACATTCTCCAGAACTCCAAGCTCGAGGAGTCTGCCATTGAGCGTGAGCGCGACGTCATCCTCCGCGAGTCCGAGGAGGTCGAGAAGCAGCTCGAGGAGGTCGTCTTTGACCACCTGCACGCCACCGCTTTCCAGCACCAGCCCCTCGGCCGCACCATCCTCGGCCCTCGCCAGAACATCCGCGACATCACCCGCACCGAGCTCACCAACTACATCAAGAACAACTACACCGCTGACCGCATGGTTCTCGTTGGCTCCGGTGGTGTCCCTCACGAGAAGCTCGTCGAGCTCGCCGAGAAGAACTTCTCCAACCTGCCCGCCCAGAGCGCCCACAACCAGGCCTACCTTCTGTCCAAGCAGAAGGCTGACTTCATCGGCTCTGATGTCCGCGTCCGTGACGACCAGATCCCCACTGCCAACATCGCCATTGCTGTTGAGGGTGTCAGCTGGAACGACGATGACTACTACACCGCTCTCGTCGCTCAGGCCATTGTCGGCAACTACGACAAGGCCATGGGCAACGCTCCCCACCAGGGCAGCAAGCTCAGCGGCTTCGTCCACCGCAACAACCTGGCCAACAGCTTCATGAGCTTCTCCACCAGCTACAGCGACACCGGGTGAGTGACGGCAAGTTCTTGCGTAATGAATGAACAAGATGGCTAACAGCAGAACCAGTCTTTGGGGTATCTACCTCGTCACCGACCAGAAGGAGCGCGTCGACGATCTCGTCCACTTCGCCATCCGCGAGTGGATGCGTCTCGCCTCCAACGTCAGCGAGGCCGAGACGGAGCGCGCCAAGGCCCAGCTGAAGGCTTCCATCCTCCTGTCCCTCGACGGCACCACCGCTATTGCCGAGGACATTGGCCGCCAGCTCATCACCACCGGCCGCCGCGCCAGCCCCGGCGAGATTGAGCGCATCATCGACGCCATCACCGAGAAGGACGTCATGGACTTTGCCAACAGGAAGCTCTGGGACCAGGACATCGCCGTCAGCGCGGTAGGAAGCATCGAGGGTCTCTTTGACTACCAGAGGTTGAGGAACACCATGAAGCCCAAGTTCTAAGCGTGCAGTGCAAGCGAGCGATACCGGGGCCGGAGGCGATCCAAGGAATAGAGTGTATGAGATACCGTTTACAGGCCTAGTGTATCATAAAGACTTCTCTTGTGTTCACAGATGGCGACATGCGGGGTGTTAGCTGTTTGGTAATCGCAGGGCCTTTGCGCCTTGATGTTTAAGTGCTGATTGTCTGATATCTGCCGTGGCGTGCGTTCATGGTGACTGGTGAATGAAAAATATCGAATATGAGACGTGGACATCTGTGTCGAAATGACGAAACATGAGTAGCGTGACAAGTACGAGAAGATTTTAATTGCAACTCTAGTTAAATGCCGTCGTCTGACAACGACGATCCCCCAGTAAAACTCCAGTAGTCTACCCCCCCCCCCCCTCATACTTCCCATCATCTATCATTTCTTGTCGAGGTAGTTGAGACGAATCTCGACCGCCCGCCTGTGAGCCTCGAGCTCCTCGACCTTGGCCAGCTGCATGACGGCCGAGCCGACGTTGCGCAGACCCTCGGCCGTGAGGTTCGAGCTCGTGATGTGCTTGACGAAGGAGCCGAGGTTGACGCCCGAGTACTGCTTGGCGAAACCGTAGGTGGCTGGAACACGTTAGGCGGGGATTCAATAGGTGTAGAGGGGGAAACATACGAAGAGAGTGGTTCACGCCGGCCGAGTAGTCGCCGACGCTCTCGGGGGTCCACTCGCCGATGAAGATGCTGCCGGCGTTCATGACCATCTGGGCGACCTCGGGGGCGTTCTTGAGCTGGAGGATGAGGTGCTCGGGTGCGTAGTCGTTGCTGATGCGCATGGCCTCGTCCATGTCGCGGACTTGGATGGTGACCGAGTGGGCAATGGCGCCGCGGACAATGTCGACGCGCGGCAGGGCAATGGCCTGCTCGTGGAGCGCGTCCTCGATGGCGCGGAGCTTGTCCTCGGACAGGTCGACGGCGAGGAGGACGACCTGGCTGTCGACGCCGTGCTCGGCCTGGGAGAGGAGGTCGGAGGCGACAAAGGCCGGGTTGGCGTCGGCGTCGGCGATGACGAGGACCTCGGAGGGGCCGGCGGGCATGTCGATGCTGACGCCGGCGTTGGTGTCGTTGCTGACGAACATCTTGGCTGCCGTCACGAACTGGTTGCCGGGGCCGAGGATCTTGTCGACCTTGGGGACCGACTCGGTGCCGTAGGCCAGGGCGGCGACGGCCTGGGCGCCACCGGCGAGGACGATGCTCTCGGCGCCGACCTTGTGAGCGACGTAGACAATCTCGGGCGTCAGGCTGCCGTCGGCGCGGGGCGGCGACGCGAAGACAATCTTCTTGCAGCCGGCGACCATGGCGGGGACACCGAGCATGAGAGCAGTGCTGGGCAGGACAGCTGTGCCACCGGGGATGTAGAGTCCGACGCGCTCGCTCGGCCTGCACATGCGGCTGCACACAACACCAGGCATCGTCTCGACATGGAGGGGCTTGTCCTCCTTCTGGGCGGCGTGGAACTTGCGGATGTTCTCGAAAGAGATGTCAATGGCCTTGATGGACTCCTCAGAAAGCTTCATGGCCTCCTCAGGGAAGGGTGCCCTCAAGACAGGCGAGGTGAGTGATGTGGCCTTCTCAAACTTGTGAGTGTAGGAGAGCACGGCCTTGTCGCCGCCGGAACGGACCTCGTCAATGATAGGCTTGACGATGTTGAGAATAGCCTCAGGAGACTTCTGTGATGGCCTCTTCAGGACCTCGGTGACCTCGGCAGCCGAGACCTTGGACGCATCGTAACGGCGCATGAGGATCTTGTCAGACTTGGCACCGTTGCTCTGAGGAGCAGGCGCCAGGGCGGCCTTGACAGGAGCTGGCGCATCGGTCTTGATGCCCTCCTTCTCGGCCCACTTGCCCTTCGCATCACCCTTTCTCCTCTTCACCTTCCAGCCCTTGGCATCAAGGCTCTTCTCGATATCAGCCACGCTGACACCAGCACTGACAGCCTTGGTGAGGGCAAAGTAAATCAGGTCTGCGGCCTCGAAAGCAACATCCTCCTTCGTCTTGGCGTCACACAGCTCCTCGGCCTCCTCCATGATCTTGGCCCTCAGGAGCTTCTCGTCGTTGAAAAGGCGTGCCGTGTAGGAGCCCTCAGGAGCAGACTCTTTCCTGGCTTTGAGGGTCTTTTCAAGACGGGCGATGCCCGTCAAGTTGCCAAAGCAACCATCTTGCTCGAGGTGGCAGAAGCGTCCCTTTTGCCTGACGACAAACTTGATGGCGTCGTTGTCGCAGTCCAAGGAGACCTGGAGCAGCTCCTGAGTGTCGCCAGATGTGGCGCCCTTGTACCAGAGCCCGCGCTTACGGCTCTGATAGACACCAGTCTGTGTTCGAATGGCTTCGGAAATGCTCTCCTGGCTGCTGTAGGCAAGGCCGAGCGCGGTGCTCGACTCGTCGCAGACAACGGTAGGGAGAAGACCGTCAGTCCTGTCAGACTTCCACAGGGAGGCGATGACCTTGGCCAGTGAGAGGCGGGTCGAGTCATCCTTGTTGACGGTCAGGGCGTCTGAGGGAATGATAGGGATGGCGTGAGCCTTCTGGGCGATCTCGATGAAGCTTTCGAGGTTGGCGCCAGATACGGGCTTGACGAACAGGTTGGACAGCTTCTTCTCGCCGGCCTGCTTGACGAATTCGTCGACACCGGAACTTGAAGGGTCAAAGTCTTTGACGAGAAGACCATTGGATGTGGCGGCTGAGAGGTCGAGGGTTGAAACTGTGGGGGCTACGCGGTCTCTGAAGTCGGCATACTCAGGAAGTCGCTCGGTGTCGACAAAGACTCTCCTCGCACCGCGGTCGAGAAGGGACACAATGTCCTCGTATGATTGAACAGCACTGACGTCGAAGTAAGCCTGGAAGTCCGTGTTGCTCGCAATCGTCTTATCGTCGGCATCGAAGAAAGGGGCGCCCAGGACCGAGACCTGTTCGCGAGTGAGGCCCTCAGAAGAGGTTCCGACACTGATGACGAAGGGGAAGGGCAGTGTCGTCTCCATGGCTGTCTGGATGATTGGCGATGAGCCAATGATGTGATATGAGAGTGGGATGACGAGGAATACGGGTATCCGAGTCAACCAATGTCCGGGTATATATCGTGAGATCCAGGTATTTGGTGAGTCAATAGAGGAAAATATTTAGCGTGACGCCGTTGACTGTGAGCGTCACAGTGTCCTGCATCGGACCTGGACAGTCCACTCGATTTGGCGGGGCATTTTCGCAGTCTTTTGCCCCTCCATTTGCCAAGGCCCAATCGACACACCCTGGCGCAGAGAAATAAGGTGTGGTCAGTGCATCGTCGCGGAGCGGATTATTTGACGACCGACCACTGCGTCCAAGTGGGTTTAGTTTCCTTGCCGCTATTGCTCCGTTGTCTGAGCTCTAAAGACTGCGACAGTGTAGTTGAATTAGGTTGGTCAATCACTCTACAAGGTCAAAGGTCCAAGTGTCATAAAACTGTTCGAAAGCGTCTGCCAGAGGACCTGGCTTCAACGCACGATTCTTCTCTACGATGTTCGGTGTGGCAAGATTCCCGTCCGCCTGGCCATGAAGGTATGGCTGATAACTGATATGCATATTCAAATGGCAGACTTGACTTTCTGGCATATCAGGGCTTCAAGGCAATGAAGCCGGAAGAGGGTTCCATATGAAGGGCATATGCCTCTCTCCATCTCCAAATTCTACGTGCTCCATTGCTGGATACTGATGATAATGTGGAAGTATCGCCATCATATCGAGCTCATTCAAAGAAAGTCAAGACGCCTGTTTCTAGCTCAGATGAAAATAAAAGACAGGTAAAGACCAATGGCCCATAGAACTAATATAACACGGACGGCTCATTGAGATGGTCGGTTTGGATGGTTGGGTCGTGGGTATGCATCGTGCTGAGGTAAGGCTCCAACTCGGCTAAAGCAGCGAGGCTCGGCCAGAGCCGTTGGTTCAGCGAAGGCAGCTACAGCTTCGCTTCTGCGGTCAAGCATCTTCAAGCTCAATCCTACGTCTGTGGCTGCCAACCTCTCGAAAGCGACCAATTCGACCAACATCGCTCAATGAGAGAAACGCAGTGGATCTCCTGCTAGACATCTATCCACAAAATACCTATCGCCATACGAACGAAGACCTGCGCCCTCGATCGCGTCGCATCCCGCCGTGCTCGACGCGAATCACACACCCAACCCTCTCCATTTCGCTCGTCTCGAGCAACGACCCAGACAAGAAGAACTCCTGCAACAACCCTCTAAAATTCCTCCGAATCACACATCTTCTCAGCGCCTTCCACTCCAGCCACCATGGCCTCCCAGACAGCACCCCAGACCAACGGCCTGCCTGCCTCCTCGAACGGCAGCCAGAGCAACCCTGCGACGCAGGCGACAGCATCCAACTCGCAACCGCCAGCATCTCAATCACAAACCGCCACAAACGCATCACAATCGCAGTCGACTCAGCAAAACCAGCAACAGCAGCAGCAGCAACAGCAGGCGCCCGCCTCGCCCACAACCTCGGCCCCGCGCCCCCGCGACGCGCGCATGATCGAGCTCCTCCTCACCTCGCAGGGCGTGACAGCGTACGAGTCGCGCGTGCCCCTCCTGCTCCTCGACTTTGCCTACCGCCACACGTCGTCGATCCTCAACGACGCCCTCCACCTCTCGGCCGACCCCTACACGACGCACGCCGGCTCCAAGCCCTCGGCCTCGGCGGGCGCCGGCGCCGCCTCGATCCCCGGCACGGGCGGCGGCGGCACCGTGTCGGCCCACGCCGGCCAGCTCCCCCTCGCCGCGCGCCTGAGCTACCAGTTCCGCGGCGGCGCCGGCGCCGGCGGCATGAGCAAGGACTGGCTCCAGGACCTCGCCAAGGAGCACAACCGCGTCGCCCTGCCCAAGGTCGCGCCCAACGAGTGGGGCGCCCGCCTGCCCAGCGAGCGCTTCGTCCTCAGCGGCACGAGCTGGGGGCTCAAGGACATGTGGGAGGAGGCCGGCATGGACGAGGACTCGGACGACGACATGCCCGTGGCTGCGGCGCCCGGCGGCGGCGGCAGCGGCGCCATGGAGGGTGTCGAGCAGACGGGCGCCGGTGCCAACAACACGATCAAGGACGACGACGACGACGACGTCGGCGGCGAGGGCGTCGAGGGCGGCACCATGGAGGACGTCTTCGGCAACGAGATGGACGAGGACAAGGACCTCAAGATGGAAGGGTCGGGCTAGAAGGACGGCTCTTTCACCGCCGCGGCCGCGACCGCGCACGTCGGGCGCTTCGGACACGATCACCTGGTTCAGCCCCCTGGCTTGAACCCTGTGCTTCTCAATCGCGTCATGGGCCACATTATGAGCCGGAACCTGCACCCGGAGGGCGACGCGCCAATATACGTCCAGTCGACTGCAGCTGCCCACGAGCCGGCTTTTGCTGCGCGTCGCACCTTTGCTCTTCCGACTGGCGACGCATATATGACCGGGGGTTCGCTCAATAGCCACGCCATGGCAGTCAACTCGAACCACGCCTTCGATTTTGGGGGTCAGACTGCGAGGGCCACATCTATTACGGCCGACATGGAAGTAGGGACAGACGGGGCCATGAACGACGGCTTGTCTCATGTTGAGCAGACGCACATGCCGGGCTCTTCTTCGGGCAACACTGCGGCTTACTTTGTGCCCATGGACAGGACTTGGGGCCCGTATTGAGAGTGGGCGCGTCACCGCCAACGAAAAAGAAAAGCAAAGCATGGGATGGGCGTGTGTAGAGAAAGTGTACCATATATACCCAGGGCCACGAGCCCATTAAGAAATCGAATGGAGCCGGTTGATATTGAGTTTATCTCTTCCTGTCTTTGTACCGTGTATTGATCGCTGTGCAAGACTTTTATCGGATCCGTTGTACATGAAACCACCGCAACCGCTCGCTCGAGCTACCTCGTCGAGAAACACCAATCCAACGCCTGTCGCTATGCACCTCTCGTCCTGCCTCATCCAATACACATTTCCTCCCAAATCTCCTTTCGAGGTAGCGAATCCGCAGAAAAGAAGGAACGCACTCAAAAGAAAGCCGCACCGTCGCTCGCAACAAAACGTTGCCATCAAACTTGCTTGGTCTTTTCGGTCTCGGGATCATAAACGTCACCAGCCTGGTAAGAGCAAAACTAGATTTAGCGCACTGGGTTCTTTCACTTCCACGCCGGCTTCTCCTGGGTGAGATGCTTTACCCCTGTGATCATCTCGGCGCCAATGTCCTCGACCACTGGCTTGTCAGAGGTCGGGCTCAACTTGACACCGTTGATTGGCTCGTCAGCCGTGACAGTACGCTCACGCTCCGTTCGCGCGGGGCTCGCGGGTGCGTCGTCATCGTCATTGTCCCCGTCATCTTCAGCGTCTTCGAACGAGTCTTCGTCATCGCCATCCTCGTCGTCGAGCACCAGAGATTTCATCAAGGAGTCGTCGCCGGTGACGCTGTCGCTGAGGATGCTTTCGCGTCCGTCTGCGTACTCGTCAATAGAATCACGCGAGATGTAACTGTCAGCCATGCCGTCGCCGGCCTCCTCGTCATCGTCTTCTTCATCATCTTCTTCATCGTCGTCCTCGTCTTCCTCGTCATCCGTATCGCTGGCGGAGAACTCATCGAGTTCGAGGGGCGTGTTCCTCCAGAACTTGAAATCGGTGTACTCCTCACCACCGCCAGTGATGAGGGTGCTGACAGGGGGAAAAAGTGGTCCACGACCTCGTTGATGTTGATGTAGCTTAGTTTCAGCTTGTTAAGACTGAGGAGATCAAGCGACACCTCAGCATTGGAGTTGATGGTAAAGATGCGGTTCCTCGGAACATCGACCGTTCGGTACGATATCTGATCCGTGAGACGGTTGCCGAATCCGGCATAGAAGGGAGTCTGGTCCGGCCCGTACAGGTGACGAATGTCTCTAAGTGTAGCCATCTTGAACACGTGGGGCTTACGAAGATACACTTCACGTCGAAGGGCAGCCATTGTCCGGTCAGGGGACAGAATGGTCGGGCCCCGAGGGACCTTGTAGTTTTCCTGCTGAATGCCAGCGAGGTACGCTCTCGTCGTGTCTGACTGTCCCACGGACCGACTGGTCAGGTACATGATGTTGTAACCATTCGCAGCGATATCGCTGTACAGTTTCGCCACACCAGCGTGCGTCCAGTCACGTCCGATCATGTTGAGGACGTGGCCGAGGGCGTCCGACTTGGTGATGGTGCCGTCAATGTCGGAAATGACAACTGGCGTCTCATGCCTCCACAGATACATGTTGGCCTGGCATGTCGCACGGTTGACAGTGAAGCTCATGCTGTTCTCGCCGGGCTTCAGACCCAGAGCCTTCAGCTGATCGCTAGTCAACCGGAGCGTCTTGGCGTAATTGAGGTTGGGGTCTCCGGCGGTCGAACCTGGCGGGGTGCTCAGGGGAGTCTGGAGGCCCCCATCAGATTCAGACCTCCTGTGCGAGTGAGCTGGCCCCGTCGTCGTCTCGTCGCTAGCGTCGCTCTGATAGCCAGGGTAGGAGACAGCCTCAGCAGCATGCGTGGGGACAGGACCCATTCCAGCCGCCATGGGCTTCTTGCGCGCTGCTACTTTGGCTCCTTCGCTGCTGTATAACCAGATGTTACCGTGCTCGTCCATGCCGAAGAGGGAGCCGATATCATAGTTGCCGTCAAGTTCCTGGGAGAGGATCTTACGAGCAACAATCTCGGCGCGGAAGATTTCCTCTTCGCTGCTCTTGAAACCCGTCATGTCGAGTTTGAGATCGCCAGTCTCGGTAACCTGGCTAGGGATATTCGCTGCCTCAAGATTTCGCGACAGGGCGATGGCGCGCTCGAGCGCCTCTCGGGGCGCCAGCGGAGGTGGACTTTGCGAGCGTTCGGACATTTCTTGGCTCTGCCCGTCGGAAGGCTCATCGGTCAGGTCGCGGTCGGTTGAGCGGGCTGATTTGCGCAAGATATCGTCACTGTGAGGGCGCATCATGCTGGACCAGTCGCCAGACGCTGGCCGTCCGTTCGACAGTTCGGGGGATGTGGACGAGGAGATGAGAGCTAGTCCAAAGGGTCAGCGCTCGAACACGTCAATCTGTGGCACCGA
Organism: Verticillium longisporum; assembly: GCA_019188255.1. Taxonomy (NCBI): domain Eukaryota; kingdom Fungi; phylum Ascomycota; class Sordariomycetes; order Glomerellales; family Plectosphaerellaceae; genus Verticillium; species Verticillium longisporum. Next base: position 3,249,597 of record JAETXT010000003.1, on the reverse strand, counting down.
GTCGGTCATCTTCTTACTGTGATCGCGCGAGGAGTACACTACAGCAGGAGGAGGACGGCGGGGCTTCCTGTTGAGCTCGTCGAGGTCGAGCAGATCAGGTTCCTGGAGTCCGGCTTCGGGCGAGTGCTGCGGGTCCATGGGCGGGCTGGAGGCGGGCGAGACGAGCGGCGAGGTCTGCATGTCCTTGGGAATGGTTTCTTTGGTCTCAAAGACGAAGAAAGCCTCGCCTTCTTCGCCGAGCTTCATGGAGTAGGGTTGCTTTTCGCCATTGACTTTGAACTCGACCTTCTTCTCATAGGGACGAAGGAGGGAGAATTTGCCAAAGCGCACATGGAAAGGAGAGCAAACGAGGGAGCCATCATCCTGCTCGACGACAATGACGTCGATGGCACCGCTAAGGGTAGCAGGGTTGATGGAGTTCCATGCCGAGGACACGGAACTCAGTGAGCTCCTGACGTACTGCATTTTGTAGGTGTCGTTTGTGACGGTTGGAGGGGGAGGGGGGCGCTACTCGAGGGCGAGGGAGCGAGGAGACCAAGGAAGCCGGGGCAACCAGGGAAACCGAGATTGAGAGGCAGCGCGATGCGAAGGAAGCAGATGTTTCGGAAGGTGGTCGAAGTCTTTTGGCGCAGTCGTCAGAGGAGGTCCAAAAACTAGGCTGCTGCGCAAGATGGGCTGAGGACTGTGGGAGTTGTTGAACAGGAGCGCTGGGTGCGAAGGCGATTGTTGGGGAAGCTGTATATCTGATGTGCAAGACCCTGGTCCGGACCGAACCTGGATAGTTCGCGGTAGTTGAGCGAGGGAACGTGGGCGTCGCAGTTGGAATGGGGCAAGGTTCCGTCGAAAAAAGGGGGGAGAATGTAAGCGCAAAGCCGGTCGCTGTGTATACGAGCGTGAAGATGGCCAGGCTGAGAAGAAGGGATAGCGAAGAAAAAGAGCAGACGGAGCAGAAGACCTCGGATCAAAAGCGTCAGGAGCCTCGTGACACGACGTTGAGACGGAGACCAGGCCCAGAATATGTACCACGGCGACCAGCCGTGACCTATTCGGAGCGCAAGTGGAGTGTCTGGGTGGGATGAATGACGAAACGAATGGGGAAGCCAGGCCCAGCACGGGCAAGCGCACGCACTTCTGGCAGGTGCAGCAGGGGACTGGAAGGAGCCCCTCACGTCGCACTGTATCATCACCTGAGCACTCATCGGATGGTGCCTGCCGCCCCCTGTATCTCTACAGTGCAGTCAGATCGGACTTGCCCGGCCGAAAAGAGGTGTCCGACGGTCCACAGAGGCAAGAGAGAGACTCAGTAGTCACTCACCCTACCGTCTTCTCACTGATGCCGGGATGTACTGGCTTGCTCTAGCGTCTGCCTCACTGTTTTCTTCTTCCGCCTGGCGGGTGCCTGCATGCGATCCCCTTGACTCCTCATGTTCGCCTCAGCCAGCCCGCGTCTCAACCTCATTTGGCCATTGTCTCCAATCCATGGCCATCTCTGGCTGCTATGCAACCTGTCGAGCCGGTCCCTGTCTTCTGTTGCTCTGGAGCCTGGGATGGCCCGGTCGAGGTCCTCCGACAGCCACCCACCACATTGATCAGGCAGACAAGTCTCAACAACGAAAGCCAAGCTGGTCAAACCTTGGAACAGACGGAACAGTGACTCGTGCGCTCCTCACCATTGCCGCATAATCTATGCTGGGCACGCGGCACAGCTCTGACGTTTAGCACACCTCCAAGCAGGCACAGCACAATTTTTCTTTGGTCTCATTTTTTTGGGGCAGTTTCCCATGCAGATTCTTATCAATTACAGACTCTGGCCCCTCCGCAAACACTCGCCTTTGGCATGTGAACCTCGGACACGCGCATTAGACAGCGGTATCCCGACCATGCTATGGAGCCACTGGCCAAAATCTCTGCCCAACCCGAGGCTGCGGTCCCTTACAGATGCATCCAAGTGGGAAGACCCGAGCCAACCAGGGCACTCGCACTGCTCTTTGGCGTTTGCCATCGAAGCAACCCAACACCCGGCCCGCCAGCACATGTCGATCAATGATCCCGGGTCCCGCAGACCGCCGACCCAGACGGTCACGGCTCCGAGGATAGCGCCAGTTTCATGTGCCTGGTTGCTGCAGCCCTACCAGTGGTAGATGGACGCCTCTTCAGGTAGTCCGTCCACTACAGCTTGGGCTTGGTCTGCTTCTCCTCCCACCATGGATACGCAGTCGGGGCATCCTTATCGATGCTCGCCGCAAATTCGGGTGCGCGCTTGTCCAAGAAGCTCTGCATCCCCTCCTTGCTGTCTCGCCCACGGATCAGATCCCAGAAGAGGGAACTCTCGAGCAGGTGCGCCTCCTCCGGTGTCCCAGGGGTCCGGTAGATCAGCTCCTTGTTCACCTTGGTCGAGACGGCGCTGACGTTCTCCGCCACCTCCTCCGCAATGGCAAGCGTCCGCGGCAGGACCTCCCCGGGCTCCACAATCTCGCTGAAGAGGTCTCCGAACAGCGGGCTCGTGGCCGGGTACACTCCGCCCGTGGTGACGAGGTGCATGGCCCGGCTTGTCCCGGCGAGGCGCGGCAGGTAAGAAGCTGCTGCACGCCTCCATGTTGAAACCACGTCGGCCGAACACGAAGCCGACCTTGGCCTTGTTGGAGACGACGCGGATGCTGGCCGGCAGGGTCATGGTGATACCGACGCCCACAGCGCTGCCATTGATGGCGGCGATGATGGGCTTGGCGCACTTGTGCATGGAGAGGGTGACGCGGCCGCCGCCGTCGCGGTATTCGTCGCGGGGCATCTCCGTGTTGACCTTGCGCGAGCCGGCAATATCGAGGTCCATGCCGACGCAGTAGTACTGATTGGACTGGTCGGAGCCAGTGAGGACTATGCACTTGACCCGGGGGTCGGCGGACAGCAGGGTGAAGGCCGCTTCAAGCGAGTCGGCCATGGAGTCGGTGAAGGCATTGCGGGCAGCTGGGCGATTCAGGATGACGATCACAATGGGTGTGACAGTGGGCGAAGAGGCCGGATGGTGGGCGAACTTGATGTCAGGGAGGGTGAAGTTGGTGTAGGTGTCGGGGGGTGCAAGAGCGGCCATTGTGTATCGATAGCCAATGCAGGCAGTTGTTAGGTTATACAGTGACGGTTTGGAGTAACAGGGCAGATACGAGACACTGTGAGGTGGTTTAATGTGTAAAACGATGCTCCTCTTGGAATGGTGGTGATGTGGATGAAGAACGAACACAGCTGGGTGTGGCTGGTTAATTATGATGATGTCCAAAGTACAGAGGAGGAGGGGTCACCCGGGCAGCCGAGGTTCAGTCTCCCGTTGGAGTGATCGTCTTGTTGGCAGCACTTGCACCAGATGTTTGCGCCTCGTTCGAAAGAGAACAAGAATCGTTCTCAATACTGAAGATTTTCTCCATCGGATTCTTCCCAGTGCATCAGGAGAGGTGACACAAGTGTGAAGAAGAGGTCTCTATGAAGATGCACGTCCATGTCCAGCACGCTCCAGGTGTTGAGTGAATGCCCCACCAACAGCCGCACAGTGTGTTTGTCACACACTTCGCACCCGACTGCGGCTGGCTCATCGGACCATCAAGGCAGAAACTTCTTCTCCTGCCCTTCGTCCTACGTCGCCCCCCTCTTACAACCCCAGCACAATCACACAGCAGCTATTGACATCTCAAGACCAACGGGCAGGTCGCTCTGCCGCGACCACAGCCGTTGCCATCATGGTCTACAAGTGGGAGGCACACAAGGACATATGCGAGCGCCTCTACATTGAGGAGAAGAAGTCGTTTCGCGTCATCGCTGCTTACATGAAGGAGCACCACAACTTTGGCGCGAGGTACGTTTCCATCCTCCATCTCGCCCACCGGACTCTGCGCAACAAAGACGCCCGCCGTATACTTCATACACACATACACACGGGCTCGCTACGGGTCATCTTATCCACCCCCACAACAAGACGCGGCCTCACTAACACGAGCCTCGCAGCGAACGCGCTCTGCAATGCCAATTCCGCCGCTGGGGGTTCCCCAGCCGCTACAAGCGCGTGCGCAAGGACGACCACCTCGTCGCCAAGGTGCGCGAGCTGTGGGAGCAGAATGTCAGCCAGCGCGAGATGCACCGCATCGTCAACGAGGAGGAGGGCTCCGAGATTAGCTCGCGCGAGCTGCTGCGGCTTCGTCAGGAGCACAACCTCATGCTGCGCGGCCGCAACGGCGATCGCCCTTCGACCGAGGGGCCCGACGACGACGACGAATCCATGGCCGAGGACGGCACGCCGGCAAGTCCCAGGCCTGGCCAAGATCAGGACCAGAATCTGGACCAGGAACAGGCGCCATCAGCTGCTGCTGCTGCTGCTGGCGAGGGACAACAGCAGCAACAACCGGTGGTCGAGCTGTTCCCGGCGCCGGTGAAGACGTCGCCTGCCGGGAAAGGACATAACAAGCCGCGTCGCCTGACGAAGGTGTTTGGCCTGCGGTCGAGGGATGCGGCGGGCCCTCCGAGGTTCCCGTCCGAGCTGACGCTTGACGAGGCGAAAGCCATCTTGGGCTTGGACGAGAACTCGTACGTCGGCATGCGCGCCATTTTCACGCGTCTTTGCGAAGAGGCAGGCGTCATCAAGAAGACGATTGCCGGGCCAGACAGGTGGGAAGCCCTCAAAGACGAGCTCATCCGCCAGTTCCCGCCCCTCGAGGCCGAGATGTGGCAGAGCCGAGACAACCACGACGGCAAGAAGCTGGCGCTCGACGTCATCTGCACCGACTGCACCAAGCGCCTGCGTGTCAAGAACCGCAACCTCACGCTGCCCGACGCGAGGGTCGTGCTGGGCATCAACCCCGAGGAGACGAGACAGCTTCGCGCGTCGTGGTACAAGCTCGTCGAGGAGAACGGCGTGCACAGCAAGACGCAGGCCGGCGTCAAGCAGTGGAATGACCTGAAGAACCAGTGGGGCCAGCGGTGTCCGGTTGTGCAGCGCGTGCTGACGTCTGGCAACACGCAGTCGACGCACGAGGACAAGCTGCGGGCTCTCGAGCTGCTGGCTCGCGATGTCATGAAGAGGCGATGGGACGATGCCGGACGAGCGAAGAAGGCACAGGCGGGCAAGAAGGCCTCGACAACACCAAGTGCACAGACAGCAGGCAAGGCTGCCAAGCAGACCCAGACCCAGCAGCAGGCAAGCCGCCCAGGACTCGAACCCCGCTTCGTCGTTGCGGATGCGCCGATGGGCGACAATCCTCACGCCGAGGATCAGGACGAGGACGGTACGGCAGGGAACGGGCAGGATCACATGTACCAGTCGAGCTACCCCGATCCTCAAGTCAGCGCGCAGCAGCCTTACGCATCACCACACAATCCACAGCGGGTGGTCCTGGATTCGACACTGGGATCGTCGTTGCTGATGGCGGTGAACAGCGAGTCGGCGGCCTACCAACAGCAGCAGCAGCAACAGCAACAGCAGCACATGTCACCTCAGCAGCAAGCAGCGCCAGGGCCGCCGTCCACGAGCACGGCCATCTTCCTACGGCTGAGCCCCCTCTCGACCTACGAGGCGAGCACCTCTCTCTGGATAGCGACCATGAGCACCCACTCGGTGCGGGAGCTTCGGCATGTGGCGGTCGAGAAGTTCCCCAATGCCGCCTGCCTGCGTGTCGAAGGTATTTTGAAGGACGGCAAAGGCGGCGAAATGCCGCTGCTGATTGACGGCGATACCGAGCTCGAGGCTTACTTGATGCATTTGAATGGAGCGACGCCGACGTTTTCTGTGCAGCTTGTGCCCGGGTGGCGGCCAGCTTGATAGCGATCGAGAGCGGTAAAGAGGCAGGCAGGCAGGCAGGCAGGCAGGCAGGATGAGAACAACGTAGCATAGACTGCGACTTGCCATGCAGCTGGTCATATGATCATGATATCTGAGTGTCGAGGCCATGCCGGGCCTTCCACTCGGCAATCATGGTCGAAACTCGGAGGGTTCTGGGGTGGGAATATGGATGATTACAACTGTGCATCCGATAACCGGAGGCCATGCGCCTTCACAGCAAGAAAGCGAGGAGGGCCTCAATGAATACAATGATACCACGAATGTATAAATGGCGTGACACTCGATTCAACCAAGCGCTGACACGGTAGCCATCACAAATAAGGGGCCAGAGAGGCAGACATGCGTACCGGGCCGGAGCAGTGGGTCGGAAGAGTGGATTGGAGCTGACCGATCCAAGGCGGCGATCCCTTCCACCGCCCGAAGCTACCCCGATTTTTGCATTGCATTTGGCAGTAGCTGCAACCCATACCCAGCACCAAGAACATCAGTCAACCCACGACAGAGGAGCTGCTGTCTCCCGACTTGCAACTAGCATACACACGAGCCCTCGCCTGCCATCTCCTCAATTGAAGCAGCATTCCCATCGCCCATCAACGCATGCGTTGCGTCCCCTGCCGCATGGCCTGAGCCAGTCGACGACCATCACCACCACCACCAAAAACCTCGAGCAAACCACACATCAGATCATCATGGCCCGCCTCCCAGCGCAGGCCTCCCAGAGCGCCCTGCGGCGTTTCCGCACGACACCCCGCAGCACCGCCCACGCCCTGCGACACCTGGCCTCCGACAGCAAGCCACCCGAGCGCGTATCGAATGAGGACAAGGCGGGCCGGTCGTTCCAGGGCCAGGTGACGGGCAGTATCACGCAGCGTCTGGCGCGGGAGAGGGCGGATCGCGAGAGATTTGCCAACGAGCGTGAAAAGTCGGCGTCGAGCCGGAGCTATGCCCTGACCTTTGGTATGTGCAGCCATTGTTCGGCCTTCTCATGAGTGTGAGCCTCCCCCCAGCTGACCACCCCCTGCCCGCAGTCCTGCTCTTCACCATGGGCTCGTCCTACTACCTCGGCACGCTCTACCCGCCCAAGCCCAGCCAGGACTCGACGCTGCCGCTCGACAAGACGATTGCGCCCGAGCACAAGACCAACATGGAGAACATGCAGGCGGCGTGGGCCGACTTTGTCCACATTCTCGGCAAGGAGCACGTCAGCACGGCGCCCAACGACCTCGACCACCACGCCTCGTCCGCGTGGTCCTCGCACCCGGCCAAGGCGTCGGAGCGGCCCTTTTGCGTCGTCTTCCCCTCGTCGACCGAGGACGTGGCGGCCGTCATGAAGGTGTGCCACCGGCGCCGCATCCCCGTCGTCGGCTACAGCGGCGGCACGTCGCTCGAGGGCCACTTTGTGCCGACGCGCGGCGGCGTCTGCGTCGACTTTGGCCGCATGAACAAGGTGCTGGCGCTGCACAAGGACGACCTCGACGTCGTCGTGCAGCCGGCCGTCGGGTGGGAGGCGCTCAACGACCAGCTCGGCGCGTCGGGCCTCTTCTTCCCGCCCGACCCGGGCCCCGGCGCCATGATCGGCGGCATGGTCGGCACGGGCTGCAGCGGCACCAACGCGTACCGCTACGGCACGATGCGCGAGTGGGTGCTCTCGCTGACGGTCGTGCTGGCCGACGGCACCGTCATCAAGACGCGGCAGCGGCCGCGCAAGAGCTCGGCCGGCTACGACCTCACCAAGCTCTTCATCGGGTCCGAGGGCACGCTGGGCCTCGTCACCGAGGCGACCCTCAAGGTGACGGTCAAGCCGGCGTCGACGTCGGTCGCCGTCGCCACGTTCCCCTCGATCCGCCACGCCGCCAACTGCGTCGCCCGCGTCGTCGCCGCCGGCGTGCCCGTCGCCGCCGTCGAGATCCTCGACGACCTGCAGATGCGCTGCATCAACGAGTCGGGCACGACGGGCCGCGCCTGGCAGGAGGCGCCGACGCTCTTCTTCAAGTTTGCCGGCACGGCGCGCGGCGTCAAGGAGCAGGTCGCCCTCGTCCAGGGCTTCGCCGGCCAGGCCGGCGGCAGGTCGTTCGAGTTTGCCCGCAACGAGGAGGAGCAGCACGACCTGTGGAGCGCCCGCAAGGAGGCCCTCTGGAGCACCATGGCCGTCAAGCGCGACGGCGACCACGTCTGGACCGGCGACGTCGCCGTGCCCATGAGCCGGCTGCCGGACATCATCGAGGAGACCAAGGACGCCATGGGCAAGAGCGGGCTGTTCGGCACCATTGTGGGCCACGTCGGCGACGGCAACTTTCACAGTGAGTTCTCTTTTCCTCGTCTTGTCACTGGGGACACACGTCTAACGAGCCAGTCATTCTGCTGTACAACGACAAGGAGCGCAAGAGGGCCGAGACGCTCGTGCACAACATGGTCAAGCGCGCCGTCGAGATGGAGGGCACCGTCACGGTATGTGCATCCTGTCAGAACTTTGTGCGTAGTTGGACTGACAGCAGCAGGGCGAGCACGGCGTGGGCCTCGTCAAGAGGGATTACCTCCCGCACGAGCTCGGCGAGACGACTGTGGACGCCATGCGACAGGTATGTACAGGAGCCTCTGCATGGAGAAGCCTTTTTCATCCAGACAGCCTCTGCTCGGAGAACCCACTGACACAAGACAGATCAAGAAGGCGTTCGACCCGCTCTGCCTGCTCAACTGCGACAAGGTGGTTCGGATGCAGAAGCCCAAGGCGGGCGAGGTCGCCGAGTGGTAGAGGGTGGAAAGGCACGTTCATATACGATGGAAGCTGTTGTAACACTTGGAATGGGAGCCGGCTTGCTTTGCCCTGTTCACTCTGGCTCAAGGCTGTTGAAGACTCTGCAGGCTGCTGAAGCTCTGCAGGCTGCTGAAGACTCTGCAGGCTGCTGAAGACTCTGCAGGCTGTTGAAGCCAGGCATCGTCTCCCTTGAACGTGATGCCTCTGTGATCCAACGGTGTGGCACAGCGTAACGGCCATGCTGTTACGGTCGAGTTGAAAACGGAACTGAATGACATCAACCGTGACGATGATGCGGAAGGTAGGTCGCGGTAATTGGCCGAGCCGCAGCTGCTCAATAATGTCTTGGCCCACGCGTAAGCTTGAGCACGGGCCAGGCAGGCAACTCGTGGAGGCGGGGGTCCTCAGACCAATGGCCAGGCGGCCTCCCGCCCCCGTCGCAGGTGCCTGGCATGCAGGTGAGAAAGGGATGCGAGGCAAGAACAAGCCAGGAAGGAGGGCCTGGGCTGGGGGCCGTGTGGGCCGTGTGGGCCTTGGGGGCAATTTAGCGCAATTTAGCCCGGCCTCTGCCGCCAATCCAGCGTTAGGTGAAGAAAGGTTGAGGGGCAAGGGCCAGAACAGGGAAGGGCCAGGGGGTGGTGGGGTGAGCCTGCCGCAGCCTGGCATGCCCGCCCGCCCGCCTTGTGCAGCTCGCCCAGACCAGTGGGAATTTTCTTCTCTCACGTTTCCACCGTCTCGTATTGCTCGGGGAACTGCCGCCTTCAATACCAGCTTGCGATCCAAGCAACTTGTCGAGTCTAGCGACCATCCATTTGCTGAGATGACAGGCCGACAGCGCAAAACCCGGAGTTTGCTTGGGTCACTCGAGTCCTTCCTTGTGGAAATTTCCTTGTGGACAACGCGATCGGGAAAGCCCGGTTCTCGCATCTGTTTTGACTCGGCCCAGGTACGTGATGGAACGCAGCAAAAACCTACTTTGGGTGTCAGTCATCTCTTTGTCTTCTCGACTGTGCTCGTCAGCCTGTCCAGGCCCGAATCATGTTTCCAAGCGACCACAGGAATTCTGCACCATCAGAGCCACGTCGCATCTCAGACATCTGTGCCCCTCAAGCTGGTGCGGTGCTATCCATCAAAGAACAACTCACAATGCAATCAGAAGCCACCACCCCAGCCTCCTTGACTGCCGTAGGGCTGTGCATCACTAGTTTGTGGGCAGCCAAGGCACCCTGACACCCAAGAATAGCACCGCCTCACTCTAGTCGCTTAATTCCATGTACTGCAGGGACCTCAATGCACCACCACGACCCGACGCGCAAAGACATCATCAAGACTCTGATGGTGGTCTAGAAGGTTGGATCTGCAACCCACCATTGAGGACCAGGTCATGCTCTTCAGGTGGCACCTGCACGATGAACAAGCTCAACGACCAGGACACGACCTGATCCTGCAGGCTCGCATATGAAGATCGTCAGTGTCGCGGATGCTGGTCATACTTTGATCGAAACAGTTCGCTTCAGTCAACGTTACTTGCCTTAGCTGTCGCCGCTTAGACCAGACAGGAATCAAGGAAAGGCGCCTGCCCGGGTGTACTGACGACGATGTGGCATTATATCGACATCATGAGCCTTTCCATGAGACGGAAAGGCGCAGTTACTGCTCACTGGCTTTCCGCACAGCAATCCTGTGTGTGATTGCAGCATAACACCGTCGCGGTCGCGAGAGAGAAGTCATGCAGACGCAAAGATAGCGGGGCATTGAGGTTGCATATGCTTCTTCCCTCCGGCTACCTTGCCTAATAAGGTAGACAAGTCCTCACTGCCACTGAACGAACGATGCAGTACAGTCTAGGGTTAGGAGATGCTATGTCTGCTTAGCGAGGCAAAAGTTGCCGGCATTTGCCAAAAGGTCCTCGGTTTGTGTCCGATGTCACGGTGTGCCTGAACGTAATTAACGGCATCCGAGACAGAAACTAGGTTCACACCAACTTTATCTGGCCGGCGTGCACTATATCGCAAAGGAGAGCACAGATGTCGCCCAACAGCATGACACCACTCGCAACATCCCGGAGTTGAGCTGCTGACGATGCCTTCTCTTCTCGGCCGTTATTTACGGACGAGCCAGTGTCAAGAAATGCCCAGAATTCTCAGAACCCTCAAGAGGGTCGGTTCTCAGTTTAAGTTTAAGAAACCACAAAGGCATGCGCCAAACAGCACGTCACTGTCTTTGTCGCCTGTAGGCATCTTTATCAAGCATCCTCATAGAACGTTGACTTATGAACCCTTTGCAGGAGCATCCCGGCATCCCCGAGTTTTGTTTTATATTATGATGATACCCCGTTACCCATCATGACCAGCTCAACTATGCATGTGATTGAGATGGAATGTCAATGAAACGCCTTGAACAAATCAATGTGATCGCGAAGTCAGGGATGGGGAAGAACTTGTGTCAAGTAAAGCAAAGTGGGAAAAGGCGCGTGAGAAGATGAGTAGCAGATCAACTAAGGTTCGTCATCCTGCACAACGGTAGCATCATCATCATCATCTCGCGTGACTATGGTCGGCCTCTCGATGGACACGTGCGGAATTTCCTTCCGCGGGATCCAGAAGAGCTGCAGAGCGCCCAGAACGCCGACCAGGGCGCAGCTGAACCACGCGACGGCCGAGCCGCCGGCACTGTACAAGAGACCGACCATGGGCGGAGACACCGTCCTCGCGGCGCAGCAGGCGCTCATGGCGAGGCCGTTGACGCGGCCCAGTACGAGGGGCGAGGGTGTGGCATCCTTGAGCAGGATGAGGGCCGCAGGCACGGAGATGATGCCGAAGAAGGCCTGCAGGAGGAGCGATCCGATGATACCTGCAGAGGTGAAACGGGGGACAGCGGAGAGGAAGGGCATCACCAGATAGGCGGTGGGGTAGAGGATCACGACGATGATGAAGGAGCGCCAGACGCCGACTTTGCTCACAAAGAGGGGGAAGATGAAGGCCTGGACGCCGAGGCTGAGGATGCCGTTCACCATGAGATAGACGCCGACGTCAGGGAGGCTGTAGCCGAAACCGCCGATCAAGTCGAGCTGGCCGTGGGGCTTCAGGGGCTTGGCCAGCAGGTGAATAGGCAACAGCGCGCCGGCGGCCATTTGGTGGTAGGAAATGAGAACGAGAGAGACGATCAGCATGATGATGGGTCGAGTCCACACGGCGCCTTCGTAGTGCATTTCTGGCTCCTGCGACTGGGTGCGTTCGGATGGGCCATCTCGGTTGTGAGGCACATCAATCTCATGCATCGTTCCAAACGAGCTCCGCCTGAGATCAAAGGTCTGGACGCCCGGTGCCGGAAGGCTTTCCTCGACGAAGAATGGCCTGGGACCGTCGACCGATGGTCGTTTGATAGGGGCATCCGATGTGCTCTCCTGCAGGAGCGGCGACGTCTCGGTATGGCCATTGTGACCATTGGTCTTCTGCTGTTGCTTCCACTTCTTCTGCTCAGCGAGATACTTGGCGCGTGGGTTGGTCTCATCCAGGAAGATCAAGCCCTGAATAATCGCCAGGACGACCACAAGCACGGCCAAGAGGTTGGGAAGCAGATACGGATATCTCCCAAAGAGACCATCTTCGGGGAACAAGTGAGGGTAGGATTTCGCGGGCTGAGCCAGGAATCCTCCCAAAGCTGCACCAACGATGCTACCCAACGTCCACACGAACGGCTGAACTGCGTATGCCGCCGCTGCACGATAAAGTCAGTACTGAATGTTCGTGCCTTTTCGACGGACCTGGAAAACTCACGTTCATGTTCCGGAACCTTGACCATTTCTGCAACCATGGTTTGCATGACACTGACGTTTCCGTTCAAAGCGCCACCAATAAACCTGGCCAGCAGAGCAACCCAGTACTTCTGGGAGAAACCAAAAATGAGGCTCGAGAGAGCGACACCTCCCAGGCCTATGAGGACGACCGGTTTACGTCCATAGTGATCAGACAGCGTACCCCAGCCGACAGATGTCAGGGCTTCAGCGACGGCATAAGCTGAGACGAGGAGGCCGCTGTAAAATGAGGCATCTTTGTCGTCCTCTTCCGTACCACCGAGAAGGTCAATGGTCATAACATAGGAGTAGGACAAGATGGAACTGAAGGCGATGGGTTCCGAGAACCGGCACAAGGCTGTCGCCAAGTCAGCAAAAGTACACAGTCCGTTGGTGGTTGGTCGGCGCGTGTGCCGGCGGCTGCCACGGGAGAGGTGAGAGGCCAAAAATGAATAAGACCAGCGGGGGGAAAGGGGATTGAAAACGACTCACCCAGCACGGTCAACTGCCAGTAGGGAAACGCCTTGGACTCATCTTTGAGGACCGAGGCAGGCATGATCTCCGAGCAGTGTGTAGTATCCTGCAAACTCGAATTGAGGCCGCCGGAGGTTGTTAGGAGTAGTCGAAACTCCTTGAAGCGAAGGATGCTCCATGGATTTATAAACGAGGGCGAAGGCGGGAGGGGGCCACCCGGGCGGTACGACCGCTCACCCATCGCCCAACACCGCTTTTTGCGGATCATGGGCGAACCGCCGGCGTCAAGGTGGGGGTAGGGGCACATAGCATGGGGGGCGCGGCCCCTGTTGCGGCGTACCGTGCACCTCTCATTCGTCTACTGTATCTATTCTCCTAGGCTCCTTGGATCCCGGCGTCAGAACCTGCATGCAGGTGTACGGCACATGACGGGGCGAAGGGTTGCTTATCAAGTGTCGTCATCCTGGGGCATGATCTTTAGCGAGGGCTGGCTTGCAGGAAGCGCAGGAAGGGCAGGAAGCCATTTGTTCTTATATTTGATCAGGTCCTAGAGTTGTTGGTCACGAGCCTCGAAACTACAGCTCAATGTTGGTCGAGGAGGCTTATCGGAGTGCGGCGCACTGTGTCGCCCGTGTCGGTCGGGAAAATTCATTGAGACGGAAAAGTGGAGTATTTCTCCGTATCTCCGTCTCTCCGATCTTCCCGCCGTCGACCAACCTCTTGAGAGGCGTCCTTCTCTCGGCGCATACCGCCTGTCGCACCATCATGTGCGTAGTGCCTTGGCCAGATTGAGGCGATGGGAGATGTCGTCCATGGTTTTTTCTTTCTTTATTTTTTGGCCGCTCTGGATGCGGGCCGACTGACTTCTACTGGTATCCTTTCTTATGTTTTACTTGATGCTGGCAGGAGTAAAAGCGTGATAACCTCACTTGGACTGAGCAAGAGGCACTCAGCATGACCACGAACCAACCTCATAATATGTCAGATCATTCCTTCTGTAAGGCTGTCACCTATTCACTGCATGCCCTCGAACATGCGACAGAGCAGAGGACGGCATTCTACATGCTGGCGCGCGGTGGACAAGTCACAGTACAAAATGGGGCCATGAATGTCATTACCCCAGTTCAAAGCCACAGTCACCTCACATGGAACCCATGACATGTTCTAGCGCCATGCCAGAGGAGGAGGAGGCGCACGCTATCACGAAATTCTGTGTTACACACAGTTTGTTGCTTTGAACTGGGAGATATTGAAGACTGATTGGCCGAGGGAAACCCGTCATGTCTTGGAGGCTGTAATACCCGCCATCTGAATCGACACATACTACTGAGCAGAATATTCTGGCGTTCACAATGAGGAAGTCCTGGCTCTAGTACAAGGGGTTCCCCCATCTATCCTTACTGTCCGTATTGCCCTCCTGATCTCAGTGTGTTGAAGCCTTCTCACTCGTCGTCCGTTGGACATCCTTGATTCACACTCATCACTAGGAGCCAATCGCTCTCTCCTCGAATTGCCCAACAAAGACCAATGGCAGTTATGAGAATGACGAGACACCAACCGCATCATGAGAGTTGAACGTTGATCTTGGCAGACCGCTTCCGGTCCGATTGTTATACACGAAGCCGCTATCCATATGCTTCCGTCCGAGATGCCAGGCATACAAACCTCATGAGCCCGCAAGTCCCATGTCCGACGCCCATTATCGTCACACTTTCGTTCGCCCTCTCCCCATCTCGTTGACTTGTTACAAAGCGCCGTCTTGCATACCGCTCGCTGAATCGCTTGCTCCCCCCCACTCATGCTCGGTTCCAGTCCTCTTAGAACATGCCACCGCCCATGCCGCCCCTCTTCTGGCTCTCGGCCTGCATGACCTCAGAGGCCTTCATGTGCGCCTCGAAGAACTTGGCGGCACAGCGGTCGAGGCAGACGGACTCGCCCTTGTTGAGCTCGGCTTCGCGGTTGTCGGGCAGGCACTTTGTTTGGCAGGCCTTGGTCAGGCTAATTCACGTCAGTCAGCGGGTTCGCGAAGATGAAAGCAGGCGTGCGGCTAACCGGTTGTGCATGTCGGCGAGGAGGCGCATCTCGCACTCGGCCATGGCGACCTTCTCCTCCGAGGTAGGCTTGGGGCGACCGCCCATACCGAGGAAAGACATTCTGACTGAGGGTTGTTGTGGGGTGGAGAACGGAGGGTGTTTGTTCTGGATTGCGCGTGCGAATTGATCGTAGAGTTGATGCCAGGGGGTTGATGGGAGTGCTAGGCTGTAGCTTGAGAGGCTCCTGTCGTCAAACGTCGTCGAGATTTTAGCTCTATCTTATCAGCGCGATAGCTCGTCGCGAACCAAAGATACGGGATTTAGCCGACCGCAAGCGCGATAAGCTCTACGATAAGGGGTTTCGCGTCAGTAAAACTGACGACGAAATTTTGGTTTCCGCATGTCTATGAACACTTTATCATCACCAAACCTCCAGATGGTAAGCCAGCCCCTGCCCTCCCGCCTCCGATTCGTCGACACCTCCCCTCCCCTCTTTCATGATGATCCGCTATGCCTTAGAACCGCTGCGTCTGACACAGCTTGCTGTGACGTGCTGCATAACTGCCCACATATCTGACACCGAAACTCTCTGCATCATTCTTGTTTGGCTCAATGCTTCTTGACGCGCAAGCTAACAAGTTGTTTAGACGCGATGACCACAGCTCAGTGCCTGAGGGTGTGTAGGCCCTCGATGCGGGCGCTCGCCGCCGGGGCGGCGGCCGTGCGACCCTTTCACATCGGGCCGTCGAGCTTCACGAGCAGACTCCTCCGCGACGAACGCGACCGCGCCGCAAGTGCGGAGGCGACCGAGGATCGGGATACAGAATTTAAGAGGATGCGTCAGAACCCGCGGGGGGAGGCGGGCGAGACGGAGCAGTTTAGCCAGACACATCCGCGGCTTAAGTCACGCGAGGGCCGCATGTCCATCGCAAAATTCAGAACAAACTGGCTCAACCAGGACCCGCCTGACTCTTCCAAATACGTGACGCTTGACGGTACGCTCTTTCATCATCTGTCCCAGGGACGCGGCCGGCGCTTGTGCTGATGAGGGACAAGGTCGCATCCAGTCGATTCGTAAGCACGGTAACAAGCTCATCTTCGTCACAATGGTCAACGACAGGGAGACGATCCAGGGGATGGTCAACTTCAAGAACATGAAGCCACCCATGTTGTTGGACGCTTTTAAACTATTTGGCCGCATGATTGAAAAGGGTGACCACATCTGTAAGCCGCTATAATACCATGAAGATTGCATGTCAACAGTCACGTTCCTAACCGTCGTAGCTATCACCGGCAAGCCGGCTCGGAGCGGCACCGGCGAGCGAATCCTCGAGGCTCACATTCTGCCCGAGCTTCTCTCGCCTGCCCTCGAGCAGATTCCCGAGTCCCTTACCGACCCTGAGACCAAGTCACAGAAGCGTCATGTCGACATGCTCGTGAACCCCGAGGTTGCTGATACCCTGCGCCTCAAGTCCCACCTCATGCAACACATCCGCAACCACTTCCTCGAGGATGACTTCCTCGAGGTACAGACACCTATTCTCGCCCAAAACGCCGGCGGGGCTGTTGCCCGTCCCTTCACCACCCGCGCCACCGAGTTTCCTTCGAAGGAGCTTTCCCTACGTGTCGCCCCCGAGCTCTGGCTCAAGCGCCTCGTCATTGGCGGCTTGCACAAGGTCTTTGAGATGGGCCCCTCCTTCCGTAACGAGGGCACCGACGCACCGCACACCCCCGAATTCACGACGTGCGAATTCTCCAGTGCCTACAGCAGCCTCGAAGACCTCCTCCGCATCACCGAGTCCCTCCTCCACGGCCTCGCCACCCGCTGCGACGATCTCATCGCCAACGAGCTCACCTCGCTCCCCCGCATCGACGTCGCCAAGTTTGCCGCCCCCTTCCAGCAGGTCGAGTTTATCCCCTCCCTCGAGCGAGCCCTCGGCCTCCGCCTGCCGAACCTCACCGGCCCCGACGCCCTCCCCGAACTCATTGCCATCCTCAAGATCGCCGGTATCCCCCTCCCCGGCGGCAGCATCCCCTCCACCCTCCCCAAGCTCCTCGACCGCCTCGCCGCCGTCCACCTCGAGCCCAAGTCCTTCGACAGCCCGGCCTTCATCACCCATCACCCGGCCTGCATGTCGCCCCTCGCCAAGAGCTTCCAGTGCCCGACCACCGGTCAGCTCGTCTCGGCGCGCGCCGAGCTCTTCGTCGGCGGCCGCGAACTGGCCAACATGTACGAGGAGGAGAACGACCCGGCCGCCCAGGCGCGCAAGCTCGCCGAGCACCGCGTCCTGGCAGGGCAGAAACCCGGCGAGGAGGACGGCGAGCTCGACGCCGACATGGAGGCCGCGCCGCTGGACAAGAGCTACATCAAGGCCATGGAGGCCGGCCTGCCGCCCACTGGCGGCTGGGGCTGCGGCGTCGACAGGCTGGTCATGCTGTTCTCGGGCGCCAACCGCATCAGCGACTGCCTGACATTTGGCACGTTGAGAAACGTCGTCGGGCTCTCGGCCGAGGGTCCTGGGCAGGCCGCCGCCGCCGCTGCCGGTAGCACTGCTGAGACCCAGTGTGAGCTTGAGAAGAAGTAATAACTGTGGTGTTTCGCCTTTGGACATCATTAACGATTTGGGGAAGATGATTTTACGCTGAGACTAATGGCTGCTGGCGCATGAGCATGTTGAAAGAAGTTTGTACCATACTGTAATGTTAGATGTATTAGCCTGTTCACATCTTTTTGGCATCTCATGTATAAGCAAAGTTGAGCGCCGTCTTGGAAAAATGATGTATTCAACCTGCGAAGCTCTGATCATAGCTACCTTACCCAAGCCGAGCCCCGCTGACTTCCTCCCGATTTGCAACCCAGCGAGTTAATTTCCTGTAACGGCTGCAAATCCGCGGCCTGCATCGACATAGTCAAGAATTCCGGAATGCTGAAGTTGCTTGAGGAGTGTCAGAATCGTAAAGAAAAGCAGGTCAGTACCGCATCAACAATGCGCATGCCCAAACGCCAGATTGTTATGATGCAAAAGACAAGAGAGCCTGAAAGCGCTTGTTGTGAGTTATCGGTTGCGGAAGGATCAAAAGACAGACCAAAGCATAAAGCATCAAAACGCCAACGCCGACTGATGAAAGCACCGCTACCCAATACCTTCCTTTGGTTAGCGGATGTATGTTATCGTTTTCTAATACCTGAATAGTCTCAAGCTTAGAAGCTAGTAGCTTTGTGACGACGTAAAGGATCTCCAAAATACCTGGTGTCCAGAAAAGGGTGCGAAGCGAAAATAAAACGGTCACGTCGTATGATGGATGGTTGATATCTCGTGCAAAGCCATCAGATGGACTCACATGCTTGATGAATGAGATGTGCGAACCTTGAATGTTACGGACAGCTCCTCGGGCCATGCTCATTACCAAAACTCACGCGCCTTGGCCTCTTGTTTTACCTTTTCAGTCTGGATGTTGTAGGCGTAGAGGCTCTCCCAGAACTGGCGATCGATGTGCTCCCTGAAAGGCTGCACAGGCTGCTTGGGGCCGGCAAGCTGCCCGTCAGTTGCGCGGTTGGACACGTAGTCGCCATCCAGGTGCATGCCCAAAGCCTCCGCGAACATGTTCTTCGCGTCTAGGGTGCGGGCAAGGTAGCCGGCGTAGCTCCAGGCCGACTTGTTCTCGTGAAGCGTTCTCAGCTTCTCGCTTCCCAGAGTCGCCATCCAGGACTCGGGTCCGGTGTGGGCGGTGCTGTCGTTAGGGCCGGCGACAAATCCATTCTTGAGCATAGGGGCGATCATTTGGGCTTTCAAGGGTGCTTTGTACTCGCCTGCAGCTGGGGTCGAGGTCAAGTTCAATGCGATGTTCCGCTTTTCACCTTGCCAGTGGTGAAAAGATTCATGCTCGATGGCTTCAGTGAGGCGGCATGGGTAACAACGCCGTTGATGTGCCGGCCATGATTGCATCATGGTCTCGTAGCACGGCAAGGCATATACATGCTCACATTTTGAGCATGTCCATTTCTGCAGCATCAAGGCCATCACCATGTCGGTTTGAATCTGTCGGCGGTCACCGGTCGTCAGAGCGGCTAGAATCTGGTGCTCAAGGTTCATGACTCTTGCATCGTCAGTTTCTGTCCTGAACTTTTTCTTGTGCTGAAGTTCGTAGATGTAAGCCTTGACATTCCGGATGAAGACGTGGATAAGCCCAAAATCCATCGGCACCAGAGCGAGATACTTGAAGAGGAGCGAGTCTTCAGCCAGCAGGTCGTGCCCCATCTCAGAAGACTTCATGGCAGCGGTTATGATGGTGCACATGACTGCCTGGCGGGTGTTTAATGCTGTCGGACCCCAGGTCAAGATCCTGGTGCACTCTCGGCCCTGTGCTGGCCCGAACCAAGCTTTGGGGAAGAAGTCCAGTTGGATATACTCCGCATCCCGTCGACAAGCGATCCAGTTGATGTAATCGAGGAGGGGGATGAGACAACCTAGATGCATGAGGTCACAGGCGTTGATGGTCAGGACCTCAAGCTGCGGTAGCATCTCGATGATAGCTCCAGTGAGCTTCAGGTCCAGGTATGGAATTTGACTCAACTCGAGGTGGCGGACATGGCTACCGTGTTGTGCGAGGCCACGAACTGTTCAATCATTAGCCATTAGTCAAATCCTGATCAAAGTAGAAATATCTTACTCATGCCAGAAAGATGAGAGAGCTGTGCAAAGTATTTCCGCTGGCTGCGTCTGTTCGCTTCGCTGACGCTCTGCATCTTCTGCATCGCCGATTGCCATTTGTCCTTGACGCTCACGAAGTCGAAATCTCGAGGCACTTGATCGAGATTCTGGTTATCCCAGAAACCCAAGTCGGCGAGCTTGACTGCTTCCAGAGCCATTCGCCGCCCTTGACCCTGAGGCCATGTATCCTCGATCTGAGAAGCAGTCCATGCGGAGTCATACTCGTCCGGGTAGTAGAGCACGTCGCAGGTCGACCAAGGCCCACGACCGGTGATTGTCAGATACGCTCCAGGGACCAAAATATCAGGTTGTATGCCATCGCCGAACATGATGTCCAGCAACTCGGGATCCCAGTCGCAGAAGCCCATGGTGTCTGGGTCGTGGAGGTTCCAGGCCCGCTATCTGTGTGTCAACAGTTGTATTTGCCTGCAGAAATATTGGAAACACTTACCACTCGCCCGAGGAAAGTGGCCTGCATGCTGCGAGACACTGAAGCCAGCATCTTTACACCACTGTAAGTGAGTTGCGGAAGCAGGCTGTCCACAATGATAGCGAAGAGCCGTTCAGCGGCGCGACTTCTTTTCGGATCCGGGGGCATGTAGGTCTGCAGACGTCAGCTGTGTATCGACTCGATGGGCATTGTCACTTGCCATTCGCATCAGTTCCTCCTTCTGCGATTTACGACTTTCACCTCGGATCATATCCCAATCTTTCTTCATGGGTTGACCGGAAAAGACAACCATCTCGTCCCTTCCGAATATAGCATTGGTGACCAGCTTCGCCTGGAATTGCAAGAACTCCTGTTCGTCAAGAGCCTCGGCGCGGGTCGGAGTTACGAGCAACACCTTGGGCGAGAAGCCCCTGGCGCGCTTGAATTGAGCAGTGATCTCGACCATGGCGCTCAGCGAAGGAAGTCGCTGTAATGAATCTGCTGTTTAGCGGATACCAGATTACGAGTTTCGAGCCGGATCGTAAACTGGTGCACTAACGTGTATCATGGATCAGGAAAGGAGGCGTGTGTGAAAGTTGAGGCTCTGGACCTGCGTACTTGGCTACCAGTCCACAGTATTGCGAGGCGGCAAAAGTAATTAAAATTAGACAATTACCGATGGTGAGGCGAAATGCGATATTAGTATTGGTTAGATCGCGCTCGTGAACTTCGTGGACGGTTCTAGGCTGTAAGAAGTAGGTTGTTAATATGCCTGGGCCAGGAAGAGTAACTGTAAATCCCGAAGGCAAAAGTGAAAAATGATGAAGACGCAAAGTTGTAGGTGACTCGGAGTCTTTTGGGTTGAGAAGCATTACAAATGGAAAGGAAGACGGCTAACCGGGAAACCTGTGTGGTAGAGAAGCCGTGATAAGTGGAATTGAGGCCGAGAACATGAGTTCGGGACTGAATCGCTGAGCGTATGGGCAACTGCTACCTGGCAGGAGCGTGGCTGATATGTAGACTATGCTTCCACGATGATGGATGGTCGTCCTCGGAGGAGTACTTATGGCGAGAGCTGTGAGTTAGACAGGATGTCACTTGAGGGAGAAGCAAGATGGTAAGTTTTGAGTTGAAGAAGAGATCTGATAGCTGTGGGATATAAATGGCAATTTTCACGCACTGGCAGATGATCATATTGTTGAATGGACAGGTCATTACCATCCACATATTCACTCCTCAGATTCATATCATCCGATGACCTGCAGACATCCCAGTCCTGATAGTGAATGAACGGACTAAGAATATCGAGGGCGGGGAGTATTCGAGCCATTGACATTCTCCAAATAGTGACCATTGCTTGATCGATCCATACAAGGTAGCTCCTGAAGGAAACAGCGTTTGCAATCGACAACAATGTTCGCTGGTAAGGAACCTGCCCAGACGATTATCAATAGCGGAATGGAAGAAAAGAAGACACCCAGATCGCCAGCAAGATTGACACAAAACATCGCCACATGATGTTCTTGCCACGAGACCCCTCTCAGCAATGAGCAAAATGATTAGAACCAACACGAATGACGATCTTGAGTTGATTGCATACTTGCAATTGAAAACAATCAGCGTCGAGGAGCTGTAATCAGAATACCAACCCATCAAATTAGAGGGTAGCATGTACAAGCGCTCATAACTGTCTAGTAAACGGCGACGGGTTGTCAAGTTCGACTGGAAACTCGGCCGAAAGTCAAGGTTACAGTGTTGCAAGTCCATTACCAAGCTTACTTGGTAGAACGAGGGTAGTTCGAATTGTATCAACCGCTGCCTCTCCGTCGAGGGGAACATACCCTGAAGTCACTCGGAAGGGGAAAAGACGTTCGCCATGCCCCCCGAGAGATGCAATCAGCATATCCAACAGGACAAGGGCTACGCTGAGGCGCCAGCCACTGGACTTGCAGGCCTCTTTCGCAAATAGAATGGTCGCTGCTTCACCTCGGTAATGACGGGAGCTGGACTTCAGGCTTGATGACCAGCCTGGAAATCAGATGGACCTTTTTTCTCCTATGTTGATCAAGAGACCCTGATCAATGCGCACAAGGGCCCGGAGACTCCGCCATAGCCGAAGGCGGCATGAATCGGACCCCGAGCGGCATGCAACCTTGCTTTCTCCATCATGTGCCGACTTGCAGATCTCCTCAGTGTTCGGGAGACAGTCTCAAAGCCGGGTCCTTGGATGAAGGCCCTCAGGGGTAGCGTGTTGCGTATGCTATAGACAGGGGATCGATGCCGACACTTAGCAACATATCCTGGGGTACATGATGCGGCTTAGATGCATTGCCGTCAGGCCTCATGACGACGTTAGATCTGTCCACGAGTCATTGTCAGCCTCAGGTCTGGCTGTCTCGATGGTCTACGTATGGGACGAACCTGTCTCATGACGATTTCAGGTTTGTTTGAAGGCTGGTGCATTTCAGTGCCTAGCGAAGATGATACTGAGCCGATAGTGATATGAACAGACTATTAGTTCTATGTCGGTGGGCAAGAATTGTGCCCCCAAACCTGAAACGACGATAGATCCAGATCAAAACAAGATCAAGCCAGCCAGGAGTCTGAATGCGAATGGACGTCCAATCACATGCAAAAATACAAGAAATGTACGAGCAACAAAAGATACTGCGTGGCAGCCAGCAAGACTCAATCAACATACACATCGGCAAGCGGAATGGAAAAACTATTCGATGCAGCTGGACAATCGAGGAAATAACGTGGCACTGGTAACACTTGTCCGAGGAGTCTCCCCAAAATATGGCTACTACGACCGACTGGTAGATAGAGGAGTTCCCCGGAATTTGGTCCATGTACTCAACGTAGGTAGTCCTGCGTTAGGATTCGGACGGTGCAGCTGTAGGCACCTGCGTCAAGAAGGGCGTCTCTTATCGGGCGACATAGGGGTTGCAACCAATCGCCAGTCAGCAAGGTATGTATACCACGCAGCCATTGTTGGCTCGATCCAATATGCTCGGAAAGAGCTGGCGGTGGCAGATACTGCGAGTGAACTGTCATTCGAGAGTAAGATGGTATGACGGCCAAGTCCTCCGAGCCAAGCGGGTGTCAAGGACAACAGCTGTGTTCGGCCGAGGGCTGATTCGGGCTGGCTGCATATTGCAAGTAAGACATTCGAGTCGGAAGAGGCGGATGGGCAGACGACTGTCAAGGTTGACATCCGCGATGGCGCGAAGCCTCGAAAAGCCCAAGGTCGTGAAGTGTACATGTAGTAGTGGTACATTGAGTGGGGCGCAGGCCTACAGAAGAATCCTGCACACATGACCGCCTTTTCTGGCTGCGACTGGCAATGATCCGGAGGCCGAGGATCTGCTGTCCATCAGCGAGTGGGCTTAATGGCTGCGGCAAGCTTGCGCGTAGTGATGAGCTGCGAAGATGGAGGGTGGGATGACGAGATACAATGGTCCATGCCATGTGGTGGGCGCGAGTCATGCTGGCAAGGCGATTGGAGGTCATGCTCTGAATCTTGGCTTCTCAATGTTGGTGTCTTCACCGTCCCACACGGCGCGGCCACTCATACTCTGACGCCGACGTCTGGTGAACAGCCGTGGGATGCGGGCAAGGTTCGTCTGACGGGTCAACATCCAGGCCTGGCCTTGTTCCATGGACCCCATACGATCGCGCGATTGCGAGTGGGTGTGTATCTCGATGTCTAGATCTGTCGTAAGACTGCAACTGTGCAAGACGCATGGCGGGATGGGACACCAAGGGCCAAGGGCGGCAGAAGGTTGACTACACGATGACCAGTCATGTTGCCGATGGATGAGGTCGTCACCTTGGCGTGTTCGGGCAGGCTGTGGGACATGGGACAACAAAGCTGGCTGGTAACATCTGTGAATAGATGAGGGGTGGCAGCTGGTCAGACTGACAACGTGACGGCAGACGGACGCGCAAGACGCAATGCGATGGAGGGGTTGAGATCATTACGACATGGTGGGGGTGGGTGGTTCCTTCCCCAGGGAAGATGCTGCCCATCACACCATGGCAGGAGCAGTTCGTGGGTTGCAGTCTACATATTCCTGACCATCCTGGTCCTTCCTGGCTCCATGTCGATGGTGCCCGCCTTTCACCCAAGGCACCTTCACCGCCCGTATCCCGCAAGAAACAGGGAAGGAGGAGGGTGAGGGAGTAAATCCATATCTGGAGGCGCCAGGAAAGGGCAAGGCAGAACAGGCATCGGGCGGCGCACGCGCAAGCCGGGCCCTCCAGTTTGGGATGTCCAGGCGGCAAGCGCATTGTGGTGAGGTGCTTCGTTGTGTGGCGGGGGGCAACAGCGGAACCGTGTGTTGGCGTCTGGCACACGCCTTCCTGGGCGCTTCCTTGTAGACAGTTAATGGGCAAGGTAGCAAGCAAAGCATCACGACCTCACTGGAAAACCACAGCGGCAGCCCAACGTGCACCCTGGGGCCAGCCGGCCAGCCACATCAAGAATGCAGCAGATCGCGCGCCATGGAGATCCCAGCACAGCATTGTCGATGGGTGTCGGTGTCACTGACTCGAGGAGGTCGATGACTGTCGATGATTACATGCGGCTGGGGCATTCCCTCCCATACCTTGTGTGCTGGCTTGAGCCCATGGCCCAGAATGGGCGCTCGAGTTGACTTTTTTCAAGATCGACGGCTGCTTCATGCGCTTTATGCTGCGACGACAATTTACCCCTCCAAAGACACCCCAAGGTGGGATGGGATGCGCGTCACGCGCCATTTGTGTTGACTTTGGTGCCACATCGGCAGGCAGGAAGTCTAGGCTCAGCCAGCATCACGACAAAGCAGGAACCAACCACTCTGACCAGAAATACGATCGAATCGACCTACTCCATTGACCCGCAGGTGGAGGTAGTTGATGTGGTGGCGATGGTTGCTGTGCAGCAAGCAGGACAGACACGAGACAGAGAGCTGAAGGAAAAAAAAATCTCAATCCTGATCCCTGGCTGTCGCCGATGACTCTGAAATCTCGGCTTCACGATGGAGCGGCAGAGCGGCTCTCGGGAGGGCGACGAAGGTCCAATAGTCGGGCACGGTGGGAACTTGGACGATCCAGCTGTCGAAATTGAGTGCTTGGCTCGGCCCTGTCCTGGCGCCCATTGCGCATCTCTGCAGGTCGTTAGCTCGGAAAGGTCCGTAATAATTTCACCTTACCGTCCAGGTCCTTATAATTAGTGGCAAGCTAGGAGACATTGTTTGAGATGGGACATTTCCCACGCTCTTCCTTGGTGTGTCAGAGGTTGGGAGGGTCTAGATGTGGCGGCTGCGACAAGGGCCAATGTCAGTTATATTCGGAAAACGGCCCTTCATCTCGCTGGGGACGTCTTTGTCAAATGGCGAGGGGGCTTGGTCTTCTGGGAGACCGAGATGCAAATATGATCTGCGAAATATCGGTTTGCTCCTGAGAATCTCCGTGATCCCCGTCTCGTCCTAACGGCCCTCACACGCGCCCTAGAAGGGGGACCTCGCGTGTTCAAGGGTCAGACCCTGAGCGGCAGCTATGGTGGGTGGAGGCCAGGATGATGGGGCGCCAGGCATGGATTGCAAATGCCAGACGAGTGGATCTCGATTGATTGCTTTTTCGTCAGCGAGGGCCCCAGTCGACCAGCAAGGGCCAGCAGCATTTCGCATTTTTGCCCAGGCTGTCAAGGTTTCGAGCGCTAGCGAATCTCGGGTTCGATGCTGTACCTACTGTGCAGAGGGTGGGCCGGTAGCGCTGGGAGCTGACATTGCCCGTTCAACGTTCGGCCACACGTCTTGGTGAGCGTACGTGGTAGGTCAGCCCATGAACATCTCCGGCGCACATCAGCGTTGATCGTGATACAGAAGCACAGAAGCACTCAAGGTACGGACAAGTGCCTACGGTATCGGAGAGAACCCCCTCCGTGCTATTCCGGGTACAGACAAGCCGCGCAGGTGATCGGCAACCCAGAGATTGACAGAGCTCGGCACAAAGGACTCACGGCCGGTTGATATTCCCCAACCTGGACTGTAGCACGGCTCTTGTTTCGTTGTCTCGGGGGGGCGGTCTGGTCAGGGTGGGTGGATGGAACAGTAGAACTAGGCATGTTCACCAAAAGCTCGCCCACACTTTGGGTCACATGGCGATGGAGAGAATGCGACTAGCCCCCTAGCGGTTCGACAAATTCCGCCCTTCACCCTATCAACTCGTAGACAGCAGGTCACCGCAGGAACCGACCAACGGGAGGGAGGGAGGTGCTCTCTGGCAACAGGTTGGTGAGATGATGGCACGGTCGTGGCCGACAGCGCTCTCGATTGCTCGGAGATATTTTCCAGCCTCGAAGCGGGCTCGTTTAAGTTTTCCTCGGCTGAATACTGATCATCAATGTCAGACGGAGGGGACTTGGACCATCGACAGAGTGGTGCTGCTTGGCTTGAGGTGTTCCCAAAGCTTCGTTGATTCGCGTGTTTGACATGACATGCCGGTACTTCACCTGTGGTCACGTCGCCGGCAGAGGTTCGCTAACCTGCTGTACGGTGCGTTTATACAGTGCACGTTTCGCTCGCATCAGCGGGTCCCCTCCGCCCCTTTGCCGCCTCCCACAGAAGCGTTTTTAGTGCTTGTCGATTTGTGCAGCCAAGCTTTGTTCGGCTGTGGGTGGTGGAGGCCCTGCATCAGCATGTGGCCTGGCCAGGCTCGGGCTGCCTGAGCATTGCCGCTGTAGCGTCTTTTCGCTGGGCCAGCCTGAGGTCACAGGTAAGGCCAGGGCAGTGGTTAATGCACAAGAATGGAGCCCGTTCACAACGCACTTCATGTCATTAAAGCAGGGTGACGTCGCTTGCCGCAAACATCACGCGAGGCGGCCGGGCGGCATACGATATGGATGGACGACACACCATATCGGCGACGGATGGTGTGTGTGGCCTGAGGTTCTGAAGTTCACTACCTGTTCAAGACAAGAGCAGCGGTATGTACCTTAGGTAAGGTAGATAGGTACAACACATGGCGGGACATAAGTACCTGGAGAGATTGACCGAAGAGGGTATTCAGTACACAACCTCTGCATTCCGCCACAACGAACCGGTACCTGAGTGTGCACTGGCCAATCTACGCAAAGATAGGTAGTTCCATTTCGTGAGGAAGGGGGCAGCCAACGGCTGATGAAGACTCTCTCGGTCACGTCCACTCCCCCTTTTTCGACCATCCTCCATCCCTCTCTCTGTCGCACCGCACCCCCAACGCGGCCTGGGGTCGGTGTCAATCTGATCTTGTCTCTTTGCCCTGATACAATACTCAGGTGGAGGGAAATAATCACAGTGCGGGCGTGTGCGTGCCTGATCGAGGCAGGAAAGACCGAAAGTCAGGCTAATGAACCCGTTCGCTGAAACACGTTGTTGACTACGAAGAAGAGACTTTAGGTACACGGTCATCGAAGAGGTTCAGAGATTGGGAAGCGACAGCCTGTGGAAATACTCGTATCCCTGCCCGTCCTGCGTCGCGCCGGACGGGTCTCGCAATTTGCGACCCACTCGCTTATGGCAGCACAGGCCACCGAGCTCAAAGCCCAACCCGGCAACGACAGGGAAGACAAGGGAAAGACAGGGGTAGCTGGGGCCAGGATCCATGGGTTGGGGGTGAGGAGGGGCCGCCAGGGAAGCTCCTGCCAATGCTCCGTCGCGGCGGCCCCACCTGCATTCAACTCCCAGTCATGTATCGCCAGAGCATGGTCACGGTCAAGGGAAAGCCAGGGAAGTTACACACCTGGACCACAGCCGCTCTCAGTCAGGGTCGCTTTCACGCCGTACCAGTACCAGAGTCACCGTGACTTTTTCCTCAGACCACCACCGTTGTTGAGCAAGCCCGAGCCGAATCCGGCCACGCCCCCCCCAATCTAACCCATTTGCCCATAGCCATATCAGTGGCAGAGACCACCAGAAGCCCACTGCGTTCACCATCCTCAACCCGTGCAACGACTGGACGCCCTCTTCACTCCCACCCTGGGCCGAGCATTCGTAGGGTAGGGCACGGCAAATAAGTATCCGCTGCCTTCCGTTCTCAGCTTTTTTCGTTCCCTTCTCCTCCCCTTCTTCCCACAGCCTGGTCCATCAGTAATTCTTTTTACTGCTTTCCTTCCACCCTGAGAAGTCTGTTTCATTGTGATACCCGAGTCTCGACTCAAACTCTTAGATACCCAACCCCACTATCCGCCTTCTCACACCGATACCCCTTTTTACCACAACAAACCAACAAAATGGCCGAGGAACAGAAGCCCGTCGCCGTCGAGGCCCCCAAGGAGGAGACCACCGCTCCAGTTGTTGCGCCTGCCGTTGAGGCCCCCGTTGCTGAGGCTCCCGTCGAGGCCAAGCCTGTCGGGGCTGCCGAGGCCGCCCCCACTGCCGCCACCACCACTGAGGCCGCTACCACAACCGAGTCTGCCCCTGAGGCCGCTGCCACTGAGGCTGCTGCCGCTGCTGAGGAGACCAAGGAGGAGGTCGTTCCCGTCGAGGAGGGTCAGCTTGAGCACAAGGGCCTGAACTTCCCCAAGTACGTACATACTTTGATACAAAATCTACCACGGATGCTAACCATTGCAGGAACTTCATCTACTCCAAGCAGTTCTTCTGGTTCGGCACCGATGCCGTTGAGCCTTCCACTCTCTCCCACTATCGCCGCAGCGAGAAGAACGTCGAGGCTGGCCGCAACACCACTGCCTGGGCCTCCCAGACCGGCAAGGGCCTCCTTTTCTTCGGCGAGAAGGCCAGCCCCGTCGGCGTCATCAACCTGGTAAGTCACCGTTCCAGCTGTTCACTTCGTCGAACTGGCCCTAACTTGCTTGCAGTCCGAGGCCACTGAGCCCGCTACCGACGGTCCCAACAAGTTCTTCTTCACTGTCAAGGGCCACAAGCACGCCTTCAAGGCCTCCAGCACTGCCGAGCGTGACAACTGGGTTGAGCAGCTGAAGCTCAAGATTGCCGAGGCCAAGGAGCTCGCCACCACTGTCCCTGAGACTGAGACCTACAAGGCTACCCTCGAGACCTTCAAGCCCAGCGTTCCCGCCCCTGCCGCTAAGAAAGAGGAGGACAAGCCCGCTGAGGTCGCCGCTCCTGCCACCGAGACTCCCACTGTTGTTGAGCCTGTTGCTGCCCCTGCCGCCACCGAGGCCGCCGCTGCTGAGGAGCCCGTCAAGGAGGAGAAGAAGGAGCGCCGCTCTGCCAGCCGCAAGCGTGGCAGCATCTTCGGTAACCTCCTCGGCGGCAAGAAGGAGGAGAAGCCTGTCGAGGCTGCCGCTGAGGCCCCCGCCACTGAGACCCCCGCTGTCGCCGCCGAGACCACCACTGAGCCTGCTGCCCCCGTCGCTGCTCACGCTGCCCCCGCTACCGAGGCCGCTGCCGCCGCCGAGTCTCCTGCTGAGGAGAAGCCCGCTCCCCTGACCAAGCGCAACAGCATCTTCGGCAGCGTCTTCGGCAAGAAGGAGAAGAAGGCCGCCGAGACCGAGACTGCTGCCGCTCCCGCCAAGGAGACCGAGGTCGCCCCTGTCGCCCAGGACGCCCCCGTCATTCCCCAGGTTGAGACCACCACTCCCCTGGCCGTCGAGGTTGCCAGCCCCGCCACGGTCCCCACCGAGACCACTGAGGCCGCTCCCGCCGCCGCCGTCGCCGAGCCCAAGAAGGAGGCCAAGGCCGAGAAGCGCAAGTCTTCCCTGCCCTTCGCCTTTGGCAAGAAGGAGAAGTCCCCTGCCACCTCTGACGAGGAGGGTGACAAGCCCGAGAAGACTGGTCCCTTCTCCAAGCTCCGTGCCACCATCAAGGGCCGCGGCAAGTCTCCCGTCGGCGAGAAGAAGCCCCTCGACAAGACGGCCGAGGAGAAGACGGAGACGGCCACTGAGGCCCCCGCCACCGAGGCCCCCGCCTCGGGCTCTGAGGCTCCCAAGCTCCCTGAGGAGCCCGTCAACAAGCCTGAGCCCGTCACCGGCGCCACCCCTGCCGTGACTGCCGCCGCTTAGAGCGCTCGCTTCAGCATGCCGCTCCGGAGGTCGCACGTCTGATGGTGGCCGCCAGTTTGTTTTCCACGCACCAGTTCGACATCGCAAGAGCAACGACGCAACACATCACGCCAACGGTTTTGGTCGGGAATCGGATCTGCATTTCCAAGATACCCCGTCAAAAATAGGCTCTCTGATACCCTTTCCTACTTTTGTTTTTATGCATATTCGCATCAGCAGACGGGCAGATGGTTGGGTACCGCCGGCGCAAGCCTCGTCCCGACTCTGACCTGTTCAGCACCGTCACGCCAGATCTGGCTTATTTCGTTGTCCTGTTTTTCCCGTATCGACACCTGCCTTTGTGCTTTGATACCCCGTATACCCGTCGTTTCGAGACAATCATGAACACGAAGAAAACCCACAAAAATCTCAAAAAACGAAGGAACTCTCATTCTTCGTCGAAGGTGGTCGGCTGCTTGGTTTTGAAACTATGGGACCGGTTGGGAAGACTCGGTCGGACTTCAGAAGTTTGAGAGCACAGTAGGGTGGACACCGTTGGAGGGGATGGGAAGGCTTTTCGGGTTGCTGAAGGCCATGCGTGTCTGCCACTAGGGTGGGCACCATGCCGGACGCATTCGCACAGTAATAATTAATAGAGCTCTTGCGTGTTGGCATTTTTCATGGGCCATCGTGACGTGATGCTGTCGTTCGTCGTGATGGTGGTGAGTGACAGCTGTGATGGAGGCGTGGCTTGATTCTGGAGACGTCCTTCACGATGGTGCAGTCTTTTGGGCAGACGCTGGAGTCATCGTGTTGTTGTTCATATCGTGCTCCAATACGAGGCCGATTGTTGCACAGCCAGGAATAAGAAGGCCATGCATGCATCAGTTGGGCAACATGACCGAATGTTGTCTCCATGATGCGGCTCACAGATCACGTACGAACAGCCAGCTGTGAAGCACTGGCGCTCCACACTTGCACAGGCCAGGGCACTGTCAGGCTGAACTGCCGTGAAGTGACCCACCGCTACAGCAGCCTTGTTACCGTCGTACTTGGGTCAGGTAGGTACCCTAAAGTACCTGTCGAAGAGGTGGGTAGCTGACTGAACCTGACGCAACCAACTACACCTCCGCCATCACACGATCCCCATCAATCGTCAAGATGAACAGCTTCCGCGCCCACAGGCTGGCCCTCCCACGCGCCAATGCTATCATCAGAGCTGCAGCAAGGTACGTCAAACATGGAGGCACCCAACACGAACCCTGTCTGACACTGTCTCCAAGCCAGAATGTAGCTCCCATGTCCGCCGCTCTCGGGAGCACCGCCGCTCTCGTGGTGGTGCGCCCGAGAGCAGCCTCCACGCCGTCCCGCAGCTTCCACACGACGCCCGCGGCCCTCAAGAAGTCCAAAGCCAAGAAGATGGTCGAGCAGCAAGAGAACAACCCCTCCTCATCACCATCGCCGTCCTCGTCCTCCCGAAACTCGGCCTCGACGTCGGCCTCCGACCACGACGACGACGCCGACGCCGCGAGGCACCCCAAACCCGACCCCGCCGACCCCCTCAACACGGACGACCTCACATCCCGCTGGGCGGCCCTCGACACGCACTTCCGCGACGCCCTCCGCCGCCTCGCCACGGGCGGCCGCTTCAACCCCGACTCGATCGGCGCCCTGCCCGTGGCCCCCGACCCCAAGTCCCCCGAGCGCTTCCGCTGCGCGAGCTCGCCCAGGTCGTCCCCAAGGGCGGCCGCACCGTCGCCCTGCTCGCCCACGACAGGGCCCACCTCAAGCCCATCTCCGACGCCGTCCAGGCGAGCCCCGACTTTAACCAGCAGCCCCAGCCGAGCCCGGACAACGACCTCGAGCTGCTGCTCAAGGTCGAGCCCGAGCGCAAGGAGGATCTTGTCGCCAAGGCCAAGGCGCTGACCCTCGCCTGGCGCGAGAGGGTGCGCCATGCGAGCGACCGCAGGAAGAAGGTCGTCGCCAAGTGGGCCATGCAAAAGGAGATTGGGCCCGACCTGCGCAAGAGGGTCGATGCCGAGGCGCAGAAGCAGCAGAACAAGGTCATGGACGGCATCGACCAGGTGGAGAAGCAGACGCTGCAGAGGTTCAAGTAGGGCGGCGCCGTCGTCATCATTTTGGGCGCAGCATGTAGGATAAGACGTGACATGTATGTTGGAAACAGGGGAGAAAAGAGGAGTCGGATGGTCAGGCGACGATCAGCTATATGCCCTTTTGCAGATCGGAATTTGTTTTTGCAAAGAAGACCCCAATTCTGATGTACAATGCGTGTGTGTGTGATCTCTAACAGACAGTACAGTGAGGACCCCTGCCTCAGATTGTTATACATATACTTTCCCCCGGCTTCTCCCCCGCCCTAAGCCTGCGCCTTCTTGCCCTGCTGCCCGGCGCTGCCCTTCTTCGAAGCAATGAGCTGCTTCACCTTGGCCTCAAAGGTCTCAACGTCCTTCTCCCTGTACGTCGGCTCCTTGAGATGCGCGTTCCTCGCCAAGTCGACTGGCTTCTTGCCCTCGCTGTACTGCGGCTTCTCGTGCTCGCCCTTGACGGCGCGCCCCAGGACGACCTTGCGCACGGCCTCCTCGGCGCCCTCAATCTTGAAGTCGGGCTGGCTCGCGACAAAGTGCGCCCTCTCCTCCTTTGTGTCGAAAAAGTGCATGCCGTTGTCCGTCTTGGCGAGCTCCTTCGCCGTCCACTCGGGCACGCCGAGGTGACGCGGCTCAAAGGGCTGCGCGCCGCCCAGGATGCGCAGGTTCTGCATGACAGACTCGACCTTGGCGCGCTCGCCGTCGCCGGCGACCGCAGGGCCCCAGCCCGTCAGCGAATCGAGCGTCACGGCGTCGGGGCGGAAGCTCGAGGCCTCGCCAAACTGCAGGCCGTCGGCGTACGCCTGCTCCTCGGCCGTCGCCGGCACAAAGTACCGGTCCAGCGACCGCTGGTTCATCTTGCTGTCGTTCTCGACGTCGCGGTCGCCGCCCGCCCTGTCACCTCCACGTCCACGCCCGCCGCGTCCGCGTCCGCCCCTACCGCCGCGACCACCGCGTCCACGCATGCCAGCGCCGCCGCCGCCACCGCGCCCACCGAACCCAGCGCCGCCGCGTCCACCACGCCCGCCGCCGAACCCGCCCCGACCGCGGAACGAGCCCCTCGCCGCACCGCCGCCACGGCCTCCAAACCCAGCAGGCACCTGCACGATGCCCGCGCCGCCCTCCCTCGGCACGCTCCGCAGCCCAATGACGTTGAGCGGCGTCTTGCGCTCGACGCCCCGTCCGCGGAAGCTCCGCGCGTCGTCGAGACCGCCGCGCCCGCCGCGGGCCCCCGACGACGCCGATGTGCCGCGAAGCAGGCTGCTGATCTCGCTCGCCGCGGCCCTCGACCGCGAGCGGCCGTCCACGGGCTTGTTGTTGTTCTGCTGCGGCGGCTTGCTGCTGCTGTTGCTGTTGTTCTCCTCGGCGAAGAAGCCCGACGCGGAAAAGTGTCGAATGCAGCTCGCCACTGCGTCGCGTGTGCGCTGCGCCTCGAGGCGCGTGCGGCCTGTGGCGGATCGAAGAGTCGAGTGCATCGTGCCCTGTCGGTTCTCCTCGTTCGTCTGCGTGTGTGTTCCGTTTGTCTCGTTTGTTTGTTTTCGGATCTGCTTCGTCCTCCGGCGTCCCGCTGCCCCCCTTTTTCAGCAGGATAGATTGACAAGGCAGGATTGGGTCGGGCTGGACGGGGGGTTGATTGTCGTGCGTGCCTCGTTGGCTGGATCAGGGGACAAGGAGGAAGAACGTGGAGCTCAGCGTTGTCGAGGTTCGAGCTGGGAGAGAGCGAGTGTGCAAATTGTTCCGATTAGGTGATTAGGTAAGCGAGCATCACGATATCGATCCTTATCGGCTTGGCCCAACATCAGAGATCATCCATACGACCAATGGAGCTGACGATGCAATGGACCAAGAATCAAGTCGACCTTGGCCAAGCATGACTTGACCAAGCATGACTTGACCACAGGTTCTCCACCGAGGAGGAAGTGTTCATGGAAGGTCCATCATGCAACCGCAGTGCATGGCTCAAGACCCTCATCTGGTTGCCCTTCAATGCAAGATGGAAAGAGACGGGCGAACCCCATTCAAGTAGCACCACACCAGCCAGTAGCCAAGTTACTTCCATCATGATCGTTTGTATCGTGTTCTCTAGCGACCTAGGTATTATGCTCCAAAAAATCCAAAACGCCGAGACCACATTGGTCCCCCCCGCCGCTCTGCCCAGGTCACCAGGCCTATGCTATCGCGAACCGCGCAAACTAGAGGCCTTGCCATGGCCTAATTTCCAACTGGTTTTGATCTCCATCCCGTAATGTCAATTCCTCTCTGGGAAACCTCACTATGAGACCCGATTCCTGTTCGCAACGAAAAAAAAAAAAGAAGAAAGTGGACAAGAAAAACACCCAAACGCCATTCTGAGCAGCCTGCCAGCCTCACACAGACGGAGAGGGAGCGAGAGGACAGATGCAAACATGCAGCCAGACCTCCAACGTCGCAAGAGAGTGCCAAACAATACCTCAACCATCAACACCTCGCTTAGTTGCGCCAATCTAGCACCCCAGCCGCAAGTCTATCTTGTCGCCAGAGATAGAGGGATGAGAAAGTCCAATCAGTTGTTCACGGTCAGCTTGTTGTACTTGGAAACAAGCTCGTTCATCTTGGCCGTCAGGTCTGGTATCCTGAACGGTTTCGATATCACATCATCCTAGTGCACTTGTTAATGCAATGTCAAGAGTAGGAAGACGAGCCAAAACGTACAATGCCCGCAGCCTTTGCATCCTCAATCTGCTCAGGCCGAGCGTATGCTGTGACAGCAATGATGGGGATGTGGTCGATGAGCACACCTTCTCGCTCCAGCTCGCGGATCCGCCTGGCACACGTCATGCCGTCCATTACGGGCATTTCGAGGTCCATCAGGATGACGCTCAGATGGTAACCCTCGCTCTCCTTGCCTGTCCAGAAGCGACACTTTTTCAAGGCGTCCAGAGCTTCGCCGCCGTGGTTGGCCACATGCGTGACGTTGCCACAGTTCTTTAGCTGCCGTTGCAAGACCTTTTGGTTGACAATGTTGTCTTCGACGATGAGCACATCATGACCCGTCTTGGAGGGTGTTGGGCCCGGCGCGGGCACGGGGCCCGGCGATTGTGAAGCGTCCGCTGCCGGACGGTGAGACGGACGGCGGATCATTCTTGTCGGCGGTGGGGGTGTCGTGGGCGTCGAGACCCTGCCTGGCCGGGCTACGCGGTTCGCCGCCACGCTCGACTCCTCCGCGGGCATGGCTGTTTTGCGACACTTGATGAAGAATGAAAAGGTGCTACCGAGACCCTCTTTTGAAACCACACCAATCTGGCCGCCTTGCAGCTCGGTGAGCATGCGAGAGATGAAGAGCCCGAGCCCGGAGCCGCCATACTGCACGTGTGTGCGTGGTGACGCTTGGGAGAACCTTTGGAACAGAATCTTCTTCTCCTCTTCCCGCAACCCGGGGCCTGTATCTTGGACAGAGAAGTGCAGGTTCATCTCGTCGCCATCGCCCCAGTCCTTGTCGCTAGTCAGGTTGCGAAGATCGCTCCTGCGGCTGGGGAAGTACAGCGAGGTTTCCTTGACCTCGGAAAGGTCTCGAGACGCCGTCAAGGTTATGGAAATGCGCCGCTCTTGGCGGTTTTGTGTGAATTTTATAGCATTAGTCATTAAGTTGATCAGCACTTGTCGTAGTCGTGAAGGGTCAAGCCTGACCCAATCAATGCCGTAGTCGGTGTAAGCGGACAGCGTACTGAACTGGAGCTCAATGTCGTGCGCCTGAACCTCGGCCTCAAACATTTTGAGGACGTTCTCGACAATATTGACAGGGTGCGCGTCGACCGGCGTAACGAGAAGAAGCTGCGAATCTAGCTTGGAAAGTGTCAGGATGTCATCGACGATGCGGTGCTGGTGACTGGCGCAGAGATTGATGGTGTTCGCCGCTTCAGTGCAGACATCCAGGAGCGTCTGTACGGGTTGAGCGTCTGGATGCTCACGGTAGCGGGCCGTCGTGTTCGCAATCTCATCAGCACATTGCAAGATGGCACTCAGAGGGTTGCGCATCTCGTGGCTCGTGATATCAATAAAGTTCTCTTGTTGGCGCTTGAGCTCGACGGCTTCTTCTCTGCGCTGCATCTGGAAGGCCTCGGCCCACTTCTGCGACGAGATGTCTGTGATGCAGCCAAAAATACTCTTGAGATTGCCTTCTTCGTCTCGTTCGGGGAAGGCACTCATCAACACCCACGTGTCGATGGTGTTGTCACCGTTCTGGCGGCTACACTTGAATCTGAATTCATGCGTAATGGCTACCTTGTGTGTGAGAAGCGCCTGCCACACCATTTCTACGCCGGCACGGTCCTCGTCTCGAATGCTCTGCATCCAGGTGTCCGTACTGTCCTCTCCTCGGGGGTGTCGTGAAATTTGCCACCACGTGTCGTTGGCGAAATTGAACTGGCCCGCGCCGTTGGCGATGAACATGCCAACAGGGGCAAACTCGGCCATCCGAGTGAATTTGTACTCGCTCTCCACAGCTTCCTGCGTTCGCAGAATGAGCTCAGTGCGTAGCTCCTCGCGGTCAAGCGCGGCGAGTCTGGCAGCGCGCTGCCCTCGCTTAATCTCTTCTTCGAAAAGGACAACAGAGGCCAGCGAGGTTGCAAGCTGTCGGGAGAGCAGGTGGATGAAGAGCTGATAGTCGTCGTCGTAAGGGCGGCGAGGGTTGGTGCCCATCACAATGAAGCCCACCACCGAGTCACCTGCCGTTGTAGGGTGTACAGGCAGTACGACTACCGTCCTCGACGCGTCTCCGAATCCTCGCCACGAGATACCGTCAATGAGATCAAGCGGCAGCGTACCTGCCTCCGCTGAGAGAACAACGGGCGTGCCGTGCATCGACATCGATTGTCGCATGTAGGGGGCGAACCCTTCGTCCGAGGCTCTCAGGTTCAGATCGGGAATGGCGGCAGGATGGTCCTCGTTGATGCCAATGGCACCCTCCAACTGAAGTAGCGGGGGATACGCGACACTGCCAGAATGCATCGAAGACATTTCGCTTTCGCTGTCGTCCTTGACTGAGTAAATCAAGGCAAACGGAATATCAATGTCGTTGTATTCGAGGCCTTCACGTACGCGTGGCCAGAAGCTTCGAACGTCACGGGCTGCTGCCGTCTTCTCGCCTACCTCGCGCAGCGTGAGCATGCGGCGTTCATTCACCTTGCGCCTGGTGTTCTCAAAGGCCGGGTTATAGATTCCGACGACCTCACCATCGCTGCCGACAAGGGGCACGAGCGACCATGAAAAGAAGGCCTCTTCGGTGAAGCCGTGACGATCGATGAAGAGCTGATTGTCATTCTTGAGAGTGGACTGGCCGGAATCCCACGCGCTCTGCATGATGGGTTGCAAGTCATCCCAAATTTCGCTCCACGCATCGGCGTAGCGCATGCCCATAAGAGAGGGGTGCTTCTGGCCGGCGAGCTCGATGTAGGCCTCGTTGTAAATAGTGACAAATTCAGGACCCCAGTATAGGGCCGCTGGATGCGGGCTACCCATGACCATGTTGGCCATGGCCCTGAGATCGGCGCTCCAATACTCTATCGGACCGAGCGACGTGGCGCCCCAGTCGGTATTGCGGGCAAAGAGAATATGTTCACTGAGTTCGGGTGTTATAGTGATCCGCGTCCAGTCAAACGATGGTCGAAGGAGACCTGCTTTGAAGACGTGCTGCGTAAATTCGTCGCTGTGGTGCCTCTCCTCAAGGCACTCGTCGATACCGTTTTGCATGGCGCTGTCGCCGGTCGGAACCAAATCCATGGGCATCTCTGGTTGCAGCTCGACACCGAAATAGTCGGGTTCGTTGGCTAGCGGTGTGTCGGAAGCGTTCGAGGTGGGCGTCGGGCCTCTGGTGCGCTCTTCGAGCACTTGTGCCTCCTTGGCCGTGCCAGGCGAGGAGGGCATTAATGACACAGCACTAGTGTTGCCACTGACGAAGCGAAACCTCTTGCGCAACGTCGAACATGTCCAGTTTATATTACCATATAGATGTGAGGAAAGGCAGACGTCCATGCCTTCGTTGTTTTTCGTGTGGCTCATCACCCATGCCTTGAAATTGGTGTAGTTTCGATCCTTTTCAGCCTTCTCGCCGTCGAGCGAGAGAAGTTCAAGGACGCCGCTGGAGGCTCTGAGAGAGGCATTGGCGTAGATGAGGTGCAGCGAGAGATTGTTGCCATTGACGGGGTTGGCGAGGTCGATGATAAAAGTCGGTCGCTCGTCTTGTTCAAGCAGCTCTATGACGCCACAGCCATTGAGCAGCTGCAGGCCGGGG
Organism: Verticillium longisporum; assembly: GCA_019188255.1. Taxonomy (NCBI): domain Eukaryota; kingdom Fungi; phylum Ascomycota; class Sordariomycetes; order Glomerellales; family Plectosphaerellaceae; genus Verticillium; species Verticillium longisporum. The sequence goes on along the minus strand of JAETXT010000003.1, from coordinate 3,211,221 downwards.
GTAGATACTGGCTGCTGGGGCTTCTCGAAGAACTGCCTCCGGGCTCGATGGAGGACCAGCTGCCGCTTCCAGATGTACTGCCGGAGCGGGCCGGGCTCGCGGAGCTGACATGGCCACGGGGCAGCCTGACTGTGCGGACATCATTCTCCTCCCGGAGGCGAGCCAGGAGCGCCGCGGCCGCGTCTGTAGGCGGAAGAAACGGAGCACGGCTCGACATGGGATTGGGCGAGTTTGAGAAGAACAAGGGTGAAGTGACGCCCTCGCTCTTCAGCAGTGCAAGAGCCGCGGCTGCTGTCGGTGTCCTGGGGACTCCGGAGAGATCGATGGCACGCGGCGGCAGCAGACGAGTGCGGGGTTTCTTCAGTGGTGACGACTTTGCGCCAGACCGTGCTGTATCCTCCTCGGACGGCCGCTTCGCTGGGAGCGGGTTGGGTCGTCGGGAGGGTTGCTGAGGCTTCGTATACGTCGACCGGGGGTTTGTCGGCGTCCACGTCGTGGACGCGTGGGGGAAGGTGGAGAAAAGAGTGTCGCGAGGTGTCGGCGTTGTGGTCAAACCATACCGACTGACTGCAGAAGACCAGTCGTCTCCAGCCAGGTGGTGAGAGCGTCTGTTCTGCCTCTTGCTTCTGATGACGTCGTCGCCAACGTGGGAGTTCACTGGAAAATCGGATCGGCAAACGTTATCGTGTGGGCGATCGAGGGCGAAAGAGTGGATGCGGACGTCGGTGCGAGGCGAGGAAGCAGGCGGGCCAGAGGATGGCGGTAAGGAGGCGGAGAGGTGGTGCTTGCCTGGCAGGGGAGATGTTGGCCAAGCGGACGAGTGCGCCGTAATTGGCGAAGAGGGAAAACCAGGAGCACCAGGGCCTGTGGCAAAGGTGGCAGAGAGAGGCGACAACAACGACGACGACGATGCAGGCTCGACAGAAGAGAAGAAGGAGCGAGTGCCACCGCAGAGGGAAGTGGGAGAGGCTGTGGGCGAGATCGGTCGGGTTGTGTCGTGGTGATGGTCGTTGGCCAACGGCATGAATGCGCCGGCTTGGATGGTGCTGGTAGTGCTGGCTGGGCGAGGAGGTACGTGTAGAGGCGGCCAGAACAGCAAGCAGCGCCTACCTAGAGGTACGGGCGGGGCGTGGGGAGGGGGCCGGCCGAAGACCGAAGGGCCTGGACGTGTGACAGGACAGGCGGCGGTGCCAGTCTCGATGGCGATGGAGGCGATGGCGACAGGGGAATCGAAAGAGGGGTACGGAGAGAAAAATCAGACGGCCAAGCGTCCAGTCCAGTGCTCTCACGGGCTCTTTCCCGAATAATCGAAGCAAAGAGAAAGGAAGGAGGAGCTTGCTGTTGCCTCCACTCTCTGCCCTTGTCGGGGATGGTGCGGTGATGACTTCCCGCGAGTGGTTCGTAGTAGGATCTTTCGGGGGGCAGGTACTGTCTGCGTGGGAATTGGGGTAAGACCCAGGAGCATAGCACTTCACTTCAGGGGAAAGGTGCGGGGGAGGTGCCCACTGGACGATGAGGTGGAAGTCCTGTCGGTCGCTGTGGGAGGAACCCTGGGGGCCTGGTCAGCGCGGGCACAGGCGAGAAAAGCGACAACGGTGGTGGCGGTGGTGGCGGCAACTGGAAGCACAAGGCAGCGCTGGCCATTGACGAGGGGGGGCCCTGGTGAGCCCGAGTCGTGGAGGTGATGGAACGGACAGGAGGCGAGGTAAGAACGGCGGGCGGCGGTACAGGCACGGCTCGTTCAGGACAATGCCACATGCACTGGGGCACGGGTGAAAAGCGCAGTGCTGGTGGTACTACTGGCGGCCGAGTGTTGTTGGGGTTCTGGATGGAAAGTAATAGGCTCGATTGTCCCCGGGGCAGGGGGGTCAAGTGCTCATCGAGAGAACGTATGGGCAATCGAGATCCCAGTGGGCGGGCGATGCAAGGTCTCAATCGGGGCGGGCAGACAGGAGGAGACAGAGGGTCGATGGTAGAGGGCCGTCGCTCATAAAAGGATGGGTCGGTCGGCGGTCGGTGGTCGATGGTCGATGGTAGGTAGGCTGGTTGACTGTTGGCTCAGGAGTGATTCGGGAGCAATTCGAATGAGGAGAGATGGAGAGTAGGAAGGAGAAAGGAAATTATCAGCTCAGCCAAATGGGCATGGAAGCTCAGATGGAAGGCCCAGAATGGTAAGGAGAAATGTGCCTTGTCTCTTCTTGCTTTCCGTGGTTGCCAGCACGGCTTTCCTTCATCAGTCAGTCCCCTTTTGGGGAGAGCTCGTTTCTCAGCCAGCACGCGCAGCGAAGACGGGATGCGGGATGGAGCATGGAGCCCAAGCCAACCCAGAGACGGTACAGATCAGCAGCCGCGGCGTGCGGTCAGCGCCAGCCCCTCGGCCGCCTAATGACCCCCCACCTCCTATGGGCCTGACAGTTCCAATATAGCCCTCCGGATAAGAGGGCCAAGAGGGCCCTTTGAGCGTCCCTGAGACGTGCCGTGGGGAATTTGGCGGTTCCAAACGCGGTCCAGACCTGTCTGTATGTGATACTCCCAAGGGATACCTCGTCTTGGTCTACATACGATGGTCCTTCGGTAGCGGGCCATCCGCCGATGAACCATTCGACATCCCAGCCTGATACCATCTCGATACTGCGCTTCGAATTGCATCGCATGCCTAGAGGCATCTCTCACCTAGATACTTGGGCTCTCCTTCTTCTATGGCCAGACAATGGCAGATACTTGGGAGGCTGTCTGATGATTCACCGTACCTAGCCAAGACGGTCAATGTAAGGTAGACAAGCATCGCCGGCACCGTCACCGTCACCGTCACCGTCACTGTCGCTGTCAGCACCTCGAGCTTGCTCCATCCGCCACGTTGGTTGCGCCCACCCACCAGCCCACACGCCATCATGTCTTGGCATCCTGCTTGGGCCCCAGAAGCAGGTGCCATGCTCCTTGCCTCAACTCTGGACGCTGAGGAGGTTAGAAAGGTGCAGCAGCGACTGTCCTAGTCGTTCCACGTTGACCTTGCATCGGGATTCTGGCAGGCGGTCACGACGACGATGCTCTCGCCTGCTCCACTGCACGGCGAGCCAATTTGTTTTGATGTGAACCCGACCCCCGGAAGGAAGCTCGTCAAGAATGTACCAGATCGAGAGACGACCAGAACAGGTCCAATCGATCTGTCACGGATGCTATGCCCGGGCCACCCCCATCCAACCAACGACCAGACCAAGAGCAATGGCCCCAACGGCGCCACCAGAAAAAGCATTTCCCATCGTCCCATGCCCTTTTCTGAATCCCTTTTTGCCCTTCTCGGCACTTCAGCCAGGGTCATCCCCGCCGTCTACGGTCCAGACCGCAATCTGCCCCACTTGTCATCGCCGATCGTTTTTTCCTGGCTGAGGCCACTCACACACACACACATCATGCCTCACATTGCCTAGTGGGCCGCTCGCCCTACCGTTTGGTGGCAGACCGGTCAAAGAACCCTCCAACCTCGAGCAAGCCTACCGGATCCGCATCGCCGGCTGCCAACCTCGGGGAGAAAAAAAAGCAATACACTGTGGTAAACAGACGTTCGGGTCCTCGGAACACACAGGTGCCAAGCAAACGCCTTGTCTCGCCTCGATTCGTCCCGCCAAAGACATCCAACCCTTTGGCACCGAAACACGCGAAACGACAAAGTCGTTGAAACTCGTTCGTCCTTGAGACGGCGAACTGAGGATTCATCTGAATGTACAAGCCGAAGCAATGACGCTATGCCCCTATGACGACGTCCGTCTCTTGCCAGTCGCAGTAGCGCGGGACCTGTCAAGGTGCACCCGCTTTGCCGAGACGCCCACAACCGCGCCCCCCCTTCTCTCCCCGTTCGCGGTCGTGTTCGTCCCAAACAGAGTTTACGCTTCGTCGCCAGGCTAGCCCCAGGCCAGTCCGGTGAAGCATGCTCTCCTGAAGCGCTACGCAGGGCGGGACTGAGAAGGCGCCGACAGGAGAAGGATCGCGGGATCGACGGCAGGCAACAGACATTACTAGACACACGGAGTATATTCCGCGCCCCGAAGATCTTCGCACGTGGAATGTGCGCACGATGGCAGGCGCCCCGCCAGTCTGGGAGCGTAGAAGCCCACTGCTGCGTCGATCACGAATCTTCTACGCAAGCTCATTAGCTTCGGCCGCACGTGCGTCGGATGCTATCGAGGTGCCGTCCAGGTTGTCAGGGACAAACTGCCTGATAGCTGAAAGGGCTGCTTGCTAGACTGGAAGAGCAGCAGGCCGAGTGTCTCTTTTCAGCTGGAGGATCGTGATGAACGAACGCCAGCGATGAAAGAGTGAGAGGTTCGTATTTGGAGCCAGTAGCAAGAATGGCGAGATATGAGCAGATTCTTGTGTGGGTCAAATCAACAGACCAGTGTTGGTACAGTTGTTAAGGGGAGATATCTGCCTTCATTGACACCAATCTGCCTCGCCATCTAATCCTCTACGGTCCGGCGTGTATCTCTCTTTCCCTCTGTAGGATGCAGCCAATTTGACGTCTGCCAACGCATCGTGCTCACTCGAATTCAAGAAACAATCATTTTTAGAAAACAAAAATTGAATTTCACATTCTCCGACTAAAATCAGCAATAGGTCCCATGTGTTGGTGTAATCTGTCATACACATGTTCAGATATGTGAGGTTCAGCGTTCAGCCAACGATATCCAACATCCTGTTCCCTTCTCCTTATCCAAGAGCATGTGTTCGTCTTGGTAGTGGCATCTTCCTGTGAGAACGAAGCATGGCCTGCCATCACATTTTGTTTTGGATGATATTCCTTGGCCCTTCGAGCTCGGAACTTGCTGTGTTTCGTGATCCTCATCTGTGGAAGCAAGTCAGGACGGGACTTCGAGCTTGCCGAATGGCTGGAAATACGAGTTGGTCTCGGCCTCGTAGCGTCTGGTGTGAGCCATCACAGGGGAGGCAAATAAGCTAATTTGGTTGTACTCTCCTTAGGGCTGTTCCGCCACAGGATGGAAGGGCAGCTCAAATATGCGAATCCAGGGAAATGGTTGCCATTTCCCCGCCCCTTAAGACGTACTTCGGCGAGCCGCAACTTGATGGATCGGCAAGGCAAGACTTCCAATGTTCTCCCATATATATAGCTCTTTGTGATGCGCCACGTCATCCCCGTCGAGGCACAACATGCACTAGTGAGACTAAGCCTCACTATTCTCGCGGTGGCCACAAAAGACACAGGGGCATTAAGATGAAGTCGTCTCTCGGTGCTCGTGGGGTCCTGGAATGTACCGAACTCCGGGGTTGAAGCCCTAGAGGGAGCTCATGATATGACCCGCGATGTTTGTTGGTACATATGTACATTTGTATAAGCTAGCAAGTTTTTCCTCTTCTGGTATTTCCTTGGAGGTGCTTTCAGATTTCTCAATAAAGCGAGTGACAACCGTAGAGTTTGCCAATTGGCAGAGTGTCAAGGGGAATAGAAGATCGAGAAGTTAACTGTCTAGAACTAGGGAAATTGTCACAGAGACGATGGCATGCCGATACTTCTGATGAGGTCGCACTATCTCACCAGGACCTCCCCAACTGTCTCGTGAGACGGGTATGGAGGTTTCCTTTCTGGTAGTGATCAGGATTACGGAGTACGCGGGATAATCGAGCCTGGAAGGGCCGACCGGCCGCGCTGTCTGTATCTATAGTGACCAGGTCTTGTTCCGTCAGTAGAATTCCTTCAAGTATGAAAGGAGATTGCCTGGGGTACCGCCATCATCCTCAATCAAGGGGCAGATGTTGTTCCCAAGGGTATCGATCAAGATACGCAGGGTCGAGATAGATGCCACCTCCCGCAACGGGGTCGTGTCTCGGATCTCAGAAAGATAGTTGGATATGTTATAGGACCACTGGTGCGTATTGGTACAGGGCCCGGGCATGCCGGGTCGAGCCTCGATACTGTGATGGAGAAAGAGTCGACAGGCGATGCGATACCTCCCTCATCTACCCCACATTCAGAGGTGCCCTGTAATAGGCAGAACGCAGGCGGTTGGCGATGTGAATTGAATTGAATACAATAGTTTCCTCGAATGATGCAAATGCAAGTCATAGCCGTAGCTATCCATGGTCAGCGGCTTTGTCTGCAGCGTCGACATGTCGTCGTGAAGTGAGGGTGGAGCTCCGGCGAGCTCTCACGAAGCTTAGGCCCTGATCCTCTCAGCCATTGAATTGAAAATGAAATGAAAAGTTCATCGACGTATATGAAATGTAGCCCGTACCTATAACGCCTTACCTAATTCAATAGGCGTTTTGCACTAAATAAATAGTAAGCTAACATTTAACTAGATATTATATAATAAATATACTACGCTAGTAGGGGCCCCTATTCCTATAGGAAATTCCCTATTTAAGCGAAGAATTAGCTATTAAGTTTAATAGCTCGCGTTTCTTAATCGAGTTAATTACGTTATCGCTCTCTAGGCTAATTCTATATTAAAATAGAATCATTTCTAATACTTACTACGATTTTTAGAGCGCTTAAGCTTATTAATAAAGAAGACGATAAAATCGATTAAATCGTAATATTAATATTACTATTTCTCCTCGACTTCCTATTACTATTATAATTATTCTATAAAAAGGCTTTACGATAATAAGTAATTAAGTAAATAATAGTAGCTTAATAGCTCGTAATAGCTTAGCTAGAGGGCCTAGAATATAGGTTTATAAATATATTTTAGCTCTTAAAGCTAGAATTCCGAGTATTTACGAGCTAGGCTAGGAAGCATTATCTTATCTAGGATTCTTAATATCGATCTATAGAATAGAAGCTATTAGTTTTTCTCTATATTATCGGCTATATAGTAATATAGAGGGTAATAGAGACGTTATTAAAAATCCCTTAGAGTAGTATTCTAAGGATATTTAATAAAGTATTATAAGCTTTATATAAGCTCTATATTAAGTTTATTTGCCTTCTTAAGGACGAATTTATCGATAAATATATTAAGCTAAACTTATAATATTATTAATTTAATAATTATATTAATATTATTAATAGAATTTATATACTAGCCTTTATTAAGGCCTTTAAGAAGAATAAATTCTTTAATAGGAAAGGAGGGATATTATAGAACGTATTCGCTATTATAAGATTTAACTTTATATTCATTTATATATTAATAGATATAGAGGGGTCTATTAATAATTCGACCCTTCTAATATAGGCCTTAATAAGGTCCTTCTAAGTACTTAATAGCCATTTCTATCTCGTAGATAGCGGGTTTATATAAGACCTATAAGGGTTTATTATACTATTTATAGAATATTATTATTATCTTAGAGACTTCGAAAATATCGATTAAGATAGCTTATTAATAAAAGATAGATATAATTATATCTATATATACCTTTATATTATTATTAAGAGGATATTTAAGGTCCTTAAGTATATATTTATAATATTAAGGAAAGGATTATTAGAATACTTATTCGCTATATAAATTAATATCGTATATACTATAATAGGTTTCTAGAACTTCCTTTAAATAGAATATAATAGAATTAATAGATTAGAAAGTATAAATAGCCTTAGAGGTATTAATAATATAGATATAGAAGAAGTTCTATATATAGTAAAGGAGAGAATAGATATCTAGATTAGTAATCGCTATAGCCTAGAAATTAAATATTAAATAATAATTCTACTTAATTATTAAAAGAGTAGGACCCTAGTTAATAAGAAAGCTATATCTATATAAGACTATTCTATATATAGCTAGTATAGCTATTTATATTACTTAGAATCTAAGATCCGAATATTAAACTACTTCTTCTATTATATTAGCTATTTCGCCTATATTACCCTCTTTATTATCTATATTACTTATTATATTTATCTTCTTTAAAAATAATTACTAAGACCTTTATAATAGGTAATTAAAGATCGAAGCCTTTAGCGGATTATATGAAAATTACTCCTTTACTTCTAAGAGGCTATTAAATCCGAGATCCTTCCTAAATCGTTATTTATAGAAGAGTAATATTTATATTATTATTACCTCTCCTTTTAATATTATAAGCCTATCTAGGCCTTTATAGATTACCTTTATAACTTCCGATTATTATTCTTTAGCTATTTTAGCCTAATAGCGCTACGAGGCTAGTAAAGTAGTTAAAGAAGGTAAATCGAGATTAGAGAGATCGATTCTTAGAATAGAAGTCTCTAAATTATGCCCTAGATCCTACTTCTTACTCGCCCTCTCGATCTATAGCCTCTTAACCTCTATTCTAATATTACTCTTATCTCTAATAGAGCTCTATTAATAATAGTATTCCTATACCTCTAAGATATCTTTACCTATTATATATAAATATAGTTATATAGCTTAATATAATAAATCGATATATAGGAACCCCTAAGATCTTATTTATAATATCCTTTTATTCTTTATCTTAAATATATCCTAATTTACTTCTAAAATCGATATCCTATCTATAAAGTTATTATATCTTACCCCCGACTTTTCTATAAATAATAGAACCTTCTAATATTCCGAATAAAGATTCGAGTACTTTATAATAAGCTTATAAATAGTAAAATCTATTATAGGGAACGCTAATTATAAATTAGGAAGGATTTCGCTAAATATAGATCTAAGAATAATCCGCTTATTATTTATTATAAAGAATTTTCCTTCTATAATTAAATATTATAAATACTTAAAGAAAAGCTTTATATACTCGGATTATTATATAAATCGAGCTTATAGCCTATTATTTTAGGAGGGTTTTAGCTCTATTAGCGTACAGAAGAGAGGTTTAGATACTTCTCGAGGAGTAGCTTCTTCATTATTGCTAATAAATAGGTCGATTTCGTCGTCGAGATTAATTATAATTCGGCTAAGAGCTATATGGACTCGCTCTTTATCGCTTATTATAGTTATAGGGGTCGTTTTAGTAATAAGTAAGTATAAATTTATATAATAGAGGTATAGAACTAATTATATTAATTATACTTTACGACTAGAATTAAGGTAACGAAGCTCGGTATAGAATAGAAGAGTCTTATTCCGACTATTTAAAATGGAAGGAGAAAAGTAGGGGTTTAGAGGTACTTCTGAAATAGCCCGCTAGCACCGTTTAGAGGAAGTACTATTGAGCTAATGGCTTTTCAATTCAATGGCTGAGAGGATCAGGGCCTTAGGCTATCCCCCCACCGGGCTAGCGGGCAGTGGGCGGCAACGGAAGGGGCCACGGACCCATGATCTGCAGGTGCACCCTGAGTGCCTACTCGCGGGCGCTCATTGGCCAGGCCCCAGCACCCAACCGCCAAATCACGACCCTCGCCCCTCATCACGGCGCTTACATCTCACCCCCTCCCGGTGACAACCTGCCCCCATTGGCCATGGTCGCTGTGATTGCTCTCGCATGCCCGGCAAGACTGGCAGCCATCCCAGTACGACCACCCCAAATGCTGCAGAAACCAACGAACGGCGGGCGGCATGCCGTGAGGCCCATGGCCCTTAAACCTGCCACCGCCCACGGGGACCAGCGCGGCTCTTCTCTTTCCCCCCCTCCTTGAGAAGAAGACGACGACGACGACCAACATACGACTTGCATCGATCCATCGGTGGCACGACACGGTCCGTGAAGCTGGCATCTGGACCAATGTGAAAGACGACCTCTCTGGCGACGATTGCGCCTTGAGCGGTACAAAGAACTCCGCCACCCGACGTGAACATAGACAAAGCGGGGGAAAGACCCAGACGTAGACGACGACAACCCCTCGACTGAGCTCAAACTCGAAAACTGACATTCCATTTTCTCTCACGACATACCACCTCATCAAATTCGAAACCCTCACATACGCCGACAAGATGAACTACCGCATCTTCCACCGCAAGTGGCCCTCGGCCAAGCGCTACATGTGGTTCAACATGCTCGCTGAGCTCATCTGCATGGTCCCCCTCCTCGTCCTCTTCGGCATCGCCCAGCCCAACACCTGGCGCACCAAGATGTGGCAGATTGGCTACGAGAATGGCTGGAACTCGGATCCTCGCATGATTCTCTACGCCCACGCAAACTACCGCCCTCTGCCCAAGATCCCCTTTGTCTGGTCACAATCGTGCGTGCTCCTCCGAATCTCTGCCTCTCATTGAGTTGCTTCATACTGACCAACACCAACAGCCTGACCGACTTCAACGTCGCCCTGACACTCGTGTCCCTCTTCAGTCTCATCGTCCGCATGGTGCTCTTCATCATGAAGGTCTACTACCCCCTCGTTGCGCTCATCTTCAACATTATCCTCACGGCCCTCTGGACAACCTCCATGTACGGCCAGATGGGACCCGACCACGCCGACCCCGAGCGCCCCTCCAACATAGCCTGGTACATCACCCGCTCCTGCGCCCCCGCCGGCGGCCGCCACAATGCCGAAAAGTCCTGCCGCCTCGCCAAGGCTTCCTTCGCCGTCACCGTCCTCATGCTCGCCGTGGTCCTCGTCAACCTCGGCATGGCCGTCTGGGGCATGTGGCCCACCGAGACCGACAAGCACCCGCATCGCAAGAACTCGCGCTGGGGCGAGGACAGCGACGACGAGGACGACGATGACGACAATGTCGAGTCGGACAGGAGCAGCCCCGTCAAGACGGGCGGCCAGTGGGAGATGGCCAGCATGGCCGGCGGCAAGGGACCCGCCAGCCCGAGGGTCATGGTCCAGCCGTACACGCCCAGGACCATGGCCTTCCAGACGCTGGATCGCAAGCTGCCGCTGAGGCAGCAGTACGGTTGAGCGGGAGCCCATGCCGAGAGTGATGCCTTTTTTGTTTTGTTTCATATCTTTAGAAGAAATGGCCGTGACGGGCAGGTGTGAAGCAATCTGTCTCTTCTGCTTGGAGTTTGGGACGTCGGAATTCTTTTGCTACAAGACTACTACTCATTACTGTCTGTGGGGCATGGGGATGAAACCATCCATGGCCAGTGTATAGGCCGGCCGCCCACGAGATGGGACAGTTTCTCTCATGTACACTACGTAGCCCGCACTATCTGAGCTGCAACACAAACATGACATTGTCAGACAGGATTCGGATTAAGGCTTTCTTTCGTGATATGCAAACTGCCGATATGCCCGTGGTACGAACCGTGTCGTCGTAGCAGTCAAGCCTTCCGGGAGCAAGTTGCCTTCCTTGCATGGCGTTGTCCCTCTGTGTCAAAATTCATACATTATCGAAACACTGGCCCCTCCCTCATTCTTCCCCGGCCTCGCCGAAATTCACGAGGACAGCCTGACTTGCCGGCACCTCCACCTCCACCACACCCTCCCGTACCTCGGCCCTCTCTCCGACCGTGACATTGCGCAGCCTCACGGGCCTCCCATCTGCCAGCTCCCGGTTATAGCTCCAGCCGTCCCACGTAATCCCGGAGATGGCGTCACTACCGTTTGCAAAAGTCTCTGCACCCGTGCCGACCCGCCCAGCCCCGGCACGGCAAAGGCATAGCGGAACAACGGGCGGGCTGGGGCCATGGGGTCGGGAATCTCGCCGGTGCCGTTGACGGTTGAGTTGTGAGCCTCTAGGTTGAGGACGAGGAGGCGGGCTAGTGTTGAGTTGTGGTACGCGGCATAGGCGGCAGCGCGTGGGGTGGGAAGCGAGATATGGGCGATGGAGATGCGGGGTGGCGGCACAGCGCGACCGGGCGAGAGCATGGCGGCCACAGCGACGTTGCCGTAGTAGGGGGGCTTGGTGCCGGCTACTGTCGTGGATGTGGTGATGGGCTGCCAGCTGCCGTACTACCGAGGCGTAAGTACAGAGTTCAGGTAATGAGGGGCAGAAAGAACGAGTCATTTGCAGAACTTACCCGGTAGTCGGTGCCCATGTGCATGTGCACACGTTTGATGCCGACAGAGGCCGCGTATAGGTTGAAATCGATGCCCCAGAGGGCTGCTCCGAAAGAGTTGGACAGGCCCGGTTTGCCCTGGTGATAGAGGGAGTTGTGCTCGCCCAGAATATGATGCGGGACGTCATCGTGGTGGGCCGTCAAGTCGCGATATGTCCTCACATGGGCATCGACGGACTGCGTTGTCTTATGATGGTTCATCAACGTGTCTTGGAGGGTGACTCCAGGACTTTCGGCCCCACTGATGTAGTTGTGCGTCGAGAAGAGCTTGACGTTACCGTCGCGGTTGAGACCCTCGGACCACTGTTCACCGGCCTGGAGAGGGTTGTAGACACCGCCATTTGATGGGGCGACGTAGCGATAGAGATCGCCCTCTATCATGTCAGGGCATGACTTCTCCAGAGCGTCCCGGATGTCTCTGGTACCGTTCAACCACTCCTTGACATATTCCTTGGCGTTCCAGGTCAAAGGCCGCACTGGACCCTGAGCAGAGATGGAGAAAAGGTCAGGCTCATTGCCGTACTCCCACAGGTCGAGGTTGGCTTTGCCAATGGCCTTGCAGGCTAGAGGCACGGTAGCAAGCAAAGCAACACGGCCTTCAGGTTTGATCCCGCCGATGCCGAGATTGAAGCCATGCGTGAACTTGGTGTTGTTGAACGTGCTATAGGACTCGAAGAAAGATGGGCCAATATCAATGGTTGTGGGGTAATCCTTCGACCTCTTCAGGTCATAAGTGCCGTTGACGGCATAAGGGAGAGACTCATCGTACAAGGCATAGTCTTGCGTGTTGCCGCCAACACGAACATAGGGTCGTACGCCCTGGAGCTGGCCTAGGTTTTCAAGCAGATTATCGGAGAACCGATTGGGGTGAGATTTGTTACCAGCAAAGTCGGGCCAGAAGACAAACTCGATGGAAAAGCTCATAAAGGCATCGAAAATGGGGCTCGCACTCTCGACCCCTGGCACGACATGAACGCCATCAGCCGGAGAAGTAAGGGAGGCTACAACGAGTAGCAATGAGTACAGCATATCGACAGAGGCTCGCAACTGCGTAAACTGTCTCAAAATGACACCGGCTCGTGAGTGAAGCCATGGTGCCAGTGCGGTAACAGCGTCGCGGGCTCTCTCGGCCACAACGGCGAGAGGGTCCAAAACGTCATGTTGGTATGGGGCCATCACGTTGGTGCCGCGAGTTCTTCGGACGTGGCACTTGGCTCAAGTGCCTCCTGGCGAGTTTTCAATAGCAGGTGATCCCGTGGAGAATGATAATTGCGTTTCGCCGGCAAGATGGCCCAGGTCGTCGAGGGATGCCGCGTGAAACTTCCAATTGATGATGAAGGAGAGACGTTCACGTTCAGAGGTAGGGGGTGACATCTCTCATTGAGGCTGCATCGGGGCAAGAGGTCTTGCCCGCTTCTTGGCATTGCTTATGCGATGAGAGTCAGATGAAGACTCTGCCTTCCCTTGTAGGTAGGTCGGTCGGTCCTCCTCTTGTTGAGCCAGATGGGACACCACAGTCGGCGCAACCAACGAATGGCATGGTCATAGCTCCTACCTACTCCTCCTCCGCTCCTACCTAGCAGCAATCATGACGGCCTTGAGCCCCACTTCCCCCATCACACCTGCCTGTAACTCGGTGACCAAAGCCGGGTGGGCGCTGGTACCTGGTAGCCCCTCCCCTCGTTGTCCCGGCCCGGTGCTCGACGCCGAATGAACGTCATAACGTGATCAGCGAGACTGGCTGCATTCCGAGTAATTGAACACCATCATCTTCAACCTACCCCTTCGCAGGCCTTGATTGCACGCCTGAACCACCTGAACCAGTGATAGAGACCAAACAACAATCCGTCTATTCCACAGTTCCTGCAAGCCCACCCGCCTACCAATGCGGCCTTGAGGTCCTCCTCCATCACCCTAATTAAGCCCTGCGTCTGCACCCTGGCCTTTGCGTTGCCGTGCCTCGGCTCACCATCATGCTCAGCATCCTGCCGCGCCCCGGCAACCCTCAGAGGCTATTAAAACTCTCATCTCAGGTCACAGCTAGGAGGCCAGTTCGAAACTCTTTCGTCCCCTTTACTCTTCGAGCCGCTTCAACCATGGTCCCCAAGGCACGCCCTTTACCCAGACCCAGCCCCCGGGGCCTTGCTAACACTGAAACCTCAGCTCAAAGACCCTTCTCTCCTCAAGCAGGATGTGTGCTACGTCAACGGCCAATGGGTCAAGGCCAAGTCTGGCAAGACGTTCGAGGTCCACGATCCCGCCACCGGCAAGCTCATCGGTACCTGTCCCGAGTTTGACGGCGCCGATACTGAAAAGGCGATTGCCGCTGCCGCCGAGGCGTTCAAGGACTTCCGTCACAAGACGGGCCGCGAGCGCTCTAAGCTGCTTCGCAAGTGGTATGATCTCATGATGCAAAACGCCGAAGATTTGACCACCCTCATCACCTGGGAGAACGGTAAGCCCCTGGCCGATGCCAAAGGAGAGGTCACCTACGCCGCCAACTTCTTCGAGTGGTTCAGCGAGGAAGCCCCGCGCATTTACGGCAACACCATCCCTTCATCTGTGCCCGGCAACAGGGTCTGGACCATCAAGGAGCCCGTTGGTGTCTGTGGCTTGATCACCCCGTGAGTTCGCCGTCAGTCCCGCACCCCGCTGAATGCCGCCTGCTAAACGTTGCCAGTTGGAACTTCCCTGCCGCCATGGTCACTCGCAAAATCGGCCCTGCCCTCGCCACAGGCTGTACCGTGGTAGCCAAGGCGCCTGCTGAGACGCCCTTCACCTCTCTCGCCCTCGCCGAGCTTGCCCATCGTGCTGGCATACCTGCGGGCGTCGTCAACGTCGTGACCTCTCATCAGAACACTCCCGAGGTCGGCGAAACCCTGACCAGCTCCCCAACCATTCGAAAGGTTTCCTTCACCGGGTCCACCAACGTCGGCAAGCTCCTGATGCGCCAGAGCTCCGACACCTTGAAGAAGCTCTCTCTCGAACTCGGCGGCAACGCTCCCTTTATCTTTTCGATGATGCCGATCTCGACGCTGCTGTTGCTGGCGCTGTTGCTTCCAAATTCCGTTCCAGTGGCCAGACATGCGTCTGTGCGAACCGCATTTACGTCCAGCGCGGTCTGTACGATGCATTTTCTGCTCGCCTCGCAGACCAGGTCAAGGGTTTCCGCGTCGGAAACGGCTTCGAAGAAGGCACAACCCACGGACCTCTCATTCACGACCGCGCCGTCGACAAGGCTGATGCTCACGTCCGCGATGCTACAGCCAAGGGCGCCAAGGTCCTGGTTGGTGGCAACAAGATGGAGGGTAGCTTCTTCGAGCCAACTGTCCTGACGGGCATGACGCGCGACATGGCCATGGCTGAGGAGGAGACATTTGGCCCAGTGGCGGGCATCTTCCCCTTCGATACCGAGGCCGAGGTCGTTGCCATGGCAAACAGCACAACCTTTGGCTTGGCTGGCTACTTCTTCTCGAAGGACTTGCACCGCGTGCACCGTGTCGCCGAGGCCTTGGAGGTTGGCATGGTCGGCGTCAACACGGGTCTCATTTCCGACCCTGCCGCGCCTTTCGGTGGTGTCAAGGAAAGTGGATTTGGAAGGGAGGGCTCGCTTTACGGTGTCTCGGAATATCAAATTACGAAAATGGTCACATATGGTGGCATGGGTCAACCTCTGCAGGCATAGTTTAGAATTGCTCTTTAACCTTCAAGCGAATCTAGGTAGCTGCACGAAGCCCATTTCCTGACCACTCTGTGACTTTGATTCGAGTCGAGCTGCCAGGAGCGAAAGAGCCTTGCGTGTGCGGGTTTCATTCCTGAGGGTATCAACCTAGGAGACGATCCACCTAGACAGACGGCTTCTGAATATCCTCGACGTGGATTTAGCATCAGTACCAGTTCCGTAATATCAAAGCTATCATGAAGAGTAGATTTAAAGGTCCGGGCTGAACAAAGAGCGTTTGACCCAAGCATCTACATTGAGAAGATCATAATTAAAGAAACCTCATTCCTAAGAAGATTTCGTGGTTCGGGCAAAATACACCGCCCAGAGCGAGGGCCCACATGTGATCCGATCGAGATGGCAAAACTTGTCTATGCCAGGGCTCGAACCTGGGGCCTTTTGTGATGCATGCTGGATGTAAGACAAACGTGATAAACCACTACACTACACAGACGACTGATGATCTGCCAAAAACCCGCGGTTTATGAGACGCAAGCAACCATCATCATGACTCTGTCGTTAACAGAAGCACAAACAAGGAAGGGCACCTTGAGTTTCGTGGTCCGATACTCTGGTATGTCAAAGATTCTTGCTTGTATTATCTCTCTGTGACAATCAGGCATTGTCTTCTCCTTAAATTTCTGATGGAGGATTTCTCACGTTCCAGCATCATAGTGGTTGACGACGATTCACGGCGGAGCACAGCCAGTGTTTGCCTTCATAACTACGCTTGACGGCCTGAATTCCTCTTGCTTGACAACAATGTCACCCCTCCAAGCTGAGTTTGGAGACCGTGCGGATTGAACGGTATTTCTTGAGCATGGGTGCGGGAATAACTCTCAGCTTGCTGACCTCCAGCATCCATATTCGATAGTATCATCGTTACCCTATAAATACATGAATGCACAAGTGCATACCCCCAGATATTGATATCAGAAGGGGTCCAAGCGCGCTCTAGCGTACCTAAGGTACCTTACCTACCTACCTAGGTAGGTAGGTAGGTAGGTAGACACTGTAGCTCCTGCACCTGCATCAGATCCCTGAACCAATGGGAGGTCAGCCGTCCCGCCTTGCCTCTTTCCCTGGCGCGACTCCACGCGACGTCAATCGGCTATCGCAACCTCCCCACGATATGTGCGGTTGACCGATATTCCCAACGACCGCCCATCGCCCATCATGGAGATCGAGACGGACGAGGAAGTCTTGCGGCAGCTTGCTGCAGGGGGTGCCATGGACTAGTGAGTGGCTTGCCTTCCAGTGCTCTAACGTCTCTGACCAGGACCTAATCATCGCCAGCGCTCAATGGCCCAACCTGCTCCAAAGTATTCTCTCGAGACTCGACAAGGTGGGCAGACCCTTCTTGTTATTGGCTTCAATGCTGACCATACTCCTCTTTCTCTAGATCGCACATGACGAATTCCCTATCCCGGCCCTACCACCCCCTCCCCAGCAGGCCAACGCACCAGGCCAACAAAGAACCCTTCCGCCCCTCCTTTCCTCGTCGCTCGAGGCGCCCACCAGCCGGCCCTCCTCCCAGGATGCCGACAAGGAGAATAACCAACCCCAGAACTCCGCTGCTACTACCGAACCCACCGTCACAGATGATCCAGAAGAGGCGCCGGCGCCGGCGCTGCCAGTAACCCTGCCGCCAGGCGTGCTCCCGCCCCAACTGGACGACATGCTCACTGAGATTAACAATGTCCTGACCAAGAACTTCACCAAATTCCCACCGCACACAATTCAGCGCGTCTCCGAGCTACTTCTCGAGCCGCGTCAGCACTACCGCCACCTCGCCTCCTACCTCCACGCGCTCGACCGCGTCGTCCATGTCACTTCCACCAACAATATCTACCCTCTGCCGCCCGCCATCCCCGACATGTCGACCATGACGCTCCTCTCCAACGGCGTTACTGACCCCGTCACTGGCGCCATCACGTCAACAACGAGGTCACCCGAACCGAAAGACCCGGCCGCCAATGTGTCCTGGGGCAACCCCACGACCGCAGCGCCTCCAGCCTCCGGCGTCGGCTCCGACGAAGCCCTCGGCGGCGCTTTACTAACCCCCATCCCCTGGCTAACGCGACGTCCCAGCCCCCGAGGCGACTCTGCCTCGTCAAGCCCGACCTCGACGCACTCCGGCAGCGGACCCTCACCCAGCAACGGCCAGCAGTCCCAGGGCCAGCACGAGATCCGCACCGAGTCGACCGAGACGATCGAGGGCCCCAACGGCATGGGCCACATTGAGACGGTCACCATCAGCGTCAACGGCATCTCCTCCACCGCCAATACCGCCGCCACGGGCCCCCGTCCCATCACCCAAGGTGAGTTACTACGACAAGAGCAGCAGCGCGGCGTCGTCCCAGTCAGCCAACTCGCGCGCCAAGCAGAAGAAGCCGCCGCCCAGCACATTCACGCCGCCGCCGCCCAGCTCGCCGCCGCTCAGGCCGCCGCCGCCGCCGCCCGCGCCGGGTCGTCAGACGTCGACCCCGATGCTGACCCCGACGCCGACGACGACGACATTGCAGCCGATGCATCGACCGCCGCCGCCACCACAGACACGTCCGCCGACGCAGCTGACGGCGACGAGGCGACGACAACGTCCCCCGCCGCCGCGGCAGCCGCCGACGCAGACGAGGTGCCCCACGCCCGCGGCCCGGCCGGATCGGCGCCGACGACCTCGGCCCCCAGAGTGCGTCCAGGACCACGTACGGCGGCCCCGGCGTCGAGATGCAGGGCATCGACGTCGAGGCCGCCGTGGGCCGCAAGCCCGACGAGGAGCCGACGACCAGCACCAACGAAGACGACGCCGCCTCGGACGCCGAGAGCGAGGCGTCGCAGAAGAGGGAGGCGGACGCCGAGGTTGGGGAGGGTCCCGCGCCTAAGAAGCGCAAGGACGGAGACGGAGACGAGGACATGAGCGACGATGGCACCGAGGACAAGACGGAGCAAGTCGACGGCGCGAAGGAGGGTTGAAGGAAAGTCTGTTTTGGAGGGGCGGGGGGGCTTCACTCGAGGGGCACCATTGGATCCAGAACGGAAGACGAAAGATACCAGGATCAGCAGGGCCTTGACAATGCGAGACTTAGGAACGATCAACATGAAACGGCTCGTCCATGAAGAGCGGCACAGACAGAACCACACAAACGCAGCAAGTCAAGAGAAACAGGAAACTCTGTCAAGAACTGGTTGTCTTCACTTTTACCATGCATTCGTGAGCGGCACCACAGACCGCATGCTAAATTATCATGCCCACCGAAACGCCATGCTGTAGAGTACCATCTCGACAATCTTACACGACATGCACACACATGCATTTTACAGCACCCTCGTAATGCTCTCTCGCGAAATAACGCTGCATTGCTTGTCGTCACGCTTCACGCGGAAGAAGCTGTCGCAGAACTCGCTGCACCGCATGTGCCGAAGAAACTCCTCGTCGTGGGTGATGACGATGAGCTGGAAGTTGCTCTGCGCCTGGCGTGACTTGATGATGTGATGCAAGCTCTCGGCGAGGGACTTGATGTTGTCCTTGTCGAGGTTGGTGGTTGGCTCGTCGAGCGCGATGAGGCCGCAGTTGACGCCGAAAGACTCGGCCAGCGCGAGACGGATGATGATGCTGGCGAGCACCTTCTGGCCAGCTGAGCAGCGCCCTCGCATGTCCATCTCGGTGTCCTGCTTGACCATGCACACGCGGTAGTTGTACGAGCGCCGGCCTGTGGCACCTTCGTTGTCGGACCGAATGAGAATCGTATCGATGTCGGTACCTTGGTATGTGCTCTGCCACAGCTCGCCAGCGATGCGGTTGACTTCTTCCATCTTCAGGCCGTGGTACTGCATGATGGCCTTGTCGAGTGCGGCGCCGTAGCGACCGAGATCCTCGATCGCCGCCTTGGTCGTCTCGACCTTGATGTGGGACTCTCGATACTTCTTGGAAGCGTCCCGGTAGTCCATTTCCCACTCGCCAAGAAGTCGCGCAAGCTCCTCGTCCTTGGTCTTCATCTGCCCCATGAGGGAGCCGCGTTCGGCTACCAACATGTTGTGACGGTTCTCTAGTTGGACCGCCTCGTCATTGAGCCGATCGTAATCGTCATCGGCGTCGCAGGATTGGAGATCGTCAATCTCAGCGCGAAGCACATCGAGTTGACGCTTGTTCTGGCGGAACTTCAGGTTGTTGCTGATGTTCTGCTTTTTCCGGTCGCCATTATCGATGTCTTGCTTCAACTTGTTCGTCCGGACCGTGAGATCGGATATTTCCTGTTCCGTGGCGGCAATCGTCTTTTCAAGGCCATCAATGGCGCGCTGGTTCGCGGCGAGGTTGGAAGGCCCCCACGGTCCATGTAGTCCTGAATGTCGCTCTCGACCATCTTGAGCTCAGTAACCGAGTTGGCAACCAAATCGCGCTCCTCTACGATAGCCTTTTCTTTCGCACGGCCGCGCTGGAGCGTATCATCCCGCACTGCACGAGCCTCTGCGATTGAAGGCTCGATGACCTCCAGGTCTTGGTCAGCCTTCTGAATGAGCTCCCGTTGGTTGGCCTGATCCTCTTTCAAAGTTTGGATCTGGTTCTGGAAGTCCTTCTTGCGCTCCAATTGACTCTGCACCCTGCTGAGCTTGTTTTTCAACTCGCTCTTCTCTAGTTCTAGGCTGTTGAGCTGGTCTCGCATCCTCTGACGGTCAGTTGTAATCTTGGTGACGCGAGCTTTCGTCGAACGCATCTGCTCTTTGCAGGTTGCCTGCAGCTCATGTATTTCATCAGCAGTTCGCGTAGCCATGCCAGATGACTGCTGCGACATGATCCGCTCAACCTGGGCCTCGGAATCCTTGATGTCTTTGAGAGTCTGAGAGATGTTCATGACTGTCTTGTTCAAAGCCTCAACGTCGGCCTGTTTCGCCTCTTCGGCATTGACATTCTCATCATGCTCTTCAAGCTGCCTCTCCTGGGTTTCAAGCTCGGCCTCAAGAGTTTTGCACGCTTCTTTCAGACCCGGTAGCTCGCCCAGCGACCGCTCGTACGTTTCGTGTTGAACCCTGACTTGCCGCAACTTATCGAGCGTCGCCTTGGACTTGTCGAGATCCTCACTGGCCTTCTCTTTCTTCGAAGGGTCAAGATACTTGATAAGCTTATCCGAGAAACGCGACTTATTGACGCTCTGTTTGTCGTCAAAACCTCTGTCACATAGCTTGCACTTGTTCTTCTTGGTCAATGTCTCCTGACATTGCTTGTAGTAATCAGACAACGCCTCCAGAAGGCTGATGTCCGTCGAGTAGGCCTCGACGTCCTCCTCAAGAAGTTTGACCTCCTCAGCATAGTCGTCGATGGTGGCCTCATCCCTGACCTGTTTCAAGACGTCGAGGACCTTGTCGTGACAGCGAGAAATCTCGTCTGACTTCTTTTGTTGTACGTCCCGCGCTGATTTCAGGCTGAAGTCAATTTTTTGTTGCTTCTCGCGTGCCATGTCCCGTTTTTGCCGCGCCTGTGCAACAAGCTGTGACTGCTTTTTGAGCACTGATTGGAACTGTGGTTCAATCGTCCCCGCCTGCCACTCACTGCCGATCTGTGCGTCAAGCTTCTCCTTCCACGTGCTTGTGAGAGTCTCCAACTTTCTCTTGCGGTCAATCAGCTCCTTCTTTCGGTATTCCAGCTGGGCTCGCTCGGAAGCTAGACGCGTGGCCTCCATCAGCTCTCGGCCCAGTTTGTCATTTTCACTCTCCAATTGATAGAGCTTCTCGTTTTCCTGCTCAATCTGACCATCGAACCCAGCGCTTTCGATTGACTCGGTCGTCTTCGCCAGCCGGCCCTCGATATCTTCGAATTGACTGTCCAATATAGCCTTGGCACCTTCATCGACATCTAATGTTTTGATATCATTTTGGATGACGGCGGTACGCTTCTCGATGGCACCCATGCGCTGCTTCGCGAACACGCGATTCTGAGTCATGGTAGATTTGCGGCCCTCGAGGTCAGTGATGATGCCAGTGGCCTTGTCAAGCTCCTGAGCGTTTTCCTTCTGAACGCGCTCGAGATCCCGTTTCTTGTCGGCTAGAAGCCTTTGAATCCTGTCGTTGAACGACTTGATCTGCGTGTCTTTCAGATCGCCGTCAAAACCTCGGAAGCCGTGCAGCTCCGCAGCTTCGTGAATCAGCTCGACACGCGAGGCAAGCTGACGTTCGTACTTGTCCTTGTCCGACTGGTGTTTGCCCTTCTCGGAAAGTTTGGCCGACAAGTCATTCCTTGATTTGCCTAGATCGTTCTGGAGCTGTGTGTACTGCGATCTGTTCTGGCGCTCTTCAGTCTGGAAGCGTGTCATGCGCTCCTCATACTGTGATAAATTGGTTTGCAGAGTCTCATCGTCTTCTTCGAGCTCCTCCAGAGTAGTCTGAAGATCCGAGATGGCGCCCTGTCGGAATTTAAACTGCTCCTTTTTGTATTTGAGGTCATTAACAATGTTCAAGAACTTGTTGGCCTCGAGCCGCTTCTGCTTGATCTGCGCCGAGAGCTTGGCCATCTCATCATTCATGCCGTTGCATGCTTCCCTTGATCCCTCAATCTCGGCTTGAAGCTCCATGGATCTCTTCTCGGCGCGGTCGCCTTTCTCCTTGTTGATCTTGTCCTGGCTCTCGTGTATCTTGGGGCGTGCCAGCTCCTCCCCTTGCTTCTTCCGGGGGGCCTTGAGGTTGGCGGTGGCCTTTGTGTACCGCATGGCCTCAAAGATTTGGTCAAACTGTTTCTTCAAGGCGCCGGGCTCGCTCATGGTCCACAGAGATTCGTCCTGATGGCAGAATATGACGTAGTCCAGAATGGCGGTCGAAACGCCGAGGAGAGCGGGGACGGCCTCGTCCATCTGCGCCACTCGCGTCGAGAGAACGGACCGTTCACCATTGTTGTTCGTCGCTAACGACCCCTCGAGGGTCTTGAGGGAGCGGGTGGTTTTCTTGATTGTCAACTGAAGACTTCGCGTAACGACATGCTTAACGCCGGTGGTCGAGGTGAATGCCAACTTGACCTGCGCCAGGACCTCCTTCTCGCCGACGAGCTGGAAAAGTGAGTGTCAGCAGAGGAAGCTTGGGTAGTACGAGATGGTTCGCCGAACCGAAAACGCGGGGTAGGACGTACTTTAGGGTCGTGGACGAATGCACCGCCCTTGCTGTTGGGAGGCTGCTCGCCAGTGGTGGCGTACTTGAGGCATTCAATGATGGTCGTCTTGCCCGAACCGTTGTAACCGACAATGAGGGTCAGGGGCGTGAAGAATTGCATGGTCTCACGGCCACTGCCGGTCCCGAAGGACCGGATGCCCTGGACGGACAGCTTTTCAATCTTGGACATGGTCGACTACCACTGTGGTGTAGGGTAGAGATCCATAGAGGAGTAAGCGGTGATGCGGTCTCCGCAGAGGCGAGTGCAAATGCCGAAAGTGCAGCAAGGGGAATGTGTGGAGGTCGGCGAAACCGCGTGATTGTAGTGAGAAGCCCAAGCGAAGCGTCTGGAAATAGAGGCAGGTCGCACTTTGAGCATCAGACGCGGTGACATTCGAGCGGCACGCGTTTGAGTGGGTTAGGCAGGGGTCAGTGGGGAGCGTCATCCCGTGACCTTGAGCTGCCTGGTGCTGGAGTGGGGGCTTTGTCTGCGCTTAAGGTACCTTAAATTACCTAAGGTACCTAGGTACCTAAGGTAGGTACCAGCACCACCGGATTTACATTTAGAGTCCCGGAGTTACAGCGCAAGAGACCCTGGGAAATCGCAAGGAGGCCGAATTGGAAGTCGTGCGCTATCGAATTTCAGCCAACGCAGCGGGCAGTTCGACAAGACGCGATCATTGCACACGAGATAGTCGTATGACGACAGATGACTCGGAATTGCCCACGGCAAGCTGGGCCTTCTGTGTTACAGCATTTTCCCCTCGAGGTCCATGACCAGCACAAGACACCGCGTTGCACCTGACATCCTTTCCTGGGTGGTACAGCAGAGACTCCGCAAAAAAGCCATGATATCTTCAACGCAGGGTGCCGATGAGGTTCAACAAGGCATTTAATGACGGACGGCGGTTCATAAACAGCACGCCGTGATACGGATCAGGGAAACACAGCGTCGTCGTCGTGCAAAATCGAATGCCTCGAGACCAGACACCGGAAGAAGCGACAGGCATGCCCGCAGGGACATGTCTCGTTTGAGTAACCTCAAAAGAGCAAGTATTTAGGCCGGGCGTTGTGCTTTCTTTGCCGCACAATTCATTTTCTCCAACACCTCACGCCATACTTCCTTCTTTCCTCCTGGTTTTTTTCTCTTCCGTTTGTTTCTTTCGTATCAGATTGGGACTATCAGGTCCACGACTGTGTTGGTGTTGAACGCCCCACGCTCCGGACGGGGCGAAGGACTGTTTGCTCCGGACGCATCGCAGGGTCCTGTCGCAAAGAGGACAAGGTCGACATTCTCCACGGTCTCGTGGCATGCCATTCGCACAACCGCGTCGCTGGAGTTGGGGCCAGAGGGGTCTGTGAAGAGGGGTTTTCTTTCGCTGGGATTCCAGGAGGAGGGTGGCAGCACTGCCAGCAAGTACTGCCAGCAAGTACTGCCAGGCGGTGCCAAAACTGACGTCTCCACATGTGCTCAGCTCCACTCAAGAGCGGGCTAGTTGACCCCAAGACCGAACGGCGCAGAGCGAGGAGGGGGATGGAGAGTCCCGGTGTCGAAGAACGTCCCATGTCCAGGGCCCAAGTCGGGGGCCAAGACACAGATTGCCATGTTTGCAGTATTCCCATTTCCCAATTTCCCATCCTCCTTCGCCTGCCTGTGGGTACCCTCCCTCCCCTACCGCGCACTATTTCCCTTCATCACCAGCAGGACACAACTCACGACCCGACAGCACCAGCCCCAGACGCAGTCGACTTGACTGCATCACGTACCTAGGGATCACGTAGGTACAGGCGAGTTCGTGAAGCCTGCCTACATACCAAGGTAAGGTACCTGGACACCCATCTCACCATCCAGCAAACCATGCAGACAAGCGAGCGAGAGCAAACGGTGAGTCGCAGGAGCATTCACCTTCACCTTCCCATCCCACAAGGAGGGGAAGACAACGGGCAGCTCTACGTTTCCTCACCTGCCTCATCCCAAGCACCTCCCCAACCCCAAGAGACTGGCATACCTTTGGAAGGTCCTACCCAACGAGGCAGGCACCTCGTCAGCATCGCCGAACAGGAGCAGCAGGCGCCCTCCTCTTTCTCTCTTGTTCCCAGCATTGCTTTTACTGATACGTACCTTTCTTGCGCAGACCTGACCGACAGATTTCGCCCCATACCTGTCCGTACCTTACCTTATTACTTTCCTCACCTACCCACCACCCTACCTACCACAAGTCTACCAGCGTTTCCCCCTTCCCCCCCTCTCGAGAGAGCACGCTGCTCTCTTCAAATCCTCGTCTCGCCCGTAAAAATTACTCCATGCCGCATGCCGCATGGTCACGGTGATTCGCGCCAGGTTGTGCATACCGTTTCTTCCCTTCAGCCCCTGCCTGGTAGACACCCTAAAAATTAAAAGTAGGAGGGGCCTGTATCTATTCAGCTCCAGGTAAGCGCCAACCTGGTCCGACATCTGTCCAGGCCCGACACTATCGCACCAAATGCTCGTTGTCGTCTCCCTTGTCCCGATCCAGTCCTAACGCGCCCGAAAGCTGGAGTTTTAATTTTTTTTTTTTACCCTCTCTCCTACTTCCCAGTCGTTCTCTTCGGGCAAGGCAAACCTGATCGATTCAAATCTTCACATTTCGCGTTTGCCGTTCTGTGCTCCGTCGCCAGCGACAAAAAGACAAGAGCGACGTACGAACACCCTCAAAACGGAACCAGCCATCGGACACCCCGGCACCTTAACTGACGGTCGACGTGCAACCGCAACGGACGGTCACCACGAACTGGGCCCTCGGAGTGCACGCCTTCTCCGCGACCTAAGACAAACGAATAGCCAGCCAGAGCCAGCAGAAAGCCATCACCTACCTCATCAGATTGTGGCAGCGGGAACAAGACGGCATCCTCGACAGCCCGCATGCCCCAGGGCGCACTGATGCGCTGAGCCCCGAGCGTTGAGCCGCCCGTGAGGATCCAGACCCTGGGTTCCTTCGTTCGACCCGACGCTGGGCCCAGGTCTGGCCAGGGCCGACGCCCGATTGTTCACCATGTCTCGTGGGCCACCACCGCCGGCTGGGGCCAATGCCTACACCTTTGGCGACTTCGACTTCAACTCGCTCGTCACGGATGCTGTACGTTTGACCCCTCCACTTCTTCCGTCACCTCTCACCGTCCCGCCTGTCGTTTCACTCTCCAACCTTGTCCCGCTTTCCCAGGCACCGAACCGAAACCCCCCTCCTGAGTCCCCCATTCAACCTTTCCCATCTCTTCTTTAGCTTGCCGTTCATCCATCCAAACCCACATGCACAGCGCACCCCACGGTCCATTGCGACCGCACGCTGCTACACTGACCCTGCGCGCGCCGCGACGCTGATCCTCACCCTCTGGTGGTACAGAGCCGTCTGACTCTGTTCTCTGCACCCCGCCCCAGAAAACGTCGCTGACCCGCCCCTCTCCAATGGAACAGATGGCAGATGACCCCAGTATGATGGCCATGCTGGGCGATAGCTCCATGTATGACAATTTCGACCCGAGGGTCAGGAATCTCCACACCCCACCCGACGACACGTCCCTCGCCCAGTGCAGCGCCCAGATGACCAATACCCAGGTCGCCCCCGCCGCCGCCATCGGGCAGGCCATGCGCGTTGGCAGCCCCATGTCACCACAGCAGAAGAATGGCTCCAACTTCTTTTCCTTATCAGCAGAGGATCACCAGGGCTCTGGTCCCGGCGCCGGCCCCGCGCCAGCCGCCGGCTTCAGCTCCCAGGCTAACATGCCGGGCGGCAACACCTTGACCGAATTCACGAAGCGCCGGAACTGGCCCGCCAAGGTCGTCGAGGAGCTCAAGGACTTCCTGCAGATTCTCGACGCCAATGGTCGCATTCGCTTTGTATCGCCGAGCATCCTCAGTGTTACCGGCTACACGTCGGAGGAGATTGCCGACAAGTTTCTCAAAGACTTTATTCACGATGACGACGTTGGTGTTTTCGTCGCCGAGCACAATGAGTCCATCGCCTCTGGCAACCCGCTGCGCATGTTTTACCGTTTCAAGAAAAAGGACGACACGTATGCCATCTTTGAGGCCGTCGGCCACGCTCACATTGCAGCCGCGAAATTTGCGCCGAACCCCCACAACCAGTCGCCGTTCTGTCAAGCTGTGTTCATGATGGCGCGACCCTACCCAACGAAGAACGCAGGGCTGCTCGACTCATTTCTCGAGCACAAGATTGAGAATGAGCGCCTGAGGCGACGCATCGCCGAGCTGAGGCGCGAGGAGGAGGCGGAGAATGACGAATCGCAGAGGCAATGGGCGAGCCAGGACGGACGGTCGGACGCGACACCTTCGGAGACGACCATTAGATCCTCGTCCGTGGGCAGGCCGGTGCCCTATCACCAGAACACCAGCGGCAGCAGCACATCCATGGGCCCGCCGCCGGACAGGACGCCGCTCAACGTGGCATTAACACGAGAGGCGCTGGAAGGCGTGGCCAACAGCCGGCCGGACTCGCTCAAGGAGAAGATGGCGCGGTACGAAGGCTCTCACGCGGAGCAGATTGAGATGCTGACGGGACTCAATTACGTCGATGGCGAGCGGAGCAAGGGCATCACGACGGGCAACGCGAGCCCGACGCTCATCAAGGGCGATGCGGGAATCGCGATACCGATGGACCGGGACCCGCGCACGGGCGATAAGAAGAAGAAGCTCAAGACTTCGGAGGAATACGTGTGTACGGATTGTGGTGAGTTCTCTCGGGCGCCGAACGGCCGTCCACGCTGGTTGAGCCTGGTCTTCCGACACGAAACATGCACGCTAACGCCTGCGGGTGACAGGCACGCTCGACTCGCCCGAGTGGCGGAAGGGTCCCAGTGGGCCCAAGACGCTATGCAACGCGTGCGGCCTGCGGTGGGCCAAGAAGGAAAAGAAGGTCAAGAACAGCCCGAGGATAGGAGGCGGCATGGCGGAGTAGGTGGAGAGGGCTTCCTGACGGAGAACCGAATTTACAGTGCCGTGGTCATGGCTTGTGCACATGGCCTGTTACTGTGCTGATGATGGCATTGGAACGAACTACATGCGCAGCAAGCAGCGCATGGGCAACGAAGACGAGGCAAGCTGTGAAGCAGAAAAAGGCCTATGCCAGGGACAGAGGAGAAGGTGTCGGAGAGAGGAGCAGAAGCTGAAGAAGCCAGACGCTGACAACGACGACGACAATGTTTCATCTGTACAACATGATGGGAGGCACGAAGGGAGCACGACACAGTCTGACAGGCGGGAAACGACCTGCATGCTTGGAAATCTTGGGTCGTTTCACCGCCAAGCGAGGAGAGCAGCAGGTGAGGGGGTGTCAAGAGAGAAATCCTGGATGTGCTGCTGCTGGAGCTGAACCCGTGCAGCTTGGCTCAGGCCATTGAACATGTCGGTCAAAAAGACAATTGGCCCAGCAGGATGCTGATCCAGTACTTCATCCCCTAGGGAGGCCGCGGTCCCCTGTTGCGCGGGTGGGTTACAGGTGATGGTGGGCTTGGAGCGGCAGCGGTAGTGGGGTAGCTTCGTGGTAGGTTCAGCCGTCGTCGATGGACGACCCCACAACGCGTCATGGAGCTGTCAGTGCCCGCGGGAGCTCGAGTGGGGTGGAAGGCATCTGGCGGTAGCTGCCGATTTGCATGTTGCCTACCTAAGGGGAAGGTACGGCAATGTGGACAGCCTTCCCTACTTATCTACCTAGGTACCTAGTGCCTGCCTTGCGTGGCGTGACTTTTTGTTCCATGTCCTCAAGCTACCTGAGATACCTTATATCAGTCTCATTGGCAACAGCTTCATATTCACCCTACTACAACACTTCCTTTTCATCTACACATCTTGCACCTACATCTCCATCATGGACAAACTCATCAGTATTGGAAAGGACCTGCTCGATGAAAGCGGAAACAAGCAGCAGCAGAACCAGCAGAACCAGCAGGCTGGCGGGTTCCAGAGCCAGCAGGAGCATGTCCAGCAGGGTCTCGCCGGTCAGTACCAGGGCCAGAGCCAGAGTTCCGGCCAGCCTCTTCCCGGAGGCAACAGTACGTCTCCCTGCCTCCTTTCCTCGGCCCCAGCATCTGAATGAGGAACCTTGTCAACACAAAACCTGCCTGTCTGCCTGCCTGCCTGCCTGCCCCCCTTTTCTTCCTCCTCGGGATCTGACGCACCAGCAGAAGCAGCAGGCGGCGCCTACGGCCTCCCCGGCGGCGACGACGACGACCTCCGCTCGGCCGCCGACCAGGCCGCCCAGCACGCCGGCAGCCACGGCGACAAGGACCTCTTCAGCGGCATCATCGGGTCCCTGACGCAGAACAAGTCGTCGGTGCAGCAGCAGGGCGTCGACGAGGACGACGTGCTGTCCAAGTACAAAAAGTTCTTCGGCGGCGAGGACCAGCGCGACGAAAAGGCCGACGACAAGGGCCTCGGCGCCGCGGCCGCGCTGCAGGCGCTCAAGCTCTTCAACAGCGGCGAGACCAAGGGGCAGAAGGACACGCAGGGCGGCTTCCTCGCGCTCGCCATGGCCGAGGCCAGCAAGCTCTTTGACGACAAGGCGGGCAAGGGCGAGGTTGAGCAGGGCACGAGCAAGCAGAGCGTCGTGCAGCAGGCGGGCGAGGTGGCCATGAAGCTGTACTTTAAGAACCAGGCCGAGCAGCAGGGCGGGCTCGTGGGCATGGCGAGCAAGTTTTTGAAGTAGCGAGGCCAGGCGTGGATGATTTGACGAGATGCGAAAATGGACAAGAAACGCCCCCACAAAATGTGAGATCAAGTTAAAGAGACTGGCAGGCAGGCTAGGATAAATCACGACTATACTGAATCCCATTCGACAAATCTTTTACGCACTCTGCTTGCCCTTGGCCTCCTTGGCCAGCTTCAGCACGTCCACCCACGCCTCGGGCCGCACCCTGCCGCCCTCGACCTTGTCGCTGAGGTATCGCTCGCCCTCGCCCGCCCACGCGAGCAGCTGCTCCTCGGCACCCCACTCGCCGAGCGCCATGAGTCCGACGGGCAGCCTGCCGCCCTCGCCCTCGGCGGGCGCGGCGTAGCCCACGGGCACGGTGACGGCGGGACAGCCGGTGAGGTTGGCGAGGAAGACGTACGACATGGCGGCAATGGTCTTGTTGGCGTCGCTCATGCCGCGGGCGTCGGCGCCGGCGCCGCGACGCCAGCCGTTGAGCGGCGACGTCGGCGTGACGAGCAGCAGGCCCGGGTGGGCCTCGAACAGCGAGGCGAGGTGCTGCATGATGAGGTGGCGCAGGCGGCCGGCGCCGAGGTAGTCGGCGGCCGGGGTCTGCGAGGCGATGGACAGCAGCAGGCGGTTCGGCGCGTTGATGACGGAGCGGTACTCGGGCAGCCGGGCGCTGACGTCGGCGTGCATCTCGGCGATGCAGAGCAGCGAGTGCACGAGCTGGGCGGCGCGCAGGTGCGGCGGCGCCGTGTCGAGCACGGCGTAGCCCTGCGCTTTGTAGTGCGCGAGGGCGTCGTCGCAGGCGGCGCGCACGGGCGGGTCGGCGCGCGCCCACCACGCCTTGTCGACGGCGATGACCTTTTGGTGGGTGGCCGGCGGCGGCGGCAGCGACGGCGCGAGCTGGGCCTGGCCCGGGTCGTCGGACCGCGGGCGGGCCATGACGCGGTAGGCGAGCGTCAGGTCGGTGACGGTGGCGGCGAGGGGCCCCGTGACGCAGCACGAGTGGCGCATGGTCGTGGTGCGGTGGTGCGTGGGCTTGAGGCCGTAGACGCCGTTGGCGGAGGCCGGCACGCGGATGCTGCCGCCGGCGTCGGTGCCGATGGCGATGGGCACGAGGCCGGCGCCCAGGGCCGAGCCGCCGCCCGACGACGAGCCGCCCGGGTAGTAGGCCGGGTTGTGGAAGTTGGTGGGCGTGCCCCAGGTCGGGTTGCAGCCCGACGTGTCGGAGCCGAGCTCGTGCATGGCGTTCTTGGCCACGACGATGGCGCCCGCCGCCTCGAGCGCCCGGATCGGCCCGGCCGTCTCCTTGGCCGCCGCGAAGAAGGGCAGCTTTGGGTAGTAGCGCAGCCCCATGTGCGACACGTAGCCCTCGACGTCAATGTCGTCCTTGACCGACACGGGCACGCCGTCGAGCGGGCCCAGGGGCTTGCCCTCGGCCCAGCGCTTCGTCGACGCCTCGGCCGCCTCGCGGGCGCGCCACTCGTTGTCGTAGCCGTCGACCCAGGCGTTCTGGTACTTGTTCTCCGGCGTCTGGTTGCGGCGCGTCAGCGGCAGCAGGGCCGAGACGACGTCGAGGGGCGTGAGGGTGCCGTCGCGGTAGAGGGTCTGGTAGTCGACGCTCGAGAGGTAACGGCCCTTGGACTCGGGCGCCGGGGTCTTGAGGTCGAGGCCAAAGTCAAGGCTGAGCTCGGCGTTTTCTCCGTCTCTGTTCGGCAGGGGGACGACATCTGGCTGGGACGGGGGAAAAGAAGAAGAAGGTCAGCTGGTTGTGATGGATCGAGCGGGGGTTCAACAGGTCAACCTACGTGAAGGCGGTAATCATAGTCGGCAAGCTCAGGCATGTCGCGCGTGACGCCGAACTTGGCGTTCTTCCAGAAGAACCTCTGCAGCGTGGGGACGTTGTTGACCCTACATTGTCAGCCGGGGCGAGTTCAATGGGCACGTTCCAGAGCAGAGGGGCCTAGCTCGAGGCAAGACGTACAGGCTCGCCGCGGCGACGAGTGGGAGTCCATTGAGGATGGGGTTCTTGTCCTCCTCGGCAGCGTCCGCCGGGGTGGCGCTGGGCTTGACAGCCTTGGCTCCGGGATAGTTGGCGAACGGTCTGTTGGGCGCCATGATGGGCGGGTTGAGATGTGGTCGTGTTGTGGAAGTCGGGAGAAGACGTAGACGGGCAGTGTAGGCAATTGGTTTTCGTGTGCGATGAGTAGATGAATTCAAGGCCGTGGAAGGAAAGCAACGTCCCAAATATGATACAACGACGTTCCTTCCTGGATGAGGTCAGACGGGGGACGGGCACGGAGAGAAACGAGGCGGACCCCGCGGAGGGTCGGTGCAACGATGGGGATCCAGACGGCACGATCCCACCTCTCGTCTGAAGCTACCTGCCTGCTACAGCACCCTGACCAGCCTGAATGCCTGAGCACCTGCCTAGGTACCTACCTACCTACCTAGGTACCTAGACACCCTCTTCCAGGTAGTCCAGTGCGTAGCTCCCGCTAGCGCAAAGCTTCAGGTGGAGCTCGGCCTCCCCCTCCTGGCATGTGATGCGGCTCACCCCAGATTCGTAGAGCTTTGTCCGCCCTGTCATCCACATCCACCTACTAAGGGCATGAGACAGGCCAAGACGGGGACGGATATTTGCTTGGCCCTTATTAGATATTTGCTCTGCCTAATAGGGGTAAAGCCATAATAGATAGGGGGAAAGCTATAAATATAGCGCTATTACTAAAATTAGCTATAGTAATTATACATTTATCCTCGTCTCTTATACCTTTAAGTTACTTAATAGAATAGTAAAGTAGGCGAGTCGCTAAACGGCTATTAATAGCCCTTAGCGGCTTAAAGTAGCTAGTATTAATTTTTTTATATTATAAATTAAGATATTAGAAAGATTATAATAAATACTAAATTAGCTTTAATTAGAAGCTATTTAGAACCCTCCCTATTATTAGCTATAATCTCTAGAAGCCCTTAGAGTAAATAGCCTAGGCTACTCGCCCTAAAACTACTATTATAGCTATTACTAGAACTATAATATATCCTATAATAGCTATATAATAATAGCTATTAATAGTAGCTATAGTCGTAAAGAGGTACTATATATCTACTCCTTAATTAAGAGATATTATATAGCCTCCTACTAGCGAGACGCCTCTATAAAAGTCGCTAATTATACTATAATAAGCTCTATCTATTTATTACTATTAATCTTCCTCTTCTTCCTCGGCTAGATAGTAGGAGTATACTTCTAAGGTAGGATTAATATAGAATATAATAATAATAGTTTTAATTATTCTTATTCCGATAATACTTAGCTAGAAGTAGTAGTTTATATAATAGAGGCGAGGGAAATCGGGGTATTATAGGACCCTATAATAGAGGCGTTATCGGTAGCCTCTTTAAAGCGTTAAAGGTATTCTTATTTAATATATTTAATACCCTTTAAGACTTTATCTAGAAGCGGTTTAAGAGCTTCTTCGTAAGCCCTTTAAAAGATAGTTTATTTATAATAGAATTAATAAATAGAAGCTAGAAGAGGGAGGGGGAGCGGATAATACAGTTTATAATATTCTAATTAAGCTATTAATATAATAAGATATCTTTAAAGGTTAATAGCTAATTAAGAGATAGATAGGAATATAATATATAATAATAAAGTAGCCCCTATTATTTAATAAAGCTATTAGAATAGGGTAATAGCTAGAATTATAATTAATCTAAATTCCTAGCTCTTAAGGCTATTTATAGCTTATCCTATATCTTCTTAAGGGCTTTAAAGGATATAAGAAATATAAGCTATTATATAATCTATTCCTATTAGAATTTATTATTAAAATAATATATTTACAATTAAATTAAAGTTTTATATTATTCCTTTTTCTTATTAATTATTTAGGAGATTCGTTCTTATAGGGTATAGAGGTTAGCTCGGCTTTTACTTCTTAGAAAGTAGCTCTTAAGCTTAATATAAGCTCTTTCTATTAGAGATATAGATCTAAAGCTATAATTTCGGAATCTCTTAATAGAAAACTTATAGAATTATTTATAGAATAATAACTAAGTAATATTTAAATAATAAATAAGCTCTAAGATTAGGATATTAGCTTTTTAATTAAGAATATAGAAAAGGAAGGAAATAAATAAATTAAGCTATTTAGGATTAAACTTATAATAGAATAAGGCCTATATAAGCTAGAATACCCCTTCTATTTTAGTATTAATATATTACTTCTAAGCGAATAAGAAGCTATTAAGAGATTAATCTAATAATAGATCTAATAATAATTATATAGAATTTAGGTATTATAGACTAACGTAATCCACAAGCGAGTGGTTCACCCAAGCGAGTGGTTCACTTCGCCCGGGCCCACGACCTACACCTGAATTCTACAGATTCCACCTCCGCCCGCGATGGAGACTCTTTCAAAAGAAGGTCAATTATTCCTTGCTATCCAAGCTATGGACAATGACCCGAACCTAAGCGCCCGGAGTGCTGCGAGGATCTACACCGTCCCCTTAACGACGCTCCTCCGACGCCAGAAGGGCAAACCCTCCCGACGCGAAAGCCCGCCCAATTCTGCCAAATTAACAGTACTAGAAGAGAAAACTATTGTCGAATATATCCTTGACCTAGATGCGCGATCTTACCCTCCCCGGTTGGGTGAGGTCGGAGATATGGCGAATCGCCTGCTTGCCGACCGTGACGCGCCACGCGTCGGGAAGAACTGGGCCGCAAACTTCGTCAAACGGCAACCAGAGCTCCGGACGCGTTTCTTTCGCAAGTACGACTACAAGAGGGCCCAATGCGAAGATCCGGACGCGATAAACGCGTGGTTCCGCCTCGTGCATAACATGATCGCCAAGTACGGCATCCAAGAGGCTGACATGTACAACTTTGACGAGACCGGCTTCCAGATGGGCGTTATCGCCAACGGAATGGTCGTGACCAGTTCGGAAAGACGGTCCAATGTGAAGATGAGGCAGCCAGGCAACCGGGAATGGGTTACGGTGATCCAGGGCGTTGGCGCGTTGGGTTTCTCCGTCCCGCCGTTCATCGTGGTTTCGGGCAAGTACCACCTCTCGAGCTGGTACCAGGACGACGCGATTTCTCGCGACTGGAGAATCGCAACATCTCCAAACGGCTGGACGACGAATGATATTGGTCTGGAATGGATTCGGCATTTTGACAGGCATACAAAGTCCCGTACTTCGGGCGGTTATCGCCTACTGATCCTGGATGGCCACGAAAGTCACCACTCGGTCGACTTCGAACTCTACTGCAAGGAGAACAACATCATCACACTCTGTATGCCTCCTCATTCGTCACATCTACTCCAGCCTCTCGATGTTGGGTGTTTTGGCCCACTAAAGAAAGCATACGGTCGGCAAATCGAGGATAGGATGAGGGCGGGTACAACGCACATCAGCAAAGAGGACTTCTTCCCGGCGTTTTCGGCTGCATTTCAGCAAGCAATGACAGAAAAAACATCCAGGGAGGCTTTCGAGGAGCGGGGCTTGTCCCCCATAACCCGGAAACAGTCCTGTCAAAGCTGGATGTGAGGTTGAGGACGACGACGCCTCCGGGGACGTCCCACGGGGAGCGTGATTCTTGGGTCTCTAAGACGCCCACTAACCTGCTCGAGGCAGGTTCCCAGACTGACTTCATCAAAGGGCGAATCTCACGCCACCAGGGAAGCTCCCCAACGTCAATTTTAGATGCTGTTGACTATCTTGCGAAGGGGACGCGGGGTGTTATGCACCAGATCGCTCTTTTGAAGTCAGAGGTTATGATCCTTCGAGAGGAAAATGCTACACTAAGCCGACGCCGGAGGGCCAAAAGCTACGTCTCCGGGAAGGAGGAAGCATGGCTGTAGGCGAGGGACAGGACAAGATTGCTCAGAAGGAAGTAGATATCCAGATAAAAGAGGAAACGCTGCAGAACCCGGGTCCCGCGTCGTGGTCCCAGCCGAAGAAACGATGCTGTAGCGTATGCGGGAAGACCGGCCACAACGCGAGAACTTGTCAGGTAGCTATCTCATCGTCTGCAAAAGACGAGGAGGAGTGATTTTAATTGATTTACGGCGTTTGGGTTGAGGTTTTCCTCGGAATGTTTGTCGGGTCGGGGTGAAGTGAACCACTCGCATGGGTGAACCACTCGCTTGTGGATTACGTTATTTCTATTATCTATAATATTAAATATTAAACTAATAGCTAGAAATACCTTTATTATTAAACTATTTTCGATAATTTCGCTAATTATAGAGTTTTCTATTATATTACTATTTACCTAATCAGGTTAATATAGTTAATATCTCTTATAGGAATAGTAGGAATAGTAGGAATAGCTATTTATATAGCTATTATAAAGGCCTCTAATTATAATATTACCTTCTAAATAGCTATTCTATTTCCTTCTTATATAGAGGAGAACGTTTTTATTTATATATTATATATAAATTTACTATAGGAGATAAAGGAATACGATTTTAAGAGTATTTTTAAGCTTCTAATCGAAATCTATAATTATAATACTAAGGGCCTTAATATTCTCCTTCTCTATTACTTCCTTTATATAAATAATTATTTATATATATATATAAATACTCTTATTAGAAAAGAGTATAAAATAGTAATTAAATTAAATATAAATTACTATTACTTTATTTACTTAGAGGAGAGGTATTTCGTAATAATTTACTTATAGTTTTTAATTAGAAGGAGGCTATTTAATAGATTATAGATAACTTACTTAATATATAGAATCTATTAATAAGAGGTTAATATTCTATTTCTATAATTAATTATATTAAGAGTAGGTCTAGAAGACGTAATCGATCTTTTATATAATAGGATTATAATATATAATATAATAGCGTATATTTTCGTTCTATTTAAGATCGTTAATAAAGAATTAAATAGGAGAGTAATAGCTTTATTAAGCCCTCTATAGCTAATTCCGCCGATTCCTTATATTTATACTAGAAAGGAGGATATTTTAGCCCTTATTTATATATTCCCTAATAATCTATTAAATAATTTACCTATTAATTAATTAATTAATTAATTAATTAATTAATATAAAAGTATTAATATAATTTATAATATTAAGATTATAAGATGCCCTCTAAATTATAAATAATACCTTAATTCTTACCTCTATAATAGTAGAATAATTATAATAATTATTTAATAAAATAGGTATATATCTCTATTAGCTATTTACCTCCTTAAGAGTTCCTTATTATAGGTAATTAATTTTAGAGGAAGGCTTCTATTAAAGACCCTTTAATATAAAGGGTCTAGCTTTCCCTCGATTATAGAGGAGCTTTATCTATATTATCGGGCTATTCTTAATTCTATTAATCTTCTTCTAGATCCATTCTATAATTAATCTATATCCTTAGTAAGCGTAATAGTTACGAACAGTCTTAAATAGCTCTTTATATATATCTATAGTAAAGGAGATAATATGACCCTCGATAATAGCCTTAGTAATAGCTAATAAATCTATTAGTAAAGGAGGCATTAGAGAGGCTTCGTTTAACGATAAAATAAAGTATTAGCGATATCTAGAGGGCTTAAAATAGGCGTATTTAATAGTATTATTATATTTAAGAGTATTAAGAATTTAGTAGATAGATAGGGCAATTATAGAGCCTTAGGGGGCTATAGAGCCTTAGGGGGCTGCCTATATTACTTTATTAGCTAGTTATAGCTAGTCTTTAGCTCGGAATTCATTAAGAGACTCGAAGGTATAAGAGACGAGGATAGGTATATAGTTGCTATAGCTAATTTTAGTAATAGCGCTGTATTTATGGCTTTCCCCTTGTCTATTGTGGCTTTACCCCTGTTGGGCAGAGCAAATATCTAATAAGGGCCGAGCAAATATCCTTCCTCGGCCAAGACATGGGCGCAAAAGCGTATTTACATTGGATCCCTTGCCCTAAAAATATTCAAAGCATATTGTGATTGCGGCCTACTCACTCCGTCGGCAAAGACCCATTTCCCCGTCATTCAACTCGGTGCTCGATGCTCGGCCGGAACCAGCCTCACTGCAGCCTGCCTATCTGCTTCTATCAGCACGCTGATGCTATGCAAACGTACCGGCCAAACGGATCTACCGGACTGCCTCGTCAAGTACGCGTCGTGTTACAAGCGACTCCGGCTCCTCGTATGCTAGCGCTGCAACGCCAACTCCAGACACCTCAGGCAGTGAGGAAACTGTTTCAAAAAGAGCATATAAACCCGAAGTATGTGCTAGGTTTTCCAATATCCTACAAAAGCCTACTCAACGACCCCATCACTGAGCCCATCCTTTGCCCTCGCCCGCAATCGTGCTCTCCCGCGCGTCCTGGTACTTCCACCGGCTGGGCTCAAAGATGATCTCAAAGCTGTTGTGGTTAAACGTTCCAATGGCGCAGCTCAGATCGTGGTAACCCTCGAGACCCGTGACCGGCAGGTCCTCCTCGGCATCACCCTCCTCGTGCAAGTTCCAGCTGCCCACAATCTTGCCCTCGCGCGTGAAGAAGATGTCGACGTTGATGCTGCCGTCGCCACGAGGCGACAGTGACATGCCAATACCCACCGTCTCGCCGACACGGAATGGCTCCGTAAACGAGTGACCGCCGGCCCAGTCATTGACGTACTTGTGACCGTCATCGCCGTGGACGGCCAGCGATCCGCGGTGCCAGCCGGGCATGCGGAAGTTGGGATACGGCAGTGCCGTGAAGCCCAACGCGAGGTCGACTTCGTCGGGCCGGCTGTCGGGACGAATGTGCACCTCGTAGTAGATGCGGACGGGGCGGCCTGTGACCAGTGGCGAGTGTGCGTGCGCCGAGTACAGTGGGGGTAGCCAATGATGCAGCTGTCCTTGGCCGAGACATCGGTGCGGCCTTCCCACGTGCCCGGGACCGTGGCCGAGGGCGCGAGCGTACCCCGAAAGTTCTGCGGCTGCATGAGGTTGATGTTGTGCGTACGGAGCGCCTCATGCGCTTGTGGTGGCAACGGCACAGGCTGGATGAGAGGATACTGGTCGCACCATGCGGCACCGGCATGGGCCTCCTGCTCGGAAGCATTGTTCGCCGGCGAGCGCTCAAAGCCGGTGAAGAAGGAGGGAGGGGGAGGGAAGAGCGACGTGTCGGGCACGGCATGCTGCCAGTTGTGCTGGCTCTTGGAGTCGGTAGGGGAGGGCCGGGAGGCGGCGCGTAGTCTCCGCCAGGAGGAGGACCGGCAGGCGGGCCGTAGTTGTCACCTCCTGGGGGCGGACCAGCAGGAGGACCATAGTTATCGCCACCGGGTGGCGGGCCCGGCGGCGGGGTAAAGTCACCGCCAGCCGCCGGTGGTCCTCCGGCGGGCGGTCCTCCGACCGGCAGCGCAAACTGGCCATGGCCAAGAGGGGGTCCGGCAGGAGGGGCATACGTCTCGTGTGTTCGCGACTCGGGAGGAGCGTAGCTTCCGTCGGGAAGCAGACGTACAGGGCGCTCCGGAGCATCGTGCGTCTCATGACCAGGAGGGGGCCGGGAGGGGCAGAGAAGCCCGGAGGGGGCCAGCTGGTGCGTCGTAGTCTTGGCCCTGAGGAGGACCCGGAGGCGCTGCGTAGCCGCCATTCACATTGTGGCTCGGAGGAGGCCCGCTCGGGGGTTCATATTGGTGGGGTGAGGGGCCGGAAGGCGCCTCTGCGTTGTGACCGGGCGGGGGCCTGGCGGTGCAGAGAAGCCGGGAGGCGGCCCAGGAGGGGGCGCGAACTGCTCGTTGTGATCATGATGAGGCGGCGGGGAGCTCGGCGCGGCATCTTGGGCGGGCGGAGGTCCCGAAGGAGGAGCATAGCCGTTACTGCTGGAGGCCTGAGGAGGAGGAGGGCCGGCAGGAGGTGCGTTTTCGCCATGGCCAGGAGGCGGCCCCGAGGGAGCGGCATAGTGGTCGTGATTGGAGGCCGACGATTCGCCTTGTTGTGGCTGTTGGTGGTTCTGGCTCTCCTTCTCTTGGCGCTTCTTCTCGCTCGAATTGCTGCGGATGCTCGCGGGCCGAGCAATTCGCTGGGAGCCAGCTTGTGAGGCGCGGGGAGAGGAAGCCTGCGCAGGCCGCGCCGCAGGCGTATCGTCTTTTTCGTCCTTGCCGAAGCACATGGTGGGTGGTCGGAGATAGGGAACGACGTAAGGTATGTATGTCGGGAAGACGGGTTGCGGCGGGTTTTTAGTGTTTGAAGATGTTGGGATGTTGGCTTTCGAATTGAGGCCCGCCACTGAAGGTTGAGCACGCTGAGATGGGGCGATCGCACTGGACCAGCTCAAAGACGACTGTGTTCGGGTGGGAAGCAGGGGAGAAAAGAAGCGACGAAGAGGAGATGTCGCCAGAGTGGTGGCACTTTTGAACTGGGGGCGGTGCCTGTGACTATTGTCTATTGTCTGGGCAGGCGCGGGTGTGATGAGGTCGTCGGGAAAGAGCAGCCCACCGAGCGAGGCAAGAGCTCTCTTGGCGATTACCCTTTGAGCACAAGCTCCTTCCTACATGGTGCTCCCACCTGCTGCCCCGCACCACTCGCCGTTTTACCATCCAACCTGCGAGCCTGCCATTGCACCATTACATTTTCCCTATCATGTCTTGTTAGACGTCTACCTGTGAGGCCAAACATGACGCTGCCCATTGAACACTGTTTGCCCGCGCTTGATGGCAAACAACCCAAGCCTGGCCATTGCATGTCCCTGTCGACCCCTGTCTGTCGCCTGCCACTGCCCGTCCACTCCTGCCGCTCCTCACTCCCTACCTCAAAGCCGTAACCCGTCACAGACCCCAAACTACTTGGGGCTCTCTTGTGTTTCAGCCGTACGACGCTTCACCTTGCTCTTCCTCCCACCAACATCAACAGTGCGTTCTTTCCATCGACGACGACGACGCCGCAACGCCCCGACGGCGATTTCATTCGACAAACCACCAGGGGATTTTTCATTCCGACAAAAGAATCTATACACCTCCACGCTCGCTTTCCCGACTGTTCGTCATTGCCTCCGCAACCGACGCCTCGATTGCCTGAATCAGCTGCCATTCCATTCTTCAGCCCAACCGGGCAACAACACCATCTTCATCTCGTCGCGACTCCTACGAGGAGTCGTTCAACACCGTCACCGTGGCTCAGAGAATAGAATCTCGTCACTCGCTGCTCGGGAGCGACCCAACGCACGCAGGGTACGAGCAGCAATTCGATCAACCCCAGTACGACCAACACTACCAGCCATC
The DNA here is from genome assembly GCA_019188255.1 of Verticillium longisporum. Taxonomy (NCBI): domain Eukaryota; kingdom Fungi; phylum Ascomycota; class Sordariomycetes; order Glomerellales; family Plectosphaerellaceae; genus Verticillium; species Verticillium longisporum. Next base: position 3,170,586 of record JAETXT010000003.1, on the reverse strand, counting down.
GTCATACCAACAATCCGCTCTCGCCCAACAGCCAGTCTACGCTCCGCAGCAGCCTGTCTACCATCAATCGCCACACTCCATGCCGGCCGCATCTATCCCACCTCCGCAGCCCACGTTCAACCAGGACTACAACCAAGGCTACGCTTACCGCGAAGGACTCGCACCCTCGACAATGAACGGCTCAAGCCCCAAAAGCACCAAGGGTGGTTGGTTCTCTTTCATGTCGTCCAAATGGCCCCGAGCCTTCTTCCTCGTCACTCTGCTGCAGGCCATCATCTGTTTGGTCTTTGAAGCGTATGTGTCCCGCTGATGATTCCTCACCCGGCCTCCTTTGCTGACAGTGCATTCTAGATACGTCTTCGCAACCTTTCAGTTCAGCCTCACCAGTGACGACAATCCTGCAACCGAATCGCAGCGCCGTACCATCCCAACGTTCCTGGCTCTCTTCATCTTCGGTTTCCTCTACGAGCTCGTTCTCGTTTGGGATGCCCTCCGCGCCAAGAACACTATTCAGATCATTGGAGTCTGCATTGCCAACCTCGCCCTGATGGTGTACACAGCCATCCAGATTGAGCAGATTCAGATCGCCGTCGAAGAGCTGCGTGTCGGCGGTGGCCTGAGGATTGGCCACGAGAGCGTCTGGGAGGACATCAGGCCCTACCTTGTCGCCATCCCCTGCATCTTCTCTCTTGGCACCGTTCTCATGGGCTTTGTCGCCTGGAAACTGTATCAGGTGTTCGCCTGGGATATCCTGAAGACCATTGGCGCCGACTACCGCATGAAGCAACGCTTCCTCTACTACCAGATCTACATTGCACTCCTGAAGTTCGACTTCTTCTTCTTCCTCGGGTTCACTGTCCAGTTCCTTGTCATTGTCGGCGACATTGAAATCGTCGAATACGCCCTGACCGCCGCCGCTATTCCCGTCACCGTTGCGATCCTAATCAGCGCTGCCTACTTCACCCGCCGCGAGAACAAGCCCGGCATGATCGCTGTTATTGTTCTCTACCTCGGTGCCCTCAGCTACTTTGTCTTTAAACTCGTCCGCATCTACCAGCCCGGCTACCAGCAGCACTACATGAACGTTCGCAAGTCCCTGACTACTTTCACTGTCATCACTATCCTCCTCATCATCCTGACCATTGTCAACGCTATCATTTGCATGAACAACTTCGGTGCTGGCCTGAAGACTCATCTGCTCAAGTCGCGTGAGGCTGAGAAGGCTACTGACCTCAACTCTGTCAGCATGCAAGATGTCAAGCCCCAGATGGCGAGCAGGATGACCATTGACTAGAGGATGGATCGGCTGGACTATTCCATCTCACACAGAGAATACTCAGTCAATATTGCAAAACAACAAAAGCCCGTATAAAGAAACGATTAACGAAACACCTTTCGCCCGCCCGCCCTGGCTCGATGCTTAGGGTGTGGCCTGGACGTGGTTTAGAGAGCTGCACACTCAACACAGCTTCATTGTTCTCCTTGAGATTCCCCACCATCATCTAACCGATCGATGATCTATTTTGTCACCCTTTGTCCGCTTTCTATTTTTTTCTTCTTACTCGCAGACTCGACATTTTCCTTTTTGGTCTACCAGGTCATGGTTGGCGTTGGCAGCGCCTCACACATCACATTCCCTTGACTCCAATGCTTTGGGAGTGGGGAGAGGAGGACGGCGTTCTGGTTCGATTGGATTTCACTTCTACGTATAGTTTGTGCGTGTGCCACAGCTAGGATAAAGAACTGAGATTATGGGAATTGTATATTCACACGTTGACCCAGTGTCCCGGCAATCTGTCATGTGATGTACGAGGCTGGAACCTGCCTTCATCGGCACGGTTCACTCATTTCTATACCGACAAAGTTGGCATTGCGGCGCCTTCTTCTATTCAACGCCTGCAGAGCTGCACTGCGGTTTTAGTATTGGACCGGAGTACGCATGCTCGCTTCCAGCTTCGTGGTAGGACTTCATTGGGTTGTGCTCGGCGACGCAGCGTGGCATAGAAACTTGTACCGTCATCCGGAACGGCAGGGAAACTTAGTCCAAGAGCGCTACATCATGCAGCACGACATCTACAGTCTGGGCGTCTGTCTGCTCGAACTGGGTCTATGGCGATCGTTCGTGTGGTACCCAGACGAGAGCCAAAGCGATACAGCAGCGCCTGTGCCAGGAATAACTCTTGGGTTGGCTCTCTCCGATTCCAATTTTCAAGAGACCAATACAGGAGGCGATGGGCGGCTGAAAGAGCATTTAGTGGGCATGGCGAAGACCATTCTTCCATCTCGCCTGGGAGATTTGTATACAGACGTGGTTGTGACATGTCTGACATGTTTAGATCCGGGGAATGAAGCTTTTGGCAGTCAAGAGCAGTATCTGGACGAGGATGGTATCGTAGTTGGCGTTCGATTCATCGAGAGTATACTAGACAAAATCAGCCAGATAGTGATTTGAACTTGGAATAGGCTCTCATCAGACACAATCTTAGATCTTCGACTTTAATTTTCTTTCGGAAACACTCAGGAGATGAGTTGGACAAATCAGCACACATAGAACACAATCCGTTCAAGATAAAAGGAAAGGAACATCATAAGCATCTTCAAATATCTGCTCAAAGTGGAATTCTAGTGATCACTTAGTTTGGTGTGATAGACCATGAGATGTGTGATGTGATGATTTTCGAGACCCAAAAATTGAAAGACGCCGTGAGAAATTACAGTTTGAATGGACAGTCGCAGCGCCTACATAGCTCATTGAATGTTTGCTACAATCCATTCATCTTCAGCCAAGGCCTTCGCCGATGATCGCTTTGAGGGTTCCCACTGAAGCATCTTCCGCATCATGGCGAGGAACTTTTTCTGACTGTCACCCTTAAGGGAAGTCTCCCTTTCCTCAAGTGACGCGCCAGCCAGCAGCCCCAAGTCGGCGCCACGTAGGTTCCCTATGGCGAAACAACATCCTGTCAGCAAGGTGGAGGCGGAGGGATTTCGTGGCCCCATCGCTAACGTCGTCGCACTTACCGGTATCCGTGAAGAATTTGTGGCTCGACCTGCCCGTTTGCAGCAGCGTCTGTGGAGGTGGTCCAAGAAGACCAATAATCTCTGCAAGGTGCGCTCGGCTACGGTATCTCTCAATTCGGGATCGTGTCCTGTGAACAGGTGACCCCCTTCGAATAGGTCCCAGATCTGCGACGTAATTAGGGCGTTTCCCAGTCAACCTAGACACTAAAGCGTAGCTTCGTTGACGGCAAAAGAAAACTCACCACACAGCCGGTGTTCCATATATCGATTGAGTAGGACCATGGTGCTTCGACGATGACTTCGGGTGCCCTGTAGATATCCGGTTGCACGTCCTCCAGGTGTTCGATTTCCCCAATGACGGCTGAGCCAAAGTCACAGAGAACAGGTGCACCCCAGGCCTTTGGCAGCTGGAGCTCTCGAGAGACATAGATGCTTCGGCCATCCACAGTTTTGCGTGGAGATGGGTCGCTGAGCTCTTCTTCCTCGAATGCTGTGAAGACGGAATCATCTTCGATACCGAGCATAATGTTATCCGCCTTGATATCTATCCGCCATGGGTCAGTATAGTCCTCGATAGATAAGCAGCATAGTTAAGTCGAGGATGATATCCTCCTAGTTCTCTAACCTACCTGTATGAACAACCTGACAGTCTGTGTGTAGAAAGTCCAAAGCCTGAAACATGCGCCGAAGGGTAAAGGCGAGAACGGGCACGGGCAATCTCCCAACTGGATTTCGGTGAAGGAAATTCAGCAAGTTTTCCCATAACGGAGGATGCACTAGACATCGATGCGACCCCTCTGGTCCAGCGATGTCAAATGAGTCGAGAAGTTCCCTGACTGCGCCGCGACCAGGATGCGTCGAAGAAGCATCAGAAATACGCTTATATATGGAAACCTCGCGATCTAGCTGTCCACCCATAGACTGGGAGTGAATGAAAAGCTTCAGTGCCACATGTCGACGACCCCTAACATTGCGTTAGCGGAGCTAGTCGTATGTTCTAGGGCTGATCCCTGAGCGAGCCCAAGGCTATCTTACTCTAGGTCGCGCGCCAACCAAACAGTTGAGCTGACACCAAAGCCCAGCTTTCCTACAATCTGATAGCGATCCTTGAGGACCTGGCCGATGATGACTGGGTAGTACCGCGATGCTTTATAGTCTGGGAAGAGCTCCTCCTCTACCCTTTCACCAGGTGGAATGCGTATGAAATTAGAGTTCGAGAAAGTCAGGGGTTTCCATACTCGGCTGGGCCAGGGTATCTTCCGCAAAAAAGACGCCATTTGATGAGCTTCAGGTTCAAAAATAAACTGATGTTGAGGTCAGGTCAGAAGCTGGAGAGGCATTTGAAGGATCGCGGGTGATGTAGGACAGACTGGCCCGGGTTTGCTTCCAAGACCTCCCCAAGGCCACCGTTCGTCTCAATATGGACCCACTTTACATAACCTGGTGTCATGTTTCGCATGATCGCTACTGTTCATTTAAAGCTGCATTGCTGGGAAGCACTTCCTTAGCCACAGTTGGATTGACTAGAAGCTTCAAAGTGCCATGTGGCGTTGCCCTATTATCTGTGTGGCAATTTTGCCAACGAAAATGGAGAACCATCGTCAAAGCTGAAGGTTGCCACGGGTATGTTGGTGCGTGTTTTGCATCAGGCGAAGCCTACGAATTGATTCGTTATTGAAGGCCCAACGATAGGTCATGCATGCTCAGGCTAAGAGTTAAGCTGGTAAGCTGAAAAGAGCCATACATTATATTATGTTGCTCCTCTCCAACCATCAATACATCAATCCATGGAGCTTCATTCACAATTGTGGACTTCTTTGGCTGTGCACTGGTTGGAGGCTCCTGATAGGTGGCAGGCCTCTGTGAGTAGAAAGGCAGAAGTCTTTCAGTCATGCGCAGACTTTTGTTAGATCTGAGCCAGAGTTCATTGTGTATAAGGTATGATGTTCACGCATCTTAGTTAAAGTCAAGTCAAAGGGCGCATGTGAAGTTCGAGGACTCAACCCAAACATAAGACGAGGCTTCAATGTTTGTGCGATTGATAGTGCGAATGATGCTTGAGCTTCATTGCTTCAACTTGTTGTACTAAGCTCTACCAAGACCCTTCCACGCTTTTTGAAATGTATCGATACTTTCCGCTACTGCCCGCAACTTGGTAACGTGAATCAGGCACTCTAGGACGGATCTACCTGACATCTACAGGCGCCCTATTGAGCACTACGCGGAGAGAGGTGATATGATTATATTCATCAAAAACAGATCATGCATTGGAATCTCTGGCTTGTCATAAAAAGTTGGCGAGATCGAATCTATCGAGACTTTGTAGTTGAAACAGTCGTTCTAGGCATATGTTTCGAAGCTAGAGGCTCGTTAACTCGACACCGCAACAATGGTGATAGCCCTGTACATCAACTTCATTGAAATCGTCAAGACTCTGTTTCTATCACCAGTGCTCGCGTCACGCCTAAAAACGACCTGTGGAGGGCCAGAATTCAATTATGTTCTAAGCCCCTACCTAAAAGCTTGGCTGCAGATGACGGCTGCGGAGGACCCCTTCACTCTGCCCATCCCCTCTCTCTGACAGTTCCCGCTTGCCAATTGTTATGCCATCCAATTAGTAGCGTAACTAGCGATCGAGAGGTGACATCGACCCTGGTTGAGGCCCGCAACATATGATCCTAAAGTCGATGGACATTTCGCGGGCTGGCCTTGATGCTACATGTCCTAAGGGATGTGATACTATTCTCTGTCTCCTTCAGCCTATTTCAGCCTTCTATAACACTTGTCCTCGCGATGGTACTTGCTTCTCATCACTCATATGGTGCGATGCTTCCGCTCCACGTTGCGACATCCCCGAGCAGACAATCTGTTAGCATGTAGCAATGGGCGATTGTACCGTCCAAAGAGAGTGTTGACAGCACGGCGTCCGCTGCGTCATTGTCCACAGGAACCACTGACCCGACGTCTGCATCGCGCCGTTCATGGTGCTCTCAAGGTGCAAGGCAGTCGACGCTCTGTGAGCCGTATGCTGCAAACATTCGCAGTGACATACGCTAAGCCCGGCAAACTGGAGCACAGACTGGAGTCAGTCCCACAAGTCTAGCCGTCCCCTGACGTAATGGCTATGATACTCCAAAAACGCTCGTACACTTGAGACGATTCTCGTCTTGCGCAAACGGGGAGGCTCACACTATTCTTTTTGCGTAGCATACAATCACACGTCACATCACAACACATCGCATTCGCACACCATGGACTGGACATCCTACATCACACGCACGCCGCTGTCGCCCGAGATGGTGCAGTCCATCCACAGCTCGGACGAAGCCATGTACCCCGCAGGCCCGCCCCTCGAGCGCCTCGAGGCCTGGGTCGCCGCGGCGCCGGAGCTGTCCATGGCCCTGCACGCCGGCGACACGCTCGTCGGCGTCGTCGTCGCGCTGCCGCTCGCCGTGCCGGCGTGGCGGGACCTCGGCGCCGGCACGCTGCGCGAGTCGGCCATTGATGCGGCGCGGGACTTTTCGCGGACCAAGGGCGACGCCGTCGGCGTGCACGTGTTCCACATTGAGAAGCTGGTCGAGGAGGTGCAGGGGGATGCCGTCAGGGGCTTTGCGCGGTTTGCCGTCGACGAGTTGGTGAAGGCTGCGCAGGGCGAGGGGTACGTTGTCGAAGGGGTGTCCGGTATGTTTTTTTTCTTTTTCGTTTCCTTTTTGACAAGAAAACTGTCCGATATGTCTGTTGTTGAGAAAAAGTCGAGTTGCTGACTGGACACTTTCCAGCTCTCACGGCTACGGAAGAGGGGCGGCGAAGTTTCGAGAAGCTCGGTTTCGCGGCGAGTGGGTACAAGGAAGTCTGGGTCAAGTCTCCGTCAGGGGATGGTCCGGCGGTACTTGTCAGGAGTGGGCCGGGGACCGCCGGTGGGATCGACGATGGCAAACAGTCGGAGATGGTCGTGGCCGAGGCGCGGATGATGGTAAGGAACGGCGCGAGCTAGGGAGGGGTCGTGAGCCATGTTTGCATGGAAGAAGCTTCGCACTCGGAGGTAGAGTGGTGGAGTAGGGGTCGGCATGATGTCAGGCCGCCCTGCCGCCTGAACCGGCTTTGGAGCTGTGAACATGGGAAAAGCCAGTCACTCATGAATTGACTTTCGGCGATAATGGCTGATAGGGCTGGGGGGTCGGTGAAGGTTGATCCGTGTTGAGGGAGGGAGCATGAAGAAATGAGAATGGCGGGGTGGGGGAGGGGCAACAGAAGGCAAGAGTTTGCAGGAAAAGGGGAGCCCGGATCCCGTCTAAGGTGTTAACGGGGCTTGATCTATGGATAGGTGCATGAACAAGGCGCCGCAACCGAGGCCGCCTCTCTGCTCTGTAAGCAAGCCGAGGTCCCCTACTCGCTGGTCTCTGTTGTTGACCCAATCAAGGACCTTGATGATCTCTCGGGAACGGCGTCATGTCTCTTTTCGTCACGACGCCGCCGCACCCACCAGGCAACGCCGAATCGAAACCAGGCGAACCCATCTATCCTGTACAGCAAACAGCAGACCCTTACTCGCCCGTCGCTCAGAACGTCAGAATCTCTCCGATCAATCAAATCTTTTGCGCGTCCATGACGTGACAATGGGTCTGCCGTTGGCGCCCACGCCAAAACACAGGTTGGACCCTGGCTTTGTAATGATGATGGCTGTCAAACGATATAAAGCCTCGACCCGGCCTCCTCCTTGACATATGCCATCATCTTCACAGCCCCTAGTCCATCATCCATCAGCACTCTATCGATCCTGCGACACATTGTGGCCCGCAATTTTCCATCACACAGATACCCCTCAACACCAAGACAACCCACGTACACACACACACAATGGCGCCCACCTCCAACAAGTCCTTCATCTACAAGAAGGCGCCCCAGGGCTTCCCCGTCCCCGGCCAGGACCTCGTCATCGAGGACAGGCCCATTGACCTCGAGAATGCGCCCCTCCACGGCGGTGTCCTCGTCGAGGTCCTCTACGCCTCCTTCGACCCCTACATGCGCGGCCGCATGCGCGACCCCAAGATCAAGTCGTACTCGCCCCCTTTGACCTCGACCAGCCCATCGTGAGCGCCTCGGTCGTCAAGGTCCTCCGCTCTGACACGCCCGAGTTCGCCGTCGGCGACGAGCTCGCGTCCTTCTACGGCCAGAACGCCCAGTACGCCGTCATCCCGGCCCCGGCCTTCAAGCCCATGGGCCTCCGCAAGATCCACAACCCCCACAACCTGCCCGCCCACTACTTCATCGGCGTCCTCGGCATGCCCGGCACCACGGCCTACGAGGGCCTCTACGAGATCGGCAAGCCCGTCGCCGGCGAGACCATCTTCGTCTCCTCCGCCGCCGGCGCCGTCGGCCAGCTCGTCGGCCAGCTCGCCAAGGCCGAAGGCCTCAAGGTCATCGGCTCAGCCGGCTCGCAGGAGAAGATCGACTTCATCATCAACGAGCTCGGCTTCGACGGCGCCTTCAACTACAAGACGGACGAGCCCAACGAGGCCCTCGCGCGCCTGGCCCCCAGCGGCATCGACATTTACTGGGACAACGTCGGCGGCGCCCAGCTCGAGGCCGCCCTCAACGCCATCAACAAGAACGGCCGCATCATCGGCTGCGGCTCCATCGTCGACTACAACGTCAAGCCCGAGGACCGCTACGGCGTCAAGAACCTCTTCAACATCATCGGCAAGTCCCTGACCTTCAAGGGCTTCATCGTCAGCCTCACCCCCGAGCGCTACCAGGCCTTCAACGACAAGGTCCAGCCCCTGCTCGCCGACGGCAAGGTCAAGGCCAAGGTCGACATCACCGAGGGCATCGAGAACGCCCCCGAGGGTCTCGTCGGCATCTTCCACGGCAAGAACTTTGGCAAGGCCGTCCTCAAGGTCAAGGCGTAAAACGGTTGGTAGCGTATATTGCATATTCATCGGAGCTAGGCGCAGGTGCCTGTTAGGCAGGATTCAATGAGATTATGACCTTCAATTGCTTCAACATTAGTGTGACTGGTGCATGTGTGACATGCGATCAAGCCGATCATGATTGGTCAAGGATGGATAAGTACAGATGGTTGTCCAGCAGCGAAAGCTGGCCCATTTGTGGCCGGTACACCGTCAAAAATCGCAATACTATGAACATAGGTATGATTGACACGAGCAAACGTATGATTGACGTTGCCAATACTACATTGTACCATCAAATCATCCATTTTATAGTAACGTCGTGATGTAACACGAACCTCTCGCTCTCCACAATCGTAGTCACTTCCACGCTACGGAGCCACCAATCCCCTGCATGATTCAATCCAGCTTGCCTTAGCACGTGTACGCATCGTCATGACGGATCATCTGTAATCAATAGTGTCCAGAACTCTTATGGGTATATTGTCTCTATCGTACGAATTCACCATGTCACTCCCAAAAACTATCAAGGCTCGATCCAACCCGTGACATACCAGCTCATCCTTCCAAAAACGAAATGCATCCCGCTTAGCAATGCCATGTATCACTCAGCCCCGACATCTCACGACCTGCCGAACAGCTTCTTCGCCGAAACGCGCCTCGAGTCCCGCGACGCCGAAGGGGGATACTCCGTCTCGCCGCCGTACGACCCGTAGCCGTTCTCCACAGGGCTGACCCCGTACTGGTCCTCCGTCCTCAGCTTCTCGGGCCGCGGCGGCGGGGTGGGGCATGATGCGGCACCGACCGCACCGGCTGCTCCTCGCTGTGCCAATCGCCCGAGCTCTGGGTGCGAGGTGCCTCGACACGGGGCGTTGGCAGACCCTGGGGCGCGCCGTTCGACGCATGGGTGTAGTTGCCGTTCACGGCGGCATCAGCCTGGGGTGCCGTGGGCTTGCGCGCTGGGCGATGAGCCTCGGTCGATGCCCTGGGAGGGGAGGCTGGGTGTTTGAGGACGCGGTAGCTTGTCGCGAGTGCTGTTGGGGGCGTTCCTGGTGACGCGACTCGTCGTCCTCGTCAGAGGTTTCCTCGATGTCGCGATCTTCATCAGCATAGGCCCGCAACTCCTTGCGCATGGCGAGGCTGGCGCAAATGTCTCTGGCCTCCTCAATGGCGTTCTTCTGTGTCTTGAGCGCCATCCTCTTGTCACGCGTTTCCTTGTTTTCAGCTGCGATGGCCTCGACGCCATCATCCGCCATACCCATGATGGCGACCGAATTGAAGATGCCATACATGCCCTGAAGCAGGTGACGCTCGATGACTTGCGTGATGGTGTTGCGGATAAAGGTCTTGGCGGCAAGCTCGTAGAAGATCAACATCTTCTCCAAAACCTCCTGCGCCTCATTGTAGGTGCCGCCATCCTTTGTCGTCTCGACGTGCCACTTGCGCAGGCGCTCTTCGTACTCGGGATCGTAGGGGTGAATCTCAAGGTTCATGTCCTGCGTGAGCCGCTCGAGCTCCTCCTGGGCGCTGGCCATGAGAGCCCTCATCTGGGGATCGAGGAACTGCGCGCGCAGCGGTTCCCTCATGCGCTGCGGCCAGGCAAAGTCAATGACCTCACTGAGAAACTCGTTGCAGACGACTCCAAGATTGTCCTTATGCTCCTGGGCCAGCTTGGGCCAGTTCTCCGAGTAACTCTGGAAGAGCATGTAGACGGCACGAGGCTTGGGGTCCATGGGGAACTCCGAACCGCGAATCTGGCGTAGAAGCATCTCGACCTCGTGTGCGACGAACTCCTTCTTGCCGCTGTCGCCAAGGGGCACAGCGTTGGGCGCGCGGGGGTCGGTCGATGAAGCAAAGCCAAACTTGCGGCCGTTCTGGCGAATGCGATGCGAAAACTTTTCGTTCTCTTCAATGGCGCGGGCGCGAAGGTTTTGGGCGGGCGTGCCTCGAGGGTCGGCCGTGGCGCGGAAGAAGTTCTTGCGAGGAGGGTTCTTGTAGAAACCGTAGACGGCGGGAATGACGAGCTCCTTGGAGGACGAGAAGAGTTCTACAAGCTCGACCCGCATCTCGGGGACCGTGTCCTTGCCTTCGCCCATGGACTTGAGCTCCGTATCACAAGTATCCAATGCCGTCTGGATCTGTTTCCTGAGTGTCTTAACGTGGCGGCCAATATGACGTTGCAGCTGGACGCTGAGCTTCTGCTTCAGTGCCGGCACACCGCACATGGACTCTGGCAAGGCGCGCCACTTGCCGCGGCCGAAGAATTCTTGCTCGCGCTCCTGACGCTCGCGAGCAGTAGGCCAGGGCTGGCCTTGGTCGCGAGGTCCAGGGTTCAGCAAGACGTACCAGCCGAGCTTGAAGAAATTGGCCTGGTCTCTGTTCTGGACGAGATCGATAAACTTGTCTTCGAGGCCGATCGACTCGCAAAGATCGGGCTTTGTCAAGACACCAATGGTGCGGGATCCACTGGGGTCGAACTGGCGGGCTTTTGTGAGGATGGGTGCTTGCACGTAGTCGGTGTTGCCTCCAACGACGGCGAGGATAATGGTGCGAGAGCTCTTCATGTAGCGGTCGCAGAGGGTGTCGATCGTCTTGATGTCATCGAGCGATTGGTCGTTATTGGCATTCCGAACAAGGCCCGGCAAGTCAACAAGAGTGAGCAGAGGCATGTCAGGACCACGCTTCTCGACGACCAAAATGTCGCGGGCGGCGAACCTGCCGGGAATGTTCTTGGGAGCGATGAGATCGACGGCAGACCGCATCAATGCGTCAAAAGGCATGTCGTGGTCGACCATGCCGCCGAATTGCTTCAGACGCTCCTGGTCGCGAAAGTTGCGATGCTTATCCGGAATGATGGAGACAGTGAGTGACGGCTCGTTGGATCGCCTCATGCGAATCTCGGTTGCGAATCGTGTGCAAGCGCCCGCATCGCGAGGAAATGGGGTGCCGGTGATGGCTTCGAGAACAGAACTCTTGCCTGCAGACTGATCGCCAACAACGACGATTTGCGGCAGCTTGACATTGTCAAGCTGGGCGAACTGAAGCTTGTCGATGAGCTCGAGAAGGCCCCTCTGCTCGTTGGCCATGTCGGCCGTGCCCAGGGCTGAATCGATGGACGGCGCCATGGTGCGTTCGGGCCTGGTCATGAGCTCAGTCCGTCGTTCGGTAGGAGTGGTCGGTGTTGGAGGTGTGACGAAAAATGAGCCCATATGTATACATATGCTTGGGTTCAAGTGTCTGAGAGAGAAGAGAATGTTGAGGAAAGCAATGAGCACTCCAAGGGTATAATCCCTTCAGGTCGGACGCCGCCCATGTTTATAGAGATCCGCCGGCGACGACGACAGATTACGAGGCTTCGGGGCTTGAGCCGCAGCGCACATGCCATTGGGTCACACATGACAGATGCTGGGATCGATGCCAACGTGGATGCCTGCAGTGGATGGTTGTCGCAACGAGGCGACGTCAGCTTGGGGTTGTCACTGGTTCATCATGCTCCAGCCACAATTCGATGTGGGTCTGGATGCACCCGCCACTGATGTGTCAAGTCTTGGCAGCGCAAAGAGCCTTGTCTGGCCCTTTGTTAAGAGGCAACCTGCACAGCAAAATAAGTCACGCGGGAGCAGCTCAGTCGATTCTTCTCATCAGACGCTTCCATTGACGAAATTCGGAACGACAGAAGAATTCAATGGGAAAGTGCAAGCCGAGGTTTGGCGAGAGGGCTCCTACGTACGAGCCATGTCTATACTGCACAGCCACGACACCCTAGGCTGCAAGCGCAGTAATCGAGTCAAGAGTCAAGGCGTCGCATGAAGGAGGCCCACGCGGCCACAGCTCCAATCCAATGAGGAAGATTACTGGGAATAAAAGTTCCGGGTGTAGTGAGTTATGTGCTGGAGAAGAAATCCACTGTTTTGTCGCCACCGTGACGGAAGCCGAGAACGAGGTGACCAAGAGGGGCGCATCCACTGGGCGGGAATTAAGGGTGTGGCGGTGCGCCTAGTATGTGGCGGAAGCCAGTTTCACGTGGGCGATATTGCGAAAGGGGTATGCATTAGTAATCACCTGGCGTGCACCATCAGGAACGCAAATACCACCAGATACGCGTTGCAAGTTAACCGGACTTGCGGTTTATTCGAGTCAGGACTAGAGCGAGCCTATTTGCTCAAGATGTGAATGTTCGCTTGGAACGTGGAATGCCTTCAGCCAGCTCATCGCCTTGGAGAGATTGAAACTCGCAAGAAGAGTCAAGACCAACCGAGCGCGCCTCATGATGAGTGTCAATACGATACCGGACCTTCACTGGCATTTCCCCAGCGTGCCGTCTGGTCTCAGATACAGGCATTCGCACGATGGGGAAAACTATCCACTCACAGCATCCGGCAGAGAGCCGTGTACTGCGCCACAGAACGCATCGACCACTGCCCTGGTTGCAGGTGGAGCGGCATGCTACGACCTCAAAGGGAAGCATTCTTAATTTTTGGGGGCCCATATTGCCAGCGCGTGTAGCTTGAATCTGGTTGGTCTTGTGTTGAATGATGTTCGCCGCGGAGGCAAGAGATGGTCTAGAAGTGATTTTAATTCAACCTCACATCTACCGTCAAGTTAGCTTTGCGCAACCTGGCAAAATTGTATGGGCCGCTTACCGACATCGAACGTCTCCTCACATTTCATCCGCTCAGTCGTTCCACGAGTTTCCAGATCGCTGCTGCAAGCCGGCTGACTGGACAACCTGGCCGATGCCGCCTGTTACAGAGTCAACCAGCGCCTTGACCATGCCCTGTCGCTTGTTCTTTCCATCGGCCTGCTGGTAGGGTGTTTCGCTGCCCATGGTGGGGAGGACGTTGTCACTGGCTGACAGGCTGACGAACAAGGAGAAAGGCACGAGCCAAACGCAGATGCCAAAGTATGAGGCGATTTGTGTGAACGAAGGCGTATCCGGCTGGTCGTAAATGGAGCGCATGTTGGAGTAGGATCGCGCTTGGGTATCGGAGAAGTGGCGGAACCAGAAGTAGTGGTTTGTGAGCACGAGAGCTATGGAAGGGTCAGCCTCTGCGACATGCCGCCAGAGGTCCACAGCGACAACCTACCGCATGAGGTAAGGAACAGCCGATCAGTGAGCTGAACGTAAGGGAAGCGCCGCATGTTGCCAAGGTAGACGATGTGCGAGAAGATGGACAGAAGCGTCAGCTTGAACGAGAGCCCGTCCACAGCCCATAGTAGAAGCTGGAGAACGACAATAATGTAAATCAGCTGCGTCAACAGGCGCTTGGCGAGCACCGTGTGTTCCTCGACCAGCTCGGAAAGGTAGTAAAGACCCGACGCTACACCATCGCAAGTCAGTCGCAAGTACTCAAATCCAAGGGGGTCGCGTCGGCGCGCGATCAAGTGGGCCGTACCGATTGCCAAGGTCAGGAAGCAGAAGCCCACGATGGAGCCAATAACCCCGAGAATAGGAAGAATCCACATGATATCGGTTTCAAAACAACGTCTCCCGATCTTCTTGAAGCGTTTGTGTAAAAAATGAAAAGAGCGACAGCAATCACGTCAGGGGAAGGGCAGGCAGTGCTGGCATGTTGGTCGCCCCGAAATTTAGAGCGTGTCCTCCTGCAGCGAATGGTTGCCCCTTGACGCTTAGCTAAGGCTGAGGTGGACACCCTGGCTCAAGCCTGATGCTGCCGTTTCCCTTGACTTTGACTTCGACATTTGGGCAACACCCCGCCAAATTCTTATCGATAGCTATCCGCACCGAAAATCTTCAATTTCTGGAATCAGCGTTTCGACAAGACGACGACATCAACTGCAAGCGACGACGACAGCGCGACGTGGGAAAGTCTGATCTCTGGTCATCGCAAAGATCCGCACCAACATCACTCATTCGGTACTCAACTCACGCCCTTCGACCATCCCAACCGCCATCATGTCGCGCCCCGAAGATACCCTGTCAGTACACCACCAACCAACCCCGCGACCATCGTGAACCCCCAAAGCTAACGCCCTACCCAGCGCGGCCGACATTCACTACAACGACACGGAAGCGCGCAAATACACGACGTCGTCCCGTATCCAGAACATCCAGGCGTCCATGACCCGTCGCGCCCTCGAGCTCCTCGACCTCCAATCCCCCTCCCTCATCCTCGACGTCGGCTGCGGCAGCGGTCTCTCCGGCGAGATCCTCACCGCCGAACTCCCCGAGCACGGCGGGCCGCACACGTGGATCGGCATGGACGTGTCGCCGTCCATGCTCGACATTGCCCTGCAGCGAGACGTCGAAGGCGACCTCATGCTGGCCGACATTGGCCAGGGCGTGCCCTTTCGCGCCGGCTCCTTCGACGCCGCCATCAGCATCTCGGCCATCCAGTGGCTCTGCAACGCCGAGAGCAGCGACACGTCGCCCGTCGGCCGCCTGACGCGCTTCTTCAACGGGCTCTACGCCTCGCTGCGCAGGGGCGGCAAGGCCGTGTGCCAGTTCTACCCCAAGAACGACACGCAGAGGAACATGATCACGCAGGCCGCCGTCAAGGCCGGCTTCGGCGCCGGTATCCTCGAGGACGACCCCGAGACCAAGAACGTCAAGCTGTACCTCGTCCTGACGGTGGGCGGCGGCGGTGCTGGTGGCGGTGCCGGCGACATCACAGGCGTCGTCGACGGCATGGACAATGTCGACGTCCAGGACGAGAGGAGGAAGGCCGAGAAGACGGGCAAGGGCGAGATCAAGAAGGGCAGCAAGGCCTGGATCGTTCACAAGAAGGAGCAGATGGAGCGCAAGGGCAAGGTTGTCAAATCGACGTCCAAGTACACCGGTCGACAACGGCGCGTTGCCTTTTAAATTTCCTCACCCACACATCTTTGCATGGCACGGCGTTTAGGCTTTTGGGACTTCAATCACTTATTGTTCAATGAATTCGATACCCTCACCAGTGTTGGTCTCTCGCAGAGAGAGGCTTCCATGACTTCGTCGTGAGAGACACATGAAAGACACGTGAAAGTGAATATCGGGGCCTGGGTCACTGGAACTGCACATACCGCGGATCATCCATAAACTTTCCTGGATGGAACATAGTGTTCAGTCGAGACACAAATCAACGGCCAACGCGTAGAGCGTGCATTTTCCAAGAATAAAACTACAGAATCGCAAAGAAAGCCGAGCAGACGGTCTTTGACAGATAGCGTCAGTAAGAAGTGTCATCACGTTGTCGACTCCTTCGGCGCAAGCCTCTTCATCGACCTGTGCCATCCCGCAAGGCAACCAGGTCACTACTCCCATCTTTCACGATCTTACAGTTAGATCGTATAAAATTAGATGTCAATCATACACCTCGACTGGTTTGTTCCAGCAGGATCTGTATCAAGCGCCCTCTTTCAAATACACGGCCGTTAGGTCACCTTTTGGGCCAACAAGGCGACGCAATCGTCACGTCCATCAGTTAACCTGTTAGCTCTTCCCACCAATAGCAAACATCAAGATCAGGCCATGCATCTGCATGCCCCCTCACGAGGCATCATCAAGGCATAGTCCAGTCAGGCAGCCTGACAAGAGGTCACACCAGCCTGATCTCTAACCAACCAGGCGGTGGTGGGCCTCCCACCGTATCTGACACCCACCGACGTTGCCTCCATTATAAAGCCCCAAAAGGCCGTCAGCGGCCTGTTGAGCAGACTAAGCCACTCGCAGCCAGACATCCCAACGACTCGCTCCTTCAGACAGTAGCACGAAAACCATCAGCCAAGGACACTCGTCACCCGAACCAAGCCCCATCAAAAGAATGCGCCCAACAAACATTTTCCAGCTTGCCGCCCTGACTGCCGTCCCCGCCTCTGCCGGCCTCGTGGCCTACGGCATCTGTCAGGCCGGCTGCGCCAGCGTCGTCACAGCCTGCTACGGTGCCGCAGGCTTCACCTGGGGTGCCACGCTCGGCGCCACAGCTCCCGCGTCGGTGCTGGCCTGCAATGCCGCCTTTGGCACCTGCTGCGCTGCCTGTGCCGCCGTGGCTCTGACGCCTACGCCTTGAGGGCGTGAACATACCATTCGATTTATTCTTTCGGATGGCAGGAAGTTTAGCTCGGAGGGGTTGTATGGCATACTGGTGTCTGCTATCCGTTTGTGAGCTTGGAATCTATGAGCGCTGTGGCTTAGGCTGTTATATAGCACAATGATACAAAGAGGTGCACAGCTTGGAAAAGAAGGCGCATGGACGCCGATCCTGCCATGAGCTTGTATTCCTGCTGGTTTTACACAAACAAAATCGTAAGTGATCACAATCTCCTATGGGTGTCGGGCTATTAACTCCTCTGTGGTCGAAGCTAACTCTCATTAAGTACTTGACGGAACGCGGCCAGGGTATCGACAGAAAACAAAAGAAAACTTTCTGCAATCATATGTCGTTCGTTAGAAAAACAGAGCTCAGACAAGATTCAGGTCCACAACATTCACACTCGCCGCTCTCAGATTCTCAGGCGTAAGCAGCTCTTCTACAGACCCCTGTGTCTTCTCACACGCTGCTGACGTCGCTGCAGCTCTGACCTTCTCGAGCCTAGGATCATGCGCCGTCTTGAAGGCTCCGTTCCCCGGGCCCATGATAAACATGGGCCGAGTTGGCTCATCAGGATCTTCGCTGTCCATGACCATCTTGCATTCATTTGGCAAAGGACCTAGGAGAGCCTCGCCGCTCATGAATCCGTGGACATAGCTGTCGCCAACGACCTCAAATTCGGGCTCGCCTGGGAGGGTAGCCCTGTCACCGCCGGAGTGGCGATCCCGAAGAATAAGGGGCACGTCACAACCTAAAACAACGTAGACTTTGTCGCCTGGCTTTGTGTATTTTGGCCCGAGGCCAATGTAACCTTCCTGGGTAGTGAAGAAGGATCTTCCTTTGCAGGTAGCGATCAACTGCGTCACATAGACAAGAGTTGAATAATCGTAAGACGAGCTCGTCCGTTTCGAGTCTTCTTGTTGCTCGAGCACTAGCTTTAGAGACTCAATGCTGACATCGTGATCCGGATATGACTCCATCGGCGGATTGTATAAGCTGTCAAATAATCCCCAGGCCAAAGTCGCGCAATATGCTTCTAGAAGCCCGCCGGCGCGGTCCATGTATGGGCCCGAGAGGACGTCGGCAGGTGCGATCTGACGAACGGTGGCGATGACCTGCAGTACGGGGACGAAGTCTCCAAAAAGCTCCGTAACCTCTGCCACTGTTGCACAGTACACACCGCTGGCTTTCAAAGTGCCGTTGCCTGTAGGGCCGGCATGCGCCTCTGACATGCTGCTTGCGAGATGCATCGGCATTGTATTCGCAATTCTCTTGCGACTCCAGTCAGGGACCCACGTTGGCATTGTCTTTCGTGCTGCGATGATTTCGCATGACGCTAGGATATTGGTATTCTTTGACTGCTGGATATAGCGAAGAACTGTATCTTGATAGACCTGGCTCGTGGTAAGATCATAGTTTGGGGTCAGCCCCATGTTGTCGACGTCAGAGGCGAGGTTCATGACAGCATAGACTCGATCTCGCGGGTCAGAGCAGCTGAACTTGCGGCCCTGATCGAGCAGATCAGGAAGGGTGTAATCCTTCCCAGGCTGACAAAGAAGTAACACCATCTCATATCGACGCGCGAATCGCAGCTCGGGGAGCTCTCCTCGTTCAAATCCAAAAAGTGGCGTGGCTTGTTGGCTATGACGGCGAGCGCAGTGCGCAGCATTTCCCAGCTAATCGACTTGTTGCCGCAGACAACAATCGCAGTTTGAGGATCGGCGGCAGCGATTTCCTGTCGAATCCAGACGCGGCCGAACCAGGCGCGGTGAACAAGCTGATAGATGGCCCACAGTTCGTCTTGCTCGTAGGGAAGATACTCGGTGGGATCAGCCCAGGTCGGCTCGATGGCGCCAGCACCAGTTGGGCGCATCCTGGTGTTCTCAAAGTCAAACTCGACCATCCAGGCCAGTTCATCGAGGAGACCGATGGCAACGTTGCTATCATTGGCCTCGTGGCCCAGCCAGACGACGACACGCTCGGCAGCTCTGTAAATCTCGGTCATGAGGGCGACCTGGGCGGCCTTTTCAGCGTGATCGTCTTGTCTGACGGAGATGAAGTCGATCCAGAGAGTGCGAGCCGCGTCTTTCTTGCGGAGGTAGCGAAGCGCCTGCGCAAGGTTCGGCGGCAGCCAAAGTCGTCTGCTGCTGGAGCCGAGCTTGATAAAGTCCGGTCTGGAGGACGTGGGGCCCCACACGTACGAGACAGCTTCGTACGGCACATGTTGGGGGTCGTCGATGGAGATGATTTGAACGTCGCCCTTGAGGTCCTCGAAGAAGGAGCCTGGGGCCAGCGTCAAGAGGCGTGTTTCCCGTGGGCCGACATGGCTGTTGTGGTACTTGTAGATGCGTTTATTGCGCTGCTTTTTGACGACGTGGGCGCAAGCAAGGACGCTCCACACGACGAGGGCAGCCATGGTGGTGTGATTGTGATCAAGTTGAGAAAGAAAGCGAAATCTCTGTGAAGCAGGTATGTGTAAGTCAAAATGATGGAAAGAAAGCCGCTGTCGCGAACTTGCGACGTGAGGCAACAAGCAGCTTCAGCATGAGGGATTGGTGGTGATGATGAAATGGTTGACAGAATGGCAAGGTGGGGTGTTCGTGACGCAAGTCGCCACGTCCGCCCAGATGGGCTGTGTGTCAGTCTCGATCTTGGGTCTGGCTGATAACAGGGTCTTGGGGGTGGTGGTGTGAGGGCCTATGGCCACCACCACCACCACCACCACACATGGCAGTCGATGACCTGTCGAAGAGCACAGCCCCTGCCCCTCGCCCTTCCTTCCCCGCATGAGCCCGTTGCAGTTGCAGCGTGGGAACAGTGCAGTGGAGCAGCGGCAGGTGGGGCCCACTGTGCAGCAGGAGCCCAGTACCCTGGCAAGCCTGGCACGCGTGCTGTCAGAGGGTGCTACTGTGCCTCCGTCTCACATCCTCTGGGTTGCTCTTTCTTTCGATTCAACCATCGTCCACGATGGCTTCACATGAGGCTGATATTCTCGGTTTGTAGAATGAGTCTCGAGGTATCGAAAGTGACCTTTGCCCAAGTCAGTCTTATCGACCACCAGACAGAGAAGCGCCATGACGCAAGCCAGTGTTGCTAATCCGGCCACTGTGTTCATTTCTCTTCTAGGTCTTGCTTGCAATAAATGCGCCTCAATTGCAAGTGCACATCGATAGACGTAGAAACCCATGCAATACCAGAGCAATCCACACGCTCCAGGTCCTTCATTGAAACAACACGAAGTGGTTTCCGTACTTTCTTCATATGCTTGAACATCTCCCAGCACAGTCCCGCCCCCGCTTTCCCCTTCTGGCAAGCAGATCGCGGGGACATGGATCGCCAGGTCAGGACCGAGGCCGTAACATGGGGTCCACCCTCAACATCAGTCCATGGCGGGCGCCGTTGATGACTGGCTCGGACCGTGTGTGACACAAACTTCACTCAACGACGAGGCTCGTCACACCGGCATCATCTTCACCAAGACGATCATCTTCTTTTACCACGACGCCTAAACGACATCCAAACAGCACCTCATTGTCATTGCAACACAACACATCATTCCACCATGGGCGACGCCGATGAATACACCCTCGTCCCTCCACCCTGGACTCTCAAGGGCACAGTCTACCTCTTCGCCTTCTGGACCACCAAGCCCCAAGCCGCCAATCCTCCATCCTTCGCGTACTCCCCCTCGAGGCTTCTGCAGGCTACGCAACCCCAGAGGGCAGCCGCCACCTCGGCGGCCTCAGCATGATCCAGCTCATCCGCTACACCGAGTCGCCCGTCGGCCCCTACGACGAGCTCATCCTGAGCCCCGGCTTCCATGAGTACACCGTCGAGGAGGACGGCAAGCGCGTCAAGAAGCGCAACGCCCGCATCACCCGCATCTACGTCTCCCAGCGCCAGACCTGCTGGAACGGAAGAAAGAGTCAGTGCTCACCCTCACCTCCGCTAACCGCCATCGCGTGTACCCGCACCTCTCGACTAAACTGGCTGCCACAGACTGGAACATCCCCAAACACCTGGCCGCCTTTGACTGGCAAGACCATCAAGACGGCAGCACCACCATCAAGGTCTACCCACACGACACCGAGCCGGTGTCGGCCGCGGAAGCGTCACCCAGCAAGACCCCTTTCTTTCAGACGACTTTCCGCCCTACCCCCTTCGTCCCTAGCTTCCCCATCTCGATGTCTCTTTTCAAGCATCTCGGCGTCGACGCGACTCTCGTCCAGCCACCCCTGCCCCAGGGCCAGGGTAGCCACGGCGAGTTGCCAGGCACCGATCGCTGGTGCGCCGTTGCGCCGGACCAGTCCTCGCGCAGGTCGAGCGTTGGATGGTTTGACCTCCGCCAGACGGACGAGCAGGGAAATGTGGTTGGGGAGCATGAGAACTTCTGGCCCGGCTTCTGGCGTTGGCATCTCGGCGTCAAAATGGAGGATGCCGAGATTGGATTTGGAGAAGGGAAATATTGGGACGCGCCCAAGTCATTGCTTTGAACCAAAGGCTTATTATGACTGTACACATCATTAATGTCGTGGGCAGCGGACGTTTCGTCAGTTTCAGTCTAGAATAGCGCTACATGACATTTCAAGGTTATTCGAGATACTCTCAGACCTTAACTCCGTCCCGCAGTGTCAGTGTACAGAGGAGAACAGCAGCCTGAACCCTTCAATATACTTCTCAGCAATACTCGGTTAGAGAAGCCCTATTACCCTTGAGCATATCATCCATCCACGTCCATCATTCGGGACGATTCATCAACCTCATCAGACTCAAAAATGTCACTCCATAACGGCGAAGCAGGCATGTCGTTCGTTCCTGTATCATTGACATCCTTGTATGGATCAACCATCCCAAAGCCCTCTTGTGTCGTTGCAATTGCGTCTTCGAACATTAATGGCTCGGATGTTTCTCTCTGGATTGGCGAAAGAGTCTGTGGTCCCGACTCGGTGTCACTATCACCTTCAATAGCCTCAATCCGGGCTATGAACTCCTCCTGTAACTTCTCTAGGTGAAGGGCCAGTGCTTCTTCATCCAACTGCGATGCATAGGCCTGTTTGAGTTGTTCGTGTAGGTTCAATATGAGGTTCTGCCGACTGATTCTTCTGTGAGCCTCCGGGCTTTGCTTCTTGGCTTCGCGCTGCTGTTTTAAACTTCTGGAGACTCTCTCCGCCTCTTCCAAGAAATCGTCTGGAAACCCCATAGCTTTGGCTAAAGTGATGCCATAATGCTCGTCAAGCACCCTTCCTGAGCTCAACGTATAGAGCATTGTCATCTTCGGGGTTTCGTGAGGTGTCATCGATGTCCTCGTAGCAAGATGAAGGTTGATTACTCCGAAGCGATTGCCAAGTACTTCAGCTACGACCATGTTCGCGTCAGCGATTGAGGAAAAGCAAATATTGTATACAAAGAACGTTACCCAGCTTGTCGTAATGTGTCACAAACCAAACCGAGGCTCGGCTTCGCATCAAGGCCTCCGCCATAGCGAGTGCAATGGACAGTCCGTCACGCGTGCTTGTGCCACGTCCAAGCTCGTCAATGATTACCATGCTGTTCTTTTCGACGTTTCTGTAAAGCTGTCAGCCGCGCTCCATGGCTTCCGGCACATCAAGGTCACCTGAGGATGAATGCCATCTCTCGCATCTCGCACGAAAACGTGGAAAGGTTCCCCTCGATAGAATCGTCGGTGGAAAGACGTGCAAAGATATGATGGATGATGCGGAACGATGCATAACGCGCAGGGACAAAGCAGCCGATTTGGGCCATCACCTGCAGTAATGCAATCATACGAATATAAGTACTCTTGCCGCTCATGTTGCAGCCTGTAATGATTTGGAAACGATACTCTTCTTTCGAGAACACATCGTTCGGGACGAACTCGTCATCGAGGTTCTAGGACCATTATCATCAGCAGGAATGGCGACGACAGCGAAACTGTGAGACCAAGCCCACCTTGTCCAGAATCGGATGTCGTGCCGCCTTCAGTCCCAAAGTGTCACTGATGACAGGCCGTACGTAGTCTCTCTGTATTGCAATCTGCGCAAATGATGCCAGCATATCAAGCAGCGCAATGGCGTCACAGACTCGAAACATTGGCTCAATTTGAGTTCGAATGGAGTCGAGCATTTCTTGAACCACCTGGTCTCCCATTCCCATGGCTTCTGTCACGGAGTCTGCGATGCGGAAATCGAACTTCTTCATTTGGAGAGTCAGACATTCAATGTGGCCCTTCTTGATGACCCGGTTGACCAAAATGTCCGGAATGGCGCGGTTTTGAAAATCTGCTGCCCTGAGCTGGAGCCAGTATCTCCGAGTGGTGTCATACTTGAGCTTGGCATCTAGTTCGAAGGTTCCTGTGCAAAGTCAGGATAATCGGGTTTTAGGGAGGGGACATACTATTCAAGTCAGTAACGTATCTGTGGACATCCTCGGTACACTCTTTGTATGTCTGTCTTGCGACATCGAGCAGACCATTGTAACCTGACTGAGGCTTTGTTAGGATCACTACGTCCGAGCGACGCGGCGGAGCGTAAAACCTTGACAGCAAACATTCGGGCGTTACGCATTTCCAAAGGCGACTTCATCAAAGTCACGTCGGCATTAATGGCCTCTGAGATGAGGTCCTGAACCTGTTGCGTCATCTCTGGCCGACAAAGATCACGGATTTTGACAAGCAAATGGCACTGGGCTGGACCAAGTGCCTGATATATGTTGGGAACAGATGCCAGAAACGCTTTGATCATAATGACTTGGTTCAACGCGAACTCCGATGCCTCGGTCGATGGTCTCCGCGGGATGATGACCAACTGAAAGAATTAGTACAAATTGCTAATGGGCGATTTTATCATGACTCGCCTTCGACAGGAGCCGCTCGACGTCCGGAAATGCCTTCAAAGCTGCTAAGCTCAGCCTGGGATGTCTAAGCAAAATGAATGACGGCATACCTTTCCGCACACCAACAAACACATCTTCCGATGAGGTCAGCTCCGCTACAGCTTCGTACCGCCATTTCAGAACATCCTCCACTAAGGTGGTTGGTTGTAATATGTCGCTTTTGAGCTTCCGAGCACCCATTGGAGTTAGGGTCTGGTTGAGTAGGCCATAGAGAGAGTCCTTTGATCTTGAGTTCCGGAGATTTTGTACAAGCTCAAGCGACTGGATCGCGGACACATCAATCATCATGGTATGGTCGGATGGTTCGTACCGGATACGCAATGTGTGCGAGACGATGTTGAGCGAAAGCTCAACCTCGAGATGCTTCATTACCTAGAGATTCGTCAGATTACATCATAGATTTACCTTCAACAAAGTACAGACCGCAGAAAAAGCACAAGTTGTGAAGAAGTTGCCTTGAATGGCGACCTGGATTGCCTCGGCATCTCCTTGAAGGGCATATTCACTGATGTAATCTAATCCGGCTGACTCGGACCAGAACTTCCTATGCCAGGGGACAATCTTTGCGCTAGCGACATGTTGTTCAATCATATAGTATAGGTAGGATGATGGGTTCGGTGCGCAAGCAGACGGAACCATGAGAATGTGCGACGGCTCGAGCATGTTGAGTTTGTGCAAGGTCTTGACGTAGAACTGACTGTCACTGATTTGACTGAGAATGGCCTCCCCAGTAGCAATATTGACGAAGGCTACCCCGACTGCTGGTGTTATACCTCGAGCCTCGCTTACAGCGCATATGACGTGGCGACCCTCGTCCCCACGGAGAAAGGGGGTCTGGGATCGGCGACTGGTGTAAGCAGTGTGTGGGACAGTGGAAACGGCACTCGAGGCCCGGATCGTGGATGCTGATCCAACCTGCTCTCTCTGATGGGCCAGAGCTGATGTCGAGTCGGAGGCCCACTGCGAGTTGGGTGAAGCGGGCGTTTCTTCATCGCGCAAGGGAGAATGGCCAAGAGCATCGTCTTCGTACAGAGGAATTCGGCTGAGACTTGATGCAGAGTTGCCTCTCGATACGCTAGATGCTGCGTTGCTCAGACTGGGATTGAAGTAGGAGGACGACTCGAAGCCACGAGATGCTGCCGCCATCGTGGTTGTTGGCTGCCTCTTCGGAACGGGGCTCTGAGTGAGCTGCGACTGAGGCATCAAAAATTCAGGAACAGAATGAACTTGGGAACTACGCCTGTCTTGAAGCAAGAAGGCTTCAATGCTCTAGAGAGATCTACTCCAGTCACTGGATTAGTAGCCAGCAGTGACGTCCTCGATTGAAAGAACGTCTGCCAGGTGGCACGGGTTTGCTTCGGAGGGAAGATTTCAGATTAGGCAGTCACATCAGGCAATTGCAGTAAGTAACCGAGTGGCACTTGCCTCTCCAGTGGAAGAAGTGTCGCGCATTATGTGCCAACCTATCTTCAGCAAGAGCCACCTCGCGGACTTGCCTGTGTGATGTCTAAGAAAGATTGGTGGCTGCAGTGCGTACCTTACAAGAGGTCGTTGTGCGGACGTGCATCCTCCCAGGAGGCAAGGGTAGGCCGAGGAGGCCTTGCCTGTTGTGGAATGTCTGTGCGCTAACCACATTCAGCGAGGCAGACAACTCGAGCGAACTGACGCAGCGGCTCCCCACCAAGCAGCCAATCCACGGGCGGGCATTTCTCCCCATATCCACTCTCGTCCTCCCAGGTCAAGACAGACTTCTGCACAGGCTGTTGCATCAATCCGCACAGCTTCCCACTGGCCGAGGTGCCCTGGCTTCACTCGATCACGAGCTAGGATCAGACGCCTGTCGCGTCGTTGTCGAACGTGTCGAACAACGATACGATTGCGCCCCGAGGCGCTCGTCACCTGACCACTTCATCGAACCGTCGGCGCTGTCTCTGACGTAGACACGCGCGTCTGACCGCCACCATGTTCGGCATCCTGGGGTCCGTCGACATAGGCTCCGGCCAAACATTTCCCACCTTTGACGACCTCTTCAAGGATCTCAAGGCGACGATGCAGAAAGACGGCTACAAGGTCGTCAAGTCGCGCACGCACAGGAACAAGGTCGCCGGAAACTACGAGAAGGGGAGCGAGGTCGTCCGCTGCGACTTGGTATGCGACCGCGGGGGCCAGCCCTACAAGTGCACCGCGACCCAGCTCAAGACGACGACCAAGAAGACCAACTGTCCCTGGCGGGCCAAAGCCGTCAATCGAAAGACGCTTGGCGCCTGGGTCCTGACAGTGATTTGCGATCAACACAACCATGAGCCCCGGACGCCAGAGCCGCCTTCTGATGAGGAGGAGGCTGACGCGGACGGTGATGCCGAGATTGTGAATCCTGACGAAGGTATGTAGTCTCTTTGAATCGACACGTCTTTCTGGATCGTGCTGACACGATTTTTGCAGAGCCTGAAGCGCCGACCCTTGACCCCGATACACAAGCGGCGCTGGCTGTAGCGGGGTGTCCTCGTCGGCCATGCGCCTCACGGGCGAGACCTTCCACCAGTTCAAGGGCGAATACCGCAGAATGTCAAAGCCGGAACGTATCGGTAACCTTGCGCAGATGCAAATGCGCATCGCCGCGATCTATGCCGTCGAGAACGAAGATCTTCAGCGACAGGAACGGCAGGCGCGTCAAGAGAAAAAGCACCAAGAAATCGAGGAGGGCAATCGACGGCGCGTTGCCGAACAGTCCCAGCAGCAGCAACATCAACAGCAGCAGCATCAGGTACAACAGCAGCAACAGCAGCAACAGCAGCAACAGCAGCAACAGCAACAACATCAACAGGCGCAGCAGCAGGCGCATCAACAGCAGCAGGCGCAACAGCAAGCGCAGCAACAACAGGTACAGCAGCAACACGCGCAGCAGCAGCAGCACCAAGTACAACAGCAGGTTCAGCAACAGGTGCATCACCATCAGCAGCAACAGCACCACCACCAACAGCATCAGCAGCATCCCATGGCCCAGTACGCACCAATGGGCGGTGCTCCCAAGCACCCCTTCCAACAGACGCAGGAGGAGGAACAGGCACAGGCGGCGGAGCGACGGCGACAAATCAATCAGATGAACAGGGAGCAGCACATGGCAACGCCGGTCCAACAGTCACCAATGCAACAGACGCCCGTCCAGCAGACCCCTGTTCCCGTGCCTCAGTTCGGGATGCATTCGGCGCCCATAGCCCAGAATATTTTCCGGCACTACGCAGGCACGCCGCAGCAGACGAGCGCGGTCATCACGCCAGTCGCTGTACCAACCAAACGACGAGGACGGCCGCCAAAAGGAGGTTCTAAGGGAAACCCAAACGGTGCGTCTTGAAGATTGCGTTTCGGATGGATGACGAATTGGGTATGAGCAAAGGAAATGGGAAGAAGGAGTCTCAGGACGGACAAACGGTGGCGTTTAGCATTGGCGGTGACTGGAAGAGTTCCATGGTCACTCTGCGGTATTCAGGGAAATTCGGAGCTCAATACGATTGGAAAGGGAGGTTTATTCTGTTCGTGACAGTTTTCATGGGCACGGATTGTCCAGGGCGTCGATTGTCCAAGGCATGGGTAGGGTCTAGTGCTATTGTCGTTATCTTAGCTTGTAGCCAGGCAGTATGCGCAAAAATGTCGGACGTGTAATGGCCGACATGCCGCTGCTCCTCTGAAATTTTGAGTGCCCCACCAAAAATAGCATCGACAACTTGCGCTTTCACCGCAACGGGGTTCCTCAAGCCCCTCCTCTACAGCAGACCATCTTGGCTTGTTGGATTGCCAAAAGAACAGTCCCACCCCCTTCAGTCACCGTCAGAACACGCAATCCTACGAAGAAGTCACCGTGCGACAGTCAGCTGCGCGAGAAGGACCCGGCCTGAACGCACGACATGGCCACCATTCTACCCCCGCCCTCGAAACGCCAGAGGCGCGAAGAACTCGAGCGAACAACGATCCAGCAGGACGTCACGGCTGTCGCGCCGGGCGAGGATGGCTCGTTCAAGGCTCGTTTCGTCGACGGCGACGGCAAACAGCTCGCCGAGGTCATTGAGGTCCCCCTCGCCGACGCCTCGGAGAAGAACCTCAGTCTTCTCGTCAACACGCTACTGGACAAGGTACGGAAGGGAAAAAGTCGAGAATAAAAGAGCCTCCACAGTCCACTGCGCTTGGCGGCTTTTTTACTGACGTGCTGAACAATAGGACCGCGAAGATTACCTGCCCTACCGCTTCCGCATCAACATTCCCAACTCGGAGATCATCGTCGACACCTGGCCCGCCAACTTTCTCGAGCTCCTCCGCAGCCATGGCGTCACGAACCCGTTTGAGACGACGGTCACATTGACGGCCGAGCCGCAGGCCGTCTTCAAAGTCCAGGCCGTCAGCCGCATGGCGCACAGGATACCGGGCCACGGCCAGGCCATCCTGGCGGCCCAGTTCAGTCCTGCCACGAGCTCGCGGCTGGCGACGGGCTCGGGCGACAACTCGGTGCGCATATGGAACACGGAGACGGGCACGCCGCAGCACACGATGACGGGCCACACGGGCTGGACGCTCTGCGTCGCGTGGAGCCCGGACGCCAAGATCATCGCCAGCGGCTCCATGGACAAGACGATCAGGTTATGGGATCCCGAGAAGGGTGTCGCGCGCGGCGGTGCGCTGACGGGCCACCAGAAATGGATCACGCAGATCGGTACGTTGAGGAGGACCAACCCCTTGATCGTCACTCTCTCTCTTTCTCTCCGAGACTAACAATCGCCCAGCATGGCAGCCGTACTTCCTGTGGACGGACGGCACGCCGAGGCTCGCATCGGCGAGCAAGGACTGCACAATTCGCGTCTGGCTCGCCAACACGGGCAAGACGGAGCATGTCCTCTCGGGCCACCGCTCCAGCGTGACCTGCGTCAAGTGGGGCGGCACGAACCTCATCTTCAGCGGCAGCCAGGACAAGACGATCCGGGCGTGGGACGCGGCCAAGGGCACCCTCGTCCAGACGTTCACGGCGCACGCGCACTGGGTCAACCACATTGCGCTGTCGACGGACCACGTGCTGCGGACGGGCTTCTTCGACCACACGCCCGTTCCCGACACCGACGAGGGCAAGAGGGCCAAGGCGAAGGAGCGGTTCGAAAGGGTGGCCAAGGTCCAGGGCAAGATTGACGAGCGCTTCATCTCGGCGTCCGACGACTTCCTGCTCTACCTGCACTCGCCCTCGCAGGGCACCAAGCCCGTGGCCAAGATGAACGGCCACCAGAAGCAGGTGAACCATGTGAGTAGCGAGAGGCACCTGTTAACACAGCGCTCGAGTCGCTTGATACTAATTGCATGTCCAAGGTCACGTTCTCGCCGGACGGAAACCTCGTTGCTTCGGCGGGCTGGGACAACCACATCAAGATCTGGGCCGCTCGGGACGGCAGGTTTTTGGCCACTCTGCGCGGCCACGTCGGTCCCGTCTTCCAAGTGTCAGTGCCTGCACTCTCCATAACATTCTCGATCACAAATTCTAACACCAACTGCAGTGCCTTCTCCGCCGACTCGCGCCTCCTCGTCACCTGCTCCCGAGACACCACCCTCAAGGTGTGGTCCATGTCTACGTTTAAGCTCGTCCGTGACCTTCCCGGTCACCAAGACGAAGTTTATGCAGTGGTAAGGACCCCACCCTTCCTGGCCTCGCCTAAAACTTCTGCCCAACATCTTTGACTAACAACTCCCCAGGACTGGGCGCCCGACGGCAAGAAGGTCGGCAGCGGCGGAAAAGACAAGGCGGTTCGGCTATGGTGTAACTAGACAATTGGGCAGGGTATCACTCCCGCGTGGCCTCGGCTCTCCATTTTACGGCAAAATATACCCCCTTGACGCTCTTGCATCAAATCCTCCGTTCCGGCCCGGCCAGTCGGCTGGCAGACAATGAAGCGCTGCCCCATGGAGGCAAACTATGTTTTCTCTCAAGACGGTTAGAAGCAGAGAGAAAGTTATCTGTAGGTCAGGAGCGACACCAGACGGTACGGCGACAAAACACACGACTATGCCCCGCGAGCACCCACCAATAGACAATAGACACAAACCGGCAGTGTTAGCGGTTCTCGGCCGAGGTCTCTGCATGCACATATGTATGTAGGTCGTCCAGGCGAGCGAGGACGTGCAGCAACCCTGACGGCGCATGGAACGAGGCCTCCAGTTTCTTTGCTAGGCCTCGTTCATCGTTAGGGTGAGCCTGGCATGTGAAACGGGCGAAAGACAGATTGCTGCAGCATGGCCATCACAAAGTTGCGCCGGGCAGGCGGAGAGACTACGGGGTCGGGCCGCACAAAATGACAGGGCTGTCGCGCCTGGGGGAGGGAGGGGCGGAGGAGCACGATCAAGGGCCAAGGGTACTTGGTGGGACTGGCGCCGGGTCGCAAGGGTCAAGGGAAATGAAGTAGAGCGAAGCCGTATAGATGATCGTGGTCGACGTGGCGATGACCGGTGATGACTGCTTGGGACGAGGAGATGAAGCGGCCGAGAAAAAAGTGAGTCAGATTTCCCTGGTGGTTGCACAAGAGTGACCAGGCGCGAAATGGCGTAACGCGAAATCGCGCAGCATTGTGAGAAGGGGTGGAGGGGTCGGTCATGGTGTTTGTTCTTGTGGCGAGTCAAGGTACAGCTGCGGTGATGGCATCGTCCTTTCGGTGGGTGGTGGAAGATCCTGGGGGCTGATTTAGGCTGTTGACAACTCCAGGAACCGCGCTCGGGGAAATACGGGGCTTCTTTGGGCGATGCGACATCGTTCAACCAGGAGAGGGATATTTCGTGATAGCAAGGCGACGTCTTGCTCGTTAACGTAGTACATTTGGCGCTTGGGACACGGGCGACCGACCCGAAGCTGGCGGGGCTGGATGGAACCTCTGCGATATCACAGAGGGGCGACAATCTCGACAACTGGGCAGCTGCTGGACCACGGGGTGAGATGCGGCACTTCGACTGGACGACGAGTTTGCCCTATGAATTATATGGCTCACTGTGCTCTCGGGCATTTTGAGTTGTAAGGGTGGGCTGGGGCCCAAGAGGGATATTCGGCCAGCAAGTGATGTCGAGCCGTGATATTAGGCGGCAAACACACGACGGTATCAGCCACTCGTCATCTCTAGGCTGCCGGCCTTCTTTCGGGAGGAAGGAGAGAAGAGGCCGACAAAGCCAGTCATGCTCTTTCTAGATATCTGACGAAATCGACTGCGGCGTCCGTTGACGGATCACTAGGTGGGATCGTGGTTGGATTGAGCAGGTAAAATCTTGTGATACGCAGACCAATGGCGACGTGCTCGCATCTGGTAGAGGCGCGTTCTTAGTCCATTTATGAAAAGAGACTCGTACTACCAACAAGCACATTGTTAGTCCGACCCAATGGATAGACTGATACATCATACCCCGCATCGTGAGCCTCGTCTACGTTTTGTCAGGTTACACATGATGCAGTCGAACGGACAAACACGTAGCGGTAGTTGCGTCGCGCAAGCGACCCCATCGCCGCCATGCCTGAATGAATTCAACGCTTGACGGTGTCGGTGCTAAATTAGGCCCAGCCAACAGCTGGTCGCCAGGTCAGCGTTCTTTTGCCCTCCCAAAAGGCGCCCAATGCAGCAGCTCCACGCCCATTCTTGGGCCTATTCGGTGCCCTGATCATTCATGGCATGGGAAGGCTAGGCCGAAGGTGCCGGGGCTGCACGTCTGGCGCAACCCCGCCAATCTCGGCCAGACGCAGGTGGACGCGCGCGAATACCTGCTTCTGCAGAGACTCTGCAGGGGCAAATGGGTGGCCTTGAAGGCCTGGAAGGCGAGCTAAGAGAAGCTTGTGAAGCTCGAACAACATGGCAGTACGAGCGAACGACGGCGACCACTCGCAGCTCGGGTGCTGGTCAGCCACCAATGGTACAGTGGTAGGACGGGATTAGGGAGGCAGAGAGAGGTCTGCGGAGCTGCAGGTCGGAACCCAATGCAACACAACCACGACGCGGCCCCAGTGGCTGGCGATCAAGGGACAGTGAGGTGTGGCCGATGCCACCCGAAGCAAACGTTTGCCAGTTGCCTGGGACATTTGATGATGGTGCCTCAAGTGGTGGTGATCGGCGACGGCGAACGCTGTGGCGGGAAATGCGAACCAATACGGCGATCATGGTCGATAGAGTGGCTTGTTGGGACCTCTCTACGTTGCAGCCAAGGCCTAGACCCGCCGCGTGTCTACTGGAATGGTATGTCTTGCCTCGTGGCTTTCTGTCGATTGGGTCCAACAAACGAACGGCTGTTGATGCCCCGACAGTGTCTGAAGCAAGAAACACGGAGTGAGTACGCTTCTACCATTTTGCCCGTCAGGCTGCGTAAACTTCTATCATTTGTGACAGGATGAGGTCCATGGGAAAGTCCTTGTCGATGAACGAGGGGCATGATGCAGCGGAGCTTCCATCCCGTGGTATCGGTTGTGGAGGAGGATCGCGTTGGTGGAGGTGCAGCAGTTGAGGTCGTGGTGACATGACATGGCGACACGACGAGAGACGCAAGAGACACATCGAAGACGTACAGCAGGCAGTGCCGATCTTCAGCGGAGCTGATACGGCTGTTTAGCCCCGAGTGTTGACAGCAAAGACCAAGCTTTGACTGGCGTTTGATGGTGTGGTGTGCATGTTGATGTCTCTCTCTATGTTGGTCAAGTTCAGGTACATGCTAAGGCCATGGGGCTGAAGTTCCTCAGAGGGTCTCAGCAGGGTTTGGGGTGTGGGACACCTGAAAGAGGGCAGTAGATAGGTACCTACCCTTTTAAGGTCTCTTCAGCACCTGCCTATGAAGCGGGAAGCAGCCACGGTACCTCACCTGCAATAATTACTCGGGAAAGTGAAGACATGTTGGAGGTGAGGAGGAAGCTGACACCATGGATGCTCATGGCAGCCGCTTCCTCCAACGCCTGCCCACCCACGGCACCTGCCCTTCAAAAAGATGGAAAGGCCCAGCTTGACAGCCACGCGTTGATCATGTTACTCCCTTCCTTTCCGTATCTCTACCTTTGAAGGCTCAAATTCAAGCAGACCCGAGATCTCGATCAACACATCATTTGCCTGTTCCTATTCTCCACAGCTAGCTTGCCTACCTCTCGGTTCCGTTCCTTGATTTCCTGCTTGCCTGCCTGTCGGACCAAAACCTCCTGGTGTGTCCAAGGCCAAAACCGGAGTCGACACCGTCGGGTGCTGCCGCCGTCAAACATCACATCTGCCCTACCTCTGCTGCTCTGCTCTGTGCCATTGGATCAAATCCCGCACCCTCAATTGGTGATATCCCATCGGCGTTGCAAACCACCCATCGCAGAGAAGAGGCAAGGAAAACCGACGATCCGGACACGCTGGCCCGGTGCTGGGCCTCCTCGTGCGTCGGCCTGTGATACCACTCCGAGTCAGGGCAGAAACATCCCGGGCATCAAAATCATCGCCATCGGCCATCAGCCATCGCATCGCAACATGTCATAAACGCATCACACATAGCGCAACGCCCGTCCCGTTGATCTCAACAGCTGCCTCTCAGCTAGCCTCAGCCCTTCAGCAAAGAAAAAGCACAACCTGCGACGCCCTGTGAGACAAGCTCCGGCCCATTACGTAGGATCCCGCCACACCAAGCCGGAACCCTGCTCCTGTTCCCAAGTTCCCTGTAAACTTTTCCGCCTCTAGCTCCAGCCGCCCGCGACTCCCCTTCCTTTCAAGGACTACTCATTCCTCCACGCCCGCTCGAGCTTCCCCTCAGTGGAGGCAGCCTAGCCTAAGCCTAAGCCTATTTCCCCGTTTCCCGAAAGCCTGAGGTGCCATTTTCACTGCCCCTCCATCTACTTACATCCGGCCCGGGCGTCCACCTGGAATTTTCGAGACGAGACGAGCAACATCAAAGCGAAAAAGCACCCTTATACAACCGTCCACCTCACGCACGACCACACACCCAAAACGACCATATCCAATCCCCATCGAATCATATCATTCGTAACCCTTACCTGCGCTATCCTCCAGAGAGCATCTGCGCTCGCCTGTGCGATCCTTGCACCTCTCGCACCTCGACGGAAATCCCACTGCGCTGTCACTACAACAGATGCTGCGCATTTGACAGCTTGAACCGATTGTCAACACCTTAAGCGTCATCCACCCGTAGTCAGCAGCCAACTTGGACACCTTGCCAACGTTCTGAAACGACCTTGGGCCAACTGCCAATTTCATCACCTTGTCAATAAACCAACACCTTCACGTTCAACCCCATGTTTCCGTAGCAATCCGACCGATCGCTGTCAACATCACCACCATCCGGCATCTTGATCCGCCTCGAGTCAGGCCAGACCCCCATCTCCTGCCCTTCCAACAGACATCAATAGCACAGCGACCGTAGGGTCTATCTGTCAGCCACCATGACTGTCTTTGTCGCTACGCTGTAAGCTCGTCCCGAATCCATAAATAACCCTACCCACAAGACAAGCCCGGTCCGTCAAGACAGCTCATACTGACATTGCCAGCTTTCTGCCCAAGACAGTTCACTTCAACCTCCCTGGCAAGCCCGGCACCGCTACGCCAGCCCCCGAGCGCTCAGAACGAACGAAGAAGCCGGGCCCTTCCACCCTCGCCGGCGCCGACAAACCCAGTCTCTTTACGCCTCTCCCCGAAGTGACACCTCCTGATACCCCAACCGAAGAACACGGATCGCAAGATCTGTTTGCCAACGAAGATGGCTTCCGCATTCCTCTCTCCGACGATGGCAACGAGAGCGTCGACGCCGGTATGCCCGCCGACAAGGGCTCCCCGATGGGGTGGCAGTGCCAACCAGCCAAAGTCCCGAGCGAGCTCTCCGCCGCCAGCGCTGATCGCTGAGCACAGTCGGACCCTGGAGAAGGCGCGTGAGCTCGGCCGCCAGGGAGTCATTCAGCCCCGTGCTATTGCTCGCAGTGACAGTCATGATCGCGTCTTTGCGCACGCCAATTGGAAGATTGTCAACGCTGATCAGGGGAACGGTGGTCTGCGCAATGCTGCCGACGCCGCCGCTCGTGACGGTAAATTGGGTGACTACACTTGGGTTGGGACTCTCGGCATGCCTACCGACGCACTCGAAGGAACACAGCAGAAGCAAGACATCGAAGATCACCTAGCGACCGATCACGACATGCTGACAGTCTTTGCTTCCGACAAGGACTTTGATGGCCATTACTCACATTTCTGCAAACAAATCCTCTGGCCAGTCTTTCACTACCAGATCCCAGACAACCCGAAGAGCAAGGCTTTTGAGGATCACTCTTGGAAATACTACGTCAATGTCAACCAGGCATTTGCGGACAAGATCATTGCCAATTGGAAGCGCGGCGATGTCATTTGGGTGCACGACTACCACTTGCTGCTCGTGCCCGGCATGGTTCGCCAGAAGCTCCCCGAGGCCAAGATTGGCTTTTTCCTGCACGTTGCATTCCCTTCCTCCGAGGTTTTCCGATGCCTCGCCGTGCGCAAGCAGCTTTTGGAAGGCATGCTAGGTGCAAACCTCGTCGGCTTCCAGATTCATGAGTATGCTCGTCACTTCCAGCAGACATGCAGTCGCCTTTTGGGCGCCGAGGCCATGCCCGACGGCCTTCAGCTCGAAGATCGTTTTGTCGATGTCGTGAACTTGCCAATTGGAATTGACCCGGTCTACATTCGGGAGCGCCGCGCCAACAACAGCGTGAAGAAGTGGATCGAGACCATCAGAGAGAGGTACAAGGGCAAGCGGCTCATCGTCGCCCGCGACAAGCTTGACCACGTTCGAGGTGTGCGCCAGAAGCTGCTCTCATATGAGCTGTTCCTCAACAAGAACCCGCAGTGGCGTAACCAAACAGTCCTCATCCAAGTGGCCATGTCGAGCAGCGAGAAGAGCGACCTTGACGCCGCCGTCAGTGACATTGTCACCCGTGTCAACTCGTCGTGGGCCAATCTGGCATATCAGCCGGTCGTGTACCTCAAGCAGGACATTGACTTCCCGCAGTACCTCGCACTTCTTACGTGCGCCGACGCGCTCATGATCACGAGCCAGCGCGAGGGCATGAACCTGACATCTCACGAATATCTCTTCTGCCAGGATGGCGAGGTTCTGCCGGACAAGAAGCACGGCTCTTTGATCCTGTCCGAGTTCACAGGCACATCATCCCTCTTCGGCGGCCACGAGCTCGCCGTCAACCCCTGGGACTACCGCGCATGCGCCGATGCCATCAAGCAGGCGCTCGAGATGAGCGATGAGGAAAAGGAGCGTCGCTGGAACAAACTCTACGAGGCTGTCATGCATCACACGGGTTCGCACTGGTTCTCCGAGTTCCTTTCGCGTCTTGATCTTGTGCACGAGGAGCAGCACAAGCGCGATCAGACGGCGGTGCCGCGTCTCTCGATTGGCACGCTCACGCAACGGTACAAGCGCAGTGAGCGACGTCTCTTTATCCTCGACTACGAGGGCACACTCGTCAGTTGGGGCCCGATGAACCAGATTATCCCTGTCAGCCCGCAGCGCACGGTCGATGTGCTCAATGACCTGCTGCTTGACGATCGCAACACCATCTACGTCATGTCTGGGCGGCGACCCGAGGAGCTCGACCGCACTTTCCGGCGCGTGCCGAACCTGGGCCTCATCGCGGAGAATGGGTGTTTCCTCAAGGATTGCGGTAAGAGCACGTGGCAGGTGATGGCCGACGCCGAGCAGATTCGCAGCTGGAAGGCGTCAGTCAAGTCCATCATGACGTACTACCTCGAGCGAACGCCGGGCGCCGTGATTGAGGAGCGTCGCTGCAGCCTCGTGTTCCACTACAAGGGCGCCGAAGATTATGATTCTGCGGCGCGGCAGGCCAGCGACTGCGCCAGCCACGTCAACGACGCGTGCGAGGCGCAGCGCGTGCACGCCATTCCTCTCAACGGGTGCATCATTGTCGAACCGATCGACTGGACCAAGAGCACGGCGGCGGAGCGCATCTTTGAGGACCTCAAGGCGGGCATGGCGCCTGATGAGCAGCACAAGGGCCCCGTCGACTTTCTCATGGTCGTGGGCGACGGCCGAGACGACGAAAAGGTGTTCAAGTGGGCCAACACGCTCGCCGACGAAGGCGTGGTCAAGGAGGTCACAACGGTGACGCTAGGCAAGCGTGGCAGCACCGAAGCGACGGCGATCCTGACGCAGGGTGTCAGTGGTGAGTGGGCGCGGCACGGCGTTTCTGAGTGCTACATGCTAACGACGGACAGGTGTTCTATCTGCCCTCGAGCGGCTTGCGTCTATTTAGAGAAGCGAACCAGAACGGTGTTTCTCCGAGACATGATGAATTAACGAAGACTGAGGAACGTATTGAGGAAGGAGGGCTATTTTATTTGGATTTTGCTCGGCGTTGGGGGAAAGGGAATATCACCATGCCGACACGCAGAGCCGGGTCTCGCCGATGACGATGAAGAGGGGAGGGAGCAACAGATGAAGCCAGGGCGGGGCAGGCGAGTTGCATTCCTTTGGCCCGCTGTTGTCGATTTCCCGAATCAATAAGCGCTGCAACGATATGATTGATGTGACGGGATGCATCAACCTTGATGTGAGAAAGGCCTCGGAGGAAGCCGTGCGAGACAATGGGATAGAGTGTAGAGTGCGTGTGTCGGCGATCTCATCTCATTACACTTTGACCGCTCTCACGAGTAGGTGTAGAGCCCGAGCGTGGGTTTATGGAATTTTATTCAATACAGTATGCTCGCTTCTGCGTGCTATCGTACCTTACTGAAGGTGAAAGGATCTGTGGAGGTTGACGAAGACCAGTTGAAGGAGAGATGACATCATAAGCGAGCGAGCCCCCTGGGCCCCTGAAGCTTGTTCGTTCAGGTGAGGTGGCCCCTACAGGTACCCAAATATCGGGAGGGGCAGCTTGAGCTTGGGCCTGTGGCTGTTCGGCTCACTCCGAGCAGAGCACTCCAAGCAGAGCATGTTCCCAGCTCGGTGGTGCCTTCCACCAGCTGCTTCCTACCCCGCAGCCCGACATCGGCGCTGCCCCAGAACATTTTCGATGGCACAGAGTTGAGGGGTGACTCGAATGACTCGAATGATTCGGAACCCGGAACCTCGCTGCCGTGAGACTCGACTCCCTTGGGCCAATTGACACCATTTCATAGTTGTTGGAATATCTTTCGTCAGATTATACCCCTCTACGAACCGACTCTGCCGGCCTCCAACCTGTCCTCTTTGCCTCAACCACCCCGCCAAACCCCATTCTTACCTACAGCTGCTGCTGCTGCTGCCACGTTGGGAGAGCTTCAACTATCTCCCATCACCAAACATCCAGACGCCTCCGCCCCGCGTTCGGCCTCGCCAGAGCACCCTCTCAAGATGGCTGCCTTCCCTCCTCCTCCCACGGACACCATTGACTGGGCCAATGTCGGCTTCCAGGTCCGCGAAGGTACGCCCTCTATGGCCATGGCTCCAGGCCTTGGCTCCAGGCCTTCAGGGTCCCATGAGCCCATGTCCCTACTCTGTGGTCTTCCTCTTCTAACAGCCGGCTTCCTCCAGTCAACGGCCACATCGAGTCCACCTACA
Organism: Verticillium longisporum; assembly: GCA_019188255.1. Lineage (NCBI taxonomy): Eukaryota > Fungi > Ascomycota > Sordariomycetes > Glomerellales > Plectosphaerellaceae > Verticillium > Verticillium longisporum. Next base: position 3,132,170 of record JAETXT010000003.1, on the reverse strand, counting down.
GCAAGTCGACCGGCCAGTGGACGCCGCTCAAGTTCGTGGCGTCGCCCTTTATGCGCATCCACGGCATGGCCCCGGCCCTCAACTACGGCCAGCAGGCCTACGAGGGCCTCAAGGCCTTCCGCGGCCCCGGCGACAACACGATCGCCCTCTTCCGCCCCGACCGCAACGCCCTGCGCCTCCAGCACTCGGCCGACGTCGCCTCGATGCCCCGCGTCCCCGAGCAGACCTTTCTCGACGCCTGCCGCGCCGCCGTCGCCCTCAACGCCGCCTTTGTGCCCCCGCACGCCACGGGCGCCGCCATGTACGTGCGCCCCCAGATCTACGGCTCGAGCGCCCAGCTCGGCCTCTCGCCGCCCGACGAGTACACCTTTGCCGTCTTCGTCATCCCGACGGGCGTCTACCACGGCGTCCACCCCGTCAAGGCCCTCATCCTCGACGAGTTTGACCGCGCCGCGCCCCACGGCACCGGCCACGCCAAGGTCGGCGGCAACTACGCTCCCGTGCTGCGCTGGAGCGACAAGGCCCGCGCCGAGGGCTACGGCATCACGCTGCACCTCGACTCGGCCCGCCACGAGGAGATTGACGAGTTCAGCACGAGCGGCTTCATCGGCGCCAAGAAGGCCGCCGGCACCGCGGGCGCCTACACCCTTGTCGTGCCCGACTCGCAGTGCGTCATTGACTCGGTCACGAGCGACAGCATCCAGCACATTGCGCGGTCCCTGGGCTGGGCCGTCGAGAAGCGCGTTGTACGTCCCCTTCTGCCTTCTGCCTTTTGCTTCTGCCTTCTGCCTTCTGCGACCTCTTGTCCCCTCCCCGTATTCTCTTCTTGACACCCCCTTCACTCACGTGCCAGCCGCAGCCGGCTAACGCGCGCAGATCAAATACACCGAGCTCCCTGACTTCGACGAGGTCTTCGCCGCCGGCACCGCCGCCGGTCTCGTCCCCATCCGCTCCATCACGCGCCGCATCGCCCCCTCGACCCCGGGCTCCCTGTCCGCCGCCCGCGCCGGCGCCGCGCGCCTCAGCGCCGCGGCCCCGGCGAGGAGACGGTCATCTTCATCCCCGAGGCCCAGCACGACGCCGGCCCCGTGTGCCTGCAGCTGCTGGGCGCGCTCAAGGGCATCCAGTCCGGCAAGGCCGAGGACGCCTTTGGCTGGCGCTTCGCCGTCGCCGAGGCGGACGGGGCCAAGGTGCTGGTTGAGGCGAATGGCGCGTAGGCGGGGGGTGATTGGAATCTAAAATGAAGAATGAGGCAGCGTGACGGATAGTATTTGTCAGAAATTTATCCCCTGTTGATGTACCAGTTCATCCATGTGCTTGTGGCAGACGCTTACGAATTCGAGTGTGGATCAATGGCCTGTCCCACGCCATTATCTCTGGGGTTGAACGAGGGACTGCATTCTTCTCAATCATGGTTCACTTGAGAGTTCCACTCGTCCGTCAGCCATGTCAAGGATGTGATGCTCTCACTTGCGATTTCACCCGACAGCTACCCAGGACTGGGCCGTTGCTCGTATTCACCCGTCATTCATATCAGGCAATGCTTGCAACGCGTCCCAAGATGCTCGATGCCAAGTCGGAAATGAAGGATGTAATTATCACAGAAACGACAGCAACGTCGAATCAGATCCCTGGCCCAAGTGTGGCAGCTAAGTGCAAGAGCAGCAAGTACTAACAGCTACCTATTCAACTGGCCTCTAGGAGTGTCATTCGGCCCAATCCGACCAGCAGGTTACAGCCGTTAGAGACCGTTCCAAGCCCTGATCCCACGCCGCATTCTGACTCTAAAGCTCAATCAAATCCATACCCATCAATACGCCAAGCTCTGGGACCTCATCGACGCGCCGAGCCCACGCAGATTCTTGCAGCAGCAGTTGGTGTTTCTTCTCTAGAAGAATGCGCAGGTCGTCGAGACACTCACCAAACAGCATCTCGCGGTACCACGATTTCGACGCAAGGCGGGCAAAGACGCATGCAACATCATCGGATGAACACTGCTGTCCCTGGGGTGGCGCGGGATAAGCAGACAGCCAGACGGTAAGCCTCTCGTTGAGGAAAGCGCCCATTCCTCTTTCATATGCTTGAAGCAATGTATCGTTGAGCCAGTGACCCAACTTGACGCAGGTCAAGCAGTCCTGTAGAGTAAACCTGGGTGTAAGAGTGACGCTGGGACCGGCTTGGTCGGCATCAGTACGCAGGAAGGAACGGCGTCAGGGAAGTTGACTCACATTCTTGATACATAGATCTGAACATGTGGTGGAGGTGTTTGATACCAAGAGGAGCCCAGGTGTTCGGGATAACCACCACAATCGTCACTGGGGCGGTGTTGAAACGACACAAGCCCTGAGCGTATCTGCGCTCCAACTGAAGGCACCGCATTGTCAGTTTCAGAGGCAAAATGAACAACGAGGAACTGCAAACGTACATCCTGCTTTCCGTGGAATTTAATGGCATAGCATCTCGGATATATGACTTCCCTGTGTAACCGCCACACGTGTAGAACACCTTTGACCAGAAAGCCGACGATCAGATCATACGGCTGGCCCTTGAATCTAAAGTTGCTACTGAGAGTCAGTGTCAAGTCATCCAAAACGAAATGAACAGACAACTGGAGGCGCGGCTGATGGGCTCGACTGATGGCAGAGGCTGACGATACGATACGCAGGAAGGAGAACGTACTCCAGAGGTGCCATGGCCAATTTGGGCCCTCCCTGTGTGCCCTGTGCAACTCGTCTCTCGATAAGATCGTGGTCGGTCTGATCGGGCCACTTGATATCGGCTGGCGTATCGTTGATGTGGCCGATGGAGGACGGATTTGGCTGATCTTCCACTCCCGAGATGCTCGAAGGGAGGGTAGAGCCTGCGGAGGCATCCGAACCAGAGACGGCCGACATTGATTCAGATATGGTTTCCTCGGAGCCAAGGGAAGGAGAGTATGGCGACGCTTCGGCCTGATGCTGATATTGGGCACCTGGACTGTAGTTCGCGGTATCTCTGTCGTATTTGCGGGAAGTGAAAATCAAAAAGAAAGATCTCGGATTTGAGGCCGAAAGGCCTTATGAACCATTACTCGTTCAGCATCGTCAGATATGAGTGTGCCTGCCTTTGGCGCGTTGGACTTTGTGCCTGCCCGGGCTATCATTCAGGCACCAGGTCCTTCCTCGTCGTCATCGTTGTCGTCCGCGTTGTCGCCCTCGTCGTCGTCGCCGTCCGGCGGCTTTCTCGTGAGTACGGTGTAGTGCTTCAGGATATCCTTCTTCTGAGGCTTTCCAGAATGGCCCCATTCACAGCATGGAACAAGAAGTAGGCATGTTTTGAACTGGCGTGGCTCTGGATGGAATGGTCTAGAATATGTGGAAAGAGTAATATTGAAATCTTGTCCGATAATCAGATGGAAGGGAAGAAAGAGCTTTCTCTTGCTTGACTATGAACTCATGTTATAGTGCAGCATCCAGTGCATGGGGTGAACAGTGTTTGATACTTCCTCGCCCCTTATTCCAAGTTTGATTGAGGTGCTCTTGCCTCCGAGACCTTCGGCAAGCACTGATAGTCCCCTTTATTCAGTGATGCCTGCCTTAGTGGCATCACAATATGCACGATTGCATCTGATTGCATCTGATTGCATGCAACAAGGTCACCTCCATGCCATCGTTCATCAACATGTCACAAACTGAGCCATCATGCTGGCTGGCTAGTCAGAAGTACCGGGAGAGGCTGTGCATAGTGGCTTGGCAGGTTTCGTGGCTGATGATGTCTGCCTATGTCACACCCCGAATGTGAGTGGGGACCTCGAGCTGCAGCTCCGTCTTGTCTCTCATCTTGGTCACGCTTGGCTGCACCGCGTCACCTGCCACCATCAGCGCACCTACGAGTACCTACCACTGACCTCTACCTCGCGATACACCTCTCCGTCGAAAGCTCGACCTCGACCTCTCTGCTGTTTGGCCGCAGAGACATGCGCCGACGTCATAATGGACGACCTATTTGATTATGCGACAAAAAAGAAGACCAACGAAACTTGCAATGGTGCCGACTACCTCCGACCGCGAAACGTAGACATCACTGTCCAGCTGGGACTGTCGCTTGTGCTTGGCATTTCAGCGTTTACCACCTTTTGTGTGCGTCGAACCCTCCTCACTGTCACCGTTGCTTGCTGACCGTGTCTCCCAGATCTTGCGACCACGATGGTCTTCCCTATATGCGGCGCGCAAACGGCGCCTCGACCCTACGATCGGACTCCCTGCGTTGCCCGACACCTTCTTTGGATGGATTCCAGGACTGTTCAGGGTCACTGAGGAGCAAGTTCTGGCCTCGGCAGGCCTTGATGCTTTTGTTGTAGGTGGCACTCCTCAGCAGTCGTGTGAGGGGTCCCTGTGCTGACTGGTCCAGTTCCTGTCCTTCTTCAAGATGTCTATTCGCCTGCTTTCGATCATGGCCTTCTTTGCCTATGCCGTCCTCCTTCCGGTGAACCGACACTTCATGAGCGATTCTGGCCACCACGGCAAACACCCCAGCACTGCCAAGCTTCATACCGTCTACGGCCAGGCCAGCCTTGACGGCGCCTTCGAACCATCCCACGATGTTGGCGCGGTTGCAAAGAACAACGGCAAGGCCCATCTTTGGGCATGGCTCGTCTTCACCTACTTTTTCACGGCGCTCACCATTTACATTGTGAATAAAGAGACGTTCCGTGTCATCCGTGTGCGTCAGGAATACTTGGGAACGCAGTCTACCATTACCGACCGCACATTCAGGTTGACCGGGCTTCCTTCCAACCTCAAGGACGAGCAGAAGATCAAGGAACTGATCGAGGGCCTGGAGATCGGCCAAGTCGAGACCGTCAGCCTGTGTCGCAACTGGAAGGAGCTGGACGGCCTTGTTGCGCAGCGCGAGGCCATGCTGCGCAAACTTGAGGAGGCGTGGAGTGTTTACCTGGGCAAGCAGTCTGCTCTGCCAAAGTCAATCCAACGCCTCAGGTCGAACCGCATTGAAGACGAGGAGAACCAGGGATCTGGCAGTGGCGAAAGCGACGAACAGGAAGATGCGGGCGAGAATGGACGGCTGCTCAGCCACGCCGAACTGATTGAGAGACAGCGACCCTCGTTGACGCTGCGGTACGGCCTCTTGGGTCTCCGCACCCGCAAGACGGATGCGATTGATTACTACGAAGAGAAGCTCCGACGTCTCGACGACAGGATTATTGCCTCCCGCAAAAAGACCCCCGCTGCCGCCTCAACCGCGTTTGTCACCATGGACTCGATTGCGGCGTGTCAGATGGCGATCCAGGCCCGTATCGACCCCCGACCCGGCCAACTACTCACAAAACCTGCGCCGTCCCCGTCAGACGTCATTTGGGCGAATACGTACACGCCTAGGGGCGTCCGCCGGCTTCGCTCCTGGGTCATTACGATTTTTGTTACACTGCTATCTCTCGTCTGGATCGGCTCCGTTGCGTCCCTTGCCGGACTCTTGACCATCTGCAACCTCAAGAAATGGTTCCCGAACGTTGTGGCAACGCTGGATGACCTACCTGTGCTCCGGGCCCTGATAGAGACAGGTTTACCGACACTCCTCGTCTCGTTGCTCAACGTAGCGGTCCCGTACCTGTACGACTTCTTGTCGTACCAACAAGGCATGATCTCCAAGGGCGACGTCGAGTTGTCCATTATTTCAAAGAACTTCTTCTTTTCCTTCTTCAACATTTTCATTGTGTTTGCTATTTCGAGCACCGCCATCAATATCTTCCAGGTTGTGGGAAGGGTTCAAGACGGTCTTCGCGACACGGGAGCCTTTGCGCGCTTCATAGCCGGACAGATCAACGACCTCAGCTTTTTCTACACCAACTTCATCATGCTGCAGGGTCTTGGCTTGTTCCCATTCCGCTTGCTAGAGGTCGGCAGCGTCTTGCTGTACCCGATCTACCGCATGGGCGCCAAGACGCCACGCGACTTCGCCCAGATCATGTCGCCGCCTGTTTTTAGCTACGGTTTCTACCTCCCGACGGCATTGCTCGTTTTCATCCTGTGCCTCGTGTACAGCGTCATTCAATATGGCTACCTGGTTCTGACGGTTGGACTCGTCTACTTCACATTTGGCTACTTCACCTACAAGTATCAGCTTCTGTACGCCATGGACCAGCCCCAGCATGCGACCGGTGGTGCGTGGCGCATCATCTGCAACCGCGTGGTGCTGGGCTTGTTCGTCTTCCAGGCCGTCATGATCAGCGAGATGGCCCTTGAGTCGGCCTTCATCCAGTCGGTGCTGACGTTCCCTCTCATTTTCTTGACCATTTGGTATAATTATTACTTCAGCCGGCGCTTCGTCCCACTCACGTATTTCATCGCGCTTCGCTCGATTGTGCCGGAAGCCGGCACCGGCGAGGAGGCTGTGGCTGACGACGAGGACTTTGACGGACCTAGACCGTCGCATGGCCTGCTAAGGCGCGGCAGCACAATCGATGAGGACAAGGAAAAGGGGATGAAGTTTGTGAACCCGAGCCTCACCTATCGGTATGTTATGACTGCTCTTGCTTTATGCAATACCTAGCTAACGCGGTACAGCCTGGAGAACCCCTGGATCTACCAGGACCCTCCCCCGACACAGCCATCCGAGGCGGAAAGCCAAGAGCAGCTGGTCGACGTCCAGGCCTCCCCTGACCAAGGCCTAAACCACGCCGGCACGTCAGAGAGCTCCCTGAGTCTGGGGGACGCGCATATCTGGAGGGATAACAGCGAGAACCGGGCGTGATGTGATGATGCGATGGAAATAATGCGCGGTTTATTTGTACTGTTTGGTTCCATGGCACCTTGCGAAGCACAGCTTGGCGTTCGGATCGATTTGGGAGCGCATCGAAGCTTGGCTCGGACAAGTCCACTAGTTTCTTTATACACGTTATGCGCGAACCTCATTCAAGTGTAATGATTATCAACAACCAAAGACTTTGTGGTACTTGACTTCGTTGCCGTTGGCCACTGGCGTATGGACAGGAGGCGGGGCCTGAACGGAAGCCCTGTTTGTCATGATGTCTCGACATTACTTGGGTATCTTAACTCTATGTGATCTCACTCCAACGAACAGTACTGATCTAAGGGTTGCTCACGTAGCTGCGCGCCCTCCTCAGATCATCATCCTGCTCCTCCCTGCGCAGCGGGCCGGCGTGCGCAGCATGCCCCTTCCCGGCCTCCCCATCGGCCCCCGTCTCCTCGTCGTCGCCCGAGTACGCAAACCGGCTGCGCGCCCGGATGCGGGCGCCGTACCGCCAGAACAGGAACGGGATGCCGCAGCACAGCAGGCCGATGGCGGCCAGCAGCGTCGAGGCCCACTGGTCGCCGAGGCGGTCGTACATCTGCTCGGTGAAGAGGACGACGGCGGCGCCCCAGAAGGAGCGGATGCACGTCTTGGCGGCGAGCGCCGAGGCCGCCCGGTGCTGGTAGCTGTCGACGAGGTAGTTGTTGGCGGCGTTGTAGAGGAAGATGAAGCCGAAGCCGACGGGGAAGCCGCCGAGCGCCGGGCCGCTCCAGTGCACGTCGCCGTAGCTCGTCCACGCGAAGATGAGCAGGCCCGCCGGGATGCACCAGCAGCTGGCCATCATGGGCACGAGGCGCGCCTCGGCGGGCGGCCGGCCGTGGTGCCGCGCCGCGAGCCTGAGGTAGTGCCTGTTGACGGCCGGGGCGCAGGCCGCCGAGCAGAGGACGCCGATGGCCATGGGGATGAACATGAGCCCCGTCGAGCCGGCGGACCAGCCCTTGCCCTTTTGGTAGACGATGGGGTAGGCGACGAAGAACATGTAGAGCAGGCCGTAGAGGACGGACATGTAGACGCTGATGAGGAAGACGATGAGCTCGCCGAAGAGGAGCTGGAACGGCCGCACGAGGAAGACGCCGAGACGGGCTGTCAGCGGCCGGGGGTCAATGTCTTGTTCCGTGACGTGCGTCGGGTCTGACGTCTCGGCTCGGAGCTTGGCGGCGCGGCGCGCCAGGATGGTCGGCGTGTAGGTCTCGGGGACGGTGAAGGTGATGAGAACCCATACGGCAAAGGCGAGGATCAGCTGAAGCCAGTAGAGCCAGCGCCAGCCGAGAGCGTCCGAGAGGAAGCCGCCAGCGAGGGGGCCGACTGTTTTCCTTTTGTTAGTATGTGATTGTATCACGAGGCAGATCATTACGTACTGGCTGGGCCTATGAATGGGGCCGCAGAAAAGGCGGCCATGGGCACGCCGCGCTCCTCATTGCTCCAGAGATCGGCAAGAGTGCCGCCGACGAGCGTCATGGGTGCCGAAAAGGCGATGCCGTCAATGGCTCGACAGACGATGAGGGTGCCGATGTTGTTGGCAACGGCGCAAGGAATAATGAAAATGACAGCCAAGAGCAAGGTCGAGCCACTACAACAGTCAGTCTGCCGAAATACAAGAAGAATAGGGGCATCTGTAACGTACTATATGATCCTACGGCCAAAAACCTCGGAAAGGGGTGCAAAAGCCATGGGCCCAATGCCGAAGCCGACGACGAACACCGAGACGGTCACGAGCGCCACCTCCTGGCTGACGTCGAATTCTCGCGCGACGCCCGCAATGTCGGCCGTGATGATACTCGAGCATAAAGCGACGACAAAGCACGTCAAGGCCACGACGAGCGTGCAGTACCACCGGAACACCTTGCTCCAGTTACGGGGGTTCTCCGGATCATCTGGTCGGAAGGTGACGAGTTTGTACTGTTCCTGGACGGCGGTGCCGCCGCCGCTGCTGCTGGCGGGGACGGGGGGGCCGGGGATTTCGCCCCTCGGGTCCGTTGTCGTGTACTCGGCGAGGTTGGCGTTGGAGGTGAGGGTGCGGTAGGGCAGGGCGATGTCGAGGTTGGGATCACGTTGCTCCTTCGTAGGTGGGTGGGCGGGGGAAGAGCCCGATGTCTCTGGGGGAATGGACTTTTCCATGACGAGGAACGATGACCAACGAGCAGGGACAAGATCAAAGAGAGGGGAGCAGGGAGAGGAAACCAAGCGAAGCGTGTCTCTCCAATGCTTCTAGAAACAAGCCAGGCGCAGGGCCTCTTTATACTTGGGCCCCGGCCGCCTTCACATCGGCAAAGTTCGGCCACAGCATCACGACAAGGCCCACATGTCCTAGACGGCCGTCACGGAGGAAGCACGGCGATATGAATGAAATATGAAGACAGGGTCTCATAATACCCACGTCAAAGCGGTAGTTCAGGGCCATCATGATGATGTTGACCAATGGTGAAGGTCGGGGGGCCATGTGTTTGGGCGCCTTGTTCCAAAAGTGGAGGCCGTGGTGGGAATGAACGGGAATAAAGTACTTAGGGCGCGATGAGGGGATATCTCGGCATGTCATCGTTTTTCAATGGCAGGACAGTTGTGACGATTCTCTTCGTAAGAATGTCCCGGACCCCTGAGGTCGCCTAAAATGAAGGCTTGTGCAAAAACATTCGAAAGCCTTCAAATGCCTTCTCAGTGACTTGGAACATGCTCTCGCGGCATCCGTGGTTTCGTCAAAGGACGGCCCCTCCCGGACGCCGGGTTCTCACCGGGAATTATGGGGCACCGGTCCTTACGCCCGGATCGCAAATTGTCTGAATGGCGGGACCTCGGCGTTTGCTGGGGATTGGATCAAAATCAGGGCAAGGTGTGTACCAGAAAGAAAACATGGCCCACCTGCTCCATCTGTCCTGAGCCGATGTCGCAAGTTCACGTCAAGCATGATGTCATTTGGGCCCGGACTGAACGGCGTGCTTCGAGAAGAGACCTTGTTCATAAAGTAAATGCACATTATGTGCTATCTCCTTTCCAAGCCATTCGGCTCTTGGGGCAACAGTATCCATCGAGACAATCTCAGACAGTTCGCACCGGTAGCGAATCCCTCCTCGCCAACGGCTTCACCAGCCCCCTCTCGTCCTCCTTGACACCCTCTCGCGGCTGCACGAGCGCATTCTTGCACACACGCCCCGCCACCAGGTCCTCCAGGTTCCGCACCGTGCATTCGGAAATCTCCGTCAGGGCCTCCTCGGTGAAGAAGGCCTGGTGGCCGCAGATGACGACGTTGGGGAACGTCATGAGGCGCATCAGCTCGTCGTCGTCGATAATGTCGCCGCTGTGGTCATCGTAGAAGAGCGCACCCTCACCCTCGTACACGTCGAGCGCTAGGCCGCCCAGCTTGTGCTCCTTGAGCGCCGTGATGACGGATTTCGTCTTGACGAGGCCGCCACGCGAGGTATTGATCAGCAGGGCGCCCTTCTTCAAGAGGCTCAGCGTGTCGTCGTTGATGATGTGGCGCGTCTGCTCGGTGAGGGGGCAATGCAGGCTGACGACATCGCACAGCGGCAACAGCTCGTGCAGGTCGACGTATTTGCCATACTGTTCGAAGGCCTCGGAAGGGTACGGGTCGTGGGCGATGACCTTGCAGCCGAAGCCCTTCATGATGCGCGCGAAGGCGACGCCAATGCGACCGGTGCCAATGAGGCCGACCGTCTTGCCGTGCAGAGTGCGACCGCAAAGGCCGTTGAGGGCAAAGTTGTTCTCGCGGACGCGGTTGTAGGCGCGATGCGTGTTGCGATTGAGAGTCTGCAGCAACGCGACGGCGAACTCGGCGACGGCCTCGGGGAGTAGGAGGGGACGTTGGCGACGGCGATGCCCAGCTTTTCGGCGTGCGGCAGGTCGACATTGTTGAAGCCAGCGCAGCGTAGGAGAATGACGCGGATGCCAGCATCGTGGAGGTCGTCCAGCACAGAGGCCGGCAGATGGTCATTGACGAAGACGCACACAGCCGTGTAGGGGTCGGAGCCAGCGTGAGGCGTCAGCAGGGAGGTTGTCTTTGGGGTCAGGGAGACATCGTGGAAGACAATGTCGAGTCCTGGGGGTTTGGCGGCCGTGAGGTACTTCTCGTCGTACGGCTTGGCGGAGAAGACGGCGATCTTCATGATGAGTACGTGGCCGGTGAGCAGGTTTCAATGTCAAGAGGAGGCTGACGATACGCAGAGCACCTGGAGAGTCGCTAGAAAGACAGCTGGGCCAGACAAGATCACGTTACGATCAAGGCTGATGATGGAGGGGAAGAGCTGGTCGAGGTATTTAACAAGCTGCAAGCGGCCATGCTGAACACAGGTATGCGCAACAGCGGTTCCTGGCGCACCTCCCTCAGCAGAGTTCTCTAGCTTTGTCTTACCAAGGCCAGAGGGACATAAGGGCCACGCCAGATAAGCGTGGAGCTGCAGCACTGCAGAGGAGAGGTGACAGGATAGGGAGGAAGCGGCGGCCGTGACGGAGACAATGAGTGGCTGACCGAACGCGAGACGGGGCAAGAGCAACTGTGAATGACGGAAGAAGGTGCGACGGACGGCGGGGGCGGGGTAGCTAGGAAGTAGGAACGTGCCTGCCAGCAGCCAGCCAGCCAGCTCGGAAGCACCGCCAGCCATAGCGCCTGCCTAGCACCCATGTCAGCATGGCCTGACTCTGCCGCCAAGCGCCAATCCCATGGCCGCCGTCGCCCATCTTCCACGTTGCCTGCAGCCCTCTCAGATCACCAAGACGCCTAGAACGAGCCAGGGCAAACGAGACACGGCCGGCCTGTCAATCTGCACCTCGGGTCGATCATCCTAGTCTCGATCGAGGTCCCCTGGAGGGCTCTATTTTCGCCTCGAGGTCACTTCTCTACTCCCGCCGGTACACCCCGCGGATGGCGTAGTCCTTCTTCGGCCCTTGAACCGCATACCCGATCGACCACTCTCTCAGGTGCACCGCCGCGAACGCAAACTCGTACGCGACATTGTAGAAGTCGTCGATGCACAGATGGCCCGCCTTGGCCCTCCAGGGCGCCCTCTCGTCCGATCCCTCCGTCGCCCCCTTCGTCTCAAACTCGACCTCGTGGAATAGATAGTCTGCCGTCTTGTCGTCGTCCGTCCGCACGAACCACACGCTGATCGTGTCGCGCTTCTCGTCGTACCGCCAGATGTACCGTCGCCGCGCCTGGAACACGAGCCCGTTGCTCGCCTTGAACTCGCCCTCCTCGATGTAGAGGTACTCCTGACCGGGGTCACCTGGATCCGTCACCGACGGCGCGACGCTGTCGCTCGACGATGCGCACTGCAAGCCGTCCGCCGTGGCGTCGCGGAGCAGGAACTGTGCCGTGCCGCTGAAGTGACCGCTGGGGTGCGATGGGAGTTTGCTGTCAAGGGAGCGCTTCAGCTTCCACGTCCCGAGAAGGCTGCGGAACACGGCGTGCGCGACGAACCGGCTGCTCGTCAAGGCTGCTGTAGCCACATCGTTGGAATACTGGAGCACTTTGGCGTTCTCTTCTTTGGCCTGCGCATCGGCCAGCGGTGAAAGGTATCGCGACGATGTGAGAATGTCCATGGGAAGGTTGTTCTGCGGCAGCGTCGGCGTCGGCGGCTCGACAGGCGGTGATATGGTCATGTCCAACGCTGCCGCCATCTCCTGCATAATGAAGGCGTAGTCACCAAACGGAAACTGCGAGCATCGTGGATCATCTCGCAGAGCCAAAATGCGCTTTTCGCATGCCTCGCTCTGCACAGCAGCCGCCAGGCCCGACGGGGGCTTTGCAAGATTCTCTGGTGTCCACAGGGCGGCGAGGAACCGTGCTTGCATCTCCATGACACCCCAGTAGGGTGAACGGTAGAATCCGACGAAGCCCAGCGTTGGCAGATCGCGGTGTTGCGTGCCGTGGAACCCCAGTGCCAACGGCAGATCGCGGTGCTCAGGGCTGTGGTGGAGGGTCCTGAGGACAGAGTCGGGGAGGAAGGAGACGCAAGGCGAAGGATCAAAGCCAGTGGCAAGAACAACGGCCGCGACGTCCTCGATCTTCTCGCCTGACGGAGTGACTATGGCTGTGGTGCTCTCCATTGCTTCCAGTTTGCCCTTCGAGGCCGTGATGAGGCCGGACCGGACGAACTCTGTGTAGAATTCGCTCATGGCGAGGTAGGGTGGCTCCGAGGTCAGGTCACCCTTGACGGCGATGGACTCGGAGAATTTGGATTGATCCTGGCCCACAATATTCTGGAAGATACCGTGAACCGTCTTGGCCGTCTCGGGAGAGATGTGGCCCTGCGTGTTCGTCAGGGGCTTGGGCCTGTTGTTGAGGTTATAAGACCCGAGATCGACCGGCAGGAAAGGGGGAGCCGACAGTTTGGGCTGGACAGGTCAGTCGCCTGCTGCTGCAAAGTGGTCTTAGGACGGACATACCTTGGGTGTCGTGTACAAGGGAAACACCCACGCAGGATGCTGAATCAAGTGATGGATCGTGTACCCCTCAGCACCAGCAAGCTCGCTCGTCGCCCCTGGCGCATTGACCGCAGACGAAAGGTGACTCGCAATCGTGCCCGCAATCTCTACCCCCGACATCTGGCCTCCCACGACCAGAATCTTACCCCCCTTGCCCCCCTTTCCAAGCAATCCCTTGAGGTCCCGATACCGACTGCTATGCACAACCGGCACCGTCGCCCCATCCGTGATGCCCCTCGGAAGAACGGGCTCGCCAAAGAACCCAGTAGCGACAACAAGCCTATCGAAAACCCCAACCTCCTCCCTGCCCTGCCCATCCCTCGCCGTAACCCGCCACCCGCCGCCTCCACCGTCCTCCCTCTCGAGCGCCTCCGTCCGCGTGACCTTCCACCCAAGACGGACCTCGGCCCCCGGGTACCGCGCGAGGTACCGCTCGAGATACCGCCCGACCATCCACGCGCGCGGAAACTGGCCGTCGGCGTCCTCCCAGCCGAAATCGCTAAAGTGCATCGTGTGCCGGCTCTGGTTGGTCGTCATGAGGGGCTGCACGGTGCCGCCGCCGTCGTCGCGCGACACGGGCCACAGGCCGCCGACGCGCTTCTGGGCGTCGAACACGGTCACTTTGAAGGCGCCCTGCGGCGCGTTGTAGAGGAGCGTCTTGGCGGCCACGAGCCCGGAGGGGCCGGCGCCTTTGGAAGGGGGCCGTTAGTTTGGCGTGCGGATTGGGGCGGAGGAAATGCTGAAATCAAGATGGGAGGTCCCGAAACGTACCTATGATGCAGACGTTTTTCGCCATGATGGGTTTATGAAATGTAGTGTTGGCTGACACCCGTGCGATTCGATATAGGTAGGCGATGAGAGAGATCCTCGTGCTCCAGGTTGAAGGTCGTCGGTTGATGAGTCAGGTGCAGTGAGGAGGGTGGACGTCACTCAGCCCAACAGCTCCTCTTCTCCGTCTCGGTACGCCCAAGCTGCAGCGTTATTGTCCCCACGTTCTGTGAACACGCTGGATCCTCGACGGAACTCAGGTTGGCGCAGACTGCAGTTGTCTGATGCATCGTGCGCCGTGTTCATACATGCACCAGTCTCGTGGGTAGAGGTAAACGGCGCTAACACGTCCCGCCAGGCCTATGACTGCCGATGATTAGCCGTCAAGGACAGGTGCCATAATAGGGGGGATCCCAAGTCCAACTCGACGATCTTCAATACTTCAACCTGATAAAATGTTTATGAATCACGTTTGAACAGACCACGTCCATGATTAGGAGCTACAGTATAACAAAATATCTCAGCCCAAAGCATCAGCACAGTGACAACATCAAGGCTTCAGCAATAGTTGACTCGGGCGCAAGCCCCAATACACTGTCCCGTGGCCACTTTACCAGGCACAGATTTGTGATACTGTACAAATGATACTTCGAAAGTTCATGTTTCAAACACCATATCTTCAAGCCAGACTTTCTCTTGGCGAATAGATTTCTTCTTACACAACGCCTGCCACCGCTGATGCGAAATGAGTCGAAACGAACAGCCCAACCACGCACACTGAAATACAACCAGCTAAAACGAGCCTCGCATGGCCCGAACATTTCCATGACCCCTCTTCGCAGGCGGGGCCAGCTCGTACTCACTGACCTGGCCGCTGCGTGGCCGCTTGCCACGCTCAAGATGTGATGGGTCAAAATGGTTGTCACGATGACCTCGGAAAACGTTGAGCCTCGCACTTCTCCCCCGGCTGTCGTCCCGGCTGTCAAGCCGCCTGACCGACCTCCGATGCATCAAGCGGTGATACTCCTCCTTGACAGTGGTCCAGCTCGTCATGAAGTAAATGACAGCGTTCCAAACTCCCTGCAAGGGCAGCACAATCGCCGTGGCAACATTAAGGCCGAAGCTGACTTGGCCAGGGTTTACCAAGTCATTGACACGGTTGATGGAGCTTGGTGTCCATGTGACAAGGATCGATATGGCAAAGATGAAACTTGTTCGCAGGTAGGCAAGCTTTACGGGATCCAGCCCTTGCAACTTGGCGTTGAACTTTTGCATGCCGCCCTTCACGTACCCCAACAAAGACCTCCGCGGTGGGGGTGGTGGTGGGTTCGAACTGATCATCGTTTCGAAACGCGTGTGGCTGATGACAGGACTCGGCACACGTTCATGACTTGAATGCCATGACTGCGCGTGTCCTGCGCTGTGGATCTGCGGCGAGTCTGTCAATGCCGCCGGTGGCACAGTTGGGATTTCGATTGTGCGATCTGGCCTCGGGGACCCGGTCGTGATTTGAACTTCAGTGACAGCGGTGACCTGCCAGTCCTCTGAACGTCCAGTAAGATTCTGCGTCAAAGTCAGCCTCTAGGCTTGGGAAACGGCAGGAAAGCTTCTTCTGACCTTCTCTGCTGAATCTCTGTTATCCTCTGACATTGATACTTCATTCGCATCTTTGATGTGACTGAACGTGAGGTTTCGCAGCTGGTTGCGCTGGTGGAAGACGTGGTAGCCGACGGCAAAGTAGATCAGGATGGAGCAGAGGATGCAGATCCAAATCGGCAGATAGTAAGTGTAGATGCGCAGCTCACTCCAGTCGCTATTGATCCAGCACCAGAGCTATGCCTCTCGTTAGCGCTTCATGAAAGCTAATGTCGAAGACCCGTGCTGAAACATCAGAGACCACACATACCGTCGCATTGCCATACATCATCTGTCCATTCGGGCGCGCAAGCAGAAGCACAATAGCGGGTATGAATGGCCCACCAAAGCAAATGACGCAGTACACCCAGAGATACTGTCGGAAAGAGGCCGGGCTGGCGCCGAAGAAAAAGACGAGATAGACGTTGACTGCCATGGCCAAGGACCACCAGGGGTCAGATTGCATAAACCTATTTATATCGTTAGTTGCGTTGCGCCCGTACGTCCTGGCGGGGGAGAACAAACATCTCCAGCATGAAGGCCTGAGCCTGGCACAACGCGGAAGCCTCTCCTATGAGGATACCATCGTAGCCAATGAGGCACGCAATGCTGGCGCCAATGTTGGCGACCGAAGCAAAGACTATGAACAGATTGGGAATAGTCCTTAGTCGCTTGAACAGGTAATACGAGACAAAGATGAGGGTGATGCCAATCAAAGAGAGTGAAGCTCCGGTGCGTTCGAGGGCGATGATGGTGGTCACTTGAGTGCCGCTCAAAGGCATCTTTTCCGGGCCTGAGTACTGTCTTGGTACAAGCTGGTCGGACGGAAGAGACGACGGATGACCGACGAGGAGCGTCGGAGGAGCACGAGCTGCCCGCCCTAACAGGGTCAGTGTCAGCAGAGGTCTGTCGCGATTAGCACACATGTTTGGCGGCGTTATTGTGATGTGAGGTGGCGTCCAGCGACGAGAACTAGAGGGGGAGAGACGGAGAGGGCGAGGCATACTTTTGGGGGACTCGCAGCCGCTGCGGGAGCTGAAATGCAAGTCGGGATAGAATGGGCTTCAGAGATAGGATTGGATCTTCTGGGCCCGAAACAACGGGCGGGGACGTCGTTTGGACTAGGGGAGAGACGTTGTACAGACAATCCCAGGTCGGACAAACGATGGAGAGTTGCCGTCGACTCGGGGATGGCGACACGAGCGCTGCGAAGGACAGAGATGGTCGGGAAACGGCACAATAGGAGCAGGGCGGGGTCGTAGAGCCAGGCGGAAGGGAGCCGAAGCAGCGAGGGTTGTTGACTGGTGTGACTGATGATGATATGGCCCGATGAGAGCCAGAATAAGAATACAAAAAAAGAAGGCCCGTTCAGCGAGTGACAGAAACGCAACAGCTCACGACTCTCGGAGCAACAAAGTACAATGTAAGAGGGCTAGCTACCCAAGTGGTAGGTGGACTGAGATTCTGTGTATCGGCGAATAATGTTGGCGGCCGTCGCGAAGATGGCTCGAAGCGAAGAAGGTAGGCGATGGGGATATATCAGTCCCAGACAGTCGGGGCTGACGGCCGGCCAGAGCAGGGTCTTCGGGCCTGGGCCTAATCGTCAGGGGATACCTAACGAGAAGATGCCCAGCAGGGCGTCGGTGCAGGGGAAGCCAAGGGATGAGGCCGTTACACGGACAAGGGAAGAGGAACAAAAGGTGTGAGCGGACAACATGGCGTTGGCGTGTAGGAGGAAGAAGAATGAGACCTCGGGGATTCGAGAACGGAGGCGTGTCATAGGTATCGACGGACGAGATGACAAGAGGGGTGCATGGACAGGACAGGGTATTGAAGGGTCGCCGGATGGTTCGCGAAGCGAAGTGGCCTGGTGTGTGTGAAGCCCGGGGTGGTGTGGTGTTTGACACTTGGCTTTGGGGAGCCTGGAGCTTGAGGGAGGCGGCGCTGAAGCACACGAGGATTGGCTGAGGTGACGATGGCGGTGGCTAGCTTTGGACCTTGAACATGAACATGGCCAGTCTTCGCTGCGGAGAAGGAGAAGCGGGATGCGTCGTTGCCACCCGAACCCCAAGAAAAGGTACGCTACCATGGTGTCGATGCTGTACAGGGCAGGCATGACCCCAGCCCAGCAACAGGGTGATTGGCAGGTGCAAGAAAGACGGACGACGGGGCGAGACCAATGATGGGGAAGGTGTGTGGCAGCCAGATGGTAGCCACGTTGGTGGCTTGGCAGTTTGAATCACTCTTTCCTTTGACTTTGAGCTCACTTCTTTGCTTGGTGCGTGAGTCTCATACATGATTCACCTGGATAGGCTAGAGGCACCCTGCCTTCCCCTTTGACCTCGGCCGCAGCATCTTAGAGATAGATGAACGCCTGGCTAGGTACTTCGTTTGACGAGACTTTCCTCTCAAACGACAAATTGAAAAACACTGGAATGGCCCTGAACGTAATTGCAGGTCATGGCAGAAGGCTCTCGTGGTCCGAGTCAGCAAGATCGACAGCGTGGCAGCTGCCATTCGGCCAAATTGTCATGCTGCTGACCGACATGATTGACCGCCGCTTTCTCGCCGCAGGCAGCCAGCATTCGGCAAAGGGCAAAGAGCAAAGGGCAAAGGGCAAGGCAGACCACGAGGCAAGTCAGCTCCATGGGGCTACTCGATTGCATGCTTATGGGTAACTGCTTTCAATATTGGACGATCGTGACCTGATCGCGAATCGCCATTGAGACTCTTCTTCCCCACTTTCTGACTTCGGGCGGCCAACTGTCTGTCTGCCGGACAAACATGTCCTTGTGACTTGGGGTACCGAACCCTGGATCAATGCTACCCCAGACAATCGAATCGACCGAGATGGAACAAGTTTACACTGCTGGGATCCTTGGGCTATGAACACCAAGCCGGATCCTCCCAAAGTCGACGACGCAACGAACAGAACAAACATATAGCGTGCCGTGCCCCAGCCCACGTACTGAGCGGCTGACTTGCTCAAGGTACCCGGAATACTGTAGGCCAAGGAAACGCAACCAGCAGCTGTAATGGGCCACTGCCGGCCTCCCCTGGAGAGATGCTGACCCTTTGCTCACTCACGCCCACCACCCCATCAATCTCCGTCATTCCTCATGGACGTTGAAATCACGTCGCAGTTCTCGCTGCAGCCCGCCATCTCACCAACCCTGCTTGTCACACTTACGTCCTTCATCGACCCAATGATGAACGCGGGATATGATTTTCTGCTGCACCATGCCGACAATGTAATTTCATCGCTTTTCGCCACCCCAATCAATCTGCCCTGCGTGGTCGTGCAAACAGAGTTGCCGTGTCTACATCATCATCATCCACCCCGCTGGTGGGTGGGGGTGGGGGTCGACTAGGCGAATTCAGAGGCATGACCGATGTCGACCAAACAGCAGAAGGGATAGGCCACACTCAAGTCCAGGCTCCTTTGACGAGTTGCCAGACAAAATTAGCACAAAGACCGTTGCCAGTCAGGCTCAGCCTCGGGAGAATGTGGTCCACTGATCGAGGCCCCCGCCTGCCAGAGGGGTCGGCACTCCTGATCCATCTCCCCCCCCCCCCGGTGAGATGGGCTCTGGGGATTAGGCGCCTATTCTGGCAAAGTCCGTGGCTGACTGATAGATTTGGAAAAGTCAAAGTAACCAAGCAATGGCGAGCATGCTGTAGATTATATCTGTGAATGCGTTGGAGCCTCATGTCAAGGTTGGTTCGAGACGCTAACGCAGGCCACCGATGGTATTGCTATGAGCCTCTTGGCTCACCACATACTGCACGACGCAGTGAAGGCCAACAATGTACGATCCGCCAGACCGTTTCATTGCTGAAAGCTAGGATCTTGTCATCAGGGGAAGTTAGTAGGAATCGCTTTGAATCTCGAAACCCTGTCCTCGGTCAGTCTGCTCATTGCACTAGATCGTCTTTGCCTCCGACGCTAAGAATATGCTCCGACATCTTGTCAAGCTATCACCTAGGCATGTAGGTAGAAGAGGCTATACATGACTTTGAGATGCAAGCATCATTTTTAAGGGTGTCTTGATCGGACTAAAGCCTCAGCCTAAAAAAAGCGTATGGGTTGATTGCGCTACGGCCGCGGTGGCTGTTGTTGGTTAAGATATTGTTCAGAACTGCTTGCCGTGTATTGGAAGTATATGAGCCGTTCAAGGCGGTAGTTCATGGAGCTGGATACGACGTCCCGAGAAGATATGAGAGTAGAAGCCCAAGATAAACAAAGGCGAAATTGACTCAGGTTCGTTGACTGGGAATCGCTAACGCGGGGGCTACGCCTTTCATCTGGCCGATGCTCCTGGAAAGTGCGGGGGCCAATCGCAAATATTAGGCAGTGACCACTACGCGTATGCGGGGGTGGTATTGGACCTCCAACTGCTTGCAAAGTCAGTCAACCTCATAAGCCAATTAATATTCATGATCTTACTCTTGAGACTGGGCATCCGAAAATCTTTGGTGAATCGTACTTTTGTACGCGTTTCACGATGTTACATCGTCTTTCATGTCTCTCTCATAGGTGCTCAGAGTCAGCTCAACAAGATGCATGACGGACGACATCGTCTGGCTCTGTAAATCATGCGATCATGGGACAGAAATGCAACGTCTTCGTCATGAACTCCCACTGCCCGTCTCTGTGCTTCTGAATGCATGCCAGGACAAGATTTCTGGGTTTCACGTCTGGGAAGTTGGCCTCGTCAGGATGTACTCAATGGCACTCTGGTAAGAAGTCGTCCCAACCGACACTACGTGTGTCACTCTTGGAAGGGCTCAAGAGATCGTCGACGTGGGAATGGTCCATCCGGAGTGCCCCCTCCTCAATCCTCACGACTTCACGAGCAACCCGTGATGCGATGGTTCCCTTCCACATACTTTCAATGTGAGTCGACGTCCCAAGCAGACGGATCGTCCAACATCTGGTGGAAGGGACGCGGCACTGAGGGCCGTGTAATACCACGGCGGCATGAGGCCCAACTCGGCCGTGAAACTGAAGGCGATTGAGCAGTGCTCTGATATCATGTCGACGACTATGACCTCGGCTGCGGCTTGCAAGATCCCTCGCAAGTTGAGACTAGGGTTGCAAAGTCATCCTGGTGAGTGTTGAGTATGGGTTCGCTTAGCAGCTTGAGACACGTGGCGGCCATGATGGAGGCCATTGTGTGATATAATGTCAGCAGGGGGTAAGAAAATGCTTGCTTCAAGATGAGGCGTGAGACCAGATTCTGTGGTGAAGCTGATCAATGTTCATGTATTATTTGAGACCAGTTATGTACTGCAGGCTAAGTATGTACCGTTCAAAAGATTACTCGTAGCAAATGACAGACAACCCCACTACGCATACGTTCCGGGCACCAGCGAGTTGACGTAGTTCTCCAGGTTTGTCCACCCGCCAGCTCCGATGGCAAAGGCGTCCTTGGCGTCATTGGGGATCAGCCCTTTCGCCCTCTCCCCCCCATCGGGAATACCGCCGCCATCGGTATCCACAGGCGCCGTTCCACCGGCAACCTCACCGACACCGCCAATCTCGGCCTCATCGGAGATGAGCTTTCCCGACTTGCCGTAGCTGCGCAGCTCGCTAACGAGGAGCTTGTCAACGGCGTCGCGGCGGAGTGACGCGCCGGCTCGGGCGGCGACGTGTTCGATAGACTCCTGTGGGGTGAGGAGCTTTGCTGGGCCGGGGTAGGGGAAGGGCGTCGGGGCGAAGACGAGGGGAGAGTAGCAGTTTGTGGTCATGCAGAGCGGAGTGCCGTCGAGGACGCCATCGCGGTCGGCGTCGTAGTAGTTGTTGAGAACGTCTGTCTGAGTCAGTCTTGATCCAAAGAAGTAGAGCAGGAAAACACACAGGCTTGGAAGTTCTCGTTGCCGCGTGTGAAGGGGCTGCGGCCAGTGCTGGGGCCCGAGACAAAGTAGTTGTTGACAATGTTGACCCAGCTAGGCCCAGCGCTGTCGCCAGCAATGTATCCGGCCCCGACACCCCAATTGTAAATGACATTGTTCTGGAAGTCGTTACGGCCCTTGACCTTGGGGTTGCGCGTATTGTTGTCAACGTAGAGGTTGCGGAACAGGGACACGCCGCCCTCGGTCTCCATCAGGCCGCCGCAAGAATGGGTCTGCAGCCCCTGGGCGATGATGGTGTCCTGCACGGTAATGTTGACAGCGCTGCCGCTGACGGAGAAGTTCTCGTCACGGCCCCAGGAGACGGAGACGTGGTCGAAGATCATGTTCCGGCCTTCGGCGATGGTGACGGCGTCCTTGCCGCTGTCGCCGCCGCGGCCCATGCGAATGCGGATGTACCGGGTGATGGCATTGTGTGCGTTTGACCAGGAGAAGCCGTTGCCGTAGACGGTGATACCCTGTGTTATAGTCAGTTACCCAGTTGAAAGCCCCAGGCTCAGGACAGTCTCACGTCGCCTGGTGCGGTCTGGCCGGCGATGTAGACGTTGGCAGACACAACAATGCGCGCGTTGATGTCGATGACGCCACCCACATCGAAAACAACGATGCGGTTGGGCTTTGAAACGGCATCACGAAGGGATCCGGCTCCCGAGTCACTAATGTATGGTCAGAGTCATCGCACAAGGCTAGGTACGCTAGGGCTCAGCTCACTTCAGGTTGGTCACCTTGTAGACGCTACCAGTGCGACCACCGGTAGCGAATCGGCCGAAACCCTCGGCTCCAGGGAAGGCGAGCTGCTGGGCATCAGCAGCAGAGGCCAGCAGGGCTGAGGCGCCGAGGAGAGACTGGAGGGAGAACTTCATGGCGTGTTTATTTGAGAGAATCCGGGGTGCATGAACAATGAGCGGGAGAGGGCTTGGTATCGTGGGCCCGCGCAAGACTGGACCTCTTCTGCTATTTGTACCCCAGATTTATGAACCCCATCCTTCTGCAAGGCCAGGCCAGCTGGAGCTGTCGTGCTCATGGTCCTTGCAGGGAAGCACCTTAAGTGACGCGAGCTTGCTTCGACTCTACATATCAGGGGCAATTGTGGGGTCGTGGCAACGGCAGTCGGGGCTACTTTGGGTCAACAGCGAGGCGCCAAAGTCAACTGAAGTGCTGGGGAAGTGTGCCTGCAATCACGGAGCTCGGAGCATTCGACAGGTTCCAGAAACATCAGTGTGGCAGCCAAGGGGTCTTTCTTGTGTTCGCTGCTCGCTGCATCTCGGTACGATTGGTGGAATGACCGAGCCTCACAAAGCAGGCCGCTGATCATCTGCTGAAGTGGTGGCTAGAGGACGCTGTATCATGGACATTTTGCGCGGCAGAGCAGGGCGTCTCGGGATCGAGAGGACGGGCTTCGGAGGGTTCCCAATTCGGTTCACTGCAAGGCTGTACTGATCTGGTTAGTGATCCTCGCCTTTGCTTGCGCTTTTTGGGCGCAACCCAGTAGCTGTTTACTGCCCCTCTTTGCAATACTTAACGTCGCACTTCCCTTCAATGAAGAAATGAAAAATACTTCTAGAATCCGACTTCCATGGCTGAGCTTGCGACGGATGATGTGACATATAGTTCGCTCTTGGGTCATGTGAGCGACATGTACTGGAATGACCAGCGATGTAGGTTTGAAGTCTGAATGCCGAAGAGTTCCGTGCAAGCAGCGCAAGCGGCAAGTCACCAGTAGACTGCTACTGCATCGTTGCAAATCTATTTTTTGCTGAGATGAAGCGCGATAGCAATGTCGTGTGCCAGTGAGGAAGCTCAGAAACCGTACCGTGGCATAACCTCCGGTAGGGCCGGTTGACCAAACGCATGGCATATTGTGGTGTAGGTACTTGAGAAGGCCAATCCTGCAAGTCGCGTGTTGTCCAGATCGCCAACCGCTTGCTGGAGTCTTGCCAGTGTCAGCTATAGGCAGGCAACTTTAGTGAACAAAGGTTGAAACGTGGGTTCGGCTCGCTGCTGGTTGTGGAGACAAAAGTGAGCAAGTGGTGAAGATGGCCTGGTGCAGCACGATCGAATGAACATCCACAGCATCCTGTTGATAACGGGCTGCTTCTCGTGCCGTGAGCACCTCTACCTGTCTAATCGAACCTGAGGGGAACCCATGGAACTGACATATGAGGCCGGATACCTGTACTGCAGCGAGTTCCGTGTTGGCGGTAATCGTGCAATCGCAAGGCGGCTTTCATTGGCAGCTCCTCTCCCGAGCACCAGAGCTCGATCGCGGGCCGAGCTTGTCCAGGCGTCAGTCAAACATCTGACATGCATGACGAGCCCAAGCTAGAAATTGAGGAGAAGTTCGCTCGGAATGCGAGGCAGCAGGTATTGTGTAGGCCAGTTGAGTTTGCACCCCCAAAGAGATGGCGCGTGGTGTCATCATTTATCCCGAACGGGCTACTGCAGGTATCGGCATTTCAACGGGATGACCAGGAAGGAGGTGTCCTTCCCTTCCAGCAACAGGTGCCAGTGCAGAGCACCTACCTGGTAGAGGCCTCTGACGTGCGTGTCATCAGGGAACAAGAAGCTAAGGTTCTTGACGGGCAGGGAAGAAAAGGCACAGGTGGCCCGCAGCGGACCGAGCCGGATGGGTAGAGAGGGCAGAATGGGTGGGCAACCGGCTGCAGCTGGATCCAGTTCTCCGATGTTCCGGCCGTGAGATCGGGGAAAGGAAATCAGATCCCGAGGAGACTGCGATGTCGGGGGTCAGAGCACGTGTGCCATTTGCGGAAGAGGCCCTTGTCCATAAGTCTGTGGGTATGGAGTCGCTATGTTGACAAATTAATGACAGGCTGCTTTGGCCTTGCTCGGCCAGGGGCGGAAGCAGATGACAGGAAACTGCGTTGGTTGGTTTGGTATCAGATTCGAATATCGAAGATCGGAGACTGAGGAAATTGGTAGACCGTACTAAAGCTATGTCCTGGTGAACCCCTCGACTGTGTGATGGTGATGATGGAGACACAAGCATTGATGCATCACTTGGTCAGACGAGTGATCCGATGGAGGCCCGAACGCTGGGTTATGTAATCCAGCGCACAGCGAGTGGGTCACATGACCGTTTCGTGTGGTGCATTTGCAGGCGGAAGGCGCAGGCTCAGGGTCGATGCCGCCGTCGGTCTCCCTGTGGTGGGGTTGAGTCAGCCCTTGATCTGGCGATGCCATTGGTCCGATTGAGGTGGTCTTTCCTTCCCAGGCACCCCTCCCTCCCAAGCAATACCCAGGCTGGGCAAGCACGACACTAAAACACCGCAGGCAGCCAGTGTAGTGTCGAGTGCTACTGCCGCAGGCGTCAGTGTTTCGCCGGTCTGGGCTCGACTCAACGGCAGGTCCATTCCTTCTTTCTCTCTGGCTTACCTGAGTCTTATTAGTCCATTTGCTCTTTCGGCTGGGGACTTTTCATCGCTTCGCCTTGACTCTTGCTTTCTTCTTGTTACTCATCTTCTTCAGCAACTCGTCTCAGACACATACATCATCAGCCGCCCCCCCGTCAATCCCGCCGTCCATCTTTATTCCAGCGATTGCGCTCGATTCTCGATTGGCCTCCCACTCCTGGTACGTCCAACTTTTACCCCTCCATTGTCGCATTTTCCTGCCCGTGTCGCACATGACGTCGTCAAGATTGCCCCCGTCAACCCGGCCGATTCAATCAAGTTCCCTCAAGACAACCGCCCGCTGACTCTTCCGCCGCGACCGGCGATTTCCTCTCCCAGGACTCTACTCAACAACTTCACACACGCTCCCCTTGCGGGGGCTATTATTCTCGTCTGTTGACCAGTTCTCAACCCGCCTCTCTTCTGATTGTCGTCGAGACCGACAGCCGCCTCGTACGCCGACAATCTCCTCGTCGGCCATCTCCGCGCATACCCCTCGTCAAAGGCTGCCAACCCCTCCCTCCCACTTCCGCCTTCTTCGCCATGGCCACCTCCCCCGACAGCCTCCTGGCCATGACGCCACCAGGATACACCTTTCCAGACTCCCGTTTGCGACGCGAACTCGACAATCCCGAACGCGACCCTCTCATTCTCGTTGCCTGCGGCTCATTCAGCCCCGTGCACTATGTGCACTTGCGTGAGTCCTCCCACTCGTTCCGCCACGCCTTGTTCTGTGTAACCTTCTGCCTCGTTCTTGTTCTTGCCGCGGTTGTCCGTCGGCACGAGCTGGACCGCGGAGTCCCACGTTGACCTGCATGTCATGTCATGCAGCATGCCGCCATCCCCTTTCCTGCAGATCCAGTTGCTGATTGGTTGTAGAAATGTTCGCCATGGCGGCCGACTACGCCCGCACCGAGACCAACTACGAGGTCATCGGTGCCTATCTCAGCCCTGTATCCGATGCGTACAAGAAGAAGGGCCTTGCGAGGGCACACGATCGGTATGCGTTTCCTGTATGCGGACCCCAAGACATGACGTTAACCCAGTACTAGTGTCGAGATGTGCCAGCTGGCCGTCAAGGCCGCCCGACAACCCCTAATGGTCGATTCCTGGGAGGCACAACAGGCCTCGTACGTGCCCACGGCTATCGTCCTCGATCACTTTAATTACGAGATCAATGAGCTACGTGGCGGTTGCGGAGGGAAGAAGGTTCGCATTGCCCTTCTCGCTGGGGCTGATCTTGTCGAGACCATGGGTCAGCCCAACATCTGGTCGGCCCGCGACCTGCAGCACATTCTCGGCGATTTTGGCGCCTTTGTCGTCGAGCGCGCTAGCAGCAACTTCGACCAGGCCCTTTCAAATCTCCAGGAGTACAAGGACAACATCCATTACATCCCCGCCATCATTTCAAACCCCATGTCTAGCACCATGTTGCGCCTCCTGCTCAAGGGAAATATGAGCATCGAATACGTAGGTCCTCGAGTCCGATCCTTTCGTCCGCCCCGTTCGTCCGGCCCTAAAGGCGCTAGATACCTTTCCTGGATGATCCTCAGCTGACACGCACACAGCACGTACCCCGCGAGGTCATGGACTACATCGAAGCCAACGGCCTGTACAAGGACGAGTTTGTTTCGGCTGGCAAGGGAAAGGAAGTCACCGGCACATCATGAGAGGACTGGAGTGCGCAGGTCGATTCCAATCCACGAGTAGCCCATAGAGGGTGGCTTTGTTCATCCTTCAATCCGGATGCAACCCAGCAAGACGAGCACGAAACGAAAACAGCAGAGAAATCCCGGCGCATTTGGGTAGACGGACTTTTTGTTTTCATTTTCATTTTTCTTTTGTCAAGGCGGCGAGTATTTGCATTTTACAGCTACAAGAGACAGACCGGCAGGACGCCGCCGTCGCCACAGAGAAGGAGAGAAATGAGATACCTCAGGATAAGTGACAGTAAAATGTCATGTTGGAATATTATAATTTTGCCGGGGTATTGTTGATCGTCACGAAATACTATGGTGTACAGGTACGGACAGGTATTCGGCCTCGCTATCGCTTGATGATGGCTTCGCCTGCAGGTTTCCTTTCGCCTTGCCCTTCATCCTGGGGCTTCTCGTCGGCTTTTGTTTCTCCACCCGGCTTCTTCACCTCGACCTCGGGCTTGACAGCATTCGTCGCCCTCTTGGGCCCAAGGTCCTCAGGCCCCCTGTCGTCATCGAAAATGATGTCCCACCAAGGCCTCTCTCCCTGCTTTCGACACAGGGTATGCCACTCGGCCTCGTCGAGCCCCTGGCTCAACGTCTTGCGGTCGAAGATGCGAGGGCGTCTCCTCTCGGCGTCGGAGGCAGGAGGCCAGTACACGACGTCCCGCGCCCATGAGCTTGTCGCTTTGATTACTGCCAGAGGGGCGAGCTTTATGGGGCGGACTTCGCGCGCGGCAACGATGTCACGCAGGAAAGGGTGGAACCAGTTCTTGTCCCACCACATCTTCAACCGCGGACCCTTCATCCCGTCGCGATGCGCGTTGTGGTGGACGCCGACGGGCATGCGGCCGGTATAATAGTCCGTATAAAGGGGCACGGCGTCCCAGTGTGCAGCCTCGTCCTTGTGCTGCTCCTCCAACTCGACGCCGGCGTGCACGAGGGGCGGCGCAAGGCTGTCAACGTCAGACGGCAGGCCCGCAATGCGCGCTGGCGAGATGCCACGCTCCTCGCTCGAGACGTTGATGCGCGCCGCGTCGTTGACGGCCATGTACTCACCGTCATCCTCCTCGAAGACGGTCGGCACGAAGAGTTCCTGCAGATAGTCGAGACCGAGGCCATACTCCCACGTCTCAGCGCCGCCACCAACGGCCGCCACGTCAGGCGGGTACGCCGTCTCGTTGAAAGGCTCCCCGCGAGGGCGAGAGCCTGACGCTCGCGCTGCATCGTGCGCCACACCTCCTGCTGGCCGAGAATCTCGCCGAGAATGCCCTGGTCGCTGAAGAGGTTGTTGCCGGCGTCCTGCCCCTCGCGCACCTTGGCGTAGGCCCTCCGAAGCGTGCGCAGCACGTCGTCGGCGCGGCCGAGCACGGCGCCGCTGTTGATGTAGCGCGGCCGTGTGCGGTGGAGGGCGTGCCCGTCGCGGTCGGGGTCGCCCTTGTCCGTCTCCGGTCCGTAGAGGTCGGTCCGGGCCGTGCTCTCGGGCAGCACGTCACAGTGCGTCTCGTGGCCGTCGCGGGGCCGGGGCCAGCATTTTTTCTGGGTGCTCACGATGACGCGCTGGGTCGGGGCGGCGATGGCGTCGGGCGCGTCGGCCGACCAGCCCGGGAGGATGCGGGCGTCGGCGGCGGCGTTCTGGGCGAGGAAGCGCTCGATGAGGACGCGCGGCGGCAGCTGAAACCAGACGTCGTAGGCGTCGACGATGAGGACGAGATCGTCGGGCCGCAGCCGCTCGGCGGGCGGGGCCTCCTCGTCCGAGGCGAGGGCCTCGAGGGCGTCGAGCGTGCCGTCGATCTTGCCGAGGTGCGAGCCGCCGAACCAGCCGCCCTGCTTGTGGAAGTCGCGGCCCCAGTTGATGATGAGCGGTGCCGGATAGCCGTTGGCGACGGTCGACAGGAGCATCTTGCAGAGGTTGGCGCCCGGCTCGTCGGCCGGCACGATGATGCGCAGCCGGCGGTTGTGCGGGTCGGTGTCATCGGCGGCCGGGGGTGTTGGCGCCACGGGTTGGCTCTGCTTGATGTTAGTGCTGTCATAGTATATCGTGAGGGCGAGATGGCGGGGATACGCCAGGGCGACTTACGCCGGCGACGGCAAGGAGCGCGAGGATGACGAGACTGCCCACCGTGGCGATGACCGTCTTGAGCGACCACCGACCGAGACCGCATGGCAGGCAGCGTCCGAGACTTCGTGATAATGGCACTTGTCGGCTGGTATAGTCTGATTCGTCGGATCCCTCCCAGTCGATTTTGTGATACCTAGGACCCTTCATCGCAGTGAAAGCACCGGCCAGCAGGCCGCCGGCGTCACGGAGACTGCTTCTCATGGCGTATATGAAACGTCGTGCAACAACAGCAAGAATGAAGCAAAGTAAGTGGTCGTCAGCCGTACGGTTCGGTGAAGGGCCGCGCCGCCCAGATGGCGAAGAAAAGACTGCCAATGTCTCGACAAGAGACGATGAGAGGACAGGAAAGCAGAGCTGGCGAAACGGAGGGGGGTGCGCCTATGCCTTCGAAGCGTTCATGGATGAACACGCCGCGGCTGCATACACCTTGCGGTTGTTGTTGGCCGCCTCCTCAAACTGATCGCACAAGCCCGAGACAGGAGGTCTCTGACGCCGGAACTGAACTCACAGGCCGCTATCGGTCTGAAGCAAAAGTCAAGAAAAGGAGAGAGATGTTACAAAAGGAACGGGGTGGGGGGGAAAGTCAGGAGGCACGCAAGCCACGTGAGAACAGCGGGAGGGCAGAAGCAGGATGTGTAAGATGCATGACTCTCGAGGAGGAGGCAGCTTTTCCAGAGCTGCCGCCCAGCGAACGTAAAGTCTCCATACCAAGGCAGCGGCAGCATCAGCAGCAGCAACAGCGGCGAGTGGGCTCTCTTCGTCGAATCGCCGCTTCACTTTACTAGGGGCGAGTGATCGCCAGCAGTCCTCGGTAGCTTCGGCGGGGGGTGGTGACTTCCTACCACCTGCATGTCAAAGTACCACCATAGACATAGAGAGTACAGTGGCTGGGCGCAGCGCCAGGCGCCGTGTCAGCCGCTTCCATCGTCAGCCCAGCAAAGCAGCTGGTCAGGGGTTGAACTTGGCAAGACGAGGGGGAGACGAGTCTTGGGTGGGAGAAATGCGAATGTGGCATCAGCGATATGGTAGGCGTCGACGATGCAGGGGAGGCTTGGATTGCTTGGTGGGCAGAAAAGAAGACCCCCTGCTTCTTCTTGGGCCGCTGCCCAAGCACTCGAAGCAGGCTCGGCGCGAATCCAATTTCTCATCTCGCCATGGAACACTGGGATTCGCTGCTGATGTCGCGGCTATGGCTGCATGGCGTTTTCTGTTCGGGCGGCACTTCAACTCGGGGATTAGGTTTGCGGCTGACGACTCATGAAGAGTGTTTGTGTTTCTTGCGATCTCAAACTCTTTTGACACTTAGATCAATAGATCCATAGCAGACTGCATTATCCTTCATGAACCCCTTCGGATGACGTTGCCATGGGTTGGGGTTGCCAAGCTGCCGGAACCTGGCAAAATAGAGGAGACATTTGCAGGCTCGTTCGTCCGCTGGAGCCATGGTCTCCAGTGTTTGCTCGCTGTGGAGAAAGGGGGCATCGAAAGAGGAGACGAGGGCAGAGAAGAACAGAGCAGCGTTTGCAGGCTTGCAGCGATCAACAGTCCAAGGTTTGATTTGGTTCCTGGATCTGGGTTCTGCCCCCATTTTGTCCCCCATGGCGTAAAAGTAGCGCAGCCCATTTTGTGGCTTTGCCGTTCCAACGGTCGTAAGCTGGAAACCTATGAAGCCATGGACCGGGACGTGTCTACTGCCTGAACCGGTTGATGCATGTCATCGTCGTAGTCATCGCAGAAATGCTGAAACGATCGATGGCGAGTCAACAAAGGATCGAATGACGTCGCCGTTTCTTGGTTCTCGCGCGCCCAGTCTTGGATGCAGTAAGAATAGCTGACCCCCTCACCCCATTCCTAGCATCCTCAAGCGAGGCATCGTGGCATCGAACCAGCCGTCGGAGAACAGGACTGCACGTGGGGGTCAAAGCCCAGCGGCTGCTTTCTTGCAGACTTGGGGCCAAGGAATCCCCCCTTGTCCTGGTCGTTCAACAGACTTCCGGCACGTCCTTTTGCACCCCCAGGGCGTCAGGAGACTGGCGTGCTCCATGGAAGTGCTAAACCCGTTTAATCTCGATGTTAAAATAGCGGTGCTCCGCACACAAGGACGCTGATCTACCAGTATGGGTGATTTGCTCATCGTCTCCATTCAATGCCTCTCACAAGGTTTCTTCGGGATGCTATAAGGGACCAAGGTGCACTGCAAAAAGGGGATCCGTGTTGTCATTGAGGACTTGCAGGCGCCTGATCGTAAAAGTCATAGCGATTTCTTCTCTCGTCGTCGAGCCTTTTATCTCTAGTCTGTCTACCTTCGCGTGGCCCATCTCAAACCCCTATGCTTTTCCCACGCACAAAGCCAGCCATGACCTGCCCGGCTGCCATTGAAGGCATGCCATGTCTCATACCGGGGGAAATGGTCTTCTCAAACGAGTCGAGCAATAGTGCTGAGCGGAAATCATGTCCAATGTATTGGGTCGTAGCGCCGTCGATCGCCATGGCCCCCCCATGCCGCACGCACGCAGGCTCGTGGGGTGCTCGTTTCAGGGTCTGATCTCTGTATCTCGTTCTTTCTTTTTCAGGCTGTGGAATCTGTCTTGCTGAGCAACAGCTGCGATAACGGAGCGAGCGCCCCCAGATGAGCATCATGTCCGTCCATGGCTGAACTGAACACCACAGCGCAAGCCACAGCCCAAGTGACCGAAGAAGATGCTTTAGGCGGTCCGCTCACCCCCAGATGAGATGAGATGAGATGAGATGCCTAGAGCTTCTCCTTCTCCTTCCCAGCCATGGCGACCCAGAGCGACTCGCACGTCGCAACGACATTGCCCTCGGCGTCCCGGATCTCGCCGCGCAGCAGCATCTTGCGGCCAGTGATGGACGCGATGGTGCCGACGCCCAGCACGACACTCGGCGTCGCGATCGGCCACAGGTACCGCACGTCCATGGTCGCCGTCGCGGGCTTCATCGTGAAGATGGCGTCGCCGCGTCCGAGGTCCCGGTTGCGCTCGCCCAGCATGCCGAGCAGCTCGTCAAAGAGCAGCGCCGTCACGCCGCCGTGCAGCACGGCCGGGTAGCCTGCCATGCCGGGGCCGAGGGCGAAGAGGACCGAGACTTGCGGGATCGCGGGGCCGCGGGCGCTGCCGTCTGCTGCTGCCGTTGCTGGTGCCGGTGCCGCTTCGGCGGGTGTTGCGTAGAAGGCCAGACAGGCGGGGATGCGCTCGGCGTGGTCGAGCGTCTTGCCGAAGAAGCGGTCGTGGCGGTTGGGTTTGCCTTCTTCCAGGGGATCGCGGCTCGGTGGAACGTAGACTGTCGTGTTGGGCGCTGTCAGGAGGGCGTTGCACCAAGGGATCTTGTGAAAGTCAACGCCATTCTGCGACAGCGTCGCACCCTGGGCGGGTTCTTTGCGGGATGCCATGATCAGGAGAAGCGCTGGTAGATGATATCCTGGTAGCAATGTCGAGTCTGTCCTGTGCTAGATGAACGCACGGGGACTGCAGGCCCTTGGTAAAGGCAGCACGTTCAGTCGCTGAAAGTGTAGCTTGGGATTGAGAGCATCGCCTTTCCACGTGTCATTGGGATATGATGTTCGCAGCCGCTTGAAAGGTGTGATGTTGACATTGCCGTGAGCAACAGTGCTGGTCAAGTGAAGTGAGCCTCGGCACGTAGCCCCGCGGCGGTAGTGGAGACGGCGCCAAAGTTACCAGCTGGTAACTCTTGTCCATGTCTCTTTCAGGCCAGGCCTTGCTTTTCCTGCGCGTCGGTCAAGTTTGAGGGCCTATGGCTGGCTATGCTTCGTGATGCTTTGGTATCTGTGTTGGTGTTACAACTCTTGTCTTGCCACGCCAGCTATGTGTGAAGACCTTCTGTGACACGGATTAATAGGCTCCGTCAGATGGGCGGGTATTTCACCATTCTCATATGCTCCATGCCGGCGATTCGCCGTCATCCCTTTCGGCGTTTTGGAGAAGCCATTTGCGACGCATGCAAGCAACATTGAATAAGAAGATTTACCAAGGTACATAAGGATAAATGAGCGAATGACTGCCACAGCAAATGAATGATGACGGACCCGGCGCAAGATTCAGATGGATCGTTGGCAGCTGCTCGGAAACCGCGGGGTCCGGCGATGCGCTACTGGGCGCCGTCCATGATGACCTGCCAAGTAGCCATGCCCTGGAGTGCATTGGTATGTACTAGCTGCTTCATTGCTATATGTTTCATAGGGCTGACCTTTTCGAGATGACCTGTCGGATTTCAGACGTGCGATGGGCGTTTTTAAACCCATTGGCGCGCCCGAGATTCGAGTACGTCAGGTATCCTTTCGCAGCCAATTACTCTATTCCGATCAGTCTCGTCGTATATCGGTGAAAGGCATACTGACAGACGTATTGAAGCCATCAATCTCAACAGTACCGGCGACAGTCAATCATCGACACGAGCGCTAACAGTGGCCCCAAGGTGGGCGATGAACCACCGCGCCACACACGCCTTCCGGCGGCGGCCGGGACTAAATGCTGGGTTTATCCCGAGCGCCGCCGGCCAAAGGCCCATGCCTTTTGGTCGATACGAGTTTCAGGACCAAAGTGACAGGATGACCACTCCTTAAGCTATATTCAGCACATGGAGGGCTGTGTGTCTTGGTGAGGCGTACCAAGCTGGTAGCGATGACTAGGAGCCAGAATTCCAACTTCACTAACTCGATCCACCACCCAGCCTTTTCTCTTGAATCGACGCTGTAAGAGGTACCTAGACTATCTTATTAGATTGAAGACAACCCACTGATGAAGTCCTCAATCATTTGCCTCACTCAATGACCTGAGCTTTCACCAAATGCTTCATCACAACGCCTGAAAATAAACTTTCCTCACTCTCATTCATCCATTTGTGCCAACCAGTCATGAGTTCGGAGCAACAACCGCCCATCGTCGAGGCCGACCCGCGCGGTGACCTCAAGCTCAACGTGGGCAACCCGAGCGATGATCCATCTTCGTCGCGATGCTTCCTGGTTTGCTCCCGAACCCTCGCCAGGATCTCACCCGTCTTCGACCGCATGCTCTACGGCGCCTTTGCCGAATCTAGGGGCAAGCACACGGCTGACGCAGCTTGGACTGTAGATCTCCCCGAAGACCCCCCCTTTGCATTCAACATCTTCGTCACGATATCCCATGGCTTTGTTCACAAAGTCCCCCGCTCTCTATCTATCGACGAGCTCTACGACCTGACTGTCTTGACACACTACTACGATGTCACTCACATCCTCGCCCCATGGGCCTCCAGATGGATCGCCTCCCTTCACGAACCCAGCCCGGGCTCTCCTATCCTTCTCGCAAAGCTTCTATGGATCAGCTGGGAGCTCGGCCGCGGCCCCCTCTTTGAGTCCACCGCACGGCGAATCCTCACGGAAGCCCCCGGTTCTCTCCTCGACCCTGATTCCCCTTTACATACTCTTCAAATGCCTCCTGACATTTTCGGTAAGCTTGAACGCGCTGCGTCATTGTTGAAAGGGCCCAGCCCGTCGTAACACTCCCTCTCCTCCCGTAAAGACACCGGCTGACATGCCTTTTCCTTCGTCGCTTGACACAGAACGCATAACAGCCATCCGCAAGCAGACCATCCAGGCCATGCTCGATGTCTTCTACGACCTGGCCGAACATCTCGTCACGGTCGACGAGAAGCCGCGGCTGTGTCGCTACGCATCGTACATGGGGCCAGTGCTGTACCCCGACTAAATAAGTTAAATATAGGTATCGGATTTAGTTATTTAGTCCGCTGAATTCGATAGATTTAGTTATTTAGTCCTATTTATAAATATCTAACTTATTTAGTTAATAATAAAGCTATTACGATAGTTATTAGCCTACCTAAGACCTAGATTCCGTAGTATTAAGACGATTCGCTACTATTAAGCCCTAATATAACCCTCCTAGCTAAATTGCTCCTCGACGAAGCTAGTTATTAAGGTATTAAAGCTCTTCTAATATATCTAAAGCTATTCCTAACCTCTATAACGTTAGAGTTAGCTTCGAGAGGCTAAATGCCCTCTTATAGTCTATTAATATCGTAAATATCGCTAAGATATTAAGGGCGAATTTACTAATAATAGGATATACCTCTTAGCGGCTTAATTACTAAGTAATAGGGTCCTTAATAATAGAGTCCTATAAGAGATTAAGGCTAAGATATTTATTAAGCTTAGAGTTAGGTACTAGAACTCTCTAATGCCTATTCTATACCTAGTCATCGAAGCTCGTCGGGGGCGCTATAGGTTAAAGGTCCTATAGCCGTTTAAAGCTACTTTAGCTATAGTCTCTTTAAAGATTCGAGGAGGATATAGAAGGAGAGTAATATTAATATTCCTATTATTAATAGAGGCCCTATTATATATAATAAAGCTATATAAGCTATTCTAGGCTTAATTACTATATTTAAAGCTATTAATATTTAAGGCTAAGGTAGAGGATTATAGTAGCTATATAGAGAGGGGACTCCTTAAGCTTTATATAATATTAATTTAATTTCTATTATATATTAATAATAAATAGATAGAAATAATAATATAAGTCTTTAATAAAGGCCTCGAAGCGTTATAGTATATTTATATATTTATTATAGATATATTCTAGAAATACTTAATTAATTAAAAGTAATATAAATCGTTTATTTCGCTAATACTATACTCGCCTATAAATACTTAAAGAGGCCTACTTTTCCTATTATTAGCTATTATTATTCGGATTATTAAAAAACGCCTTCTATTCCTCTATCTTCTCTAGGATATATTCTATTTTAACGAGAACCTCCTAGAAAGTACTATAGCTCCTATCTTTATTCTATCTTTATATTTATATTATCTATCGATAAAGGGGCTCGAAGGTAATATAAGCTCTATTAAAAGGCGCTAATCTTTAAAGAGGAGGTAATCTTTAATAAGAATTTATTTATAAAGGTCGACTTTATATATATTTCTAATTAAGAAGCTTTAAATATTACCCTTCTTCTTTAGAGCTCGGTTAAATATTAAATATATTAAATTCTATTAAATCTCGTTATTTAATAATAATTAAAGCTCTATTACTATTTATTAATAAAGGAGGAACTCTTAACTTTAAGCTTCTTCTATTATAATATATTAGAAGTATTTATTCTATTATAGAGAGGATCTTATTTATTTAACGATATTATAAAGCTTTCCTATTAGGCCCTTCTTCTATTAGAAGCGTAGGATATTATTAGGATTATTACTATCTTCGAGAAACTAAGATTCTTATTTAAACGTTTTATTATCCTTATTATAGAGGAATATATAGCTAATAAGGTTAAATATATAATTATAATATTATAATTAGTATTTAATAATATCTTCTTTATATAGTTTGGGATAAAGAATATATAAGAGCTTATAAATATAAATATCGTTTATTAAAGTATTATTAGAGATTAGAATATTAATAAGATTAACGATATCCTAATTCTTAATAATATTTATAATAATATTAATTATAAAAGTATTTATATAAATACCTAGCTATTTATAAAGTATTAGCGTTATTATTATTATCTTTAGCTATTAATATAATATATAGATATTATAAATATCCTAAAGCGATTTAAAGAAGTCTAATAATTATAAAAGAGATAAATATCTATTAAGGAAGCTTAAAGTTCTATTTATATTTATTTCTTCTTCTATATAAAGACTTAATTAAATCTTATATATAAACTCCTTTAACTCTAAAGGAGGTTATTATATATATTCGGATTTAGATTTAATAGTAAATAATATAAGAATAGATTATTAAAAATATTAAATAGCTAGTTTATATTAATAATAAAGCTAAAAACGAGCTCTTTTAGCTTTTCTATTCGAGCCCTCGATAAAGTAATAGGATATTATAAATAAAGTAGAAGAGAAGTATCTAAAGAACTCTAGGAGATATCCTCTATTAAGGATCCCTCGAATATCCTATATCTCTTCTTTAGATAGAGGCTCGAAGAAATCGTCGTAGAAGCTTTAAATAATATTAGATCCTATCTCTTATTATAGAGATTATAGATCTAGAAGCTCTCGCTAAAGGTATTCCTTTTATTAAGGAGCTCCGCTACGAAGATCCTATAATCCTTAATCTAGCTTATATAGCCTCTAGAGCCCTTCTTTATAATAAGAATATCGAGGGTGAAATAGCAGCTATACTAAGTAGCTATAAGGAGGTTAGGATCGGAGTAATTTAATTCGGAGAGCTAAGTATAAATAGAAGTAAAGGGGTAGGTTCTAAAGATAATAAGAGATATATCGATAACGATAATAGTATAGGAATAGCCCTAAGGGCGTAGGAGCTATTATAATAATATTATAAATAAGCTATATTAATAGAATTACTATATTAATAGAATTACGATTTTAGGGGAATTATTCTAGGTTCTAATACCCTATATATATAAATATAAGTATATTAGATAATATAGGTAGAGTCTTCTTTATAGATATTAATAGAAGCTAGTAGCCTAATTAATTAGGATCTCTAGTACTTTATTAGAGGTTATAGGTTCGAATCCTATTATTAGTATTATTATACTATTAATAAGAGACTCCTTCTTATTAATAGTACGACTTTTTAATTAATCGGATAGGCCTTTTTATAGGTCCTAGGGCTTAGAATAGCTATATTCCGGGCCTAAATATATATTTAAACGTTTATTAAATATCTAAATATCGAAATACTATAGATTTAGTTATTTAACTATAGGAAATCGGTCTATTTATTTAGCTATTTAATAATTTAACTTATTATATTTGATCGGGGTGCATCACTGCATAGGGCCCCATCGATGCGAGTCCATGATCCTCGGGTCTCTAACGTTCTGCCTCATGCGCGCCGGGCTCTGGCCGCTGCCGGAGGCGGCGGAGGTGGACCACAGCATCTCCGCGCTCTTTGAGATCATGGTCAACCTTGTCATCCATGATATCGGCCAACCGACTAGGGGAGATGCGGATCACAGTAGCTGCAACCCGAGGACGGACATTATGAAGAGGATCAAAGAGATTTTGAGGGAGATGCCGAATCCGGTGTTGGACTCACACGTGAAGGAGCTGGATAAAAAGATGACTATGATAAGTCTCTGACGGATTCATTCGGCATCACGAGAGGACTCCGCTTGCATGTCTGGCCTTCGTGAATGCCCCGCAGCCGCGCGGTGACATCCTTTGCAAGAGAGGCTTTCTGCGTTCACTTAGTCTAATTTTACTATTGGTGCATGAACTTCAACTGAGCCACACCCAGATATTCGCATTGTCACTAGAGACGTTGTTCTGATCATGTTGTACAACGGCAGATACAGGCAACGGAGCAACGCGACTTACACTTACCTCTGCAGTGTCACAAGACTTCATGTGTTAGAAAAAAGTCTGCATCCGTCTTCATTCAAATTTCTATCCCTCAACTTACGGTTTCTTTTCTTCACCTCCACCTTCATTCAAGGTGAGTGCTTAATCTGCCTGCACCTCATATGTATGACAAGCCTTCCTGTCTGAGAGCCTGAATAGTGGAAAAGGGATATTCTCTGTGGTTGGGGACGCACATTTCCCTTCGCTAAAAAACGGAACACCAGAAAAGAGGTATAATGTGAGTTTTTGAAAGACTGAACACCCATGGTCCTTGTTCGCTGGCTCTATCACCTTCTGCGAACATTGTGTTGACGTCGAGTCCCTGCGCCTGCCGGGTTTCTCTTGACTTAGACAAAATATGGCCGCTGGTGGAATCGATCGATGCACCTGTGACGTTGTTGTCCCTCATGCAATAGATGTACGCCTCTGCTACATCGGCCGGCTCGCCAATGCTCCTGGTCAGCGTGCTCGCATTCATGATGCTCTCCAGCTTGGCCCTCTCCTCCGGGCTCCTGTCGGCCAAGTACGACCACAACGTTTCGGTATTGACGGCGCCAAGGGAAACAACGTTGACCCGCGCGGGCGCAAAGTCGACAGCCAGCGCAGCTGCCAAGCCTTGCACGCTCGCGGTGACGGCGGCCAGCACGGGAAACCCCGCAATAGGTCGCACCGAAGCCGTGCCGGACGTCAGCGTGAAGCTAGAACCGGCGCCGGGCGCGAGGTGCTTTCTGGCGTGCTTCGTGAACAGCAGGAGGGCAAAGGCGCGGATGAGGAACATGCTCTTGATGTACGTGAGGTCCACGTCCGCCAGGGCCCTGGGCACGGGCGAGTCCCCAGCCGTGTACGCGCCGTGGTGAATCCTATCGGTGTCACCGTTAATAGCCGCGTTGAGAAGATTAGCAATGTTACGCTCGAGCGCCTCCTCGTTGGCGAGGTCACAGACAATCCCGGAGATGCGGGAGGCCTTTGACGCATAGCTGCTCTGCAGACTGGCGACGGACTTTTCGGCCTTTTTGGCGTTGGAGCTCGAGATGATGATGGCCGCGGCGTCCTGCTCGATGCTCGCCTCGGCCACGGCGTAGCCTACGCCGGCTGAGCCACCGATGATCAGGATGCAGGCGCCGCGAAGCTTTGACGAGAATTTGTTCTGATCCGCCATCTTGTTGATACTGGGGTGGTACACTACAATCCAGTTCCATGCTACGTTCCCTAATGGACTATTTTGCTGATTTTGTTACGATTCGCAGCAGCTGGCCTCCGAACTTCCTTGATAGCGCAATGAGTGTCGAAGTTTGTATAAGCTCGATGTTTACCGAAGTTAGGAACCAAGCAGAGGCACTGCTTGGCATCAGCTTCACAGTCCTAAATGTAGAGGTATGCCGTAGGGGGACGCTCATTGCTAAGCAGCAACACAAGCGAAAGCCGCGGGATGACTCTACGCATGACGATCATGACAGGCATGAACCATACGAGGGCGTCAGCCCAAGCTTCACATGACGAGCCTTCATTGTGTGATATGTACGAAGCTATTTTTTCCAAGCTCACGGTGGCCTCAGGTACAGATTTACTTGCAGACGGCTGAATTCGGCCTTGAAAGTTATCATCTTGATAACGCCAGCCCTCATGTCGGCTGGCAGGCGTACGAATAGTCATGCTTTTACTCTGACAGATCTATACACCGGGCACTACCGTATTTGAGGGCCTTGGGCGCACAGTGCCTCTCGTTCACGAAGAACAATGCAATGGCCACCAAGTGCCGTACCTGTATGGTGGCCTTCACGTCAACGTCAGAGTCAGAGATACTCACAAAACTCGAGAGGCAGCTACTGGCCGGGCGTTTTTCTGTCACCGGCCGTTTTGCCCCTGAGGCCAATCTTAGCTTCAACGTTATGCAGCTCATGACAGAAGCGCC
This sequence comes from Verticillium longisporum, assembly GCA_019188255.1. Taxonomy (NCBI): domain Eukaryota; kingdom Fungi; phylum Ascomycota; class Sordariomycetes; order Glomerellales; family Plectosphaerellaceae; genus Verticillium; species Verticillium longisporum. The sequence goes on along the minus strand of JAETXT010000003.1, from coordinate 3,092,095 downwards.
CACGGCACGTCACGCTACAAAGTGAGCGCCGTGGCACTTAAACCGAGGCTTTCAACTCTCCGTCGGCGCGCTCAAGCCGTGGCCCCCGAACGCAAGATGCACAGAATTAATAGAACGTTAGCGTCAACAAAGGTTCGCCACCTGCAAGGTCAAAAGAACGTTTCTTCAACAAGGTCACAAAACAGTCTCGCAAGGCCAAAAACGGAGTGTTGCAGGCCAAAAAGATATCGGAATGATGAGGACGAGACTCGAACTCGCGCGGGTTGCCCCACCAGGAAATCTGTTAAGGAGACCTTAACCTAGCGCCATAACCAACTCGGCCACCTCACCGGTGATTGATGAGAGCCGGTTCGGGAGTAGGGACCAAGATTGGCGGGAGAGTGGAGGAAAAGGAGAAAAAGTCGAATCGCGCGGTTGTGGGCGGCGTGTGAGAATATCGCGCAGTTATGGGGCAAGTGGGTGGTGCGGAGAAGAACGCCATCCGGGCGCGGAGAGTTTTCAAGCTCCAACTCAGGCGTCAGGGGTTGGCCCAGTACAACACTTTTGCAACGCACTCGACCATTGATTGGCAGAGGGTGACAGTCAGGATTAGGGGTATCAAGACCACGCGGCCGTTAATCGTACTAGGTATCTAATCATGTCTCGCGAGAAGAGGTCGTAAACTCGTAGCGTATTCCGCGGCAGCAGCGAGGTATCCAAGAAAGAAGAAAACGGACGATAAAAGGGTAAAAAGTGAGGGAGCGTTTCAAAAAAGAAAGCCGTACACCCATCAAGAGCTTCACGACCCGGTGGCATCAGCATGCCCACCACTGAGCACGGCCTTGACGCGTCTCGGATCCTCAACAAACTCGAGCGCCTGTTCCCTCTTGGTCTTCTGCGCCCGCCCCGGCCAGTCGGAGCGGTCGAGATCGTCGAGGTCGCTGCCGATCGAGCTCAGCGAGCTCATAGAACTCGAGCTCGGGCTCCGGTTCATGACCATGTTGACCCGCTGTCCGGCGGCCTTCTTGTACTCGACCTGCTGCTTCTTCATGGAGACGAGGCGCTCGTCGGCGCAGTGCATCGCGACGACGCCGAGGCCGGGAAAATTATGCTCAAGAAAGTCGCGCAGCAGCGGCAGCAACGACTCGTCGGGCCGGTACGTGCCCGAGTCGTTGTCGATGATGAGCTGGTAGTATGCCGGGTCGTCGGGCGGGGGTTCGGTCGGTGGACCCCCGGGTATGTCTTTCGCCGGATGCGTGTTCTCCGCGGGCTCGGGATCCGACGAAGCCGATGGTCGGTCGAGGCGACGGATGAAGAATTCGCCCGAGCAGGCAATGTAGGTCGCAACATCGCTATGCATTGTGTGCTTGCTCAGCATGTCGATGCTGAATTCGCTGCCCGTCTCGGTGAAGCGGAACATGCCGTCGAGGGTCAGCACATATGTGAAGATGCGACCGCCCTCGTCAAAGTGAGCGAGGCGGAGGAACTGCTGCGAGGCTTCCTCAGAGCAGGGGGCAAAGGTCCCAGCCTCGGTCGTCGGACTGAAGTTGTAGACGCGCCGGTGCTGTTTGTGGAGCGCCTTGTTGAGGATGCGGCCGCGGAGGCCTTTGCCGGCGAACATGAGAGCGATCGAGGGGCGAAACTCGACGTAGCGGTGGTACAACTCAGAGGGGACGGGGCCTGAGAGATGCATCTCGTTGGATTGAAAGCTGGGTTTTGTTAGTGAGTGTCGAGATGGAAGTCTGGTAGGGTGATGCTCACTCATATTTCTGCATCTTCTTGGGGTCGGGCTCCTCTTCCGAGTGCTCCTGTCTGAGGTCGTCCTGGTTGTCCTTGTTGACTTTGGTCCCAGTGAGGCGTCCGATGGTAGGGCTGAAATGTTTAAAGTTGATAGAGGTCCCGATGGTTTACATCTGGGCGTGTGGCGGGTTAGACCGACCGATCACCTGCATGCTGACCCAGAGACTCGGTGTCATGTCGACGTGGGGATCGAAACGGCTCGTGATGGCTTTGAAAAAGTAGGCTCGCTTGCTGCCCATGCGCTTCTTGGCCTTGAACTCGTGCCCTGGCGGCGGGATCCCAGCCCAGTCTTCGCTGACGTGGTTGACTTTGATCGTCACGTTACCGAGACGGTCGTCCGAGTCGGGATAGTCCTCGTCATAGATACGGCACTTGAGGGTGAAGCCGGCCGCTGGGACGTTGGCAACGATCCACTCTTCGTCCCAGACGGGCTCGGTCGTGCGGCGCATGGTTCGGGTGCGGCGATAGAGGTCGGGGTCCTCGCTGTGTCGTTTCGGCACAGGTGCCTTGAGGGTGGCATGGACAAAGGGGTCGGATGATTGAGTCTTTAGATCGGCAGCAGGCAGGTTGGATGCACGGTGGAAGATGAAGCGAACGGTGAAGCCTGGAGGAGCATCGGGCAGAGGCGTCGGGTCGAAGCCGCCGGGCGGGGCATCCTTCAAGTTTTCCTTCAACTTCTTTTTGTGCTCAGCCAGGGCAACTTTGAGGTCGCCAGAATGGTGATGTGGCTTTTGCTGAGGGGCCTTGTGGCCAGCAGCCTGGGGATTGGCTTTGCTCTGAACGTGGTCTTCGAGGGCGCCGCTCGGGGCGGGCCCATGGGGCGTGCCATCTCCATGTGGTATGCGATGAACGTTTTCAGCACGGTTGTCTTTGGTTTCGGAATCGACATTTGATGATGGTGCCTGATTCTCGTTGTCTTGGCTCGTCACGTTGTCTGAGGAATGCGGTGTCGGTGTTTCCTCTTTATTTGTCGTCCCTTCCTCTTTATTTGTCGTCCCTTCCTCAACGACAGCGACGGAGTGGGGACCGTCGGGCCCGTTCGCTCGTGTCTCGCCGGCCATATTCCTCCACTATTTCCTTCCGATCCGTTCGGCGTCGGGACCCTGCCTGCAGGCGCCAAATGAATGACGAGCGACGTCTCCGCGGAGCAGATTGACCGGGCCGTGGGCGGGGTTGTCGTAGAGGGAACGCGGCGATGCGTGGTCGCACAAAGCGCGAACTCTAGCGTAGAAGTGGGACGAGATGGGCTCTTGGCTTGGGGTGCTTGTGACTTAGGTAAGCAGGTCCAAGTCAGTCATCAGAGCATGTGCCTCTGCGAACGCTCCGAGGAGAAGAGCAAGACGGTTCCATATGAATGCTTTGCCATGGGCGAAAAAAAAAAGAGAGGTCGACTCTTTGCGCCGCCTGCTAGCCGCGCAGCCTCGACCATGTGCCCTGCGACCTTGGAGGGGTGCCGCGCTGCCGAAGTGGAGCATAGGCGTCGCAATCCCCCCAAGCCGCTTGCCGAGAATCTGACGTCATTTGCATTGGCGTCTGGTGACAGCTCCCGCCATGGGCCTATCTTCGGGCAGTGGATTCAGTGGGCGGTGTCAGAAGCTGTCCAGTGGTCCCAGAGCCCCTCGCCGAAAGATCTTGCCCTGTGGTGTCCCGTGGCTTCGCTTCAGGAGCTCTCCACGGCACACCTCATCTGGACCACGTCCACCTCGACCTCCCTCGTCAGCCCTGCCAGCCACTCGGTCACATCGAGTCACGTTGGTGCGTCGCCCTGCCGCCAGAGCCGTTCATTGCTACCCTTGCCTTTCGGGAATAATCATCACTAGCTTCCATAGTGCTGTTACTGCACGATATCTCTCGATCGGCACGCCTGCCGCCAAAGCTAGCAACCTAGTACCCCAGCCGTCAACTGTCAGGTGCAGGAAGCTACGTTCGAGTGGCTGGCTTTGGGATCCTTGGAACAAGCCTCGCTGCCGGGCTGGGCCCTCGTACTCACTCGTCCACCCTTCATCCAGCGTCACGGAGGTCCACACCTTCCCCACGATGCCACGCGTACTCAACACAGCAGGCGAGCACAGATTTCCGGCCTGAGTTGCGTGAAGCTGACACAGGCAGCACAGCATGGTATGCACGCCTGAACACTGTCTTGCCTGCTTCCTCCCCATGCCATGGCTGACGCCCTACGAGCCTTGCTGATCCGCCTTGCCTAGCAATACTTGTCGATCTCGCAAGGTCAAATGTCAGTCGATCCCCAGGAGCCTCCGGCTGCGAGAGCCGAGCCGCTGATCTTTGGACCCAGGCGATGAACGACAACCCATCTGCCAGCGATGCTCTATCGCCGGCCGCTACTGCGAGCGAACTGCACGCCCAACTCGCCAGCCTCTTCCCGAAAGGAGAGACCGGGGGCATGGAGACGCAGTCACGGGTAGGCTCCTGAGTTGGAGAGCCCGTCTTGCATCTAGAACCTAACCACTGCCAGGCCCCAGCCCGAAATGGCCATCACCGGACAATCCTCGCAAGGCGCTCGAGTCGCCAGACATCGCCCGTATTTTCCACCACTACATCATCGAGATAGCCCCGTGGTATGACCTCAGCGATCCGGCGTCCACCTTTGGTACGAGACTCCCTCGACTCGCATTGGAGATGCCCCTGCCCTTCAGCGCCATCATCGCCCAGGCGGCCATGCAGATCTGCCAAACCACGGCGCCGAGCCAACGAACAGTTGCTGAATTCTACCACGGGCATTGCGTTCGGCTCCTCATCGAGCTGCGTGACGACTGTGGCTCGGTCGAATCCGAAGCTGCCCTGGCCGCTGTGTGTCTCCTGCGGTCGTACGAGATTCTCGACGGTAAGCACTGGAAGTTGCCTCTCAAGTTGGACATGGTAGCTAATGGCAACAGAGGAGGTCGATCCAAATAGACACCTGCACGGGGCCTACTCCCTAGCCTCACGTCAAAAGCTGCTGCTGGATAACGGCTTTCGCACGCTGTCGAGTGCGGGGTTCTGGAACTATCTGCGCGAGGACATTACCTACAGCTTGTTCGAGGAGCATCCCTTGAAGATGGATCTCGAGAACATTCCCATGCCGACGCAGCATCTGGAGGATCATGACCATCTCAACGCCATATCCCTCGTACTCGGCCGCACCCTCAACGCCCACTTTAGCGACGGCTCTCCCGGCCGAGATCAGCCTGTGTCTGTCTCTGCCATGTTGCACATGCTGCGATCCTGGCAAGAGGCCCTGCCTCGCCATTTTGACCCGCTGTGTAGGGACAACAGTCGCCCGAGCGGTGCCCTACCCTTGGTTTGGATGCTTGGGGACTGCCATGGTGGGTGCCCTGCAACTTTGCCAAGATCCGGTCTAACGCTGCGTAGCTGCCGCACGACAATACTTCCTGGTATCCATCATGGTGCTCTGCATGATCATGCCACTCGAAACTTTGACCGAGATCTTGCAACTTGTTGAGCTTGACCTTCCCTTCAGTCCGTCTCGAGAAGACATTTTGGAAACCTGCGCTCTCGAGGTGTGCGGCTTGGCCTTCACGGCAAAGTCACAGCCTGTTCTGGTCAATGCCTTTGGACCCATATCATACTGTGAGCTTGCCTTAGCTCGTCAGAGTGCCAGAAGGAAGTACTGACACCAGTGAAAGGTGCGAGACATATACGCACAGAAGCATCTCGGCAGGAACTCCTGCGTTGTCTGGCCCCTTGCAAGAAGACCGTCGGGTGGCCTGTTCAACGACTGATGGACGACTTGCAGAGTCGGTGGCGCGTGTCCCCGGCATGAAGGTTTCGGGAGAGACTTGCTTCTGGTCAACGGCTCGTGATTGTAGGGTATGAATCTCGCGGCGAATTTGTGTTTGGGTCCTTTCAGGATCATGAGCGGTGGCGTCGAGTCAACCTCGAGTTCGGGCTTGGTGTTGCAGGGTATTCTGGGCGTCTTGTTTCCATGCGACAGGCAACGACCTCATAAGTAGGTCACGGAGATCTGATTGTCAAAGATTCGAAGATCCTCAAGTTCTACACTGTTACACGGTTTGGTTCGTTTTTGGGGCTTTGATTCATCGATTGATCATATTTCGACTCCCAGGGTATCGAGCAGCAGGCTGGCTAGTCGAGGATATCGGAGCCCTAGTCACCCTTGTGGGCCATTCAACTCGATTGACCATCCCATCGGTAACGCAGAGAGAGAAAGAGAAGCTGGATTCTCGAACCATGGAGCTGACTGTGCGTTATATCCACCAAGAAGATCTGGTAGTTATCGAAGACGTTGTGCCGAATATGCTATCTACGGTTTGAGCGCCAAGATGATGTACGACGTCGCATCCTTCAAGCCCGTGGTGAAGATGGTCTATTCAACTACAACCAGGGCAATCTCCAGCAGGATCCGCCATCTGTGGGCTAATAATTTTCCATTTCCATCTTCACCAGCGAGGACACCACTTCACGGTTTCCATACCCAGCTAACAGCAGTTTGAGACCTAATCGCGACGCAAATTACATCCATTTGCTCCACCCCGTCCCAGGTGGACGTTCTGCTCTGCCAACTCGGCCATGCCACCTTTCCCAGATACCTCTCAGCGCCAACGAGGTCACTTTGACGCCAACTTTGCTCACCCCCTCACCCGTTTACTCCCGTCGTCAGCGTGCCGCTCGTCACCATGACCCCCGCCAATGGCTCGACGGAGATCTGGCTCGGCGCCCATAACAACGATATTTCTGCCCAGGAAGGTGCCCACGGCGACCGCGGTAGCGGCTGCATCAAGCAGGACCTTCTCGAGAAGAATCGAGCTATCCGTGGACTCTGCCAGCCAGTTGTCAAGAAGGGTGTGTGAGATTGACGCCTCTGGCACGCGGTGGTGCCCAAGCGAGGACATCAGGGTCAAGCTGACCATTATACACTTTGCACCTTGATATCACAACCAGATGAGGCTGCAGTTCGCTGAGAATATGACTCCGATCCTCGAGGGACGAGATCGTGGGCTCAACGTTCCGGTGGACTGGAAGCGGCTGGACGATGCGGCGCCTAGCCATCTTGGAGAGGGTTTGGCAACAGTAATGATTTTGATCAGGCGCTGCAAGAGAGGCGCCATGGGAGAATATCGTCAAATGGTCACATAGAGCATGAATCAAAGTACTACACCCATGAGGCTCGACACCTGGTGTCTTGTGCGGCCAGTGAGGGCTAAGTCGGACTGTTCTGTTGCAACCCCTGCGGCTACCTTTTACAAAGTGGGTTTGGGCGTACCAGCAAGGACATCAATGGCAAACCTTCAAAGCCTGCAGACACAACTTTTTTTGCCATCGTTATTTCGCAGGCTGTCCTGTCGGAGAAACATGGAAGGGCAGAGATATATAAGAAGCTCAATGGCCTATCGCCTCGACGAACTTCTTCCTCAGATCCATACCCCAATTACTACCATCGAAACTTGAGTAACCCACTCACTTCCCACACAAAAGCAAACCCACTCCATCGGCTATCGATACCAAACCAACGTCATGAAGGTCAACACCCTCGTCCTCGTGGCCGCCTGCGCCCTCGCCCAGACCGTCGCTGGCGGCCCCCCCCCCCCCCAAGGTCCCCAGCGCCGCCAACACCACCACCCCCGCCATCCCCGCCACCCCCGCCACTCCCAGCGAGAGCAAGGAGCTCCCCTTCCTCACAACCCTCAAGAGCAGCAAGAAGCTGCAGGACTCGATCCTGCCCAAGATTGGCAGCAACATTGACCTCGGCAAGGCCAACACAATGCAGGACCTCATCAACCAGCTCTCGGACGCCGAGCTCGCCCGCCTCACGGCCGTCTTCAACAAGCAGGACATGGCCCGCCTCAGCACCAGCGGCTTCGCCGAGGCCGACCTCGCCAAGCTCGCCAGCCTGCCGGCTCCGGCGCCTGCTCCGGCTCCCGTGCCTGCTCCGGCTCCCGCACCTGCTCCGGCTCCCGTGCCTGCCACCTTTCTTTCGGCCCCCGAGACCGACAAGGAAAAGTTCGTCAAGGACAGCAAAGACTTCAGCGCCGCCCTCGCCGAGCTCTTCGAGGAAGCCGGTAACGACAAGGAGGAGGAGGTCATCTTCGACAGCGTCCTCAGCTTCCTCGGCCTCGAAGTCGACGATGTCTTTGACGCGGCGAAGGTGGAAGTCGCCCTGCTCGGCAAGATGTCGCAAGACGTCGTCAAAGACATCCCCAGCTCTGAAAACGGTCGCGAGGCTGCCATCGTCAAGAGGGGCGAGCCGAAGGCGAAGGGCAAGGAAATCTGCCCCTATGACCATGAAGACCTGTCTGGCTGCCAGCGGCGGGAGGCGCACGAGGGCCACAAGGAGCTCTACGAAGAGGCTGTGAGGGATCTTGCGCAATGGGAAAGGGATTACAAGGAGCAGGAGGAAGGTATGCAGAGGTTGTTTGAGAAGGAGGACCGCTTGGAGCGCGAGGCCATGGAGAAGGCCAAGAAGAAGGCGGATTAAATGGTCAGTCCGACTGTGTCAAGTGTGAGAGGCAGTGATCAGAAGGATGCTTGGTTTTGTTTAGGCGGAGCCATCATCCCTGATGTTTCCGACTGGTGGTAGCAGGAAAAGTCGTAGATTTAGTTACCAGTCACAACAGATCATCAAACGAGTACTGCTCCAGTGAAGTGGAGATGAAGTGTGGTTTCATTACTATCAACACTCAAACATTTCGTCATTGACTTCTTAGAGGCGTTTACAGGCGGCTCGACGTCTTGACGGCAGATGCCTTCTTGAGATCGAAACGGTCGAGGTTCGAGACCTTGGTCCACGCCGCGACAAAGTCGTTGACAAACTTCTTCTCGCCGTCGGCGCTGCCATACACTTCGGCAAGGGCGCGCAGCTCGGCGTGGGATCCGAAAACGAGATCCGCACGCGTGGCAGTCCACCTCTTGTCGCCAGTCTTGCGGTCGCTACCCTCAAAGAGCTCCTCGTCGCTGCCGGTAGCCTTCCATGCCGTGCTGATGTCGAGCAGGTTGACAAAGAAGTCGTTGGACAGCTGGCCGGGGCGCTTGGTCAGGACACCATGCTGGGATCCGTCGTAGTTGGTGTTCAGAACGCGGAGGCCGCCAACGAGGACGGTCAGCTCAGGCGCCGACAGCGTCAGAAGGTGAGCACGGTCAACAAGGAACTGCTCCGTCTTGACGCGGTCGGTCGAGTGGCCGTAGTTGCGGAAGCCGTCGGCAAAAGGCTCTAGATGGCTGACGGCCTCAATGTCCGTCTGCTCCTGAGTGGCGTCGCCACGGCCAGGAGTGAAGGGGACGGTGACGCTATGGCCGGCGGCCGACGCGGCCTTCTCAACAGCGGCGTTACCGGCCAGGACGATCAAGTCGGCGAGAGAGACCTTCTTGCCACCCTGCTGAGCATCGTTGAAGCTCTTCTGCACACCCTCAAGGGCCTGCAGGACCTTGGCCAGCTGGGCGGGGTTGTTGACCTCCCAGTCCTTCTGGGGGCGAGGCGGATACGGGCGCCGTTGGCACCACCGCGCTTGTCGCTGCCACGGAAGGAAGAAGACGCTCCCCAGGCAACGGAGATGAACTGCGAGGGCTCAGGTCCGGAGGAGAGGATCTCCTTCTTGAGAGCGGCAATGTCGCTCTCGTCGATCAGAGGGTGGTCAACAGCGGGGATGGGGTCCTGCCACAGGAGGTCTTCGGCAGGGATTTCAGGGCCGAGGTAGCGAGCCTTGGGGCCAAGGTCACGGTGAAGGAGCTTGAACCAGGCGCGAGCGAAAACATCGGCAAACTGGTCTGGGTTCTCGAGGAAACGGCGAGAGATCTTCTCGTACTCGGGATCGAAGCGCATGGACAGATCGGTGGTGAGCATTGTAGGGCGGTGCTTCTTGGACGAGTCGTAGGCATGGGGGATGATCTCGTCGTCGGTCTTGGCCACCCACTGGTTGGCGCCAGCAGGGCTCTTGGTGAGCTCCCACTCGTACTTGAAGAGGTACTCGAAGTACTTGTTACTCCACTTGGTCGGGGTCGCGGTCCAGGTCACCTCGAGACCGCTGGTGATGGTGTCGGGACCCTTGCCAGACTTGTACCCGTTCTGCCAACCGAAGCCCTGAGCCTCAAGAGAGGCACCTTCGGGCTCGGCACCAATCTTGTCGTTGGGGCCGGCGCCGTGGGTCTTGCCGAAGGAGTGGCCACCGGCGATGAGAGCGACGGTCTCCTCGTCGTTCATGGCCATGCGGCTGAATGTGGTGCGGATGTCGTGGGCAGCAGCAACAGGGTCGGGGTTGCCATCGGGGCCCTCGGGGTTGACGTAGATCAGACCCATATGGGCAGCACCGAGAGGCTTCTGCAAGCCACGGGTGTGGGTGCTCTTATCATGACCCTCGTCGGTGACGAGGCTGCCCGGACCCTTGTCGCCCTTGTTGCCACCAGAGTAGCGGACGTCGTTGCCGAGCCAAGTGGTCTCGCCACCCCAGTAGACCGACTCGTCGGCCTCCCAGACGTCGGCCCGACCACCGGCGAAGCCAAAGGTCTTGAAGTCCATCGACTCGAGGGCGACGTTGCCGGTGAGGAGCAGCAGATCAGCCCAGGAGATCTTGTTGCCGTACTTCTGCTTGATGGGCCACAACAGGCGACGAGCCTTGTCGAGCGAGACATTGTCGGGCCAGCTGTTCAGGGGAGCAAAACGCTGCTGGCCCTGACCGCCACCACCGCGGCCGTCGAAGACGCGGTAGGTACCGGCGCTGTGCCACGCCATGCGAACGAAGAGACCTCCGTAGTGACCAAAGTCGGCGGGCCACCAGTCCTGAGAGTCGGTCATGAGGTCCTTGAGGTCCTTCTTGACGGCATTGTAGTCGAGGCTGTTGAAGGCAGCAGCGTAGTCAAAGTCGTTGCCGAGGGGGTTCGTGACATCTGTGTGCTGACGGAGAATGTTGAGCTTCAGAGCATTGGGCCACCAGTCACGGTTGCGGGTGCCGCCGCCGCCGACGTTGTTGAGTTGGTGGACGGGGCACTTGCTCTCCGACTCGGCCATGTTGGGTGAGTCGGTGTGGTTGTGTCTGCGGTTGATAAAGTGTGATTGGGGGTGTACTCGGTGATACCTGGTCGGCGTGGCAGGACGAGGTATTGTGAGGAATCTGGAGGAGGAGGAAAGACGCAGGGAATGAAGGAGAGGAGGGGTACGGAGAATGGTCATGAAGAAGTTTCGTCAGGGGGGGGCAAGATGGCGGAAGCAGGGTCCTTTATGAGGGCAGCACGTCAGGCAAGGGAGAAGGAGGGAGGGGAGGGGGGGAAGAGAAACGGGGTGGTGCCTTCCAAGTGAACAGAAAGAAGGTATGCATGCACTTGTTATCAGACGTGGTAGCTGCGACCCCGCATTGCGAGGTCGGTCGTGGCCATCGGCGCGCAGACGCACCCGTTTGGGCAATTTTCAGTGAGGAGCATGACGAATCCCTTGCTCCCCGTTGGCTGGCGCTCTGGCCGAAAACATAAATTTGTCATTTGTCAGGGAAGGTCCGACATCATCGCGGCTTCCCAGCAGACCCAGGTCTCTGACTAGTTGGCAGAGGAGGGGCAACCTGATGCATGATGCAATGACTGGCTGGATCCCCCGTCTGGACCTGCCGTGCGGGGGAAAGCTAAGAAGAGGCCCCGCAGCGGCGGTGTGAGGGTGGGCTGTCGCCATCAAGGTCCGCCATGGCGTAGGAAGGCGGCAGAGTATAAAGGTCGGGGGTGGGCACCTGGGGTATAAAGGACCCAGCTCTCGTCTGAATTGCTTCGAGAAAGGGAACTTGAGTATTGGGCAAGTTGCTTGTCGTCGATAGGGATTGTCTGGGGAAGTGGGAGCTTGGGGACCTCGAAAACGCACCTCGGCCGACGCATCGATTTCTGGTGTGTCGTCTCGCAGTGGCAGGTGTTGTCGTGGTGGGGCACGCATGGTGAGGGGCAACTTCTGGCCATTCACAGGAGCCCGGTCGCCGAGCCGTCAGCTACCGAACGCCATCAGAGTTCGTGCTATCCCTGTTGCGACGTCCCAAGAAACGTGGGAAACACCGAGAGAATACCGAGGAGGGGCTGCGGAACGTCCTCGGAACCCCCGAGGCCACTCTTTCCTCTTCGTGTCTGGATATCGAATCAACTACAGCCGGCCATCTCGGACCTTCGCAGTAGTGGTCAGACTGTGGCAATGCACCATCTTACTCGCTGCGAGGTCACTCGGTCATCAAAGGGTGCTCGCCGCGGCCAATCGACCATGGACTGTTCAACGACCCTTTCATGGTCCGACTCTCCTCTACCCGGCCCGGTCTGTGAGCCTCGAAATATTCGTCTGATTGGGATCCATTGCCCTGCACTGCGCACTCTGTTTTGATGTAGAGATCAGACATGCTTCCTGGCACATCTTTTCACATCATGAGACCCCGTCATCGCACCATAGACGGTCTCCATCGCTGACAAGAACGCCAGGACAAATCCGCTTTCTCGGGCACAAGCTTCACATCTGGCTCGAGTCGTGTTCGTGTTGGTGCAGTGCTTACCGCAAAATCGAGTCACAAAGACGCAAAGCGACCCTCCAAGTGTGATATTTTTACACGCCACGTACGCAGCGGAGGGGCCTAGTGGCCTACGGATCCATGGTCAGCCGATCAAAGCTTGACAGAACGTTGAGGTAGCACGCGCGATTTACCGCGCGTCCCCCTGCAAGGTGGGTTGAGCGAGAAGCGAAACCATCGCGCAGTCACGTGTAATGGTGAAAGGTCTACAGTTAGACCAAGACCAACAGCCATCTCAATTGAGGAAACAAGCCTGACAAGAGTGGGGGCGCCAATGTGAAGTATCGGATCAAAAGATACCTATCTCGCTCATATTCCCAGTACACTCTAAAGCCACGGCCGAGCCGAGCGTGTCGGGCTTCGTCGTCACCGAACGGCGTTGGGCGGTCCAGCAGCGCCCTCCGCGTCTACAGGCTGGTTTCTTACGACATGACCTGCCCCAAATGATTGCAGAACAGTAGATGCTCGAGAGTAGCCTGCAATCTCTCGCCGAGCATCCGAAATTATTCGCCACCTAACCTTGACTTTTGTGTCATACCGCCGGGGCACTGTGACGTCGCCTACAACGATGTTATCAAACACTACATTGGCTCTCCCCAAGCCAGGCATCATCGCTGAGCTTGTCTTGCCATTTGCCCAGTTGGCTTCACCATTAGACACCCGCCCGCGCCTCATCTGCTAGCAGCGTTTCTCACACCGGAGGACGACTTATTTCAGACATTGGACATGGGCGCTACTATCGTTGACATGGATCAGTGGATGTTGATCGTCAATGGGCTCGTTCGACATCCTTGGGCCTTGACATTCGACCAGCTACGCCGCCTTCCGGAATCCCCCATCACATCATTCCATGAGTGCTATGGCAGCCCGACGAGTCGCCCCACGAAGGCTTCATGGCGCATCGGGAATGTCAAGTGGACCGGCATTCGGAGGGACTCGAGTACGGGACGTTCGCCGGCGTCACCTCGGATCGGTATCAGAAGGATCTGCCTCTGTCAAAGGCTTATGCGCCCGAGGTCCTCATAGCCTTTGAGATGAACGGTCAGCCTCTTGGAAAGGAAAAAGGCGGACCCGTACGGCTTGTGATGCCCGGCTAGTTCGGTACCAATTCGACGAAATGGCTCTCACGTCTCACCTTGCAAGAAAACTGCACATCTGGCCCCTATCCCACTACATTCTATGACGAGATTGACCGAATGATGCCTCGGAGCAAAAGAAACGACCTGTCTGGGCTGTCGAGGTTAACTCCATGATCGTATCACCGGCCCCGGGCGCAGTAGTTGAGGGCCCCGAGGTGGCGATCGACGGCTGGGCTTGGTGACACGAGCCTGTCGTCCAGGTTTTGGTGAAATCGGACGCTGAACCCGAATGGTTTGAGGCAGCAGTCACTGAGAGAGACGATTTCAGCTGGCAGAAGTGATCTATTTTGATAAGCTTGCTAGTGGTGAACCCAAGCTGATGGCCCGCGCTGTCTCTGCCTCTGGTCAGGAGCAGCCGCCGACGGGGCGGTGCAATCATGTGCACTCGATCTTTATAGGAGTGTTGGGCCCCAACTGAACTTTCAGATGCATCAATTTCATACTACGCCGGAGCAGATCTTGCCACCGCCCCCAAATAACCTGGACCAGCGCTGGAGCGATAAGGCCTCTCGGTCGGCTGACAAGCACATGACAAAACTGTCGCCCTCTACACCCCAAACTGAGAGCACGTGAATCTCATCGCTGATGAGATGGATCTGGTACGTCTCGCACGATCTCATTTGTTCGACCACTGTGTCATGTACATCGAGAGGTCAGCCTCTCAGGGCGCCAACGTTGTAGTCTTTCCAGCAGCTTTATCGCAGCAATCCCAATCTGAAGTGACTCGCGCACAATGACTGAAGACGAGGCCCTCTTCGAGTGCAGGGTCCTCGAATCTGTATATACTGATGGCAAAGGAATCTCCGCCATACGCGCCGCAGCCGAGGCAGCAAAGATTGTCGTCAATATTGGCATTCCAGAAATGTGCGCCACAGCAGCGGTACGCTTTATTTGCCCATCATCAAGGCCAATCAAGACAAAGTCTCCTTGATCCGCCCGCAATCAGCGGCGCATTGGTTTGGATGAATGTCCTTAGGTTCTCCACGCTGGGGACCTCGGTGACGATGTCATTGAGCTTACTGTGAATGGTGCACCGTATCTCAAAGGCTTCTGGAGCAGGCTCTGCGTAGAGTGAAGATGTTCTTGGATACCGGAGGAGTGTCTCTTTCATCATGGGTGAAAAGGCTGAGATGGGTTTCTACAAGCGGGGGATGGTCTCTATATGCGGACATGGACCTAGATGACTCGATCGAAGGAAAGCAGCACCATGATCTGGAATTGTATGGATAAGCAATCCGTTGACTCAGAATTATCCTGGGACAATGGAGTTCAGTACTCACAAAATTTCGGGGGAGTTTCTCATGACTATCGCATGGGAATTACCAGCCGTTCCTGCTGTAATTGGGAACGGAAGGATTCCAAACTTCAACAACATGTGACGAAGATCCGGCACTTCCTTCAAGTCATGATTGTTCGACAGCAACTTAACAGCGATTCGAAAGTTGAGACGTAGGCCAAGGGTCTATGAATGCCTGGGTGTCCCTATTAAAAACATGATCCCAACACGGACATGAATTTACCTAGCGGCTTCCAGCAAGATAACCCCTGCTTAGCTGCCACTTGCCACATGGTGAGTTTCGATTCTTGGTTATCTTGACATCGCAAGGCCATCCAGGAGAAATTGTCTTGGCTTGATCGATGAATTCGTTCCAACTTATCTGGTGATGTTGTCGCAATTCTCTCAGCATCCCTAGCATGTGTTGAAGGATTTCCACTACATGCAAATGAAGGTGAAAGTCGTTTGAGGCAAAGCTTCATTTAGGTGAGGTCCAGGGTGATGTGTGATGTTGTGGCTCTATGAGCTCCTCCTAATCATTCGATCGACTTGAACCTAATACTCATCATGTATCACGTTGACGACAATGACTCAGTAAAGGAGTCAGCACCAACGCTCCTCGCATCGCCAACGCGAGAACCACAAAGTCCGACCGAATAGAACGACATGTTCTGGATGCATCTGGGCCCAGCAGTCGTCACCATCCATGTCGAACTCCTGGCCTTGACATCAAACCTCCGAAAGGATGGTACGACAACCTTTGTCTTGCCCCTGTCCCCGGACCGAACCTATGGAAGAACCCTGGTAAAGATGTGGCGAACCCTTGAACCGCGGTATCCGACCTGCCAGGGTCCCCGCCAAGATGTGCACGATGAGCAGGGGACGTGTTAGACCCACGACTGCGACATGAACCGGGGTCGGCGGGCGCCGACCGCGACTCTACTGCGACTAGGTCGCCCGGCGATGTGCGACGAGGTAACCATACGCTCGCTGCAGCTGCAAAAAGTGTGCTGCGAATCGTGTCAATGTCAATCACAAAATACAGGAGTCATGACAAGTCACTTATTCTCGTTTCGTGGAGGTTGCAAGCACCCGCTTGCTCCGAGGCCACCTGTAAGCACCATCACATCAATTGGGCATCACATGTCAGACGCCCTCGGTCTTTTGACGGCAAATAGGTATCATTTGGTTATCCTGGCAAATTAACCCTCCCCCCCTGCTATTCACAACTCACGCCCTGCACATACGGCCATCGGCAGCAACGGACCACCTCTCACTGCCAACGCCCTTGAGCACGTACAGCCTACCCTCGGGGTCCCACTTGTTCTTGATCTTCAGCAGCTCGGCGTAGTTGTCGCCAAAGAAGGTCTTCTGCCAGTTGGGCTGCCTGAAGTCGGCCTCGTTCATGTACGAGCCGCTGCCGGGGGTGACCGCCTCGATCTGGGGCATGAACTGCTCAGTCATGCGGCGCTGGGCCTCGAGCATGTTGTCCCAGGGCGCCTTGCTGTCCCAGTCGGTGATGAGCTGCATCTGGACGAGGGTGTCGCGCCAGGCGGGGAAGACGGAGTTGTTGGCGGCGCCGGCGGGCTTCTTGTAGGTGCCGGCAGAACCGACGGCGAGGACGCCGTTGGCGGTCAGGTTGCCAATGACGGCCTTGAGGGCCGGGCGGTTGGCGTCAGAGAAAGCGGAGCGGGGGATGAGACGGCCGCCGAACTGGTAGCGGGCCACCTCGAGACTGCCCTTGGGCAGCGGGCCCATGTAGCGGTCGTAGTGGTCGCGGTAGGAAAGGGTGCTGTATGCGACGGGCAGGTTGATGCCAATTCCGGTGAGAGCCGTGGTGAAGGGCTTCAGGACGACGTCGCGAACGTGTTCGGCAGACGAGTTCCACAGTGTCAGGGGCTTGACAACAAGCATCACGCTGTTGATGTAGTAGACAACCATGGCGCCGTGGTCGATCATACCGGGGAGCGCATCCTGGAAAGCGTCGACGGCGGCGGCGAACTTCTCGGGCGTCGTCGTGGGCTTGAGGAGCTGGAACAACGCGCCACCGACGGGGGCAGCGGGATAGGCGCGAACGGTCATGCCGACGACGACGCCAAAGGTGCCGCCACCGCCTCCGCTGAGGGCCCAGTAAAGGTCAGGGTTGACCTTGGGCGAGGCCGTCACGGTACGTCCGTCGGCGGTGATGACATGGAAGGACAGGGTCTGGTCAGCTGCCAGACCAAACTGTGTACTCAGGGCAGAGTGGCCGCCACCCTGCGTGAAGCCGCCGGCCAGACCGACAGTGGCACACTCGCCAGTAACGACAGAGAGGCCCTTGGCATTGGCAGCCTCAAGGATCTCATAGCCCTGAACACCAGCACCCACGGAGACAGCAGGACCAGTGTAGTACTCATCATCCCAGTCTACAAAGTCGATCGACTTGAGGTGGTTGGTCCAGATAGCAAGTGCACCAGCACCAGTGGATCGGCCGAGGAAGCTGAGCTCGGTCAGTACATGTGTGAAGTCATAAAATGTTAACTGAGCTGGGTAGAGACATACTCATGACCGGTGTTGCGGACGACAACACGAAGGTTGCTGGCCATGGCGAACTTCAAAGCCTTCGCCACATCAGACGAGCATTCGACATCAACAGCGTAGCTGACGTAGTTGCCGAGGGTGCAGGGCTTAGCACGGTCTGTGAAGGGGTCACAGCTCTGGTTGGCGAAGTAGGTCTGCATGACTGAAGAGGAAGACGGGATGCTTGGACTGGTTAGCGTTCCATGTCACCGGACAGCTAGTTCCACTGGCGCAGGACGTGCTTACTGGGTCAAGGAGTTCGTCCACTGTGAGTGCAGCTGTGCACATGCCGCAGTGTCGTAGGTGGGCTCATGGCACGGCGAGCCGATGGGCACAGTAGCCACGAGGCGGCCGCCAACGGTAGAGTTGAACCGAGACCATGCACTCTCCTTGGGCCAGCACGCGTCGCCGGGCAGGCAGTAGCATGAGTTGGCTGCAGGAGCGGCAGCAGCGCCCTGGAAAGCAGCCAGGGCAGCAACCTGGAGAGCGAGAGAGAACTTCATCTTGAACGGCTTGAGTTGGACAAGCGTGTTTGGGCTCAAGATACCTTTTACGGCAAGGAAGGAAAGATGGAACAAAAGGAGGCGTCGGGGCCAAGGCACTACGGCTTAGCTCGACTCGACTCAACTTTTGGTGGGAGAAGATATGGCGGACAGACAGAAGCAACAAGCGAATGTGGTGTGCTTGACGTGCTGGACTTGAAGCTTGCACACGACCTCGACTGGGTTTTATTGCTTGACAAAGCGGAGAGGTTTGGACGGACCATTGATTCTAAGACCCCTGGAATCGATGGCGGCAGGGCAGTGTACCGCCTCGGCCCGGAGATGACAATCAAGTCTGTCCTATGCGTTGGTGGTTTTCGTGTCGTTGGTCGTTGGCCGATGGACACTCGTGCCGTCGAGTGGCCTCGTCGTGAACCCCTTTCAGTGCTCTCGGCCGAGGGACGTTATGTGCCAATGCTGGGTGGCCAATTGCTCCGGAGACGATGCCCCAGTTCGGAATCGCCTGTGGTGCGTGTAACATGAGCGGCGGTCTGGGCAATGCCATGCGGGGCGGTCCCTAGCCGATACCTTGCATCTACCTGCATTACTCCGGCTACTAAGCCTACAGGGATTTCTTCCTCCAGCCTCCCACCATCGGATGCTGACTGTTGAGGGATAGTGAAGCAGAGAAAAACTCATGCTCCAGCCGAAGGCAAACTCTGAGAGCTGCCCTATAGAACAAAATCGAATCGATGGAAAGCCAGGCAACCCGTGATCCACTCGGAATGGATGTTACGATTGTCGAAAGTATAACTCACCTTAGCACAATGAATGGGCCTTGCCTTACCATATCAAAGCGCTCAGCGGGGCAGCGGGAGCGAGGATGTGAGGTGCCGGGGCAGACGGCTCATGGAAGCCCCTGACTCCGATCGTGCCAACCCGGCGTTAATCCCGATCCATATTGCGTACCTGCGGGGGGATGGATCTCCCTTAAGACAAGAGAATATTCTTTCGCCATCTTCAGTCAGTAAAAGTAGGCGAACCCTTGAAATGGCCCGCCACTTATCCGGGGCAGCATTGGCCATTCGTATTTTGCAATCTCATTCAATGAGGGCACGTCCATAGATTCTACAGATTGAACAAGACCTGCTTCGAACAAATTATTTGACAGACAATTGGGCAGGGACCACGTAATAAGTTGCTGACTTCTCGGCCATTTTTTCCCTTGGTGGCAGTCAGTAGGAGGCCGCATACCAACCCTAGACTGAATTTGCAGGCGATGGTTCATCCCCTAATGCCGCCCTAGTGTACCATGGATGCAGGGGGTTCCATCAGCCGACCGACCAGGTTCGTCTTCTCCTGCGTACGAAGATGAAGCACACCGAGCACGACTGCCGGCGAAAGAGCCCGATGAAGAAGCCAAGCAGCGGCCGGTCCTATCAATATGGACCAAGTCCAGGATAGGCATGAGCAAGCTGGATAGCAATCAGTTGCTTCTGTCTGCCCAAGCCTGCTCCAACTGCGCTAGAAGACACACTAAGACAGGCGGCGCGCAATTCGAAGACACACGCTCTACGCCACCGTGGAACCTTTAATTCTGCTGAGAGATGATGCCAATGGCTGTACCAAACTTCGACCACCTCGAAATGTTCCACCCTGCAGACTATGGCCCAGACGGTGGGGACCCAGCGGGAAGAGGTGTGGGAATGCTATACACCATTACCCCTGAAGCAGAAACCTCGGATGTTGAGAACCAGAGCGTGTGGCGAAGCTGTCCAAGCTGGCGAGGCAATTGGCTTGTGTGCTGAAGACTCGAGGTTCCTGCACGCCATGAGTGACTCTCGTAGTGTTTCGTCCGAGCGGCCCGACCTCATTTGGCTTAGCAACGCGCCCTCTTCTCCTTGAGACGTTCGATAGCTGGCATCCCCATCCCGGGAGACACTCGTCAGGGCTCACCTGTAGTGGAGGCGGCTTGGCAGCTAAGAGGCGTGATGGTTTTGCGCCTTCTGCGTTCCGTCTCGTTCCCAGCACAGTGGTCACTCGTCCTCGTGTCTTCGAACCTCCCACCCGACCGGGGTGTCTTGGACGTTGTTCTCAACGAAGAACTGCTTTGCCGATCACATACATTATAAGGATCGCACCCTGAAATCCGCCCTCGTCGGACACCCACGTCGCCACGTGTGAGTCCTGGATTTTCGGGAAGGAGTGTGCCCCAGGCATAGTTGTGCCCTTCCAACCAGCTGCATAACGTCCTCTCTCCCACCAAGATTCTTGTTCTCTCTCAAGCACCATCATGTTCTCTCTTCACCGGTTGAGTTCGGCGAGCCGCGTCTTGTTGGCGACGTGCTTACTCCTTGTGCTTCTGCCAGCCGTCTTGGCACAGGAAACATCGAATCCCTTCCCTGCTTGCGCGGTATGTCTTGTTTCTCGTCTCTCAAAGCCATCCTGGTACTGATACGCCGACGTGAAGACGCGCTGCATTGGCAATGCTTTCCAAGAGGGCCTGTGTGCACCCACAAACCAGACATGCATCTGTACCGACCAACAGTTCCAGGGCACCGTTGCTCTCTGTGTCCAGCAGAACTGCACCATTCCTGAGTCTCTAGGTACGTTGCTGGTGCAAAGATGTTGACTATCTTGCAAGATGATATGCTGACTCTGCACCAGCTACTCGCAATGCGAGCTTGACAAACTGCGGCGCCCCTGTCCGCGACCGGTCGGGCAAGTATGTCGTCCTCTCCAATACCATGGCCATCATTGCTGCCATCTTCGTCGTCCTCCGATTCGGCCTCAAGCTTTTCATCGCCCCGAGTCCTCTTGGCCTTGACGACTGGTTCGTCCTTCTGACGCTCCTCGTCGCTACACCCTCGGCCGTCATCACCGTCTATGGAACCACGGCCAACGGCCTTGGGAAGGATATTTGGACGCTCGATGGTCACAAGATCACAGCGGTCGGCCGCTACTTTTATATTATGGCCTCGCTCTACTTTACGCAGCTTACCCTGCTCAAGCTCTCCATTATCTTCTTTTACACCCGCATCTTCCCGGCCCGCGAGGTACAACGCCTCCTCTGGGGCACCGCCATCTTCACCGTTTGCTATGGCGTTGCTTTTGTCATCACGGCAATCTTTCAGTGCCAGCCCATCCACTACTTCTGGACAAAGTGGGACGGCATGCACGAAGGAAAATGCCACAACGCCAACACGATCAGTTGGACCAACGCTGCCATCAGTATTGCTTTGGACTTATGGATGCTTGCCATCCCGCTCTGGCAGCTCCGCAGCCTCAAGCTCCACTGGAAGAAAAAGGTCGGCGTTGCCATGATGTTTTGCGTCGGCACTTTCGTTACGGTCGTCAGCATTTTGCGCCTGCAATCGCTCGTTCATTTCGCCTCCACGAATAATACGACCTGGGAGTTCTACGACGTGTCGGTTTGGTCGACCATTGAGATCACCGTCGGTATCATGTGTGCCTGCATGCCCGCCGTTCGCCTTCTTCTGGTGCGCTTCTTCCCCGCTCTTGCCGGCTCCTCGGCACGCAGCCGTGGAGCCATGTACTACGAGTATGGCAGCGGACCTCGCTCCAAGACGACCGGCACACGCAATGGCACCCGCACGGGAACGACCGTCGGCGTGTCTACGTCTGGCGGGCACTCCCCCGACCTCAAGCTCGGAAGCGGCGGCGGCATCGTCACGCAAAAGTCGTATGATGTGCAGTACAGTGATAATGACGAGGCGAGTTTGGTTCACATGAGCGATCTACCGCCAGTGGCCAAGAAGCCTTGATTTTGACGGGTTCGATCTGGGTAGCTAGGCGTTCTGCGTTTCTGTTTTTTTTTTGTCTTCTCTGTTCACGATGAGAGCCAAGCGATAGGTTCTCCTGACCAGCAAGCAACAATTGTACCACCATAGTAGTCAGGTAGCAGCAACTTGCTCCATCCGCACCAACATTCCCACCTGAAGATCGTCACTTCGTGCTATGGGGCAATGTCTATCACTGCTCCAATATTATGTTGCTTCGTGCGTCACACCGTTGCTCCCAACCACGACTACCGACCTCTAGTCAAATCAGACGTCATGCCCGACTCTCCGAGACCCAAACCCGAAGTCCTTCCATGCCTATGGATGCCTGGTTGCGATCAGACCCCTTTTCTTTGAAATGACAGCCATCACTGTGGACCTTTCCCTTCCCGCCTGACCAGCCGACTCTCCTCAACCCCAGGTATCCGACTAGCTCGATGACAGTGAGCGCCATTCCGCCTCCGTCGACGGCCTGGCGCCGCCTTACCAATAGCGCGCACTTCGACCCTCGCGCAACGGCCATGCGGGCTTAGAACGCTGTCGAAAGGGGATGGATGTTACTCCCGCCCCTTTGCAGTGTACGTTGGATCGACAGCGCTTGGCGTTCATGGCGCCGAGTCTCGGGAGTGCAGGAGTCCGTGGGTTGAGATTTCGTCGCAACGTTCCGAAGCAACGCCAGCGCACAATCACGGTTGGGGCGCCGTCATGCTCCGCTACCCACCCAAGCCACCCAGCAACCTCGGCGACTGTTCGCTTGTTCGCTGGCACTGCGAACTCGCCGTGTCGGGGCAGCGGAAGAGATTGTGCGTGCCAAGAGTGGGATTCGCCGATGATGCAAATACAGAACGTGGTCCAGCTGCCGTTTCCGGTTCTTTGGAAGTGCCTCTGCCCCGTGTCCCGTAGGGTTGAGACCAGGGGCCCTGCAGCAAGGGACAAGCCACCTAACGTTCCAGACTCCTGCTTTCTTCCAGGGTCCTCAACAAACCCATGTGTTTTACCCATGTTTTGCACACACGCAGATCTAAGGCGTACCGAACGGGCTGGGGGGTCTGATTTACATCATACCTATCACACCACATCGTATCGGCTCGATAGCCACAGGAAAGCCATTCGTGTTTCATCAGCTGCCGGCCTACCGAGCAGGATCAGTGCATACTGTAGAAAGATGAACTGTCTGTCATTTTCCTCGCGTGGCCTCGTCTACACAATCGCTTCTCCCCGCGCCCCAGACCCACGGGCCCTCCCTCAAGCGCCCACGTTCTCCTGGACAAGCGCGTTCGTTGCTGACACGGTCAGGACGAGTCAGCCCCCGTCTGACCCCACTGCATCATCGTCTTCTGGAAATGACAGTTTATGACCTTCACTTCCCCGGTGAACTAATCACATCTTCCAGGCCGTCAGCATGAATCGCGCTGGCCGTACTGTACCACACTACCACTTTCCCACGAGGGGCGAGGGTGGCTGCATACTCTAATCAAGTTGTGACTGAGGAACAACGACTCGAGATGCTCAGACGCCTAGTTTGATAAGCTCCTGCTTTTCGTCAGGGGAAGTCTGTCGGGAATCTGCTTAGGCTGAACCTTAAGATCTGCCGAAGCGTGCTTGTCTCAACCACACGCCGTATCGCTGACTCGATCAGGCAAGTCTCGCTGCCACGCTGCCACATCGAGTGGCCTTGGCAAGCTTAGTGAAGACACTTGACTCTGAAAAGACCAATGGTCATGGAGCTCTAGCATCTCTTCAGATGAGGCTGTGGTCATGCGCAGTGTCTAGGTTGAGTCATCTCCCACGAGGTTTCACCGTTCATGACGAGCTAAAAGGTCTCACTAAGGCCATCCAGATTTCAAATAAGTTCGATACGTTTTAATGATTCAGTGAACAGATGTACAGAACTAATGGAGCTGAAGCCTGTGCCTTTCTAGCGTCGACTAAGATTGTGCGGGTGCCTCGAAGGTAGCCTTCTCGCTGGCATTCTCAGCCAGGACTTGGGAGGTGGCTGCATGTCCGTACCATGAGCAAGTCTCTCGCGTTTACGGCTTATACAGGAGCTGTCGTGTCTTTCGGGTACTGCTTTTTTCCACCTCCGCCGTCCAACAGAGCGCCAATCGTTCGCTCGCGGACGCCAGTCTCAATTGAGTCACAATCTGAATCTGCGTGGTTTGAAGCACTTCCGGCTCAGGATTGTCACCTTGCTCTCTTGGTCGATAGTCATTCGTCCAAGGAAGATGATTTGCTTCTACCACCGCCGGTGGAGTCAAGTGTCACTGATCTCGGAATGCTTCGATATTCATCCACGGCATAAGAATCTGTGAGTCGGCAGTCTGACAGTAGGAGGCGGAATATACCCGGACAGAGGGCTTAGGTGACTTGGCCCAGATCTCCGGCCACTGGTGCCGGCCGAACACCTCTCAAGTAGCGGCAGGAGGAGTATAATTTTCGAATAGTGCTGCAAACCATCGGACCGTCAACCATATAGGAGACTGTTGAATTGCGATTACGGTTTGTGTCTGGTCGGTGTTCGGCTACAATATGACACCAATGATTTGTGCTGGGTTCGTCATCATCTCGAAGCAATCTGCAGTGTATAGTGCTTTAGCGAAATCTCATGACTGTTGGGTCATGAGACATGACGGCGACATGTCGTACTTGGTAATGTTAATGGTGGACTACAAAACATCAGGAGTGGTAGCCATGAACGTTCAAGGTGGTGTGGTCAAATAGCTTTGACGGATGTCAATCTCTTGAAATGCAGTCCGTCGAAAATCATGACAGGCCTGTAGGTGGTATTTGGGCTTAAATTATTCAAAATGGGTGCATTCAAGGAGGCACCTACCTTAGTCGAAGGTATCTGCCTCATTTTCCATGTTTTCCTTCGTCTTTGAACAGCTTTAAACGAATAATTTATCAGCACCTAGAAGCAGCAATTATTATTAGTGTAAGGTATTTACCCGCTGTAATCTTTAAGTAATAACTACGCCGATGTGCTTGTCATATCAGCCCTCACTGCTTCGAACATGAATCCTCCCTCGCCGAGGTGTTTTTATGTCATGACTTAGTGACACAACGCAGGGAAATGTGGCGGCGAGAGATTGGTGTACTGTTCTCCGCTTGTATATTTTATCTTTATGGATCAAGCCCAAAGCTTACCTCGGGACGGAGCGAGAGAAAGCTACACTCTGCTCACAATACCGTACCAATTCGTCGTTCAATAGTCGCTAGGCCTGCTAAAAACTGAAAAGATTGCAATTTCTTACTCCTGGAGGCCCGTGTGGAGAGCGCACATGACCATTGAAACTGGCCGGAGGAGTCTGATGAAGTGGCGTGACAATATCTGAGAAGAAAGCAAGACATCTGGCATCGTCGCAGCACAGGTAGGTTCGAAACACGAACTGACTGATAGATGGTCAGCGTACGGCGGGGACAGTTGGACAAAAGAAAAGACAGACGAAGGCAAAGCTGGCGCGCAGAGACCTTCAATTATATTGACTGTTGTTGTAAGAACCGTGTCTTCCTTGTCAGCGGTGGCATGGATGATCTGATGCAAATCCTTCGCGTCCAGAGGTGAAGGCATATGCCCCCGGTTCTGATCCTTAATCTTTGACTCATCGAGTCGTTTCCAGCGCATAATTATGGAAGATAAGGAGCGGAGGGTATCGTAAAAAGTGCCCAAGATTGAAGTAGAAGGGATCTGGGTCCGTTACGTGGTTGGCCGTCTTCGGAGGCTGAGGCATCTAGAGCGTGGAGTAGTGCTTACTGTGAGGAAGACGTCGGTGTATGTTAGGTGCATTGCTTCAGAGAGAAGTTTCGATCACCTATTGACGACACGTCGTCAAAACGTAAGTTGATTCAACGACCTAAGAGTTGATTCGATGTGTCAGAGCGTGGTTTGGGCAGAGCAAAGAGGTCTTCCGCACGTGGTCCGCAGGCAATAGATAATAGGTATGGGGTTGTAATACATCTGAATTCTGGCCCTCGTCCTTATATACACGTTCTCGTAGTTCTTAGCCCCTGACCAGCCCCCTGTTCCGTGACTGCGCAGGGGCCACCTGACACAATGGCTCAAGAACAACGGGTACATTTGCAGCGAGGGCAGCTTTCAAGGGCGACGTGCTTCAGTCTAAGAGAGCTCGAATCGTGTCAAAAAATCTTCTCAAATTCTGATTGTAAGTACTCATCGATGTTTCGTGTGCCGAGATTCATAAGAGGCTGACTTACGTGAAGATCGTGATATTGATGCGAAGTTCTTCTACGAGATTTCTGGATGTGAGATCTCAGATGGACGTGACCACATGTGCTTGAAATTAGGAAAAGGCTAGGACGTGTTAGGGGTTTAATCATGATACCTTCAGTCATAAGTGAACCTCATCCTTCTGCGGATGCTCCAGCCGTCCCTGAATAACATGTTTGCTTGCTTGAGCTTACCTTGCGCATTGCGAACTAGCAATCGACATGCACTGACTACCTATTTAGGTACTGGATGGGACCACATGTCAGTAATGGGAACCTGGCAGGCTCTGATGCAGATCGTTTGTAAAATGCATTGCTTTGAGCCTATGTGGATTTCGTAGGCCTGCTGTTCGACGTCGGCCGCATGCAAGGACATGCAGTATGACGAAGTGAGATGGGTGGCTCGTATTGGTGCCCGATCTGCCTCTACGCCCAAAACTCTTGTCTTATTTATTAAATTTGCCTTGAATCGCTGGCCCCGAGCTTCAAGGTCCAGCAAATCTTCAAACATTCCGGTTACTAGACCTCAATCAACAGTGCTAGGGATGGTCGCCATGAACTTGACGCCAAAGACGACCGACGGTCCCATGATTCTAGCTTGGAGCACAGTCAGCTCTCTTCGCGACTCACCCACGTACGGACTCAGCATTCTTTTGGTCGCACCAGCTGTCGCATTCTTCCTCTGGTTTCTTGTCTCCTACCAAGTATCACCATTGAGGAGATATCCTGGGCCGCTCCTTGCAGGTATTGTTCTTCGACATGGAACATCCCCTTTCCATTTCTTCGTGGTTATGACATTGAAAAACAACAAGATGGATGCTGCATATGGATATGATATGACTGACATGTTGGTTCAGGAGTGACGAATTTCTGGCGCTTCTGGCAGGCGATCTCAGCCGATTATGCGCCGCGCATCAAAAGGCTTCACGAAAAGTACGGTCCCATCGTCAGGATAGGTCCAAACCTACTGGACCTTGACATCCCTGAGCTTCCGAGAACAATCTACAGTACCGACGGAAAGTGGAAGAAGGTAAGTACACGTGATATCGAGCCAGCTGACGTTGTACATCGGCTCATATTGCGTTTGGAGTTAGACCGACTTGTATAAAATCAGCAGCTCCGTCGTCGATGGGAAGATCACTTACCACATGTTCAGTCAAGTGGACAATATTTTGTATGCCCGCCTGAAGCGCCCAGTTGTGCGCCATTATTCTGTCCCAAGCGTGCTGGCCATGGAACCACACATGAACGAGGTTGTTGAAACATTCTGCGACCACCTACAGAAACGCTTTGTCGACCCCGAAATACTATGCGACTTTGGTGACTGGTTGGCATACTGTAAGATGTGCCTGGTAAATCCCCGTCAATTGCGTTCTTCATCCTGACGAGGGCAGTTACCTGGGATCTTCTAGGAGCCGTAACATTCAGCAAGAAGTTCGGTTACATGGAGGAGGGTCGCGACTTCGACGGTACACTTGCGATCGCTGACCAGTCTATTGACTACCTCGGGATTTGTGGTCAGATGCCCTGGCTCGATCATTGGCTTGACAAGAACCCCGTCTACCCATTGGGGCCGCCCAACATTTCTAACATGACAAGAATCGCCATTGTGGCTTTGACGGCCCGGCTCGCAGGAGAGAACGCAGCATGCAGCAATGAAAAACTGGACTTTCTACAATACTTCATCGAATCCAAGACATCGCATCCTGAGATTGTAGACGAGAGTACAATCATTGGGTATCTCCTGTTGAACCGTAAGTCACCCGCACCGATGGTGAGACATGCATGAGCTTATGCTGACATCGCGCCGAAAAGTGATCGCCGGAGCCGACACGACAGCCATTACCATGAAGGCATTGTTCTACTACTGCCTCAAAGACCTGCGTGTATGGAAGAGGCTAGAGTCCGAAATCCGGGAGCATGTCTCTCCAAACACACCGTGCTCCCATGCAACGGCCCGCGCCCTCCCTTACCTCGAGGCTACAGTTCGCGAAACACTCCGCTATCATCCTGCCGTGTCAATGGGCCTAGAGAGAATTGTTCCAGAGGGCGGCCTGGTCCTTCCAGACGGCACCATCGTTCCAGCCGGAACTTTTGTCGGCATGAATCCATACATTGTGGGACGCAACAAGGGAATGTTTGGTGCCGACGCCGATGAATTTCGCCCAGATCGATGGCTTCAGGGCGACAACGAGTGTGGAGAGGCTTACAAGGAAAGAATACAGCTCTGGAACGCGGCGAACTTGGCCTTTGGTGGGGGCTCCCGTATCTGCCTGGGACGACATTTCAGCCTCATGGAGGTGTACAAAGTCGTGCCCTCTGTCATTTCGAGGTTTGATGTTGAGCTTGCTGATCCGAATGAGAAGTGGTGGACGTGCTCAAGGTGGTTCTACCGCACCAAAGGCATCGTGTGCAAGCTCAAGGCAAGGAGGAAACGGCCGGGCGAGTAATTCGCCTGCTGGGCTACGAGAGAATGAATGACATCATGCTCCTCGCGTGTATGAGACGGAGCAATGACTCCGTGCAAGTGTGCAATATGGGGTGCCTCTAAGGTGGCCTTATTCCTTCTCCTCAGGCCTGATGTCGGCGCCCTTGCGGTGCAAAATAAAGGACGAGGATTGCTTCATCGGGATATTCCGTGGCCATGTTGCGTTGAGATCGTCATGGTGAAGCTTTCGGGGTTTACGTCCCATCGCGATTGTGGAGCTGAATTGACAAAGGTGACGGCGCCGGCGAAACAAGGTTATTGCTGTCACGATTGCGCGAATAAACTCATCACCAGATGCCTCGCGCAATCTAGACCAAGGTTCAAAGGCTCCGAAATGAGCTGTTTGCGTCTAAGAGGCTTTGCCGTTTGGTTGCTTCTCCTCAGGGGCAATATGCAACGGGCGAAAAAGAAGCTTTATTATGGTGCTATGGGGGCAACTGTCGAGCCTCAATCCGCATCATCTCCCGTGGAGTGGATTTCAAGGTTTTTTATTCGCGCGGGCGGTCAAGAAGAAATGAGAAGGCTGCCATGGCGCTGCGTCCGTTTGCATTTGTTTGCTGCAGAGGCTTAACCTCAGACAACGGAGACTCGGGCACAAGCGCGGGCACTGCGGGTAGCCGCCGGTGGCTTGCGCAAAACGGCGCCATCTGAATCAAGTCACCGTCGTAGCAATGACAGAACTATACCTAGCGTGCGGTGTTTTCTCCCTCCTCTCACCGTGTCTGCTACGAGGGTGCTGAGTCGTTTGGCCGTTTGCGACGACGAGGCTCGACGGAAAGGCGTCATGAGGTGGTACGGGCCGTCGCAAACGGCCAAGAAGTCTGGACCAGCCACAAGAGCTGAAGTGCCTAAGGTAGGGTAGGATAAGGTAATGCACCCCTAGGGAGGCATTCCTAAACTGCCGCCCAGCTCTAGCTCGCGAATCGCGCCCTCCTGCATTTCCCCTGCAATTTGGCGCCACGCTCCTTGCCGCCCCCCTTACATTCCATCCGTCATCGTGAGAAATGCCAGTCAAGAGAGAGCATGGCCTCGACTCACGACTCAAAATCTGGCAGGAGTATTTAGACTTGCCCGTCCCGCTCACCATGTGGCTATGGAAATTCCCCGACATCGACAACCTGGGGTTGACTTTGCAGATCACTTTCTACATTCAGATCACTTTGACGCACATTACCCGCGTCTAAGCCCAAATAAGCTCTTAGCACGGATTACCTCAGCTTGAGCTACTGGTAGCTCTCAGATCCCCCACGATGTGGACGCGTACTCTTTCTCACCTCAAGCCCTGCGCTCTCCTTGCCTTGGCAGCTTCCCTCATCATGTCTACCGAAGCCCTTCCCGTCGAAGAGCGAGCAGTTGTCGCGAAGACGCCTTGGGTGCCGCCCATCGGCGCGACGTGGCAGATTGTGCTCAACTCGCCGCTCAAGATTGATCCCAAGAAGCCTGTCGTCACTCCCGACGTTGCCGTCTACGACATTGACCTGTTCGACAACACGGCCGAGACCATCGCGGCACTGCACAAGCTCAACAAGAAGGTCATCTGCTACTTCAGCGCCGGGACCTACGAGGAGTGGCGGCCCGACGCCAAAAAGTTCGCCAAGGCCGACTTTGGCAAGCCCATGGACGACTGGCCAGGTGAGCGCTGGCTCCAGATCAAGAGCCCCAATGTCCGGAACATTATGGCCCAGAGGATCAAGCTCGCCGCCGAGAAGGGCTGCGACGCTATCGACCCCGACAACGTTGACGGTTATGTGAGTATTTCCCCTACTAGGGTGCAAGCTGTATGGTTCTTCGACTAACACGTGCTGCAGTCCAACGACAACGGCATTGGTCTCACAAAGGCCGACACGATTGATTTCGTCAAGTTTCTTTCCAGCGAGGCGCGCAAGTACGGTCTCAGCATCGCTCTCAAGAACGCAGGCGAGATCATCCCTCAAGTCATCAAGTTCGTCGACTTTCAGGTGAACGAGCAGTGCGTCAAGTACAACGAGGCCAGCACCTTTGCGGCCTTCATCAAGGCCGGCAAGGCCGTGTTCCACATCGAGTACCCCGACGGTGCGCCGGGCTCTGTGAGCTCCAAGGCCAGGTCGTCCATCTACGCCGCTCCCGGGACGGAGAAATTCAGCACGCTCATCAAAACGATGGATCTCGACGGATGGGTGCAGATGCGCGACGGCAAGCAGTATACCACCAAGACTGGGTACTGATCGGCACGGGATGCCGGAGTTGCGGGCAACTTTGTATGCCCTTTTTTTTATGTTTATGAGTAATGATTATGATTACTCTTTTGTATCTATCGATATGTCATCTCGCTTTCGTGCTTGAATACGAGCCGATGAATATGTTTTTGTGGTTTGATATGCTAGGAGGTATCCATAAAAGAAACATGTACCACGCTGATAAAAAGAGGCAAGTCGCTTCACACCTTGCAGTCATGGCGACTCAAACTTCAAATCGAATATTGTATTGAGAATCCTCCAAGTGTCCCTGCATCTACAAGTTTCATGCGAGACAGAACACACTGCAGGTAAATGTACTTTTTGGGCCAGATT
Source organism: Verticillium longisporum (assembly GCA_019188255.1). Classification (NCBI taxonomy): domain Eukaryota; kingdom Fungi; phylum Ascomycota; class Sordariomycetes; order Glomerellales; family Plectosphaerellaceae; genus Verticillium; species Verticillium longisporum. The sequence goes on along the minus strand of JAETXT010000003.1, from coordinate 3,061,303 downwards.
TCAATTGAAAGGGCCTCTAAAGATATGTACTCGAAGAAGATGAATGCCCAGCATCTACTCGTCCCAAATGGTAGCGACGACAGCGCCAGTCAGCACAACCTCGCCGACCTTGCCACCATCCTCCTCGAGCACGATCTTGCCAGACCGGACGTCGCGCTTCCAGATGGTCACGGTACGGTTGTTCTGGTGACCGACGGCAACGAGGGTACCGGCCTTGTTGAAGGAGAACTGGCGAGGCGACCATCCGCCCGAAGGAGCGAGCTGAACGAGCTTGAGGGTGCCGTCCTCCTTGATGGAGAAGGTGGACAGGGTGTCCGAGGGGCCGGAGCCGAGGATGGGGGAGTCGCGGAACGACTTCTCCCGGTTGGACACGGTGAGGAAGCGGCCGTCAGGCTGAAGGACCTCGTCAGCTTGGTGTGAAGAGGTGGACTGCGGGGGAAAACTCACGCTCAGAGCGATCTCGCTCGTGGGAGCCCTGGTGGCAGGCAGCGCGGCATCGATGGCCGGGGCGTCAAAGACATGGGTGAAGACGAGGCCGGCAGCAGTATACTCGACAGAGTACGAGTAGACCTTCTGGTCAAGCTCGCCGTTGAAGAAGAAGAATGTCTTTCCGTTGCGGGCCTTGCGGAAGAAACCATGGCGGGGACCGGAGCCGGGCGGTGCCGTAAGTCCGGCCACCTCGGCGATAGGGACGACTGTCACAGGGTCGTACGTGTAGACGCGAACACGGTCACCGCCGAGATCAGGAATGAGCACATACTCATTCGTGGGGTCAATGATGACGTGGTGAAGGTAGCTGCGGTCCTGGCGCAGGGTGACAGGGCCTGTCTTCTCGAGTGTGGGGTTGATCACCTGGACGGGGCCCGTCCCAGGAAGGGCGCCATCGTCGCCAAGTGCAAAGACGGCAGCGGCACTGCGGTTGCTGTGGGGAAGAGGCAGATAAGCTTCAAGCTCGGAGGGCTCGGCTCGGGAGATGGGAAGCGACTTCGGCGCTTTGGCCCGTCAATTGGGGGGAAAGGTGGACTCACTATGAGGCCGAGATGTAACCCCGAGCACCAGTCGAGGTTGTCAGGATCTCACCAGCGACTCCGCTGAGAGGGGCACTGACACGCGCAATACGAGACAACAGGCCGTCTTCTCCAATGGAGAAGGAGTTGAGAGAACCGGACACAGAGGAACCGGCACCGCGGTCGTAGCAGTACAGCACTCGGTTGGGCCCGTCAAGCGTCAGCCAGGAAGGGTTGACCTCACAATCGGTCGTCTTGGAGGTGATAGAGAGAGTATAATTATTGGTGCAGCCAGTGAGCGACAGGGTCGTCACGTTACCACCTGAATCAGCGGCGAAAAGAGTGACAGCACCGGCCGAAGCCCAGAGGGCCGAGCCGGCAAGGAGGGATTGAAGGGATGAACGCATGGCCGTTGCTGTGAATACGATTTGCCCACGCAGTGAATGAACGTGAAGTGTGAGAAGGCGTGTCCTAACCTGAACTTTCAGACGACAACTCGACGAGCAGCGGATCCCTATTTGAGAGTTTGCCAAGGGGCACAGGGATGACGAAGCCTCATCTCCAGGAAATGTCACGACACTTTCAACAACGATCAGTGAGTCGCAGCTATATGCAGGCTGAGTAGTTGTCTGCCAGGAGGGGTCGGAAAAGACTAGCAAGGAAGTGTCGGATAAGTCGCATATTGAGTATGTTTACCGAGCATGCCGACACGAAAGATTTCAGGGGTAGACAAACGACACGTCACCAAAGTGCCGCAGTCGTCTGCAGGTTGACAAGTCTCGGTTGCGCATGAGGCAAAGCAGCACTAACGTCTGCCCATGAGGCCATGGAACCCATGCAAGTGGAGTGGACGGACCACATAGCGCCCCAATGGCGCAGACCATGCCAGATATGTCATGAAGACCAGTAGAGTTTCCAAGCTTCCCCAAGAGCTTATTATTCTAATCTGTACCGAATGGGGCTCCTGGGGCTCCTGAGGCCGAATTCAGGTCTTGGCCCCGAGGGCTGTGCGAAGCCTCACAGTGGGATATGCTTGCTCAAACGAGCCACGCGCCCCGTCCCGGCGTTCCGATTAAGGTAGGTTGATCTGATAAAGTCCAGATCATCCCAAGTCCACTTTGTCTGCCGGGACAACAAAACATCCGACAAGGGTTCTGAGAAGCTTTGTAAGAGGCACCGGGTGGTTTGAGGTCCTTTTGCGCATACAGAACGATGGCCCGAAGTACCGAGACTCGATCAAGGTGCAAGAGTGCCAAGACTCCTGGATGATTCCTCTAAGATTGTCGCCAGTCCTTCTCTCGATGCCCACCAGTTATAAGTAGGTCGTCCGTACGATTGTGGCTTATCTTGAAGTTTCTGGAACACCACGGCACTTGCTTTCTTGTTCCTTTCGCAGTCTCCTGCCTTTGCCCTCAACATCATAAGTCATGGACTCCACTTTCTCTCTTCGACGCCTGGCCGTCGCCTCGCTTCTTAGCCTTACCCCTTCGGCCGTGTCTGCCCAGACAGACAAGTCGGCCGCTCTTCAGTCTTGCCTCACCACCGCGGGCGTTCGCAACATCGTCAGCAGCGATACGACATGGCCTGATGAGACTCTCATGTTCCAGAAGCGCCTGACTGCTGCCCCTGCCGCCATCTCGTTCCCTGAGACCCGCGATCAGGTTGCTTCTTCCCTCGCCTGTGCCCGGCAGTCCTCCGTCAAAGCCGTCGCTTTGGGAGCTGCTCACTCTTTCACCGGTTTTGGTTATGGCAACGCTGGCAACCTCGTCATCAACCTGGCTAGCTTTGACGAGGTCAGCTACTCCAACTGCTCCGACACGCTCACCTTCGGTGGTGGTACGCACGTCGGCCCCGTTCTGAAGTATCTCTGGGACAACCATGGTCGCCACATCCCCCACGTCCGCGGCGCTCACGTCGGTGTGACCGGCTCTTCCATCGGCGGAGGCTACGGCAGTACCTCCCGCCACTACGGTACCCCCATGGACAACATTGTCGGCGTCGAGTACATGCTTTATAACGGCACCGTCGTCAACGCCACCCACGAGTCTGACCTTCTTTGGGCCGCTCAGGGTGCCGGCGCTTCCTTCGGTGTCATCCTCTCCATGACCACCAAGACCTTCAAGCCCGACTTCGCCGATGCTACCAGCTTCACCATCAACCTCGGCAACCTGGGCCTTAGCGACGCGACCAAGGCCCTCGTCAAGGTCCAGGATTACGCCCTTGCCGAGACCACCCCCGATGAGCTCGCTATCCGCTGGAACCTGGCTGCTGGCACCTCTGCCCAGGGCTACTTCTACGGCAACCCCACCGCTTTTGACACTGTCGTTGCGCCTCTCCTCAAGGAACTCAGGACCATCAACAGCACTCTCGCCTACGCCAAGACTGTTCTCCCCTTCTGGGACATGGAGGTGTCCGTCGCTGGCGCTGGCATGAACTCCCCCACCGGTGGCGCCCTCGGCGGTCGCCACTTCTACACTCAGGCCGTCACCACGACCTACGACACCCCCTGACTGTGCCGCAGATCACTGCCCTGCTCAACGTCACGGGCAACAACTTTGCCCGCACCGACATGCGCCAGGGTGGCTTCCTCGACCTCTGGGGCGGCATCTCGCGCGATATCTCCGATGCCGATACTGCCTACGCCCATGGCGGTAACCTCTGGCTCATCCGCGTCGACGGCACCTCGATCAACACCAGCACCCTCCTGCCCGCCGACGCCCTCACCTACATGAAGGATATCCTCCTGCCCTTCGAGGACGCCCTCACCAAGGGTGGCGTGCCCCTGCGCGGCTTCGTCAACTATGCCGACTCTGAGCTCCCCGAGGCCGAGTGGAGCGCCCGTCTCTATGGCGAGGAGAACTACAACCGCCTCAAGCAGATCAAGAGGGCTGTTGACCCCGAGAACCTCTTCACCAACCACCGCCAGTCCATCAGCGCTTGAGGCGCAGGATTGAGGTTTCGTTCCTCACCACCCAATCTATTTGTTTTTTTCAACCCAATTTTTTCTTGTACATGTTAGGATCTGAACAAAGTTCGCGGAGCAACCAAAATTGAATAGCCTTGAATTGGAACATGCAGCCACAAAACTTTGCCCCCTTTGCTTGACGTGCTGCTGGCTTTTCCGAATCCACGGATCGTAACGTGTGGTTCAATCTGTCACATTTGGCAGATTGCGTCTGCCGAAAAGGTGCCAAAAAAAACCTTCGTGTCCCGGCAGGCAAATTGCGTGCATTGGCGTAAAAGTCTAACCCACGAGGTAACAGTGGCCTGTAAATGACGACCTGGGCTCGTAAACTCCTCCCGAGCAAATGCGGCAAGCCGGGAATCCCAAAGCAGACAGATACGACGCACATAATCGGCGGCCGCTCAATCCTCATGGCTCCCATCCCATGGAAGTGTCAGTTCCTTCGAGACGTGGCCTGCCCAATTGCAGTGCGGCGTTGATGATCCGGAAGCACCCCTTCTGGAAGGTCAGCTGGTCTGTCTGGATTCCCTACCCAACGTGGGGGGATGAAGCCACCCTGGACGCCCTGGACGCTTGTCTGCAGGGAACATGCAGGGGATTTCTTCAACGGCGCGCCCCTTTGTCAGCATGACTGAGGGTGCTTGGCGATGAATCCAGACTCACTGCTCTGAAACGAAGTCGGGGGATTCACGAGATGAAGATGAGCATCGCGCCTTGTGTCCCACATTCGAAGACGGGGATCTGCGAGGCAGCTTCCTCCCTTGATCGAACAGCCCGATCTCAGATGCTATCCAGCATGTGAAGAAGGCGGGCGACCTTGGCCAAGGTCGCATCTCCCATGACAATGTGGTATCACTCGGCAAGTCGGCACAGTCGTGTGCGAAAGGATCACTATTGCTTTTCCGCTTCGTCGTCCGTCGTTCCTAGACGTGCGCGTGTCCTGCATACTGTCTACAATGATGGTGAATTGATGTTCCAGTTTGGGTCGCTCTCTCTCTCTCGTCCTCATCCTGTGTGTCACGCCTCATGCATGCCCAGAGATGGCCTTGGGCTGGTACAGCTCCTCGAGGTACTTCTCCTCCTCCTCGGACAGACTCTTGCCCCGGGCCGACAGCGCCTGGTCCAGCCTCTCGACGCTGCTGAAGCCGATGATGGGGCTCGCCACGCGGCGGTTGATCCACGCGAGCGCGACGTGCGCAATGGCCCAGCCGTGCTTATCCGCCAGCTCGACGACGCGGCCGATGATCTCGCGGTCCCGCTCCGACGTGCCGCTGCCGCCCGCCTGGCCCGCCTTCTCGGCCCGGCTCCGGTCCGTGCTGCCAAAGTCCTCGGGCCTGCGCGCCAGGTGGCCGCGGCACAGCGGCGCCCACGGGATGAGCCCGACGCCCGTGTCGTTGCAGAACCGGTTCATCTCGCGCTCCTCCTCGCGGTACAGCAGGTTGTACTGGTTCTGCATGCTGACAAAGGGCGTCCAGCCGTTCTTCTCGGCGACGAACTGCAGCCGCGCAAACTGCGTCGCCCACATGCTGCTGGCGCCAATGTAGCGCACCTTGCCCGACTGCACGAGGTCGTGGAGCGCCTTCATCGTCTCCTCGAGCGGCGTGTGCGCGTCGAAGCGGTGGATCTGGAGGAGATCAATGTAGGGCGTGTCGAGGCGCTGCAGGGAGGCCTCGACTTGGTTGAAGAGGGCGGTGCGCGAGAGGCCAAAATTGTTCTGGTAGTCTTTCGAGGCCTCAAACTCGGCGCGGTTGACAAAGTGGCGGGCCTCTGGTGCTTGGTCAGACAAGGTCACTCGCAATTCACAGCAGAATGATGACCTACCGGGTTCCTCTCCAACGGCCCAGTGGGCCTTGGTCAGGATGACGACCTTGTGGCGGGGAATGTTGTACTTCTTGATAGCCTTGCCTACAATGACCTCCGAGGCGCCGTTGCTGTAAACGTTGGCCGTGTCCCACGTGTTGAGGCCGCGGTCGTAGGCCGCCTTGAGCAGAGGGAGGGCCTCGTCCTCGCCGATGACCCAGGGCAGAGTCCTCTTGTCGCCGAAGCTCATGCATCCGAAGATGGGCACCGAGACACGGAGACCCGATTTGCCAAGCTGGCGATATTCAGCTTTGGAGTTTTCCAGAGACTCTTTGAGCCCGGCCGGAAGCTGCTTCGACATGGTGGGCGTTGGCTTGGGGGCTTTGATGTAGGAGACGGGTTGTAACGGGACGAGCACTGGGGTTCCAACCGCTCGCTGTTGCGTTCGACAAGATGCAGATGGGCGAGAAAGATGGATAAACTTGAGAGGAGAGCTTCAGAATAAGAGCTCCGGGAATCGAGCTGGTACGACCCCGCACCTTTTGTCAGCCCCTCACGGCCGTCAAACGTCATCAACGCCTGAGCTGCCGCAATGTGGGGCCGCGTCTGCGGCTGCCGGAAGCTCACGCCCGGATGACCAATCTCGGTCTCTGCCATGACGATCCGATCATTGGGCTTTTGTCTCGATTGCCTTGGATGACTGTGGCTTGAATCGAAATATTCCGCCGAAGTTGTGCAATTTAGTGCTGTGCAACACGCCAGAATCATCGCCCCAATTCTCACTGGATGCCGGACTTGGTGGGGCCGTTCTCGGACGGTTGGTGTTTTGCCCGGAAATATAGGCTCGAGTACGCAAGAGGCGGAATAACTCACAACGGAAAAGCAATCACTAATCGACATCTTCCCAGGGGCTAAAGCAATGGCAGAAAGTGTGGCATTAATCTAGAAATTTTCCGGCCATCCATCTCAGCCCTATGCCCACTACCGGAGGTCCCATGGCTCTGGCCCAGGAGCAGAACCTTGCCCCTGAGCCTGCAGCCGGTCGTTTCAAGCTTCAGCCCTCGCCTTGAGGCACGTGGTGCCCCTGGAGCTATGAGAAATTGGAATTCCGTCTGAGCACGGTGCTTCGCATTGCCATCTTGCCACAGGCAGACTAAGGTCGTGGTGGTGGCCCAGAGTTTGGCGAGGTTACCACTCGGGTTCTTACTCGGATGGAAGATAGGGTGGCCCTGAACAGTCCTTCACTCCCCGCAGCTACATGCGAGGTTCCCAATCACAAGTCCCAACCGCCTCGGCAATCAAAGTACATCAGAGTACCGGTGCCGTCGGCGTTTTGCCCCCAGGTATCTGCAGGCGGCTAAATAGGGGGGGACCATCCAAGCGTCCCGGGCCCCGCATCAAACAATAGCACTAGAAAGTTAGAGCCATACTGGAAATCTTTTGTCCGTGTTGGGAATTGCATGGAACTGGCCCGCGGGCATAAATCGCTCTTCGCGCAAGCGCATAGCTTGATCAGCCCAGACAATATGTTACCGTATGCCGAGTTGACAGTTCGCAACTAGTGGAAATTTCGATGGTTATGCAGCCTCATGAATACAAATATGCTTTTTTTCGTATTCCAATTCGCTTCAATGCTGGGGTATCGCCGTGGAGGGGCTAACGTCATCGACTTTTCCACCCCTGCTTTTGGCCTGCAACCTGCGATGGGAACCCCGACACCTGAGCAGACCTCACGCGTCAGACTTGGCTCAATGAACTGTACTGTGGCCCGTATTGGATACATCGTGTCACTTCTGGCTCCTACACCCAAAGAAATGCTCTTTTAGCCCGCCTAGGGCTCGATGAGCTCCATTGATGAAAATGCCTTATCACAAGATTACTATAGCCAGGCTCCGAAAATGCCCTTCGCCAGCTCGCCCACAGAGGCCAGTCCCTCATTGAAGCTTCCAGAACCGGAGGGAAAATGCTTCGATTGCTAAAACCCGTCAAGGAATCCACCTTTCGTCAGTTCGCGTTGTTGTCTTGGCAAATAGCGACGTTGCTGTCGACCGTATACCCAACGCCGGCCAAGCTCTGGCCCGCTATTGTTCTCAACCCCTTCGAACTTTGTCTTTACACTTGCAAGTAGTTCCGTCGAAACTACATGATCCATTACGTTTTATGTGCCGTCATTCTTCGTTGTGAAGTGCACCGCGTATACTCGAACACCTCCCAGACGAGCTTGCTGTCGGCGTCGTTCGGGCGTGAGACGATGCAATAGAGCCGATATTGGCTTCGTCGGAGAACTACTTGCAAGCCTTCCAGCCGGATGTATGCTTCATCCTCTCGTGACCATGACTACTGCAAAATTATACAAAATTTAATCAAAAAGCCTGAAATATAGGTGACATCAAAGCGTTGCAATTTGTCAACGGATGACATTTCGAGTTCGTCTTCAGGAGGCCAAAGCTTGGCGTCCGTGACAGGCCGCACTGCTCGGGAGAGAGACTACCGCAGATAAGCACAGAGGTATGATCTTTGAATAGGGCTGCGTCTATCGGTAGGCATCAATTTGCAGGAGAGATTCTTAGCCAAATGAGTCGCGCATAGCTTGACAGATAGCCCGGCGAAGGTGCAAATACTGCGACGTGCGAATCATGGCCAAACGAGAAATTCACGGCAGAGAGAAAATCAGCAGGTTCGCCCAAGGCGTCTGGTTACATTAATGGGGCATGACTATCATCAGACATTACATCCACCACAGTCCCTCGCACGCGACATCCTTCTCCTATGACGAGGCAGTGGGCAGGCACTCGCACGCCGAGCTGGCACGCGAGATGACATTCTGTCCGCAAGCCTTGGACGCATAATCCGGCACGACGGACACGTCAGCGACGAAAGTCTTGGTGAACTCGCCGCAGAACTTCTGGCTCTCCTCGAGGCGGCCAGAGATGGTGGAGGCGCGCATGGCGCGCAGGCAGTTGTCGGCGCTGCAGGCATTGGGCTTGCAGGACTCGCGCTTGGTCATCTTGACGAGGTAACCGCCCCGCTCAATAGTGTTGACAAAGATGTAACCAGACTTGAAGTAGGCGTAGGACGACCACGAGCCGGAGAAGGCGGGGACACCACCGCCAGGAGCGTCATCGTCCTCGGGGTAGATGTCGAAATAGGCGATCTCGCACACACCGTTACCGGTAGGGTCCTGGGGCACGGAGGAGACGTCGTAAACGCGGACACCGGCGCCGTAGTTGGACTGGTAGATGAGATCGCCGTTGACATACTGGTTGTGGTCGATGGAACGAACGGAGCCCTTGTAGATGCCCGTCTGCTTGGGGTTCTCAAGGGACTTGATGTCCCAGATGTAAGTGACGGGATATCCATCGGCGGCGGGGCCGGTCGTGCGCTCCTCGTCGTACTCGTCGTCCATGAAGAGCCACTCCTGATTGTTGACATCGTTGACCCAGCCCTGGTGGGTGTACTCGGCTCCCTCGTACGAGGTGCGGGAGATGATGGTCGAGTTGCGCTTGTCTGTGACATCGTAGCTGCGATGTGTCAGTGAAATGTGATACGAAGGGATCAACAGAAAGAAAATGCTTACATGGTGAGAGTATCCTCGTTGTAGCCGTAGCAAATATCGCGGCCGACATGCTTGGAATCGGGGCCGCGGTAGATGAGGCACTGCGCATCGTGAACGTAGCCATCATCGCCATTGCAGCCCAGATCGACGGGCTTGGAGGGGTCCTTCAGGTCGAAGAAGTGGAGGCCACCCTTGCAGCCCTGGTCGCGAGGGGTCACACCGACGGCAACACCGTACTGGGCCTCCTCGTTGATGACGACATTGTGACTGCGGCCCAGGGGCAGGGAGGAGTTGAAGTGACCTGTGAGGTCCTTGTCGTTCTTGAAGATAACAGGGGCGTCGGCGGGCTTGATGTCGAGAAGCTTCCTCATGTCAAAGATCTGGATGCCGTTGCCCTGGAGCTCGGAGCCGATGACCATGTAGTGCTTGTAGGAACGGATCTCGGTCCAGTAGGCACGGTCGCTGGTAGGGGCGAACTTGGGCAGGAAGCCGAGGTTGAGCATGCGGCCTTCGGGCAGGACCTCGATCATGGCGCAACCATCGTACATGCCGCTGACTATTGTTTCCATTGTCAGAAACTGCGGCCCAAGGGATTTCATGGGCGCGCACAACTTACCGACAAACTCACGCTCCGACTCGGGATCGGTCCAGCCCCAGGACGAGCTGCCAGACTTGCCACGGTACTCGCGGCCGAAGGAGCCGAGATCCTCGTGGGAGAGGAAGTCGTGCAGATCCATGTTCTTGCACTTGAACTTGTGCAGGGGGCTGCCAGGGACGGCCTCGGCATAGCCATTGACACACTTGGTGTAGTTCAGGCGAGGCCACTTGGATGCGTCCATGAGACCGGCGGCTTCTTCAGCCTCCCAGTGGGCCTAAGGGAGTGTAAGTGAGAAGCATGTCCTCGTGGTAAGAGGGGCCGACGACATACGATCTTCTTGGCCATGAGATCCATGTGCCTGACGCCAGAGTCAAAGAGCTCAGCGGCACGATCCTCATCGACGGGGAGCTCCCTGCCCACAACGGCAGTAGCAGCCGTTAGGGCGACAGCGGCAGAGAAACGCATCTTGGACTGTGAAGTGACAACAGGATGCGATAGCCTAGGATGAAGCAGAGATGGCGCGAGGGATCTCCTGGATGGCACGCGACGTGAAGAGGTCCGGGTTGGAGTTGAGGTTTCGGCTGGCGTAAGCAAAGGGATCCCGCGAGAAATGTACAGGACGCGACATGGTATTTATTGTCGGCCCGGTGGTTGTCTCAGGGCTCCAGTTCGCTTCCTCCATCTCGGCTCGGGTTGCGTCGCCGGAGGGGCAGCTGGTAAACTGGGCGGCTGACGGCGGCGACAGCGGGACGCACGGATTCTGCATGATGAGGGAACCATTGGAATAATTTGGAAGGTCTCATGGTGAGCTCTGTCCCGGTCGCTTGGTCTCATGGCGGGCGGCTTCCTGAACAGGCAGGCCAAGAGGTCGCTCGCGCGGTGGCCATGGCACTAAGGGAGGGGTAAGACGCAGGCCAGCTGCGAGGGGAGGCCGGGCCCTGGAGGAGGTTTTCGAGTTATTTCGCCGTGATAAGCTTGCGGGGTGAACCTGGATGGCATGGGGTTTGACAGAGATGGCTGGGTCTTGAGATGGTTGGCATAGTTGGCATGGTTGGCATGGATGTCGAGAATTCGAGCTTGGGTTGGATCAGGAAGGAGCGTTGAGGATTGCGGGGGGAGCCAAGGCTGCCAAGCCTTATGGGCCGCCGTTTCTTCCTGTTGCCTTGCCACCAGCACCGATGACAACCGATTATGTGCGCTGTTGATTGGTGGTTTCGGCCAGCCCCTGATTGGACGGCGATCGCTGGGCCCATTGGCGAATCAAGTATCTGGTGGCTTCGGCAGCGTCCGATAAGGTACGAGGTGGCTTGTGGCGCCGACGGCACTTAATTGGGCTTAACGGTTTCTGGCCAGTCTCATTTCACTGCTTTGACGCTGCACTCTGTTCTTACATCGTCAGATCTTCGTCGAAAAGTCAAATAACCGGGTACATATCCTTACGTATGCCATGCTCACGAGTTATGCAAGCGTCAATCTCAACGTGCTCCATCTCTTGAGAACTCTGTCGACCATGGCTTTCCAATTTGACCTCCATGAACCCTGGCCCTCATTCCTACAATATCAACTCTTGACTCTTTAGAGCAAAAGTTCGTTGCTCTTGACAAGTACATCTCTGGATTCAGCCTGAAGAAAATGTTTTGGACGCCAAACGGAATCATCACAACACGTCGGCCGGTCCTCTGCACCATCAAAGCTATTGGACAACCTTACACAAGTAGACTGAGTTAAGGTCAACTTTAAGTCGGAATACCCCTGTCTGAGCAATACCTCGAGATTCGAAAACAGCTTACAGTTTAAACGCTTCACTCAAGCCTAGCTCACCTGTCGCAGGGCTAATACTCGTACGCCTTACTTATCCACACGGTCACTATGCTCGATCGTTGGGGAGACAAGCCTCAGAACCCAACCCAGTAAGAAGTGTGCTCAGCAACCGTGATTCTTACAAACAACTTGCTTGTGCTTTAGCCTGAAGACAACCGCACCTGGTAGCGCCCCGCGTCGGGTCACCACTCAAATGTCCTCGCCTCCTGCATCATCCCGCTAACCACACTCACAGCGGCTTCTGGCCCGTAACGACCAACACATTGAACAAGGGGTGCACCGTCTTATCCTTCGCAGCAGCCCTGACGCCCGCGTTCAACACCGTCACCTCCTCCTGCCGCCACCCCAACACGTCCCTGAAGAGCGCGGCCGTGAAGCCCTCGACGCCCTCGACAAAGTTGTTGCCCATGAGCGTGCCGCACTCCTTCAGTCGCGGATCCTTGGGCCAGCTGCCGATCGGCAGCTTAAAGCTCTGCTGATGGACGTTTTCGAACCCAACGTCGAGCGCCCACTGCTTCATGGATGGCGCGGGGTCCATGGTCCGACCGATCTTGTCGCACGCCTCCATGAGCCCGTTCATCATGGTGAGCATCGGGTTGTCGGGCTGGAGCGAACCGTCTTCGGAGAGGAGCGTGTTGGCCGACTCCTGGAATTCGACCCAGCCGCCCGGTTTGAGGTTCTGGTAGATCTGCCGCACGAGGCGGGGCCAGTCCTTGATGGCGCCAGCCATGTACCGGCAATGAATGTAGTCGTAAGGCTGTGGCTCGACCCAGTCGAGCTCGACGTCGTCGACGTTGAACTTGACGTTGGGCGGGATCCATTCCGGCTGGATGGGACTGAGGTCGTTGCCGACAATGAGCTCGGCGCCGGGGTAGAGGTCGCCGAGATGGATGGGCCAGATGCCCGTGCCGGTGCCAATGTCGAGAATGCGCAAGCCTGTCGGGTCAATCGGTGCCAGGAACAGGTTGTCGTTGATCAAGCGGAAGAAGACGTGGTGCACCATGTCGAGCCTGTCCTGCTCCTGCTCGTCGTTGGGAAAGTTGTAATGTCCCGACTGGTAAGCGTGGTACCGACGGCCGTGGCGAAACTCGTAGTGCATGACGCTGGAACGTAGAGACGTGCTGGCGTTCGAGACCTCATCGCCAAGGTTGGAATTGAGTTCGTCAGGGTCAACCTCAATCGGCGCTTGCTGCGGGAGAGCGGATCCTGCGGGGGCGACGGCTGCCCTCCCGGCTGAGCCGCGCCTAACTCGGTAGCTGGGGTGTGGGTGGCCGTTGACCTGTCGGGCTGTTGGCTTGTTGAGTCGGCCATGGTGCACGAGTCGAAGGGTCAGAATGCTAAGAATACTGGAAGGGGAACGACGGTGGACATGTGAAGGAGGAAGAAAAGGTCTCGCGCTCACCATTCTCCGTTGAACCGAAGCTTCTTGTGTTGGTGGGATAGCCAGGACCCCTGCTTGACGTCACATTCTGGGTGAGGAGTGGGAAACGAGGGGAAAATGTAGCCATGCAGGCGGAGAGCCCAGGTGCTAGCAGGGACTGACCAGATTTAAGATGGGGCGTCACATGCAACTCCTGAAAGGTTCTATGTAGGTGATTGTTTGTTGGTGGTCTGATATTCGTCCTATCTTCAGGGGCTACGCGGGGGATCTGCAACGCGTTCAACCCAACGGAGCTTAGCATTCGGGTGGACGCCTAAACAAGGTGATCTAAATAGCGAACAAACCCAGAATCGTGCAGTAAAAACGTACACTCTCGAATCTTGGGCGATATGAGTCTGAACTGAAGCCTAACTAATATACCACCACTCAAGCTTCATTCTCTGCACGCTCCAGTCGGGGATTCCCTGATGCGTACTGGGTGCTCCCCCTTGTATAAGAGACCAAGGTACAAAGTGCCGGGGCTTCCGATTATACTTGCAACCTAGGTCACTAGCTAATATCGCTATCTAAAGCCAGGACTTGAAGACTCGGATGTAGGCCATCTTGACGAACTGCACGATGATGCAGTACGCAACGAGCTCGGCAGCCAGGATGCCGACGAAGGTGTCTGCAGGGCGGACCATGTGCAAGATCGGCCAGAAAGGTGGAATGTATGGCACAACAAAGCCGATCAACATGATGCTGCAGGTCGCGAACACCAGAATTGGAGCAGCCCTGCTTTGGAACACAGGAATTTTAGCCGTACGCAAAAGATGTACGATGAGTGTCTGGGTCAGGAGACTGCAAGTGGGTTAGACGGTTCTTGCCACAGCCACCACATGTACTCACCCTTGTAGAAACCAATGTGTTTGGAACAGAGAAACCGCTGACGCGTCGTCTGCAGACTGGATGCCATAATAGAACCAACCAATGCAAAAGGTGCACATGTCGATGGTAGAGCTTGTTGGGCCGAGAACAATGATGAATCGCAGGAGATCTGTGACTGTCAGTAAATCGACCTCACCCAACACCCAACGTGCTGACGAACCCAGGGACGCCCACTGCTTGGGCTGCTCCAAATATTCTTCATCCATTCGGTCCCATGGAATCGCAACTTGGCTGACATCGTACAGAAGGTTCTGAACCAACAGTTGCAAACTGCTCATCTGGAATGAAAGGTCAGTCCACTGCACAAGTCAAATGTCCTCCTTGACTGACTGGTGTAAATGGCAGCCATGAACTGGCAATCAAGATACTGAAGACATTTCCAAAATTGGAGGATGCCACCATCTGTACATCTGTTAGCCACTTTCGCCATTCGTGAGCAACAGGAAACCCACCTTGATATACTTGATCGAGTTCCCTTGCGTGACACGCCCAACTCTGACACCGTCTGCAATGATGTCCAGGCCCTTTTCGGTCAATATAACTTGTTGCGATTAGCAAATGACGACATATCGTGCTCATGAATGCTCACCATCGGCAGAATCCTTTGCAGCTCGAGTACCGGAATCGACCGAAATTCCAACATCAGCAGCTCGAAGAGCAATGCAATCGTTGACACCATCACCGAGCATACCGACGCAGTTCCCGGCAGCCTTCAATCGGTTGATAATCTGCGCCTTTTGCATCGGCGTGAGTTTGGCGAAGACTTTGCATTTCAGTACCATCTCGTCATACTCATCCGTGCCCTCGAGCCGAGCTAGCTCTGGGCCCGTGATGGCCTGGATATCGTCATGATCTACCATATCCACGAGATTGATAGCTTGGCAGATATTGACGGCTACGCCGAGATTGTCGCCTGTCAGGATCTTGACCTCGACGCCCGAAGCCCGAAGGCGAGCCACGGACTCAGCAGCATCGTCTTTAACCGGGTCCAGGAACGTCAACATCCCCTCCAAGGTCATGTTCGACTCGATATCCTCGAACGAGTCTTCATCATCGTGGACAAAGTCCGGAATCTGCCGAGTGGCAACCAGGAGAACACGATAGCCAGATTCCGCAAGTCGGCCGGCTTCGGCTGTGAGGGATAAGCGAGTGGCCGCGTCGATGGACTCGTCCTTAATGCCACGGCGGACCCGTATACAAAGTCCAAGGACTTCTTCGAAGGCGCCCTTGCAGATCAGCATTTGCGCCTTGGTAATACCTCGGACGATGGCCGCCGAGCGACGACGCTCAAATGTGAACGGAATGACGGCCACCTTTTCGTAAAAGGGTATATCGACGTCTTTGGCAGTCTCGTCACGATACTTGATAATGGCGGAATCCATATTGTTCCCCTGGTTTCCCTGGGAGAATGCGTTGATGTAGCCGAGCTGGAGCGCGCCCCGATGGTCAAGCCCTGCGCAGTCAACATTGTGGCGCATCACAACCTCATCTTTGGTGAGAGTGCCAGTCTACTCCTGCATCAGCGAGATGATTGGCCACAGAAATGAAGTGACTGACCTTATCACTGCAAAGAATTGACATTGCACCCAGATTCTGGATGGCGTCGAGGCGCTTGACGATGGCCTTTTTCTTGGACAGAATATGTGCTCCGCGGGCGAGGTTAGTGTTGACGATGGCCGGAAGCATCTCCGGAACCAGACCAACTGCGACGCTGATACTGAAGAGCGCAGCCTGACCCCAGTCTCCGGTCACTTTACCAGATATCGCGAGAACCTATCGATGTACTTAGCGGACTGCTATGCTGGAGGGAGAAAGACATGACATACGATAGGGACCATGACAAGCATGAACGCAATCAACATGTAGGAAACGTTCCTAATCCCTCGTTGGAAAGCATTGAGATCGCGCCTCTTCGCCAACTGCTTCAGGGTGGATGCGATGAAAGTGTCTGCAAGAACGGGCGATGAGCTTTGCTATCGAGTCCACGAGCATTGTCGGCCACTCACCATTACCAGTCCCAATAACCACAGCAATGCCGTTTCCAGACACGACGCTGGATCCCATGAAAGCCACATTTGTCAGATCAAAGAGGCTGATGTCGCGGATCTTTTCGTCGCCTTTAAAGGTGGCCGGCACCTTGGTAATTGGCATGCTTTCGCCGGTGAGGCTCGATTGACTGATGAGAAGGTAGTTGGTTTCCAGAAGAATGCAGTCGGCGGCTATGGTGTCCCCAGGGGAAAGAACAACAATGTCTCCTGGGATGATGTTCTTCTCATGAATATGCACATCCGTCGGTACACCTGGCGACACTCCGGCGATCGAAGGCTTGCGGCGTACTTTTACATCGGCTGTGACGGAGCTCTGGAGCTTGGCGACGGACATGATGCTGCGATATTCTTGCCAGAATCGGACGGCAGATGATATAACTACCATTGCCATGAGCACGGCAAACGTGTCCTGGTTTAGGATTAGCTTATATCTCCTAGCATTGGTAATTGTAATATGTACCCAGCTGCGTCCCGGGGAAGCAACACTGATGATTGCAATGAACGTGAGGAGCAGATTGAAGGGGTTCGGCAGCACCAGAAGCAGCAGCAGCCACCATGACGGCGGCTTCTTGGACGAGACAATGTTGAGGCCGTGTATTTTGCGGCGGTAGGCAGCTTCCGTGGTCGTCAGGCCGTGGCGAACAGAGTGAAATTCAGCCAGCAGCTGGATCTCATCCATCTCCGCGTACTGTCTGATTCTTGACTCCGCAGAATTATCGCACGTTGTAGGTGATCCTTTATCCCAGGTTTTCGATCCTACCCTGGTCAGCAATGAACTAGATGCATGATAACTCGCTTGGTGAACGAACCTTGTTTCTGCCCCACCATGCTTCGAATTTGCCGTGTCATATTGTCGAACATTGTGGCTGTGATCGCCCATTCGCACTTTGGTTCGGTTGAGCTTGTTCATCGAAATCAAGTACGCGATCTCAAGGAGGGCGGTAACGGGTCGGCTGCAGGGTTCCGGCAGCCAGTTGATTCCCAAACGTGGCGTGGTCGCGTAGCGCCAGTGTAGCGGTCGTTCAAGTCAGTATGAGAGTATCAATGGATTTCTTCCGCTCAATCGCAGCTGCGTCTGAGTGTGCTATTTCGATGGAACGACGATCTGAAGGGAGAGCTGGACAAGTTGTTATAACAAGGCATTGTTGGCGCCGCGAAGCAGTCAGAATTTTCAGTGAGACAAGACTTATGCTAAGGCTTGGTTATCATGGCATCTCCACGTTGCGGCTGAACTTTGGTCAACACTTTGATGTAAGTCGTTGCATCGGCCCGAGATTCTTGGGTGGACGCGCGTCGCTTGGCAACACGGCACATTACTGGGACATCAATTGCCTGAGCGAGTATTTTTGACAAACCTTAAAGTACGGGCTAAGAGTCATACTCAGCTAATAGACGCTATTATGACTATTATAACGTGAACCGTCAATCCGGATCGTACGATGCCTCATGTGTAGACTGCATAAATGCCCAAGCCAGGCAGACGAAGGGCGCGTCGCACGGTCTGCTCGTCATTACTGCGTCTAATTTCTGCCATAGAGTGACCAAAAGCCTGCGTGATAAGCTAGTTGAAAGTATAGAGATAGAGCCTGCCTGATTACATCTATCCGCCGACATCGTGTTTGCTATTGTGAACGCTTACTGGGTGACTTGCCGGGATTTCGGCATAGAAGTGGTTCAAGGAGGAACCATACCTCTCTCTACCTCGGATGGGACAAGGCCGTATTCGGTATGATACGTCAGTACTCGTATCCAAACTGAGTTTTCGGGCTGTGTATTTTACTGGGAGAGAGTGTCAGTGCGTCCTGCCATATAAGAAATTAGTGTGGCTAGGTCTTCAAATCGCTCTAATGCAAGGCTTGTTTGTACAGTAGTTTACGCAGGCACTAGCAAATCGGGTCATATAAGGTTCTGTGGCTATGGAGCGTGTGCCGTATCATGCGGTTATGGATACAGTCCTATGCTTCGTGTAAGTACCGAAATACTCCAACAACCGAAAACCTCTTTGCTGTGATTTATACACTATTGACTCTGATTTTACATGAAAGCCTGATGTCATTCGTGCCCTTCTGCAACAGCTCCGCCTGATGCATGTAACTAACTAAGCGTTTATACGGTATTCTCTTCCTTCTGCTAAAGAATAGCCATCTCTCGGGCATTGTAAAGCTTCGAGAAGCACACCTCTAGGGAGTCGAAGAACGTTTTGAAAGACATACAACGTCATTACATATCCCAGGCAGATCGGGTCTCGCCGGAGCCACGGAATCGAGCAGTCTCACGTTGGCCCGTCCCTAGGCCTCAGCGCTGGAACACTGATATATCTCTCCAATTAGTGTACTAAAGACGAAGCACTATTGCATGAGTACCAGCATCCGAATGACACAGAACAAGAATCCTGGGTGATCAGAATTTCGTTGATTGAAACGATCAAAAGCAGATGAGTGCTTACGAGTATCCCAACGACGAAGCCATCGATATGGTTGGAGCTCCGCTGCAACATCCGCCATACGCAAGGTCTTCTACGCTACAGGCAGGACATGGTGCCGAGCAGCTGCAATCCCACACCCCAGTGCATCATCAGCTTGGCAAGACCCAAACATTATCGCCGTCAGAGGATTTCGCCATCCTGTCTCGACCGCGCAAGCTCGGGTCGTCAGCCTGACGCAACTCCCATTCCTGCGCGACCCGGCGGTCGGGATCGCGATCGCCAAGATGTGTAGTCCCCATGGGGTATATATGGGTTTCTTCACGCTATCTCTGGAGGGTGTGAACAACCACAAACCTCAGTCTCAGCCACAAACTCACAGCAACCATCAGTTTGTACAAGAAACCTCTTCTTCCGTCCTTCACAAACGAACAATACAACCAGTCCAAAAATACACCACCGCAACCATGTACGCCCTCGCCCTGTCCGCCCTCCTGCCCCTGGTCTCAGCCGGCCTCATCAAGCGCTGCACGCCAATCTCCGACCCCGACGTCGCGGGCGGCGTCATCCCCCGCGCCCTGCTGGCTGACCTTCAACGCGGCCTGCGAGCGCTACATCGCGCCCGACACGGAGCTCACGATCGACGAGACGCACAACCTCATCGTCGTGCACGGCATTTCGGAGGAGTGCGTCGCCGACATTGAGGAGGAGCACGCGCGCGAGGCAGACGGCCGCAAGACCTTTGGACGGACCGAGGAGCACGGCAAGCTGCACCCAATCGGCGACGGCATCCTCGTCATCTCAGGCGTCGCCGACGAGACGATCCAGCAGTACCAGTCGCTGACCCTCGAGGGAGAGGCCCCCGCTGTGCCTGAGGGCGAGGCCCCCGCCGAGGCTGCTGAGCCTGTTGTCGGCCAGGGAGAGCCTGAGGGAGAGGCCGCTGCTGCGCCTCCCGCCCCTGCCATGTGAGACATGATGAAGAAAGCTGCAGAGGTGTTGAGCAACTGGAATGAGAGGGGATGATGGGACATGGGGGATGGATCGAGATTGGAGAATTGGGGCATGACAGTGTATTACTTATGTAGAAATGAGATGGAATTCGCTTGACGCAAGATATGGTATTCTTGATTAGTATTGCGCTCAAGCCAAGTAGTTGACGAGCTTTTTCGTCTCGGCCACGGTTCGCTCCCAATCCTTGTCCGTCGTGAGACTCTTGGCGATTCGGATGACCTCATTGAATTCTGTCTGTGTGACTTTATTGACGCTCAGCCGCGACTGTTTGAGAAGCTGCATGTCTTTCAGTGGGCTGTCACCAGGGAGTTCCTTGATCAAGCGCAAGGGCACAATGGCGGGGAACTTGTGTTCAATCTTCACATGAACGAGGCTCCATTTGCTGCCGTCGTGAGGGGCCGAGGCATCGTAGTAGGGATTGTCGTTGATGCAAGCGTTCCCTAGAATGGTGAGTCATTCTGAAGAGCAGGAAGCAGTGAGAGGCGACGTACAGTCTGGCGAGTATTCCTTCATGATGGTCATGAGGCCAACAACGCCTGGTTCTTTACAATTTGAGTGGTAGAAGAAGGCCTTGTCGCCCTTTTTCATCTGCCGCAGATTGTTTCTGGCAACGTAGTTGCGAATGCCTTGGGGGAATCAGCCATTGCAACGCGGAGTGCAGACAAAACAGCAGACGACCCAGCTGAAACTCACCATCCCATCCTTCGGGAATCTTTCTTTCGCCAAGGTCATCGATTGAAAACTTGATCTCATAACCGTCCTCGATGCGAACGTCGGGCTCGGATTTCATGAGCCAAAACATGGGCGCATCAGGTGGGTCGCGAGCCGGCCGTTCGGGGTTGACATCAGGGACGTCATCGTAGGCATCGCGTAGCGCCTTGAGCTCGTCGATGGACTTTCGCGGCGGTGCCGTCTTCTTGGACGCAGCTCCGGATTTCTGCAGACGAGGTCAATTACAGCTTCATCTGGCCAACAGCACCTGGCGTTCTGTTGACTGCATGGAAGAAGACCAACCTTGGCGGGCTTGGCAGAACGGGCAGCTTTGGGTTCCGGAGAAGTGCTTTCTGGTTCAGCCTTGGGCTCTGGTTTCGCTTTGATCTTTGGTGCAGGCTTCGGCTTTGTGGCTTTTGTGCTGGGCTTCGAAGCTGCTGCTTGACGCTTGGCAGGCGGCGAGTCCTCATCAGACGCGTCGCTCTGTCGCTTCCGGGTCTTTGGCGGTGGTGCGGCCGGGACGGACTTTGATGGATTCTGCCCAGCAGCGGCCTGACTTCGAGTGAGCCTCACCATGATTGACGCAATTGATGATTGATTGTAGCTGGTGAAGCTGGAGCCTTGATGAGACGAAGCCCTGATGAATGCTGGGCAAGCGCGTCGAGACGAACTCATGTCGCGTCATAGAAGCGCAGGTGGTCACAGCTGGCAAAACCCTCGGGCGCAATCGGCTCCCTCTTCAGCTGTCAACGGTGTCTCCAGCTGTCAGCGGTGCCTCAGCACGCTAACGCCAGACCCCGCGGTTCCCGACGTCGGCTTGCCTCGGAATGGCGGGGGCAAAGCTGGTGATGCTTCGACTACTTGCCCGTCCTCTCCCTCTGACTCCGTCTCTATCATCTGCTCTGCCTACCACCACTACCTACTTCAGTCAGTGGTACGTTGGTCATCCTGCGACTGGCAAACTCGCTCTCGCACATCCTCGAACCTCACCTCAAGCAACGTCTCTACAACGGCATCCGAAACCATGGCGACCGAACTAGAACACCCGCCCTCCTCTTACGCCCACCTCCTGCCCCCGAGCTGGACGACCCAAGTGACAGCCTGGCTCGCCGAAGACACGCCCTCCTTCGACTACGGCGGCTTCGTCGTCGGCGAGGCGCCCCGCACCGCGACTCTCTGGGCCAAATCCCCTGGCGTCCTCGCCGGCGTACCCTTCGCCACAGAGACGTTCCGCCAGTGCGGCTGCACAATCACCTGGCACGTCCCCGAAGGCACGCTCCTCGCCCCCCAGCCAGGCGCCCCGCTCGCCGTCGCCTCAGTCGCCGGCCCCGCGCGCGGCGTCCTCCTCGCTGAGCGCGTCGCCCTCAACACGCTCGCGCGCGCCGCCGGCATCGCCACGTCGGCACATAACACGGTCGCCGCCGTTCGCGCCGCCGGCTACACGGGCATCCTCGCCGGCACGCGCAAGACGACGCCCGGCTTCCGTCTCGTCGAAAAGTACGCCATGCTCGTCGGCGGCGCCGACGCCCACCGCGTCGATCTCCGCCATGGTCATGCTCAAGGACAACCACGTCTGGAGCCGCGGCAGCATCACCGACGCCGTGCGCGCCGCCAAGAGCGTCGCCGGCTTTGCGCTCAAGATTGAGGTCGAGGTCCAGAGCGAGGCCGAAGCCGACGAGGCGATCGAGGCGGGCGCCGACGTCGTCATGCTGGACAACTTTACCGGCGAGGGCGTCAGGGTGGCGTCGAGGAGTCTGAAGGAGAAGTGGGCTGGCAAGAAGCACTTTTTGCTCGAGGTCTCGGGCGGGTTGACGATTGCGAATGCCGCCCAGTATGTGTGTCCGGGTATGTTCTCTTGCCTTCGCCCCTCATCATCCCGCGCACCCTGCGTTTTGGTCTCTATTTGCAGGCCCGCTGACGAATATAGACGTCGACATCATCTCGACAAGTTCCATTCACCAGGGCGTGGGTTATGTAGACTTTTCCCTCAAGATCGATCACTAGAAATGGTCGACGTTCAAGAACCAAAGGATCACCACACACGTGCCACCGCGCTGAACATGACCGACGCCTACCCCTTTCCTACACACTGTTGGGAGACGGGATCAAATTCGCTAGGGGTGTGTTCTTGAGTTGCGTTGCATCGCAAGCATGACTCTAGCTCGTCCCGTTCACATGCGCACCCGCTGCCCTGGCATCAATATCCGGTCCAACCCCCTGCAAATAAACCACAGCCTCGCCTTGCACCCTCTGATCCTCGACTGCCGACCTAGAATGCAAATTCCTGACTATTCGCCGTCACTGCTGCAACAGGCAACAGTGACGGACGTCTGGTTTCTCGTCGTCGGGACGTCAAGCGCTGGGTTGGATGTGAAGAAGTCGGCCGGTCGAAGGTTCAGGTGGTGAATCTCGACAGGCCTGCGTCTCTTGTTAGCCTGCCTTCTCTTTCGCGGTCAACCAGGCTTCACTTACATGACAGGCCAGTCCTCGACGCGAGGATTGTGCGTCAGCCCGAAAACAGCCCACAGAACCGGCGAACTGAGTCTGCCCTTGACATCACCATCGCTAGCGGCATCTCCATTGGCCCCATGCCTGTCTGCATCGCCCGAGAACCAGTCGTCTCGCTTGACCATGTCGTACACGCCGCCCGTCTCCTCCAGGCTCTGATTCGTAAACTCGCCCGCCGCCCAGAGCTCGCCCTCTCGGTACCCGGTAACCCACGCGTGGTGCTGCGCGAACCTGGCTCGGCGCGCCTGCCGGCTCTCCTCGTCGGCGAGCAGGAGCTGCGTCGCCGGGGCTGTCAGCTTGTACCCGACGTTGCGGCCGGACACGTCATTCTTCTTCGTGGCGTTCTCCAGGCGAATGACGCGGTTCAGCTTCGGTTCGGCATCGACCCAGCACGCCCGCTCCACCGTCTTCTTCCGAACCTCGTAGTAGTTGCCAAACGGGTTCGTCGCCGGGTCCTGCTTCGCAGGCACGCTCTCCTCGACGACGACGCGCGACTGGCCGTCGGCGTACGAGTCAATGGCCGGGTCGATGCGGATGGCAAACATGTGCTGGTGGTTCTGGGCCAGGACGCCGGGCGCCACGACATTGCCGTAGCGGGACGTCTTGCCGGCGTCAATGGCCACAACGCTCATGATGCCCGTGGCGCGCGTCTCGATCGTGACGCCGCCGGCCGTGTCGAGCTTGTAGGCAAAGACGTACACGTAGTTGGCCATTGTCACGGCACACTGGACGACGAGCTCGCGGTGGCGGGCCACGACGGCGCGTTTTGTGCGGTAGTTTGTGTGCTTCCACCCAATGCCGTTGTCCTGCTCGTGCAGGCAGACGGTCGCCTTGACCAGCTTCGGGTCTCCCGAGGGCTCGACGAGGAAGTTGTCGAAGTAGTGAATCGCACCCAGGCAGTCGCAGCCCAGCTCGAGGTTGTTCGCCGAGAGGCCGAAGCCGCCGTCGCCGAGATCGAACGCTTGCTTGCGGTGGAACGGCGGACGTGGGTCGGCGTACGGCACCGTCAGCTCGCTGTAGCTGAGGCGGTAGAGGATGGGCCGGTTGTCGTAGCAGAGGTCGTGGAGGACTGCGCCTTCTCTGGGGGTGAAGCCGAGGCGGAAGCGCCACTTTTGCCACTCCACGAGGTTGTCTGTATGCACCGTGAAAGAAGCCCCCTCTGGTTGCGTGATATTGATGGGTTTCATGTCTGTCCGCAGAGGGGCGGTCAAGAAGCTCCTCAATATATTCTGCAGGCTTGACGTTCTCGAAGAGTGGCTTGGGGGCAGCCTGTCGAGGATGGGCGTCGATACCATCTTCCTCGCCCCCCGTTGCCAGGCGATCGACGCGGATGACCTCGCCTGTAGCGAGGTCTACGACGGGGGCGATGGGAATGTGATTGCCGTAGTAGTTCGAATCGGGATTCTTGCTTGACGTGTCACGGGCAAAGACGAGTCCTTGCATGACCCGGGGAACGTCCTCTCCGGGGTCAGGTCCCCCATACGGCCACGGATCAATGGCGATGACAAAGTGCTCGGGTATTGCGAACTCAGCCATGGCGTCTTTGAAAACCGGCGAATTGACGCACGCATCTTGGAAGATGCCGAACTCCTTACTACTTCCCGTCAGTTGCTGCCATTTCACTGTGGCAGGCAGATGGTCTTACAGGCTTATGCTGGCTTGGCGCTGGGGACTGGCAACACGTCGCTCGACTTGCTTCCCAAGCCCCAGGTCGATGATGGACTGAGTGTACTGTACCGACTTGGATGCAGCGTGGATGACATCGTACTGAAGAAGAGCCAAGCGCGGCGGACGCGGGGTATCGTCGGTCAGGCGGCCCTCATGCTCAGCTTGGAGGAATGGGACAAGCTCTGACTTGACAGGCTCTTGAAGACAGCCGGAACGGAAGAAGAGAGTGTGCCCGGCTTCTTGCAGCTTGACAATGTCGCGAGCTCGCTCAAGCTCGGCCTTGGTGAGGGGCGAAAGCGGGTGGACCACCATGGCGAGGACGCGATATGATGGCTGATGAAAGTACCCTGTTTAACAGCTAGATAAGTGAAATGGCTACATTTGGCTTGATATACATAATTTCGAGTGCACGGAACTCCAACCTCGAGGATAGTATTGTCGTTGAGAAGTTGATTAACCGAGGTTGACAGCTGTGCTCTGAGTTTAACTCAAATGCATCATATCATATCTCAACCAAGATGTATAATAAGTGAGCTATATAGATAGTTAACCAATAACTCAACTACCGGTACGCTACTATCTAAAATTAAAGTTTAATCTTTCTATAAGTATAGATTTAGCTTCTTAAAAATGTCGACTTATACTTTTACTCTCGTAGTACAGAATCATAATAATGTGATAGTCTCTACCTATAATATGAAGATAGAGAATACCTCTACCAGTATTTACATATACCTCTAGCTTTATAATTGCTAGAGTAATAAGTTTAGGAATATACATTAGAATGTAGCTAATGGCCTAAACTGGGTTTACATAGTCGTCTACCCAGCAAGCGCTCGCAATTAGGTACTAGTCTATTCGAAGACTTTAACTTATCTTCCTTAAGTCTCTAGTAATCTAGTTATGCTTTTAAGGGTACTTAAACCCTTCTGCTTGGTTATCACCGAGCCCTCGGCGACTACATCGCATTCCCTCGGGTCAGCCTCCTGACAGTATCTAGAAAATAACCGGAGAGCGCACATAGCAACGTATACTGGCTACGACGGATTATATAGTTTAGACCAATACAATAAATATACCTAGATATTGCATGCATTGAAGTGGCTACGGCTCTAGTGCGGCTAGTGCTAGAGACGGGTATTGGGGACCAGGCAGACATCACGCCAGGAACGCACAACAGAAGCTATATGGCTGTTCTGTAGGTGTAAGATAGATGAATTGGTCTATCTGGGTAGGTAGGCCACGCAGACTTATATAGATAACCTAGGCACCTGCCTATAGGCCTGGTCACGAGCCAGGCCACAGGCGGCCACGAGGCACGGCCACAGGGCAGGCCATTCTATTCCATTCGTATCATACTCGAACCCTTCCGCTTCGCCATCGACG
This sequence comes from Verticillium longisporum, assembly GCA_019188255.1. Taxonomy (NCBI): domain Eukaryota; kingdom Fungi; phylum Ascomycota; class Sordariomycetes; order Glomerellales; family Plectosphaerellaceae; genus Verticillium; species Verticillium longisporum. The sequence goes on along the minus strand of JAETXT010000003.1, from coordinate 3,035,494 downwards.
ATCCCTCGGCGACTGCATTGCGTTCCTTCAGACCGGGCCCCCTTACAGTAGTGACTCTTGGGCATTGGTGTTACGGGTTAGACCCGTTGACGGTGTATAGGCCTGGGGCCTAGGCCTCTATGAATGCATTCCAATTGAAATAACGACGTTGATTCAATACGTATCCTTTTGGCTCAATTGAATAGCTGTCGCAATGCAATTACGACCGTGCGAGGTCTGCCACTAAGCCCTTCTAGGGCCGACAGTAACAATTGGTCCTGGTTAGACGGCTCTTGTCAGCTGATTCTATAAGGTATCTACCTTGGGAAAGCATGGGAGGGTATGTAGCCCACAGCCAACCAGAGCTGCAATGACCATCGCCAACAGCCAGTGCAACGCGTTTCACCAGGTGCCTCAGTCGATAGGTTGGGAAGGGATACCGCATCAAACAAAGAGCTCCAAACACGGCTGCAAACACTTTGTGCTGGCTTTTCGAAGGAGTAATTCGCCAATCGGTGACCTGTTGTCTAGACAGTCGTAAAGTAGCGAAACGATGCCGCACAGCCACTTTGATCTGGGTACTATAGCAATTTGGATTACTACTGTTAACGACGTCGTGTTTGAACTACATGTTATCATCCAAGCCGACAGCCAGTAGGTCTCGTGGTTTGAGACCATAAACTCATTTCAGAGCCTAAGTGGTCCTTATCGCTGACTCGAGTGGGTGTCAGACAGACAAGCATCGCGTCAAGCCCCAATCCCCACACAGCCAGACTTGACAAGGTGTCAACAGGAAAGCCAAGGCCGTCGCCAAGTCGTTCCATAACGATCGTCGACCGGCGCCGTACCATCCGTGCCATTGCGAGTGGGCGGCCTGTCCGTGGTGATCCGTGGTGAGCGGGATCACAAAGCGGTCACAGCGATCACAGCTGTCGCAGCTGAGGAGATACCGGTGTTCCCTCGCCGGCGAGTCCCAGACAATTGAAAAGAGCGACAGACTTCAGACGGGTATCTCACGTCGACTCAGTCCCAAACAGACGCGTGTTCTGTTCGGCTGGAGACTGGGTGGCCGCATAACCGTCCGATGTGAGGTTGGGGTCAGATTGATGAAGGGAGCAGCAAGGCGGATCGGAGACGGCTTGTTTGATGGGCTTCAAGCGCGATGACGGATGCTAGGGCTAATCTGGGCTGATGCGCCTGCGTGGTTGGCCTTGGCTGGCCATAGCCAAGCTGGCGGGCTGTAGAACTGTGCAGTGAGATCAGACGGACTAGGTCGTCACACATATCGCTGGGTATTGGATGAGGTGGTTTGAAGTAAGCGATGGATGATTTATCTGAAGGATCATCTCAAGCCGACACAAAGCTCGCTCCAACGTGAGACCGGACGGCGCTTTCGTCAGCTGATGGCATCTGGCTGGCCGAGACTGGGAACGGAGTTGACGCCAGACCGAGGGCGCGTGCCACAGAATGGAGGCTCAGAGGGGCAAATAAGCAAGCTCGGAGTGGTAACTCTCGCCAGACGTTTGTTTAGGTCAGCAACACGAAGAAGGGGATCGGCAGGAGCGACAAAGTCTATTTGGGAGCCCCCACTGTGCAGCCTGTGCAGTCGGTGCAGACTGTGCAAGGGGTTCGCCGATGAAACGAGGCCAGTCCCAAACGAGCACCCGCCTACTGCATCGATTTGGAGGTGATAGGATTTGGAGGTGATGGGACTCGTTGGTGCTTGTTCATCTGCAGGAACTGACTCTTTGGTGCGGCTCCCGTGGTGAGGATCCCATGGTTGTCACGAATTCAATTCTTTGTGAGCGAATACTCTCTCAAACCAGGAAATGCTTCGGCTTGGGCCTAGGAGCCAGACACCAGATTGAGACCCTGCGTGCCACTGAAACCAGGGCCCGCCCCCCCCCCCAACAAAGGGAGACGCTGACAGGCAGCTAAAAGCTTCGCCATGAGAAGGGGTGTCGTCACTGTCCCCAGCGCTAAACCATGTCGGGCGTCGACTCCTTGACCGCACAGCGAGCGGCCCCCACATCGACTTGTGTCGATCGCTCTGCCCCTATCAAACGACGGCCCAGCGCCCCTGCTTTTGTGCACCGTCTAAAGTACCCAAGGCAGCTTACGAACGGTCACCACCAAAAACCCAAGGACCAGTGATCCCTGGATTCCATCTGCCTGGTCGCCATCTCGTATTTTCCTCACTGTCTGGTGCATTCGTCGAGCTGTTGTTGTCCACTCCCTTCGTCCCATCATCTCGTCATAAACCTCATCACTCTTTTCTCGCGACCTCGGGCGACCTTTCTTCGTCCTGTGCATTCCCACTCGACCCTCTTCTGTTCCTTCCTCCTCCTTCTGATTCTTCTTCCTGCTTCTGGTTCTTCTTCTTCGCCTGCCGCCTGCCTGTCGCCGGCACTTCGCTCCCCTACTGTCGCCCATTCGGATACGACGACGCAATCTCTTCTGCTGCGTCCTTTGTGCATCGCATCATCGGGCTCAATTCAAAGGTTCGTCTCGGGTCTCCCCCGCCGCTACTCGGCAGCCTCGCCGACTGCAACGCGTCCTCGTCGTCAGCACTGCCTTTTCGGGTCAGGGCTGAGCCTTCCTCGCTGCGAGACATTCTCGAGGCCTTCCATCTGGCCAACATGGCGAGACACTTGGTCCCAACCCGCCATCGCATTGCTTCTTCTGGTCGCGCCCTCAAACAAGCCCTCCCCATTACCCTTTTCTGGTCCTGTCCTTCTTTTGCTCGTTATCGCCTGTCCACCTTTTGTTACCCGCCCACTTGTCTGAAAAACGGCATGATCAGCCCCACGGTGTGCGTCGACAGCGCGGAACCGGACTTCTGAGCTGACCAGAACCTCCCAGAACCACTTCTGCCAACCAACCGACCAATCTTTCTACTCGCCATTTACCAAACGGGCGATCCTAATCTACGACAACCTCAGTCCGACGTTCGAACCTCATCACGACCACAGCCAACGTCCCTCTGCTTCCTAGCCTCAAGTGCTACTAGACAAGACGCATACCATACACATACTTGCCGCCCTTGACAGATCGACTTCAGCATGCTGACACCGAGGAGAGCCCTGGCCGCGGCGGCCTTTGTTCTCATCATCTTCTATCTCATCACATCAACCCACAACACGCCGATAGCGAAATCGCCAGCGGCGCCGAAAACGCAAAAAGCCAACGATGCCAAGCAAGCGGCGACGCCCTCTCCGTCTCCCCACCGCAATACCGACCCCAACGCCCGCGTCTCCGCGCAGAAGCCCATGATGGACATGTCAAAACTGCCCCTCTACGAGAAGCTAGCGTACCAATATCCCTATGACGTCGAGACCAAGTTCCCTGCCTACGTGTGGCAGACGTGGAAGACGACACCACAGGACAGCAAGTTTGAGTTCCGGGAGCAGGAGGCCAGCTGGACGGAGCAGCACCCCGGCTTCATCCACGAGGTCATCACCGACAGCGTGGCAGTGGACCTACTGCGCCTGCTGTACGCCTCTGTCCCTGAGGTGCTCGAAGCCTACAACGCGCTGCCGCTGCCCGTGCTCAAGGCCGACTTTTTCCGCTACCTCATCCTGCTGGCGCGCGGTGGCATCTACTCGGATATCGACACGTATGCCATTCGGTCTGCGCTCGACTGGGTTCCCGACCGCATCCCGACAACGTCCATTGGCCTCGTCATCGGCATCGAGGCCGACCCCGATCGCCCCGACTGGCACGACTGGTACAGCCGCAGGATTCAGTTTTGTCAGTGGACCATTCAGGCGAAGCCCGGCCACCCGGTGCTCCGCGACATTGTCGCTCGCATCACAGAGGAGACACTCAGGAGGGTCAAGGCGGGGCAGCTGTCCAAGGTCATGGATGACAACGTCGTCGAGTTTACCGGCCCGGCCGTGTGGACGGACACGGTGTTCGACTACCTCAACGACGCGCGGTACTTTGACATGGCCCACTCCAAGGGCCCCATTGACTGGCGCAACTTTACGGGCATGGAGCAGTCGAAGAAGGTGGGCGACGTCGTCGTGTTGCCGATTACGAGCTTCAGCCCAGGCGTGCAGCAGATGGGGGCCAAAGACGACGATGATCCGATGGCGTTTGTGAAGCACGAGTTCGAAGGTATGTGATTCGCAGAGCTGTCTGTTCCGCGACCTCTTTTACTGACTGCCTCGTAGGCACGTGGAAGCCCGAGGCGCTGCGTCACATTGGCGAAAACAACGATTAGCGGCCACGGGCCCTGCCACAACGACACGAACTTGTTTCTTTTCCCGTTCGTTTCTAACTAGAGTGTACATTCTGGCACATTGCATTACTACAACCCGGCGTTGGGATTTTGGGTTGTCCGCCCATGGGCACGACTGGCTCGTCCCCCCTGCGATGGCCCTCGGAGCGACGGAGTGCATCACTCGGAGGGCGGCAGGGAGATATCGCGCATAGATGTATTCCTTTTACTTTCGCATAGACGGCTTTGGTGGCTTTTGGGGGGTTTCCAGAGGTGGAGGAGGACGAGGGAGCATAGCAGCATATGCAGGAAATGAAGAGCAGGATGTGGTGTGGATGTAGACTCTCTTTGTATTATACCCAGTTGAAGGAGAGTCAGAGGAGGAGAGGAATTGATTCGATTCAACGTCTCTGTTGTCATTGCTTTCGGTCGAGTGGCAGGGTGTTGGAGAAGCAGCCGTGATCCGTGCCCTGGTTAGCTGCCTAGGTAGGTGCTTAGGGCCTAGGTAGGCCAAAAGGCGGCTAGGGACGGCAAGAGTACGTACCCCGCATTCTCTCCGCATCGTGCTTTCCCCGTCTTGGCGGATGCACCTCCCCGCGGCTCAACGCCAGCCAAGGTAAAGGCGGCTCTTGCCCGTCGCTAACCATGATCACCGCTCGTCAATTCAACGACATCAGCCTCCTCCTCTGCTGCTTTGCTTGGACGACCGTACAATTGGTTCTCATTCTCCCTGTCCCAGCTTCTTCCATCTTGGCTTTTCAACTCGATGCTCCTGAACGATAACACCGAGCTGTCCTAGTCTGCCGGCTTCATAGGGTGCCAGCAACCCCTCTTCTCAATAACATCCTCCCTCCGCCTGCCCATCAGCCATGCTTCTAACCCCGTCACGATGCCTGCGGCGCAGCCCCAGGTCTCTAGAGAGGCTGCTCAGACTCGGAGATCCGGCTTCGCGAAGATGTCTCTCCGCAATGCGGGACAGCCTCAGTGTTGGCCCTGACCAGGTACGTTTCTCAGCGGGGAGACCACCACGAGGGAGAATCTCAAGCTCTAACAATGGGCCAGCCTGCATTGCTACCCCACACGATTCCGGAGCACTTCGCATCCATCGTTTCTCAGTTCGGCGACAGGCCAGCAGTCGTCGCTCGCTCACCTACGGCAGTGGCACCAGACCTGCCCGCCTCGGTGGCAGATTTTCAGGAGACGAGCCTCACCTATGAAGCCCTGGACCTGCTCTCCAATCGTCTCGCCAACAGCCTGCGCTCTCTCGGCGTCAAAAAAGGCGACCGTCTGGCCGTGAGCCTCGGGAACTGCAGCGAGTTCGCCGCCTTGACCTATGCCGCGTTCAAGCTCGGCGCCATCCTAGTCCCTCTAAATCCTGGCTTCAACGTCAAGCAGGTGACGGCTGGTCTTGACTTTCTCGGCGTCGAGGTGCTCATCATTGGAGCCGTCACAGACTTGGCTTATAAGCCGTGCCGCGGGCGAAGCAACGAGGAGTTGCTGCGGTCGCTCGTACCGAACCTTGAAGGGGCCAAGGTTGAATCCCCCACCGTCCCGTCACTCAAGACGATTGTTGTTCTCGACAACACAGCGTCTCATCCCCTCGTCAACTTTCCCCTCAAATCGTACCGCGCCCTGACTCCCTTTGATCGTCTCATTGACGGTTCCCTCAACGCCATCACACCAGACGCGCCGCTGTCGGCGTCAGACACGATCAACATCCAGTTCACCTCGGGCACGACATCAACACCCAAGGCCGCCATGCTCACACACACGGGCATCCTCAACAACGGCGCGTTTATTGCCGGCCGCATGGGGCTCAACCCCTCCGACCGCATCGTCGTACCACCGCCTCTCTTTCACTGCTTCGGCTGCATCCTCGGCTACATGGCCACAGCCACGACGGGTGCCGCCATCCTATTTCCCTCGCCCGCCTTTGACCCCTCGGCAACGCTGCGAACCGTCGCCGCTCACGACGCGACGGGCCTCTACGGCGTCGCCACCATGTTCATCGCCGTCCTCGACGCCCTGGCCGCTGGCGTCGTCGACCCCGCCGACCTCCCCCGCAACCTGACCAAGGGAATCGCGGCCGGCAGCTCCGTACCCGAGGCTCTAATGCGCCGCCTCTACGCAACCCTCGGCCTGCGCGACCTCGTCATCTGCTACGGCCAGACGGAGACGAGCCCCGTCAGCTGCATGACGCAGCCAGGCGACCCCCTCGGACTGCGCACCACGACCGTCGGCCGGGCCATGCCCCACACCGCCGTCAAGGTTGTTGACCCCCTCGACCGCTCGCGCATCCTGCCGCGCGGCGAAAGGGCGAGCTCGCCGCCGCCGGCTACCTCGTCATGCGCGGCTACTGGGGTGACGCCGCGCGCACGGCCGAGGACCGCATCGACGAGCCAGACGGCCGCACCTGGATGTACTCGGGCGACGAGGCGAGCATGGACGCCAACGGCTACGTCGCCATCACCGGCCGCATCAAGGATCTCATCATCCGCGGCGGCGAGAACATCCACCCGCTCGAGGTCGAGAACTGCCTGCTGCAGCACCCGCTCGTCGGTGATGCGTCCGTCGTCGGCGTCCCTTGCGACAAGCTGGGCGAGAGTGTTGCCGCGTTTGTCGTGCGCGCCAAGGCGGGGTCGGCGGGCGGGAAGGAACTCACAGAGGATGATGTTCGGAGCTGGGTGCGGGAGCACCTCTCTGGCCACCTCGTGCCGAAGCATGTGTTTTGGGTGGATGATTATCCCAAGACGGCGAGCGGTAAGATTCAGAAGTTTAAGCTGCGGACCAAGGCCAAGGAGCTGCTCGGGTTGGCGTAAGCTGTTCGACTCCGACTTACTGGCCAGGGGCCAGTTCTGTCCAGCGGTCAGGGGCAACTATGAGCATGGGCGTATCTAGCTTGCGGTTGAAAGCTGTATTTACGGGTATGCATCTCTGTGTAGCTAGCGCTTCGGGCTGCCATGCCCGCATACAGGTTGTATATATCTAGCATCAACACCTGTAAATACGATCGTCATGCAACCGCGGCCCCAACCAGGGCAGCCATCTCGTTCCGCACCAGCCAAATCTCCCTCAACTCCCCCAGGAACGCCTCCGCCACGACAAACTCCCGCCCAACCTCCGTCAGCAACCCATCGACCAGCACCTGCTCCTCGACCGTCCAGGCTCGCGCGCCAGCCACGCGCAGCGGATACAGCAGCAGCAGCGACGACAGGCTCCTCTCTTTCAGCGCCTCGCGAGCGCACGCAACGATCGTCTCGCAGTGCGTCTTGACTGTCCGCACCGGCAGCGTCGGCACCGCGACGTCGAGGCCTCGCCACGCCAGCAGGTCGTAGTCGTAGTTGCCCGAGAGGTAGATGCTCGTCGCGGCCACGAGGAGCCTGGTGAGGAGGGAGCGGGCCGGGGCCGCCTCGAGGGCGGCGCGCAGCGTTGCGCCCTCTTCTGCGAGGGTTAGTGCTGTGAGTGTGTTGGAGGGGGAGGGGGGGTCTGTCAGGTTCTCGATGAAGTCGGATGTTCTGAGACGTCAGCGGGGTTCCTGCCAGAAGTGAGGCAAAGAGAAACAGGGGACAGAAAGAGAAAGGATCAAGGAAGAAGGCTCAGACGGGCCGCAACGCACCGAACGCGCAGCCCCGAGCAGCGCACAATGACATCCAGCACGGCATCCTCCTCCGTCTGCCCCCCAAAGACGGCCCGCCAGCTGTCCTCCCCCAGGAACGAGACCTCGTTGAAGATGACGGCGCGGCAGGCCTCGAACGCCCGCACCTGCAGGAAGAAACGCCCCACGGCGCTGCTGCTGCGGGCGGAGCACGCCGCGGGCCCCAGCGCGACGAGAGCCCGCGCCGTGCCGTGGACCATGTGCTGCACCCAGCCCGCGCCCGAGGCGTCGGTCATGAGCTCGAAGAGGCCGAGGAGGAAGGTTGTCCAGAGGACTGTCGTGCGAGTCGCATCGGCAGCGGAGGCCGGGGTGGAGGCACTACTCGCCGGAACGGAGGCGGCTGGCACGGAGGCGAGGGTATGGCGCAGGGAGACTATGGCTGCGCCGTAGGCTTCGAGGGCGGGCCGCGGGCGGCGGAGCTGCAGGTTGGCCAGGGCGTGCAGGGCCGGGAGCAGGGGCGAGGACGGGCTGAGGAGGGGCGGCAGGTCGGCGAGGTAGGTCATCGGCTGGCCCGTGAAGCTGTTGCGCGTGATGAAGGCTGTGAAGAGGGAGAGGGAGTGGGCTGTCGGGTCGGGCAAGGGTGGTGACGGGGAGGGGGTGAAGATGGCGGGGGACGTCGAGGAGGAGGATGACGAGGAGGAGACGGCAAAGGTGATCTGCGTGAGGTGTTTGCCTTGGTCGAGGGTAATGGCCTTTCCTCGCTTGGCCGTCGTCTGGTGGGGGAAGACGCAGGTGAGCTTGCGCTTGAGGCAGCTGGTGCAGGGGTTTGACCCGGAGCACTGGGAGCGTCAGTCCTCGAACCATGTCTATCATGCCGGCAGAAGCATGCAGCAGTATGTGGCTGAGGAATCTGGGCATGGCATGATCATGCGTGCGGCATGCTTCTTCGTGTCTTCCAGAACCTCGACTCACATTCACTATTACCTGACACACAAAAGCAAAGATATGATAGCGCAAACGTGTTCAACATACCTTGGAGTGCGACCTGACGCATTGCGTACACCGCGAACGGCGAGTCCGCAAATCGAAGGGCCCAGCTAGCATCGCGAGAATGGTTCCTGAAAGGGAAAAAGCATTGCGTCAAGGCTTGTCGACGGAAGGAATCTGCAGAGCTCCGTGTATCGGCATCCACCCGTCATCCTGTCACCTGATGACATGACACCCATGCCAAGTGAAGTCGGACCTTGACCTTGCGAACTGAGGCCCGAGACGAAGGCCGCACGGTAAACTGCGGATCAGCGCGAAACCCGATTCGGAAGCATTTGAGCGGCGCTAGAGCTGATCCAATGAGATATGGCCTGCAGAGCTGCCGGTATTCGAAATTCTCCGCTCATCTTACCCCTGACTCGGACACCCGCGCTGAGCCTCGACGCTCACTCCACCAGACCTCGCCCGAAATGGCATCAACGTCGCGGTCAACATTGGAAATCATCGTGAGGAAAAGAATCAGGCACCAGAGAAGCAGAGTATAAGATGGTGGGTGTCGCGCCCACTGGGGTTGGTTTCAGCCTCATCCAAACACCAGAATCACAACCATCCAGTCACTCTAGGCTTCAATCCAAGATCAAATCTCCATCTTGACAATTTGAAACTGCACTTTCTTTCACTTGTCTTACACCATGAAGTCGATTGTCAACATCGTGGCTCTCGCCTCCGCCGCCCAGGCCATCCTCGTTGCCCCTCCCACCGGCCCCTTTGCCGTCTCCATGTCCGTGACGCCGCTCACCGACGAGAGCCGCCTCGATCCCTACGCCCCGGCTAATGCTACGCATGCTCGCCGTATCCTGATATCGACATTTCTCCCTGTCAATGAAACTCAGACGCCCTGTCGCAACAACAAGATCGTTCCCTACATGACTCCCCTCGTCGCCGAGGCGTACGATCAGCTCGGCGTCGCAATCGGCCTGCCCAACGGCACTTTCTCCTCCTTCGAGTTGGACTTCTGCGTTGCCAGAACCTCGCCCTGCCGCGCCCCCTCTGCCACTCATCCCTTGGTGATCTTCTCACCCGGCTGGGGCAACCCCCGCCTCCTCTACGGCGCCATGGCCCGAGAGCTCGCCAGCCACGGCTTCGCTGTCGTCACCGTAGACCACCCATACGACGCCACCTATGTTGAGTTCCCCGACGGCGAAGTCTACCCCGCCGCGAACATCGACACCGATGACATGGCCGCCATCGGCAAGCTCACCCAGGTCCGCGCCCAGGACGCATCCTTCCTCCTGACCCACCTCCTGGATACCCCGACCCCGGGCATCAACACCTCCGCCCCGCTGATTATGGGCCACTCCCTCGGCGGCGCCACCGCCGCCTCCGCCATGCTCACAGACCCGCGCTTCGTGGCCGGCATGAACATTGACGGCCTCCTCCCGGAACCAGTTCTCAGCGCCGGCGTCTCCGGCCCATTCGCCCTCGTCGGTCGCCCCGGTCACGAGGAGGAGGACACGACGTGGGACACCTTTTACGCCGCGCTGCGCGGCCCCAAGGCCCAGCTCGCCGTCAACGGCACCGTGCACGCCTCGTTCACGGACTTTCCGACCCTCATCAAGACGCTCGACCTCGAGTTGCCCGAGGACGCCGCTGCGCTGCTGCAGTCTCAGATCGGAACCTTGGCGTTTGGCCGTGCGAGCGAGGTCGTGGCTGGTATCGTTGGTGACTTTGCCGATCTCGTCTTGAGGCGGGGCGATGGTGGTGTTTTCGGCAACGGAGACGCGGCTTTGCCTGAGGTCACGGTGGAAAGAGCTGCTATTTGAGTGGGCCGTGGAGGGTCGCGTGGCGTGTCCAAAAGCCATTTTGGTGTGATCAGGCGAGGCTATATTCCTGTATTGCTGCCGTTCCGTGGGTCATTGTTGAGTTCCTTTGTAATTAGACCTCACATCGAGTGGATTGTAATATCTCAAGTGCCATTATGCATGTCCAATCCCTGGCAAAGTTGTTGAAGAGCTCTTGGGGCTCATGGACACATCATTTCATAAACATCAGATTTCGCGGTAGTTCTGGCACCTGGCACAGAAATAGTAGTAAGCATATCCCGCTAGAATATTGCGATAGCTGCAGACAAAGCGCATGATGACAGCAACAGACTCCAACAAATGTCGGCTCAGATGCCGTGCCGCAATTCTCATGCAGTCAACGAAGCGGGGTGGCGGACACAAGCATAGCGCCAGCTTTGCTGAATAAAGTTCCAGAGCCACAAGGGAGGCAAGAGATGCTAGCTATAGCTTTGCTTTAGCGGGAGCTTCAGTGCCGATGTAGAAGTCAGAGGTCGCTTGGGATTGAAGTCTGCCTAATAAAAAATAAAGAGCGGTACCGCAAAACTAGATCCGAAAGCTAGGAAGTATAGACAGATGTAGTGATCTGGATCTCTGACACACCCGAGTTTGGGTCGATAAGTCAGACTTCCCTTCACTGAGGTACTAAACAAGAGCAGTTACCGAAAGGTGGCAGTACAGCAAAATGACGATAGGTGCGATAAGTGTTGCGGATCTATCGCGGGCTGGTCACTCCTGAGGCCATCTCTGGCCCTGATGCCCTCCTCGCGGTCTTATCCTAGGCCCTTGTCTGAAAGAGTCCAGCAAGGTACAGGCCTAAGTTTGTCGTACAGAAAACGCATGTATCGCGTGTGTTAACGTTAAAGCCGCGGTGTTTGCCGTCGTCCCTGCGACTAGGCAGCGAATATCCGTCTCGTGTCAACTTAAGCTACCCCCCGGCCTCCAATTTTCCAATCAGCTCCGTATCTCTTCGACAAGATGGTCTGTGAGCATGGTTCACCAACCGAGTTCCACATCTTAGACAAACGTGACGGCAAGCAGTAAGTCTCAGAGTGCCCTTAATTTCAATGGCTCTTCTTCAACCTAACAAACCAGTATCGCAACCTATCAAGTAAACAATTTCTGCTTCTTCCACATCGGAAATGCATACGATTACATCGACCCAAAGACTGGCGATGTCAATGTTCACGTTGACATTGTCAGCTACCGGGACGAACACTATCCATACATGGATCACAGCCTCTTGAGCCCGCTCGACCCTAAGAAGCCACTGCAAAACGGAACCCCGGTTCGCTATCAAATGGACTCCATGAACAAGGCGAATCCTACCAAGCTTTATCGCGGTTCAGTTGCGCCTGCTATTTTGGGGTTGCCCTGTGAGCTTCCACGTGTTTCAAAGCCTGCCTCCATGGATCCTGATTACCGGTACACTTATGCCATGTCTGGCATCGGGGCCTCCTCCTCCGGCATGGAAGCTTTTTCTATCGGTCGTTTTGGAAATGGATGGGTGACTGTTCACCCGACAATTTATGGTTCTCTGATCAAATCGGACTGGAACACTGGTTTGTTCAAGTTGTGGACACCATCTAACGGCGAGAGCTGTCCTGTTGGTGCTTGATTTGGAGCAGAGTGAAGAGGTCTTCCACACGTGGTCCGCAGCAATAGAATATAGGTATGGGGTCGGAATACATCTGAATTCTGGCCCTCCGCAGCTTGGAGGGCCCTCCGCGGTCCTTATATATACGTTCTCGTGGCCCTTAGCCCCTGACTAGCCCCCCTGTGCCGTGGCTACGCAGGGTCTCCTGACAAAAGGCGAAGCCGTCGAAGTGATGACCATCAGTATACACATAGCGGCACAGATATAGAGTGGTATAGACGTGGTAGTCAGCGCTGCCGTCAATTCAATCAATTCAAATATCAGGGGTAGAATTGACTATTTAATATATTTCGGACTATAGATTTAACTATTTGGATTGATTGACTGGATTTGATACGGTTTGAATTAGTAAATGAAGCTATCGCTAACTAGGTAGATAATACGCATAGAAATAGCTACGGCTCTAGGGGGCTAGGTCTAGAGTCAGGTCTTGGGGACCAGGCAGGCGTTACGCTAGGAACACTTAATAGAAGCTATATAGCTATTCTATAGGTATAAGATAGATGAATTCAGCTATCTAGGTAGGTAGGCTACGTAGGCTTAAGTAAGTAGAAGCAGGTCACGTGCCTATAGGCAGGTCACGTGCCTATAGACAGGTCACATGCCTATAGGTCAGGCCACAGGCCAGGCTATAGGCGGCCATAAGGCAGGGCCATAGGGCAGGCCATTCCATTCCGTAATAACGTGCAACTCTATTTTTTAGTCATATAATCTACCGGAATATAGAAATCCCGAGATTTATATATGACTTGATAGCATTCAAATAGTTAATTAATTCGAATAGGGTAATTTAATTATTTGAATCGTGAAATAGGTATGATTTGATTAGTTGTTTGACTGTTTGAATTGATAGGATTGAATTGACGGCAGCGCTGGTGGTAGTGTCTGCGACCTGCGCAATGACTACCGATAAGAGATCCATAACGCGGTTGCACCCGGCTGCAATACTATCATCTGTCCAGACAAGGCATTCCACTGATAGTTGCCGTGCTGGATATGGACTGGCATCCGGTTGACGATGAAAGAGTCACGACGGCGGGCTGGACGGGCTACTCTTGGGATCGCAAGCTCTTCCCAGACCCCAGAGCATTCCACGAGATGCGAGAGAGACGTCTCAAGGTGACGCTACATGATCACCCCGCTGGTGGCTTATATGCTTTCGAAGACTAATATGACGAAATGGCGGCTGCACTGGGACATAAATCCCAGAACAAGGCGCCAATTCAGTTTAATCCGGCAACCCAAGCCTACATAAAGGCATACTTTGAGATCCTTCACCGAAAAATCAAGAAGGAAGCTTGTGACTTCTGGTAGATCGACTGGCAGTAGGGCGAGTACTCGCGAACCCCCGGGCATCCACGCCTTGTGGCTCCTGACCCATTACCACTACCTCGACAACGCCCTCGTCGCCCAGCGGCCGCTGATCTTCTCGCGGTACGCCGGGCTCGGAAGCCATCGCTACCCCGTCGGCTTCTCGGGCGACAGGGTCGTGTCGTGGAAGTCTCTCGACTTCCAGCCCGAGTTCACGGCGACCACTTCCAACATTGGCCACGGCTGGTGGAGCCACGACATTGGCGAACACATGTTCGGCAGCCGCGACGACGAGCTTGTCACCCGCTGGGTCCAACTGGGCGTCTTCTCGCCCATCATCCGCCTGCACTCGTCCAACAGCCGATGGCAGTCCAAAGAGCCCTGACTCTACCGCGCCGAGTGCCAAGCTGTCATGACGAAGTTCCTCCAACTACGCCATCGGCTGCTCCCGTATCTACACAGCATTAACATCAGAGCCTCGACCGAGAACGAGCCCCTCGTTCAGCCGATGTACTGGGAGCACCCCGCGCTCGACCAGGCCTACAAGGTGCCGAGGCGGTACACATTCGGAACCCAGCTCTTCGTGTGCCCCATTACCAAGCCACGCAACAGCTCGACGGGTCTTTCTAGCGTCCGAGCCTGGTTTTCGCCGGGTGCGACCCGCTATGTAGGCATTTTCACCGGATTGGTGTATGATGGTGGCCGCGAGCTGGAAGTTTTCCGGCCCCTATACAAAATGCCCCTCTTTGCCCGTGAGGGTTCGATCATCCCTCTTGATGCTGCGGTCATTCCGGAAAATGGCGGACAAAACATAACGGCCTATGAGATTCTTTTCGTGGTCGGCCAGAACGGACAGTTCGACCTTCTGGAGAGTGCCGAAGACGATGCAGTGCGGGCGATAACCCCAAGCCCGGTGTCAGGAACTTTCTCATAAAGTGGGACCAACAGAGCTCCAAGCTGACGGCAACGTCAACTGTGCAAGACAAGGCTTGGAATTTCCGGTTTATCCAGCTCGATCCTCACATCACGGCCAGCGACGTCTCGGTCACAGTCAATAAACCGGCCGGTCGTCAACCGGCCGAATGGTACCTGGCCTGGCGGACCGGAGGTCTCCGTGCCTGCAAACATTGGACAGCAGAAAGAAGGAGTCGCGTTCGAGGCCTCTGTTGATTTTTCGTCACAAGATTTGCAGCTGGGGCGGTTTGACATCGAGCCACGCATCGAACAGCTCCTTCTCGACTACCAGATTGAGTTTGCGGTCAAGGATTTAATTTGGAACATCATCATAGCCAAGGATACAAGCTTTGCATCTCCCGTCGGAGGGCTCATCAGACAGGGGCTCGAACATGCGCTGGTGGGTCCGGTTCTTGAACCTTTGTTGGCGGACTCTAGGGTTTGAATCGGGGTCAGAGGTGGTAGCATTTCGATAATGATACGTAGTAAATGGCAAATAATGAACAAATTATCCCACCAAACTTTCGGTAGATCTTGCAATAGCTCTCGCGGGTATGTATACGATTGTGATTTGCAGGCGACGCTCGCTTGTTCGCATTTGATTGAGCCATCTCTCAAGGTGTCTAGCTAATGCCTTGAAGTGTAAGAATATCAGTCACGGTTTACACGCAAAACGATCATGTTTTTGGCCCTCTCATCAAAGGTTTCCATCAATGCATTGGACTTAACTCATAGCGTTCTTGTCCTGGTCTAATAATCGTACCCATAGTAGTCACAGATAGACATGCCGCAAAGGTAATGACAAACCTCTCAGGATCGACTGGGATCGATCGAGGCAAGCATCCAGCGGCATCTAGTCATAGGCCACCTGGTGAAAAGATAGCCAAAAAAAGCCCGGAGATCATGCTCTGTTGTGTGATGAGCGCTCATTGGTCTGCCTGTCTCGGGTCAGACCACTGCTTCGCGAAGGTCGAGCGTCTGAGATGCGGCATATTCCTCGGGGACTATGCTTTACAGCTTTTCGCAAACACGCACGCATGAAAGCATCTCTGCCTCTGCTCACCCTGCGATGGCATCGATCTGCACAGAGGGGTAGCCATACCCAGAGTGGCTGATAGACCGACAGGGCAAATTCCAAGAGACAAAAAACATACTTCGCAGTCCCCTTTTGTGGTCGTCTTCATGCCAAGACACGACATGTGCCTCAATCGTGGCGAACCCTAAGCACCTCAAACCGACTGGCCCGAGTTGTCTGGAGAAGCGGTACGACGTTCCGTGGTGGCGTCATGAGCCGAACGGAACTGAAAGAGCGCGTTGGGTATCGGACTCGACCGAATGGCTGGTGCTCGAAATATTTCACAGGCCATGCGTCATCTACATTTCTGTCGCCTCGATAGCATTGGCGCAGGGAAGCACCGTGCCAGGAATGCAGCGATAACTGACGATGCATCTGCCATCAAGCACGACTCCAGTAGGTATGTTCTGACACTCCTAAACACCAACGTGCCTGCCGCAGGAAGCCAGGATGGATATGTGCACACGACGACTCAGGACTGGTACGACGACCAAGGACAATCCAGTTGCCTACGAACAGACCTGCCTGTAGTATCATGGTCGCACATTGCCGAGACGACCTGATCAAGGCCATTTTCGACGCGTGTTTCCGATCATGACGGACTTCAGGGCCCTCACACAAGGGTCGAACACAACTGGGAAATGGGGTCCCCGTCCATTCTCTTCATACGGCGAGTCCTGCCCATTGGGTTTGCGCGGAATGATGACAAGTTCCCGACAAAGCGAGGCATGCTAGTACCATTGTGACTTTGGAATGAGTAGCACGCAAAGAACTTGTCAGAACGTTGAAGAAGCGACACCTGCTGGAAGAAGCATGCCTTCGGGGGACCCACCTGTCGGCACGATTCAGTCGCGTTGTTCAGCTCCATCACTCTAGACGACTGTACAACAGCGGTTGCCAGCGTGACTGCCTGGAAGGCAGTCGACGTGGCGACGACTTGGCCAACGATACAAGCCAAGGGACAACGCAACGCGGCACGGCGTCTGCATAATAAGGGAGGGTCCAGGCGGTGTGTCCCGAGGCGAGGGTCCATCATGACGACAGCGAGGGGCGGCAGAGCGAGAGCGCCACAGACCACAAAGTCGAGACAGGTCCCCTATTGCTTTGTCTGACGTCCTTGTCGGAACGTTTTGCGGCGTTTGTGCACGCTGCGACGTTGGTGGTCACTGACGGATAGAGCTGCTGGGGAAGAGCCAAGGGCGCACGCAATATCTGTGATTCAGTGATTCAGTGGTGGCTCGGCTTTGGGGCTGGCCACGATTCAGGTGAAGCAGCCGACAGCCAATGAACTCGCGCGCGATTGACCAGGGGTGGTGGTGCTGTCGGCGCATTGTGCTGTGTGGGCCAAGCCAGAGTGACGGCAATTCTCGAGACCAAGGAGAGACAAACAGAACGGCGAGGGAGGGCTTGGGCGCGCAGACGCTGGTGTCACGATGGTGCTACGTCGGGACCCAAGGGCGACCATGGCCGCAACGCGTCTTGTCTCGTCGTCGCCCCGTGGACGGCGTGGGCGACGATGTCACCGTCATGGTTCGTCTGGAGCCATGTTCGTTTCAGCGCTTCCGCGCGAAAGGGGGGCTAAGGTGCCCAGGAGACAAACTTTGCGACGACTGAGGGACGACAGCGGCACAAAGACGTTTCGCAGTCGCGTCCAGCCGACCATGAGTCGAGCCAAGGTCGAGACGCTTCGATTGAGGGCGAAGAGTCGTCGCAAGTATCGCCACTTGCAAGACAGAGAAAAAAATCTTCAATCAGTCCGCAAACAGAGTTGGCAGATCAGAGATTTCCCGACGGTGGTGGTGACTACTGCAATCTGTCGATTGCCGATTGGAAGTCTGACTTGTCAACCCTTTGTCACTTCGGGATGTTGTGGGTAGGTAGGTGTGGGCATGTGGGCAAGTGGGCATGTGGACACGCGGGCGAGTTGGGAAAGCAGAGTTTGCACAGCAATAGAGAGGGCAGGCCCCTCCCCCTCCTCCGCAAAAGGATGATCTTCGCCGGACAACGAGGCTAGGAGGGGACGGGCAGGAGCGATGGAAAGCCGGGAAGGAACGGATACCACTGTACCTTCCTTCCCTAGGTACCTTCCCTAGGTACCTTCCCACCTTCCCTGACGTGTGATGCGCGGTTGTCAAAAGGTGTACAGCAGAAGTGCGGGAGATCTTGATCAGAAATTTGCTGCACAGACCCACGAGCGACCACTCACCGGTCGCTTCAGGCCTAGCGCCAGGAACCAGGCACAACCAGGTACAGGGCGGTACCTGGAGGCCAATGAGGGACGGCAGGTTCAACATCGGAAATTGTGCAGAGCGCCCTTTGAGGGGGGTGGGCTTCGTTGGCTTGTGGGCTCGTGGACTCGTGGGCTCGTGGGCGCGCGTGAGGCGCCTTCACAAGATGAGCTGCCCAGTTCTGTGAATGGCGTCAATTTGGGATAAAAAGCGTCTAATGAGCGTGCTCACGAGGGCTTTCATTCATCTCCGAGCAGACATGCCATCTGAATCTAGGTCCGTTGGCAACTAGGTAGGTTCGGCGACTAGGAGAAATAGAAAATGACTCGCTTCTAGTGACGTCGGGCGCAATACAGCCGTCAGGTCGAGACATGCGATCAATTGAGCGAAATGGTGTCCGCCCTTTGTTCGCCAGCGCTCGCTGCGACTCACTGACGCACAATGTACAATGGAGGTACAGCGCCCGACGTGTGTGCTAGCACCCACCGACAGCATGACGGCCGGTACATGGCCTGCAAACCGCGAAACGCAGGACAAACGCTGGGACTGAAGTGCCTCTAATTTCCCCCGTCGCTGCGACATTGATGTACACCTACTTCCCTTTGACAGGGACTCTGGGCGAGACAGCAAGTATCGAGACATCCAAGGTCTGGGCTCGAGGCCAGACGGGGGGGTTTGCGGTCGGGTACCTTGCAGGCACTTGCAGCATTTGGCAGGGGTCCCACACCCACCACCCACTCGGCCCTGCTTGTTGGTTTCTGTCGCACCGAGGCCCTGGCACAACGTCTCGCGTGCCTTCCTTGCTTGCCCTGTGCTGGCCTCCTGCTCCTGCTCCTGCTCCTGTTCCCGCTCCTGCTGGGGTACTGCTGGGCAGTTTCCAGTCCAGTCCCAGATACCCGTCGCGCCTAACGTCTACGTGTGGGTTCGTCTAGACTGGTTGCTGTGGTGGTAGTGTCTTTCGCCCCCTCCGATCCAAGATGCCGTGAAGAAGTCATTTCCCAACCCACCTCGCCCACCCACACCATCCACTCACTACACCTTCCTTTGACTCCCGCCCACCCACACCTCCCTCGTCCAGT
This sequence comes from Verticillium longisporum, assembly GCA_019188255.1. Taxonomy (NCBI): domain Eukaryota; kingdom Fungi; phylum Ascomycota; class Sordariomycetes; order Glomerellales; family Plectosphaerellaceae; genus Verticillium; species Verticillium longisporum. The sequence goes on along the minus strand of JAETXT010000003.1, from coordinate 3,016,566 downwards.
CCTTCTCTTCCCGCGTATGAAGCCACTTTAACCCGCGCCTCGCCCTCCATTTCCCTCATAGACCCGCGCTTGCGCTCTTTCACTGCTCACCTTTCGCGACCCTCACCTCACCTCACCTCAAACCTCCGTCTACTTCAACAACACACAGACTTCGTTGGCAAAGCCTCAGCAGCTGTTCACGCTCGAGCGCATCAGGACCCTCGCGAAACAACCTCACTTATACACAAACAGCCCACTTTGCCGTTTCGGCCCCCTTCAGCCTCTCCACATCGTCGACTCGATATCTGGACACTGAGCCCACCCGGAGCATATACACGTCGCCCGGGCCACACTATTTTTGAGAGATTTGGAAACAGCATCCCCAAACTGGACTATCTGAAAGCATAAGACTTTCACGCCCTCCTTTGGACATATCTCGACGATCACCCTCCTCTTCTTTGGGGATCATCAGACATACCCTGTATCTACGACGACGAATACGACGCAGCTTTGACAGCGCCCGCAACTACCAAACATCCCATCATCCACCATCAACATGAGGGCCACCACGCTCTTCAGCGCCATCTTCCTTCCCGCCCTGGCCATGGCCCAGGGTGAGGACGACAAGTACGACACCTCGACCACGACTGCCACCGTCACCCTGACCCAGACCATCACGCTCGCCAAAGTCGTCGAAACGGTCACGTTCACTGTCACGCGCAACGCGACCATCACGTCTGAGATCCCCAGCGCCACCAGTGACATCGTCTCCGTCTCCACGACGTCGTCTGCTCCCGCCCAGGTCACCTCTTCCAACGAGAACGCCGGCCAGGCCCTCAGCGTCTCCAGCATGGCCATGGCCGGTATCGCCGGTCTCGCTGCCCTGTCACTGATGTAACATATCTACCACGGCATGTGCCAACTGGCGCGAGACACGATCAAGAGACATGATATCAACGGAGGAGTACAGCGTACGGAGCTAGGCGGCGCTTTCCATGCATTTCACATTACGAACTCTTCGGATGCGATCATCCTTTCTACCTTCCCCATCCCCCCCTTTTTGGCTTTTATTTACAAATTTCGGATTTTTTTGTCGGCCTGCATTAGGCGGTGTTGACCAGAGTTGGGGTTGGTCTGTTTGGGAAAACCAAAAACTCTGTTTTGCTTTCTTTCATATGGTCCGGGCGACAATGCTGGTCGCGTTGAGTGCGATCATGCGCCTCTCCGACCTGGACTGCTCTCCAGCGAATGGTGTTATGGCGCGGCCTTGGGCTGTCGTCAGCGTCACCAGGTACTGTCCGCTCATGAATCCAAGCCTCCTGGGCCACGGACCCGAGGACGAGCATGCAATGGGTGGCAGAGGTCCAGGATGCGGATGGCGTGGCGCGGGTTTTATTGGCTTGGAGGATTTGGAGGCTTTTGATGGAAGAACAGTTCATTTCTTGTGAATTGTTGATACGATACCCCATGGTTTAGGTTCTTGAGATCACGCGGCAAAGCGAGTGTGGGTGATGGGTGACAAGCGATCAATAGCTGATTGCCTTTCGGTATTCGGTTGGTGTTCGATTTTTGCCCATAGTCCACGGCTCCTTGACGCCTGATGAAGATAGTTGAGATTTGAATGAGACTTCTCTTGCAAACAAGAGATGACCCCAATCTACGGTTGAGGAGTAAAGTACAGCATGTCGACTCGTTCAAGGCTGCCTGTGACTACAGGATGTTGAATCTTGGTTACCATCGCAGGGGGGTGGCCAGGATAAGCGAAGCAAAGTTGCTGTCATTGTTGCTTCCCGCAAAAGATCTGGACTCGATTGACAGAACATTACACCCGCCCATCACCACAAAACGTTCGACGAGGGCAGGATTCGAACCTGCGCCACCGAAGTGAATAGATTTCTAGTCTATCGCATTAGACCACTCTGCCACCTCGCCCTTGATGGTCAGTGCTTCGGCGGCATGGTTCATATCCTACGATCCACTCTGACTACTCCAGCACGGGAGGCGCTCCGTCTGCTATTGGAGGGTCGGGTCTTATGCCGATTCAATCCGACGCAGTGCAATTGTCATCAATTTTCGACCCCCAGCTTTCGTGAGTCGCCGCCCCCAACAGAACCCGCCCTGAATCTTCAATCTCGACGGCACTTGGGACGATATCTTGCCGACTCGCATCAAGCCGATACTGCGAGCCACGGACCGCATCGTCACACGTCACAAATGGCATCCTCAGCAGCTCCCCTCCGCCATGTGCGAGGTCCCCTTGCCCGGGCTCTCGCTTCTCGCACAACATTGCGCACCTTCGCCACCATCCCCCCAGCTCCCTCTACGACCAACACATCATCGACAACCTCCTCCGCAAAGTCGCCGACAACGACTCGCCGCAAGACGTACTTCAAGGACAAGACAGTCGCATCCCTCGACGACTTCATCGCCGGCGGCGCCACCGGTGGCTCGGCGCCCCTCTCGCCCTCCGAAGCATACGAGATCCGCACAGTCGAGGTGACGACGGCAACGGGCAAGAAGAAGACGGTGACGCGGCTCCCCGAGTGGCTCAAGACGCCGATCCCGGCAGGCAACGCCAACTTTGCCGCCATCAAGAAGGACCTGCGCGACCTCAAGCTGTCGACCGTCTGCGAGGAGGCGCGGTGCCCCAACATTGGCGAGTGCTGGGGCGGCGACGACAAGAACGCGGCGACGGCGACCATCATGCTCATGGGCGACACGTGCACGCGCGGCTGCCGCTTCTGCAGCGTCAAGACGTCGCGCGCGCCGCCGCCCCTCGACCCCCACGAGCCCGAGCACACGGCCGAGGCCCTCGCCCGCTGGGGGCTCGGCTACGTCGTCCTGACGAGCGTCGACCGCGACGACCTCGTCGACGGCGGCGCCCGCCACTTTGCCGAGACCATCATGAAGATCAAGGCCAAGAAGCCCGGCATGCTGGTCGAGGCCCTGACGGGCGACTTTTGGGGCAACCTCGACATGGTCAAGATTGTCGCCGAGAGCGGCCTCGACGTCTACGCCCACAATGTCGAGACGGTCGAGGCGCTGACGCCCTTTGTGCGCGACCGCCGCGCCACCTTCCAGCAGAGCCTTGGCGTGCTGGCGGCGGCCAAGGAGGCCAAGCCTGGCCTCATCACCAAGACGAGTATGATGCTGCGTCTCGGCGAGCAGGACCACGAGATTGAGGATGCTCTGAAGCGTGGGTTTCCCTTGCTGGACGATCGTTGAAAACAGTGCGACTTGCTAACATTTCCTAGAACTCCGCAAGGCCAATGTCGACATTGTGACCTTTGGCCAGTACATGCGTCCAACGAAGCGCCATCTCAAGGTGGAAAAGTACGTCACGCCCGACGACTTCGAGAAGTGGCGTCTGCGCGCGCTGGACTTGGGATTCCTGTACTGCGCGCAGGAGCAGTTACAAGGCGGGCGAGGCGTTCATTGAGAACGTCCTGCGCAAGAGGGCCGGCGGCAGCGGCAGCGGCAGCGGCAGCGGCATGGTCAAGGATCTCGGATCGACCGTTGCATTGGGAGATGCGCCGAAGATCCTGTAAAGCATCTGACGCCACTGCCTTATCACTCGGCAATCACGACTAGGTTTTCGCATATAGTTTGGTGACGGTCAATTACTGGTACGATAGAGGAAGCATGGACGGCGTTCAGGGGGGGGCCAATATGGCGGCTTCATTCATCTGCGGAGAAACCCAACGGCACAACCCCACGTTCAACATGGGGGCCCAACAAAAATTCTACATATCTGTACTACCATGCATGGCCGACAGGCCGCCACAAGGACGAATGACGAGGTGGATTTACGTGCCACAAGGACCGGAAAAACCACGTTGTCGGGACTGAAGCGCTGACAGCGACGATCTTACCCTCTGATGGGAGACAGAGCGCGACGAGACAAGACACCACAACACGTGTGGAATGCAGACTGCATTGCATGTCTACACATCAAGGCTTCACAGCCTGGCGAACCCCCAGCCGCCGGCCTGGACGGAGTTGAGACTCAACCGTGGTCCTATGTTAAGGTTGACCCGCAGATACAGTCAATCATTTCACAGCTGACTCGCTTCCTTGCCTTGCCAGCAACTCAGGGCCATCAGGGAACAAGTATTCTCAAAGATCAGCCCACCAACGGCTGCGCACCTCTGACAACGTCTTCTGATCGGTTGTCAGTCGAGGGCCTTTTGCAAAGACCCTTATCCTTTGCAAAGTGCTGCGAATCGGCCCTGTCCATCCCATCTAGACCTCTCTTCCCCCCCTCCATGTCCTTGGCACCTAGGTGTCAAGACACCACACCACCAATTAGGCTCATTTCAATGGGGCGGATCATTCCCCTATTCGATGCATCAGCACAGCCTTTCCACCTCTTAGCATTCTGGCCCAGTGGCACCCCCATGCTTCTCCCTGCAAGGGGACCAATACAGATCGTAACTTTACCCCTTTTAGACTTCACGGTCTTACCCCGGCGACCCGTCGCCAATGTTACCACTCGGCCTCGCGTCCGGCACGGTCAATCCTAATGGAGACTTCACCAGCCGATGATCGCGGGGAAATTCCTTGTGCGGCAGCTCGTGTTCAACGAGTTTGGATCAGCTGTCTGGAGCTGAACCACGGCACATGTCGTTGCTTTTTTCCTCTAAATAAGTCCCGGCCTAGCCGCCGAATCCCGCTGGCGAGAGCTGTCCCCCTTTTAGTGCTTCTCGCTCCCTCCTGCTTCAGCTGCTTGTCTCATGCTGTGGATGGAATTCGCGTCGCTCTCCTTGTATGACAGAGGTAGGTAGTAGATAGCTTCGTCATCAGGTTCCTTGTTGGAATCGTTACACTCTTTCAAACCCAAACTACAGGGTCGAGATTGACCTCTCACCCATACACTCTTTTTCGACTCCTCCACCGCCGCCCTCATCTGAAGACCGCCGCCACCCCTGTCGGCCCTTCTTCCACCCCCCCGCCAGATTCGCCAGATCCCAAAGTCAGAGCGATTGAGGCCCACGATGCGTGTCTCGGCCGCTTTTCTCCTGGCAGCTGCCAGCGCCGTCCAGGGATATTGGATGGAGGAGATTGCCCACCAAGGCCTATCTCCGTATCACGAGGACCCGGACTACCAGGTCTTCCGCAACATTCGGGACTTTGGTGCCGTCGGCGATGGCGTGACGGACGACACGGCCGCCATTAACAAGGCTATCAGCTTCGGTGTGCGATGCGCTCCCGGTGTCTGCAAGCAAGAGACGACGTCGCCGGCCACCGTCTACTTCCCACCTGGGTGAGTTTCATCGAGTGGAAGAAAAAAGGAGAGACGAAACATGGCCTGGTTATGAGACTGACAGATGAAAAGCACCTATCTCATCAATGGATCCATCATTGACTACTACTACACGCAGCTCATCGGCGACCCGACGGATCTGCCCGTCATCAAGGCCGCCTCGACCTTCCCCACCGAGTCGACGCTCGGTCTCATCGATGGAAACCAATATGGTGCCAACGGTCTAGCCTACGGTGCCACCAACACCTTCTTCCGCCAGATTCGCAACCTCGTTCTCGACACGACGGCCATCCCGGCCGAAAAGGCCGCCTTTGGCATCCACTGGCCGTCTTCGCAGGCCACTGCCATCACGAACTGCGTGTTCAAGCTCGCCGAGGGCGCCCAGAGCAAGCACGTCGGTCTCTTCATCGAGGAGGGATCCGGCGGTCTGCTCAATGACCTCACGTTCGAGGGCGGCCAGTACGCCGCCAACCTTGGCAACCAGCAGTACACGGCGCGCAACTGGAAAATCTCCAACGCCCAGGTCGCCATCAACCAGCTCTGGAACTGGGGCTGGACCTATAAGAGCATCCACATTGACAACTGCGGCACCGGCATCCGCATGGTCGACAATGGTACGGCTTCGATCACACTGCTTGACAGCGAGTTCCGCCAGGTTGAGACGGCCATCTCCACGGCCCGCGCGTCCAACACGACGAGGAGCTCCTCGGCTGGCACGCTCGTCATGTACAACGTCCTCTTCGAGTCGGTGGCCGAGGTCCTCACCGGACCTCAGGGTATCATCCTTCCCGGTACCGACGGAGCGCAGACTGTTACGAACGCCGGATTCGCCATGGGTCACGTCTACGATCCTTTCGGCCCCGAGGTCTTCACTGGCAACTCGCCTGCCTACTTCCCCGCGCCGCCCGCTGTGCTCCTCGACGGCGAGGGCAAGTACTACGAGCGCTCGAAGCCGCACTACGAGGAGTACCCCGTTGCCGCATTCGTATCGGCCCGCACCTTTGGCGCCAAGGGTGACGGCAGCACCGACGATACTGCCGCCCTCAACAAGCTCTTTGCCCACACGGCAGCCAGCGGTCTCATCGCCTTTGTGGATGCCGGCGCCTACTACGTGACCGACACGGTCTTCATTCCCGCCGGTGCCCGCATCGTCGGCGAGGCCCTGTCGTCGACGATCCTCGGCGGCGGCCCGCGCTACAGCGATATGAACAAGCCCCACCCCGTCGTGCAGGTGGCCAACGCCGGCGACAAGGGCAGCATCGAGTGGTCGGACATGATCCTGTCGACGCGCGGACCGGCGCCCGGCGCCAAGATTCTCGAGTACAACCTCCACTCGGTCGCCGGCGAGGCGTCGGGCATGTGGGACGTGCACATTCGCGTCGGCGGCTTCGCCGGCACGGATCTCCTGCTCGAGCAGTGCCCGACGTACCCGAACCGGACGGTGGCCATCGAGCCGTCGTGCTTCGCGGCCTGGGGCAGCATGCACATCACGCGGCCGGCGGCGGGCCTGCTGATGGAGAACTGCTGGGTGTGGGTGGCGGACCACGACCTCGAGGACCCGTCGTACCGGCAGATCACCATTTTCGCGGGCCGCGGCGTGCTCGTCGAGAGCGACGAGGGCCGCCTCTGGTTCCACGCCAGCAGCTCCGAGCACCACGTGCTCTACCAGTACCTCTTCCACCGCACGCGCGACGTCTACATGGGCCAGATCCAGACCGAGACGCCCTACTTCCAGCCGAACCCGCCGGCGACGGTGCCCTTCCCGCCCGTCCGCGCCTACCACGACCCGGACTTTGCCAAGGAGTGCGCCGCCGGCGCCCACCCCGCCGCCGACCCGCGCGTCCCCTGCGCCATGGCCTGGGGCCTCAGGATCGAGGCGTCGCGCGACATCAAGATCTACGGCGCCGGCCTCTACAGCTTCTTCAACGACTACAGCACCGCCTGCTGCCAGATCGGCGCCGGCGCGCGCTGCCAGCAGCGCATCTTTGACATTGGCGGCAGCCACGGCGGGTGCGTCTACGGCAACGCCACGGCGGGCGGCGTCGGCGGCTCGTCGACGGGCGTCGAGGTCTACAACCTCAACATTGTCGGCACGAGGGCCATGATCACCCGCAATGGCAGGGACATTGCGTCGTACGATGACAATATCGCGGGGTTCACGGCGGGTATTGGCGTTTACAAACACGACGAGTAGGATTTCTGTTTCCTTTTTTCTTGTGCTCTTCGTGGGAAGAGGTGATTGTAGGGAATCTTTTTTTCTTTTGCATTTCTTTTTCTCCTTCTTCTTTGTCTCTCGTGACCAATTGATGTCTTTCAAATGATGGTGAGAACGTTCAAATTACGCTGTCGATCGAGGAAATAAAATTTATCATGTTTATCCCAACTTTTACTTTGTTAAAAATTCCGGGGTATCCTCAACCACGACACACTCTCGTCTCATCTCTGTGAACATGATTCATGCGTCCCACTGCTTCCTCTTCCCAGTATCCTCTGTGCATACCGCCTAGCTCAGATCCCACACCCTCCTCAGACCGGCCATGGCCACGTAGACCGCCTCGTCAGTGCGCATCGTCCGGCTGCCCTGGCCCGGCAGGACGTTGACCCAGTGATCGAACAGCTGCCTCGTGCCCTGGCCACCGATGCCCATATCGTACAGCTGGGAATCGTTGTAAGCGGCGTGCTCGATGCCCTTGGGTCCGCCAAAGACGATGAGCAGGTGCTTGAATTTTGCCGTCTTCTTCAGGTCGGGGAAGGCGCGGTTCACAGAGTCGCCACGCTCCGACGTGCCGATGCTCAGATCGTAGCCGCCCTCGTGGGGGACTCTTCGAAGACGGCCGACAAGGAAGCGGCGCGGCGCACCGTGTAGCCCCAGTAGTAGCCTCCCTCCTCGCGCGGGGCGGCCGGGTGGACAGCCTCGGCGGGGCCGTTGTCGCCCTCTGGCAAATAGATGGTGATACGGGTCTTCGGGGGCACCTCATCCTTGAGGTGGATGGGCGCGCGGTTGCCAATGTCGACGAGGGTGCCCTTGGCGTTGGGGGCCATGGCCTCGAGGGTAACGCCCTCGCGGTACGGCAGGGCGATGTCGATGGGGTTCGGGTGGTGAGGCATGTCGAGGCCAGGCAGGAGACCGGCGAGTCGCAGGTTGGGGTGGATGGGGAAGAGGGCCTTGCGCATAAAGGGGGGTGCCTCCAGGTAGGAGAGAACGTGTGTGAGGAAGTGGCAGGGGTCGACGTCGGCTGTGATGGAGGACTCGCTGTCGTTCTTGTGGGACGATCGCGAGTTGTGGCTCCCGTGAGAGCGATTGTCGCGGCGGTCCTTTTTATGCGGCAGGGGCTGTTCCTGGTAGCCCTCGTTCGTGAGAGGAGGCAGATCGTTGTAAACGACAACCTCGTCGACGTTGAAGATGGCTAGGGCACGAGCGATGCGGCCGGGGGCGGTCATGCGCTGGTCGAGGGTTTTGTAGCTGATTTCTTGTTAGAGACTGTGTGCTGTACCCGGACAGAATTTCTCCTACTCTGCGACGATGCTGCCGGGGATGGCCACCGATATTGTCCAGTCACGACCTCCCTCAATGGGGTGAAATCTTGCCGCAGCCCTCGGGGGGTCTCGGTTGGGAGGGGCCTCGTCATCGTGGCCGAGCTTCCTGCGCTGTTACTTGTTGGATGATTGTATGACAATGTCGATGGAAGTGTCACTGACCTTTTCTGGATGATCTGGGCGAGACATGGCAATGTGTGAAAGACAATGCAACGACAGGTGAAGTCACGACAAAACGAGGCTATCGAGAGGGTCCAGCAAGAGCAGCAGCGGCAGCACCTTCTCAAACCGAAAAGCAAAAGTTTCTGGTCCCGCAATTGTGGACTCGATGCATGTATCCGGCAGAATCCCTTATCACCAACACCACCTACCGAATTCAGGCTTATCTTCCCCAGTCCCTGCTAAAGGCGACCGGGGAGCTGTGCCTAGGCCAGGCCCACTTCATTCTCCCGCCCCAATGGAACGATCACGCCAATGTCCAGGCTGGCCTCCATCATCCATCTGCTGCCTTCATCAACCGCATCCTCCGCGCCTCGATTCGCATTGCCCCTTCTCTTCTCTTTTGCCCCTCCTCAGGATCTCCGACAATTGCCCTGTGGTCCTCACGAAAAACACACACGCACAGCCCATCATGAGCGGCCCCATCAGCATCCAGTCGCCGTCACAATGGCAGGACGTTCTGAACAGCACCAACGTTGTTGTGGCAGACTGTACGCCCCCCCTCCCCCCCACCTTGGTGATCTCTCGCTGACCAAAGCGCAGTCTACGCCGACTGGTGTGGCCCCTGCAAGGCCATCGCACCGCACTTTGAGAAGATGGCCAACGAGTACTCCAAGCCGAAGAAGGCCGCCTTCTGCAAGATCAACGTCGACACGCAGTCGACCATTTCGCGCGCCCACGGCGTCAGCGCCATGCCAACCTTCATCATCTTCCACGCCGGCAAGCCCATCGAGACGATCCGCGGCGCCAACCCGCCGGCCCTCGCCAACGCCGTCGCCAACGCCATGAAGCTGCCCGACAAGACCAAGGCCGGCGGCGCCTCCTTCGGCACCCCCGGCCGCACCCTCGGCGGCCAGGGCGTCGGCGCGGCGGCCGGCAGCGGCGGCCTGCCGCCGTCGCGGCCCTACAACTCGGGCTTCGATGTCGTCTCGATCCTGCGCCACCTCTTCACGATTGCGGCCCTCTACGTCGTCACGCTCGTTGCAGTGCGTTATTACCTCTTCGGCGTGCCCGAGGCCGGGTTCTGGTCCATGTTCACGGATTGGTTGCCTAACTGGGCCTCTATAGATCGATCCCTTGCAAGCCGCCGAAAAGTCGAGCTTTAACCTCGTGAACCCGCCAGCTAGAGAAGCCGCCCGTGGTGCCGGTCCCGGCGGAAAGACGAGGGCGCCGCCAGCGCGGCCCTCGGCCTTCAGGACGCTGGCTGATCTGGGCAAGGATGAGTAGGGGTGGAAGGCAGCGACCCGTGGGGCCAAGAGGCCTGCAAAACAAGTTTGAGGCGCGAGGCTCGAAGCTTGAGCTCCAAGACAGGTAAGTAATGGACCGAGGGGTAGACGATAGAACTGCTGCCCATGTGAACGATACCAGGTTTTTTTGCTGCTGTTGCACCACCGTGAACCAGATTTCATGACTGTGATTTTTCTGACTTGTGTTCTACATTCTAATATCATAAAAGCAACGCATCATGTAGGGAATGGCCACCCAGACTCCAAGGTACCCTCTCATTGACGGACTGAGGCTGTCAACTGTCAAAAGGCAGGGTCCGGGCTAGTGCAGATCGCCCAATCATGTACGTCACATTGACAATGGCTCCACCTAAATTCTGGTCCTTCTCGAGACGCAGATCTGAGCTTCTGCGATCGAGCTTTGCCTTTCGCCTCTCCTTTTCCATTCCCTTCATCATCACTCGCTATCGGTCATCATGTCGAAAATGTTGGCTGCTGGCAGCCTAAGGAAAGCTTGCCCCAGCTGCAGGGCCCGACTGACACCCTGGACTGGACACCCTGTCGCGACGACAACTTTCTCAAACAGGGGAGCGAGCTTGGCGCCGCAAAGAATCCTCCCATCTCGGACGACGATATCTGCTTCGACACTTCGATCGTTTGCCACAATCCGCCGAACCCTCGACAACCAAAAGCCATCGCTTTCATCCGAACAACCAGCCGACAAAAGTACCTCGCCTGAAAACTCTGGACACGCAGGCCCTGCCGACATTGAGCAGATCGTTCAGGAGGCCAAGCAACGGTTCAGAGACACCCTGCCCAAAGGCTACCTCAACGAGGAGGAATACAGCCACTACGTGCGACTCTTCGGCCCGCCCCTGCGCGAGACGACACCTGAAGATGTCGGAATTCCGTACGGCAAGTTCGCCGCCAAGCCCAAGCCCAGGCAGGACCAAGACGGCCCCGTCCTGCTGCGCCAGGCGGCAGACGGCGATCTCGAAGAAGTGGACTACTCGACCGAACGCCATTCTGCCGAGGAGGCCGCTCTTCTCGACGGCGAGGTAGAGCACGAGCACGAACTCACGGATGACCAGCACGACTACATCAATGCGACTGCAAGGAACCAGCGCGAATACGATGCGCTCGTCATGCTGCAAAAGGACTTTGAGGCGGCAAGACTGAGGTCGCAAAAAGAGGAGGAAGCATCACAGGCAGAGTTTGAGCGGCGCACGGCTGCAGAGGCCGGAAAAGACGAACACGCAGAGGCTCTCGAACAACTGCGGCAAGAGGACAGGAGGCTGCGCGACGAACGGACGGAGGAGTCGAGGGCAGCGCTCGCCGAGATGCAGGCTGCTTCTCGAGCGGCCGAGGCTCAGGCGCGCGAGGAGGCCGGCGACTGGGATGACCGCGAGTTTATCGGCGTGCGAACGCACCCATACACCCAAGAAGGCCGGTTCGCCACGAGCCCCAAGACGCTGCCACTGCCGTCTGCTGCATTCAACGACCCGATCACGCAACTTCTCGACAGGACACACGTCAAACATATCAGGATGGCTGCCGAGGCGGCGCTGGGAGGTGGAGGCCTGCCCAACTCGCCGGCGACCCCGGCGTCCAAGCGGTCTGTCCCGCAGCTAGGTGTCGGTCTCCAGGCAGCGCAGCCCAAGATGTCGCAGATTGATGCCGACGCTTTCATCGCCACAGTCTTGCCGCCGTCCTACGCCTCGGCCATGAGCACCCTGACCGAAGTCCGCAAGCGCCTCGGCACTGAGTGGATCCGCAAGCTGCTGAAGCAGGAGGGCGGGCCTCGGATTCTCGACGCCGGCTCGGGCGGCGCGAGTCTCGCGGCGTGGCAAGATGTGGCGCAGGCCGAATGGGATGTCATGCGCGAGAGCAAGGAGGTCAGGGGCTGGGTGCCACCGGGCAAGAAGACGGTCATTGTGGGCTCCGACACACTGCGGCATCGTGTCTCGACGTTCCTCGACAACACGACGTTCCTGCCGAGGCTCCCCGACTATGTGCACTCGCACGACAACGTGCACAAGCACATTGACGCCCCCAGGTGCCGCAGCAGAGAAAGCTGTACGACGTCATCGTGGCGTCGTACGTGCTCCTCGGCGTCAAGGAGGGACACCGTCGCACCGCCGTGCTGAACCAGCTCTGGTCGCTGCTGTCGCCCGAAGGCGGCGTGCTCATCTTCATCGAAAGAGGCGCACCCGCGCGGCTTCGAGGCCGTCGCCGACGTACGCGACCGGCTCATCAACGAGTACCTGCAGACGCCGGTCGACTCGACGGAGGCGCCGACCATCACGGACGCCAAGGATGCCGGGTACCGGGCGCCCAAGGAGCCAGGCATGATCGTGGCACCGTGCACGAACCACAAGACGTGCCCGATGTACGCGGTCAAGGGGCAGAGCAACGGGCGCAAGGATTTCTGCTCGTTCCAGCAGCGGTTCACGCGGCCGCGGTTCCTGCAGCAGATCCTCGAGGCCAAGCACCGCAACGACGACGACGTGCAGTTCAGCTACGTGGCGATCCAGCGCGGCGGCACGCCGGCGGCGAACCTCCTCGTCGGCCACGAGGCGACGGAGCGGGCGTTTGCGGGCTACGAGGACGCGACGCGCGCGCCCAACATGCTGTCGCTGCCGCGGCAGATCCTGCCGCCGCTGAAGCGCAAGGGCCACGTGCAGCTCGAGGTGTGCACGCCGTCGGGGCGCATCGAGCGGTGGACGGTGCCGCGGAGCCGGGGCAAGCAGGCGTACCACGACGCGCGCAAGGCGGCGTGGGGCGACCTGTGGGCGCTCGGCGCCAGGGGGCGGGGCGAGCGGGCGGTGCGCCTGGGACGACCGGCGGCAGAGGACGACGGCGGCGTGCGGGCGCAGAAGGCGCGGGCCAAGGCGTCGAAGAAGGTCGACAAGATCAACATGGAGTACGACGAGACGGGCGTCACGGGCATCAAAGAGGGGGGCCGGTCGAGGCCGGAGAGGCGCACCAAGGGAGGCAGGCTGCCGCCGCGCAGGACGGCGATGCAGGCGCTGCTCGGCGAGGATTGAGAGGTTTCGGGACGATACGAGGCTTGTAATAAAAATGTGTACATCACGGACATGGGGGTGGCGGGATAGAATACTGCATGTACGTCTAGCATGGACGGGCGATAAGGCCGAGTAATGCCACTTTGATACCTACGATGATAATGTGATTGATGTGATAAAGTAAGCACACCTTGTCACTGTGAGGTCATTTTGTCAAATACATGAGCGATGGCCCGGAGATGAAGGAATAGACAATCCTTGGCAATAACTCAAGGCGTAATCATAGAAGAAGACGAATTGCTGTGGAAGTGTGATGGTGTGTTCATGAGTTTAGTGATGAACATCGAAACGGGCGGCAGCGTGGACAGGCAAACGCGGGGGACGCCCGCCACTGTATCTTAGGGCAGTTAGTGGAGATGCGGGGTTATCCTTGGGCATGCTATTAGTGAGGTGCCTTAGGTAAGGTACTGTGTACTAGGACACGGATAATGCTAATGGTAGTTTGTCAGTTCAATTCTATGTACCGTACGTTATCCAATTCTCTGGTCATATCCCAAATGTTAGGATCGATCATCTGGTAATCTAGTCAAGAGATGGCAAGGTCCGGATAGGAGATGCATCAACTGTTGGGATATCCATGATAACTTAAGCTTGACAGCCCAGATAAGTTGACAGCCCAACCTGACAGCCCAGATAAGCTTGTCACAGTGCCTGTCAGTGGCAAGCAGCACATCTCCGTGTGCGCTCCGAGGGACCCATAAAAGCGGTGCTGATTGGGCGGATAGTGGCCCGGCCATCGGGATTGCGTGATTCGGTAGCGCAAAAATTGATGGGCAAATGCCGAGGCCGTGATTGGTCAGTGGCCGACACCGGCGAGCAAACGGAGATGGCCCATCGTGCCTGCCACTGTCACGGCCGCAACCAGCTTATCGCATTTTGCCTTTGGGGGCGTTTGAGAGATATCGACAACTTTCCACCATGGGTCAAAGGCCATCTCTCTTCTGAGCCATTGCTGCATTTTGGATCGTCGAGGACCGACCTCTGGCTGTTTCACACTGCCCTCTCCTGACTGCGGACTGCCGACTCTCCACCATGTCCCTCCTCGCAGCCCTCAACTGCACGGGCAATGTCCACCTGATCATCGGCACGAACCCCCTGGCCGCCTCACGATGTGGTCAGTCGGTGGCTGCTGGTGCAAAGGCTCTCCTCATTGCCCCTGACACGGAAGACCTTCACTACGGCCTTGCCAAGCGCATTGATGCTGGTGAGGTGACCTGGCACAAGAAGGCCTTTGAGGAAAACGATCTCTTCTCCCTCGGCCGTGACGAGGTTGACAATGTTGTCGATGCCGTCTTCATCACCTCAGGCCCAAGAGACCCTCAAGGTGAGTTCTCACCCATGATTCACCTTGCTACGACATGAGTACTGACAGACGACAGCATCACAAATTTCAGCTCTCTGCAAACGCAAACGCATCCCCGTCAACGTGGTGGACGCCCCCCACCTCTGCACCCTCTCCCTCCTGTCCGTCCACACAGATGGACCCCTTCAGATCGGTGTCACGACGAATGGTCGTGGCTGCAAGCTCGCCTCGAGGATACGTCGCGAGGTCGCTGCCGCTCTGCCGCCCGACCTAGGCTCCGCCTGTGCGCGCCTCGGCGATGCTCGTCGTCGCATCCAGCAGGAGGACCAGCAAGCACACAGCCAGACCGATGTCGATGCCGACGCTGATGACTCGGTCGACCAGACGGCCTCCTTCAACAAGCTCGTCATCGAAGCCGACCTCGAAGCCGCCAAGACGCGTAGGATGCGCTGGCTGAGCCAGGTCTGCGAGTACTGGCCCCTCAAGCGCCTCGCCGCCATCACCGACGCCGACGTCGCCACCGTCCTCGAGTCGTACGCCAACCCTTCGGCGCTCCTCCCCGACGCCCCTCTGCCCCCGCTCACTGCCCTGCCCACCTCACCCGCCGCCGGTCGCCCCGCCGTCGGCAAGATTATCCTCGCCGGCAGCGGACCAGGCCACCCAGACCTCCTGACACGCGCGACACACAAGGCGATCCTCACGGCAGACCTCATCCTCGCCGACAAGTTGGTGCCGGCGCCTGTGCTGGACCTCATCCCGCGGCGCACACCCGTGCGCATCGCGCGCAAGTTTCCCGGCAACGCCGACGCCGCGCAAGACGAGCTGCACGCGCTGGCATTGGCGGCTGCACGCGACGAGGGCAAGACGGTGCTGCGTCTGAAGCAGGGCGATCCGTTCCTCTACGGCCGCGGCGGCGAGGAGGTCGCCTTCTTCCGCGCCCACGGCCTCGGCGCCCGCGTCGTCGTCCTGCCGGGCGTCACGTCGGCCCTGAGCGCGCCGCTCTTTGCCGGCATACCCGTCACGCAGCGCGACGTTGCCGACCAGGTCCTCGTCTGCACGGGCACCGGCAAGAAGGGCAAGGCGCCCGTGCCGCCCGAGTACCTCGAGGCCCGCACCGTCGTGTTCCTCATGGCGCTGCACCGCATCAGCGGTCTCGTCAACGAGCTGACGGCGCCGCTCGAGGGCGAGGTCGAGGGCGTGCGGACGTTGTGGCCGCGGAGCACGCCGTGCGCTGTCATTGAGAGGGCGAGCTGTCCCGATCAGAGGGTCATCCGGACGACGCTCGGCGTCGTGGCCGAGGCCATCGAGGCCGAGGGCAGCCGGCCGCCGGGGCTGCTGGTCGTAGGCAGGGCGTGTGAGGCGCTGTATACCCCCGAGAAGGGCAGGGCGTGGGTTGTCGAAGATGGGTTCCGGGGCATGGACTCTGACGATGTCGTGGCGCTCCCTTAGATGTATTGGTATCATTTGGTGCTTGGGTCTGGGAAGGTACGGTAGACTGGGTAGACGGCAGCATAGCGAGGCACAGCCATGATTTACTTGTTCAACCAGGTAGCTAAAATCTACTGTTTTTTTACTGCGCCTTACAGCTCTGGACGCTTTGGACGCCTTACAGCTTTGGGCGTGTAGAGCTCATGCGACATGTTGATCAAAAACACGTGCGTCTCACGATGGCTCTTCGGATTGCCAGCCTCTCGACACATGGGCAATCGCACGGAGATCTGGTTACGCCGTGAGGTGCATCAGCATGTCAGACTAATTTTTTTATCATCTTGGAATAAAACAATCAAGTTCATTGATTGATCACAAATCGCCTCCTAGGAATGGGTGCCTCCTTCATGTCCCCATCAGGAGACGTCAAAGTACCCCGCCTTCTGCACCTGCCTCAACATGACACGACGCTACTACTCCGTCGTCGTCCATCCCCTCACTTCCACCATCTGCTGACCGACAATATCGACCCAGAAAGTTCGAGCATCTCTCTCGTCGAGCAGTCCATCATCACATCTATGTCCCTGCTGCATCGCCTCCATTCGTGGTCCCACGACAGACGCGAACGCCGGCGTCGCAGCGACGCCAACGAGCTCACGCCCATCCCCATCCGCTCATCCTCGAACCGCCAAGATGAATCCATCCCGCCCATCCTGCCGCCATCAGCGATCCGCCGCCCCTTGACGCCGTCGTCTGCTCCGGGAGCAGCAGAGAGCGCCCCGGCCTTTGCAGCCCAGCCCTCCCCGTTCTTCACCCTGCCCTTTGAGCTGCGCCGTCAAATCTTCCTCTACGCCTTTGGCCGCCAGACCCTCCATATCGACCTCGCCTTTCGCCGCCCCTTTGCCCCGGCGCCCTTGACGACGCCCGAGAAGGAACGGCCCCACGCTCACATATTCTGCGATCACATGTACTTTCACTCCGGCCAGGGCTTCCGCCGCATCACCGTCGACAAGAGCAGCCCGAAGGCCTGGCGATGGTTCGGCTGCGTCTGTCACGCGAGGGCCGCGGATGTCGGGTCCTTTGACCCGTCACTGACCGAAGTTGTGGATCTGTCTACGGATGGGTGTCTTACGGGGCGGACGGACTGTGATGCCTGGCCCGGGGAGTGGCCCGGTCGATGCTTCGTTGGCGTCATGGGCTGGCTGCTTTCCTGTCGGCAGGCGTACGTAGGCCCTATTTTTCCTTACTCTTTCTACTGAACACGGCCCTGACTGAGCAGTGATGGCTGACGAGGTACAGATACGTCGAAGGCGTGCATGTTCTCTACAGCACCAACATCATCCACATCTCCTCCAACCTGCTCATACAGCGGCCCGATGCCTTCCTGCCCGCCCAGCGCCTCGCCCAGATCACATCGCTCAGGTTCCGCTGGTCCTTTAAGGAAGGCCACGAGAACGCCGCCGATGATGCCGCCCTGTCCAACATGGCGCAGAGCAACTTTAGCCGCTCCTACCTGCCGCCGTCGTCCCTACGCGGCCCCGTGTGTCCTGCACTAAAGTACCTGCACATCTCCCTCGAAGGCGACTTCATGGGCCTCTACGCCAAGCGCGACGACGAAGGCCGCGTCCCCTTTGACAGCCCGAGGGAGGGCGCGCAGGCCATGCGGGAGAAGCTGCAGCCGGCCCTCGACGAGGTCGTTCAGCGGTTTGCCACTCCACTGACGGAATGCGTCGTGACCATCCCGTGGTCGTCGTACGAGACGTGGTGCCTGCTGGAAGGAGATGTTGGGCAGCCTCGGCAAACGTCAAGGGCAAGTTGGCGCGTGGTGCCTCGGGTCTCCTTTGGATTCGATGCTCCGTCGCTGGAGATTACCGCGCCTTGAGCTCAGCTCCTGTCTCTTATTGTCAGCATCCGACCAAGCCTACTCGTCTGCAGTAGCCTCCTCTGATCCCAAGTGGAACAGAGCTGGCACAAAGCCGATTCTCGTGCTACTAGAGACCCTCATCCACCAAACCGACACAACCATGACTCGGGCCCATCAACCCCGAACGAAAGTGGGAACCCAACACCGACAAGGCGAAAAAACACCGCAGCCACGGTTAAAAAAATCTGTCTCGACCCACGAGTCCGTCGCATCAGTCATGAGCCGCAATCCCGAGCCTGCATCCAACAACAAGCAACCTGCCTGCCCGGCTAGCTCAATCGGTAGAGCGTGAGACTCTTAATCTCAAGGTTGGGGGTTCGAGCCCCCCGTTGGGCTCAATTCCTGACGCATCTCGAAAGAGACCTTCACTTTTACTTTTTGCCGTTCGCGAGTGCTCGTCGGATCAGCACCCTGTGGCAACAAGGTCAGTCACGCCATATGCACGATGAGAGTCAATCTGACAGCAGAAAAGTAACCCCCACAAAGGGATCGCGGCTATGGGTGCTTTAACTTTTGTCTTGTTATTCCTGAATCGGTCATGTGTCTTGCAACTTTACAGCACACCTCATGCCGTCAACACGTTGGCACCCTGGTCGGGACCATCACCGGATGAGCTGGTCTCGCCATCGGCGACCCCAAGCGCCCGTCGCAGGGCAGCGACGCTCCTTGCCAGCAGGTCATCGACATACGCAGGCTCGTAGTACGCTTCATTGTACGCGCCGTGTAACACCAGCTCGCCCCTGAACGTCCACATGAGGAACTGCACCATTGGGCCCTGCAGAGTGTTTGCGATCTTGAAGTCCTCCACCTCCCAATCGCCATGCCGCACCTTGATGTAGTTATCCACGATGCCCAACGCCGTATACCATGGTGCGTTGCCCGAACTCACACCCGCGAGCGCCGCCTCGACAAAGACATCGGTCGATGCTGGCAGTGCCTCCAACACGTTCTCAGCGTCTGGGTGCTTGATCCCGCCCCTATACCGATCTGACAGCTCCTTCGCTGCCACGTCGAAGGTTTGCTCGCTCAGAGCAACCGTGTACGGCATGACGACGAAGTAGCAGGCCGACATGCCTCTGGCGGCAGCATACTCGTCCGGGAAATACCGCCGGCAGTCAAAGTTGGCGAGCCCGGCCCAGGTGTCCCCGGCCGTGCCCTCAATCTCCCGCTGCACCTCTTGCACGGCGATGCCCGCCGCAATCTGCAGCGCCGCCGTGACGGTAACATTTCTCGCCTTGCACGCCGCGAAGACGGCGCTGCTCTCGGCTTTGCTGAGGCGCAGTTCGCGACGCCCAAAGCCGGCGGGCGGTTTCGTCAAATCGGCAACCGGCGTCTTGATGGAATTTGCGGTCGACGCACGAGCCAGGACCTCGGGCACGGCAGCCTTGGCCTCGTCCGATGCCGTCTCGGGAATACCGATCAGGGCGTCAAGAGACGGGGGCAGGTTGGGCAGCAGTGTCTCGGCTGAAAGGATGACGTCCTGCGGGTTGGCGAGAGCGTCGAAAAAGGCGTCCCAGAAGAGGAGCGTGCCGCGGCCGTCCATGAAGGCGTGGTTGATTTGCAGCGTGAGCTCACGGGCGGCGGGGCAGTAGATGAGAGTTGCGACGCGGCGGTTGACGGCTGTGCGGTAGACGTCGTCTGCCGTCTTGTCGGGCCAGATGAGGAAGGTCTCGTCGAGCCAGGCGGTGAGGGCCGCGACATTGGCGGGAAGCTCAATCATCTTTGTCGCCGCGTCGTCGTCGTGGGTCGCTGCGATCTGAGGCACGTCGCGGCGGGCTTGGAGCCAGGCCTTCTTCAGGGCGGCGGTCGTCTCGCCGGCGGTGAGGCCATTGTGGTTGGCGAACCGGACGGTGCTCGTGAGGATCCAATCTGATGGCTGACCGATGGCGCCGCGGATACGGCTGTAGAAGCCTTCGATGACGGCACGCTTCTGGCGAAAGGTGGTCGGCGAGACCTGCTCCCACGACGTCTCCATCTATGGTGGTGTAGCGACGATCAAAAGTGACGAGTCAAGCAGGGCGGGGATGCCAGAGAGGATGGAGTCAGGATCGTGGGGGATGCAGGCGGAGAAATTGGGGGCAGATGGAGGTGACGAGGTGCATGAGATCATGCATCTCTGGCCCGGGCTTTGGCGCTTCATAAGGCTGGTAGCGGCCTCGTTCGACAGTCCGTGCTATCCACTCTTCGACTCCATTCGCATCCGTCGTTCGGATGCGCTCGGTGGTTGTGACCGAGCGACGGGGCTCAGAGTCTTGGATTCCGGGGAGGTCGGATCTCGGGGAGATCAATTGACTCTTGATCCTGCGGGTGACGTTCCTCCCTGGAAGTGAATGAAGGGGCTGTGTATCACGGCCTCAATTGGTGGCAAACAAATACATCATGTTGTATGAAGCAGACTCTCGACATTCTCTCAACAAGAAGCATGCAGAATTCGTCGTAGTAAAGGTATTATTCATCTGCTCAAGCGAGGAGCATTCCCAATCATTTACACGAGAAGCAACACTTCCTCTCTCTCCGAAGCAAGGCTATCACCACCTCCCTCCAGGAAAAGAGACCCATCGGTCAAAAGACCCATCGGTCAAAAGACCCATTGGTCAAAAGACCCATCGGTCAAACGACCATGACGCACAGTGACCCGGCAGCCGAGTCTAAGGCGCAGTAGGCGTCACGACAGTCGGCGTAAACGCGGCACAGTTGTTGCCCGCCACATCCACCGTGACCTGCGCGCGCTCGTCATGCCCGTTGAGGCACGCGCCGCCGCTCGCGACGACATTGGTGCCCGTGAAGGCGACGAGCTCGACGCCGGCGCCGGCGGCGCAGTCCTCGGCGCGAAAGTGCGTGCCGTTGAAGCCGACGCAGGCCTGCACGCCGACGAGGTCCGGGCGGAAGCCGGCGCTGAAGGCGCGCTGGACGACGAGGACGGGGCTGCCGTTTTGCGTCGACGGCGTCATCTGTCTGTCGGCGGCCTCGTTGACGCAGGCTGCGTTGACGATTTCGCCTGGTCGTTTGCGTTAGTCTGGGGACTCGAGATGCTCTGCACTTGACCAAGGCGGGCTTACCGTTGTTGCGGAAGGTGAGGCACTCGTTGCCCGGGACGCCGCCAATCTCGAAGAGGACGAGCGTGTCGCCGTTGGCGGCGGGCGGCGCGGCCTCGGGGGCGTCGGGGGTGATGGAGGCCGTGGGCACCTCGGAGAAGATGGGCGCCGGGGCGCCGGCGTCGGGGGCTCCGCCGGCGCCTCCACCGGCGCCGCACTGGCGCTTCGCGTGCCTCCTGGCGTGTCTCTTGGAGTGACGCTTCGAGTGGCTGGCGTGCATGGTGGCAGCACAAGCGGCTGTGGCCATGGTAAGGAGCGTGAAGAACTTCATGGTTGGAGAAGAAAGAAAGATGGTACTCGGAAGCTCTGTCGAAGAGGGTCAAAACGAAGGTGGGCCAGCCGGGTTGATCGAAGAGAAGACGGAAGGAGAAGGGCAGCGAATGAGAGTGCCGTGGAGAGTGATGTTGCGATTTCGACTTGGGACGGCGATCAGATGGCGAGCTTATATGTGAACGCCCTCCCAACGGCGCCTCGTCTGTTCCCGCTTCCGCTCGCTACCCCAGGCTTCGAGTCTCGTAGCTACGACGCCTGGCGAACACGAGCTCGGCAGGGCTCTGCCTCACGAATGCCTCATGCACCCAGTTGTCAAACAGGAGACGAGGCCTGGGCTGCCGCGACGGCATCGCAATGGGAAAGGGTCAAGCCTCTAGGAGGCCGTTGCTGAAACGCTCTGCCGTCTGATCTCAAACAGGGGCTGGTGTTCGTTGGCGCCGCGCCGTGCCCCCCCCCCCCTTGTCACCATGTGCAATGGGCTGAGGGTCGAGTGTCAACCGATCTGCGATGCAGTCTGGTCCTATCGGACCATCAGCGAGGATCCGGGGGATGAGACCGACGGCCCTGGTAACGGGCAACTTGCCAAGAGAAAGTCTGAATCGCTTTGGCACGTTTGCTGGTGGGTTTGTGATAAAATTGTCCGACCCCGACCACGATGCTCCGTCGCGTTTCAGAGCGCCCCTGGTTTGTGCACGCGCCAAATAGGAGGGAGCTATCCATGAAGTGCGAATGATTTAATGATTCTGGTAACAATTTCGGTCACCGGCGTGCCGTATCCTGTCTTTTGATGTTTGCGAAACTGATGTCTTGAATAGAATGGGTGACGGCAATTGCATGAGACTTTTCCCGCACCAAGATAAATCAGTCTCCATTCTGCAGGCCGCCTAACGAAGCCCACGTACAAATTGAGAGAGTTGAGCCATTGTATTTCGCACAAGAAAAGATTAAAGACTTGGCTATGACGATTGTGACTTGAAGAAATCCTGGAGGAAATTTGCCCCCGGCTCGTTTTCGTACATGCCATTGGAGCCCTTGATGCATCGGCTTTGTATGGCGGTTCTGCCGGTGTTATATGGATATGATGTAGACGATTCAATTGGATACTATGTCCTTTGTTGAATCAGTCTTCGAACGAGCGCCTAGGATTCGTTCTGGCCTTGGCCACAAGTTGTTAAACGATGCGCTTCTAGATCGTTCTGCCCGTGATTCAGAGCGCATCGAAGAGGTCACTAGCACCACACAAGACGGTGGCACATTATCAGCGAGCAGAGTATACAGCAATAACGATGTCGCTACGCCATCTTTATAAATTCGAGTCATATTGACAGTGCTCATTCCGCACTCAGCTGCTACTATCATGATATCATTACAGTTCGCTTCTCATACAAAGTACGTCTTCAACCCATGCGGTACACAGCATCCTTGCGGAAGTACTGACTAATGTCATTGTCCATGCCGCACCCACGGCACTTGTGGAACACCTTGGCACCCTCGTGGGCAGGGCCGTAGTGGTCAGCACCCAGGCCCGCAGACCCAGCGCCAACACCAGACCCAGCACCAACGCCCGCACCAGTGAGACCAGCACCGCTCAGACCAGAGCCGGTGTGGCCGGTGCCGTACTGTCCGCCCTGCAACCCACCAGGGCCGCCGGCACCGACGCCGCCAAGCTGGTTGGCTCGCCTGCCGTCGAGGTCCGAGTCGACGCGCGGGTCGAGCTTGTTGCCCATGTTGCTGTCATGGGGACCAACGCGCGTATTGCCGAGACCGCCCTGGGCACCGACGGGGCTGCTGTGCGTGTCGAGCATGCTGGACTGCGGCACGCCGCCGCCGCGCTGGTAGTTGTCACTCGAGGCCGTCTGGTCAAAGTCGCGGTCGCGGTGGTGGCACGCCAGCTCCGAGGCGGCGATGCCTGCGCCGGCGGCGCCGACGCCACCCGCGATGCCCGGGCCGGAGCCTGAGGCGCGATCGCGGGAGTCGCGGCCGAAGTCACGGTCGCGGGTGCGGCTGTCGTAGCCGTCGTTGTCGTCGAGGCGGTGCCCTGTCACCTGGTGGCTGCCAGGGGCGGTGCTGTAGGTGCCTCCGCCGACGGCTTCGCCCCTGGGATAGGCCTGGTTGGAGGCGTAGTTGCTGCGGTTGTCGCGGTCGGAATCGACGCGGGGGTCGAGCTTGTTGGCGACGTTGCTCTTGTGGGGACCGGCGGTGGTGGATGTGTTGCCGTAGCCCCTGTTGGAGGTGTCGCCATAGCCGGTGCCGGATGTGCCACCATAGCCTGTGTTGCTGTGGGCAGTGGTGCCGTGGGCGGTTGTGCCCAGTCCGGTGGTACCGTAGGCGCCACGGTTGTCGCGGTCAGAGTCGACGCGAGGGTCGACCTTGTTGACGACGTTGCTGTCATGAGGACCGGCATTGGTGGAGGTGGTGCCGTAGCCAGTGCTGCCGTAGGCACCCGAGGTCTGCTCGCCAGGGCGCAGAGGAAGGTCCTTGCGGTTCAGGCTGTTGGTGTTGTTGTGGCCGACGCGGCTGGGGTCGTCGCGGCCGACAGCGCCCCAGTAGGGGTCGTTCTGGCCGGCGGCGGTGGCAGTCGTGGTAGTGGTGCTGGTGTTGTTGTTGATGTTGTCCCTGTGGCTGCGGTCATTCAAGCCGACGCCCGAATCGGTTTGCTGGTGTCTGTAGTTGGGGTCGTGCGACGAGAGACCATGGTTGTGTGTCCTTGGGTCGGTCTTCTGAAGCTTGGCGTCATCGTTGGGGTAGGCACCGGTTGTGCCAGTGTGGCCGTGGGTTGTCGTGTCAGCGTATTCGTCCCGCTCATCGCTGTGAAGAGCGTCCTTGATCTTGTCCTTGAGACCCATGATGCTTGTTGTGGTTGTGGTTGTGGTTGTAATGGTGTGAGGGTGTAGTGAGGTTGAGTTTCGATGAGGTGAAGTATTGATAATCTTGCTGGGTATCTTATACAATGCTTGAGGCTGTTGAAGTGAGGGAAAACTGATCCCAACCTTCACTGCAGGTGAGCTGCTGATATACATGGCGAGCCTGCGTCCGCGATCTTCGCAGAACCCGGACTTGGCCTAGGTCAGTCATCATGGCAGTGCCGTCTGACATCACGGCAGACGATGGATGTGGATGTCGAGACCTGCTTCTCGGCCTCGATGAGCTCATGTGGAGGGGACGAGGAGGCTCGTCGTTGGGTTGACGGCGGAAAGAGTTGGAGCTGCTTGCGTGGATGACGATGAAAATGCCATGCATGACGTTGCCTCAGATGCCGGCACCCGCCACCCATGGCGCGTGTGGCTAGTGCCCGTCCTAGGACTCAAGGACTTTGCTCTCCGCGCTCTCAGTGCTCTCAGTGCTCCCGGTTTCTGCCCACTGAAGTCCACTGCGCTCTCCACTAAATCTGGGCCGTCGCGGGGTTGGCGCGCGTCATTGTGGCACTGGCGCGTCGGATCCCCGTTGTGCCTCTGTCCATGTAGGTACCTTACCTTACGTTAATACAAGGCAAGGTACGCAAAAGATACCCCTTCAAGGCAAGTACTCTACCATCTGTCTCTTGCACCTGCATCTCTGACCACCTCCATGCTTCCACTATTTCGTCTTCACTACCACCTCGAGCACTGTCCCCCTTGACAAGAACTGCTGTGATGAGCTTGCCAGTTTTATCTCCTCAAAAGTCCTGCCACCTGACCCGCCAGGTTGGCACATGTAGTCCGAATAGCAACATCACATCTTGAGCGCGGACAGCCTCATACTGTAACAACCAAGAAGGAGGGACGCCGCCCGAAGCCCACCTCGCGGGATGACATGACCAGGTTGATAAGATAAATCAGGTCACGTGACCGGATCACGGGGAACGATGATCCAACGAGCAAGGGATCACGGTTATATTAGGATTACCGTGATCCAAGATCTAAAATGACAAGATCACCGACAGCAGTAAGCCACCCAATATTAGCTCACTATCAAAGATGTTAAGGGCAGGATGAACGGGTATATAAGGATGGGCATTCTATACTTATAGATACACTCTTGCTCACGACAGTGATCAAACCAAGTCTTACCTTGTATTTATTATAACGAGTGCATAACGCCTTACGACACTACATCGCCTCGGAGTCACAACCTAAGCTTCTGCTAATAGCAACCCTAACCCTCTGACAGTTCCCCCCTTCCCGGAAGCTGCCAGGTCGTAATAGTAAACACCTGGCATACTAATATAGAGACATTGCACTTTGGGACTTATACTACTAGATATCTATCTTAATATATTTTTATGGCCCTTACTTATTATCATACCTTTTCATCTTAACTTTAATTTAGAGGCATGAGCTTATTAGCCGTGGCCTCTAGCGACAAAATATTCTTCTAGTAAGACGAGCCAGATCGGTGCCTTTTGGCAGGGTGCTCGTGATGACTTCTAGCCCTAAGGAAGACAAGAAACTTTCTACTTACCGGCCAAGACTTAAGACTGGAGCCTATCCGCTACTTGAAAAAGGCGAAAAAATCGATACTATGTCCCTGAAAGATCTTATTTTTAAAGACATTAATACGAGGAGTTTCCTTTCTTTTCGTATAGAGTAAAGGAACCCTATAAATACTATCGAGGCATGAAAACTCCAACTTCTTATGTAGTATTGCTATTAATGAGTTCGGGCTTGTTGGTTGATCTTAAAAGCATGGGGCATCGTGAGCGCCTAAAAAATACTGGGCCCGCGGAGGTTGAGCCTTTTCGGGCGATGGGTATAAGTACGATGTTGCCTCCAGGCGCCACTGTCCCTTTTGCTCCTGCCTTCTTCAGTGGTCCACCACCACCATCACCGCCACCATGTCTGAAGACGAAGACGACACCCCCATCGCCTGGCCCGTAGGCCTTATGGACCTCCCCTCGGAACTCTATATAGAAATCTTCCTCACTCTCTTCAATCAACAGAGCGTCGTCGCGCTCCGCCTCACCTGCCGTAAGCTCGAGGACGTATACCAGCGCATCGCCGAGACGGTCCGCGTTGACCAGCGCGAGCGCATCGTCGCGCCTGTTCGAAACTTTCTTGAGTTTCTCGACCGCTTCAAGCTCCCACATGACAGGGTACGACACCCTCCTCCGGGCGGCTGGCCGCATATTCAGCCAGTTCCCGGCAATGGACTTGAGTTCAAGACGCCTTTCGCCATTGACATCCTGCGCCATCTCTCATACATATACGACCCGGAGCCGCAATTTGACTACTACGACGGATGCATCACTCACTGAAGCACCATGGTTGACTATTCGGAGACTGACTGCTACCAAGGCGGTCAAGAAGACATGTGGCTTGAAGGATTCGGATTCAGCGGAGACCATCATCCACCACCATCGGAAGGGCGTCACATACTCACACTAGTCGATGGCTGGGAGGGCCCCGGCCACTGTATCTACATCGATACCTGGACCGGACTCGTCTACGAAGACGAGGATGAGTGCGGCCCCTCCGCCCCCATTATCCTGGCCCAAGACTTCTTTTCAGATCGGATCAAATCTCTGAAGCGGTTCGACGAGGTCTTTATTCTGGGCGAGCATACCATCTACAGACGTCAAGCGCATTATGAACGTGAGGAGCCGTGGCGGAATGGACATTACTGGGATCGCGAGGAACGTTACGTCGAATATGACCCAGATGACGACCCCTACGACGCCGAGGCGATGGAGAGGCAGGGAGAGTACGACGGAACGGATGAGGAATTTGGCTGCATGGAGGACGCGGACTGGATACGACACCTTTACTTCAAGCATGGCTGGCCGGGGGAGAACTGGGACAAGGAGGCTTGCCTGCAAGCGATCAGGGACTTTGTGGATCGCCAGCGCCAACGGAGTGGGCGATGGCAGGTCTGATAGCCTGCGCCCGTATCCAGACCTCCAGGCCATATAACAGAGCAGGTTGGCCAAGAGACGAGATTTCACTGCGTAGCTTCGGTAGTCGTGATAGGTTTATTAATAATGTTTAAGATTAATCTATTTTCTTTGTGTAATTAAATATATGAAATCATTACTCTTGATTGGCAATCTATGACTTTAACTGTTACGGCTTAGTTATTAGCATAGCTTTACTACTTAGGGCATTATATTAGATAGTAGTACGCCCTACTACGACTCCTATTAACGTTCTTGACTCTATTATAGTAACCGTCTGTATAGTGTCCTTGCCTCGTATAGCGCTTAGGCTACTGGCTGTGTCGATATACTTATATTCGGCACAGCATGGGCACTAACATCAAAATGTCTAACGCCATCACCGAGCCCATTATCCAGCTGGAACCTGGTCTCTACTGTTACTGTTCGTACAAAATGTGCCCAAAGTAGTTCCCCACCCTGTTGTTCTACACACTTTCCTGTCCGGTCAGTGCTCAAGAGCAAAAGGGTCGACCGCAGCGATGACATTAGTTAGCAATCGTCTGCTCCCCGCGTGAACTTGAGCTACTTGAGTTTGCCGCTCATCTTTCTCCTAATGTAGAACTTGTGGCTTCTGCTGACTTTCAGTTCTCGATCATGGGTTCTTGACTATTCTGCTGTACAGCTATTCAACTATACCAACCTCAGGTCCTTAACCACGAGTCGAAGTTCTCAGGCTTCGTCTCTGAGGCCAAACACTAGAAAGACGACATTCGCAAAGAGCAATCCTACCTAACAACTTCATATCGCATCCTGTTAGTTCGTCAGATCAATTACGGCCCGCTAGAGTCTCTTCGTCACTTTATATAGCTCTATTCCATAAGGAACTTACGGGGACATAGGAGGAGTAGCTTTTACGAGCAAATTTTGATAAGGTCAATTCTTACGTCGCGATAAATCCCCAAATCCATCTGCAGCTAGGAACTTACATCCCTTTTTAAGATACGAAAATTCTGATACGGTGTTCATAATATGTTTTTCGACTTATACCTCCAACGATCTCCCATTAACTCCCAATATTAGTGGGTTACCCTCGCAAGACCCGCTAAAGACATCGATCTCGATCCGCGATTTTCAAACGCAAAGCAGACAGTTCTCAGTCCTTCTACGAAGTACCCTCCACCTCCCAATTTATTATGACCTGCAGTATTCAGCCTGGGCCTACTGGTTGTAGAGTCTTCGTCATGGGGTCAGGGGTTCTGTGGGTGGCCGTTTTCCACCCACGAAGATCGGAGATTCGCCAATGAACCGGATTCTCTCCGTTCTCGACTCAGTTAGGCCTGGCGACAAAAGAAAAATTACAGGAGTCCTTGCCTTGGCATACTTCAGGCAACTATTTTATTCGCAGGCATAGATGTCCGGTTAGACTTGGAAGGTTTGTGTAAAAAGTATCTCGCAGGACCTGAAATCAACCTAGGTTGGCCGTCCTACGTATTCCAAATTGACCGATCGTCCCAACCTGGTACTTCAGCCATTAAGTTTACCCCAGATAAAGTGAATCAGCTCCCTAGTTCGGGCCCTACTTCCAGTCTTCCGAACTCGAAGTGCAGGGAAGGACCACCGCAGAATTGGAGATGTGCCAGGATACTGGTACTAGGATGCCGAATAACATACATCATGCCAGATTACCATGTGTCGGGTCAAAAAGCGTAGTATTAGTCTAGGCTGATTGTATATCAGATATCTGCAGGGAACAGCAGCTTACTTTCACCCCAAGGGCAAGAATCATTTCCAAAACCAACGTCGCTAATTCTTAAAGGGTAGGGAAAAGGGCATTGCGTTGTTCACAGTCAGCTAGTTATCATAGCCAATATATGGACTAAAATGGTTAAAAGATAGGCCTCAGGCGGAGTCGTTCTAATACCCTCGTCATCGAAAGTGGATGCCCACCATCTTGCCGGCCGCGTCAGTCCGAATGGGGAAACTAAAGAGGCAAAATTCCGGACCGGCCCGGTGCCGCATCCCGGTGAGGGGGAAGTTGTTATCTCACCGGGCCCCCAGCCATCGATCTTCACTCACTAATGCTCGCTGGTGAGCGCCCTGATTGCCCGATGTCATGAGACAGTCGCATACTGTCGATGCCGCTTGAGCCAAATGCGGCAAGCAAATGCGAGCGTTCGCGATTGTCTTCCGACGACCCAGGAACAAACTTCCCAGAGAGCTTATCAGGTCGTGCGGGGAACGTGGGACCGCCTCAAGCTCGTGACGCGTGGCGTCGAGACAGCAACACGTGTAACATGCCTCGACTCGTAGCCTAGGCAAGGCAGGCTAGGCAAAGCTGTACTCCTGTCTACAGTGTAGCGGTACGGGTATAAAAAGCGGTACCTTCTGGACGCATCTTGCACTTTCTCCCTTTTGAGTCTTTCGTCACCGGCGTTCTCCTTCTCGTTCCTCTCATCATCATGGCTTCCAAGTTAGTCGCATTCCTTGCTCTCTCCGCCGAGCTCCAACCAGCCCTCGCCATCGTCCTCCCGCCACGGGCCGAAGCGAAGCCCCAAGCATGCCGCAAGACCAAAGTAGCCGTTCTCGGGGCTGGCATCTCGGGCATCACGGCAGCGCAGACCTTGTCCGGCGCCGGTTTGGACGACTTCCTGATCCTCGAGCACAACGACTTCATCGGCGGCCGCGTCCACCACACGACGTTCGGTGCGAAACCCGACGGCTCGCCGTACACCGTCGAGCTCGGCGCGAACTGGATCGAGGGCGTCGGCGCCACAGGACCTGTCAAGAACCCGATCCTCGAGGCCACCGACAAGGCCAAGATCAAGAGCGTCTTCTCAAACTACAGCGCCATTGTCTCCTACGACCACAAAGGCGCAAACGATTACCTCCACCTCCTCGACGAGTACGACGGCAACTTCACCATTGCCACGCAAGACGCCGGCTACATCCTCGAAAACGACCTCCAGGACTCGTCGATGCGCGCCGGCCTCAGCGTCGCCGGGTGGAAGCCTGGCCGCGATATGCTCGCCCAGGCCTCCGAGTGGTGGAGCTGGGACTTTGGTGTCTCCTGGTCGCCCGACGAGTGCGGCTTCCAGTTCGGCATCACCGGTGACAACGAGACCTTCAACCGCTTCGGCGACGAGCGCTACCTCGCCATCGAGGAGCGCGGCCTCAATGCCTTTGTCCGCGAGGAGGCCCTGACCTTCCTCAACGGCATCGAGGACCCCAGGCTACTCCTCAACACCACTGTCGACGCCATCGAGCACAGCATCAAGGGAGTCGTCGTGCACGACCGCAACGGCGGCTGCGTCGAGGCAGAGTACGCCATCTGTACATTCTCTGTCGGCGTGCTGCAAAATGACGTTGTCGAGTTCAAGCCTCGCCTACCCGTGTGGAAGCGCGAGGCCATTGAGCAGTTCCAGATGGGCACCTACACCAAGATCTTCATGCAGTTCAACGAGTCCTTCTGGCCTGAAGATGCGCAGTTCCTCCTCTACGCTGACGAGGACGAACGTGGGTGGTATCCTGTCTTCCAGAACCTTGGCGCTCCTGGCTTTCTCGAGGGCTCTAACATTCTTTTCGGCACCGTCGTCGGACACCAGGCATTCCGTGCGGAGCAGCAGACGGACGAGGAGACAAAGGAGCAGATTCTTGAGGTGCTGCGGAAAATGTTCCCTGATGCGAACGTTCCCGAGCCGACGGCTTTCATGTACCCCCGTTGGGGCCAAGAAGAGTGAGTCTTCGCCGAGTTTCCTTTCAAGCTACTTCCACTGACGACTGCAGATGGGCCTTTGGCTCCTACAGCAACTGGCCGGTCGGCATGACCCTCACCAAGCACCAGAACCTGCGTGCCAACGTCGGCCGCCTCTGGTTCTCAGGCGAGGCAAACTCCGCAAAGTACTACGGGTTCATGCACGGAGCGTACTACGAAGGCAAGGACGCCGGCGAGCGCATCGCGGCCATGGTCAAAGGCGAGCCCATCATCAACCAGGACACGGCCCCCGACGGGCAACTGAAGCGGTACGAGAAGCTGTATGGGTCCGTCAATATAAACGAATATGACGAAGGCAACGGGTGGCCGGATGATGAGTAGAGAAGGTCCCAAAATCAGTGTTTAGCGTGGACGTAGTCTCCGCGAGTACATATTCTAGTCACCGTTCGATGTCAAAAGCGATGCACGCCTAGTTGGCATGGGAGTTTCCACGGTTTTCTAAAGAGCTGTTGGACTAGATCAGAGTGTTGATATGCTGGGATAGTGCTTCGCGAAGAAACATCTCTAGTGCAAGCTCAAGGAGGGAGTCCAGTCACTCTGCTTCTACTTTTGACCTAACGCGCTCAACACCCTCTTGGCCGCCTCCTCGCCCGACTCAAACGCACCATGGACGCATCCTGTCGCTGTGCTGGTGCAGTGCTCTCCAGCAAACTGCAGCTTCGATCCCTTCTCTTCGTCCAGGGCATCCCACCATATGTTCGGATCATCCCCGACCTTGGCAGTCGAGTACGTGCCAAAACCCGCAAGCTCGTCCGTGGTCCAATTTGTCACCTTAATATCCACAACCGGCGGCAGAGGCTCCAACGGCTCCAGACGGAAAACCTCCAGAAGTGGCTCAAAATAGTCGAATACCGCCTGGGACCCTCCTAATCCAGCTGCCATGGCCTCGAGCTCCTGCACCATCGGAGGTGCGAGGAGAACACACAGCCTCGGTGTGCCTGTCATCATGTAAAGGTTGGTAACGAGGAAGCAGTGGCCGAGCACGTGATTTTTGTTTTTCTCACTGTCGGCAGCCAATTCCGGAGGCGTTGGGAAGTAGATGAGCGAGTCGTTGTGCCGAGACCAAAAGACCTCACGGAACTCGAAGAATACCTTGCCGAGAGCGCCATAGCTGATCCTAGAGATGCCTTGGAGTAGATGCGAGGGGAGTATAGGCTCGAAAGAGATGGTATCGGCCTTGAGGACGCCAAGGGGAACCGTCACGATGACCGCGTCTGCCTGAAGCGTACTCTCGGCGTATTCATCGTCTCGTAGGGAGATCTCCAGCTTGCTATCCGCGTCGCCTCGCCCGAGTCTTTTGATGCTCTTGACGGCATGATGGAGCTTCAGAACATCTGGTGTCTCCCGTGCGGGTGCTCCACGATCCTGCGGTAGCCGCCCTTAACGTAAAGATCTCTTTCCGGCGGCAGCATATCGAGAAAGAACTTTGATGAGATGTCTTCGACTCGGAGACCCAGAGTGGCCTCGTGCAGCCTGAGCGCTTCGGGTGCCCATACGTGCTCACCTTCCGTGAGGAGTTCGTGCTGGCGGACAAATTTTCGAATGTGCTCGTCGGCCGTCACGTCCGGCGCATCAGGCTCCCTCTGTAGCCAGTAGCTTAGATAGTCGAGGAACTCGTCGGCCACGTTTCCGGCCTTGAATTGAGAGCCTGGAGGGCCAAACTCGGCGAAGTGGAGGGGACTACCGCCGTCGTAGTATTACTCGATGCCGAGGCGAGAGATGAGTTTCACCAAGTGCCGTGCATCCACGCCGCTCCTGCATGAAAAAGGTTAACGGAGTGAGACGAGGGTTTGGGGCTTACTTGGTTTATACCCATGTCGAGCTTGTCTTTGCCGACTTCAGCGGTAAGCATGCGGCCTCCGATGCGATCTCTCGCTTCTACAACGACGACATCGATGTCCTTTTCGAGTAACACTGCAGCCGCCCGAAGACCCGCGATGCCAGCACCGACAATGATCACCCTTTTCCTGGCGGCAGGAGCGGCATCTTTTTCACTATTGTTGACTGCATTGGCAATAGGCTGGATGGACTGCGTTATCCATTCGTCACTAGCCATGCTCATGTTTTCTTTGCTTCTCAATCGTCAATTTATGTATTCAGTTATCGTGAGCGAGCCACAGACTTGATAGCTTGCGTTCAGGCTTAGATCTATTAATTAGACGTTGTGCCTCGCTTGGCAATACTGCAAAAACTATTATGTACTGCCGTGTGACAACTGCATCCCGCGCGGCGACGCGAGGTCCGTTATCGTGCGTAAGGCATTGAATTCTAGCTTACGATAGTAACTCGCCCTACCGTTTGTAGTCGGGCGGTACGTAGTGCGATGCGAGGAAGCGGAGCGCGTATAGGGGCGGTAATTGACCAGGCGGGCCGAGTATAGCCCGTACATACGTAGGGGGATTCGTATCACAGTATAATACGAGAAAATCGGGGGTATTAATAAGAATATACTAGCCTCATAGTTATTAATAGCGTCCCCTATTATTACGACCTGGCAGTTTCCAAGGGGGAACATTGTCAGAGGGTTAGGGTTGCTGTTAAGCTTAGGTTGTGACTCTGAGGCGATGAGGTGTCGTGAGGCGTTGCGCACTCGTTACAATGGAGCAAGGTCTTCGCTCTGCCCCAAACCATACACTGACACCTGGGACGAGGCTAGCCGAGCGGCTCGTCAATAGCAAATCTTGGCAGAACGAACATACCCGCCGCCGCAAAGTGAACGGCCACGGTACTATGCTATCATTTATCACCCTCAGGGCTCGCACTTTTGATGGCGCCACGAGCTACATACATGACGGACTGCAGGATAAGCACAAAGGCATGGGCGAGGCAGCCCTCAACATCGGATCGACAACGGACGTGACGAAGTTTGTATTGCGCAAGGCGCAAGTGCTTGCCCCCCATCTCACACCTTGCATGCAGCTTGCTTTTATTCCTATGCATACTCTCAGGGGTGGACGGGCAGAGGCGCAATGAGACACCTCGGACTGGATTATCTGCCGTCTTCGGCTGAATTAGAAAGCACACAAAGCTCATGCATGTATGCAACTATAATCTACGCTCATCCAGCTCGCCCCACGCAGCCACAAGTGGTCACTTCCAGGGAATCCTGACACCAAAATCATCAGCAATGGCCATGGCCGACACGACGCACCCCTCCAGCAGAACCATGCCGTCCCAACACCACGCACCCGCCAACCAGACGTTGCCGTCGCCGCTGACCCACGAAGACTGGACCCCGTCGGTCTTCTTCTTGTTCTGCAGCCGCGACCGCCCCATAATCTGCTCCACCACAGCCCTGCTCTCCGTCGTCCGCAACGTCCTCGTGAACCTGGCCGTGTGCAGCGTGCGTTTCGCATTGGCAGCGGCGTCGAGCGGACACGTGCTGACGACGACGCCGCTGGGCATGGCGTGCAGCGCCTCCGAATCGGCGCCCATCTTGCTAAACGCCGTCCGCAGCGTGATGACCTGCGACGGCGACGCCTCGCCCTCGTCGTGGTGCATGCAGCCCCTGACGCCCTGGTAGCCGTCCACGACGGTATGCGCCGGTGCGCCGCCCGCCTCGGCCGCATGCGTGAGGATCGAGCTCTCGACTTGTCTCACGGGGATCCTCTCGACGGCGGATCGCAGCGGCTTAAACAGCCGGCCTGCAACGTCTGGCGAGACGGCAAGCACAACGCGGTCAAACTCGTCCTCCTGGGCCTCCTCCTCGACACGACCAGTGCCGCCCAGCCTTCGCGACCTGACGAGAACAGCTTCACGTTCAGCGCGCGGCTCGACGGCGAGGACCCGCGTTGAGAGCCGCACGTCGTCAATGCCACGGACAAGACGACCCTGGACCTGGCTGACGCCACCGCAGACGGCAAAATGCTGCTGGCCATGGGAGCGGCGCTTGTAGCTGACAACGTCGCTGGCGGGAAAGGCAAGCATGTCGTCGTGGGAGCAGGTGGAGACGCTGGCCATGAGGGGCAGGAGGTAGTGGGTGACGTAGCGGCGGGGGATGCATATCCTCCGGAGGTAGTCGTCGAGGGACTCGGCTGTGCTGCCGGTGCCGGTGGTCGTCGTGGCTTTCTTGGGCTCGACGAGGAAGCAGGCGAGGGAGAACCAGAGCTGGCAGACGATGAGGAACAGAATCTCGACGAGGTGGCGCAGGAGACTGTGACGGGCGGGACGTGGAGGGGGCGTCTGGTGGAGGTTGGAGGCGTGGACAAAGTAGGTGCCCGGGGCGGCGCCGACGGGCTGCTGCTTCTGTGTTCGGTCTCCAGAGGCGCTGACGGCGACGGCAGCGGCCGCCGAGTCGGCCAGGGCGCGGGCAAAGACGAAGAGAAAGCGCACCGGGTGCAGGGGGACGCCGTGGGCGTACATGCGCATGAGGTTGTCGTAGTAGCCGCCGGCGCTGGCGCGCATGGGGAGGTCGATGCGCTCGACGGTGGCGGTGGCTTCGTTGCGGACGGCGACCGAGGCCGCGTCGAACGAGAGGCCGTTGGCCTGAGGAAGCGTTAGTTCTTTCCATGCTTCGGATTGCGTTGGGGCGGAGGAGAGAGGCTTCTGAATACCTGTTCGAAGAGGGTCACCTCATAACGGTTCTTGTCGTCATTTTGCAGTAGATGAGCGGTCGTCAGGCCGGCAAGGCCAGTGCCGATGATGGCGACTCGGATGGGGGGGCCATCGTCAGCGGGTCGATTGGTTGGTGGACACATGTCGTGTAGCCACAGGCGTTTGCTGTCGCCTGGTGTTTGCTGTGCAAAGCAATGAAGAAACTTTGCCGCTACTCGTGACGATGCTACCCCTAACCCGTGAGAACCAGACTGTTGGGTCGATGTCGAAATATTGTTAGCGTTTGGTGATTGTGAGCCAGTCACATGCAGGATCCCTGCAGGTCTGAGAAACTCGAGCCCCCGACGACGGCAAGTCGAGACTCGCTGGCACAATAGGTCTGGTGGTGGTTGAATCGATGGGCGCTGAATGACACTTTGCTTGGTTCGAAATGTTCCTTTCGTTCATGAGCGACTCCAGGGTTTTCGCGATGGGTGGCCACCATGGCGTCTTGAGAGATCGGGGAGGGGGGGTTCGACTGTCCCATGACAAGGGAACCGGCGGCGGGTTTGAACAGGCTGCAGACGAACCCAACAAATTTGTCATGTGCCGAGGCGCGTTTCGACTCGATGGATGGCAGTCCGGTGGTAGGAGAGGGGCCTGGAGTCGGGGCCTGGATCAAGAGTTGCACCGACTGGGAAAAACGTCGGAGGGACAGAGGCAACAAGCCACTGCCCTGCCACTGAATGGTTGGGCGCTCAAGGGTCCTGCTCCACTCTACCACCTGGTACCTTAATGATTAATGAGGAGGTAGGCACCTTTGATCGGCACTGGTCGTTGTGCCAGCTGTCCAGCGGTGCCAGCTGTCCTTGGTCCCAGCTGTCCTTGGTCCCAGCTGTCCTTGGTCCCAGCTGTCCTTGGTCCCAGCTGTCCTTGGTCCCAGCTGGCACCTGACTGACCACTTGTTGTACTGTCGCAGTTTGTGCGTTCTGTCCCCGACGACCTCATCTCAAAAGACGACTCTTTGGCACCACATAGCCCCGTATCCATTCTTCGCCACCACCTCGCCATCACCTCGCCATCACCCCCCCAGCCATCATGGACATTCGTTCCAACGCCCGACCCATAGCTCTCCTGGCTGGCTATATAGCCCTCGCCGCGACATTGACCGTCACATGCATCCGTACCATACAGAAGGGCGTCGCCAAACGCACCTCCGCCGGCACCGGTCGTCACCTGCTCGGCTTCACAGTCTTTCCTTTGCTGGCTGCTCTCAGCCTCGCCGTCACCTGGTATCACCTATTCCACTTCCTCGAGTGGTCCTACGCGGCCTGGAAGGGACGCCGCCTGCTGCGCCCCAGCAACACAGCCAATATATACGTCGCTCAGTGGTTGCGTGAGACGGCCCTCTTCAAGCAGGCATGGGCATCCGCCTTTGAGACCCCCGAGAGGGCTTGGTGGTCACTGCAGATCTTTGGCTTCTGCGCCAACTGGAGCGTCATGCTCGCCGTTCAGGGCACGTACCATGCACCCTCTGCCCAGAAGTACAACTAACCTCCCCCAGCCAAAAAGCGCAAGATTCCTCACCTTTGGTCTTTCATGCTGCTCGGCCAG
Source organism: Verticillium longisporum (assembly GCA_019188255.1). Classification (NCBI taxonomy): domain Eukaryota; kingdom Fungi; phylum Ascomycota; class Sordariomycetes; order Glomerellales; family Plectosphaerellaceae; genus Verticillium; species Verticillium longisporum. The sequence continues at coordinate 2,979,463 of JAETXT010000003.1, read as the reverse complement.
GTCATCTCCATCTCCTTCGCCGCCAATCTGTTCTTCCTCGCCGTCCTGGCCCATGACATTGTTGCTCCCGCAGCGTTTCCCCAATCCGTGCAGCCCAAAGAGAAGCTCTCCGACGCGGAGGACTCGGAAGACGACGACGACGACGAAGGTGAGCCGAAGCCCAAGAGCAGATCTCAGCCCCATAAGGCTCTCTCCCCGACCGTGGCCCCCTTTTGGTACCAGATTGCCCTCGGTCTCAGCATCGGCTGCGCCGTCTCCGTCCCCGATAAGTTCGGCACCCCGGCCTTCACGCGCATCCTGCTGGCGATCCATGTCCTGGCGTACGCACCACTGCTTCTCAACAAGGTGCTGCGCAGGGAGGTCCCTGCGCCCCTGCTGCGCCAGCCGGCTTTGTACCTGCGCATCGCAAACCTCGGCGCCCTGCTCGCCGTCGGCACCATGAAGGTCCAGGCCGAGGGCGGCGACTTCGCGCTCGTCCTCGAGGCCCTGCACGAGCACCCGGCCGTCAGTCGCCTCGGGTGGGACGTGGTGTTTTGCTGGGTCAGTTTCGGCGTCTGGCAGGTGCTGGGCGATGCGTAGGTTTCTGTTCATATACGCCCATGTCGTGCGATTCATCCGATGCAGCGTTTATAATAACATGTTCGTCGAGGATATCATTACCTCTGACCTCCAGCATCTATCACCGATATTCCAGAGTCATTTCCCGTGGTCCGTCATATCACCTCATATCCCGGCCGTATTCTCCCGTCCCTCCCAAACATACCATCCTTTCTCGAGTCGGTGCAGGAGTCATCTCTCCTCGGGACACACCATGCCCTCGAACCTGTGCCATTCGGGCACCATCTATGCGCCAAAGATGTCCCCGGAAAATCAAAAGGAAGGAAAGACCCTGCCCCTCCCCCCAAAGGAAAGAAAAACCTAAGACGTATCTTCTTGCAACACAGTCAGCGACGGTGTCCTCGACTCCCCAAAACGTGACTCGGGGCGCAGCCGACAGGCCTCCGTCTCATCCTTACCCAGACCCCCCTTTCGGCTGAGGGCGAGGTAGACCCAGGCCGAGACGGTGAGGCAGTAGCCCAGCAGGCCGGCCGTCTGGGCGGCCATGACGGCGCCGCGCCACGAGGTGTTCTTGCTGGCGTACCAGCAGGCCATGCCGAGCAGAAACTCGACAATGGACAGGTCGAGCAGGACGAGGGGCGCCCAGGAGACGGCGAGGTCGAGGCGCGTCGCGCGCTCGACGCCCTGGAACATGAAATGCAGCATGATGGCGACGACGGCCGAGACGACGGCCGTCAGCGACGAGCTTGTGAAGAAGCCCTCGGCGACGTGGCCGAGCGTCGACGTTGTCGGGTGGAACTCGGGAAAGGTCAGGGCGCCGACGGCGAGGGCCGCGACGAGGGCCGCGAGGATGATGAATGTGTTGTAGAAGCGCTGCGTGCGCTTGAGCACGAGAAAGGCGCGCGTGCCGAGCGGTTGGTACCACCAGGAGATGAACCTCATCTTGCTGCTGCTGCTGCTGCTGCCCGCTGATGGTGGTGTTTTCTGTGTGCTTCCCGGGCTGGTGGGCTGGGAAGCCGCCTGGCGCTTGTGCGCGATGGCTTGGTGGCGTGGCTTCTCGTCTGCCTTCGACTCTTGTCGACTCTTGTAACTCTCACGCAGACTAGGTAGTGGTGCCTTGGGTTGACACGACTTCAACAGGGCGAAATGGCCCCGAGATTCATGACGAAGAAAACAAGAAAGTTGCAAATGGCAAAGAACACGGCACGCCGGGACAGAGGGCGACGCTCGAGGGAGGGGTGGGCGTTCATCCTGGACTTCTCTATTTATGCGTCTGCCCATGGTACGTTGACGCCTCGAAGCAGCGCTTCCCGGCCCAATCATCAACCCTATCCATGTCGTCCGAGGTGCCAGGAAGGGGGACGGGGTGGGGTCGTGAGGTTGCACTCGTTCATGTCTGCTGCAGCACGGCTTGGCAGTATGCGCCGATCATGGCTTGGGTGCTCGGCTGGTGATGAATTGCGATTGCAGCACGAATGAAACGATCAAGTGTTGTGTATGGGAGACCGCTACTCTACTGCTTCGTAGCGCAGCACTTCTTCCTGTCGCGACACTTCTCACCTGTCACCTCTCGTGGGTTCTAGAGGTCTTACGGCGAGGTGACCGCCTGAAGCCACCATCGAAGGCACTGAAGAGGTGACAACTAGTGGGGCGGTGCTGGCTTTGTGTTGGTGTACGGGCGGGCGGGCGCGTGACGATCCGTCCCACGGTGGCACCAGCTGCAGCACCAAACGGAGCGACCTGGGCTTGCTAGGCTCTGCAAGGCTCTGCAAGGCTCTGCAAGGCTAGCGTCACTGACTAATAGAGCTGTCTTGCACCAACGACATTTCCACACCTCATCCTCGAGTGAAGCACGCAGGGGGCCTTCCAGGATCCATCCCAAACAGACCGTGAGGCAAGCTGGATTGTCTGCGTCGTGTGGCGTCGTTTCCAGAACGCGGGTTTCATACCCAGATGGGGCAGCCTTTTTTCAGGACCGAAATGGGTGCTGCGACAGTTGAAATGGACCCCAACAACTGGTCCCTGGTGTCTCGAGACTTCATGACTGGCTTCGCTGGTGGCCTCATCTTCGCCGTACTCCTGGCCCTCGTCCTCGGCACCACAGCCCTGCGCATGACCGACCACTATGGTCTCGGCCACTGGAAGCTCAATCTACGAGCACCATTGAGCTCCATGTGGATGAACGTCGGCTACTGGTGCGTCCCTTGCATCCATGCCATGTCTTTTCTCACAGTTGACATCCTCCCAGGCGCGACGATGACGACAACCAGATCGAGCACTTTGACGAGGCAGCCCTCGCCCTCCTCAAACAGCTCCTCTCCGCCGCCGGCCTCCTGATCCCCAAGTCCCCGACGGTCGCCCGCCGCGGCGCCCTCGCCGTGCTCGACCTCGGCTTCGGCTGCGGCGACCAGACCTGGCACCTCGCCCGCCTGACAGCGTCGGGCCCGTGGTCCGACTTTCGCTACGTCGGCCTGACCCTCAACGAGGCCCAGGTGCAGACGGCCTCGCGGAAAATCTGCCGTGAGGTCGCCTCTGCCACGAACTCCTCCGTCTCGGCGGACCTCGACATCCGCGCCGACGCCTTCAAGCTGTTCCGCGCCGACGCCGCGCGCCCCGACACCTGGCCCGCCCCCGTCGCCGACGCCGTGCGGGCCCTCGCCGACGAGCGCTTCACCGACAGGTGGCTCGTCGCGCTCGACTGCCTCTACCACTTCTCGCCCTCGCGGCGGCCCGTGTTTGCGTTTGCGGCGCGCGAGCTCGCCGCCCACGTCGCGGCGTTTGACCTGCTGCTGAGCGAGGGGGCGTCCTGGCGCGAGAGGCTGGTGCTGCGCGCCGTGGGCGTCTTCATGGGCTGTCCCGTGGGCACGTTCCTCGTCGAGGACGAGTATCGGGACCAGCTGGTCGAGTGTGGCTATGACCGGGAGGGGATCGAGATCAGGGACATTACGCAGCATGTCTTTTCTGGGCTGGTCGGCTTTTTGGATGGCCAGGAGCGGGCGTTGGGCGAGTATGGCATCTCGCTGGGCGGGTTCAAGCTGGCGGGGAGGTTGTTCGACTGGTTCGCGAGGTCGGGTGTTGTGAGGGCGGTGGTGGTCATAGCACGCACAGTGGATGAGTCGGCTTCATAACAGAAGCTAGCATTTTGTACGATATTTGATGGAAATCATTAACTGCCTTTTTCAAAAAACCTCTCCATCAAAACGAAAAATGTGGCATGGCTCAACTTTGCTACCTTCAAGGCGCCTGCGTGGAGGGTCGGGAAAACTCGCACATCGCTTGCGCTCTATGCAATCGATACTCAAACAACATGGTCCTGGGGAAAGACCACAGATGTCGTACATTCGCTCCTCATCCCTCGAGCTCAACAATATCTTCATCCTTCCTGTCGTTTTCCTGATCCAGAGACCCGACAAGTACGTCCCAGAGGTTGGGGACCTCGGCGCTTTTGTGATCCGTTATGTTATATCTGCTCGTCTTGTTAGACAACCCGGATCATGTCCGCTTTCGACGTCAAAACTCTGAATCATCGATGACTTACAGTGAACTGCCTGCAATCTCTCGATCAAGATAGTTGAGCCGTTGGATTCCCGCTGCGTCGTTTCCGTACCTGACAAACTGTATTGATACATCTGTCCGTTCACTGGTTCGTTCCTCCATGGTCTTCATGATCCGCACAATCGGATTGTCGACTCCGCACGCTTTAGTTCTCGTTTCTGGGCTCCACGACCCATCTGTGAGTACGTAGATGCTGGCGGGCCGTTTCTTCTTTCGTAAAAAGGACGCGATAGCTCTTGGGATGGGGGCAATGTCGTGCGTGGTTGTCTTGCGCCGCGGAAGTCTATTTCCTACTTCGTCAAGCACGAAGCCGAGTCTCTTCTCCATAGGACACTCCTTTCGCTGCTCCTTCGCAAAGTCGTCTTCGGTGCGTGCCACAAGGAGGTTCGTTGACTTGTACTTCGTCAGCGTAGTTTTCGTGTTGCACACCAACATCATCTCAACTCCGTCCGGATCTGCTTCCTCCAGAAAGTATGCCAGCCCTTCTACAAGCTTCATGACTTCTTCTTGGTACTTTTGCATTGACTCCGAATTATCAACGAGAAATATCTGTCAACTCGTCAGCGTAGGTCTCTTTTTCAATGCGTCATCTGCGGCTGACGTGATCTCGGTCTCGCAAGAAGTGAAACTTCTCTGATCTCCATGGCTTCTCTGCCTGCCTTCCTCCCATTATCTTGCGCCTATAGTCGAGAATATCACCTAGCCTTAGCACCATGCCATCTTTTGCTACTGCAGGCACTTCTCGTGAGCTGTTTAACGGGCCAGCGAATTCGATGCCCGTATTGGTTATTGCAGTCCCTATGACAGACTCGGCCTGAAACGACGTTCGTGATTGGCTATTTGGAGGTCTGTGCAAGCCTCTCGAAGCTGCTCTTTGAGTATCATAATTTGGAATGCCCTGAGATCCGTTTGCACGGGAAGTCGGGGGACTGAGCGTGTCCATTGATTGGGCTTTCTGTTTAGAGAATGGCATGGCTGCCGTTGAAGCCTTCGTTCTCGACATTGTCTGGTCCATGTAAGGTGCCAATCTCTCGGCCTCCTGTTGCGGAGCATTCAAGTCTGAAGGGGAAGCTTCTTCTGCGGGTTGAGTTATGTGTATGTTGAGTCCTGATGTCCTATCGGTCGCTTTATGCCTTGGTCTTAGAGTGGGCACTGGGGTCGTGGCTGCGTGGGGTGTCTTAAACCGCTCTGAACGGTCTAATAACGTTTCTTGCCCTGATTGTTGTGCAGACGGAATTTCGGCGAGGTTCTGTCGTTCATCAATTTTCTGAGAGCCTTGTCCAGGAACAAATGGGATGGGTGGTGGTCGTGGAGGGTTGGGATCAACCCGTGGCTCCGGGTTGCTGATTCGGCTTGGGTTCTCGGTAGGAGTAGGTATTGAAGCCTGTAAAGGTGCTTGTGCGTCTCTAATAACTCTCAGGATGCATGAGAGCAACTGATTCGCTTCTGGGCGTGATTCTGGTTTCTTTTCTTGCAGCACCTCCAGAAGACACTCCACGATAAGGGGTGTCACATAGTCATCATGCCGACATTCTCCTTGGGCTAACCTCAAAGTGTCAACCACGCAAGGTAAAGGACTATTTCCGTCGTGAAAATAGTCCCCATGACCTACATTGCGGTGCCTCGACGAGTTCTCCTTTCGTCTTTGATTTGCGAATTTGACCTGTTCCGGATTCCCACCGATTACCCAGACCGCCGCCTCTATAAAGATGCAGCATATGGCCCAGATATCCATCGATGAGTGTACCCTGCTAACAACAACCTCGCTGAGAAACATTTCTGGAGGAGCTGTATCATGTTAATTACTGTCATCATTGTGCTTTCAACCTCGGAAGATTTAAGCTCACAGTAGGTTGTGGATCCGCCATTGTCCGGGCCGTCGTTAGAGCCTTGGTGATTGGATACCATGATGTGACTTCTGTCGAAACCACCCAGCTTTGTGACGAAATTGAAGTCATTCTGGCTCAAAACAGCTTCATCCCCAGCTGTTGAACAGATGAAGATATTTGATGGTTTAGGGTCCTGATGGATGCTTGGTGTTGTGAGCATTTTCATCTTATACGCAATGACCGGTTGGTTCCTGTGTGACTTCCTGTGTGACTCACCTTACTATGTTGCCACCACCTTCCTGGTGTATCTTCCGAAAAGCAACGAGCACATTGGCCAAAGATTCCCAGAAGTTTTTGATGTCGGGTAACAGTCGTGGAGATGAGAGGGTCATGTACATGTCATGAAGAGTGCCGCGATCCGCGTGCTCAATAAGGATGTTGCAGTCACGGAACTGGCCTGTGGGGCCCGGCGGTGACCAAAATGTTCCGTAGCATTTCAGAATGTGTGTTTCCTGAGGAACGCTGAGTTTATGGTTGCGCAAATGCAGGTAGGCCCTGGCTTCTTTGTCGTATGCTTCCCATGCCGGGCCTTCACTGCCGTACGATTTCAGAACCACGAGTTGGGTAGGCTGTTTTTGAGGTCAGCCAAGTGTCCTTAGTGTAGAGGTTTGGCGTTGTGAGCATAACGATAGATTAAGCCCTTGAGCTGTGTCCGGGTCGACTTTCATTCGCTTCAACTCGGCGGCCCACTCGCGATGCCCACGCCCTGATGGCCACTCGTGCGGTGATTGATCGAAATCTTGGAATGGGAATATCTCTCGCTCATGAACCTTGGAATTAGAATGGATACTATGCCCCAACTTGTAGGGACAGAATTGCCATTGGGCGTCAAAGAAGCTTTTCCACAAGTCTCCAGTGATATCAAGGAGATTCTCTGGCTTCTTATCGAGCGGCAACATCAGGTCATCGTAGCGATACTGCTGGAAGGTTTTGAGCCATCGCAAGTACCTAGGATTTCTACCATATCCGGAGCCTGCAACCATGGTAGATAAGATCACCTGCTGGTTTCTGAAAACAATGTGGTGATCGATGTCAAAAACGTTTGCAGCTGACAAAATCGCATCTATTTTCTCTGGCGTCCAATATTTCTTTTGCAGGACTATTGGAACATAGTCAAAACACTCGCCATGGCAGGTTTGACCTTTGCACGAACGATTGGTGGTCCAGTTTAGGAATTCTTCGAAAGGCACGTGATGCGCGTCGAGGTTACTAGTCGGCGACGTGGACATGTTGAATTAATGATTGCCGCCGTAGACTTGAGCCTAGTTTTAATGTCTCGATAAATTCCCTCAGACGTACAATCTAGCGCGAGGTACTTACTCTAGCTGGGGCTGGGGGCATTGGTTGTATCGGCCCGGTGTATACTCAATTAAGACGAGCTCAGAGTGATATGTAAAGACTTGAATATGGAAGTCTTGTCAGCCAGCCGAGGTTGTATCTATTCTTAGCAGGGCAAGGGGTCTCAGACTTGAGGGCCTAAAAGCGGAATACCGGGTTGCTGTCGCGGACAGAGTCTGGTGTGTCGAATGCAGAATGGGTCAACGAGGGATGTTCGAATATAAGGCAATGGCTGCGGCGGATGGCTGTTCAGCCTAAAAGTGGCGTTTACACTGACAGGGTTAGCGCCAAGGTGGACTCGGCACGTTGCACATTACAAAGAGAAGCCTTAGACCGGGTATGAAATGTACAGGTGGCTTGAAATGTTGAGAGGGGTGTATGTAAAGTTTTCAGCTTATCTATCTCTGCCATAGGCTCAGTCTTGTCTGGGGCTGGCTGCATACTTTTTAAAGACAAAGACAGCCTCCGGCCGGTGGGCGTCAATCGACGCGACTTACTCGACCAAATGGTGTGGTAGCTCTGGCTCGAACTGCAACCGCCATTGGTTTTCAGACACTCACGCCCCTCCATACAACCCTAAGGTGCGTATTAGACCGCCGCCGTTACCGGTGTAGTTTTCACTTGATCCGCGAACTAGATATGAGGCCTCCACATTGACCTTCCCCGTCACTCGCCGAATAATTTGTAAGTGGTGCGGGGTCACCTCTCAAATCCATGATGATATCACATGTAGGATTGTCTCTGCAGCTGGCTCTGTATTATTGAGTGACTTTCCTCGCGTAGCTACATTCGTTGGTCTTGTAGCGGCAGAAGGTGACATGGCATCATGCAAGTAATCACCCCTGTAGTTTACTGCGTAGACTCGTGGCTTTCATCCTGTAGTCAGAGTTGTATGAAGGACGAAATACATCTAGTCTCGCGTTTTCGAGGGTTGGCGGGTGTACAAGTGATTTTTAAACCAACATAGAAATAGAACCATCCAATAGGTGAAAAGGGGGTGGGGCGGCATCAAGCATCCAGGCTCCGCCAACAAGTTCTAATCTCAACACGGCAGTCCCTTAGCAGATCAAATCATGATCAGTCCTCTCAGCCTTCTCGCTACGCACTTTTTTGTACTTCGTATAGACGCCCCAGACTAGTTACCACCATCATAGGGACACAAATTGCCATGAAGACTAGAAACAGATGATTGTCGAAACTCCAATCTGAACCAACACCCTCTCTCTTGGCCCCCCCAAATATGGGCGTGCCAAAGAATGTCTGGTTAGATGTTAGAAAAATATCTTTCGACCCGCGTCTGCGAGATGTTACAGGTCTTACACCGAGAAATGTGACTGGCAGGAAGATAAGTGTAAAAAAAGTAATGGTATTCATCGATGAGGTATCCATCTCTGTTCTTTTTGCAATCTCGTGCATGTCTTCTGTCACTGTTTCGACCCGCAATGCTGAGAGGTGAGTACTGAGTGCGATGTTTCTGTTGACCACCAAGTCTCGATACTGCAAGATCGCTTCATGCTGAGATCGAGTCAGATCGTGGTCTGTTAGGTTCTGTAGAACTCGGACTCACCAGGTCCTTGGTATCCACCAACCGTTCAATCAAACTGTCTATACGACGACACTGAATTTGGAGAATACTCTCAAAGGCTTCAACACGATCACAGAACCGGGCGACCTGGTCGCTGCAGCTCTTGCCAAGTCTCTTTGCGGGTTCCGTACAGTCTAGAAGCTGTTTGTATGTTGTACGTATGCTGGCCATCACCTGCATGTTTTGATTCATAGCCACCTTTGTCTCCTTCAGCTCAGATACGGACGATGTCATGTATTGCTGATGTTTTGGAGAGAACACGGCCAATCTTTCCTCAAGTTTCGCCACATCTCTCTTGTGGATGCTGCACTCTTTCTCGAGATTCTGAATGTCGGTTCTGATGTTTCTTGCATGAAGCTCCACGTCGGTTGCAGAGTTCTTGTCGGGATCAGAGCTCTTCGAAAGGGCCTTGAAGCTCCCCATAAAGGTGTCAGTGCTTGATTTGGAGCAGAGCGAAGAGGTCTTCCACACGTGGTCCGCAGGCAATGGATAATAGGTATGGGGTCGGAATACATCTGAATTCTGGCCCTCCGCAGCTTGGAGGGCCCTCCGCGGTCCTTATATATACGTTCTCGTAGCTCTTAGCCCCTGACTAGCCCCCTGTGCCGTGGCTCCGCAGGGGCCTCCTGACAAAAGGCCAGAAGGCGGAATGCGTTGGATCGCGACAGGCTGGGGCGCATGCCTGGAGGTCCTGAAGATTTGTAGTCTTCAGGCCTCGTCTGTCTACTGAACGGCCATGACCTTCCTAGAGTGGTTACCAACATTGTTTTTATGCTGATGAGTACATCTTTGGCATGGATGAAGACTTCTCGAAGATGAGTCTCCATTCATCGATATACCGCATCCAACCTTCAGTACTCCATTCTAGATGGATCAAATGGGTGACCAATGTTGCTTTGAAGGCTCCTTCAAGCGTTGCAAATGCTTTCGGGTGAAGGGTGTCCAGTCGCTGCTGTCCTTCAAAGATCCGTCTTCGAATGGCTGTGTCAGCTTTGACTGTGAGCCAGAAGCAGTGGCCATTTCCCAGATCAAAGGAGTGGTAAATGGTTGCCGGTCTACACCGCCACTTCTCTTCGCCTTCTGACATCTCCATGCCTTGGACTTTGTAGCAGTGGCGTAACTCGTGCCCAGATCTATCCAGCTCAGGTACTGATAATAGCTTCTCAGAGAGCGGACTTGGAAGGTTACTCTCCAGAAAGCCGACGGAGTGGAAGTTTCTTGCAACCGGCTGAGCTCCAGCGTGAGAAATAGATCAAGAAAGCTGGGAGGAATTTGTTGATATGAGCAGAGGAGTTTGAACATCGGCGCGGTTATGTACATTGGCATCCGAGAATCGCCAGCGCAGACAAAACTTCACGATCAGGTCAGGTCAATGAAAACATGGTTCAAGGAGTTAAGAGCAAAACACAAAAATAGACTCACGCATGTCGATATTTTGGGTCTTTGTATTTTGCAACAAGATGGCGGTCAAAATGGCCCTGAAGCGAGGGCAAATCCCTGAAAACATGGTCTTGGAATACTGTAAACGTAAGTTAGTCAAACTCATAATAGATAGCGCTTAGTTGACATAACTGATTTCTCCAGTAACAGCCTCTATAAACCGCACCGATGGTTCGCATGTATAGAATAGAGATTCGGCCTGATGTTGTAGTCGTCTTGCATATGTTGTCAACAGTGGTGTAACAACATGTCCTTGCATCGAATTCTCTGGGTATGAGGAGAATCGGTCGTGGGTACAGGTATACATAAGCTGATCGAACGCGCTGACAGACATTTTGAGGGTTCTCAGGGGGTGGGAGAACTTCAGGCAGGCATGAGCATGACAGAAAGAAAGAGCTAAGGTCGGTCAAGGGTCATATAGCATAGTAGTCTTCATAGCAGCATACTTTATGACACTATCGCCAGACAGCTCCTTTTCGGCAAGGCTGATGAAGCCCTGCACCTTGTGCTTTGGTGAGAGGTCGTCAGTACGTAAGATTCTCACCGAGAGCCTTTGGGCTCAATTCTCTCCACGCTAAGTGCAGCCTTACGAGGCTTTCAACGGCGTATTCGATAAACAGTTCAGTGAGGCTTGAGAAAGGCAGGAACAATTGATACAAAGGACTTAATCCAAGGCCAGACCATGTGAAATGGAAGGTTGCGATTCATAAATCTGGAGAGGTGAAAATGGAAAATAGATGTGAGACCCCGGCATTAATATGATTCATGCGTTAGCCCACTTCCCGAACGCCACACTGAGTATGCCTTATCTGGATGCCCAGCTGACATGAAATTGTGTTGTGCGCCAAGTGACCGGTGAACAACGACGAACCTTGCAGGAAGAGTACAGGTAGAGGAGGGGGTGGGGGGGGTAGGCATAGCTGTGTGTGACGGCCCAACATCTGGCCTGAACGCCCTGTTGAAGACAGAGGGGGAAACCGGTAGATTCAAATCAGGTTTTCTGCATTACCAGCCCAGACACAGCATCAAACTGCAGTCCTCACATGAAGGTCCATGAAAAGTCACCAAAGGGGCAGGAACATTGCGAAACCGCGACCTGAATGATGATGTGGGGTGAAGTAGAAACAACACGTCACTCCCTCAGTCCTCCGGAGGTCTCGGCACGATGAGATTTCGCACACCCGCTAGCTCTACCTGTTCCAGGTTAGCGAGTGTCGTTGTGGATAGCAGCAAAGACAGCTACCTGACTGAGACGTGTTTCGAGGGTGACGGCGTAGTAATCTGGGTCATGTTCCTAGATATTGCATGAGTCTTCTGTATCCGAGGTACACTGGAGAGAGTAGCGTTCACAGATGTGCGAATTTGCTCCAGATACTTCACCAGGACCTGCATGGGAAGCCTGTAACGGGAAATGTATTCCGTAGGCATTGCAAGATTGGGTCTTTCAAGACGTATACACGTGGATTGGAACGCAGACGGTCAAGTTGGTGACGGGAGGAGCAAGGAAGGCGCAGCGACTTCTGGGGGGCGGTGGAATTGCTTGCTGCTTGCCTAAGCCTAAGCTTTCTTCACCTTTTATCCACATGTCGGGCGTAAGTGTGCCGCTTCAGCCTCCATGCCGCAATTTACATACTGCTCACACAATTGGATTACGGCTGACCGGTCTCATGCATTGGCAAGGCGGCCGATGGTGGGCGGGGTATGATTGCCTCAAAATGCACTACGATGTGCTCGTGTTCATGGATGCATGCACCTGCGTGCATGGGTATCTCATCGGACCGAAGAATGCATACATGGCGCTCGTGGAGGCAACAACTACCAGTGGTGGTGTAAGGACGATTGGCTGCTAAGATAGCTGTGACACAGCCTGATAGCTTTGTTGTCAGAAGGACATGCGTGCTGAAGGTCTTGATGTGTAGATTTAACTGATCTGAGATTTCTCAGTCTCTCTAAATTAGGAGCGTGTATAACTCTCTGGGCTAAAAAAAAAAGGAAAGGAAAGAAAAATCAAAACCGATGCAAAAGTCATTGAGGCCTTCGAACCCTTTGGGCCCTCCCCAGATTCCAATGACTACCTATCTTTCGCGCAGTATATCTCACCTGTCAAGCTCACCGAGGCTTCGGGGGAAATTGATCCTGTCGCCCCCCTAGTTAGGTGGCCAGCGGCAAGCCCATTGAAAGACGGCAACAAAGCGTATCTTCGGCCCCGATATACAACACCGAGCATATCTGCTCGATGTATCACTTTCCTATAGGCAGCCTTGTTGCGTCGTACAGCGCCAGCATGAGTCAGACCAGCTCATGTGATCCATCCATGACTCTACTTGTGTTACCCACAAGCTGCGTCTTGGGCCGGAAGACTGGAACCAAATGCGGGAATCGGGTGGCAGGCCTAAAGCCACGAGTATACTGTGAGTCGAGGTTTTGAGACCTCCATCCGCAGAACAGTCTCGACGCATACGAGTAGCAAGATCAAGGTACGAGGAAGATGGCATGTAGGTTGGAGAATAGAAGTATGCCAAGTCTGGAAAAATCCTGATATATGACTATCAGTTGAAATGATAAACGTCCAAAAACAAAGCCTTGTGAGTCCGAAGCAGCATCACTGTTCTGTCGAGACAGAGGAACGAAACGAGTTGGTGAATGAGTGACTGCTATCTGAACCAAATGCAGGGCTCAAGCTTTGAATTCTCGGGGGTTTCTTGAACTCAGGCTCTCAATGCGTAGCCCAACTCACAAACACCTTGGGCACACTGGGTGAAGCTTCGAGGTATAGTACCATGGTTGTTGGTTGAAGGAAAGAGTGGCCTGTGCATCAAGCTCCGTTGTCAAACGGGAGTAAGTGGGGCGCCTATGCACAAGCGGATGCCATCCGTCCTTCCATCGCGGGGCAACACAACAAATTGGCATCAACACGAAAGCTGCCCGCCTTGTAGGTACCTTACCTTAGGTACCAACCATACCTTGGTCGGTTGGATCAGCGCCCCTTGATGAATCACGAGCTTTGCACAACTTTCCTCACCTCTCTGAAATTGCATTACTGCTCGTTCCAAATTGCAATACTGCTCGTTCCGAATCACGTTCCAGTCCATCATGGCCGCCCCCTCCACGTACGCCGACTGCGTCTCCTCCCTCACCCACTCCCTGACCTTCCTCACCTCGTCCGTCTCGACCCTGCGCGCCTCGACCGCCGACCTCCCCCGCCTCTCGACCGCCCTCCGCACAACCCGCCACTACGAGCTCATCCCGCACCCCTCCCTCGCCGCCGCCGAGGCCTCCCTCCGCGACGAGATCGGCCCCCACATCGCCCACCTGCTCGACCGCGCCGAGACCCAGGTCGACCGCGCCGAGCGCCGCGTCGAGACTCTCAAGGCCCGTAGCGAGCTCCTCGCGGGCCGCATGGCCGCTGATGACCGCAGCGGCAGCGGCGGTAACAGCGGTTCTATACGCGCCAGGACGGCCGGCGCCAGGGGCAAGGGCCTCGCGGGCGAGAGGGCGCTCAAGGCGCGGGCGGTGCGCACGAGGAAGGAGGGGCTCAAGTACAGCGTCGAGAGGCTCGAGCTGCAGGTATCACAGAAGGAGAGAGAGCTGCGGAAGAGGCTCGAGGAGGCTTGAGGAATAGCACGCATCGAAAAGGAAAGGAAAACTGCAGCTACAACATGGCAGCGATGCGTTCGTTTAATCGACTCGATACGGGACGGAGCAACAAAAGTGCCTGCTGCAGCGTGCACTGGTGGCTTTGCGTCTACTGCGTGTCGGGTGGCATGGCACTACGCAGGGAGGCGGCGTGTGTTGATTCGCGCATCGTTGAAGTGAGCGCCATCATCGATCAAGCGGCTTAGGTGTTGCTGTCAGTGGTGCTCGTCCGCTGCCTGGCGAACGAATCGAATCAACCAAGCCCCGAAACGGCACGACTGCTGTTGCACGAACGCCCGGCCACAGGTGTCTGCGACGACCATCAGCGCCAACCTCCGAACACACCTTCCTACCGACATCCAGATCGGCCGGCTCTGAAGAGATCTGATTCAATTTGCCACTGCTTAGGTCGAACCGCTGGCCGAGAAGAGCAGCCCAGTATGACAGACACCACAAGATAAGAAGACGGGTGCGCCTCGGGACACATGCGTGATTGGGCATGGGGGAAGCGGCATCCCATCAATCAGATCACATACTTCACTGTCGACACGAATCTTTGAACCAGGTACAATTCGTGAAACTCAGAATAAAGCAAACATATGTTCAACAGGGCAGTTCTTGTAAACAACAACCTGAACACACCAGCGACATGGGTATTCCCTTAGTGATGATGCCAGAGGCTCGATCCCTATGCCCGAAAAACCAATCCGTCGTCAAAATCAAGTCCCATCCCAGAATACGACACACGAAAGACCTGATCCCGCCACGCATGCTGGCATGGGAATAGTCGCGCGGTCGGCAACTATTCCCATTGACGTCAAAGCCGCAGAAGAAGTAGAGGTGGTGGGGGCTGGTGCGAGGACCAGGCACGGAGAGAAGAAAGGAGAATGTAGCATTTGTACCCGTAGGTGTCATGCGTGCCCTCATGATGGCAGTGGTGAAAATTGATGTCCCTGTCTGAGACCTGAGCGTACTCCAGCCGAAACCCGAAAAAACAATCAAAAGAATCATGGAGGAACCCAAGCAGCCGGATATAGTTTCGGCAGATGCGCGTGCGTTCCTCCCGCCGTGACGAATCCCTTTTTCATTACTCATAGCAGAATCAGGTAGTTGCTTGGCGCGATACCTGTGTCGCCGCTCTCCTTCCGCGCTTGCCACCACCGCCCGCTGACATCGCTGACCTCGAGAATCTCGTGCTTGCTGAATGAGATCTCGTTCGCATCTTCAGGGTTGGCCTCGTAGCTGTAGATGGCCTTGGCACGGTAAGGGTACTCTGTCGGCGGGCCGCCCGCCTGGTCTTGGCCTGCCGTCTTGCCGTCCCCCGGCGCTGCAGTCGAGTTCAGGTTCGGCACTGCGGCGTGCCGAGGCGCCTGCGATTGTGAGATACCGCCGATGGGAGAGGGGTTTTCAAAGCCGTTCAGCTGCGCCGATGTGTACATCTGTGGAGGCTGGACCGAAGTGGACGTTTCGGGTCGTCCCGTGCCGTAGGTCATCGTGTTGCGCGAGCCGTGTCCCTCCTTTTGCAGGGCAAAGGAGTCGACATAAGCACGTGGTGAAGCTGAAGGCGCGGAGCCGAAGTAAATCATCCAGAGTGCCTTGGAGGAAAAAGTCAGCGAGGTCGAGTGGGACATGAATAAAAAGAACGTCTTACCATGACAACCGACAGCAGGACATAGCCGGCAGACGCAGCCTGCATAGCGCCACGACCATCATATACGATCCTGTTAAGAAGTATAGACAAGGTGGCAAGCGCAAGTGTTTGGTAGGCTGTCAAAGCAACGTGATACGTCTGGATCGTGTCCGAGGCAATAACGAAGAGGACGGCGCCGACGATGCCAACTTCGAGAGCGAGGATCCACCACGCAAGGTTGGGGAGATCATTTGTCTGTACCGCAGCGACGATGCTGCTGATAAACGCGATGACCCACGCCAGCTGGGAGACGATAGATTAGCACGCGAACAATGGGCGACGCGAGTTCAGCGACATACCATGGCAATGGAGATTGATGCGAGGGCAAAGGGGTCGCCGATGACATTTCCCATGTTCATCCCCCTCCTGCCGTACTGAGCTCTAGAGTGTTCCATTTTCCCCAGCGATGGCGAGTGCAGGGAACCGTAAGGTGGCATAGAGAATGGTGATTTGACTGTTGGTCGATTCGAGCTGACGCCTTGAGAGCAGCTCGTGCGTTGGGGCGCGCTTTGAGGTGAGGTAAGAGTTTGAGGTAGAGTTCGAGGTATACTTGAAGCAGGCTATCGTTGTAAGGATGGATAAGGCAAAGTTCGAATGCTGGTCGGGTTGGCGTTCGTTCGTGATTAGGGGTGGGCAGCTGATGCTAGAGGCGCATTGGCAATGTCGTGTGTAGGACGACGCGGACGCGAGTATTCGTCGAGGGGAGTGTCAAGTGGTGAATGAATGTCGTGGAGGAGGATAAGGAGCGGCTGCGATAGCTTGTGATGGTTGGGAATGGGACGTCGAGTGCAAGTCGGTCTGAGGCTGGTCGAATCCGGAGGGTCAAAACCTGGCAGCCGGGGAATGCGAACTCGCGTCGAATGCGTTCAGAGGGATGGATGCCCAGCACCTCGACTGGCACAATGCAGCCGTATTGGATTTTTTCGTGCCCCTTCCGTCTCGTCAAGAGTGGAAGATGGGGTCAAGAAAATAATGATAGCAAAAGCAGTGATGACGAAGACCTACGTCGTCGTCGTCGTCGTCGTCGTCGTGCCGATATGGATGATTGAAAGAAAGGAAGATTCAAGAGTGAGGACACTGTCAGTCGAAGAGATTGGTGAAGAAGGGATGGCTGAAGGGGACGGGGGCGGGCCAGCACAGGGGTAGGAAGAGTATGGGAGGATGCGGCGCAGGGGAGGCGGGCTGGCGGATTCGGCGGAGGAGCAGGAGGAGGACACTCGGACTGCGTCGAGGTTCCAGATTCTTAGGCAGGGCGTTGGAATGTGCGGTGCTGACAGCGGCGCTGGAGGCGAGGGCTGGAATCGGACCAGGTCTGTGCTGTTGAGATGCGAACCGACTCAGGCGGGGGTATGCGGATCAGGCCCAGAAGAAGAATCGACAACGTGGTGAGACGATCAAGTCGATGCGTCCCTCCCTAATGCTTCTCTTGATGTTCATTCGACTATCGTACAGTATGAACCGTCGTGACAGAATGGAAATGAAGGGGTGTCCAAAGACAATAGCGGAGCAATGGAGCAAGCAGGCTTTTAGTCGGGCTCGGCTTCGATACGACGACCGACCGTGCTTGGTGCCTTGCGAGGTAGCGTCCTTTGTGCTTTGTAGCGTAAGGGGTTTGGATCCACCAAATGCTTTAGCGATCCAAGCTGGTCAGTGGCTCAGCTTGATATTAATGTGATGTGACGCGTGGTGTCGTTCGAAAGAGTTTTTCGCGATTCAATATCAACTGGAGGGTCCCTGGATCTCGTGTTTGTGCTGGACGAGATTGTGCGACCCAGGTACGAAATGGAGAGGGGAAGCAATGGCAGTGTGACCTGGGCATTTGGGTTTACCGAGGCGGTAAGATACCTGGAACTGTCGAGGCAAGTAAGTTCCTTCCTGTCAGCCTGGCTCAGTGCTGCGTACTGTGTTCGTCGGCGTATCGCACTACCCAGGTACCTACACCCCACCCACCCTTTGCCCACTTTGGCCCCATCAACGGGGCACAGCCGACGCCGTGGGCACTGTGTCGTCGTCACCAGCACAGTGTGCGACGCATGGGTTGGCTTCGAGAAAGCCGGCGCGTCTTCGTTGGCTCACACGCTTCCTTCTGTAAAGATTCCGCAAGGTGGTTTCATCATAGCCCGTTGGTCTTTGAGACAGTTGAGCACACGCGGCGATTGTCTAGGCTTCTCATCGTCTTGAAAACAAATGGCTTTCCGGCAGCATCGGCACTACCTGATCGACTGGCTCAGACGTCATGGTTGTATGATCATGGCATCCGTGATACATGCGGGGGAAACCTGATACCCACACAAGTGGAAACCCACGCTCTTCCTTGACTGAACCCTTTCCTTCACCAGTCACGAACCAGTCATCCAACTAACTGTCTTGTTGCATGAAAAAGGCATCAATCAGACGATTTCCGCCGCCGATTGAGAACCAGGGCTACCCCTCACCCAGATGCTACGCACGGCCACCTCGGCGTCACTGACAGCTTCTCGTCTTGCGCTCGTGTCCAGTGGCATTCATCTCATGGCCACACACATGTGCATATGCCAAGGTTCTAGCAGTTCTTTCTTCAGTCTGTCCTCGATGCGGACGACAGCACATGCCTCTGCTACCTTGGGCTCCTGCAGCTACAAATAGTACAAGGCTGGCGGTTATCGACCCGAGCACTGCTGGGATAGCCACCAAAATGGCCGACGATCCCTGGACCTGTATCCTCCGCGCCGAGAGTAAGGCACTGGTCAGCAGTTCTATTAAAACCTTATCATTCTCAAGCGAGAGTAATTCCGGATCGAGACCATGGTCGATCTCGGGCCCTACTGACAGCTACTCCCATCACCAACTCGCGGGACATTGACTCATCAGACCGCCGAACAGCGAGCCGAGACCAGAGCCGCTTCAGAAACGAGATGCCACCAGGCCCTCCAGGAGAGCCCAAGCGTATGCATGTTCCGGAAGCAAGGTACTGTTCGCATCGAAGGCAAGCATTTCTTTCAACCTCACAGGGCTAGGAACGTGCGAGCGTACCACCAACCCCCGACGTTCCCGTGCGCACTGTATTCACTTTCCGTCAAGGCCTAGCGGCAGATCAGCCACCTCCACTCTTTACCCCTGAACCTGTCCCCAATAGAGCTAAGCGTGGAGGCAAGCAGCGGCCGCTACCTGGTCGGAGCGTTGTTATAGGTGACCTTTTGTTCTCCATACGATGACTGAGTATTACCTGTCCTCGAGGAATGTTGCAACGCCTATGAGCCACATTTGGGGTCTGGCCTGGACCAGATCAATGTCATGCATCCCGCAGAACAATTTTGTCCCGTGGGTGCCAGGCGCCATGCATTTCACAATCTCAAAGAGCGTGCGAACCGATGTCTTCTCCAACACGGAACTGAGCTCAACGGGATTCGGTGAGGTTGTCTTGATTGTTTCTGCTACCAACAAGGCGACCATTCGCAGCTGTCCCTGTCCCCACCATCACGCCTGTGACACCCGTACGTGTGAAACTCGGAGCCATCAGTGCCGAATGAGGCTCCGGCCTGAGAAAATACGTCACCAAGTTCCATCAAAGCCCCTTGCCAGTGAATCAGGGTTATCGTCCCATTTCTACCATTGCCCTGAATCACTAACGTTGACGCTCAAGTGGGATATATGGCGCTGTCAAGTAATTGCCATGCCCATGCTGCGCGACGACTTTGGAAGTTGCTGGTGTGTTTCGAAACGATGCTGGACGATTTCCGCACTTGGGAATCGAATGCCCTTGGGAAGCACGGGCAGGTTGGCGTCGCTCCGCAGTATTTCTACGCGATGTGTTCGCTTGAGCGAACACGAAGAGGTTTGGGTCGAGTTGCACCTCTTGTATGTTGTAATTGAGCCCAGCGGATGTGTCCTTAAAAGTGGCGTCGAAAGTTGACGAACAGACGGGCAATACCACATACCTCCGGCTCAGAAATGCGAACAGGTATCGCACAGGCGCATCTCCTTAGATGGCGGGGGCAGGGGTCATCGCCTCCGGCATGAACATGGCCATGGATGTCCTGCCCAACAAGACGTTATTGTTGCCGTCCCACGGGTCTTGGCCGGTAAGAGTTGAACTGCAGCAAGCATCGTTCCTCACAATGCTTCGGCAGCCTCTTGCTGTTTTTCTGCCCTTCTCACCTGCCTCTCGACCTTCTCGACCTGGCCCTCCACGTCCGCGACGAGCCGAGATGCAGAGAGGACGCCGTGTTCGTACCAGGTACTGATCACCGCTTCACTCCGCATTCGCAGCCCCGCCATTTCGACTTCTTGTGCGAGCTGTGTTGCTTCGATGCCGCGCATTCGCGGGATCAAAGCCGCGAGGGATGCGCTTTGCGATGGGTCGGGAATGGGACAGTCGGATACGGAGGTGAGCGAAGACGCTGTTGCGGGAAATGAGGCGGCGGCCGCGATGACGGTCGCGCGAATCGCTTCAGGGGAGAGGTCGATAGGGGGCTGTTCTGTGGATGGCGGGTGAAAAAGAGTTGGCTGCGTCTTGTCTAACATCGGTTAGCCGTGGAAATGAACATACAGGGCTGTCTATACATACGAATCTTCATTAGTTCCCCATAAACTTTGATGTTGCCCAAGAGGGCATAAAATCGCCTTTCAAGAGATTCAAGAGATGAAGCCGCAGGTTCAGGGTGGGAGATTGCCGGAGCATCTCCTTGGCCGTAGAGGATATGCTCTACCCGCCGCAAGCGCGCCTCTAAGAGTGATATTGTCGACAAAGTCGTGTCATCGAGAGTTGATTTCATGGTCAGCAGCGTGGGAACGAATGCAGAAGTCTTCAGTTCGATAGAGCCTGTTGGAGAAAGTTTCGAGAGCGAATTGGGGTGCGACAGAAGAGACTTGACGGCGAGATGACTTCAATAAAGAGCTCTTGCTGATCCGGGCGAAGGTGCATTCCCAAGAAGCTGTCACTGATAACGTCAATTGTGGCTGAACCTTATGTGCGATAACGAATGTGGCTGAGCCATGACCAACTTGTGACAATCGCCAAGTCGCATCGACGTCGTGTTCAACTCTACAGGTACCAGACGACCCCCCAGTTTTAGAAATCCATCAGGACACATCATCTCGTCGTCGCAAAACATTGATTGAGCCAAGGGCGTTGCGGCACGCCCTCCGAATTTCCTAAGCGACTCGAATTTGACCGAGCCGCTTGTCCTCTGGACCTACTGAAGGTTTCAGCGAGCGGCTCCAGGCGACCGACCTCCTGGTCACAAGCCCCTATGACCTGTTGGTCCAGAGCACATCACGTTCCAGCTCGACCTCTATAGACTTCCGACGACCGACCTCCGACGGGATCGAGGAACACAATCTCGATCACACACGATAACGCGACCGCTACCTGTTCACTGTGCTACCAGCCAAGGAAATCGTGGCTCAACTTGGACTAAATGACCAATTACAACACCATTGCTGATGGCAACGCTTCTTCCTCGACAAGTGGAAGCGCTGACGAGATGAACCGGTATGCGCGAATTTCTTTGGCTCCTATGGGATATCTCAGACGACTTGCTGACCATGACACCCTCAGATCACGTCGAAAAGCCCGAGAGGGAGGCGGCCAGGCCTCGATGCTGAGCAGTATCATCAACCTACTCAATACCAGTATGTCATTCTTTGGAGAGCGCACACAAGGAAGAAGATCTAACGTATCTGGTTTCAGTTGTCGGCGCAGGTACATTGGCTATGCCATCCGTCTTGTCGCACATGGGCATTGTGCTCGGCTCTCTGATGATCGTCTGGTCTGGGTTGACAGCTGCCATGGGCCTCTACCTTCAAGGTCGTTGTGCACGATACCTCGACCGGGGCAGCTCATCCTTCTTTGCCATCTCGAAGCTCACATACCCGAATGCGGCAGTGCTCTTCGATGCCGCCATCGCCGTCAAGTGCTTTGGTGTAGGCGTTTCATACATGATCATCATCGGTGATCTGATGCCCAAAGTCATTCTCGGATTCAATAGCAACACCCCAGAACTCCATCCCTACCTGACAGATCGCAATTTTTGGATCACGGCTTTCATGTTTTTGGTCATACCATTGGCCTTCCTCCGGAGACTGGACTCGCTGAAGTACACGAGCATTGTAGCGCTGGTCTCGATTGGATACCTTGTCATCCTTGTGGTTTACCATTTCGGAGCCCAGCCTCTTCAAGACAAGAGCGGACTTCGAGTCATCAAACCGCAGAGTGCTGTTGCCTTTCTGAGCACCTTGCCGGTGGTGGTGTTTGCTTACACCTGTCATCAAAACGTGAGTCTACCTACGTCTGCGTTGAAGAATGAATCACTGATGCCTCGCAGATGTTTTCGATCCTCAACGAGATTAGGGATAACTCGCCCTCAAGGTATTTTTTTCGTAGTATCTAGGCGCGAGGAAATTGACTAATATCTCTTCAGTGTTGTGGGAGTCGTTGGCTCCAGCATTGGCGGTGCTGCCAGCATGTATCTGCTTGTGGCGATCACTGGCTATCTTACTTTTGGCAACGACGTCAACGGCAACATTGTCTCTATGTGTAAGTTTCACGCATAATCAGGAAGTTTCGTATCTAACTATTACAGACGCCCCCTCTATTGCAACATTTATCGGCCAGATCGGCATTGTCATTCTCGTCACCTTTAGTATCCCCCTTCAGGTCCACCCGTGTCGCGCCTCGCTCGACGCTGTGCTGAAGTGGCGGCCCAATCGAGCACACAATGGCAAT
This sequence comes from Verticillium longisporum, assembly GCA_019188255.1. Classification (NCBI taxonomy): domain Eukaryota; kingdom Fungi; phylum Ascomycota; class Sordariomycetes; order Glomerellales; family Plectosphaerellaceae; genus Verticillium; species Verticillium longisporum. The sequence goes on along the minus strand of JAETXT010000003.1, from coordinate 2,957,066 downwards.
GGTCGCTCCAATTCTCCTGTTGGGGGTCGTTCGGATCATGCCGTGGACCCCATGAGCGACCTTCGCTTTGCTGTTCTCACCACTCTGATTCTCGTCTTTGGCTACCTGGTTGCGCTCTCGGTGACGAGCTTGGAACGTGTCCTTGCATACGTGGGCAGCATTGGCTCGACTTCGATCAGCTTTATTCTTCCAGGCTTGTTTTACTACAAGATTAGCGACCCTGAGAGCGTACACCACCAGAAACTTCTCAAGGAGGACGATGACGCGGCCGAATTTCATGAAGACTCGGATATCGAGGACAGCGCAGCCATAGTGACCAGTATTCAGAGTCTTGGCAGCGCTGCAAGCGTCGCGATTGACCCACGAAAGTGGCGGAAGAAGTGGCGATGGGACCTTGAGCACCTGGAACATGACCTCCTACGCAAGGCGGGCCTGGCGCTGGCGATCTATGGCATCTGTGTCATGACCGTCTGTCTCGTTATGAACATTGTGTTCCACACATCGCACTGAGATCGTCAGCCGACATGATGCCGACTTGCCTTCTCTTGCAATGATATACTGTACATATATTCTGGTTTTTGGGTTAGACGACACGGGAGCAGCGGTTGGCATATGCCGGGCATGACATGGAATGACGGCCACCTTCTTTTCTGAGCATCAAAGGGCGTTTGGTTAGCTTTATTCTCTTAGCAGGGGACTTTCCTTGGTCGTATTACACAGCGCAAATCAATTCACCTGACGTGCCTCCTCTTTGACCACGGCAGCAATGTCTTGCCTGCGCGCCCATGAATCTGTCCTCGCCGACCGCGTGAGTTCATCATAGCTGCAGTTGCGTTATGCTTCAACTCAAGCCATTGCAGTTTCGGAACGCAATCCGATAGTGCTGCTCTTCGCCAGCAGCTCAGTCAATAATGCCCAGAGAGCGTTCCAGCAACGCGACATCATTTGCAAGCCCAGAACATCACGAGCTACGTTTTCTCACGGTCTCCATCAAAGTCCAAGGCAGAGAACAATCGACACGCCCTCATCGTACAATTTGGTAGAATACAATTCCCTGGCACATCGCGCCAGATTCAAACGCCATCCAATGCTGAGAACATTCCGTTCCAAGGTATATTACACGTCGATATCCCACATCCATCCTCACTGTGTCGCAGCCGGACTCTCGAGCGGCTGTGTCAACGCCTTCGCGGCCGAGTTCTTGTTCTTGATGCCGTTGGGTCCATATTGGGGCTCGATGAGACCAATCTGTCGGGTCGCCTCGTCAGCAAACTGCGCGCTATGAATCGGTAACGCCTGAGAAACCTACCATGGACATCAACCTCCATACCGGATCACTGGGCTGCACGCCAACACCGATCCAGTACCTCGCGCGCAATGTGTCGAGCTTGATGTTCTTGTGCGGCTTGCGGTCGGGGTCGTAGGGATCCTTTCGTGGGATGGGGTCGTACGTGCCGATGACCTCGAGCGGCTTGCTGTTACGCGCGGTCCTAGACAGAGAGTTAGCCGTTGCATGTTCCTAGTGGTCGATTACTGGGCGGCGTAGGGGTTGGCGTACCTGGCGTGTGTGACGACAATGTTGTAGAAGGGCTCGTTCGTGCGCCCGAAGCGGGCGAGGCGCATGCGAAGGACCATGCTGACGAGAGTTGAAGTGACTTGTGATGTTAGTTGACGTACGGGAATGGGTTGGCGTGGAGATCAGTCGTCGGTGTCGCGGCGGCGGTCGTGAGGTCGTTCAATGACCAGACTCTCCTGGATCACAATTTTGGTCGGGGTTAGGTTCCGCCGATACCGACTGTGCTTTTCCTGAGATAAAGTGGGGGTCAATGGAGACGGCACCCGACAGGCATGGTCGCTCACCCATGCGGTAGGGGGATGGAGGGGGGCACAATAGTGGTTGGCCCATTAGACTGCCACTGGAGGAGGATACATCCCCACTTGTGATCGTCAGGTCAGTGATGTCAGTTACGTCCAACTGCTCTTGCTTGATCCGCTTGTTCGTCGACGTCCCTGCTCATTCTGACGTCCGGGCCGTATTACTACTCTTCCCGTAGTAATGATTGCTGCCCCTCAACTCAAGACAACACGAATGAACATCTTAACCTTCTCCAGACAACCTTACACATAAACAAAACATCATCAAAATGGCACTCAAGGTCTGTTCTCGGCCCAGAATACTTCGCCGTCACGTACTGAGAACCTTGGTTTGCAGACCCTCGGCGCAAAGGCGGCAGCAGCTCTTGACAAGGACCTCATGAGCGCAGGTGCATTTTCCATCGATCAGCTTATGGAACTTGCCGGTCTATCTGTTTCTCAAGCGGGTACGTGCTGCGACCGGGCCCTTTGTCAATGTTTGGCTGTGTGGCTCATCGCTTGACAGTCTACAAAGTTCATCCACCTAGCAAGGGCCGCAACATTCTGGTGGCATGCGGTCCCGGCAACAACGGTTTGCAACCTCCGTCTCGCGAGAATGGACAGACTTGCTGATCCCGTTGTCCAGGTGGAGACGGATTGGTAGCAGCGCGACATCTCCATCATTATGGATACAAGCCGTCCATCTACTACCCCAAGCGCAGCAAGAAGGAACTTTATCAGGTAACGTTCTCCAGCTCTCCTAGCGTCGTCACGACTGTCCCCGGAGCTTCGACCTTGATTTCGCAATATCGTGTTCGTTGCTCTATCTCTCATTGCAGCGTATAGTCATGATTCGTCGCCTGCAAATCTACCTCGTGTTTCAAGTACAATAAAACATATGTTGCCTTAGGGAAAGGAAACAAGAAAGACGAGCGCTGCGTTTATATCAAGTCTTTCCAACTGCAGCCGTCTGCAAACTGCACGGCTGTCACTTTTTACTCTTTTCTCGTCCATCGACCATATGCAAGCTCGTGCTGATTTTTTCGGGACACCCAGAGATTGGCCAAACAACTAGAGGACCTTGAAGTCTCATTTGTCGATGACTTCCCCAAGGCTTTGCAGACAGCCGATCATATCATCGACGCCATCTTTGGTTGGTCCGCTCTGAGTTCCGTGTGCGATCAAAACTGGCGTCATGGCAGCTGACTTGGCATGTTGCAGGCTTCAGCTTCTCGGGCGAAGTGCGTGAGCCATTCCCGGCGGTGATTCGTGCTCTCGAAGAAACAGGATTGCCCGTCACGTCTGTTGACGCACCATCATCATGGGACATTGAAGAGGGCCCACCCAAGACCGGACTGGGAAGCTCCTTCAACCCTACAGTGCTTGTCAGTCTTACAGCGCCCAAGCCTCTTGTCAAGCATTTCCAGGGACGTCACTTCGTCGGCGGACGGTACGTACCATGTTCTCCAGGCAAGTCCAGGTACGAGGTGCTGATAACGGGCCAGATTTGTCTCCGATACCGTCGCGAAGAAGTATAACCTGAGCCTCCCCGAATACCAAGGGATCGATCAGGTTGTCGAGGTCGAAAACTCTGTACAAAAGCACTAGGATCGGCTGGGAGGCCGGCCCTTCTCCCAGGAGTTGCTGTGGTGGACGTCGTGGCCAAAGATCTGTCATATGACTTGACAGCCACCCGTGCGACTGTTTGGGCAGACCGGACTGTGGCATCGGCCCTCGACCATGTCCAGCAGGTTGGTCGTAGTTCCGGACAGACAATGGATCAGCGGCGGACGATACTCGTGGCAGAACTCGACATAGATGAGAAACATCCGCCGGCAGACTGGGCAGGACGTCTTGTGCTCCACACACATCAGGGCAGGGAAGTCCCCGATGGCCCCCGACGTCGACGATGAAGTGGTGAAAAGGTTGAGAGCAAGGATTGATGGCGGCTGGTAGAACCTTGAACGGACGACATGGGGCGGACGACGAACCCGTTTCTACCAGAGAGGCGTTGGCAGCATGGGTTGGAGCTTGGAGGTGAAAGGTTCAGATGGAACACTGCGTGTTGGATTTTTTCTGCAGCGCAAGGGACCTTGCGGGTGTGTCGGACGGACCCTTCAGCCACGTCCTGTGGTTCTCGAATCCGGGTACAAGTGGCCGGGACGGCGAGCGGACAAGTATCTGAAAAGCCCGGGACTGAAGCGCCGGCACGAGGGGGCCTGCCTTAGCACAGAGGGCGGGCTCTTCCCCAGGCGACGTTGGCTGTGGCTGAATGGGAGGTTGTGTCCCGGGATTGTGGCTTTGACGGTGGATGGCGTGCAAGTTTGGAGGGGTTGTGTCGAGGTGGAGGCCAATGGCATGGGCTGCCAGAGGTGTATTGCCACAAGAAACCACGACGTCCGGATCTTTCTGCCGGCTTCGTTCGGTCCGGATCAGGCCAGCAAGTGAACTACAAGCCCTGGGGAATACGTGTTTGGTAAGAAAAGCAGAGAAGTCACACGCCAGGCAAGCCTGGGTCAGGCGTCAGTGAGCTGGCGAAACCTCTGCGTTTGGTCATGACGCTGCCCTGCCCTTGTCAGTGGCATCCCACCGACTCTGAGGACTGGGGCGCAACTAAAAGGCGGGCGGGTTTACGGGCGGGCTGGCGGGCGGGCTCAGAGAGACACAGGCTCGGAAAGCGAGAGGAAAGAGGCGACATGCAGAACGGACTCGACATGGTAAGGCGACAGGATGACCATGCGATTTGCACCTAACGCCTATCCTGTTTCTTCTTTTTTTCCGGCTGTCAACCTCGGGCGGGAGACCTCTATCCCCTGCTTGGTGCGTAAGTACCTCAGTCCTCGGCCGGGCCCTTCAAGCCTTGTGGTGCTGCTGGTCGAGCGCAGTCAGAGACCAAGGTGAGATACCTTACTTGCCCCTCAAACCACTCTCCTGTTGGCCACGCGCTGGACGGACCTGGTGGCCGGGGCATTTCCTCCTTTAGATCGCTGATTGGCTGAAATGCTGACGCAACGTCTACAAGGGTTCAGGCGACCAGACCGAAATAGGGGAACTGGCTCCACCACCACCGACACCACAGTCCAGTATGGGCACCACCACCAGGCCCGTCCCCGCTCGGCCCAACCCACCCACCACCAAGCCCCACCATTCTCCATTCTCAATTCGTCGTCAGGTCGCGCCTTCTTCAGTATGGATCAGGCACGCGCCACCTTCCGAAGCACCTTCCCGAGCACCTTCCCGAGGGTTTTCCCCTTCCTCTCAAGACGGGAAAAGGGGAGAGGCATGCCTAGTTTGACCTTCTCGACTTGTTTCTGAATACAAGCCTCTTGATCAGAGCTGACTGGCATAGCCTGCTGAGACTGAGAGCATCATCAATCGCTGAAGTGGCAGATTGCATCGGCTGCCACGTCGACCAACCATGTGCCCCAATGTCCCGCGCAATGCTGATGCTGTCCTCTGCAGTTGGATAAGCTGGGCTCGACCCCCTGTGCTCCGCCCAATACGCCAAGTTCCACGACCTCTGTCTGTCTCTCTCCTCTACAGTATCAGCATCTCCAGATATGCTCCGACCTGATACGTTTCCCATTCTGAGCCCCTTTCATCACTGCCGCCTGTGGCGCACTGACGGGCAGGATGACTGTTGCTATTGTTTCCTCCTCTTACTCCCTCTCAGTGCGTGTGGGAGCTAACGACGTACCGGTATCGCGAATCTCAGCCAGCCAGCCGACAGCGTATTCCACTGCCCTAACGTTCTAGGCACCGGTCTTTCCATGAGCTTTACAGTGCAAGACACAGTCAGGAACATGTCTGGTCACCCACATCATCCCAAGCATCGAGCAAGCGGCCCAACCTCCGAGGAGCCCTCTACGGCCTGATCGCCCGACGCACAACTTGACTGAGTCCCAGGGTACCTGTGGCATTGCATTTTGCTACTATATACTGTGCCTCGCGCCCAGCCGCCGACATCCGCTGCGAAGGCGTAGCAAGCTTCGCATGTCGTACCTCCTTCTCGCCTCGAGTTATTGGCCAAAATAAAAATGTGCGTTGTGGGTGCCACAGGGTCTTCACAGGGTCTTCCTGCCATGGGTACTTGCTCGCTCACAGCAGAACCCATGGGTGCGCTGACTCGGCAACGACACAATGCAGCATTTTTAAGGACACTGTGGCATTCTGAATGGGATGTCTGTGACAAAGCTCGTATGGCAGGCATGCTGTGCTGTAGCAAAGAGGTCGTCGGGAGGATACCAGCTGGGTCGGGGCGTCGGCCTTTGCTCCCGCTCGAAGAATCTCAGACCACAAGGAATCGCAACACGCTGACAACCGCAAAGCGATTGCTGCCGTTTAAGATTCAGTAGGAGGTATGGGTTTTGTCAGGGATATCTTGGATCCCGCGCAGTGTACACTGAATGCCTCGATTAAGAGTCCAACCGTATCAACACAATCGGCAAGCGAGCAGGCTCCTACTTTTTCGCTTGCTGTCGCAAGAAATTAAGACACAGTCGTGGTTCGGTGTGACAGTGATCTATATACGCTGCCTATCCGTGAGCAGAAGGCATGCGCGAAGATTCCAGCTCATTCGATCGCAACAGGTGGGGCAACGTCTCATGATATGCTTCAATGACGTCACCACCATGCACGTGATGTTAGCCATGTCTATCGAGTCATTGACAGTGTAACCTTACAAAAGAAGATGTCTGCAAGATCTCTACGTGTCATATGACAATCTTGTGAATAATTTGCTCCGATTCAGCATGTCAACCATGAGCGCTGCCAAACGTTTGTCGAGTTTAGATCGAAATGGGATATATCAGTCACGTGCAGAACTTCTCACACCTGAATTCTTCAATCTGCGAGAGAATTGACGGATCTCAATTAGCCATCTCAATGATTTGTCCGATGCGCAAGCACATTCATGCCTCATCCCTTGTGGATTCAGCCCATTGAAGCAACTAGGTCGGTAAAGATCATCGAATTTCACTCTTCGACTAAAAGTGCAGCACCCCTTCGCCGGAATGGTGGCTGACTGTGGCTGTGCAGCAGCTTCGTTCGTCCCCATTCGCGTGCAGCCCAGGCATATAAAGACTTTCGGGAAAGGCATCTGAAAATGACCGCTCGCATTAGTTCTTTGGGGCCGTTGGCGTCGAAAAGCTGTGCTGGGGATACGTTAAGGTCGGGTTCACAGGGTCGGCGGGGGCGAGGACCTCGGATGGCCGGCACTATACGATTCGGCGCTGATCTTCTAGGAAGGCCATACGCTGATCGGGGCCTGTTAACCAGTCACGGGCACAAAGTGATGAAGCTATCCATCGAGAACGTCCAAATCGTAGGTTGCAGTTCGGAAGACTGTCGAAAGAGTGAGATAGAGAGGAGAGGAGTGGGGGGGGGCTTGAGTCTACCTTCCAAGAGACACCAAACCTGCGTTAGGTAGGATTATGTTCTTACACTTTGGACTAACACGAAGTGGAATAAGCATCATTCTTAGGTAGTCATATTCTCAACACACACTCTCTAACGGCGCAGTGCTCTCACGAATCAAGCGAGAACATGTTGAAATGTGAACCTACAACTCACCTAACCCATCATTCTAAACCGGCATCAACCAGGCAGCGGACACGGGATGGTCAAATGGTACTGGGTTTCGGACAATATGCCACTTATGACGGTCCTCCTCCGATGAGGCGTACGGCCGACCCACCCGGCTATCATTCCGCCGACTTCCGATTCAGGGTCCAAATTCTAGGCTTCACAGAGTTCTCCGGCCGGGAAGAGGGACGCCGTCTTACGGCGCGTGGTTGGCCCGGGGCATGCCCCGGACGCTCGGTTCCTGGCAGGTAGTCGGAGTACTGGTTCACAGATGCCGGCGGGGATGAGCAATCTAACCAATGATGTTCTGCGCTCGCTCGGAGTCGTCTCCGGAGTAATACTGGCGCTGATTGGCTAGAAAGATGAAGTCTGTGGTGGCGAGCTCTCGCGAGGCCGACTACTTTTGGTATCTATCCGATGGACGTTCTCTAACCGCACTACTGAGGTAGAATGCGATGACGCTGGTTATGTCACTACATATTTCCCATCGATTTCATACTCCAAACGGTCATTTGCGGCAGGGGGCGAAATCGGCCCCCAAAAGCATCACAGCCTCAACGTACCTGACGTACCTATCCAAGGTCCATTCTCCGACTGAGGTGCTTGCCATCACGTGCGTAGCAACCTTCAGCCTCTGGTAGACACATCTTAGGGAGATCAGCTCTCTGGCCTTTTTGGACGAATACTGGCTTACTTCGCCTTGATTCGCACCGCGCCTGGTCTGGAAAGATTGACAAGAGCTAGAGCTGCGTCTTTTGCCACCTTTGGGTGTCGTCTGCCTTAAGGTACGTGCCCCTCTCACAAGCCAGGCTCTTGCGAGGAGGTGGGGTGACAACCCTTGCTTTGCCCGAGCCTATTATCCCGTCTTGTTTGCCATCATCTCTCCCTCTTTCACGAGCTACCTTACCTTACTTAAGCTGCGTTACCTACCTGCCTACCAGACCGCGCTTTGGGACATCTGCGACGAAGCTACGCAGGTTATGTCGAGCTTGGCTTGAGCTTCGTCGGTTGTCACGAAAGCGTCTTATCTAACACTGGACCCGATTGCCAGATTTAGAAGGGAAGACATATGTGTGTTGGGACTTCGTTTACATAACAAGGCAACGGGTCTTGTCAAATCTACAACGAGCGGCGGATCCCAGCGCAGTCTCCTTTTTTTGGGCCAAAATGCCATTATGGTCCCTGGTCATCCTTCAGACATCCGAGCAGACGCACATATTCTTCCCACCTGCGGCCCACCCCCCACTCAATCACCCTTCCCTGCCCCCATCTCGCCAATCTTGAGTCAACAAGCGACGGGACAACTGGCTCCCTGACCACCTGCTGTACATCGGCTTAGGCATCAAAACCACCGCAGGCTATGCGCAGCGTCCCGAACCACCCTCTAAGCTTCACAGAGACAGATGTCTTGTCGTCGCCATGTCTAACCATGGCAGCAGCAAACGTCTTCGCCAGCTACTACCAGCCGCCCATGGTGCAGATGTCAATGATATAAACCACGCGACTGGCTCGTCATCCTCATCAACCAACGCCCCCCCTGCGTCCACTACCGCTCTTGGTCACCCCCATGGTTACAACCAGACGCCTGGTCACGGCCAACTGGGCCTGCTCGATGGTGATGCCTCCCTCAGCGAGCACGATGATCGCGGTAAGCGAAAACGGATCGGCACCCAGCTCGCCTGCAACGATTGCCGCCGCAGGAAGGCTCGCGTAAGCACGCTTGGCTCCGTCTCGTCTGCACTGGCAGCGTCTCCTGTCTGGCTCACTGACCTTGTTCTCCGACGATTTAGTGCGATGGACAGCGCCCTTCATGCCAGGCGTGCCTGAAGAGGTCTAAAACTTGCGTCTACACCGAGAAGCCCGCGCGAGGAGCGTCCGATACCACCATGGCCGAGTCGTACGAAGTGCTGCAGCTCCTCAAGGCAGCGCCCGAGCCCGAAGCTCTCGACATATTGCGCATGCTCAGGGCTAACCGCGACCCATCGGCCGTTCTTGCCGTCCTCAAAGACTCTACAAGCTCCAATCTTACGCCGTCCGAGCCCGGTGCAGACAATAGCTACATCAACCTCTCCCGTTCTCGCTTCGAACACGAGCTCATGCGGAACTACCCTACCGCGTATCCCGCCATTCGTCCTTTTCCACTACCGCGCCCTGAGACGTCTGATGCGAGTCCAGCCCCTTATTTCCGACGAACGAGGTCCATGGATCAAAGGTACTTGTGGACCCTCGAATTGCGCCCTTGTCAGATTGGCTTTGGTGCTAACACGCATGGAAGGACTATTCTAGGTATTCATCTCTCCGGCTATGGCCTCCCGTCCGACCACATGACGGGAAGCTCTTATCTCGCCGACACGGAGGATAACCCCTTTTTGACTGAGCCTAGCGGAGGCATAGTGCCAACTTCGGTACCAATATGCGACGAGAGGCTGCACCGTCTCGACATGTCCTTCTGGACGGACATTCCTCTCTCCAACGAATTTGCAACCAATGTGATTTCTTTGTATTTGAGAACGGATCACCCACTGCTCGGCGTGTTCGATCCCGACTTGTTTATATCCGATCTCGTCGGCCACAGAGACGTATACTGTTCCCGGTTCTTGGTGCATGCGCTCATGTACTGGGGCACTGTAAGATTTCCTTTTTTTTCGTTTTCTCTTCTTTGGCGGTCTCCAGCGATGGAGGTTTTCAGAAAAGCTTACAAAAAAGCCAGCAAATGTACACCAGTCTCGACGAATCCGCGCACCCACTAGTTTCGCAGTTCGGCAACGAGGCAGAGCGGCTATGGTGGGCAGCAAAATCTACCGACAGCTTGTGCAGCGTTGCAGGGGCTCAACTGCTAAGCTTGGCTTTCATGGGCAACGGGCGCGATCACTTTGTTTTGGTGTTCCTTACTGAAGCATGCCGCATGGCTAGGAGGATGTCCCTGTTGGGAGTTGAGCCCACCAGCTTGGTGGCGCAGAGCGACACGACCCCGGAGGTGCGTTCTGCAAGATCTTATACAGCCTGGGGGGTTTTTAACTGGTCTATGCAAGTACTCCCTGTTCCCATTCGATATGTGGCGGACGTCTAACTGGGCATAGTCTTCTGTCTCTTTTTTACCAGCAACCCGGGTTGGAGTATCCAGAGTACCCTCCGGCGCTGCCCATTCCTGGCGATTCCCCGGAGTTCGCATCGTCGCCAGGGTCCAGCCGAAGCAGAGAGTCGGACACGAACTCGCAAACCCCAGAGAGAATCCCTCCCATATACATGGGCGAAACCTTTACGGCACTGTGTAGATTTTGGCGCATTCTCCACGGAGTGAGTATGGTATACTATAACAGGAACACAAGCACACCTGCGCACATCTGTGAGCACGTGTCGATCGAGTTCGCGGAGCGCAAATACCGTGAGCTTTTGGCTTGGATTGAAACGCTTCCTTCGTCATTTGCGCAGGCGGAAGACAGCCCCCATCATGTCATGACGTTTCAGTAAGTCATGTTTGCCGCTTCAAGATTGTTTTGCTAATACCGTTGCTCGCAGCCTGTGGTTCCACGCTGCGATATTGGACATATTTCGCCCTTTTTTGCGCGACGACAAGGCCAAGAAGACACGCCTCACTACATTTTCGTCGCGGAAGAGTTCCGCCGAGGCCGCTTTCCAAGCGTCGGTTAATCAACTGAAACGACTCATCGTCGTGTACCGTTCCGAGTACCAATCCTCCGCATACACGATTCTCTGGCACACGGCACTGATTTACGTGGCCAACGCCGTGCTCAAGGACACGGGTGACCCGGAGTGGCGCTTCTATTTCCTTCACTGCGTGTACGGCTACGAGTCGCTCCGCAAGTCATACCGCCTCGCCGAGGCCATCGGTCGCGCGCTCCTCGCCATGACGCTGCGCAACGGCGACATTACGGGGCTGGAGGCGCGAACCATACTACAGCAGCTGAAGCAGCGCGGGCTGGACCATCCCTCTGGCGACATCCGGGCCACCTTCATGGGCGACCTCGAGCTCGCCATGACGAACCCGGGCGAGGCCAAGGTCGAGACGCTCGCCGGACAATTTGAAGACGTCGCGCTCTTTCAAGAGTTCATCGACATGGAGGCGACGTCCCATGACGACATGTTTATGGACATGGACGACTTTGACGAGAGTCGCACGCATCGATTTTGATTTTGCGCGCATCATTGACGGCGTCGTCGGAGAAACCTCCTGTGAATCTCGTGCTCGTGGCATTTGGACGAGCGGGTTTTGAAAGAGCGGGGTTTGAAGGGAGAATTTTGGATCCTCTCGTGGAGTAAAAAGCGAGGCTCGGTATCGGCCTGAATTCTGAACGTTACACAAATACCCCTAAGCGGCCCCAAAAAACAGACACAACGTATCAGCGTCCGCTGAGCGCGTGACGCATGTGAATCCTATATTCGATTCTGGGTTTCTAGCCTTGTCTGCTCTCCTCATTGTTTCGCGCGGCGAACCTTACACCTAAGTGACGCCGTTTACTTACGTGGAGCTCAGTCGCATATAGAATCTGCAGCTGATCGGTTAAGGTCAGACTCTGTTGATTTTTATTTTTTTTACGTCCAGAGGACATGATGCCGACTCGAGTCGGTCCTGGCTGATTGGTTCCAACTCACACTCCTGCATCACTGCCGTTCCTCTTACTCCAACGGCCTTTAAGTCAGGCTTTCCATGTCGCCCACAATCGACGGAACAAATCCTAACGACGTCAATATGTATGCCAGAAAGTACTTAGCCTGCTTCCATACGCCTCGCATACATCATGCAATCGCCAAATGAACACGCGTTGACCTTGGAAGAAGTGTATAATTGACGGCACGACCCCCATCGTGGCAGCGCAAGAAGCAAGATCCAATTCCTCAACAACCGATCTTTGTATTCATTCCACTGATAAAAGCCTGCCTCGAGGTAGTAAAATACGCAAGCCAGACGGCCTGATTTAAAGGAGTGACAAGAAGCAAAATTTTGTTTTCCCCCTCCGGCTTCCACCTTGTACTGCGTCGCGGCTCATCGGCACGAGCCCCAGCAACCAAACGCCCCCGGCAGCGACCGAGACGCCCGACGCGATGCCAGCCAGAAACGGTGGGCCGGCGTCGTCGCGACGATTCTACTCCCAGATGAGGCCAGCGCACTTGGCGAACTTCTTGTGGTTGAGCTTGTTGCCCTTGGGGTCCTTCTTAGGGCCCTTCTTGGGGCCCTTCTTGGGACCTTTCTTGGGCTTCTTCTCATCCTTCTCCTCTTCCTCGTCATCCTCATTGTTGGTCTCGTTATCTTCGCCATCCTCCTCCTCCTCCTCCTCCTCTTCTTCCTCCTTCTCCTCGGGCTTCTTGGCGGGCTTCTTCTTCTGCGTCTTGGGCTTCTTGCCGATCTTCTTGTGCTTCTTCTCTTCGACATCCTCGCCGCAGCAGAAGACGTAGTTCTTGCCATTGTCCTGGCAGAGCTCCTCCTTGACGCCTTGAGACTCCTTAGTCACCGGCCAAACCGAATAGGGAGAGAAGTAGGGGGCGCGAGGCTGGCTTACTATACTGAGTGACGCGGTAGGCGCTCTTGGCACAATAGGCCTTCTGTCCGCGCCTGCACGTGGGCTCGGGGATCTTGGGGAATCCGCAGTGCTTGCCGTCCCAGACCTATTAACAGTCAGTCAACACATCCCCTAGTCACGGATGACGCCCCAAGCTGCGGTAGCCGTCCTCGAGATGTGCCAGGGACGTGGCAGGGCAGAAACTCGCCTTCTTGTGGGGGCACTCGCACGAGTTGCGGTGGTGGTTGAAGTGGCGGGGCGTATGGCACGCCTTGCGCCTGACCTCAGTTTGCTGGCGCTGGGCGGCCGAGTAGTGCGCAACCTCGTACTCGCGCTGAATCTCGGCCTTGAAGGTCTCCTTGACGCGCGACTTTTTGGCGCAGAAGAGCTTGTTGGAACGCTCCTGCCAGCAGGCGGGGTTCTTGCGGTCTGGGGGGAGGCCCATCGTGTCAGTCTCCAGCCGAATGCGAAAACAGAGGGGTGTATACGGCGCTCTGGGGCCTTCGCCGGGGGCGAACACGACTGAAAAAAGGGAGAGGGGGACTCACTGTACTCGACGTAGGTGCCCTCGTCACGAGCGCAGTACAGCTTCTCGTCGGCGCGGCACTTCTTGTACTTGAACGTCTTGACCTCCTTGTTGCGGCAGTGCTTGACCTCGGCATCGTAGTACTCGCCGCGGTCGCACTTGCACTGTTTCTTCCAGGGGTCGTACTCCATGTTCCCGTGACAGCGCGGGGCGTGGTGGCCGCCGAGGGCCGCCTCGGCCGAGTTGGGCGACGTGGTGCTCGGGGCTGCCGAGACGGTCATGGCCGCCACAGCGGCGAGGAGGACAGAAGTCAGCTGCATCTTGTCTGCGTGCCTGGACAACAGAAGAAAAAGGTCAAAGGAGGCAGAGGGAATGGGTCTGAGAAGAGAATTGGAGCGAGCGTGATGAGGAGAAGACGAGATGGGAGCAAGGAACCGGTCATGGATGGCGTGCTTTATACAACCTCTGGCCCTGTTTATTGTGATCGTGAAGCTTCGGGCTTACTCCTGTGGCTTCATCTTGGAAGGACATGGCTGGCGGGCTTGATGCAGTAGAGGTCTTTCTCCTACATGGTAGGCGCGATATGAAGCCTCTGTTGACATTGGCGGGGGTTTCTAGAGTGATAGCGGATCGCCAAACATTGCCTAATCTCAACGAGCGTCACGGGACGGCTAGCAGTATCTACAATTCGGGCTCAACCATCAGTCTGTACACATAGCAGAGCCTTCAACTCCTTGACTGAGTGAGAATTGTCGAATATCATGCCAAGATACCTGTCAGATGTAGGGATCTGATCGTCCCCTCCATCCTCACGACGTCTCACAGACTCGGACGCGGCTCAAGGTCCAGACCCGCTTGGTGGATTGTTGACAGTGTCATGAATATTTTGGTCCATACTGAAACATATCTGCGATGAAAGGAATTGAGAAAGCCTTCCAATGCTGTATCAAACTGTATCCGCCCCTGGCTGCTGCATGACAACTTGATCGCATTGTCACGATTTCGCCACGCCAGCCACCCCCTCCTTCCGACGTTGAAAGCGGAAGCAAGGCTTGTGATTGCATCTTGCCACTCATTCCGGGTGAAATAACCCACCGGACGCTTTGTATATCTGACAAACGTATCGGCCACGACAGACACCATAGGACCCATCCACTTCATGTCAAGTCCTTCAATTTCGCCCCTGCTATTCCGCAAGCCTCGATAGCCTCGCAGCCACGAAGAACCAAAACAGAGAAAGGCCCAAGTTTCAGTCGGGATTGAGTTCATGGAATAGCTCGTCGGGTCAAGAAGTATCGGAGCCCCTCCTTCCTTTACCCCAGGTGCTTTGAGTTTTGGCCACAGCGCACGCCACTCAGCCTTAAGAGCCGGCCCGCGGTAGACAGACATGGTGGCAACTGAGGAAGCATATTCCCTATTTGGCTGGCATCCGCTTATGTTTGTAGGCTTGTTGGACGACAGGCTCGGCAGGGCTGATATGCGGCTGCAACGGAAAGATGCTCGACATGCCTCAGGAAGTCATGATCGGGAGTGGCCCTAGCCGACAACACAACATTGCGAATAAGAAAATAACCAAGAATTAGAGGTAAACTTCAACAATGAGAAGTGAACGGGGAGCCGTGGCTAGCACGTCGGAAACTTAGTCGATGAGGTTCAATTCCAATAAAACGATGCCATTCATCTCTGGTACATATCCTCCAGCAAAACGAAGTTCAACTTCAACAGGTATCTCGCTACGTGGTCCGAATGGGGACAGGCAAGAAAGACCATCCTCGAGACCTTCCAGTCATGGGAAGCTTCAGAAATAAACAGTGGACCGCGCCAGACAAAACTCCAGAAGATGGTGTCTATTCCACGCGCATCCAGGAAACCGGCAATACAAAGAAACACAAGTCGTCACAAGAGCAATTTTGCAACACACCGCTACCTGTAGCCGTTGTTGTTCCAGTACGACTGGTCTGTGCCGTCACCATACTGGTTGCTGCTGAAACTGCGGTTTGGCTGGGGCGGCGCTGGACTACCCATTCGCTGGTTGCCCAACTGCTGAGGCGTAGATACGCTTCGGTTCGGCGACATGGGGAGCGATCCCTGTGGCGGCATGCCGGGGCTGGGGGTCCTCAGGGGCGAGCGGAACTGCTGGCCGTGAGGTGATGTGGAATCACTGTACGGCGCCGGGCTGTGCATGCGAGGGCTCATCTGGTCATTGTAACCAAGCAGGGGAGCGGTGGGAGAACGCATTGCGGCCGCAGAACCAACGGCAGCGCCGGCTGCTGCTCCCGCACCCGCAGCGCCGCCGTACGAAGAAGAGTCCCATCCCTTCTCGGGCAGACCACTGCTGTGAAGAGGGCTGGCCGCCGTGACGGGCATTTCGTAGCTCTCCTCGCGGAAGCTGCCGTCCTTACCGATGGAGCGGGCGTTGTATTCCATGCCTGTGGGCCCAGAGAAGCCGTCGGGGTTGACGCCACTCTTTTTGTAGCCGTCCAGCTCGACACGCTCGGTCTCGGCCCTCTTGGCGGCTTCGGCAGACTCACGAGCTCCGCGACGGCGCTGTCGAATAATGTAGAAAATCAACGCAAACACGAGTATGGCGGCAACACCGGCGCCTCCGGCGTAAACGGCAATCTTGGCGCCCTGAGGAAGCTCGTCGAACTTCTCGCCGATGGATTTGTCAGGAGTTGCCAGGAGTGTTTCCTTGACGGTCGAGTTGCCCCTGCGATAGATGCGTCAATAATGCTTCCTTGACAATGGAGAGACGTCGAGCAAAAGTATGTGAAACAAGGTGCAAACTCACTCGACGACTTGGATGCTCTGCCAAGAACCAGACTTGTCACCATAGACGTACTCCTTGCCGGTACTGTAGTCCTGAACATGCGCTTTCTGAACATGCATAGTGAAGGGACCCTTGTCGTACTCGGTGTCACCGCCAGCCCAGTCCCGAGTGCCCTTGGGTAGTCTTGGGTCGCCTCCAGCCCAGATGCCGAGGTAGAGACGCATGGGCGTCTGGGGAAAGAGATTGCCGCCCTCGAGAGCGTCAGCCCTGTTGAGGACGCGGACAGACTGGCCATCGATGAACCACTCGAGGCGATCCTCAGTCCAAGTGGTGGTGTAGTTGTGGAAATCATCCCAGACAGGTGCGCCAGCGACAGGGTGATCTTTGCCTTCGGTGAAGATTTCTTTTCCTTTGCCGAAATAATTGCTCAGGGCCGTAGTGCTGTTGACGCCAACGAATTCCCAGTCGACCTCATCCAGGGTATCGCTGAGCCACATGACAGAGCTGATGATGCCCTTGCCGGCAGCCGCCTTGAGGATGATCTCGGTACGGCCACCGAAGAAGTAGAAGTGGGATCGAAGAGTAGGCGAATCGCCCTGCTTCGTGATGGTGAAAGCAGCACCATCCTTGTCAGAGAAGGAGATGGGCCCGACATGGGTTTCCCAGAGGTCCTTCGAGGGCGTCGCGTTGAAGTTGAATGTATGCGCCATGCTCAAGGCCGGGTTCGGGGCGCAGTCAGTTTCGTTGATGGGGTTGCAATCGGAGGTGACCTGCGCGAGGGCATTCTGGGAGAGCGTCGCCAGCAGCGCAAAGGCTGGCATTGCAAGTGAGGACCACATGGTTGCGACTAGTAGAGTGAACAATGGAATCGGCGTTGAATGTTGTCGACCAACGAAGAGAGGTGTACAGGTAGTTGTAGTCGTCGGGACTGGCGTCGGCGCGTTGGCTCGGTAGTGTAATGAGTGTGTGAGATACGGCTCTGACCCAGCAGAGTGATCGTGAAAAGGTCGGATCGATACGTCAAGCACCGTGAACGTCGAGGTTGAAGGAGCGTCGGTCGTATTCGCGTGGGAATTGCGAAGAATGACGACGATGGCTCGACGCTGTCAGTGTATGAGGCGCAGGAATGCCAGTGAAGGAATGTGGGAGGAGACGCTGCGTGGTCAACGTGAGGAGGCGCCAGGCTGTCAGCGGGGTCAGAGGTGTCGTGGTCTATTAAAGTGTGTGTGCTATAGTTCTGGCGCTGCTTTCGCTCAACGAGACCCTGTCTCTCTCTCTGTGTGGCGATTCGAGCAAGTAGCAGCCGGGGACATGGGGTGGACTTGCAAAGACGGGACGACGGACGGAGTCGTTTCCCAAGCGATTGAGGGAAAAGGACAAGCCGGAGGGCCATTTCAGGGGTTGCCAATGTTCGCCAATGTCGCCAATGCACGCCGTCTCTTGGGACCTGCATCAGCCAGCAATGGAGTGTTCCCGCACCATGCTGGTTTTGGACTAGAGGCCGTTCGCAGAAACCGAACCAGCGTGCTCAGTCCATCCAGCACCCCTGACGATGAGGGGGGCGACCGGGGGAGCCAAGGCAGGGAGAGGGGGTCGAGAACTGGTCAGCGGACGAAGATTGGGCAGCTTGTCACCGGCGAAATGCCGTGGCCAGGGACAAGCCAAAGAAAATGGCGGGAATCTCGAAGGCGGTGCTTCCATGCCGGAAGCTTGGCCTCGTTGGCGCGAGTGGCCAGTTCGGCGAGGGACGTCATGTCTGGGGCGAGAGAGACGTTCAATCTCGCGGCAAATGGAAAATTCCGGCCGATGGGGACAATGGACAAGTGTCCTGGAAGAGAAGGTTTCTCATCATGACCTGTGCTTGGACGAGCCCTTCGAGCTTTGCCCTGCCACAGGTCAAAGCAGGTATTTGGTCGCCACCAGCACCCACCGATACCGTGCACTCGGAGGTGGGTTGAAACACTTGCAAAAGGAAGCCACCCGGGATAGTCTGAACTGAGCTCCAAAACGTAGAGGGCCCAGGCTTCAGATAATTCAGACGGTGGGCGTCATTCGTCAAAGCTCACGACTTGAGCGATCCAAGTGGACGTTGGTGAGGGAAACCACAGGGAGCTAGTTCGCTGGTGATCAACTGGGCAGGGAGGTCGCAGAAGAAAGCCGTTGTCCGAGTGGTGATTCCGAAACGACTGGCCTCATTGGAGGGCATTGGGAGCCTGAGTGCTTTTGTTTAGGTAAGGTACCTACCGTAAGGTACCTAGGACATGCCGCCAAAGAGTGTTGGGAGCTACCGTAGAAGGACCTAACCTGCCGACAGCGCCTGCCTCTTCGTGAGAGTGCTCCTGCCTGATAAGATGATAAGACTGGGCAATGACAGTGCTCACAATGGCGCGGGGCGAGCACAAGTACGGCAGCGCCCAGTGGTCTTGCCTCACAAAGCCTGTGAATCACTGGTGATGCTGACATAAGGATCCCCCTCCCAATCTCTGCTCGTCTCCACCTTTCCTCTCTCCCTCCGCCTACTTGTACATCTCTCTCCCTCTATCTACAGCTTCTCCACCCGCACGCGCAGGCTCCAGAGGGCAGTGCAGCTGGGCCCAACAGCGCAACGGCTCTCGCAAGCGCTGGACTACTCTGAAGCACAGGGACATCCTATTCAGACGACATGGCAGCTCGCAGTGACACGAGATTGTGATCTTGGGTTGGCATCAATACCCTCATCATGAGCTCCTCGTCCAGCTGCCGATAGCACCCCCACGCCTTTTCTTGATCCGATCGCGGCACGCCCCTCCTGGGAGGCTAGAACGCTTGGGGCCCTTCCAAACCGCCAACCACGGGTCTCGCTGATGGTGAAATCGGCATTGCGTAAGCTGAATCACTCTTTTCCCTCTTTCACTGCTTTTTGGCTTTGGCTTGGGACCCGGGTCTTTGTTTGGTGGCCTAAGCCTTTTGATAGATGACTCTGCCGACTTCCGGCCTGGGCAAAAGAAGCTGAAGACATTTTCAAGGGCATCGTGATATCTCTGCAACGTGCGGCCTTTCCCTCCTCTTCATCATTCTTTCCTTCTTCCTCTCGCCTCCACAATTCAAGTTCGCCAGTCCATCCCACGAGGGCCTCAACAACGCTGCTCCTCTAGTCCCACGAGAACACGACTACGATACTACGTACGTTCAATCATGAGCCTCGAGAACGGCCTTCAAGTGGCCCCCAACCACAGTGCTGGCGCTGCATCGGACAGCGACACGACGACGCAGGAGCTCCCTCGGCACGTAGCTCAGCAGCAGCCGCCGCGCAAGACCTGGCTCGAATGGCTTCGCGATGACGTCCACGTCAACCACACAGATCTCCCCCTCTTCGCCTGCTGCTTCATCTCGGGTCTCTGCGACAGCGTCACCGTCAACGCCTCGAACGTCTTCGTGAGCATGCAGACGGGCAACACCATCTTCCTGGCCCTCGGTGCCGCCAGCCTCCCTTACGGCGACCCTTATCGCTGGCTGCGCTCTCTCGTCTCCATCAGCTCATTCGCCCTGGGCTGCTTCACCTTTGCCCACACCCGTCATTTCCAGCCCAAGCGCAAGGCCACTCTTGCCGTGTCCTTCCTCGTACAGGCCGCCGCTATTTGGATCGCTGCCATCCTGGCCCAGACGGGCGTCGTCGCCGACTACAATCGCCGCAACGTCCCCAGCTTCAACGACGACCTCGGCGCCGCCACGCAGTCTCACCACAGCCACATTGTACTTCTACCCGTCGCCGTGATCGCTTGGCAGTTTGGCGGTCAAATCGTCTCGAGCCGTGTCCTCGGCTACAATGAGGTGCCCACCTGTGTCTTGACGAGCGTCTACTGTGACCTGCTGTCTGACCCCAAGATCCTGGCCCCGCTCAAGGAGAACCCCAAACGCAACCGCCGTTTCCTCGCCATCCTTCTGCTTCTCCTTGGCGGCATCGTGAGCGGCTGGATTCAGAGGAGCGCCGCCGGCACGACCACTGTCCTGTGGATTGCTGGCTTCATCAAGGTCGTCATTGCCGTATGCTGGCTGGCCTGGCCCAGCAAGACTCTTGAACCCAAGAGCGAGAAATGAGTGGCCCAGAAGCACACAGAACGGAAACGAACACACGCACACACGTATACACACACAGCGGAAAGCTTGCGAGTTCGATGAGATACCCAGCATGAACACTGCAGACGATAGACGAAGCAGTAGAGCATTGCGAGGCCTGCAGAAGTAGACACGGACATAATGAAGCCATCGATAGAGTTATAGATTGGGGTCCTGGGCAAGACCCTTAATAGATCATCCTCGTCACCATCCGATCGGTAGCCTCTACAGCAGCACTGGGGAACCCCGCAGCATTCCATCAATAGAGTGCAGATGTATAGGCAATCGTCCTGAGATCGATGCAACCACACACCGTCTCAGAACTCGGCCATTCCTGGTGGCCCCCGTCTCGAATGTCGATCACGAACCAGTTCCTCCCTTCAGAGCATCGTCATCAGGCCGACCACCATGTACGATGGCATAATTCAACCCTCCATGACAGCACGAGACCCTGCATGACCGTCGTGCATTGGTTGAAATTCCGCAGGGTCCTTTCTTAACACGTCCAAATTATTGGCTCGGTAGGCACAGAACCCCTGCTCTTTACCACTGACGTCACGCCCAACGACCCCTATGCTGTCGATCACCACCAAACAGGTTTGCTGTATTCGACGTCCAACCCCCGCGGCGCACGGCGCCCAATTACTGGACAGAAGACAGGTCGTGATGGCATGGCATGTCGCCTGGCATCATTGACAGGGTCTGCCAAGTAGAGGCTTGTAAGGAGGAATGTCTCCTCTTTCCCAGTGCGCGAAGAGAGGGAATAGAAATATCGTCTGTTCGCCCAGTCTTGCCGAGCTTTTAGAACCTCCTATCCATCAATCTCAATCTATCAAGACTAGTTGGCACCTGTGCACATTACTCCACACTTCCAAGTTACAGGCCCTCTCACAGAGACTATTATCCATCATACGCCATGCCTTTCTTCTCAGGCCGCCGTGAGCCCTCCCCACCGCCCCGGGAGCCCACTCCTCCTCCCGTCGAAGAACCCCGCCGCCGTGGCTCCTTCTCCGACCGCCGCGACCCTTCCCCTACGCCAGGCCCCTGTGCCCCAGCACGCCGCCGTCCACGAGCCCCCTCGCAAGAAGGGCGGCCTCTTCGGCTCCCTTCGCGACCGCTCGCCCTCGCCCGTGCGCGACAACCACGACGTCCAGCACCCGTCCCAAGACCCTCACCACCACAACGGCCGCTCTACGGGTGGCGGCGGCGGTCTCTTCCACCGCAACCGCGGCCGCTCGCCCTCGCCGGCTCGCACGTCCGTCTCGTCCCTCTCCTCCGCCGGCGGCAGCTCCTACCACACGGGTCCCACGCGCTCGGGGTCCGTCTCGACGCACGGCACGCGGGGCAAGCGCGGCCTGCTCTCGAAGCGCGGCGGCCGCTACGACGAGGCCGACATGGACCCGTCGGTGCTGTCGGCGCGCGAGCGCGTCATGGGCGCCGAGCAGGCCGAGAAGGACGCCGACCGCGCGCTCATGGCGGCGAGGGAAGCGTCGCGGCCGCGCGGGAGGAGGTCAGGCGCGTCGAGGAGGAGGCGAGGGAGGATGCCAGGCGGGCCAAGGTCAAGCAGTACCATGCCAAGGAGGTGTCGAAGAGGGGGAAGGCACTCGGCCGCTTCAGCTGAGCTCATGATCTTGTGACGACTTGATGTGTACATTTTCTTTTTGCTAGTTTGTATGTATACCCGAGCGCTTTTTTAATATCATCACTGGCAATGTGATTTCGTGATGTCCTTGTGTTTCGTGGTGTGTGGTGATGTGGTCTTGCTTGATGATGGTACATTCGCTCCGAAGCCTGTCTTCATTGATTTTTCTACCTGTTACCCGCGACTTGAACTCGTTCATATCACGAACATACCCGTATAACATTCTGCGAGCACAGTCTATTGGAGTGATCTCTGGAGATTGTTGTCCTACAGTACTTCCGTAACCTATGAGTCTAGAGGTATCGCAAGTGAGTTAACCACCTGTAGGTTGCGAAGGTGAAGCCCAACTTGCTGGCTTCATTGCATGGCGAGTAACTCAGCATGATGACCAATGATGGTTCCGCCACAACACGCTATTTATGGCATCTTCATCCCTTTTGCTTCAATCAAGAATACATAACTGGAACAGCAGCATCAAGCTGGCTTTCACACTTGCCCGACCGCACCAAGCTGCTACAGGCCACTTAGATCAGCTTGAGGGGTTCTAGAGGTCTTAGCACTTACAGGCTTAACGCCGAACTTCCACACTTACCGGCTCCACCTCAAACCCCACAGCGGCTCGCGATAGCTTCATTTCCCACCACCAGGGTTGGAAAATGCCAAAAATGGCATAAACATACAACATCGGGGATTCGCTGGTGGTCACCCACCCAACTACTAGTCCAACCCTTACTGGCTTGTCTATGGGAGAGCGGACGGGATCCCGAATTTTCCAGTAGGTATGGTCGTATGTGCTGGGATCTGGTGTTTCTGAGCATCACATACTCTTCATCGTGAGTTGTCAGCAGTGCCATGTGAACCCTGGGCGATCCATTTCAGTGTGGCAAACCACATCTTTACCGTATTATTGACAGTAGTACCTGTGCTTGCCAGTTCTCTTTCACCATTCATTTCATCGTTTTTACCAGATGCCCCTTGACGAGGCCATGGCAAACAGTCTCAAGGTTCTACCCCAGGGTCCCAGCGAAAACACCATGATGACTATTCAGGAAGTCAAGTTATCAAGTGCCACAGGATATGCTCAGGCTCAAGAAACCTTGAACCTTTCTGCGATTGATATTCAAATTATATACATGACCTCGCTGTGAACATGTTCTCACAGCCTCAGCAACAATAGACCATCGCAACGCAGCATCAAAGTTCATCGTCATCGTCAAGCGGCATGCGACAATCAAACCACTTTCTCTTTGCTTGTCGATATTTAAGCAAGCCGCGTCTTTTAGTTTTGAACGCCCTGCAGCAAGGAAAGTGCCCATGAATCAACGACAAAGCCCGCATCCTTCCCGGACCTGAAAGCCGCGCCCGCCTTGCGCCGTGTAAGTGCGGCTTCCCCGCGCAGCCCGGCGGAGCCTTGCAAGTGCACTCTCACGCGAAAGAATCCAGGCGTTGACGTGATTGAAGACTCACAAGTATCGCCAACACGTGGAAGGTCCAAGAGTCTCGACTTGGCCCAGTCTCATTGTCGACTCTCACAGTAACCTCGTACTCAACGAGCAAGGTTCCGTCCGAACAGCGGCTTTGAAGCCAGGCCAACTTCCATCGAAATATCAGCTGCTTCATCAGGCTTCCAGAGATACCCCTTGAGGTTGACCTGCCATCCAAAGCTGTTCGTTCAAGGGTCAGTCCGTTTCCAGGTAGACACCAAACTCCTGCCCCGACCAGGTGACTGGAAAGCCTCAGCAGTGACTGACCGTGACTCTGCCCTCTAGCAAGCAAGCACCGCCGTCTCATATAAACACGACAGAGCCTTCCCCTTGCCGCTCTCGTCTGATTCTGTCCATATCAACGATGCCTCTCTATCAAGACATTGAGACCCTCAAGCAGAAGCTCGGCGGCGCCTACGCCTCAGTTCTCGTCATCATGCATGAGAGGCAGCGCGAGCGCGAGCGCCTCGCCATGGAAGCCAAGATCAAAGCCAAGAAGGAGGCCGAGGACAAGGCCCAGAAGGAGGCCGAGGCCGAGGAAAAGGCCAAAGAGGAGGCCGAGGCCAAAGCCAAGAAGCAAGCCGACGAGGCCGCCGCGAAGGAGCGGCAGCAGCGTCGGGAGGCTCTCCGACCGCCCCGCCTCCAGATGAGCCTCATAATGAAGGTGGCCACGCACCTCTCCGACCAGGACGACGACAAGTACGACGACGCGTACCTGTCGACGGCCGAGCTGGCTGAGGGAACGAGCCACTACGCGGACAATGACTGGACCTTTGTTCAGAGACCTTTCGGCCGTTGAGCGGGCCGGCGCGCCCTGGCTTGTCAGTACACGTGAAAGACAGCCCCCCTTACTTTTGCTTTGTGGACGGTTCGGGGAGGGCCTGCAGGGACTGAGGTAGTCGAGACCTGACGGAACTTTGCCAACTGTGTGGCGATCGGGTCTAGTCAGCTATCTGATCTGATGGATGGGATCGTGATAAAAGACTTCCTATGGGAGACGTCATCCGGGTCAACTCAGGGTCGATGGCAAACTCCATCTACTGAGTGTCGTGCATCGCGTTGCAATGCCATTCCGATCATCAATCTGCGAGAGACTGTCTCAATGACTTCGGTGCATGTCACGACGTAGTGCATCATGTTCTAGCTTTCCGATGGCCTTGTACACACCCAAACCACCAGCTGTGCAGCATGACAGGAAGGCGAGATCCAATCAAAGTGTCGACGGTGATCAGCATAGTTGAAACATGGACGTAATGTGGGGGCAACCGCGTTTTGGGGAAAGCGGTTTGGGGAGCACCCAAGCCACATGGTCGATGACGCAGGTGGCATTCTGATTAGGAACCGTCACAAACAGAGACGTCAGTGGAGCGAGATGTGTGCCATTGCACAGACGCAGCGATGGCCTTTGTACTGACGATGGCCTCTGTCGGTGGGTGACCACCCCGCAGCCAGAGATTGATCTACGCGGCTGCAATGGATGATCATGATGAGGCAATGTGGAGGGAATACGGTCAAGGAACATCAAAGTCTCGGAGGAGGTACCTGAGTACACTCGTTGGGCCGGAGCATTTACTACGGCCGACTATCCGACGCGTGCTCGAGACCCTGAAAATGAAAGGATGACGGTTGGGCGGCTTGCATATTCGGAGGGCTCCGAGTTGGAGAACGGGCGAGGGGTCCGAGAGAACACCTTGCACAGCAAGATGCCTGTTGCACTGCACGGCAAGGGCGTCGACGTGTGCTGCCGATTCGCTGCAAGATTCATCTCTCGAGAAGGAAGCCAAGCCGTTGGGTGAAGCGGCGACGGAGAGCAAGATCCGTGTGCACATCTTTCGTCTTTGGGAGATCTGGAGAGAGACAGAAAGGAAGAAAAGAATTGTGGGAAGCCAGAGTTCAGCCATGCCCTCCCCCCACCATCATTCCCAGAATAGCTGCTCAAGAGGTTGGTATTGGAAACATGGGAAGCGCGGCGGCAGCAGCATGTTGCGGAAGGCTTGGGAGGAACAACAGACGTCAGCGGAGCCCCTCGTACCTCCTGACGAGAGCGCTGGATGGATGAATGAATGGCTCAAGCTAGGTACCTTACCTAGGTAGGTAGGTAGGTAGGTAGGTAGGTGCCTCAGGTAGGTAAAACGAGACAAGCAACCCATCTGCAAGCCACACGCAAGGCACTAGCGGTCAAGTATTTTGCTCGAGACAAGGGTCAAGCCACAGACTCGCAGACTGTGTTCTACAGGTACTGGTGCTGCACGTTACGTCATAGGTATAGTCCCACGGTGAGGATAGGGATCAGCACAAGGGGCCTGCCTGTGGGCGCGGGGCACGAAGCTACAAGCAGACGAGGCCATGGCTGCAAGGCCCTACCTTCCTTGGCTCTTGACCTTGGCGCCCTCGTCTCGTGCAGATGGGACGAAAAATAGTTCAAATGTTGGATGATGTAACGTCGGAACCGGTATGTAGACCCCTTTTTGGGGATTCTGCGAGCGAAAAGTGACGAGCATGCGAAAGCTTCTTGTCCCTCTCCCCGCCGCCGGGCCTTCCTCTGGGGTGGCCGCCGTCTTGATCGAATGATGCGCGCGCGCGATGCACAAACGTACATGATGAAAGGGGCGACATGCTGACGAATGCCATTAAAAGATCGGCAAGGTAGAGAATTGAGGGCTTCTCCAAACTGGGCGGGTGATGCCGGCAGAGTTCTTTGGCACCTGTCAGGTTGGTGATGCCTCACTCCTGACGAGGTAGATGCGCAGGGAGGTCGGTACAGCCCCTTAGTACAGGTGGTGCGGGTTTGGGTGGGTACTGCTCGCTCAAACCAGGGCAGATGGGATACCTAGACAGTGACGACGCTGTAAGGCAACTGGATTTGTCTTGCGGCATCATTATTCAACCCTTGGACCTTGCCGTCAGCAGCAATTGCCCGGTGGCATGCATGGCTTGGATGACTTGGTACCTAGACACGGAGCAGTTCCGACCGGCAGTACACTCTGGTCTGGCGTAGGTCAGCTCTCCAGCCCGTCATGGCGGTGATGGGCCTGTACATCTCGTCAGTAGCTCGGTACTCGCATGAGGTACCGCGACGCAGGTGAAATGCTGCATGACGAGCGCCACGATCCACGTCTGAACTTGATCCTGCCCTCCGTGTCTTGAAGTGTCTGTCTGTCTGCCCAGGCCAGGCAGGCACTGCAGCTAACCTACAGGTACCTTTTGGAAGTGTGTGATACGATACGTCCATCAACCCCTCAAAGCCCATCCAGCTCATCTCCCACCCCTCTGCCTACCCACCTGGTACCCTGTCAGAGATCCCATCCGCCGTCGTCACCGATACTGGATGGGTACATCAGCACCCCACTTCCCTGCCAGCCAGACTAGTGCTAAATCCGCCCATTGCGGTGTATCGTTCCCCCCCACCATCCATTGCCTGCTGCTTCTTCTCCACTGGGATTGGGATTATCCACCAGCACCTGCCTTAGTATACGCCCGGTTTTCAGTAGCCAGCCAGCGTCTTGCTCTACGAACACTTCCTTCACCTTCTTGCGCCTGACAAACCCAGCTTGCAACAGCTAAAAGCTCGCCAGTCCCAAGTCTCCAACCCGCCTCAGCATTGGTAGCCAAGAAAGGAAGAGAAGTAGAAGAGAAAAAAAAAAAGGTCGCCCCAAGCTGCTCATGAACCTTGAGCGAGTCACCAGCCATTCCCCGAAAGCACTAGCTACGGGTCCAATTGCAGACCACCATCAACCCACCGCCTTGCCCTCAACCGATAAGCGTGCAGTATAAGACGCCGGTATCACCGAAATCTTTCGCGCAGTTCGCCCCTCTTCGTCTCTTGCGCCCGACTGGCGTGTTTTCCGACCCTTTTCCCAACCTGAACCGTCCTGAGGGCCCGCCGCATGATCAAGCCTTGTTGAGCCTCAACGCCACGCAGTCCTACCTCTTCTGCCCCTCCCCAACTCCCAAGGCCGACTTGGGCTCGGATTCGTCACCTTCGCCGTCACTCGGGTGTTTCTTTCAACCACGAAAGTGACCGCGACAGCATAGCCCACGTAGCCCGACGATCCCTACGCACACATTACTCGACTGGCAAGATGGCAGATCTCAACACGCCCGACTCTGTTCCTGCGATGCCTGACGGCACGTACGATGGCCCAGACGGTCTCGACAGCCCCGCATCCCCAGGCTCTGTCAATTCCTCAGAAGCCAGCACGCCTCTCGAGGGTCCCGTCGACTCCCCTCCTGACAATATTCGGAGGCTCCCCTCCCTTCGCACCGTCTCCGACCCTCCCAACATGACCGCCTCCTCCACACCCCTCGGGTTCTTGGGCGACGCTCGTCGCCCCCGACCAGCCGCCGCCTCCATGATGGGCGGTGGTGTTCAGAACGATATCATGGCAAGGGCACGAGCGCTGCATCTGCAACGAATGAACAAACCCGTCACCCCGAACGCGCCTCCCGGCACACCGGCTTCCCCTGCTGGCCAGTCGCCCGGCGGCATGCTGCCCGGCGGGGTCCCGAGGCTCCCAGGTGGCATACCCATGATGCGCCCAACACCGGGCCCTCTGCCTCACTCTGCCCCAGCCATCCCTACCAAGGCGTCCGGAGGACGGAAGAAGCCGGGCTTGACGCTGTCAGCCATGGGAGGAGGTCCTCCTAACCCTGCACCCAGCGCGGGCGGTGCACCAAACGGCAATGCCAATGCGAACGGCAACGGCAACAGCTTTGGTTCCAAGATGGACGACTTCAAAAAGTACATTGACTCCGAAAAAGGCTGGATCACATTTGACGGCGCGGCCACAATTACGCGAACTGGAGTCAACTTTGCCAATGGCCAGACTTTCCGCATATCACTCGATGAGGTTGAGGTGCTTGACGAACTCGGCAAGGGCAATTATGGCACAGTGTACAAAGTGAAGCACACAAAGCCGAGGAAACCGCGGTTTGGCGCAGGTCTCAGCGGTGTCAAGAGCCTTGATCACTCCGCTTCAGACCCTACGCCTCTGGCGAAGAGTGACGATACCGTCGACCCTCAGCAAACTACGCCCACAGCCAAGGAAGATGGCACGACTGGTGTTATCATGGCGATGAAGGAGATGAGGTTAGAGCTCGAGGAAGCCAAGTTTACGACGATTCTTCGCGAGCTTGTGATTCTGCACAAGTGCGTCTCACCCTACATCATCGATTTCTACGGGGCCTTCTTCCAAGAGGGTGCGGTCTATCTCTGCATCGAGTTCATGGATGGTGGTTCCATCGATAAGCTGTACACTGGTGGCGTCCCTGAGAACGTGCTTCGCAAGATCACATATTCCACTGTTCAGGGCCTCAAGACGCTGAAAGACGACCACAACATCATCCACCGCGATGTCAAGCCTACCAACATTCTCGTCAACACGCGAGGCCAGGTCAAGGTCTGCGATTTCGGCGTCAGCGGCAACCTCGTCGCAAGCATGGCCAAGACCAACATTGGCTGCCAGAGCTACATGGCGCCCGAGAGGATATCGGGCGGCGGCATGGCTACGGGTGCAGACGGCACCTACAGTGTGCAGAGCGACATTTGGAGCTTGGGTCTCACCATTATCGAGTGCGCCATGGGCCAGTATCCCTACCCACCAGAGGTGTCTTCGACCATCTTCAGCCAACTGAGCGTACGTCATATTTTCACTGGCACCTTCTCAAAATCCTTGCTGACATTTCTTCGTAGGCGATTGTCGAAGGTGACCCACCTGACCTACCGGAGAGCTTTTCCAGCACAGCTCGCGACTTTGTGAAGCGCTGTCTGAACAAGGTGCCCAAGGACCGTCCCACGTATGCCATGCTTCTCCAGCACCCCTGGCTCGCACCTCTTTCCAAGCCGGAGACGATCGCAGAAGAGGCTGAGGAGGGCGACGAAGCCGACGCCGTCGCCGATGCCGTCGGCAACATGAACCTGACATCCTCTACGGATGACGAGGAGGTCGCCGACTGGGTCAAGGGCGTCTTGGAGAAAAAGCGGTTAGGCAAGCTGGGCGCGGGCTCACTGAAGCCGGCTCTCCATGCGGCGCCGCTCGGTGTCAGTCCCGTCGGCAGCCCGCTGGCCTAGAAGAAGCCATCGACATTGCAGCAAGCTGGCTTCATGTACTTTCATAATTCCCTTTCGTCACAGAGAAGCAGGTCTTCGCAGGCATACACTTTGGCTTTTTCTTATTTTCTTTTCTTTTCTTTACTTTCTCAACTCTTACGATCACGAGCAGCTATTCTAACGCATGGCGTGGAGGTTGGGGGGCAAGGGGGGTCCCGCACTCTAACCCCTTGTATACGAAATGGGGATTCGAGGTGCATTTTCTTCTTTTCCGGTGTCGAACCTTTGTTGTATGAGACGCTTCTTACGCGTCTTGCTCGAAATAGTGGAGGAGGCCAGGGAGCGGGGGTGAAAATCAGGAGAGACACTGAATGTGGTCCTGAGATGTTGGGGGACGAGTAGGCGCAGCAGTTGCCTGTGCGCGGAGCAATCAGGGGGCTGGCGGCGAGAAGCTATATCCATTCTGCCGCTGTTTTTCGGGGTCATAGCATCGAGTGAATACGAATTCTTACTTGATACTGATGCCATCCACGAGAAAGATGTGTCTCTCCCCCTTGTGATGCTTGTTCTCCATCAGGTTTGGGCCGTGGTGGTCGACTGAGGTAGTTGAGATGTGGATGACGACATGGTGATATGAATGGCGGCGGAAGAGTGATCGTGTGATTTCTGAATTGTTTTGACCCAGTCTTGGCGCATTCCGCTCATTCGCGCTGCCCGCTAACAAGGTTGACAGTCGGGAGGAGACAGGCCGAGACTTGAAGCTGGAGAGGTACTTGTTGGATCCAAACGACCGGTGTCTGTAGGCTACTTGTGTGGGTACCATCTGTCTTTATACGTACAGGCACATTTGTCGAAACAAGACTGGCCAACGTCATGTGCAGCTAGACATTGTGCTTCACGTTCGTTGGCAAGACAGGCATTGAGCACTCGACTAGAATACAAACCACAGATCATGATATTAAATTTGGCTCTCGTCAGGCGCTCATGCTCCTCGTAAATATCGACATGAAAAAAGGGGCGAGATCCAAAAAAGACAGTGAAACTCAAAAGCAGATCCTCCAAAAAAATCCGGAAAGAACAATTCTGGAGGAGAAACGCCCCTGCCCCCTGGTGTATCCCGTGACGGTCGCTCTCCTTCCCCGAACCCCCGCCCTCCGAGTGTCCGGCCGTAGACCCCCCGTCTTGTTAACGCCATGAAAGGACCGTCGTCACCCATTACGTCGCCCATTACAACCAGCGCTTCCTGACACTGTGAAAAACGTCTCTCGTAGCACGCGAGGCTTCGGGTCTATGCCCATGCGGCTCCATTTGAAAAAGGGAAACGAGCAGAAACCCCTTATTTAGGAGTAGTGGTCCTTGACACGGCGGCTGCCGAGGTCGTGGCTGCGGTGCGAGCGGGTGCTGTGACGGCGGCGTCCCCAGCGGCGTCCACCGCCAAAGCCACCAGAGGATGCCGTCTTGTCGCCGCGCAGGCCGAAGCAGAAGGCGATGGTGGCGAGGAAGAGGGCGGCCCAGGCGCCCCAGGAGAAACCAAAGGCGTAGGTGCCAATGTTGGCAGAACGGTCGGCGGAGCGGAACTCATCGCGGGCCTTGACGAAGGTGGCGCTGGTACGCGTTAGCATTGGGCTGCAGTGTGACGAGGGCAGCACGGCAACGGCCACACGTGTAGGAGGAGGGGACGACTCACGTCATGAGGGAGACGGCGATGGTGTAGAAGAAGAGAGCGGCGGCGGAGACGAGGCCGGCAATGGCAGAGCCGAGGCGGCCGCAGCAGGCGAGGAAGGAGGAGAACCAGGCGCAGACGATGAATAAGAGGGCGATGAGGTAGAAGACCCAGCCGAAGCGCCACATGTAGAAGTAGAAGCGGCTCGTGGTATCGCCGGCATGGCCACCGATGAGGCCGTCGGGAACGTTGGCGGCGTTTCCATCCCAGGCACGGCCAAAGGCGGGCGCCGGACGGGGGTTCGAGCAGTCGCGGTTGTTGTCACCGCAGAAGTAGAAGTAGGTCCAGCGGGTGACGTCGCGGGCGCCGGGTATGCCCGAGGTGTCGGCCTCGAGGAAGTACGTCTTGTTCAAGGGCGACGTATTGGCGACGCCCGAGAGGATGACGAAGAAGATGAGGACCAGCGATCCCGAGAGGAGGATGAGGCCGGCGGTGCCAGCAGCGGGCTTTGGGCTGACCATGGCGACGGGTCTGTCTGAAGCAACTCGAGAATGGGGATGTTGTCGAGAGCTCAGGAGGGGATCTGCCGCGGGGTCTGGGTCAATAAGACCTCGCAAAACAAAGTATCAAGAGCGAGTCGGTGGCAGGAAGCGCAGGAGAGCAAGGGGAGAGGGCGAGAGGAGAAGGGGAGAGGGCGAGAGGAGAAGGGGAGAGGGCGAGAGGAGAAGGGGAGAGGGCGAGAGGAGAAGGGGAGAGGGAGGGAGGCGATACAAGACAAGGTTGGGGATGTCGGTTCACTCACTGTGCTTTCTCTCGCCTGTTCAACGACACACGAGGCCTGAGATGGCGATGCGCGACACTGTTTCAGTGGATGGGCGTATTAGAAAAGTCGGCAGGCGACGCTGGCAGAGGGAGAGGACCATGTCAGCAAAAGCAAGGCCTTGATGGAGCTTGCATCTCCCTGCCGTCTGCAGGCGCGAGCGGGTGTAAAGCAATGCGCAGGAACAGGGCGGCAACAGTTTGTAGAGACTGGGTGCACTCTTGGTGATAGTACTCACATTAGTATTATGTCGAGTAGGTAGGGGGCACGGTGTTAGTCGCAGGCGGCCGTGGAGATGGTGGTGATGCCGATGCAAAATGGCAGAGGAGGAGGAGATTGGCTCGAGAGCGGAATGGGGAGCAGAAGCTGTCTAAAAGAGGGAAGAGGATGCGGAGGATTTGGGGGACAATTAAAGAGCCGATGGAAAAGGGACGATCAACCGGATGACGAAGGACGACGCGGGGACCACTCCAAGCTCAAAGCAAAGCCGGGACGCAAAGCTCGAAGCGATCAGATGTCGGGATCTGGGTGGGTGGGACGTGTCGACGAGGCCAAAGGCAGTGAAGGGCGAAAGAGCCGGAGTTGGCGAGACGGGAAGGACCTGTGCAGTCTTCCCTAGCAAGGTGCTGGGCACCTACCTCTAGGTAGGTACCTACCTACCAGGTAAGGCATAGGCACCTTAGGCAGGTAGGTACCAGGTAGACCGCTGAGCTGCCATGACGACACCTCCACCAGACCACTGCCGTGGCCCCACATGAGCACCTGCGCCGGCCAGTGCGACGCAGGCACCAGAGGCTGCTAACAAACTAGCGCCGCTGCTGGGACGAACAAACAAGCTGAGGGCCCCAGTCTTCTGCCAGTTCGGCGCTGCCTTAGCGGCCGGAGCAGCGCTGAGCCACCTGGAAACGCCTGTGCGGAGGGTCCACGGTGACGTCATGCCCAGAGCGTCACCCAGACAACACAACACGCCTCGTCCTGCCTGCTCGATGTTCGGCTGCTGCGCTCCCAGTTCCTCATGGGAGCTGAGGCTAGGATCGTGTACATGTAATGCGATGGCTAGAATGTAAGCACCACGAGCAGAGCAGCAGCACAGCCTGAAGAAACACCGTGTAGTCAATACATGCACACACACACACATGTCGGTGAAACGAAACACGGAGCAGACGAGGCCGCGTGGAAGCTGGATCAGGACCATGCTCTCACATGCAGGGTCTGGCCTCGTACGCCTGTCCCGCACTGCCAACGCTGGGACGAACCTCGCAAATGCCTGACTGTCGGCCATTTGTATTGCGCGTTCCCTCTGCACAGCCTCGATCCGGCAGGGCGAGCCTGCACAACAGACGAACGTCGTACGCGTATGAGATGAAAAGACGATGGATCGTGGATTACGACGAAAAAGAGCACCCAACTCCTCCGTTCAAGCAGGCACACCATTCTCTTGGCCGACAAGGTGTCTCCCCAACCCTGGAGAGACAAAAAAAAACCTGGCCCAGGGGATCAATGATGATCGACGGCTTCCTGCACTAGTGAAGTTGTTCGCGATCTATCGGCACCACTTGAGCCACGATGTCCGCTCGCAGAAGCAAGTTGCGACATCATCGACTGCACGCGCTCTCAAAGCAGCGCAACAAGTCCAAACACACCAAGCTGTTCCCGGGGGTCCTGCCTTTTTTCCCTCCCACGTCAATCCACTTGTCCCGCCCGGATGCGGCTAGCTAGAGGGTGGTGTAGTCATCGTGCCTCTCGCGTCACCACCAGACCGTCTCCCTCTTTCACACGTGCCATGGTTTTGCCGGGCGGGATGACGGCGATGATGACAAGTCCGATGCCTACACTATGCAACAACAAAAAATTCGCCAATGATGCAGCGACTGTTTGTCATGAAGGCTCTTCGCAATGTAACATGCCGTAGCACCTGTCCCGCGGCCTCGGTCGGATCATCTAGCCGGGGGCGGACCCCCCCTGGCCTGGGCTGGGTGGGTCCCATCTCGGTCCGTGCACCGGCTCAACCCGCGATCCATTCTTGCCTTGCAGCTCGAGCTTTGGGAAATTCCAGAACTCCATGCTACCATAGCTGCGGGAGTGGCCACGTCTCTCTACACATCCCACGACCAACGTCGAACACCGACCCAATGGTCCGTCCACCAGCTGCTCCCTGGCACCTGCTTCGGCGAGCGCCCGCCTCGCGAGCCGGCCGAAAATGTGCCTCCTCAACGCGCAACCTTCACCATGACGGCGCGCCAGCATCAGCATCCTCCTCACCCGCCACCATCACCCACATCCACCTGACCTCCTCCAAAGGCTTCCCCTCCTACGCCGCCGCCTCCGCCCTCCAAGCGACCCTGCGTGACGCTCTGCTCAACCACAAGTCCTCCCGCGACGCCTCCTCCTCCTCCTCCTCCTCCTCCTCCTCCTCCGCCGCCGCCGCCCCCTCGCCCACCGTCATCTCCTTCACGCCAACACCAACCTACACCCTCGGCCGCCGCCAAACAACCCTCGACCCCGCCCAACAAGCACGCCTCCAACAACCCCTCACCATCTCAGCACCCAGCACGCACGACGGCGCGCCATCAACAACAACAACGCTCTACACCCCGTCCGTGACCGCCTCCCCGCGCGGCGGCCTCACGACCTACCACGGCCCAGGCCAGCTCGTCCTCTGGCCCGTCCTCGACCTCCACGCACCGCACCACGCAAACCACACGGTCCGCTCCTACGCCCGCCTCCTCGAGGACACGACGCGCGCCCTCCTCGCCTCCCTGCCGAGCCCCGTCGCCACGACCGCCTCGACCGCCGACCCGGGCGTCTGGATCGCCCCCGACGACGGGCCCCCGCGCAAGATCGCCGCCCTCGGCGTCCACCTGCGCCGCCACGTCACGGCCCTCGGCGTCGCCCTCAACATTGACACGCCCGTCACCGGGCCCGAGGCCCTGAACCCCTGGGCCCGCTTTGTGCCCTGCGGTCTCGAGGGCAAGGCCGTCACGAGCGTGCGCGCCGAGCTCGGCGCCCGCGGCTTCGACGACGCGCTGTACATGTTTGGCGGCGACGCCGACGTCTACCGGCACGCTCTCGCCGGGTTGTGGGTGCAGGAGCTGGCCGACCGTCTTGGCGCCGCTGGCGTGACGTCGCGGACGCTCGATGCGGATGAGCTCGGGCTCGAAAGCTTGGACTAACGCTGGCGGGCGTCCGTATCTGTGACGATGCCTGCACAAATTCATGACACTCCGAGGCAAACAAGTCTAGGACAGGCCACGGTGACTGAGACAGCGCACGCTCGGAACAGCCGCACAAAAAATGTATCAACACGTATCCTACCGAGGCCCCGGCCCAAACTCATCCATCACCATGCTATGAAGAAACAGCAACACCTCGTTACCAACGTAGACGCGGACCGCGCACCCGCAAAAGGAAAACCCCCAGAGAAACACTAAAGCAGTCGACAGCTGGTCGCTGAACTTTTTCTGCCATGTCAGAAATCAGACATCGAGCCCACCTCACTGTCGGGTAAGTGGATGTGAGCGTTGGGACAGGAAAGATGAGGGAGGGGGAGGGGAAACAAGAGCCAGAGCAGGGCCATGAAACGAGAGAACATGAAAAGGAAAACATAAGCAAGCTCCCCTCCCTCTCCCGATGAACCAACGCAACGAAATATGACAGAGTTTTTTGTCTGCGCCTAACCCTGCACCCGCTCATCTGCAGCAACATCATGCAATGCGGCCCTCATCTCCAATTACTTAATGAAGCCTATGCCCAAGCCAGTACCCATTCCAACTCTTTGCCGACCAGTCCCCGTGACTTGAAAAAATACGCCTGAAGAGGCAAATCGACCGTTCTGGTATTTTGAGAAGAGAACCTGTTATTCACAGCAGAGCACCAAGTGCTCGCAGCTTCCACCATGGAGCCGAAGCGAACTGCCTTTCTCAATCACCGGCCCTTCAATTGATACACGGTGCATAATCGAGACCTTGCCTCCCCCGCTGTGGTCATGATGCACTTTTTAATCCGACCTCGAACGAATCTTCCGCTTACTATTCACGCTCCTGTCATGTGGCTCGTCGTCTGGCACCCACTCTTCAGGGTGGAACTGTGGGTTATTGTAGTGGGCCTTGTTGAAGTGGCTGTTTTTGAACATGGTCGTAGTAAAGTTGGGTTCCGTATAGCCATTCTGAGAGAGCATCGACGTCGGCTCGGCGGGAGAGTTCTTCAGGTGGAAACATTGGGAGCTGAACCGCAACTGGTAGTCGACAGGCTGGCTTGGCTTGGAGGGAGCGGCTTGGCTGCCTGTCGTTGACGAGGGGGTGGTTGTCGAGGTTGAGTCCGCAGAAGGCCAAGGGCCGCTGACGGGCCGGCGGCGCAGTCTGCTGCATGGCGGAATCCGAGAAGGGGGCCGACAGCCAGGGAGTCTGCGGCGAGGGGTCGTAAGCGTTGTGCATCGGGGACACTGCCGTGGGTGATGCCAAAGAAGACATGGCGGAAGGCGGGCCGCTGAACCCGGGCAGCATGGCCAGTGCGCTAAAATCGACAGTTGAGAAGTTATGCAGGGAGGGTGTGGCGCTTGCGACTTCGTGCTGCTGGGAAAATGACATGGCCCTGTTGACCTGCAGCTCAAGAGGCGCAGGGGCACCGGCTGCAGGGTTCGGGAATCGGGACGACATTTTATGGTAGAGAATGTCGTAGTGCGCGGGCCGGTACAGAAGGTAGATGATGGGCCCAAGGTTGGCAGGGTCCTGGCCTGTGGCCTCTTCGGGCAGTCGGTAGACGTTGGCCTGTGGGCCGGGTGTGCGATCGAGGTATGTGATCTCGAGAACAAAGCCGATGGGTTTGAGTAGGATGTTCGCAAGGAGGGTGATGCCAATGTGGTCGATTTCGCGGTCAGGGACCTCGATGTTTTCGTTGCACCACTGTAGGAGGCCGCCGCTGCCGACAAGAAACGGCTCGAAATCGTTTGAATTACCCTTTAACCAAGACCCGGCTAGTAAACGAAGATGGTAAACAATAGCGTTGGAGCATTGTGCATCGTTGAATCGTGTCATCAAGAGTGCCATGGCGGTCGCCGAATCGGTCACAACATCCGCAAGATCCTTGATTAAAGAGAGCGTTTCATGGACCATGTCCTCGAAGAGCTCAAAATCGTACCCACCGACATTGGCAATGTAGTTGTTGAGGCTGGTGAGGCGGGCAAGTTCTTGACTCAATTTATCGGGGTCGCCAGTAAACACGAGGTGCTCAAAATAGCTGAAGCCGATTGCTAAGTTAACAATAGTGTCAGCCCTGGTTCACGATCACCCAGTTGCTGCGACCAAGGACGTCGCCCAAGGCAATGCGGGGTATGTGCAGCATGTTGAGGGGGAAGAATTCGCAGCCTTCTGCTTGCTCGGATGCATCCCAAGCCAACTCACCTCGCCATCCACAGTTGCCATCGCCTTGGACTGGCCGATAATGAGAGTACGTTTGTGGTAGGTTCTACGGACAAGGCGCAGAGGGCCCGATTGTTAGCGCCTGATGCTCCCAGTCGGCAGGTTGGCAGATCATGAAGCGCGCGGGTATCGCATGTACTTACGATCGTCTTCTCAACATAGATAGGATCAGCTTTGGCATACTCGGCGGTGATGACGTTGCTGGTGAGCCTATCCCCGATCAAAGGACCCTGAGACCCAAGGTTAGCACATGCGATGATGGGCACTTCAAGTAGTAGTTTTGTGGCGCTGTTTTTGAAACACAAAAACGTGAAGGGTCTAGGAGGGGATGTGCAACGGGGCCCGCATCGGATCTGATCATCAGGATCGGGCCGTGCGGCTAGGGTTCGGAATGGACTGGGGCGAGGGGCAAAGCGGAATTTGGGTTGTGTTGCGGGAGGAGGGCGCGGAGACGGAGAGGTCCCGAGGCGGGCGGAGGGACCGACGAGGCATTATGAGCGCGACTTCGCAGGGTCTACCGGACGTACCTGGAGGTCAGGCTGGTAGCTCTCAGCAGCCCTCTGTTGAGCTGCCAAGTCGTCGTGAAAGGCAGCATCGGCCGAGGAGTCGCCAGCCATATCGGCCGAAAGAGCACGGACAGAGGCGGAGTTTGGTGCGGAGGCAGAGGTGGTGGATGAGGCGGGCGTCGCAACGGCGTGGGCGTTAGAATTTGGATTGTATGAAGACAAGGTCGAGGGCGGATTGTTGGAGTTGCTGCACGACGAGGCGGCGGAGGCGGCCGGGCTGGGGATATTATAGCCGGGATTGCCAGCAAGTTTGTGCTGAAGGTCGGTCTGCGAATGGGTCTGCGAATGGGCCTGCGTTTGTGTTCGGTTGCGCTGATA
The DNA here is from genome assembly GCA_019188255.1 of Verticillium longisporum. Lineage (NCBI taxonomy): Eukaryota > Fungi > Ascomycota > Sordariomycetes > Glomerellales > Plectosphaerellaceae > Verticillium > Verticillium longisporum. Next base: position 2,918,760 of record JAETXT010000003.1, on the reverse strand, counting down.
GCTGCTGGTGTATGGTGCAAGCGAAGGGTGTTGCTGATTGTGATTGTGTTGCTGCTGGAGGAGATGGAGCTGGAGCTGCTGGTGCGTTTGGTGGGCGTGCGAGTGCGGATGCGGGTGCTGATGACTGAGACCAAGGCTGTGGCCAGGGTGCTGCTGGTGCAGGCGCTGGGGCAAGCGCTGAAGCGGATGCACTTGCTGTTGCTGCGGCCGATGTGGCAGGTGCAATGGGCCGTGGGGTTCTTGCGACTGACCTGGCGTGGCGGCAGCGGCGGCGGCAGCGGCAGACGCAGACGCAGACACAGAGGCAGGAGCCAGAGTAGGGGCAAGAGCAAGAGCGGTAGCGGCAGGAGCAGTGGTGGGAGCAGGAGCAGGAGAATGAGCAGGAGCGCCGGCGCCATGCGACGCCGACGAAGAGAACAGAACGGGAAGCAGTGATGTGTGCTGCTGGTGTTGGTGTTGGTGTTGGTCGTACCTGCTGCCCGCCATGTCGGCTGAATGGCTGGCACTCCCTCGTCTGTTGTCACGTCCTGTTCGTGCTGATACTGGACTCCTGACTTGTCCCTCGAGGCCGAACCCACCACCAACACCAAACTCCCCTGAGCCCCCCATATGAACACGGTCGCGCCGTGGTGTTGGACGCGCCGCCGGCCTTGAGTGTGGCCCATCAAAACCTTCTTCTGATCCTATTCTCTGTTGTTGTTGCTGTTGTCGCAGGCCACGGCCAGGTCCGCGACTTGGTCCGCTTTGAGACCCAGACCCAGATCCCGACCCTGGCATGGCATGCGGCGGTCCTCCTCCGTTCTGCTCCAGAGCCCCAACAGGAGACGGAGCATAGGCGTACTCGGCACTCAGAACAATGTCGAGCGGCACTCCATCGTCGTATGTTGCTGTCGACTCTGTCGGTGTGTAGAACGACGAGCCAAATGGTGTCGGCTGAGGTTGGAACATGGCCTCAACGTTCGAGGGGGTGATACCTTGAAAGCAAGTCTCTCCTTTCCTACTGGATGTCCAAGATATCTGGCAAGCGAGGGGGCGGAAAACCCTCTGGCAGACTGCACCCGACAATTTGTCCGCGCAGACACCTGAGCTTTCTCGGCTGTCACGGGCAAGAACGCCCGTAGGTCAAGCAAGATCAAATCTTTCGCGCTGCAAACGTGGTCGGCAACCCAACCGTATTATCAGACAAAAGCAAGGCCCGAAAGCCCTTCGTTCTTCTGTACACACACCCTTTTTCGAAGCTGCTGCGTGCTCTTGCCGCAGAAGGCTCGGTCTCGGGGTCGAGCAAAGACTCGGCAGCGGCGAGTATGGTCGATCTTCACCTGCCCTGACAAATGCGATCGTCACTCTGTGCCAAGCAACAAGTCAGATGTGGTCCTTAAGACCGAAAGTGAACTCAAGCTCCGTTGGTACAATGCCGTTATGGATATGATCTGAGGAGCGGCTTTCCACAAGCAATTGAGGCGAACGGGCGAATATGTTGATAGGGAAGTTAGATGTGAGCATCGAAAAGAGGGGGAAATACATTCGACTTGAGGGGCGGGGGAGGTCACTGTTGAAGGAGAAGCGACGCCTGGGGGGTTTGATGTCGGACAAGCCTCGATGAGACGACGACGACATATGAGCCTTCTCACCTCTCACTTGCTGCGCGCGCTGCATTGCGTGCCGTACCTTTCACGACCCCAGTCGCAGTCCAGTCCTGACGTGGGTGCGGGAGACGGGGGATCCTCCCCAAGTTTTCGCTATGGGCTATGGTTTGTGGGCCGTGGCCTTCTCCAAACTACGGTTCCTGCTGCTACTGACGTTGCTCCCGTCCCTCCAGCTGCAGTGATCCCGGTCCGTTATCTCCCCTATTGCCTAGCCCTGGCACATTACTCTCCGCTTGTCAGGGAAGGGCCCCCAGCAGTTCGAGCCCCCTCAGAGCTTTCATCACGGCTCCGCCGAAACCAAAAGTATGTCTGTAGCTGGCATTTGGGGACGCTGAACAGCGGCCCGCTCCGACCACTGGCCTGCAGCCAAATGCGACAAGCTCGACAACGGTGTCCTCTCGGTTGGAGAAGCCGTGCTGCCGTCGTGTCCACTCTCCATGTCGCTCTGTCAGTTTGACATACCGCGCGATCCAACCGTCTCAAGCTGCGATTTCCCGGATTTCAGCTGTCTTGATCCTTTTTCCTCGGCCGAGAAATCTACGTCTGTCCTCTGATCGACCTACGAAAGGGCACGGCAGGCAACGGGGCATGACAATAAACCAGGGTTGGTGCCTTGGCTAGACTCTCGGCGCCTGGCTATCACTCTGCCGCACCCCTGCCCTCCGTAAATCCTCTAAACCGCCTCCTAGACTGACAGGGGGCGGGCTGGGTTGGCACCGGCGGCCATCTATGGATCTGCACTTTCTGACCTCTGTAGTCTGGCACATCACATGGACCTGTCATGTTCCCCCGCAGATGAACACGAACCTCGACTTTTGACAATCAACCTGGAATACCCCATCATCAAGTTGGGTTTTCCAGACTGTACCACCATTTATGTAAGTAAGAACCTGGGTGACGGCCTTCGACGGCCATCGCTTGCTATCATCACTCCATGGCAACACCTCCGTTTTGGATCCCTGGCTTCAAGAGCAAATTGGAGGCGGTAGCACTTCGGGAGCACACCGACGCTCAGGAGCACACGGGCGGCCACATCCGACCAGCCACGATGCCTGCTGGCCTGACTTTTGAAATCAACCGTCGTCGCTGTTGAAAGCATCAGGCAACATTATGCTCGTAGACCTCGTGCAAGCCTGTCTTTTTCTTTCTTCGGTTGCCAGCTGTTCCCCTCTCTGGCAAACGCAACCCCGCCAGGAGAGGCCTGGCCGCTGCTACGCTACAGTCCAATTTTCCATGGGTTAGGGGATCCCAGATTAATTCCCGCCGCTGGCTAGCACAAGAGGGTGTGGGGGAAGCATATGTACTGGCTAGTAAGCCAGCATTGTCCTGGTGAATCAACGGCTTCCTACCGGTTGGTGGCCAATCTCGATTTTGACAATTGGTGGTGCCGCCTTGCTCTAAGCCAACATCCGGAGGTTAGTGGCCAAGGCCTACGTGGAAAAGATTCCCTCCGTCCAGGACAAGGGACAACACTGATCATCACCACTCCGAAGAACAACACCTTACACCTAGCGTTGCATTACGAGTGCAAGTTTCGGCAGTGGCCTACATGTTATGCAAAAGTCAGTGTGTGGCACACACATAGTGACAAGACTTAACCACATCTTGCAGCTGAAGCGGACAAGGTTGCAAACTGTCACGTATGGGTGAGGGGTCGGGCTCAGAGAAGTGCTCTTCTCTAGAGAGACACCACCACCCGGAAGCACTCCCCATTCGTGCTCCTAGCGGTACTGTGGTAGTGGCGACTTGACACTGTTGCAGAGGCACGACTAACATGATAGTATTTAGAAGTAAGCTGTTCATCACCGCGTTACCCTACTGTTTGGGCACGAGAATAACCATGACAGTTGAGCAGAACCCAAATGGCTCCGCCAGTTGAAGACGTCGACGTTGTGAATGGCACGAAAGACCGACGCCTAGACGGGTACACTACACTCCACCGGTACTGCACGAATAAATGACCCTTATATTGCTGCGGGGGATCAGTCATGTCACGACGACCAAGTGAACGTGGGCAATCCACTGTACTCACGCTCAGACGCCACTCCAGTTCGCAAAGAGTACTGTTTTCACGCCACATAGCTCTGATCACTGAGGCCATAGCATAACGGTCACCCACCTCGCTGGGCTGGTTGCATACGATCTTCGCTGCATTTATCTGTACCACAGCTCCCAGTGAGTACCACTTCCTTCCAGAATGACAGCCACCGGAGATGTCCCCCTACGGCACAGCATTTCCAGCTTGTCTTTTATTGGTCTTGAGAGCAGCCACAAAGATGGCGTACTGTAAGGCTTGCGCCGGCCAAGTGAGAAGCTAGGATGGCATGGCCACATATGCGTGCAAACACAGATCGTTTGCCAGTTCTTCTACTGTCAGACGCTACCAAGCTCAATGGAGCTGAATGGAGCAATCCTGTGGGTTACGGGCAGGAAGAACTTTCCGGGAAAACGACATGCATGTGAATGGAGGCGCCTGCCGAGAGGATGCGGCCAAGTGTCTTTCGCTCCTTTGCGGATGGCTTCTTCCCCTCCTACCAGGGATGCGATAGCACCACTGCAGGACATGGGAGCGTTCAAGATGGTCCGCTGAAGCCGCCGTGCCGACCTGGTTAGCGGACGTTTTCCTTTGTGCTATTTCAGAAGGGCATGTCACAACTCATATCGTTTTCATCATCGGACATTCTCATGTTATGCACGCTACTACTTCCCGTTCACATTCGGTAGGGCAGCAGAACACCCTAGCACAGACCAACAACCCACCCCATCGTGGCCACTGTCCTCGGACCACGCCCGGACACCATGTCTTCCCAAGACTCAAATGCCATGGTCATGGATACACAGGTCTCATTTTGATCTGATGTCAAAGATGATCATCTACCAGTATCGATTGTTGTAGCACATGATTCAGGATCCTGGCGAGAAGAATTTCCATCACCAGTCATGCATCGGCTTTAAGATTCGTTTCGCAACGGCGATGTGAATGCCTTATCCGCAGCAATACTTGTACAATACAGTTGTCGATCCAGTCGAGGCCACGAGCTGGCCCTTGCGGCCCTGGCGGGAAGCGCCTCAGGGGGGACATGGCAGGAGAACAAGGGACGCCATGCCGGCCTTGGCCCGCATCTGGACCGGACACAACTCGACCACTTGTTCTTGGTCTGGGATCTAGGATCTGGGATCTGGGATCTGGGATCTGGGCTCAAGGTCCACGCCCGAAAATTTCGCTGTCTCTCCGGTGTTTCTGTCTTCTTTCTGCCAGAAAGACGAAAAGCGTCGCGTCGACCCAGACTGTGGCCAGGTCAGCAGTTCCCGCTCCGCAGGCCATAGCACCCATCAGCAAGCAAAGGTCGGAAGTATGAAGACCTGCCTCGCACAGTCTCTACTTGCATCTTTTCAAGCCCCAGACGACAGTGCCTCCCGAGCCGCCGTCTTGGCATCCATCAGCTTTCACGCACTTGAGCCATGACACGAGCAGAACCAACTGTTACGTCAAAAGATACTGTTCCACAATCCGTCCAATTGACTGGATGCACCGTGGCCAGTGTCAGCTCACTCACCACAAGAGTCGAGGCTCTTATTCAATAGGCGCTGTTCCACCCCCCCGTCACAAAAGTGGTAAACCATCGGCAACCGGCACCTTGTCGAGGTGCATAATTGAATATTGAGTTTCACACCTTCCTTGGGCGATCAACCAGTGCTGTCACGATGACGATCCCACTCGGCTCAGCCGTTTCAGTTCTCTTCTACAACTACCTACCCGAAGAGGTTCAGTTCAGGCCGAGGCCGGTGGGCTGGACGCGGAGCATTGCACATCCTGGGCTTGGTCCGGCTGCTCCTGGGAAACTTCTACCATGCATTACATGGTACCAAAATACCTTGCTCGGTTACCGGTTGTCTGCGCATCGTGTGGTGGTGGTGGTGGTTGGTGGCGGGTTCTGTACGCGTGAGGACTCCTGTCTGGTCCGGGGCGCACACATCCCTACCTTACCCCGGAATGCAGGAGCCCACCAGTCCTTGTCCGCACGAGAAACATCAGCATGTGGCTGGCCCCTGCGCGGTAGCGCAAGATCCGTGAGAACAACGGCCTTGAAAACAACAATCGGCGTGTCTAGGCCTCCAAGCTGGGGGGGGGGGGGATCGTCGCTCTCAGAAATCGTCACAGCGTGGCAGAAGAACTGCCCTTGCTGCCGCCACAAGCTCACACCCCCGCCAACGCTGCGAGAGCATAATTGTCTCACCGATCAGTGCGGGCAGCTCGGTCGGTCAAGCGATGCGCACCGATGCTCCCCTGCAGCGTAACGGCCCTTTCGATCGAGGCACCTCACGGACCAGGCAGTGCTCGCCAGAGGGGCCCGCCAGCAAGGCGGCTGCAGAACCGGTCCAAGAAACCGAAAAAAATTGCGCTGATTAATTAGGGCTTTGGGCGGCGAGCACACGGCATCGAGCACTCCACGTTGTTTGCTTGACTGCCAAAGCTGTGCCCAATACAGCGCAGAGTTGCGAGATGTTGGCTGCCATGCAACATTTCGGCCCTTTCAGCCTGTCAGATTTGGAGTGGCGCCGTGAAACCAAGTTGCCCAGCCTGACGAGAGTCCCAAGTTCGCCCAGGTGGCTGATACATGTTGACGCCGCCGGGTCGTCTGGTGATGCCCGTATCCTCATGTCGCGTGTACGCACGGGAAGCTGAGCGGGCGTGGCCACAGCAGCCTCGTTGTAGCACGTTGAACAGTGTTGAGAAAGTCTCATGCGCGTAATATCTGGTATATCTGCCCACCGCCGGCGACAGTTCTGTCATATCTCATCGGAACAGGATGCCGGTTGTTTACCGCCGACTCAAGAGCAGATTCTTCTGCCTTGGCCGGGTTCTCTACGGTGATCCCACGGGAATGTCTCGGGCGGGCAATATACGACATCTTTGGTGTCGAGGAAGGGGAAGGGGGGAAGGAGGGAGCGTCAAGCCGAAAGAAGGCTTCTTCGCAGGCAGTTGGAGACGGCACTCTGCACAAGACAGCCCTCGATGAACATGCTAGGATTTGATGAGCCGCTGGCTAATAAGGTAGGGCTCCTGAAAATTGCGCACTCAGCGCGAGCGCGAGACAGAGTGACGCTGGAAACAGAGACGAGCCAACTGCGCCGAGAAGGAGCGGCGCCACACTGCTCTGAAGCCGACCCTGCATGTCTTGGCCCTTGGTCTTCCGGGTCGTTTCCCACCGTTCCCTGACGACAGAATATCCCTCTCGAGCCTCACCCTTTGATGATGATGCTGAGGCCGGCTCTTTTCTGTGGGCTCATCTGGATCCCCTTTCGTCTTGTTGACAGATCGGGTGACTCGCAGCGGGAGGCTGCCGTAGCGTCTTCACTTCCTGCCGTGTGGCTTCCAGCCCATGCACGCGTCCCCGCTGGGTGAGCGATCGAACAGGTTTACAAGGAGTCGTTATCGTCCAGGTCGGGAAATCGCTGCTACCACGGCTGCTTGTGGCCGCGTTGTCTTAGACGTTCTCTCAAGCCAAGAAGGAAGACGACGTTGCATGGCGAGATCGCCCTTTTCTTCACCCTCGGAAGGAGACGGGCCCTCTCTCACCACAGTGCGGTGCCTCCCCCTTTACCGCCAGCTCGTTTTCCCATACCGGCGTGTCGCCCGCCGCCTCTCCCTGCCCTCGCGAAGCCCTGGCCAAACATGTCGCCCTCCTCCATGACGGGATCGTTTGATTTGAAGCCCTCGCTATCCCTGAAGACGGCCTCATACATGCCGCCTACTGCCTTGGACAGCTCCAGCATAGCCCTCACCCTCTCGGCGTCGGCGTGCTGCAGGATCTCCAACGTACCCTCCTGCTGATTAATTTTGCCCTGGATCTTCTGGTCGATGATGAGGAAGCCCAGAATATCGCTCACCTCCGACTCGGAGATCCGAAGCTGCTTACCGATCCATGCCAGCTTCATACGTGTGTACGGCGCGATCAGCTTGACGATACCTTTGGTGCGCATATTACGTGTAACCTCATCAATATTCTCGGCGATGAAGGGGTCATCGAGAAGATCACGGTTCTTCTCTAGGACCTTTTGGTAGGCGTGGACATCGTCGCGCTGGTAAGCATCCACGAGGTCGGTCATGGCCGTGATGCGAGGATCCGTCTTGTAGGGTTTCGTCTCCTGGGAATCAAAGGGGTTGATGGTGGACTTGGTGAGCATGGTTGTAAGGAGGAGATATTTCAGAACCTGGATACGCTGAAGGGAGCCGGCCTCGTCATAGTTGCGGAAGGATTCGTGAAAGTCCGACTGCGCTTCAATCCAGTTCTCCTCGCTCATGTGCATCTTTCCACCGCACTCACGGATGATGCCCATGATCTTGGGGTGGGGCACCGCCGATTTGACCTGGAGGGCGCGGACATAGAGTCTCTTGAGTTGCTTGTTGTTCTTCATCTCAGCGTACATCTGAATCTCGAGGACATAAATTTCGAGCGAGTAGGTGCCCTTGCTGGGATCGTCGGAGCCATCCTCCCGATGACACGCCTTGTGCAGCTCGCGGACCTTCTTCGCGAGAGCCTGGTAGTCCTTGCGGTCGAGCAGGAGCTTGGCGAGCTTGATGTTGGTCTTGAGCCATAACCTCTCGTTGTTGGTGCTCTGGAAGCTCTGGAGCGTCAGGGAGTAGAATTGCTCGACGCACTTGCCCGACTCGGGCGAGTCGGAGCCCTTCTCGACAAAATCGAGCAGATTGTTGATGGATTTCTCAGAGTAATTCCTCGTGACGGCATTCTTGACATATGTGAGGAGTTCCGCGTAGTGCTCGGCAGCCTGCGAGTGGAGTGTACGGTCAGCGAGGGCCCACGAGCGCGAAGCAACGACGAGGAAGGCGCACATCGTTGTATTTTCCGAGCCTGAACTCAAGCTTGATGGCCTGCTTCAGGCCCTTGAATCCCCATTCTCCTTTCTCGTCTTCCAGAGCGGGAATGCCTAGAAATTCTGCGATTGCCTCTTCTGGCTCGGCGGCCTACTGTTGCTTTGCGTTGTAGTATTTGTTCTCAATGTCGACGTCGCCGGTCTCCTCGTCGTCATCCTCCTCGTACTCGAAGTCATATCTGGGCTACCAGTCAGCAGGATAATTCGGTGCGTTCCCTGACGGCAAGGCGAGCCTTACTGCTCGTCATCCGACTCCTGCATAAAGTCGTCGTCGGACATGGTGGCGGGATTCGGAGGGGTAGCTTCTCAACCGCGAGTGAGACGAGAACCGCGTTCGAGGAAGCAGCTCGACTTGGTGAAGGGCTCTCGATGATCGATGAGCAAGAGAGATGTGGCCTTGTATCGACGCCGTTTCGATAATCAGGGAGCTACGTTCCAGGTCCGATGATCGAGCTCGTAGTCGTTCAGATGATGCGCGTAGGCAATGTAGGTAGGTGCGGTACGTTTCCTAGTGCGTGCCTGTGCTGCATTGAAGGTCACTGAACAGCGCAAAGGCGGGGAGCTTCAGCTTATCGATTGGCTGCCAGGCAGTCGACCCAAGATCCTGGCCAGCCTGGGGCGACAATGATGTGATGACTCAGCATAAGAGAGTGGGTCTTCCTATCGGAATAGCAGAAGGCTGGCTGGATGGCAACTTTTACGGTGCCTGTCAAACCTACCTCGACATCCATCTTACTATTTTGCAGACACCGCCACCAGGAAGCACGCTCTGCCGAAACACCACGCGCATTGAAACGAAACTCAGCAGCTCATCATGGGCGGTGATCTCAACCTCAAGAAGAGTTTCCACCCGGGCCTCCTCAAGAACCAGGCTAAAGTCTGGGAGGAGGAGAAGAAGGCCCTCGACGAGCGCAAGAAGACGCAGCAGCGCATCAACGAGCTGAAGGAGGAGCGCGCGCGCGAGGAGATTCAGAAGCAGCTCGAGGCCGCCGGCCACACCAAGAAGATCGACCGCGTCGACTTTCTCTACAATGGACCGACAAACGGCCAAACGGGCACGACGGAGGAGATGGAGGGCTATCTGCTCGGCAAGCGGCGCATCGACAATCTGATTACGGGGTCCGACCACAAGAAGCTGGAGAAGCAGGCCGGGCAGGAGAGCTTCATGGCGCTGCAGACGGCCAACACGGCGCGCGACACGGCGGCCAAGGTGCGCGAAGATCCGATGCTCGCCATCAAGAAGCAAGAGCAGGCGGCATATGAGGCCATGATGAACGACCCGATCCGACGGCGGCAGTTGCTGGCCAACATGGGTCTGTCAGAGGAGACCAAGGACCGGTCAAAACGCCGGGAGGACAAGCACAGAAAGAGGCGGCACCGTCATCGGGATGAGGATTCGGGCGATGAGAGGCGACACAGGCACCGGAGGCGGGCACATTCACGATCGCGTAGCCCGTCACGGCACCGCAGGGACGGTTCGGACGACGGGGACGACAGGCGCAGGAGCAGCCGCCGAGACTCGCCAAAACGCAGGCGGTATGACTCGGAAGAAGATGTTGACCGTCGGCGAGAGAGGAGATCGAGGTCGCCTCGCCGGCGTGAGCGCGAGGATCGAGACTGTCACCACGAGCGCGGCGATAGGCGCGACGACCGGCGGAGGGATGGGGATCGTCGTGACAGCCGACGCAACGAGCGACATGACGGGCAAGACGATCGTGGGCGTGACGGCGACGGCGAACGAAACTACGACAGACCAAGCCGCCACTCAGACAGGTCGCCACAAGACCAGCATCATCGCCGTTTTGACGGAGGCAGGCGGAACGGAGGTTTTGCCCAAGGCGGCGGCGGCGGCGCGAAAGACAACAAAGCCGACGAGGAGGAGAAGGCGCGCAAACTGGCGGCGATGCAGTCGGCGGCGTCGGAGCTCGACTCGTCACGGGAGCAGAGGTTGGCAACGCTCGCGCAGCAGGAGAAGGCGGGGCGCGACGCCGACGACGATGCGCGGCAGCGTGTGTTAAAGCACGGAGACGAGAATGAGTTTTTAAATCGTCTGCATTGCAAGGTGGGGGATTTGGGCTTGGCGGAGCGGATGGGCCGGGGTCGGCAGGGTTACCAGCGGGATGACGACTGAAGGCGATCGGAAGGCAGTCTTGCCAAGTTTCTTTTCTGAGGCTGTAGAATGTAGAAACGGCCTCGTCGGCAGTAGCGGGGTCAAATAAGACGTCAATCGCCAGACGATCCCCACCACGCCTTGTTTCTTTTCACAAACGAGCAGTGCTGGCGTGACATGTGTACTGCAGAAGCAGAAGACTCGGATTTCTCCAGCAGAGATGATTACTCACAATATTGACGGCTTGACCTGTCACCAATAGTGCGCAACTCGGCTGATGGGCTTGGATATAGCGGGAGCAAAAGAAAGCGTCTTGGGGACGGGCTGGCTGGGATCCATTACCATGGCTCCACTTAAGGCAGGTTGCACGCCAAATCCTCCAGCATTCCTCCTGCGATGTTGGCGGATGACTTGCAGGCGCGATATCTAAATACAGCATACCTACCTACCTTTGCCTTGGTACGTGGGTGTACATGCCTGCGTGCCCACATGCCTGATGGGAAATACAGTGCAACGGTGTCTTGAGCGGCGGGTCACGGAAGGGAGTTGCTGCTCGGCGGGAGACATCTGGTCGTTTGAAACGAGACATGGAGATTCTAGCGGCCTGTCCATGAGCCGATCGACGAATATCGAGGCGGTGGTGCCAGAGCGTGGCCCTGAGCGCGATCCAGAGCGTAGCCCTGAGCGCGATCCAGAGCGTAGCCCTGAGCGCGATCCAGAGCCCGTGGGTGCCCACGGGCTGTGCCTTGGCCGAACCGATAGCGCCCCGCCCAGCGGGCCCTCGTCTCCCCGAGTGCCAGGCGCCTCTCAGTTGCCCCTCAACCCCTCTGGTGAATGGCCTCCCAGGCGCCGCGTCCAGTGGACTGGTGCAGTGGACTGGTGCAGTGAACTAGCGGGCCTATCAACGCTACTGCCGCTGTCGATGGGGGGGCGGTACCCACCATGTGGAGAGGGGGGAAACACTTGCCATCGCGCACCTAGGTGCCTACAGTAGGTACCTAAGGTAGGTAAGTACCCAGGTACCGTTCATGCCTCTCTAGCTCATCTCGGCCAATTGCCAATTTCCCTGGTCGCGCTGGGGTGACGGGGACTTCCCTGCCCTGTTCGTTCTTTGCCTCGCCTCTGCCACTGCCACTTGATGTCGCTTCCAGCCACTGCCTGCTGATGATCTGAGCCCCCTCCACTCGTCACCTCCATCCAGCCAGTGCGTGCTCTATCCAATCTCTCTCTCCTCGAGCCCCAAACTCTACGTGCTGTCCACCCTCGGTCTCCCGACTGGATCAATCTCACCCTCTTTTACAACTTTTCCAACCGCGAACACGATCGTCACACCCGACATCCGCGTGCCTCTTGCTTCCTGCCGGCCCTCCTCCGTTGACAGGGTCCACAAACGCCCGCTACCTACTCCAGAGCCCGCGCGCGCAATCGAGGATCCACCTTTTAAGATCCAACTCCTGAACCCAGACAGACACCATCGAAGACTCGTGCCAACAACAAACAAGGCCACCAATCTACGCTCTCGCACGAGCAGTCCACGAATTCCTCTCTCCCTCTTCCTCCGCCCAAACCATTGTTCTCTGGGAAGCCGACCTCTGCGACGACTTCGCCCCCTCACGTTTCCGACTCGACCCCCCTCCGAATATCGCCCACGATGCCTGCGCTCTGTGGAGGCTCCAAGACCGCCAACCGGAAGCTGGTGCTGCTGTAAGACTCCCTGCAGCCGAGCGCCTGCATGCTGGCTCAAGAGAACGAACTGTTTTTCGGCTGACCAAAGTCTCGTTTCTCCCTTGCAGAGGTGACGGCGCGTGCGGAAAGACGTCATTACTCAATGTCTTCACAAGAGGGTATGTGGGCAACCCAAACCCAACTTGTCTTCACGATGCCACCAGCCATGCTCTAACAGCCTCATCAGATACTTCCCTACCGTCTACGAACCCACAGTCTTCGAGAACTATGTCCATGGTATGCGCGCCACCGTTGCTCTGCCCGGTTCTGCTGAGGAGGCCCTGGTATCTGACATGTTGTTGCACAGACATCTTTGTCGATAATGTCCACATTGAGCTGTCCTTGTGGGACACTGCCGGCCAAGAAGAATTCGACCGTCTCCGCAGTCTATCCTATGGTGAGCTCTCTGTTCTCACGGCGCAATGTGACTGTCAAAATGTTAACAAGCTCGCCTCTCAGACGACACGGATTTGATCGTACTCTGCTACAGCGTCGACAGCAAGGACTCCCTCGAGAACGTCGAAAGCAAATGGGTCGGCGAGATTGCGGATAACTGTCCCGGTGTCAAGCTTGTTCTTGTGGCACTCAAGTGCGACCTGCGCGAGGGCGACGATGACGAGAATGTCGGCGCCGATGGCCAGCCACAAGCACCGCAACCCGGCGAGAAGCGCAACCCCACCCTCATCAACTACGATCAGGGCCTCGAGGTCGCCCGTCGCATCCAGGCATCTCGTTACCTCGAATGCTCGGCCATGAAGAACCGTGGCGTCAACGAGGCGTTCACCGAGGCCGCGCGTGTCGCCCTCAGCGTCAAGAAGGAGCGCGACGAGTCCAAGTGCATCGTCATGTGAGCCAGCTGGGCTTCATGTCAATGAACGACACCTACTCTCCTACCATAATTGCTTGTCTACTCCAGGGGGCGTCGGCGTTTACGCGAAACGGATCGGATCCGGATACGGCCCCTTGTCTCTCTGCTTTTGCTCTTTCATCACAGCCACGCTTTTCTTCTTTCTACAATACACCCACGAGCGGAGCCCGGGATCGCCCAACACAACAACCCTTTTCTTCGACCCTCCCGCTCACGCGAGCAACTTCATCTTATTACTCACGTTACTTGTGGCTGGATCGCGCCTTTCCCTTGCCCACGATTCACCAGACTTTGAAACTGTATATACCAGAGTATTCTACTCGCTTTGGCTTGGTTTGCTACACTGTCTCCCGTCTTTTGTCATGTCCAGTGTGTCTCTTCATATATAACGGCGGTGACCCGGGAAAAGGACTTGTAGACTTTTCGTTGCGGAGAGCGGTTCGTCTTGTCGGACCATGCAGTGTCTTGTATTGCAGGTGTTGGTACTATGTTCCAGACTGACGTCAACCCAAAGAATTCGAATACTGCAGCGTGCGTTCCGTGATTGTCGCTTGATGGCGAGTAGCTGAGCCTGTCGCTCCAGACTAGAAGCTTCACTTCGACTCGAGCTATATGAGGAGCGGCTGAACCGCAGGGGCAAGGGGATATGCATGTCCGCTCAGCTGCGATTGAGTGGCTGTCGCTCTGTGACTGCTCAAGAGCCTTGACTGTCAGCTCCGGCTTGGTCGTCTTTCCTCCCGGGTACCTGGGCTTGACGTTGAACAGGAATTCTGGAGTCCAACTTCTCGTGAGCTTTGTTGGTTTGTGTTGAGCATTATAGTGGCCTTTGATCGCACCACCAGTGCCGTGCCACCTGGTCGAGTGCCGCTGTAGCATCCCTGGTCTACCCCGGATTCGCCGAGACAGGACACGCAGTCGCCCCCTTCGGTGGTGTCCATTGTGGCTGGCGGCTTTCTCATTGCAGACTGGCTGTTTTTGCTGCACGTCTACGGCAAGGGGTTTGGTATCGTCGACGAGTCATGGAGAGGACCTTGTCAGATTCCAGTCCTGGAGCCTACGGTCACGCTGCGGAAAGTGTCCATCGGACGAGATCGCTGACAGACCGTGCCTCGAGTGTTTCGGTGAGGACGCAGCTCGCCGGCCTGTTGAGAGATGGATGCCTTCCGCTCTCAAAACCGTCACACGCAGGAACTATTGCGTCTGCTTCCTCGAAAAGGGCCCCTCGTAGCGTGAAACGTAGATCCTGTCGTCTGCCTTCTCAGCAGCATCGCCGCCGGGCCGCTTCAAGACCATACACCCCCCTCTTCCTCCGCAGGGTATCGTTCATTCCTCGACAGCGTCGACTCTGCAGGACCGTCGGCGGCGCATGTCGTCACAGCCGCCAGGCACGCAGCGAGGTTCGCCTTTCTGAAACGGTAGCTCACAAGGAAGCACAGCAAAAAAAAAAACATGTGAAGCCTTCCACCAAATCAACAAGCAAGGTAAGCAGGCTCTTGGGGTTACTGCGGAACGCCTGCCCGGCATGCCACACGCCCCCCTCTCTCCTGTCGACGCCGCATCCTCGAGCGCAAAGCTAGCCCAGCGGCCCTCTCTCCCCGGTCCAGCATCCAGCTATCCCGCGGCGGCAGGCGGCGGGGATACCGCCGTGCAGGACGACTGCATGTCTGCGTGTGTCTTTCCCGCGTGGACCGGTATTCCGACGACGCCTCCTTTCCCTTGTCACTGTCCTATTTCACCCAAGGTACCCTGGCCTCCGTTTCCTTCTTCTAACCCCCTCTCGCGACAGGGACGGGTGAGGGGTCACGGCAGCGCGGGCATGCTGTGCGCTGGGAAGGGTGAAAAGGGGAGGGGGGGTTGCACTAGTCGGGTATGCAGGCGCAAGGCATGATGGAGGAGGGAAGAGGAGAGGGGAGCTGACGGGGAGTTTTCTTCTTTTGGGGTAAAAACCTGGTATGCCGGCCGGAGGGTAGGTTGGACGTAGTGCAAGGTAGCATTCGGAGCGGTCAGAAGGGGGCTGACGACCAATGGAGCGTCTTCAAATCCGCCAGGGACACGAAGAGGAGGAGGTTTCTTCGGAGGCCCGGAGGTTTTTTGCTTTTTTTGTTTATTCTACTTGTCGTGCAGATGGATGTCTTGGGCAGATGCGGTGTTCTTACCGTACTTTGGGTGGGGAGGCGGCTTGGCTGTGGTTTCTCGCGACCCTAAGTAAGGCCGGTGAGTGAGATGGCAGGTTCGGTATCGAAACCGAAGCTGCGAATTTACCCTGCCTTGCATTAGGCAATATTCTGATCCGACCTTGGGTACCTACCTTACCATAGGTAAGGTAAGTTAGGTACGTCACATGGGACCAGTACACCGAACGTATTCAATTGGAAGTTTAATGGGAAAACGACTGCATGTCTAGCAATGCCCCAAGCCAAACAAACAGACAGAAGACCGGTTACCCGAAAACAGCTAGGTATCCTGACGAGACGGTCCGGATGTTGCCGCTGCTATCGAATGAACAGTGGACTGACAACGAAACTCAATCGCGCACGCTCCACCGTATGAACTTCTCCCAAGTCGAAAGCCCACACGATCAGACGCTTACTGCACAGCATCCAGCCAAATAGATTGCCCTCGAAAAGTCAAAGTTAAATCCGACAGCACTCGACAACCAAAGCATGAGACACGATAGTCACCTCGTGTGAACACACAGTGCATCAAGTCGTGATTCGCATTCATTACGTCTCCTCGAGGCATAGGGAGACCTTTCTATACTACTACTATTACTACATGCTACCCTCTCATCCGCTCACGCGGTAGGGGTAGGCAGGCAGTGGCACGCCGAGCTGACGCGCGAGATGACGTTGGTGCCGCACGCCTTGGAGGCGTACTCGGGCACGACCTTCACGTCGCTGACGTACGTCTTTGTGAACTCGCCGCAAAATTTCTGGCTCTCCTCGAGGCGGCCCTTGATGCTGGACGAGCGCAGCGCGCGCAGGCAGTTGTCGGCGTTGCACGACTGCTTCTTGGGGCACGACGCGCGCTTGGTCATCTTGACGAGGTAGACGCCGCGCTCGATCGTGTTGATAATGGCGTAGCCGCTTCCGTCGAACTGGTAGCTCGACCACGAGCCGAACATCTCGACGCTGCCGCCGCCGGGCTGGTTGTCATCCTCGGGGAAGATGTCAAAGTAGGCGATCTGAGAAGGGGGTAAGTTGGGTCAGCCCGGCGTTCACCCAAGAGAGAATTGGAAGGGAACAGAACTCACCTCGCAGACACCGGCACCGGTGGGGTCCTCGGGAATGGAGGAAACATCGTAGACGCGGAAACCGGCACCGTAGCTGGACTGGAAGCTGAGACCGTTCTTGATGTACTGGTTGTGGTCCGTGGCAACGACAGTGCCTGTTCACCATGGTCAGTCAGCGAGTCCGCGTACAACATCGACGAGAGGGAAAAAAGCATGCAAACTCACCCTTGTAGATGCCGGTGTTCTTGGGAGCCTCGAGCGACCTGATGTCCCAGATGTAGGTCACGGGGTAACCGTCAGAGGCGGGGTTGAGGCCGTCGGTCTCATCGTACTCGTCGTCCATCAGGAGGTACTCCTGCCAGTTAACGTCGAGGACCCAGCCCTGATGGGTGTAGGAAGCACCCTCGTACGAGGTGACGGAAAGAATCTTGGAGTTGGCCTTGTCGGTCACGTCGTAGATGGTGAGCGTGTCCTCGTTGTAGCCGTAGCAGATCTGGTGACCCTCGTACTTGGTGTCGGGGCCGTGGTACGTGAGGCACTGCGCGTCATGGACGTAGCCGTCTTGGCCGTTGCAGCCGAGCCTCTTAGGGTTGGAGGGGTCCTTGAGGTCGACAAAGATGAGACCGGACTTGCAGACGTCGGTCCTGGGGCGGGCACCGACGGCGGCGAAGTACTCATTCTCCTCGTCCACGACGATGTTGTGCGTCTGGCCGTTAGGCAGGTCCTTCCAATGGGCCGTGACGTCCTTGACAATGTCGAAGACGACAGGGCCGGCCGAGGCGTTGACGGTGAGCAGCTTGCTCATGTCGAAGATCTGGACGCCGTGGCCAGCGAGCTCAGAGCCGATGATCATGTAGTTCTTGAAACCACGAATCTCCTTCCACAGCGCGTTGGGGTTGGTCTTAGCCGGCACGGGCAGGAAGCCGAGCTGGGCCAGCCTTCCCTCCTTGAGGATCTCGACAAAGGCAGTGCCGTCGAACATGCCAATGGCGGCAAACTCACGGCCCGTCTTGGGGTCGGTCCAACCCCACGAACCGCTGCCGGTCAGGAGGTTGCCGTCACCGAGCTCGTCCCAGCCGTTGGGGGAGCCGAGAGTGGCAAAGTTGATGAAGTCGTACAGGTCAATGTTCTTGCAGCGGAACGTGAGGAGCTCGTTGCCAGGCACAGCGGCGGCCTTGCCGTCGATGCACTTGGTGTAGTTGAGCCTGGGCCAGACCTCCGAGTTGAGGAGGCCGGCGTCAAACTCACCCATCCAAGCATCCATCTTGTGCTTCATGTTCCTCTCGTGGATATAGCCAGAGTCGTAGAGCTCTGCAGAAAGACCATTAGCCATGTTCCTGGGACCAAATGCTGGGCGCGCCATCGCGACAGGACGTACCGGCACCCTTGACCAGATCCTTGGCCAGATCCTTGGCCATGACGCCCGAGGCGGCGGCGAGAGCCGTGCCGGAGAGAGTAGAGAAGCGCATCTTGACAGTGACGTGCGTCGACCTCTGTTCGTTTTGTGATTGAGGGGAAACGAAGAGGGACAGAGAGCCGAGTGTTAGACTTGTATCACCGGGGTGAGCGGGCACACAAGGTTGAGTGAGGAGCAAGAGGAATGTCCTTGATCCATCTCAGGAGGAGTCCGTGAGTGGGCATGCCGCAATGCTTTATGCTTGCTCTCGCTCTCCCGCATTCCCCTGTCCAACGGCTACCGCCAGGGAGAAGTCGCTCGCCGTTCCTCGGGTCAGTGATCAGCCCTCGCGCGAGGCGAATCTAACCCTGGCTCATTCGACGTGCAACCAAGAACTGCAAATGCACCCCAGGTGCCCTCAACCAGATAACACTGAGCTTCCACTTACAGTACCGCGCTAAGGCGCGGCCATGGCCGCGATCCAGGAGTGATCTCCTGCCTCTTTAGGCAGGTCTGAACCGAGGGGCGCTGACCCGACCAGAATTGACATGCCCATAATCAGCCGTCAGGGCTTTGCACATGGAAATACGAATGGGACCGTATGGAGACTTCATGCAACGTCTGCCAGGGTCAGGCACATTGCCCTTGGCGAACAGGCTGATGGTTCATTTGGGCCCCTCTTGTTGCCGTCGCGTTGCCCAATCGACAAGTTCAATCGACATGTTCGCTGCTGGTCGAGGCTGGTCTTGGCAAACGTCAATCCGGCATCGGCCTACCGACACCCAGCTTGAATAGGAAGGCCAACGGTGATGGATCCAAAGCCCCCTCAGTTCTGGAATCGCCTCTGTCTGATTTTATTCATCGCCTTGACCAACAAGTTTGCCACGAGGCGATGTTCTACCACCGATACGGATGGCCCGAGCTGCAGGCCATGCAGGCAGCTAAAGCATGGAAGGCAATCAGTTCTGTTCCATACCGGCTGCCCCGCCCTCGACGGATTTTCCATCTTTCGAACACCCTTGCTGTGCCAATGGGTGCGACTTGGGCAATGGACCATCAAGGTCAACCTCCAACTGGGCAGTTCGAGCAGGGGAAACCTGGGATGTCGATCCTCCAGGGGTGAACGCGTCAAGCAACGCAGGTATGAATAACGGGAATATGTATTCTTGATCCAGATATCCAAAACGCCATCCATGACCATGAACCCAATCGTCACATGCGCTATTCAAATCATGACGCTTCGTTGGCAGCCTCTTCCTCAAACAGCACCAGTACCGTGCCAGCTTTGCAAATGTCCTAGTTGTCATCAGTAAACAATTTCCCCCAAGTCGATACGGATTTCCACTTACCCCCTCCTTGTGTGCCAGTTTCTTCACCACACCATCCTGAGGTGACCTGATGACGGTCTCCATCTTCATCGACTCAATGCTGTCGGGTATTAGCGAATTTTCCAGCGATACTTGAAGAGAGAGAGTTGGACTCACACAACCAATGGCGCACCCTTCTTGACGACATCGCCCTCGGCGACCTCGTTTCTCAGAACCTTGCACGGCATCGGCGCAACAACAGAGGCAGCAATCTCCTTGAGGCCCAGCGCCTTCTCGAACCACTTTGGTGGCAGCAGGGCTAGCTCTGTCCTTACACCGTGCTGGAACACGACAACCTTGGAGTCCTGAGTCTCGGTTGCGTTTGGTGTCGTCCTGACTACTGTGGAGTGTATCCTCTCGCCGGGGAAGAAGGTTGTCAGCTTGGTTGCCAGGGATTTCGGCGTCGATGAAGTGCATGCAATCTTCTCGATCACCACTGGCTCGGCTCCCTTCCTCGTCACAGTGGCGCTGAACATGCCGGGACTTGTCTGGCTGACTGTGACCTGCACGACCTCGCCATCCTGCTTTGAGTATGCGTCCAGCACCTTGAGCGCAAAACTGCGCTCTGTCGCCGTGTTCGGTGCGCCGAAACCGAGACTGCCGCCGTGGGGCGCCTCGCTCGCGAGCTGCGCCGTCAACGAGCCCAGAGCTGCCTGCACAAAGACCTCGTCGGTGAGCACTCGAGGTGCAAAGAGCTCATCCTTCCACTTCTCGATGAAACCTGTTTCCACATCACCCTCAATGAACGCCGGCGAGCGGCACATGCGCTTGAGGAACTCAATGTTGGTGCTCAGACCGACCACTTCGTAATCGCGAAGTGCAAGCTCCAGGCGACGGATAGCCGTCTCGCGGTCGCGACCGCGCACAATCAACTTGGCAATCATGCCGTCGTAGGCTTCGGAGACGGTGTCGCCCTGGACGAAACCGGCATCAATACGGACGTCGGGGTCGGTGGCAGGAGTGGTAAGGTGGACAAGCTTGCCAGAGTCAGGCATGAAGCCCTTTTCAGGACTCTCGGCATAGATACGCGCCTCAATGGCGGCGCCCCGCTGAGAAATGGCTTCAGAGATCTCCTCTTGTGTCATGGGGAGCTTCTCGCCAGCCGCAATGTTCAGCTGCCATTCAACAAGATCGGTGCCAGTGACCATCTCGCTGACGGGATGCTCAACTTGCAGACGTGTGTTCATCTCCATGAAGTAGAACTCGCCAGTGTCGCGGTCCAGGATAAACTCGACGGTACCAGCGCCGACGTAATCGACGGCGGAAGCAGCCTTCCGCGCCTTATCCCAGAGATCGAGTCTCGTGGCCTCGTCTAGGCAGGGTGCGGGCGACTCTTCGAGAATCTTCTGGTGGCGACGCTGCACACTGCAGTCACGCTCACCGAGGGCCACACAGTTTCCGTGCTTGTCGGCGAAGACCTGGACCTCGACGTGACGCGGACGCACGATGTACTTCTCCACAAGCATGACCTCGCCGCCGTCGCCAAACGAAGCCTTAGCCTCGAGCCTGGCGCTGCGCAGCTGGGCGGGAAACTCGTCTTCGGTCAAGACGATGCGCATGCCCTTGCCACCACCGCCCTTGACGCTCTTCAGGAGCACAGGAAAGCGGACCTCGCGAGCGTGCTGCAGCAGCTGTGCCTCCTCTTGATCCGCGCCGTGGTACCCCGGAACACAGGGAACACCGGCAGCGGTCATGATCTCCTTGCTGCGAGCCTTGTCGCCCATATCGTGCATGGCCTTGGCGGGCGGGCCAACGAAGACAATGCCCTCCTTCTCGCAGCGAGAGGCAAAGGCGGGGTTCTCGGAAAGAAAGCCATAGCCAGGGTGGAGTGCCTGAATACCGTGCTGCTTGGCGAGAGAGATGATGCGGTCGCCGTCGAGGTAGGATTTGGGGTTGCCGAGTGAGAGGGAGTGTGGCGAGCAGGCGGCATGCTGGGAGGAGGCGTCTGGATCCGTGTAGAGGGTTGTTGTACGGATTCCGAGCCTGTCGGCAGTCTTGTGAATCCTGAGAGCAATCTCACCACGATTGGCAATGAGGAGAGATGTGATGGGAGTGATTTGAGGAGCTGCCGACGCCGAGACCCCCGTTGCTGCCGTGGACAAGAGGCGAGGGAAGGGGCGGGCGAGCCGATGCTTTGCCTTCATGGAACGCATGTTGGTTGTGCAGAACGTGTCAAGGAGAAAGTCGCTATGTCCTGGACAGCAATTGACCAGTGTCTCCTCGAGATGGTAGAATGGGAAGACAGAAACAGAAAAAGGATTCGATCGCCCAGCACAAAAGGCAGAGGAAAGAAGATCCCGAGGTGTTGTAGAGGTTGTCACCCGGGGAAGGTGCCTTGCCGCTGATAGCCGGTGGTGCCCGCCTGCCGGAGCCAGCCGCTGGTCGTTTCTTGCCGTGCTTGTTCTCCCCCCAAACGGCACAAGCAATGGCAGGTGGTATGGCCCGTGCCTACTTCCCCTCATTGCCATTTTGACCCCACAGGCTTCGGTACGTATCCGGACTTTGCGTCATTCGATCTGGGGACAGGAGATGTCCCTCCTTAGTCAGCAGGACTTCGCGGCAGCACGCAGAGGGAGATTCCCTTTACCACGGATCATCATGGCACCTGGACCTTAGCTGTAAGCGCCAATCACGCGAACTTAAGCTGTGCCTTACGCTGTAACACTGCGATCAATCTAAAGCACCTTCGAATCGATTTGAGTCCCGATACAAGACTTGATCAACTCCTAATACTGCCACTCCTCGACACGAGACCCCGCAATGGAAACAGCACCCCTCAACTACGAGGCCTCGGCCGGCGATACCAACAAGCAGTACACAGCAACCCTGCCACAGGACGTGGTCCAATGTCTCGAGAACGCCCGTTTTGTTCGTTTCCGTCCCTGAGCCCCAGCCTCGGTCAAGACTAACCAAGACGCATGCGCGCTGCAGCTCCACTTGGCAACTTGCACAGACGACGTGCCCAACGTCTCGCTCATGAACTACACCTACCTGCCCTCGTCGCCCTTCTCCGCGGCGCCCGTCATCGCCATGACGACAAACCCGGCCTCGCGCAAGACGACGAACCTCCTCTCGAACCCCAACGTCTCCCTCCTCGTCCACGACAGGGTCTCCCACCGCCCGCCGACGTCGGCCCGCCGCCCCTCCGGCGGCTCCCCGGCCCCGAGCACCGCTCCTCCCTCGCCTCGCTGCTGCTCAACATCAACACGTCGGCCGTCTCGAGCATCAGTGCCACCATCAACGGCACCGCCCGCCTGCTCGACGCCGGCTCGCCCGAGGAGCGCTTCTACCGCGAGCAGCACCTCGAGAACAACACGTTTGACAGCGAGGGCTTCGGCGCTGCCAGCGTCGAGGCCGAGGACGGCGGGCGCGGCTGTTTTGTTGCGGGAGAGGAGGTCAGGGTTATTGTCGTTACGATTCGCGACGTGAGGATCAGCGACTGGAAGGGCAGCGTGCGGGACTTTGTCCTGACGACGACGAACGAGGGCTCTGCGGAGACGGCCGTCAACGGTGTGAGGTAGACGGGATCTATGAAAGAGCTTTGGACTGGTCACGGATGCGAGTGGCGAAAGACGCTGGTTTGACTTTTAATATGTATTTTGATGAAAGTCCAAACTACTCGAAGAATGAAAAGGTGACATGGAACGCTCGCTGCTTTGATCAATGGAAAAACACCCCAAACGCCTCCAGCGGCACCAGCCGGAAGTCTCTTGACTTTTGTAGGTCAGACCCTGCCGCGAAACCAGCAGCTATACCCCTTCATATTCACGATAACTCAGCCGCCACAACTCAGTGTTCGGGCAACAATGCACCAAAAACGATACTCGGGGCTGTGACTGTGGCGGCTGCCACCGACCTGACATATCGTCCTATTCTAATACAGAGGTGAAAAAGAAAACGATGAATGATGTTCGTGTATGATGATCCGTTTGACACGGACGTGGGACCTAGCCGAGCTGGGCCCACTCGACAACCTCGAGGGCACACATAACAAGGACGAGGGTGGAGGGAAGGATCCTGAATATGTCGTTAGTTTGGGCATGACACCAAGAGGAGAATCATGGTGAGAAACATACCAAATGACGTAGCTCTGGAAGAGAATCTTCGACATGACACCCTCGTAGACCTCGTTGATCTGGCAAATCTGGGCCAGTTGCAAGGCACTCGGGGCACCCGTGAGGAGGAAGCACACGATGACGAAAATGGGATCGTCAAGGATGCTCACGGGCACGTACTTGGCGAAGACGGCAAGGATGGGGGCCATGATGAGTGTGGGGAGAATCATGCGGCAGATGAGCGAAGCGATGAGGAGCTTCTGGCCGATAATGTCCTCCTCAGGATCACGTTGCTTCTCGCTCTTCTGGGTGTTGCGGGCCAGGTTGGCGCCGAGGACGACCAGGATCAGAGGCACGGCCACGTTGCCGCTGGACTGCACTGCGTTGGTGACGCTGTTCTTGACGAATGAGCCTTCCTCGAAGAAGAGCTGTTGCAGGGCCGGGACAGAAGCGACGATGACGGCGAACAGCATCGCCCACAGAGGAGGGTTCATGAACTCCCAGATAAAGTTGTTGACCTTGGCACCGAAGCGACCCAGACCCGCGAGAACGACACGGACAGGGTTGGGGAGGCTCGTGTAGACCCTGGTGAAGAAGGCGGCCACGGCCTGCTTGGCTGCGCTCAGCTTGTCCTTGATCGTCATCTTGGCGCGGGCAGGGAACCCGGCGACGCCCTCGGGCGGCTCGTTATCATCGGCGCTGCGGATGCGGGGAAAGGAGAGCATGGGATCGTCACTTTGGTTTCCGTTCAGAGGCGCGGCTGCGACAGGCTTACCAGCCTTCTTCGCGATGAAAGGTCGGCTCTCGTCATCCGTGTCGGAATCGACCAACGAGATCTGGGACTGGTGGGCAACGGGGGTGCGACCGCCGGGCTCGTATTGCGACAGATCGCTGCTCGAGGGCGAGCGAGAGTTGGCAGCCGTGTCGCCTTCAAAGCCAGGCAGAAGCGCGTCCGCCTCACGTGCATCTTGCTCATCCGTGTAGCGACCCTCCTCGACCCGCTCATTCTGATATTCAGGATACTTGTCCTTGGGTGCCAGGAGGACGTGGTAACCCCAGCTCCACCGAACCAGCTGTCCGAGCTGCTGGAAGATAAGGAGATAGAGGATGCCGCGAGCGCCCACCTCATCATCGTTATTGCCGGGTATCCTGTCCCAGTGGAGACCCTTCAGCGTCTGCGAAAGCGACAGAACGAGAGAAATCGGCAGAGAGTTGGAGTTGCCAAAGACGCCCATGGCGGTGACGAAGTTGGATGCTCGTTTGTTGAAACCGAATGCTCGCGAAACACCGGTGGCGACGACGTAGGAAACGAGTGTCTGGACGATAAAGATGACGGGGATGACAGCGAGTTCAACCAGCTTGTCGGCGTTCAGCTGCGAGGCCAGCTTCGTGAAGACTATGTCCCCAAGTCAGCATTTTCTTTCTCAACGCCATCATCAAGCTCGGATCGGGATGACATACTCAGGCAAGGTGTGAAGAGCATAACATTGAGGTTGGCGAGGAATTTTTGCTTGTCGGCATCGAAATGCCCCAATCGTGCGACGATGTAGCCAGGCAAGCTGACGCACACGACTTCGAGAACAGCCTCGAAGACGAGGAGGACAAGGTGCCCGAGAGAAGGGTGGGAGTCGTGGGGTTGCGGTGCTGCGAGCTGTTGGAGCGGCATCTCGTAGGCGTCCTGGGCCATCTGGACGAGGCGCCAGGACGTCGGCGTGCCCATGTATTGTTGTGCCATTACAGACCGAAAGAGTTGTTGGTTTGTAGTTTCGTCAATGGTGTTTTAGTCTTGGCTAGGATGAGGAACGTGCCCTTGTTGAGCAATCGATGTTGTGATCGGGCAGTTCGAACGTCAGAGATGGAAAGTAGGCAAAGATGGGATGGGGGGGCGTGGCGCCCAGAAAAGTAATCGGACCCCTGCAAACCAAGACAGTGGGTTGGTGTGGAGGTATGATGATGTGCTCAGTCGCTGGAGTGGCGTGGGCGTTTCGGCGATTGACTTGTTGGTGCTGACTTGCAAGCCGATGAATGAGGATGAGAAAGGAAAAGCCGAGCAATATCAACGTGTGGGAGAGATAAAATAAGTCAGGCCTCCGGACAGAAAGGATGACAGGTTTACCTTGGTGAAAATGTCATCGTCGCAGGGAGGAGATCAGAGCAGTGGCAGTGCCAGGTTTTAGGCAGAATCTACCAAAACCACCTAGTAGCACGAACGGTCAAACTCGACGATAAGGTGCGCGCGAACGAGCGAGCGAGCGAGGTGAGTGAGGCGAACAGTGCTGGACCAACGACAACGCCAGACGCACCCCGGGCCCAGGCCTGGAGTTTGAGTCCCTGTTCGGCTGGTCTCCAGCGCACAGCAGCGCGCATCAGCAGCCTTCCAGGTTCTGTGGTGCACCACCTGTTTGCTGCACAGCGCCCAGACTAGTTTCATGCCGGCCTGATTGCCAGGACCAGGGGCGACTTGCTCCGGGGCTTGTGCAGCCACCACGATCAGCTCCCAGCGCGTTGGCGCCCTCCAAGCCTCCGACGGCCTATCACACGGCGTTTGGCACACGATGCCAGCACACAGCCAATGAAAAGTGCAGAACCACCCACGATGACGGAATTTCAGACGATCGTCGACGGCCGTACTCGTGCTCCAGAGTTGTGTCCATGGGATGCCCGCACAGTTCCTTGCAGCGGGATGTGTCACCTTTTCGCACTCTGGGCCCTGATCTACGACCTAATGTTCCATCGGTTATTTGCGTGAGCGACCTCATCGGGCCACACAACAGTGACGCTGTCCCGATCCGCTTTTGGAAAACTTGGCATGAGCCATGAGGTAGCCGTCGTCACCGCCACACGCTGCTTGTGGCCGCAGCGCAGGTTAAATGGTGGCGCGAGTCGTCATCTGCTTGCTAACGGATCGCTAAGTCCACATTTCCAGGCTGAGTGATTGCAATTTGCATCATGGGCTAATTGTTGAGGCGAGGCTTCCTGGGCTTTGGGCTAAAATTTCAGGTCTCGCTTTAGGGTCTAACCGGCCTTAAAGAGGGCGTATTTACTCTTCAGTACATAGCAGCCTCTTCGATAAGTTATCCGATACTGACCCGTATCCCTTTAATGCCGAAATTTGGCCTCAGTACTTTGTATGATCGACAGCTAAGTAGTAAAAAATAGATATCGTTAATGGAATTAAAGGATAGAACGAATAGTACATCTACATGCCTATACGTTACTTACCTTTAATAGACCTACCCGCTATAAACATGTACTGAATGAGTACCTGTCAAGATCCACAATAGAGCTA
Organism: Verticillium longisporum; assembly: GCA_019188255.1. NCBI lineage: Eukaryota > Fungi > Ascomycota > Sordariomycetes > Glomerellales > Plectosphaerellaceae > Verticillium > Verticillium longisporum. Next base: position 2,892,175 of record JAETXT010000003.1, on the reverse strand, counting down.
TTCAGGCAGGCGGTGATCAGTTTATGTACTGAGGCCAAATTTCAGCACTAAAGGGATAAGCCACTAGGGAATAGCTAATAATATATTGTAACGCTGTATGAATACGGGCTAGCCGGACAAGGGGAAGGGACTCAGTTATAGTAAGCTATCTATAATCTCTAACTAGTTATAATAGTAGTTATAGAACTGGAAATGAATGCTTTAATAGATAAAGCTATAGAGATATTATACTTTAAAATAGATTTTATAGACTATAAAAGTCTAATACTATAGGAGTTAGAGTCTTATAACTCTTCTTACTATTAGAATAAAAGCTAAATTATATTAATATATATTATTAAGAGGGCTTCACTGCTTACGTAAACCCTAATTCATTACTTTAGCTATGCCTGAGAGCTTCGATTATCGTATCAGTAGCTAGCAATATAGCCTAGGTAGTGATCTTGGGCGTAGGAGTCCTGAGATACTCAAAGCAGACGGTGCTCCTATAGATTATATAATAGGGGATTTTCCTACTACTAAGCTCTTATAAGAGTCCTGAAGTACTTAAAGCAAACGGTGCTCTTATAATCACTTATAAAGTGTAACCGATAAGCTTATTTATAGCGAATTGCTATCCGTAGGATCGATCCTAACTTCTCTAGCTCTAGCTATTCTATATTACGTTAAATGTAATACTAATTAGTATTAAGAGGGCTTTACTATTTATATGAACCCTGATTTATTACTTTAGCTATACCTAAGAGCTCTGAATAGGTAGGGTTAATAATATAAATACTATTGGAAATATAGTCTCAGTAGCATAGTACTAGAGTTGCATCGACTTCCTTCTAGCCCTAGTCCCTTTTCCCTTTTCCGCCTACTCAAGGGAGCTTCTATCTTTCCTCTTATCTATTGGAGATATATTAGCGGGAGCGAACTAGTCTTCCAGTAGCTGTTCTTCTTCCATGTTAGTATCTTAGGTTGTGTTAGTTAACGTCATATACGGACGAAGGACGAGACGTGCCTGCCGTGGCACTCGGTGTTGTTTGTTCTTCTATAGGATCCACGGATGGTCCGGCATTACCTGATGGCCGTGAAAGGAACGTGGTTCCTTGTGCCGAGAACAGCCTCCGACCGCTTCCAGGGGAACCTGCTTGTGACGCTGCGATAGCCGACCGATCCAGATGTCGTAGGAGACACTTTGGTGTGCTACCCACCCCGCATCTGGGGTCAGCCGGTAGCACGACGGTAGACAGGTCAAAGTCACATAATGCAATAAGCACAAGCACTACCTACAATCCCTCTTCTGGTTGCTTCAACAAGAGTTGTCCTCCGAGTTACCGTGGTGATCATTATCTCTTTCCCATCGTACCCTTCTATAAGGACTTAGTAGCTAACTAATTAGCAGCGAGGGATACTCAATCACGATATACGCCCAGTCCATGATAACGGGTGCAACTAAAGTCGACGACGACGTAGTCTACCTCTGCACATTTCCGTACCGATAACTTACGCCCGAGCCAGACCTAGTAGCGAATCCCTCCATTTACCGTACAACCTACAAGAAGCAAGACGGACTACTACGCTAGTTATATAAAATATCTAAGCGTAAAAAGGATAGAAGACTATATTAGCCGGCAATACCTATAGCAATTCAATATACGTATATCTTTCTAGGCTATACGAAACCTTCTAAGCAATGTATATATAGCTATTTAGACGGCTTAGGCCACTTCCGGCGTAGGGCAGAAGTCGAATCCCCTAGAAAAGCTACTAAATCGATTCCTAAATTAAGTTTAGTTCCTATCTCTTACGTAAAAGTAGCATATCGCAAGAGCTTTCAGCGAAAGACGCATAAATAAGTCCGAGTTATAGTACTTCGCCGATTACTTAAGCCTAGCGAAGAGATTTGACGGTTCGCTTTAATATTAAGATAAGTATATCTATCCATCTATCTAGGATCACCTAGTCGTATATACTTAATAGACGTTTTCGAGTCGCGCTAGCATTAAGAAAGGCCTTCATTTTAAAATGAAATCGATGAACCTCGTAATCCGCCGATAGTAGAGCATCTAAGCTATTACCTAGAATAAATGCATTACTACTACCCTATTATAACTACGCGCTCGCAGGCATTGCAAGATTATCTACGGGATATAGGGCTAGGTAACGACGAATAAGGATTTTCAATATTAAGGACTTAGAAGGACTTAGAAATTTAAGCTATTCATAATACTTCACCTCTATACGGACTAATAATCAACCAAGCAAGCGATAGGAACTAAGGAAATTAAGATATTTAAGGCAATAGGGAAATATATTAATTAATCGAGCAATACTCCTAAAGTTAACTTAATTAGCTTTAATAAATAGCGTTATCTAATAGACATTACACCGCTAATATATTACGATCTTTTACTACCCTTTTTAATCGTCCCCGTCCTATCTATATATACGTAATATATCTTAGTATCCTTAGATCCAACGATTCTAGCGCTAATAACGAACTCCTTATCGGCGGGGTTAAAGTAGGAATAGTGAATCGGATTACCGTTCCTAGACCTAGCAACGAGTCAATACCATCTTAATCTTTAATTAAATGCCCGAAATACTCACTTAATATATATTTCCTTAAGCTTACCAAGTTTCTATAGAGAGAATAAATTACTGGATGCAGGGCCGTATAAGAGACGGAGGCTATCAACGGCCCTATACCCGTTCGGCTGAGCCACTAGGCGCGGCGAATGTATTAATAGCGTTAAGGAAATTAGGGGGCAACTTTTCCTTGTCGAAACCTAGGAACTTGACTAGGGCCGTAGCCGTCGAGCTAAAGAAGCGTCGAGATATAATAAGATAAGTTGCTTAAGACCGATAATATAGCTAATAGAGGAAATAGATTCTGAAGCGGAGGAAAGATAGCTTCGTCGTTAATTAATAATTCCTAGATAAAAGATATTAATATATCGCGCTTAGTAGCCGTCGCTACCTATTTATAGCTTTAGACGATGTCCGCTATGTCCGTTACGTAAATTACCGCTCAAAATTACCCCATTAAAAGCGCATTATTATAGCTACTTATAGCATTATCTAATAATCCTACCCCCGAAGCGCCTTCCGGTCGCATCGGCTTTTCCGCGACGAGTTAGCAGCTTAGAGACCAGGGTTAAGGCCGGTATTGCCTCTAAAATAGAATGACGACTATCGCTAACGAGAAGTACGAGGCTACCTGTATTGGCCGTTGGCTAGACTAAGCTAATAGTCGTTAACGAGGGAGCCGCATGGCTATAGCTTAGCCTGCTAAGGAACACTACTACTAGAGGAACGGAAGTACGGTTGGGCTACAAGAAATATTTATTAGCGTTCTACTTTAGTAGGCGGGTAATAGTGAGCGCTAACTAATCTTCTCTAATAGCTACTAGTAGGAGTGCGCCCCGCTACAGCCGCCCCGAGCTAACGGCTTAACTTCCCTAGTGCTCAACTGCCTCAGGTACTAATAAGCTCTAGTGCATTAGGCATCGTATAGTGCGTCGCATTCTCCTTCTCCCCAACTGATAGTTAATCTACTCACTATCTCTCCCTTATTGCGCGTAAGTATCCTTTATATATCGTTTCCGATGGCCTCCTTTATTAAGCTATTGAGGAAGTCATTCCGTAGGACCCCGTTATTGCCACTATACTTTCCTAGTACTAGGTTCCCTCTAGTTAGCGACTCGACCCTTTTAGAGGAGGAGCATCTCGACGAGTGCAAAGCGGGATAGTATTATCCCGCAAATATCGAAGACGTTTACGATAAAAGGTACTAAGTCCTAGGCAAGCTAGGCTTCGGATCTACTTCAACTATATAGCTAGCCCGCAATCTTTAGTATATTATTCCCTCGTACTTATCGAAAGTAGATTATATTTAATAAGATCATCCTATAGAGAGTAATAAATTTAATCTATACCCTATATTACTAACTTAAGTATAGAGAATACTAATATATAGCTTTAAAGATCTATACCCGCAATAATAGCGATTTAGAAGAATTCCAAATGTACGAGGCCCTTGGGCAAGGAAACTATTCGTACCCTGGATATCCCTATATTCGCACCGCTCTAGATACCTTCAAGCTCAATAGACCGGATAGTAGCGGTATAATACATTACTACCTCGTACAAAAGCCTATATAGGATAGCTGGAGAGACGTCGTATATTGGAATCCGGCAGGCCTATTTAGCGAGGAACTATTAAAAGCAGGCCTTATAAAACTATTCTTAGCCCTCGATTACCTCCATTCGGAATGCAAGATTATCTATATAGGTAAGAGTCTTTATTCTTCTCAATTCTAGCCTCTCCCGATATATACTAAGGTCGCTACTTGGCGACGAAGACATCAAGGCAGACAATATTATAATAGAGCTAGTGGACGAGTCGGTCCTAGTAGCGTTTATATAGTCTAAGATTAATAATCCTTTACCTAGGAAATTCGTGGACGGGGCCCCGATATACTTATCCCGGCAATTTAGCCGCCCTAGGTAATTCGGCGACGTCGTCCTAAGCGATTTTAGGGCCGTAGTTCGGGGTAATAAGAAGAGGAACTATAATGCGCAATTAAACGTATATAGGTCTCCTAAGGTAATGCTTAAGACCGAATAGAGCTATCCTATCGATATATAGAACGTTAGCGTTATAGTAAGCTCGTGCAATATTCACCCGACTATACTCTCAACTATACGCGTCCACGCAGTTCCTAACTAATAAATTTCCGCAATTAGATTTAGGACTTATTTAAGGGGATATATCTCTTCCAAGGTAATGACCCGAAAGAAAAAAGGTACCTAATACGCGCCTATCTAGCCGAGTTAGTAGCCTTATTAGGCCCGCCGCCGACGGACCTTCTACGACGTAGAAAGCGGAGCAGCGAGTTTTTCGTAGAAGATAGTACGTCTCTTTATATCGCTATATTAGAAATCGATACTAATATATATCTTACCGGACTGACTAAGATAATTCTATATATTGTATAGGCGAATGGAAGGGCGATATCCCAATCCCGCAGCCGATAAGCTTAGAGAAATCGGTTATATAGTTAGAGGGCGAGAAAAAGGAAGTATTTTTAGGTTTTGTTAAAGGTATACTGCAATAGCGGCCCGAGGACCGGAAAACAGCTAGGCAACTTTATGACGACCCTTGGCTTCGGAGTTGAGCGTGCCAGAGTGTGATGGGGGGGGGGCATCTAAGTTATAGGCGAAGGCAGTACGACCAGCGAGTACCTGAAAGTCAGATACTGCCTCATGTACCGCTCCTTCCTCTTCAAGAAATTGGATGAAGATCTCTGAGCTTGGTGGGTGGGAGACCAGCACATGCTAACGGACTCGCACTAAGGTTCAGAAGGGATGATGAGTAGGCAGTAGATAGACTACGGTAGTTTACTACCCCAGATAGAAAACTCTCCCATCCCCATTGAGATAGAAAATATCGATATACAGGCAAGGAGAACGGCGGTATAGCGCTCTTAGAGAGTAATATTCGGTAGCAAGATGTATTAGTTTAGCAGTTAATAGTTTAATAACCGTCCGTCTATTATGTAAGCTCTAGATACTAAAGACCTGGGGCGCACCGGTACTCTGTGGTTTTGGCTTAGCCGTTTGTCAGGGATACCGAGCATCTGGAGGACGTATAGCTCAATATGTATAGAGCACCCGAGGTCATCATCGAAGCGTCGTGGTCGTATCAGATCGATATATGGAACACGGGTTACATGGTAAGGACTCCAACAGAGAATGAGGCTTCGCAGATACATGAGCTGACTAGGGCCTATATCGTTTTCACGGATCTGGGATCTATACCAAGGCAGCCACCTGGTTACAGGTTACAAGACACAACCCAGAGCATCAAACGTACCGCAGCCGAGCGCACCTTGCTCAGATGATTGCATTGCTTGGACCACCTCCGCAAATGCTGCTGCATTCGGGCAGGTCGAGTCTTGAGGACTTTAAAACGCAAACCAAAAGGGTTGAGCAGCGAACTCGAATCAAAAATAGATAAGGCATCAGAGTGGGGCGGACTGGTACTTTTCGACGGTAGGCACGGGTACTTACCTCGCCACACAGTCTTGCAACTAACGTTCGTGGCACAGAGGCAAACTTCGTTATAGAGGGGAGAAACGTCGCGACGAGGCCAGAGCACAATATCAAGTGAGTTTCTCCCGGGCCGAAGCTCCGCAGTGCTAAGCTGAGGTGTCATAGCGTTCTTGCGACATATTGAATATTTTAAAGGTAAGTAGTGTCTTTCAAGGCTCGATCAACTTACGGAAAGTTGTGTGGCCCATGAAGTTGAATAATGAATGTTGCGTGCTGTTAGGTATCGTCTTCCTCACAACGAACGTCAACCCGTCCATCAATACTGCACTTCAGTCCCGGGTGCAAATTCACCTCACCTTTCCAGAGCTCACACGCGCAATGCGCGCTAAGGTATGGGGGAACGTTGTGGACAGAGCTCCCGATAATGTTCGAAAACTTGATGGCCCAGAAATCGTACGACTATCAGATTGGAGCATGAGTGGCCGAGACATCAAGAACACGTACAACATGGCGATCGTGCTGTGTCAGCAACGAGAAGTACCTGTCACGGCGGACGCGGTGGAAGACTTGATCACCCTCGTCAGTCCTTTCGCAAGTCGAGAGGGTAGCTCTGAGCCTACGAAGTTCCTTCGAAACGGAACCAGGCCCAAGACCTCGACGAAGGAATTAGAGGAAAGCTTGCTAGACTTGTGAATCTTCGACTTTAGGGGTTGTTCACTTTTGTTGGTTGAATAGCAAGAATGAGTAGCGAGTAACTTATATCTATGAATACGAACTTTTCCACGTTAACACAGATACTTCCGATTCATTTAGTTGACCTCCGAAGCGAAAAGAAGCAACCGACAAAGGTTGTAGACACGTACAACCTTGAACTGTGTCGATTATCTTACACTACCGAAAACTCAATCCATTATACGAAGACGGCCTCAACATCCAGAGGTCGACTTGCAATGTGTTACTTACGGACCGTTCATTGTGCTCAGTGCGATACCTCGAAAACACACATTGTCCGATGCTTGGCACAGCAGGAAGTCAGCGACAAGAAGGAGGGCAACTTTGCAAGATGCTCGACAACCACCCCGCTTCCTACAGTGGCTGAACTGCAGGAGCAAAATTGTCCCACCTGTGCCATCCGCCAGGAAGAAGAGAGCCTCGCGAAAGCAACAAGCAAGGCAGCCAGGCAGGAGAGACGGCAGAAGCGGAATGAAGCAGTGCGGGCGTGTAGAATCGTTCAGGAAGAGCGAGCGGCTGCGGCTACTGATGAGGGGAAAGAGTTGAAGTCGAAGAAGTGTGTGGTCATGTGATGGGCAAAGATCTGGAAAGTAAACCGTAGCATACCGACAAGGAAATGAACCTCAAAGGCCAGAACCGAAGAGCAAGACGCGCATCAAAATTGATGAGCATAGGCCTGAAGTCGTAGAACCTATAGCCAAGATGGATCAGCTTGACTTTTACGGAAGCGCCTCACTCAATGTAAGGTATCTTAACGTCTACCACCGAGCCTCCGAAATCGTGCATTATGCACTCAATGACCGCTCAGCATTCCTGAAGATGTATGTGTAAGTTACTGAGCAAGTTTTCAGACATTTCTCCACGTAGGGGACTTGGAAAAGGCTTGATTGACTTATGCTGTGACTCCCGATACCGAAAAAGCGTGACAAAACTGGAAGTGAAGGAAACCAAGAAAGAGGGCTTATCCTCCCCGAACAACACACATCAACAAGGCCTGCAAGATACCCGTCCATCGTCCACGATCTCTCGCTACGACGAGCTATCCCGGCCCTGTCACGGCGACCCCGGACTTCCCCTTAACTCCGGGCGCGAAGCAGCATGTACCCCTCAGCACTTCTGCCACTTGACGTTGACCTGCTGCGTAAAGGCGACGGTGGCATCATCATCGGTGATGGAGCCGTAAGCAGACGGGACCCTGCTGACGAGGTTGATCCTGTTGTTGACGTTCAAGATGCCGCTGGCGCCGCACTGGGCCCAGATGAGCGCGGCCGTGGGGATGACGTCCTGCTTCGTGTAGACCTGGCCGTCCTTCCAGATGCCGCCGCCCTCGATCGAGGTCGACGTCGTCGTCGTGGCGCCGGCGTCCTGCGAGAAGAAGTAAGTCGAGAAGAAGGTGCCGCTGACGCCCTGGTCGAGCTGCGCGAAGCCGTGATACGTCGACTCGACGACGGCAAACTGGAAGCCGCTCGGGTAGCGCAGGTTTAGATGCAGGTTGCAGTTCTTAGTGCGCTCGGCAAAGGGGATGCCTGGGCCGATGTACGTCTGGAAGCGGTCGAAGCCAAAGGTGATGACGGTGCGGTCGGGGAGATGGTGGTCGAGACGCTGCCCTGGGGACAACCACTGCCGGAGAACTGGGCCGAGACGATGTGAATCTCGTTAGGGTTGGGCGTGCTCGGGGCGACGACCGTGGGAAACCTGGGCCTGGCTAGGGCCAGAACTGGAGCCAAGAGGGCGACGAGTTGGATCTTCATAATGAGAGGCAAAGGGGTAAGGAATGAAACTAATTCTGCTATAGAGCGTGCGAGTCTGAGGAAATGATGCCAAGATCTTTGAGGACGACTGACGAGGAGAAGCACATTTTCCAAGCCTTGACCTGCATTGCTTTTATAGTCGCAGATTTATCTTGGGCGCCTCGACAATCTATGAATCGCACGACGGTCGAATCAGGCCATTCATTCTTTTGCGACGCATGTTGGGCACAAGACTTGGCCAGACTCACGATGGTGGCAGCGACGTGACGTCTCCGCAACCGAGCTGCTCCCGAACCACTGACAGGCATGGTCCATAGTGGCAGTAAAGTGCAATCAGCACAGCGTCACAAACGGAGCCATCACTGACTGGATGGAGTTATGCCTGCTGCAACGGTGGCTCTCAGCCTCTCTTTCGAAGGCATCGTGGTCTTGCCGATGTCGCCTTGGTGCGGCGCCTATTTGCGGATGAAGAGCAGGATAAATGGGCGCATATTGGGGCGGGACAATGAGCTTTTATAGAGCTTTCGCCTGGATGAAGGTGACGTGACCCTGGATGTGCAATGCAGGGTAGTTCCGATGCTACCATACCCTCCTCACAAATAGACCCGGATCTCAGCTAATCGCCGCCTGGGCGTCGATCCGGAAGCTAGCGGTTGGGTCAGTTGGACTTGAAGTTTCAGACCAAGCGGGCGTTTATTTGTAGAGCGATACTGTAGCAATGGAATCGCTGGAGGTTAATAAGTCTCACGGAGAATCACACCTGGACAAATGCGTCGGTGATGTAGCAGTGATTCAACAGCCATTGCATCCGCGCTATGTGCGCTCCCAAGAGATTCACCTTTTCAGCTCATGGGGTCAACCGCTGGCAAGGCGGATTTGGTACACTAACGTACACGACGCTATATTGTAGTACTACTCTACGGGTGTAAGGCTCACGGGGTATCCAATGTTTGGGTCGGTGGCGCTTGAAGTGTCGGACTGCTTGGGACCTTCACCCACTTGACTATAGCTGCTGGCTATAGTGCTAAGAGCCATGGAATTGAGGGCTTCGCAATTAGCACCCCGACTCGCTCAGTGTGGGCACAGTGTGATACCGTTCTCAAGGCGAAGTATTGTAAAATTGGGTAGCTGATAAGTAAATATTCAAACTATGGATGGCTGAAGATCCTCCGTGACTGAACACCGCCCAGATCTATTGTCTCGGAACATGAAATGCAAAAAGGGCTACAAAAGACTTTTCTCACACCGTAAACGATATTTACGCGCTCTCGGCCTGCTTAAGAAGACCCTCGAGGTTGATGCTCTTGGGGCGCTCAATGGGAAGACCCAGGGCGCGGTCCCAGATGAGCTGAGCCAGAGGACCAAGGCCTCGAGAGACGCCGAAGGTGGCAGTGTAGTAGAGGGTCTCGTGGAAGCCGTAGTGGTGGAAGAGGACGCCAGAGCTCGAGTCGACATTGGGGTAAGGGTTCTTGGTCTTTCCGTGCTTCTTCAGGACCTCAGGGGCAAGCTCGCTGTTCAGCTTGACGAGCTGGAACACAGGGTCCTCGGCAATCTCAGGACGGGCAGACGCGTAGTCCATGAGGGCCTCGAAGCGAGGGTCGGGCTTGCGGAGGACGGCGTGGCCATAGCCTGGAACGACACGACCCGAGTTGAGGGTCGACCACAGGTATTCGGTAACGTCCTTGCCGGTGTAGGACGAAGGGATGTTCTCCTTCATCTGAAGGATCCAGCGGAGGACCTCTTGGGCGGCGAGACTGCAGCATTGTTAGCTTTTGATTATAGCGCTGTTTGACTTGATCAACTTTACCCGTGAAGAGGACCAGCGAGACCCTGCAGACCGGCACTGTAGCTGAGGAAGGGGTCGCTCAAGGCGCTGCCGACAAGGTGCGTGGCGTGAGCAGAGACGTTGCCACCCTCGTGGTCGCCGTGAAGAGCGAGATAAAGCCTCAGGAGGTCCTGGAAGTTCTCGTTCTCCTTGCCGCCCTTGCCGAGCATGGCGGCAAAGTTGTACGACCAATCCTGGCCGAGATCGACCTCGGCAGGAAGGGCACCACCACCGCGGTAGGAGTTCTGGTAGATCTTGGCGGCGATGGTGGGCAGCTTGGCGAGCAGCGAGATGCTGTCGTCGAAGGTGGGCTCCCAGTAGTCGGCCTTGTTAAGACCGTTCTCGTAGGCCTTGGCGAACTTGGAGGTGTAGTTGAGGGCGGAGACGGCCATGGCGAACTGGGTCATGGGGTGAAGATCGGTGGGGAAATCATCAAGCATCTTGCTGACGAAGGCGGGCAGCTGAGCCTGCTCAGCTAGCTCGCGAGAAAACTGGCGGACCTGGTTGGTGGAGGGAACCTGACCGGTCAGGAGAAGCCAGAACATGGCCTCGGGAAGCATTTCAGTGCCCGTCTTGCCCTTGGGCAGCTCCTTCTGACAGTCCTTGATGGTGCGGCCGTGGAAGCGGATGCCCTCGTTGGCGTCGAGGACGGAGCCCTCCCAGACCATGGCCTTGAGGCCACGCATGCCACCGAGGGTGTTTTCGACCTTGACCTCACCAATGACCTTGTTGGAGTGAGCCTTGACCTTCTTGAGAAGCTCGCGCTTGGCGGGGATAGCTTCCTTCAGGGTGGTCTTCAGGTCGGGCTCGGAGGTGGAGTACTGGCGGGCATTGACGGCGGAGCGGGCAGCCATGGGCTGTGAAAGTCAGCAAGATGGAATCAGTTTGCAACAAGCGGAGAGGGACCTACGCGAAGGGCGCCCAGCGCTCTCGTTGTTCGGCGGATGTTCATAGCCATTGTGAATATTTGTTGTAGCTCAGCTTTGTATGGACTGGATTGAGTAAGACGGATGGAGGGGCACTGCCAGGGACTGATGATCAGAAGCACCCAGAGCAATGATTGGCACAAGAGGCTTTGATTGATACAATCGACTCAATCCAGGGTCAAGTAACTTCAGATTATGTGAAGCAGATGATCAGAGGCAAATAGGTGAAATGTGAAGGAGGGAGAGAGCTGGGAGGCTTAAGAATGTCCAAAAGTTAAGCCGAGCATGTGGGGGAGGCAGCGAACAGACCGAAACAGCAAGAACCACTGGGAGTCTGGGGATGGTGGGGCATTCCCTCCTGCTCCGGCCCAAAGGCCCCCCCGTCTGCAGCGACCGGCCTCGCTGAAAGAGCGCTGGAAGGCGGGGCTCATGGGGGGTGTTGGGGCAGAACGAGGCTCACCATCCTGGAATACCGAGGCAAGCCGGGACGTCACTTGGTACCTCCACTTGCCCATGCGGCAAAGGAGTACCGCTTAACCAAGGCATTTCGCCAGAGAAGGCGCCATGGGTTAGAAGTTGCTGCTGAGCAAGTGTCTGTCAGCTTCTGGCCGTGTTATTGCCTGTTTGCATGTCATGCCTCCATTTCAGATCTTTGGTTCCTGCATCGAGTGAAACCAACTGCTGTCGGACGTACCCTTACGCCTCATCGTATTTCCTCGGTCTCCGAAGCTATCGCCGGCCATATCTTCACTCAAACCCAGGCACACTTCAACCCACGACTACCCTCGGTATGCCACCCATCTCATGGTCGATTGACTGCCTGCTTTAACATAGGTAGTTATTGACAAGACACAGTAGCTTGCCAGTCGGACGAACTCCAATCACACCATGATGCGCCGCATCGCGACAAAAGCCCCCCGCCGGGTCCCTCTTCTCAAGCCTAGGACGACGCCGATTTCTGCTCCCTCGCTTGCCGCGCGCTGTCTATCGACGACCCCCAAGATGGCCAAGACGCCGGCCAACCCTTTCTCCGATGTTCCGGCCGATGCCTTCCAGCTCCTGTCTGAGGCCAACAAGGCTGGCGAAGCCGAGGACGCTTTGTACGAATCCCAAATCAAGGAGGTTGAGGCATGGTGGCGATCTCCTCGCTACGAAGGCATCAAGCGCCCTTACAGCGCAGCTGATGTTGTCTCCAAGCGCGGGACCCAGCAGCAGACCTACACCAGCTCTCTGATGGCCCGTAAGCTCTTCAACCTCATCAAGGAGCGCGGGGCGGAGGGCAAGCCCCTGCACACCATGGGCGCCATCGACCCCGTCCAGATGACCCAGCAGGCTCCTCACCAGGAGGTCCTCTACATCTCAGGCTGGGCTTGCTCCTCCCTCTTGACGTCGACCAACGAGGTGTCGCCCGACTTTGGCGATTACCCCTACAACACGGTGCCGAACCAGGTCCAGCGCCTGGCCAAAGCCCAGTCGATGCACGACCGCAAGCAGTGGGACGCCCGTCGCAAGCTGACGCCCGAGCAGCGTGCCAAGGCGCCCTACACCGACTACCTCCGACCCATCATCGCCGACGGTGACACGGGCCACGGCGGTCTGTCGGCCGTCCTTAAGCTGGCCAAGCTGTTCGCCGAGAACGGCGCGGCGGCTGTGCACTTTGAGGATCAGCTCCACGGCGGCAAGAAGTGTGGCCACCTCGCAGGCAAGGTCCTCGTGCCAGTGGGCGAGCACATCAACCGCCTCAATGCAGCGCGGTTCCAGTGGGATGTCATGGGCACCGAGAACCTCGTCATTGCTCGCACAGACTCGGAGAGCGGAAAGCTCATCAGCAGCGCCATTGACGTGCGCGACCATGAGTTCATCCTCGGTGTGGCCGACCCTTCGATCGAGCCCCTCGCGGAGACGCTCCAGGCCATGGAGGCCCGCGGCGCCGTCGGCAGCGAGATTGACGCGTTCGAGGCCAACTGGGTCAAGTCCACCAAGCTCGTCAGCTTTGACGAGGCCGCCGTCGCCCACATGAAGTCCGAGGGCGTCGCCCAGGAGCACATTGACTCGTACCTCGAGACGGTCCGCGCCAACCGCGACCTCGGCATCGCGCACCGCCGCAAGCTCGCGTCGCAGCACACCTCCACCCCAGTCTACTTCTCCTGGGACGTGCCCCGCACGCGCGAGGGCTACTACCACTACCGCGCCGGCATGGACGCCGCCACGAAGCGCGCCCTCGCCTTTGGCCCCTACGCTGACCTCCTCTGGGTCGAGACGGGCGACCCCAACGTCGAGGTCGCGACGACGCTCGCGCGCGCCGTCCGCGCCCAGATGCCCGGCAAGGGCCTCGTCTACAACCTGTCGCCCTCGTTCAACTGGATGGCGCACGGCTTCACCGACGCGACGCTCAAGAGCTTCATCTGGGACATTGCGCGCGAGGGCTTCGTCCTGCAGCTCATCTCCCTGGCGGGCCTGCACTCCAACGCCACCATCACCAACGAGCTCGCGCGCGACTTCAAGTCGGACGGCATGCTCGCCTACGTCAACCTCGTCCAGAGGCGCGAGAAGGAGGGCGGCTGCGACGTCCTGACGCACCAGAAGTGGAGCGGCGCCAGCTACATTGACGGCATCCTCGGCGCCATCCAGAGCGGCAGCTCGAGCAGCAAGAGCATGGGCGAGGGCAACACGGAGGGCCAGTTCAACTGAGGCGTGACAGGTGTGCAATCCTTTCGGGGTTCAGGACGCAGAGGGAGAGGGGGAAAGACGTAAAGTCGTCGGGGCATTGGGCGGCGTTTTGCCATTTAGAGGTTCCAATCTGTTAAGCATGTCAAATCTCATTTTGTGCATCATGTGCACCACATTGAAATCCTGAAGGGGTTGTCATGTTAGCAAAAGTGAGCAGAGTGCGGAGTGGGTGTGAAAGTGACTGTTCAGTCTGTCTTGTCTGTTGGTCATGCTGTAGTAAATAAAAAAAATGCCAGAAAAAGAGCCCACAAGGTATACCCTCTGAACGACGGAGACTCTATCCTGTATCGCGCACGCGTCGTCTCTTTGCCAACGCCAGCCAACCCCGTTTCCCAACGCCGAAGCACGCTCATTTTCAAAACAATCATTGTGTGCTTCCCTTCGTTCTGATTGCAAACTTGCGTTACAATCTCATTTCATTGCCATGCATCCATCCAATTCGTCCATCAAGGGGGGTTAGGTAGCAGACCGCCCGACAAGGGGCACACTCTACTGGCCCGAGGCGAGGCTCGCGTAGTTGACGGGAGCCGCCGAGGCGGGGCCCTCGGGGGTGACGTAGGCCTTGGTCATGCCGCCGTCGACGACCATGTCGTGGCCGTTGACAAAGCTGGCCTCGTCGCTGGCGAGGAAGAGGACGGCCTGGGCCTGCTCGACGGCCTCGCCGAAGCGGCCGGTGGGGAAGTGAATCTCGCGGCGCTGGCGCTTGGCCTGGTCGTCGCCGAGCCAGTCCTGGAGCAGCGGGGTGTTGAGGGGGCGGGGCAGAGCGAGTTGAAGCGGAAGCCCTCACGGGCGTGGACGATGGCGAGCTCGCGCGTCAGGGCGAGGACGGCGCCCTTGGAGGCTGTGTAGGCGAGCTGGGGCGTGGCGGCGCCGACGAGAGCGACGACCGAGGCCGTGTTGATGATGGAGCCCTTGGTCTTCTTGTGGCGGCGCAGGGCGAGGACGGCGTGCTTGGAGCCGTACCAGACGCCCTTGACATTGATGTTGTGAGTGAGGTCCCAGATCTCCTCGGGCGTCGAGATGGCATCGTCGTCGCGGGCGTGCATGATACCGGCATTGTTGAAGATGACGTCGAGACCGCCGGCGGAGTCGAGGGACTCCACGAGGGGCTGAACCTGGTCCTCCTTGGTTACATCGCACAGCTAGCGAGGCGTCAGTCAGGGGTGTTCAGGACGGTACTGGGAGCATATACAAATCGTGTGGCGAGGCAGTGGGAGGGGAGGGGAAGAGAGGGGGAAAGATCAGAGAGCAGAGAGCAGCGGAGGAGGGGTTCGAGGAGACCCAACGCACCTTTGTGTCGACCTTGGCCGAGGGGATCAGGGCGAGAACCTTGGCCTTGGCCTTCTCGAGGGCAGGCGCAGAAATATCGGCCATGAGGACATTGGCGCCCTCACGAGCAAAGAGAATGCTGGTCTCAAGACCGATGCCACTGGAAATGGTGTCAGCAGGCGCAATTTGAGGGTAGCGAGAAGGCGAGAAAGAGGTGCGTCACTCACCCAGCAGCACCGGTGATGACGGCATTCTTGCCTTGGAGGCGACCGCTGCCGGTCAGAGAAATCTCGGCGGGAATAGAACCCATGGTTTCGATTTCGATTGGGTTGGTTGGTGATGTTGTTGAAACGGGCTTCGTTGAGTAGTGGTGGCTCGAGGTGTGGTGGTGTCGGTGGGTGGTTGTCGTCGTGGCAGGGGTATACTGATAAGGCTTTCGTGGAGGGGTCTTGGAGAATGTTTGCGCTGCACCAAGGGTCCTAGTTCAACGTTGGCAACTTTGGGTGGGAGGAGATGAAGAGAAGAAGAGGAACAAAAGAAGAGGACACGATGAAAGAAGAAGAGAAGGATAACCGATGGAGTAGGCCCGACCCTGAGGGCCCTGAATCACTCCTCTGGTACCAGATGGGTCAAGGAAATCCGGGGGGGGGGGGCTCTAGGTCCTTCCTCACCCTCTCTTCCTCTGTCACAGTCCTCGAGCTCGAACGGCGTGAAGGCGCGCCAGAGGTGCCACGAACCGAGGAGTGCAAGAGCGTGGACCACGGACCAAGATCCGACAACGGCGCTATGCTACGCCACGCCTGGATGATGGAGACGCAGTAGATGCACTGGAACTTTCCAGGGATCTGGGGCGCTGGCGCATCAGGTGGTACAGCGCCAGGTACGGATGCGCCCGAGTGTCAGACCCGGCCATCTCACCGCCCGCGGCGTCACGCATCCATGTGGGAAAGAGAGGGGTAGGGGAGGGGAGGGGGCTCCATCAGTGCGGGCATGGCTTATCAGCCGACCATCGTGATGTTCGGCTGGATGTGTGGACCGTGGGACATGAGACGTGACAGATGCATCACAGGGCACCCATGCGGCGATATCGGTACCTACCTTAAGGTAGGTACTGAGCTTTGTCTTTGGCGTCCTATCTTATCTCGTCCAGTCGTCGTTGTCCATTCCCGGCACGAAACATATGTGCGTCGGCCCAATGCGGTGCTGTCAGGTCGCCCAAAGAATGGGTAGCGCGCTTCTGTGGTGACCACTGATCGATCCCGGGTTAGTACACCGTGACGCCGTCTGGGGATGGTCTTGACTGCGTCCGTCCTCAGAGAAATGGCTTGTGCCATCACGATAGTTTCTTCATTCACGACGTCGCCGGGGAGAGCGATGCGCGCCCTCGCCCCGAAGTCGAAGATTGACAATGTACACGGTCGGCGTTAGGTGGAGTCGTTCGGGCCACGCGTGCGCAGCAAAGTGCCATCGTGATTTGGTCTACACGACTCGTCGAGCGGACGTTCGGATTGTCGGGGTTTGGTGATGGCTGAGGCCATGGTGGGAGGGGCGGCAATGCCAAGGTTTGACAACGTGAATTGTCGCCGAGTCGGTCGGTGAGGGGCAGAGGGGTCTGTTGTCGCAGCTGACTCAGCCAGCGACTTTGCCCCAGAGGTAAGGCCAGTGATGCCTTCCGCTTGACAGGTCGATCGTCCAACTGCACGACCAGTCGGGGCGCAGTGATTCAGACCACTGACGGCGCACTGTATCACTCACATCGACGCAAGATTGCCACGTCATGGTCGATAACGACCAATTTTAAGCCGCATCCACGAAATGGGAAAAATGGCAGATGAAAGTCAGATTTGAGCATGTCATCACTGTGTAGAAATGGCACTGGGATACACAGCTCATCTTGCGAACGGCTGCCAACGGCACCGGCAGAGACTATTGTTCTTAGCAACAACCAGTTATTACCCTCCTGAGAGACCAAGCAACCAGAACACTTATTATACTGTGCTCCCGGTGATTTCGTTCAGGTTACTCCGTTCCGACAGACGCGAATTGCTCAGCGCTGGCAAGCGATGGTCAAATCCATTCCTGATTCCAAAATGGGAGATGGAAGAGTCTTGTTGTTGTATCAATCAGCAAGCCCTCGATGGCTGGATTCACGCAGAGCAGCCTGATGAGCTGCAGCAGCAATCTGACGCCAGTTCAAACACTGCATAATCAAGACGCCAAGCGTAGCATCCCAATCAGCATCACTTGTGATTACTGATAATCCTGTGACGGCAAGCCAATGATCTTGCAGAGCACCAAGATCCCTACCTGAAAAGCCCCCGTTCAGCCTGGCGTCTATTTCCTTCTGCAATGTGTAGCTCGGAGCTTCCTCTCGCAAACACAATGTAACATCCTCGTCTTTAGCACCTGAACGGTTTCCGGCCACATGAACGACGGCCACATGAACGAACGCGACGAATTTAACAAGCTCCGCTGGTCAGGCTTGTAGTCGAGCAACGCCGTCTCGTCAATGAAGATTATCCGATGCTCTCGGAGACTGCTGGGCTTTTATGACCTCGAAACAGCGTAACAAGAGCACTTTACGAGTCAAGGCCCAACACAATGCCCCTCCTCAATCCCTTTTATACCCCGCCGACAGAACAGCCTCCTCTCGCCGTCTGACCCGAGGTGAATCACGATAACGGGGAGACGGCCGAGACGCGGCTTGATCGCCCAATCTGGGGTAGCTCTTGGCGGCGTATCTCTTATCGGAGGCGAACCCGCCCCAGTCTCCCCCGCTCCAGCCCCTGTCAATCCAGCGTCCTCAGCGCTGTCCCCGGGGCGGGCCCAGGGGCTTGCTAGGCCAGCTGCGACCCCTCCCTCCCCTCCTTCGAGTCGCCCATGCCCTGAAGCACGACCAGGGAAGCTCCAAGGTCTGGTGACGTCTGCAGTCCGAGTGTGGCTTCTCTCCAATTCTTGGTCTTGGTTCCGTCTCACTGACTCTCCTCCTCACCGCAACAACCACCACGCCCACCCAGCCTCCCCGCCTCTCGTCCCTCCTCGTCTGTTCAACCAGACTTTCGTGCTCTTGACAGTCCTCGGCCTCATCGCATCGCTCGTCCTCAAAGCTCGTCCGTTCGCCCTGCGCCGATTGCCGGACCCCTCACCACCATGGCCCCGAACCCAGAACCCATCACGGCCAAGGCCCTGCCCGAGCTGCTGAAGAACGACACCAAGGTGAAGCTCGCCGGCATCGACGTTGACGGCATGTTGCGCGGCAAGCTCGTCTCCAAGTCCAAGTTTCTGTCCATCGCCGAGTCGGGTTTCGGCTTCTGCTCCGTCATCTTTGGCTGGGACATGCACGACAGGACTTACGTGCGCGAGCTCAAGGTCAGCAATGCCGAGAACGGCTACCACGACCTCATCGCCGTGCCCGACCTGCAGAGCTTTCGGAGAATCCCCTGGGAGGATAACGTGCCCTTCTTCCTCGTCAGCTTCTACGACCCCGACACCAACGAGCCCGTCTGCGCCTGTCCGCGGGGTCTGCTGAAGGTGACGCTGGACAAGCTGGAGGCGAAGGACATGGGCGCCATGGCTGGTGGTGAGTCCCCATGCCCTGGTCTTCTCTTTGGGTTTCCCTTATGACATCTGAAGCACTTGCTCCTGCGTGAAACCGAATTTGCTGACCCCCTTGCTCCCCCCGCTTCCAGCTGAGTACGAGTTCTACCAGTTCAAGTCACCCGCCCCATCCGACGCAGCCTCGGGCACCACGGCCGGATACCTGCAAGAAAACGCGCCCCAATCGCTACCCGCTCTGACCGAGGGCATGTTTGGCTACAGTCTGACGCGCCCCGTCCACAACAAGGACTACTTCTACGACATCTTCGACACGTGCTCCGCTTTCCGTTGCGACATTGAGGGATGGCATACCGAGAGCGGGCCGGGCGTCTTTGAGGCCGCTCTCGAGTTCGGTGAGATCCGCCAGATGGCTGATCGCGCGAGTCTCTTCAAGTACGTCGTCAAGTCCGTCGCCACAAAATACGGCATCACACCCTGCTTCATGGCCAAGCCCAAACAGGGGCTCCCCGGAAACAGCGGCCACATGCACGTCTCCATCGTCGACAAGCAGGGCAAGAACCTCTTCGCCCGCGATACCCCGGATCCGAACCCAAAGTGGGCCGATATTGCCGGCCTCTCTGACCTGGGCCGACACTTCCTCGCCGGTATCTTAGAGGGCTTGCCGGACGTCATGCCCCTGCTCGCGCCGACCATCAACTCATACAAGCGCCTCGTCGAGAACTTCTGGGCCCCCGTCACTGTGTCCTGGGGTCTCGAGCACCGCGCCGCCTCTATCCGCCTGATCGCACCGCCCACCGCCAAGCCTGGCGCCACGCGCTTCGAGATTCGCGTCAGCGGCGCTGACACGAACCCCCACTTCGTTCTTGCTGCCGTCCTGGCGCTTGGCTGGCGCGGTGTCGAGAAGAAGCTGGAAATTCCTGTGCCGCCCCTTGGCAAGGGCGAGGAGGTTGGTTCCGGCTCTGACCAGGGCGTGCGCCTCGCCAAGAGCCTCAAGGAGGCCAATGACCGCTTCACGCGCAAGGAAAGCATCGCGCGCGAAGTGTTCGGCGACGACTTTGTTGACCACTTTGGTGGCACACGCGAGCACGAAATCAGGCTGTGGGAAGAGGCCGTGACTGACTGGTAAGCATCCTGTCCTGCCTGCGCTTGGCATGCACTGTAAGCTGTGGCACCCGGAGATTGCTAACAATTTGCTATAGGGAGATGAAGCGATACATCGAGACGGTTTGAGATCGCTTTGCGGGCGTCGTGGCTGGGCTTTTTTTCTACTGGGCTTCGTGTTCGGATTATCAGGGCTGGTGTCACAAGCAGCAATTGATGGGATGCGCCTCTCTAGTGATGTACAATGGACAAGAGATACCCTTCCTCTGGACATAACGCTCCACTTTCCGTACGTGTCCGGTCTCGCCGGACGGCGGCGACGGACAGGTGACCGAGTCTGCATGTGTTGGTGGATGTGAGCGTTCTCCTTGCATCAGGCAAAAGGCCATGGGTGTGTTTTGATTGGGCGCTTGAGAGATTCTTGCGTGGAGTCGAGGCTCGGGGGCTGTTGCTTCTGAAGCCATTTGGACCAGCCGCGCTGGATACCATCTCGTTTGGCTGGTGATTCGAACGACCCGTTGGTCCTCTTGCCCAAACGCCAGGCAAGGATGTGACGAGTCCTGCATCTGGGCGTCGTAAGGAGATGTGATTTGGTCGGCCTAATTCCCGGCTGTCTTGAAATTGGATGAGCAGCCCGCGCCGGGGGGATAAGGCCACTCTCTGGATCCTGCTCTCCTAGATTCCGAATTAACACGGACTTCAGGTCTCAGTGCAAAAGTTTCTCGTGTCAAGTCCAAGGCCATCCGACCAAGGCATGACCTCCAATGGATCTTTTTTTCACCGAGTTCCTCATCACCGTGAGCCATTTTGCCATGATCCTGCCACAGTCGGCGTTGCAATTAGTCGTGGGACCACCGGCTGCTGCGGCCAAAAACGTCGACCGTGCCTCCGCCCCTCTGACAGCGTGGCAGCCCCCCTGCAAGCGCGCTGACCAGTACCCTAAATGGCCAGTGCCTTCGCTTCGGGCCGGGCGCCAGCAGGCATTGTGCAGGGAGGCCACACGAGGGCTCTGGGGGTCAATGGGGGTCGTACAGGGCCTTGACAGCTGAGATGACGACGATCCGCGCACGAGAGAAACCGAATTGCATTTTATTTCGTTTCATTCCCCTCTCACGTTGCGTGGAGGCCCTGTCGTTGGTCCACTGTCCCTCCTTGCAACCTTCGGGGAAAAGGCTAGCGCGGCGTAAATCGATGGGGAAATGAGAAAAATTATCGATGGCCGAGCCCAATAGCTCGAGTATAATTTGATGGGGGTGTGCTTTTGGGGGTGATTGTGTTTCTGGAGGATCGGACGGAGAGCAAGGGAGCCAGCGAGTGGTGATGATGGTGTCTGGGGAAAAGGTGGGCTTGACTCAGGCATAAAGTACGAGCTTTTCCTACTCGGCCTCTCTCCTTCGATGCAATGTGTGCTCTTCCCCCTTTCATGTTCGCTGTTCGTCAATGTTGTGCCAGTGGTCTGTTGGGTCGGCATCTGTGAAGAAAAGGTTATCTTGCAGCCGATCACCCCCCAAGAACCAGGGAACTCCCCATCAAATGTTGGGGTCCCCCACGTGCAGATCCTCCCAACGGTCGTCTTGCAAACACTACATTGCCCCGTAAGGCCAAGCACAGGCAGGCTGCGAGATATTTTCAAAACAAGCACTCCTCACCCGCACTGCCGTCCCCATGGGCTCAGATGCCCGCACGGCGTGCCCCGACGCCTCGGGGCAGGGGACGGCCGACGACGATTCAGACGCGAGCGATTACTCTTCTGTCTCCACCATCGACGACCTTCCCCCGATCCGGGCATACGGACACACCTACCACGGCAGCGGCACCATCCTGACGCCCAACGATGAGTCTGAGCGTGGCCGCCTCGAGATCCAGCACAGCCTCTTCCAGCTCTGTCTCGACGGCGCACTTACTTCTGCGCGCCTGCCGGTGCCGACAGGCCGCCCACTGTCCATCCTCGACATTGGTGCCGGCACAGGGGCTTGGGCGATAGCCATGGCAGCGCAGCACCCGACGGCGTCTATCCGTGGAGTCGACGTCTCAGCAGCACTACTGCCGACTGCGGTTCCGCCCAATGTGGTCTTTGAAGTGAGCGACGCCAACGAGCCGTGGGCCGCTCAGCCGCTGAATCTAGACTTTGTCCACGTGCGTAACCTGGTCGGCGGCGGTGTGCGCGACTTCAAGGCTCTCTACGCCCAGGCTTTCCAGCACCTCCGGCCGGGTGGGCAGATTGAGGTGGCAGAAGTGCGATCACGCTGGTTCGACTTTGAGGACGACGGGCCGGGAGCGTCTCAAGAGGCAGAAAGTGAGCTGACAATGGAGGGCGCGGTCATGCCGGCGTCGCGAGAGTTCGAGATGGGCGTAGTGGAGTACTCGGAGCGGCTGGGCATCGATTTCGATCCGATCCCCAAAGTCAGTGGTTGGTTGGAAGATGTGGGTTTTGAGAAGGTCATGGAGAAGTCAGACTTGGTGCCGATTCGGGCGTCTGGGGTGGATGAGCGGATGAAAAGGAAAGGAGCGCAACTGGCGCAGCTCATTGACTATGGACTCGAGTGCTATGCACTCGCCTTGTTCGGGAGGTGTGGGCGGTCGGAGAGCGATACCCGGGACTTGATGCAGAGAATCCGGCGGGAGCAAGCTGGTCTGGGCGTTCGGTGTTTTGGAAAGGTAACCTTCGTGACGGCACGCAAGCCGATGGATTGATGCCGATCGCCGGCGAGGCGAAAAGCCATGCTGGAACATGGCTGCGAGTACGCTCAGAGAGTGGTGGTCCCGTTGTTGGACAGAGGGCCAGGGTGGGTGGCCTCGATAATCCAAGTAAGATAAGGTAGCAGCTAAAGAATGGTGGCCGGCGGCCGACTTGCGATCTTGACTTGAGTTGATCGTCAAAGATCGGGGGCATCAAGCCACCATAGGTATTCGAAGCTGAAATCGATGACATTTGGATGTGAGCAATGGATTCAACGGATGACTGAAAGGCCATCGCCCATCTCGACATGACTAAGGAAGGTACCTACCTACCAGTACCTTGGCAGGTACATTGGATACCTGGCAAGAACGTTGATCGGCTGCTGGCTGTTGCAGGTGGCATCGAGTGGTTCTGTGACAGCAACATGCTCGTTCGTTCCCCTCAGGCACCAGGATCGGGGCAATCAAGCCTGGGATATCACGATCTCCAGTTCCCACTTGGCAATCGCGACCCAGCCCCGCCAAGAGTGCCCAGTGGCACTTGACACTTGAAAAAAGCTTGGCCTTCGATGCCCAGGCGCCAATGCTGCCTTTGTGGGTCACTGTTTCCGTCAAGTCTGAGAACTTGATATCTTTTGATATTTCTGCTTTCTCGCCGCAATTCCTCTGCTCACATCGACATTCATCCACCTACCTGTATCATGAAAATGTTGCTCAACACCTCCTGAAAAGACGCGAGGTCATTGTTGCCCCACGGAGATGTCCCTAGCACAGGGTCCGAGCTCCTTATCTCCCACATTTGGAGCCAACCCCCAACACCACAGCGGCCGCTTGTCACAGGATCAACCAACGGCAGACTTTCTCACAGCCATCTCAGAGAGCTTCGCGTTCCGTACTGACTACCGCTGATCAGGTCAAGCATGGATTGCTCTTATCTTGACCTCGCCGTCGGCCAGTCCAATCAGCCCCTTCCGCATCCTCCTGCTTGGTGCGCTCCGTCGGCCTCTTCTGCTGGTGGTCATTGGCCGGACGTCACCCCTGACAGGGCTTTGAGGTTAGCCTCAATTCTATGACCGCTCAAATCTCTTGGCCTTATCTCTACCCCGACGACAACCTCCTCTGCATGTCGACAATCTTCTGACTAAGGGAACACACTTACTGCCTGCCTTGCCAGGCGCTGGACCCTTTTCTCCACGCCGCCATCGGCCGTCGGACCTCGCACATGGCTGTAAGCTGAAAGTATGCCTAACATCCTGCCCTGCCTGGCCTTCGGCCATCATCATGATAGCCCGGCCTCGAATACGCCGCAAACCCACCCCCCGTGTTCCATGTCTCCCCGCGCACCAAATGCCGGGGTGGCCCTCGTTAGCGACCCCCATGGTCCTCCGGCACGCGACTCGTCTACCACGTTTGCGGCAGCCCAAGTGCAATGCAGCTTCATGTGAAACTTTGATGCTCTGCCGGCGGCCACCTTGATCCCACCACCACCAACCCGCAGGTAGCACATATATAGATCCTAAGGCCCCCGAAGTTGTGGATACCTGGAAACTACAAGCCGCACTCGATCTCAACAGCACTCAACTCGAAGAGCCCAGGAGCTCCCACAGACACCATGGTTACCGCAGCTCTCAACCAGGGCGTCGGCTACGGCATCGTCCTTGGTGTTGGTTTTCTCTTCGCCATTGGCATGATCGCCACCACCTATGTCCTCAAACGTTACAACAGAGAGTTGCAGACGTCAGAGATGTTTACCACCGCCGGCCGAACTGTCAAGTCCGGTCTTGTCTTGTTGGCTCTGCTGTCGTTTCATCTTGGACCTGGGCAGCCACCCTTCTTCAATCTTCTGGCGTGTGCTACCGTTATGGCGTTTCTGGTCCATTCTGGTACGCATCTGGGGCCACAGTCCAGATTCTCCTGTTTGCGACCATCGCCATCGAGCTCAAGAGAAGGGCACCCAACGCCCACACATTCCTCGAGGTCATCAAGGCTCGCTATGGAACCCCTGCCCATCTTGTCTTTATCGTCTTTGGCCTCATGACGAATATCCTCGTCACCTTGATGCTGATCGTTGGAGGCGCCGCTACTGTGAACGCCCTGACTGGCATGTAAGTCATCGAGCGTACCTCGCAAGCACCGGAGATACTGACACTGGAAGGCACACTGTTGCTGCCATCTTCCTCTTGCCTGTTGGTGTTGTGGCCTACACCATCGTCGGAGTAAGTGGTAGCAAGTCTGAGCGACGTAATCAACCATGCTAACATCCGATAGGGTCTCAAAGCAACGTTTCTCACAGACTTTATCCATACCTTCATTCTCCTCATTATCATCATCATTTTCTCTCTCACTGCTTACGCCAGCTCCGATGTTCTGGGCAGTCCTTCCAAGGTTTACGACCTGCTCATTGAAGCTGCCTCTCGCCACCCCGTCTCTGGCAACGCTGAAGGATCCTACCTGACGATGCGATCCCAGGGTGGTGTTGAGTTCTTCGTAATCAACATCGTTGGCAACTTTGGCACCGTCTTCCTCGACAATGGCTACTATAACAAGGCTATCGCTGCTTCACCTGTCCACGCTCTCCCCGGCTACATCATCGGTGGTCTGTCTTGGTTTGCCATTCCTTGGCTCACAGCTACCATCATGGGACTCTCTGCCCTTGCTCTCGAAAGTAACCCCAGATTCCCCACTTTCCCCGAGCGCATGACTGAAGCTGAGGTCTCTGCTGGCCTCGCTCTGCCCTACGCTGCGGTTGCACTTCTCGGCAAGGGTGGTGCTGTCGCCACTCTGCTCATGGTTTTCATGGCTGTTACATCTGCCAGCAGTGCTGAGCTCATTGCCGTTTCTTCCATCTTCACCTACGATGTCTACCGCACATACTTCAAGCCCGATGCTTCTGGTGCTCGCCTCATCCACTTCTCTCACGTCGTTGTCGTCTGCTATGCCTTAGTCATCAGCTCTGTTTCCGTCGGCTTGTTCTACAATGGTATCTCCATGGGCTATCTCTACGTTCTTATGGGAGTCCTCATCTCGGCTGCCGTTCTGCCTGCCACCCTGACTCTCATCTGGCGCGGCCAGAACAAGTGGGCTGCAACACTTACGCCCATCTTTGGTACCATCCTTGCCATCATTTCTTGGCTTGTCACGGCCAAGAAGGACTGCGGCGTCCTTGATGTCACTTGCACCGGATCCAACACGCCTATGCTAGTCGGCAACGTTGTGGCTCTTCTTTCTCCTCTGATCCTTATCCCGATCTTCACCCTCATTTTCGGTGTCGACAAGTACGACTGGCAGTCCATGATGGAGATCCGCAAGGGCGATGATCATGATCTCGCTAATGCCGCTGGTGTCGATTTGGAGGAGACTCCCGGTGGCCATCAGGAGACAAGCGAGGAATTTGAGCGTGAACAGGCCATGCTTCGTCGCGCGTTCAAGATCTCAGTCACCGCCACAGTCATCATGTACGTTCTCGTTTCTACGCATTTGCGGTATCCAGCTAACGTGTGCAGGACTCTTGCCATGCTCATTCTCTGGCCTATGCCCATGTACGGTTCTGCCTACATCTTCAGCAAACCGTTCTTCACTGGCTGGGTCATTGTCGGCATAATGTGGATCTTCTGTTCCTTCTGCGCTGTTGGTCTCTATCCGATTTTCGAGGGCCGCGCTACCCTGATTCACACGGTGAAGAGCATGCTCGGTGGGAAAAAGCCCACGAGACACGTGATCACCGAGGGTCAGGGAGATGGCGAGGGTATTTCGGGCACGGCGACGCCCGATGACCACGAGAAGAAGAGGATTGAGGGCCAGGAGAAGGCTGTAACTGAGTGATAGGCTCTTGCTTTCTACTCACATCTCCCATCGTTGTTGTGCTCTAGGAAATACCCCATAACTCGGGGTAAGCGTGTTCAGCTTTTGATACCAGACCATTCCATTTCAAAAGAAACTGTTTATTTGTTTGTCAATTTCGGATTTAATGCTAATTACTTGAATGAGCCCCCTTGGGACGACATTTATCGACGCTGCAGCATGACATTGACCCCAGTTTGTCTCATGAACCATCCATTCTTCACAGCCCATTCCTCGTCAGGGTTAACCAATTCAATACGATATCGTCTGATCAACGTAGGAATCAATTTGGACATTTCCAGATTTGCAATGTGCCGCCCACCACAGATCCGGCTTCCAGCGCCGAATGAGAGCTCGGCATCGTTCATCTTGACGAGTCGCTTCTCGTACTCTTCGGTACTCTCTCCCGGACTGTGTAGCCATCTTTCAGGCCTGAACTCGCCACTGTCCTCGCCAAAGACCGCCGTCCGGTTGACGATGTACGGGTTCATCCCGACCATGGAACCGGCCGGTACGAGACTCCCATCAGGCAACCGCAGGCCGCCCGCGGGTACGTAGCGCTCTAGATGCATGCCCACCCCGGGATGAAGTCTCATGGACTCACGGATGACTGCGTTCAAATATGGAAGGGTACGTGACTTCTTGTAAGAGGCGGGGCGGTCGTCCGGTACGTCCGCGGCCAGGACTTCCTCCTCGAGTCGAGTCCAGACGCTGGGATGCTTGAGGCTGAAGTAAATCGCGGAAGACAACGATATGGCTGTTGTGTCAGCGCCTGCGATAAGGTTGATGAGGAGGTATCTGCTTGCTGTCAACCTGGTATTTCTCTAGACTTTGGTGATGCAGAACCCACGATTGGATCTGTCCATCGCAGACAACTTCCGGGTATAACTTTTGCGCCTCGATAAATCCATCCAGAAAATCGGGGATACCTGGATCATGTGTGTCCTTGTCGTTTCCGGCAAGTCGGTTGACCAGCTGGCCGCGCGCAATAGCGTTGGCTGTGGTGAAGGGCGCTTTTGAAATGAGCTTTAACAGCGGGTTTTGGGCACCGGCAAAATCCAATATGGGAATCTGGCCCACGACTGCGAAGTAGTTCATCGCCATTTCCGAATCAGCGAGCGTGCCGTCAAAGTCACGGCCGTGCTTCATGTATCCGAAGGGCTGGCTAAAGGTGATGTCGCCGACGACGTCCCACGCAACTGGAATCTTGGTAAGCGAGAACCCCGTTGTCTCAGCGTTGACTCTGAGTACTGACAATACAGAAACCATCGCTCGAGCTGGCACGCTATCCCTGCGTTCGGCCCATTGACGAAGCGCTCGTCCAATTGGGCGAGAAACTGGGAGATGGCCTTGTCGACATGCTTCTCGATGGCCAGCGCACCGGCCGGCGAGTATAGCCTCCCGATTGGCTTTCTCACACGGGCGTGATCTTCTCGATCTGATAAGCCGAAGACGTTGAATATCGGTTTACCGGCAGAGTTTCTTGTCGAACCGCCATGATAGAACTCGCTCTACTCAGGCGTGTTAACGGCCCATGACAAGCAAGCTGTTATGGCGTGTGCCAACAGAAGATTTGGGAGGAAGACGATAAGGAATATTTACCTTGACCCAATCATCCTGATACTTGTAAATTGTCTTGATCAAAGAAGGGTCCTTTAAACTGAGTAGGTTGGGTCCGATTCGAACAACCGGACCATACTTTTCGTGGAGATGTGCAACAACAAGATGTGAATCAAGGTTCAAAACATGGTAGAATCTCCAGAGATTGGTCCATCCTAACGTCGCACAGGCGTGTCACGTCAGCCACTTCGTCAGTCTGAAAGGCATTTCGGTGGCACACACCTGCAAGGTACGGCCCTGGGTATATCCTCAGCGGCGACGTCGTGTACGCCCATACACACCAAGTGACCCAAGCTAAGAAAATGAGGCTCGCCACATGCAAGACCTCCTGCGACAGGACATCCGGCAGATTCAACGACGACATTGGAAGACAAGATCAGCAGCCACGAGTCGGGGAACAAGACGTGTCACAAAGGAGCGCCGATTCAGACCAGGTCGGCTGGATCAATTGATCACAAAAAGTGACTTGCCTCTCCTTCATATGGTCCACATCTTCACCGGGTTGCATCGAACCCCTGTTCTGCATCTGCACCTCGAGACCAATTCGATCGATGCTCCTTGCACAATAGGCAGCGGTCCGTATTCCCCGTGATACGTTGATTCGCCACAATTCGCAGAGAGGCGAAGGGGGCCAAGACCATCCACTATCGCTAAAACGCGGGTCGAGATCGCGAGTCGGCTGCCTTGTTGGGCTCTTGGAGTTTCCTGGGCCACCTCCCCGCATGAGCAGAAAATAACCGGCCGGATGGCTTTCATAGCAATCAAGTCAGTTGATTTCATCATGTCAATTTGCATCCGGGCAGGCAATGACTATACTCCTCAGGTCAGCCGTGAACGGCACTGGGTTTTGCCGATCTGAAGGGGGCTGAGGCGAATCTGGCCTGGACCAGGCCGATGCCATCCCTTTAGCTTTAGAAGACCTTATGAAGGCAAGGTTGGATGGGCAATACAGGGGTTCCAACCCAGATCCTCCAGCCTAGATCCTGGTGCGGGCTTCCTTTCAGATCGGTCAGTGGTCCTGTGAGCTCGTGTTGTCCTTGAGCGTAGGGTCTGTGGGACAGCTGCCGATGCCTTGCTTGTGGTCGTCGCCAAATGGTCCACCTCCCTTAGTGATTTTCCGGATCTCTTCGCTCAGTTCATGTTGTGCCCTCCATCACGAACACCTCACCCGGGCATGTTCTCGCGGGACGCGCAGACCTCAAGCCAGGAAAGATGATTTGAGGTGAGGCCCCACGGGTCCTCGCCATCATGTCCGCGGTATGTATGCGTTTTGTATTGGTCTTTGCCACCTGCGCCGCTCTGCCGTGAGCATCATCCTGACTGTTGCATTATATCATTGACTCTTGGACTCACCTTGGCTAACCTGGTCCGCCTTGACAGTTGACGGTCGTCGTCTTCATCTTCCTTCTTCTTCGACTGTACACCCGAATTTTCGTTGTACGCTCAGTCGGAGTTGATGACCACATGTACTTCTGGAGCTGGGTTAGTCTCGCTTGGTCGCCATCATGACCGGACTATCAACTTTGTCCGTACAAAGCTTCATCACTGGCAATTGGTATTGAAACTGGGCGGATGCTGAAGGGTGAAATCGCAGGTGTTCCTATTTCTCCATAACCTCTTCTTGCACATCTCGGCGAACTATGGATTCGGAAGAGACCAATACACCGGATCTCTTGATGACGCGGCAACAGCGCACAAGCGGGAGCTAGTCGGCCAGACATTCATCATTCTCGGCATGGGAATGAGCAAGACGTCTCTTGCTCTATTTCTTCTGAGAATTGTGGTCGTCAAATGGCATCGATTGTCCATCTGGGGCGCCGGAGGCTCACTCTTGTTCCCCTCTTGTATGACGGCCATCTTGTGCTGGCTCCAGGTAGGATACGCCACGATAGCTACCCCTCGGTACTGGCCACTAACAGAGGCCAAGTGTCTGCCAGCGCAGCGCATCTTTGACTCGAGAGTTGAAGGACATTGTATTATAGAGCCAGTTCCTTGGGCAATTTTGCTCGGCTGTAAGTGCAGGCTGGCTTTGAGAGCATTGCTATCATGGTACACGCTGTTGACACTAAACAACAGGTTCTTGCGTGTTCGTGGATCTGTTCTTCGCCATCTTCCCGTGGATCTTCATACGCAGACTCGAAATCAAAAGAAGAGAAAAAGACATTGTCGGCATTAGCTTGAGCTTTGGTATCCTGTGCGTTGTTATAGTCAAACCCCTCCGTGAATACTAAGCAACTGATATGAACCAGCGCTGCGATATGTGGAATTGTCCGGACCATCAATCTTCCAGGTCTAGGGAGCGAAAACTACACTGGTGCAGTTCCCTTCTTTTCATTTCTTTTGTTCTATTCTGGATAGACTAACATTTGTATACTGAACCAGGAGACACTGTCGCGCTAGTCGTGTGGTGTGCTGCCGAGATGGCCGTCACTCTCGTCTGTATTGCAGTACTAAGTATCATCCCGCTGTACATGAGAGTTGCGAGGAACTCTTCCAATGGCCGATCAGCTCCTTCAACACAATCACATAAGCGCAGTCCGATGGCTGGTGATACCCCTGTCGAGCTGCAACTGGTGCGGTCGAGTACAGTAAATGCGTTTTCAACACTAGCATGAGCGCGAGTTGGGATTCGACGGCCTATTCACCGAAACCAACGCCATATATACGAAAGATCTGAATCAAAGTGAAGAGGCTATATTGACTAAAGAGAGCTTTATAGGCCGTTTGAAAAACGGTATTATAGTTATAGAAGAGATCTATTAGGACCTAAGGGAGGTATAAGACCGATAGGGGATCGCCTATTATTTAATCGTAGGAATTAAGAAGAGAGGACTAAGCGTAGTAAGGGAATAGTTATAAGAAAGGTTAATAGATTAAGATTTAGAGAAGGGCATCGATTATTCTATCTTCCTAGAGACCCCTAAGAGATTAATAGTTAATCCCTTTACTTATTATATAAGACTCCTTAATATAATAATCGATCTACCCCTAGGGAGCGACGACCGTTAGGATAATATATCGACTAGAGATATACGGAGTACTAGAAGATAGGCTATTATAGGATAGTAGATAGAGAATATTAAAGAATTAATATAATTAAGGCTTAATATAGAATAAGGATAAGATATTAAGAATAATATATTTAATAATCTACTATTAATTATAGATAAGGAATTAGATTAAGAGTTAGAGGAAGAATAGTATAAAACTCATAAGGAAAAGGAAATACGAAGAACTAGCTATACTCTAAAGGGGAGACCTAATAAGCCTACTACTAGGAGTAACTAATAGATTAGTATTAGTATTTAGAGTAATACTCTATAAAGAATTATAAAGTATACCCTTTATAAAGATATAACTATTAGCTATTTAGTATAAGGGGACGTCCTAATTAGAACTTAATACCTTCTTATTTAGCCTCGATATACGATTCTAGCTTAATAAGAAGAGTTTCTATAGAGATATCGATAAAGTTATATATATAAGTAATTATTTTATTAATGCTTTATAGCGGAGATAGATATTATATATATAAATAGAATACGGGTCTATCTATGAAGTTACCTAGAGAGTAATAGGGGCTTAGCTAAAGGGCGATATAGACGATGATAATACCCGAGTACTCTAGATAATTATTAAATTATATAGGCGGGATTAGTAGTTTTAAGCCCCTAATTAGAAATATTAAGACTTTATAGATACTTATAATAGCCTAGAAGTAGAGCTATCTAAACCCCTATTATAGATCTATAGAGTAATGCTTTTATTTACGAAACTTAATTTAGATCTTATATAATAGATTATAGCTTAGGGAATTCCCTATATAAGAATAGAGCTAAATAGAATAATTAAGAGGGTAGAGATTCTATTATAGACTAAGAGAAGCCTAAAATAATACTAGGATAATAAGGAGAGAAGCTAAGATAATCTATAATAGACTTAAAATAAGATCTATAGAAGAATAGCCGATAAATAATTATAAGGAAGAGACGACCGAAAACTAAGTAGCTAGCTAAACTAATCTACTATATTTTATAAGCTAATAATAGAATAGTAATAGATAGATAGAAGAAGGCCCGAGGCCCTAGACGACGTTAAATATTATAATTATAATAAATATAGATACTACGCTAATAGCTACCTAGAAGCGTTATATATAAATTGCGGAAAATAAGGCTATATATATAAATCGTATAAGTAATATTTAATAGTAAACTACGAACTATTTAAGGGAAGAATAATAGGAGACCCCTAATAGGAAGAACCGCTATTCCCGAGATTAAAACGGTACGAAGTAACTATTAAACTATATATTAGTAATAGTTAGGTTAAGGGAGAGGTAATACTAGATAGAGGAGCCGATATTAACGTTATTAATAGTGACCTCTTAAGGGAAGCTAGAGAATAGCTAGGGGAAAAGTAGGGCAAGCTAGGTAGGGTATTCCGAAATAGGGAGATAAGTATCTATAGCGAAAAAAGGATTATTAGCCGAGTAATAGATAATTCTAGGATAAAGTATATAATAATAATAGAGTATATAATAGTAGATAATGTTGAACCAATATTAGGGGGTTCCCTAGGGCAGTGATCTCGGTAGGGGATCACCGATATGGTGATCACCGTGGCTGGGATTCACAGCTCTCAGGAGCACGTGAATCACAGCTTACGTGATCGGTGAATCAGATGGGTATATCTGACTCACGTAGGTAGTGGTAATTCAGAGAGAGATCATCAACTACATCACAAGACTTATATCACCTACCCTACCTATTCAGAGCTCTCAGGCACAGCCAAAGCAATGAAACGGGGTTCACATAAGCAGTGAAGCCCTCTCAACAGATAATATTATAAACGGGTACGACGTTATTTTAGGAAGACCCTAGCTAGCCTAGGTATAGCCGATAAACGATTAATTATAGGGCTATTAGAGATATTCTATTAAGAAATAAGATATTAGAATTATATTAATAAGAAAATAAATTAAGAGCGTAATCTACTAATCCCTAATAATAGCTTTAATTATATTATAGAATATATAGACTCCCCCTATAGTACCCCTATAGGAGTATAATAAGAGAAACGAGCTACCCACTATAGTCCTAGCGGAATATTACGAGTTTAGGGATATATTCGATATTAAATAAATAGTAACCCTATTATAGTATTATTAATAGGATTATTCGATAGAATTCGAGGATAGAAAGAAACTATTCTTCGGACCTATCTATATTCTAATAGAAAAGGAATTAGAAATATTAAAGGAATACGTAAACGATTTATTAAAAAAGGGATAGATTAGATACTCTATTAGCCCTATTAGTACCCTTATACTATTTATCCTAAAGAAGGGTAGTAAGCTTAGGATATATATCGATTATAGGGGACTTAATAAGATTACGAAGAAAGACTATACTACCCTCCTACTTATCTACGAGCTACTCGACTAGTTAATAATAGCTAGGTTATTTACGAAACTAGATTTAAAAGATACTTATTACCGATTATATATTAAAATAGGGGATAAATAGAAAACGGTATTTAGAATAAAATATAGCTACTTCGAATACTTTATTATACTATTCGGCCTCGCGAACGTACTAACTACCTTCTAAGTATATATTAATAAAGTATTAGCTAGCCTCGTAAATATAATATATATTATTTATATAGATAATATCTTAATATATTTAATAATATTAGAAGAATACTAGCGGAATATTAGAATAGTATTTAGAAGACTTCGAGAATAGAACTTCTATATAAATCTAGAAAAATGCAATTTTAGTATAATAATAGTAGAGTTTCTAGGGTTTATAATCTCCCTTATAGGCGTATATATTACGGAAGAACGAATTACTATAATAAGGGACTAGCTGACCCCCCGATCCCTAAAAGACTTTTAAGGATTCCTTAGGTTTATAGGCTTTTATAAGCGTTTTATTAAGAACTATTCGAAAATCGTAGCCCCCCTAATTAATAAGAATACTAAATAATTAATAGTAGACTTCTAATTAAATACTATTAACTTAGTAGCCTTCTAAAAATTGAAGTTTATATTTACGAGGGCTCCTATCCTCTAGTACTTCGATAATAGATTAAAAACGAGAATTAAGCCCGATATATTAAACTTCGTAATTAGTGTAGTCCTATTTTAATTAGAGAACGGCTATTAGAAACTAGTTACGTACTTTTTAAAAAAGCTTAAAAGTATAGAGCTATAATATAATACGCTAGAAGTAGAAATAATAGCGATCGTAGAGTCTTTTAAAATATAGAGATAATACTTTATTTATAGTAGATTAATAGTTAAAGTCCTAATTAACTACTTTAATTATCAATATCTTATAGAAAAACTGAAGATCTTAGGATAATAGGGAAGATAGTTATAAGCGCTATTAGAGTTCGACTTTATTATCGAATACTAAGTAAGTAATAGGAACCTAGCGGATAGCCTCTCTAGGAGGCCCGACTATAAGCTAAGTTAGGGAGAATAGGAGTAGGCGAGGGTATATTACTTACTATTATAGATAAAACGATTCCTTAATATCGTTAGGGCTATTATTATAATAGACTAATAGCTAGATAATAGACCTATTAAAGAAGCTATCCTAGAAGCCTAGGGAAATAATACCTTCTATAGGGTAAGAAAGGAGTAAAGGCTACCCGATTAGTAAATAGAAGTAAATAGCCTATTAACTTTTAAGAATAAGATCTTTATTCTATAGGATAAGGCCCTTAGAAACGAAATCCTATAGTAAGCCTACGATAGCCTAATAGCGGAGTACTAAGGAGTTAGGAAGACTATTACCCGGCTTAAAAATATATACTTCTAGAATAATTTAATTAAAGATATTAAAGAATATATCCCTATATACTTAATATATTAAATAATAAAACCCCGATATTATAAGCTATATAGCTAATTAAGTAGCCTACTACTACCTAATAGTCCCTTTAAGGAAATATCTATAGACTTTATTATAGGACTCTTTAAAATTAATAAATAAGACGCTATACTAGTTATTATAGACTACTTTATAAAATATACTATATATATACTAATTAATAGTAGACTTATAATAGCCGGTCTAGTAACTATATTATAGGACTACGTATTTAAGAGATATAGCCTCCTAAAAGGTATAGTCTCGGATAGAGGGTTACTATTTACTAGTAAGTTTTAGATAACTTTATATAAGATAATAGGAATAAAGAGACGACTCTTAATAGCCTTCTATTTATAGATTAATAGCTAAATAGAATAATAGAATTAGAACCTAGAATACTACTTTAGAGTATTCTATAATTATAAATAAATAGACTAGATTTCCCTACTCCCTATAGCGGAATTCGTATATAATATATTATTCTATATAATAATCTAGTAATTACTAGTAGAAGTACTAATAGGATATAACCCGGCTAGACTAGGGGACCTAGGCCGAGCTATATAATAATAAAGGAACTTAGAGATAGTAGAACTATAAATAGCCTAGTAGATAATTAAGAGAAAGATAATCCGTAGACTCTTAGAGACTAGTAGTAGATACTAGGCCCGCTATTATAATTAAGGAAGAATTCGGAAAGAATATAAAGTAGGAGACCTAGTTCTCTTCTCTATAAGAACGATTAAATAGTAGAGACTTAATAAGAAGCTATCCGATAAATACCTCGGACTATTTAGAATTATTAAGAAGATAGGTAGCTATAGTCTAGTATATAAGCTATAGCTACCCCCTAGCTATAAAGTATATAATATATTCTATATATTATACTTAGAAAATTAGAAAGGTAGAGAAAACTAACTACTACCTTAGCTATAGGTTAATAAGATACTACTAGCTATAGGAATAGAAGACGTATATATAGTTAAGAGAATAGTTAATTATAGGGGACTACTATATAATTAGTAGTACCTTATTAAATAGGAAGGATACTTAGAAAGCGAGAATTCGTAGGAACTATAGCGAAACGTAATAGACGACTTCGTTAAAATATATAAATAATTATAAAGAAGAGTAATAGCGGATTAATAATAATTTAATTAGGATTTAAGAGGTAATCTAGCCCCTAGCCCTACTCTTAAGGAAGAATAATAAAAAAAAAAAAGTAAAAGAAAAAACTAAGTAATAGGGGAGTACTAGCGGACTACTAGCGGTTCTTAAACTACTACCTCGCTATTACCTTCCTAGTTCTCGCTATCCTCCTTATTATCGGTAATATTAATAAAAGTATTATAATTCTAGTAGATTATTAATAAATAAATAATAGGTAATTAATAAGCGATTTACGATTAGGGTATAATTCTCTTAGATCTTAGACTAGATAGTAATTAGCTTAGCGAGAGAATTAGTAATCTACTATAAAGTAATAGTAGAGACCTTAGTAGCGGTAACGTACATGTACAGTGAGTGGGCCAGTACAGTGAGTGGACCACCTCACCTCGACCCGACAAACATTCCAACCCAGAACTAAACAAAAACATAGGAAATCAATTGAAATCACGCCCCATTACCTTATTCAGAAGATAATATAGTCATCTGACAAGTTCTCGCGTTATGGCCAGTATTTCCACAGGTGCCACAGGTCCGTTTCTTCGGTATAGCCCGAGTCGCGCGACCCGGATTCTGCCTCGTTTCCTCCCTCATCTGAACATCTACCTCCTTCTGGGCAATCTGGTCTTGTCCATCACCTAGAGTCATACTCCCTCCTTCCCTGAGACGTACTTTTTAGCTCTCCGACGTCGGCTAAGGGTAGCATTCTCGCTTTCAAGTATCTTGAGCCTTGCGTCCATTAGGACGAACTGGTGCATTATCTTGTGTGTACCCTTCGTGTATTGGTCGATAGCCTGAAGCATTGATGTTGGTGAGCTTCCCTGGTGTCGGGAGATTCGATTCTTAATGAATTCGGACTGTGAAGTGGCTTCAATCGGGTTTGTAGGAGTCTTACACACCCATGGCTTAGGGAGTCCAGAAGACGTTCCTGGCGGCGTTGGTGTCTTTAATTTCACATCCAGCCTTGAAAGGACTGCTTCTGGGTCATGGGGGTAAGTCCAGCCCCTTGAAAACCTCCCTGGATGTTTTTCTGTCATAGAATTCTGGAATGCCGTAAAAAAGCTGGGAAGAAGTCCTCCTTGGAGATATGGTTTGTACCTGCCTTCATCTTCATCTCAATTTGCCGACCGTACGCTTTCTTCAGCGGTCCAAAACAGCCGACATCGAGAGGTTGGAGTAGATGGGACGAATGAGGAGGCATACAAAGTGTAATGATCTTATTCTCCTTACAGTAAAGCTCGAATTTGGCGGAGTGGTGGCTTTCGTGGCCGTCTAGGATGAGAATGCGAAATGCGCCCGAAGTACGCGACCTTGTATGTTGGTCGAAGTGCCGAATCCAATCGAGACCAATATCATTCGTAGTCCAGCCGTTTGGAGAGGTTGCGACCTTCCAGTCGCGAGGAAACGCGTCTTCTTCGTACCATGACGAGAGGTGAAATTTACCCGCAACAACGATGTATGGCGGGACACAGAATCCGGTCGCGCCAACGCCCTGGATCACTGTAACCCATTCCCGATTACCCGGCTGTCTCATCTTAACGTTAGAACGTCTTTCAGAGTTTGTAACAACCATTCCATTAGCGATAACGCCCATTTGGAAACCGGTCTCATCGAAGTTATAGGTGTCTTCGTCCGTCACGCCGTACTTCGCGACCATGTTACGTACGAGCGTAAACCACGCGTTTATCGCGTCGGGATCTTCGCATTGGGCCCTCTTATAGTCGTACTTTCGAAAGATACGCGTCCGGAGCGCAGGTTGTCGTTTGACGAATCTTGAAGCCCATCGCGGTCCGACGGGTGGCGCGTCGCGCGCCGCCAGCAGGACATTCGCCATATCTCCAACACTATCCAACCGAGGGGGTATGATCGGGAATCTAGGTCTAGTATGTATTCGACAATCGTTTGCTCTTCTAGCATTGTTAATTTCTTTAATTTGGATGTGATTTCGCTTCGGGATGGGGTGCCGTTCTGGCGGCGAACGAGAGTCGTTCGGCTGACATTGTAGATGGCTGCAGCACGTCGGGCGCTTAACCCTGGATCTTTTTCCATTGCTTGACGGGCAAGGAATAGCTGACTGTCTTGAGAAGGTGTTTCCATGACTGGTTGTAGAGAAAAGTAAGGTGGAATGTTGAAGTTTGGAGAATGACGCGAAAGTGGTCCACTCACTGTACTGGCCCACTCACTGTACATGTACGTTATCTATAATTAATAATAGGTTATCGAGTATATTATTCTCAGTATCTTATCCTTATTCTATATTAGGCCTTAATTATATTAATTCTTTAATATTCTCTATCTATTATCCTATAATAGCCTATCTTCTAGTACTCTATACGTCTCTAGTTAATATATTATCCTAACGGTCGTCGCTCCCTAGGGGTAGATCGATTATTATATTAAGGAGTCTTATATAACGAGTAAAGGGATTAACTATTAATCTCTTAGGGGTCTCTAAGAAGATAGAATAATCGATGCCCTTCTTTAAATCTTAGTCCATTAACCTTTCTTATAACTATTCCCTTACTACGCTCGGTCCTCTCTTCTTAATTCCTACGATTAAATAATAGGCGATCCCCTATCGGTCTTATACCTCCCTCAGGTCCTGACACCTCCGCAGTAACTCCGCAACCCCAATGCTTAGCATTAGAGACGCGATGCTGCGGAAGCATCGGTGACACCCATGATATGATTTCTGCAATAAGACCTTCAATGACTCGAATGACCTACGCGGACCTAAGGATTACGCATGACGTTCATAATGCACGCAAGTGGCAGAGTCCACGAAGTGATGAGCCAAAGTCTCTTCAGACAAATACTAGCGACCAAGTCGAATTGCGCACGAAACACCCCCAAAGTACCGCAATCACGCGCCCCTTCTCCAGGACAAGCAAGGCTAAAGTGGCCATAGCTGGTTTTCAACTATGATGCATCATGCATCGCTAAAGCTTGAAAAAAAACATGCTACTTCCAGTACAAAGTAGCAGAGAATGCGGCAGCAGACCCAAGCAGCCAAGCTGTGGCTGCTAAGGCGAACCCCGCTCCCACTGCCTGCGTTGTTTTCACAAAGCCCAAAGCTCGAAGGTTCCATACGGTATACAGTGAATAGAAAATCGATGAAGCTGCCTAAATGGCGTTTGAAATTACAAGGCCGCCGCTCTCGAGGCCAGACCGGTCACGAGCGCTCATGCTGCTGAGAGCGTCTGCCGCAAAGCATATGGTGGAAACGGCAAACACAGCGCCATATACGAGCTTGAGCGGAACCACATCTCTCCTCTGATACAATTCGAGACTGTTTTTGTCAAACGGGGGCTTTGCCAGCTCGGACTTGTTCGCCGATTTGATCGCCTGTTGTGACTCTTCGGACCTTACTAGTCCATATGCCCAATCAAGAACGTCTGGCAAGCTTTGGCTGAGAAGGGCGTCAGAAACTGGAGCCATTCTCAAGAGGGCTATATAGATTTGTCGTAGCTTGACGTTATTCGTAAGATTTGTCGCTATAGCCAGCAAGGAATAGCCTGCAACGACAGAGGGTAACATGGCTTTGGCAGACTTGAGGGGAACATGTCGACCGACAGTATTTCTGCTTGAGTTCAAGACTGACGATTGAGAAAAGAGCGGCGTAATAGGATCGACGCCGAGGAATGTATGAATCGTCGCGCAAGTGCATTGCCTGGATCTGAAAGTTAGATCCGGAAGCGGGTA
The DNA here is from genome assembly GCA_019188255.1 of Verticillium longisporum. Taxonomy (NCBI): domain Eukaryota; kingdom Fungi; phylum Ascomycota; class Sordariomycetes; order Glomerellales; family Plectosphaerellaceae; genus Verticillium; species Verticillium longisporum. The sequence continues at coordinate 2,852,343 of JAETXT010000003.1, read as the reverse complement.
TACGGAAATAAACTCAGAGACTGGCCAGGACAGAACTGATGTCGGGTTGTCTGCACGGTGGGTTTCCACCAGCCAAGCCACAAGATAAGGATCTACTGCTTAGGCATTGATATCGAATCCTTGAAGTCCTTCAACCAATTCTCATTATCCGCTGGTGTTTGGTTCCACGGATCGTCACTAAGTGGTCATCGGTTAGCTGTCACGATACAACGCACTGGACATTGGAATATTTCATACCAATCATAAAGGATCCATCGCGCTTGATTCTGAATCTCGAGATCTGTCGGTACATGCCTGTTAGGATTGCGCGGAGATATGGCACTCGAGATGAAGCGAGTGAGCTCCCTGATCAGGCGTCTGTAGTAGCTGTCGTCGACGAAACCCGACGACCTCCTCACTGGTGCTGTATCGTTACTTGAACCTGGCGCAGTCTCCGCAAGCGTTGGTGAGATGCCGGCGTCAACGTCCAGGCGATCGACCCACCCTTTTGTCCAAGTTTTAGAGGGGACATCGGAAGATAGTGGGTTTGCCTGTAAGGCTTTGTGCTCTTGGTAAGCGGGTGGTAGACCTGCTCGCTCGCGAAAAGTACTAAGCCAGCCCGTCGAGCTGTAAGTCAAGTTCACCAGCAGGTTCGCTAACATGTCGGAAGAACTTGAAGAGCATGTGGTCAATGACCATATGATGTTGCAAGCCTGTTGCTGGAGCCATTCGTTCGTGACATCTGCACCTTGTGTTGTCATACTCTTCACATACTCTTGCAACGCCCCCTCCATATGACAGCTCCCGAATATGGTCTCTTGCCCATGCGTGCGTAGGTCCGTAAAGCGTGAACCGCTCCTAATGGGTCGCGATTTGGCTTGCCTAGTGATATGCTCGGAAGACATGAGGAGGTCGCGAACCCACGAGGAAGCGGGAGAAATGGTATCGCGAGACAGAATCTCAGAGGCAAGAATAATGCAGCACAGTTCGTACTGAAGCTCTTGATTCGAAGGTAGCGTGTGATGGAGATTCATGTGACTTGAGCAGAAGTACTCAGTCTCCAGTTGTAAAAGCTCAAATGCCGTTGAGGGGCCGTCAGAGATCGTCTGCAAAGCAACGAATGGGCACGGCGAATTTCGTTCATAATCTATAATGTCTGCACAGGAGTCAGAGAAAATCCCAGATCTGTTTGGGCCAGGCATCCGTATACTCACATGGTGCGATGGAGTTCTCCACCATCTCCAGCACACAAGGTTCGAAACCCCAGTCTCCATCTCCAGCACACAAGGTTCGAAACCCCAGTCTCCCTCCCAGTCAGCCATTGTCGTGCCATTCTTGAAGTGTTCTGCCAGATGATCCACTCGGTCTGTCCAAGTGCTCAAGGCGAGGTTACAGAATCCACACCGGGATCGGACCTCCATCACCTCAGACTTCCAGGATTCCATCAGCAGTGGTTCTAATTGAACCTGATGGATCAATCTTAGATGCTGGCGTAGGTGGTCCTTTCGGTAGAATGTACGTTCCTCCGGGGTTCGGATCTGACAAGCTTCGTAATTGTGGCTTTGCAAATGAGCGTCCATGTTGACGCTCTCGACCACGCCGCAATAAACACAAGCCGGCTCAAAATGAGCGTTCCGAAAACTGGGTCCGTCTGGGGAACATTCCCAGCGCTCTAGCGACAGGTGAAGTGACTTTTCATGACGCTGCCAATTGTGCTTCGTTTTGAAGGTCTGCGTGCAGAAGGTACACTGGAACGGGTTCGAACTTTGTGAAAGAACGTCGTAAAGGCTAGTCGTTGTCGCCTGTTGATTCTTGTTCTGGCTTTGTGTTGGAATTTTCCGCGTTTTTCGCCTTCTGCGCTTTTCGGTCCTGTGTCGTGATTCCAGCGATCGTAGGGATACTCCCGATGTATGTGAGTATGCAGAAGAGAGGGACGCCGAGTCCGTCGTCGCCACGCTGCTAGCTGACGACCCATTACATACAATCCTTGGAGAGACGCCTTGCGTGAGAAGGGAGTCCTCTTGGTCATGGACCCCTAGAGAGCTTGCAACGGCCCTCGCTATAGCGCTTATCTCAGCCGGTTCCTGGTCTGGGGGCGAGTTGGTCCATCTTTGAAAAGGATCCATCTGATCGCCAATCACGGCACCATGAGTCGAACGACCTGGTGATGGGGTGAATGGTATTGGGCTTGAAGATCTGTCCCGAGCTGCAGGTTTACGTATGTTGATGTTCTTTGATCGTCGGCGGGCGTTGGCAAACCATGTCATGATTTGCTGTTTGCTGAGGTTGGTCTGCCTCTGGAACGCTTCGACCTCTTCGACTCGCGGGTAGGGATTGTCCGAATGGGTTGACAGCCAAGTCTTGAGTATTTTGATCGAAGCTGGTGAGAATCGCACGGCTGGCTGGACAATTGACGCCGTCTGGTGCTGTTTCTCGATAAGATGCTGTGAGGTGCCGTTGATGCCTCTTGTGTATTGTGATTTGTCGCGCGCGGCGTTTTGAGAATATTCAACATGCGCGTTGCCGAGACTGACTTGGCAATTGGTAGAATTGTCATTCAAAGGCTTTGTACTGGCGAGGAAATCGTCAGCCAACCCAGGGTTCCAATCCGCCCCAAAGGCGAGGTCGAGGAAGTTGTCGTCCAAGCCCTCGACCTGCCACGAATCGATGCTACTCGGGAGTTCTTCCATCGCATTGGAGAAAGAAAACGCAGATTTCTGTATCACTCTCAAAGTTTGACGTAAGTTCTGGTGCTTCACCAGAGCGTCAAATGCTGGTCATCGAGCGACAAGAGTGATCAATGGTAGGCATCCATATCTGGGCCAGGCCAAAGGGCACGGCGGCCCACTTTAATCATGCCAACCTCCCTCTTCTGCTGTGTGCCGAACGGGCCTGCGCCGAAGCGGGCGCTAGTGATTCCGGAGTCAGTTCGAGGTAGGTAGGTATCGTAAATAAGGTCCGTCCGTCGTAGTCAAAACGATGAATGGTTCTTATTGTATCCTTCATCGCCCACCGGTTGCTCCAGACGCGCCAATCTCCATCTACATCTCATCATAGCGCAAGCTGCTTGCTCCAAAGTCTCTTATACATAGTGTCGGTTTTCAGAAGCTCCTCGTGTGTCCCTTTCTCAACCAGCAGTCCTTTGTCCATCACTAGGATTTGGTCAGCCCCGACAATTGTCGACAGTCGGTGGGCAATAACAAAGGTAGTCCGTTTGCGATCAGACTCGAAGGCTTCCAAGGCGCTTTGAATCATCGATTCTGTGTTTGTATCCACTGCGCTGGTAGCCTCGTCGAGGACAAGGATCTGGGGATCTCGAAGAATAATGCGGGCAATAGCCAGACGCTGCGTCTCGCCACCAGAGAGCTTCATTCCTTGCTCACTCACCTTGGTACCATATCCGTCTGGAAAGCCAGTGATGCTCTCATGGATTGCAGCTGCTCGGCACGCGGAGTAGATTTCCTCGTCGGTTGCAGAGAGCCTTGCGTATCGCAAGTTGTCCATAATCGTACCATTGAAGAGCATGGGACTTTGCGGCACCACCCCTAAGGTATTCCTCAACGAGTCGAGAGTGATGTCTCGTATGTCATGACCATCGACAGTGATCCGGCCCCCTGTGACATCGTAGAAACGAAACAGTAACTTGGCGACTGATGATTTTCCAGCGCCTGTCGCGCACACGATGGCGACAGTCTGACCTGGTAGTGCAGAGAAGCTGACACCTTGAACGATGTCTCTGACGGAGTCGTAGGAGAAGCGTACGTTCTCAAAGGCAACATTTCCTTCGACATGCCCGATTGGGTACGCGCCCCCAGAGTCGATGATTGTCGGCTTGGCCTGCATGAGGTATAGCAGGCGTTCGGCATCAATCAAATCAGCCATCATCCAACGGTAGTTTTGCGAAAGAAACTTCAGCGGCCAGATGAGATAGCCCCAATACTCGACCAAGAAGACAAAGTCGCCCGTCGTGGCACGCCCATGCGAGACTTCGTAAAAAACGATGCAAGACAACGTGAAAAAGGTAAAGGGCTCCAGTAGCTCGACAAGGCCTTCTGTGCATATGTTGCGCAAACTCCAAATCCAGGTCGCCTTGAGCTTGGCGTCCAGTGCTTGTCCGAATCGCCTGCGCTCGTAGTCGAACTTGTTGAAATGCGACACCGTCGTCCAACCCTGCACGGCCTGATGCATGACCTTGGCCTGCTCGCGGTCGGCCTTGGCGGATTGACGACGTGGCTCGATGTTCCACCTCGACGATGTAATTTCGAGGCCAAGGAACGAGGCAAAGGCGAACACCATGGGTACCGCAGCGTAGATGCCGAATTTCCAGTACAGGATCCCGATAGCCATTGTGAGATCTACCACCGTGGGCAGAATCTCGTTGACCGCAGTTTCCATGATGTTCATCAAGGCTCCTCCCTGCTCTAAGGCCTTCATGACCTCGGCCGAGTCCCTTTCAGAGTGAAAACCCATCGAAAGGTTCATGACATGAGAGAAAGCAGCGTCTGTGACACGGCGTTCCGAGAACTGCTTGATTGGAACCTTAACAAGTTCTTGAATCAAGCCGAGGCCTGATTTTTCATTCAAGATGCTCAGCATGAGCCAGATCAACAATTCACGGTAAGGCGGCTCGCGATCCAGAAGCTTGTCTGCGATGACGCCCAGCTGGTGTGGAATGGCGACATTGAGGACGCGCTGACCCGCCAGCGTCACGAGCGAGACGAGTATGCAGATCTGAACCCTAGGTTCGTTTCTCGGTATGAGGTAGGGCGCAAATATGGTAAAGTCTTTCAGATAGCCTCGCCAGCCACCAACCTGACGAAGTCGCTCAGCGCGTTTTTTCTTAATCTCGTGTTCCGACTCAGACTCGGAACCGGAACAAGAATCAGAGTCGGAATCATGGTCGGGATTGTACTTGAAGTCGTTCTCAGTGCCGTGTAAACTTGGGTGGCCACCCGTCTCGCAGTCCGGAAGCAAGCTTCTGGAGGCATCATGGGCGCCGTAATCGTTTGCTGCTCGCCTACTACCGAGAAGTGGCTCAGTCTGCGGACTCGATTCGAAGGAATTCATCCCTGGGTTACAATAAGAGAAGTACGGACGTGGAGATGGACTAGCGTTTGGGTGTCGAAGGCAGGGCACGACAGACTCGCCGTTTTGGTTGATGCAAATATCGAGGTGGATCAAGGAGCGCAATCTCGATATTCACGCGATCGCAGACAAGAGCCTTCGCGACTTATACCGACCACGGTCTTCGCGGAAGGGGCCCGGGGTCGGCTGCCTAATGCGAAGAAGAAAAAAGGGAATGTATGGAGGTGACGCGGCTTGGCTCGGCCTGAGTCACCGGCCGGCCGGCCCCGACAGGAGGCGCAAGTTGGGGTGCCTGCGGATCTCTGATTTAGCCTGGTGGGTGAGGCGGAACAGACTGTGGTCAGCTCAACCTTCTAGAAGCCGGACTAGAACACGACAGTCCAAATCAGCCTTGGGCTTCCTGATATTTGCAGCATTAGATTCCTCATTCCACGTGCCGGATCCTCTTGATCCCGATCTATCTGCCGAAGATCGAAACACACATTGACCAAACGTTATCCTTGGTCGCTGCCCGATGCAAAAGTCGCGCCGAAGCCAGCAATATTCCTTTGACGGCGCAGGGTGTTGTGCGAGGTATACAGTTCTCTCAGCCGACGACTGCGAGGTGTCATATGCATCGAGCCCCGAATCGCGCGTTTGTTTCATCTGTCGATTGGGTGACTTGACTGGGGTCAGCTTTTTCTCCAGGCAATGGCCTCAGTTGGCCCTTCGATGCTGTAATAGGTAGAGTACCGAAAGTGCTCAGCGTGCAGGCTGCTGAAACATACGAGGATATGACTCGGTGGATGCCCCCATCTGAGCGCGAACGGATCGATGTTGGAGAACTTCAAGCGCCCATGCACCTGGCAGCCTCCCCTGCGAACATTTGGTCATTGCCGAAAACTCCTCGTATTCGGCAGAGCCGGTTTCGTCTGGTCGATCTGGTGCCAATCGCTCGAGCACTACCTAAGTACATTTGAGCCCTGAACCCGAATGTAACCCATACCTTTGGGGATCCACGGTGAAGTCAATCCCTCCGGATGCTCAGACACTGGGCTGGTTCTGAGCTACTATAGCACAAGTTTGCTGCCTAGCTAAAAGGAGCAACATATGTAGGAATGCCGAGGCATCTTCGCTTACTTCGATTTGTCTACATTGGGTGCCACGAGCTTAAGCGCTTGAGCGATACGATATCTGGTACTTCGACCTGTGGTGTCGATAACTGTGCCCACATTTCGAGACCTTTTCAGATATTGCTAACGCGCCTCGACTGGTCCGTCGATCAAGGTGGTCGCAATTTTCTGCCCATTGTAGGCATCTTACCTGCCATAGTACATGGCTTTCGTGCAGCAGACGTTCGACGCACGGTCGTTGCAAATATCCCCGCAAGAACAGCCTCGATTGAGGTAGCTCATATAGGTGACCTAAGGGTTAGCATTGACATGTCTACTGAAACGGCAACTGCTTCTGACTCGTAGAACGCTGCGCCCCGATTTGTCCCTAGGACCAGCATGGTATTTCACCAGCATGCGTTTTTACCTGCTGAAGGAAATGACTTCGCATGATGCTCGCTTGATTGCTTTCAATATTGTTGGCGTTAGGTAACGCACCTGGGGCCTACAGCTTGTGGTTGATGTTTCGGACACTTCCGTTTTTAGAGGCTCACGATCGTAAAGAATCAAGCTGCGAGCCCTGCGCCAATCGCTGAGCTGTCCAGGCTGACGAGACACTGGGTGCAATAAAGTTGCCTCAGTTTCAAAGCCCTGGCTCCTTCTTTCCGCAAGGTTACTGAGTCAAACTCAATATCACAGGCTTGACCGTGCACAACCTGATGATGGCCTCACTGCGGTACGGACCTCTTCGGCTCGGCATACGCGGGCCGCCTGACGCCAGAGCATGAGTAAAGAGGATGTGACAGAGCAGCAGCAGTTTTGTTGTATTGTATTAGCGTCGGTGGTCAACGCAAATTAGTATAAAGCTTCATGACTTGGCTCATTCTTCTTGGCTATTTTGATCTCAGCAGCAACTCACTCACAGCATCTTCTACTCAAACATTCTTCATTTGATTACCCCTTTCTGACCTTTTACATCGACGTCAACATCCATCACCACCTAGACTAAAATAACCATGCAGTTTTTCGCTACCGCCAGTCTCGTTTTCGCCCTGTTGAACAGCATGGCAAACAGCGCTGCTCTGCCTGAGCCCGGTCCCCTGCCTGCTGTCGGCGATGTTAACCCCACCATTCCTCCTTCGAAACAGGAGACTTTGACAGGTCTTAAGGTGATTAACCGCATGATCTGACTTTGAAATCTGAGACTGACCGGCATCGCAGGGCACTGATGGAAAGCTCACCATCGGACCTGAGCCTGTACCGGCCACGACCAGACTGGCCAAGCGTGCTGGACCCATTGTTGTGGTAGTTGGAATCGCCGGCACGGCGGCCGCTGGTATCATCGTCAAAATGGCAATAGAAATTGGCGCTGAAACCATCAAGAACTTGGGCGAGTGGAATGAGGTAAGTCTCCCAGCTCCTCACTTTTGGTCCATGATTACGTCTGTATTTCAGCAAACAGTATAGGCTGATACAAACACCACCAAACAGGCTAGAGAGGCATTCACCAAGAAGACCACTCAGGAGATGTGGGACCGCAACCCCGACTACGCAAAGTTTCCCGCGGCTGCTTGCTACAACAAAGGTTATACCCTGGCGGACCCCGCCAAGATCGATGGCCTGCGCTCTGCCAAGTTTGAGCTGGGCCTGCTCAACACCGAGTTCGTCTCCCAAAGTGTTCTATAGTTTTGCGACCTTGCTAACACAAGTATTACTAGCTACGACTGCATGTACATCCAAGGAGGCAACCAGTTCAGAACCAACTCCGAGGGTGGTTACATCAACGTATGGATCTCCGAGAAGTTGCGGCGCTGAACAGTATTCACTGACAAACATGTAGCTTTCTTACACTTACGATCCCACACGTTGCACCTTCGAGGGCAGTGGCGATCTGACCTGCAAATAAGCAAGTCGCAGCCATTCAACCATTAATTTCCTTATCGAATTTTCCTTTGTGTACACCTGATGATCGACAGTACAACGTTCAGCGTCACTCGTTTGGCTTTGCTTTTCATGTATCCTTTCGTTTCGATACGCTTAGAATGATAAAATGGAGATGTCTAGAAAGGCTTATGAATGATATATGATTCCGTGCCGCGGGACCCAGTTGTTGTGACCAGACATGGCAGGGTTTGCCACCGGTCGGGTTGTACTACTTACTCCGCCACGCCCCCTTCTTGTGGATGGCCGCAGCCTTGGTCGCGCTCAAGCTGAAGTTCGGGTAGTATGCCTCGGACCTTAGAATCAAAGCCCCGGAAGGCGAATGAAGAAATGTTCCAACCTAGACTGGTGGAGATCGAGTTATCTGTGCAGCACGGTATTATACCAACCAACCGAAGCTTCCGCCAAAACTTCACCACCGAATCCCCCAACACCTTTCCCGCTCTTCACAGGAAAGATTCTGCGTTGCGAACTGTCAGGATGCACTTGCGGAGTCAGCGAACAGGGCGCCTCGGGGGCTAGCCCACGGGGTTCGAGGTTACGGAGGCGTAGATATACAGGCTACGGACAGCCCTTTTAGTTGCGGAGGGCCAGATTTTAGATTTACTTCTATCATATGCCTGATAATTGACTTTCAAGATCACTTACGGACGGCCTCTTCACCTTTCTCACCCACTCGGTTTGATACGAACACATCCCGCCTCCGAAATCCCACTTCTTGCATCAAATTGTTATATCACCTCCTCCGCTAGGTGATTCAAAGCATATATCATATATGCCAAAGAAAAGAGGATGATGTGCCAAAGGTCAATACCAACTTGCCGCCGTTGTCCTGTGAAAACGTTTAATTGTCAATGTCAGTCTGCCCGGAGTTGCGGCCGTATTTTGTCAGCATCTGCCAGACTAAATAGGTTCAACTATTATAGTCATCTAGGAACTCCTTCAGACGCTCGAGCATGCTGACAGCTTAGTCTGCCAAGTTCGGGGACCCGCCATGCATCATTGGTCTTGCCAGCTTACTAGGCACCTCGACACATCACCAATGCACGTCAGGGTTGTGAGCACGGTGCTCGAGAAGGACCGCGAATTCTACAGACTGCTTATGAGCGTGTAACATATAACAGAAATGCCGAGTAGTAAGACATATTGGCACAGATCAGGCTTTCAGCTACGTCACTACATGACGTTCGGCTGAGACTGTGTCAGTGCCCTCAAAGATTGAGGATCGTCTGACCAATACGTACAGGTCTTTCGGAACTGAGAATGTGCACATTACACGCCCTCAAAGACAGGCGTCAATCTCCAAGACACGGTGTTAAGTCAGCCGCTGGCAGGAAAATTGAACCGAGACACTGTAGTATACACATTCGACGCGGCCCGAGATCATCGAGACACTATCGGCGGCAAGGATAGGGAATTAACCCGATAGGCTACATTATGAGTTGCAAGATCTCACCTACAGGTACTTATTAGCAGTAGGATTAAAGTTAGAAAAGAGTGAGTGAGAGATTATAAGTAGAGCCGGATACTCTGCAATCGTTGCGGGATTCCAAGATGCAGGATCCACATACAGTATCACCATCATCAAAGTCCTGTAACGTTAATCCCAGTACCATCCCAACCCCTAGTTACTATTCCTCCATCATCTCAACCTCTCAACAAACGATCTAGAAACGAAAGACATGAAGATCTCGATAATCATCCTTTCCACCCTCGCAGGCTTCAGCCTTGGCATCCCTAGCCTCAAGGCTAGAGATATCACGGAACTGCAAGGCCGCCAGACCTGCGCGATTCCCAACCTCGGCTGCTACAATAACAGAGACTGCTGCGGCGGCCTCTCGTGCGACTTTAGCGAGAGCTGCTGCCTCCCCGACATCGACGACAGCGATTTTGGCAAGAGACAGAACTGCGGCTGCTGCCGTAAGTGAGATTCGGCGACGTTTTGGGTGACGTTCAATGAGGAAAAGACTTCAGTCAGTCGTTTTATGGAGTTCTGGAGAGTTTAAGCTGTCCCCGGGGTTATCAGGCTTCGGTGTTGGCAGAAAACTTAGCGCATAGGATATAAACTGGGCGAGTAGAGCGTACTATCTGCAGAATACACTCGATTCAACCCTTCAGGACGTTAAAAACGACAAGTATTACCGACATATGCGAACGAATTTGGAAGTTTGATCATAAACTCTGAAATAAATTTACTAAACCAATTCTTGCTAGACTTCTCATGAAGACAAAGGACAGCCTAGATTCCGTCACGAAAATATAGGGCTAAGAGTGATGCTATTGCGATGAATACATAGGGGTCTATCACTGGGGAGAAAAGGTTGTGCGAATGCAATGGCCTTCGCCATGCTTGTAGAAGAAGCTGGCGCCAAGCAATCTCTCTTCGGTGAATTATTGGGCTTGATTCTTGAGAGATGGTAGCATTACTAGTGTCGGCCATAAGATTCCAGAAACCCTTTTCGCCGCCGTGAATAATGCCTCCAGCTGGTATGTGCTGCTATCATGGTACCGTGCTGCCAGGATCTTTGGAGATCACAAGACTGACAGGGGTCGCCTGCTGTTAGATTTTAGAGTTCCAATGGAAGGGATCTAGCATATTGAGGAAACTGGTTGTAAGGGGGGTCAGTAAGTCACACATCCAGAAAGACATCACTTGTTCCATTTGTTGAACAAACCCCAAGAAAAAAAGAGTTGCTTGCCCTTCACTCGTCGCGAGGCTCCTTTGACATGAGCATGTCTAGAGTCGCTATGAGAATCGAAGGTCGCTTGTTTTGCGGTGCGCAGCTTCGTCAAGATGTTGTCCTTATAAATGTTGCAAAATAGTACCCATGAGAAAGGCCAACAAACCTCGTACGGGTGGTGTTTCACACTATGATAAACCCGCAGGTCCAAAGAAATAGCGGCCCCATATTGCCCTAGTTCTTGGATCCCGCTGACTTCCTCCTCCTGCTTCAGGAATCATATTAGCTTCTGAGATAGCGTGTTCTTGTCCGTTCTATCTCCTGGTCAAAGCCACATCTTTTATCAATCATCATGGAATTTAGAAGCCTCATGGTCTCAATTGGATAAGCAAGATCAATTTTTCTTCATCTTGAATAGCTATGCCGATGAGAGACAACCCAGATATCAGCGTTACGATGTATGCTTAGTCCCAGTTGTCCCACGCCTCCTGAGTACACGGGAAGTTACAAGCCTTCCAGTAGCCACCCTCAACTCCCAGAAACCCACCCAACTCATTCTGCCTTTCTCCACAGTCCCATCCAGGCACATCGCTGCCGTCAAGTCTGAGCCAGTCTGGTTCGGACACGCCATCCGAACCAATGTAGCTAGTACTAGCATGGAGGTCGCCACTCTTTGGCACCTTGGGGTCGTCAAACACCACGTGGAATCCAGGACCTGTTGGCTCCCATTCCTTGATTGCGAGTGTTTTGCAGTTCGAATCTGTTACGACAGCGACTCGATCGGCTTCACCATTGCCAAGATTGGTGCCACTCCATTCGAGGGTGGTTCCGCCGGCGATGACGAAAACACAGTTGCCTTTAGGCGGCTGATTCTTCTCACAAGTTTGCTTGAAGTCGACAGGGTGGTCATCGCGCTTGAAGACGCTTGCCAAAGGCTTTGCGCTTGTGACAGCGGCAGAGGTGAGCAGGAAGGATGTAAGTTGCTGGAAATGCATGATGGTCTGAGAATTGCTGAGATGGCTTTGGTGGAAAGTATATTTGTGATAGTGACGTTGATGGAAACGGTAATGGTAATTGTCTTACTGATGGTGTTGCTTATTGTGCGGTTGATGTATCTAAGTCTTAGGTTTAAGAGCAGGGAGGATCTTAGCGTTATATAGCGAGTTTTGTGTGCGATAAAATCCACACTGAGGCCATTGACGTCTGCCCAGGCTTGAAGCCAAGTTCAAATACGGCACTGCCCTTCGATCGTCGGTCACAATCCTTCGCGCCGGACGAAGCCCCATCATCGCCCCCAAAACAACGTTGGCAGTAAAATGCGCTGGCGGATCACAAACCATTCATGATACCAAGTCATGTCGGCGGAACATTGGTTGTGGAAAAGGTGCAACTCCATGATCACCAGCCCCAAGAATTATGATACAGTATGACGCATGGTGAGACACAGTTGGATGTCTCCCCTAAGATAGTAGCATCCTAGCCCCCAAACCCCAAGTCCATCGTCGATCATGGACTGGTTCGCGGAGATGTATACTGTTCGAGGGGAGGCATCCCGACATGGCAATCCTTCATGACGTAAAATGTCCCTTCGAATCGAACCTTGCGGCGGAAATGATATTATTGTAAAAACTGTAAAAAGTTTGCTTGGCCATTAAATACGCGTACTTCCATTCCATTTACTGTCATAATGGTACTAACGTTGTATTCAGACCCGACACGGCAACATTTTACGAAGAGGGCCTGCTAATACTGAAACGTCATCGCTGCTATCTGGGAACGACCAAAGACAGCTGGTCGTCAATCGTTTTGAGCAAGCGGGTGCTTACATGCCTGGTCGCGATTTTGCCATCAACGTCAACGAATGAATGTTCGACTACATCCGCACGGTTACGCCGCACGCCTGTCACCTTAACGTGTTCCGCACTATCGAGGACCAGCGCCGTCTTGTCAAGTCCTATGTCGACCACGGCCCTGAAACCCCAGAAGCCAAGTCCATGCCACCCTTCTGTCCGCTAGGAACTGCCAAAATTTCAAGAAATGGGATAAGTCAATCGCGTTGCATGCTTTGAATGTTTTTGGACTCTTTGTGCATCTACGTATTGAATTGAAAGGCAACATTCATCAAGCACCTGTTTGTAGTTTCGGCGGCTCGTCGAATTACGATTCCGATTGCTGAGATATAACCCCATCTTCATTGAGGAGCAGAACTCATTTCTCCCCGTAGGCGGCTGATTTAGAGGCACAGATCAAAGTCACCTACCTGAGTCGAAGTGTATAGTAGTAGACAGAGCCATGTGCGACTAGTTTTAATTGACAGCGTATCTTAATAAACGTTGGTTTGTTAAGGATCGTATAGGTAATCATACGGCCTTGACATTACAAACGGTATGAGTGGCGGACACGGAGTATCAAGGCATGCAAAATGGTGCACTTCTGTCACGCCAACCTCAAATGTTTTTCACTCGTCCATTCATCCACACAAGCAAAGCCTTCATCATAACTGACCTGAAAATCACAGTCTATTACCTTCTCCACGACCTCTTCCAGCGCCGGCCAAGCAAGCCGCAGGCTCGTCAACATGGTCACCACAAGCACCAGTATAATCAGCTCGCAGATCACCTGGGGCATTTTGAGCATTCGACTCAGCTACGCATCTTGCAAGAACTGCTATGCATCCGGACATCAGAAACAGAACTACCGCAGCACATACTCGCTAAAATCGACGACATCCTCATCGCAGAAAGAGGCAATAGGGTTCTGACGCTGGCTAACACTATTACAGCCGTCGCATCCCTCAACAATCCGGTCTCAACAAAGATAGGCTTCTGGCGCGGCGACATTACGACCCTCTCGAATGTGAACGCAATCGTCAACGCAGCGAATGGACAGGGGCTTGGATGCTTCCAGCCGTCACACCCATGTATCGACAACGTTATCTATGCAGCAGCCGGTCCTCGACTGCGCGACGAGTGCCGCCGAGTCATGACCAAGCAGCTCACCAACTTAAATCCCGGCGAGAGCATCGCTACTAAGGGTTACTGCTTGCCGTCTCGGCATGTTGTGCACGCTGTTGGACCCCAACTTGCACCACAGTCCGAACCTACCACAAGTGAGAGGGATCAACTGGCTGCGTGCTACGTCTCTGCACTCGAGGGCGTCGAGGCTCTCCCTGCGCTGGACTCTGGGCGCAAAATCATTGCTTTCTGCTGCATATCTACAGGTCTCTTCTCATTCCCAGCTGCCCCAGCAGCAAGGATTGCCGCTTACAAGGTTTATCGGTGGTTGATACAGCATCCTGACACTACGGTCACGGATGTGATCTTCAACACCTTTATGGAAGCCGACGTATTCATCTACCAGGAGACGCTCAAAACTCTCCAGGATGGGTGGACGGCACAACTTCTACCACGCGAAATGTCACCAGCGCCTCAGATCGAGTGCCAGTCCATCGAAACAGCCCGAGATTGGCTTGCTTCAGCGGACACCATCTTGGTCAGTGTTGGCGCCGGGTTTCCTGCAGCGGCAGGCTTGGATTACAATTCTAGGACCCTGTTCTCTCGAAGCTTCCCCTCTTTCAAGAAGAGGCATGGTCTGTCGACGCTGTATAGCGCATTTGGTTTGATGGCTGGTAATCCGAACAGGACCGCTGGGGCTTATTTTTCACCCACCTCGGCTTGGTCAAGAACTGGCCGCGATCGGAGCTTTATGACGGGCTCCTGTCCTGGGTACGCAGGTCCGGTGCCAAGGCTCATATCAGGACTTCGAATGCCGATGGCCTGTTTCTCGCCCATGGCTGGCCTGCAGAAAGTCTCTCCACGCCTCAGAGGTCGTATGCCGTTCTGCAATGCCTTGCTCATTGCCGGCCTGAAGCGACGACGCCCTCCGAACCACTGTCCCGTACTTGGATGCCTCATCGCAACAGCTTACGGATTCCAGTAAAGTACCACGATGCCGATACTGCGAGGGAAGGATGTCCATCTGCATACGGGCTGGGTCATGGTTCAATGAAGCGCCTTTCAAAGGTGGCGAGGAGACTTGGGAGCAATTCCGATCACATGTCAAATACAGCAACAAGAACCGTCATATTAGAGCTGGGCGTGGGAATGAATACTCCCAGTGTTCTGAGGTGGCCGAATGAGGATCTCGCTCGGCAGTCGAGCGGCAATGACCAACTCGCGAGACTTGGAATGGGGCCAGAAGCCGGAATCGACTCTGACTTGAGGAATGGGGAGCTCGCAACAAGTATCAATGGAGACATCAAGGTCTCGATTCAAAGGTTGCTAAGCTAGCAGATAGATCGCACGAAAGTCAGGTGCATTAGTACTACAGGCCATGATCTTCATCTTGCAACAATTGCAGAATCGTACTGTAATTAAGTCGCATTTCTACAGCTCAAGCAGGCAGTCTTTGGGTGATCGAGAATACTTCGGGCTAGAGAGTGCTTGTACTATGCTTCAGTACTTTACTCACTAGATATAATATACTTCTCTTGGGGTCTGGTCGCTTTGGAATTATGAATAGGTAGCATGAGGTAGAAAACGTATCAGTCGTGCATACCTAGAGTTT
The DNA here is from genome assembly GCA_019188255.1 of Verticillium longisporum. Taxonomy (NCBI): domain Eukaryota; kingdom Fungi; phylum Ascomycota; class Sordariomycetes; order Glomerellales; family Plectosphaerellaceae; genus Verticillium; species Verticillium longisporum. Next base: position 2,837,000 of record JAETXT010000003.1, on the reverse strand, counting down.
AGGAATGAGAAGAGAGTGATGAAAGGGAGTGGGTTGAACCCAACAAGATACACAGCGAACGTGAAATAAGCACGCAAGATAGAGGACAGGGAACCCCAATTGATAAAATAGGTAAGTCGATATGAGGTATCATGCATGGCAGACAGCGTTCACTGTGAACGAATGATATGGTGACCCGGTATGATCTGATTGCGTTTTGCGAAGTCCTTCTAGTGGAATGAAGTTTGGAAGGATACTAGCAGTGATCAAGGGCATGGACGGAGGGTAAAGAGTAAATTCAATCGCTACTGATATCCACTGTAACGTATCCGCTCCCAATCGAACTTCACCCCAAGTACTGGTCGTATACACAAATTCCAAGAGATTAAGAAGAACGACCTCCTTGACCAACATTGTCCCCCTTCGCGAGCCCTTGGCTCTGACCGCCGCTGGCGTTCAGGCCCTGGATACCAGCACCCTTCTCATGCTCAGGCATGGGCGCAGTCTTGTCTGCACGGGCGACATGTGAGTCCTACGATCGTTAGTGCGGGCCATGCGTTGGACTGATGCAGGAAGGCAAGCTTTACGTTGACTTCACCAGCGCCGTGAATGATGTTTTGGCCGTTCTCAACGGCGTTATCGGCAATATGACCTTCTCCCTGGCGAGGCATTTTGGATAGTATGTGCTTTAGAGAAGAAAGCTGTGATATATGTCGAGTTCGATATGTGATAGACACTTGAGGTTTGGTCAAGTTGATGAATGTTTACGAAAGATCGGCTCAAAAGGAAGATGATCGCTGGATTTTAAAAGCACTCCAGATACCGACCGCAGTTCGGGACATTGACGTCATGAGCAATTCGTTCTCCAATTCTTTGGAGGCCAAGAAAATTTGCGGCATCGTGAGGTTGTGCGGCTACCGTGGAGAGCGTAACGTCATGGGCGGGTCAGCAGTAACCAGCATCGCAATGGCAGTTGAGAAGAGTGCCCATGTGCTGTAGGCATCCCCACATCCACCGCCGGAGTGAAAGCCCCGTGCAGTGCTTTGAGGGGCCTGGCTGGCTTGGCGTGTCTACGACCTACACGCTACATCATCTGATATATAGAGGATCCAGCATCCGGTGACCCCCGGCGATCTCGATTGATCATGGCTTGCCGCTCCGGTCTCTCAATTCGATCTTTCGGGAATATTCATTACTTAAAAGACACGAAACCGGGGCACTCAAGAACGTTCTTAGTCAACAATTGAGAACTCCCCTTTTCCCTTAGGCGAAGTACTGGCCCGCAAAACCAGGTAAGATCTGCTGGCCTTCTGACGTCTCGTAGCTCGTCCCCTTCTTTTGTTGCCACTTTTGCTTCAGCGTCGTAAATTCCCCCATCGTCGGCACGGGGTGGCCGCCTGCTTCAAACTCGTTCCGTGTGAATCCCTCACGCTTGAGTACCGGCGAGTCAATCGTCTTGAGGACGAGATCGTTTTGCGGCCGCGCAAAATACAGCAGTCCCAGGCGGTCTACATGTCGCTGGTCCTTTGGCGGCACAGAGACCTGGGAATTCAAAAGTCAGCATGCAACGTCAAGATGCACTGGCTAAGGCACTCACCCGGTGAACTGTCGACCTGATGTACCCGCCCGTCAGGAAGCTCAGCGCATCACACGGGTTGCCGGACAGCCTGCCGTCGAGCGGCTTCGCCCACTTCCACTGGCCAGACTCGTGGTCCCGGATCTGCAGCGCCGCCACCGGCTGCCGGAACAGCAACGTGATGGTGCCCAGGTCCGTGTGGCCCCTCGACCAGAGTCCGTCGCCGAGCTGTTCAATCTCTGCCTGCGAGAATTTCGCGTACTTCATGTACCGCAAATGGGATTCGTCGTGCGTTTCCCACTTGTGCACCCTCGTGAAGATGTCTTCCGGGAGCTCGAGCGCCAGGGCAATGAGGTGGTTCAGCGGGTCGAGGACCTTGTCGTGGAGGTCCTTGGCGAAGGCGTGGATCTCATCGAGGCGCTCTTCGAGGAGCTTGGGCACAGGCTGCGTGATGTGGCCGGATTTCGCTTTCGAATGGTCAGTTTCCCAATCTGCGTGTCGGAGTCGCAGCGCAAGACTTACTCGCCATGTTCCAGACTTCCGTCTTGTCGTAGATGCCGCCGCTCAGGAGCCGCCTACCCGCAGGTCGGTACCCATTGTAGTCACCCGAGTCCAGGTCCGGTTCGTACTTGAGCTTCTCTTCGAGAGGAAGTTCGTAGAAACGCTGGCCGAGGGCAAATTGCCTGTCGACTGCTTCCTGCGGAATGCCAAAGTTAGTGACGTAGAAGAAGCCCTTTGTGCGGATGGCTTCGAGGAGCGTCTTGACGAGCTCCGCATTGCCTTCGGATGTGCCATATTTGGCGAGGTCAATTGTCGCAACTGCGCGATATCCCGGGTTAGTGACGTTTGAATTTTCTGATTGCATCAAGTGAGAACCCACGGTCGGCCCAGTCCAGGTCCTCCTGCGTCTCCGAGACGTGGGTGTATTCGTACAGCTGAGGAACGGCGGACGGCATCTTGAAGAAACAACAGGTTTGATCGCGATGCCAGAGTCACATCAACGAATGATGAAAAGATGGAAGTGCCATGCCCAACCCACAGATCCCATACGTCCTATCTTTATCGAAACGATTCCTGATTATCAATCACAACACGCCTCTCCGAATCGGCCATCGGCAACTACCCGACCTCATTCGGGCAGCGCCTCGAACACCGCGAACCACCCACACCACCACCACCACCGGACATCCACTGATGCAGCAGCAGGACAATGTCGTCATCTCGTATCTCCAGCGTTTCTCCGTGATGTGCCTCCCGTCTGTCCATGTGTTTGGACGATTCACCCTCCGATCTCCGCATTCGTCATCTGGTATCGGATTGTGCAACCCGTCGGCCCCGCCCCTCCGCTCGGCGACCGCCACGCCCAGACCCCGGGCTGTGCCGCCCCGGCACCAGCGCTGCCGTCGCACCGCATGTCAGCGTTGCAGAGGACGCCACCCCGTCGCAGCGCCGGGTTCGGAGCCAGTGGTGACGGGCAAGCCTGCACCTGCACTGCGCCTGCAGATCCTGGCCCTTTCGTCCTTGGGCAGGGCCAGGGTCTTGCATTCGGGCGATCTTTTGGGGGGTCATGGCGACGAGGTATTTCACCATCGGTTTTGCGATTGCGAGTGTCCAGCCGGAAGTCGGTCTTACTGCCGGTTGAAGTCTGCAGCGCGGAAATTTTCTCCTGGCGGCCCTGAGCCTGACAAGGCGGGATCATATAAAGTCGAATAGGTCCGAGAGGCTTCTGGCTGTCATGCCAGATGATGACGCAGCAGCGTCTTGCTTTCTGTCAAGCGTCATTGTCGATTCAAGCATGGGGGCCATCAAATCTGCCATCAAGGGCAACAAAGTGAGTGGTGTGGTTTGGTCCGTCTTCGACTGGTACCGTATGTTCGCTGCTGTCATGGCCTCTGCTTGCTAGTCCAGGCGCTGATCGCGATAGCGTCCCACTACCCCGTCGAAGAGAGGAAGCTGCTTCGAAAGCTTGACCTCTCCATACTTGTCTTTGGGTGCCTTAGTTGTGAGTCATTATCATCACATGAAGTGTTCGGCTTGATGTACTGACATGTGGGCTAGTCTTCTGCCGGGTTGGTTTGATGCTCACGACAAAACAAGATGTTCTCAGGGCTTACAGGACACCAGTTCCTCGGACAGCAAAACATCACCAATGCCTATGTTTCGGGCATGCGCGAAGATCTAGGCGCTTTTGGCAATGAGTTGAACTACTATGTCGTTGCTTGTACGCTTCCCCTCGATGTGCACAATGAAGCTCATAGAGACTGACCAGAGCCAAGATAACACGGCCTACGTCCTGGGTCAGATCCCACTGATGGCTCTCCAGACCAAGGCAAAGATGTGCGTTGGGATTTGAGAACCCCGGGAGTCCGCTAAATGCTTACGCTAGACAGTGCTCCATTTCTCCTTCCATCGCTGCAGATTGTCTGGGCTGTCGTCGCCTTTTGCCAGTCTGAGATCAAACACAGCTGGCGTCTCTACATCCTGCGCGCCATCACCGGCTTCCTCGAAGCCTCTTCCTTTGGCGGCACCCATCTGATTCGTGAGCACTTCTGTCTCTTCCGGGCCATAGCTTGACTAACAAGTCGCAGTCGGCAGCTGGTTCAAAAACGAAGAACTCTTCAAGCGCGCTGGCGTCTGGTTCATGGGCAACTCCCTCGGATCCATGTTTTCGGGTTACCTTCAGGCCGCGGCCTATCGGAATCTCGACGGAGTATACGGCAGGGCGGGCTGGCGGTGGCTGTTCATCGTGCAGGGTATCATCACGTTGCCGTTGGCATTTCTAGGATTTGCATTCTGGCCCGGACTGCCGAGCTCGCCAAGACGGTGGTTCTTCACGGCGGAAGACCACGCGTTGGCCGTCAAGCGGATCCCGACCGTCGAGAACGAGGGAATCACCTGGAAGACATTCAAATACACGCTGTCACGGCCAATGTGGTGGATATGCGTGCCATGCTACATGTGAGTTTCCTGGTGCTCATCGCACAAGATTCGGGCTAATGCATGATCGACAGCATGCTATGCCAGGCACATTACTGGACCGGTTACATGGCGCTGTGGTTGCGTCACGCCGGCTACTCGATCGAGCTGGTCAATATCCTGCCGACCTTTATCGATCTGCTGCGGGCTCTGTCGTCATGGCTAGGGACCACTCTGGCGGGCTGCCTCAGCCTCAGGGGGCTCTGGTCATTCCAGGCTGTGAGTGGCGACCGACGAAGTGAGACGTAGGCCTTTGAGATTGCTGACATGTTTGCCAGTCATTTGTGTTCTTTGCGCTCATCGTGCTGTCCGTCTGGAACGTGCCCGATGTGCTTAAGTTCTGCGCCTTCTATTTTGGCGGTTTCTCTGGCATGGCGTCCCCCATCCTGGTGAGCAGTTTCCCCCGATACAAAATTCGGCGAGCGATCAAGCTGACTGAGACAGTACTCGTGGGTCAATTTTACCCTCAAGGAAAACTATGGCGAGCGCGGACTGATCATCTCGTCCATGATGACGCTGGGCTTCTGTAACCAGATTTGGATCCCACTGTTCACGTTCCCGACGGTCGAGGCGCCGCGGTTTCCCAACGGGTACCCTGCCGCAACGGTCTTCGAGTTTACCATGTGGGCGATCCTGATGTTCGGCACGTGGTACATGAAGCGATGGAAGCAGAAGAACCCTGACCTCGAGATGCGACTGGCGCGTGAGGCGGCGACACGTGCACAAGGTGGCGACGGCAGCCCGTCGGTGCTGGGTTCAGAATCGGAGGGGTTGGAAGATGGCAACGGCAAAGCGGGAAGCTATCGGAGCGAGGAGGCTCGAGAAAGGGGTGTGAAGATGACTTAAGGACGAGGCTCCCCACTATGTTCATTCACGATCATCATCGAAGCTCGATATTGAACCGTGTCGGGCCTCTCACGCCGTCACGTGACTTGACAAGAGTACAATGATGCTGAAGGCGGGGTAGCTCTTTGCCTGGATGCTGTCTAGCTTGCCTCTTGCCTTGATGAATGCAGCACAGCAACAGGACCCGGAATCCAGGGAAGGTGGGGCCTGGGCGGGACCGTGGTGGGGTCATGGAGGGGCTGCGCTTGGAGCACCTCGTCATTCGGCCTGTCATGGTACTGCCATCAGAGCCCTTGTCGCTGCCATCAGAGCCCTTGTCGCTGCCATCAGAGCCCTTGTCGCTGCCGTGTCAGTGGAAGCATCCACCCAGTGTAACGGCCCCCCCAGTGTGACTGCTGCTGTCAATCGAGCGGGACCCAGCAGCAGCACCACTGACAGTCACGACAGCGATCACGAGGACCGGCCATTACGACATTACACATATCGACACTGCTGGTGTACTGCTGCCTCTGCCTGCCACTGGACGGTGCAGCAAGGACCCTCGATCTCTTTTCTCTTCCCCTTTCCTGGCCTTTGGGACGATGTGACATCAGTCGGACTGTCAGTGTGTCGTTGTATAGTGCCCTCCGATGACCTTTGAATCATGCATTAATTTCTAGTTGCCTCTCCCTCTCCTTCTTCTTGTCATTTTCTGTGCCAACGCGCGTCGGATTGTTTCGAAATGATTACTGGGTCGCAAAGTCTCCATGTGCACATGACTGTTCAGATGTAGCAACCAAGCTGGATTATCACTATCACGTTCCTCCACTAAAACCTCCTACAGTACCACTGGAGAGGGGTGGAGGGAAGAACTTTGAATCTCCCATCCTCGCCTTGCCTAAACAAGGAAATGGCTCTCTTCTGCATTGGGCTGCAAGGCAGATCCCATCCCATCAGGCCCGGTTTCTATTGTTGTTTAATCATCTCAATTTCCTCCGTAGCGGACCCTTTCATCCTTCAGCCCTTCAGCCCTTTTTTTTTTTCCTCACTTCGCTATTGAAATCGAATCCTCTCCCCTCACCCCTCTTCCGTCATCTACATGACTCGCGTGTCCTCCGACCTGCCGACCTGCCGCTGCCGCTCTCCCCCCCACCCCATCCACTACCACTACCGAACACTCTGCTAGTCCTGTCCCGGCCGGCCGCTTCTTTGCCTCGCTGCTGTCTACTCTGACCTGCTTTGTGCTGTTCTGTTCCGTTCTTAGCTGGACTGGGCTGAACTGACGCACCGAACTCCGAATCGAAACGAGATCTTGATACCCCCGCTACCCTCCCCCCGCCCGCCCGCCGTCGCCCCTCGAACCCTTCGCGTGTTTCTTGCGCGATGATCCCCTCCGAGCTGTCGCAGTCTGCTCTGTCTGCCAAACTCGGATCTGAAGCCATGGCCACGAACTCGACCGACCTGCCGCCCCAGCCTGTCGCCGCCCGGGAACTGGCTCCGAGCCTACGCAATCGCGCCGACCAGAGCAACAGTCCTTACATACAAGGCCAGATCAACAGCCCTGTCGCCTGGCAGCTGCTCGACGATGAGGCTGTCGAACGCGCCAAGAGGGAGAACAAATTGATCTTTCTGAACATTGGCTTCAAGGCTTGCCACTGTACGTGCCAGACCCCACCATCCCATCCCATCCCTCCCTGCCTCCTGCCGCAGCTGAGCATGCTGGTCTTTGCAGTTCGGCTCCTCTCCCAAATCATCCTCTCGTAGCGTCCTTGTCGACCTCATCAGTGCCTAACAGGCTAAGAGAGAGAGCGAGAGAGCGAGAGAGAGAGAGCGCGCCACATACACGTAGCAGCGCATCGCCCAGGACCCCACTTCTGACTTTTCGATAGACTGCCGCCTGACAGCCATCGACTCCTTCTCCCATCCCGAATGTGCCTCGCTCCTCAACGAGGCCTTTGTGCCTGTTATCGTTGACCGCGAAGAGCGACCCGATCTCGATACCATCTACATGAACTATGTCCAGGCCGTCAACGGCGCAGGCGGCTGGCCCCTCAACCTCTTCCTGACACCCGAGCTCGAACCCGTCTTTGGCGGCACCTACTGGCCTGGTCCAGGCGCACATACCAAGACGGGTCCCGAGGAAGAGGAGGGTGTTGACTTTCTGGCCATCCTCAAGAACCTGAGGAAGGTTTGGCAGGAGCAGGAGCCTCGGTGCCGCCAGGAAGCCAAGGAGGTCCTCTCCAAGCTGCGCGAGTTTGCCGCCGAGGGCACACTGGGCACACGTAGCACGGTCCAGATGAGCAAGATCGGCCTGACATCCTCGTCTACCGCCCCTGTCGCTTCGGCTGTTTCGACGGAGAACCCGGGTGCTGGCAAGACGGCTGCCGATGTCTCGAGCGAACTCGTCCTCGACCAGCTCGAAGAGGCCTACTCCCACATTGCTGGCACCTTTGATCCGGTCTATGGTGGCTTCGGTCTGGCACCCAAGTTCCCTGTGCCCGCGAAACTGTCCTTCTTGCTGCGCTTGCCGCATTACCTGCATCCGGTCCAGGATGTCGTGGGCCCGACCGAATGTGCACACGCTACAGAAATGGCCTTGTTCACCCTTCGAAAGATCCGTGACAGCGGCCTGCGTGACCATGTTGGTGGTTGCGGTTTCGCGAGATACTCCATCACTCCGGACTGGAGCATTCCCCACTTTGAAAAGCTAACTTCGGACAATGCTCTCCTGCTGGGCCTGTATCTTGATGCCTGGCTTATCAGCAACGGAGATAAGGATGGTGAACTCTATGATGTCGTCGTTGAGCTCGCGGACTACTTTTCGAGCCCGCCGATGCGCCTTCCCGGAGGTGGTTTTGCCTCTAGTGAGGCCGCCGACTCCTACTACAGGCGTGGCGACACCGACGTTCGCGAGGGCGCTTTCCATCTGTGGACGCGCAAAGAGTTTGATGCTGTGATTGGCGACGAGCATGAGGCGACGATTGCCGCTACGTACTGGAACATTTTGGAGCACGGCAACGTGGAGCCCGACCAAGATCCGAACGACGAGTTTATGAACCAGAACATCCCCGCGTGCTGAAAGAGCAGAGCGAAATCGGCAAGCAGTTTGGCACCAGCGGGGAGGAAGTCGCCCGTGTCATTGCGCCGGCGAAAGCCAAGCACAAGGCGCAACGTGGTCGGGAACGCGGCCGCCCTGAGCTTGATGATAAGATTATCTCTGGTTGGAACGGCCTCGTCATCTCTGCGCTCGCAAGGACAGGCGCCGCGCTGGCAGTCAAGGACGCCGCGAAGAGCGCGCAATACCTGGGCGCTGCCATCCAGTCAGCTGAATTTGTGCGAGCGCAGCTGTGGGACGAACAAGAGAAGACTCTGTACAAGGTGTTCCGCGGTACTCGGGGCTCTACGAAGGCCTTTGCCGAGGACTATGCGTATTTGATCGAGGGCCTCATCGACTTGTACGAGGCCACAGGCGAGGAAAACTGCATTGCGTTCGCCGACGAGCTTCAACGTGAGTTTGAAAATGTGCGTACTTGGAGCCATGGCTCGCTGCTGACTTTGGTGGTACAGAAACACAGATCAAGCTCTTCTATGACGCCTCGGCCCCAACGACTTCGGCCAGCCCCAACCCTCTACCGGCCCACTCATCGTGCGGCGCCTTCTTCGCTACGACCGAAGATGCAAAGCACACCATTCTCCGCCTCAAGGATGGCATGGACACCGCCTTCCCCTCCAACAACGCCGTCTCCGTGTCCAACCTCTTCCGCCTCGGTGTCGCTCTCGCCACCGAAACCTACACCGCGCTGGCTCGCGAGACGCTCAACGCCTTTGAGGCCGAGATCCTGCAGTACCCCTGGCTCTTCCCCGGACTCCTCTCCGGCGTGGTCAGCTCCCGCCTCGGCGGTCGCACATATATCGTCGTACGAGACCCCTCTGGTGCCGACGACGAGACTGTCCGCAAGGTCTTCGTCAAACTGTACGGCGAGGCGCGCGGCGGCCTGCGCAACCTGATCATCGTCAAGGGCCCAGATGACCTCGTCGTCAGGCGGAACCCGGCCCTCGCTGAACTGGTGGCTACCGGGAAGCCCGGCGCGTACGTCGTGGAGGAGGGCAAGTTCAGGCCATGCGCCAAGGAGGATGTGGAGTACTAGGACAGATGGAAAGATAGGGACAGGAGAGAAATGTGAGAAGGAAAAGGAAAAAAGAACGCCGTCGGTGGCCAGATTTCAGGCTGGGGACTTTTCCCAATGGAGTTTTGTTCCCTGATGGGATGTCGCCATTGTCATTTTTGCCCTTTTTTTCTTTTTTTTTTCCTTTTCTTCTCTAGATATCAAAGCTCGCGGGGATGAAATGAGTGGTAGATATATCGTTGGGAGAACTGAACAGCGATCGATGATGCATTACAAGGTGCGCGATGGGCGTGGGCGACAAGAGAATGACCAGACAGAACTTGCACATCTACTTCACTCATACTTACCCTTCTGGATGCTGCCAGTCAACGAACTTGCTGAACTTGTGACTGCATAATGGCATTCGGTTTAGAATGCCAGCCGGACGAGTTGTGCTTGAATTGTCATGTTCATTCGCGGGGGTATCTAATCTACACAACAGTTGACAGTTTGGCGTGCAAGGGGGTTTCCACAAATGTTCAACAGAGGCGCCGCGCCGTAGCCCTGCCGCTCGGCTCTCTGCCGTTCTCTTCTCCTCTTTCAGACCCTTTCTCTCTCCCTCTCGTTCGGTCTCCATCTTAGACGCCGGGCCGCGGGCTGCCCGCCGCGCCCGCACCCTTGCGGTTCATCAGCCCGCTGAAGAAGGCCTGCAGGTTCTCCGTATCCATGACCTCCGGGCCGTCGCCTGCTGCGGCGGGGCTCGCGGGCCCTGGGGTGCCAATGCCTGCGCCGACACCGGGGCGGCGGCGCCCGAGTCAGGGGGCGAAGTCGTGGGGTCCGGGGTGCCGTACGCCTGTCGGTCCTTGAGACGCTGGACCATGTCGTCGGCGTCGACTTGGATGCCGCCCATGTTGAACTGCACGGGGCCAATGTGCTCGCTGACCTTGCCGTCGGTGGCGCCGTCGTCGGCGCGACGAACGGTCGATGCGCGCGCGTTGCTAGAAGCTGTGGTCGAGGCTCGCGCGGCGTCAGAAGAGGCCGACTTTTGCTCGGCCTTGATCTTGAAAGCTTCGAGCGTTGAGAGGCTCGCGCCGAGGAAATCCTGCGTGTCCTGCGATTTGACCTCGACAGAGGAGGTGGCGGCGACGTCTTGGCCGCCAAGCGCGAGTGCGTCGGCCGTGGACGACAGGTCGCGAATCCAGTCCTCGTATGGGGCGACGGCTGAGGTCCAGGCCTCGCCGTCGTAGGAGCCTTCCGTCTTGGCCTTCGCAAGGACGGCGAGGCCGTCGGTCGTCATGGAGGGGGAGGTAAAGTTGGACTGAAGGTCGTGGGACCAGCCAAGACTAGTGGCCTCGACGTCGAAGCCGTCGCGAAGAACACGAATCTTGCCCCAGGAGTCCCAGTTAGGAGGGACAAGAATCTTGTCTCTGTCGATGACGTTATGCTTGAGAGGCTGGCGTTTGAGGAGTGAGGTGATGCCCAGACTCGAATGAATGAGACTCGGTAGTGGCGAGGGTACGTTTGGTGTCGTGTAAATAAGTGATGAGCCGTCTGTGTGTGGAAATGTCAGCATCGACGTCGTCTCATGGCCCAGATCGAATCGTGACCTACGCCTGAGCAGCGCCGTACGAATGTACTGCAAAACTTGATCAAAGTCGCCTTCTTTCCAACCTTGGGATTTCTCCAACAGTTCGATCTTTTCGGCCTGTCATAAGGTCAGCGCATTGCCCCGACACCTTCCTCAGACGGACGACCCACGTTTTGGCAGACCACACAGAGCGGCAAGCCAAGGCCCTCCTCCCACTCGCCAGGACCGAGGGGTAACGCAACGTCGCCTTCGCTGGTCGAAGCGGCTGCCGTGCCATCCAGATTCATGGAACCGCCACCACGTCCCCTATCCCGCCACCCGGCCATTGCCTCCTCCATTGCCGTCTGGCACTCGCTGTCTGTCTTTTCCAAAACACTGCGCATGAACAACACCCATTTTCGCAACTGGCGCATCCACAAGTGCGGCGCTGACCAGTCGAGCAGCACAACGACCAGAGTATTAGGTATGGATTCGGGCGTGATCAGGGGTTCGAGGAGCCTGGGGAACGCTTCGGACGGGTTCGAGAGCATGTACAGGGATATCCGTGCGAGCGTGTCTACCACAATCTGTCAGTCAAGAGCGTCTTGGCGGCACCGAGGGGATGGTGCTCGCTCGCTTCGCCAGCCAGACGGACCTTCTTGATCGGCGTCAAGCACATCGTAGTACGTGTAGCCGAGGGCGAAGCTGTTGGCGACAGGGGGCGGCTTCGAACTTTGCCGATCGAGGGTGCGCTTCTCGCTGCTGTTGGAGAGGGCATCGAGAAACTCCCGTTGCGAGTCAGAGTTGCCACCCAGAACAATGATGTTCTTTTCTGGCAGCCGCTTGCCGCTCGCTACCGAGTCGAGGAGGGTGCTCCAGAGATCCTTCTTTTCGGCATTGCGGCTGTCGGAGCCGGTCGAGACCGACGTGTATGTTGAGACCCGGTTTCCGTTCGCGGCCATGGTCAAGGCGATTCAGTGGCCGTCATGGGGATTTTGGTCGTCAGGGGAGAGAGAGGTTGGGAGATGTGGTGTCGAGGAATAGGAGGTCGGTGGGTGTGTGGATCGTCAAGCTTGACGCGTTTTAGCTCGAGGTTGCAACGGGACACAGGTGAAGGAGACCATGCGCCGAGACGACAGCTCGTGGGGGGTCGAATGTGGACAGAAACCGCGAACAGACGGGGAGACAGGGACAGCAAGTCGATCACGGAGCTTCTTGGGGTCGTGCAGCAAGACTGGTCACCGCTTCGAACAACTGGGCCGGGGAGCACGTTCCCAATTCCCAAGAGGCCCCTTCTCATCACGGGCGAGTTTTGGAGGGACCCTGGTCGGAGAATTTGGCGTCTCCACCGGCCCGGCGTTTTTCCCGCCTAGAGTTCAGGTAGTGGCAGCACTGAGCCAGGCACAGTGCGTCGAGGTATATCGTTGGGGCAGCAGCGGCCCGCTCGAGCTTCGGCTTCCAGCGCATGGCGCGCTAGAACGGTAGTTGGTCAGTGCTCCAAAAGCTCCAGTCTAGGCTGTTTGGTTCCTTGTAACTTCTTGCAGCCTTGCATGCAAGTTCGTCATCCGCGCGCGCGAACCTGTGACAGCCTTCTCCAACTTCAAGGTCTGTGATCCACAGAGGTTGTCACCATGAACCAGATCAAGGCAATACAAGCTTTGAACAAGCAGGAAATAGAGAATGGAATGTGAGTTGCAGTCTCTCCTCAGTCATCTCCTCCAGCGGGCGATCTTCTCTGACCTCTCCGCCAGCTCCCCAGAAGCCTCCTGGCACGTCGACTACCGCGACACGGCCTTTATCTACTTTGGCGGCCTTCCCTACGAAATGTCCGAGGGCGACGTTATCACAATCTTTTCCCAGTTCGGCGAGCCCGTGTGGCTGAAGCTTGCGCGCGACAAGGAGACGGGCAAGGCCAAGGGGTTCGGTTGGCTCAAGTACGAGGACCAGCGCAGCACCGACCTCGCCGTGGACAATCTCGGCGGCGCAACAATTGGCAGTCGCATGGTGCGCGTAGACCATGCGCGGTACAAGTTCCGGGACGACGAAGACCCCGACGAGGGTAAGGTTGATTGGGCCACAATGACGAAACGGGAGAGTGGTGGTGGGGAGACGACACGGAAGACGAAGAAGATGAGGAGGCCGAACAGAGGCCCATGCTACCTGAAGAGAGAGAGCTCGCCCTTCTCGTTCGCGATCACGACGAGGACGATCCAATGAAAGCTTTCCTGATCGAAGAGAAGAAGAAGGAGGTCGAGGAAGCAGTGCGCAAGTACGAGAGGTCGGAAAGGAAGAAGAAACACAAGCATCGACATCGGTCGCACCGGTCTAGGCGGGACCATAGCGACGAGGAGATGCGCGACGCAGAACGAGATGATAGGCACCGCAGTCCAAGGTCAAGGCGCGACGAGTCTCCGTCAGCCAAGGACAGAACGAAAGACTCCCGCCGTGAAGGACAAAGAGATGATGGCTCACCACATCGCGAGCCACGCAGAGAAAGGGCCCGAGATGACAGGGAGCGAGACGCTAGGGACCAATCGAGAAATCGGCGGCATCGTGGCAAGGAGGATGATCGGGAGAGGCGAGAACGGCGACGCCATGGTGACGATGAGCCGCGACGAAAAAGGCACAAGGACGACGTGGATGACGATCGTAGCAAAAGGCGCAGTCGCTCACGTTCGCCTCGGCCGAGAAGATAGATACTATCTGAAAAGAAATGGTACTCAAGAAACCCAGTATTCAGGCCGTCATTCCGCTTGTATGCCTTAGACTCGTTGCAGTCGTCACCATGAAACCCAACCCCAGTCTCAACCGTGCGCCAATAGCCAAACGTGTACGAAATCCTTGTCTCCAGTCCAGCTTCGCCGCCGGAATCCCGTGTCTTCCAAAACGGCCCTACCTAGTGCCTCCCAGACAGCGTTTCCAGCCCTCGCGCACGCAGTCACGCTTCCCGTCTGGTGTTTCATGAGGCTTGCGAATCACAAATTTCTCCCACTTGGAATCACGTCCGGCACCGACAACGACTACTGTATTGTCGTCAATCCATCCGATAACACCTTGCTGCGGCTTAGACATGCTGCTGACGAGGTCTTCTCTCGATTCAAACATGGCACTGGCGAATGAGTACGTGTCAGAGAAGACCCTCGGCATGAATGGCACCTTGCCCAAGAAACCCCATTTCCCCTTGTCGTCCTTTGACGTAGAAGACTCGCCGTCTTGGTCCGAGGCGGGCGCCATATTCAAATTTGGGTGCGGAACATCGAATATGTGCAATGTCGACTTGTCTGATGTGCAAGCCAGCATGGTGCCTGATGGATTGAAAGCGAGGTGGAAAATCGTGGAGGGGTCAACGCCGCGACGCAGCTCGGCCACCCTCGCACGCGTCTTTGTCGACCAGATCCTGATCAGCGTGCCCTTGTCGCTCGCCGTGGCCAGAAGTTCGCCGTCGCGGCTCATTTGCAGTGCTCGTAGGGCAGAGTTGTGCGCGGGGATAATGTTCACCGTCTTGATCGCTCGGTCAACCAGCTGGACGTGTCCGGACGTGTTCCCCGGTAATGCGAGGAGCCTATCGGACATACAGCAGAGGCCGAGCGGGTTGTACGTAGTTTCGTACTGTGTCACAAACTCTGGCTTCTTGTTGAAAGTGTGAAGACGAATACTGTCCTGTAGAACAATAACGACGTGTCGCTGGCCGAGTAGAGGACCGAGGAGCACTCCTCGAATGGGCTGCACGAGGCTAATGTGCATGCCCTTCTTGTTGTTCTGGTCATCCCAAATCACAACTTTGTTCTGGGCAAAGTGTGAATGGGTGCCCCGCGCAACCAAGGCAACATAGTTGGTGAGATCGAGCATCTCAACCAGTCCGATAGGCCCTTGGACATCTAGCTCGTGTTAGCAGACTGTTTGATTCATCAAGGGGCAACCGACCGACTGACTTTTAATTGACCGCGGAGAACATGTTTCGGTAACGAAAACTAAACGATGTCTTAGATCATGTTGGCTTTTCCTTGATGCTCACAGTGATGGCTTACCAGCATAGCCAGTGTCCAGCCCCAGTGTGAAGTGTGAAGCACTATTGTTGAAGGAGACTGACAGCACTTCTGTGGGTACTGCCGTCTCTATTGGCGGGCGCGTGTACATGATGTGTATGTATGTTGTCTTTGGGGCTTGATTAGGGCTTTTGGGCTGGACAAAGCATCGACGAGCGGCCAAACGACTTGAGTATGGCTGGTGGTTGGGCAGCAGAGCCCGTGAGTGTTTTGGTGATGGCGAATTCTACTATGGGTTCATCCTTGAGAATCTCGGTCTCTTGGCCTCTTGATGTCTGAGAGGCTTGCTGAGACTCCACAATGAATGAGATAGGGTCAGGTGGCAGGACTGGAGCTACTACGCTGTGAGAAGACTTAAGACAAGGTCGTAAAGGAGATTGGTTTGACCTGGCGCTTGGGCGTGTTCGTCGGGACTTTGTCGCAGTGAAAGTGATGCTTTTTGGGACCTTGGCGACGAGATGTATGAGGGAGGGAGGCGGGGCTGGAAGTGTGGAAGGTTGCGAGCAACAGGACGTCAGAATCCTGAAGGATGCGGTGCCCAATGATAGCTAGGCCCGAAGGAAAAAGTGGGGTTCGGAATGCTAGCGGCGCGACCTGTTTGCAACGGTGACTTATGGTCGATGGATATGATGTGTCGAGAAGTCAGATGGCCAAGTTCATCTGGACGAGGTAGGTAGCTTGCGTAAGTACCCCAGGCTCCAACTGACGGTGGAGGTGCATGGATGTGGTTGGGGAAGAAGACGCCTCATCCACACGAAAACGGCCTAGTGAACCATTCACACTGTCCGCCTGCCGCCCACCTGGTACAACAGCAAGATGCCGCCTCCCTCCCTAGTTACCTGAGGTAAGGTACCTAGGTACCTTGGGTAAGCAGGCATTTCAGGAAGCATGCACCTCAGGACGCCAGGAGCTCAAGCCACCCTGAGATCTCGTGACAGAGCTGCCCGATCAATCAATGCACCAAACGAAACGCGCTTCCGAACCAAAAAATACCCCGCACATGACGCTTGCCTCTTTCGGGAACGATGAGGTACCTGCGAAAGGTCAGTCACCTAGGAATAGAGAATTGGAGGGGGGACAGCGAAACAGGGGTCTCCTCACTCCCTCTGCCCCTGAATTGGTCTCGCACAAGCTAAGCAGGCCGCACTTGATGAACGATGATGCACATCAATAGACTGAGCCATGATGAAGATGGGAGACACGCCAAAGACTGTGCTGCCACGTTGAGCATCAATCAGAATGCAGCATCAAGCATGGTGCACCGCTCCCCTATGTGCGGTGTACTTGTAAGGCAGCGCCGGCTGGGTGTCGATGGTGGGGATTGGCCAGACCCTCCTGCCGTGACATTTCCTGTGAAATTGCTTCCTACGACTCCCGTCGGTCAACAACTAGCCGTCTGGTTCCCTTGCACCTGGCCCCAGACCTCACCACCAGGCTAACGGCCTCCCCCTGCCACACTGCACCCGTTTCCAAGGAGCCGTCTCGTGCCTCGACCCTACAACCCTTCGATCGCTTCCACATCAGGCAATTGTCGCTCTTGTCCTCGACTTCACACCGACCTCCTCACCTGCGTCGACGCCATTGCATCTCGAACCTTTTGCGCGCCCCTGAGCTTCACGACTCGTCCCATCTTTCTTTCTCCACCTGCGGATCGAATCGACAACTGAACCCATCACACCGCGATCATGTCGTCTCCCGCGGTACGTGGTCCTTTCCCTTTTGCCTCGGCGAGCGCACCATCGTCACTTG
This sequence comes from Verticillium longisporum, assembly GCA_019188255.1. Classification (NCBI taxonomy): domain Eukaryota; kingdom Fungi; phylum Ascomycota; class Sordariomycetes; order Glomerellales; family Plectosphaerellaceae; genus Verticillium; species Verticillium longisporum. Next base: position 2,820,176 of record JAETXT010000003.1, on the reverse strand, counting down.
GGGCCAGCAACTGCAATGCGTCCGAATCTTGCAGCCTGATCTACGAGAGTCCTTTACTGACCCATGATTGGGGTTAGAAGATGATGCGCCGAAAGAAGAATGTCAAGAAGGGCATCCAGTTTTGCCTGATGGTCTGTGGAGCCTCAGGTACTGGTATGTCAATTACGATTCCAAATGGCGCTGCATCGCGGCGCGTTGGGAAAATCGCCGCCAGCTGACAACCCGGGAAACAGGCCGCACCACCTTCGTCAACACGCTGTGCGGCAAGAGCGTTCTGAATCACAAGGACTCCGACGACCCAAATGATGCTCACGTCGAGGAGGGCGTCAAGATCAAGCCCGTCACCGTTGGTTCGTCACGCCATTGTGCGATCCTCCCACACCAAACGCTGACTTTCGCACAGAGCTCGAGCTGGATGAGGAGGGCACCCGCATCTCCCTCACCATTGTCGACACCCCGGTTTTGGTGACCTGATCGATAACGAGGCTAGGTACGACCAATCCATTGACAGACCAGGGCTTTTGTGGCTGACGGCGCATCAACAGCTTCGCAGAAATTGTCGGCTATCTCGAGAGACAATACGACGACATCCTGGCCGAGGAGTCCCGAATTAAGCGTAACCCTCGTTTCAGGGACAACCGAGTTCACGCCATGCTCTATTTCATCACCCCCACCGGCCATGGGTACGTCGTCGCGCGCCCAACAGATCGCAGTCCCCGTTCTTGACTAACGTGTCGTACAGCCTGCGAGAGCTTGACATTGAGCTGATGAAGCGCCTTGCTCCTCGCGCCAACGTCATCCCCGTCATTGGTCGCGCTGACTCTCTTACACCTGCCGAGCTAGCGGAGTCCAAGAAGCTTGTCATGGAGGACATCGAGCACTACCGTATTCCCGTATACAACTTCCCGTACGACATTGAGGAGGACGACGAGGACACAGTCGAGGAAAACGCCGAGTTGAGAGGGCTTATGCCCTTCGCTATCGTCGGTTCTGAGGACATCGTTGAGATTGGTGGCCGCAAGGTCCGCGCTCGCCAGTACCCTTGGGGTGTGGTAGAGGTCGACAACCCTCGCCACTCTGACTTCCTCGCCATCCGATCGGCCCTACTGCACAGCCATTTGGCCGATCTAAAGGAAATCACCCACGATTTTCTCTACGAAAACTACCGTACCGAGAAGCTCAGCAAGTCTGTTGAGGGTGGTGCCGGCGTGTATGTGTTGCTCCTTGCGTTGCATTTATGTGGTTACTGACCCTGTCATAGTGATTCCTCGATGAACCCCGAAGACCTCGCATCCCAGTCTGTCCGTCTCAAGGAAGAGCAACTGCGCCGCGAGGAGGAGAAGCTGCGCGAGATCGAAAGCAAAGTCCAGCGCGAAATCGCCGAGAAGCGACAGGAGCTCCTTGCACGCGAGTCTCAGCTGCGCGAGATCGAGGCCCGCATGCAGCGCGAAGCCAGTGCCGCGGCTTCGATCCCGACGCAGGAGACGAACCCCGGTGCCAACGGAGACCACAACTAGGAATCAGAGTCAAAACCTCTGGTGGCCACGTGAAATTTTCCCGGACAAGTCGTGGCTTTGGCTGTTTTCTACTTTGGCGTTGGTTTGTCGTGTTGCTGTTGCGTCGAGAGAGAAAGAGAGAACGAACATTATTCCCCAGCTGCTACGCGTTTTCTTTCACTAACGAAGATTTCAACCCTCCCCCAAACGGCCTACAACTGCGACGACTGGAAAGAGAGATATTGTTGCAGGCCTGCGGCCGCACCCGGTTCGTGCGCTGGGGCAGGCATCCCGTTCATATTGTGGGCTAGAGGCCTGTCGTTGTCTGAGAAGACAACGGCGGATATTAGACAGGCAACGCTTGGGGTCGGATGCTGGGTCGAACGTCGCGCTTGGTTGTATGTCTAGTGCTCCCACCAAGCGTTGCACTCCAAATACAAGACAAGCGCAACTGTCTCCCTACACTCTCTTCCCGCTGCTTTCTTAACATGGACTTTAATGCAAATATTCATCAATGTAAAGGTCTTGGGGAAAGTATTTAGCACGCGGGCAGCGCCGTCTGCGTATATGCAGTGATTTTTCCGGCCGCGGCGAGTGCGTGAACACTTGATTCTCTTGGTGCTTGAGTGCCGATTCGAACTGTTTCAATTGCTAGAGAGTCCTGCTACAAGAAAGCTAACGCCACCGATCCCAACACACGCCTAAAAATGTACTTGACTAAAGGAAAGCAAACCCCAGAATGCTTCACAACCGAGCGGAGGAGGCTTTGAACAGTCCATATCAGTGCGCCCACGACTGGATTCTGCCCCCACCCCCATCGTCCCGTCACGCTCGCTAAACCCTTAGTTGTTCTGCTGGCTGTTGAGGATGCGCAGGATGGCGAGGAAGAGGTTGAGAATGTCCAGGTACAGGCTGATGGCAGCGGCAATCTCCTCCTCGACGTGGTGCTTGCGCATGATGAGCTGGGTGTCGACGAGGATGTACGCGCTGAAGATGAGGGCGGCGGCGCCGCCGTAGACGAGCTCGGCGGTCGAGTTGTAGGGCAGGAAGGCGGCCATGAGGCCGAAGAGGAGGAGGGCCCAGAGGGAGCCAAAGAGGTAGGGGGCCCACGAGGTGAAATCGTACTTGGTCTGGCAGGCGAAGAGGGTGAGGAAGACGAAGATGCCGGCCGTCAGGACGACGGCGTTGAGGACGATGGGGGCCTTGTAGAAGGAGACGATGACGGAGACGGTGTAGGCCTCGAGGAGGGTGAAGCCCGAGAGGAAGAGGAGGTTCGTCGGATACGACTTACGCTTCCAGAAGGTGAGGAGCATGAAGGCGATGGAGCCGAAGAGCTGCAGAAGGGTGGGAAGCGCATGTTAGTCTTGCGAGTGGGAACAGCCATGGTCTGGGAGGGGGGCGGAACTACGTACAGAAATCCAGACGACGCCGGGGTGGGACTGGATCCAGGACTTGTAGCCCTCGCTGAAGAAGCTCAGGGCCGAGACGGCGCCGGTGACGATGAGCTGGACAGTCAGGATGGCGTAGACCTTGCGGATGAACTGCATGCGAATGTCGATGGTGGCCTCGGCGACGGAGCCGCCAAACTTGAAGTCGTCGGGCAGGTCGCCGTCCTCATCCTGACTGGCACGCGGCGCGCCGCCGCCGAAGAGACGGGCCTCATCCTGAGCGGCGCTGCTCTCGGCCTGGTAGGCGGGGGGTGCTTGGGAGTAGAGACCGTGCTCGTCGGCATCGGGGTCGTGAGTTGGCGCCTGCTGGTACTTGGTATTGGCAGCCATGGTGGAAGCTGTCGGTGTCGCCCGCAGTTGTGTCTTGTCGCTGTATTTTTTTCCTACGAGATGCGATGGAAGTATGTGAAGTCGATGGTGAAGGTAGGGTGGTTGTGAGCCGTTGATTGCGTGTTCACAGAGAGCGAATAGGTTTGTAGGCAGAAAGGAAGCTTCGGGGGCGTCAGACGGATGAATGTCGTCAAGCGCACGTCCGTATGGTCACATGTGGGGTAGTGTGGCTGTGTTGGTTTCCTCAATTAGCTAAGCAGCAAGGAGATGTGGCTGGAAGATTCTGCTCGGCTCCATTTTACAAGTCGGACACTCAACGGTTCTGATACCAACAGTTATTAACACCAATTTTGCACTGTGTAATACTCAGAGGCATGGATTGAAGAATGCACGATGGCTCAGATCACTAGATGTACTTGTAGACCATCCGCTGCTCTCAAACTACGTTCGGGAGTGAGGAGATCTATGAGCATTATTCGGATGTAACATACAACACAATACTGGTCAGGTCCAGGTCTGGTCAGCTCAGGTTACCGTTTCTCCCTCGGCTTCTCAGCCTGCAGCCAACCTGATTCAACAATAGAGGGGAACGGCAGTTTCCCCCACGCATTGCACTGCATTTCACCTTGCTCGGACTTGGCTTGCGCTTCTCCTTGGGCACCAGCAGACCCATGCGTTGAAGCATCAGGTGGCCAGCCAGGAGGGGTGTATGCGGCCTGGCCTGGCCTCTGAGCTGCACTCGAATTACTTGGTCTGGACAGGGGCGGAGGGGCGGAGTGAGGGGCAGATGTTGAAGGTTCGTCTCGTGGAGAGCACGCAAGAAAAGGGGCGCATCAACGGCTAGACCCCTCGAGATGGGTTTGAACAAAGCCCCCCTGAAAATGGATCAGTTCCGCGATACGCAGCGCTGCTTTAAGTCTGATCCTGCACTTGCCGAGGTAGGTGTGGCTTGCAGAAACAGCCAGCCACCTGTGAATCACATAAAGAGTCGATTGAACTTCAATTATGGCATCGAATATTGAGGTGTTCGCAGCCAGCCATCACGTCTGCAATGACATTGGCTAGCTGCATCGGCCTTATTGTACCTACCTTAGGTAGGTAAGGTAATTGGCGGTGGTTGACTGGGAAGGTGAAGGCCTTCGAAAAGCAGCAAGGACGCTAAACCAACCTTGGCCACCCTGCGTGGTAAACCGTAAAAGCCCAACACCACCCACTCCTGCACTCCTGGGAGCCCCTCTCGCCCCTGGCTAGCCGCTTAGATTGGGACCCCCGAGGACCCCTATCCATGGACTCCGCCCTGTCACAGGCTCTCAACCCTGTCAACTCCCGTGCTGCAAAGGAGGCTCACCGCCTTCAGTTTCGAAGCCGGCTCCTCCCAAGTCAACGCCCCTGATCTCCCAAAGTTGTGGGCCCCGAGCAGGGCCCAGCTCGTCTGCCCCAGCACGCCCGCCAAACGAACCAACCAGCATGTCTCAATTCGAGCAAAAATTGTGATGGGTCGGATCATATGCATGGAGTCGACATCTACGGCCAGCAAGCACCACCGCCGCCGGGGGGAAGGGGGGCCCAGGAGAAAGCCAAAAAAAAGTCCACCTTGTCGAGCTGGTCTAATGTACTTCCCTACCCTACCTCTTACCTTAGGTACCTTACATTACCTACACTGACGAGCAAGGCTTCAGGTTCCTCGGCCCCCCATCTAGCCAAGCGAGCCAGTCGAGCACCTGGCAAGTCAACGGGTAGCACAGCAAACAACGACACCGCATCGACCTATGCATCCTGATCTTGATCCTCAACCTAGTTTTACCTCCTCCAACCCTACTCTCTCTTCCCCCCCCCCGTCCCCCTACTCCTCCTCAACGACGACAGCTCGTCCTCTCTCCCCCCCTCCCCCCCTATCGGCTCGCCAGCTGTCTCGACAAGCCCCCCGCAAAACGCTCGTTTTTTCCCCAGACCAGGTCTTTGGAACCTACCTCTCGCGCATTCCAACTACCAACCACCCATTGGTCGCTGGGAACTCGACTCGCATCACTCCGATCGCCCCTCCTGCTCCTCGTACCCTCGACCGTGCCTTTGGTTGCCAGCATAGCGCAGTAGCATCTGTGGAGTTTTAGACTTTGTCTGTTGCGTCTTGTTTCTACGTTCGAGCTATCGACTTTCCCGCAGCCTTGATCGAATCGCTCCCAACCTTGGGACCGACCTGGCCACTTTGAACAGTCTCCCCTCCGACACAGCAAGATCTCGACGCGCAGATCTCCAATCTCCCACACCATGGCCGACGTCGATGGCTCCGTCCTTCAGCCGGCCCAGCTTCAGCCTGAGGTCGAGGCTCAGATTTCCCCAGAGGTGCAGTTCCAGGACGCGCCCCAAGATCGGGCCGTCTCTCGCACCGCGACTCCAACCATTGAGCGAAACCCCAGCCAGAAGAAGCCGCAGAATATGAACGGCCCATTATACATGCAGTCAGCCGGCAACAAGAACGTGCGCTTCGTGCCTCGCAACAGGAAGCAGGACGACAGCGCCCTGGTTCTCTTGGCTCGCTGGTTTGTTGAGAATCAGATTGGTACGTCTCACGCCCAATGCCAGGATCTTGCCCATTGCGTTACCATCATTCTCCCTTCTGCCCAAGCTGCCTCGTGGTGGAGGTCTCAGTGCCCCAAGCCACCAGGTTCCACGACCGCCCTTGTCAAACATGGCAACTGAAACCCCACTATGCCCATTGACAGTGATCACCATGCTAACGTCTTCGTGCAATGCTAGGCCTCTCCTTCAACCTCCTCGCCCTCCTCTTCCTCGCCCATTACTTCATTCCCAAGGCGCAACCACACACTGCCAAGTTCTTCACCCTGTCATACCGCAACCCCGCCACGGGCAGTTACAAGAATGGTTGCGACGACATGTACTTCATCGCCTTCTGCGTCATTCTCTTCACTGGTCTGCGCGCCGCCACGATGGAATACGTTCTGGCTCCTTTTGCCAAGACATGGGGAGTGCGCAAGACCAAGGACCTGACCCGCTTCAGCGAGCAGTCCTGGATGCTGGTGTACTATGTTATCTTTTGGTCAATGGGCCTGGTATGTTGACCTGCAGACGTTTGCTGCGCAAGCGACCTTGAACATATATTGACGGTTTCCAGTATATCTACTGCACTTCCTCATACTTCCTCAACCTCCAAGAGATGTGGACCAACTGGCCAGTTCGCGAGCTGAATGCGCTCAACAAGTTCTACACGTTGGCCCAGTCGGCTTTCTGGATCCAGCAGATCATTGTTATCAACATTGAGGAGCGCCGCAACGACCACTGGCAGATGCTTACCCACCACATCATCACTCTTGGCCTGCTGTTTTCGTGCTACGCTTACCACCAGACGCGCGTCGGCAACGTCATTCTCGTCATTATGGACGTCGGTGATATTTTCCTGCCGGTATGTGAACGCCCATCCCGACTCGCTTGCAAACTTGGCGCCCAGATGACTAACCAAACCACAGCTCGCCAAGTGCCTGAAGTACATGGGCTTCACGACCGTTTGCGATGTCATGTTCGGCGTCTTCCTGACCTACTGGATCGTCGCCCGCCACATCCTGTACCCAATGGTCTGCTGGTCCATTTACACTGATATTCCCAACATCATCGGCGTGGTCTGCTACAAGGGCTCCGATAGCAGTCTCCATGGTCCCTTTCCGGTGCCGGAGGCCTCGTGCTATCTCCTCCAGCCGTTCTGGGACTCGGAGGGCATGGTCTGCTTCGGCAAGAAGGTCACCTGGTACTTCCTGGTACCCCTTCTGCTGCTGCAATGCCTCATCTTTGCCTGGTTCGTCCTCATTGCCCGCGTTGCTATCAAGGTGATCCGTGGTGGTAGCGCCGAGGATAACCGCAGTGACGACGAGGCCGAGGAGGAGGACGACTTTGTCTACGAGGAAGCTCCGCTCGAGGAGGAGGTTGGTGTTGAAGAGCTCCACCTCAAGAGCTGGGAACGCAGGTCTGGCGTCAAGAGGCAGGCCAGCGCATCGGGCGTCAGCCTGCCGAGCCACAGCGACAGGAAGGAGCTGCTTGGCCGGATCGGTTGCGACAAGCAGGTCGACTAAACCGACACTGCGCTTTCCGGGGTGTGAGAAGTGTGTTTACCGGCGTCAAAATGTTGCGCCTCACGATCAGGAGGGATGGGTGGAATGGACGAGGAGCTACAGACGGGTCCTGCGTCGACAGGACTACGCCATCCAGCTATAGAGCGTTCCTTGATGACCAAACTTTTTCTGCTGGCAGATTAAAGACCAGCTTTTTACACGGAGACATGTTGGGTTTTGTTCTCCTGTTACATCATATGATATCACCCTCAAGACAAGTCATTTGGCGTTCTGGTTTAATGTCGTTCTTCTGCATACAATGATGTCGATGCCGAGTCCGAATCACAGCAGTGAAGTGCTTATCCCAGGTGATTCTCGCAGGAAAAAAAAAATGTCCACCGCCTGGGCCTGCCACAAGCGCAACTCAAGTTCAAGTGGTGTTGTTCCGTGTCGACACACTTACACCTTCACCTATCGTCGAGGGCAGGGACCTGCGGGAATATAAGTATAGATCTGGAGTGAAAGATTACAATGGCCATGTTGATCGGTTTGAATGATGTCCACTTGAATCCATCTAAGCGCAGTCAAGTTCGGACGTTGTGAAGGAGTGAGTAGCGCTCGGGTTTGGCCAGGGGGGGGGGCTCGCGGCCAGGTTCCGATCTCAGGGCCACAACATTTCCAGCACAGCAAGACCGATGTGGAGGCCGATTGGCATGTGTGTTACTTCCTAGACCTTTTAGACAAAAGTGACCATCGGACGCCGGTCTTGGACCATCTCTGCATTATTGCAGAGCCGGGGCTCTAGGCCCGCAGTCTCTGACCAAGGTTCATTTCGGTTGTTGTGGGGCAGACGGCAAACGTCGGTTCCCGGACGTCGCACGTCCCGGGGGCCGGCCTTCCCATAACGTGCCACATCGCGATATCATAAGGGGAGGGAACACAATTGCGAGGATGCCGGGTAACTTGAGCATAATGTAAGAGTGGCGGCTGGGTACACGTGTGAAAAGACCCAGGGAGCTATCTATAGCGATTTCCCGATTGACGGCTATCTGTTCTCCAGCGCTGCCGTCAATTCAATCCTATCAATTCAAACAATCAAACAACCAATCAAATCATACCTATTTCACGATTTAAATAGTTAAATTACCCTATTCAAATTAATTAACTATTTAAATGCTATTAAGTTATATATAAATCTTAGGATTTCTATATTCCAGTAGATCATATAACTAAAAAATAGAATTATACGTTATTATAGAATGGAATAGCCTGCCCTATAGCCCTGCCTTATGGCCGCCTGTGGCCTGGCCTGTGGCCTGACCTATAGGCACGTAACCTATCTATAGGCACGTAACCTATCTATAGGCACGTGACCTGCCTATAGGCACGTGACCTGCTTCTACTTACTTAAGCCTACGTAGCCTACCTACCTAGATAGCTAAATTCATCTATCTTATACCTATAGAATAGCTATATAGCTTCTATTAAGTATTCCTAGCGTAACGCCTGCCTGGTCCCTAAGACCTAACTCTAGACCTAGCCCCCTAGAGCTATAGCCATTTCTATACGTATTATCTAGTTAGCGATAGCTTTATTTACTAATTTAAACTATATTAAATCTAATTAATTAATCTAAATAGTTAAATCTATAGTCCGAAATATATCAAATAGTCAATTCCACCCCTGATATTTGAATTGATTGAATTGACGGCAGCGCTGCTATTCTCCGGTCCATCGATCGAAGTTTGTCTTCTTCTAATCAGCTAACAATTTATACTTAACAAGGAGATACTCAGTAAACATACGGGGTCTTATCCTTATCCCGGTGACACAAATGCATCTCTTTGTCATTTCGGGCTTGGCCAAGTGCTCCGTGAGGAGTTATCCCTCCACCAAAGGTGAAGTGCGCGATAGCCATCAATCAATCACACCCAACTTGAATGAGAATGAGGTCACCGTATGACTCTGACCGGAGTTAGCCTCGTCGTCATTGTAAGCCAAATAGTAGGACTGTTCTGTGCCTGGCTCTAGGGTTTGCTGGAGACCCTCGGTGGCGCGTGCGGATCATCGCGGCCCTTCGGAGCCCTGAGCTCCAGCGTTTGCCGTTCGCGACCAGCGAGCGGCGGAAAGAACAAGGGGAATGGCCTGCCATCCAGCTAAACTAAGTTATGATACACTGCCCTTACAGGTGCTAGAACGGACGCGATGGGTAGCGCTAATAAGACTAAGACTCCTAGAGTCAACAACAGCCTTCAACCGGTGTCAGTCTGCTAATCAAATTTAAGATGTGCAAAGCGTAGAACCTTCAAAAAGCTCTTTAGGCATCGAAAATTCCTATTTTCGATGCATATTTTATTACTTCTTTTTCTTTACTAATTCCTAGCTTTAATAGTAGTTACCTTCTTATTATTATATACTCCTAAAACATTATCGTTTACGTAGAAGCATATATTATATAGATCTCTAGGTAGACTCTTTCTTTCTAGAATATATTATAGTAAGCGGCTCGAAGCGGTTGCGAATTGAGCTTAAGACCTATATAGGTTTCCATTTCTCGGGCCTGAAGTAGATAATATCGGGGTTATACTTAAAGAGGAAATTAAGGCACGATAGGGCCGAACTTTAAGATGCATTCTTTAGGGTATATATATATTGGAAAGGATTATTAACTAGTTTATATCTATTTCGTACATTTATCGACTACGAGACCTTTATCTAGTATTAATACTGATCTTATTAAGGAGTCTTATATAACGAGTAAAGGGATTAACTATTAATCTCTTAGGGGTCTCTAGGAAGATAGAATAATCGATACCCTTCTCTAAATCTTAGTCTATTAACCTTTCTTATAACTATTCCCTTACTACGCTTAGTCCTCTCTTCTTAATTCCTACGATTAAATAATAAGCGATCCCCTATTAGTCTTATACCTCCCTTAGGTCCTAATATAATGCTCTATCTCTCTCTTTACTTCGTCCTGAAATATAATATAATATTTAAGTTAAAGGTCCCTATTAAGTTCTAGGTAGTTCTCTCTTAGGCTATTTAGTATTATCTAGTCTAAAGACGTTTATATATTCTAGGTTTCTATTTAGTTCTTAAGTATCTATCTTAATAAGTACCTCCTACTAACTAGCTAGGGTTTCTAAATTAATTCTTTATTATCTAATAGCTATAGTTTAGTACTTCTATATATCTTTCTTCTTATCTTAATTCTATTTCTTATTCTTCTATTATTCTTATTTAATAATCTAATAGTTCTCTTCTATAGCTAATTAGCGGGTAATAGCCTATTAGTATAGTTTTATTATTCTAATATTCTTCTATTCTCCTTCTTTATCTCGGTTCTACTTAGTTATTCTTATATTATTTTATTCTTAAATAGTAATCTAATAGGCTTCTTCTATAGTTAATTAGTAGTTACTCGCCTTTTAATATAGACTTATTAATCTATTATTCTTCGTTCTTTCCTTTCTTACTATTTAGACTTAGTAAATAGCTATTATTCTAGGGTAGCCTATTATAGGTTTCTAGTATATCTATAAGAGGATTTTCTAATTATTATTTCTATCTTTTCTTCTTCTTTAATAATAATAACGACGATAACGGTATTCCTCCCCTCCTTAATACTACCTTTATATCTTTTATAGTAATCCCTTAGCGATTAGCTATTATATAGTTACTAATTAGGTATAGTTCTTAGATCGATTCCGGTTTTCTAATTCTTTAACGAGAATAACTTATAAGTCTACTAGTATCTACCTATTAATTACCTACTAATTAAAAGCGGTAATACTATTATTTAAATAATTTCCTATTTATAAATTACCTTTAACGTTTCCCTTATAATTTAATAGCTAATTAGCTATAGAGTAATAGCTCCTCTTCCTCCTAACCCTCGCCGGGAGCCCGGATAAATATACTCTACTAGAGACCTACTATACCTCCGCTACTATAATTATATATATAAGTAGTTTAATCCCGCTATAAGCGGGGAGTACCCTTACTATAAGGAGGACGCTAGTAAATAAGCTACTATCTAGCTATTAATTATCGGCTAATTATTTACGTAGCTAGTTCCGCTAAATGCTCCTATTATAGAGTAGCCTAGGGAGGTAAGCTATACCTCGCTATAAATTGCCCCCCTTTTATTCCCCTATTATCTAGTAGCTAATCCCCTATAGGTACCTATTAAGTACTAGGCCGCTATATATACCCTTAAGTTAGCTATTAAGGCTATAGCTAAGAATAGCTATACTAGTATCTTTAAAGTAAATAGTGCCTATCTACTAGATACCTATTATTCGGGTACTAATAGATTTCTTTTAATTAATTTCGATATAGCTAAGACCGCTAGCTAGAAGGCCCTTTAAAAGGGCAAAAACGATAAGGTACTAAGCGCTAAGAAGTATACTATTACTAATTAATAGGAGGCTAATAAATACTCTATTCGCTACCTCGCTACTACTAATCGTCTCGCTTAGGCTATTAAGCGCTCTACTAACGTACATGTACAGTGAGTGGGCCAGTACAGTGAGTGGACCACTTTCGCGTCATTCTCCAAACTTCAACATTCCACCTTACTTTTCTCTACAACCAGTCATGGAAACACCTTCTCAAGACAGTCAGCTATTCCTTGCCCGTCAAGCAATGGAAAAAGATCCAGGGTTAAGCGCCCGACGTGCTGCAGCCATCTACAATGTCAGCCGAACGACTCTCGTTCGCCGCCAGAACGGCACCCCATCCCGAAGCGAAATCACATCCAAATTAAAGAAATTAACAATGCTAGAAGAGCAAACGATTGTCGAATACATACTAGACCTAGATTCCCGATCATACCCCCTCGGTTGGATAGTGTTGGAGATATGGCGAATGTCCTGCTGGCGGCGCGCGACGCGCCACCCGTCGGACCGCGATGGGCTTCAAGATTCGTCAAACGACAACCTGCGCTCCGGACGCGTATCTTTCGAAAGTACGACTATAAGAGGGCCCAATGCGAAGATCCCGACGCGATAAACGCGTGGTTTACGCTCGTACGTAACATGGTCGCGAAGTACGGCGTGACGGACGAAGACACCTATAACTTCGATGAGACCGGTTTCCAAATGGGCGTTATCGCTAATGGAATGGTTGTTACAAACTCTGAAAGACGTTCTAACGTTAAGATGAGACAGCCGGGTAATCGGGAATGGGTTACAGTGATCCAGGGCGTTGGCGCGACCGGATTCTGTGTCCCGCCATACATCGTTGTTGCGGGTAAATTTCACCTCTCGTCATGGTACGAAGAAGACGCGTTTCCTCGCGACTGGAAGGTCGCAACCTCTCCAAACGGCTGGACTACGAATGATATTGGTCTCGATTGGATTCGGCACTTCGACCAACATACAAGGTCGCGTACTTCGGGCGCATTTCGCATTCTCATCCTAGACGGCCACGAAAGCCACCACTCCGCCAAATTCGAGCTTTACTGTAAGGAGAATAAGATCATTACACTTTGTATGCCTCCTCATTCGTCCCATCTACTCCAACCTCTCGATGTCGGCTGTTTTGGACCGCTGAAGAAAGCGTACGGTCGGCAAATTGAGATGAAGATGAAGGCAGGTACAAACCATATCTCCAAGGAGGACTTCTTCCCAGCTTTTTTACGGCATTCCAGAATTCTATGACAGAAAAAAACATCCAGGGAGGTTTTCAAGGGGCTGGACTTACCCCCATGACCCAGAAGCAGTCCTTTCAAGGCTGGATGTGAAATTAAAGACACCAACGCCGCCAGGAACGTCTTCTGGACTCCCTAAGCCATGGGTGTGTAAGACTCCTACAAACCCGATTGAAGCCACTTCACAGTCCGAATTCATTAAGAATCGAATCTCCCGACACCAGGGAAGCTCACCAACATCAATGCTTCAGGCTATCGACCAATACACGAAGGGTACACACAAGATAATGCACCAGTTCGTCCTAATGGACGCAAGGCTCAAGATACTTGAAAGCGAGAATGCTACCCTTAGCCGACGTCGGAGAGCTAAAAAAGTACGTCTCAGGGAAGGAGGGAGTATGACTCTAGGTGATGGACAAGACCAGATTGCCCAGAAGGAGGTAGATGTTCAGATGAGGGAGGAAACGAGGCAGAATCCGGGTCGCGCGACTCGGGCTATACCGAAGAAACGGACCTGTGGCACCTGTGGAAATACTGGCCATAACGCGAGAACTTGTCAGATGACTATATTATCTTCTGAATAAGGTAATGGGGCGTGATTTCAATTGATTTCCTATGTTTTTGTTTAGTTCTGGGTTGGAATGTTTGTCGGGTCGAGGTGAGGTGGTCCACTCACTGTACTGGCCCACTCACTGTGCATGTACGTTAAGGAATTAGATTAATAATTAGAGGAAGAATAGTATAAACTCGTAAAGAAAAAGAAATACGAAGAACTAACTATGCTCTGAAGGGGAGACCTAATAAGCCTATTACCGGGAGCAATTAATAGACTAGTACTAATACTTAGAGTAATACTCTACGAAGAACTATAAAGTACGCCCTTTACGAAGATATAACTATTAATTATTCGGTATAAGGGGACGTCCTAATCGGAACTTAATACCTTCTTATTTAGCCTCGATATATAATTCTAGCTCGATAAAAAGAGTTTCCGTAGAGATATCGATAAAGTCGTATATATAAGTAATTACTTTATTAATACCTTATAGCGGAGATAGATATCGTATATATAGATAGAATATAGGTTTATTTATGAAGTTACTTAGAGAGTAATAAGGGCTTAGCTAAAGGGCAACGTAGACGACGATAATACCTAAGTACTCTAGATAATTATTAAACTATATAAGCGGGATTAGCGGTTTTAAGCCCTTAATTAGAAATACTAAGACTTTATAGACGCCTACGATAGCCTAGAAGCGGAGCTACCCGAACCCCTACTATAGATCTATAGGGTAATGCTTTATTTATAAAACTTAATTTAGATTTTATATAATAGATTATAGCTTAGGGAATTCCCTATATAAGAATAGAGCTAAATAGAATAGCTAAGAGGGTAGAGACCCTACTATAGACTAAGAGAAGCCTAAAATAATACTAAGATAATAAAGAGAGAAGCCGAGATAATCTATAATAGACCTAAAATAAGACCTATAGAAGAATAGCCGATAAGTAATTATAAAGAAGAGACGACCGAAAACTAAATAGCTAGCCGAACTAATCTACTATACTTTATAAGCTAATAATAGAATAATAATAGATAGATAGAGGAAGGCCCGAGGCCCTAGATAACGTTAAATACTATAATTATAATAAGTATAGATACTATATTAATAGCTACCTAGAGGTATCGTATATAAGTTACGGAAAATAAGGCTATATATATAAATCGTATAAGTAGTACTCGGTAGTAAACCGCGAACTGCTTAGGGGAAGAATAATAGGAGACCCCTAATAAGAAGAACCGCTATTTCCGAGATTAAAATAGTACGAAGTAACTATTAAATTATATATTAATAATAATTAGGTTAAAGGAGAAATAATACTAGATAGAGGAGCCGATATTAACGTTATTAATAGCGACCTCCTAAGGGAAGCTAGAGAATAGCTAGGGGAAAAGTAGAGTAAGCTAGGTAGGGTATTCCGAAATAGGGAGATAAGTACCTATAGCGAAAAAAGGATTATTAGCCGAGTAATAGATAACCCCGGGATAAAGTATATAATAATAATAGAGTATATAGTAATAGATAATATTATAAATAAGTACGATATTATCTTAGGAAGACCCTAGCTAGCCTAAATATAGCCGATAAACGATTAATTATAAAGCTATTAGAAATACTCTATTAAGAAATAAGATATTAGAATTATATTAATAAGAAAATAAATTAGGAGCGTAATCTATTAATCCCTAACGATAGCCTTAATTATATTATAGAATATATAGGCTCCCTTTATAATACCCCTATAAGAATATAATAAGAGAAACGAGCTACTCGCTATAGTCCTAGCGGAATACTACGAGTTTAGGGATATATTCAATATTAAATAAATAATAACCCTACTATAGTATTATTAATAGGATTATTCAATAGAACTCGAGGACGGAAAGAAACTACTCTTCGGACCTATCTACGCCCTAATAGAAAAGGAATTAGAAATACTAAAGGAATACGTAAACGATTTATTAAAAAAGGGATAGATTAGATACTCTACTAGCCCTATTCAGCCCCTATACTATTTATCCTAAAGAAGGGTAGTAAGCTTAGGATATATATCGATTATAGGGGACTTAATAAGATTATAAAGAAAGACTATATTACCCTCCCGCTTATCTACGAGCTACTCGACCGGTTAATAATAGCTAGGTTATTTACGAAACTAGACTTAAAAGATATTTATTACCGATTATATATTAAAATAGGGGACGAATAGAAAATAGTATTTAGAATAAAATATAGCTACTTCGAATACTTTATTATACTATTTAGCTTCGCGAATGCACTAGCTACCTTCTAGGTATATATTAATAAAGTACTAGCTAGCCTTATAGATATAATATATATCGTTTATATAGACGATATCTTAATATACTTAATAATATTAGAAGAATATTAGTAGAATACTAGAGTAATACTTAGAAGATTTCGAGAATAGAACCTCTACGTAAATCTAGAAAAATACGACTTTAGTACGATAACAGTAGAGTTTCTAGGGTTTATAATTGTTACGACCTGGCAGCTTCCGAAGGGGGAACACTGTCAGAGGGTTAGGGTTGCTGTTTGCAGAAGCTTAGGTTGTGACTCTGAGACGATGTGGTGTCGTAAGGCGTTGCGCACTCGTTACAATGGATACAAGGTAAGACTTAGATTGATCACTGTCGTGAGAAAGAATGTATCTACAAGTACCGAATGCCCGTCCTTATATACCTGTCATTCTGTCCTTGTCGTGTTGGGTTGGTGAGTCCATGTTGGATGGCTCACCTTTCTTGTCGTGATCCTGTTGCTTGGGTCACGGTGTGGTTAGTGACCGGATCACTTTGAGAATCGTGATCTGGTCACGGTCACGTGAGTGATCCTGTGGGTCCGTGCGGCGCGTCCGATCGCCTGCGGGGTGTCCTGCCTGGTGTCCTGGTGACGACCGGGCTGGGGCGTTACAATAATCTCCTTTATAAGCGTATATATTATAGAAGAACGAATTACTATAATAAGGGACTAGCCGACCCCCTGATCCCTAAAAGACCTCTAAGGATTCCTTAGGTTTATAGGCTTTTATAAGCATTTTATTAAGAACTACTCGAAAATCGTAGCCCCCCTAACTAATAAGAACGCTAAATAACTAATAATAGACTTCTAACTAAATACTATTAACCTAATAGCCTTCTAAAAACTAAAGTTCATATTTACGAGAGCTCCTATCCTCTAGCACTTCGATAATAGATTAAAAACGAGAATTAAGCCTAATATATTAAACTTCGCAATTAGAGTAATCCTATCTTAACTAGAGAACGGCTACTAGAAACCGGTTATATACTTTTAAAAAAAGCTTAAAGGTATAGAGCTACGATATAATATACTAGAAGTAGAAATAATAGCAATTATAGAGTCTTTTAAAATATAGAGATAATACCTTACTTATAATAGATTAATAGTTAAAGTCCTAACCGATTACTTTAATTATAAATATCTTATAGAAAAACCGAAGATCTTAGGATAATAGGAAAGATAGTTATAAGCGCTATTAGAGTTCGATTTCACTATCGAATACTAAGTAGGCAATAGGAACCTAGTAGATAGCCTCTCTAGAAGGCCCGACTATAAGCTAAGTTAGGGAGAATAGGAGTAAGCGAGGGTATATTACCTATTATTATAGATAAAACGATTCCTTAATATCGTCGGGGCTATTACTATAATAGACTAGTAGCTAGATAATAGACCTATTAAAGAAGCTATCCTAGAAGCCTAGGGAAATAATACCTTCTATAGAGTAAGAAAGGAGTAAAGGCTACCTAATTAGTAAATAGAAGTAAATAGCCTATTAACCTTTGAGAATAAGATCTTTATTCTATAGGATAAGGCCCTTAGAAACGAAATCCTATAGTAAGCCTACGATAGCCTAATAGCGGGGTATTAAGGAATTAGGAAGACTATTACCTAGTTTAAAAATATATACTTCTAGAATAACTTAATTAAAGATATTAAGGAATATATCCCTATATACTTAATATATTAAATAATAAAACCCCGATACTATAAGCTATATAGCTAATTAGGTAGCCTACTACTATTTAATAGTCCCTTTAAGGAAATATCTATAGACTTTATTATAGGACTCCCTAAGGTCGGTAAATAAGACGCTATACTAGTTATCGTAGACCGCTTTATAAAGTATATTATATATATACTAACTAGTAATAGACTTATAATAGCTAGTCTAGCAACTACGCTATAGGACTACGTATTTAAGAGATATAGCCTCCTAAAAGGTATAGTCTCGGATAGAGGGTTACTATTTACTAGTAAGTTTTAGACGACTTTATATAAGATAATAGGAATAAAAAGATAACTCTTAATAGCCTTCTACCTATAGACCGATAGCTAAATAGAATAATAGAATTAGAACCTAGAATACTACCTTAGAGTATTCTATAATTACGAATAAATAGACTAGATTTCCCTACTCCCTATAGCGGAATTTATATATAATATATTATTCTATATAATAATCTAATAATTACTAGTAGAAGCACTAATAGGATATAACCCGGCCGGACTAGGGGACCTAGGCTAAGCTACGTAATGATAAGGGAACTTAGAGATAGTAGAACTATAAGTAGCCTAGTAGATAACTAAGAGAAAGATAATCCGTAGACTCTTAGAAACTAGTAGTAGATACTAGGCCCGCTATTATAACCGAAGAAGAATTCGGAAAGAATACGAAGTAGGAGACTTAGTTCTCCTCTCTACGAGAACGATTAAATAATAGAGACCTAGTAAGAAGCTATCCGATAAATACCTCGGATTATTTAGAATTACTAAGAAGATAGGTAGCTATAGTCTAGTATATAGGCTATAGCTACCCCCTAGCTATAAAGTATATAATATATTCTATATATCGTACTTAGAAAATTAGAAAGGTAGAGAAAATTAACTATTACTTTAGCTACGGGTTAATAAGATACTACTAGCTATAGGAATAGAAGACGTATACGTAATCGAGAGAATACTTAATTATAAGGGACTACTATATAATCGGTAATACCTTATTAAATAGGAAGGATACTTAGAAAGCGAGAATTCGTAGGAACCGTAGCGAAACGTAATAGATAACCTTATTAAGATATATAAATAATTATAAGGAAGAGTAATAGCGGATTAATAATAACCTAATTAGTATTTAGGGGGTAATCTAGCCCCTAGCCCTACTCTTAAGGAAGAATAATAAAAAAAAAAAAAAAAGTAAAAGAAAAAACTAAGTAATAGGGGAGTATTAGCGGACTATTAATAGTTCTTAAGCTACTACCTCGCTATTACCTTCCTAGTTCTCGCTATCCTCCTTATTATTAATAGCGCTAATAAGAGTATTATAATTCTAGTAGATTATTAGTAAATAAATAGTAAGTAATTAATAAGCGATTTACGATTAAGGTATAATTCTCCCGGATCTCGGACTAGATAGTAACTAGCTTAGCAAGAGAACCGGCAATCTACTATAGGGCAGTAGCGGAGACCTCGGTAATAGCGGTAAAGCGCTTAACGGCCTAGGCGAGACGATTAGTAGTAGCGAGGTAGCGAGTAGAATACTCGCTAGCCTCCTATTAATCGATAACAGTACGCTTCTTAGCGCTTAGCGCCTTATCGTTTTTACCCTTTTAGAGGGCCTTCTAGCTAGTAGTCTTAGCTATATCGAAATTAATTAAAAGAAATCTATTAATACCCGAATAATAGGTATCTAGTAAATAGGTACTATTTACTTTAAAGATACTAGTATAGCTATTCTTAGCTATAGCCTTAATAGCTAATTTAAGGGCGTATATAGCGGCCTAGTACTTAACGGGTACTTATAGGGGATTAGCTACTAGATAATAGGGGAATAAAAGGGGGGTAACTTATAGCGAAGTACGGCTTACCTCCCTAGGCTGCTCTATAATAGGAGCATTTAGCGGAACTAGCTATATAAACGATTAGCCGATAATTAATAGCTAGATAGTAGCTTACTTACTAGTATCCTCCTCGTAGTAAAGGTACTCCCCGCTTATAGCGGGATTAAACTACTTATATATATAATCGTAGTAGTAGAGGTATAATAGGTCTCTAATGGAGTATGCCTATCCGGGCTCCTAGTAAGGGTTAGGAGGAAGAGGAGCTATTACTCTATAGCTAATTAGCTATTAAACTATAAGGGAAATATTAAAAGTAATTTACGAATAGGAAATTATTTAAATAATAATACTACTACTTTTAATTAATAGGTAATTAATAGATAGATATTAATAGACTTATAAATTATTCTTATTAAAGAATTAGAAAACCGGAATCGATCTAAGAACTATACCTAATTAATAACTATATAATAGCTAATCGCTAAAGGATTACTATAAAAGATATAAAGGTAATATTAAAGAGGGGAGGAATACCGTCGTCGTCGTTATTATCGCTAAAGAAGAAGAAAAAACGGAAATAATAATTAGAAAATCCTCCTATAAATATACTAGAAACTTATAATAAGCTACCCTAGAATAATAGCTATTTACTAAATCTAAATAGTAAGAAAGGAAAGAACGAAGAATAATAGATTAGTAAATCTATATTAAAAGGCGAGTAACTACTAATTAATTATAGAAGAAGCCTATTAGATTACTATTTAAGAATAGAATAATATAAGAATAACTAAATAGAATTAAGATAAAGAAGGAGAATAGAAGAATATTAGAATAATAAGACTATATTAATAGGCTACTACCCGCTAATTAGCTATAGAAGAGAACTATTAGATTACTAAGTAAGAATAACGGAAGAATAAGAAATAGAACTAAGACGAGAAGAAAGATATATAGAAGTACTAAACTATAGCTATTAGATAATAAAGAACTAACCTAGAAACCCTAGCTAATTAATAGGAGGTACTTATTAAGATAAATACTTAAGAATTAGATAGAAACCTAGAATATATAGACGTCTTTAGACTAGATAATATTAAATAGCCTAAGAGAGAACTACCTAGAACTTAATAGGGACCTTTAACCTAAATATTATATTATACTTCGGGACGAAGTAAAGAGAGAGACGGGGCGTTATATTAGGACCTAAGGGAGGTATAAGACCGATAAGGGATCGCTTATTATTTAATTATAGGAATTAAGAAGAGAGGACTAAGCGTAGTAAGGGAATAGTTATAAGAAAGGTCAACGGACTAAGATTTAGAGAAGGGCATCGATTATTCTATCTTCCTAGAGACCCCTAAGAGACCAATAGTTAATCCCTTCACTCGTTGCATAAGACTCCTTAATAGGAGGTATAGTGAAGTTAGGCGATATTTTAGCAAACGAACTGCCCAATAATGAAACCAGCGGCTGCCTTTGCATCATGAGCTGAAGTATTTTAGCATAAAGCCGTAAATTATACTATGCATTCCAAGCCGTACAGGAAGCTTTATAGTGCCGAGTGTCTACCGCGGAGGTGAGGGTTATCGGGGGCATTTTGCATGCACGGCCCCGATATGCGGTAGCTGACACAATATAGCTGACGTGCAGTGCGGGGTGCGTGACGTTCGACACGAAGATCTCTAAGTATAGCTGAGCTGTAACTGACAAACATGTACGACGCCACGGAATGTCGGAGGTGCTTGTGACAGACTGTCGGGGCTGGTGTTGGTTACAAAGCTCGGGTTCGGATACTGAAAGTGTATAAAAGGGGTACTCCTACGTGCGATCAAACCTAGACGTCAAAGTTGATTTACAAACCCGCTTCCTTCTAGCCCGCCTTCTCTCTTCACTGCAGGTACCAAGCTTCTTTCCACAGATAATTAGAAATCATGTCGTCAGTCGTAGCTGTTGCCGGCGGTACTGGCGGCATTGGCCGCGCCGTCGTTGAGGAGATCATCGCCGATGGTAAATTCAGCGTCGTTATCCTAAGCCGAAAGGTTTTTAGTACTCTTTCCGCGCGTCGAATACCTTTCAACGATTGACCAGGCCGATCCGGAGCTCGAGAAGACTCTTGGTGCTCGAATTATGGTGACCGACTACTCGAATGCCGACGAGCTGGCGAAGCAGCTCCAGGATAACAACGTCTCACCGTCGTCTCCGCACTATCTTCACAAGCTCCCTCAGAGCAGGAGCATGCTCTCATTCAAGCCGCGCACAAGTCTAGCACAACCACACGTTACATCCCGAGCGTTTGGGGCTTAAAGTACACCTCGGAGCATTCTTGGTTCCCCATTACCGCAAGCAAGCTCACATTTTTCGAAGCGCTCGACAAGACACAGCTTGAGTGGACCGTCGTCGCGAATGGCTTCTTCCTGGATTACTGGGGCTTCCCGCATGTCAAGACGTACCTCCAGCCCGTCACGCTCGTCCTTGACCTTGCCGCCAACAGAGCTGCGATTCCGGGAAGCGGGAACACGCCGGTCGTCTCCACGTACACGCGCGATGTGGCCAAGTTCACGGCCAAGCTGTTGACACTTGATAAGTGGGAGCCCGAGTCCTACATTATCGGAGACAAGGTCACCTGGAATGAGTTTGTCAAGACGGCGGAGCAGGTCAGAGGTATGTGGTGAATGTTCTTGCCCTCGGTGCTGTTCAACGCCCGGGTGCGCCGTGGCTAATCCGTTCTTCCGCGCAGGGAAACCTATCGAGGTGTCTTACGACTCGATCGAAACGTTGAAGTCTGGCAAGATCACAGAACTCCCAAGCCACCAGTACGCCTACCCGTTCTTCCCAAAGGAGGCTCTGCAAGGCCTGTTCTCCACGTTCGGACGTTGGTTTGAAGAGGGGGTGTTCAACTTCCAGCCGAAGAAATCTCTCAACGACTTGTTCCCAGAGATCAAGACCACGACTGTCAAGGAGATTCTCGAGATTCAGTGGAACAACGGTGCGTAAATGGTTGGTTGAGAACCCTCTTCGACCTAGTTGACTTGATCAATCGGCAACGAACGACTAGATCGTTCGAAGTCAACAATATTATCCTTTCTCTCCTATTTGGGTCGAGCCTCGCCGCTCGCCACGTGCAATGGACTGTTTAACATCGCGTGATCTGATGTCTGTTCTGTCCCTTCTATCGTTGTTTTGGTACACCGAAATCTGCCCAGGTTATATCCGGCGCCAAGGCGCAGGGCGTAGGGCGTGCGTCCGAAAGGCGCTGCGGGGTTGCAGGGCATAGGCCTCGCACTGGCCCCGGCTTACAGCAAAGTATCGTCCGGATCTCAGTGAGGTCTTGGGACGTCCTGAATTATAAATGTAGGCACTCGGCGCGCTCCTCTCTGTGAATGAAGCCTTTGGGCGCTAACTCCGACTGACCAGCTCGCTTCCCTTTTTCTTCTTCTCGCGATGGCCATTGAACAGCAGACGTTGTCGGCCGAGTTTGGTGTTTTGCCGAAGACACAGTACATACAGTCAGGGGCTTTTTGGATTCCCCACGTGCATCATCAGGTGGATCATCATTATTATCCCACAACACCCATTCTGTATCTATTTCCCCAGGCCACGCAGTTTAATCTGGAAGGTTCACCATTGCCCTCTTGACCTATCGTCTTTCATGCTTGGTAGCACGGCGAGTTGACCTCACATGGGGTTCTTCGCCACTGTCTCTCGAGACGCCCGAAAACGGAAAACCTGCTGACTCGGCATCGCGAGTGAGTTGGAGGGGGGCCCGCTACCGGCTGATGCCGAAGCCCCTAATGCGCATGGCGCCAAACCTCATAGGTCGCTAGAGGCGTCTTACGTGAATCTACCTGGTCGAGCCCCTTCCGATTTATGGAGGGGTTCGATGGAAGCCCTCTGTCGGCGGCATGGAACTTTGTCACGATTGGGAAGACTCACCAGTCACACACACTCTCCTCACGAGCTACCGCCTTTTTCCCCTTCAGCTTTCCCATGTGTTTGTCTCTGGGTTTTCCTTGACTGTCAGCCAGGGTTCCGCTGTCAATTGCCGAAACTCTATTGTTCTCAAGGCAGCTGCTTTGCTTGCCCAGCATGTGGCACAATGGCACCAACGCTCGTCGGCGGTCCAGTGAGCAGCAGCAGTCGCCGCCGCAACAGCACCAAGTGAGCGAGGCGCAAGGCATTCCAGATGACATGCAGGGCGATGGTAAATCTCACCGTCAACGCTTGATGATACGAATCGAAATACGATGCTGACGACGCAAACACAGTCATGAACTTCTCTGATCTGGACCTAGCACAACTCGGACTCCCTTCTGAAATGGGCATGATGGGTACCACGGAGGAACTCCAAGGGAGCCTGTCGGCGATGCATCCTTTCGACGTGAACCCTTCTCACTCGTATCCTGGGTCCTACTCAGGGGAACCTCTCACTTTTGACAACCTGGATCTATCGTTTGATGCCCTTCAACCGGACGATCCCATGACCTCCTTTCACAGCCAAAGTGCAACGCCAGAGATGCCTCATACCTGGCTCGATAACAGCAGCAACGACATCAACAATAGCAGCACCCCTCCTGAGCCGAGGCCACGCTTGCCTCAGGGTACTCGAAGTAACGATTCCCTCCGATTCAGCCATCCCTCCAGCCTTGGCAGCCCGCGGCCTCTTATGTCTTCCCATCGGCAGCCCACGTTGCCACGGCGAAGAAGTCGATATCTCCGAAACAGCGGCGAGCCGGCGACTACGTCTTCGACGCCCCTCACGATCCCGACGACACCGGCGGCCATGACAGACAACGCCCTCGACCCCATGCAACGATGGCAGGAGTCGCCGCCAGAGAACGAGGCCGCGTCTCTCATGGCCATCGCCGGCGCTCTCCGCCAGCAGCAACGCGACGCTCCAGGCATGGCGGCGGCAGCAAACTACAACAGCAGCAGTCGACCGCGCGGCAGCCGGCCCGCGTCGCAAAGCAGTTTCGGCAGCCGAACGAGCCACTCGTCGCGGTCCGTCACATCGGCGCGCTCATCCAACCTCCCGAGCACCTTGCGGCGGTCCTCCGGATCCCGCGGCAACCGCATCGGCCGGCCGAAGCGCGACCGCAGCCCGAACCTCCCGGGCAAGGCACCCAAGGACCGGCGGCCTTTTCAGTGCACCTTTTGCTGCGACACGTTCAAGAGCAAGTACGACTGGGCGCGGCACGAAAAGTCTCTTCACCTGTCTCTCGAGTCGTGGGTCTGCTGCCCGCACGGCGGCGTCGTCGTCTCGCCGGCGACGGGCCGCTCGCACTGCGCCTACTGCAACATGCTCGACCCGGACCCGAGCCACCTCGCGGCGCACAACCACGACAGCTGCGCCGCCCACGGCGCGCCGCACGTCTTCACGCGCAAGGACCATCTCATCCAGCACCTGCGGCTCGCGCACAAGCTCGAGACGACGCCGCTCATTGACGGCTGGAAGGTCGAGGCCCCCGCCGTCGCGGCGCGCTGCGGCTTCTGCGACGCCCGCACGGCCTCGTGGCCCGAACGCGTCGAACACCTGGCCCGTCACTTCAAGGCCGGCGCCCTGATGCAGGACTGGGTCGGCGAGCACGGGTTCGACCCCGAGATTGCCGCCCGCGTCGTCAACGACTTGCCGCCCTACCTCATCGGCCCCGAGTCGCGCGCCCCCGTGCCCTTCTCGTCGACCGACCCCGGCACCAAGGACCACCTGTCGCAGATGCACGAGATTATCAAGAACCAGAACAGAATGGCCGGTTCCGAGAGCTGGGCTGAGGGCGCGCAGACTGCCGACATGGGCGGCGGGGCCGAAGACGCCTACCCGACGGCGGCAGGCATGGAGCAGCCTTCCGGTGAGGCGCTGCCGGCCACCTTTCACGACACGTTGGCAGTGCACCTGGGCCGATTCGCGCGGCATCAGATGCGCATGGGTATCATACCGACGGATGAGATGTTCCGTGAAGAGTCTAGAAGGATCGTCTACGGTTCGGCGGACCCCTTTGACTGGACCATTGCCGAAAGCGACCACTGGCTCGCCGGCTTTCGGGAGAGGCATGTCAAGGGCTCCGAGAGCCCCGCTGCGCCTTGACGTGATCCAATGTGCTTCGGAAGGAAAACATGATCAAGAATGCAATACTTCAAGATACCAAAGCTAGCTAATCGTAATCTATTCTATCCCACGACGCCCACTATGTGCCCTTAGACACCGGTAGGGGTTGGCAGGCAAGAGCAAGCACTGCTCACTCGGGACAAGGCATCCCCGGTACAGGCCTTCTGAGCGTAGGCGGGGAGCACCGATACCTCCTTGATCAGGTTGGCAGTGTACCCGGCGCAGAACTCTTGGCTCTCCTCGAGCCGGCCCTCGACGCTGTTGCTGCGCAAGGCACGCAAGCAGTTGTCGGCGTTGCAGACGGGCGGCGGCGGGCACTTGAGGCTCGTCGGCTTGACAACAAAGGCGCCGCGCTCGATCGTGTTGATGAAGTGATGTCCCGAGGGGAACCAGCCGTACGACGACCAAGAACCGACAAACTCGACAATGCCGCCACCGGGTAGGTTGTCATCCTCGGGGTAAATGTCGATCCAGGCGGCCTCACAAATGCCGGAGCCGGTAGGATCCGATGGGCCGACCGAGGACACATCGAGGAGGCTGTACCCCGAGCCGTACATCGACTGGAAAGCAATACCGTCGCGGATGTAGAGGTTGTGATCGATGGCCTTGGTCTTGTATTTGTAGATGCCTGTCTGTTTGGGGTTGGCGAGGTCGCGAATATCCCAGATGTAGACGACGGGGAACTGGTCAGAGGCTGGCCCTGCCCGATAGCGCTCGTCCCGCTCATCGTTCATCAGCAGGAACTCTTGGTTGTTAACGTCGGTGACCCATCCCTGGTGCGTGTAATTGACACCTTCATACGAAGTACGCGAGATGATGTTGGTCGTGAACTTGTCAGAGACATCATAAATTGTCAAAGAGTCCTCGTTGTACCCATAGCAGATGTCCTTGCCATCATACCTCTTGTCGGGACCACGATAGACGAGGCAGTGCGCATCGTGGACGTAGCCGTCGCCGGCAGCGCAGCCCAGTCGCTTAGGGTTCTCGACTCCCTCGGAAATGTCAAAAAATATGAGGCCAGCAAGACACGAGTCGTTGCGCGGCTGCGCTCCAACCGCGACAATGTAGTCGAGCTCCTCGTTGACCACAACGTTGTGGCTGCGACCAATGGGGAGATCATTGGTGTATCCAGCGAGGTCACTGATGGCATCGTACTGCACGGGGCCCGTCGCTTCAACATCAATGTCGAGAAGCCTCGTCATGTCAAAGATCTGGATGCCGTGTGCGACAGCCTCGGACCCGATGACCATGTAGTTCTTGTACCCGCGGAGCTCTCGCCAGTCAGAGATGGCAGAGACCTGGGGCAGGTGAGCCAATGTCACCATTTTGCCTTCGCTCGTAATCTCCACGAAAGTAGTGCCGTCCTCCTGGCCGATGGCGACAAACTCACGGCCGTCATCGGACACCCATCCCCAGGAGCCAGAGCCGGCACCAGAAGAGCCAAGAGCACCGTGACTGAGGAAGTGAGTGAGATCAAACTAGAGAAAAAGGTCAGTCAGAGATGTTCAGGCTATGGCCAAGATCAACCGAAATTGGGCCTAACAAACATTGAAGCACCTGAAGGTGTTGTTGCGGTCCCCGGGAATCGCTTCAATCCAGCCGTCGACGCACGGCGTGTAGCCCAGTTCGGGGTACTGGTCGCTGTTGCGAACTCCAGACTCCCTCTCCGCGGCCCACAGCTCCTGTTCTCTGATCAGCATGGTGCATATCTATTGATCATTTTGACGCCCATACCATTTTGTGGTTCATGATCTCTTCATGGACCACGCCCGAATCGTAAAACTCAGCTGCCCTCGCTTCATCTACGGCCATCTCCTTGCCCATTGCTGCCGCGGCGAGCAGGCCTAGAGAGGCACCAAGTTGCACGATTGAGCGAACCATGTTGTCAATCACAAAGACGATACAACTAAAAGTCTCGGCGAAGAAGACTTTGGATGCGTAGCGCACAGTCAAGTCACCGGTTGACAAGAGAGGGGAGAGACACAGCAAACTACCTTATATAACCAACAGCACCACAAGATCACCCTTCGACGTTCCACCCACTGATAGCCGTTTGTCTCACCTACTCGCCCATGATTTTACTCCTTTCCCCTCCCGCCAACTTGCCAAGCACCGCAGCTGCCCGCAAAGACTCGCGAGTCTAATCGACGCAGCGGATCCTCGCCGAGCCCGTCAGCCTGGATCGGGTAGGTGACCGTCGATGCGATAAACGCAACGCGCGGTCCTCCATTGGGCGCCGAGCCGGGCGATCGGCGGGAGCCAGCCCGGAAGTGGAAGGTCGCAAGTTCTGTGGTGCTTCTTGGCATTGCCAGAGTTCGAGACGCGCCCCCTCACGGAAAGGCCGGGGGGGCCATGGGGCTCCTCGGCCGTGCGGTTCGCTCCGGGGAATACGACGCCACCGCGGCAAGGGCCGATCTGGAGAGGCAACAAAGCTAGAGATGCGTGGTTTGGCGGCGCAGTGCAGGCGAGACGACGTTGCGTTGTCTGCGTGAGGAGAAACTGGTCTCTCTTAAGGCACCTTGTTGTCCACGGTTGTCTGTACGCGCATGTTGAGACTTCGAGGCCGATCCTAGCCGTTGCCAGTTGCAGCACAGCTCACGGTCACGTTTCTGGGGTTTTGAGCGCAGACCACCCTGGGGAACCAGTTTGCCTTGAACCAAGCCAGTCGGCCCCGCGGGCTCGTAATTGTAGGGACAGGTACAATTCTGCAATCTTCAATGTTTTCGCGGATTTGGTACGTCTAAAATGGGAGTTCAAAAATGACATGCAAATCCTTCAACAAGCCCTCTTTGGTAACAGACATGGTAGTGAGAACGAGACCGCAAATCACAGGATGAGCAGACTGGTATCAATTGACAGCGATGGAATGTTATGAGCTTGTACTTTCCAACCATGCCCGCGCTGGATATCTGACGTTCAGCCTTCATGGTAAGTACAGGACAACTGAGGCCCGCCTGAGTGTTCATTCCTCTCTGCCAGCGCTCTGTTAGTCATTAGGAAGCCCGGCTTTCACCCTCGTACTTACATAAAACACCACTATGCGGAGCATCCGAGAACATGACCATCATGGAGCTCACAATCGTAGTCAAACTAGTCAAAGACTTTAAGCGTCTGGCAGCTCTGGACGAGGGATCTGAACGGTAATAAATGTCAAAATAGGAAAGAGCGCGTCGGCCTCGGAATAAAGGCCTTCTCCGAGAAACGAGTAGCATGTTTTTCCAAAGCTGAAAAGACTGCTAGAACGAAAAGTACACCTTATAGAAAACAAACACTGCCTTCGGGATGGGGACCTTTAGGTCCAATACATGTCAAACCGCTGCTCCTCGGAAATACGACACAGGACGAACACGGCTGTGCCACTGGCGCCAGAACGCCGAACAAAAGTCTAGGCCGTTCACCACGTACCTGCTTCCGCCTTAGAAGGATGAGGCAGCTGGCTTTTCGGTTCAGGGTCGGTAGATCTCTCGTGTCCCGAGAACGGGCTGCTCATAACGGCCCTGCTCAAAATGTAGTTCAGCAAGCACCTGATCCTGATCGCGAACCCCGTACCAGGAGAACAAACTTGAAGAAAGGCCTGTTTGGGATTGATGGGTCGAATCGGCGAGCAGCGAGATCTGAGACTAGGCTTAGAAAGACAGAATTTCCCTACCAGATAGCTAGGAATCGTGCTGCTTCGACGACGCCTGCTCGCTCAGAGACATCTGCATCGAAAATCGCCCAAGTCCAGACTTCATGTACTTCCGCTTCATCACATCGATCAAGCGCATTGGAAAGTGCAGTGGTCAGCACAGCGAACGTGTCAGATATCATCATGAGCGTCGCAAGTGAATTCATGAGCGACGAGCATTCGATTCGATCAAGTATCTAGTACAACGGCACCCTATACGCATCGAAGTCGTACTGCCACGTCGCCACAGCCGCCGCGTCGCTGACACACTCGGCCTCGGTGCCATTGCCAGACCACATTGGCCGCAGAGGCCAGGGGCACAGTTCAGCATTCGTGCCCGTGTTCCTCAGCGTGTCGGGCGACGTCTTGCCCTCGACCCACTCGATGACCGTCTGCAGCGTCGTCTGCGGCCAGCCCCCGCCAGGCTGCGCCGAGTTGCTCCCGCAGTGCGCGCCGCCAGGCACGAGGAAGAGCCTGTAAAAGTCCTGCAGCTGCTGCACGCCGTCCTCGTAGCTGACGTCCGGGAACATGACGCTGCGCACCGACTCGAAATAGTGCACCGAAGAGCCCGCCGGGATCGAGTCGTCGGCTTCGCCGTGCACGTGGATCACCTTGCCGCCGGCCGCCCGAAAGTCGGCAAGGTCTGGGTATGTCGTCTGCAGCGAGTCACCATACTTGTTCTGGCCCAGGATCATCCACTCCTTGAGCGTGTCAAATGTGACGTTGTCGAGGCTCGCGATAGTGTCGGCGTCTTGCAGCTGGAGGTACCGCGCAACCCACTCGCCGCCGAGGCCCGAGATGCTGACGCCCCACGTTTCGGTATCTTCGTCGAACACAGTCGCGGCATCGCTGAAGCTGGATCCAGGCTGAGGATTGATGTAGACGAGGCGTCCCTCCGGGTCGCGCAGGCCATCGAAGAAAGATTGCATCAAGGTCGCGCCTTTGACTGTGACGGTGCCACTTTGCGCAGGCGTGGCGCGCGACGGCATCTGTCGACGAGCTAACTCAGGAAAGTCTCCGCTTGAGCCTCCAGTCGTGGCCTCACATGAGTAGGCCTCGCCTACCATGGACATTGTATCAAAGTGAAGCTTGCAAAGGTCAGAACGGGATATCACGCCGTCGGTCAAGCCGTCAAGAGGGTCGCAGGCGGCGATTGTCAAGTTGATCATCTTTTCGAGCTCACATGATGGCGGGAAGTAGTCGGCTTCGATTTCCATGACGTTGAGCGTGAGATGGTTCACCTGCTGCTGACCATAGCGAAAAGCAGGGGCGCCAATGGCGGCACCGTCAAATTGGTCGCCAAATCGCTGAAGTTGACTCCACCCTTCGCGACCGCCTTCCGAGCAACCCTGATAGTAGGAAAAGACCTTTTCCGTCTCGTTCACGGCGTAGAGGTTGCGAGCGAACTCTTTGCCCAGCGTTGCGAGCTCATGGTGGGCTTGGTAGCCAAACATGTAGACGGACTGCCAGTTGATCGTGTTGTTGGCGAGAAGAAAGACACTATCCCACTGGGAGTCGAACGACCCAAAGCCACCATCGGTGATGCCGGAGAGCGCACCGACAATCACGCCCATCGGGATGTAAGCCTTCTGGGAGTTGATGGCAAGGCCGCCTCCTCCTGTGGACACGTATCGATTCTTGAATGTTTCCGGTGCCGGAGCCCAGTAGGTTACATGGACTCGATCGCCATCGGTCATACCATCGTGTGAATAGGCGAATGTAATGTTGCAATAGTCGAAGGAAGCAGTCGGATACCACTCGCTCGAAGCGGATGCGTTCCTCACTAGTGTCGTCTCAACCGAGTCCGCATCGATTGTGAGTCCCGGGAAGAAGTCAGCAGCAGGCAGTGATGACTGAGCGAACGAGGTGGAACAGAGTTCAGTAAGGGAGGTGGCCTGGGCTGCTGCACAAGAGACGGTCGAGGCGAGAGCCCAGAGGGCACACGCGAACTTCCATGGAGAGGCCATGAATAAATTGAGGCTGCAGGCAAAGGGAAAAAAATACAACACGGAATTGGGTATTAGCTGAAGATACAAAAAAGCTTGGGTAGCGTTGGATGCCGCGAGAAGCATTGAACACTAGGCTTATAGGCCAAGATAAAATGCGTGCCGCTTGTAGCTAACTTATCGGCAGAGGAAGGCCAGCCAGTCGGCTCACGATGTCGACGTGCGCATCTGACGTCTGAATACGCGTGGTCAGGTCCATCAGCCCCACGGCGTTCCTCTCAGGCTGATATGCATGGCATTCTCGCGCCGCCCCGTGCTCGGATGAAGTGGGGGTGATCGCGAACAAGCATCGACGGGCGGCATGCCGGGAGCTGCTCGCAACAGCCCCACCGGGCCCGAACCCAGCCCTTCGGTCTTGGTGGGGCTGTGCCGACCCCTGGCCTGACTCGACAAGTTGCTACATGGGTCCAAAGATGTGAAAAGGCCGCGATCCCCCTTTGCAGTGCAAGGACAAACCTGACTTGCGTCAACACGTTTCGTGGTTCAGACGAATCTGTCGTCCACCCAATGCATCCATCGTCGGCCGCCTATGCCACCTATGCCGCCTCGATTGAAGAGTTGAACAAGGCTGATCGCATGCTAGGGATGCCAGGACAATGAATGGGCATGTCGTCGGTGAGATACTCGGATGCTACGACTCGAGGGCCCTCCGGCGTTCGGACCAGCATGTTGATCGACCTGCGGTACGTCATCCGTCCGTCTGGCCCTTTCAGCACTTGGAGATTGTGGTCAAAGTCGGCGGGGAAAATTCGCCTCGCCTCGGGTGGGGAGGGGACATCGCGTGGCTCGCCTGCGCGTACGCAGACCTCCAGTGACATGCCGTGCTCCATCTCAGTGACGCGTCGGCCGACCCTGTACATGGTGCCGACATCAAAGAGCCCTTCCTTGGCCGCCACGGCATTCCCCATCAAAGTCAGCGCCTTGAGGCGGATGGGCAGGTCACGGCACCTGCTCGAGGTAAAGGCCAGGACGGGCAGCAGGCCAGGTTCGAACGTGAAGCAGGCTCGTTGCGGCTGGAGCGATACCGGAGGAGCCACCTTGAGCGCTGCCGCCTCTTCTGCCAGTTCCATTATTGTCCGGAACGACTCGGTGTGTCTGTCAAACGACATTTCAGATCCTTCACCGCCAATGTCGACGAGGATCTTCAGCATCTCGTGCGAAGCGCGAAGGTGGCACAGAAGGCAGCGCTCGGCAGGACTGGAGGCAGGCGACTCGAGCAGGGGCGTGACGCGATCGAACCACCGGTCGAGCAAGACCTTGCAGTGGGCTCGTAGTGCTGGATCAGGATTCAGGCGCGCTTGCCTGGAGCTGGGGCCCATTGGGGCAAGTTCGTGCGTGCGGTATTTGAGGTCACACAGGGATGCCTCGGCCTCCAAGACCGTGACAAAGGGGTGCGTATTGGCAAGATCGCTTGTCATGTCAAAGTCGAATGGCAAGGCCGCCCCTTGGCGGAATGCTCGCGCGGCAAAGGGAGACGCGTGCAGGCGGCGAAAGATGGGCAGCAGGTGGTCTCGCGCCCAGCCCGAGCATCCCGACTCTGCGATGATGGCAATGCCATATCTGCAGTGGCGGATGACCGAGTCGATGTCGCCGAGCAGAAAAGCAACACATAGGTAGAGAACACAGGTCAGGAGAACAAGACTCTCGTCCTGGGCGGTCTGGATATGGCGCAGAGAGGCATTGTAGTGTTTCAGCGCAAAGGGGTTCCCTGGCAGCTCGCTCGTGATGCGTTTGCCGTTCTGGAAATCCTCGTGCAGCGAGCTGATGGCGAGTACAGCGTGACGTACGGCAGGGGCAAAGTGGCCGAACTGCATGACGAGGTGTGTCCAGAAGTATGCATCTTGGGGTCCGGACAGAACGGGACCGACAACACGGGCAAAGTATTGAAAGGCGCGGCCCTCCATCTGATCGTGGGCAATCAGTTGATGCGGGCGGTACCAAGCAAGACTCCGCTCCTGGGGAGACCTCTGGTGCTCCATCTCGTATCCGGCACATTGGCGGCCGGTCGATGTGCATCGGGAGCATGCAGGTTTCGCCTCATCGCATTTGATCTTGCGCTTCCTGCGGCGTGGCTGTCAGTCCGGTTTAGGCCAAGGCAGATCAGGTCATCAGATCATGCCATCCAATCCCTGTTATCAGATGGAGGATGGGCGGTGTTTGTCGGCGCCATGTGGCATAGGGCTGAGAAAAGGGTATACGAACTTGCACGTCAGGCAGCCAGTTCTGACCTTGGTACCGTGGGCCATGGCCGAGTGTATGTGGGGTTGGCCCGATGGATGGCTCGGCACTCGGAAAGTCTCCAAGACGCGGCGGGGGAATCAGGGCACACCAAGTCGTCGTGAATCGAGAATGCCTTACGGTGGTCAGTCGAAGGAGGGACGGGGGAGGCGGAGACCACTGCGCGCGCGCTGTGTACAGGTCAGGAAGGTAATAAGAAAAGAGGCGATGTGATTGGGACCGGCAGTCGATCAGCAACGGATAGTTTTTCATCCAGAAGTCCGAACTCGAGTCGAGTCGAGCCAAGGCGACGGAGAAGGGGATAAAGAGGATACTATGGCCTTCATGTTCGATGCCCCTTGGTCAATGAGAGTCAAGAGTCAAGGTCTGCTCCGGCAAGGTAAGGTTAGGTAGTCCGAAGGCAGGAGGCAGGGCTTGCGTCGCGCTCTCCCCCCCAAAGCCAAAGGCCTCGCGGCAGTGACGGACGACGTTTAATCTGCAAACCGGTGGGGCAGATGCGAGCCAATCGACGACGAGGACACCCGGCAATTCGTCTCCACAGCACATCCACAGGCCCCTTCCCAGGCCCCGACGGGCTCCGACAGGCCCCCGAACGAACCTCTGTCAACCCTCGAAAGCAGTAAAGAGGAGCCTGCACAGGCCCCTGCCGCTGCTCCCCTCCTGCGCTGCGGCAACGTAATCGGCAAACCCCTGTGACGACTCCCTCTCCAACCTTCAAGATGAGATGTGAATGTGCTACCTCACCTGGGTAAGGTGCCCCGGACCATCAATGCAAGGAGCTATGACCTTGTCAACGTTTCTCTGGCTAGTCCCGTCTTTGTCTTATGCTTATGGGTTGCACTGCAACTTGATGAGCCACCGCCATGTCGCGTGGGGAAAGGTAGGTACGCGCGGCATACGTACACGCACCAAACATCAGTAGCAGTAGAGAGTCATCCCATCTCAGCCGCTTCAAGCTATCTTTGCTCGCGTCGTCATCCCCCAGGCAATTTTCCGTCTAGCCTCATCTACTTTTTTTCTCTGCATTGTTGTTGAGCCGCAACCTGTTCTCACTCGCATGACATGTGGGTTTTTTACTATCCCTGCCGGGATCGGAGTAGAGCTGTGCCACTCACAGATTGCTTGAGACGGATAAGATTACGAACAAGCATTCTTCTTTCTAGGTACCGTGATCACTCAATGACCAGTGAATCACATCCTTCCAAGCCTTGCCCTCGCAGCCTCATACAAAGCCGCGATATCATTCCGCCACTGCCCTATGTTCGGTCGTAAAATGCGTCGATCATAAGTCAGCAGCCCGTTGACCTCGCCCTCGACGTCGGTCGTCTGAGTCCAGACTCCGCCGCTGCAGGCATACCGCTCAATCTGCTGCTGGAGCTCATGAAGCAGGTCGCCTGATCGTTGGTTGTAGGCCTTGAGATCCTTCACAATTTCGTACGTTTCATCAATGCCGTCTATGGCCTGCTTGACGTCCCACAGACTGGGGTCATGTCAGTATATCCAGGGCTTTTCCTCGAAACAAGACGCGGGGTAGGGTGGAACTCACTGCTCGATCGAGACATTGTGTCCGATGCCGCCGAACTCGCCCTGTAAGGAGACGCGGCGGGTGTCGTAAGGTGGTACGCCACACTGGGGGCCTGTGTAATGATGGTTGTCCTGACAGGATTAGCACGAGACTCGACGAGATACGCAAACATCAGGCGAAACGAAAACTCACCGCGAAATCACCGAATCCGTGATCAAACCATCCGCTCACGGCATCAATGAGCCTTGTTGGGTCGAGCCCGCGTATGACATCAACCAGCTTCTCCTCCGGCCATGGAGGAGACCGCAGCTGCCCCCAGCCCTCGTTATAGATGACCTTTAGAACACCGCGTCATCAGCTTTCCTCGCACATCTTCAGTGTTCGTTGTTGCTTACCCATGTGACAATGGAGGGAAAATTCTTGTGTTGCTGAACAATGGTCTCTATCTGGCGTTGGTATTCTTCCTGCTGCGCAGCATCCGGATGACCCGTGCCTGCATCGTCTGGCGGCAAGCTTGGCATGTCTTGCACCACCATCAACCCCAATTCGTCACAGGCGTGATAGAACAAATCAGGCTCAATCTTGATCTGCAGGATACTAAGTTTAGGCGGGGCTCTGTGAATTGTGGTGCGGCTTGGCATGGCTTACATGCTTGCGCAGCATATTAAATCCGAGGCTTTTGAGCACACGCAGGTCATAAATGAGGGCGTCGCGGCTTGGCGGCGGGTAGAGGCCATCTGGCCAGTATCCTTGGTCCAGGGTTCCAAATTGGAAGATGAATTCGCCATTCAGGAGAGGTCGGGGGATTCCATCAACTACACCTGTTGAGATGCTGCGAAATCCAGCATAGCTGAAAATCTGGTCACTGCCCATTGTGAGAGAAAGCCGGTACAGCACCGGGTGAGAAGGAGACCACAGGCGAGGGCTCTTGACCTGGACTTCGAAGGAACTATTGGATTGGCCCGAGCCCTTTACCACAAGCTTGCCGTCGGCATCGTAGACAGACAACTCGACATGCGGGGATATCTGCGCTTGCGAATTGTAGGCAAAGACCACCACTGTTGCATGTCAGTTTTCTTTGGCCCAGCTAGGCCTAGGAAGCTATGGACCAACATTTGCCATCCATCTTTGCTTCAATATCCAGTTGTGTAATGTGGTTCACCGGCACGCTCTCGACCCAGACTTGCTGCCAGATGCCCGAGCAGGGCCTGTACCAGATATGCCGCGGATTTTTGGATTGCTTGCCGACGGGGATGACATGCGGTTTCACGTCTGTAGGGTCATAAACGTAAACAAGTCTGTGGACACGTCAGCATGGCAGAGCCCTCAGATCACAGGTTCTTGTCATATGCCTTGCTTACAAGTCGTTCGCCCCCTCACGCCGCAGATGTCGAGTGACATCAAGACTAAAGCGTGAATATCCTCCGACATGGGAGCCAACACTTTCACCGTTGACAAAAACCTTGGCCTCATAGTCTACAGCTTCAAAGTGAAGCATGACAATCTGCCTTTCCCAATCTGCAGGGACCTCAAATGTAGTTGCGAACCACATCCGCGTGACGTTCAATTCTTGCAATCCGGACAGGCCGCTCTCGATGCACGACGGTATGAGGACCTCGCGCTCAAGAGGACTTCCCGGGAGAAACTTGACGCCCTTCTTCTCCTCTGCCGGCTGGTACGTCCAGATTCCGTTCAGGCTCTGCCAGGCGTCGCGGACAAGCTGCGGGCGGGGGTGCTCGGGCCATGGGTCTGTTCCAACTTTGTAGGTCCAAGGCGTGTCGAGGGGTGGCTTTTGGATCTTGTAAGGGATTGGTTTGCGTGCATCTTGGGCGAAGGACCGTTGGGTGAAGCTGGCTAACCCCAGGACAGAGACTACGAGGCAAGGCGTGAGGTGCATGGTGATGACGTGATGGGACTGGTTGCGACTTTGGTGACCAGTCGGCAATGTCTGGCAGGCGATTGAATATCCCGAGTAGAGAACATGAAACGCGGTCAGGCTGAAGCTGCGAAAGTAGTTCGTGTTGTTGTTTCTATGTATTCAAATTTGAGTTGAGCGATCCGGCAGGAGATGGCATGAATGGGTTGTTTGGAGGTGCTGCTTCTCCGCACGATCGTCGGTCGTAGCTGCCGTTGAGGCATGCATGTCAAACGCAAACCTTCCGCCGCCATGTCTCATGTACGCTTTCCCGTGTTCATGTCCTCACAAAAATCGGGCTCCATTTCGTGTCTGTATCCTTGAGACAAAAAAATCTCAAAATACGATTAACACGGTAAGTGTGAGCCAAGGAATGACGCTTGAGGTGTAGCCAGTCAAAGCGAAAGGTATGACACGACAGAAGTGATGGATGGGGGTACAAGATTGGTATGATCAGGTCATGGCTGGCACCGGATCAGTTATGGGTTAGTCCAGATCCTGGTTACTAACAGGCAGAACTGAGAAGCCCGATGAAAAGCCACCCTATCTGCCACTCCTTATATAAAGACTCGCCATGGAATCGACATGTTGTCATGGAGGGTTCGGAGAATTCCCGTTTCCAAGTACCGACCAGTTCATCAGCCACATTGCATCCATCGTGGGGCATCTTGGGTCTTGAGGCTGATACCAGCCGCCCCACAGCTGCCTCGTCCTCGTCCCTGGGTACGTAGCTCAACATGGCCCGGGTGTGCCCGGGTCGACGAACATTTGTTGGGTGTAGCAGCCGGAGCGACAGCAAAATAAACCATCAACTCCGACAGCACTCCGACAGCATTCCCCTCCCTATAAACTCGCCTGCATCCTCGGCTTGCTTTGCTCCATCCACCAGCCAATCGATCCCTCTCCGCTTGCGCGCACCCCGCTCGGCTGGTCACTATGAACGTCCTTAAGCACGCCGCCGTCCCAGGACCGTACGCCTTTGCCCGCGCCGCCGCAAACACCTCCAGATTGCAAGTCTGCACCACACGAAAGCTGCACACGACCATCGTCAAGATGTCCTCCTCCACACGAACCGAAACAGATGCCTTTGGCGCCCTCCAGGTCCCCGCCGACAGGTATTGGGGCGCCCAGACCGAGAGGTCCCTGGAGAACTTCAAGATCAACCAGCCCCAGGACCGCATGCCGCCGCCCATCATCAAGGCCTTTGGCATCCTCAAGGGCGCCGCCGCCACCGTCAACATGCGCTACGGCCTCGACGAGACGATTGGCAAGGCCATCCAGCAGGCCGCCGCCGAGGTCGCCGAGGGCAAGCTGCTCGACCACTTCCCCCTCGTCGTCTGGCAGACGGGCTCCGGCACCCAGTCCAACATGAACGCCAACGAGGTCATCTCGAACCGCGCCATCGAGATCCTCGGCGGCGAGATGGGTTCCAAGAAGCCAGTCCACCCCAACGACCACGTCAACCGCAGCGCCTCGTCCAACGACACCTTCCCCACCGTCATGCACATTGCCGCCGTTCTCGAGATGGAGTCGGAGCTCATCCCGGCCATCCAGAGCCTGCGCGACGCCCTGCAGGTCAAGGTCGACGACTTTGAGGCCAAGAAGATCATCAAGATTGGCCGCACCCACCTCCAGGACGCCACGCCCCTGACCCTCGCCCAGGAGTTCTCCGGCTACGTCGCGCAGCTCGACGCCGGCATCGCCCGCGTCCAGTCCTCGCTGCCCGACCTGCGCCTGCTCGCCCAGGGCGGCACCGCCGTCGGCACCGGCATCAACACCTTCAAGGGCTTCGCCGAGGGCATCGCCGAGGAGGTCTCCAAGATGACGGGCACCGAGTTCAAGACGGCGCCCAACAAGTTCGAGGCCCTCGCCGCCCACGACGCCATCGTCCAGGCCCACGGCTCGCTCAACACCCTCGCCGGCTCCCTCAGCAAGATCGCCCAGGACATCCGCTACCTCGGCAGCGGACCCCGCTGCGGCCTCGGCGAGCTCAACCTGCCCGAGAACGAGCCCGGCAGCAGCATCATGCCCGGCAAGGTCAACCCCACCCAGTGCGAGGCCCTCACCATGGTCTGCGCCCAGGTCATGGGCAACCACGTCGCCACCACCATTGGCGGCATGAACGGCCAGTTCGAGCTCAACGTCTACAAGCCCCTCGTCATCCGCAACCTGCTGCACAGCGTCCGCATCCTCAGCGACGGCATGCGCTCGTTTGAGAAGAACCTCGTCGTCGGCCTGGCCGCCAACGAGCAGAAGATTGCCAGCATCATGCAGGAGTCGTACGTCCCTTCCGTTTCATCTCTTGTTGTTCCAGACACCAGCTAACCTATACCCAGCCTCATGCTCGTCACCTGCCTGAACCCCAAGATCGGATACGACATGGCCAGCAAGGTTGCCAAGAACGCCCACAAGAAGGGCCTCACCCTCAAGGAGAGCGCCATGGAGCTCAACGCCCTGACCGAGGAGGAGTTTGACACGCTGGTGAAGCCCGAGCTCATGGTCGGCCCCGCGGAGTACAAGCAAGAGAGAGAGAGAGAGAGAGAGAGCAAAAAAATGGAGGAGTGAACAGGAGAGGCCCGAGTGTATGAGAAATAGACGGAATCGTTGAAGATGGGAAAGGGGGGAAACGGCATCACATGTACACCAACCTAAAAAGCATCATGCCATGCGTCACGTAGCCAGCGGGGTCTTTGCATACTTACTTACTGTGAATTGCCGAATCCCTTGAGCAGGCTTACACATATCTTTGGATCTTGCATACTGTAATGTGAAGTGTCATGGGGTCATCCATTCTGTACTCAATATGTAATTTGAGCACTGAGATGATTTGACGAATGCACGGTTGCATGATTACTCCATGCCGCTCAGAACGATTCGGAGTACCTAGTTTCGATACACATCGTGAGATATCGATCAGTTTTGGGGGCCAGGGCATTTCATAGTGCTTCAAGCTAGATAGCTTGAAGTCCCGGCTTTCGTTTTTAGTTTTGATCTTCGTCCATTGATAGAAGATAGTCGAGAGCGACCAGAAGCGGAAGGTCAAGCACTTGCCGACAAGCTAGATGAAGGCTCTTTCATGCATCACGGAGGACAAAGGATGCACACAACACTCAGGGTCGCTGAAAATAGGCATAGCTGAGGACCCCGTGTCCCACACTGCCATG
The DNA here is from genome assembly GCA_019188255.1 of Verticillium longisporum. Classification (NCBI taxonomy): domain Eukaryota; kingdom Fungi; phylum Ascomycota; class Sordariomycetes; order Glomerellales; family Plectosphaerellaceae; genus Verticillium; species Verticillium longisporum. Next base: position 2,780,131 of record JAETXT010000003.1, on the reverse strand, counting down.
GCGATAGAACAATATGGACAAATCAAGACGACACCAGGGCAAGGCGTCAGTAGCGTCGGGCATGCCACCCCCATAACCCTATCACCACTTGTCGTGGCGACACTCCGCCATGACCACGTGCTCACCCATGTCCAGTCTCTCGAAGGAACCCATCGTGATATCCACACGGGGAAGAGAGCAGGCATCGGCTAGAAACACCTGATCAGGACCTTGCGGGACCCCACGATACCATGCCCCCAGCAGGGAATGGCCCCGAGCCAGGGATAGCTGAAAGAGGCAACAGTATGGCTAATCCACCGGGTCTCAGATCTCAATGATCTAGAACCCAGCTGCATGCGAGCAATTCCTTTTCCTGACGTAGGTGCCGCTCATTGACCACCTCCCAAGCGTGGGCGCCCGAGGGCTTGTTACGCACTGAGCTCCATGCCATAAACACCACCACAACCACCACCCAAGCCCACGCCTCAACGACATGGCGCAACAAGGCACACACGAAACACCAGCCGTGCCGACTTGCCAAAAGTTACTCCCATCGGACACATAAACCGTTGCCTGCAGGACCGGATCCCCAATCCAAGAGCGCCAACGCCCTGCACAGCGTAATCCAGGGGTCCTTCTTCAAACGTCTTGGCGGGGGCCGCTAACACCCCCACGTGCTCCAGCGGCTGGCCCACGACCCCCGACGACATTGATCGCGGAAGTGCATCCGCCCCCCTTTCCACGTGAGGGCGAGACGTGCTGGACAGCACGGCATCATCACCCCCCATCCCGTATCCAAGGCGCCGCGCTCCGCCAATTGTCGACGCAGGCTGGAGGGGAGGGGAGCGAAGGGCCTGACGAGATGGGCAAGCTGGAACAAAATGTGGTGCTGCCCCGCGGCGATCCCCCTCGGTCCAAGAGCTTGGGACGTCCCACCATCACCGGGCCCTTGAACCGGCGCTGGACTCAGTCGAAGCCAGGCATTTTTGCTTTTCTTTACGTCCAGGAGCTTTCCCCAATCGAACTTTCTGTAAAGCTCCAGCAACAAGAGCTGCTAGATCGACACGCGCGCGCACGAACCCCCTCGAGGCCAGTCGATGACACAAGTCGAGCCCTCGTAACCAAGGCCAGACGCGGAAATGGCTGTCGACGTGGAAGAGCTGATCATCACTCCCTTCAAAGAGGTGGTCGAACGAGGTCAAGATGCCGTGACCAACGCTCAGGCCGCCGAAGATGACGACCCCCAAATGGCGACCCAGATGGCTCGCGCCGCTCGAGCCCTCGTCAAAGAAGGGGACCGCGCCTTGAAGAGGCTGCAGCCGATCTGGGACGCCCACGTTGACAAATTCGGTGACGCTTTCAAGGACGCCATTCGTGACAGTGGTGAGTCTTGCTCGCAGTTTCTTAACTGTCGAGATGCCCACAAGAAGCTGACCGCGCAAAGATGACATCGCAGAGAAGCGGCGCGTCCTGGAGGATCTGTTGTATGACTTTGAGGACTACATCGAGCTCGATTCGTTCGATCTCGACAAGTTTGTAGAGCTGCAGGCGGCTACGAAATTATTCGCGCTTGATGCCTTGAACATTGTCAAACGCTTAAAGGTCGAAGCGCCAGTACCAACCCCTCCAACACCGAAATCACCAATCCACACATTTCCACCCCTGCCGCCCCTCCCGCCCTCAAGATCGGGCACCCGAGCGAGTTCGCGGCCCACAACTCGCGGAGGAGCGGTCGACTCTCCGGCAGATGGCTTCCAGAACATATCGCAATTCCCTCCTCCGCCTCTACCTGGGAGTACACAGGACGAAGGATCTGCCAATGGCAACACGAGGCATCGCAATTCAAGCGGAACCCGTCAGCAGCGACGTACGTCAGGGCTGCAACGCGCCGGGACCACCAGCTCCCGCGCATCATCTGTCCAAGCAGCAGACTCCCAGGCGATGCCGCTTCGAAGGGTCGACTCGTGGACTACAGCCGTATCCACGAGGCAGCAGAACGAGCCAGCTACTCAACACCACCCTCCACCGCAGCAAGCTCAAAGGTCGCCCATGGCCCAGGTGTTGCGAGCTGACGGCAAGTCATCCGGCCTCGATGTCCTCGGTGACGAATTAGACCGCGTTCGTATTGTTTCCGAACCTCGGAGACTGTCTCCTCCCGCCCCGTCATCCTCGCCCCGGATATCGGAATGGGTGACTGACCAGACGAGTGAGCCGCACCCGGGCGTACGCCGTTACATCGCGGGTGACAGACCCCCTGAGCACGCCGGCATGGCCAAGGCTGCGACGCGCGTTAATGTTGAGCCTCCGGTGATCCACAGCCGAACGTATCGCAATGGCTATACTTATGGCTCGTCTGTAGACAATACTGGGTATACGTCTGCAAACTCTGTCTTCGACCCCACCAGTCCTTCGACGACGAACCGGACATCTCTCTTCTCAGAACCGAACACATCGTCTGCTGGGCCCTCCCCGCATATCAATCCCAACAATGAACCCCGAGGCGCCTCGCACGGAACCTTTTACTCAGAAAGCGATCACATGGCACCGCTGATGCTTCCGCCCTTGTCCGAGCATGACGATGGCTTGATGCTTGCGGACGAGACAAGAACAGTGAGGTCAGAAACAAGTGGGACGCAGATTCGTACCATCTCGACGGGCGCAAGAGAGACAGCGTGTCAGATTGGACCAAAGAGCTCGTTCCACCAGCTCAAAGGATTTTGCGATGGCGCCGAGCTATTCAAGAAGAGCGAGCATGCACGCGGCATGAAACAGGCTTCCATATATGTGAGTTCTCCGATATGCCTGGCTCTCAAGCTCGGTGTAGCTGACAAGCTACGATGTAGGGCCAGCTTGTTGCAGTCGGCCGCTGCACCAGCTGCGAGTTCTATCTCGTATACAGTGAGATGACACGCGATCTGGAGAGAGACTGTAAGCTGGTCATTGATGTTATAATAAGGGCCTTTTACTGATTATACTGCAGCTCGTGCAAACTTTATGAAATTCAATGTTGTTTATCGGCTTCGCTTCATGTTCAAGTCGCACATGACGACCAAGAACCTTACCGAAGTCAGATATGCCTGCCTCTTTTGTACACAGGCTGGACACACCGTGAGACACGGTGACGCCACAGCCTTTGTCTCCCAGGAACAGCTCCTTCGCCATCTGTCGCAGCATCCACAACCTTTGCCTGAGATTCCGGGAGTGACCGTACTGTACGGAAAGGTGGAGGCAGGCCACGAGCTCGAGGAGGACTACGACCTGCACTTTCCAGATCCGCCGGCACCAAGCCCAGCACCAGAGACGGCATTAATCATGTTGCCAACCGCCACGGCGATCAAGAGTAACGTGAAGCGTTATGGTGAGGTAGCGCCAGTAGCACCAGACGGAACCGACGATGTGCTCAAGTTCTTGATCGGCGCCCAGATTGTGGGGGTTGAGTTCCCCGAGGAATGGGGTGGAAAGTGGTGTAAAGGGTGGCATGATGGCGAAAAAAAGGCGTTTCCGTCAAAAATGGTTGAAATCGAAGGCCCGAAACAAAACGAGGTTTCTTTGAATGCGAATAGCAGGATTTCCGTTACCGCTCGGTGGAAGTGGAATCCAAAGGATGGCGCACGAACTGGCTGGTTACCCCTTGAAAAGGGGGATGTTATTCAGAACGTCGGCTGTAAGTGGAATCCAATGGACACGTGTTCGACAGGCATGCTGACTGTAAGGATATAGGGGTATACCAGGATCACTGGTGTTGGTCGGGAACGAACAACAAGGGCAAGTACGGTGTATTTCCAGCATCGCATGTCGACCCAAACTCGTTGAAGGAGGGGCGAGAACCAACGAGGAAACCGACCAGCAAGGGGCTCTTCAGTCGCAGACGAGTAAGCATCAGTACTGAGTCATCATATAGTGGCGAGCGATGAGAATATGAGAAGATACGGAGCCGGTGAACGGCATATGCCACTGACTATGGGGTAGCGTCGAGGAATCAAGTGGTAAATTTTCTGGTCCGAAGGACGAGATATAAAGTCTGAACGTAGTGCGACAGGGCTCCGCGGCTCTTACTACCATCGCGGGCCCCTCGCGGGGTCATCAGAGTAGGGTATCTGTCAATAGAATAAGCATTAGGCACAATTATGCAGATGGGTGAGAACCTGCTTACCATGGTGGTCGTTGACATCATTTTGCGTTTCTTCTCTCATTTCAGTGTGATGGCAGCCTCCAGGCAGCTCACTTTGCGTACTCGGCTCTCGTCTCCTCCAAACTCATCACCCTCAATCACAACATCATCCACGGTGGCGACTGTCCGTGTCCTCACTTGTACCTGACAGTCTGGCTGTTGTTCGAACCAGCTGGCCACGCTCAACGTCTTCTCAATAGCCTTTCCTGTGCCCAGTACCAACACCTCGCAATTGCTTTCGCCCACGGTGCTGGTGTCTCGATTCAGGAGATTGACACGTTGGGCAAGACTCAGTTTCTTGGTTGATGGAGCCCGGCCTTGAAGCGATCGATCAAGTTGCTTCCGCACACGTTTGACGACGGACATGAACGGTGTCGATGACGAAACATAGATGAGGCGCTCATTGGACGAGGCCGGTTGTTGGCGGCGGGGAATCGCACGCTTTTGGATCTTGGAGCCTGGAGAGGTCAGTCATGTCAAGGGTCTCCAGTCAAGGCAGCTTGCTTACCTTCGGCGAGTCGTGGCAGCTTTTCATGACGGTAAGGCAGCTGGATGGTGTTGGCCGTCTTGCGGCCAGATTCTGGTAGGTTTGGCGCCATGGTAGGCAGCGGTATATGGTGTGTCGTGGTTTGGATGTATCGTGATTGGTTCGCATGAGAAAATTATCCTCGTCTCCAAGTTACAGGAGCAGCAGGGATATCTCCAGCAGCCTGGGAGTATTTGGGCTGCTTGTTGTTTTGAGATCAACCGTGGATGAAAGCCTGAAGGATTTGTATATGAAGCAGGATGTACTGTGATTGCGGTGGCTTCTGAAAGCAAAAAAGAAGTGACGGTGAGATGATAGTATCATACATCTGTCAGTCTCCACCAGTCCAACCCGCCAGGTGTCGCACCTGCCCAACAGCCAGAGGCAGGCGTGCCTGAAGAATGACAAGGGCAGGTGCAGGCAGGTGGCCCCTGCGGCTCCAGCAGTGGGTCCACCAGGCCCCGCTAGGTCCCAGGATGACGATGACCCTGTCAGCGGGCACTGGTGCTGATGCTGGAGCTTGACGCAAAGACATCCACGTCGCAACTGGCAAGCCCGGCGCATGTTATCGCGAGCCACAACAACGGTTCTTTCAGCTGTCGAACCCAGCATGGCTGCCTGCGCGACACACAAGGCCACCACTCCTCAGCACACATAGCCATCATGTCCATTGACATCTGGCCACCTGTCTCTCCTGAAGAGCTCAAGGTGAAAAAGGAGCAGTCCCATGTGAGTGTTTCGATATCTTGCCATGCCTCCTTCAGCGACCTTGCCGTGTCCCAAGCCCCATCATGCCTCGTTTCTCAACATACTCCTCGCGCCGCAGACTTTCTACGACATCTGTCAATTCCATGGTGCTAATAGAGATTTCCACCGGCTGCAAGGCCCGCGAGTTAGCATGGATCCTCGAGGAGACACGCGCCGTCATGACCGAGCTCAAGCATGGTCTTGACGGTTGTTACGCGCTCCTCGCTCCAATCGACCCCGGAAGCACGCTCGTACTCAGCACGCACCGCAATGAGAAAGTCAAGGGACACATCACACGAGTCGGAACGAGGATAGTGAAAGGAGTAAGCTCATCCATCCGAGTGCCAATCCCTAGACTCATCAGGAACCACGGCGCTGACATTGTCCTCCCCTGCGTCAGACCATCCACCTGCAGCTGCGGACGCTCCCGACCCAGAGCGTCGCCCTCGACCCCCAGAATCCGATCCACATCCCCTCGCTCGAAGCGCTGGGCACCCACCTCTCCGAATCTGTCAAGCTCCTCGCCCTCGCCCTCGACTCCCCGCCCTCGCCCCGCCCCGTAGCCGACCACCTCCGCGCCCTCTCCATCTCCCTCGCCGCCTCGACCGCCCTCTTGCGCGGCCCGCCCCTCGAATCCCCCGACCCCTCCTGGCAGCACGCGTCCTGGCCCCAGGCGCACTTTGCCCCGCCGCTCTCGCCCAACATCTCCTTCCACCTCTTCCTGCAGGAGGCCACCCTCGTGCTGGCCCTGCGCGCCCTCGAGCCCGCCGACGCGCCGCAGCACTTTGGTCTCAAGCTCGGCCTCGCGCTCGGGACCTATCGCCGCCTCGAGCACGACGAGATGGACCACGTCTATCCGTTTCGCTACAGCCGCCTCACGGCTGGCGGTTCGCGCCACGTCCACCGTGGGGCATCCGTCGAGCGTCGGCCTACCGGGTTTCACGAGGCAGATAATGATCTCGGCCCCGGAAGCGGCGCCGTCGACGTCTACGTGCGCGAGAAGGTGCGGGTTGAGACGGCGGATCCGAGCCTGCTGAGCCTGTATGCCAAGCTTCTCGCGCTGGGCAACACGCTGGCGCAGGCGAGGAGGAACCTAGCAGCCGTCATGGGCGAGGAACTGGATGACTGACGTGTGGATGCCTGAGCCGCAGGGATGGATGGATGGATGTATGAGTAGAAAATGGTTCGTGATGTTGGGATACCCTAGGATTGTCAAGAGCTACGGGGAGGGGTTTGGCCTCGAGGTAATTTTGCACGAAGTAGATGAAACGAAACAAGCAGGCACACAAGAGGATTTTCAGCGTTTGCCGCCTACATCAATTCTGCGTGACCTCTGGCAATCTCGCCGTTCGCCCGCCTGCCGTAGCAAGGTATACGTACAAATGGCTCTCCGATGATCCGTGCAACTCCCTCGAAGAAAAAGACAGAGAAAAACACAAAACCGTAGCAAAAGGGTGACGACCCTTGCCCGTTGAGGTGGTCTTGCAACAGAGCAGCATAGCTAGTTTATTGCACTGGCGACCAGGGCATGGGCGTCAGGATCCTCGACTCCATCTTCTGGATGAGGGGCACCGTCTTGTGGACCGTCTCGCTCCATCCCTCAATCTGCCAGCTCTGTTCGCGACGGATCTTGCGCTCCTCCAGGTTGGCAAACTGCCAGAGGTGGTGGACGGTGTTGAGGTCGCCAATCTGGACGAACCAGGCGCCGACGCCCTCCATGACCTCGCGGCGGGCCTTGAGGCCGCGCCTCCAGTGCGTCTCCCACTCGAGCAGGTTGCCCGGGTGCAGGGTGTACGAGCGCAGCTCAAAGATGCCGCCGAGCTTGCGCGGGGGCGTCGTGGGCCAGAAGGAGAACTCCTGCATGAGGGAGTTCTTCCTTGAGTGGATGAGGCCACGGAGCTTCTTTTCAAAGTCGGCGTACTCGGGGTGATTGGCGATGTTGTGAATCGACTCGTGGTAACCCTGGTATCGCTGGTACTCCCAGATGTGGACTGACTCGTTAGTTCATTGAAACACAGACCTCCTGCTGCTGCCGATGCAGGTGGGAGTGTACTCACCAAAGGTGTTGGTGTCGCCAATCTCGGTTCTCCAGCTTCCCACGAGGTGGACCTTGTTCTCGGGCAAAGCGGCCATCTTGGGGTACCAATTGCTGATGAGGTCGACGTACTCCTCGAGCCTGTCCTGCTTGACCTCGTGGAAGGAGATGGTGTGAACATATTTGCCGCGTGCAAGGACCTGGCTGAAGCTCGCCTCGAGCTGGGCCTCGAGCTCGCGTCCTTCCTCGGTACCATAGATGGGGTTCGTCAGCGGGCCGACCTTCTTGGTAGCCTCTTGGGCGTCGGCCTTGCATCCTGCAGAAGAGGCACTCTGTGAGCCGAGTGGCTCGGCGACGGCGGGGGACAGGGAGGAGGAGGGGGGAGGAGGGGAGGAACGATGAGCCCACGCACTTGCTTCCCGCTGCTTCTGCTGGTCGACCAACTGCTCTCGGAATGCCTGCTGCCTCTTGTTGAATTCTTCGACGCTCTGGGGCGAAGCGCTGATGTCGGCCATGCCGGGCGTCTTGGTACATGGCTGGCCAGTGGTGGAGAAGGCGGCTCGCAGCGCCGTGCGGGGGGTCGCCGCGCCGGCAGCTGCGCGCACCAAACGCTGGCTCAGCATGGTGAAGGTGAGGAGGGGGGATGAGGAGGGGGTGACGGAGGGAGGGGAAGCGGCTGCTGGTGGTGTTGATGGTGTTGCTGAGGTCAAAGTGGCAGAAGCAATGGAAGGTTGGCGCCCCGGCAAGGAAGAGGCGGCTGAATGGTTTGATCAACGCACGGGAGTGCGCACGGTAGATTGTGACAGAAGCGTCGAGCTATGTTGAGATCCCAAGGTGCAGCAGGTAGAGAGGCAGGCCGGCGGAAAGCAGGCAGGTACTTCCGAGAGAGAGCAGGGACCGTGTTGTGCTGTTTGGCAGCGTTTCACAGGCAGAAGCGGGAAGCAAGCTGTTGCTGGTCAGATAGCCGCGCCGTGGGAGTGCAGCTTCAAGGGGTAATTGGATGGTGGTTTGGGATGCTGAGCAATGAGTGATCTCCTATTGCAGTTCACCCCGCACTTGGAGTAAGGGTAATTGATTGGAAGGCCGGCCCAGGGCAGGTGATGCTGGCGGGCAAAAGGGGATGGATGTGCAGGATGGTGGTGTGGTGTGCGTGGTGTGGGTGGCAGTGTGTGACGAACAAAGGGAGGGGGAAAGGGTGTGACCGTTACTCTCCCGTTGTACAGGTGCTGGATCTGGGGAAAGCTGGGCTTCGGGGGGGGGGGGCCCACCCACGGCAGAAGCAACGGGGGACAGCTTATGTGGGTCGGAACCCAGAACTGGCTCGTCTCGTCTGAGGACCAGTGCGGAGAAGCTGGGCATGATGTCACCTGACGGAGAAATCAAGCACCGTCTGGAGGCACGTGACTAGCGTCTTATCAGCCACGAGGCTTATCAACCAAAATGTCCAGTCAGCACATTGAGGAACTCCTGCCTGAGGCTGCCCTGCCGGCTAGCGGCTCAACCCGGCGACAGACGAGGCATCGGAGGAAAAAGGCTCTCTCTTGATAGCTTCACCTCGGACCCTTGAATCAACCACCCTCAAACGCCAATCCCCACCAACCCAACGCCTCCCACACAAATCGTCAACATGCTCTTCGGTGCTACCCCCCTCAAGAAGTTCCCGGCGCCCGTTCGTACGTCAATCGCTGCGGCATCCGCTCGCGCCTCACATCCGTACTGACCCGTATATAGTGAGGCCCATGGCTCCCTTCTACGCCGCTGGTACGATTGCCGACTCCTGACCCCCGAACCTCGACACCAAAAACCGCGAGACGGCAACAGAGGACAGGCTCGAGACGAACCCAGCATACTGACACACGACAGGCCTCATCATCGCCTACGGCATCAACTCTGCCCAGAACGCCATGATGGCTTGTATGTCCACCAGGAGCCATTGCCTCCTTACGAAGCACGCGGAAACTGACAGCGCATTGCAGCCGACGAGTGGAAGAAGGATGCCCGCAACCCTGCCGTCAAGGCCGGTCACTAAATCGATAATCGATCGGGACGGGCTGCCAAGGAGATGGAAGTCGTATGAACAGAGGCTAGTTCGCAAGGAAACACACACGCATCGAACGACCACCGACGACGTGCTAGAGGACGATTGTATCATAGACCGGCGACACGCATTAATTGAGTTGTTACCGATTTGACACCTACACCTTCATTCATACGAGTACGCGACGCTACCTCAGGCCGTTATGAAGTCATGGCCGTTTGACGACGACCACGCACATCCCCCAACAGAAATGTAATGACCACCGTGACACTCTGAACCGTGGAGTGCGGCCAGAGATATTACTGAGGCCTCATGCTGCGGCATGGCGTCTGGTCTTCGAGGTAGTCCTTATAATCCTCCGAGTGATCGGGAGTGAAGTCTCGTGATCACGTGACGTCCCAATCCGCAATGTGTACACTGCATCTCGCGAATCTTCAATTCGAAAGTTTAAAGGCAGCCGCGACTGATTCGTAGATACATGGATTACATGCTGCAGTCAAGACCGACTTGCAGTACGCTTCAAATCGGTATGAATCATCCGGCGGCTTCGCATGTCCTGAATTTGAGCGGCTCCCACGACGCCCTTACAGTGACGATTGCATGCTAGATCCACTTAATGAGGCGCTCTTCAACTCAACAACCGCACCACATGCGATCTTTCAGATTGTCCAGACACCCGGCTTTACGACGTCCGACTCCTCCAGGTACACGCATACTGCCAAATTACCCGTCTATATCATACGTGGGGCTCTGTCGATTTATTACTCCCACCACAGCTGTACCCATGTCTACGGCAACAAACCCAGCGCCTAACGGCACGGCTGATAAGAAACCAAGAGCAAACACCAAGAAGGAATTCAAGATTCTCATGCTACATGGTAAGCTATACGCATCCAGCCTTCTCAACCTCTCATTCTATGAAGTGCCGCCCATCACAGGATGTGCGATGAAACGCATCTCACCAACGAAACACGACCAGTCGCAAAACTCATCTCCATCTTACTGTCCTGTCCCTTGGGAGTCTTGACTAACACGCGCCAGGCTACACACAATCGGGACCCCTCTTCCGCTCCAAGACACGGGCGCTTGAGAAGCTCCTAGCCAAGGCTCTCACGCCCCTGAACCTGACCCTGAACTGCATCTACCCCACCGCGCCGATCAAGCTCAACCCCGCCGACATCCCCGGCTACCAGCCGCCCGCGGACGACGCCGAGGACATGCCGGCGCCGGACTCCTGGGCCTGGTTCCGCCGCCGCGACAACCCGTTAGACGCCGACAGGCCGTCCTACATTGGCCTCGACGAGGGCATGTCGGCCATAGCCTCGACCCTGCGCTCGTCCGGCCCCGTCGACGCGGTCCTCGGCTTCAGCCAGGGCGGCGCCGTCGCCGCTGTCGTCGCCGCCGCCCTGGAGACGCCGCATCGCGAGGTCCCCGCCGACCAGGCGGTCTGGGTGACGGCCCTGCGCGAGGCCAACGAGGGTCGCGGCCTGCGGTTCGCGGCCGTGTACTCGGGCTTCTTCGCCGTGGACGACGCGCTGGCCTGGTGCTTTGAGCCCAAGATCCGCACGCCGACCATCCAGTTCATTGGGAGCCTCGACACTGTCGTCGACGAGGGCCGCAGCCGGGCGCTGGTCGACCGTTGCGAGGAGGCGGCGGTCGTGGTCCACCCAGGCGGCCACTATGTGCCCATCTCGAAGGAGTGGGCCATGGCGCTGGCGGGGTACGTCAAGCACCATGCGCAGGATCTAGAGGCCGCAAAGATGTAGGGGAGTCAGTCAATGCATAGCACGCAACATAGACACTAGATGATCGCAAGGTAGACATCAAGGTTACATGCCCCGTTTCGACGGGGGTGATATTCTATATTCTACAGTGACAAGTCTCCAGGCGAGTCCGTAGTCTGCGGTTATTCTCGTCACAATCACAGAGTCGCTTCGCCGCCCAGCCATTTGTAGCCGATCCTCCAAAGCAGACACTTGTAGCCGTTCCCAGAGCGTCTGAAGACTGACACACTGTCAGACTGGCTTAGCGTGCCTTCGCGGCCGTCTTGCCCTTGCTTGACTTGGACGTCGGCTGGATGCGCGCCATCATCTCCTCCTTGGTGATGAGGTGGTCGATCCTCTCCAACAGACCGAGAAGGCTCTTCATGTTGCCGCTCCACTCGTTCAGGACGTCATCGGCGTCTCTGGGCTTGGCGAAGCTGACAATGCGCGCTGGTCGATCAATCTTGGCGTAGACCGTCTTGGAGGTGACCAGGTCACTGATGTACTTCTCCGTCTCATCTTCGGTCAGATCCAACAGCTGAGTGAGACGGCTCATCTGGATGCGAGTGTAATACTTGGCAACAACGCGGACGTTGTGCTCAATTACACGCTTGCGAAGATCCTCCCAGCGCTGGTGCGCCTTCTCATCCGCAGACTGACCAGCCTGGGCGTCGAAAACGTCGGCCTGGCAGAGACCAGGGCCGAACCTCTTGGCCACTTCGGGCCACCTCATAAGCTCATGGACTGTGAAGAGCTTCAAAATCTCCTCCTCGACGGGAACCTGAGCATTGCGGGTGTCACGCAGAATTCGGTGCAGGAGGTCATGCTGCTCGTTGTCATGGGGTGCGAGGATGACAAAGTAAATGATGCGCTGGAGAACCTAGAAACAGAATTAGCGGTGCGTATAACAGGCGGAACTCCCAGACGTACTGGGTGCAGCTTGGCAGGGTCGTTCTCGACAGCCTCCGTGTCCAGGACTTGTCGGTAGTTCTTGCAAACCTCGAGATACTTGTTGTCGTGCTTCGCCAGGATGATCTGCTGCTCGTAGTATCGCAGCTTTAGGTCTGTTGTGTCATCCACCTTTTCTTCTGGCACCTCTTCACCACGAAGCCTCTTCTTCTCGCGCTCCTTCTGCTCCTTCTCCAGCTGCTCGGGTGTCTTCTTCGGTTTCCTTGACAGATACCGGGTGCTGATCTTCCTGCTCAGAATGCCGGCCTGGGTCCAATCTCCGCTCTCGATGCACAGAGCGACCTGCGCAAGGATGAACTCTGTCTTTTCTCTCCGGTCCATAGAACCAAAAGTTTCCACCTGCAGTTCGCACAGAATCTCTGTCGCGGCCTTGAGGTCGCCCTGTTCCTTCTTGATATCTGACAGAATCTTGGTGACGCGCGCGCGCTCGACTTCGACGAAGATCTTGCCCTCGGTGACAGTTCGTAGAGTCTCAATGAGCGACAGCTTGGTTTTGAGGTCTGGCGTCTCGTCGAGGAAGCCAACAACGGTCTGCACCATCTTGGTGATGGCCTGCTTCAGCTGACTGTGCTTCTTCGACAGGACGAGCACCTGCTCGTTGAGAAGAGACCAGTTCTTCGCATTCTTGCAGATTGTGACGATGGCGACCAGCACACGAGACGTGGAGGCGAGATCTGAAGCCTGGGGGTTGGTCAGCAATATGTTCGGTGCTCGCATGACGTCGACAAACGCACTTGACGGGTTTGCTTCTCGAGCACGGCGAGACGTTCGACAGCGGCCTGGATGTCGCTCTACAATTCCAAAGTTAGCGGCGATCCTGTTGTTGTGCTCGTAGGCTGGCGCACCGATGCGAGCTGCTCCGCTTCGGGGATCTGCTTGTCGGCCTCCTTCGAGAAGTCCTTCTCGGGCTTGAGGGCTCCTTCCGACATGATGGCGGGTATTTGTGGTTTTCTTGACGCGATGTGTTTTCTGTCGGTAATCGGGGAGTTGAACAGATGTCGAGGAAATGAGGTGCTGGTGGTTGATATTGCAAGGGTGGTGGTGATCGTTGTTTGACGGCGACCTGGAGCTTCTCTGGTCGAAGCCCGCCCAGGCTAGGTACCAGGTAGCTCACGCAACATGCTCGTGCCTGCCGGCGGCCCACAATTGCGCATGGTGACGGCAAAGCGTTTGGCCGGTCGCCGGTGGTGTGCTGACGTAATGGAGCATCAACTCAGGATCATGACTTTTGGTTGAGGCTAGCGCCGTTCAGGTTTGGAGTTCAAATCCTGGAAAACAGCGTCTGTTACCCATCAGGCTTTAAGTAAATGTTTACCGGTCTGTAAAGCTGCGAAGCTACGCACAGGAATGGCATGCCGTGGCTCTGAAGCATTGAGTAACATGAGCATAAGTCTGGCTCTGAGGTCGAAATACTGGATACATGACACCGTCAACCATCCGGGAAATTCGATTGACTTGACGAGGCGCAAATGCAATGCTCGCGCATCCCGTTTGGCTGATTTACGGTAGACAAGGGCCAGCCACGTCCTGTTCGGTAACGTCTCATCAACAGCATCATGATGCTTTATTCGCTTCAAGGCGTAGCCCGGCGCTGGACACTATGCCAAGCCTCCAAAGCATATTCTACTCATTGGGACCATAATGGGCGCGCAGGGGAATTCATGTGATAGGTCGGTTTTATCATTTGTCCATTACTAGGGAGACTGTAGACGTTACAAGCCTGCCCATCATATGTACCGCTATACTAAATATACAGCCACTGTGAACATGGCAATAACCCGCAAGCTTTCTCTCCGAAATTCAACGCTTAAGCCTGAGCGGGAGCATCGGGCAGGCTGTCGATGACAATGGTGGTGGGGTTCTGCTGCTGGCAGATAAAGTCACCAAGGCCGCTAGCATGGCAGTAGGTGAAAACCTCGCCAGTGCCGTAGAAGCCGAAGCTGTCGAAGGATGTCAGCCACATGGTTTCGCGGATGGATTGTCCTCGCGTTCAAGGGGAGGGTCAACTTACGCAAGGCCGAGCTCGTGGTACAGGCGCAGGGCGAACTCGAACTCCTCACCAGGGTACAGGGCGAAGCGGTACTTGGACTCGCCGCAGGTGATGACCTCGGAAGGCAGGCCGGGGTTCTGGGCCTCGCAGAGGAGGCCGTCGGCGTCCTCGCCGCTCAGCTTGAAGTTGACGTACTTGATGGTGCCGTCCTCGCCCTTGCGGACGTTGAAGTCGGCAATGTCGATGTTCTCGTAAGTGTTGGGGTCGGGAGGAGCACCAGTAGAGCCGGGAGACGCGGGGGCCGCGAGGGCAGAGGCGCCAAAGAGGGCGGCGGCGGCGGCAAGGGTGAACTGCATTTTGATGTTGGGTGAGGTTGAAGGTTTGAGGGTTTGTGTGAAAGATTGGTGATGGTGTGAAGTCTCAAGGATGCTCTGATGTGGTTCGATGTGTTGATCTGATTCCAAAGCTCTGGCAGAGACTGGCAATGCTGTCTCTTTATACTACATCTCGAGCCTCGATACGAATTCTCAACGTCACAAGCCTCCAACGCATCCTGGAGGTCGACGTCACCAACACTCGACAGGCGGGGACGGCAGTGTGGATCGCGAGTCGGGCTACGTGCCGGACCTTCTCCAGATTTCCGTCTCTTGGCCACCGATACGAGGCGCCCAAAGTAGTCTTGGCCCCGGCAAGCAACGGGTAAGCTAAGGTACGTACATGGTAGCATGCCTAGACGCAGGGTCCCATGTCCACGGCAAGCTATTGGGCTGCTCTACTCTCACCCGCCCGCCTCCTGCTGCGACCACCAGCTGACAATCTCGTATGAGTTCCTCACCTGAGCTTCCACTGGGTAAACACCTAGCTAAGCGGCAGTCTCGGCCGCCGCCCAGCCATGCGACCTCATTGCCGTTGCATTGCTGGACGATAGCGGTGGCGTCGTGGACGATCTTCTCGTATCGCCCCGGGGCCAGGGTCCTTTCTCCGATGTGGGGAGCGCGCTATGCAGGGCTGCTGATCAGGTCAATTGTGAGCAAGCCGGCATTCCAACGTCTTGCCATACTGACACGGAGGCCTGACGTCGATGCAAACCTTGGGCAAGCTGAGAGCTGGGCAGCCAATGATGGAAGCCAAGTCGGACAGGCCCACCATGACTCGGGCCGCCATATCTCCTCTCTCTCTCTCTCTCGCACCAGTGGCAACGTGTCGGCTCCGAGCCGCCCGGCCGTTCGCTCTCTCCGTTCGTCCAATGTCCTTGGGTTAGGCCTCGTCGTGCATGATTGCTGCGCTTCTTCTCGTAGCGGTCAGGGCATTGCTATTTCGAGAGCACTATGCAATATAGGTAGAGTGGCGGCCCTCCCGGGACCCGACCCATTCCTGCGCTCTAGCGCTGTTTTTCGGTCTTAGCTGTCCAGATTTGTCGTCATTGTCATCGAGAGTTGGCCAAAAGAGGGTCCCATGCTCGCTCCAGATTTCCGAAAGCGAACCTCTGGACTGATTCAGGCAACATCCTCTTCAGCCCAAGATCACCTTGGCACTAACTCTCTCCAACATCATTCTCGTCACGAGGCTGCGTTGTGTCGATCAACAGATGGTTCTTATTTGGTTACTTCTCCTTGAACGAATGTTACGTTACCCCTGGCGCCTAAGACATCAAGCCGGCTTGAAAGTCAGGCAATCTGAATGAGCCTCACCACGTTGATTTTTCGGATAGCATGCCCCTTTTATCGTTTTTATCAAAAATGAATTCCACCAACGAATCTGGGATTACGAGCAGTCACACGTGGGTGTTCTCGTCCTTCAGAGTCTGGATGCAGGTGAATGATGATTGCAAATGACTGGAATGAAGCTGCTGCCCGAAGATGAGCCACAGTCACGCATCAAGCACCTCCAAAGTGCACACGTGCAAGGCAAGTCAAGTGCGGCCACGCGGAGGAGAGGTTCTTCAACTTTTTCCCCACAGGCGCTCTCAGTATAAATTCGCCTTTGCAATGCAATCCATTACTCTGGCACATCTTGCATTTCTTGATAGTAGCTTCTCTTTCTTTGCTACCTCGGTGTCACTCTGCATTTGGGTGCTGTGTTTACTCCGGTAGTCCAATTCCTTCTCTACTTATCTCATTGCTTTGCAGTCGCATTGTATGCCCACGCGTCAACACACTCTTCACGTGGCAGAGCAGATTGCCCCGTGATCGCTTTGCCCACTAAAAGTCTATGAGAACATCACAACAGTTACTCCAGCGACGATTCACGGGTTGCGGATGTGGCTCTGGCTGGTGAGAACTGATTAACTATCGTGACTACTAGAGTCCAAAGCTTCTACCCGATGCCCGTTGCCGGGTCCCGAGCCCCAAGCAAGAGGTATTACCCTCTTCCGTTCTAAGCAAGATACCTGAGAAGACTGATATGGAAACAAATAGCATCATGTGCTTCAAGCCAAGAGGCTCCCGCACTAGTAAATGACTGAGGTACGCAGCAAAAGAAAGACCACGTGGCTACTCGAAGTTGGCCTTGATCAAGCGGGTGATTTGCTCAATAGTCTCCTTTTGAATCTTAGCCTTAGCGTTCTTCGTCTCGGTCGGCTTGGCTGTCGAGACAGGCTTGGCAGTGGAGTTCTTGAACGAGATCATCTTCTTGACAGGCTTGGAGACGTATTTGGGGCTTGGTGTTTTCTTCTTCACGATGGTCAGCAGAAGCTTTCAGGTCAACAGGGTGCTACTGCTTACATACCAAGGCCTCACCCTTCGCCTCGTCCTCCTCGTTTTCAGCGCTGAGGTCACGGCGGACGTTCCTGATGGGAAATCCGAAGGGCACGCCGACCCTGCGAACACCAACGGGGACAACTTGAGGGACGGCCATGATGGGGGCCGGAGCGGGCTGGGGCACGTAGGCCGGCTGAACCGGCTGAACCGGCTGGGCTGGCTGGTAGACGGGCGCGACCGGAGCGGGCTGGTAAGCAGGCATGGGCTGAGGAAAGTTGGCGTAGCGGTTGACGCCAGAGTTGACATCGTCGCCGTCATTATTCTTGGCAGCCTTGCGGTCCTTGTCCTCGCGTTCCTTTTGCCACTGGTACTCGCGCTCGTTCTCGGCGTCGCGCTCAGCCTGCTTAGCGGCGGCTTCGTCAGACTCGCGCTGCTTGCGCTCGAGATAGAGGCGGTCCAGGCGCCGCTTCTCCTCGAGGATCTTGCGTTCCTCCTCCTTTTCCTTCTTGCGGGCATCGGCGAGGGCTTTCTTGACCCAGGAGGTGACGTCCTTCTCCTGCTGCTTGTTAATCTTCTGGAGGCGCTTTTTCTCGGCGAGCTCGTCGGCGAGCTTCTGGACCTCGGCGGCGTCCTCAGCGGCATCCTCGGCGGCCTTGCGCTCCTGGTACTCGGCCTCCTCGGCCTCGGCGATCTGCTGTGCCTCGAGGGCGACACGTTCAGCCTCCTCTTGCTCGGCGATCTCGCGTTGCTCGGCTTCATGCTCGGTGGCAGTCTCAATGGCATTGGCCTCCGCCATGGCGTCCTTGATCCATCCGTTGATTTCTTCCTTGGTGGCGGCGGGCGTGACAGGTTTCGGAGCAGGCTCGGTAGACTTGACGACGCCGGACCCGCTGTTGTACACAGCCTTGGCGGCGCCGGAACCGCCGTTGTACGCAGCCTTGACGGCGCCGGAACCGCCGCTGGGCACAGCCTTGACGATCTTGGCCGTACGAGGTGGTTGGTTGCCGGCGTTGACGGCGCCAAGGACGGCGCAGGCCGTGATGACACCAGTAGCGAAACGCATTTCGAGGTTTGTTTTGGAGGGATGGGAGCTGTGGGTGTAAGTGTTCGTGTCAGTGAAGTTGAAGTTGGACGATTTCGAGTGTGGATGAGGGAAAGATGAGTTCCTGGAAAGATGAGACCTTCTCCCAAATGCTTCGCTCTTATATAGATTCCCAGAGAACTCAAATCACTCGGTTTTCCTTGCTCAGAAATGTCTTCCAAAAATCGAGCTGTTAACCTTTGGAGGCACATGATGGAACTTTTTGAAGGCCTGCAGGGTGTGGGAACCTTTATACGATTTTGAGACCTCAAGGTTCTGCACACTCTTCTCTCACACGAATGCTTCAACTTCCAAAAGACAAGCCCTGGTAAAAGGGTGCCACACTCCTACGCCTCCCGTCTGACGCCTCCCATGAATCGCTTCAACCACCAGTCAGAGTTGGCAGGGCGGTCCATGATCGCACGTTGCTTTAGCTTTGACGACAAATGCATGTATTTGGGCACGTGCTGGGGCCGAAAGGGACATAAGCTTCCTCTCAAGCCTGGCCATGCTTCACGTTTTGATTTTGATTTTGGATGAATTCCGAGGTTTTGAGCCTGAATAGAGATTATTCACGTCCAGACATGTGTCTGCGATGTAAGGTACGTTCATGAAAGTGGAACGATGGATGGCCACCGGACCCAAAGGCAGACTCAGATGTAGGCATCGGGGCAAATGAAGGCTGAACAAGGATATGACGGCCAGGAGATATTGACCTGAAAGGTCTTGAGTGACGTGACATCGGCTCTCCAGGTTGTTCCATGCCTTCCTCAGCTTGATTATGTGAAGCAAGGCAAGTCGAGCAACGACCAAGTCTACCCATGATGTATGATCACACCTTGATGAACATGAGCCACTACAAAGCCGATCATAGTTGACATGTCCGGATTATGAAGAGACCAGCAACAGCTTGGAGAGCAAGCTTCATGTATAAGCGCTTTCGGCAGCTCATTTACCACGTTTTTCTTCAGATAGTCAAGACCACCAAACCGATTTGTGTAGTCAGCACCTCGAACATAGCATGGAGTCCATCTCCGACCTCAAACTCAGCAGAGTGAGAGCTTTGCAGGGCAGCCTCCAGTCGTCAATCCCGCTGGCAGCAAGGGAAGATGCCAACCTTGTTAGCCCCATCACGCCACGCGAGGTACCCAGGGTTCAGATCATGGCTGCCAGCCCCACAGAGGTTCGCCAGAGGCGCTCCCGTCGAGTCTCAGCCACCTTTCTGTTGGCCACGATGCTCGACGAACTTAAAGCAGCAAATCGCAAACCTTGCAAAAGTCTTTCTTAACCGAGTACGCTTTGACAATGTCGCCATCGAGTGACTTTGGCGCATGATGCTGTAAAACGTGTGTGCCACGGTCCAAGTTGGTCGAGGGATGATACCACGTTGGTGGGCAAAATCCGAGGTAAGCTGGCCCAGAAGCAGCGCCCCATTGTCGCTCGTTGGCTGCGAGCCGCCAGCCGTCCGCGGTCATAACTGGAGGCCATTCAATCATACACTTTGACAGCCGTATTTAGATCACTTAACGTGAGACATAAATTCCATTGACCAGCCTGACTATCTCGAGCGAGGACTTGTAAAAAAAACCACGCCAGTTCGAAGAAAGAAAACCGCAAATCAGAAAACAGAACGACAGAGCTTCCGGAGTCCGGCCTCCCAACGGCGAGAGATGAAACAAGCGAGAAGCTCTGTGAAGAAGTGAAATGGTTCAAGACGCGAGCAAAACGCTCGAACAAGTTCAGAGTTTTCTCTCCGCTCGCCAATGTCCCCTGTACCAGTACCTTTCCACGCCAAAAACAAACAAAATCCCGTAATGCAGTACTCATCACGTGCAACATCTCCTTTGAATTTCATAGCCCGTTGCTCGTCACGCGAGTGCTGCAAGGTGCATGTATGGTGGCGTCGTCGAAGGAAAGAAGCCTGCCATTCTTTCGGCGGCCCGTGCGCAATTGTGCGAGAAGACCACCCTTTCCAAGGGGCAAGGGTGGATTCAAGGGGGAACGCTGTCGGCGATCCTGATAAAGTACAGCGGGAGAAGCGAATGGAAGAAAAAGATGGTTCAGCCAATCAATAAGTTGGATTCCCCGTTCCGCCTACGCCTGCTACCCTGAGTTGTCTCGCGAACAGAAATTCCAGTTATGCAGCGAACTACTAGATAACAGACGTTCGCCGGTGCGGTGGGCGAAGGAGGTCACCAATATGGCCTAACATGACATTGCGCTTAGGCAGTGACGGTCGGCGCGTTACCGGGGGGCAGCACGTTCTTAGCAAAAGCACCCTGCATGTTGCCTGGAAACGATTAGTATTGTTACTGGTTCGAGAACGAACAGATATCTGCAAACTTACCAGCAGGGAAGTAGTTGCAAACGGTGTACCAGACGCCCATGTTGGGGTCCATGGTGCCCTTCTCGCAGAAGTGGACAGCACAGCCGAGGGTGGTGGTGTCAACCCAGACGACCTGGGAGTAATGGCCCCACGCCATAAAGTTGGACATGTCGGGCTCACCACCGTAGAAGTTGGGCGAGTACAGGTTCAGCTCGCCGTTGTACCACATGTTGGTGGTAGCCTGGGAGACCGCCTTGGCGGCACCGAGCGAGTCGCCATCAGTGGCGCCCCACATGGCGAGGTTCTGGCCGTAGCCACCGCCACCAGGAGTCCTACGTGATGTTAGCATCATCTTCTGCCAGATAGCAATGCGTGGGGGGCTACTAACAGGTCGTGCTCGAAGACACAGGTCTGCGCGGTCTGCAGAGCGTAACCGGCGTAGTCGGAACCCCACTCCAGGGCAGGGGCAGAGTTGTTCTGACGGTGAATGTTGTGGGCCTCGAGAGCGGCGCTCTGCATATCATTACCAGTGGGGGCAGGAGCAGTCGCCTTAGGGGTCTCCTTGGGCTTCTCGGCCTCGGGCTCAGGCTGAGGCTCAGGAGCAGGCTCGGGGGCCGGAGCGGGCTCGGGAGCCGGGGCGGGCTCAGGCTGGGGCTCAGGAGTAGGCTCAGCCTTGATGGTGGAGAAGACGGGAGCGGGGGCTTGCTCGGGCTTCTTGGGCTTCTCGGGGAAGAAGTTGCCGGGGGTGGGAGCGGGCGCCTGGAGAAGACCGGCGGTGACGGTGACAGTGACGTAGTCGATGTCCCAAACGGTCTCCATGGCGCGCTTGTCGATGGCGACACCGAGGGCCATGGCGGCGCTGGCGACAGCGAGAACGACAGAGGACTTCATTTTGGTGAAGAATGAAGTTGATCTAATTTTTTTCTTGTTAGCCTCGCCCGCGAAGACTAGGTCTTTTTTTGTGTTTCAAGGTTCCGATAAGTTGGTTGCGAGCAGATAGGAAACGACAGAGAGTAGTGAAATATGATAGGAAAGACAGGTGGTTGTAGTGAAAGAGCCTGAGTAGGACGTAGTGAGTGTGGAGATGGAAGGTATAGAAATGGAGAACCGATTCCTCAAAAAGCGGAGGACGGGTTTCGTGTTTTGTGCATTTGGGATCTGGACTGATGTGCAAGGGGTAATAGTATGATCAGCTGGAATGAGATTGACGATACTAGTGAGACATAGTAAGGTCAAAGGACGCGCCCTGGAATGGGGAATGCGTTGTTCAGGGTGACAGCGCGAGAAGCGGCCTAGTGACGCCTGATGTTGCAGTGAAGTGGAGAATGAACATGTGGTGATGGAGACGAAGGGATGATGGGGATGAACAAGGGCCTTGTTCACATGGCACATTCCGATCGTCAGGTTCTGAGTACTGGTCGTGTGCGCCATGTGGACAATGCTGCTTTGCGGGGGAAAGACAAAGCGTGGTGGCAGGACCACGTTCGAGGAGACCAGGCAGTGAAAGCAGTGCACTCGACTGAAAGAAGACGGAGAGACATGCTCGAGCGTGATTGCCGAGCGCGAACCACCGAAAGCTTGAAAGTTACAAGTGGAAGCTTACCTTTGAGGTGTTGGGTTGTTGTGATGATGATTCTCAGAATCTACTGGCTTTCCTGTCCAGGGGGGTGGTGGTGAAGAGTGTGGAGAGGAAGAGATGATATATCTTCCGTTTCGATGCTCTGGTGCAGCGCTGCTGATACGGTTCCGTCTAGGACCTCTGGTCGTTGATGATGGTGAAAGAGAGAGTGGGACCCGATTTTCGTTTCGTCGACGACTAATTGTGAAGGATGGTTTGACGAAGGAAGCCGCAAGTCTTGCTTGGGGGGACAACCGGAAGGGGGGGGGCGAACGGCAGAAAGTGGCAGAGAAAGGAGTGACAAGAAGATGAAGTCGGCGTCGGAGGTCGGGCTGACTGAGCGGTGGTGGTGGTGGTGAGGTTGAGGGGTGCTGGTGGTTTTAAGAAGGAGTGGAACGTGTCGTGAGAGACACTTGGTGACCGAGACCAAAGGGGTTTGGAAGGGAATGTGGTTGGCGGATGGCCGTGTAAGGAATGTACTGAGGTCGGATTTGCGGTCTCTCCTGGAGGGTGAAGAAGAAGGGGTCCAGAACGCGAGGAAAAGCGAGACGGACGTCGGGCTAAAAAGGATCGGGGAGAGCCAGACGACGAACTAGGATCTTGGGCCGCAGACAGGTCGAGGCCGGGTTGTCTGGGTTGTCTGGGTCTTCTGGGCCTTCTACTGCTTGGGTCCCTGGACCGTGAGCGTTTTGCGGAGAAATGAAGGAAGACGGGGGTGCGGCAGAGCCGAGAGTGCTTTTGCTTGTTCCTTCCTCATGTTGCTGGGTACTTGCTGCACTACTGGCCCCGACAACCAGGGGCCCTTCCTTACCTACCTACTCGGCGAAGCCAAGTCCTCCCCAGGCAGCAAGGGAGGGGTGTGGTTGCAGAGCGTACCCGCTGCAGATCAGGAACGCGCGGGTGTAGCTATGCCCGCCTGACCAATGAAGGTTCGTGCCCTGAGCGCCACAGGGCAAATGCCCCTGCCGGAAAGAAATGGTGCACCCCGAGGGGCGTTGATGCATCCTGCCATACCTGGCATCTCATACTCAAATCAACTCAGCTCGCTCAACTCTTAGTCCATCTCGTGGTCGTCAGGTGCCAGCTAACGAAGCGCCGTGGTTGCACGGAGGCCTTTAGTACAGTACATTGTCCACGATTGTCCACGAAGCCCCGGCGAGCTGATGCTTCGTCGGAGGATGAGGCGTCTGAGTAACGCTCGGGCGGAGACGCTGAACTAGCACGAATGTGAACACGAAAGGGGAGAGAGCCAAAGTGAGAGCCTGAAGGCACAGCACAGCCATGGTGAGGTCCTCCTGCTTCTTTCAGAACAGCGCGCAACGCACACAAGCCTAGTTGACCTACCTTACATGTAGTTAGCTGCCTAGGTTGCCTAGGTACTTGCTGAGCTAGGTACTTACAGAAATACTTCAGCAACGCACAGTACATACACGGGCAGCAAGACGCGACTGGTTCTACGCCGTCGATCCCGACCCCGATACACCGAAGCTACCAAAGCTTGCACTGCCAACGGCAAGACATGATCACCAGGCTGACGGTATCATGTCTTGGAGCCCCCCGACAGCGTCCATCGACAGCGTCCATCGAGAAACCACCCCCACAAGTCAACATGGCGATTATCATGTCCATGCCGAAGGTTGGCGCTGATGAGGATGGTGGAGGGAGGGGCAGCAGTCCAGCGTTGAGAACTGGGCGCCCAACGGCATACTAGGAGAATAAGGGGCCAGGCATGCGACAGTCCTCTCTTGGCTCGGCGCTCTGACGATGTACTTGCCCGGTCGACGCTGCAGCCACCCCCTCTCCTTGTTTTCGCAGAGCATCGGCGTCAGCCAACCATCTGCACTCAATGATCTCATCTCCAGGATCAAGAAAGCCCGTACCTTGCATTGGTACCACAGACAATCTGGCAATCACACCTGATTGCTGCAAGGGTACCCTCCCGAAAGGCAGGGGCGAGAGAGGGGTGGAGGGGCAGGAGGGCTCCACTAGGGGGTTCTTGCTTCCCCTTAGACGCCACTAAGCAGGCCCGCTACTGTTTCTGAAACGGCTCCAATTTCGGTGGGGAGCCGCCCCAGCGGTCCTGTTCGTCCAGTCTTGCTTCCAACGCAAACGTCGTCCCTCCTCCCCCTCCCTCCTCTTCCCAGCCTCGGTGCGCGTGCTCCCTCGGGCGCCCAGGGCACGCTGAGAACACGTTCTTTGTCATGCCATCCCATCATTTTGTTTGCGTCTATATCTGATATTAGGACGTTGTATTACCACAACAAGGGACGGCACTCGCTGCAGGGCCGTCCCCAGTAGTTCGGACACGGCATCGTTGACGGCATCGTCTTGATGGCCCCTCCTCGCCCCAGCAAGCACTCAAGGCCAGCGACAGACATGTTGCCTGTCTGTCACGCTGTCTGTATACGACCACGCTTACACGGCCAACAGAGGACCTTAGACCATGACCTCGCTGCATTTGCCGGTTCTGGACCGCTCTCAACAACTTTTGTGCCATGCCTCTCGACCTTGCATCCCAGTTTCCATAACCAAGGTAGCGAGGAAAGGTATTGGCAGTCTCATGGTCGTCTCGCCCCCCTTCCAACCATTCTAATGTGCCGCTACTACGCGCGAACGAAATCCACACTCCGACGCCGCCTCCCTCGCACTCCTGTCTGTGCAAAGCGCCAGGCCCAGGGAACATGACGGACGTGCGTTGCCCGCGCCCTCTTGCAGTCCAGCTTCCTTCGACTCGAGCACCCTGAGCACGCCGACCCCCCTCCACACATCGGAACTTGAACCCCAGACCGGCAGGCGAGACGGGAGAGCAGCAGTGAACTGTTACATCGCCGAGGCTTGCATTTTCTCTTTCTCTCGCTGCAAGGAGGGCTGACGTGATCCTGGATGCCGGCACTTGCGGAATGCAATACTGAACCCTCGCATCTGTCGTCAGCCGCGCTACCCAGAGGGACACAGCTGGTTCTGTGAGGCCCCATCCTGTCTCGCCCACAGATTTGGCAGTCGACACGTTTTTCATGTTTCCGCCGCCGGGACATTGAACTTTCTTCTGCTCGTCACGGAAGCCGCTACGTCATGCAGAGAGGGCCACCAGCCCACAATGCCCCGATGCGCAAACTCAGCCGGTGGGATGGCTGGCTGGTCTCTGAAACCGCCAACTCAACTTTCGCCCATCGTCGACTCAGTCCTCTGCAGCTTCGGGGGCAAGGAACCCATTCTATGTCCCACCACACGCGGGGCTTCGTCGGCCAACAGTGCCAAGAGTACAGCTCGCAAAATACATCTCTCAAGAGTACGTAGGTAGATTGCTGACCTCTTCGTGCCTGGGAATATACCAAAGTTGCGCGTCTAGACCGTGGCGGTGGGGACGCCGATCTTCGAGGGCAATCGGGTTTCCACTGCAGGATGGGAAGGATTCGGAACGATGCCTCATCTTCTGGACGCCATTTCCCCCACCGGCCTTGCAAGCTGTCATTACGCGGAGGCGCCGGCAGATACGTTTCGCGAAACACCAGGATGACCGTCGTCGAGACCTGATTCGTCCCCATCGGTTGCGAGTAGTTAATTCAAGGCAGCTGCCAAGTTGCAATTCTAGCCACCAACCCTTGTCCTGGTTTATCACTGTCAGACTCACACGGGACGATGATCACGACGGGGAGGGTCCCTGGACCCCCTGCAATTCGCTCATCTATCTCGCATCTCCCCGCGAAATGAGGTCTCTGTGCCAGCTCTGCCAGGACTTCCTGCCCTGTCATCTCTCGAGGCCGCGATTGTTTGGGCTTGTATTTTCCTGGTTCCATGCCCTCCCATCAGGCCATCGCGGCGGCTGCAGCACCATGACAAACTCTCGATGAGAGATTTCCTGCCCAAGATCCCAGCAAGATTGAGATCGCAAGGTCTTTCGAGTAGATTGCAGTACTTGGAATCAAATGGGTCCTACCATCATGCTCTTCTCACAGATCGATCCATCAACAACCTTGCCCTCCGGCAGTGGCAGCCTTGGATGGTGCGGCACCGAAAGCTGCAATATCAGGTTGCCTATGGCTCTCCCCTTAAGACGTACGAGGCGTCACTCTCAAGGTTCGACGTACTGGTCCTCGTGCCGCCATATCCAAACACTCGAGGGGGTCCGAAACGGGGCCTGTCCGACAAAACAGCGGCCACTTCTGCGGCCAAAAGCCCGATTGGCTTTGTTTCTCAGTCATGCAGATGCATAGCTTTCCCGATGACTCGAGAGCGTAACTTTGGGTTTCTTGAGAATTAGCTATTTACAGTTTACACACCTTGCTAGACTTTTCAGCAACCCGCCTCTGTTTGGAATGCACGTGGCCCGCCGTTTCCGGATCACACCACGAGGCTCCGATCCAGCCAACGCGTGCTGCTGGGCCTACTTGTGAAGCTGCACGGCGTCCACCTCCAGGGCACCGAGTCATTGCGCGCCCCGAAACTCCTTTGGGGCACATGGAAACGGTTTCCACTGAATAGCATTCCTCTTTGTTTCAGACCTCCACGGCTCAGTACTACGTACTCCTCCCACCTATCGCGTGTCGGTCTGTGAAGACCAGCATGCCGATGCCGTTTGCGGATGATGGTGTTGATATACGTCAGCTCGATAATTTGTCTTGACGACTTCCCATGTCACCTAAAGTTGGTGGTCTATCGGCAGAAGCATCCACATAGGATCAAGAGACTTCACAAAGGCTCCGAGCAATCCCACTGGTTCTCTGATTATGTTGCTTGATATCGGACTCCAACATAAGCCCAACATCAAAGGCGGTCAAGCATCGTCGCGGGCTGCGAATATCCACGGGCTGGATGAGGAGAAAGCCAATGCAAGGTATCATAGCCACGCTTTTGAATCTCTACCATGTCACCAGTGGCGGTCTGGACGGTGATCGCTTCCATCCCATTAACCCAGAGTTGAGAGCTCCATCACAAGGTGCTACGAAATGCGCCATCATGTCCAGTTGCCGTCCCGACATGAGCCGGTTCTCAGATCTCTACAAAAGCAGAAAGAAAGCCGGTGCCATCGCGAACTGTCTGCTCATGAAGCGCGCCGTAAGTCCGCTGGTTCACGTTGCAGCGCCAAGTCCTAACTCAAGGTCATGACCGCCAAGAAATGCCGGCCAGCGGCGCAGCTTCTACTTTCCTGTGGTTCTCGTCATTTCTATCTCTGGGCACACATGTATCCAAGTGAGTTAAGCCATATTGGGGAGCTTTTCTAATCTTGTTGCTAGTATGTTGGCACCAGAGCACTGTTCCAAGTGACAGCCAAGATGTCGTCGGAGTCATCCAAGTCCCGCCCGTCTCGTGCTGCGGCCGTCTCTCCTCTTAAAGTCCTCACTGCGTGCCCTTGTCAATTTCTGTGAACTCGCGACAAGCTCACGGATTTGTCTGCAACTTTGACAATGAAACAACAAGCTGTTCTCGTCAGCTTCGCAGCAAGTCTCCCAACGGCTCTCGCCTGGATCGCTCCGAACGCACTGCTCGCCCGTGACGACGACATCCCCTACCAGGACATTGTCTGCAAGCCGGAGACGTCACCTGACGATGACCCGCCACCATGTGTGAGCATCGAAATCATTGAAACAGCATGCCTCAGCAACGGCACCGACGCCATTCACTTTGAGGCGCACGCTCAGTGCATGTGCAACGGCTCCTTCTTTCCTGAAAAGCTTGCGTGTGAGCGCTGCCACTTTGTTCACGGCCTCCGTTCTGAGAGCGAGGTCAACCGCTACGAAGGCATACTAGCTGCCGCCTCTGACGCACTCTGCGACGGCAGCCCAACGGCACCGTTCGCCAGCCTCTTCGCTTCAGCCGAGGCTGTTGCCACACCTGTGACCACTGGTGCTACCGGCGCAACAGATCAGTTCGTCAGCGAGACAGACATCAGCCTGTACTACACAGCGACAGGCGACCAAGGCGCTGGCACGATCACTGGGGACGCGGCAAGCGCGACGGCTACGACTACGAACTCGCCGCCCTTCTCTGAAACACCGACCATGGGCACTACCAGCAACTCTGGAGAGGAGACACGTACCACCAATTCGGCAGCCGACGAATCGGAGACGAGCGGTGCGGCCACTGAGGAGGTTAACACTACGGAGGAGGACAGTGGCGCTGTACCGACGCAGGCTGCGGATAGGCTTGTCCTAGGACTTGCCGGCATGGCTTTGCTTGCCGCAGTCTGAGGTCAGTCACTGAGCTTGGGAACCCATGTGTGTAAGAGACATCGGGGCTCTAGGATCCCCAGTGTTCTACCTAGTCGTCTTCATAATGTTCGCACAACCATTAACGTACCACGGTCTCGTGTCAAAATTAATATCAAGAGCAGGGTATAAGCTCGCTGTGATTATGCCATATTTGATTCCCAAGAATCATCTCTAGCCGCAGAGAGCAGAGTGACAACCCAGGCGTTCGCGGCCTTCATCGTAACATAAGCCGGAATAGCCTCGGTCTGTAAGGCCTCACAGCTCCCACAAATCACGTAGCTCACAGACATCTGTCTCGGCGGAACACTACACTAGTCTGACCTATTAGCCGGGCATCATGAGTTGATTGTGCTACTCATCGTCCACAGCACGCTCCAAAATGGGATGGCCCCATGTGTCCAGCTAATACTGCATTGGCGATGTGTTCTCTAGAAACACTTGTTGCAGATAGCTAGTCAAGGAGCATCGCCTCGGCCTTGTCGACTGGCATCCCCATGTGCAACCGCTGACCTTGCTGCAGTGGCAGGACTTAAGCTTCTCCCCTTTCCCGTGGATATGCTGATCTGTCTCGTGTTACTCTCCCCTCGGCCTCCCCGCACTGCATCACCCTGTCCAAGCGTGCGTAGGCTCGCACAACGTAAGCTAGCCCTGCCGTACAGACCTTCCATCTTCCGATGCCGAGGAAGTCGTACTAGGGGCTGCGGATCTGGGAAGTTTCTTGTGGTCTTGCATGTTAGGCATCAGGACGGGGGCCCTGCGGATGACTTTTCGTCAACGTGCGGGGCAGCGTGGATCGAGAGGTGTTAGTGTCTGCGCGGGAAGAGAAGGTGCGAGATGAGCCGTCATGTTGTCAGCGCGGTTAACGGCAGGGACGGGAGGCTACGGCGAAGAACCGAACAGCGGGCGTAGAGGATTATCGGCATTGATATATGTGGCTCCCACTGTTTGGACGGTTGCTGTCTTTTCAAGCTGTTAACCGCCCAGGGGCGCCATGGGATGCCTCGGCGTTGGTGTGCGCCGTGTGAGGTTGCCTTCAAGTTTTGCTGTTCTCTTGCTGCTAATTCGTGATCAACAGAACCGATGAGTTGTCAACGCATAGCTTGGCATGCGTGTCGGGGCCCCAGGCCGACTGTCGCGAGGCGGCCCGCTTGTTGTGTGGAAGCACGAGAGAAACGATGTTACAGAAGGGCCCAAACATGCTCCGACCCCAACGTCTCGACAATGTTTGAAATCATGTGACGTAGCACATCAGGGCCAGAGGGCAAGGCGGTGGGTGTACGCTACCTCGTGCCGAAACTTCGCAGTCGTACTGTCCGCATGCAATTCACATGCGAACACATGTCCAAAGAACAAGGATGATCATACGGCGAACCCCGCCCTACTCAATTGATGACATATGTACACAGCCGCATCGCAGCCTTGTGATCACCCAGCACTTTGCCTAGCTCGTCCAGCAACACCCTTCTCCGCTCTGCACCACATACACAGGCCACGGTTCAAGCTTACGCCTGCTTCGCGCCCTCGGCCTTCGAGGGGGGGATGAAGGGCTTGCCTTCAAGGGGGTTGATGGCACCGTCGGCGTAGATCATGTGTTGTCTCAGCTCGACGGGGGTGACACCTGGTCGCTGGTTGGGGATGTTCTTCTCGAGCTTCTGTTGCGAGGGGAAAAAGAAGGGAGCATCTGGTCAGCCGGGTTCACCGGGCGGTTCGCATCGGCGTGCCACGGGGATTGTACGTACGAGGTTCTCAAAGACACACTTGTTCAGCTTCCACTCCTGCGGGCGGCACTGATACAGCTGGTGGTTGCGGTTCTCGAGGCAGTTCCAGTGGGCGCGGAAGGACTCGAGGCAGTGGGTGTTGATGTCCTGGAGGCTGTGGCCATTTGTCAGCGCCATCACATTTCTCTCATGCCCACACGGCGACGTGAGGTGCCCCGACGGCGGGTCAATAGACGTACACGCTCTGAGCACACCTCGTCACCCTGCGGCCCTCCTTCATGCAGTCGAACTCGCCGCGGCCCGCCGAGTCGGTCTTGCACTGCATGTAGTCGTCATTGTAGTCGCGGCACCGGGCGCCGATGAAGAAAGACGCAGAGAGAAGGGGCGCAGAGCTCGCACCGACCTCCTGGACCTTGGGAATCGAGGCCGGGAGGGGCGTGGTGTCGTAGTGGACCTGCTCGTTGAACCTGGGGGAAGACACTGGGTTAGCTCCCTGCTGTCGCTGCTGCGCACCAATGCATCGGCCGAGCCGTCCAATTGAGAAGACACGTTATTCTTGGGGTGAGTGAAACGTACTGAGGACGTCGGGTCGACATGGTTGCGGCGTTTGAGGGGGTCGTGTCGTCGTGGTGATGGTACGGGAGCAAGATCTCGACGTTGAATGCCGAACTGATGTGAGGTCAGAATCAGCGGCGCTTGATTGGTCCGTGTGGGCCAAGGCTGGCAGGCCTGGTGCCGTTCTCGGTCAGCGCTCGGTGAGGCACGGTCCCCGGGAGCCTGGAGAGCTCGAGCTCCAATCATTATTTTCGCGTCGCCAGACCTGTACCGTCCACTCGGCCATCGAGTTCGAGCTGCAGCTCCAACGTTCCCCACGGCGATCATTCTGTCCCATTCGACGGTTGCGAGAAACAACAACGAACTCATAGACAGACTCCCCTTTTGGTTGAGCTTCGTCGCGCCGGTCAGGCAGCAATTGAGTCGACTGTTGTTTTCCCTGACGTCCTCAGCGCAAACAACATTCCGCTCCGACAAACCCCACAGCCGTATCCTTGTCCTCATCACCCGTCCATCGACACCTTTGCCTCGAGTATCTAGCCATCAGCACGCATCCGAGCCGCAATGAGTCTGTTTGGGAAGCCCGTAGGGCAAAATGGTGGCTTGTTTGGTGCAAGCACATTCGGCCAGTCCCAGCAACAACAACAACCGCAACAGCAACAGCAAGCCGCGCCGACCCTCAGCCTGTTCGGTGGCCAACAGAACCAGACAAATCATCAGCAGAATCAGGGCACCTCGAGTCTTTTTGGAGGATCATTTGCGCAGCCCCAGCAGCCCCAGCAGCAGCAGCAACAGCAGCAGCAACAGCAAGTTCAACAGTCACAGCAGCAGCAAATGCCGAGCCTAGCACAGTCGCAAGCCCAGCTGTCAAGCTCCCTCTGGCAACCGGGCAGTGAAACACCACGTACGTCGCGCACATATACTCTATCGCATCCCTAAAAGACAAAATTTCGAGACTAACGTACATCCCTTGCGCCTTGCAGAAAACCAGAAGCCCCCGAGGGAACAGATCGCAACCACGTTTCGCAAATGGCATCCTGGCGACCCCAGCTGCGTGTTCCGCCACTACTTCTACAACAAGGTCGATAACGCCGCGGTTCCCTTCTACCAGCCCGGCCCCAACGAAGACCCGAAGGAGTGGGAGGAGGCCCTGCAGCGCAAGCCTGGCCAGGGTTACATCCCCGTCCTCGGCGCCGGCTTCTCAGGTGTCGCCGACCGCCTGCAAACGCAGAAGCGCGTGGTTGGCGAACATAACGTCCGCCTGCACCAGATCAATGCCAGCCTCGATGCCATCCTCTCGCGACATGATCTTGAGACGTGCGGGCGGGCGCTGGCGGCGCCGAGCCGGCACGTCGCACTGCGGGCGCGCCGCCCCGCGCTGGCGGTCCGCGTACAGGTGCTGCGGAATCGTGGCTACGCCCTCAGCGGCGACGAGGATGACCTGCGGCTCAAGCTTGTAGAATTGGACCGCGCAGTGCAAGACCCGGCGCTGAGCGCGAGGGAGGAGGAGCTGTGGAGCAGGCTGATTGTGCTGCGTGGGTACGCGGACCAGTTGATGAAAGAAGTCAACAAACCGGCTGCCACGAACGGGGAGTCGTTGAGCGAGGAGACGGAGCTGAAGGTCAAGAAGGTACGCACGAAGCTCGGTTTACGGGTGAAGGAAGCTGGCTAACGGATATTTCAGGTTCTCGAAGATTACGAGAAGCAGATCCAACACCTCAAAAAGGAGGTTGAGACGATTACAAAAGACTTTCAAGAGTGGGAGAGCGACGGTGCTGCGCGGTAGGATAGCGCAGCCAACCAGTGACGAATTGTGGTGAGCGGACAGGACGTGGCATGGCTGTCACTCAAGGCATGGACAAGGGGCGAATGGGCAGAAATACACCGCAATGGCATCATCAGCGCCCAACAGGGCTCACTGCGCAATGTTCTGGGGAATACATCGGAACTGAGGTGTGAAGTTTTGATGTCGATGCGTGAGATGCTAGCTGACTTGAAGCCTCGCTACAGCTGGGCCTCGGAGGCCGCGTGCTTGATTATAGTACAAAATAATGTACAACAGGGTATCGTCCCATTTCACAGCCTAGTACTCGCTGGCATTGCGTGTACATCTGGACCTGCTTCTTCCGTAATCTTATAAATCCTCGGGCGTTTCGGTATACCGGCGTGTTTTGGAGTCAAAGGGTCTAATGGCTTTAGAAGACCTTGGAGACGGCGTCAATGGCGAAAGGGGCTGGGGAGAGTTAGCCTTCTTGGCGTCAAGACTCGACACTATCGTAATAAACATACAGAGGTAAAGCATGACAGCCGAGACAAGGACCTGCTGGATGTTGAAGTTGGCCTCAGCCTCCATCTGCTTGATCTCCTCCTCGGAGAGCTGGGGGGGCGCGACTGCTAGCTGTCAGGAACAATTCGTCGGTGACATAGAGGATCATTGTGTGCACTAACATCCTCCGAACATTATGACGGTTTCTGGGGAGATAAATTGGGTAGGTTTGGTGTGAGCGTTGATTCGGTCAGGTCGTCGTCGCGTCAAGCTATGATGTCGTCGCAAAAAATTACGATCCTCGACCTTCAGCTCCCCGTGTGCCCGACCGTCTGACCAGGGACATGATGCATTAGGTAAGCAAAGGATGGCCCGCTGATAAGAAGCGGCCTTCGGCTACAGTTACCGACCGGGCATGGCCCGAAGCCGGGACCTTATCAGGGATGAGTGAAAATGTCGGCGTATCAGAAGTTCTTGTTGGGTAACGATAAGATAATTGTGGATGGACCGGTCGACTTTTCGTCGCACTCCTGACCCGTGTCGAGCCGAGCACGGTGACGGTGACCCGTTGTCCGGGGCAGGTGCCAGTCATTGATAGTCATGGTCACCATTGCCCCAGGTCAAGGAATATCGTGGGCAAGGGCAAGAGCGCGCACGACTTGATCCTTCTCACCGACATCATCATTTGGGCAAATTCTTCTCTGCCTTCTCCTAGACCTTGACCCTCTTGTTCTTGATCCCTTTATCTCCAGATTCGAGGCGCATCAAAATCGCACCCCGGATCTTTGTTGGTCGGTGGCAACGTCTAGGTGGGCATGAGTCGCTAATCATACCCGCACCCACCACTTGACCGGACCGGCTCCTTCAAGACCCTCTTCACCCCTCGTGCCGAGGAATCTTCCCCACGACACCTCCCTCCATCTCCTCCTCGATCACCTCCAGTATACCCTCTTGGCCGTCAATTGAACCCAAACCGAGCCTCAATCTCGCTCGCAATGGCTTCTACCAGACTGCCCCTCCACCGCCATCTGCGCCTGCGGGTGGCGTCGCCGAGGTTCACCACTGGCATGACGCGGGCATCGCCAGCATCCTCTGCACGTGTCGCCAGCCTATGCGCTCGCCCTGCGACGGCGGCGTCCCTGCCTGTTGGCATTCGCGCCTTCAGCGCGACGTCGTCGGCCTTGACGCCTTACGCCAAGGATAACACGGACGCGTCGCTCGAGCCACTCAATGAAATTCACACCTTCATCCCCCGCCACATTGGCCCCGACATTCACGATGCCCAGCAGATGCTCAAGGCGCTGGATCCGCCAGTCAAGACCATTGACGAGTTCATTGCCGAGGTCATCCCAGCAGACATCTTGTCGGAAAGGGCGAGCTTCCTCCCCAATGGCGAGCCCCTCCTCGAGAGCGACATTGCGTCCATCGCAAAGATGCTCAAGACCACCGAGCAGTACTCGGCCCCCTTGATCGGTGCTGGTTATTACCCCACCATCACGCCCCAGGTCATCCAGACCAATGTTCTGGAGAACCCGGCTTGGTACACCAGCTATACGCCCTACCAGCCCGAGATCAGCCAGGGCCGCCTCGAGTCTCTTCTCAACTTCCAGACCATGGTCTCCGACCTGACCGCTCTTCCCATCTCCAACGCTAGTCTTCTGGACGAGGGTACGGCAGCCGCCGAGGCCATGACCCTGTCCATGAACGCTCTCACGACCTCTCTTGCCAAGAGGGCCGGCAAGACATACGTCGTGTCCCACCAGATTCATCCCCAGACGCTCTCTGTCCTGCAGGGCCGAAGCCAGGGATTCGGTATCAAGATCGAGACTATGGATATTACGTCTCCTGATGCTCATGAGCGCATCAAGGCTCTCGGTGACGACCTTGTTGGTGTCATGGTTCAGTATCCTGACACTAGGGGTCACGTCGAGGACTTCAAGGCTCTCTCCGAAGTCGTTCACTCGCAGAAGGCTCTTTTGGCTGTTGCCACTGACCTTCTGGCTCTGACTCTCCTCACTCCCCCGGTGAGTGGGGAGCCGACATTGCCTTCGGTACTGCTCAGCGATTCGGCATTCCTCTTGGCTTTGGTGGACCCCACGCTGCCTTCTTCTCTGTCACCGACGCGCACAAGCGCAGAATGCCCGGACGTCTCATTGGTGTCTCCCGCGACCGCACGGGCAAGAATGCCATGCGCCTGTCTCTCCAGACTCGTGAGCAGCACATCAGGCGAGAGAAGGCCACGAGCAACGTGTGCACAGCCCAGGCGCTGCTCGCTAACATGAGCGCCCTCTATGCCATCTACCATGGTCCCGAGGGCCTCAAGCAGATTGCCAACCAGGTCGTCGCCCGCGCACGCGGCGTTCAGGCGCTTGCGAAGCAGTTTGGCATCACGACGGAGGAGCCGCGCAACTCTCCCGATGGCAAGGTCCCCTGCGTCACAGACATTCACAAGGCTGGCGACAAGCTCGCTGAGACCATCGTCGAGAAGGGTGAGCAGCTTGGCCTTCCCTTCCGTAAGCTTGGCAGCGGCGATCTCGGCGTCAGCATCGGCGAGGCCACGGATGCGCAGGCGTTCCAGAGGCTTGCCATCACCTTCGCTGCGGCCACTGGTGGAGACCCCAACACGGCTGGCGACGCTGCCATTGAGGTCCTTCGCAAGGAGGGCGTCGATGTGCACAGCACGCTGCCTGACACTTTCAAGAGACAGTCGGAGTACCTTACCCACCCTGTTTTCAACACGCACAGGAGCGAGACGGAGATCCTCCGTTACATCTACCACCTTCAGTCGAAGGATCTTTCGCTCGTCCACTCCATGATCCCCCTGGGATCCTGCACCATGAAGCTCAACGGTGCGACTGAGATGTCCCTGATTTCCAAGGACACTTTCTCCAACCCCCACCCTTTCGTCGACCCCAAGCACACCCCGGCCTACCTCGAGTTCATCAAGCAGCTTGAGGATCAGCTGTCCGGCATCACCGCCATGGACGCAACCACTCTGCAACCCAACTCGGGAGCTCAGGGTGAGTTTGCCGGTCTGCGCGCCATCCGCAGGTACCATGAGCAGCAGCCGGGTACCAAGCGCGATATCTGCCTGATTCCCAAGTCTGCCCACGGCACCAACCCTGCGTCTGCCGCCATGGCCGGCATGCGCGTCGTTCCTATCGAGTGCGACAACATGACGGGCAACTTGGATATTGCGGATCTCGAGGCGAAGTGCAAGAAGCATGCTGCCGAGCTGGGCGCCATCATGGTCACATACCCTAGCACCTACGGTGTCTTTGAGCCGAACATCAAGCGGGTCTGCAATATTGTGCACGAGCACGGCGGCCAGGTTTACATGGACGGTGCGAACATG
The DNA here is from genome assembly GCA_019188255.1 of Verticillium longisporum. Classification (NCBI taxonomy): domain Eukaryota; kingdom Fungi; phylum Ascomycota; class Sordariomycetes; order Glomerellales; family Plectosphaerellaceae; genus Verticillium; species Verticillium longisporum. Next base: position 2,744,086 of record JAETXT010000003.1, on the reverse strand, counting down.
AACGCCCAGATCGGCCTCTGCTCGCCTGGTGAGATCGGCGCTGACGTCTGCCACCTGAACCTGCACAAGACCTTCTGCATCCCCCCCGGTGGAGGTGGTCCTGGCGTTGGCCCCATCTGCGTGAAGAAGCACCTGGCTCCCTACCTGCCCGGTCGTCACCCCGACGACAAGGAGGCCATGATCAGCAGCGCTCCTTACGGAAGCGCCGGTATCCTGCCCATTCCTTGGGCTTACAACTCCCTCATGGGCAACCGCGGCCTTGCTCTCGCCACCAAGATGGCCATTCTGAATGCCAACTACCTCCTCGCCCGCCTCAAGCCCTACTACAAGATCCTTTACACCAACGAAGGTGGCCGCTGCGCGCACGAATTCATCCTCGACGCCCGTCCCTTCAGCAAGACGGCGGGTATCGAGGTTATCGATATTGCCAAGCGTCTTCAGGACTACGGATTCCACTCGCCCACCATGTCCTGGCCTGTGGCTAACACGCTCATGATCGAGCCGACGGAGAGCGAGAGCAAGGAGGAGCTCGACAGGTTCGTCGATGCGTTGATTTCGATTCGCGCCGAGATCCGCGAGATTGAGGAGGGCAAGCAGCCGCGCGAGGGTAATGTGCTGAAGATGGCGCCTCACCCTCAGGCGGACGTGATCCTGGGTGACAACGGCAAGTGGGAGCGGCCCTACTCGCGTGAGCAGGCGGCATACCCCCTGCCGTGGCTCAAGGAGAAGAAGTTCTGGCCCAGCGTTGCGCGTGTCGACGATGGTGAGTTCAACCTGTCAACTTGTGCACTCAGACTGCTAACAAACTCACAGCCTTTGGTGACACGAACCTCTTCTGCACTTGCCCACCCGTCGCAGACACGACGGGCAAGCAGTCATTTGGCGTGCAGGCGTAAAAGCGGGCTTAACACCTGTACCATATCATATCATCAGCGTGCATGGATTCAATGCGTCGGAAACATTCAACATTTCGGCCGCAAGGCGTAAGGAGGGTTCAGAAATTTTTAACATTACAAAGCGGGTTCAGCGGTTCAACCTGGAATCTAGACGAGAAAGACAGGATGACAGAAGTGGTACAACGGGTGTTTTTCAACAGGCAGGATAGCGAGGGCTCGGAAACAAATGACTTTATACCAACGATGCCGGGGAGGTTGCGCTTCGGCACCGGGCGGCCCCTGGTGACAGACGTGGAATGTGATCCGCGCTTTACTTCTAGACAGTGGTGTCGAATGATTGAGGGTTCAATGAAGAAGCACACGGTGTTTTTACCTCCTTGGCGGCCCTAGGGGTCCTTGCTGTCTGAAAGTGATGGGAGAGGTGAAAATGGGCAGCTTCTCACCGAATGACTCGGTTGACCGAGAGCGCACGTCTGGTGGCGGGGCAATTTTTACCCCGCCACCCCGCCATCCAGTCGAGAAAATTCGAAGCTCGATTATCGATCAAGCCTTCACAAGCTGCTTATCAAGCGTGCGACCAAACTGGGCTCCCTTTCTGTTCGCGCTCACTACATAGTCTTGGTTGGGGTCCTGTCACAGTCAACTGCATTTCAGAGATACTTAGATACCCAGGCGAGCCTCTTTCCCATTTTACCAGTTTCAGGCTCCTCTCCTACCATATTTCGACGAACGCTGCTCACCCATCGCAAAAATGGCTGCCCGCCGCGAAGATGTCGAAGATATCCACGATGAAGGCAACGACATGCTCGATGCCGAGGAGGTCGGCGAGGAGGTCCCTTCGGGTGACGAGGGCGACGTCGCGATGGATTCCGACAACGAAGAGATCCAACTTCAGAATGATTCGATTGCCTACTTTGACGAGCACGCTGATTCGGTCTTTGCTATTGCGCAACACCCCATCCACCCTTCGCTGATCGTCACCGGTGGCTCCGAATGTGACGCCGATGTTGCGCCAGGCAAGGGCTATGTCGTCGACACGAGCGCCGCCGCTGAGCGCCCCGTTCTCCCCGCCAGCTACAGCGGCGCGCAGCCTCGCGAGAGCACGCAGCTCGACGCCATCTTTGCCGTCGAAGGCCATACCGACTCTATCAACACCCTCGCCTTTACGCTCCCCAACGGCGACTTCCTCGTCAGCGGCGGCCGCTATGGACGTCTGCGAACCTCCACAGCGAGCTTCGCCCCTCCCAATGCGACGTTCATGTTCCTCGCCGAAGCCCAAGAGGTGTCCGAGATCATCTGGTTCGCCCCCTGTCCATTCTTCGACTATCCCAACACCATCGCCCTCGGCGCGTCGGACAACTCGGTCTGGGTGTACACAATCGATCCCGCCTCGGACGCACAGAACCCGCTGCAGCTCGTCAACACCTTTTGGCTGCCCACGCCACCCTGCCGGGCCGGCGCCTGGCCACCCGACGGCAGCCCCCTCGCCACGGCCGCTGAAGACTCATCTCTCTACGTCTGGGACGTCTGGGGCCTCGCGGCCTCCAAGGGCGTCGTCGAAGCCATGGGCCAGACGGTCGTGTCGCTGACGGGCGCCGACTCGCGCTTCGAGGTCGAGGGCGGCCTGTACTCGATCGCCGTCGAGCCCAACGGCGCGTACCTCGCCGTCGGCGGCGCGGGCGGCCAGATCCGCATCGTCTCGCTGCCGCGCCTCGCGTCCGCGGCCCAGGGCCACGCGGGCGCCGGCAAGGGCAAGAGCGCCAAGGGCGCGGCGTCCCAGGACGTGACGCCGGGCGGCCAGATCCTCGCGGCCCCCCAGACGCAGGCCGACGGCAGCGAGACGCTCGCCTCCACGCAGCCGACGGGCGGCCAAACCGGCCAGCAGACGCCGCTGCTCGCGGCCGGCAGCGTAGACGGCAGCATCGTCGTCTTTGACGCGACGCGGCGGTTCGCCGTCCGCAAGAACCTCGTCGGCGCCCACGAGGACTTTAGCGTCGTCAAGGTCGAGTTCGTCAAGGGCACGTGGCTGCTGACGAGCTGCGGCATGGACGGCGTCGTGAGGCGGTGGGACCTGCGCGGCGGGGCGGCGAACCCCAACGCCGCGGGCGCCGCCAACAGCGGCCTCGTCAAGGAGTGGAAGGGTCACCTTGGAGATGGCGAGGGCGGTGGCGTCCTCGGCTTCGTGCAGGGCGCGACGGGCGAGCGGGTCATTACGGCGGGCGATGATGGTGTTGTGCTGGTTTTCGAGGCGTGAACTGGCACCACGCCCACAGGATGTATGATGCCGTAATGAGGATAGAGAAAAGGGAGGCTATGATGATACTCTGCGAATAGAATCGAGAATCAACGACTGACGTTCTTGTCTACTCTGTTGCCTCGTGATACTCCATGCCCACTGGTCCTAGCCACGTGTAACCAAGTCTGACCTCAAGACGTCTAGCATCAGAGACTCTAAAGTCAAGACTTTCGTCTTCCTACCTCTGACTGAAGCAGACTAGGGCGGTCAAATATCATGGAATTATTGGCTACAACTCAGGATAGAAAGTCGTCGCGGATAGCCCATGCTCACCGAGCACACCGAGCACACCCCGGTAGACCCGTCACATGACCTCGCATTGGGGTCTGGCAGGCGCTACTGGTCGCGTCGCCAGGAGCTCTTGTGCTTGCTTGCCAGCCTTGCCTTCCCCAGAAAATCCATGCGACAAACGACGTAATTCCACACTGAACCAACAACCTCGACTCACCCTTCGCCTCGAGCCCCAACACCTCCCTTTCCACCACTGAACCCCATTCAATCCCTATCATCAGCTTCATCATCAATCTCAGCGTTCAATCAGATCCTGTTTTTGCCTGCATCATGGCAACCCGTTCCGTGTCGCAGGACCTTGACCGGGCACCCACTCGCTCTCCAACGCCCGCCTCCGACTACTCTCGCAACCGTCGCCGGCAGCCCGACTCGCGCTCGCCTTCGCGCTCCCGATCACCAGAGACCCGTCGAAACGGCAGGTACAGGAGTGAGACTCGCTCGCGAAGCCCTGTGCGACGAGGCGACAGTCGCGGACGCAGCCCAACACCCGTCAAGAGCACAAAGGTGGGTAGCGCAAGGTTTCACATGCGGAAGGGAGCTGACGTGAAGGTAGATTGTCGTCGAGCGCCTAACCAAGAATGTCAACGAAGACCACCTTTACGAGATCTTCGGCCAGTTCGGCCACGTGAAGGATCTCGATCTACCCATCAACAGAAGTAAGTCGTCGACACCAGAGCCCCTACCCACACTCGGCGCAGTACTAACCCGTCCTCTTCTTCAGTGGGCACCAATCGCGGCACAGCCTACATTCTCTACGATGACGAGGCCGACGCCGAAGATGCCATTGCCAACATGCACGAGGCCCAACTCGACAGCGCCGTCATCAACGTCTCCATCGTCCTGCCGCGCCGCAAACTCTCTCCCGCACCACCTCTAGCTCGCCGAGGCGCCGGCATAGATCCTAGGAACCCACACCCGGGCCCTCGGGGGGGTGGCGGCCGCGGTGGCTTATTTGGCGGTGGTGGTGGGCGTGGTGGCGGCCCCAACGGTCCCTCGAACCGCTTCGGACCCAATTCGGATACATACCGTCCCCGATCTGCCTCGCGCTCGCCGTCGCGCTCGCCGGCAGCGAATGCGGGCAGGGGACGAGGTGGCAGTCGCTACCGGAGTCGCTCTCGGTCGCACACACCTTCGAGATCAAGGTCACCGTCGAGAACGCCACCCAGACGTCGTGGAGGGGGTGGTGGCGGCGGCGGCGGCGGCGGTCGCAACAGGAGAGGTGATCGACGGAGAAGCCCCAGCCGTGAGTCCTACGACGACAGGTCCGGGAGCCGCAGTCGCAGTCGAGACCGTCGTTCTCGGCATTAGAGACGTTGAAACGATGTAGTCTAGCACACGGGATGATGGGGGCTTCTGCGGACGAGGTCCCAAGGCCATTTTGGCGGTTGAAAAGGTACGGGACTTGGCAACAGGGCGAAGGACAAGACGGATAGAATCCGTGTTGGCAATGTTGCGCGCAAACATGTAAAAGTCCGGGGGATCAGACAACCAAAGACACTGATAATGATACCATCTTTGAAGATGTGCGCCTGGTTATGCTCAGGTCGTCAACACACCTTGGAAAGTGATCATTTGCAAACGCTCAGAGGGCAGAATTGGGCTGCGTGAGCTAGCATAGGATGTTGGTCAAGATCGATGACAGACGAATAGGCAGTTCAAAGGAGAATCACAAGGTAGCGAAGCGCAAGGATGGGCAGCACCACCGCGGCAAACAGGAGTCAGGGCCTGGTATTTCGTCCGCAGCATGCGCAGTTTGCATCTAACTGCAGGACAATGTTCCTTAAGGTCTTAATGCAAGAGCATACTACGATGCAGCTGAGTGGCTCGCTCGAATCAGTATCGCGGTTCATGCTACAGTTCGTGAAGACCAACCATCTCATGCTTAGCGATGCCCACAATCGAGAGCCGACATGTCTCCGGGAAAGTCCTATGGCGTTCATGTTTGCCCTGCACGATTGGTCCTCACTTCGATGGCGCAATGTGCGGTCTCCTCCTGTTGAGGTTGACAAGGCAAAGCGCCAAGTAGTTTCCTATCACAGAACCCCCGCTCGATGGTCCGAGGAGACGTATGGCCTGAAGTCCGGGCTGGCCCTCTATATAATATGATATCATTCAATTTCAGATGCCGAGCCTATGTTGGGCAGCTCGCATTGACACCGCCAACACATCGAAGTGCAATCGCTTGGTATCATCCGTAATCGACCCATTCACACGCATGCCGATTACTGTCACGTTGTATTGTGGTGAGCTTGGGCAACACGAGAGCGGAGAAATGGAGTCGTCTCATGGTCTGCAGAGCTGCTGGTGATATAGAAGGGCAGTCTGGTTGGTCGGATGGTGGGAGTGTTTGCCATGGCAGCCGACTGGCCGCATGGTTATAAGACCACTTTCTCGACTTGAAGGAACACGTGCCTACCAATCACACCGTCCAGGAACCCGACAACTTGGTTGGTGTTTCACCAATGCAGCTGTCATAAGTGCTTTCTTATGATCGGCTGTCTCGCCTTGTCCCCCAACCAGACTCGGGTTGGCTTCTTCCAGTGGCGCTTTCATAGTCTGGCATGGCAGGTTGCTGTTCACAGGTAGAGTGATCGTCAAAAACCTGTACCATGTTGGACTCTAAGCTGACGTGAAACCAAGGTCCTGCATATTACGAACACAAAAGACGCCTCTCACGTGGCCCAATCTGGAGGCTCAAACTTGACGCCCTCCACAACGAAGGCACGGGTGTGCCACACCAACAGAAACCTTGTTATCGATGGTGGCTGACCTTGACTGTGCTTCGTCGATCGGAAGCGCGGCAGCGCGGCAAGACTATGTCCCCGCCAGGTTGAAGTGGTGTCGACGCGGCTGGCCGCCGGTGATGATGCAAGGTCGTCCTCCTCTCGGATTTACACGTTCGCTGTACAGCGTGTAGAGCTTACAGCAGATCTCGACGAACGCCGTCAAGTCTAATAGGCTGCAGAATCCCCCCTACGTCTAGAAGGCCTGGCCACGCGGTAAGGCCAACAGCGTTTCTGGAAATAGATCAATGTCCGAGTCACCTGGTAGATCCTCTGGTGGCGATAGCTGGTTCATCTCGTGACCCAACCAAGGAGACCCAGAATACAGAACAAAGCACTCGGGGCAAGGGAAGGACGTTGGGGTTTATTCATGGGTGTTAATATAGGTGTGTACCGTCTTTGCGAACCTCCAACCTGACAAGGCCCGACCACTGCATTGCCAGCGCAATCATACTACGCAGAGCCCAACACTACTGTGTACGACGTCACACGAAGTAACCTGTCAATCCAACGACATCCTGTCCCGTACCCCTTGACAAGGCCATTGCAGTCTTGAAAAGAGACAAAATGGACGCAAGAAACTCGTTGGGAATCCCACACCAGATTACCATGTGCCTCAAGAAAGTCGTCCAAGAATCGCACGAATATCGCACCGAGCACGATCGAACACTCACGCAACAACACATAAAAGTTCTGTCTCTATTCAAACATGAGACTTCCAGTCCCGCCGCGGCCTCCGACTCCGCCACCCCATCCTCGTCCACCACCAAGGCCCGAGCCGCCACCAAACCCACCCCCAACTCCGTGAGAGTCACAGCTCTCGAAGCGCCTGGCAGATATTTCCTGCAATGACGGACAACTCTACATCCAAGTTTCTACATCCAATTTTTTTGCATCGAAATGTTCCGTCAGAGGCCTTGGCATATATCCTTAGAAGCATCGCTGTCAATCGGCCCGTCTGAGGGCTTACACGATCCAGCTTCAAAAAAAAAATAGGGGGCAATGGTCAGTTAATCATGCCCATCAGCCATGTGCGATGACCTCGTCGGAGCGATCCTGACTCGAATGATCGGTTAGGAAGCTCAGGTAAAGCAAGAGCCAGGTCTTGCCCGAGGTTCATACTAGAGTGATAGCATTGTTGAAAGCTACACCTTGACGGAGGAACGTATCACGTCTGAACTCGAGCCGTGGATATGCTTCATTGGAATTCATAAGCAAACCCGAAACTTCTCCTGAGCTATATGTAGTGTGATGCCTTAAAGACCTACCTTCCAATCCGCCAATCTTACTTCTTCATCAGATCAATGGCACCCTCAGCGTGCATCCGGCCAATGAGTCTTTCACGATTCCGTTCGTCTACAATCCTAACATCGCAACAACAGCAAAACCAGCTGCAGCCCGCAAACCCGTTCCAGCCTCAAACTCCCTGCCCGCAGCATCCGGACTCGCCGTCGGCCCGCTCACCCCGTACGTAGTCGTGAGCCTCGCCGTGCTCCGCCCAGTACCCTCGGAGCTCGCCGCGGTTGTCGTCGCCGGACAGTCCTCGCTGCAGGGAATCGCGCTCGTGAACGGCGTCCCCTCATCGTCTCCGCCCGCCGACCATACCGGCGCCTGGCTCACCGAGTCTGGGTCCGGCACCGCCGCCGCCGCCCGTGGGTTGAGCACATTGTCAATGACGTGGACCACGCCGTTCGCGATGGGGATGTCCGGCTGCACGACCTGCGCCGAGTTGACAAACAGGTTGTTCCCGGCCCTGCGCACGCTGACGTCGCCGCCCTCGGCAGCAGCGAGGCGCGTCCCGTTCGTCAGCGTCGCCGAGGCGGCGACCCGGCCGCGGACGACGTGGTAACGCACCAGGTCGCGCAGCTCGTCGGCGCCGAGGGCGTCGAGGCTGGCGCCGACGCGGCGGAACGCCTCGTCCCGCGGCGCGAAGATGGTCAGATCCTCGTCGCCCTGCAGGGCGCTGAGCAGGTCACTGGCATGGAGCACGCCGAGGAAGGCGTCGAGGCCAAAAGCGGGCAGCGTCTCGCTGAGCGGCGTCGGCGGGATGAGGAGGTTGTCGATCACCTGGATGAGGCCGCCGGCAAAGGCAATGTCGCCGCGCGTGCGTGTGGTGCGGGAGCCCTGGGCCGAGGTGAAGACTACGACATCGCCGGGCTGCCGAGCCAGGACGACGTTCTGGCCGGTCGAGACGTTGGTCCAGGCCGGCGAAGTGAGGAGCGTGGCCGCAAAGATGGAAGGCCCCGGCGCGAGGTCCTCGGTGTTGACGATGCCCTTGAGGAGATGGTACTCGAGGATCGGCACTGCTATCGAGGCGTTCTTTGGATCCCAGATGCCGTTGAGAGATGTGCCCGGGATGTTTTCGAATGCGGCATTCGAGGGGGCGACAATCTTTCACGTCAGCGGGAAACCGAGAGAAGGGGCTTGAACACGACTTGATAACATACCGTCATGCCATCCTGGCTGGGCAGTTTGAGGAGGACATCAGGATATTCCTGAAGGTCATGTCAGTGTCAAAGATGCGAGGGAGGCGTATAAACGTATCGCAAACTGCAATTGCTGCCGCATACCTTAATCAGGCCATAAAATGTCGACAGGTTCTTCTGCGATGATAATACGGCCCCGAGATCCTCGTCTTCGGTTTGCGCGGCGGCAATGTGCGTTGACGATAGGGCGAGACATGCTACGAGGGCAATGAGGCCAGCATAATTGGTCGACGCAAACATGATGACCAGAGCGAGGCAAAACTGAGGCTATTCACAAGGCAAGCCAGTACAAGCGTCAGATCTGCCTCAAGATGAGATGAACCTGTATGATCCAAAGGCAACACCTGTGCGAACATTACCTCGTGTCCCTACGCCTTGCGCAATTATCACCCATGACCGGCCAAACGGCAATGATCAGGCAGATCTTCCGTGGATGATCGACACGACAGTAACGAAATACGGTGATGGGAGCGGGGACCGCAGAAATGGCACCAGCAGTACCATGTCCACTACTGCAGAACTACGCCAGCCACCTGTGAGAGGGATGCGAAGATCACCACAGATTCAAAACCCTGTGCCACGCGGAACTTGGGAGAACGACTCCTGTGTGTCTTGTATGGCATTTGAAAGCCCATAGATGCTCCTCACTTGCTTTCGCATGAGGTGTAGAGATGGTAATGGGTTTATTCGGTCGCTGTTTCCGACTGGAAGGAACTTGACTCCTGGTTCCATGAACGACAATCCTTGACAAAGTCTCATGTAGTCGTGGTTCACCGTCCAACAAACCATCACAGAACGCAGAATCTGAATGTGCCAACCGGAGGAAGCAAAGGAGACACATTGCCATGCACGATACGAGAAATGCTGTCAAAATGCAGTCTGCTTGGTCTACACACGCGACAAATCACCTCATCCTACTGCGGACATCCTAGTAACACGAGGGTTGAGGCGCAGGTGCACCGGAACACGTCCTGTGGAGCAGCTGGGCATGAAGACGACGCTTCCACGTTATCGACAGCGAGCCATTGCGTTCCGTTGATTTGATGCACTGGGCCCAAGTGCACAGAAAACAAAGGCGCGCGGTGTTTCTTCTTTCTTCTCAGTTCCGAGTCTGCATCACGTGTCGATTGGAACCAGGCCTGAGCCAGGAAGCATCACGCCCTCAGCTGCCAAGTGCGCCCTCTCTTGGCCGCCTTCGCCTTTCTTTGCTATGCTTGGCACCTCACTCCCCGCTCGAGCAGTTGGATAAGGCGTCAAAGCCCCCCTTTCTTCCTTTCCCAAAGCGTCGTCTGTTTTTACTCGGCCCTGACGATCAGCTCGGCAGCGCACGCCAACCGCCGGCGCCGGTGCGCAGCGCTACCTGAAGCCGGCCAACCTTCGGGCGATGACCAAGGGCCGGGGTTGTCCCTGCCGCGTCGCGGACAGGTGCAGTGCGCAATACGAGATTATGTGACAAGTCAAAGCATATTTGAGCATCAGCCGGCGAGCCGACGTGTTGCGACGCGGATGGCGATAGCGACAGAGAGCTCGTGATTCTGGCGGCGTTGTCAATAAGGCGCAGCCAGCAATCTTGCAGGCGGAACCGCTCACCCGCCGGCATACCGTGCTTGGCTTGACACATTCGGGACCGCATGTGGTGCCCACCGCCCAATGTCTCACGTCGGGCGTGGCGCGCCAGGCAGAACGACTTCCGGTGAGGAGAGCTCGACTGGATCACAGGTAGCGGGTTGTCGTTCGTGCCAATGCGAGGCTGCTGCAGGTTGACGTGGTGAGGAGAAGAAACGAAGAGGTGGGGTGGTAAAAATAGGTGGCGAGCGGGGGTTGATCCAGAGTTGCCAGCCCTCTCTTCTTTTGTGATTATCAAGGTCCCTGACCGACCCGGATCGAGTATGCCTAGCCTCCCGTGTCAATAGTCTGAGGGGGAGACGGAACGAGAGTTACACGATACAGCAGACAACCACGGTGTGATTGCCCTGGCTCAATGACCGCCCGCCACCAGGGGCGGCCGCCTGAGATACGACGACACCCTCGTCGTCGAAAAGCAGTGGCCCCCCCACGCAACAACTGGTGGCGTTCAGGGTCTTCGGGATGTTGGTCCCTATCTGAATCAGAACGGGCCGTGGCTGTTGTGCTCAGCTGAAAAGCAGCCCTATCAACCCGTGTAGTGCACCTGCGACAAACGCAGCACGAAGCAATATCCATCATGCTGCAGAAGAGTTCCATGCTGCCCTCCGTCCAGGAGATGCGAGTATGGCCCCAGAGAAGCATAACACTGTAGGCTGCATTGGCCTGGCCTCCAATAGGCACGCAGAGATACGGTGCCACCTGCGGTTCAGATCCTGCTTGCTACCATGTCGCCAGAGTCCAGATGCCCGACGCAGTGAACGGTGAGATACGGTCAGCCAGTAGGAGATTTGAGCCGCCCACCCTTTCAGACGACTTCTCAACGAAATATCGCAACCACAACCCACCGACGACATATGCGCAAGACAGGCGAAGATGGCCGAAAAGAGGCATCTGGCGCCAATCAGGGTTCGATAGATTGTGCAGGTAAGAATGCATGGCTGACAGGCTTGACAGACACGCTGCGCTGCATTGTTCGCCGTGTTGTTGTGCTCGCGTCGCCGTGATATGATGGCGCTTGCTATCTGGAGAGGCGGAAGCGATGCTATGCAACATTGATCATATCCTGATCGATTCGACTGACGCGGGCGGCGCCGTTGACGCTAGCTTCAGCTTCAGGAACAAAGTCGATTCGGTTTGCTGAATCCAGGCCGTAAAGCTGGCGAATCCCACGCGACGCCACTGCACATTTCGCAATACTAATCCATACCTGCTTGTGCTCGACGAAATACGACCAGAGAAGCCATTATTAGTTCGGCGAAGCGGTGCCCTCAGCCGTGTGTTGCCACCCGAGGACAAAACTCGCAGAGACAAGTAGAATGGCAGTATCTACTCCTTCAGCCGCATCTAGAACAATGTTGCCTAGGTACGAACATGTCGATCTGCCTGGCTCGTTGTTGGCCGGTCGTTATCAATGCTGGGATATTCTCAACACCATGGCGCGAGTGGACCCTGTCATGGTTGCTTCGGCACAGATGATCGACCGGAAGGTCCGCGAGCTGGTACGGCAGGAAAGGGCACTAGCAGGCAGGTAGTGATGAGGCCAACAAGGCGGGCCAAGGTGAGCTCGCACAAGATGGCTGGTGGTTCGGCTGGAGGTGTAGCGCCGCCTCGCCTCAGGGAAACCTGAGGGCAAAGGGCATAGGGCATACGGGTGACAGGACACGGGACAGTCTTTCAGCTGCCGCGCCCCTACCGCCAGATTGAGCGCTTGGCAAAGACGCCCACAGCGACGCGAGGCGACGAGAAGAAAGAAGCATGTGGGCTCGTTTTGGGCGTCGAACGAAGACCGGAAAGAGATGTTTCGTCAAAGAAGACAAGGAACGGCTTGGACGCCATCACCACGTGAAGCTTCGACGGGGGGGAAATTGCGGTGGGCAGTGCCTTCCTGCTTGGCTCGCATTACCCATTGGGGTTAGCGTAACGTCGGCCGGCGCCAAGATGTGAACGTAGTCCTGATCGGGGCCGTCCAGGGTCGGACGCCGCTAGACCAGGGGCAACCAATCTTCCATGCAGGAACATGGGGAAGGTCGAAAGATACGGCTGCCACCGGTGCGCCGAGCTAAAGTTGCCAAGTCCTTGCTGCTTTTGCCGCCGCTTTTTCGTGTAGGTTTCGCTTGCTTTCAAGCTTTCAAAGGAGTCTTTGAACGTGACTTCCTGGTCTGCGTCGCGCGCACAGGTACTACGCCGAACGGAGTGGGCCGTTCATTACGGATGCTCGGACAGCCCGTCTCTTGGCCCTGATCCTCTCCGAGCTGTCCGTTGTGTACCCAGCAGTCTGGGTCTCTTGATTTCCTGTGCCACCAGAGGTGGTGGGCTCCCATCACTGATCTGCATTGAACAAGTCTTTTTCCGACAAGTCCATCGAGATTCCGTACGAACGTGTCAGGGATAGGGTTCTCCATTGTACCTTAGTCAAGGTACCCCAAGGAAGGCTCACGCCGTCCAACAACGACGGCCGACCGCCGTCAGGCTCCGATTAAGCGATACGCGGGAGGCGGAATTGTTATCTATTGTTTCCTATTCATCGCCACTTGCAGGCAGCGGCCCAGAAGGTCAACCCGCATCGATATCGCCTTGGCGAGACTCATTATCACGGCCGGAAGCGACCAAGCCGAACTGCGTTGCTTCACGCCTCGTCCTGGCCTGCCACTGCCGAGAAGGAGAGCAGGCAGACGGCGGGAAGTGTACATGACAGTGTCTGTGTGGCAGTACTGGCATGACTGGCATTACTGGCATGACTGGCATGATACGTCAGGGCGTCGCGCCACCAGAGTAACCGGCGAACTGGCGCTAGCCTTCAGCACAGAGGGTTCCAAGGCCCCAGGGCTCCAGGGGGTGGAAGCCCCTCATCCGCCCCAGAAGGCGGCTTGACGGAAGGCTTGGCCAGGATATTGTGCGGGCTCCACAGGGCCCCCCTCCCTCTGTACGTACCTGTAGCTACAGTAGCGTCTAGCGTCCTGTCCGGCCGTCTTTCACAGGTGCGCGCCTCCCACGTCGGTTGCTCCTACTCCGATCTGGCTCTGTCTGTCCGTGTCTGGTTCGACTGAGGTAGCTCCCGCTCGGCCATCCTGAACACCACCACCACCACCACCACCACCTCCACCACCTTGACCTCTGGCGAACAACCTGCCACCCCCGACTCGCCTGTCGCACCTTGCATCTTGCCTCTTCCTCGGCTGCAGAGCCATCATTCTTTGCTTGCTGAGCTGTCACAGCTGTCCCTCTTTCAGCCCTCCAGCCCTCCCACACGTTTCGGACAGTGCACATTGGACACCCAGATCCAGCACTCTACCTAGGTACCTACCTACCTAGCTAGAGCAGCATCCTCAGCTCGGCCAACCCGCACCCCGAAGCAGCCATTGGCGAAATATCCATTCGTTTATCCCACCTCTTCTGCCCGCTCTTCTTGCTCAATTCCTCTCGCCTTCTTTATACAGTAATACCGAATCCAATCCTTCAGGTCGACAACCTATAATTTCTACAATTTCTTTCTCCCGCCGTGGTGCTGTCGGATCCCATTGCGACAGTCGCAACACGTGCACTCGTCGACCTTCGTCGTCGACCCTCGTCGTCACGACCCCTCCTTCTCTCCTTCCGAACCTGACGATCTCTCCTCAACCCCAACACAATGGACCGTGAAGGCGACTACTCCCGCGAGGGGCAAGCCTACTACGGCCGCTCCGTGACCGGTGGTCCCGCTCCCTCAGCGGCGACCACTGCTGCCACCACGCCTCAATACCGCCCTGGCACCCCCAACACAGACAACGCCGGCCGCAACCCCTTTGGCGATGGCCTTGAGTCGCAGGCCTCTGTTCGCTCCGCCATTCCTACCGGTGCCAGCACGAATCCCTTTGCGAGCCCCAACAACTCTCGGCCCCCGTCAAGCTACGGCTCATCCAGTGCCCGCGCCACGGGCATGTTCGATGAGCGCTCGCAGCGTTACTTCCACTCCCGGAGAATCCGCAAGGAGGATATCGAGAAGCCATGGCTCCAGAAGACGCACCCCAAGGAGAAATGGGTCACCATCCTCCCCATCATTGGTATTCTGATCGGTCTCGGCATCTCCGGCTTCCTCATCTGGGACGGCATCAACAGCGTCATCAAACACAAGTACTGCATCGTGCTTGACGACGACTTCGCCAGCGGCCTCAGCTCCAGTACCTGGACCAAGGAGGTCGAGGTTGGCGGCTACGGGTATGTTCGCTTGACTCCATCCTCCATGCCCGCTCGCACGCGTACTAACACATAGCCCAGCAATGGCCAGTTTGAGTGGACCACTGGTGGTGACGAGAACGTCTTCGTCAAGGACGGCCATCTTGTCATCCGACCCGAGCTCACTGACTCGGCCCTCATTGAGAAGGACGCCGAGATCAACCTGCTCGAGGATGGCACCTGCACGTCGGACAAGCCCTTCAACTGTATCACTGCCACCAACACAACTTCGGGCAACGCCACCATTGTCCAGCCTGTCAAATCTGGTCGTATCCACACCAAGGGCGGCGTTCGCATCAAGTATGGCCGTGTCGAGGTCACTGCCCGTCTTCCCAAGGGCGACTGGCTGTGGCCCGCCATCTGGATGATGCCCGAGCGCGACACGTACGGACCCTGGCCCGCGTCCGGCGAGATTGACATCCTCGAATCCCGCGGCAACGATTGGAAGTACGACCAGGGCGGCAACGACATTGCCGCATCCGCGCTGCACTGGGGGCCCGATCCGGCCAACGACGCCTGGTGGCGCACCAACAATAAGCGTCAGGCTCTCAAGACGACCTACGCTGATGGCTTCAACACCTTTGGCCTCGAGTGGTCCCAGAAGTACCTCTTCACCTACGTCAACAGCCGTCTGCTGCAAGTCATGTACACCAACTTTGACAAGCCCATGTGGAAGCGCGGCAACTTCCCCGAGGCCAATGCCAACGGCACCCGTCTCAATGACATTTGGTCCGAGACGGGACGCTCCAACACACCCTTTGACCAGTACTTCTACCTCATCATCAACCTTGCAGTTGGTGGTAGCAATGGCTGGTTCGAGGACGGCAAGTCCGAGAAGCCCTGGCTCAACGGCTCCCCCAATGCGAAGAAGGACTTCTGGGAGGCCCGTGACACTTGGCTGCCCACATGGACCAAGCCCGAGCTTGAGGTCAAGCACGTCAAGATCTGGCAGCAGTGCAACGGCGACGAGGAGCTCTGAGCCGTCTGGCGCGGAGCGCATGTGTGATGACATTGGTGACATGTTTGGAGTACGATCAGTCACATCTATCCCCCCCCTTTTCGTGATACGTGGGGGGGGGCGCAAACAATCTTAGACTTGGGGATCTGGTTCATTATTGGTAGATTCACGGCGGTACATGCTGTGACCTGCCTATCCACGGCGACTGGCAGTCGCAGTCACGCGTTGGCCGATTTAGGGGCGTCTTGGACAAATTTTGTATTCCTGTCATTTTTTCTCTCTTTCGCAATCTTGGGCTGCCTGCTTTGTCTTGGTTCCGCGTATACCCCTGGGCCTTCACGAGGAGGAAGGGACTTGGGAGCCACGAACCGTCTGGTAGGAATCGGAAAAATAAACATGCTACTGCTACGTATGCACGTCCATGTGATCAGTGATGGGCGACTGGGTGAGCTGCTTGTCCGTCTCGCTGATCTGCAGCAGGTGAGACGTCTGGTTCCACCTTATTTGAATGACACCTCACCTATCATTCGGTTCATCACCCTGCCGTCACCACGACCGTGACACCGCCAGCCAGCCAGTCAGTCAATGGCAGGTCGTGATTTCTCATGTCTGTTATCATCCCACTGCCTTCACTGCAACCAGCCCCAGCCCGCCTCAGATCATCATCGATCCAGCACATCAGACCCAAAAGTTTTTTCTTTCTTGCTACTTGTCTGGCCTATCGCTCGCTTCCAAGTGAAAAGAAAAAAGGCGGTCTCCAGGCAGACGTGCAGCAAGCCACCAACCTATACGCCGTCTGACTGCAGGGGACCTACCTATCTACCTACCTACCTGCTGCCTACCCGAACTCACCTCTCCCAAGGTACAGTACGGATGAAGTCAGTCTCAGCCCAGTCCAGCCCAACCCCCTCGCCGTCCCCGTCCCGCGATAAGGACAATAATGAGACTTTGCCAAGAACGCTCTGGCACTCCTCAGCACGCAGACCGCTCAAAGCTGTGCTCTATGCCGTGCCGTGCCATGCCGTGCCATTTTCTGCTATGCTATCTATCACCTCACATCCCCATGTGTGCCTTCACGCACGGCTGGACGGGGCTGGCTTGCGTGGGCTGGGCTAACGAAATCGTGCCAACGCACGACAGGGGCACAAATCATGATGGCGTCTTGGTGTTGTTGTCCGCCGCCTGAGAGAGCGAGCCAGCCAGCCCGCCAGCCAGTGGTTCTTGGCAGCTGGAACCGAGCGTGCTTGATGAGAAGAATCACGACAAGGGGAGATAGGTTAGGCGTGGCAGGCGGGCGTCCGGGCGGCTAGGTTCTGGCAGACTATTCCCTCTCGCCGAACGGTGGTACCGTATCAAGGTCCCCGCGAGGCCTCTCTCCATCTCTTCCTGTCTACATCGGGGCCGGGCCGATTGAGCAAAAGGTTGGCAGTCCCATGCAAGGTCAAGGCGAGCCAAGAGAAGATCACCTCACGTCCTTGGCACCGTCCCGCTCGGCTAGGAAGCTCCGCGTTGCAGGAACAAGCACGACCGTGATCGCAATGGGAGATTTGAAAGATGCATGTTCTCGCCCTGTGATGGAGATGACGATGACGTTGGTTTAGGTAAACAGCACACAGAAAAGCTCCTAGCGGAAAAAGCGTACATCCCGGGGGTTCTTCAAGTGGAGTACCACAGGCTCCACGAAGCTGGAGCAGAGGCGCGGAACTCTTTTACATCCCTGCTGCGAGCCGACGACGACATGGGAACGATACCGAAAAGTGGTTTGTTGACGAGCTTTTTTTACAGTCTCCACAATCGCCCGGCTCGAACCCGAGGCTCCGAGATCGCCAGCACCGAATCCTCCGGCCAGTGGATCTTTGCTGGTGTGTCTAGCGGAGGAACGATCGCCCTGGGTCAGCTCTTGCGCTCCACCCGTCGACTTGCGTGTCTTTCTTGCCATGACCACAGCGGTGGCGCATGGCCTTTTCCCTAAGCTCATCACGTCTTCACGGCCTCATAGACCAAGCGCTGGGGCGTGTGCACATGGTGTTATCGATCGCGCAAGAGAGGAAGGGGGGTTGCAGTAGAACCTGATATGCCAGTTCCAAAATGGGACGACATGCAGCAGAACTGGCGGCAAACTTGAAAGGGCTTTTGTCAAGGGGTTCTCAACGAATCGTTTGAAATTGCTGGTCTGATCTTGCAGCCATGTACACCCTAGCAGCCGTTGAGTGATGCCAGCTGCTGCTTCTCTTGCCTGCACAAGTTATTCATAGTGAGTTTATGCCATCGCCAGCCACCAGAAGGTGAGGATTGAAGAGAGATGAAGGCCAGCTTTGACATCATGGTGGTTTTACCCTGATGACTATACGGCAACCCCCACGATGAATTATGGCACGGATGAGGCTCTAAGATTGGGCCACTCGCACCTAGCTCGAGCGGAAATTATGTCGTGAAAAACCTCAGCCTGAAGAGAGCCCGATTGGTAGATGCCAATGCATACACCATATCATTGTCGGCACTGGTGCTGACCGAAAAGCTTGTTCACGGTTCCAGGCCCGGGTGTCGTATGCTTCTCAGGAAACACACCTGATCGAGCGCACTAGATGCGATTGCACCATGTGCTGCGTGTTTGTTCAAAGAAGCTGGAGGGTGACATGGCATTTGACGGGCGCAGGCTGGCCCGTCTTCCCGTCAGGTGTGATAAGGTGCATGCACGAGGCAGAGAAATCTTGGCGGCGGCACTATTGGATGCGAGGTAGTATTCCGTCCCGAGGAGACAAGGCTGGAAGGCGTCGCTGGCTGTGGGATGCCAAAACAAAACAAAAAAAGCTCAATTTGACCTCGCTAGGCAGGTTTGATAACAAAGAGCCGTGTTTGCGCGATTCCTGAGGGGACCATCACTACACTATGGAGGATTCCCTCCACAGGACCAGAGCAGCTCTGCAAGGATGGCACGGAATCGCCGTGTATGTGGGTAATGTACTTGTAATCCGTCTTTCCAAAGGATATGGATACCATCATCTGAGACTTCATTTGAGGATCGGTTTGGGGAATGTCAGAAGGTTGATGAGAGAAGTGGAGTGGTTGACCATTGTTGGTGGAGAGATGTGAGCACAAAGGTGCTGATCCGGATGTCTCCGCTTTCTACCCGCCCTTGGGAATACGAACTTTTGCTGCATGGACCCAGCACGAAAATAGGACCGCCACCTGCCACAGGTGGGCCGGGTATGCCGTTGAAGTTTCGTGATTCAGGTGTTCGGTCAAGGTGTTCGGTCAGGAAGTGGTCGATTTATTAGGGCGGTCCTCTTTTTGCGCTACCTTCAAAGGAAGTGCTAAAGCATAGACCGAGCGAAACTGGGTCGCAGATGGCGACGGTGGAAATAAGGACGATTTTGGTCTCAGTGCTTCCAGCAGCCGAGATAGCCGCCGTTGAAGATCGTGTGAAACGCATTCCAGAGACATGACAAAGGAAGGGGGGATGTTTCCCAGCCGTTGAGTTTCTTTGTTGTCTTAAACGCTTGACAAGATCTCATGACGCCGGCCTATAGCATGTGTGGGTCGTCTTTGTTTGAAATAGCGCCCCGGGCTAGATTAGAGACACGAGGGGTGTCTTGGATGAAGCCAATCCTATTGTCATGGTCTGCTGGTCGACCCAATGACCTGGGATGCCGCGCTCGGGGAGGTTTGCTCTTCATGAGGCCTGTCGAGCACCATGACACACCAAGGCAGACACCTTGCGAGATTCAGAGACTTGTCGGTGGATGTGAACGTGCCGCTTGATCCAGTTCACGGTGTCGCTAGTACGAGTACAGGGCGAGGACGTGCACGCGCTGCGCACAGAAGGGGGTACACGACAGAGCCATGTCGGTAGATCAGCAAGCTTGTGGGCTGTTCGGAGACTTCTGCTGAGGAGGAGTAGGGCTGAGATAGGGGTGGTTCTCATCCAAATCGCACAAAGGTTCGGCTCACCGTTGTGCCGCAAGGCAGAGGTGGAGATGATTCGAGATGACCACTTGGGACGCCGTTGACTAAGAATTCAGACTACTGCTTTTTTGCTGGTAGGTAGGCTTGGTAGCAGATTCGAACAATGGCGACAACCCCGCCCGCCGGTAAGCACGGAGCGGATGGGCGGGGGCTCCCTTCTGGACGAACCCCTGTTCGCGCCGCCCGAAAGGCCACACCAGTTCGAAGGCTCTTGCCGCTTTAAGGGCCCCGCTGGGACAGGGAAGAAGGGGCGAGGGGTGGTCCAGTGGTGGTCAAACGCGAGGCCACGGGGAAAGCACGCTCCGTTGCGTTCAGGTTCCTGTTGATCTCCTTCCCGACAGTGTTCCGTTTTTCCTGCTCATTCCCGTACGTACTTGTAGGTAAGGTACCTGGGCAGCCCCTCACCCGCTCTTGGCGGCTCGCGTACGTTCCGCATTCCTGTTCAAGGAAAGCGGGCACCCAGAAACCCCGCAAGCCCGCACCTCGATGCACTTTACACTCGCACTTGCACTGCACCTGCTCTCCAAGTGCGACGGGCAACCAAGTTTGGCAGGTTTTCGTTGGTGACGGGAAATTGGGCTCTGCAACAACGAGGGGGCCGTTATCTCGACGGACGTCACCATGTCGTGTTTCCGCCTATTCTACCAGGCTTGCCAATGCCTGGCCCGCCAACAATGCCTTAGCAGTTTGTCGACTATTGAATCCTGTTGGCGGTCATCTCGGCGTGATTACTCTGTGGTCGCAGGCGCCAATGGAAACTTGGTGACCGAGACGATGCAATGGAGAAGGAGAATATCCATCCCCATCATTGAACGGAGAGGCCCGAGGACAACATGATTGACTTGACCCCGTCGAATACGGATGAAGGCAGCAGCGAATAGCCTTGAGTGGTGGAGGCACAGCCTAGGTGGGCTGCCCATGATACGTCGGCGAGTCGGCTTGACGCCGCTGTCCGTCGATCGGATAGCGGCCTCGCCATGGTCTGCAATTGACTCGACCACCATGAGTCCCAGGCTGCGGGCGAAGGATGATGATTGAGCGGCTCGGACAACTCGGCGCGGGTTTGTCTGACTCGTCTTTTGACGCCTATTTTGGACCCAGTTACAGCACTCGTCCTGACCTTGGGCATCTTGGTTGAGAGCTAGGAGCCTGGGCCTGCAGACCGGCGAAGCAATAGCTTCATGTCCTATCGCTGTCTCAGTTCGTTGTCGTTTACGTGCATTGGCTCTCGCCCGTCGTTGCAAAGGCAGGTCAGGCAGCGGACGGTGCCGTTGGCCGTGGCCGTGTCGGCGACTGTGACGGTGGATGTGACGGCGACGGCAGGTCTGTTGCAGCCAGGTGGCGTTTCATTGCTCTTTCGGCCAGCTGAATAGACTCCTTTGTGAGCCGTGTCTGTGCCTTTGTTGCTGTGTTCTGTCCCAGCGATGATACTGCTTGCTGCTGGTGAGGACCCGATTTAAAGCCAAGGTCCAAAATGTGAGAATGCCAAGACGACAAAGAAAGACAGACGAGGCGGGAGGATAAAGGACCCCTGGTCTTGTGGCCCAGCCGCTATAGCTGTTTAGGATAAGCGCCACGGGCGGGACAAAAGGAGAGCGAACCACGCCCGAAAAATAATCAGAATAAAATAAATTCCCAGAAAATGGAATAAAAGAGTAGAGGAACAGGGGTAAGGAAGGGGGAAGTGGGCACCGGCCGAACACAAAGAGCCCGGACCGCTTCTTCAACAGTGGGCACTGCATGGCACCTCAGTCCCCATCGCTACCTACCTACCTTACCCGCAGCCACCACGACGGTCACCTCACCACGACCATCCGAGCACTTTAGGTTAAGGTAATCAGAGCGGGCTTTCGGACCTTACCTCTGGCGGCAGGTGAGCGGAGACAGTCAAGGCAGACCTTCTGGACAGCGACTAGCACCAACGCCCAGAGAGCCATGCTTCGCCTTCTTCTGTCTGGGCCACCCCTGCCCCCCCGGCTCGTGTCCATTTACCTCTGCCCCTTGGCCCCTGCCCCTTGGCCCCTGCCCCTTGGCCCCTGCCCCTCGGCCCCTGCCCCTTGCCATGAATGCCCCTGGTCGACTTTTTCCATGGTTCCCCTCGTGTGTCTTTCGGGTTCGTCGATTGCTCGTCGTCCGCTGCCCGTTGCCTGATGCCCGTGTTCTGTCGGTGGTGCCTGCCTCCCATGTCCTGGGCCCGGCCAAACTGGGGTGAAGACCGAGGACTTTCCGACAATGACAGGCGGCAAAAGGAGCGAGGTACAGAGAGCGAGCGAGAGTGAGCTTGCCGTATCCGGCATCGTGTCTTGTCGTCTCGTCGTCTCGTCGTCTCGTCGTCTCGTCGTCTCTCTCCCTCTTCTTTTCCATCCCAGCCGCCACCCACCCCTCCCCTCGTCCTTCAACCCACCGGTGGCCGAGGCCCTCATCCAGTGACACGCATCCACACTGTCACCAGTCCTTCGCTCACTTCAGGTGCCCCCTCTCCTCTCTCTTCAGCTGCCGCCATCTTCTTCAAGCCTTCAAGCCCACGCCCAAGCCTCTCTCAGGACGAAAGAGGTCAGACAGAGGTCAGGGTCAGAGAAAACCATACCGTGGCGCACTTCATTGCTGCAGTCACAAACCCCAAAACCCTTACACCAACAACCGCAAGACGACGCCCTCTCATCACCCAGTCGCGGTGCAATAGACGACTCACCAGCACGTCTTCTCTTCGGCCTCCTCTCCGTCTCTCTTTCTCTCTCTCGCCTTCTCTTCCTCGACCGAAACATCGCTCGGCCGCATATCGCTTCACCTAAGCAGTGCCCGGACGACAATTCCCTCGGCCAAGAGAGCACGGTGATCGCTCGCGTCATTCGTCTCTGACCCTCTCGATAGTCCTCCCGCGGGAATCCCACTGCCCGCTGGCGCATATCCACCGTTTGGCGACCACCCTGATGTAAGGCCCATTTTCCATTCAACCAGGTTTGCTCCCCCTCCTCGCCCGAGCTAGCAGTAGCTTGGACGGGGCCAGGGCCTAGCACATCGATCCGTCATATCCACCTCTTCCAAGACTCCAACTCGGACTTGCTCTTCATCCATATCCGTCCCTGTCTTCCCTCCTTCATGCGGCTTCAAGCATCCCCTCCCATCTTTCCTTTTTTACCGTGTTTGATTTCGTGTTGCCCTCCCCATCCCAACTGACCCGGGGACTGACAAGAGGTGATAGTCGAAGTAGGACGCCGCTTGTCCTTGCTCTGCCGTTTACCCACGCCAGCCAGACCTGAACACCTTCATCCACTCGCTTTGCACGTTCCACAGCGGAACCATTACACTCTTTCCAATTGTCGTTTTCCGGTACTCTTCTCGTCAGAACCAGTGCCACGAGCGTGCGTTCCATTGCAACCACTGTCATACTCGGAGGATCCAGGATAATTGTTCCGCGACGAGACGCGACCCCCAAACGGCAGCACGCTTGTGCTATAAGCCAGGTACGCTCCGGCCCCTGAACAGAACTTCTTGGGACCCCTTTGCTGATATCGCAGGAAAAAGCTCTTCTCCGGAATTGACTTGACGTCGCTCCTTGCGTCCTCCGCAAATCGGAGGGTGCCCATCCCCCTTCATCAACTCATCAGGCCTTCCCGTGCTACCCGCCACAATGGGCATCGGAAGTTACTTCAAGGCGAGCAGCAAGCCCGAGCAGGCTGCGGCTGCGCCGCCTCGCGCCCACAAGCCTAAACAGCCATCAGCGGCTTCAGAGAAGCCGCCATCAGATCGCTTTGTCGGAAACGACATGGAACTTCAAGCGCCCACCCCGCGCTTTAGCTCGCGTCCCCAGTCTGTCTCGGGTCGCTCCACAAAGTCTGCCGCCAGCAGCATGTTCCTCGACGACATTAAGCATGAAGTCATGGTCAACTACCTGTACCAGCAGCAGTGTTCCCACCTCTGGGTCAGCGATGGGTCTGGCGAGATCGAGGGCGTTTTGCTGAGGAAGCACCGAGGCCAGTACATGGCGTGCCCGCCTCAACTGGGCAGCTCTCCCTTTGCTCAGGCCGCTGCCGTTCTGAATGTTCAGTGCGCCATGACTGTCAACTCCCGTGTCATCAAGACGTTCCTGCAGTGGTCGCCTGACGCCGTGGATGTCCCCTTGATGAACGGTCTCCGTGTCCAGATTCTGCCAACGATCGAGGACCTGACGCGTGCTAGGAAGCACCAGTTTGCTGCCTTTGTCGCATCGGAAGGCCTTCTGATCGTGTGGGACGATGACGCACTCCACCTGATTCCCCGAGCCAAGGCCATCGAGCCCGATCTCATGCAGCTCGTGTGGAAGGCAGGCAATGAAGAAGAGGAAGCATGCGGCGAGAGACGGGACCCCAACGTGGCTGAAGACGAGATAGACGAAGATAGCGGCGAGATCATCCCTGAGAAGCGCCCCGTTCACCTCATGAACACTTGGCTTGTCACTTTCACTCTGATCCTCGTCACCGTGGCTCACGGAGCTGCCTGGAGGTCGCTCGCCCTCCAGTGTGCCGTGGACGGCTATTACGTTCGTCCGGCGCTCATCTACCTTTTCCCCATCCAGGTGTTCTTCACGCTCTTCTTCGCCCAGGTCATCATTGGCTGCTTGGCCCAGATCTTTGGCCCCATCCGCCAACTGACCGTCAACTCAAAATTTTACTCTGCTCGCCCGCCCCCCAGGCTGCAGGGCAACATCCTGCCTCATGTTACCATCCAGTGCCCTGTATACAAGGAGGGTTTGGCCGGTGTTATCGTTCCCACGGTCAAGTCCATCAAGCAGGCCATGTCCACCTATGAACTGCAGGGTGGCTCTGCTAACATGTTCGTCAACGATGACGGTCTGCAGCTTCTCTCCGACGAGGAGCGCCGCACGCGCATCGAGTTCTACGCCGACAACAGCATCGGCTGGGTCGCACGCCCGAAGCATGGCGAGGACGGCTTCATCCGTGGTGGCAAGTTCAAAAAGGCGTCCAATATGAACTATGGCCTCATGGTCTCTTGCAAGGTCGAGGAGAAGCTGCTTGCAATCAACCGTGGCCCCGAATGGTCACAGAATGATGAAGCTGAGGCGTACGAGCTAGCTCTCAAGGAGACCCTCGAGGAGAACCCGCGCGCCTGGGCCGACGGCAACATCCGCGTTGGCGACTATATCCTCATTATCGACTCTGACACGCGTATCCCCTCAGACTGTCTTCTCGATGCTGTTTCGGAGCTGGAGCAATCTCCCGACGTTGGCATTATGCAGTTCTCATCTGGTGTCATGCAAGTTGTCAACACATACTTCGAGAACGGTATCGCGTTCTTCACCAACCTCATCTACACAGCCATTCGCTACACCGTCGCCAACGGTGATGTCGCGCCCTTCGTCGGTCACAACGCCATCCTCCGTTGGAGTGCCATTCAGCAGGTGGGATACTTCGACCATGACGGCTACGAGAAGTTCTGGTCCGAATCACACGTCTCGGAGGACTTTGACATGTCCCTACGTCTTCAATGTAACGGCTACATCATTCGTCTCGCTGCTTGGGCTGGTGATGGCTTCAAGGAGGGTGTGTCGCTGACCGTTTACGACGAGCTCGCCCGTTGGGAAAAGTATGCCTATGGTTGCAACGAGCTGCTGTTCCACCCCATCCGCACTTGGCTCTGGAGGGGTCCTTTCACGCCACTGTTCCGCACATTCTTGTTCAGCAATATTCGCTTTACCTCCAAGATCACCGTTGTCTCGTACATTGGTACTTACTACGCCATCGGAGCTGCCTGGATCATGACGGCTGCCAACTACTTCGCCATGGGTTGGTTCAACGGATACCTCGATCAGTACTATATCGACTCGTGGAAGGTCTGGTTCTCCATCGTCATCGTCTTCAATGGTCTCGGTAACATTGCTCTCGCCGTCATGCGTTATCGTATCGGCGAACGCAGCCTGCTGTGGTCGCTCTTTGAAAACTTCAAGTGGACCATTATGCTTGCGATCTTCCTTGGTGGTCTTAGCTTGCACGTCAGTCAGGCTCTGCTGGCGCACATGTTCGAAATCAACATGACCTGGGGAGCGACATCCAAAGAGGCCGAGTTCTCCAACTTCTTTATCGAGGTGCCCAAGGTTCTTAAGAAGGTCAGTTTCTCCCTACCTCAAGCATCCGATTATCCCGCGCTGGTGGCGCAGCTGAAAGTGCACCTTTCACCGCACGCATCGGGCCTCGCACCAATCAGCGCGCGATTGTTCCCTTCAGCTTTCCTTTCCCTGCAACGGTCTGCTGACGTGTGCCCAATTACAGTTCAAATTTTCGATGATCTTCTCTTTGACCTTTATTGCTGCTATGATCATCCTCGCCGTGGCAGATTTCGTGCCTCACGACTGGCGTATCACCGACTTTGTTGCCATTCTGCCCATGGCCACTGTCGCCGCGAGTCATTTCCTCCTACCCATTGCCCTCAACCCAGCTCTCATGACTTTCTCATGGTAAAGGCGAGGCTCAACATGCACAATACACGCCATACATACGGCAAAGCAACTGAAAAAAAGTCCCTTCCAAACATGATGAATCGCGACCGCCTTACGGGGCATACAGCTTGAGCTGTGTACATACGCAAATAGGCGTTGACCGGATGCCGGGATTTATAGACCTGGGACCACATTGGCGTTGGGTTGAAACTTGATCTTTTTTCGCACATCTACACGAACCACTTAGACTCCGCCTTGGATATATAGCACCGCGCAGACAGGACGCGGCGAACAGAGGTAGAGGCTACGTACGTAGTGACAACGAGAACTCTCGAGTTCCCTCGCACCGTACCGCTTTCTCTTAGGTTTAATTTCCTATAAGAGGTTCATAGGGGGCCAGGCTGAGCTTGAAGCTTGATGACTTGGCCAGGTACGCTTGAGAAAGCGCGGGAATGTTGATCACTAGGGCAGATTGCCCAAGGAACCAGAGAAATTGACGACTACTCTACATGACTACCTATTCTGAAAATTTGTCATTCGTAATCGCAAAGTGATACATTGTGATGCTTTATATTGTCCAGGCCCCGGTCGTAACCGTGATTGACTATCGACGCAGACTCGTACTCATGATCCTGTGAGGTTCGCTCAGCACAATCGGTATAGGCATAACACGAAGCACTAGGCGGGAAGGGAGGCGCTCATCAACATGTCAGTCAAAAAGAAATCTTCTCCCTATATTTCGTCACGCGGCAAAATGCCTCTGCGCCACAACGACGCGCGCCCATCTAATGCTAAACGCCTCTATGCCAGTTTGTTCGGATGGAGAGTTGTAAAGGAAATCCATCCAGCCCCTCTAGTCAGGGCCATCATCAAGAAAGAGCGGGCGGAGAAGTGATCCCGCAACCCAAGAAGAAAAAGAAGAAGCAGAAATCAAGACCAGGTTCGCAAGATGAGAACAAAAGAGGTCTTGCCTGACAGAAACAAAACAAACAAAAAAAAGCTAGGTAGCCAACATCAACGGGGGGGGCTTTTTTCTTGCCTACTATGCCGCTTCAATCCCGACTGTTCTTCGAAATGACTGTCCAATTGTTCCTGGCCAGATACTCGGCCCCTCGTACGCTTTTAGTTTTCACTCGTTTCCACATCTCTCGTGACGGGTTGGGGGGTATAGTGCTGGCCCCTTTTGCCGTCTCGTCAAATCTCACGAGCCTTCGTGCATTCGACGCTCCGAAACCATACTCGTGCGCTTCCGATCGGTCTGCCTCAAGCACACCTATGCCTCGTCGTCGGTGTCGACGGGGTGAGGGGTGCCCTTGGGGCTGTTGAGCCACTCAATGTGGCGCAGGCGACGACGGACCTCCTGCTCCTTGATCTCCTTCTTGGTCTTCTTGCGCTTCTTCTTGGCCTTGAACTTGAGGTCGCCGTTGTCTTCGGTGCCCGAGTTGACAGCCGAGGACATGGCGGAGCTGGCCGCCGTCGAGGCGACGCCGGAGGTAAGGCCGGAGCCAGGGCGGGACGAGTCCTCGAAACGATCGAGGGAGACGGAAGCAGTGCCGCGGTGCGCGACGCGACCGTCGTTGACGAGCCACTGCTCGGAGCAGAGCGCTCCGACGAATTCTTCGTTGTGGGAAATGAGAATGACACCACCCTTGAAGTCACGGATGGCAACAGCAAGACCGCCGAGGGAGTCGCGGTCCAAGAAGTTGGTAGGCTCGTCGAGCACGAGAAGATGGGGGTTGTTCCACATGGCTCCGGCAATGACGACCTTGACCTTCTGGCCACCAGAAAGAGAGCCAATTTCGTTGTGGTTGGCAATCTCCGGGTCGAGACCCAAGTCGAGGAAGTGCTTGGAGATGACGGAGGGCTGGAGCTCACGGTAGCCGAGACCCTCGCGCGAAGCCTCGTGGTCGTCAAACTCTTGGACGAGCTTGTCGAAACCCCACTCCGAAAGAGTCTCACGGGAGACTTGGCTGTTGTTCTTGGGCAGCCAGTTGCGCCATTTGCTGAAGAATGTTAGATGACCGCAATGCTTGAACAGGCGTCTAGACTTACACTTCGTATTGGAACGTCTTCTTCCACTTCTGACGACCAACGAGCGCCTCAAGCTGACGGCCGCCCTTTCCGTCACCGAGATCGATCATCTTGTCCATCTGCTCACGGTCCTTGTCGGACAGAATGCGAGTCTGCTTAAGGAAGTCTTCACTATCGTCACCGTTGGCGTAGCGCCACTGCAAGTACTGGTTGGGAGTCTTCTCGAGATGCATCTCAACGTGCTCGAGAGCGTGCTGTTTGATGTAACCGATACGCAGGTTGGGGTGCTTCTCTACCTTTCCGGTAGTAGGAATGGTCTCGCCCGTAAGCAGCTTGATCAGAGTAGACTTTCCGGCACCATTGGGACCAATGATGGCGACGCGAGAAGAGAGCGAGAGCTGGCACGATACTTCCGACAGCGACGGCTTGTCAGATCCAGGGTAGGCGTACGAGACGTTGGACATGCGGATAATGGCGCGAGTCTGGGACTTGACGCCGCTAAGAATTCCCGGGGAGGGAACTTGAACTGGACCTGAGAAGCCGAGAGCGTGTAGTAGCTCTTGGCCTCGGGCTTGACCTCGACGAAGGCAGCGAGGTTACCCTTGTAGTGGCCGAGCTTCTTGCCAGGCTCGTAATGGTAGATGTCGGTCGTGACGTTGTCGAGGAATCCAGAGTCGTGGGACACGATCAAACTAGTAATGTCGGTGTGAGACTTGAGGTAGTTCTCGAGCCAGGCAATGTTTGCAACATCCAAATGGTTAGTAGGCTCGTCAAGCAGGAGGACGTCGGCGCGGGCAAGCATAGCGCGGGCCAAAGCAAGCTTCATCTTCCATCCACCTGACAGGGAGCCAACCTTGTGCGACTGCCTGCCATCAGGGCCAGAGGTGAAGCCGAACTCATCAAGAACCTCAATGATCTTCTCGCGACCCTGGGTGGCGATCTCAGGGTCCTTGGACACAAACTCGAGAATACTGATCTCGGCATCCTCGCCCTGGTTGTGCTCGACGTAACATGTACGGAGAACATCCTGGGGAGGGAAGCCCTCAAGCTTGCCGTTGGCAATGCTACGCATGAGGGTGGACTTGCCGGCACCGTTGCGACCGCAAAGACCGTAGCGGTGACCCTTGAGGAGACGAAGGTTGGTGTGGGAAAGCAGAAGCATGCCACCATAGGCAAGAGAAAAGTCGGCGTTGACGATCTCAGTCTCGCCGTCATCCTCCCTTTCAGGGACACCAAATTTGCGAGCGTCCTCCTCGACGTAGTACTGCTGCACAGCGTCGGCAATGGTTGCGCTGGCTTCGGTGAAGGTCTGGAAGTAGGGCGAGATGCGCGCGGATACACGGTCAACGTGGCGGTGGTTGACATCCTCGGCGATTTGCTCAGCAACATAGTTGCGGATTTCCTTGACGAAGGCAGCCTCACCAGCTAGTCCACCATTCTTCTTAACCTCGGCATCGATGACCTTGTCGACATCGGCGGCGGAGATGCGCTCGACAACATCCTTGTCGCCCTTCATGGCCTTCTCGATGACGTCGAGAGCCCTCTTGGCAAGCTCACGAACCTCAGGGAGCGAGGCACGGTCGTAGACGCCCTTGACACCCGGCTGGAGCTTGGGCAGGAAGGTGCGGGCCTCGATAGGGTCGTGGACGAGCTTGGTCAAGTTCTCCACGACAACAACGGTCTGTCGGAGAACCTCCTGCGAGGTTGAGGGAGTGTTGAGGGATCGCTCGAGAAGGGGCGTCAGGAGGGCCAAAACGGGGGAGGTGACGATGGCAACAAAGGTAGTCTGCGAAAGGGCGTGGATCGCCTTGCGGAGGGTGTCGATGGAGGGGTGCTCCATGGTGTCGATGAGGAGAGGAATTCGGGGGCAACGTCGTCGTTAGACAAGAGGTTGGTGAGCGAGTTCATCGCCTGAACAGCCTGCTTGCCGACCTCAGCCTTGAGGTCGTGCATGCCAGCCTCGACAATGGGAATGAGGCCAGCGAGCTTGGTGCCGAGGGAGTCGCGCAGGACATCGCCTTCGGCAGCCTGCTCCTTGGTAGAGCCAACGATCAGCTTGGCCTTGTCGGCTATCTTCTGGAGAAGCTAGTAGGCGCCGATGGTGCCCTGCTACTTGCCGGTTGACTTGCTCAGGTTCGCGGAGAGGGCAGGGAGAAAGCCGTCGGCGAGAGCCTCGGGGCTCAGGTGGGCAAACAGAGCATCGAGGCCATACTGCGCCGCGTCCCGCACGACAGTGCCCTTGTCAGCGAGAGCGTCGAGGGCAACGTTGACAATGCCGCCATTCCTGAGGAGGAAAATGGTCTCGCTGGTAGGCTGCTTGGCCGGGAAGCGCTCAAAGAGTGCACCCAGGAGGTTCTGGGCGCTCTCGCGACGAAGGCCGCTCTTCTTGTCGGCAGCAGCCTTCTTGATCTCAGCGAGGACGCCGTAAGACTCGAGGCCCTGGGAGCCGACCGAGTTGAGGAGGAGTTCGCACAGGCCGTAGGAGGCCTCGATGGACTGGTTGGAGGTCTGGGCGGTAAAGATGGTAGTGATGAAGGCAGAGACGTCTTGCTGCGACGGGGCAGGGCCCGCAGCCTTCGACACCATCGTCATGTTGGGCTCTGGTGGAGGAGAGACGGTGTGAGGCATCGCAGGTTCAAAACCTGGATCTGACTGTGGAGGCGTTGAGGAATCAGCGGGGAGAACAAGGCTGATTCTTTGGCTGCTCAGGTCTGTCTGGTTGAGGTGTAGAGGGCGAGGTTGTGAGAACTCGGCCACAGGGAGACAAGGAGAGAAGGAAAGAAAAAAAAAAAAGCCAACCGTCTCTGGGCTCTGAGTGTGTCAGGTCGCAAAAGGGAAAATCTGGAACAGAGCAGAGGCCCTTTTCTGTACTTTTGTCGCTCAGGCTTGGGCGCTGGCGTGGATCAGTCAGGCGCAGTACAGGGCAGCCAGGTGCAACCGTCAGGGTCTTCCTAGCGATCCTTGCGCAATATCCAGGGCAGGTGCTAGCAGGTAACCAAGGGAAAGTGTACCCCTCCTTCCTTCTCACCCTCTCCTCCTGCTCGCCCGCCCCTCGACCCAAGACACCCCGCCATCCAATCCCTTGGTCCATGTGAAGGATTTTTTTTTTATCTTTGCGCTACTTGTCTTATCACATGGAGCCCCTCCTCCGATAAGCCTGGCTTTTCCCCTTTTGCCTTCCCTGTTTTGTCTCGCTTGCTCCGTCCGATAAGCACCCGTCTCCGATAACACCCTCCTGGACCCATTATTTCCAGGCCATGTGCTCCACTCTTGCTTTCTCATAAGAAATCCATCAGTTTACCATCCCGAGTGAAAGCCCCTTCGACCAGCTTGGAGGGGTCGGAGTCGTGGAATGACGCGCGCTTTCATCCACACTGACAATCCATCAATCTGCAGCTTCTCATTCGCTTGAACGGCAGTCCATGCGCCCCGCTATGCTGGACTCTGTCCCATGAAAACCACCAAGATGGCCATGTATCTGTGGCTCGCGTCTCACGTCAGTCGCAATTGTCTTGGTGCCTCCCCGATGAGGGTTTACTCACGTCGCTGAGGCTGTGAAGATCTCATGCCGCTTCGCATTCGTAAAGATAGCCAGCACCATGCCGAACAACAAGGTACACACACATTGCAGTCCCATAATCATGCCCATCCTCCCGGGCGTCACCTCACCTTGCACCCAGCTGTAGAGGGGATACAGAGGTCCAGCAAGGAAGCAAAGCACGAGCCCGATCAGGATGACCATCGTGAACGCGTGGATTCGATCCTTATCGTACAGCGTATGTCTCGGGCTCCTTTGACTCGAGCGACTCGTCCGTTGTCCGCGTTGCTGCTCGACGTGTTCTGTCGAGCTCAAAGCTCTCGCACTGGCCGGCTTTTCATTTCGGGTGTGTTGACGTGTGTCTTGTCTTTGGTCGTCATTTATCTGGCTGATCTAGAGACAGGATGTTATGTTTCAGATCTCTCAGGTGCGCAAAGTCGGAACTTGGTATGGCTCACCTTGGACCCAAACAGCCACTGTGCAACAATCGACTCAGATTAGCAACTTTTCCCCTGCTCAAGCTTTCCAGGCTGCTCACCCTCAGGGGCCGACACTCATATCTGATCATCAAGTACAGCAGTACCTCATCCAGCCAGACGCCGTCTCCGTCCGGCCTGACGCTCTTCAGGTCCCCGTCAGCTACGAGAAAGTTCTCGTTGCCGTCTATGGGAGGCCGTGGGCGGAAGAAACTGCTCAGATATCCCAGCTGGTATCTCGAGGCATTCTTCAACGATCGAACGTCATTGGTCTTCCCTATGAATTCGGCTGGTCTCTTATTAGCAAGGACATATCGAACGAAAGCATTTCTACTTATACCGTAGTCCATCCACTTCCTCCGGGTCCGGTGCAGCAACATCTTCCTGGTTTGGGATCTCTTGTCGCAGTATTCTCTGCTCCGCAACATGCCGGGGAACTCGCGGTCTCTCTCGTCAAGCCTGTACAGTAGTGTCTCAAGCTCCCGCAGCTCGTCCTGCAGCTGCAACATGATGCGCGTTTGCAGGTATCGAAACTGGCGGAATACGCTCAAGTTCTCCGCCGTGGCCATGTAGCGGGCCAGCCTGGGATAACCCTGCGGTACGTCGTTATCTCAGAACGTCAGTGCATGCCCGGCACAAGTGGTGTCCGTGACTTACAGTCACAGCAGATCCAATGTTGTGGTGGTACACTCCTGTCGACGTATTCGAGTTCCCGCAACGAGCTTCAACGAATTGAACCATTTTTAGCCGACAGAGCCTTCTCTTTTCGTGAAGAGTTGCGATGTGATGTCGCTCGAGTGCTCACCTGTCATCCCTAGTCCCGCCATGCTGAGCCTCTAAATCATAGTTAGACATGTTGAGTGTGCGAGAACAAAAGATGCATGGTAGGAGGTCAAGTCTTGGGGCAAACAATATCCGAGTATCTTGATTAATTAAGGAAATCCATGAGCCCTGTATCTCTGCTTCACACCCCTCGAGGTGGCACAGTGAGGCCTCAGATATGCCGGCAGCCGCTTTACGCCTGGGGCTCTTCCACAAGGTACGTCGTGCCACCTGTACTCTCCCGTCATTTGAGTAGAAGTTGCGGGACGGCGGTCATCGTGCACGTTTCTACCGATCACCTACCTGCACTTCCCTGAAGTCACCGGCAGACTGTATTCGACCTTTGCTCTTACTGTCGTCACTGCACTTGCAGACCCGCAGATCCCGACTTCCGCACGTGCAACGCTTCACCAGAAGATATGGCGATGAGCGCCTCCTGACCACCCACCAGAGTGTTTGATCTCTACGGCGTACAATCAGTTGTCCTGGGTACATGGTGTCGTAGTTATCGTGGGCCGCTACGTCTGCCTGTCAAACGTCATTTTCCCCCCTCCTGCCGCTGTTTGCAGATAGACCACGTAGGCTGCTAGGCAGCAATCACTTACCGTAGACATTGCATCACCTGCTCCACGAGCCGTCCCTCCGAGCATGGAGGAGTTCGTCCCTATGGGAACCGGTCTGCCGCTACCACCGAGGTTCTCGCCTGTGGTCTGGCTACGAGCGCGTGCCGAACGATGGCTCCACTTGGAAATCATCGACCGAAACATCGTGTTGAGGGCTTCAGTGGTGTTAGATATCAGTGAGTTCGAACTTTCTGCTCCTGTCGTCTTTGTCCTTGTTCGTAGAGCGCAGACCCTCGATTCATAGCCCGCATTCCAAGCTAAGGTGTTATAGCATGGCAGGCTGATGCCTTGCGTCGTGTCGAGGTTAGGACGGACTCATTATCAGCTGGCAAAACCAAATCGGGCGCAGTCATGCCGATGCGAGCACACTGGGGAAGGAGCAGCCCAGCGCTGCCTCTGTGGCTTGCTCGTCTCTTTCTGGACCGACTTAGAGTGACTCAGAGCTTCTACAGTTCCTCCGATACTTCACATCCACGTGACTGGGGGTGTGTCCAGTTCATCGTCACGACGCTTGTCAAACAGCGCTCCATCCGACACTGCTCGATGACTCGGCCATGGTCGCAATCACCATGACCCTGGAAAGTCCTCAAATTGCCCTGGCCTTGGGAGCCCGTTTGCGATTCTTGGTTGACATCCTTTGATCAAGCCTCGTATAAACGCTGGTGAGAAAGGCGAGATGCCAGCAGTGAGCTGATCATTCAGGGGTAGGGGAATCATCGGCCGGTCTGTTTAGCGTGAAGCTAAAGAGCTCAGCACTTGTTTGACACGGAGGGTACAGTCTATCGATCAGGGTTCGTGAACAATGAGTCAAACGACAACCAGGGAATCCTCGACTGTAGGTTGACGGTATGTGCCCGACATCAGTGAGGGGCAGATTTCTTCTTCCACAGGTCCCACGACTGACGACGATCGACGACTAATGAGGACGGCGTAGAAGTGGAACACACTGTGCTGCGGCTTGAAGCGAAGTTTAGCCGCAGCGAATGTCGATCACAGTGCAAAGGGCGGCCGTTGCAGGCGATGATGGCTCTGGAGCGACCAAAGCTAGGCCCGAAGTACCGCGATGCCGCGCCAATCAGGGGGGTTACGTCACAGGTCCAAGCCCACCCCCCACCACCCTCGTTGGCTGCTGTGGGCTGCTGGCGCGCCCTGGCGTGCTTCAGTGGGCTGCTCCAGCGTCCAAGCGGGGATCGGATGCGCTGGAGCTTCTCCCCGCCAGTGCATCAGCTTTCTGCCACTTCCAGTTGGGCGGGAGCTCCTCCGCCGGGGACCCAGGACGTTGCGGCTGCTTGAAAGACCATCGACTCCCACCAAGTCGAGAAAACAATTCGTCTTCTCTTTCCTCTACCACCCTCTCTCAGCATCAATTGGTTCGCGTCAAAGCATCCTGCGGTCTTTCTGCAGGCTCACCGCATTTTCTCTTGTCGATACCGACAAACACGTCACCTCGCCCTGGTTGGCAAACATTGAAACAGGGCTGCGCCGTCACACGACGAGGCAGATCTCGTTCAACCAGACGCTGAACCTTGAACGGCACTGAACCATCTCGTAAAGTCGCCAGAGTCTCTCCAAAAAAAAAAGCTCAACATCCAGAGCTTTGCCTACACGGTTCTCCCTACCGTACTTCAGTCAACTCATAGCTGTTTGGCCATCCATCATCGCCATGGACGCCAGCCAGAAGCGATTGCTCGCTGAAGACGAGGCCAAGCTTCGTCGCTCTCATGATGGATACGACTCGGAATCAGACATTGATGTGACGGAACCGGTTGGACAGAAGTCCGGGTTTGACTCCAAAGACCAACCCAAGCCTGCATTTCTGGGGGCGACCGGCCAGGCATACTCTCTTCGTGGAAGAGACCTTTCAAGGGTCGCTCAAGATGTTGCATCATCTTCGCGAGCATCATCTTCACCCTCTGGGCTGTTCTCAGCGCCGGAGGCGCCGTCGTCTACCACAAGTACACGGGCGCGCCGCCCCTTGGTCAGTCGCCCCCTTGGTACCCAACACCCCTAGGTGGCACCGCCAAATCGTGGGCCGAAAGCTACAAAAAGGCTGCCGACCTGGTCTCCAAGATGACCCTGCCCGAAAAGGTCAACATCACGACCGGCACTGGCTGGCGCATGGGCCTTGCTGTCGGCACCACCGGCCCCGCCACCAATGTCGGCTTCCCTCAGCTGCAGCTGCAGGACGGCCCTCTTGGCATCCGCTTCGCCGACAACTCGACCGCCTGGCCAGCTGGTATCACGACCGGAGCCACCTTCAACAAGGAACTGTTCTACCTCCGCGGCAAGGGCCATGCCAACGAGGCGCGTCGCAAGGGTATCAATGTGCTACTCGGTCCTTGCGTTGGGCCTCTTGGCCGCATGCCCGCTGGTGGTCGCAACTGGGAGGGTTTCGGATCTGATCCCTACCTGCAGGGCATTGCTGCCGCTGAGACCATCAAGGGTATCCAGGGTGAGGGTGTCATGGCTACCATTAAGCACTTTGTGGCGAACGAACAGGAGCACTTCCGTCAGAGCTGGGAGTGGGGTCTTCCGAATGCCCTGTCATCCAACATTGACGACCGCACCATGCACGAGCTCTATGCGTGGCCGTTTGCTGACTCGATCAAGGCCGGTGTCGCCAGGTATGCCGGCCAGACTGCTTCTTTTCGCCATGCTCCCCTCCTTTCCTGTCTGAATTTCAAGCTGACTGTTTCAGTGTTATGTGCTCGTACAACATGGTCAACAACAGCTACGCCTGTGACAACTCGAAGCTCATGAATGGCCTCCTCAAGGACGAGATGGGATTCCAGGGCTTCGTCATGTCTGACTGGCTGGCCCAGCGTTCCGGCGTCGGAAGTGCCTTGTCTGGCCTCGACATGACCATGCCTGGTGATGGCCTTCTATGGGAGGACGGCAAGTCGCTCTGGGGATCTTCTCTGACGCGCTCTGTGCTTAACGGCTCTGTTCCCCTCAGCCGACTCAACGACATGGTCGTTCGTGTCGTTGCCTCCTGGTACCAACTTGGCCAGGACGATAAGGAGCTCTACCCTGACGAGCTTCCCAACTTTTCCTCCTGGACCGACGACAAGATGGGCGTGCTCGCGCCTGGCAGCAACACCCCGCAAGAGGAGTTTGAGGTGAACAAGTATGTCGAGGTCTTGAAGGATCACAAGGATATTGCTCGTCAGGTCGCCGCCGAAGGCACTGTTTTGCTGAAGAATGACGGCGTCCTACCTATCAGCAAGGACGGCGAGATTGGCATCCAGAAGACGAGGCGCCACGATGGCAAGCTCAAAGTTGGCATTTTCGGCGAGGATGCTGGCCCTGGCAAGGGACCCAACTATTGCAAGGACCGCGGCTGCAACCAAGGCACCCTCGGCGAGGGCTGGGGCAGCGGATCCGCCGAGTTCCCGTACCTTCTCACGCCCGTCGACTCTCTGAAGAACGGTTTCAACGACGACAAGGTTGTCGTGACCGAGCACCTGGACAACAAGCTTGACTATTACAAGAAGAACCCTTCGGTTTTGAAGGACCAGGACGTTTGCTTCGTCTTTGCGAATGCCGATGCCGGCGAGGGCTTCCTCGCGTGGGGCAGCGTTGGCGGCGACCGCAACGACCTGTTCCTGCAGAAGGGCGGTGACGATCTCATCCTGTACGTTGCCGAAAACTGCGGTAGCGGCAAGGGCGATACCGTTGTGGTCATTCACTCGGTCGGCCCCGTCGACCTCGAGGCCTTCATCGACCTTCCCAATGTCAAGGCCGTTCTCTACGCCAACCTGCCCGGCCAGGAGAGCGGAGACGCTCTCGCTGAGGTTGTCTTCGGCGACGTGAACCCCAACGGTCACCTCCCTACACCATTGCCAAGTCTCTGAAGGATTTCGGAGCTGGTGGTCAGATCATGTACCTGCCCAACGGCGTCAACCCCCAGCAGGACTTCTCCGAGGGCCTCTACATTGACTACCGTCACTTTGACAAGTACAACATCGAGCCTCGCTTCGAATTCGGGTTTGGTCTGTCGTACACTACCTTTGAGTTCTCCGACATCAAGGTCAAGACTGTCAAGGACAAGTCGGCGCTGCCCTCGCCGCGGCCTTCTGACGCTGTCAAGGCGCCCAACTTTGACGAGAAGATTCCCGATCCCAAGGAGGCGCTGTGGCCCGACAACATCCGCCGACTGCAGCGCTACAACTACCCGTACCTTGAGAAGGTGGACGATATCAAGCAGGGCGCATACCCCTATCCTGACGGGTACGAGACGTCCCATCCGCTTTCGGGCGCTGGCGGTGACGAGGGCGGCAACCCCGATCTCTGGGAGACATACGCTACTGTGACGGTGGAGGTGTCCAACACGGGCGAGGTGGCTGGCAAGGTGGTCCCTCAGCTGTACCTCTCGCACCCGGACACGGAGAAGGACATTGATTTCCCGGTCCGGGTGCTTCGCGGGTTTGAAAAGTTCAACCTTGAGAAGGGTGAGAAGAAATCGGTCAGCTTCCATTTGACACGCCGAGATCTCAGCTACTGGGACGTTGTGCAGCAAAACTGGGTCATGGTGACCAGTGGAGAGTACACGTTCTCCGTGGGTCAGAGCTCGCGGGACCTGCCTCTACAGGTCAAGTGGTGATGTGGAGGAGGGATGAAAAGACTCTGGTGACATTTTCGAAATAAATCTGAAGCAATCTTAGCTCTCACTGCCTTGCTCACGACGCCTGGGAACCTGTACGTGAGATACTTTTGTTGTGTACTTCTGTCGTGTCCTCCTGGTCGGACGTCCATGTGTACCACGCCAGGCCTACCTTCGGCTGCCAGACGCCACATTGTGGCGCGGCGCTCGGCATCAGTGAGGGAGGGAGGCACTGCAGCTTACCTACCTCACCTTACCTCGGGGCTTTAGGCTGCCCTGTGCACCTGCCCTGTGCAGCTCTGTGCCTTGGGTTCGCAGGCCTGCTGCAGCCCTACGGGAGACCCCTGCCGTTTCCCAGCGAGCGAGGCGCCTACCTAGGTACCTGCCGTACCTAGGTAGGTAAGGTAGGTACCACCTAGGTAAGGTGAGGTAAAGAAGTGAGTAGGAGCAGGCAGCTAGCTCGCTCTCCGTGGGATCTCACCCCCTTCCCCACGACTCGACCAACCATCCTTCCTTCATCTTAGCATCACAATGGCCCCCAAATGAAAGACAAAGCCATTCATCCTCCGGTCCCATCTGACCCCCTCGTCGCCATCCTCCTGCATCCTTCTGCACCGCAAATCACGTCTCCGCCGTGACCCTTGGCACCCAACGCCCGGGTCTTCTATTTTCTGTCGCAGCTAGGCCTAGGCCCCTCTCTGCTCCAGGCGGCGGCGCAGGGACCGAATCCTCTGCCGCTTCTATTCTCTTCTTTGGGACGACGTCCCACGCGACCCCAGGGCACGACTGACGCACGATCGACGCATCACGGCTCCGAGTTGGTGCCAGGCGAATTGGAAAAATGGCTCGAAATCGCAGGATCGTGGTCCTGGGTGGCTCAGGAAGCAGGATGCGCTATTCCCTACAAACCCTCGGCGAATGCCTCCTGGTACCATGCTCATGACCCAGAGCAAACCCATCTATCTCGAAGTTTAGTGTCTTGCAGCCCCCTTCGTCGCGTTTCACGCCTCTCGCATTTGACCAAGCACCAGCCTGGTCCATCCTGCCGGGGCGCGTGTCCAAGCCTGGGTGCGAGGTCCAGTAGTCCCGAAATGGCGTCGTCGTTTATGACGATGTATGGCATGCGGCTCCTTCAGATGACAGCACGGCTGGGACCGAGCCCAGACGACCACGCGCTCCCAGGCTCACGGCAGTTTTTGGCATCCCCCGCCAGGCCGCTTGAGGGTCATGGTCTCCTCAGATCCAAACCAATGTGGCTCAGGTCCTCCTTCGCGGTCGACCTGGGCCCCTCTCGTGTTCTATTTGGGCAACCTTCATTCCCCATTTTGGGTCGGCCTTCCACTCGTTATCGACGGATCGAGACACCCTCCTGACCTTAGCCTGCCATCTTGTCCCATCTGTCATACACACCCTCCCTGTCTACGAACGCGCGCGTTGGGGACTTGACTGCTTCCCACTGCGACGACGCGCGGAGGCCACTGCTCGGCACCTGCTTTCCTCGACCCCTGGTGCGGCTTGTCGTTGGATTCAGGAGCTGTCCAACTGTCGAGGCAGCATCGCCAACCTGTCACCGGAAGCCGTGGAAGTTCTTTGCACTCATCGTTTGCTTCATAAAGACAGGGTCCTCTGTCTCCTGCCGTCTTGACATTTCACACAGGCATCAGCACCTTCCTACGAGCAAGCACTTTGGACTTTGAAGTGGCTTGATAGCTCGTTCAGCAACCGCTCAGTCAGATATCATCTGCGCCATTCTCAGACAATATTGTTACAATGCCCTCCTCCAGCTCCAGTGGGTATAGCCGTCACTCTCGCAGCAGCGGAGGCCATCGCTCTCGCGTCAGTAGTTTCGGCCTGTCTACTCTTACAAGATCTTCCTCATCTGACAACTCCCCTAGTCCTCCATCCAGCAACTCATCACCTCTCTTGAGACTCATCGTGTAAACACCTTGACAGAGCTCTGCCGAATCGAGCGCATCGCTTCCACCTGTGAAGATGAAGATGATGCTCTTGCCTTCCAGGGCCCCATGACCGCCGCCTGGGACTATTACGTCTCCAGCAACCAGCTTCTCACCGAACTTCGCGGCCTCACGCGTGCCTATCCCTTTAGCGGCGATGTCGTCCGCGACGCCCACCGGCTTGTGCGGAACGATCCGGATTCGAACCGGAGCTGGAACTTGGCGTGGCTGATTCTGGTCAAGATTCAGGATGAGTAAGTCACCACCTCGTCATGAGACGAGAATATCTTGTTGGTGCCACGAGATGCTGACTGTTTAGGGGTCTGATTGCCGTGTACGCTGCCATCGAGGCGAACCGTCCAGAGATGTGGGGTGGTCGACGGCCAGTGGCGGAGGAGGCGGAGCTGCTCTGCGGGTATTTTGAGCAGGAGTGGAATCGTGGCGTGGAAACGATGCTGAGGCACTGGACTGTAAGCCCGACGTGGTACTAGGGAGCGGTCTTGTTTGGCGCAGCTTGGTGTAACATGATGGACTTGGTGGCTGGCTGAAGTGAGATGGCTGACATGCGCAGCAATGTGAAGATATGAGTAGGTCTTGGTTGTCATTTGGTCTGAAATCGAATTTGCGGCGTTGACGGCGAAGCTTTTTTTACTCAATGCCCATATAGGTCGCTCAAGACCATCATCTCTATTTCTCTCGTGATGCATGCCGATGCCGGGCAAGGTTACCCTACGATCAAATCACCACTATGAAGATGATCGGCATGCGTACCGTCGAAAATCAAGGAGATCCCAAGCTTGGCATTGTGCATGGGTAACA
Source organism: Verticillium longisporum (assembly GCA_019188255.1). Classification (NCBI taxonomy): domain Eukaryota; kingdom Fungi; phylum Ascomycota; class Sordariomycetes; order Glomerellales; family Plectosphaerellaceae; genus Verticillium; species Verticillium longisporum. The sequence goes on along the minus strand of JAETXT010000003.1, from coordinate 2,703,272 downwards.
TCAATCATAGAAGAGAAGAACCATTGAATTCATCATGTCATGACTGCGCTCACAAAACGCCCTCTATCACTACCGCGTCCCGTTGCTTCCAGCGATGCGGGAACCACTTTCTACCATGGTCGTACACACAACACCATCCCACTCCGTCTAGGTTCTCGCTCCAGCAATGCGCGCGCTACAAAATTCCAAAAAAGGAAAAAAAATTCAATCCCGTACTGCTCCAGTCTAGAACACGTAGCGGAACGCCAGGTTCTCCCTGTCCGTGAGATCCTCGTAGGCGTGGGACGTAAAGTCGGGGCTCGCCTCGGCGACGCCCGACGCGGCCAGCTCGTCTCTCTTCTTGTTCTGGCGGACGAGGTGGAAGCGCAGGGCGATGATGATGACGACGAGCAGGCTGTAGCAGCCCATGTGGGTGGAAAAGGCGATCAAGTAGCGGGGCTGGTCGCGCTGGAGGAAGACCTGGGGCCCGACGGCGTTGCCGGCGGCCCAGAAGATAAAGTTCATGGCGACGGCGACCGTCTTCTTGGTCTGGCCGGCAATGTTGCGCGAGATGAGGGACAGGGCGAGCGTCTGGGCGGCCCAGAAGGAGAGGGTGATGTAGTACGAGATGAGCAGGCCGACGTTGGTGCCCATGCTGCCCTTGCGCACCGTCATGAGCACGGCCGTGCCGGCGAACGAGGGCAGGCAGTAGACGAGCATGATCCAGAGGTTCTGGCTGTAGCGCTTGGCGAGCCACACGGAGCTCAGCAGCACGATGATGATGTAGAAGCCCAGCACCATGGCCAGCAGCTGCGTCTCGATGAGGCTGAAGCCGAACGACTTGATGATGATGTTGGCAAAGGCGCCGAGGCCCGACGTCGGCAGCGTCGTGCAGAAGGCGATGCCGCAGTAGCCCCAGACCTGCGGGTCCGTGAGGCCCTCGACGAACTGGTGCCGCTTGAACGTCTTGTTCTGGATGCCCGTCTGGTTGTCGCGCACGCGCTCGACCATCTCGTGCTTCTCCGCCTCCGTGAAGCAGTGCGCGCGCATCGGCGAGTCGGGCATCCAGAAGCCCACCCAGAGGCCGAAGACGACCGAGATGACGCCGTACGTGAGGAAGAGCCACTGCCACGACGCGAGCGGGCCCGTCTTGATGAGGCTGAAGCAGTAGGCGAGCAGGCCGCCGACAATCTGCTGCGCGCCGTTCATCATGTACCTGGAGGACCCCCTTTTGTTAGCGAGCGAGAAAAGAGAAAAAAAGGCAGATGGGGGATGGGAGAGTGGGCGCGTACCAGTACGTCACGCGAGAAGCCTGCTCCTCACGGCGGTACCACATGCCGGACAGGATGACGAAAGCAGGCTGGCAGACCGACTCGAAGATACCGAGCAGCGTGCGGACGACGAGCAGGCCCTCAAAGCTGGTGCAGGCGGCGTGGCACGCGAGCGTGATGCCCCAGGCGACGATGCAGAAGCTGAGGTACTTGGCGATGGGGACGCGGGCGATGAGCCAGTTCTGGGGGTATTCGACGACGAGGACGGCAATGTAGATACACGTCGTCAGCCAGGAGTACTACGAATGCCCCCGCGGCGTTAGCAATGTGAATGGAAGAGGGATTTCAGTATGATGCTGTAACAACGTACCGACTGCTCCAGCTTGCCTTCGGCATCCACCAGGCCAGTGTCCTCGGGGAGTCCCATGATGGAGGAGAAGGACATGGTGCCCTTGTCGATGGCCTGGAGGAAGTACGTCAAGATCATGACGATGAGGACGCGCTTGTCGATCATGCGGCGGAGCTGGTCGCTGCGCTCGGGCGAGATCTCGATACGCTCAGCGTTGACATAGTTGGCGAGCTCCCTGTCAATCTCGCCATAACGCGTGTTGGCTTGCTTGGTGTCAATGTCGACGGACCGGGTCTCGGGGTCGTCGTTGATCGTGTCCGGCCTGGCGCTGGGGTTGACAGCCGGGTTTGTGCCATCCTCGTGCTGAGAAATGGTGGCCTTGTTGTCGCCAGCCTCGTTGGAGGTCATGTTGGGCGAAGTTGTGGAGGGTGGACCCGACGAGAGAAATCAGAAATGAGATTGGCGTTGTCGATGAGGGATCCTTCTGGGTCAAGGAGTGAAGCTAGTCTTCAACTTTGTGAAAGGCAGAAAAAAAAGCCTCGATTGTATTCCTCAACTGTCAAAGTCCTGCTCATTAAACAAAATTATCAAAGTGGGCATGGGCTTGCCAGCGTCTTTTAAACAAATCAACCACCCCGTTCCATGGCCGCCCTGGATGCGAATCTAATCGAAGAGAGGCATAGCGCTGGCAGTGACATTAACCCGAGTGCAGCGTGGACGGTATGGGTCTGGAGACGAGCGACTCCAGATTTCTTCGCTGGTGCCATGGGGTTGCGCGCGGGGATAGAGCTAATTCACTCATGAAGAGAGATAGAGAACTTGGGGACGGACGGCTGGATTGGCTGCCCAGCGAGACTCGACGGTGGAACAAGGGGTATCATTCAGCCGAAGACGAAAATACAGCGGGGATGCCGTGTCGATCCCCAGCTCGCAGACGATGCGTCGTGGTGTGTCGACCGGGCAGAGCGGCGAGTCAACCTGCAACGGCTGGTAACGTCAGGTCGGGTCAGTAGAGGGTGTGAGACGTGTTGACAGGAAAACGAAATCGGATCTCTCGGATCGTGGTGTTCCTCCCGCAACTCCCCTTCCGCCTGTCCGTGGGCTCCCAATGGGTGAGTGCGTTGACGGTGGTGAGGGCATGCCCAGGATTGAGGCTCTTGTCCCGAATTGCGGCTCTTGGTGATGGCCCTGCGGCTCTTTGACTGTGCCGTCACCCCCTGGCCCCTGGTCACAAGAGGAAGCAATCTAGGCGGGAAGGGTGCCCGTGCCGATTGCTTGGCAGAAGCTTGACGGGCGAGGGTGAAGTGGTCGGATGTCGGCATAGGCTGGTGACCCGACCCTTTCCACCAGTGAAATGACCAACGTCGTCATCGTGGCTCTTCTATACCAATTTTCTCTTGCGTCTTCTGTCTCTTTTCTTAGGGTCTTTTCGGTTGTCAGTGCCATCAACGCCACCGGCTCAGTTTTGCTGGCTGTGGCTTGCTTGGCTCCTGTGTCGTTATTCCAGTGTGCCAAGAACAATTCGATGCAACGTCACTCATTTTGGGAAATCCCTCTCTTTTCCATTTCAGATTCCAAGCGCATCGGAGTCGGCCAAGGACCGATGGCCGCTCGCTGTTACGCTGAGCGGTTCAGCGCAGCGATGGCACGCTAGACCTAACGAGAACCAAAGACCGTTTACCCGAGCCAGTCGCGTGCCATGGCCGACTGGGGCTCTTTGAATCTCTTTCGGCCGGATCGCGGAGTATCTACCCTGCTCCGACGTGGCGGAGGGCGTCCTTTCACATCAACACGAGAGACATGGTCCGTAGCTGAGGTAAGTGGTACCTAGGTATGTAATGGCACGATGCCCACTTTCCACGCCTTGACGGAGCTGTGTTGGGTGTTGTTGGATACTTCCCGTCGGGACTGCCGTGACTTTCCCGTGTCGGTGGTCTCGAGCACAAAATGATCTTGCAACCTGGAGGAGGAGAAGATTGCTCGTCCCATCGGTTCATCGCTTCGAATGAAAGCACGCCTTGGTTCACGAATTGCCAATCGAACTCAACCTCAGCCGTAAGTTTGTCCATATGAAAAGAGGCTGACAGAGGTGTATCGCCAGCCTTTCGGCATCACCCGTGCTGAGTTGCTTCGAAGACGGACAGAGGAGACGGATCATGGGCGGTTTTGTCCAGTCACTCCAGGCCATACAAAGTGTTCTTGCGTCCAAAGTCGCCGGAAGCCACATGATCCCGTGTAAAGCATCCGCCAACAAACTACCGACAACCGGAGACTCATTGACCAAGTCCTGGCGAAATGCGATGAAAGAAAGGGGCAGCACAAGAGGGATACTTATGTACCGTGCTGTTGAGTGGGAAAAAGAGAGAACCTTGGGGCATCTCCGTCGTCGCTGGTGCTCATGTGGCTGAGCATGAGCCACAACCTTTCCCCGATGGGGCTAGAGGGTGGGGGAGACAAATGCTTTTTTACTGGACCAATGTACCAGATGGTGAGGAGATGAGGGGAAATGCAGTGGACATCGTGGAGTTTTCCACACCGAGCTTTCATTAGACCCCCACGGAGAGAGAAAACGAGGGGTAAAAACTTGGGGCTTCGGGGGGACTTAGGGGGGGATCCTCTATTTGGGGGGCATTTGCATCGTTCTCTCATTGGCGAGAATAGCCGGTGCATAACAATTCATGCCGAAATGAATTGCAACGGCCATCCGGCCAGTGACCTTCTGGTCATGTCGTCCGTCTTGGCCTGCCCCCCAAGGCTCGGTAGCACGAAGAGAGGAGACCGGAAGTCCCGTGGCTTGGGCGTGAATGCACTAGCCAAGTGCAAATACTAGGACGTAAGTGGTGCACCAGGGGGCGGCGAGGCGTCGCCCACTCGGCCTGCATCAGTCCGAGGGCCTCCCCACTCGCACGCCAATTGCCCATCCCCCCGAGAAGGAGGGGTCTCGACTTGCCCCTCACCCCCAGACTCGCCAAAGTCGGGGCATGTTCATAAAGGTTGACGAGCCTGCTGCATTGAGCCGGTGCCGTCCTGCCGGCGCGTGCTCTCCTCGAATCTGTCCAGACACGTCGACGAAACTTGTGCCGAGAAGCCGAATCTTTTTTCCTTGCCCACCCTTCTTTCCTGATATCGGAAGGTTGTAACGTGTTTGATGCCGTCATTGTGAGAAACGTCGTTACGAGGTGAGTTCTTCTCTATGGAACGGCGAGGGCCTCAAGGCCAATCGCCACGCATCCAGTCTTCATGTTTTGACATCGACAATGATAGACCAAAGAGAACATTCTTGTCTCCCCAAAGCTGAAACGCATTGAGGAAGAAAGAGTACAGAGAGACTCGCTACAAACAAAAACCAATCACTGCAAACCGCCAATCCCTAATCCCCCCATCATCATGCCTCTCGAGCTCCACGGCCTCAAGTCGGCCGACATCCACGCCAAGGTCCGGTCTCTCATCCATGATCTCGTCAACATCAAGGATGAGACCGGCGAGTTCCTCATGACCCTGGCCGACGGCCGCATCATCGACACCAAGGGCTGGAACGACTGGGAGTGGACGCACGGTGTCGGCCTGTACGGCATCTGGAAGTACTATGAGCTGACCGACGATGCCGAGTTCCTCAAGATCATCGAGGACTGGTTCCAGAACCGCTTCGACGAGGGCCACAAGGGCAAGAACATCAACACCATGGCCGTCTTTCTGACCCTGGCCTTTGTCTACGAGAAGACGGGCAACCAGACGTACGTGCCGTGGCTCGACAGCTGGGCCGAGTGGGCCATGCACGACCTCGGCCGCACCAAGTACGGCGGCATGCAGCACACGACCTACCTCGAGGTCAACGACGAGCAGCTCTGGGACGACACGCTCATGATGACCGTCATGCCCCTGGCCAAGATTGGTCTCGTCCTCAACCGACCCGAGTACGTGGCCGAGGCCAAGAGGCAGTTCCTCCTGCACACGCAGTACCTCTTCGACGCCCCCTCGGGCCTCTTCTTCCACGGCTGGACCTTTGCCGACGGCGGCCACAACTTTGCGCGTGCCCGCTGGGCGCGCGGCAACGCGTGGCTGACCATTGTCATCCCCGAGTTTGTCGAGCTCCTCGGCCTGCCCAAGGACGACCCGCTGCGCTACCACCTCCTCAACACGCTCGAGGCGCAGGCCGCGGCGCTCGTGCCGCTGCAGGAGGCCGACGGCCTCTGGCGCACGCTGCTCGACGTCTCCCAGGACGAGGGCTCCTACGTCGAGGCCAGCGCGACGGCTGGCTTCGCCTACGGCATCCTCAAGGCCCAGCGCAAGAGGTACATTGGCAAGGAGTACGAGGCGACGGCCATCAAGGCCGTCAACGCTGTCATTGACAACATCAGCCCCGAGGGCGAGCTGCTCAACACGTCGTTCGGCACCGGCATGGGCCACGACTTGCAGCACTACAAGGACATTCCGAGGACGAGCATGCCGTACGGCCAGGCCATGGCCATGATGGCGCTGGTCGAGTTCCTGCGCGTGTACTACTGAGGCAAGGGCGGGTCAATAGCATTGGTGTAGCGGGTTGTATTTTATTCCAAAAAAAGAGAAGAATAAATACATTGATACCAAATGGCTCATTCGTTGGCTGGGCATGTGTGAAACCAGATAAAAAGAAGATGACTTGTGTGTCTCAGTCTCGCTCAGTTGGTGAGCAGTGTGTGTCACGGGTCCATGGAATCGTCGTCTGGTGATCAAGCCAGCAAGGCGCATGTGTGACGGTGGTCCCGACGGATGGCGGTGAGCGAAATATCTAAAGACAACGGCCTTGAGATGGTGATTCTGCCCTGGTTTTGACGCTGCCTGGGATGTGCCATTGACAGCACCTGTGGGACTTGTGATGATCAAGAACAAGAACGGTAGAGTCAGCAAGGCGCCGCGAGGCAAGGTAAGCACCTGGCAGAATGCAGAGAGAAGGCAGGAATGCAAAGTGAGGCTGCACACACCAGCCATTGGCGGTACGCCGAGTCTCACTGGAGACAGCCCCAGTCGTTCTTTCCCCACGCCCTTATCTGCTGCTTCTCGCTGCACATCATCGCCGCCGGAGCTTTCTGACCAGACCACTGCCAGTGCCACCCACCCGCGTCCGAACCCGCTCGCACCTGCTGCACCCGCCACACGGGCACCTCGTCCAGTGACCTCAGTCCCTGGCAGCCTGGGTAAGGACCTGGGCAAGACCGAGGGTCGACCGCTGCTGCCCGCCACCATCAATCTGAGTGAGGTAAGGTACGGCAGGCACGATCAGATCCCGCACGCGCGAATTCGCTCGCCTTCATTCCTCGTCCTTCTGGCTTTTCACCTTTTCACCTTTACGAACGACGACAAGTTGATCCATCAGACTCTACCATTGTCGCCATCATGTGGCAACTCGCTTGAGTGCCCACCAACACTGCGTTCCCATCCCAGGGCTTTCGCCTCACGATTCCGTCTTGACGCCGATCTCGATTGTCTAGCTTGTGCTAGCCCCCCCCCTACGTCACCACCCGCTAAAGAATCGATCAATTCACTTCCGTCGGCAACATCGACAACCTCTCTCTGCTGAAATTTCTTTCCGATCTTCTCTCAACAACCATACACCATTTGCTGGAGCTTGCAATGGGTCGTCCGGATATCCTGGGGCGCAACGACGCCGCTCGTGCAGTTGCCGCTGCGAGAACCCTTTCCTCGGGTTCGCTTCATGCTGGCGAACCCATGCCGACCCTGCGAAACATCGAGGCCGGTCGTCGCGCCATGACATTGCGCCGCCAGTCGACACATCGATACCATACCTTCCCGACGCCTCCACCCAAGACCCCGATGGAACAATCGCACCAGCTGGGCGCACCCTCCGACGCGAGCTCAGATGTTTCCGAAGATGATCATGAGGAGACCCCGCTGCCCGTTCGGCAACTTGCCCTTCTCGCTTTGCTATCGCTGACGGAGCAAACCGCCCTCAACTCGATATCACCCTATCTGCCTCAGATGGTCGAGTCATTTCCCGACATCCCCGAGACGCAAACAGGCCTGTACGTCGGCATCTTGGCCTCATCTTTCGCGCTGGCCCAGCTGTCAACCAACCTGCTGTGGGGATACCTGTCGGACGTCGTGGGGAGAAAACCGACCATGGTGCTCGGCACCTTCATGTTGATGGGCTGCTTCGTGGCCTTCGGCTTCTGCAAGGCATACTGGCAGATCATCGTCGTCCATGTGGCCATGGGCATGCTCAACGGCAATGCTGCCGTCGTGCCAACCGTGCTGGGCGAGGTCACGGATCGCTCAAACCAGAGCAAGGCCTTTACCTGGCTCCCAGTCATCTATTCCCTGGGAGGCATCACTGGCCCTGCATTCGGAGGCCTTCTCGTCGGCAAGCTGACGCCAACCTATCCCTACCTCGCCCCGAACCTGATCAGCGCGGGCCTTCTTTTGTTCAGTGTCGTTGTCGTTGGCATCTGGTTCGAGGAGACGTTGGAGAGCGCTCACGACGACGCCCACGAGGCCTGGATTCCAGAGTGGCTACGAAATGCCTGGTCCAAGACATGGGGCTCGTCCGAGCCGCGACGCAACTCTTGGAGCTCGCGTTGGCCTCGCCAAGGATCGCGCGCTGTTGTGGAGCACGACGACGAGGACGACGAAGAGGACGACGAAGAGCACGCCGGAGAGGGCCAAGGCCTTTTGCATCATTCCTCTGGTCTAGATGGCACGGATGGGGATGCCAAGCACGGAGACGAGCACACGTCATGGCGCCAGATTCTAAGCCGCAACACCATCCTTGTTCTTCTGACGTATCTTGTTTTCCAGCTCTCGAACATATCATTCAACGGGTTGTATCCTATTTTCGCCAACGCCGATACCCCTACCGGTCGCGATCTGTCGCCCAGCACGATCGGTGTCTGTCTGAGTGCGGCGGGTGTCGCTACTATCATCTTCCAGGCTTTCATCTTTCAGCATCTCAAGGCGCAACTTGGCAACTTGGGGAGCTATCGCATTGCCCTATTGGGACTCGCCATCAGCATGCTTCTCATGCCCTGGATTGGCTACAAGGATGACAAGCCACTCTTCGGAATTGGAACCGGTCAAGCATGGCTCTATGCTGAACTGATTGCCGTTCTGGTTTTCAAAAATATCTGCGCCGTTGGCGGTCTATCGAGCGTCATGCTTTTAGTCAGTATACCACTTTCTTGTCATGCCACGAGACGCAAGGCTAACACATCAAGATTACTAATTGTGCACCTACACATGGCACTCTCGGCACTCTCAATGGCATCGCTCAATCTCTGTCCGCTGCTGGCCGCAGTATTGGCCCCTTTGTTTCAGGCGGACTCTTCACGATCGCCATCGACGTTCGTCCCAAGGGCGAGGCTCTTGCCTGGGGAGTTTTCGGCGGCATCGCCTTCCTCGGCTGGCTTGGCACTATGGGCATCCGAAATCGCGGTCTCGAAAGCGACGACTGGGTGGGCACTGAGGACAACTCTGAAGATGACGAGGCTGAGCCGTAGACCTGGCTAGAGATGGGGTGTATTTGGTTAGTTTTTTTCATCGTGTTTCTTTGTTCTTATTCACGACTGCATGAAGACGGTGTTTATATACGGATGGGGCGGGCAAGCATGAGGTTCTCTGGTTACGAGCGGTGGTCTGCATCACTAGGCGATATGGAACTCAGATCTGGCATACAGCTGATATTAAATGTATTGCATTATGAATACAATTCATGCTTGAGGCGTCGCGAACTCAATGCGCCGACAGGATTCCATTACTTTCGTGTACTGCAAGAGCATATAACAACAAGATGAAATTAGGAAAAAACGTGCATCTGCATCCCGCAACGCCAGCCTTGTCACGAACACGGCCTCCTGAGGTTCGGATATAGGGCACCTATTGGTGTCCTCGAGCCTCCCCTATTCGCTCCAGGCAGATATCGCGCCGAAAACTGCATCCACGACCTTTGCTGCGCGCCGTTTCCTCCCTGGCTATAGATGTCTGGTGCCCTCCGTGGTTTCTCGTATGATCTCGCAAGTTCATCGAGTGTCCTGAAATTTGTGATGGTGCTCTTGGTTGCATACTCTTCCATAGGTCCCTTGAACGTTCTTTCTGGTTCTTTGGATTGCATGAAAGCAGAATTCCAGAGATCTGTCGTCGGACGCGTCGATGGCGGCGGTTCTCGCGAGCGCGTTAGGCCGGGACTCCACGTATTCGCCGTCGGTTGCGCTGGCGACGACGGGGGCCCTGTCTTTGCAAAGGGAACCGGCTGTGGCAGTTGCGGTACATCACGATTGAACCCCTTTTCTCTGGCCGGAGTGGAAGAATAAAAGTCGTCCGCCTCTGGCTCTGCTAGTTTCTGCGGGGAGGAGCTCTCTGCCGATTCGTAGCCCGAGTCTTCGATATCTGCGTCCTTTGTGGCTTCTTTGCTCGAGATTGACTTGATGGCATTGTCAATGTCGCGCAGGAGCTGGACGTCGTTGCTCGTTGCTGCGAGGTCGCGTGGGAGAATCTCGGGCTGGAGCCGGATGGCGTGTCGGTGGTCTGGGTCCTTGGCTGCCGCGATGGACGCAAAGGCGGATGCCACCTGCTCCAGGCTGCGTTGCATGGGGGCCGAGCCCGACGTTGGTGATGGCTGAAGCTGAACCGCGGGTTTCGGCTTCGACTTGGCCTTTCTGATGGACCGCGAGGCTTTGAGCTTCCGGTACGGGTTATATGCCTGCCAGCTCGGTTCCTCGAGGGCCTTGGCAGGGATCGTGGCCATACATCCCAGTTCTGGCGGTCTACTCGTATCCGCGAGCTCGGCGCGGAAGACAGGGGCGCCGCGTTGTTCGTCTCCCGCGAAGAAGAACCGTCCCGTGGTCGTGAATGCCGCGTCGTCCTGCAGCGGCGTGGACTCGCCGCCGCTCGATTCACCCTCCGCGCTGTCCTGTCGTCGCCACTGCGGGGGGTTGACGACCTGTCTCTTCTTGAGGACCGTCCGAAGCTTTTTGGTGTTTGTCCACGTGTTTGCTGGCTTGGCCCGATGGCGCGTGAGACCGTTTGAGTGGAATGAGTCCGGCTTCGGACTGCCGGGGCTGTCGAGCGCCTCTCTCGACGTGCGCCGGATCATGCGTCCGAAGATGCGGTTGATACCCCTCTTGACGGCCTGGGGTGATATTGGCGAGAGTTCGTCGTCGGCGTCACCGCGAAAGGGAATCGCTTCCGTCTCGATGGTCGAGACATCCTGCGAGCTACCGCCCCGCCTCGAACCCCTGACGCGCTTGCCGGGCTCAGGGCTGCCTTCGAAGACGAGCGGCGTGGCAGTCTCGCCCGGTGGAAGCAGGAACAAAGCCCTGAGGAGGGTCTGGTGCTGAGCGACAAAGAGCCGCGGGTCGGGGAAGTGATGATAGTCAAAGTCGGCGGGGAGCTGACGCTTGAAGATCTCCGCTCGGATCGGGTCGTCGGAGGCGTCAAAGACGACATGAAGGAGGCCGAGCGAGGCGTAGTACTCGGCCGAGTACTCGTCGGTGTCCTGCTTCTTCCAGAGTCGCTTCTTGCCGAGGAAGGCCTGCTGGCAGGTGGCGAGCGCCTCGTCCGTCTTGCCCTGGGCGAGGTGGGCGATGGCCAGGGCGTGCAGCAGGTTGCACACGACCATGTTCCGGCCGGCCTTGGAGCGGGCGAGCTCCGTCACCAGCGGCGCGGCCTTTTGCCAGGACCCTTCGAGAAAGTGGCAGATGGCGAGCTGGATCTTTGTCGTGCGTGTGGGCTTGTTCGCGACGCCCGCCTCGGTTGAGGCGGTAGCCTTGGAGAGGAAGCGGCTCAGGAGGCGCGCTGCGTTGGCAAAGTCGAGAGCTTTGATACTTTCGTTTGCGAGCTCGTAGAGGCCAGAGATATAGTACTGGTCAATGTCTGAACAGTCCTCGCCGTCGTCCTCCTCCTCCTCCTCTTCCTCTTCCTCTTCCGTATCTTCGTCTGAACGACGTTGTTCAACGACTTGTGGCGCCGAGTCTGACGCCAGGGTCGGCGAGTCTGAAGTCCATTTCTTCTGATCGCTTATTTCTTCTGGGTTCGTCCTTGCTTTGGAAAGAACAGGCGTGGCGAATTCAGGAGACTGGCAACGTCCCTGCCGGAGGCACTGCTCAACCCAATGGCGTCTGATGGGCGGGAAGTCGCCAGCGAGGCTGGAACCCGTCCTGGAGAGCTGGCGGACGGAAGCATTGCTGTCATCTGCCCTGACGGTACTAGCAGTCGAAGAAGCGGCGGAGTGAAACTGTTTTGCCGCCTCGGCCAAGTGCCACAGATTCTGAGCTAGACGGGCATCAGGTAGAGAGGTAAAGTGCTGGGAGAACCCGCCGACCGGCAGACGAGACACTCGGAGTGCTTCTTCAATAGACAGCTTGAGCGTACTCAGCTCGGTCAGGATCTTGGCTTGCGACGTGTTGCTTCGCAGGGACAGCGACCTAGAGGCGACCTCTTGTCAGCAAGGCGTACAGACAGATGCCTAGCATATAGACGCAGATGGGATCATACGAACACGTTGATAGTACTGAGAATGGTCTGCAGAGCCCAGTTGGACTTGTGGATCTTGTCTCTGAACGCAGCCAGCTCGCCATCGTAAACGGCCAGGTCCGCTACCGTTCGAGTTTTCCAGGCAAAGCCCTTCGTGTGGGCGTGCCTCTTGATCCTCTCGACCAGTTTCTTCAGGTCGTTCAGCGACAGCTCGCAGTTGACCAACGACTGGTCAATCTCCCGCCACAGCTCCTTCTCCACGAGAGCAAAGTCCAGGGTACCATATCTCCTCAAAGTCTTGTCCACAGTATTAAGAAAGTTTGTTAGATTGGTGAGCTCCTCGCAGAGTCCTACAATACGGACTTCCACCGTTCGGTAGGACTTGGCGAGCTTATAGAGGGACTTGGTGATCTGTTTGTCAACCCTTTAGCGCCGGGCGCTCATAGTGTTTCATGCCCTTGCGCCGACATCTCAATCGACTCAGCCGAGCATCTGAAGATGTGGACTTACAAAGCCAGCAGCCTCCAGCAAGGGGACCGTCGAGGCAGCAATCGAGAGGGGGTCCATGGCGGCGAATCAGTCGGATTGTCAACAGTCCTACGACCACAATATTGGTGCTTGGTTCGATTGAAGTCAGAGTCCTACGTCGAGAGAATCACCAACAGCAGACCATCATCACAGCAAATCGATAGGTCGCACCATGCGAAATGGGGCGGCCGCCAGTATTCATGGTTGACACCGAAGGTCTGCCTCGTTGAACGCCTTTCGCTGAGATGGGTGCCGGTCTGCCGCGCCTCCACGGCTTGCATGGTCAGTACAGAGGGCCTATGAGAAGTCTATGTTCACGCAGTGAGACGAGCTACTGCTGTGCAGCGCGCAGGGAGGCAGCACCTTGTCCTGCCAAGGCTCAATGCTCATAGGTTGAGAAGCTGCACTGCGCCTCTTTCAACACGATCACCAGCCAAAACATCCCTGAACTCGCCCAGTCAAAACGATCGCACAGGGCTGGAGGCAGCCTGGCGGTGCAATGGCCTGTGGTCGCCTTACGAGAATGACGAAGATGACGCGCATGAACGAGTGCGATCTGGCTCACCAGGGGATGTCCAGATTTTACACTTCGTGAGACATAAAGCCGATATCAAGGCCAGTACACAGCACTTTCTTCAAATGACCTAGGGCGATACAGACTGAATTCCGTCACCAGTGGATCTTAAATCTCGGCAATTGGAGGCCCAGGAATGACATAGCCATCAATGTCATCCACCCAGATGTTGATGTGAATCCCAGGATGGTCCTGCAGCGTACAGCGTCAGCCCCAGTATGGCACAATGCCCACGAAGAATGATACTCACAGCCTTGTATTCCCCGGGGAAAGATACGCCTGACGGGATCGAAGCAGTGCCCCCGTTCGTCACCTTGATCTGGTAGCAGGTCATGTAGAACTGCGCCGCGCCGAGCTGACCTGCGCTGTGGAGCGCAACAGCCTCTGCGCGAACCAAGTAATCGCCAGAGGGCAGGTTCTCGGGTATTCTGCCACTGTCAGCCCTCTGAATTTTGATACCAACGTAGGCGAGAAATCTTACACAATGCCGAAGCGACCGCAATTGTTGTTCAGATAGTCAGTTCCCCAGACCTGGTCCTCAGGTGTGTATCCATACTCTCCAATCTTGAAGAATGGGTCTGAACCGTCGGCAGTCGTGGCGTCTTGGACGGCCGCGAGGTAGACCATGACAGGGCCATAGTGGTTTCCTCCGATGGCAGGCTTCTCGCAATCACGGTCACCCGGCTGCTCGTGCATCTCTACCTCAATCATGGAGCCCGCTGGTGTGCGGGTGTCAGCGCGCCAGCCTGAGCCGAAGGATGGCAAGGGCAAGTTGACATACCGGGAACTTCACAAATGCCCGCCACGCCGCTGGCACCTCCGATATTGCATCGGAGGTTGTTCGAAGTGACGTCTTCGATCGGACTATTGCCGGGAGGAAGGCGAGCGCAGATGCTGCCCTGATCAACGCCGTCGATCCAAAACTGCTGAAACGTGGCGTGACCATGAGCCATACTGGCTAAGGCCAGCATACCCAGAGTAGATCGCATGGCTGTTTGGAGTGCTGGGAATGTTCCAGAGTCTATTGAACCAAAAGTACAAGGTTCAGCCTATGCTTCGTAGCGGATGTCCTCATCTGATGAGAGCCAGCAGATCAAGACAGTCGCGATCCGTCCATCGCAGACAGACTACTTATATAGACATGTCTTCACCAGCGCCCAGAAATGTGAGACCGTCTTCCTCTCGGCTGTTCTCCCGACTCTCCCACGCACTGTATTCCGAGCGTGCTTGCGTCGGGCCTTTTCACCCCAGATGAACGATCATCAGCATCTCGATGAACGAGAGGTCAGGCGTGCGCCACGATAAAGTGCCGTGCTGTCATCACCTTGAAACCCGGGGCAGCGGGAACCCAAAAGCTCCCCAGGCGCCATACACAATAACTCTTTGAGGGGTGAGGTATGCAGCCATGATCAGAGGAGAACATGGTATCACAAGCCAAGAAGAGAGAACCCGCGCCGACCACTGAGATCCCCTCGATGAGCCGTGACAGACAGGGGGCCAGCTATAACAGGATGCTGCAAGGAAGGCGATCGGAAGATTAATGGGAGATCAGTGCCGGTTTGGGCGCGGAGGCAGACACCGGGGGTTGTGGGGCCGGCGTGTCACGTTGAGGGGCCCCGGACATCAGGGCGGATGATGCGTGGGGTCGGCCACTCTATATCCAAGACTTTCCAAGCATTGACAGCACGGCTGTGACGTAGAAAATACAGGCGGCATGGGATGATTCCAGGCTGTGATGCCAGCAGTCTTGCGATCGGAGAGCCTACTTCGAGATGCCATCTCTCACAGGCTGGCCGAGGCGCGTGCTCACCGGCTCGGCCCTCGTCCGAGTAGTGGCTGCGATAGATTGGAGAAGTCTTGGTCATATTGATTAAATTGTAGTGAAGTAATGTAAATGGTACTACGTGGTTTACATCAGCTGAACCCGTTCCGGGACGGATGCGTTGCGAGAAGACCTTCAGGTTTTGTACCCAGGCAGAGAGACGATGGAGCACAGATCTTATTGTCCGCTGTGTACACTCGACGCAGCGCACGCATGCAACTTGAATAAAATCAACGGTCAGAATCGTGCATAAAGTTTGATACCGTACGTAGTCCGATATAGAGCTCGAAGTAGCTCGCGTTCGTTCGTAAATGAGACTTGATATGTGCTGTGTTGGGTGGCTCATGGTGCTTCATGTAATGCAGAGCCATTGGCATCACATAGAGAACCATAAAATTACGAAGCTGCCAGAAAAGGAAAACTTTGCAAGCGAAGAGGGAAGGAGATTCATACCCTACCATCTAGACCTACCTACGTGAACAGTCCGCTCACCTAGCATAATGGCGGAGTCCCCGCAGGAATGAACACGGAGATGCCCAATCAGGCAAAGCCGACAAGACGAGAGCCAAATAAAGGTTCGGATCGCCCACGCACACGTTTCTCACGGCATACCAGTCGCTCACTCATGCACGGCGAGGGGGAAAGTATTTTGGAAGGTGATTGTCATTTCTCAACCTTGAAGACTAGATCCTGATTCACATCCTCTCGTCAACTTCACTTAATTACAACGAGCCAACTCTTCGACTCTCGCAACAGTAGCCAAGTATATATATCTCGAAAGGGGGCCATGGCAGGCAACCCCATTCTTGGTTTTCGGGTATAGATTTCTCCTCGTCGATCATCGACTTACACGGCCTCGCTCTTGTCAATGACACCGCCGTGGGAGCGGGCGCCAGCGAAGGTCTGGTGGGGGTCCACTTGGAAGAAGTGCGGGGAGTCGTCTCCTCCATCATGCGGTCAACCTGCTCGAGAGACAGACCCTTGGTCTCGGGAACGAAGAAGTACGAGTAGATGAAGGCAGCGGTGCAGAGAGAACCCCAGACGAAGAAGACGGAGGACTTCATGTTACCGTAGTCCTCGCCGACCATGTAGGGGGTGATGACAGCGATGACAGTGTTCCACAGCCAGTTGGAAGCAGTGGACAGAGCAACACCACGAGAGCGGATAGGCAGGGGGAAGATCTCGCCGATGAGAATCCAGGCACCGGGGCCCCAGGTGGAGGCGAAGAAGAAGATGGAGATGGCAATGAAGGCGATCTGGGAGTTGACAGCGGGAATGTTGTCGGCGATGCTCTTGTCGGCGTCGTTGGGGTCGGGGTGGGTGTGGTTGAAGCCGATCGTGACACCAATGATGGCAACGAGGTACTGACTGACAAGCATGCCGAAGGCACCGACAATGAGGATGAAGCGGCGGCCGAAGCGCTCAACGGTCCAGAAGGACAGAGGAGTGGACAGGACGTTGACAAGGGTGAAGACAAGCGACATGAGGAATTCGTCCTTGACGGCGCCAGTGGAGCGGAGGAAGGGCGTGGAGTAGTAGAAGATGAAGTTGACACCAGTCCACTGCTGCATCATCTGCAGAGAGGTACCGAGGGTGGTCTTGCGCAGGTTGGGGTTGGGCTTGAAGACGGAGCCGCGGAAGCAGTTGGCCCAGCTGCCGAACCAGGTGGTGGAGGGGATGAGGGCACGCTCGTACTCCTCGTTGGCGACGATCTCAGCGAGCTCCATCTGGATGTAGTCGCTCTCGGCGGGCTGGCCACGGACGCGGGACAGAGAGTCGGTGGCAGCGGCCAGGTTGCCCTTCTTGACGAAGTAACGGGGCGAGTCGGGAAGGAGCATGAGGCCACCACCGAGAATCACGGCCCAGGGGAACTGGATGGCAATGGGGATGCGGTAGGCACCAGTGTCGTTGCGCTCC
The DNA here is from genome assembly GCA_019188255.1 of Verticillium longisporum. Lineage (NCBI taxonomy): Eukaryota > Fungi > Ascomycota > Sordariomycetes > Glomerellales > Plectosphaerellaceae > Verticillium > Verticillium longisporum. Next base: position 2,686,371 of record JAETXT010000003.1, on the reverse strand, counting down.
TTAGTGGCATAGACGACAATAGAGGCCAGCATGATACCGATCGTGATGCAGAACTGGTATCCGGCAACGAGGGCACCACGGACCTTGCGGGGGCACTGAAGATGGTGTTAGCGAGTGGGGCAAGATGAGAATGAGCAGAGATGGCTTACAATCTCGGACATGTAGAGAATGACAATGGCAGACTCGAAGCCGACACCGAGACCAGCGACGAGACGACCAGCGACAATGGTAGCGAGGGCATCACCGTGACCAGTAATCATCTGGATCACGACACCGAGCATGTAGATGAAGCAGCCGAGAATGACGGTCCACTTGCGGCCGATCCAGTCGGCGACATCACCGGCGATGACGGCACCGAAGAAGGTACCGGCGGACAGGATGGAGACGACGAGCGAGGTGTTGGAGGAGGTCAGAGCCTCGGCACCCTGGTGCTCGACGTTATCGATGAAGATCTGGGAGCCGAGGACACCGTTGATGTAACCGGAGTCGTAACCGAAGAAGATACCACCGAAGGCGGCGAAGGCACACATGAGGTAGGCCTTCCAGGTGACAGGAGCCTCAATGCGCTCGACATCGTTGGTGGTGTGGAGGGTGACCGAGGGGCGGTGCTCAGTGGCGGCCGCGCCGTCCTTCTCGCCGTGGGACGACATGTTGTTCTGCTGCTGCTGGTGAGGCGGCGTGATGAGGTTGACGATGTCTGGTGTTTGGGTGGCTGCAGTGAAGGGCCCAGATGTTGAGGGGCAGGGAAGGGGACGAAGGAGGGGGGGGGGGGGCAAGATTAAGGTTGGAGAGAAGGCTGTGAGATAGAGAGGTCTGAATGGACGAGAGGGCGCTGGTGCAACGTCCTTATATCGGCGTTGAGGGCGAGCAGGAACCAGGGACGCGCCTTCTCGGTCTCGTCCCTCGCGGTGGTACCTTCCCCGGTGGCCTGGGGAAGTGAGCAGGAGTCCCTGAGTGTAAACGGGCCGAAAGGAGGGGCCCCAATCTGTTTGGGTACGACCGTCGGCTGGGCCGACCAGGACCGGCCGACTGGGGTGTCGCTTCCTTGGACTGGGGTGGGGAGGGGAGCGAAGGCGAGAGGGGCCCCTCACATCTGACCATCTGCTCCTCACGAGCTAAGGTACGCCGTCCTCCCTCCACAAGCTCCAACATGCCATCCTTCTCCAGCTCCACCATCCCAGAGGCTCGAAACGCATGACCGAAGCGAGTCTACCCCATGGCATCCCTCCATCTCCATCGATCCTCTTGTCTTGACCACTCCGAGGTATCCCCATGCCCCATGCGGCACGTTACGCCACGCCCATTTGGAATGCCTCACGAAACCGGACCACCACCACCACTCACATCAGACGAAATCATTACCGCCGTATTGGACCATCGTCGTCGTTACACGCTGCTGTGCTGTGCTCGCGTGGTTGCTGGTGGCCACGCTCTGGGCCGTGCCCGTCGCCTGGCCCGGTTCCAGCCAGTTGCTCAGCTCGGCCCCCTAGCTCCAAATGTCCGACCCAGCCAGCAGCCCAGCCAGGCCAGATCAAGTGCCGTACCGTACCACCTACCTACGAGGAGCTACACTGCCTAGACCTTTGAACAAAGTCTAGCTGTCGCGCGTGACCGATGAATCACGGATCGGTGCTGCGAGTGCAGGCTCAGCTCGCGATACTTTGCGCCCATGCCAGCCCACCCCTGCTACGCTGGTACCCTTGCAGTTGGCGCCTCTCACGTACCGACAGGCCAACTGCCGCTCGAGTCACCACCGTTGTTCGCAGACCATCGCCGTCGTGCCTCCAACGATGAGTTGCAAAGTTACCACGAAACGGCCAAAGTCATCCGAATGTTCGCAGACCACATGAGTCCGAGGCTTGGCCCCCGCTAAACGGGCAAAAAAAGAGACGCAAAAAAAAGAGAAAGAAGAAAAGCACCTGGGGTTGTTGGGGAAGATTCGCCGTTGTCTCGCCGTCGCGTGGCGTTTGCGGGGCCCCCTCGGCCTGCGCGTGAATCGACCCTAAGCTCGATCTTCGCTCTGGCGCCGGGAGACCCACACCAGGCCTGTACCAGTACCACCGAACCAACACGACGCGCCAGGAGCAGGGAGAAAAAACAGCAAACACAAGTGTGAGTGGGCAGAAGCCTATGAGGAAAAGAACATCCCTGGTAGTAGCACCGAGCGAAGGGAAGCACTATGAAAGTGTACCCGCGTATGCAATGTGCATTGCATCTGCCCTTTTTTTTGGTCTGTCAATCATCCCCTCTGAATGGCCCGCACTAATCACTGGTGCAGTGGCCCGAATCAAAGACACGCCGTGCAGTGCGCGCCGGACTTAGCAAGCGAAAGCGAGCCCGACGTCGTGGTTCAACGCTGTCGCGTCGTTGGGACACTGCTTTCGTCCACGCTCGAGTGATGAGCCTCTTTGAGCCGTCCTCAAACATTGTCAACGGCCTGTCCGAGACACCACGCTGTACTGAACAATCGCAAATGGCGAGACATTACGCACTGGCTAGCAGACCACGTGATGGAGAGCTTGTCCCGATCGACTGATCCGTCCGTGACGCACACTGAATGCAAATTCTGAAATGAGCGATCCCGAGCTTACTCACGCAATCTCGCAAATCGCCAACCAAGTACCATCCTTGCCCCACTGTCACGAGTGACCGAGCGAGACAACCAGGGCTGTCTCACCTCGGAGCGCGTGTCTAGAAACATTCCATGACAGCCTAGCGCCGATTGGTGACGCAACAAAACCGCAATGCCCACCGCATCGCTAGGTGAAGTGCACGAAGCATCATCGTGGACAGGCAGAGGGACGGCATGGACAACCGCGTCAGAGAAGGTCATTCTACATGTAATCCGAATCCCACGAGACGAGCCACCATTTTTGCTTGGGCGGGGGATATCCAATGCCTAGGCCCACAGCGACCAGTACATTGGACCATGGCCACTAAAAACATCGTTGGCTTTAGACCCTGCACAGCACTTCCGCTTTGGGTGGTGTACACCGATGGCGGGCCGGTCATTGGACCGAAGCGACCAAATGAAGCTGCTTGTCGCGAGTGTCGGTACGAAGAACCTGTGACTCGTGACGAAGTCCTGAGGTGAGAGAAGCGCCCACTGCCGGCGCGCTAGAATATGGGAAGGCATGCATCGCAAGTTGAAATGTCGATTTCATTTTGCTTTTGGAGTCGTAGGGAGAGGCGGTTGTCGGGTTTGGCAAGTGGCTCGTATTGTGGCGCGGTCGCTGCCCCCACGGTCGCTGCTGTTAACGCTGAGCTTATTCCCAGCTGACTGAGCCAGACCGAGACTCGTACCCACGTGAGCCTGAGACTTGAGAGAGGCAAGGTTTTGGAACGAAACCCCACCACCTGGTGAGACTCGGGAAGCTGAACCCATGTACGAACACGTGCACTTGCACACGCGCGACAACACTTCTTCCGCTTGTCTGTCTCAGTCCATTCCAAAGCATCGTCAACCGAAAGTGTCGCAAGACGCCGCAAAGCATCGCCATCAGCATCAAAACTCAAATAATCAAGAAGAGCAGCGCAGCACACCAATCTCCCCGCGACAACTGTAATAAACTGCCAGACAGAAGCTACCACAACGGCAGCTGCAACTACCAGCGTGCAGCACCTTGCATGCCGCAAAAGGCCCCTCGGGCATCCAATCACTCGCACTCGCCGCCCTCCCACACGAGAATATGCCCGCCCAACCGCTGCAACATCTGCTCTTTGTTCCCACCCTAGACCCCCGTCGTCCCTACCAACGCAAAGTCTTTGGTGGCCCAATGCTCGGCGGTACTCAACGCGCTAAACCTGCCTGGAGACCTCACTCCCATGCGCCGCCGCCTGGCTAAATTGGCCGAGTCGTCTCCGCGCCAGACCAACCGGCTTCGCTCGTTTGGAAGATGCATCAAACTCAAGAACAGGTCATGAGGCCCTCTGTGTCGAGTTTTGCTACCTTTGCTGACTCTTCTGCACTGTCGGAGTAAAGCTGGCCCGGAACATGGGGCCACTGCGAACCAGGCATTGCCGTGGCCCACCTCCAGTCCTGCACAGCAACACTTGATCGACTCCCTCCACTACAAACACGTTTTGTCGCCCTGGCACAGACTGATGCGCTGTGCCGACTTGTCCGTCTTCGGTCCTTTTTTCGGGTTCGGAGGCCTGATATGCCACTGCAGATTCATCTATGGTGGCATCCGTTGGCGATCGGGTGCTGTCCAGAGAATGCGGATCTGGCACAATGAAGGCTCGCATCCGCTTACTTGGAGGCTTTGGCAATGAACGATGAAAGCCACGTTCATGAAAGACATGGTATCATCTAGAAAAAATCGTATTGAGATTGTCTCATACCCACGCGGGGTACCTCGCTTGTCCCGTTGCGCTGTCAGGCTTTTTGGATCACAACTGGATCACATTTTGAAGGTCGAACAAAGACCATCCACCCGAGAAATCGTCAAAATTCAAGACTCCCCAACGGCACGAACCACTCCCATGGGGACTTCAAGGCTTGAACGAAAAAAATCTGGGAAAGCACGGGGTCTCCGGACGGGGCAGAACACAACAGAAGCTGCCAACAGTGGACCTGTGACTGATGGCGCCGGCCTCCCTTCGGAGCATTTGGGTCTGGGCACCTAACTTTCTCCACAGCTCGTCCCCTTGTGATTACAGTTCTCGTTCCAACTTCCCCACCGATTCGACCTGGCTGCCCCTGGCCAACAACCCCTGCTCTCCCCCATGCTCTCCCCGGGCGCCGCCCGCCGCCTTCGACGTCAATCACTCCACATGTCTGTGTCCTTTTTTGTCGAACACGGCAGACGAGCAGGGGGGTGGCCTGGGAACCGCCAAGGCCTGGCCTGCTCCTTTGGCGGAGTGAGCCGTCCGCTTACGGGTCGGTCCAACTATTCATAGCGTGGAACTACTTACATCGGAATTTAGGTCTGGGACGACGACGCTTTCAAAATTCTCCCTGCTTCGAGGCATGGCACGAGGATGACTCGTGCGGTATTGTCCGCTCGCCTAATAACGTGGCGGCTGTAACAGCACACGAGCTCAGCTTTCTCACGTGGCGATGGCCAAAGCTGTCTGCCGACGGCTATTAGGTAAACTGGGTCGATCTAAGTATGATCCTCTTTGCCTGCGAAAGCAAACTGAGCAGTACAGAGAGATCCTACGCGCCTTTCCCGTAACGACTGATGGATGCCTTAGCTACGCCTTGGGCTCTGGAGGAGCATGCGATTGCTGAAGACAAAAATGGAACTAAAAACACTTACCGCGTCCAACAAGCTCTCCAGTTCCGTATCAGTAGACAGTGCAGTACATATCAAACATATCAGCCTCAGCCTCACCCTCGTCGAACCACCCGGATGCAGCAAGCGTGCATGCCTGAACCGCTCCCATGGAACTCACACGACGGTTGCCGGGGGGTGTCGGTGCGCACCCGTTTTACGCTACTAAACTCTTTGCGATGTGAAGTAGGGGTCATGAACCCGGGTTCGGTGCGGCATCACCATGCCAGGCGGCGAGAGAAGTGCCCGAAATGGCAATGGAGGCTGGAACGCGCCCTGGCCAGCCATGGCCTCTATACAGCCTTTGGTAGCCAAGCCCTGCAACTTGGCGAAGGACACACTTCGGGAGGAACCGTTAGGCCCGAGCTGTATGCTGTATGTCGGTCCTATCGATCATCTCTGCAGCCTCATCAACCCGGCGCGGCGGTACCTAGGCCCAGCAAGATGTTGCTCGCAACCTTCGTGCGCGCTTGTGACGCCTCGCGATGCATTTGACCCTGCAGCTATCTTCGATGTGACCCTCACTTGGCCCTAGGTTCCGGATTCCGGATTCCACAATGTATCCCCCAGGGGCATGCCTGCGCCCCCCCAGTTTGGGGGTCGGTTGGCAGCCGTCATGTCGGTCAAATCTGCGCCCTGGTCCCCTCCCCCTTTTCTCCGAGATGGGGTTCCGCAGAACGGCCGAGTCTATAGCTCTGGGGCTCCCACATGCCAGCCCAGTCTACGCAGACACTAACCCACCGCCAGGAGGGCTTGGCATCAGAGATCTCCAGAGGGACCATATGGCAATCCTGGGGCGGGCATTCGAAGTCTGGTCTGGCAGCTGGCATCTGCAGGAGGCATTTCTCAACGCGTTTGTTTACTCGATGTTCACTTTTTTTTTTTTTTTTTGATTTGGTCTGGCCCTCTACTGCCTTATTCTGAACATGATATCCTCGGCTACTGGCATGCACTCGTACGACGGACGGGGTTTCTCTTGGTTCTTTTCCTCTGATACACAATGAGCAGCGTGATCGGGGATACTTCATTGTCCAAGTTCGCACTTGCCCCTGTCTATCAAGAGCAAACCGCACTTTGAGGACCGGCATTGCCTTTCACAAACGCTGGTACGTCCGCCGTCTTCGTTAACGTGTACGAGTAGTACGAAGCCGGGTCAAAGGCTTCTCCAGCATCCTTCGCAATCGTCCCGTCAGTGCCCTCAAATATATTCCCCTTCGTGCGGAGCGCCGCTCCTTCATCCCGCGTAATTGGATTCTTCGTATCCTGGAAGAACACATTCTCGATGACAGCCGTCGTGGCACCGCGAGCGTAGTGCCCGTACGAAGTCACACCACTGACAAAGTTGTTGTACAAGTGTGCCTCAGCCAAGTTGTCAGCTGAAGGGTTGCGCTGGTTCGTCGAGTCAAACCAGTTGTGGTGAATAGTGCCACGAGCGACTACGTTTTCTGTCCACCCGATGCCAAAGGCCTTGTCGTGTTTGCGGAAAATGTTGTTCGAGACGGTAAAGTAGTTTGTATCTTTACGGAGGTCGACGAGACTGTCGCCGGCTTCTTCAAAAAGGCCTGGGTCAGGCCAGTAAGCTTTATATTCTCCCAAGGTGGAATAATACATACAATGATCGATCCAGATATTCGATGATGTGTCTGACTGGATTCCATCGTAATCGTTGTCGGTGCCGTCGCTGGAGTGGCCTTTGATCACCAAGGTAAGTTGGGATTTCCTCTCAAAAGGGTTGAAAGCTACCGCCTCTTACCGATGATCAAGTTTCGGATAATGACATTGCTGACTTTTATCAGTCTGAAGCCGCCTAGAAATCAGTCAGCAAGTTCCTGCGAAACCCGACGCCGACGACCCGCAGCCTACCCTGGAAGATCTCTGCGTCCTCGCCAACGCCGACAATCGTCTTGTCGCTTGAAACGCCGACTTCCTTGCCGAATGGCACGACAGTGATACGGCCCTCAACTTTGATCACATAAGGGCCTGTGGCGGCAGCAAACTTCTCGAGATCGGCCAGCGTTGAGACCGTGACGACCGTCCCGCCGGCACCGCCAGTGGTGCCACCGTTGAGAGATGCGAAGCCGTCGGCTGAAGCCTGGCAAGGATCTTGGCGGGGAACCACCGAGGCAAGCGCCGAGGGAAGGAGGGCGAGGAGGGCGGAATACTTCATTTGGGGCTCTATCAACGGGCTATGTGGATCCTGGAGTGAAGAAACCGGGCAGCGAGCCTCGACGCTGTGGCATATACTACCTTCTTAAGTCGTGGCCTTTGCGGCGACGACAGTGTTCGCCAGGGTTCCTTCTCGTCATCAGCAGCGGACATGAATCCCGTTGTCGAGGGGTAACCACTGCTGATCATCGTTTCATGCATACGACGAAGGGGGGGTGGATGTGGTAGTTGGCATACCCTGTGGTCCTTCGTCCTCGAAAATCGCTTGAAAAAGCGCGCAGCCGAGCGCATGCAACGTGATCGGAATGCCGACAATTCGTCCTTCGGATTCGTCCTTCGGAGCGCGTTTGTCGTGCTTCTTTCGCCCGAAGTTTGCTTAACCCGAGGACGATCGCCATTGGCGACCCCAGATCTAGGTTATTGATCCGGACAGATCACTCGGGGTGGGGAAAGGCCACCAACGGGAAGTTTGCTGTACTGGCGATCGCAGGTATGCATTTGAATCGTTGGCGACCTCTGGCAGCTGGGGTTTCTTACCTCGGAAAGCGGATCTTGTGATCCCGCGACAGCCCTTGACGAGCGGTATATAGGCTTTCCATGCTTGTGTCAGAGAGCTCCTCCAATGATGACAGACTACGGACGTGACGATTTCCCCGGTATCCCGCTGTCGATTGTGATGATGCCCGAGGAAGTCAAGGTACCTCAGCTGGATCTCATTGTATTGAATTAAACCATGGATTCGTATCAAGCCAAGAATATCGAATGGTGAAGCGACAATCGACCATGCCATCGCAATCTTTACTTGTGTCGCACGGTTGTGCTGAACCTGGCTCCTCGATGTATCCTATAGGTGCTTCGTGACATTGCTCAGCATCGCATTTGTGGCTACCAAGTCGCTGAGAATCGTTCTCCCAGTACCGTCGTGTCCAGGGAGCGCACATCACCATGAGAGGTGTTTACAAACACTGTCCGCCCCTGAGGCATCGTCCCAGGCCCATTCCTTATCAATAGAGACCACTTGCAGAAACCCATACATCCCTCAGCTTCATTCGTCAGTTATAAAGAATAACAATCACCGTTGCCAATACTATACAATGCACCAGGAAACGTACATCAGAGCTGGGGGCCGTTTGACCACGAGATATTGTGATCCGAATCCTGGGCGAAGGCACGCCGGGCGTGCTTGGGCAGCACCGAAAGTAGGTCACGCCTGGTTCACTCGCTACTGTGCGCCCCTCAGAACCAGCCCGCAGGTATTTTCTCTTCGAAAACGCGCGAGGTCGTCCCGGGTGGGTGGTCGGCACAATGAACCGTAGAGGCCCAAGAGTCGCGGCAGTGGTCCGCCACATTCTCAAAGTTGTGACTCGGAAGCGGAGATTCGAATACTTGGACGACCTGGGACTGGCCAAGTGCTAAGCTGGGGAAAGATGCGAGCTGCCGATCCTGAAATGCTCCAGCCGAACGTGTGGTAGTGAGCACGGGGTAGTGGGTGCCGTAGTCGGTATGATCGGTGTCGGCCGCAGAGCAAGTATGAGCCACGGCCTCGTTCGGGGCCAGGCTAGTGTTGGCTCCTGCGTCGTCGGGTCCACGCTTGGAGAAGAAACGGCGAACAGTACGTCGAAGAGTCGGGGCCGCAGCCGGTCGGCGCGTGGACTCTGTCCCCTGTTGGAAGAACGTCTTCAAGCCCCTGATCAGGTTGCGCGCGGGCGAGAGGGACGACGCTGCGAAGAAACGGCCGTCGGAGCAGGGCGAGTCGTCAAGGTCAAAGTAGGAACGCTCCTGCACTGGAGTCGACGGTTGATCGGGGCTGGGAGACGTGTGGAACTGGTGTAGGAGTCCAGACAAGTCGCTTGATTGACCAGGGGTTGGCAGTGTGCGAGAGGATCCACGAGGAGGGATCGGTGGCGGGCCCAACAGAGGGTTCTTGAGCGAAGAAGGGACGAGGTGCAGGTCCTTGGTGTCTACGGTCCATATGTGAAAAGTTTCCTCGTTCAAGGCGAAGCGCGGCGGTGCTCTGACTGGGCCTTGGCAACGAGGACGAGCAGGGCTTGGTGATGGGGTTGGAAACTCGGGGATGGGAGACAAATCAGTCTCGTAGAAATGACCTTGGTGAGAACTGCCGCAGTCTCCAACTTTGAATTTATCCTCAATCATGTCTCCCAATGTTTCAGGTCCTTGGGTTTCTCCCTGGCTTGAGTATTCGGACGGGCTGTGGTCCTCATCTGTGATATAAGAGCCCGTGGTGCTCTTCAGGTGGTGGTATCGTCCTTCTTCCAAGTCGAGTTCATCCTCATTGTTCATGAACTCGATTTTTCTCGCGAGATTTGCCTCGGGAGACTCAAGATAGGCAGAGACCGACTTTTTGATGGCAACCTCGAGGTCCCAATCTGCAGAAACTACGTCGAATAAATCTTCACCCTCGACGCGCTCGTCGTCTTTGCTCGTCTGAACGCGCGAGATCACTCCATCGGCCATATCGGCATGGATCTTCTGAATGATGGCTTGTCTGCGATACTCATCGGCGTTGAGGACCGCCTCATGGCAGTTGCGAACATCAATCTCACCGACGAGGTCAAACTCATATGTCGTGCTGCCAGCCCCCTCATGGCAAGATTCGAGGAGCTGGCTCTGCATGAGCTCTTCCATGCTTGAGATCTGACCATGCGTCCCATTCTGGGAAGAGGGACCGACACAATCATTCTCGAGAGAGCGAGGTAATTTCAGGGTGGCATCAGTGGACTCGGAGCAGTGAACAACAACCTTGGGACTGTTGTTCTCGCCGTACCGAATGATGGTTCCGGTGGAGTTGACTGAGACTGAGCGGGCACGATGATGCGACGCATGGTTTTCGCTGTCCGTCTCTCGCTGCACAGCGTTATCAAACCAAGTTTCCCATGAAGAAGAGCGGCTCTGTCCGGGTGAGAAGACTCGATCGTGAAGCTTGAGGGTGTCCTCGTCCGAGGCCTTGCGGCTACGGGTCTGTGTCTGGCCGTCGTCCGCTCGGTGTAATTCGTCAGGGTGAACGACTTCAAGGTTTGTGAGGGCAGCAGATCCTTCGCTGGTCTTGTGGGTACGAGGGCTGTTTCCAGTAGCAGCACTAGGCTCCTCACACTTCTGGGCGGCGGAGGTGTTTGTGCGCTTCGCTCCATCACGGCTTCCCTGCCCGTCGTGTCTTTCAGGCCGATCGCGTTCTTCGGAGTTGCCGGTCAACTTCTAGTCACCGGGATTCGCCCTATCAAACGCGCAATCATACGGCTTCGCGTCGATGGACACGTGGATCACAGACATAGTCAAGGGCGCGCGGCGACTATTTCGGCCTCGACGGTGGGTAAGCGGTTTGAACTTGCGAAAAGGTGGAAGCAAATTCAGCACTCGTGGAAAGACCCGGGGGCCGGCATTGGATACGCGACGGCCGTCGATGGCTGTTGTCTCATCGCCATTCTCGGCATGATCTTTGGCTCTATAAGCCCACAGGAAGGCGTTGAGCCTCATCTCCAGTTCGGATGTCACTACAAACGTGCAATTGTGGACTAATTTCTTCGGGACCACGGTAAATGGACACGAAGACGGGCGAGGGGAGCAATCGAGTCGTTATGCACCTCAATCTAAAGCATCAGTCGTTGACTTTCAGAAAAATCGTCAGCAAACAATGGAAACCCACACATTCCCAGAAAGCGGGGGCTATTCAGCATAGAGGGTGTCACATGAAAACTCACGCGTAGAGGGCCTCCTCGACAGCACGGCAGCAGGGAACGATGAAGACGATGCTCTTTCGGAAGGGGTCAAGTGGATGAGAAACTATGCAGGAGTGAAGATGGGGAATGGATGGCCTGGGTCATCACGAAAGTGCAGCGCATGTGATGATGTAGGAAATCCAAAGGGGCGGCATCTTCAGTGGCATCATGAGATTTATATCTACCCACGTAGCGCACGTGCCAAGCTCGCTTATGGGTCGTCCACGGGTCGTTCTGCCTGAGGTACACCATGTTATGGGTGAAGGCTGGTGGCGAGTCGGGGACGTGTAAATGTTTGGGGTGTAGCCTGAGGATCAAGGTCAGTGAACCTATCCATGTACTGTGCGCGAAGTAGACAGACCGTGGTAGCCATGGGACAAAATACCGGATCGAAGAAAGTCGTCAGTAAATGCAAGTAATCTCGCCTTCAAATAAGTCGTAAGATAAGACGAATCAAACGGCTCGAGTCATCTTGGTTGAGTAGAACGAAATGATATTGGTGCATGTAGGAGGCATGATCTCCTCCGATAGCTTCTTAAAGTCTCCTACTAACAGGCCCGCGATGAAGGAAATGAAACAAAGGATAAGCAGCCCCTTCTAGATTACTTCAAAAAAAAATCCAACCCATTAGCATCCCAGATATGTATCTCTATTACCGTCTGAAGTCTCAAAGAGCCATTTCTGCATCTTTCATCCCCTCGCGGACACCTACTTTACTTCCTCTTGATACCCTGACCCCGGGGCACGCGGAACAGCCAGTACAGGCCGCAGGCCGCCGCAATGTTGAAGAGAATGAACACCCACCCAATGCCAAAGTTCCTCCACCGGTCGCCGAAGCTGATCTCGAAGGTGGCAAGGTAGTCGTCGGTCGTGCTCATCGGGCACCATCCGCACATGCCGTCGTCGCTGACATCAACGAGGTATCCACTGAATCTCTGACTGTATGGTTCCAGGAACTCGGCGCAGCTCATGGCCGCCTGGGCAGGGATACGCACAACCTCTTCGGGCCTACAGACAACCTCGGATCCGTGGAGAGCGGTGGACAGCGCGCCGCTGGCGAGGTAGGTCATGGGGCTGACGCGGTACATGAAATCGGCCCAGATCGCAGGGAGGGTCGAGCGCACGGTGCCGATGCCGCAAAAGCAGAGGGCCATGATACAGATGAGCGCTGCGGGCACGCTAGCCAGGTCAGCGTGCTCAATGGCAGCGATGACGAACTGCGAAACGGTCGAGATCCAGAGGAAGAGCTGCCAAATGAAGAGGAACGTGGTGAAGCCGCGGATTGTAACGTCGTCTGAGGTGGTGTTTTTGAAGAAGCGAGCGGGATAATACCAGCAGAAAAAGAAAAGAACAGCGGCAGCGGTGTTCCAAACGAACTCGACGACAACATTGGAGAGCAGGAAGGCAGACCAGCGGTAGATTTTGGAAGGGCGCTCGCGAACTTCGTAGAGTGCACGCTGCGGTACAAACATGGGCATGATCTGCTTGTTGAAGGGGTTAAAAATGAGGAAAGCCATGAAGAACGCGTAAAGCTGATTCTGGAGGCCTTGAAGACTATTGCTGGATGTGAAGCTGAATCCGATATAGAGAGCCTTGGACGCGTTAGCAGGCATTTACAGTTTGAGTGTGTTCGAGTCACTTACAAGGAGACCAGTGACAGCAATCTTCGACCACAGGTAAGATGGCGACCTCCAGAAATGCTTAAACACGCGGAGCAGGACCTCGCGGAACTGGGTCCAGAACGAGGCGACGAATTCGTTGTGTTGCGAGGCCAAATCTTGCGCAGCGCTGCGCTCGACCGGGGTGTTTCCGTCTCGCAGACGCTGCAGCTCAGCCTTGGTCTCGCGATACTCAGGGAGTTGCGCCAGATGCTAAACCAATCGGGCCCGTCAGTCGAAGGAAGCGTGACCTTCAGCATCCACTCCGCCGGGTTCTCGGCTGGAGGGCAAGGCGGCGCGCCATTTCTCTCGAGGTATTCAATCATCGTACGGGAGCCAGCACCAATGTCTGAAAGATGTCAGTATGCAGCCCGAAAGACGAAAGGGCAACGAGCATTACCTCCGAAGTAGACAGTCCTTCCGCCTGGCTGCAGTAGAAGAAGTCTGTCAAAGCGCGAGAAGAGCATGGCAGACGGCTGGTGGATGGTGCAGAGGACAGCCTGGCCACTCTTGGCCAGTCGTTCAATGAGGTCGCAGATGGCCCAAGATGTCTGAGAGTCGAGACCGGAGGTCGGTTCGTCAAGGAAGACAAGCAGCTGAGGACGGGCAGCTAACTCGACGCCGATTGTCAACCGCTTGCGCTGTTCCACGTTCAGGCCCTCACCTGGTACACCAATGACAGCATCGACAAAGGCCTCCATCTCCAGGGTCTTAATCACTTCGTCGACGTACGCAAGTTTCTCGGCGCGAGGAATCTCAGCGCTCTGACGCAAGATTGCACTGAACTCCAGAGCTTCTCTCACGGTCATAGTGTTCATGTGAAGGTCCTGCTGCTGAACGTAGCCTACGCGGTGAGGGAAGGACATGTCCGTCGGTTTTCCGTTGACAAGAGTGTCGCCAGTGAGCACACCCATCGTGACACGAGTGGCGAGGGCATCTAGAAGGGTGGTCTTTCCTGCTCCAGACGAGCCCTGTGGGTTGTCAGTAACATTCACAACTGTGGGCACGATCGACGTACCATCAGGGCGGTGACCACGCCAGGCTGCACCCATCCGTCGACGTGGTCAAGAATGCGACGGTCATTGCCTTTGATCTTGACATCATAGCAGACATCTTCCCAATGGAAAATGGGCTTTCCGCAAGTGCTGGGGCTGGGCCTCTTCTCCTTCTCTAGCTTGTCGTTTTTCACCTCAGCCGTGGGCTTTTCAGTGATGGGCCGCGAAGGCGTTTGGCTCTCTTCGTCCTTCTGCCCGAGTTTCTTGGACAATGCAGGGATTTTGCCCCGACGATACAAAAGAACCTCACCCTTGTTGACAGGAGGCTTGGCGTACTCAGCAGCGAAGATATAGGTGCAAAAGAAGAAGATCAAGAAGCCGAAAAGAATACCGATGTTCCTGTATGATATCAGTATTCATTCGCATAGCATGGATTCAAGCGATGTACCTCCACTTGTGGGCATTGTAGTATCCGAAGCTGATCGCAATATAGCGGTCGCCGGAGACCATGGAATCACCGGGAACTGCGCCAACGACAGTGCAGGTTCGGTTAGCCAGGGGAAGATCATCGTAGCCGGGACCAGCAGGCGCGATGCTTGCACAAGGAAACTCGCGTCCGTGGTATTCATTCGCCAGGAGAGCCTCAAAGCCGTAGGCAAGAGGGTTGATGTAGTTCATCCACCTCGACCAGCCGGGCATATAGTCTACAGGGATTGTGAAACCAGTGTAGACCATGACGCCCATGGTGATGAGAGCAACTGGCACTAACGCCTGGTCGGATGTGCGTGCGATTGAGGCCATGGTACGGTACACGCCCGACATGATGAGGAGAATGAGGAATACAGTGAAAACGAAGAAGAAGAATGCTCCTGGTTCGCGGCGGAGATTGGCGAGGAAATAGACGATCGTATTGAACATGATAGCATTAGTCATCTTGTAGGGAAGTTCAAGTACGTAACTCGAAATTGCTTCGGCAGACTGATGATAGAAAGCATATCGGTTGTGCTTCTCGACAACAGGTCTCTGGATGTACAAGGTGAGGACCTGGAGGGGTCAGTCAGTTGCCACCTCGGAATTCCCAGATATACGTGGATCGCGGATGCAACCTACCTCAAGCTCGCTGGCAAAAGCATTGAACAAAAGTGCGAAAAAGACAACAGCGCCGCGGGGATAGAAACTGCTTGTATCACCGGAGAGGTTGTAGAATGCACTGCCCAAGACGAGGCCCATGATCAAGTTGAAGCTGAGCTGTGCCACGGTGAATCCGGGATCCGCAACAAGACGCTTCCATCCACGCCAGATACAGAGCCTGACCTGGTCGAAATATGGGATCGTGTAGGGCGACTTGAGCCGTTGCGCTGAACTGCGCTCGACCTTTCGGCTGAGCGTGAACTCATCCATACGCTGTTGTTGAGGGTGTGCGGCGTCGTACTGGTCGAGCTCAGTCATGAGAGCGGCACGTTCCTGTGAATCACGCCACCTGGCGGCGAACTCGTCAGGAGTGTTTGGGACCATTTGCTCGCATCCCGCCCTGATGCGACGTTCTTGTGGCGAAGTCATGGATGTCAGGAAATCGGCGGTGGTCTGCCTGTCAGGGCCTTCAGTTGAAGAGAGTGTCAGCAGATAAGTAAAATTGGTCAGACAATCAAGCGCGACTTACATTCGAAGCCCAGTTGCTCAAAGTAGTGTTTCGCCTTTTCAGTACGGCCAAAGTAGATTTGACAGCCCTCGTACAGCACGGTGACTTTATCAAAGGTCTGGACTGTCAGCTCACATCGCTCTTCCAGACTGAAGACCTTGGACTCACCTCGTAGGCCGCCTGGGGCGCCTGATAGATGGCAACAACAGCAGCCACATTCATAATGTCTGCCTGAACGCGCAGGGTCTTGCAGAAGGAGATGGCATTGCCGCTGTCTAAGCCGCGGGTGCTGTTGTCCCAGCATTGAAACTTGGCACCCGTGAGGGATGCCTCTGCGATGCTGACGCGCTTGCGCTCGCCTCCAGAAACACCTCGAACGATATCGTCGCCGACCTTTGTGTCAATGGTGTGGGAAATGCCAAAAGTGGCCATGACGACGTCGCGCATGATACGGGCGTACTTATTCTTGCTGAAGCCACCGGGGATCTTGGCAGGAACGCGAGCGCGCGCTGCGAATTCGAGAGTGTCGCCAACGGAGAGGGGCGCAAGGTGAACGTCAACCTCGGCGTTGTAGAGCACATCGCCCCGGAACCAATTGTGCATGTGGCTTGGGTCGATGCCTGGTTCATATTAGTGGTTATCCAGCCGGAAGGGGGGGGGCTAGGATGAAGTACCTGTAAAGTTGATGTATGAGTCCTCTGTGATGTTGAGTCCCTCGGTACGCCCTGACAAGGTTTTGAGAAAGGTCGAGCATCCTGAGCCTGGGGGCCCTAGAACAAGTAGCATCTCCTTGGGATCAACGATGCCGTCAAACCCTTGCAAGATGTCTACACGAGTAGCTGCACGACCAGTGACCTTCCCGGCCAGAGTCGAGGTCAGGCTGAGAAGGATATTGCCGGTGCTCTGCTGGTACTGGTCACCCGAGGTGTGGCCAAAGACGCCCAAGTTACGGAACGCCACGCCAGCCTTGCGTGGGGGCGCCATGTCAGGGTCGGCCTCAAATTCGCGTATGTAGGCCTGGGTCCAGATGGCTCTGTCGAAGTCCGCTGAGAAGGGATCCAAATTGCTACCCTTGACAGGGTTGAGGGCGCTGTTTGCTGTTCCATGGTCGAGTCTGGCCGACTGAGCCGTGACACGGCGGGCTAGTGCTTCGACTTGATCATGTGTTTGTGAGACTTGTGTCGAAGATGAGTGTCGAGACGAGCCGATATGCGTCTTCGCAGATGGCTCCTCGGAGTAGGTCCCCATGGCGGAGGGTTTATGACACCTTGAGATGTTCGGTCGTGGCGTGTTCTTTCTCCTCGGCAGATGATTGTAGTCGAATAATCAGGTCCCAGAAACTTCTCAGGCGAGAGCGGTTTGGTATAGCTCAGGGGCCTTAGTATAGAGCTGCTTTTGACTTCTCCTATGAGTTCAAGTCAAAGAGAGGGGGGAAAACCGGGCAAGGTAATCTTTGTAATGATCAGCGTGTCTGCCCCATCAATGCCGTGAGGTGAATAGTTGATCAAGGTGGCTTTGAGTGTACAATTATCAACCACAGTGATTCACCACGGTGTTCCACGGAAGTATCCGCGGGGTTCAGGACGGCATTCGTGGGTATCAGTAACAGCGGGAAAGCAGAGCGTTGTGTGTGATCGGGGTAGGCGTGTTTGCCGTGATGGGGGGTGGGCACGGCAAAGTTGGCTCAGGGGAGCCGATCCTGGAGGCATGAATGAGTCGCACTCAACATTGCGACGGCGAAAAGAAAAGGGAGTTTGATGGCGGAGAAGAGTCCCCGCTCCGTTGGCACAATGAAAAAGACAACAACATAGGAGCACGACTTCGGACACGTTTTGCAGCAGGGGGACCCTGGAACTTTAGGCCCAAAGACGCCCAGACCAGAGCAGAGGACTTTGATGGCGGGAGCCCATCCCACGCTTGCGAGATTTCATGTCAAACGGGACGGATTGACCAGGATTGCGCCTCCGGTGGTGCCTAGGCGAGCTCATTGATGGGCAGGGGGTGAGGGCCGGAGTGGGCTGCATGAATGAGGCTCCGGTGGGTTCGGAGCTCGGGATGACCCATCGAACCCACCCAGCAGGTGGGTGGCTCATGATGGAATGGTACAATCCGTCATCGTTAGATGTTGATGGACTGGGTGCCATGGCGTGCTGTCAGGAGCTTTCGGTCATCGACACTCGTCGAGTTTGAGGCCGTTATTCGACTCTACAACACGACGTTGCTGACTAGGCGCCTCTGGACTGCATATGCTTATCTGAGGGCGCACAATGAGTGGCAGGGAGCTTGTTGAATCGATCGAGGCTCTATCTCTGCCGAGCGAATATCAGCCCTGTGGGCTCGGCTTGGCGTAAGCCTCATACCAGAGAATGCTTTTCGGCAAGGCGGTTCTCGGTCTTTGCAGACCCGCGGGCGCAGGCGGCACGGACGGGCGTTGGCCTCGGCCATCTTGGTGGGTTCACGAGCGATCTGTTACTGAGTCGACCGAATTCAGATTATGCCGTCTCCGTCGGGGACACCGTGGGGTTGTCAAGACGAGTACCTGGTCGTGGCAGGTGCTTGCTCCCGGAATGTTTCCTAAACGCCGGTGCCGGATAAAAGCAAAGTGCTTGCACGAAAACTTGCTTCGTTCGATCTGTCCGGCCATGCGATGGACAGCGATTGTTGAACAAGGCCAGATGGCGAAGATGGCAGGGCGGCTCGAGCCGTCTTCGGTTGTTCATCAGGAGTCAAAAGAAGGCTGTAGTCGGGTGGGGGCAGGACAGGATCTTGGAGCGGACTCGGGATAACACTTGGGCCTCCACTCCGGTTGTCAGTCTAATCCAAAATTGCTCCACCAGCCACGATACTGATAAGCACCAGCCACTGGTCTTCACCGCATATCGACTGGGGCTGGAGCAGCTGCCTGGAGTGAGTTGGTCGGTGTGCCAATTCGACTCGCCGTAGGAAGGCTGTGATCATCAACCCTCCCCGAATGCTTCCACAGCCTGGACAACTACACTCACGCCGTATCTCGCCTCGAGAAGACTGAACATTGGTACATCTGTCAATTGCTCACCTACCCGCACTTGCCTGCTGTTCGAGTCCGGCGAACACGCAGAGACATCGCCAAATTCTTCCTAGCGTCATGGATTCAGCCCTTCAGCTCCCAGGTAGACCCAGTCAGACGCTCACTTTTTTCGTGCCTCCGAACGCCATGCCCTGTTTCCCGAGCTGCTTCATCTCGCGTGCTGCTGAGGATGGCTGCTGGTCGTCATTTCATCCCCGCCCTCAGCCAAGCAATTGAACCGATCGCATCGTCAAGATTAATCCTCGACCTCGTCGACTTCGAATCGCCGTGTGACCGTCTCCCCAATTGAACCTGTTGATCAGCCGCAGTACAAGAGTCTGAGCTTTCGTCTGCAACACCATGTCTTGTCCCGATTGCTTCAGCGGCGCCCTGCACAAGGGCATTCCACGGGGGCGAGTCACGACTCTCCACGGTCTCGACATGTACATGACCGAGCCTCAAAACCAGCAACCGGCCAAGGGCATCATCGTCGTCATTCCCGATGTCTTTGGCTGGGAGTTCCCCAACGCCCGCCTCATCGCCGACAGATATGCCGACAAGGGCGGTTACAAGGTGTACCTCCCCGACTTCATGGACGGCCACGCCGCGCCCGTGTCCATGCTCGCCAACATGCGTACCATTTTCGGCGACGCCAACCTTTTCTCCAAAGCGTAAGTCCCCGGTCTTGCCGACATGCCATCATCTCCTGCCTTGCCTCGTCACCAAGCAACACACGTGCTGACCGTTGGCCCAGCTACAACCTCGTCTCGGCTCTCCTGGCCGTCGTCCCCTTCTTCTACCGCAACCGCTTCGGCATCACCCACCCGCGCGTCAAGACCTTCTTCGCCGCCGTCCGCGCCGACGAGCCCGCCCTGCCCCTCGGCGCCGTCGGCTTCTGCTGGGGCGGCAAGCACACCGTGCTCCTCGCCCAAGGCCCCACCGCCGGCGGCGGCGGCGACGGGCGCCACGACCAGCCCCTCATCGACGCCGCCTTTACCGGCCACCCCAGCTTCGTGGTCCTGCCCGGCGACCTCGAGAAGCTGGTCGTGCCGCTGTCCATTGCCGTTGGCAGCGAGGACAACCAGATCCCGAGGGCCAAGGCCGAGCGGGTGCGGCCGGTCATCGAAGCCAGAAATGGCGAGATTATAGTGTATGACGGATCGACTCACGGGTTCGCGCTGCGAGCTTCGTTTCCAAAGGACGAGAAGGTGGATGGACCGGGCGAGGAGGCCGAGGATCAGTGTATCGCGTGGTTCAGAAAGCACTTTCGGGCGACATGAAAGTCGCTGCCGTGTGGAGAGGATGGACGGACAATGGGAAGCGCCACGCGTCACGGTCGAGAGTTTGGGGAGGGGCAACGTTACACGCCATTTCACGGGCCGAATCGATTACGCCTCTTCGGAACCATTTTGGCAAGACTGCGGTCATGAATAGTGTAATATGATAATGGAGCGGAAGGGTCGCCTTGAGAATGGTTAAACTTGACTGAACCTTGTTCATGGACAGACAACGGCGAGGGCGCGCAGCAAGCAAGACTGAATACAACGTTCGTTATATTCGTCTCCACCACGGAGCCGCTTAGTGCCGCGTCACTCGACCCAACCGAGCGAGATGCGCGTCCGTCAAAAATGCAAAACATACAACACCAGGGATTCGCCGGTGGTCACCCACCCGACTACTGATCTGGCCCTTACTGGTTTATCAAAGGGAGAGCGGACGGGATCCCGAGCTTTCCAGTAGGTATGGTCGTATGTGCTTGGGGAGCAGTTGTTTGTGGCTGATGTTCGTATGGTCGTGGTGGTACTGTTGTGGGGTTGGCCGACGCTGCCAACCTGGGCAGAGCTGATGCTTTCTGATTCGGAAAAGCCGCAGATATCGTTACTCTTAGGTATTGATCTTGCATGCGCGTCTCAAGACACATCTGCGGGCACTGAGCATCTGACTGATCAATCCGCCTTGAGGCCCCGAAAAAGAAGTATATTCCCGTCCGGCAGGACAAACAGCTGACCACCGGGTTCACAACACGAGGAAGCGCTGCTCACCGTTCGGAGAGATCTGAATCAGCCCCTCGACTGAGAAAGGAAAACGTGCAACCAGCACCGAGAGAAGACTATTTCTCCATAATGATAATGACAAGCTGTACGTACGTGTATGGATCTGCCCTACGATCGCCCGCCCCAGCCCACTTCTTTCTAGCCGTGGCTTGGCTCATGATCTGTCTCAACGTCTTCATCGTCACCGGGCACACCTCACAGCACCATCAAGATGGGATAATAATAGCAGCCTTCATGGCGTTGGACTTGCCTCGGGGGTAGGTGGATAGTTCCGGCTCAGCCGACAGGTAACCGAATGCGGCTGATCCGCGCGATGGGTGGTGCGGGGGGGTGACGTGCCCAACCAGCGCCCAGAGATTCCGTACAAACTTCCCGAAGTCTTGACTCAAACCAGCCTAGCTGACACCCCGCAAGGCAGAGCCGGCTTGCCGTATGTGCTTTGTCTCGTAGGAGGGGCCGGCCGGTGGAGTAAGCATGCGCCAACGTTTGTCGTGTTGCCGAGAGGGTCGACGTGGTGGTTCTGCACCCCGCCCTGCATGCTGTCGGCAGACGTGACGTGGTGGGAACTGAGCATCTGGGGGAGCAGATTGGTCGTGACGGGCAGGGCTGAGCGTGGCGGAGGCGACGGTTGCTAGCTCCAGCCGCATGTCATCGTTTCTTCTGCCAGTCGCCGTCGAGTCCGGAAATGTCGCCGACGATGTTGAGCGGGAGGATCTATTCTCGTGTTGAGAGACATGGCGCGGGCCGTTTACGCGACGATGGCTGACGTTTGGGTTATCAGCGATGAAAGGTTGAGTATAAAGATGGCAACATATTCCGCTGAATGACAGCTTCTGGTCTCGTCATTCAGCAAGTCATCGCATCAGATCTTCTCGCACTCCAAAGACTTACAGCCAGCCACCTTTCTCATTCAATCAAGCTCGTGCTCTTATCAAATCACCCACTTTTCAAAATGCAGTTCCTCACTCTCCTCACCACCGCCGTCATTGCCGCCAGCTCGGCCGTCGCCCGCCCTGGCGACTACACTCCTCCTGCCGAAGGCTGCAAGCCGGGTACCTACTCCTGCGCTGTTGGCAACTATGGCCAGCAAGGCTGGCAGGTCTGCGATGTGTCTGCGCTCTGGGTGGTATGTTTGACCCCTGCCCATACATGACCGCCATGATGTTGACGATGTGCACAGTACGGCGGCGACTGCCCTCCTCACACTGAATGCTACTTCAACGAGCAGAACCAGAGCCCCTACTGCATTTAGAAGGGTGATGGCCAGAGATATATGGGGCAGCGAGGGAGTTGAATACTGAGTGGCAAGGCGGTTTTTACTTTCTTCTCTTTTCATCGCGGGAGTCAATCTGGCGTCCGTCCATTCCTTCACGGAGGTTATCTGGTTACATTTCTTTTTAATGAACCACCGGCACATTCTGCTCATATTTGGAATGCAATAAATGATACCGAGCATCCAGTTGCGATGACTCCGTCTCAAACTTCAAGTACGGAAGGACCCTGAAGCTTGTTTCCCGACTCCATTATGAAGCTCTTGTGAAAGGTGTGATATGGAGAATCGACGAAGGACAGCTAAATGCCCGAATAATCTTTATATGGCTCAATTTCAAGGCGTCCTCAAGTCGTCCGTCGTTGATCATATGCACTTGAGGCGTAGAATTTAGTGAGTTCGGACGGCATCGGGCAGTACTGGGAGCACAAGCGCTCACAGTCACACGAGGACGCAATGTTATCTCGGCATCGTTATTTACGTTCTTCAAAAGCCAATAGGAGAATCTGAAACAAAGATTCGGGTGCTTACTTGACATAAACCGTTGAAAACGCCTCCAACCGGCTTGAACTTATCAACATATTCAGGGGTATACGTCCAACAATACAAAGCAATGGAACCAAACGGCTCGAAACAACACACCATCCCACAGCCTCGCATCTATCCAAGTACCAGGCTGAACCCCATCTCTTCGGCGATTCTTCTCCATCCGCCACCCCCAGGATCGGCTCTTCCACCTGCCTTCGCCAGATCCCTCCTTCGCCAGACTTCTACAACAACCTCCCAGGCCTGTGCAGCATTGACCACACCTCTCGCTGCCTCTACTGCCGCGAAAGCCTGTCTCGCGAGGCCACGATCTCGGCCATCTCCGGCTTCACATGCTGCCTCAAACAAAGCCCAAAGCATCCCGGCGCCCGTGCCGCGCCCCGGCGGCAGATGCGGTTTCGTCGCCGAGACGCAATGCCAAAGCGCCGCCCCAGCATGCCGCTGCACCGCCTCGGCGTTTTGCTCGCGGTTCACCACTATGAGAGCGCTCTGTTTGCACGCAAGCGCCTTGCTTGTCATGACGCGGATGCGCGCAACTTCATCCTCGGGGGCGTCCTCTGGTCCATCGACAACACGGTTGACGAGAGTGTAGCCAGGTGGAAGGGCGGGCTCCCATGCGATGAGAACCTGTTCTAGCTCGTGAAGAGCTGCCTCTCGCTCGTCGCTAGCTTCATTGCCTTCGGTGGACGCATGTGAGTCCCTG
Organism: Verticillium longisporum; assembly: GCA_019188255.1. Taxonomy (NCBI): domain Eukaryota; kingdom Fungi; phylum Ascomycota; class Sordariomycetes; order Glomerellales; family Plectosphaerellaceae; genus Verticillium; species Verticillium longisporum. Next base: position 2,663,281 of record JAETXT010000003.1, on the reverse strand, counting down.
GAATGGCTCTGATCAGTCTGTCGGCATAGTAGAGAGGCAAGGCGGTGGAGGATGGGCCAGAGGTCGGCTGTGAAGCCGGAGATGGCGCTAATAGAGGAGTCCAGAGCCGAGACCGAAGTGTGGGAATGAACCGATGCCGGGGATGGAGCGCACGGCGAGGTGCCAGACGAGAGCGCGTGGATGACATCAAAGTATCTGAAGGCCTGGCGATCTGTCAGCGGAGGTTCAGCGAGGGCGCAATTCAGCGAACCCTACGTCACGGAAGAAGACAAGCCTTGGGTTTTCTGAGGTGTGGACCTTTTCGAGAACCCGCCAAGCTTGTTGTATGTGCCGACTGATCAAATTCGTTGGGCCTCTCTGAAGAAGCTATTCATCCTGCGAGTTAGCGATGTCAAAGCTCGATGCATCCATCACAAAACATACCATCTCGTAGTACACCAGCAACAGCATCGCTCCTAGCGTCTGCTCCGTCGCCCAGTCCTCTTCGACTTCGGCCAAGGTGGGCAACCTGACCAAGGCCTGCTCGTGGAACAACCCATGGTCAACATCGCCTCTCGACCCCGTCCGTATCAGGTCAGCACCAGCCAGCGCACACGCCGCATCCCTCACCACCGCGCTCCCAAAGCACAACGACCCAACATGGTCTACGACAGCACTCCCGCCACCCTGTAACAGACTTCCAGCAACCGAGCGGCAGAAATGTTCTACCAGCGCATTGTGGTCTAGCGTCTGCGATATCGGGTCCGCCACGGTCGGAAACGACTCTCTAGGCCTCGGTGACGCCGGAGCCAGCCAAGGCATGTGAACCGGTGGTATTGGAGCGAGAATTCTCTGGTGCTGCTGTTGCTGTTGCTCTCCCCAGTCCATGTGGCCCGCCAGGAACGGCCACGGCAGGAGATCCTCTTCGATCTGGGGGCTCCACGCCAGCGAAGGTATGACTTCAGCCTGCGTCCCGCAGACGTTGGCGCCGGCAATATCAAAGGTGCCAATCTGGTACGTGTTCTCGCCGAGCACCGCGTCGTCATAGCCCAGCAGCGACGGCGAGGTCCCGGTCGTCGAGTCGGACATGGACGTGTCGCCGCCGGCCCAGGGGTCCAGGAACGAGGCGAGCCCCTCTGGTGTCTGTCCGGGCTCAAAGTAGGCCTGATGGAGGTGCGGCTGCTGGACGTGCTGCTGGTTCAAGGTGGGGTCGGACGGCGCCGTGCTGGGACCGGAGGAACCTGGTGTGCTGCCGGCGTCCGGGGGCGAAGGGACCGTGAACTTTGTGGTGCGCTTCTTGCGCTTCTTGATGGGCTCGTAGACGCACTCGACGCCGAACTGGACGCAACGCGAACATCGTGGCTTTTCTTCGGAGCACTTCTTTCGCTACGAGGGGACAACGAGTTGGTCAACGGCCTTCAGGAAGATGACGGCCAGGGGGGCGCTGAATCAGAGGAACGGAACATACCTTGTCTCGGCTGTGGAAGTAGTGTGAGCTGGGTATAGTTCAGAGAGCATGGCATGTTAGAAGGGATTCGCACCAGTACTTGCAACCTGAAGGATCAGTGTTAGTCACAGCTTTGCCGATACAGACACAATCATCGAGATGTCGACATACCTGCTCTGGATCGGCTCTTGACGGGTTTGGGTTGTATGGGTTTCGCATAAAGCATCATTCTATCATGAGGAGACTGCGAATGCTGCTGTTGGCCACCAGCAGCACCTTGCTCTGATCCAGATCGACCACCAAACATGGCGAAGGAAGGTGTGGCAGGCAATCAAAGCGGGCGGCAGTACACAGCGACAGGAAGACGTGGGGTTGGGAAGCGAAGGGATCCGAGACAGATGGTTCGCGTATCGAACGAGACAGCAGGTGACGGGTGTAATAACATTCAGCAACCAACATGCCCGCGAGGGACCACCTTGGGCTTCCTACATCTTGATCATCACAGGACCTCGTCCCGGATCCCAAACTAGACATTAATCCCATGGGCCAAGGCATGGTCCGAGACACATGGTCGAGATCGAAAGGGTGGGAGCATGGGTTCCCCAAACTCTCAGGTCCCCTCCACCACCACCCCCAGACCGGCTGATGAGAGGAGACTGAGGGGTAAGGAACGTACAATGTGGTTCACTGAAAGGGGACTGGAAAAGGGGGGGAAGTGGGGGGCAAAGCAGTGAGCGGTGGGCTGCATATTGCAGACGCACGTGGATTTCCCCCAATACCAGGCCGCCAGAGGTACAGAGGAGATTGTTACAAGTGGTCTGCCATAGTCATCGCAACGGGTCGTCCCTTGGCTTGGGGTATCCTAGTTTGTGCAACGAGGTAGAGGCAAGCTTTCATGACTAGCAGGGGGTTTGTACGTTTCTTTACCCGGGCATTCTCCCCTGATCCTGGGGACTGCGAGTATGATGCCACGAAAGCAAGGGCGGACGGAGGAAGAGGCTTCGGGGAGGCGGTCATGGTAGGCTTTAAGCAGTGCTGATTGCTCAAAGCATGCGGGTCCCCCGTACATAATTACATGGACGCTCCCGAGCGAGGATTCGCGAGGCGCTTGGCGCTCGGGGTACCGAACCATGGTTTGCGCTTCTCCATTCAGTCTCTGCTAGCTTTCGTTCGAATGAGAGACATGGGGGGTACGCTGTAAGGCACCGGCTCGTGCTGGAGACCTTGACCTGACCTTACTGATGCGGCCGGAAAAGCTGTCTCCACATGTATTGCTTCGTTGCCTTGAAAAAGGTAGCCACAGTTTCGTTCTTGTTGAGCCGAGATGCCGAGAAAATATTCTGCAATGCGGAGGTTCGGCTGAAGACACTGCTGTTTTGGTATCTTGAGGTTTGATGGATGGCGAGGAACTCCTCTTTCAGTCTGCTCTCAACTGTCGCAGCAATGACAGCGAGGGGGAAGGATGCCACACAGCTCACCCTTGTGAAGACTTGTGAACCTCTTCGCCATTTTGCCTGCCGCCGGGGGAAAACGCCCGCACCTCAGGCTGAAGTTACAAGCGCCGTCGCAAGCGTTGACCAACCTACAATTGCGAGTCCCAAAGAACTAAGTGTCGATACCGCCCGAGGGTCTAATAACCCGACGGCACCATTCATTCTCGCCCTCAGAAACGCAACCCATTTTGAGAAGAAGGCCAGGCGGGAAAAGGCGGACATGGTCCAAATCCCCCTCTGGCGGCGGTTTTCGTCGCGGACTTGATCGACGCTGATTCGACAGCTGCCTCCAATCCACTGGCCATCTCCAACCCCAAGACCAGATCTGCGTTAGCCCAGATTCAGGCTTGGACGACCCCTGCGAGTAGGCGGTGGGTGGACCCCCGAGTACGTTCATCGAGAGAGACGCGAAGAGTAAGGACGAAGAATACAGAGACAGACACAGAAGAGAAGAGGGGAACCCTTGCTTCTGCAGCATACATGTACAATAAGGCACCCGTCGAAGGGGCTTGCTCGCTAGAAACGGGACTTTGTCCGCCACGAAGTCTTGGTGCCCCCGTCGCCCGCCCCCCATCGCTTGTCGCCCATTCATCTGCCAGCCATGCACAAGGCCAGAGTCGGATGGACCTGCAGAAAGGCCACTGCAAAGCTCAGGTCAGACTGCAATGGGGACCGTGTCCATCAATCTGAACGCGGTCCACAGTCATCCGTTATCCATCTCGATCAGAGTCCCCTCGTCCCCGCAATGAGATGAGCCCACTGCCGAGTTGGAGACCGCCCACTTCCTTTGCCAGGGCATTTGGCGCAAGTTGGGCACTCGAATTGGATTGACTCTGGGTCTGAGGGGAGCGAGAGATGACGAGGCGGAGACCACATATTCCCGCGTGGCGTCGGACCAAATCCCTAGCACCACAGCGAAGGATGACGACGATGGAGATTATGAGAATGACAGGCTATGCCTTGGTTTTTGGTCTCTCGCGCCGCCCAGCTGCGTCTTAACGCGCGGGGCGCGTGATTTCTCATTACTTGGCTTAGGTAGGTATCCAAAACAAGCGACGCTTGGCCATCTGCTGGTCCCTAGCCTCCCTGGGTACCCAGCCCACAAGACGAGTAGGAAATCAAAGGTCAAGCAGTCTCAGAATCACACCCTCAGAAGGCGGACAGACTACTCCTATATGCTGCCAAGAGTATGACTTGAAGACGGAAAAGTCGAAGAGAATATTGAATGAGCAAACAAAATCGCGCCATGTCATGTACGCATTCATTGCAGGCTAAGTAGCCCGCTTGATGAAGTCTGCCGCCCTCTCAGCAATAGCGTACACAAGGCTCTGCGTGTTCGCTCGAGGGATCAGCGGGAACACGCTCGCGTCGACGACACGCAGGTTGCTGACCCCGTACACCCGGAATCGCTCGTCCACCACGCCGCCCTTGGCCCTGGGCAGCATCGCCGCGGTTCCGCACGGATGGTACTCGCTCTGCGCCGCGGCGCGGATCCATCTCTCCACATTTTCGGCCGTGAGCCGGTGGTAGCCCGGCTGGTACACCGTGCCGCCTCCCTGCAGCAGCGCGCTCAGCGGCGGCGTCTTCGCCACGGCCTGGAGGTGCAGGGCGATGACCTTGAGAAGCTGGAGATCGGCGGGGTGGGAGAGATAGCGCGGGTCGACCTCGGGATGCGTCGTCGCGTCGCGGGAGCGAATGTGCACTGATCCACGCGAGAACGGATGCTGCAGGACGCCGAGCACGGAGATGAAGTTGCCCGGGGCGGAGGCCCGGAATAATAGGGTCGAGTCGTTGGAGAATTGGGGCGAGATGCCTCCCTCGATGATCAGCTCCTGCGCGACCTCGCCGGTTGCGAGACCCCTGGCAATGAGGGCGTACTGTTCGGCGAGGCCTGCGAGGCCGGTCTTGAGGGCTGTACCACTCGTGTAAAGCGTTGACGCAAGCTGCGGCAGCGACAGCAGGCCAGAACTGGCTCCTGACGTTGCTAGACGGCCGGTCTTGTTGTTGAGATACAGATCAAGCTGCTCCTGGAAGTACGTCGTGTTGGCAAAGTCTTCATTCGTTGGGACGCCATGTTGGGTGGCGAAACTAACAGGGCGTCAGTATTCGAGGAAGAATTGCGACAGAGCTAGAAAACAACCCGACATCAGTTGTGGAAGCACACTTACCCGAGTGGAACGTAAAGATGATCCTGCAGGTTCTGTCCGACATTGGAATTGTCCACCTTCACCTCAACGCCGTGCTTCTGCAAGAGCCGCTTGCCCCCAATACCCGAGAGCTCCAAGATCTGAGGCGAGGCGATCGATCCGGCGGAGAGAATCACCTCGCTACGAGCATCTGCCGTGTTCTTGGCGCCGTCCTTGGTCCACTGGACACCAGTGGCTACCGCAGTGGACCGAATCTTGTCCACTAGAATCTTGTCGACAAACGCCCCGGTGATGACTTTGAGGTTCGTTCGCTTACGAATGGGACCCAAGTAAGCATTCGCAGCGTAGCTCCTCTCGCGTCGCGAAGGGTCAATACTAAGGGGTTGACAAACCCCCAGTGCCAGCCCGCTTCGAGGGTCTCCATTGACACCCAGTCCCAGAGTCTCGTATGTGCGTGGCCACGCCGGAAGTAGCGGGCTGTGAAGATCCGGAAACGCGTTGACAATGGGGCCCTTGTAGCCATGGGCTTGGGGTCAACAAACTCCAGGCGCAAGTCCTGGGTCAGCTGTTGAGAGGGCGGCACAAAGGTCTCCGACCTCTCATAGTATGGCGCCAGTTCCTTCCACGACCAGCCCTCGTTGCCGAGCTCACCCCAGTTGTCAATGTCCTGTTGCGCGGCGTGGGTCCAGAACATGAAATTGACGGCGGATGAGCCGCCGAGCTGTTTGCCGCGAATGTGGGCGAATACCCTGTCGTTGGCGGCAGTCTGCACACTGTTAGAAGGCAATGAGGGCACATCCACCATCCTCGCTCGTACCTGCGGTATCGTCTTGTAGTCCCAGTCATACTTGGGGTCACCATACATGGCTGGAAAAAGCCCGGGCACCAGAACATTGGGGTCCTCGGAATGGTCGTCGCCCGCTTCCAGAACTAGCACGGAGACCTTTGGGTCATCGCTGAGACGCCTGGCAATGGTGAGACCCGCCGTTCCACCACCCACGACTCTGTGCATTGTCAGGATGAGGCGGAGGTGAGGATGGTTCACGTCACTTACATATAGTCGTATACGTTCGCCCCAGCGGCGGCTGCAGCACCAAGGTTCATAAGCCACACGGCGAACGACTCGGCAAACATAACAGACTCGCGAGCGTGAAAACCAGGATATTAAGAAGAGGTCGACGTATCAGATACGGCACGGTGACAATTGGACATAGGAAGGCAGTCGAAGAGTTATATAGAGCGGGGATCCACGAATGAAATAATCCATCCATGGGCAATGTCTCGGATTCGGCTTTCGTCATTTGCATGAAGAAAGACAAGGGAAGGCGGTGGGATCACACAATGCAAGGCCTGCACAGTTGCAGAGTGAGATCCCAATCTGGCAGTCGGCGTTCCATCTGTCAATCAGCACAACATGGCATCTTTGGTCGATGGCGCGGTTCGAGGCGAGCCGAAGCGCTGCGTGGCGCACAGGGTGTCGAGGCTGCACAGCGACTTGATAGGCCTGGGCCCTCTTGAAGGCGGTAGAAAGGCTTCAATGTAACGGGGAATTACTCCAGCCTGCGGAGAGGGTGACATGCGCGGCGGACTTCCACAACCGCAGGTTGCAGGCATGTTCAGCTCGTGGGGTCGCAAACGAGGTTGAGACGTCCTTGAGGATTGGACAGCTGAAGAAATAGATTGTGAACCAGAGAAGCATAAGTGGTCCCTCAGGCTGCTGCCATATCATTCCATCGGCTTCTGGTGCTGTATCTGCAAGGCTGCGCTGACTGAAGAGCGATACCTCGAATGAAGACGAAATATCATGTTCATTGGGTACACAGACTACCTGCCTGGAAGGTGGCAGAAGACGAAGACACGCTGATATAAAAATCGTATCGCCGTCTCTCACCAGTGCAGAGCCTAGCAAATAGTTCCCATGGGCCGGACACGATCTTACTCCATCACCTGATGAAGAACGTATTTTGTAACAGCTTGAAGATGCAATACTTTTTTTGCAGGGTTCTCTAATCATCCAGTCGTGATATGGCCCCAGATCTCTTCTAGTATACACAGACGCCTCCGAAAACACAATCGAATGATTCTCGAGGGCGGGTTGGTGATGTACATGCCGCGCCTGTGCGTGGTGTGTCTCGTTTCGGTCGATCGATCTAGTCGGACCTCGGGCGCTGCATCGCGGGGTGGGACATGATGAAGGCCCTTCGCTGCGCCTGACGGTAGGCCTGCTCGACGATGGGGGATGTGTCGGATCGGATGACGCTGCCGATGGACATGAAGAAACTGTAACGCGGGTGGTCAGCCAGGGTTGGTCTTGTCTTGGTGGGGAGAGACCGTGAGAGGTCTCGAGACGAACCCGAATGTTGATCCGGATCCCAGCATGTACTGGCCCAGGGTCCTCATGATACCGTTAGGTCCAGCGCCGTAGCGGAAGATGCTGACAGTGCCTGTCATTTTCCCTGTCAGTCGGCGCATTCTCGGGTTCGTGTGCGGCGGAGTGGCTGTGGTAGGCAGGCCGACGTACCAAAGATGAAGCCCATGATGGTACCGACAGCTAGTAATCATGTGAGCTTGGGGTCTTGCGCTGAGAATGCTTCGTTCACATACTGCCACCCATGATGGCTCCCATCTTGACTGCGACTTGTCAGTACTCCGACGCCAATGCTAGCAAGGGTTCTTTCATGTGCTCGTACGCTTGTCGAGGTTGGATTGGGCGGCAGGGTGGCCGCCAGCGTTCGAGGGCATGGGAGGCATATTGGCGGTCGAGATTGTAGGAGGGATTCTACGTCTTGGGGACAGAGATGATGTCGTGGAATCGGACGGGACCTCGCGTCTGGTGGTATCGCAGCTTCAACAGCGTCGGGTCAGGCACTGAACTTTTGACAGTCGACCGCGATCCAATGATTTCGACTCGAGTGGAGGAGCAACAGCAGGGGAGCTTGGGATGGTCCGTGCGCCTCTCATGTCACGTGGATCGTATGGGGAGACGGATGGCCTGACAGGAGGGGATGAGCCTACCACAGTGCTATCCGAGACCTGACATCAGCACTTTAGCTGGCTTCCTACTTCCACTAAAATGATGCCTGCCCCCTAACCTTCTGACCGTAGGTATCCAGGCGCGCCCAGTGCTGTGCTCTCACGTGAGCTGGATTTATGGGTCTGCCAGGCGTCTAACGGAGCTTTCCAGCCCAAAGCGTCGGTGTGGAATAGCCCCGACAAGCATTCATGATGCTCGTGCAAAAATCTCATATGCAAGTGACCTTTTACCATCGCATGCCTTAGCCGGCTACCCGTTGCTTTTTTTCTTCTCTCTTGCGGCAGCCCATTGCATCGCAGCCAGTGGCCGTCACTGTCACTGTGCAACGTCCCTGGCCGTGCGGCTCAGGCGCGTGCGGTCTTTGGCCCGTGTCCTGACGCTAAGCGCTTAGCGAATCATTGCTGGGACGAAGAGCCAGACGTCCTCCCAACTGAATTGACCCTTGACCACCTCAACTGGCCTTCGACTTTTTGCTGTCGCCAGACGCGCACCACGTTGCTTGCCATCGACTTCAATTGCTAGGTGAGTTCACGGCCCGCTGCTCCTTGTATCCATGTGTTTTTTTCGGTCGCTGTCGGGGTCCGTGCTCGCGTCAGGCCGCCTGGCCGCCCCATTTACCGGCCACCCTCCTCCTTGACCCTGCGACCGTGACCACTGACTTTTCCTTCTTGCGCCTAGTCACATCATTTTCACGACCTGCCGCCATACCTACGACATACCAGACGCGACTGGGCATCTCGGAGACGACTTGTTCGAGTCGTTTCTGTCTCGGAGGAGCGACCAACCATCGAGCTGCCGACGCGTTGAGCCTCCCACTTTCGCCCTCCTCCCTCCTTCTCTCACCATCGACGAACGCCGACTAGCTTCCTCACCATCTGCGACAACATTTTTCCGAACGACTCTTTTCCTCATGACGGCCGTGGCGAATCCTCCCTCCTTCCAGCAGGTCAATCGCTCGGCATGGAATATTAACGGCGGCCAAAACCTCAACTCGATGAACTCCGACGACGTCAGAGGCATGTTCATGCCGCGGAAGCCTATGCAGCGAAGCAACTCTTCCTCTTCCATCTCTTCGACTTCCTCCGCCTCCTCCACCACCACCGTCGCCACCAACGGCTCTCAGTCGAATGAGCGCCGTCAACCAACTCGGACATGAGCTCGTGGTCAAGCACCGCATCCCGCAAGCGTCCCCAGCCCAAGGCACCTTGGCCGCCCGGGAAACCAGAAAACCCTGTCGAGCTCGGCAGGATGCCGGCAGGGCGCGGCCCCATGAACGGGCACACGATCAACGGCAGCTCACTGCAGCAGAACCCCGGACAGCCTCAGATGACACAGCAGCAGAGCCTGGGCGCACGTCCCCTCGGCGAGCCCATGCCCTCTGGCCAGCCTGTGCTCTTCCTACTCTCTCTCAACGGCACCTTTGAGCGCAAAACCATTTCCGTGCCGTTCTACCCCGACAGCCTCCGTATCGGTCGCCAGACCAACCAGAAGACGATTCCGACGCCTGCGAATGGCTTCTTCGACAGCAAAGTGCTGTCCAGGCAACACGCCGAGGTGTGGGCGGACCGTATGGGCAAGATCTTCATCCGCGACGTCAAGTCGTCAAACGGAACATTTGTCAACGGCAGCCGCCTCTCCGCCGAGAACCGCGAGTCTGAGCCGCATGAGCTGCAGACCCAGGATCATCTCGAGCTGGGTATCGACATTGTCAGCGAGGATCAAAAGACCGTCGTCCATCACAAGGTGGCTGCCAAGGTGGAACATGCCGGTTTTGCCAACCCCTCCAGCAACGTCATGGAGATGAACTTTGGTGATCTCGATCCTGCAAACGGCGGCGCCATGCTCGGACCTTCCCAAGGCGGTGGCATGCAGCAATACAGGGGAAGGCAGGGCAGCAACGTTTCCATGGCCAGCAACGGGAGGATGATGCCCGCCGGCGGTATTGCAGGCCCCCAGATGAACGGCGCACCTGGCCGCGGGCCCTTCATGTTGTCATCTGTCACCTCGGACCACATCATCAAGCGTCTTCACGTGAGTGTCTCCTTGCAACATGTGAAGTCCAGGGTAAACTAATCTGTGGTAGAACGAGATGCGAAGCGCTCGCCTGCAGTCGCAAGATTTGGGCCGTACCGGGCAGTTCATTGGTGCCCTTCTCTCAAAGGAAGACATCAAGGACCTGGACAAGCCAGACGTGCCTGAACCCCCAAAGCACATGATGAACGGCAACGGGCTGCCCTTTCGAGCCGACTCTAAGGCGAGATTCTCGGATCCTCCCGCTCCGCCGCCACAGCAGCCATTGCCCGAGAAGCCCGATGTCCCATCTCTGAAACGGGCCGCCACCGAACGACCCAAGTCGCACCCGACAAACTCGTCGCCCGTGCGTCCCGACAACATGAGCCAAATCATCCAACTGACCGAGGCGCTCAACAACGCGAAGAAGGAAATCGACACGCAGACAACCAGGATGAAAGACTTGGAAGAAATGTTGCAGAGGGAGCGTGAAGCGCGCGAACTGGCTGAAGACCTCGCGAGGAGACTTGAGGACACGGCCATCACCAAAGAAGCGAACGGCGTGTCCAAAGAGGGTGGATCAGATCTGCTGGAGGAAGCGTTTGAGCCACCGCGCGAAGGTGTCGAGCCTGTCGACGTCGATATGCCCGACGCCGACGCCGTTGCCGATGCTGATGACCAATCCGACGCCAATCAACAGGATGCAACGCCGGTCGATAAGGTGGAAGAGGTCACCGCCCAGTTCCAGGCCAAGCTCGATTCTATGATGTCGGATATGAACGACTTGAAGCAGCAGATGGAGGCGTGGAAGCAGCGTTGCGAAAAGGCCGAAGCCGAGAGAGATACGGATCGCCAAACCCTAGCTGAAATGGTTGTCAAGCTCCGTAAGGAAGAGGAGGCGCGACAAGCTGCCGAACTCGCCAAGAGCCGGTCGCCCTCGAAGGGACGTGGTCGCAGCAGCAGCCGAGCATCACGAGAACCGTCCGAGAGATCTCTCGAGAAGGCAAACGGCGTGAGCAAATCCGATGTCGAGGATCCCGCCGACAGGCCCACGCTCTCGAGGGCGAACACAATCACGCCGCTCACAGCATCGACTGGAGCCCTGATGCACAAGCGAGCATTGGTCGATGGAGTGCCATACACCTCAATGCTCGGCGTGGTGCTAATAGGCGTGGGCCTCATGGCATATATCAACGGCTGGCAGCCGCCCCCACGGCCCGCCCACTAATAGTCTGACCTGCTGCGGGCAGGCTGTCCTCCCTCCCTACTGAAATCGTGCACATCGATACATCATAGCTTCTGGCGTTTGAAGTCAATTCTTTTTTGCATGGACCGAACGAGACGAACGAACAGCGAGCGACGCAATCGCGCCCCCCACAGGGAACAGTCTTTTTCTTCCCTTTGTATCTATTACCTTCACACTGTACGACTGGACAACGACAACAACCTAGGGATGCGTTTCTTCCTTCTTTTGATCTTTCTTCGTTTCTTCTTCTTCTTGCGCGTTTCCCTTGAAACATTAGGGCCAGGCAACGGCGGCGTTCCGACTTGATGAAGGAGGAAATCTTGTGACAACAGAACTGGGACGGGAAAGTGTGACGTGACGGCTGGCCGCGGGGTTGAGGAAGCAGGATTTCTAACTCGCTCGCCCGACCTCGGCAGCGGACGTGGTGGTGCGATGGGTAGGCTGTGTTGGGCAGGTGTCGAATGGCTGCTAGGCTGTCAGACTGGTGGCCGGCGGACATAGATCAGCAAGTAACCTCATGATGAAAGACGAGAAGATTGAAATGACGAGTTTGCAGTTGTTCTCAGAGTGATGCTATTTGAACGTATAACATAAGAGAGGTTGGAATAACGAGAAAGATGTGTGCCTCCAACGCTTTAAGACCAGATATGAAATGCCCTCGAACGCCAAATGAACCATCTCGCAGACGCCAAACGAAAGCAGAGCCAGTAAATAAAACCGCCCCAGGATCATCGAGCAGATACAGACGATGAAACAACAGATCACCAGGTACCCATCCCCAGCACGCCACCCACCCGCCTCCCGGCCTCGTACCCCTCCAGCTCATCCGCCGCGCAGCATCCCGCGACACGCCCGTCCGCGTTGCCCCCGTACAGCGCCTTCTCGCCGAGCCGCGACAGCGAGACGCTGCAGACGAGTATGAGCGTCATGCGCGGCGCCAGGAGCACGGCCAGCAGGCCCGCGAGCAGGAGCGCCTGGAACTCGACGGTCGCGGGGCGGGGCATGCGGCCGATGAAGCCCGGGCCGAGGACGGTGACTGTCATTCTTTGGGACACGGGTGCCGCCGCCGCCGCCGCCGGGGCTGCGAGCGCGGCGTCTTCGTGCGGCGTGCTGTTGCTGCTGGAGCCCATTGGCTCGAGGGGGTACAGGTCTGGGCTGGGAGGTCGCGGGGGTGCGACGATGGGATCGACGGCGTCGAGCCAAGATGTGATGCGGGCTTTGGTGTCAGAGTCGGAAGGCTGCGGCAGGTGGGTGACGGAGGAAATGGCAGGCGTTTCATCATCGACAAAGGGGTCGTCGATGAAGGGGTCTTCGAGGGGCGCTGGTCGTGAGGCGTAGGCGAAGGAGTATGGCGTTATGACTGTTGTGACGGTATCTTTGTCGAAATCTGCGGTCCAGATTGTTCAACGGCTCGATCTAGTGTGTCGTCTGAGAGAAACGTGACGACTTACCAGAGTAGCCGACCTCGGCCATCAGGTCGTAAAGCGGGGAGGCTTGAGCTTCATCGAAGCCTTGGAACGAGTGTGGCGACTCGTCCATCGTGTTGTCAGTATTGACGTGCCAAACAATCTGTCTTGTTCTCTCGGCTTGAACGACGCTCGTTCTGAAGGGTGGACTCGCGCGACCTAGAGGCCACTTTTAGTGCAATGACTGCTTGGACAGAGATCGGACCAAGAGTGAGCTGTCAGGGCGCTGGGCAGTGGTTATATTTGGCCTGGTGTTTTGGCGAGGAATGGCGTGGAATGCGGCCAGCTCCCTGGCATTGCGTTGATCAGAGAATCGTGGGGTTTTGGAGATCGACGACCCATATCGTGGCGTCGTCGCAGCCAGCATCTATATGCAGTGCCGGTGCGAGACTTTCGCTTGAGATCTGAAATCAGGAGGTCTGGCGTGCTCCGTCGCCATGACATTTGCGTCTTTAGGCTGGTTCGACGGATTAGGCTGGAGAGGAGATCTTTGGGCAGGTAGACAACGCTGCAAACATGTGAGACATCCCCATCAGCTTATCTTCTTTGGGTGATGGGATAGTCAGCTTGGTCCATGGGGATTTCCATGCCAGTCAAATCTATTATCGTCCATGAAGGCTCGATTTTTCAGCATAATGCTACATCCCTTCCTTGCATGAGCTCCGTCTTGGCTTGCATCAACAGGCCTTCGCACCACGACACCCACGAGAGGTTGAGTCTGGCTGCCACAACTTCTTCGCCTGTAGGCTCCCACAGGCAACAGCTCACTCACGGTGCCTGATATTTATAAACTTGTATTTGTGAGGAACCGCGAAGCTGCTGGCGGCGGGCGGCGCGACTCGCCTGATGAATGACCCATGTTCCCTGTAGCGGATCCGCGGCAATGTGCATTAGCTCTGTCTCGGTTGGCTCGCCTCGAGGTCCCAACATCAGCACACTCTGATCCGACTTCATCTGAGGCACGTCTGTCTATCTCCCTTGATGAGAAGGGAAAGCAAATCGGTGTTCCAAAACGTGTTTATGGCGTGTGATACTTTGATGTGGCTAGACTGTTTGATGCAGAACAGTCTTTGAATTCGAGGACCTTCGTTACTTCATGTAGCTGGCTTGGTGACCCAAAGAAGGTCGGCTTCCTGATCGTCAGCATCATCAAACTCGTGGCTACCATGCCATGTTATAGAGCCCAAACTGTCAGATTTCATGGTGATATATGTCGATAGATGGAATTACTGACTCGGCACTTTTCGTGCTCGTAAGCCCCCGAGGCGCACCTCGAAGTCTCAGAGGATACCTTGGAAGTTGAAGCGAAGCACCAAGTTTGACCATCAGCAGCCCAGCAACCGACGTCAGAAAGACATCGCAGCGTGGCTCACATCACTTGATTTCTCAGAGCACTTAATCTCTGTCTTGCATCAATGTCAGTAAGGTAGGTAAGGAAGGTAGTTGCTAGTTCCACACGAACTATGAAACTGCATTCAAGAGGAAGGTCGGTATAGCAACATAGCAACGTCGATATCATCGGCCTTGAGGCACCCAAAGAACCATATACGAGCATCTCATCTGTCATGACTACCATATCCCACCCATTGAGGCTTTGTACGCGTCGTCGCTGCCATTTGATACTGCATAGCAACCAGCCCATCACGCCGCGACGACAGCTGCCCACGTGCAGAACCGACAACAACCAGTGAATGTGTTGTTGCCTGGAGCCAACCACGCACGCTCTGCTATATGGTTTTTTTTTCCTGTTGCTTCCTGCTTCTCTCTTTCTTCTTCTCTCCTCATCCGGTTTTCAGATCACGCTCGCACTACGATTTCGCATTACGCCACATCGCTTCGCACGCTTACTCTTATTACCCATTTCTTCATGTTATCAGGTCACACTGTTATCATGTCGTGTAAGTTTTGTTTTCTATTATGTATCAGTTTCTTTGCCGCAGAGTCGCTGTTGGGGTTGTGGCGGTCGTGTTGGTGTCGTCCGTCCCCAAAGCCCAAGTGGACAGGCATACTATCATGACATATCCCCTCCCACACCATAGGATCAAAGTCCACCAAGTTGCACTCGATCCATCTTGAAATTTTCCTCTCTTCTCGTTCAAATCCACTCTTCCTTCCAATCACAAACTGACCACTCTATAGATTCCGCTCTGAAGAAGACGAAACGGCCGACGGCCACTGCTTTGTCTGAGTCTCTCGCTCGTCGTCAGCAAGAGGCTTATGACAAGCATGTCCGGCGCGCCGCTCGTTGTCCGAAGAACGCCCTTCCTCCCGCTCCCACCCTTGCCCGTCCGGCTGCAAAGCACCGAAAGACTCCAGCTCCCGCCAGTCCTTTTCGCCCCAGGCCCAAGGCTCCTCCCCCTATCGGCAATACCCTCGCTGTTCCTAAGACACGCAAGGCCAAGACGACTCCCGCTCCCCCCAGCCGTCCTGTCCCCGAGGTCAAGCCAACAACGTACTCACGGCCCAAGTCGACCCAGAAGACGACCAGGCAGAAGCCAACTTTTGTCCCTTCCAGTCGTCCGGTCCTCAAAGCCGCCTTCCCTACCGTCGGGTCTCTGAAGGTTCCCAAGAAACGCCAGGCTCTTGTTCCCGCCAGCCAGCCCACAAACCACACGAAACCCGACACGGAGACGACTTTGACTTCTGCCAAGGCAAAGGGATAGGATCCTCTGCCCCAGAAGAAGGTTGACCATGCCCCCCTTGACCCCCCTACTAACCTTGACGATGATTCCGACTCCGACACCAGCTGGATGGTTTGTTGCTTTTTGCTCCTTGATGTTGAAGCATCGCTAATGTGTGTCAGCGCTACAACACGGACGGTGACCTGATCACGGATGAGGTCGTGGCGAAGATGTGGCCTGTCCGCGTCCCACCCTCGGCCCATTCGCAGCTCGACTTCCTGTCCAAGTTTGCTGAAAAGCCAGCTGGTGTCCAGGAGGAAGAAGATTCCAAACCCGATGAGGACGACGACTGGTGGGTAAGTTATCGTCTCTTGTTTCCACCTTCTGCCCTCCACTTCTGACCCGTCGTCTCTAGCAATATCTTTCCTCGGAGGAGCAAGAGCAGCAGGCCCAGCCTGCCGATATCGAAGATTCATTTCAACGATGGCTCGACGCCCCCGAGGAAGAAATTGTCTCTTCCGTGGAGCCAGAACCCTCCCTCGAAGACCGTCTCGCCAGGCTGACCATGCCGTCGCCCATCTCCGTCCCGGATGTACCGCAGGGCCACCGCTCCCGACAAGCCCTATCGACAACCCGCCCTGCTTGGTCCATCCTCCTCCCCTCCTACCAGATGAAGCCCGACAGAGACGCCGCGGTCGGATTCATCTCACGGTTCAAGGACGACAACACGGACGACTGCGAGACCACCGGACGACCCTGGGACAACGACTTTGCGCTCGACCCCGCCGCCCGGCACCTCCCCGCCCTCCGTCAGGATCGCCTGCCCGCCCGGATTCCGTCCCTGGCTGCTCTCGACGCCCATCTGGACGCCATGAACATCCCGCGGTCCGGCTACCACCGCCCGCGCACCGCGCCCTCGCGCTCTTCCGTCTCGGCTTCCGACAAGCAGTCGACGGCGCCGTCGACGGCGCCCACGACCACCACCATCTCGAAGGCGTCCAGGATTCCCGGGCCCGCGAAGAAGGTGCGAACACGCGGTAGACGACACCGCTTCATCTTCTTCCACTAGCTGCACTTTTCGCCCAATGTCTCTTTCGGTGAGCAAACGAGAGCCACCCATTCTTGGAAGAAAAAGAATGAACTGACGTGTCCCAAGATCTCCAATGCCGGCGCGTCTGCCACCGGGTATCAAAGTCCATCACGCCACTCTGTCCCACCACAAGAAGCAGAACTCCCGAGGTACAGTCGCCTTGTTGTCTCCAGGCACCTCATCTCGCTCGACAGGTCGCGCAGCCCCGGCCGCAGGGGCAACACTGGACTCTGGAAAGCAGTAGTCTACCGCATGAAAACGTCCCCTACTTTGGGGAAGGGAGTCCTACCCTCCACGGAGGCAACACTGGGCTCTGGAAAGCGGCGGACAGCCGCATGAAAACGTCCCCTACTCTGGGGAAGGGAGCCCTACCCTCTGCGTCGTCGGGGTTTGTGTCTGAAGAGGTGATATGGGGGACCAGCCTGGGGGCAAGAAGACGACTGTAGCTCGTTCTGCTTCCTGCGGTAGGGGGAGAGGGTTGGCGAGGTCAGGGGGACTTTGGAGCGAAGCGGCCAGACGTTTAAACAAAAGTTAAGTATTTCCCCCCTCCTGGTTTTGCTGACTCTTTCGCAGGGCGCTCGTCTTCAGGTTGGCCTTCTCGTGGCGACGGGTGTGAGTACCGCGCCACCAAACATGGCGGGGGAAACCAACAAACCTGACCAGATTCAATTGATGAAGGGGCACGTTGGCTGACTGCCCTTGATATCTGGGGAAGCGTTTCGTAACAAATGCTTTGGGGGGATAGTTTGCGCACGGGTACCTGTAGGGGCAATCCAGTAATGACAGTGCTGCGAAGGGAGAAAGGCTGTAGGCGCCTCATCAGGTCCTTTAAAACAAAACGTCTGCCATTCAACATGCTGACTCGTCGCTAAAGCTTCTGATCTATTTGCTGTACAACCAAAACACCGTTTTGAAAACAAGCCAGTCAGCCTCATAAGATTGTTCTCGCGCATGTACTGTTTCGCTGATCTTCCCGTCTCCCCGCTCCCCCCCCCTGTGACAATGTGCATTGTACCAGTCACGGCATTGCGGATACCTTCTTGCCTACCGAAAGCACAGAAAACCTCAGGCTTGACAGGGAACGACGGAGAAAAAGCCTGTCCAGGCGATGACCAAACTTGCACGCTGCTCTGGTGATGTTTGCGCTGCCCATGGTGTAAAGAGCAATCAAGACACCCACTCAGGGATCGGCCGCGAGCTGTATACTCTGACATACCTAGACGAGCAAGGCTGGCCAGCTGTTTGATGGCGCAATCTCCATACTGTGATCGCCACCGAGAACTGGGACAAGTGATTTCGTCCTTCCCACATTCGATGAGGATGAAACCTCTTTCCGCCCAGTGATTCTGAAAGGCAAGGTGCTGGAGTAAGAAAGGTCGGCGGAGAGTGTTAAAAAAAAAAGAGCATTTGCTGTCCTGTGTCCGACGGTCTATCTGCCATCTTTATCCGCCCTTGATGAGGGCCTTTCCACTTGCAGACCCTGGTCCATGACTGGATGCTGTGGAATTGGCAGACCTTGCTGCCTAAGCGTCTCCCACCTCTACTCTCCTCGCTTATTGACCTGACGCCTGATTTTAGTCATGAGGAAACCGATTGCCTCATATGCGTCTTCCCGTCCGCCTCATTATACGTAGACCATACAATCCTACAACAGGCGCCGATTTCATCGTCCTTCATCGCTCCTCTCCTGTCCTCGAAGGCATATCTCATCCCTCGTTCTTGACTGGGTTCGACAGATGACATCCTAAAGACGCATGTCCAACCAGAGTCGAGCGAAATGCGTGCAGACGACTAGAGTCCGTAAAAGCCGGCGCAGCACAGTCATGCAAGATTCGGCCCTGGGCGTTTTCCTGTTTGCAAAACCCAGCCAGCTATCTGCATCTGGCAGCGCATCTACCGAACGCGCCGACACAGGACTAGGGCCAAACCGCCTCAGCCGCCCTTTCTGTCCTCTCCGCTTCGAGGAGGTTGTTCACTTGGCGCAGCAACCCGGCCGTCCCCTCCTTTTTTGCGGCCCTTGGTGGCCTTCTGCCACGCACCATCGGCACTATGGCTCTCGCTCTTGGCGCCACGAGTGTGTCCATTCTCGCGAGAATCACCCAGCTTCGGATTGAAGGGCGGAATCTGGTTCGGGGTGAGTGACACCTGCAGAGGATGCCCAGAAGGCGCCGCTGAAGTTCGTGCTGCGCCTTGACCAGTGACTGGCAACTGACTCTGCTCCTTGGCAGACGAGTACATCTGCTCAGTGAGAGCCTGTCCTGGTCGGAACGGCTCGGCCAGACTGTCCATGGTGCCACTACGGGGCAGATTGGTGATGTCGGTCTTGAACGCGTGATCAAGCTTGCGGACGGTAGTTGGCGAGGGAGATCTTGTCTCGTTGATAGGAGAGAGATGTTGTGGGTCAAGGGCCAGCGGATGTCCATTGCTACGACCTTCGCGGACTGCAAGATCAAGCGGTGCGATCACCCCGTTCTGATGTTGTCTAGTGCTTAACCTTTGTCTCGTCGTCGAGGTTGATACACCACTTGCGGCATCAGACTGGAATGCTGCCTGCTGAGTCTGATAATTCGCCAATCCCATCAGGTTGATGCGGTCTCGGAAAGAGGCGTCCTCCATGGACTGAACAGCACCAGGAATAGGAATACCTGCTGCAGCAGAGGAGGTTGATACATTCGTGCTCCCGTTCACAATGACTGGCGTCCGTGTCTCAGGCACCAAGCTCTGGGAACGGGCAACGTCTGCCGTGACCGCGAGTGGAAGGTCCACCGCAGGTGCATGCTGCGTGCTGATGCCGAGTCCTGGAAGGTTGTAGACATTGTCGGGGCAGAGTGCGACATTATCTTCCCGCGCAATATTGTCAGTGACAGACAGATTCGAGGATCCTTGCCTGTGCGAAGGGGTCGAGCTTGCCCGCCATGCCGAGGATCCAGTACCATTGACCACCAGAGGCCGGGCGGCTGACCGGTTGCCATTGCTCGGGTTAGCTGGTACTGTCATCGGAGCAGAAGATGATGGGCCTGCTTGGGTACCGATCGAATACGCTCTGGCATGGCCCAGGGGCGATGGCGACGGGGAGCGGGACTTCCTTCGGAGACGGCGATCCAGCAATGTTTGCGGGATCTGGTCGGTCGACAATCTGCGCCGGCCTTGGGCATTGTGTGCCAGATCACCAAAGGCAATACCGTTGGGAATGGGCTGTGCCCGCTGGTTTGGGCTCGAGGCGTCAGCCACGTAATACCCAGCGTACGTCCCTTCGTCAGACGCTGGGGAGTCCTTGTTCGGTTGCCTAGGTACCGCATCATAGTCTGCATCCTCTGGCGTAAAGCTGGGGATAGAGACGCCGTTAGCGAGTCGTGGGCCCGCGATGCCATTGGACTGAGGCGCCGAGCCTGAGAATGGTTGGCCTGGTTGGCCCTGGGGAGCCGAGCGTGATGCTGGTTGGGATTGCGATCTAAGCGAGCTTCCCGACGTTGAGGCGCCCGAATCAGCTGCCATCGTCGATCTTTGCCTCCTGTACTCTGGTCCAGCAGCAGACGTGGTTGCCGGTGAGGGTGGGTACGTGTACGCCGGCGCGCCATAGAAGGCCTGGAGCTGCAAGTTGTACATGCTGTACCAGTCCGACGCAGCGAGGGAGCGCTGAGCGGGGGTTCTCAAACGAATTCGTCCTCGAGCGCTCAGATGAGCCCTGCTGAGACTGCTGAGACTGTTGTTGGGGCGTAGATGAGCCGCCCTGCATCCTCTGATGTGCGTGTAGTTGAGCTGCCATTTGAGCTTGCATCTGGAGCACCTGAGACTGGTTGAAAAGCTGCAGGTGCGCATTAGAATCCAGTGCAAGCATACTCACCGGGTTGCTACTCACAATGCCCGGGTACTGCAGCTGCTGGGCGGCCGCGTGCTGGTACCAAGCCACTTCTTGCGGTGTCATCGGATTCTGGGGCATATACATCGTGTTGGTGTCGTATGCCACTCCAGATGATGCTCGTCTACTCGAGTTCCCACTTCGGTAATTATTCGAGTGGCGCCCTCCGCGATAGTTGCCTCGCCCTCCGCGACCCGACTGGTTGCTCTGCGACGAACTCCGAATCATAACCGGACGAGGGGCGTTTGGTGGCCGGATGAAGGGCGGTGGCTGCTCTTCCTTCGGAAACACGTACTGCTCGCAGCACTCGTCCAGCTTTGCCTCGGCGATGCAATCAAATGCCCTCCGAAGTTCTAGATGGAGTCCCCGAAATGAGTACTCATCTGCGGTGTTACCCAGATTCCGCCCAATGTTGAAGGGTTCCTCAACGCAGAGGTTATTTGCCCACTTCTTCTCGGATCGAAGAAGCTTCTTCCCCTGCCGCACCGAGAGGACATGCTTGTCGTAGTCGAACTCGTGCGCGTAGTACCGGAAGAACTGGAACAAGAGCTCCCCTAGTGTCGATTTATTCTTATCGCCAAAGCCCTTCAAACGATCGATATCGTCGGCAAAGGTGCTCTCGGGCCCTCCTTTCTTAGAAAGCCGCATGGCTTTGTTCTGATGCAACGCCGGCAGGACAGGGGGATCTCGCAACTGGAGAAAGGCGATGATCAGGCAAATCCACGTGTACGAGCTGAGAGTGCTGCCGAAAGCTGTTGCGGAGAACAAGGTCAGTCGAAGGCAACCAAATACGTGCAAGAACAAGGCTGGGACCTACCGGCGTCGTTGACTATCCTTCTCCTTGTCCAATACTTGATGATCATAGCCAACGGACGAACCCGCGGATCGGTTTCAACATATGTCCGCACCATTCGAGTGTTCTCCAAAGCAGATGTGTTGTTGACGTTCATGTCACATGCCAAACCAAGCTCGGGATCCCAAATCTTGACGATGGGGACTTTGGCGGCAGAAATACAAACGACCTTCTCCATGCCCTCTGGTTGAGAAGAGACTGTCAGCATGATGCTTCACATGAGCGGGGTGTCAAGACGACGGATGCGGGCTTACTCTTGTGCAACAGCTCAGCTATCTTGCAGACACCCTCGAGCTCAGCCCACGTCGTCGTGATGCAAATGTCCACTAGGAAGGAATAGGTGTCAGCTAGCCAGTCAAGGTCTTCTGGTCCATACAGTGCCCGCATGCAACATACCATCTGAGTCGTCAGAACAAAGCAAGTTTCCCGAGGAGCCAAAGAGGTGCACTCTGATATCATGCCCAGGCCACTCGTCATTGAAAATCTTTTGTAGTTTCGCGACCAACTTTTGACGGTTTTCTTCGACTTTCGGCGTTGGTAGTAACCTGTCGTAGAGCTCACGCATGTCGGACGTTAGCTTTCGCTCGTGCTCCTCCGTCAACTTTGTCTTAATCTTGGCCGCGTCCTCCTTCTCGGAGACTCCGCTGCCAATGTTTAAGGTCATTCGCCACTTAAAGTTGTACGATGACGTCTCGAAATTACATGAAATGGTGGGGATAAGCGGTCGTAGCGAGGGAAGGGCGCAGTTGGTTTCGGAATACGCCGACCGAGGTGAATGGTTGTTGTTGGCAGTAGGAGAGGGCTCCCTCGACTCGTAAGAGAAGTTCCTAGCATGCTGTTGAGGAGTAGAAGGGACCGAGTTCGAGTGGGGTTGGATTGCATGCTTGTGGCCACCACGAGGGCGCGCGGGCAAGGGGTGGGACAGGTGCTCGCCCTGAGAGTGCTGGCTCTGCTTCGGATTAGCCATCGTGGGCGAAACTCTGCCTGCTATGACAGCTCTGTCGCCTTTGTCCTTGTTGTTGGCGGCTTTATTCCCATGGCCTTTCTCGTTGCCCTTGGAGGATGGGTGCTCCTTGTTCGACACCTTGGAAGAGGCTCTCGACCGGCCAGCCGACTGGCTCTGACTAGGGGTCGCCACAGTGGAGGGAGGAAGCGATTGTGGTTGATGCAGTCCGCCTCCCCGCCCTGGAGAAATCAGATTGCTGTAGTGCAAGACTTGCGCTTGGTAGAGAGAGGCCTGGTGAGGGAACCACAAGGGCCAAACCTCGCCGTGGGTGAGGTTGTGGACACCGGAGGACTCGGGGTATGGGTTTGCGGCACTTGTGTGATACTTGGTCCAGGAAAGCTGGGAGTTCTGCTTCGCTGTCAAGGGTGGCGTTCCCGAGACAGGGGCGGTGGCGTTTGCGGCGTGGTGATGCCAGGAGGCCGAGGAGTAATAACTATGCGTCTCTTCGGTTGCAGTGGCTTGACTTGCCATTAAGCGATCCTGGTTCGGCAACCGGGATCGAAACAGCGGGTGCCGGGAGGCAAGGCTTCAGAGAGAACGTGGATGGCTCTGAGAGGAGTCGCTGTCGGGATGGGAGGCTGTGGTGGTCGTTTGACAGAGGTGAAGGATTGTCAGACAGAGCGAAGGGGGGAAGAGAGTGCCGACCAGCGAACGACCAGAACGAAACAAAGGCAGATGCAGTAGAAACGACTGGACCAGCGAGTAGCGAGACCACGATTTCTTGGGGGCGAGGATAGGTGTCCAAGCGAAGAAGGACTCGGGTTTCCGTGAGAGGGAAATAAGCCTGGACGCAGTATGTTGTATGTGGCCGCTGGGAGGGGGTATATAGTAGTGTGCGCGAAAAGTAATCCAAATGATGTACACGGCGCGAGATTGTTCCCCTTCTCGTGGTCGGACTGTCGGTCGATCGTTCGGGTCAGGAGAGGAGAGGGTGTGTTATGTCGGTTGGTCAGTCGGTCGGTCGGTCGATCGAGTGAGTGAAGGAAGGGGAAGGGCCAGAGAGAGTGTCGTTGACGTTGCTTGGTAGGTGCGCGGGAGTGGAAGGCACGGTGGTAAAAGGGTCGCACGGGTGGAGAATCGTTAGATCGGGGACATTGGTCCCAAAAGCAAATGGACAAGGGTGGGCGCGGCGGCGAAAGGGGACCGCGGAGTGTCTTGACAGGAGGGACACCGTCGTCAAAGGGAATGGGCCAAAGTCTGAGCCGAGCCGGTATTTGCACAGTGGAGCTGCCACCCCTTTGCCTCTCTCTCTCTCTCTCTCTCTTTCTCGCCCTGGGTCTCGAGTCTTGTTGCAAATGTGGCCGTGGCTGCGAGGTCGGGGTGTGCCACGCACGGGTGTGCAGGGCAAAGGTCTCTCCAGAAGGTGCTTGCTAGGTAGGCAGATGTGGTGGATGTGGTTGACTGGGGTCGGCGGTACGTGCAGGTGACCGAGGGGGGAGTTCGCGCGGCGGGTTGCTGTGTAGCGCTGCTGCAGCGAGGTTCGGTGCCGTGCGGTGCGGTATGACGGTAAGGTAAGGTACGATGCGATACCCTACGGCATGTGCGCCTTGCGATGGGAGGGAGAAAGCGCCTGAGGTAAGGCAGGTAGATGGAGGAGGTGGAGGTCGATGTGGAGGCAGAATGTAGAAAGCCGACTGTTGGTAGGCTGGCTGGGGGAAAGTAGGCTGATAGACGAGAGACACGAGGTCTGGCGATGTCCTTGTCGATCGATGTTGTCAAGAATGCTGCTTGCCGCCTGTTTGTACAGCGAGTCACGCACGTTATCTCCCTGGAGGAAAAAAAGAGGATTCAAATCATGAGCAAACGACCTTGGCGTGATCCAATTCTTGTTTGCCCACAACACGACTTGGTGGTCCAAGGGAAGTGGAAGTAATGAGGGGGGGTGCCTGTTTTGGGGAGTTCCCATTCAGAGGTATCTTCTATTTGGAGGGGGTGGCGGTCTCTCCCCGCCGGCCCTTTCCAACACTCTTCCTCCAGTCCAATCCAATGATGTCCTAGGTCCAGGATGGGTGGTTCTTTTATTGTCGGTCACGTCTCTTTGCTCCAGGCGGCAATCACGATTGGCATCCCGATTCCGATGGCCTACCGACAAAAAAAAAAGTAGGCACACTTGGTGGGCAGGGAACCTCCAGCGCTCAGGGCGGCGGCGGCGGCGGCAGGCGGTAGCATAACCACCAGCAGCTTCTGGTGGAGTACAGCACGATAATTCTAGTGGGTGGTGCCTGCCCTGAATGGAAAAGCACAAGGGCAATGATGCAGCATACTTCCTAGCCTGGTGCAGTGGACAGTCATTCGGTCAGTGACAAGTGGGATGGTGGGGTCGGGGCGTTCAACACCATCCATTCACCTGCACCTGCTAGTTCAGGGCACAGTAGCAAGACCCGGAGTGCATCACACAGTGCACGGACAGTGACCGACCGGGGCCGTTTGTGCTGAATCGGCTGCCAGAATTGGATTTCTGGGCCGTGCGGATGAGCTAGGTCCTTCTCGAAGGCTGGCCTGGAGGTCCGTCCGCAATTGCCTTTCAATATGACAGGTAGGCAATTATTAGGGGGCGAATGATGAGAGGACGGAAGCTACAATGGACGATGTCCAGATGCCCAGACACCAGAGAGAGAGGTACCTGCACCAACATCAGGAATGTGGCCCATAGCTTCCCGTCACCCAACAATATCACTTTTCCTGCTCCTCAAGATTTCTCAATTTATCATAAATTCAGCAGCCGACCGTGAACCACCTTGTCGAAACTGCAAAAAGAGGATGCGTGATTGAATGCGTGAGCGGGCATCGGCGTTACATGGACATTCGTATCATTTCCCTCGCCTCACATCACCCCGAAACGGCAATTCGCGGCAGGACAGGATACGACGTCTTCCCCCTTCCAATCCCCTTCCCCCTCACCGCACACCTCTCTCTGTCCTCGCTAGCACTAGATTGCCAATCTACCTCTCCTCAATATGGAACTCCCGACCACCGACCACGGTCGAATTCCCTGAGCCCCAAACAACGCCCCTGGGGCCGTTTGTTCCAGACAGCGCCAATCAGCTCCCCGACACTACCAAGCTTTCCCCTTGCTTCAACGCCCTGTTGAACCACTGGGGTCTCGACTGGCAAGCCACCTTACTGTGACAATAGTTCACCTCTGCCTTTCAAACGAGCAGAATCATGTCGCTACAGCATGTGCATGCAACAACCCAACATGACACAGCATCCGCAGTCGGACCGCAACTGCATCGGGCGGGCACCGGTGAACAATCAGTTGGGTGGCAGTGGCAGTAGGGCTGACGACTAAGTCCTCATCCTTCTCTGCGTGCTCCCTTGGCATTGATGACACTGGGTTCGAAGTATCCAGCGTCAGCCCCAGAGCCCCGAATCGTCATCTGAACTCCAGTCACGTCCAATCAACTCGGTCCCGATCCGCATCCTTCATCCATCATCCCCAACCGCTCGCCGACAAGCCCCCAGGGGGCGCAAGCAACACCAAACACAAGGTTGGTTACTACAGCGGGAGAACGCGACACTATTCAGGTGCACCCCCCTGTCGCCTTAACCCCACGATGGCTGGAAACGTCTGTTGGAGCGTCATCGCTCCTTCGGACGGATTTCATCCTACATCAGACTGAGCCGCCTTGCATTCGAGATCTGCCTCAAACATGAGCCCTTGGCTGTTAAATTCTGTCCGTCAGATGAGCCGGTACATGACTGCACCGCACATCGCAGCACGGCGCATACTAGCTTTGAACTTGGCAACATCTGTCAGTTCATAATCAGGCCAAAATCAGCCGCGGCCACCGGGCTTCCGCATCGCAGATCCGAGGCCTGCATGCGCCGCAAGGTCTCGCCCAGCCCGCGACAAGATGCATCGGATGAAGCGTACTTCACTAGTCGCATCTCCAAGGTTAGCTCAGCATGCCTTGACGATCGACCTTACATCACTGTTGCCTTGCCGTGCTTCGATGCGAACCCCTTTGGTCTCGCACTTCTTCTCCGTGCGGCCAGCAAGGTGTCAAGCTGATCCTAGTGCGGTCGTATCACACAGCATCAGTTGACAAGCTTATCCATCGGGAGCAAGAGGTCTAGTAACTGGGCTCTACCAATCGATCATCGGCGCCGAGATCCGACAGGAAGCGGCTGAAAGAGTGCCTCGAGGTTACCTAGTACCATGTCAGCCTCTTACGGCCGTACTGAGCGGCCGTGTCGCCAAGACTTGTCACTTTGCCTCGTGTCAGTCAGCTCCGCCTCGTGTCAGCTTTCAAGATCGTGGGCAGTGCTGAATACAGTGTGCCACCAATCCGGAGCTGGCTCCGTCGCAGTCTCTATCCATTCTCTTGCGTCGATAGTACGCGAGGGGCTACAAGTATAGGACGGAGACCGGTCATGTGCCCCCAATTGCACCTAATTTTGTCCGACTGGGCGACGGACTCGAGATTCCCGGAATGCGCTCGACACTCTTACACACTTTTGCACCTGGCGACGGAGACTGCCCATCCGAGAAGACACATTCCTCGCGGCGCTTATCAGCTGGCACGGTCACGACCCACTAGTCTACGATCATTCTATCGATGTACCACGAACCCGGCGTCCGACTTGGCCTGGCTCCATGGGTATCAGTCAGGTCGATGAAGCCGGAACATGTGAGCCCAACAGTGATACACGTTAATCAATTACACTATCCACTGGTCGATCGCGCTTGAACCACTGCTTCTCCCCGCGCTGAAGAACCAGCCAATCGGGACCGCACCATGCTATTTCGAGCGAAGGGGCTCACAAGGACCCTGAAAACGCCATAGCTCCCGACTTGCGATACTGAGCAGGGGTTAAAGGCCCACCTGGGCAAACGTGCGACGTCCCCTGTATCAGGCAAAAGATGCCAAAGTTTCACATCACGGGATACCGAAGGCCAGAGACTGATCACTTTCGTTTCCATTAGTTTTCATGTTGCTTCCTCTTGCAGTGTTACACTTCGTAATTATGCCCCAATATCCAACTGAACATCGTACCTCATCCTCGTCGCCGATTACAGCTACGTCAGGCACCTGGCCAATCCCTGCGCGCATACTATAAGTTCGAGGTGATATTGCATGAAATTAAATCGTCACAGGCAACCATGTTTTCTAGCTTGACGACCAAGCTCGCCCTTAAAAAGGTAGGGCTGCCAAGCAACTCGTTGGACTTCAATTTTGGGGATGGAAACGATCCAAAGCCGGGCAGTAGTAGGGGAAAGAGAGGCGATTCATCAGAGTATGACGAAGGCAACACCAATGGGGGCTGGCCGGCTTGGATGTCGATGAAGTCCATTCCCGTCACTGTCCAGCCATGGTTCACACCTCCCCCGCCGCCTGTCCCTGTGGCCGTCGTGTGTCCTAAAGTAGGCGACGTGGCGCCGCTTGACAGGGACCGCAAACTCACCTTTGGCGGCGGGCGGCCTGTCCTCCTTGTCTTTCTCCGCTGCGTCGGATGCGCATGTACGTAGTCACGAGCGGGCGTATGATCGTTCAAGATAATTTTCGTTGACAGACCCTCCCAGTTGCCCAAAAAACGTTCCTCGCTCTCCGCGCCATCTCGGTCAAGCACCAGATTGCATGCGTGGCTGTCTCTCACTCGTCACAGGCGGCGACCCAGAAGTGGCTTGACCTCATGGGTGGTGCATGGAACGTTGAGGTGGTCATTGACGAGGACCGCGCCATCTACGCCGCATGGGGTCTTGGATTATGCTCCGTCTGGCACATGTTCAACCCCAGCAGCCAGGTGCAGGGTTGGAAAGAGACCGGCTGGCTTGGCGAGAAGGTCGCTGGGGCGATGAAGCGACCAAGCGCAACTTCGCGCAGAGACGACATCACGCCGACAGAGGCGAAGGGAAAACTAGGTCGAATCAACACGGCCAGCAACGGCCGGGGCCTCACTCAAGGACCGGCATCGGCCCGCGGCGCAAAGGACGAGAATGAGACGACAATGATGGGCAATAAGTGGCAGACGGCGGGCGCATTCGCCGTGGACGGGCGTGGCACCGTCGTCTGGGGAGGCAAGGCGCTCAAAGTGGACGATGTCCTTGATCTGGATATGGGCATCAAGATTCTCAAGGGCAGCTGAATGAACCTAGTCGTTTATTCACATGGCGATTTTGCGGCACAATGTTCCCTGTTGTGAACATGGACGACACATACACGAGGCGTCTGGAAAGACAGTACACATAGCAAGCTGCATACCTTTTTGAACTTTTACCTATCCTCTCATTCACTTACGCTCACATGTGTGAGGGAACGCGCAAGTAAGGTAGCCAACTCTGCCATTGATTCACAGCGCTTCGCTAAACCACCAGATTCAAGCACAAGGCACGAACACGGCATCCGATACAGATACACCGGGCAAGGGAAGGGATCCCCGAGTAAATGTCGCTGACCGATCGAACTGGCCGACCCGTGGGCGAAGGGAGAGAACAGGAGAAGACAAGGCAAGACATTACTCTACCACATCCGTCGCTCGCGACAGGGCTATTCGGCACGACCCGCTCTGCGCTTGCCCGCATTTGCGATTGACAAGAGTTGATGTGCGGTTTGGATTTTGAGTTTGCACTTTCTGGAAGGATGTAAGGCGCGCGCCGCGACGCAGATCGGGCCGGAGGCGGACGGCTCCGCACGCGCAGGCGCGGCTGACGCGTCCGGGTTGGCGGGTCGCAGCACCGTTTGATGCTTGAACGACAAGACGCATGTGTGATGGTGGGAGATGGGGGATGTAGAAAGTGTTCTTTCAGTGTTAAACAACAAGCACATGAGAGCAAATGACCAAGTCCGCGGACGCCAGTTTTCATTACGAGCTCTCAAGATATGCCCCCAGATTCGACGACCCCGTCCCTTCTTCGAACAGATCTTCGCCATACCAAAAAATCAGCCCGGAACCCCAGAAACCAGCAAAAGACGTCGTCTATCTGCCCGCCAACAAGTCCAGCCCCGATTCGCAGCCCAGGAAGTTTCGCGCAAGCCCCTACAATTTTCCCCACCCCCGAACCCGATTGAACCTCGCTACTAGTGGTGGTGAAGAGACAGACGCGCCCGACCCGGAAAGCAGAAAGAAAGAGAATACCGCAAAAACGATAGAAAGACACAGCCCCAGTATTACCAGTACCGCACGATGCACACTCATACCGGCAGTTTGTAGGAAGACTCTCCACCGGACATGAGTAGAAAAGTGTTGACACCCTTCCTCAGAACCCTGAGGACCCAGCATTATAGGAAGAAGGAAACCGCCCAAGCACCAAACCGCGCCAAATCCTGTTAACCCACCCCTTTGTTTTTGTCGAGTTTTGTCAGCCCGTGGTCCCGTCGCTGATCTGTATGTGAGGCGACGTCTAGTATCGTGTGTTTTGCGTCCATGTCTCCGTCGAAAGTGAAAAGCAGATCCCGAGTCCGAGCCCTGTCATGCCCGTGCCCTTCCGTAATGCGTTCCGAGCAATCGCAGGTTGCCCCAAGAGGCCGTTTTTCGCGCCTGAACCCCCTCCCCATGCCCATTTCCTCGCTCCAACGCGAAAGAATAGCTCCCCGAAAGTAAAACATCGCCTTGCTCCGCTGCTGTTGCAGTTACGCGCCAGAACCTTCCGTTGTGGTATCCTGAATCGCATCCGTTAACGGCAGCAACATGCCCCCGTTGAGAACCCCGTTCGCAATATGCATCCTTATCCCTGCGGCAGACTTATTCAGACCCCATAAGCGTGCAGAATGCAACTCCGTCGTGGCGAAAGAAACTCCGTGTCAAATGCCCAGGCATTCCCTCGCTCCCATGATCCGCCGCACCAATGATATATGTCGAGTTCTCCGTGGTGAGGAAACGCCAGGCAAGACCATGTGAAACATACCAGTTGTGGTCGAACCCCTACCCTGTTTACGCCTGTTCCGTACTTATTGTGGTCGACGAGCGGCCAGAAACGCAGAAATGTCCACGAAAAGCATACTTAACCCCAAACACTGGCTGAAGTAGCACCCAGACCAGACGACTGCGGGCCCCAGACACCGTTGCCGCGGCCCCAGCCTCCAGGGAGGCCAGCGGCGTGGTCGAACGCTTGGAAGCGGCGGACCCAGCGGCGGGCGCAGCCGAGGGTCTAGTACCAATGGGAGCAACTGATGCGCTCTGCTGACTAGGCTTCGACCCGTTGGGGGCCTCCTGCCTGGGAGACGAAGATCCGCCAGGAGAGGAGTTGGTGGTGCGAGCAGCGGCCTGGCTGACAGCCGTGTCAAACGCATTCTTGTTGGATGTGTTGGGCTGCGGGCTGGCCGTGCTACCAGTGCGAGAGGCCTGCTCGTGGGCGGCAGCATCAGCTGCTGAGGCCGCGGAGTGGACGTCAGAGTGCGGCGGGGGGTTGCCGCGGAGCTCCTGGGCCATGGGGGACTGGCCTCGCAGACTAGAAGCATCGCTGGGACCGGCCAGGCCGCCACGGAAGGGGCCAGCGCCACCCTCGTAGCCCATCGGCGAGGCACCACGCAGGCTGGGAGGACCGCTGTGACCAGGGTTGCCGGTGCGGACGATGCCCGTCTCGTCAATGTAGCCCGCCTTATCGGCGAAAGGACCTTCTCCATACAAAGCACTGCGCTGGCGAGCAATGAGCTCACGGGTCTCCTCCTCCGACATTTGTTTGCTGGGAGTGGCGGGGGCTGGAGTAGCACCGTTGCTGTTGCCGTTGTAGTTGACGTCGGTCAGCACATCTGTAGATAAAACAAGTGGTCAGCGTGAATGCTCGGTCAGACGTTGCTTTACTGTATATCAAGAAAATGCATCTTCGATGTTTGATATGAGGGGGAGAAACAGCTCCGGAAAGTGTGTTGACCCCATGGCCTGAATTATCTATTTTGAAGGGTGTTTTTTTGCCATTGGAAAGCCTCGTGTGCTTTAGACTGCAGAGGGTGGCCTACTTCGTTGGTATTGCTGCTCCGTGTGGAGGTTGCGAAGCTCACGCTCCCGTTGAGCTGCCATCCGTCTCTTCGCCTGCATCATCTGCTCCGCTTCGTTGGAGCCGCGCGAAGACTGCTGGCGCTGGGTGGCGTAGAAGTTCTGGAGGTTCGAGTTGGGATGGTTTCGGGCATCATCGAACTGGTTGACGGAGTGAGGGCGAGATCCGGGACCCGCAGACATGCGTCCATCTGACGAAAGATGAGTGTCAGCGGCGAAGCAAATTGGTGATGCCCGCCTGATACGAGCCCACTTACTGTAGTCGACCGACTTCCTTCCACCTCCAGGACCTCCACCCATCTTGGGGCCGGGGGATGGGTACTCACGGCGACCGCTCATTCCGTAGGACTTGTTGTTTTTGGAGACGTTCTCAAAGCGATCGAGTTCAGTAGGCCTGGCAGTGAGGGTTCGGGCGACATCTGATTTTGTCATTTCGTTAGCCAACCTGTCCTTTCGTGCAGCACGCATAGCGACTTGTCGAGACGGCGAGCACCGATTCAACATGCTCGCAGGCTTCACAGCTGTCTGTGGGTGCTCCGACTCACCCTCAAATTGGTAGAAAAAGGCGAAGTCGTCCTGAGGCGTGGGCCCGCCGGATGCTGTCAGGTGAAGAGTGTCAACTGGGTTCCAAGATGGCGATGCGGCATCATTATCGACTGACCACCACGCGAAGCAGGCGGCGCCTGGTGTTCCCAGTTGTTCTGGCCAGGGCTGGACCATTGCTGGGGGTTGTTCTCGTAGTAGGACATGATCGCGTCGATATTGGTGGCGAGGGGTTAATGATTGATGGATCCTGTGCGGCTATTTGAGAAGGGGAGAGTCGACGTCGTGTGGGAGGCGACAACGGTCAACCGGTCGCGCGCTGGTGTTCTCTGATGATATCGAGTCAGTGATCGAGTTTGAGCCGACAAAGAAGCAAGGGAGCGTAATGAGAATAAGGGGGAGAAAAAGTCTGGGACGTGAGTGTCGCAGATGGGCAGCGGATGATTGTGGGGATCGGGAGAGAACCGGGCGATGCGACGGGTACAAGGAGGTGGTGGATGAAGGTGCAGCGAAAACCTGACACTCGGACCACGGGCTACTTTGTGGTCATGTCCAGGCCCAGGTACAGGTCCTTGCGTCGCTCGGACTGCTGCCGCCGCCGCCGGCGTGATCGGGGGGTGAACCTGGCACGTACGAGAAGAAACACTTACAGATGGCCCTCTCTTGATCAAGATGAGGTAGAGAGGATCGGTCGGTGGGCAGAAGGCGTATATGGCTTGGGTGCGACGTCTGGAGCAAGAATGCAGCAGAGGGCAGACGGTTGGCACTGGCGCTGGGTAAGCGTACAGATAGATGTTGGTACTGGTACTGGTTCTAGTACGCAGGCGTGAGTGCTGTACGGGAGAGAAGGGGAGACCAAATCGGTGAGCGGTCGATGCTTCGAGATGCGTCGGAACACGGATTCGCCAGGCGTACAACGTCAGGAGAAATCCCTGGTTTTCGGGGATAGCTGATTGATAGGGGAAGGAGGAGGAGGTGGTGACCGACGACGAGGAAATCCGGAGAGAATGTCAGTAAGGGGGTGAGTGGACAGACGAAGAAAATCGAGGCGAGGTGTTTGTCGGGCCGGGGCGCGAGCGAACGAGCGACTTGTGAGCAACGAGATTTGGGGGAAGGAGCAAGATTAAGCCACGGAAAAAACCGGGGTCCTTCCAGTCGCCTGTCCAGAGGGGGTGAACGGTGCGGTGTAGCGTGGAGTGGAAGGTGAAAGTGGAAGAGAGGCACATCGATTCATTACTCTCGATTACAGGGGATAAGGGGGGCAGACATGGGCCATGGGCCAAGAGCCAAGAGCCAAGGGGTGGTGGAAGCAGGAGGGGCCGGAAGCCCTTCGGGTATGACAAGCAGGCAGTTACGAAAGAGTCGATCCGGTAAGAGCGAGCGCGCAAGCACACCTTCGTTCGACTGAGACAGGAAACAGCCGTGGACCATCGTTTTTCTGGGGGGGTGAGAATCACGAAGGACTGGTGGACGCCACGAAAAGCTGAAGGAGGTGGTAACGAAGTACCTGAATAGCGCTCGACAATCCACGCATCCTCTGGCAGCAAGGTACATACATGGGTGGTGGCGATGCTATTGGGCCGAGGGCGATGAAGCGTCATGGGCAAGTGATGTGTTGAAGTGAGATGTGAGCCATTGGGCCAGCAAGGTGCTTTCATCCTCAGCTCTTTCGTCGTTGGTATTGAGGCAAAGTCCAGCAGCAACCATCTCGATATGGAAGACCAAGACAGCCTAGGTACCTTACTAACAACGTAGGATTCCATCAGGTTAGGTACCTAGCTGGGAGTATCTTACCTTGACTTTTCTTGCAACCTGGAAGTGGAAGGACCTGCCGGAGTTTGGGATGAGCGGCACGCAATGCCTGAAGCTTGCTTGCCAGAACGTCGACTGCATGCACATCAGTTGCCCGGGGTGCAGCAGACCGACAGCATGCACCACGCCAGGCTTGTGGTGGCTGTGGTTGGAGGACCTACCCTCTGTAGGCCCAGGGCGCATCATCATCACCAGTCTCTCTCGGTGCCTTGATGACGATGGCATAGGAAGCGCGTGGCCATTTTCCCGCGAGGCTAGTGAGGATGGTTGACGTGTGCGCGCGCACGCGCGAAAATACCAAAAGGAATCGTCGCCTTGTTTCCCCCCTAGGCACGCTTCATCCCATCTCATCTTTTGCTTGAGGAGATTCGTGATGGCGCGTCATCATCATCATCATCATCAGCATCACCACCACCACCACCACCGCCAACGCCAACCATCCAAACCACTCGCTCGGCGTGGACTGCGCTGCGCTGGCGGCGAGGCGATTTCCGCGAGATTGGAGATTGGCAAGATGACCCAGTGGGTTGAAATCGCGCGGTGACGGGTGGACGGACCAACCCAGCCCATGCCGAACGAAGGTCAAGCTTAAGCCTAAACCCGAACGACTGAAATAACGGCTTTGTTTCTACACGCCAATGGAACGTGTCAACCCCTGCTGCTGCTGGCAGGACCGCCCGCAACAGCGTGCCGTAGGGAGCCGACTCTCTCAAGCTCCCGCCTCGGACGCCTGTCAATCTCCTTCTCCTTTCTTCCTTCTTACACAACGCCAGGACTGTTTTGGCATGTCACATTGACTTGGTCTTTCCCATTCCCGGCTTCTCACCTGCCTGTATGGAGCCAGAAAAGAAGTAGGTGCTCGGAACAGACGTCGCAGCTGCCAACCTGGCGAGGGTCGTGCCACCCACGATCCCGAACCCCACTCGAAATGGAAGTTGCCAAGAGGTACCTTGCCATAGCGTCGTTGTTCTTTCCTCGTGGTCCCTCAGGCACTGTGCACGATCAGATTTCCCAAGAGAACCTCACCCCACTCAACTTCCATAGTCAGTGCCATCGCTGGACTTAAAAGTCGTGGGTAGACTGGTCCCCCTCCCCCCCCTGCCCGACCCAACACAGTGTCTTGGCCTCCGAGAAGCATGGGCGTGGCGGTGACACGGATGAGCATCTCCTTCCAAGACATCTCGCGTCACCCACCAACAATAACGGATGCAGCACAGTTGCTGATCTCTCAAGCGCGCACTCACTTATCGTTAAACCCTTCTACAAACTACAGAAGACTGCCTCAGTGAATGGGCTTAGGGTACACCAGTAACAGGACCAAGGTTCTGCCAGGAGAGCCATTTCGTTTTTTGGCCTACAAGAACTTCATTGTTGTGCCACGACTACCGACACTGTCCTCATGGCTTCTCTACAGTACATTTCGTTCGTCGGATTCCCTCGGAAGCCTGACCACACATGAATCCACAGGAAGGTCCCTTCTCTCGTGACGTTGCTCTATACCAAATTACTTTCCGCGGGAAGCCACATTTTTATGTCTCTTTGTTATCACTAACGTGTCCAAAACGAACGAGGTCAATGCTCCAGCCATCATCCGCTCAAGACCCCTTTTGCTCTGCCAGGGCTACTAGGCGAAAATGGTGCCAGGCTCTTTAGAGCTTCAAGTTTCTGGCCAGACAGACAGGGACTTCGCCTTGTCTGGAGAGGCCACCTCGTGTCGGAGAGATAGGACATTGGGCCGTCAATGTTCGCGAAGGACGGTAATGAATACCCCGCACAGTACCCTACCGAGTCCCCAGCGGGCCCTGGTCCTGGTCTTGGCCTGGCAATCAATCATTGGACCCTCTGCGCACAATTGGGAGGTCTGCCTCGGAAATCTACGGGCCATTCGTTCAACATTAGTGTCACCCCCAGGTGATGAGATCCTCTATTGATCAAATTCAATTTCACCTCGGTCCACATTCACCCAGCAGACACCTACATCCGACCCGCCGCCATTCGACGGCCATGCTTCTTCAGGACGAGAACCAAGCGCTCGTTGCGATCATCACGGAGCAACCACAGCGCCGTCAATATTGTTGGCTTGTCAAGAGTCGGGCTTTCCAGATTCGCGAATCCATTTGTCTCTTAGACTGAGAGCTTCAATAACGAAAGGCTGGCTGCATGCCATTCTTCCAGGAACGACTTCTCCGGTCGATCGATGGACATCCTGAAACCAAGATGGAACTCATTGGAGCTTCGACAAGATTCTTTGCTCTGCTTTGGCTCGGAAGCGCACGTCAACGAGCCACATGTGCATACCGAACCCCTGACATCTACTTACTTGCCTGCCAATAAGCTCGCCAACGTTGCCAGCATTGATCCCGAGGAACCGCTGATGTGAACAGACAGCCTCGTGCGTTAGCTCCAGTCTATCCCACCCTGCTCGGATCTCAGAGGCCGCTCATTCTCAGATCGATTCGGGGTTTATACTCTGATACCAAATTGACACACACGCCTACTTGTCAGCATGTATCGACCGCCTGGAGCAGGACGCTGCTGGTCAAAAAGCAAAACCCAGAGACAGTCATTCGCTGAGCCGGAACGAGACGTCTAACAGCCGACTTTGTACAGTGCTTTGGTTGTGCGCACACGATCCGCTGGGCCGTATTTCTCCATCTGGCGCCGTACGCGCCGGGTTTCGTGAACCAGCCTCTAATGAAGGCCTTATTGTCACTGTTTTTTTTTTAATAAAAACAAACCAAGTCCCTTCCCTTCGCTTATTCTGTCTTTCTGATGGGTGTTCACATGTGCATCTGAGAGGCACGGGTATACAGCCCAAGTCGGTAACAGGACCACTTAGCCAGCGTCTTATGACTGTTTCCTGTCTGTGCTGATAAATGGCCTCCGGGATCATGGGACGGGCACCCAAACAGTCGCTCAAGCAGGAGGAAGCTTCCAAGACGAAGTCTGGCCTTGGTCTAGAGCGCCACTTCTGCATGCCACCGAAAACAACAGAGCTAGGCTCCTGGAATTGGGCAGCCACCTCTTCACAGTACGCAAGGTTCGTGGGAATGGGGTCCCATCGCCGAGTCCCTTCCACCTTCCAGCCCGCCACCCATCCATCATCACCTTAGCCGCCGAGGAAAACCCGCGTCGATGCGCCCCCCCGCAGCCAGACATTCGGGTTGGCCATTGCGATCTGCAGTCATGGAGTGTTTCGTCACATGTATTGAAGTCATTCCGAAGAACCCTCCACTATGAGGGAATCATGAACTACGCCCAGTGCAAGATCTGGGCGATCGCAGTACAATAAACTCGGCCACTGGTATTCTTACCGAAACCACACAAGCGATGTCCGAGGCTCGAGCTTTGCGGCTTCAGCCCAGAGAAATAGCGTGGGCCATGCGCTTTCTTTGCCTCGTGGTCGCGGCAGCGCCCGCCTCTGCCGTGATCTCTAGTTCATGCCCGAGTCATCCCCATGAGGTATGCCCTTACCTTGCCATACATATGGCACCCTTTCATTGGACAGAGACCTCACCGGGACCATGTCTTGCGCACATTACCACGACAAGCGTCGATGGCCACCATGCCAACGAGTCGGCACCGCCGAGAGGGGTCAATCATCGTCACGCAGCGGGCGAGAGTCCTTACGGGCTACGATCGGTGAAATGTCAGCTCCTGAGAAAGTTGACTTTACGAAGCTTCACTGTCTGTTGACTGCGCTTTTGCTTGTCTCGCCACGCGAACAGCCGTTTCTGTTGACCTCCTGCTCGACCTGAGACCAGGATGTTGGTGTTTGTTGGACCCCTCCTAGCACGAAAAAAAAACTCGACGGATAACTGTCGCAGGCCATCGGACAAATGCCGGAGTGGCTAACGAAATTGCTCTCCTGCCTGGTCTATGTGAACCCTACGCCAAGAGGGAATTCAGCTCGGAAACCACATGCAAATAGGCCAATGCCCAAAAAGACCTCGCAGCACCCCGCTGTTGGCTGGACGCGACGTGACGTGCCGTGACGCGGGGTCGAGGTGGGGGTTCGAGAGCCATCCGACCTGCTCGGCATCAGGCGCCTGTCTGTAGGTACCCAATGGGCTGAGGCTACCACATCACTCTGCATTCCTCCATTGCGGGCTGGGACCGTTGTCGGTTGGGAGGAGCCGAGTCTGTCTCCTCAGTTGCGCATCAGCCTGTCACCGCGGGGTCATCCAAGGGTTTCCGCACTTTTGCCGACCATGAATTAAGACGAGCATGATTTTACTCCTTAGATGGCTAAAATGACGGAACAGTAAGTAAGGTGTACTATCGAGGCGGCTAGCATACATGAGGCTTTCTTCCCGTTCGTGTAGATGCTCTGCCGGGATGTAGGTCGAGTAAAGCCTCGCGAACATGGGCTTATTATGAACCGTCGCTTGTCTTGCTGCTTGGGGTTTATTCGTTTCTTGAAGCCTGTGCTTTTCCGTCACAAGCTTCAGCATTGTATATATGCTAGAGAGCGTGCCACCCACGTCCTCGGGCTCGGAGAGCCACTGCCAAGTGTGCAGGAGAAGGCATTCGAAGAGAAAGCAACGTCGGCTGTGAGAGACGACGCGTTTCTCTTTGCCAGATCGGCGTTGATCGGGGCTCACCGAACATGATCCTTGATAATGTACATATATTGCCGATTTCTTGCCATGTCCGAGCCTGCCCACGATCCGACGTTCTCGGAGTTGGGGATGACTGGATTATCGGGAGGTGCCAAGGTAGACTGGGCTGCCCAGTAGATGACCGCAAGCTGCAGAAACGCAGACGCACAGCACGTGAGAGAAATGAATATTGAGTAGATTATGTGTAGATGTGGCATTCTCAAGGTTGTCCAACATTGATATCCTCTTTGACACGATCCTCAAATCCAGCAATACATCATCTCCAGCAAGCCAACCTTCTTCTCCCACCCGAACTCGAGGCGTTCCACCCGAACTCAAGGCGTTCATAGCCTCGAGGTCCGCAATGCCGACTCTTTCGCACCCCTGAACCCCTCTGCCTTCCCCCACGGATAGCATGTACCTTTGCAGCATCTAACGCGCCTCTACGTCTCCTTGCTCGGCCCTCGCGGCATTCATGGCCTTGAGCTTGGCAGTTCCAAACCCAGCAACGCCACCCTCCTGGTTATCGCCCAGCCAGGGCTTCTTCGAGTCGCCGAGCATGCTACCGGCGAGGAAGTAGGTGATCAGGCCGGCAATGATGAGGACGAAAGCAATGGGGTACAGGAAGTGAATGGCGAGGCCAAAGACGTGAATGCCAATGATGACGCCCCAGAAGTTGGCCGTCAACAACGAAATGTTGTAGAAGGCGGCCGACGCGAGTCGCAGAACGACGGGCACGATAGAGTAGAAGAACGACAGGCAGAGGGTAAAGCCAACAATGTAGCTGGCGATTTGCCCGTTAAATTCAGCCTCCTGGATGGAACGGCGGTCGAAAATGGTGGCCTGAACGGCAAGGATGCAGCTTCCAAAGAGGGCCATGAAGGAGAGAACCTCATAGACGGGACGCTTAGAGACGAGGAACTCTTCAAACGTGTTGGTCAAACCATAACACGTGGCACCGAGGAGCGCGAACAAATCGCCCTTAAGCTTGTTCGCGGCGTCGCCGCTGCCGCCCTTGATGTAGTCGGAGGCGATGAGGAGGCCCATGCCGCCGCAGGCCACGAGGATGCCGACAATCTGGAACGGGCGGTAGCGAACCTTCAGGAAGAAGAAGGACAGCAGCACAACCACGACAATGGCCCAGAAGTTGATGAGCTGGGCGGACAGGATGTTGGTGTAGCCGTAGGCCAAGACGGTGAAGTAGTTGCCCTGGACATCGATGAAGCTGAGGATGAAGTACTTCCAGCCGTCGCGCCAAACGATGCGGAACCAGGCCTTGATACCCATGTGCCAGATGCAGATGGGCCACCAGATAAGCAGCAGGAGGATGTAGTTGAAGATGTTCTGGAAGGCGGGAATGTTGGTGCCTGCAGCGCCTAGCAGCCCTGAGAACGTGTTGGTGGCCGTGATGCAGAGCGCCAGGACCTGGCCGGCTACGAGAACGATCCAGAAGTCGGCCGTGGTCAGGTAGGACCACCAGTGCACCTTCTTGGCCTCGAGGACATGCAATCCGCGGCTGACAAGCTCCGAATCGGTGTCCGGACGCATGGCAGCGGCATCAGGAGACTCGGGGCCAGTGACCCGCGTCGTGGTGGGGCTCTCGACCAAGTTTTTGCTGTCAACGCCGCTCATGTTGTCCGATGAAGGGGCCATGGCTGCGATGCAGGGTGATTCGTATAAGTTCCGAACGAGGTGATTCGGAATGATACAAGTATAAGTGAAGCTTCACTGGGAAATACTTCAATGTGTTTCAAATGTTGCTCTCAACAAGTACGTTAGTCTTTCTTCGTCCCCAAAGCAAGCGCAAAGACTGCGAAGTCGCCTGCTGTTTGTTTATCGTCCGAATGGACGGCACATGTATCTGTGTGCCTGAAAAGGGTAAATGGTGAAGGTCTTGATGGTGCAAGACGACATAAGACCGATGCTGCCAATGGCACAAGAGGCGGGGTGAGGTTAGACGAGTCGCGAGGCTCAGGTGAGCGAACCGAGACTGGAAATGGGTTTTGCTGAAGCAGCGGCTAGCAAAGATGGTGAAGTGAACCTGGACCGGAAAGTATCAGGAAGGTTAGATGAGCGGTCTCTAGATGGGCCCCAGTGATATTTGAAGTCAAGGGTCGCGCTTGCCAATAGCAGATGGGGTGCTGAAAAAAATTGCACGTGGAAACTAGGCGGGCAGGAGCTTTGGGTTTAGAAGCAACAGCCAGATGGTGGTCATTGCGTCCAAGTCACCCCCGGTAGATGACCACCATCACCACCAACTCAAAGCTCCTCCAGGGCCTGGCCCGCGAATAGCGGATCGTTCAGCTTGCTAGCGGCCTTTTGCAGTGAGGGGATCCCCTGTAGGTACCACCACTGCGGTTGCCCTACAAATCCGATCTAGAAAGCTGAAGCACTTGCTCACGAGAAATGGCGGCAGGCGCGCAGCACCTTCCACGCCCTGGCCTCGCAACTGCCTTCGTAACTAGGTAGGCAGGCACATAAACCAAGGGTAGGCAGTAGCATACTGGCGCCATCAGTCATTTGCAAAAACATGGCCGGGAAATCCTTGGCGCTGGGTGCGATGTGGCTATGGCCCTAAGCAAACATCAACTGAGCAAGCAACTGTATCATTGTCATCATCTGACCAACTCTACTTCTTCTTCGGCCCGCTGGCGTCGTGGCACATTGTCGTGGTATCTTTGTCAACTCTCTCTCTCTCCAACTTGGGAATAAACTACACATCAGATCCAACCCGGGATCGAAAACACCGAAACACCCAGGGAGGCCGTCCTGGCTCCCCCATGCTGTCACCTGAACTGGGTACAAAAGAAAAAAATGAAGCCACCAATACCTAGATGAACCCCACCTGGAACTCATCCGCAATCCCTGTTGGCGCTCTCAGACCAAAGTCTGGTCTGGTCCCCATCCCGGCACCTCCCTCGAGAGGTGGTGTCTTCGCCCTCTCGACCTTGCGACGATCCTCCGCCCACTGCGGTGGAGGTGAGCGTTCCCGGAAGCTTGGGCTCACCAGTGGCGCGTGGGGCTTGCTGACATCCGCACCGCCGCCGTCAGCAAGCGGCCAGCTCGAGGCACCTGGCGGGGGTTCCTTGGGGCTCTCTTGCTGCAGGCGCGGGCTCGCACCGAGCGGCGACGGTGCTTGTCTTGGAGCAGAAAATGTGTCGCCTTCGTCAAACTTTGGAAACTGGTACGAGGGACTGAGGGGTGCGCCTTCATCACGCAGCGGGGGTGCGGGAACGTTGAGCCGCGGGGGCGCTGCTCGGCGATTTGCTGGCGAAAGACCGTAACTGCGGTCCGCGTCGATGACTGGCGACGGCTGGGGGCGGCGTGGGGGCAAGTTGAAATCCTGTGGTCCTTTTGAGGGGTGATCTGGCTCGACAGGAGACCGTAGCGGCAGCCCGGTTCTGGCGACGGGAGGTGACGCGATGCGCGGGGCAGGCTCGTGTGGTCGCGGTCGGGCATTAGGCATGCGTTGCGCAGGTGGTGGCCAGGGTCGTGGGGGGCCTCGCATTTGTGGCGGTGGTCCTCTCGGAGGCCCATGAGGTTGTTGTGTGCCTCGAACATCGACCGGTGGTGGCGGTCGCCTGGCGCTCCTCGGCGGCGGTCCTAGATCGAAGTTGGTGACCTCGGTCGGGCTTACATTGGCCGCCGGACTTGGTTCCTTTTTGTCGAGCCCAAAGTCGAAACCAAAGTCAATTCGACTCAGCTCCTCAATATCCATCGATACGCTCTGACGACGTGTAGGGTGGTGCGTGAGCGTATCTCGCTTTGCAGTCACATCACGAATCACCGGTCGATCCCAAGAGCCCATTTCTTGATCTTCGTGCGAAGATGCTGGGGAAGGGAGTGAGTCGATATTCTGAGGCGCGGCGGCGTACTTCTCCGGCTGTGCTGGGTCGCGGTGGCGGTATAACGTTCCCTCTTCTATTGCCGGGGTTGTCACGGGCGTGCCAGGCTTCTCCGTGCTATTCAGAGACGGTGGTGGCGATGGATATGACCTCGGCGGCGAGTGTGACTTTGTTAATTTGAGAGTTCTGTTCTCACATGCAGCCGATGCCGGTTGCAACTGCATCGGGCTCGTTTCTGCTCGTCTCAGTGGTTTGACGGGCTGCAGTGTTGCTGGGCTCGATATGTCGAGTGGAGACAGGTTGAATTCGAACTGTCCAAGAGGGCTCCTGGGGATTTGCGGTGCGGTCGAGGCAACAGTCGGCGTCGATGCTTTGGCACCAGATGAAGTAGACGGCCGTTGTTGCTGTTGAGTCCTCGAAGGCGTCGAACCTGACGAGCCGTCGCGGCAGTAATGGACATCAAGGGGGTTAACCCAACCGGTGCCGCGGTTTGAGCCGGCAGTCCCCGGTCGACCGTTGGCTGCTGCCGGCGTCATTGGCGGTGGTACCAGGCTCGTGGAACTGGCATTGTTCCAGTGTGTGCACAGGTTCGTTTCTGAACCGTAGTGACGAACGCCGGAGCCGATGCTCGATTGCTGGGTCGTATGGAAGCTAACGCCGGCCCCAGCAGCCAGGTCAACCATGCTTCCGCTGCCGTGCATGTAAGGGAGCTTCGGACGGGGTAATGACCGGTTGGAAGAGGCTGTACCGGGGCGTGGAATGGGCGTGCTCGCATCCAGGTGTAGGAGGTCCTGTTTGTTAAGGGTGGTGCCGAAAAAGTCGCTGTCGCCGTCCTTCGGCTGAGGCCCTTCAAGGTTAGCTGACTTGTCATTTTTCCTGGCAGAGGTAACGACGTCAGCAGCTATTCAATTCCGGCGCGCAAAGAGGGCGTACTTCTTCTTTTCTCCTCCGAGCTTCAGCCCGAAGAAGGACACCATGATGACGGTGGCGATTTTGTCAAGCAGTCGAAAATCGAGGGCGAAGGTAACTGGAGAAGCGAAGAGGAGGGGAAAGGACTGGCAAGAGCGCAGACGCGACTGCACTTCTTTTCTCTCTCTCCTGTCCAAATGGTCAAGTATCGTACGGTATCGCGCAACGATCGGCGAACAAAAATAAAATAAACGTCAGACGGTGCGTGTAAGACAGGCGACAGGCTAAGGCTGGCGGCAGGAGAGCAAAGCTTCAATCAAGGATAACAATTAAGGTCTCAGGGTGCGACGGCCATGTCTCGGTCACGAGAAGAAAAAGAATGCCCAGGGAGAGTCGACAAAGATGTGGTTGAAGCTGGCAGAATTCCTGCCGTTCGGCCGAATAGTTGAAGAAGTTCCTGTTCTTGGGTGGATGGGCAAGTGCTGGCGCGCGCACAGTAGCTCAGGGGTTGGTTCTCAAGGTCAGGGAAAATATGGCTCGGCGAGCTCGTGCAGGTTGCGGTGCACAGCCTGTACAGTTGGGTCCGAGTGACGCCCAGTCGAGTCTGACTGACGATAGTGGGGTGTGCGCGGGGCGACAAAAGCAAGGGCGAGCGCCTGCGGATGTGAGAGAAGGGGAGACTGCTTCCTGGCTCTCCTCTCTCAGGCTGGCGTGAGACTCGTCGATATAGAGAGGAGAGAGAGAGGGAGGACGCAAGATTGGTCGTTGTCCCCACGAGTAGCGACGACGAGAATCCAGGGGCGCGAGTCGGGTTGATGAGGGGGCGAGGGCGTCGTAGGAAAGGGAACGGCAGCCGAGGGCGCAGCTTTGACGGACGCCTCCATGCAGGTACCAAAAGGGCTTTAACTTTTGGCGATGACTGAACGGCCGACCCAGAAACAGACGAACAAACATGGGACACGGGCCCTAAGATGCAGCCAGACGCACCGGCCATTCATCCATCCACCTACCTACATCATGCAGGAATAGGACATGTTGCTCCTTTGCCCGTCCAGGAAGGGAAAAGGGTGGAGATGAGGAGACGAGGAAATGAGATCCCAACGCGCCGGGGCGCTCAAAGGGAACAACGACACCCAGGGGCCAATGGGATACCTGCCTATGGGTAATGGGATGTGGGATATGGGCCATGGGTGGGAGGCGACCCTCCTTCACCGGAACCTCAAGTCACCAGAAGGCGCTGGCACACATACACAAGCCCTTCACTGGCA
This sequence comes from Verticillium longisporum, assembly GCA_019188255.1. Classification (NCBI taxonomy): domain Eukaryota; kingdom Fungi; phylum Ascomycota; class Sordariomycetes; order Glomerellales; family Plectosphaerellaceae; genus Verticillium; species Verticillium longisporum. Next base: position 2,619,115 of record JAETXT010000003.1, on the reverse strand, counting down.
TTCGACGCAATCTCGCCTGTCTCCGCGGGGCGACGCGTGATGAGCATGGGCGTATGAGCATGACGAACTTTGAATAACAGTGACAACGCAGACACCGATGCCTCATGGACGGACAGACCCAGGCGTCAGGTCCGCTTGGACTACATTGCGGTATCGGGTCTGCGCTGGTGTAACAGACGACTGTCATTTTCCCACCCAATGACGAGATGATCGACCAGTTACCGCAAGACCAGAGGCGGATGAACGGGCATTTACAGTTGCAGTGCACTGTGAATTCAGGTGGGCTTGGATTTGTGGGTGTGGGAGCCGGCGTGGTGAAGGGGAGACGAAGGGAGAGCGAGGTACCCAAGTCTGGTCAGTACCCAAGCAGGTCAGATCCGTCTCAGGTGCCGCGCGGGTGCTGCCGGCCACCAGTCCGAATAGGGGGGGAGGGTCGCACACGTTGTGTGCCTGTCGTCCTCATCTCATCAGATTTTCTTCCTTGCCGCCCGCCATCCGTCCATCGACGACCATGTTTCCCCGCTCCCCTTCCTTGCCTTGGTTGCTTACTCCCAAAGGGTCTGTCAGGCCTGCAGGCCAAGCTCCAGGGACGCGGCATGACATCCGAACTCGCGCGCCCGTGCTCGGGTGACAGAAACCCCGAACCAGCAGAAACAAAACCGGCAGGGCTGACATATGACGTGGGGGAACCATCATATGCGCAGCAGAAACAGGTCAATGAGGGTCCTCCAACGTCCAAACGGTGTTTCATCGTCCTTCAGATCCGTCCGGGTGGGTTGGGATGCGTAGGGCTCATCCCGTCGATCTCAATGAGGCGGACACACTGAGCAACACTGGGGCCACCCTGACATGACACGTCGACACCGAATCATGCATCCCGGACCATCCGTCTTTGTGTTCTGCCGCGAGAAGGATGGCATCAGGGCCTTGACATTTGTTTTCTAGGCCCGTCAATTCTTTTTCGTTTGTTTGTTTTCCTCTTACAGACTTTCCAGCTGCAGGGCTACTTTGCCTTTGACTCGTACCATGCGAAGCCGAGTCCCAGCTGCAGCGCAGTCAATAGCGTCTGCGCTTGTGGCCCGGCGGGAACTGGTCCCCGGGCGACGGAGCTTTGCCATGTGCTGCTTTGGCCGCGGGAGATGCGAGACGGAACCCACACCCATGTCTGATGCTCGGCAACATAGGTAAAAATGGTACCAGTGTAAGATTTGATTCTCCGCTCCATGTGAACCGTGCAGAGAAAGAGTAGAAAAGAGAGGAACCCAATGCCTGAATGCTTGCTGCCTAGAACCCCCTTCCTACCATATTAGAATTCCAAAGCGATGCCACGCGCCCACCACAAGAACATGATGACACGAGACCAGATGAAAACATGGCTGCGACGTAGATGACAGAACATACAACTTAATGGCCAGCGCTATGGCCAAAGTTAAAGTCAAAAACCCCCAAAACAGCAAAAAAGTCAAAATTAACACTCTCCCTTCCAGTGCTCGCCGATCCACTTGGCCATCTTGAACGTCAGCGTCTCGTCGTCCCACTTGTCAACGTCCCGGTCGCTGTACTCGCCGCCGCTGAACTTGGGCGCCATGATGATCCACTGCTGGATAAAGTCGAGGAAGACAACGCCGACCGTCTCGGGCTCGCTACCGTCCGCAGGGAAGCCGACCTCGGCCTGCACGCAGTTGGGCTGCGCGTAGAATTTGAGGGGCGTGTGCTCCGTGTCGTCGCCGTCGGAACCGAGGCCGTCCTTTGTCGTGTAACCGCCAATGAGAGCCGGACGGTCGCTCAACGGCTGCTGCTGGTTGTCGCTGCCTTGCAAGTCAAACTGGGGTGAGGATGGCGCGTCATGGTCGACGGAGAGGTCCTTAGCGGCCATGGCCTCGGGCAGGTTCAGCAAGCGCGTGTCGAGGGCGGCCTCGAAGATGTGGTCGCCCGTGTTGAGGAGGGTGATGACCTTGCGGGCGACGGCGTAGGGCACATTCCGGACGAGGCGGAACTTGCTGATGAATGGCGACACGATGTAAGTGCTGTCCTGCGTGAAGGGGCCCTCGAAGATGTCGAATCGCATGGTGCCCGTGTTGATTATGGCAAGGCGTGGCTTGTCGTCGTGCGGCTTCTTGATCACGTCTGGCAGCACCTCGGTTTCGAGCCATGTGTAGAGACTGCTGTTGCTGGGGTATTCAGCCCTGCTCATCCACAGGTCGCGCGGCGCGCAGCCAAACTGGTGATCGAGCTTGAGGCTCGTGCGCGCCCGATCGATCATGCTGCTGACGTGCTTGCCGCGCTTGGTCGGGAAAGTCGTCGAGTTGAGGCCTGTGTGGTGGTGCAAGCCATAGAGATTGTTGTCGATGTAGCTGCGCGAGTACTTGATGGAAGCGGCGGTCGAGACTGTGTCGTCTGCCGCCTCATCCCTATTCTTGATCTCGTCGACTGAGGCCCAGCCGATGGTTTCCATGTAGCGCCCACTGGCCAAGGCATACGAGTTTGCATCAAAGCGAAGGGCATCACGCACATGGGCATGCCCACCAAAGAAGAGAATGGGTGTGAACCAACTCTGTGCACGAATGGCCTTGAAAATGGCCTTGAACTCGGGCATGCGCAGGCCAACATGGCCGATGACGACAAAAGCATCCGGCTTCTCTTCCCTGAGGACCTTCTGGAACCAGGCCTCCTTGACTGTATCCTCGACCGGCTGGACTACGGTATTGTTGGCGTTCATGGTAAAGTCAAATATGAAGCCGAACGCGATGACGTTGAGCCCCTGGTTTTTCGTCGTGAACTTGCGGTAGCGCTGGGCCTGCGGCACCTGCGTCCCTGTCTTGTCGTCCAAGTAGTCGAGGTTGGAGGCAATGTAGTTGTGCTTGAAGTTGGGCACGGTGATGGCATGCTCGCGGTCGGCCGTTGGTGCCTGGTAGAGCTCGTGGTTACCGGTACACAACAGATCGACCGACTGCTCGCGAAATATGTCGTACGTAAAGAGGCCCTGCGGGCTGGAGGCGTCGTACAGGCCGTTGCCCTCGACGCGGTCACCTGTATCAACGAGTAAAAGGTCAACGCCCTTGTCGTCGGCCTGTCGACGCATGTGCTCCGCAAAGAGACATAGTCACCCCAATCAGCAGAGTACTGTGGTTCCTGGAGATGACCGCCGAGCCAGCCGTGCGTGTCGGTCGTGTGAAGGAAGTTGAGCTTGCCCCAGGTAAGGTCGCGCATGGGGGCAGCGACGGGCTGCACCGCGCCAGGCTGTGCTGCTTGCGCGACGCTGCACAGCGCGCTTGCGAGAACGATTCTAGACAAAGGCATGTTGATGTGCGCTGCCTTCGGTGTTGATCAGATGGGCGAGAAACCTTGTAGGTGTAGATGTAGGAGTGAAATTCCTCCTTGGATGGCCCATGTTGTCGGCATGACTCTCACGTCACAAGGCAGCGGCAGCTGCAACAGCTCCAGCTACGCCTGCCTCCCTCTGTGCCTGAACGCAGGTCCGGTGAACCGGGAGGAGCTACCCCTGCATAGTGGGGTTCGGCTACAAGGGTTCTCCCCCTCTGCTAAGCCACAGGAATCACCTCGTGGTGCGCCACAGCAGGCGAGATGACGTTGGACACTCTGATGCTCCTGATCTCAACAACGACGTCAGTTCTGCACTATCGGCACATTGGCGCTGCATACCGCCTGTCCGCCATCTCTTTCCAGGATGGGCCTTGACCCTGAGGTGAACTGTGGGTACCTAGTTGCCAGAGCATTATCCTGTATTGCGAGAGGTCGGGATTGTCGCCGATGTCGCTGGACGGACAGACATGAGTCCGATGAGAGCGCTGCCTGGGCGCAATAGCCCACGTACCGGCTTCGAAAGGGCATCTCTTTCAGTCATCTATATGGTTCAGTCTGAGGCAACCTCTGCCGGCTCTATCAACCAAACGTTACACGGAGGAAAGCCAATGCTACCACGATAGCCTTTCGCGATGCCTGGTAGCAAACCAACCGTCCTCCGACTTGGTGAGGATATCAAGTACAACCCTGACTACTACAGCGACACGTTCACGCAACATTTCGATGTGGTCGCAAACGAAGAGCCGGAGCGAGCCTCGTTCATTGCAGCACTCAAGTCAAAGAAGTATGGTGATTTCTCCGCCATATTCCGCCCGCATTTTCAGTCGGGGGCGAGATGGGACAGTGGGACGACGAGCTGATCTCGCTACTCCCGCCATCCGTACGTATCTTCGCCTCGGCTGGGGCGGGCTTCAACTGGGCTGACGTCGACGCCTTCGGCCGCGCAAAAATATGGTACGCCAACGGTGCCGGCGCCAGCGACGAGGCTGTCTCGGACACGGCCTTATTCTTCATCCTCTCCGTCTTCCGTAATTTTTGGCGTTCGCAGCGCGCGGCGAGGACCTGCGACCCGGAGCAGTTCATGGCCATGCACCGCCTGGTCGGGAGCATATCCTGGAACCCTCGCGACCACGTTCTCGGCATTGTTGGCTTGGGCAATATCAGTAAGAAGGTCGCCCTCAAGGCAAGGCACGGACAGCGCTCGGCATGAAGATACACTACTTTGGCGTCTGCCGCTCGCCACCAGAGGTCGAGCAGGAACTGCAGGCGACCTATCACCCTACCCTCCACGAGCTCCTTCGCGTGTCGGATTGCGTCACACTTCATGTCCCGTTGAACGCGCATACCCGGGACCTTATCAATGGCAATGCCCTCGCGTCGATGAAGGATGGCGCGAGGCTCATCAACACGGCGCGGGGTGAGGTCGTCCATGGGGAGGCTCTGATAGCGGCTTTGAAGAGCGGCAAATTGTCGGCGGCGGCGCTCGACGTGCACTACCACGAGCCGCAGGTTTCTCCGGTGCTTGCCGAAATGGAGAATGTTACACTGACATGCCACAACGGCGGTGCAGCAATAACAACCCGATTGAATTTTGAGGTGGGGGCGATGAAGAATATTGTCGAGGTGGTTGGCACTGACGGCGAATTCATTGGCGAACCATTGACGCCGGTAAATAGGAAAGCTTTCGAGGCTTCTTGAGGAAAATCATATATCAAAGGTCATACGTGGCTGCCCGTTGAATCCTGTACCATGTCGATCAAGGCCGTATCATGCTAGAGACTTCGTCTCTAACAGCTGTGAAGACCTCTCATTTTCAGCTTCATCTTTTCAGCTTCATCTTAAGAGGGCTATGCTATGGCGACGCGGCACATAGCTTAGATGGTATGGAAATGTTCTAGAGAAGCCTGTCTCGATGTTGGCTCCAACCACACTTTCCGCGCCTGACATATGCGCACCATATCGTTGGTGGCAGATTTAACATGATCCGCAAATATGATAGTCTTTCGCAGATGGAAATGAAAGTACCGGCATTGTCGTTCTCGAGGCTATCACAAGGAATGTGGTAACTTATCTGTACTTGTACGGCCGTTCGGTGTGACTTGGTATGAGGACTATGACAACTCGAGTGTCAGAGGTTCGTTATCAATGTTTGAAGTGATATGTGCCATCCTCGCGTGAAAATAGCATCTGTATACTTGGCATAGTAATATTTTTATTGGTATAACTGCCGGGGCTAGAAAAGGGACATCGGTGTTGTCGCCAATGGCATGGATCTTCACACACCTAGGCGGCTGATTGACAACAACGGCATTGTCACCGACAAACTTTGCATGTCTCTCCGCATCTGACAAGGGCAGATCACTCATCCAAACTATGCACAGCATTTGGTGGTCGACTGATGTACAGCGGCAACCCGTGACCGTGGTCTATACATGGAGCCCTGAGGTGTGGTTCGCAGATGCGTTGCCACGGTCTAAAGCTGATCATACCCCGGATTTACTCCGCAATCCCTATGCCGAAAATGCCCCAAGGCATCTCGTCTGACCTCAGGTATATATGCATGATCCTATATGATTCTCTTTAGCTTTGTCGAGACGGCCAGCTTTCACAAGTGTTTTGACCATAATTTACCATGCAATCTTGCGAAAATGCGTCTGTTCAAGGCCGACTTTTCCAAGCCTAACGGGGCAAGAACTATGCATTTCTCGCACCTGAGCAACAACACCAACCCGACATGGTGGAAAGATGCCGGTCTACGCAAAAACGTATATCATTGTGTTGGTCTTACTTTTGTGTCTTCTACTTGGGTTATGATGCATCACTCAAGAACGGACGCCAAGCCATACCAGAGTGGGAGGAATACTTCAACAATCCTTCAGGAAGCGTCCTGGGCTTCATATCCGCCAGTCTCTTCCTCCCAGCCATTGTGACGCCCTTTGCGGCTTCCTGGATCAACGGGCTCTGGGGTCGCAAAGTCTGTCTCGGTGTCGGATCAGTGCTCTTGATCCTCGGCGCCTTCCTCAACGCATTCGCCACGAACATTGGGACATTTATCGGCGGTCGTGTCATCATCGGTGCCGCTGGGCCCTTCGGCAAGATCACCGGCATCGCCATGCTGCAAGAGCTGGCGCACCCACGGTTACGCCTGTACGTTGCCACTGCGTACTACAGCAACTATTACTTTGGCCAGATAACCGCCGCATGGTTCTGTTTCGGGACCTTGTCCTGGCGGTCTACAGACTGGAGGTGGCGCGCATCATGCCTTTTCCAGGCCTTCGCACCGTCCCTGGTACTTGCCCATTTGTTCTTCATGCCGGAGAGCCCTCGGTGGCTGATTGATAACGACCGGTCGGAAGAAGCCCTGAAGATCCTCGCTCAGGGGCACGCCAACGGCGACATCAACGACGAGCTTGTCAGGTACGAGTACGAAGAGATTTGCCAAGCCATCCAGTCCGAGAAGGACAACCAGAAGAGCAAGTACTCGGACTCCTTCAAGACACCGGGAAACAGACGTCGCCTTCTCGTGCTGGTGACAATGGGCACAGGCTCCAACTGGGTCGGCAACGGCATCATCGCATACTACCTGTCTCCGGCGTTGAAGCTCGTTGGCATGAGCAAGGCAGACCAGATTGCGGGGATCAACGGCGGCCTAGCTGTCTGGTCGCTGCTATGGGCATATCTCGGAGCCCTCAATGCTGAGCGGGTCGGTCGGCGGCCGCTATGGCTCGTGGGCACGGCTGGCATGTTGCGCACCTACATCCTGATCACGGGGCTCAGCGGGTCTTTCGATCATAGCCCGTCCCGCTCCGTTGGCATCGCCGTGGTGCCAATGATGTTCATCTACAAGACGTTTTACTGCATGAGCTGGTCACCGTTGCCGTTTGCCTACGGTGCGGAGATTCTGCCCAACCATATGCGACTCAAGGGTCTGAGTATTGAGCTCAGCGTTCAGAGCGTGGCCCTGACATTCAACCAATGGGTCAATCCCGTGGCGTTGGAGGCCATGAAGTGGAAATAGTAAGTTGTGAGGAGGAGTGACTATCGTAAGAGAGAGGCGGACTAACTCGAGACAGCTACATTGTGTATATTGCCTTGATCGCGATGTACCTCGTACTCATCATATTCTTCTTCCCGGAAACAAGGTAGGACCTGTTCTCAAGACTCTTTGGGGCACACAAATCTGACTGTTGACCGTATAGAAACATGACGATCGAAGCAGTCTCGATCTTGTTCGACACAGGCCGGAAGGGCGACGCGCTAGCAGCATCTCGGCAGATTGTGCACGGCAAGGAACAGCCACAAGAGGGACATGTCGATCACATTGATGACGCTGGAAGACAGCCGGACGACAAGGCTCAGATCAGGGTTGTTTGAGGAGTAAGGGAGTTGTGTGGAATAATTAGGGGGCATGACACCCTATCGAAGTCCATCCTGTACTGCCAGTGACACTTGAAGAGGCGACGGGTTGTGATACTTGAACTGGAGGAAATGGGGAGTCTGAGGCGATAGCATTCTCAATGATGTAGATTTTTGGAGCCGTGCTTCCCAAGTCATTCATAGTTCTTGAGGAAATCGTAGCTGATGCCATGGATGAAGGATTGCACTCGTCTGCCATTATCAGTAGACCAAAGTATGGATGATACTCACACGAACTATGTGAAAGCCACTCATTCTCGTCTTTCTTAGCTAGTCACGTATTCAATCCTGTATTCACTCCATACAAAGAGTGTCATATTGCTCTGAAGGCTACAAGTCAATGGCCGTGGATTGTCATTCATCAATTCAATGCTTTGTGAATGAATGGAGCGCGAGTTGGTCATGCTTTGAGGTGTTGATTGAAGAGGTTGGTGCATGGGCTATGCCAAGGGCGCCTGGCGGGACAGTCGTTATCGATAAAGCACTTCTGCGTCCGACAGCTCTGTTGCGCAACCACCAACCAGACTTGTCGCGTGCATCATCATCGATGGCGAAACCATTGAGACGGCCACATGTCTCCTCATGCCAAACTCTCGCGAATACGGCCACGGTCGGTGATCGCTCTGACCAGCCGAGCTGCAGGTCTAAGTAGAGGCGTTAGCCGGCGCCATTACCATGACCTGAACCACTTCATTGCCCGAGGTCAGCTGCACCCCATTGCACCTCGCCGAGTGTCACTGACGACCGAAAAAAAACCCAGCTGCCCAGCAGTCCGAACCATTGGCACACGGCAAAGAAACGGCTACCTTCAAGTTAGCAGTCAAAGACAATATCGCGACGAAAGACCTCCCGACGACATGCGCCTCCGCCATCCTCGCCGAACACGCCAGCCCTTTCGAGGCGACCATCGTGCGCCAGCTCCGCGAGCGCGGCGCCGTGGTCGTCGGCAAAACCAACATGGATGAGTTTGGAATGGGATCCCACTCTGTCCACTCGTCATGCGGTCCCGTCCGGAACCCCCTCGCTCCAACACCAACCTCTGCTGGCGGCAGTTCCGGAGGCAGCGCCGTCGCGGTCCGCGTGGGAGACGCAGCCGTCGCGATTGGCACAGATACAGGCGGCTCCATCCGCCTGCCGGCTGCGTACTGCGGCGTCGTTGGCTACAAGCCCTCGTACGGTATGCTGTCCAGGTTCGGCGTCGTCCCGTACGCGAACTCTCTCGACACGGTCGGCCTGTTGGCGAGCAGCGTTGTCGCCCTCGAGAAGCTCGTTTTCGAGACGGGCCTGGATCTGGAGCATGACCCGGACGACCCTACGTCTCTCTCGAGCGAGTTTCGCCAGAGCCAGGCGCAGCAAGCGCCCGAGCAGCGGCGCCTCAAAGTCGGCCTGCCGCTCGAATACAACATTGAGGAGCTCGACCCCCAGATCCATGCCGCGTGGGTCAAAACCGCTGAGACGCTGCAGGGCCTGGGCGTCGATGTCGTGCCTGTCTCGCTGCCATCTACGAGACACGCCCTTTCCGCATACTACGTCATCGCCCCAGCCGAGGCGTCCTCGAACCTGGCCAAATATGACGGTGTCCGCTACGGCAAGCGCGGCGAGGGGAGCGACGCGATGGGCGAAGTCCTCTACTCGGAGACGCGCGGCAAGGGTTTTGGGGACGAGGTCAAGAGGCGAATCCTGCTTGGGTCCTACAGTCTGAGTTCAGAGGCTATGGACAACTACTTTATACAGTCGCAAAAGGTGCGCAAGCTCGTGCAACGGGACTTTGACCGCGTGTTCCGCCTCGAAAACCCCCTCTATGACGAGCAGCAGTTCGACCTAAGCGACATGACGGGTGACGTCGAGCTGGAGAACAAGCTTGGCCCCCAGCAGGTTGACTTTCTCCTTTGTCCCACGGCGCCCTCTTTTCCTCCGAGGATCGAAGACGTCGAGAAGCAGACCCCTGTCCAGTCGTACACAAACGACGTGTTCACCGTCCCGGCCAGTCTGGCTGGGCTTCCTGCCATCAGCATCCCGGTCCAGATTCAGTCTCCGTCTCCCGAGGCGGACGACAGCCGAAAGGTGGCTGGGCTGCAGATCATCGGACAGTACTGGGATGACAAACGCGTCCTGCAGATAGCAAGGCGTCTTGCGGAGAAGCTCGCGGCGTAAGACATTGTGGCAGAGTTCGCCTGTTGGACTGACGATCAGCCAGGCGGGGCTGAGGCTGTAACATTATGTATTAGACAGTACCCCTGGATGATTGGTAGTCATGGAGCTTGGGCACTCGCGTGCTCCTCGGTGATCGGTGATGTGAGAGGTGTGCATGATCCAGTGCGATTGACGTTGCCGCATTTCAGGGCGTTCTCTCCCGACTCCTTGATCGACTTCGCGATGGGCTCCTGTCGACATCCATTCTGTCGCCGTTCTGTCGCCTCTCGACAATCTCGCCGTCTGACTCGTCATCTGCCCTGCTACCTGGCGTCTCATCCTGCTGCTGCTGTTCTTGCTGCTGTTCCTCGTCGTCCGCATCGAGGAGTTCGTCAATATCTCCCAGAGGACTCTCCCTCTCTTCCAGCTCTCCGAGGTCCACGAGGTCTGTCCTCCTCGGCAGCTCCCTGAAACTCGTCGCACACACTCTCGTCTTTGTCAACAGGTCGTCCACAAACTCATCCACAAACGTCAAGCTCGTGCCTTGTCGCCCCTTCCGCCGCAGCTTCCGCCGGTCGACGAGGTACCTCTCGAGAATGGCATACACGTCCTTTGCGCGTCTCGTCATGCGAATGTAAAAGCACGCCAGCGCGCGCAGATACTTGAACTTGTCGCCGCCAAAGCTCAGGTACGTCTCGAGGACCTCGTCGCTCGGTGCGAGCTGCAGCAGCTTGAAGGCGAGGCAGAGGAAGGGCGTGGGCTTCTGCGCGGAGCCGTACGTGCCGCCGATGAACTTGACATCGTTGACGACGCGGTCGACAATGCCAGCCTCGTTGAGGGCAAAGCACTGGTACTGGAAGTACTGCGCGTCGACGATGCGCCCGATGACGGCCTTCTCCATGATCTTGGCCGGGTTCTCGCCATTGGGGGCCAGGGCGGCTGCCGTGCCGCGGTCGTCGAGGAAGCGCCGCTCGTTGGCGTAGATGGTCTTTGTGTCGGGTTTGCCCATGGTTGTGTGTGACGGGCGCGTGGCCTGCGCTTCGCTCGTCGTGATTTATGTCGCAAGATGTTGATTGCTGACGGGATGTTTTTCGTGATCGGGAGGATTTGAGTGGTGGGGCTGATGGTCGTAGATGGTGGTGGTGGTGGTGAACGTGGGTTTCGTGCTGATGAACTGGAAAAAGCTGGGTGACGTTCAAGCTTCCCGCCGCGCGATATCGATTGTTGCCCCACCAACAAAGTCAACAGCCCGCAGACCTGCAACCAGCCTTTGGATGACGACTTTCAATGCAGCATCTTGACTGTTGTACAGAAAGTCCCAAAGCACCATTTCATCGATATCAGTTGTTTGCATCGTGTCTATCTAGAATCTTATATCATCTACGCTCTGCCTCCCGTGTCGAGGGGCCACATCTTTCGCCGCCATGCTCCTCTCCTCCTCCCAAGTCTCCGCCCTCATCACCACCTTCATCAGTACGTCCACATCACCGCCAACACGTGCGCATTCCAGCGACCCACGCATTCTAACATTCTTCTCCCCTCCAGTCATATCCTGCACGACGGCCCTCTTCCTCAGCGGCTACGTACTCCAGCAACGAACCGTCAGCCAGCTCCGCGCCGCCATCCGCCAACACCCCCTCAACCCCTCCCCGCGCCCCAACCTCCCAGACCGCTTCCGCTCGACGACGACCGAGCTCGAAGACGGCACGATCATCGTCCTCGAATCCGAAGCCCACGCCGAGGCGAACCAGCGCGACCCCGTCGTCGTCGAGGTCCGCCCCTCCGTCCCGGACCCCGCATCGGCGCCGGCGCGGCAACAAAAGGTCCTCGCGCCCTCGCCCCACGACGAGCTGGCCGCCGAGCTGCGCGCCGCGCGGACGAGCCTCGAGGCCGCGCGCGAAATGAGCGAGCGCGAGCGCAACGTGAGGCTGCTGTCCGAGAAGAACCAGCTCAACCCGGACCCGTCGGCCGAGGACCAGAAGCCCATCAGCCTGGCGCAGAGGCGGCGGCTCATCAAGGAGGAGCTGTTTCGGCTTTCGCACGATGACAAGCCTGTCCACTACCAGAGGAGGCTGCACTAGCTCGCTGTGCTCGAGTGATTGGACGTTGCGGCTGGGATAGGCGGGCTGCGCCGTCTGTTGAGGAGGCATGGATATTTCCTAGATTTAGTGTGTATATGGGAATGACGGCGTTTTTTGCTATGGGGGGACGAGCGATTTGTGGGAGGGCCAGGGTACGCCGCAGTCCTCTTGATGGTAGGCTTTGTATGATGGATGTACACGCAGGCATATAGTACAGCGGTGATCTCAGGGAGACTGCCTCGTGGGAAACCCCACCAAATGTGAACACGGAACATGTCCGAGTTGGCTAGCACCACTCGCCTCCAGACTCAGCATTCAAGTACCCGTTGACGTCAAGTTCGATCATTATTCATCGAGAGCATCGCTTAACTCTTCCAGAGCATGGCAACAGGATCCTCTTCAATAGGGCCAGGATACAGCCAAGTCGCGATGCAAATGCCAAAATGCAAGATCGTGTGCCCGCCCAGCCATGCGTAACGCCGTCCAAATCCCTGCCCTCAAACACTGCCAAACGCCAAACCATGAAACCGTCCGCGACCTCAAGCGTGACGGTTCGCCGCATCCGCAAAGGCCTCCTGCTGCATCCTCTCGAGCTCCTCCATGGAGATGGCGCTGTTGGCGAACTTGTTCGCCTTCTTCTCTCGTCCCTGGGCACACAACGTCAGCTCTGCTGTCATGGGATGCGGATGCGAAAAAGCATACCTTTTGCACCTCCTTGTGCTCTGCGGCGGCCTCCAGAACAGCAGGCACATAATCTGCAAACCCGAGTTGCTCGAGAGCCTTGGTGATGTGATCACAGGCAATCGTCTTCTTGGCCTCCTTTTCGGAAATCTCGTTGGCCTCGGAGGAGATGAGCGTGATGAACTCGACGCAGCACTCTATGAGCAGGTCGCGCGCATCCTTGGCAAAGGCCATGCCGTCCGCCGGGGGCAAGATCTCGGTGACAATCTTCTGGACGGTGGCCTTTGGCAAGGAGAGATCGTCGTTGCCTGCGATACTTGGTCAGTCTGGTGTTTGAGAGATATTGCCGGGTGTGAGGATGGCGTGGTTGGCCCGTGGCCAGAAAAAGAGAGTAGGATAGTGTGAAGGGTCTTGCATCAAGTGTGAGCTGAATTACAGGAGGGAGTGGCAACATCACAGCCAACTGTATTTCAGGTACACAGGTAGGTGCCTGGTTTCACCAAGAGTGTGTCCAGACAGGGAAAAGTAGCGATAGCCAAAAGGCAAAGAATTCACAACCGAGCTGCTTTAGATAATAACTAGAGAGCTTACCTCCGAACTCGTGGTCTGACATGGTGGAGGTGTTGTGTGCTTGTCGCGGGTGGTGGCTGAAATGAGACGCGATGAGGCTGCAGATGAGGGGCAGGTCTTTATCGACCGCGTGCAGGTCTTCGATAAATAGATGAGAAGAGCACCTCGTCTTCGGCGCTTCGGTAGATGTCTTTGGAGATACGCGTGGCGCTGAGTCAAGCCGTTGATGGAGAGAACGCTGAGGTGTTGGTCGTCGTAAAAGTGCTGGAAGTTGAGTGTCGAGGCACAGGTTGAAAGTGAAGTGAGCAAAGGGTTCCGAGAGGACGGGAGTAGCGCATCTTATTAGTGGAGTGGGGGTTGAGCAGTTGCCAGCAGAACGCAGGAGCCAAAGCCAAACGCCGCCATGCGAAATGCGCCCGGCCCCGAGCCCACATCAGTCAGCGCACGGGCCATGGCAGTCGTGGACTTAAAAGTTCTTGAGCTTGAATTTTCTTCAACAGCTTTCCTTCCCGACAACATCCAGCAACCAACAGCTTTCATGCTCCGAGTTGCGACATGGCCAGTTCCGCAGCGTGTCGCCCTTGTTAGGCTGCGGTAGCCATAATGGTAAGCTTCTACTCTCCTTCTTCCGTCAACACGACGTTCCCTCCCCACACACTCGACTATGATGAACACGCTGTCGCCCCAAACTAACGAGGTTTTCCTCGATGGTGAATGACTGTCCAAGCCAAACGGACTTCGCTGAACCGTCAAGCAATCATGCAATTTCTTCTACAAGGATGTTGAAGAATTTCGTGCTGACCATCTCGTCCACAGGAAACTTTCCACATTCTACCGACATGTCGGGCCACAGGCTAGCGTGTGCTTTTGGACACCAAACTTCCTCGACGCAGACACGCCGATGCGGACAACACTTGGGTCACTTCTCTGGCTTAGAAGCGCATCACCTCGGGCGGCGGAGTTGTCCATGTGTCGACTCGTCACCGAAGTGCGCGCGTGTTCAGCGTCGGTGTTGCCTGCGTCCTGGGAACAAGCTAGAGGTAGGCGCAAGAAATTTTTTCTTTTCTTCTCCGCTGTTGCGGGGAAAACAACTTTGCGTGATGATAAAACATATTCCATGCTAATCCTGAATCATCTATGTGGATTAACGTATGAACTTTTCATCTTTCGACTGACTGCAAATTTTGTCTCGTCTATGTTTTCTGCCAAATCGAGTGGAACCCAGCGCTGACAATGCAATCATAGATGAACCACTAGCTCTGAAGTCTACTTGTCTTGGTATGCTGCAAGCTCACTCGCCTGCCACTTCAGCACCTTGCCTGTGAGGCTGTGGTCAGGGTCAATCACGAACCGCGCCATGACGTGGCCGGGTTGCTCTGGCTTCACGAGCTCGCCGTTATCGTAGGCTGAGGAGAAGGCCGAGTGGTCTTTGGCGTTCATCGCATTCTTGCCTTCCTCCCGGATGAGCTTCTGCATGTCCGTGTCGACCCGGCCAGGGGTGACGGCAACGGTGGTGATGTCGGGCTCTTCAACTGCCAGGTGCGCCGAAATATGGTCCACGGCGGCCTTGGACGAGCCGTATGCACCCCAAGCCGTGTAGGCTTTGGTGGCAGCGCCGGAGGAAACCCATAGGACACTGCCCTTGGATTTCCTAAGCTCCGGCAGCGCAGCTTGCACCTGAGAATAGTCAGCACCTAGAATGCAAAGAACTTGGAATCATCCCCCACAATTGCCAATCCGCTGAACACGTTGATGTCGTAGCTCTTTCTCCACTCCTCGATGGAGCCATCTTCCAGCCGGCTGAGGGGCGTCAAGACGCCGTGGTTGATGACGATGCCGTCGATCCTGCCGAACGTCTTGATCGCGTGGTGCGCAACCTGAGGTACAGACTGCCGAGGTGTGAGCTTCAGGCGTTCGAATGAGAGGCCCGCAGATACTTGCCTTCAGGTCACCGAGGTCGCTTGCGACATACTCGACCTGCTTGGGGTAGGCCGTCTTGAACTCCTCGAGCTTGTCCTTGGACCGGGCGGCAAGGACAACTTGGTGCGAAGCCTCGAGGAGGTACTTTGCAATGGCGAGCCCGAGGCCGCGGCTGGCGCCTGTGACGATGAAGACTTTGGAGGACATTGCGGGTTCTTTCGGTGCGGGCGAGAACGCTTTGTGTTCTGTTTGAGTGAACGATTGGGTCGTCGCGGTACACTGGCTGGCGCAAAGGCTTTTCTTGTGTACCACAACTGGTGGGCGACGTCGTGGATGGTGGAGCACCGAGTTGACGTGCTGTGTGGTGGTGAAGGAAGGGACTCCTGTGATTCAGTTAGTTAGCAGGAACTATATAACGTAGCCCTAGGGGCACGTTGGCGATAAAACTAAGCTAAATATAATAACACTTATCCACCTAATACTAACTGTTTTGGTGGGGCATTCTCTTATCTTATTACCGGCCATCGAGGGGCATCGACGTTAATGCGATGCTGAGGTCTTTGTCATGGAGATTCAAGGCAGCTCATCTGTGACGTGGGAGCGGCTGGGCAGCTTAAATAATAGAAATACTGGCCATTCATTGTGTACTTGGTTGAAAAAAAAACCCCATTTGAAAAAAAAAGCTCCAGATAGCAATCGCACATTGGCATCTCCCAACCATGAACACCACTGTAGTTCTTGGATCAGGCATCGTCGGCGTGTCGACAGCATACTATCTCTCCGAAACGCAACCACCATCGTCGATACATCTCGTGGAGCCGTCGTCCGACTTTTTCTCTTCCGCCTCGGGGTTCGCCGGTGGCTTCCTGGCTAAAGACTGGTTTGCGTCTCGACTCGCCTCCTTGGGCGAGCTCAGCTTCAACGAACACAAAAGACTGGCTACAGAGAACGATGGGAGACAGAACTGGGGATACTCAAAAACGGACAGCTTCAGTCACGCGTCGGGACCTCAAAGTCTCAGTGGCGATGCTGACTTGGATTGGCTTGATACTGGCGAGAGCCGCGCTCAAGTCGCGCAAGCCGCCGGCACCGTTGACACGACGATCCCGGCCTGGCTGCGAAGGAGAGAAGGCGACAACGTACAATCCATTTCCGAGGACGGCACCACAGCTCAAGTGTAAGAGCCCTGCCCAACTCCCAGCTGCCCTCTTCTGATCCCGCTCCAGTGACCCTCTCCGCCTGTGCCACTTTCTCCTAGAAGCATGTCGGTCGCGCGGCGTCCAGATCCATCGCCCCGCCAAAGCCCTTTCTGTCGGCGCCGACGCCATCCACAACGAGCTCTCCAGCATTCGCATCGCGCAGACGGACACTTCAACCGAGACCGATGTTCCCTGCGCGCAGATCCTCATCGCCGCCGGCGCCTGGACACCTCGCGTCTTCGCCACCCTCTTCCCGCTCTCGACGACCAGCATCCCCATAGAAAGCCTGTCAGGCCACTCCCTCGTCCTCCGATCTCCAGCGCCCCGCCACCCAGACGCCTGTCACGCCGTCTACAGCACCGCAGCCGACGGCTGGTCTCCCGAATTGTTCTCCCGCCTAGGCGGCACGTTCTACGTCGCGGGCGTCAACTCGACAGCCGAACCGCTCCCCGCCCTCCCCTCGGAAGCGCCCATCAGGCCGGACAAGATTGCCGAGCTCAGGAGGGCCGCTGCGCAACTCGTCGAGCAGGGGGACAAGCTCGAGGTCGTGCGCGAGGGCCACTGCTTTCGCCCCGTCACCGAGACGGGCGCGCCGCTGCTCTGCCGCGTGCCGGACGCGGCGCTGGGGCCGGGCATGGCGACGCGGCCGGGGGCCGGTGGCGGGGTTTTCGTCGCGGCGGGACATGGCCCGTGGGGGATCTCGCTGGGGGTCGGGACTGGCATGGTCATGGCGGAGATGATGCAGGGGAGGCCTTTGAGCGCGGACATTGGTCGTCTCGGATTGAGCTGACGGGCTTCAGCTGGATTGTTGGATTTGTCGTTGACGAGACCCAAACTTTCAAGCTCGATTTCGCCCAAGCGCTGATCTTATAAGGGCCTGATCGTCTCAGCTTTCAATCAAGGCAGGGTTCGTGATGTACCTAGCAGTTACACCGCCGGGGAAAAGCGGTTGGTGCTGGTGCCTTGGGATCTCTTGACCAAACGCCTTGAAAGGGTGCCACTTGGGTTTCCCAGAGCCTGTGGCTGCCTGAATTGTATGTCCTCCCCTGTGTGATGGGTACGATAAACAGGGGTGCCCTTTTCTGGTCATGAACTCACTTCGGCCTTCGCAGGCTTGAATCCTATTCATTTTTACATTTTGCAGGAACTGACTCGTCCGTCCAGAGCCCTCAAGTCTCGTGATTCAATGTCCCAACTCATCTTGTCCTCGAAACTTTTGCATGCAGACAGTCAGAGAGACGTCCTCATCCCGTATCAAAGTCACCAGATAGCAGTCACCCGATAAAAGGCCTCCCCAGCCTGCTCAAGCAGAGGCCAGAGGAGAAGTGAATGTTATCTCATTGAGTCAGGTAATCACTTGGCCAGGACTGACAGGGAAAACTACAAAGTCATATGGGGGTAGTCGCTCCGAGCTTGCCGTCTGCGCTCTGTGCGGACCCCGGTTTAGGATGAGTCGTCCGAGCTTTTTCTGAACGATGTCAGATACGGAGGTATGTCTACAGAGCACACGTGTTCTAATGGGTATATCATGAAAGCTTTATGACACAGGTTATAAAACTGTCTGCCATGATAAGAACTCAATGCTTATCGTCGAATAGGGCCCGACGGAAAAGTTGACCATGGGTTGGATCAGTTGAGCAGGATTCCAGGCAAATCCAGCCCCGCGATGGAACTCATCACGACACTCAGCACCAGCCAGTTGCAATTTTAGATGTGACTTTGTTTCATGTCTCTCCGTAACATTGTGAGGTCGCACACTCTGATCGTGTCACTTGCTCCAATACGTATAAAGCAGCTCGAACCCGCTCCCTGCCAAGGCAACATCCAAGCGTCCGAGGGTTGCCGGTCTATGCTTGATGGCAGCGTGCCACGCTTGGCACAGAGCCATGCACACTTGTGTTGATAACAAACTCTGCCACAGCCCCGTGTACGCAAACGCCTGGTTGCATTCCACGGCTCGAAACCTAGGGCTTGGTAGGTACCGGTCCACAGTCTGGGTCGACGAAGATACGAAGATGCACGGGCGACAGCCAAGATCTCCACGTGCAGCACCGATGAGCCGGCGCGCCGAAGCGTTTCAACGTTCAACGCCTCTCAGCCTCATCATGTCTGCAAGACATATTGGGCAATGAAGAGAGTTCAAGGCCAGGAGGAGAAGCCCAAATTGGCATGTCGTCATACCCCACAATCGACCATGTTGCTCATTCTGGTCGTTCGGTCCCCACAAGGGTCCAAGTAGAGAGGAAAAAGGGGAGGGAACGTGCCACCCCAGCAGTCCACAAAGGGCAACCCAGATGAAGAAGGGGAGTCCTTGGAATCTCCAGACCGAGGAAACGAAACATAATCTAACCCAACGCCAGAAAATGTTTTTTCCCCTCTACGTTCTCAATAGCTTTAACGGTCGCCTCCACTTGGACCGCGACTAAAACGAATGCGAACGGGAATAAATAGCATTCCTCAACCCAGCAAGCAGCTGAGCAGGGTTCGTCCCCGGGTAGACACTGGACCCCTAATTTGCGACGTCTCCATCACCGTGGCGAAGAATGTCAGCGACGACTGAGTAGACGATGGGATCGTCGAGGCACGCGGTGAACGGTGAAGGCGGCGCTGCCCCCCACCCCTCGTACTCACGACCAATCCACCGACTCGTTGGACTATGAATAGTTAGCTCTCGCTAGCTAAGCGGGTGCCGCCGTTTTCGCGCGCCAAGGGAGACCCGAGGAAGGGCCTGTGCGCAGCCCTTTTTCTGTTCGCAAACAGCGAGCGCGACATGACACGAGGTCACAGGGCACGGCAGGGGGAGCCCGTTTCTGTTCGGGGATACGAGGAGCGCGCTGTTGCTCTCGTTCTCTCGTCTTGAGATGAGCTTATTCACCGGGGCCGAGGGAGATGCACAGGTCAAATGACGATGCGGTAGCAACAGCGGTGGCAGGGCAGGGCATACGAAGAAAAGACGGACGCCCCGATCGGGCTGCTGAGACGCCCCCCCTCCCCCCTTGCAGCATCGTGAGCACCCCTGCCCCCTGGTCGGTCAGCCGAGTGGTTGAGTGCTGCATCTCCATGTTGAGGTTCCTAGGCGAGCTGGTTGCTGATTCATATTCATTTTAGTAGTGAGCATCAACCTGCCCATGATTGACAGTTGCGCAACACAGCTGCAAGCAGATCTCGTTGGGCTGTCGACGTCCCATGTCCACCCAAGCTGTTGGTGCTCAGGCCTGTTGATGCACACGCGGCAGAGTACGTCAGTCGGGCCACCATGTCAGGTACCAGGTGCCGAATCGGGGCGCTCGTCCCTTGGGCTGCACAGCCGGGTTGATGGCGTGTCCGTGCCGCTGCGGTATGTGTGTGTGTGTGTGTGACTGAGAGAGCGTGTGTGAGTGTGTGGTTGTCTGGGGGAAACCCGACACGGCTTCAACGGAAGAATATCGTCCCATGTAAGGTGTCGCATCTTCATCGTGTGACAGCGGCCGTATTCGGCGAGGTCGGCGCAGTTCGCGGGATGGATGCATCGGAGGGGCGTGAGAGCACGATGGTATGAGGCCGATGGTGAGTGATGGCTGTCAACGATGCTGACCAGTGTTGGATGCTACTGGTGCATGCAGCCATCACGAACTTTGGCGGAGATGGCAACCCCCGTGATCAACCAGATGCAGAAAAATCCAATAGCTAGAAAATCATACATACAATGGCCACATAATCATGTCGTCATGACAAAACTACAGCATCCACGTGGTCCCTCCTGCTTCTTCCCCCCCTGTATCTTCTCCCCCCCCTGGTGCCTTCTTTTTTCCACCCCACCCCGAAAGACACCTCTCGGCAGCTGGTTGCACTTTAACGACCCCCTGCACTTCTCGCCAATTCGCACCCAACACAGGCTGTGCCAGGTTGATACCCACCAGCGAACGGCACGATGCGAACCAGCCAAGACAGCTCGACAGAGAGGGCCCCTGCCTGTACCTGCTTTCGTGCCTTGCATCAGCACACCAGCCTTGCCCAACCTGGGCCATCTTCACGGAGCGTCCCCTCCAAAATGAGACGGCCGAACATCCACCTCACTGGCCGCGAAAAAGATGCCACCGCCTTGGAAGATGCATGAAAGCCACACACACTCTCTCTCTGTGTGTCTTCTACCCCTCCTTGGCGTCGCATCCTCGGCTTGTCGTCGAGATGGAACGGCGATCGCGGTGAGAACTCAAAAGTCCAAAACGAGCTTGGCAGACCGAATACGGAGAGAGAGAGAGAGAGAGAGAGCAAGAAGCACATGGGCGTGCCAAGGAGGAACAAAACGTCCAATCGCCTTCTTGGCACAGACCAAACCATATCCCGAAGAGGAAACTCCATGGGCCCCATTGTCTGTCCCATTCCTCTTCTCTCCTCTGCTCTCTGCACCCATCGCGCAGAGGGAAAGGCCCCCCAAAGAAAGTGTCTTGGCGCACGGCACGCTCGCTTCCCTCGGCCACCCGGTATCCGAACGACAAGAAAGTACTCGCCCGGTCAATTCCTCGCGCCTCGCACCTCGTCCAATGAATGAATCATCAAACTAGTTTTGCCCGCCGCCCCTCTCCAGCCCGACAGGGTATGGGAGGGGTGTTGAGTGAGTGAATACGTGAACGCCTCAAACCGATGTAAACCCATCACTTCGGACAGCCACCGATCCGAAATCTGGCCATCGCGTTGAGTCGAGGGTATATGGACAGGGGGCGGGGCAGAAGGAGCGGCCAGCTGATCAACAGGCGAGAAAAGATCGGGTACGGGGGGGAGGAAATGGGAAAGAAAAAGCAAAGATGACCGCGAAAAGAAGAGAGACACTGCAGAGCTGAGAAGGGCGGCGTTGGGAGATTAAACCATCGTGCAGCAAAGCAGCACACACACGCACACTTGGCTTTGCTTTGTAGGGTCAGGTGAGCTTCCCGTACCTGAGGGCGGGGCCGTGCACGCAGAAGCACTTGCAGCAGCCTGCGAATGATGCGCCGCTAGCCCATGGGCGCCCCGCCCCGCCGCCTTTTCGATTCCCGGCCGAGACGAGGTGGTGGGCAGCTAGCCGAGTCGTGCGTTGGGGCGAGGGGAGAGAGAAATTGTCGGTGAGGCCATCGTGAGATTGCGGTACACACTATCGAGAGGCATTTCTTCTCGCCAACCCTTTTGCCCCCGCCTCCACCTCCTCTTCGTGCAAAACAGAATGTTTCAGCCCCCCCATGTCCCCAATGTCACGATGCAAAGCGGTGAGGAGAAAAGGTATGTAGAATAAGGTGTTCAATCTGAAGACCTTGATGTGAATTGGTCCAAGATACCCAGCTCCACAGGAGTTTGCATCTTGGGTATCGCCCCGCCCAGCCTTCATGATGAAGGGATAAACTAAATTACAAGAATTGTAGGGTTGTCCGAGTATCGTCGCATTTCCTTCCCGAAAACAGTTGCCTGCTTTTGTGTGTGTAAGGGGGGTATCTCCCATCTCTAATATGATTGATGGGGGTTTGGTTCCCCTTCCATCCCTTTGTATCCCCCGAGCCCAGATAGGCCAAAAAAAAAATAGAGTACAGTGAAGTCGCCGTTGACAAGATAAGGAAATAAAACTCCGAAATGGGCATGCGTGTGAGGCCGTGAGAGAGACATGTAGTAATAGAATCGCTCCGGTCCGTTGACTGATAATGAAATGTAGTTAAGTGATCATGTTGTGTGTGGTGTAGTTGGTCGTGTTGTTGGTTTGTGTAGTGGTAAGAATGAGTGTTGGGGTTGAGTGAATGAGGCTGCCTCAGAAAAGGCCGCCGTCAGAGTGCCGGATGCCCTGCTCCTGGAAGACAATGCCCCTCCTCTTCCAGCCGCCGCGCTTGATGAAGTTCTCGACGGAATCCATTGTCTGGATAGGCGGCCGCCTAGGCTTGGACATGGAGGCCTTGTGGCTGAAGTTGTGCCAGCTCTTGGCCTGGCGGACCTCGCGCTCTGCAGGTGCCACGAGCTCGAAGTCAGAAATGTCGACTTCGTCATCGTCCTCATCCTCCTCGTCATCCGACTCCTCAAAGACGCTGATCTGAGGGCTCTCAGCCATATCGATCGACGCAATGGTCGACTCGGACCAGCGCGACCGTGCTTGCGGTGACGGTTGGGAGGCAGTGGCGTTCGCCATGGCATCGAGCTGCTGACGTTCTTGGTGTTGAAGAAGGTTGAGCTTGTACATGAAGTAGTCATCGCCCTCGGATTGGGCCTGCTGCCTCAACTCGTTTGTGGGCTGCATAGGTGTGGGCGAATCATCGGGAACGGATACCGTCTTGGAGGACGCCTCGGCACGGATGTACTCCTCAATCACTTGCTCCTCGGAGCTGTTGTGGTGCTCCGGAAGAATGTAGGGTCGCTCGTCGAGAGGCAGTGGTGGTGCGATGAAGGTAGGGTGCATGCTGAGGGGTCAAAGTCAATGACCTGTGTTCTTCGGTGGCTACGCTTCGAGGCCGAAGATGTGAGAGAGCAGGATGTGCATGTGGAAGAGGCGCTGGAGACCGAGTTGGAGAGGCTTGGCTTCCTCTGGTGGAAGATCTCGGCCGAGGGCCGTTGTGGTGATGATGGCGACATGACGTAGATGTCGAGTATGTAGAGTCCCGTTGTGTTGGGACGGTTGCTATAATGTGTGTGTGTGGTGAGGTTATCGACGCATGTATATATATATGTCAAGGTCGTAGCGAGTGTGAAGGGCGAGAACTGAGATATCTCACTGCCGGATATAAGTGATAGATGGTGTATCAACCTCTGGAGGTGACGGCGGGATGGCATACAGATTAATAAAGCAGGCCTCATCGGAGCAGGACCAGGACCAGGACCTGGCAGCCTGCCAGGCTTCCGCTCACACTGACGGCCCTGCCTTGCACGGCGGGTCCTTGAGCGGGGAAGAGGCTTGGAGGAGGCAAACTAGCAAGAGAGACACCGAGCAGGGGAGGTCCCTGATGATCGCGCTGCAAGGAGCCTAGCTTGAGAGATCCAAGGTTCAGCACAAGGACAGGGGGTGAAGCGAGGAACGCGGTGCCTTGCAGGGTGTGCATGGCACGTCAGCAGGAACAGAAACGGAAACAAGAACACGAACGACTCGTACTCATCACTCACGCTACGCACTCCCTCCACCCACCCCACGGACGAGCCTGCCCAGCTGCGACACCAGCTTTACCGGAAGGTCGGGCGCGCTAGGTGTCTAGGAACGCCTTAGGCCGTAGCTCGGCGGTGTGTCTATTACTCACCGCCGCATCATGGGCGACGCTCGAGTTTGGCGGGCGGCCACTTGTAGCGTGTGAGTGGTCGAGAGGCCAAGTGAACTCAAAGGCCGAAGGCACAATAGTGATGGCTCCAAGGACGACCCGCAACACCAGCTTGCTCCGAGAGGGTGGGTGGGTAGACATCGCCGTGGTTCGCTCTGAAGCCGACGAGGCTCGCCCTTACCACGTAAGGCAACTTGACTGATGACTTTGCTTGGAGATGCACACCCGATGCGAAGGTGTGACACCACGAGCCAGAGAGAGACAGACTGGCCAACCGCGTTGCCGCAAGAGGACGAGTTGTCTGGAGACTACAGAGCAGAGCCGGGCGATAGAGCTGGGCAAAATGCCATGTCCGTCAGCTGGTTCGACGAGCCAATCCTCATGCCCAAGAGCCAGATCCGGCCAAAGTGGTGTGAGGACGCGACAGAGCGACAGGGCGACGGCAGGTCGGCCCCAGCATCGTGATGAATGCTCTTGTTTTTCCTGCTCCCCACCTTTGTGTCCTCTTCCGCGAGGTTTTGTCTCTGGACTATGACTTAGCCTTGATACGATTTCTGGCGTCCAAGCGTTCAGGTCTCCCAAGGGCCGGCGACAAGTGCAAATCCAAAATCAGACATGGCGGGAGTCTGGTATGGTTCGTGCCTGGTCTCGACTGGCCTCGACAGGGCCGGTCGCTCGCTGGCCGCCTGCCCGCACGCTCAGCGTTCAGACATGTCTCATACGTCATGTTCGTTGGAAGGTCGAGAAGAGGCCATTCGGGCTTTCGGGTAGGGTGAGCCTCGTCTGGTGCCAAAGGGGGAAAACTGTAGCGACTCGGTCGCGATCGCGATGGAGGGTTTGTTTCACAGCTGAAGGGATCATGTATGGCCCAGGCGCGTCAGTGTGTTGTTCTCATCAGTCGCCCAAAAGGACGAGCTGGACAGGCTGGTCCTGTTCGAAACATGGAAGAAAATATGTGGATAGCAGCAAGAAACGTGCGAGTGACGGCGGTAGAGACACTTCTCGACAATGCAAGGCAAGGATCCGGACAGATCCAACCGGATCGCTCCATGCTGAGTGGACGAGGCTGCGACCAAGGGTTTCACACCACAGTCTGTTAAGCGATGTGAGGTTTGTTAACGAGAGACGACGACGCAGCAGATCTGCTGATCACCTGGCCGGTGAAGGGGGGTGATTCAGAGGGTCTGACAAGCTCGCAGGCTGCAGGCTGTAGGCTGTAGGCTGCAGACTACTGTGAGGAGGGATCGTAATGCTGATGATGATGCACCTAAGGCCAGTCGTGCCGAGGAAGTGAGGGGGTGTACAATTCATTGGATTGGTGGTGATGAGTTGGTAGTGTCGATCTGGTACTGCAGAGTTGAGGAGTGCAGCAGCCTGGTGGAGATCGAGTCCAGACGGTGAAGACAGGCACGATCGCCCCTAAGGCGCCTGTGGCTTCAGGGCGGTCTGCGCTGCATATACCGCTAAAGGAACGCAACGTGGGAGCGGTCCAGCGTCCATCACCGCTAAGGCTGCATCCCCCGCACGCTGGGGGATGCTAGGATGCTAGCCCCTCGAAGTGGCTGCAAGCCACACCAGCCACATCAGGGCCCGGCAGGGGGGGAAACAACGCCGTTCTTGTCCGCCATGACCGCCATCGCTACTCGTCACATTCGGGCTCCCAGTAGTTTCCACCCTTCCACACCTCAGCTCATCGGTCTCTCCGTCCTCAGCCCATCGGTCCCGTCCGCCCTTTGTCCCTGAAAATCAATATCGGCTGCGAGCACTTAAGCTTCAACGCCATCAGGACACGCCCACCTGCCAGAGGCGCCCAGGCCAGGCCAGACTGGTAGCGAGCCGTCTCTGGCTGAGGTGAGGTGAGATCCGGGTGGAGAGACGTGAGGTGTCACCACCAGCCTCAACCGCTTGCGGCTGCTCATCCATCCAAGACAAGCGAGAGACCATCGGCCAGCCAGCCCATCAGCGCCCCCGCCCCTGCCCCCCTCCCCTTGCCCATCTGACCCATCAACCCATTCCCGCCGACGCCATACTTCACAGCAGCGTGAAATTTTTGCCGTCAATTCCAGGTACAGGCACAGGTCACTCGGCTTGGCGGCCATCCCCTTGACTAAGTCGTTGTCTTGATCTTCATCTTCAACCTTCCTGCGACCCCATTTCGAGTCATGATCCATGGCCCGCGCCGACACCACGGAGCGGAAGCAGGCAAACTGGGCAGACAAAGCCAGGAAGAGCTTTTGCCGCCGGGCATAGCATGGCTGCTACCGGCCTCGCGTCTTCCGTGCGGCAAAAGATCGTCGTCGGTTTGTGCGGTCACCCTGGGAAAGACTCCTCCTTTCGCTGTCTGGCATTTCAGGGGTTCTTTTTCGCCTCCTCCTATGCATCATCACCGCGAATCTGCTCTCTTCTTGGCAGAGCCCCCTCTTTCTCATGATGCGCCACCAAATCGCATCGTTGTTCTCTCCTGCCAGATATGGGAAACCAAATGACGGTCCTTCATCCTCACCGCCGGCAGTGAAGGAGCAAGTAACAAGCAAAGAAAGAAAGAAAAAAAAAATGATAGAGAGAGGTGGTGTGTGTGTGTGTGTGCTCGGCCTACAATCAGCCGGTTCAATTGTCCAGTAAAAAGAATCGCTTGATGGCTTTCAGGAAACAGAGTACGAGACATGGGACTCGATCGAAGCAATCATCGGTCCAAGGTCATTGTTGCACGAAAACCGACTATCCGGGACCCCAGCGGCCGGCGACCAAGACACCCAAAAAGAATGGAAAAAGGAAGGAAATACTTCAATTCGCATGGGCTTTTCTGCCCAAAGCATGGCACTTGACGAGGGGGGGCATTTGGCAAGCCCATCGTCAGCCTCAGCTAGTCCATTGCTTAGCTTCAGCTCTCCTCCCCTTCGGTAATCTGATGCGAGCTATCGATCTCGGATCCGTTCGCTGGGAACGATGTTTTCGTTGCTTCTTCCTCTCTCTTACAGTCTATCGGATTGTCTGTCCTGGGATTCTCATCTCGGCATGTTCTTTTCTTCATCCCATTCCTCCTAATCTCGCAGCTTTCGCTCCCGATTGATGATCCCGATCGACGCACGCACGCACACTGATGGCCAGCAGTTGTGTTCGTGTGACCCTAGCTTGAGACAGGAATCCTTGCCGACCATTCCCATTGGCCCAGAGCTTGATGGCCATCTTCTGCTCAAGGCTATTGTCTACGCGGCTTCGTGTCAGATAATCATCAGACAAAGCCGCCTCGATCAGACACTCCAGTCATGCCTTACCGTCCAGTAGCCGGTAAATCAAGCTAGGTATCACTACACCATGTGCATGGGGGTCTTGTTTGGCAGGTTCTAATCATGATACCGTATGATGTAATGGAGGTGAAGAAAAAAAATACAGTCCTCTCTCCCTGCGTTTGGCTGGCCGCTTGGTTCCGAGCGAAAGGCTCAACCACTTGGCTTGATGATAGCCTCGAAGCCGTGCTGTATTCTCCATCTCGATCCCATCACCGATCACCTCATGCAGTCGAGACGATCAGACGCTGGCAGCTGTTTGCCTTTTTTTTTTGTTCTTTTCATCCGATGGTCGCCTTGACTGCTCGGGACACCTGACGTATGCTGCATGTCAAGGTCCAAACACCCGAGACTCCAA
This sequence comes from Verticillium longisporum, assembly GCA_019188255.1. Classification (NCBI taxonomy): domain Eukaryota; kingdom Fungi; phylum Ascomycota; class Sordariomycetes; order Glomerellales; family Plectosphaerellaceae; genus Verticillium; species Verticillium longisporum. Next base: position 2,591,908 of record JAETXT010000003.1, on the reverse strand, counting down.
CTGCAAGGGACGCAGCCTTGTTCCCATGAGTCATTTCTCACGTCGAGGACGAAGACAGAACAAGACCCCAACATGACGCCGACGATGAACACTGCCTCAAAGACGCGTCCTGGCTCAGGAGTAGGAACGATCGTGATGGAATGTAGACCCCGTGCTGTTTTGAACATCTTTCTATTCCGAGCCGTTACAGATGTCTTCCGCGACATGCACCTTGCCTAGCATGCACACAAAGGACCCCTTTCCCTCGCTCATTTGCATTCCTTGTGATTCGCCCCCGTGTGACTTCTCCCATCCCCCAACACCTTCGCCCCTCCTCCACTAGAGTGTGCCTCTTCCCCAACCAGCACCACAGACAATTAACCTCCCCCCTCTTCACTAAGGACAATTTTTTTATTTTTTTGAAAGTGATCGACAACCAGATCCGCGGGACTGTCTCTCCCTGGCCACCTACTGGTCACTGCTTCGTACGTGAAGTTTTGGCCGTGGGGTATTTTCTCAAACGGCCACGCGCCCGGGATGACGTCGAAGGCTGCTGTCCCACACCATTCTCCCTTCCCAGCGTGCTCTGGCACGCCCCAAGTATCAACGGGCGCAAGCGCGAAGCTGTCGTGAGGAGGGGGGGTGTCCTGGTCTCAATGACTTGTTTGTTTCTGGGAGCATTGACGGTGGAAGCGCGCGGGGTGAATGTCCGCCTGTCGCACGAGCGTCGACGGGCTCGCGGGAGGTCTTGGCGGGCCGAGAGCACGGATGAATGGGAATGGGCGCAGCGCAGTCCTGCCAAAAGTGTGTGACGGACCACCCTTCCTTCGAAATCGGACCGGGTCACGACTTCGTGTTGGGTGTCCGAATTTTCTCATAGCCTTCCGGGCGCGTAGAGGGTCGGCAAGCGGCCGTGATAGATGCAAAGGAATCTTTGGTCCGTTCGTGTTCGGGATGTGTCGTTGTTTCGTCCGTAGATGCCGGTTCCCTGTCGGCGCGTGGTGCACTCCCCACACACCACAGTAGGAGAGGTGAAACCAAACAGTAGATCTCGGTGAAGCGATCGGCCTTCGACGTTATGCTGGGCAAGGGGGGTGTGGTGGCTGATCCGCCGGGCGTCGCGTGCCCTTTTTGTTTTCTAGTGTGTTGACAGATCGTCCCTCTTTTCCCCCGTGTGTCGGCAGTACTCCCGAGATATGTAAAGAACCCCTGATTCATATCGCTCGATCGTGACGCTCTTATTTTCTGCTCCTGCATCGACTACTTGCTGGTCTACTCGCCAATGATGCCATCGTGCTCGCCAGGGAGGCGCTTGACGCGCTTCTGCTCCCAGTTGTCAATGTCCTTTGCCTGGAGACGCTGTTCCTCGTTCGTTAGCTTTCTTCTTCACCCTGATATTTGAAGGACCAAGAATGGGCTACGCACGTAGTACTCTTCGCGCATGTCGACCCGGCGAGCGCTCTTGCGAAGGCCGAGTTCCTCCTCCTTGGTCAGTTGGCGGACCTTGCGATCGTGCTTCTCGTAACGGATGGCCGTGGCGGGAGTCAGGACGAAGGAGCCGGCGACCATGATGGCTATGAAGGGGAGCCCAAAGACGAGGAACGGCCGGCGGGCAAGCTGGGATCGGTACTTGGCAGCGATGCTGTTGGCGTCGGACGCCGGGACGAATCGCTTGCTGCCGAAGGCCATGGCAGGCGGCGGTGCTTGCGGGTGTCGCGGGACAGGAACGAAAGGTTTCAATCGGAACGGTAGCTGGTGCCTCAAACTGTCTCTGGTGTAGCAGTTTGAAGGTGGATAATGTGGGCTACGTTGTATGTGCGGATGGTTTCGTAGCTGGTGATGTCGATGATGAAAGCTTAGGTTTGTCGAAAGTTTCCGCCAAATGGATGGAGCTAGGTCATACATGATCTGATTTGTAGGGACCCACACAAGCTCAGGAAAGAGCGTGGGACTTTGTGCTACATAGTCGATGAGCACTGTGCTCTGACCAGCCATCTACCGGGATCTCGTACGAAAACTGGCAACAACATGGTGCATGCTGTCGCTGTAAGCACAGTGCGGCTGCCGTCCCCCAACGAATTTGTGAGGGCCGCAACCTTCAATGCATGCAGTTGCTCGCTCATCGGGAGGCCATTCGGATGTTCAAAGTTCAGAAGCACATGGACATTAGATCATGATTGATGGAACTGATGCAAGACGAGACCCTCAGGCTGCAGTTGACGTTTCGTCACTCATGGAGCCCTGAGAGCCCGCCCCAGTTATTTGGGACAACGACAGCCAAGCGACTTTCAGATCTACGAGATGCCGTCGCAATGCGACGAGCGTAATCGCTGCAAACATTGTCTATCAAATCACAGTGGCCCAGCTACCGTCTGCGTCAGCCTGCCCGCGCAAGATTTGCTCTGACCCCTTGCCCTCCCGGCGCTGCTGTCCAGGCGCCGTTCGGAGCTAGCGACCCCATCGTCTCGGCCTTTCTGCGCCGATAACCTGCTTGCGGATGTCAGCAGCGATGGGAGCGGGGTCAAGGCATGGTCTGGAACCGGGTCTATCTTGGAAGCCAGAGCGGACACCGTACGGACGATTGAGTTGTCATCAGTGTGCCTCTGTCGTGGAGACGCGTTGGAAAGTATCTTTTCCCGATAGCTATGCGGGCGTCATCGGAGCACCGCCAATAAAGAGTCGTTTCAGATCGGTTGAGGTGCGTATCACTGGGCACCTTGCAGCTCCGCGATCGTTGTGTATCTAGCGTGTGTGTGACGTGCTTATCTTCCTTGCATAAGAAGATGATATATCAGTGGTGCGTCAACGTTGATGTTGTTCGAAGACTCGTTCTCCCAACGATGTGACTTCCAGAATCAGATTTCAAAAATGTCTGTCTACTGCTCCAACTATTACGTATGTCTAAGGAACTTGGCTCTGGGCAAACCAATGCTTACCGCTACGACAGGGATCAATCCAGTGCCGCAACTTTGCGACTCGGTTCGGAGACCGATGTGGTTTTTGCAAGGTTGGCATTCGCCCTTGCCATCACGTCAGACAGATGCAGATACTAACGAGCTTTCTATAGGTTCACGAGCGAGGTAGGCCCATCAAGGAGGGCAAGTTGCCCAATGTTCCAACGGCCTGGGAACCATGCAGTCCGACAATCGAAGAGGAGGAAGATGAAGGCTACAAAACTACCAGCGGCTCAACACTGTGTGCTTCAACAGGAAGCTCAACGAGCGAGACGCGGTCACGGCAGAACTCGACATGATGAAGGAAACGAATAATGTATGAATTGAACTTGATTTCTTGGAGGGCACATGGAAGTCGACGGCCAAATCTCACAGGAGGAGGGTAAGGCCCTACAGAATGAACACTAGATGGTAATTGTAATGTTATCACGGTCCACTCAAGTCAACCGATTTGCACAACTCACCTCCCTCATGCCTAGGTACCTAAGGTATGATAGGCTTGGGTACTTCGTATCCGCTCCGTGTCCAGGGCGCAGGCTTCACGCATGTATGTTTGGTGAGTGCTGCACCACCTGTGGCTAGGTCGAAGTGTCTCGAGGATGCCCCTTTGCAGGTGATCGACACATCTCACGAAGGAGGAGTCACTGTTTGATGTTTCCCACACGGGCTATCACGCTCAGCTTTTTCCAGACAAATCACCCCCGGTAGCCCCTTCCCGACTTGTCCATAGCTTGTAGGTGCTTCTTGACCAGGAAACCGAGAACGGCTATGGCACGGTCACCCGTTCGCAATGGCAAACATCTCCAATGGCGTTGTTGCCCAGTCTTCGACGCGGTGACTTGAAATTGTCCACCAAGATTCTCTTCCCACTTCAACATCCCCGATTGCCTCTTCTGTTTGTCTTCATCCAGCCTGACATCAATCCCCAACTTTTGGTTAGCTGCGCGCTTTCAGCAGCGTCAGTCGAAGTCTCGATATTCTCGTGTCTTACTAACAGGTAGCCTGCCATTGGAGCCAGCTTCCATACACATAGCCGCTTACTTCATATCCTGTTATGCCATCATTCTGACTCCATGCTTCGCCGGAAAAGCTCCAGACGTCGATCTGGTCTAAGTCGCAGCCAGTCATCAACCTCGTTCCGGTCAGCTATTTCTAGGCTCGAACATATTGACCCGGTTGTCGCTCAACGAGACGCTCTCATCGCAGCACAACTCTGCTACAATCCCGGAATGGGGTCGGAAATCCCCGAGGAGGAGCGGCCATCATGGGATGGGCACGGTCTCCCTCGTGACGACAGCAATATACACCGTCCTGGTGATTACGACTTGCGGCGTCGCCAAAGCATTCGACTCATCAACAATGACCTGGGGCCGAGATCATCGCTGGATCCCCACTCGAGGCGGTCTCTTGATCCAAATCATCGACAATCAATGGACCGCTGCCGAAGGAAGTCGGGAACAGGTCGAACCATGGAACGTGCCTCCTTTGACCACAGCAGTCTCCAGAGATGCCCCAGTGCACGATCGTCGTTTGATCATGGTAGCTCTTGGCGTCATCGCCTTCCTCGTGGTGATGAGCATCGTCCTTCCAGTCGTGCATCCTCAAGGCAAAGGCCGCCATCTGTATCCGATTACAATGCCAGCTTTTTACACTCGATGCACTCTGCTCGAGAATACGACCGATTCGACGATGAAAGGGCTTCCATGATGTCGGTATCAAGACATCTCCGCAAATCCCGATCAATGCTTGTGCCGCCGCCAAACCACGAGCCGGCAAGGCCAGCAAAGCCAACCCCGAGCTACTACTTTACCAGTCATACACCGGACCGAAACAAACGGCAGAGTTTTTCCGCCACGAAAATTCAAAGAGATCATTCATCTCGGCCCTCATCGACATTAAGCCAGGGTCTTCGCACTCCCAAGTCGATGAGCTTCCTCAAGACCCGCAACAACAAGCAGCAAGAGAAACGACAACATCATAGCGATCTCGCCGTACAGCTCGCCAGAGAGAAATTCCGCGAGCAAGTCCAGAAACAAGAAGAACTCAAAGCGCAACCTTCCATCTGCTTCCATACGACAAGGCAGCCGAGCCACACCTCGTCAGGCTTCCGAAAGTCACTTCGCAGTACCAGCAATGCTAGCACAGGTGTTTCGCTCGCATTCTCAGCTTCGCACACCCTCAATCCATCCAAAGATGCAAGTATTCGCAAAACAGTGCGCAAGGTTTCAAATGGTCTCAAGACCAAACTTAGGAACTTGTTTCGTCGCGCGAAAGACGAGGATGATTCCTCGTCGTTGCAAAGGTCCTCCCCGGGACTCAAACAAGCGCAGAATCCCTCCACTCAGTCAGTCAGCAAGCACGAAGAAGAAGACGATTACATGGAGGTCGTGGATCCTGAGCCGGAAAAGTGCTCCATAGCACGGGTCATATCCCGGATCCCATCTCTGCATGCAGTTGCCTCAAGCTCAAAGCTCCGGTCCCGCCAGGGAAGCATGGAGAGCATCAGAAGCGAACAAGCACACAATTCACTTGACGATAAATCTCGCGTTACGAGCTGGACAAACTCTGCGATTTCTATCATCAGCAACGACAAGGCACATCAGAGACTGTCCATCATTCGAGAGACAGCCTTGCCCCAAACCAATACGATCTACTCAGAGAGCACATACTCACACGACAAGTCACCGTCTGTTCACTTTGGAGGGAACGTTGCCACCGAGGTCCCCATATATAGCCCAGCCACTTTCACGAGTCAAATCATACCTCCGTTCAAGGCAGCGAAGAGATGCGAAACAGGGTCCAGTATTCATGGAACCAAGGCTGCTGGGATGATCACACCTTCTGTATCGCTGAACCGAATCGTCTCAGCCGCTTCCTCGGTTGAATGGAAGACCCAGTTGGCTTCGCATGTATCGAAGCGAGAAAGTGGCACGAACGATGCTAGGGATGGAAGCAAATTCGGCTTCAAGCTCACGGTGCCGAGCATGCCAAACCCCTTCGGACATGTGCGAGAAAGGGCGGATATTGTGGAAGGAGAGCCCATGTCCTCATCAGAATCTGTTCACTCGTCGAGAACATTGACCTGCCCTTCCAATAAGGGGGTGCTATCAGACAGTAAGCTCGCGACCCCTAAACCACCCGCCCCAACTCACAAACTTCAACCTCCGATCGTTCCAGCGCGAAGCTCGCTGAGGCCTCTCAACTCCATACCTATCTCAGCGACTATCGCTTCAACCGGTCAATTCAACCCATCAACGATTCGAACTGTTCGCAGCGTCAACACCCTGCCGGATATGCATTCCAAGTCAATCACCAACAAGGAGAATGCGATGCCCCCGGAATAGCGAGGAGCGCTTCTCCGGTGAAGCTCGTAAGGCGCAGTCGGCCGAGAGTCGGCGTGATCTCGACAAGTGCAACGCCTCTGGCAGCTGTTGGCCAAACGACCCAGCTGGGTTCGCCTGTAGCCCGTGGCAGCAACGCCGCGGCCTGTCCTCGACTTTCGCAACTCATGGCTGGGGAGGACGAATGCCAGCCAAATCATGCTGGCGAGGAGAATGCCAAGATGGGAGGTAGTCAGCGTATGGTGGACATGTTTTTAAGCAGTCGTCGAAGGCAAATCACAGGAAGCGACGAGACAGGGGCCTTCCTCTGACGGACTTGAACAATATTTTCCTTGGATCACCCGAGACTGGATCATATATAAGAGGGAAGCAGAGGCTTCCTTGCCAAGAGGCGATCAGCTCTTGGTTGACAATACTTCTGACATGGCATCGTTATTAGTTTTCGGTCTGGGGTGTAATGGGTGGGAAGGCGCGAAGTGGGCAGTGCGCAGATGAACAGTCTCTAGACTTTAGACTTTTGCAGAAAAACAGATGAACGACGTTGGAGCGTCGAGACCACACGTGTACACTGGTCGACTTTGAACGCTAGCACCTTTATTTATGCTGACGCGGGCACACCACCGGGCACCCTTCTTTTTCTTTTGTTCGCACATTGTGATCAACTCAAAAGACTGCCGAGTCACTGGGCCGGCAGCCTCGCTCGCAGAAAGGCCTCGACGTCGTCCAGCTCCTCGGGGCAGGCAGAATGCGGCATGCCGGGGTAGATCTTGAGGGTGACATCAAAGCCGAGCTTCTTGAGCATCTCGGCGCTCATCTGGCCGAGTTCAGGCCTCACGAGGGGGTCGGAACCGCCGTGGCCCATCCAGACCTTTGTGTCCTTGTTGACGGCCTTGGACTCCTCCTTGACCTCGTCGCCGAACTTGTTGCTCAGCAGCAGCCAGCAGCTGAGGCCGACGATGCCGCCGAGCTTGACGGGGGCGGTGAGGCCGGCGAAGAGCGCCATGGCACCGCCCTGGGAGAAGCCGCCGAGGACGATGCGGTCGGAGGGGATGCCGGCGTCGACCTCGGCCTGGATGAGGCCGTGGAAGTAGCCGGTCGAGACGCGGACGCCGACGTCGTCCTCGTTCTGGCGCAGCGACTCGACGGTGCCGTCGAGGACGCTCTGGGGTCTGGTGTCAGCCCGGGTTCGCTGGCGTGTTCAGCAGGGCGTACACTAAGGTACAGGAAGGGGGGGCAGTGATGAGGGTAAGAATTTTCTGTGGCTGCTTGAGTGTTCAGGGATAGGGGACGCGGGAGACTTGACTCACGAGATCAAACCATCCGGGCATGGCCATGCCACCGTTCTGTCAAACAAAGTCAGCGAATCGAAATGGGAAGTAAAAAGAAAAAAAGAAAAAAAGGAGGCGGGTGGAAAGAAGAAGCGCCACTCACCACTGTGATGGGGATCATGGGCGCGTTGGGCAGGATGAACTTGACGCCGTCGAGGCGCTGCCGCCTGCGCCAGCTCTCGACGGCACTCGCCCAGCCGTGGCCCGTGTCGCCGAGGCCGTGGGCGAAGATGACGGTCGCCGTGTGGCGGCCCGGCGCGGGGAAGACCAGCGGGGCGGAGCGGCGGAGGGACGAGGCCATGGTGGGAAGCTGTGCGAGTTCGTCTACGGCGAGGAGGGTGTCGTAGGCGAGGTTGGGATGCGCTTCTGTGGCTGTGGCTGGGGATGTGAAAACAACGAGTAAGTGAAGGAGTGCAATGCAGTGAAGGGAGAGCCGGATACGCAGACGCATCTGATGACGGGTGGGTATCTGATGGCTCTTCTCCTGAAAGTCAATCAATGTCTGGATCGTTGTTTTGAGGTTGGTGGGGCAGCGTCGTCAGAGTGGGGGCGACAGGTACGTCTCGTCTCACCGGGGTCAAGGTGAGCGAGGCGAGTGAGTGAGGTGAGGGAGGTGAGCGTGATTGTGGTGGGGTCGCTCACCTTCACGTGTGAGTACGCATTACAGGGAAGTCGTGACCCACATCAGCTGCACCTGCCTGCAGGACATTTCAGGGTCACCGTGCCTTTGGCCTTGGATTGCACATGCCTGCATGGCCGCGCCGCCTACTCCTGGCAACTCTGTCTCCTTCTCTTGCAATACGCTGATTCCCCCCTCATCTCCAGTCCAGCAACAGACCTCGCATCCGTGAAATCGATTTCTACTCCCCCTGAGTCATGGTGTTTGCTTCCAGGTCGGTCTATTCATCCTAGCTTTGTTGACGTGGACAACACCCCCACCGCTTTGCTTGTTGTCTCGTCAAAGTAAACAAAGTCCCGCGGGGACCTACACCCAAAATGCCGCCCTCCATGTCCGCCCCGGCATCCGACAACCGCGCCGCCTCGCCGACACCGTCTCAGCTGCCGCCAGTGCCAGGATCACCAAGCTTCTCTCTTGCGTCGACGGCGAATCCTCTTTCTGCCTACAACCTGCCGCTGCCGCCACCTCCGAGGCCATCCCATGCTGTGCTGTCCAAGGCCGACCTCGATGCCTCCCAAACCGCGTATGCCGACCTCCTAGCGACGGCCAAATCCTACCGCCTCGCCCTCGCTTCCTTGTCGATTGCGGCCTCTGCCTTTGGCTCGGCGCTCGAGTCTTGCGCCCGCCTCAAAGAAGCCCGTGCCGAACTTCTCTGTCCGACACCCCAGGGCGCCTCCCTCTCCAACTCGTTCCACGCCGCCGCCTCCTCGGCCTGCACCGCCGACACGCTGCTCTCCGCCTCGGGCGTTCACCATCTCGTCGCTAACCACCACCATATCCTCTCCGAGACTGTCTACCGCAGCTTCGAGGTGCCTCTCCTCCACGAGCTCGACAAGTGGCGTCAGGTCGTCGAGGACGAAGACGAGAGCTACGCCGCCAACATCCGCGACAAGAGCAAGGAAATCCGCCGCCTCGAGAAGGAGGGACTCAAGCTCCATCGCCAGCGTCGACGCGACGTCAACGGCTTCCGCGCCCACCTTGTCGACCTCACCACGAAACTCGACGGTCTGACCTCTCTCCACGGCGATCACGCTCGCACGCTGCTGCGGGAATCCCAAGACACGAGCGGCAAAATTGTCGATGCTAGCTGCTCGCTCGTGCGCGCCGAGGTCGATATATTCGAGTCACTCGCTCGAAAGGGCTGGACCGGCGGCGGTCTCGAAGATTTGCTCGAACGCGGCCGTGACTTGTTTGCGAGCGAAGCACAGGATGATGGTGGCATTGGGGGCGGCGGCGGCGTGTCATCGGCGGACCCTGCTAAGCTCTTCAGCATCCTGCCGCCGCGGAGCATCCTTGCTGACGCGTCAGGGGGCGATGCAGCGCGAACAACGGCGGCGGGTGGTGGAGGCCACGGCCGGAGCGACAGCCTGCTTGTGGACGATCCAGAGCGCTATCAGAGCCTGATCGGGGCCGCAACGGTATCGCCCGGCGGCGACGAGGCCGAAACGGCCAGTGTTTTCTCGAATTCCGGCTTCAACCGGCCGAGGGGTGCCCGACCGTTTAGCCCCCAGCCTATCCGTCGCGACCCTACCAACGTGACTTACGATGATACATTGGGCGTCGTCGGCATGGCAGATGCGGGTCTCGGCCATCTTGTTGTCCAGAGGCTCGAGGCTGCCGTGGAAGAAGAGCACGACGAGGAACACGAGGAACACGAGGAACACGCTGAGGAGCCCGACGACGAGGAGCTGCGGAGAGACGGTGCACCTACGAGAGAGACTCATGCGAGTGAAGACATGGCGGAGAGTGGCGGTGTCCAAGCCGCGGACGAGACACTAGAGGATGGAGCCAAGGATGACGACGGTGAGCGAGGGCGCGCCAGGCGATGGAGCGTCAACTCGGATGAGAGAAGCGAGTAAGTCATCAGGGAGGGAGAGAACGTGAAAGAGAGAGAGAGAGAGGACGGTGGATGCATATTTGCAGTGTGGCTTTCATTAGTTTTTATACCCCCCCCGGCCAAAAGACATTTATCTAGAGACGTCCATCCACGGACGTGATCCCCACCACCCGCAAGGGCGAGGAGGGTATTTTGTACAGCCTTTTCATACATGATTTGCCTCTTCCCCTGGGGTTCCTATCGCGTGCGTGCGTGCCTCCTCTGCTGTGTGTTTGCAAACAACCCCACATGTTGAAACGCCCTGCTGCGTGCCCAAAAAAAAGGGGGCAGCGCTAACGCCGCCGTATGTCGTGTGTGTTTGTGAAAGTGTCGCCAAGTCCAAAAAGAAGAGGACGAAATGCCGCCCCGTCTTCCAAGCTCGTCTTGTCCTCCCTCCCTTCCACGATCCGAGTCACCCACGATCAGTCATCCTTGTCTACGGCGCTGACAATCTCGCCGCCAAAGAGGCCAAACGTGGCGTCGAGCCACCAGATGAACTTCCAGTAGAGGCTCGCGCGGTCATAGTCAAAGTCGCCGTCGTCCCTGCGCGGGACCTCGTTGCCGATCATGGCGCCGAAGCCGACGACGAACCACATGAGAAAGGGCACGGCGGCGAGGAGCTTGGCGGTGAAGCTCTGCGAGGGCAGGATGGCCTGCTCGACGGGCTTCAGGGTCACCTTGCGGGCCGTCGGGATGTGGGTGCAGAAGAGGTCGTCCTTGGGGTCGATTGTGGCGGCGGCAGCGGAGCCCGAGGAGAAGGCGGCCGGTGTCGTCGTCAGGGGTAAGGTGCCCGAGGAGGCCGTGGCGGAGCGCTGGGAGAGGGTGGCCGTGTCGAGGGTCTGGGAGGAGGCGTGGGAGCCCGGCGGCGAGAGGTCGCTGTGGGTGCGCTGGGGTGCGCCGGGGCGCGAGCCGGCGCGGCGGCGGGCGCTCGTGCCGAAGGCGGCGCCGACGGCGCCGAAGCCGGGAACGGGAACGGACTGGGAGCGGTGGTGCTCGTCGATCGAGGCGACGAGGCTGTCGGCGTCGAGGATGGCCTCGTCCTTGTGAGGCGGGAAGCCGCGGTAGAGCTCGGCAAAGACCTGGCAGCCCTGGATGGTCTGGGGGCTCGAGAAGAGGGCGGCGTCGGCAGCCTCGAGGCTCTCAAAGGTGACCTTGACCCAGTGCTCGCCGCCATCGGCCCTGTTGACCTTGGCGCGCTCCTCGGGCGTCAGCGCGCGGCGGCGCGTGAAGGCCGGGTCGCGGAGGTCGCCCTTGTAGCGGCGCTGCTCGGGGGCGGCTCGCGGGGGTAGTCCTCGCAGATGAGACCGGCGAGGTGCTCGTAGTGGTTGATGGCGGCGTACTGCTGGGCGGAGGAGCGGTAGCCGCGGAGAATGACTTCTGTGGGCTCTGACTTGAGCAGGCGCTGGGTCGAGGATGCGCCCGAGGCCGCCGCGGCGTCGTCCTGTTGGAGGTGCTGGCTGCTCGTTTTGCGTTGGGGCGCGTTGCCCAGCAGGTTGCCGGCGGGTGCGGATGTGTTGGCGCTGGTATTTGTCGCAGCATTGTTGGAAACCCAGCTGCCGAAGAGCTTGTCGGCGGCAGCGAGGGTTGGGTTCTCGCGGCGCGCGGGCGTGCCTGTTCGAGAGCGAGAGCGTCGTGTGGAGCGGCCAAAGGAGCCAGTTTCTGCGACGCCTCGTCTGGATCGGACGCCAGGAAGGCCATCTTGTCTGTGGAGGGGGGAGGGAGGGAGATGTCAGTCACATGTTGCATTATAGAAGACGACCTGGTGGGCAGTGAAAACATACTGTGGGAAGACCATGGCATATGGCCTCTTCACGCCATCATCGCCAACATAGAGTTCGTCGTCGGGAACATTGTGCAGGATGAGGGGCGCCATTGAGGGCGAGCGCGGTAGAAGTCGACACTCGGATTTGGTTGCTCTGAAATCGACTTCTGCAAGGGGTCCGTTGATGAGGATTCGTCAATGTTGGTTTGTTTCTGGTTGGTGGTTGGTGCGTATGGTGTTGGATGCTGCGTCTGCGATTTCTTTGCAGGCGGTAGCTTTAGCTTCACTGAGGCGTCCTCTGCTCGTGGTTCTTTCAGGCAATAAAGTCAGGGACGAGGAGCCGGCACAAAATAGCGGGCCGGGTCGCGATGGGCGACCAGACATTGCCATGTGTTTGCTGACTAAGGGCTCTGCTGCACACATGCCTCACTTGCCCAGTCTGTCTTGTCTGCATCACGTGAACCAAGATGGCTTTCCTGCCCTTGTCTATATTTCAACCTGGATCCACGAGGACATATCCTCGAATATCCTTATCTGGGTGGAATACCCTCACATATCCAGATCAGTGAACGAGGCGGTAGTGAGAGCTACTCGTCCTTTTGTTTCGCCTCCCGGTGCTGGCAGACGTATTGTCCGAGTCGACCAAGACATTTTTCTTCTTTCCATTCAGCCTCCTATCTATTACATGTCGATACCGATGCCTTTATCCCAAGTTCCCAGTGAGATGTCCCGTGCCGCCATCATCTCATGTCGCAGTGGTCGACGCCAAAAAATTGCAACCTGTCATCTGTCAGCACCCCAATCCTTGGCAACTATGCAATCCAGTTGAGAACGTACCAATCATTTACTTCTCGGCCGAGTAGCAGTGGAGGCATGTCAGGATACTGCCCGTTTGCCTCCACTGTATCAATGGCCGTCGCCGCTGGGCCATCCTGAACATGACTTTCATCGCGTCTCTCCACGCCCATCATGTCCCCCACGAACGAGAGCGAGGGCGTGTTGGAATGCGGCACGCGCTTGCCGGACTCCCAACTCTCAGCGACACTTCTCAACATGGAGTTCACCAACCCACCCAACGGCCATGTTCTCGATATCTCAAGCAGCGCAGACCAGTAGTCTCGGGTCTTGCTGTGCACGGCCTGCGGCGAGGTCGACGAGATAAACAGGTTCTGGTACCGGTGGATGACAAACGCTGTGAGCAAGCTATAGATGATGAACGACGGGCATCGTCGGAGCTGGCCGTGTGTTGAAAACCCCTGAATGATGCCCGTGATCATGGCTGCCGCCTCGACAGCCGCCCTGCGCGACGGCACAAGCGCCGCCGGGAACGGCTCGCGGACGGCCGTCAGCCGACTCCTGTGCAGCAGGCACAGCGTCGTGTAATACTTTGATTGCAGGACAGCTGCCCAAAAGTGATCCCGCTCTGGGCTATCAAGGCTGACGATGGCCGGACATTCTCGGTGCCAGCGCGCTAGAGCTGACTCGTGGAGCAGGACGTCATCAATGTCCAGTTCCTTGAAGCGAGTCTGCGCCCACATCGAGCATTGCCGCGACAGGATCTCGCCCAGGATCTCGCAGAGTGCTACGTATCGAAGAAAGAACTGCACGTGCGCTGGATTCAGCGGCACTTTGCTGGCACGACCCGGCTCATCCTCGTTGAAGTCCTCGTCACGAATCATCTCAACGTCCGAGTCGGCGAGGTTGATGAGCATCGGCCGGCCTAGCGTAAGGGCCAGGAGCCGGTCACGCGTGACGAGGGTCCACCAAAGGCGCTTCCAGAGCCTCTTGTCGGTGGTACTGAGGAGAGACCGCGCGACGGAACGGTGCATCCCCGTCCCCTGGGCTACAATAATGGCGGCACGCGTCCAGTCAAATGTCTCCTCAAGGACGTCCTCCCGGCCGCCCCAGTACCACCCTATCAAGATCATGGACTGGATGATGGCGACGCGGTCGGTCTCGTGATTTGCGTCGTACAACGCCTTGGCTCGCTTGTAAAAGTCAAGGCCATGGTTTTGTCGAACCGTCGGCATCCCGCAGCGTCATGTTGTCACAGGCGTGCGTGCTCGCAAGGAATATGGACTGGAGTAAGAGCATGGATGGGGGGCTCAGCTGGTCCCGGTACTGTCGCCTGAAGTGTGTCTGGTTGATGATGGGCACGACAGGGTGTATCCACGCAAAATAAGAGTCGATGAGTTCATCGCAGATCTGCCGCGGTGGTACCAGGAAGGCACCCCTCTGCTGCAAGACACGGTTCTCAATGTCGTGAGGATCTTTGCTTGGCCCTGCTGCAGGCCAAGGTATCGGGTAATGCACCGCACCCTGCAAGCTCTGACGGGTAAGCAGAGATACGCCGGAGGACTCCCCAAGGAAGGCCACTCGTCCGGCGTCGGTGATGGTAGCACAATCCGATTTCGGCCGCAAGATGAGATTGACGTAACTATCTACCGCCATGGCGACAGGGTTCCCATGTTTTTGTGAGGTTGCGTCTCCGAGCCCCAAGCCAGGAGTGTGACAGTCACGAGAAGACGGTGTTGAGCCCTGTCTCTGAAGGGCTCGTTGAGTGTTACGTTGTGGTGCAGGTTGTTTTGAGCCCTGCATTTGGCAATCTATTTTGAAAGCCACACAGTTGGTGCAGGGCACACCTCGACTAACGGCATCGCATCGAACCTGGGAAGTCAGCCCAGAGCCACACTGTTGCTACGCCGGACATCCAAGGTAGGTGAGTAGAGGACATAGAGTGTGGAGCGGTGAGGAGGAGGGGTGCGTGAAGGGGGCTTCAGTTGTGTGGGGAGCTCTACCTTCCTATATCGACAAGTCTGATTGTCAAGCTGTCAGCTTCTGATGGATTTCATGCATAATTGGCACGCGAGGGAGACAGTAGCTGAGAGCAGCGCGATACCCTCAAGTTGGACATACCTGACATGCACGAGACGCTCGCCAGCTGCGTAGGGACTTGTGTGAGAAAGATGTGCCGGCCGATGACTGGCTGCCCTGGAAGGTCTCTCACCTCTTTTCCTTCTGAGCACGAAACACGGATCGCACGTCGTTAGACGGCGGATCCTCTGAGCGGTTTGGATGACCAGAGCAGATTGCCGACTGCTGATGAATTCTCTCAGGACCCGGCATGTCTTTGTTCTGTTTGGATTGCCAGCAGGGGGATGAGAGGCAGTTGGCAGTTGCAGCTGCCTTCAAAGTTGAGGTCTGGCAACTGGTCGTCGGTGTCGCACCTGCCGATCCCGTACCTTCCGAGAATACCTGAGCGTTCCTGCTCCACCCGGGATAAGAGAGGTGCCGTCATCAGCAGGAAGCTGCAGCCAGCCCACAGCCGAAGGTGCGGAGGCTCGGCACCGCTTTGTCCCTAGGTCTGTCGATAAACCATCATGGCTAAACCCAACAGGCCATGGTCGCTCAGCCGTAAACGACGCTAGACCTCACACGAATAGCCAACTGGCCATGCACTCAACGGCCTCGGGTTCTACGACAGGATGCGGGCCGCGGACTGGAGCATCGGATGTCGATCTCGAGCAACGCGGGGGCTAGAGGCTTGGCAGGTGCGGGGCCCCTTACTGCCTTTCATGGGCCTCGGAAACCACCCGCATGGAACTGTCTCTGACTGGGCAAGACGCATACCTAGGTTGGTTGCACAACGCCCAGCTCGTTTCTTTTCCCTGGATACTGAGGATGGATAGGGGGAAATCAAACAATGTCTGACTGTCATTACAATTCCATGGCGTTCGTGCTCCAATTGCTATAAGACGTCATGAGTTCAGCGAGATGATAAAAAGAAATTGTCTCCATCAGGTCAGATCTGCCCTCAAAGCATCTCTCAGCCTTCAATTTCACCCGGGTTCATCATGAAGCTCTCCGGACTTTGGAGTTGCGCCTTGCCCGGGTTGGCATTCGCTGGCCTCGCATCACGCAGCGCACAATACGGTCCAAGCGTAACATTGGGCCAGGGCACCCTCGTCGGCATCACGACTCAGATCGCATATGCCGATGTCAAGGTCAACAAGTTTCTTGGAGTGCCCTTTGCCATCTCGCCCCCGAGGAGATTCGAACCGCCTGAGCCTGTGCCGTCATCTTCGAAGACGTTGAGCGCGAACCAGTGGAGCGCAAAGTGTATCGAGCATGCGGGTAAGTCTCCTCGCCAGAGCTCTATATCATGATGACTGACCCCGACGTTGCCAGACCCTAGTATACTCGTTGATGACGCGGAAGAGAGCGAAGACTGTCTTTATCTCAACGTCTATGTTCCAGATACGCCAACAAAAGACAAGGCTGTGCTGTTTTGGATCTACGGAGGTAGTCTCAAATTTGGCAATGCAGGCCAGCCTGCCTACGACGGCTCCTTCTTCGCAGCCTATGAAGATGTCATTGTGGTAGCTGCAAACTACAGAACCAATGGTTCGTGGCTGTTTCTGTTGTCTCTGCCTCATGACTGATGACGTGTGCTACAGCGTTTGGCTTCTCAAACTCACCAGAGATCGATGTTGGGGACAACAATGTGGGTTTTATGGACCAGCGGCGGAGCTTAGACTGGGTGCAGCGGAATATCCGGGCCTTTGGTGGCGATCCTGAAAAGGTGACAATTTTTGGCGAAAGCTCAGGAGCCTCTTCCGTCGACAGGCTCGTCACATCGCCACCCCACCCTCTGCCCTACCGAGCCGCTATTCTCCAGAGCGGGCAGGCCAGTGTCAGTCCGGCCCCACCCGGTAACGGCGAGGTGAGCTGGGAGAATCTGGTCCGCGCCCTCGACTGCAACAAAGCCACCAGCGAGCTGGCCTGTGTCCGGGCAGCCGACCCTTTCAAGATTAAAACGATTGTCAGAAACCTTTCTCTTCCGTTCCCTCCCATCAACGATGGTGTCACGCAGAAGCCTACACCGCTCTTGAAGGCACGGGAATCCGGCGAGGCGGCCCCCGTTCCCATACTGTTGGGTTCGAACGGCCTTGAGGGGTCTCTCTTCGTGCAGCCATTCGTGAAACAGCTGCGCGACCTCCCAAGCGACACGGCCGCAATCGGCCTTGTCGAAGAGGTTCTGGGGAATGTTATAGGAACGGCACTCAACAGATTCCTTGCTCCTGTATCTCGAGGAGTGACACTGGTTTTATTCAACCTTCTGTCGAGAGCTCTCACAGATGTGCTGTATACTTGTGTAAGTTGACAAACCGCAGCCTTCACCAAGTCCACCGCCAGCCATTGACGCATCTCTCTCCTCCTGTCCTCTCTTTACCCACATGGAGAATCCATCAAGCTGACATGGAAGACTACTCCAGCCCGCGGCTCTCGTGACAAAAGCGTCCGTCAAAGCTGACAACCCTACCTGGCGATACTACTTCAACGCTACGTTCCCAAATACCCAAGCCCCTCTCGTGCTCCCAGAATACGGCATCGATAATATTGGCGCGTATCACGCTTCGGAAATCCCCGTCGTATTCGGAACCTATGGCATATACGACAAGTACGCCCCCTCGACGGAGGAACAAAAGGCGTTGAGCCGGTACATGCTGCGGTCATGGGCCAGCTTCGCCAAGAACCCTGACGGCGGCCCCGGCTGGACACGAGCGACGGACAGGAAGCAGAGCACCGTCGGGTGCCTCGGCTGTTATGAGAACCCAGTGGGCGTGGCCGAGATCAGTAGCACCAGGACGGACGGGGCCTGCGGGCTGCTGAACATGGTCTACACGGCGAGGGAGCCGCTGTTCTAGGGCCGGAGCTCACAGAGACCACTTGACTATGAATATGTCATGCTGTGTCTCGTACTTATCATCGGTTATGCGTCCGGAGCCGACGTCTTGGTGCTTCCTTGCGCTGTACATGGGTGGTAGTACCACGAAGACATAACCCCTGGGAACTCGTCACTCGAAAATCCCGGGACCTACATACGATTCTATAATACAGTCTTAATTTTTTAGCGTAGCGAACTACTTTCGGCATAGGGTGTCAGGAGGATCTTGCATGATGGGTTTACTAGATAATGTACACACGAATTCAATTCATTTCGCTAGTTATTCGCTTCAGTCTGACTGGCTTTATTCTAGCCAGGGAAAAGACTATGTTGTGGCCTATCGCGGTGGTGGTCACATTCACATAAACATGACAGATCTCAGCGTCCGTTGCTGAGATGGCATGGATTCTCTCGCAGAGATTCCTGGGGATATGGCGTCTTTCCAGCTTCAATCACCAATCGCACATACAGCCCGATCCCGTCCCAATGATGATGTAGTGCAGGCGCTTGCCCGAGACGTGGTCAATTCGTCAGCCGAGGAAATTCTTAAGGTTGCCGCCGATGATCTTGAGGTCGAGCAGGAACGTGTCGTGGCCGAACATGCTCATCTCCTCGCTGAGCTCGTAGTGGGCGACGTTGCGGTTGCCGGCGAGCTTCAGCGCCTCGGCCACCTCGCGCTGCTGCCAGGCAGGGAAGAGGATGTCGCTGGCGCCGCCCATGACGGGCGCCGGCGTGTCGCGCAGCGTGGCGAGGCCGGCGATGAGGCCCTGGGGCGGTCGCGAGGAGACCTCGGCGTGCTCGTTGGCGGCGTCGACGCCGCCGCCCGAGGAAGACGACGACGACGACGACTCGGGCTGCTCCTCGTACGGCTTCTCGGGCAGTGTCAGGCTGCAGGCCATGTCTGTGGCGGCCGGGGCGATGCCGGACGCGAGGTCCCTCTCGCGGGCGGCGCGGCGGGCCCGGGTTGCGCGCTGGTTGTCGCGGCCGAGGTCGAAGAGGTCCATGGCCTTGCTGACGTAGAGCAGGCTGTTGGGGTCGTAGGTCAGGCAGAACTTTTCGCCGGCGTGGTCGAGGTAGGTCTCGACGAGAAAGTCGGGGCACAGGGCGGGGGCTTGCTGGGGTCGGCCCTCCGGCGGCCGAAGCGCTGCTCCCACTCGGGGCCGGAGCGGTAGGTGACTGTGGCGATGCCGCGGGCGAGCTTCATGCCGGCGTGGGGCGGCAGGTCGCCGTAGTAGTAGCCGCGCTTCCAGTTGGGGTCCATCATGAGGACCTGGCGCTGGGTGTGGCGCATGGCGATGCTGTAGGGGTGGCTCCGCGCGCAGCCGCTGATGGAGACGATGCGACGGACGCGGTCGGGGAAGAGGACGCCGGCGGCGAGGGACTGCATGCCGCCCATGCTGGAGCCGACGCTCGCGTAGAGGCTCTTGACGCCGAGGCTGTCGAGGAGGCGGAACTGGGCGCGCACCATGTCCTCCATGGTCAGGATGGGGAAGCGCGTGGCGTAGTGCTGGCCGTCGGCGGGGTCGGTGCTGCTGGGTCCCGTCGAGCCGTAGCAGCCGCCGATGACGTTTGTGCAGATGACGTGGTACTTGTCCGTGTCGAGGGGGCCGCCGGGGCCGATGAACTTCTCCCACCAGCCCGGCGCCGGGTTCGCCTCGGTCGAGTGGGCGTGGGAGGAGGCCGAGAGGCCTGTGTGCAGGAGGATGACGTTGGACTTGTCGGCGTTCATCTCGCCCCACGTCTCGTAAGCAATCTTGAATTCGGGCAGCATGCCGCCCCAGTCGAGGACAAGAGGCTCCTGGCAGTGATATGTCTGCGTCGCGCCAGATGTGTAGGAGGGTTCGGGCCCGCTCGACTCAAAGCTCGCTCGCAGGGTCGCGGATCGGGTCTCTAGGGCGTCGAGGCAGGGGAAGGCCATGGCCGGGTTCGAAGCCTCGCCGGCCGCGGCGGCCTTTCGCGGTTTCGAGTTGAAGCATCGCGTATGCTGGGCGGGCTGGCGAATGCTCAAGGTCGCAGCTCGTGAGGTCGTCACCACGGCCCTCGAAGTCGACTGGAGAGAAGAACGCAGCGGGCGAATGGCCGAGGGGACGAGTTTCTGGAGCGTCATGACGGTGCCTTGTGTGTTTGATGGACGCAAAAATCGAGGAGGTCTAGCCAACACATGTAAAAGAAAAAGGCCTATCCGGCCGGTTTGTCAGCGCAGTTCATCTTTCCAAGACGAGCGTCGCGCGGGATGCCTTTTGGAGCTGTGGTTCAGATTCCGCCGCTGAGGGAAAGCGAGCTCGGAGCTTTTGGCCGATGATGCTATTTCACGTGACGATAAGACAGAGGCGGGGCAGAGGCAGGTGCTTATCGCCATTCTTGCCTCTTCAAGTGCTGCTGACGTCATCCAGAGACCCTGAGACGGGTGGTCCCTGCCGCGTCTTTCTGCCCCGCATTTGTGCCGACGGAGCATGAGCAAGAGCAGCAATGCCAAACGAAATGCGGCATGACGCGCGTGGAGCTTCGTCGTCACATGGATGAGTGGCCTGAATAGACGGCTGCCTCCAGAAGCTCACCATCTCTCAGCATCCTTACTCTCTCAGCACCCTTACTCTCTCAGCATCCTGACTCTCTCAGTCTTATCTGGGCCACTTCCCACACTTCCATGTTCCTTCTCGCTGCGTATCCTACGCTGCTCGCCATCCTCATCGGCACCGCTACCGTAGTCCACTTTACTCACACCGGCAACCAATTCGCCCATACGCCAGGCAGACGCTGTCGTCCCCAGCGACGCTGTGCCTACTGTACCCGGGTCCTCGTCGCCCGCCAGTTCATGCAGTCCACCCACATTGACAGCCTCTTCCAGGGCACCCTCGGCCTCGGCATGTCTGAAGCGTCCTATGAGAACGAGCTGGCCCCTGTGCCAGGCCACCCCGAGGCCATTGATGTCGTCGTCGTCAAGGCTCTCCTCGCCAAGGCCACCAACTTCCCCCCCGAGATCATCGACATAATCATCGACCACGCCGAGTACTGGCCCTGCTCTGAGACGGTCATGGACTACACCGGCCAGAACAAGGTGCGCATCTCCGCCGGCCACGCAAGCCACACGCTAGAGGACAGGCTGCTGCTGCGGACACCGCCCGTCGGCTTCGCGAGCAGCGCCATCGCCGACCCCGACACGTGGGGCAGACAGCCTGCGCCTACGCTGCCCCTCGCCCACGAGGCGTCGCCACAGCAGCTGAAGAAGATTGTCAAGACGGCGCCGGCGCTGACGCATCCCGTGCGCAAGGTCGTCTTCAAGCTGCGGAGCTCAGATCAGGGCTGGGGCGGTGAGCGCGAGAACCACGGCACGTTCAAGGGCTCATGGACGTGGTTCGAGGCCGGCCTGGAGAAAATCGAGGCCGAGGAAGGGGAGCAGCTGGATGCGTTCCGCACCGACCATCTGAGGCCGGTGTACCCTCGAACGGAGGAGGATCATCGCGAGTGGGGGAACGAGACGCGAAAATACGTTCATCAGCTGAACGCGAACGAGGAGTACAAGATCCAGTGCAACCGTACCTGCACGCGGGGCGTCAGCAATTACGAGATCACTTGGAGGTGGACCGATGACATCGACCCAGAATCGACGGCGGCCGATGAGCTGGAGGCGCAGGGCCGCGGTAGGGCCACGGGGAATGGTGAGTTCGTGCGGAACCTGCAGTTGGGCGATGTCATCACGGTATGGGGCAAGTCGAGGTTTCCGGGCTGGGCGAACAACGTCGAGACGGTGGCGGTTGAAGTGTACTGGGCTATCTGAATCAACTGAAAAGGAAGCGGGCGTTCCTGTGAGATTGCATCATGGGACAGTATGCTTAATTATCTTGGGGCCGCGGAGGTCTCTCAATGACGAACACAATGAATCACGCTCGATGAACTAGCTTTTGTCAAGGTCATTTTGATGACTCGATTCGTCTCCTGGCTGTTAAGCTCGGTCTGGCTGTTTAGCTTCGTATAGCTGTTTAGCTTCGTATAGCTGTTTAGCTTCGTCTGGCTGTTGAACTTCGTCTGGCACCTGGTCAGCCTGCAAATAACGCGAAAACGCCTCGTGGCCTCTGCAGAAACGACATGGTCGTGCATCGACACTTGTTCCACTTCGCCCAGCTCACAGGCAGCCATCGCTAGTTGACGTCACACGGGCCATCGTCAACAGCCTCAGCCTTCCTCAACCTCCCACCCTCGCAGAAAACAATGAAGCAGAGGGCCATTAAAGCAGCCTCTCTCGTTTCATTCACTGGGACTCGTCACCCAACATTTTGGCTTGCTCAGTTGCACCAGTCGGCACCGCTCACCAAACCCTCGCCTCGCACCATGTCGACCATCACGCTCCAAGACCACGGCATTCCCGTCACTCTGCCCGACGGTCTCTCCCAAGAGCAGCTCCTCTCTTTCAAGCCCTTCAATGTGACTTCCCACCAAGCCTTCCGCTAGACCAATCTGATAACGTCACAGACCTGGGTCTCGACCCTGGCCGCCTCCCTCGCCCTCCAATCCCGCACGCCATCCCACCCCTTCCACGCCTCGCCCTACCGCCTGCACGCCATCACCGTCCAGGCCTACGACCTCTTCGGCCCCCACCGCGTCGGCTTCCTCAAGGCCGTCGCCGACGTCTCCAACGCCGAGGGCGCGTCCCTCCCGGCCGCCGTCTTCCTGCGCGGCCCCAGCGTCGCCATGCTCGTGACCCTCGTCCCCGACGACGCCGCCCCCGACAGCGACGAGCGCTACGCCCTCCTGACGGTGCAGCCGCGCGTCGCGGCCGGCAGCCTCGCCTTTGTCGAGCTGCCGGCCGGCATGGTCGACGACGAGGGCAGCTTCGCCGGCGTCGCGGCCAAGGAGATCCGCGAGGAGCTCGGCATGGACATCCGGGCCGAGCAGCTGACCTGTCTCTCGGCGCTCGCTGCCGAGCTCGACGCCGAGGAGCAGACACGGCAGCCGGGACCGGAACAGGCGCAGCACCACCGAGGAGATCGCGACGAGAACCTGCCGCGCGCCATGTATCCCTCGGCCGGCGGCTGCGACGAGCACATCACAATCTACAGCCACGAGAGGCGCGTGCCGAGGGCGCAGCTCGAGGCGTGGAGCGGCAAGCTGACGGGGCTCAGGGACGAGGGCGAGAAGATCACGCTGAAGCTCGTGCCGTTTGCGCAGCTGTGGAGGGCTGGGGCGCGGGATGCAAAGTGCCTCGCTGCGCTGGCGCTGTATGAGGGACTCAAGCGCGAGGGCAGGCTGTGATGCGTTTTTTTGGTCTTGTGTAAAGAATAAAACCCTTGGGGAGTCCCCCCGTCTCTAATGAATATTTTGATGATTATATGATTACACTAAAACAAAAATTTGCTGCGTGTCTGCAACTACAGCTTCCACGTCTTGGCCAGCTCGATGCCCTCGGCCAGGGTCCCGACGCGGGCGTCAATGGCGTACCCTTCGGCCTCGAGCCTCTTGCACTCGTCCCAGAGGGTCGACAGCGGCGCCGTGAAGACCTCGATGAACTCGCTCTCCTCGAGCTGCGGCACGGGGTTCTGGTTCTCCGGGAGCGCCATGTCGATTGTGACGTGCACCATCTTGGTGTTGGTGTTGCAGAAGCCAGGATCTGTTCCCACGTCTCGCGTGTCAGTAGCTGTCCTCTTGTGGAAGCGTTTGGTGTTCGTGACAGTCAGACCAAGAAAGACGCGTATCTGTAAGAAATAGTGTCCTACCGTTGAACATGATGGGCGATGTCTCGTCCACGACGCCAACGAAGCCCGTCTCCTCCCTGAGCTCCCTGACCGCCGCCTGCTCGGCCGTCTCTCCGGCATCGACAAGACCGGCGGGGACCTCGATGGAGATGGCGTCAATGGGCGGGCGGTACTGCTTCTGCAGGACAATCTCCGGGCCCGAGGCCTTCTGCATGATGGCGACGATGCCGACGGCGTCAATGTCGCTGCCGCTGGGCCGCGTGCGCCGTTCAGCCGACTCCCATGTTCTGGTCTGGCCTGCCGGGTCTCGGTAGGTGAGCTTCGTGAGCTTGATCCAGGCTGCTTCCGCTTCGGGCTGGCGAGCGTCAGTGAGGGTCAGTTCATACGCTTTCAGTTCGTCGAGTGACATTACCAGAGGCTCGGTGGACAGCACTTTTGCTTCTTGAGAAGCCATGGTGTTGAAATTCGGACAGAGATGGCGGTGTCGACTGTCGGTCAGAGGATGAGTCGTCTTGTACTTTACACACGATTCCTCTTATCCTGGACCACAATGCCCGAGCTGAGGTGGGTGGGGTTCGTTGGGCATGCTGTAGCCACCGCTTTTACAGGGGCTTCAGGGGGCCACAGCGCCCAACGGGGCTCTGGGCACCTGTACGTCTCAACATTCTCATGTCACAGGAAAAGCAATTTCTGACGGACAGTGAATGTCCCGTTGCCTTGGACCATGATGAAAAATGGTGGAAACGACGCTTCTGTTCCAGAGTTTCTGTTCCAGAGTTTCTGCTCCAGAATGAAGCACTACTTGGGTGCGATGTCATCTCGCCTTCCCTCAGCCATGAACAAGCTGATGTCCACCTCCATTCGCATGCAGCTCACACATACAAGTGCGACACGCGGTGAGTACGTCGGCGGGATACAGGAGAAATACAATTAAAACCTAGAAATTCAAGAACCCAATATTCCCCCGACATCTGCTCATGTCTCCTATGCCATGAGGCACACCATGCTAGACGGCAGCCCAACGTCGACATCTTACCGAGCACACCGAATGTGGGTCATGATGGAACAACTGCCCGCCGATTGCTCACCTCCACATCATTCTCATACGGCCGGCCACCTGTAAAGCTCCTTCATCCACCTTCACACAGCGCTGCTGTTATTCAATCGAATGACCCATCGTCAACTTACAAAACTACTTCAAATTCGCCAAAATAGGTCGCCGACGCCGTGACCGCCACCCCAAGGCGTCCCGTGCCCCCAAGCGCAACCACAAGATGGGAAACGAGGAATCCACCATGGCGGACGAGAGTCTCACACCTGAGACCCTGTCCGGCCGCAACCTCAAGGCCGTCGCCGACTATATCAAGGGAGGCAAGGCCGAACGCATCGTCGTCATGACCGGTGCTGGCATTTCCACCGCCGCTGGAAGTATGTGCTGTGTTGTCCTAGATCCAACCCAGCCTCCGATCGCAAACTTTCTCGACGTGAAAACACATCTGCTTCACCGAGCCGCCTCCCCGCTGACCCGTCCGCAGTACCCGACTTTCGCTCCCCCGGCACAGGCCTCTACGCCAACCTGGCCCGGCTCAAGCTGCCCTACGCCGAGGCCGTCTTCGACATTGACTACTTCCAGAAACACCCGGAACCGTTCTACTGCCTCGCCAAGGAGCTCTACCCGGGCCACTTCCACCCGACCGTCTCGCACGCCTTCATCGCGCTCCTCGCGCAAAAGGGCCTGCTGCTCATGAACTTTACGCAAAACATCGACTGTCTCGAGCGCAGCGCCGGCGTGCCGGGCGACCTCATCATCGAGGCCCACGGCAGCTTCGCCAGCCAGCGCTGCATCGCCTGCAAGGCGCCCTTCCCCGACGACGCCATGCGCCGCCACGTGCTGGCCGAGGTGGTGCCGCGCTGCGAGGACGAGGCGTGCGGCGGCGGCCTCGTGAAGCCCGACATCGTCTTCTTCGGCGAGGCCCTGCCGGCGCGCTTCCGCGACAACACGCACCTCGCCGCGCGCGCCGACCTCGTCGTCGTCCTCGGCACGAGCCTCAGCGTCTACCCCTTCGCCGGCCTGCCCGAGCACGCGCGCCCCGGCGTGCCGCGCCTGCTGCTGAACAGGGAGCGCGTCGGCCGCGTCGGCCAGCGCGCCGACGACGTCGTCGAGCTCGGCGCCTGCGATGACGGCGTGCGCAAGCTCGCGGCGCTGCTGGGGTGGGGCGACGAGCTCGAGGCGCTGTGGCGCGGGGTCGTCGGCGACAAGGAGGCCGAGAGGCAGCGGGCCGCGGCGGAGACGGGCGAGGAGGAGATCCGGGACGAGGTCGACAAGCTGACGCGGGAGGTCGAGAGCGCGCTGCGGCTGCATGCTGACGATGGCCACGGGGAGGAGGGAGATGCCGAGGCGACCTCGCCTGAGGCCCCGCACAAGAAGACCGAGGGAAACACCAGCGAGGAGGCATCAAAACGCACTCCATTGGAGGCCGCCGACACGACTGCCGTACAGGAGACGACAGGCACAGACGAGTCGAAGCCGCGAGACGCTATTGCGAAAGCCGACGACGACTCAACTGCGAAGGCCAGCCATACAAACACAACAAGCGTCGTAGACAAGTCGACACGCTTGTCCGAAGACCCGGGAACTGGACGCGACCCAGAGTCATGACATTCGTGAACATCTTCCCTCTTCTTACGCGATTTCACCCTCCTTCAAGTTAACCTTACATAATGTCATAACATGACCTGGCCATCTTGCCACTACGAGACAGCATAGAAAGCAGCACGGTCACAATGACGTTCCAGTGATCAAGTGAATAGTGTTATGATTGACTAAAAGAAATCCGTTCCGTGCTACTGTAGCCCTAGCTGTACAACAAAACACCAATCCTTCCTAGCAGAATGCTAAAAAACCCAATGATGATGCCGTGTTCCTGACTGATAAGAAAAATATGATGCCGAAGCTCCATGTCCAACAAAGACGATCGCGCCGAGGCGAACCCTTTACAGGGAGACCTCATCGAGAAGCTCCTTGAGCTCCTCCTCAATCTTGTGGAACTTGGAGGAGAACTTCTTGGCCTTGTCGGCGACGACCTCGAAATCCTTCTGGATGACCTCCTCGACATCCTCGACAACAGAGTTGAAGGTGGTCTTCTTGGCGGCACCCTTGGCAGTGTAGCTGCCCTTGGCGACGATGGAAGAGTAGTTGTTGCAGCCACCGCCGTTCCAGGCGAGGATGTTGGGGGTGTCGCTGGGGATGCCAGAGAGGGCGCCAATGGTGCCGACGGCGATCAGGTTGGCCTTGAGCTTCTTGGGGGTGATGGGAGAGACAGAGTACTCCGAGTCGGTGGCAGGCTGGAGAGACAGGTAGTAGGCGAGGAGGCCGCAGATGTGAGGCGAGGCCATGGAGGTGCCGGAGATGGTGTTGGTGGCGTACTTGGAGCCGATCCAGGTGGACAGGATGTTGGTGCCGGGGGCGAAGATGTCAGTGCACTTGCCGTAGTTGGAGAAGTACGAGCGGGCGTCGCCGAGCTCGGTGGCACCGACGGTGACGGCCTGGGCAGCGGCAGCGGGCGAGTAGTTGCAAGCATCAGCGTTGTCGTTGCCGGCGGCGACGGCGAAGTGAATGCCGGCCTCGACGGCGGCATCAACGACGCGGTCGAGGGCAGTGGTCTTGCCACCACCGAGAGACATGTTGGCGACAGAGCCCTTGAAGCCCTTGCGCTTGCCGTCCTTGGCCTTCTTCACCTGCTCAAGGTGAGACTGGGCAGCCCACTCGACACCCTTGACGACGTCGGACATGGTGCCGGAGCCGTTGGAGCGGAGGACCTTGACGGCGTAGACGTGGGCCTTCTTGGCCACACCGTACTTGGAACCGGCGACGGTACCCGAGCAGTGCGTGCCGTGGCCGTTGCCATCGACATCCTCATCACCCTGGGGGATGGTCTTGCCCCACTTGGCGCGACCCTCAAAGTCGACGTGGTCGACGTTGGTACCGGTGTCGATGATGTAGGCATCGACACCCTCGCCAGCGTTGTCGGCGAACAGGTACTTGTTGTAGTTACCAAAGTTCAGGCTCTCACGGTGCGAGACACGAGCGAGACCCCAGGGGGCCGACTTCTCGACCTCGCCGTCGCACTTGTCCTCCGTCTGGGCCTCCGTCTGGACGGGGACCATGGTGTGGACGATTGAGTCCTTCTCGACAAACTCGACCTGTGGGATCATGGTCAGCAGCTGAACTGATGGGAGACTTGCGTGGGGCAACGTACGTCGGCGTGCTTGCGGACCTCCTCAATGGTGGCCTCGTCAAAGTGGCCAGAGTAGCCGAGGAAGCCACCGAGGGTGTAGGTGTGCTTGAGACCGTCAAAGGTCGTCTCGACAAGAGGCTCCTGGCCGCGCTTGCGCAGCTCAAGGCGCTCGGCGCCCTTGGAGTCGTGGATCTTCTGGACCCACGAGTGGTGGTCCGAGGCGGACGACTCGCTCACATGGTCCTTGAACTTGACGATGTACGAGTCGGGAATGGCCTCGGCGTTGGAGGACGAGAGGATGGGGGCGGCATCTCGGTGGATGGTCTCGGTTAAGAAGGAGGGGGTGGCGCTGACAACAGCCGCCACGGCAACGGCACTGGCGCTGACAACAGCCGCCACGGCAACGGCACTGGCGATGACTCTCATGCTGGGCAGAAATCGAGCTGGTCTACCTGCGACACGGGGAACTCGACAACAAAGGAAGACAACGAACAAGGCTTGATTGGTGATGGAGCTGGATGGGGGGAGGAGGATGGATGGTGAGGAGATGGAGGAGTGATGGAGGAGGTTGAGAGGAGGAGGAGGGAGCTCTGGCTAGATAAACCGCCGGAGGCGGCGAAGCCAGCCAGCCGTTCGTTCATTGCGTGCGCGTGCGCAGCTTGGAGTGTGTGACGCATCCAGGCACCAGGGTGGCTGACACTTGGCCGTACTATCAGACCTGACGCACCGTGCTGGCAGCAGGCAACGGCACCTCACAGGGTTGCAGAAACCAGCGCTGAAACAGACGATAACACTGTACACTACGTCCACGCCCCTTCTCCACACAGATAACAACACCAGACCCCAGCTTCCCACCACTGACTGACCACCCGAGATCGGCTTAGCGC
This sequence comes from Verticillium longisporum, assembly GCA_019188255.1. Taxonomy (NCBI): domain Eukaryota; kingdom Fungi; phylum Ascomycota; class Sordariomycetes; order Glomerellales; family Plectosphaerellaceae; genus Verticillium; species Verticillium longisporum. Next base: position 2,563,446 of record JAETXT010000003.1, on the reverse strand, counting down.
AAGGCGGAGCGGCCAATCAACGCCACCTGGCGGGTTCCCTAGGCGATGCATGTACTCAGGAACAGGTCACGTTTCCAAGGTTCCAGCCTGGCGCGGAATGGGGAGGGGATGCAGTGAGGCGGCAAGAGAGCTCGAGCTTGAGCTTGAGCTCCGGCTGTGGTGGCCTCCATGGATGCCTCAGTCCCCAGCTGCCGCGGCACCGCGTGGGCTGCCTTTTTACGAGCTCAATGACGGTTGCTTTTCTGTCGAGTGCAGGCAGCGATCCCGCTTGCCTCTACCGTGCCTCAGACCTAGGCCACTCCGAGGTACTGCTGGCGCGCTCCGCCCTGACGGTGCGGGGAACCTCGCTCGCCCTGCTCCCTCTCTGGCAGGCTGCTCCCTCTCTGGCAGGATGGAGTCCCTTGATGGGGGTTCCGCCTTATCAGATAACGCACGAGTGACAAACACATAGGCAGACAGCCAGACAAGCGCCTCCCTCGCTCTCGTTCCGGGTAGGTCCCCAGGGAACCCTCGGAGCTTAGCCGTACAGCCGAGTCAGCTTTCCCATTTCACCGCCATGGTGTGTTCCACCACTGCTCTGGTGCAATTGCCATGACTAGCGGGGGGACACACCCAAGACCTAAGACCCATCGTCGACGAACGCCACCCGTCGAGGTCACATGAGGGTCTGAGCATATGATAGCATCGCTGTCCGTTTGCCCTGCATCAATCAGTTATTCAGTTGCTGGTCTGCACTAAGGGAACATGTGCCTGCCAACGGGAGTCCAGAGGGGCCCAGACAATGGCATTACTTTATGCTCTAACTTTAAGGTGCGATCGGATCGAACACTGCGTTTTGAAGGCCCTGGGCTTCTTCCAGACCAAACACCTGACCTTGTTGATTCTACCAACCCGCTCTGAACCGTGCCTAGCCTCAAGCCATACACGCACACATGGCGGTTCATGACGGAGTCGGGGGTGGTGGGACTTTTGAGTGTGGCTCACCCGGAGGGGGGGGCTGACGCGTGGCTTGTGTCGGTGCATTGACCGTCCGTCACCGACACGAGACGGACACCTGTAGTTTGATCATCGCAAGGCATTTCGAGTATGTACCTTAAGTAGGAGCCTCCGTTCTACTTCATATCCCAGTTCTCGTTCTCACCGAGTTTCGCCTTGCTGATGAACATCCATCCAGTGGTATTCAGGAACAAAGATCGAGCTCTTTCGCCTTCCTGGTACTGATCCAGGACGTGCTCGCCTCGGGTCTCGAGTCTGCTAGGTGACCCCTCAAGGCATCACGAACCACCAGCAGTACACGTTGCACCAATGCAAAACCCAGCTGAAAGTAGAAACATTGCCCAGCATTTCATTTGGACTGTGTCTCGGGTGCGAAAGAATTGACAATCGCTCCATCTATTCCCGTGCCGTCAACTCCAGAGATGACGGAACGCCTATGGCTGGATCAGCATCTCCAGTGTAGCTGTTCATCGACGAACCAAACCACAGCATGGAGTGCGAATATATTGACCACCTTGAGCGACGTCTGTACATAAGACCGATGGAAATTTGCAGCACGTCTAGCCTTCTGAAGGCTATCTGCTGAGCCTGACTTCAGGAGAACAAAGTTGCCAGTGCTGAGCAGGCCACTGATAGTCATGTTATCGGCAGGCACCTGCTGAGCCAAGAAACAGGGGGCCCCAGGGGGCTGTTTCAAAAGACTGAGGCCCCGAAAGAGCATATAAGAGGGCTCCCCCTAGCTGCGGAGGGCCAGATTCCAGGTGTATTCTAACCCCTTACCTGACAATTGACTGCGGATATCGCCTGCGGAAGACCTCTTCCCTCTGCTCATCCCCTCGCTCTGACACATGCCATGACTCTGCGGAAGGGTGACTATGTACTCTCAAATTTTTCTTGTCCTCAGTGCCTAATGATCCAAGAGTTCTCGCCTTTTTGATCCAACCGACAATCAAATACCAGGGTCAGAGAGTTAGAGCTCTGCTAGCTCTTCACATCAGCGCGGCCAACTCATAGACTTCAGGATCAAATAACCTTTTCCAGCACTGACATCGCTTGTAGCATACATTTATGGCCGATAAGTAAGATCATCAAGAGAACATGACATAGCAGAGGGTCATATGATCGAGACTAAAGGAGGCGTTATCGTTATTCCTGCCATATGAAAAGAGATCCGCTGTGGAACATCCATCAATCGTCGCCGTGGCCCTCTTCTTAGCGCTTACACACCATGGTTCAAGCTCTTTTGTGTATGCCAGTGCATAGACAGTTATAAAATCGGCAAATAAGCCTGTCCATGAGCTGCAAGCAGGAGTTGTCCAAATCAAGGTGCTTGCCCCGATTACGATGTTGGGCGATGCTGTTGGGTCGGGGATTTGATATCTCCCATGCTCATCAATCAGTCCCCTCCAGGCTTTCGTCCGCTCCCGCGCTTCACTCTTGTTTCCATCCATTCCTTCAATCTCAATGACTGAACCCTGGCATCTAGATTGCAACTTCGCCTTCCGAAATGTCGTCTGGACCGCCAACCATGTCTCGCCAAGCACTGTATTCTGTGTGGATCTGCAGGAAGCCTACAGCGAACATATTTCATCCATCATATTTTCAGGAATGTATGAAATTTTGACGTGAAGGCAACTATTGACCATTTCTGATGTAGCGTTAAGCAGGGAGCTAGCGGAAAGGTGACGTGTCAGTTTGAGCTGACAGAAGTGCCGTCAAGGAACCAATCGAAGCACGTCACGCCACGAATGCTTTATATTCTCGAGGGATCTATGCCTCGTGAGGTTGTGAAAACAGTCCGGTTTGCGGAGACGGTGCTCCGCTTCAGTGCGGTCTGGTCGTGGTGTTGAGACACAAGTACGTGCAGTGCTAGCACGAGACACTGTCTTGCGACTACAGGCGGGTACACCCGCGGAACATCTGGACCTCTTCCAATGCTAGAACCGACCTGGATGTTCATCCTCCATGCTCACTGTCGTCATTATCTTACCAACGTGAGGACCTGGGCAAGTGGACTGTCTTGTGGCGTGGAATGTGAGGAACAGGACTTCAACAAGGATAGAAGTAGCTATACGACATTGACAGACAGTCGCGATGCCGGCTTTTCGATATAACAAATGAACTGCCGTTTTCTGACCGGAAATCACCTGGTCGAGAAAGGCTAGGTGGACCATGTACTTTACAGAAGCGGCAAAACGCCCTTCCTTTTGACATTGACGCAGTTTGTGGAAAAGTTGTAAAGCGTGTAATTATCGTGAGCTCCCTGGTGTACACGACCGATCGCATCTTTTTCATTACGTCTAAACAGAAATATACACGAATTGTTCTTCCAGTGCATTTCCTGGAGAATTTGTTCTGCATCTAGGCTTAAATCTCGGCACGAGCGCTGTGAGGCCAGCTGGCTCCCACCACAAGTGAATCATCGCAAAACAGACATTTTGTATTTGTATTCCAATTGTATCTAAATTAGCTTGGAAGCGAGAATACCTCCAGATACGTTATTAGAGATCACGGTCTGACACGTTCGAAACGACCGGGTAGTGTAGGATGTGCGCTGGCAGTCATCCGGTTGAGAACCCCAGCAACCCTCAACAGTCTGGGAACTTTGATATATGGTGGCATAAACTCATCATATGTCACTTCTCATGTCCACATATCCCCACGATTCGAAAGCAAGACAAACCAACCCCGCTCTACTACAGGCTCGCTCCTTAAGCCGCCGTTGAGGCTGGCGTTGCGGCACGCGCCGAGCCTGTGCCAGCCTTCCAGCGGCAGTATGTACTGGCGAGTTCCGGCCTCATGTCCCATTCGATAGCACGTCACTCACACAAGAGACTCTGTCACATGGTTCACAAACAGCGCCATGTTTCTCCAGGCTCGAGTTGCAGTCCACCGATAGGGGATGTTTCAGTCTCGATGCACGACGAGTGTGCTGCTGCCAAGATCCAGCTGCTCTTAAATCCTGAGGTGAGAGTATATCCATGCGAAATTGACTCTTAATCCACGCGGCAAGCGACTATAAAAACCTTGAGCTTTCCCACAAGTTTCTACTAACCTCTCCTCATCTCATCACTAGCTTTTACAACCTCATCCAACCCGCAAACGCTTCCAAAGTACCTACGACTTCAACAACAGCCAGCAACCATGAAGGTCTCCGTCATCCTCGCACTTCCTGCCCTTGCCCTCGCTGCGGCAACTCCCGCTGTTGAGGAGCGCCAGCTCCCTGTCATTCCCAGTCTGCCTGGTCTTCCTCTGAACCCAACTTGCCTCCTGCGTATCACCGGTATCACTACCTGCGTTCCTGGTGGCGTTGATGCCGACACGCTCCTGAGTGATCTTCTCGGCTGGTATGTTGTTCCGGCACTCCTCCAAACCAAATGTGTAGGTGCTGACATAAGTCGCTCGCAGCCCCGTCCGCGTCATTCTCTCTGCCCTTGACTGCATTATCTCGGGTGTTCCCCTTCCTGTCAAGGAGTAGGCCTCGTAAACTATATCAGATTCGATCCCTTTGAGTATCGAAAAGTTTGGTCGAGTGTGGGTTTCGGTGTCGGCAGGACGCTGCAGGCAACGAAAAGGATAGGTGGACGGGACATTTTCAGTATTCTTATCAAATAAAAATCATCGGTACCGCGAGACTATCCATATCTTGTGATGAGTGAACATCTCTTGAGCAAGTTATCTCTTAATTCCATGGGCTATTAAGCTTTGAGAAGGCCCTCCTGCATCACCAGGCAAGGTTGGTAGTTTTAAATGCGCCCTGGACTGCGACTGAAACCGTGTTCTAAAGCATCCACGAATGCGGGCGGTCAGAGCTTTTACAAGAAGGCAATCAGGGGTTATAGTCGTCGACGACATCGTCAATAGCATACCTTGCCTTCTGCGGGCTCCCTCATTGCTATGGTTCTCTAATCGTAGGTACCTAGGCAAGGTCGGTATTTGTGATGTGCACCAAGGGGCCAAAGACAGGTACATACACCCTGAGCGGAAGCACATCTCGTTTGAGAGTGTTCAACGACTGTTTTCAATCCGAAACAGACAGAGTATCATGTGAACTCAAGCAGCTCCTTTCATATGCATTTGATGATTCGGGAAACTAGGGAATAGAGCTCCGTTATTGAAGCTCTATCGTGGTTCTGAGGTATCTGTCCTGCATTAGGAACTTCACTGGCGTCATCGCCAAGCGGCTGCCTGGTTGGGGGTTTCGCACCGCCACTATGAACCCCACCACACTTGGCTCACGGCAGGGCGTGACAGCCAGGATGAGCCACACTGCATTCGAGGCTGACACCCGAGCTTCCATGCAACAACGGCAAGGTTTCTGCTACTCGACTCGCCTACACGCCTTTATCGTCTCTTTGCACCGTTTGGCTTTGGATTTTGAGGGTTCTCGTGCTTCTTGTTGCTACTCTTGTCACCCTGCGCACGTTTGTGCGACCATACGGCTCCTACCAGTTGCAAGCTTCCGGACTCTCCGTCGCCATCGACCAGTCGAGCTTCGACCTTGTACGCGAAGCCCACAGCGCAAACACCAACGCCGATGCCAGAGCGCCTTGACTGCTACCTAGACCCACGGAGGGTGCTGGGACCGAAAGAATTGGAATGAAGGACTACCGAAATTGAAGAAAAATGGCAACCCTACCGCGGCGATACCGCTCGTCTACCTCAAACTCGAACCCCGCCAACACCTCCAAAGCCACGGAGATTCTGCGAGCACTCCTAGATAAGCTGAGCGCCGGTGCACAAAATCCGACCTCAACCGCCTACCCGCAGATACCGACTCTCTTGAAGACACTCAACCACATACGCCAACATGTCGCCGCCGCCGATCCTCCAAGCTCACCTCAAGACGATTTCCGATACCTTCGAGGCTTCTACCGCTTGCTGGAAGTCCTTCGAGCCTTTTCCGGTTTCTACAACCCACAGACGCGAACGCAATCGGAGAAAAAAGAGCTGTTTGAGCTGCTAGAAGCTGTTCTGGATGTTCTTTCTGTCGCGTTCCGCGACCACCCAGGCAATAAGCGTTACTTTCGCAACCGGGTCGAACGAGGCGGATGGGAAGCTCTCGAACAGACAACAGCCAGCATAGGCCTTGGCGGTAGCGACTCTGACCCTTGGACTCAATATCAAATATTTGGCAAGCTCCTGTCATTCTCGCTGGGCGACAAACGGCTGGATGATCTGTGTCAGGCCGTTGCTCAGTCGATACCTGACAGCAGTAGCCATCCAGCCTCAGACACGAAGAGTCAGACATCAGAAGGCAATTGGGAGGCCACAGCGATTGAGGAGCCGGCTTTCGACATTGCGCGCGAGGTACGCAATGTGATTCAGAAAGACAGCGTCTTCCGGAATCCGGAGATCATACGGACCGTGGTTGGATTCTGGGAATCAATACCACGGGGCTCTGACATCCCAGCTGAACTGACATCCCTCGTCGTTCTTGATGTCCTGTCCACAGCTGTGTCCGTCTCGGTGTTCAACTTGGCTGCGCTCCATTCCACCGGGGTGCTGTCGCGATTCCTTCGCGTTTATTTCACTGACGACAGCATGCTCAGCGTCCCCGAGAAGGAGAAAGTACTGCAACTCTGCAAGAAACTGATGTATCTGGGTGTCAATCAACCTGCCGATACTCAGTTTCTTCTCGCCAGCAGATCTTCTGAGGCTTCTGATTTTGCTCTTGAAATGACTTCCACATACAGCGGCCCCCTTTCTTTCAGTTTGATTTATCTTTGCATGGCCACTCATCAATTGAACTGCCCACCCTAGGGCGCTCATTCCCACCCAACACATCACCAGGGTACACATTCACGGCATGGGTGAGGGTTGACAGGTTCGATCCTTCTTCTCACACAACATTGTTCGGTGTCTGCGATGCAACCCAGACATGCTTCCTCCTCATCTATCTCGAAAGGGACACGCGCAACTTCATCCTCCAGACTTCTGTAAAGACGCAGCGCCCGAGTGTGAGGTTCAAGTCCGTCGCCTTCAAAGAACGGCAATGGTATCACATTACTTTGGTTCACAAACGGCCCAAGACCATCACTGCAAGTAAGGCCTCGCTCTATATTAATGGCGAGTTTGTCGAACAGCTCAAATGTGCATATCCTATGCCCCCTCCGTCTTCCAACGGAATGGCAGATGGATTTTCGGCCTTCACCACCGCCACACCCAAACCCAAACCAGTACAGGCGTTTCTTGGCACACCGAAGGGACTCGCCAGCCGGCTGGGCGCAGGCCTGGTCCTATCAAGATGGTCACTCGCCTCTGCTCACCTTTTTGAGGACGTGCTAAGCGACGATCTGATTGCTGTTCATCATGCACTGGGCGCCCGCTATCAGGGCAACTATCAAGACAGCTTGGGAGGATTCCAAACCTATGAGGCATCGGCTAACCTGGGCCTCCGGAATGAGGTCTTCCATCCGGGCAAAGACGAGAGCTCTGATATTTTGAGGGCCATTCGCGAAAAGGCAGGGACTCTACTACCTGAAAGCAAAACACTCCTTAGCATTCTGCCAACTGCGGTCTTTCGGGAAGATGGTCTGCATCAAGACACCCAAATGCACCGCTCACTGCCGAGAGCAGCTGCTGCCAATCTTATCCAGATGACGCATCGCAGTGGTTCTGCGATTGCAATCAACGCCGCTTTGCCATCACTGCCGGATGCTTTGGCAAAGACTCACGGCGTGGCGGTACTGATTGGAGACCCGGTCGTCGTCACACCCTCGCACTTTGATGACAATCTTTGGCGCCTGGCTGGCTTCACCCCTCTAGGTCTCAAGATTGTTGAACGCGCTTCCACAGTAGAGGATGTTGTTCGCGCTGTCGAGATGCTCTTCTTGTGCATCAAGAAGAGCTGGCGGAACAGCGAGGCGATGGAGCGAGACAATGGCTATGCCATTCTCGGCATGTTGCTGAGAGCGAAACTCGGGTACAGCGCCAATTTGGGAGCTGAAAGCGTTAACCTCCGTCTGGCCATTTCAACTGCAGAGCGAGACGCATTGAGCCTGCAACTATTAAGCCGCATCCTTGAATTTATTGGGTACAACCACGAGGAGCCACTCGAGTCGTTCATCATCAATCCCTTGGCATACCGGGTTCTCCTCATCGACTTTGACACTTGGAGACGATCCGCATCTCTCACCCAAGAGCTTTATTACAAACAGTTCGTAACATTCTCAGTGATGAGCAAGTATCATCAGTTCAACGGTCGCCGGTTGATACGCATGAGTAGGTGTACTACCAAGCCGTCCCAATGTGTCAGCTAACAGTAAGCAGGAATTGTGAAGAGGCTGCTTGATGCTATGAAAGCCGAGATTATTTCAGAAGACGTCATTTCTCACCTGATGAAAGCCTTGGAACAACTCGTCAAGTGCAATTACACAGCGGAGGTTCACCGTGCATTAGCCCTCTTCATCACGTATGCTTTCCATTCGCCCGCATCATCTGCCTCGAGGACACCAAAACCATTGTCCATCATCAGTCGATCCAGCACTCCCGGCGGCCTCGTGCGGCGGTCTACAACTGACGTGAACGCACCTGCCGGAAGTGTAGCCTCGAGCTCTCCATCATCGCGATATCTCACCAAGAAGCAATTGGGCACCAAAGTCCTGGGCATGTACGCCGACTTGCTGTGCGAGAAAGGCAACTTGACCAATATACGAAAGTTCGCCAGGACGGTAACGAACAAGGTGAGGATGCCCGACGATCCTCAATCTGCTTTACTGAGTATGGACCAGTGGCTGTTATACCTGTTGGCCGAAGACGACGCCGAGACGGTCGTGTACGGAGCAAAGACACTTGCACGACTGTTAGTGACTCATGGAACCGCGTACACTTCCAAGTTCGCAAGCAAGACTGGGGGCTTGACGATCATGGCGAATCGCCTCAAGCGCTGGTGGGATCTCCCTACCTTGTGGCCAATATGCTTCAGCATACTTTTTGGGTATGATGTTGCTGAGATCGACTTCACCCGGGATTTTGAGTTCTTCAGTTTGCTGGAGATTTTCGGCAAGTCCAAGGTCGTGTATCCTGAGGCCCTCCCTGTCATCATCTCAATGCTTCAGAACGGCCTCAAGGATGTTTTTAGGAATCAGGAAGACCCCAACTCCCCTCATGCAGAGGAGAGCTCATCAATCGCCCAGACAATTCGCGGCACCGCGGTCGAGACTCGACCTCGCGCAAGGTCTATGGAGCTTGCGCAAGCTTTGGAGTCGCGAAGTATGATGGACTGCCTTGATTGAAAGGATTTCACTGACGTATGAACAGACCACACACGAAAACCCAGCGAACGGGTTATGAGCCACGCACCGACCCTAAATACTGTCATACAGTTTTTGTCTGATCTTCACTCTCGGTCTTCTGATTTCAGAGACTTTGCTCTGTCCTCTGATTACGTCCGCCAGCTCCTCTCTGCACTGTATCCTATTGTTGTTAGCACCGATGCTTTGACTCCAGAGACGGAACTGGGATCGCGTGATTCGACCCTTACTTTCGAAGGGGCAGATGTCATCATCCGACCGTTGGCGGCGTCTGGCCCGTCCCCGATCATTCGAACAAGCAGCATCGAGGATCCGACTACGCCACAGACCAACTTACGGGGCACTCCTCTCCGGAAAGCATCGTCTTTCATTCTCCTCTCCACTGCTTCGCAAGCTTCTGACAACCAATCTACAATACACAAGCACACCAGGACCACATCGTCCCAGCACACGAGCGGTGCTACTCGTGATGGACTGCTGGAGCTGGTCATCAACGTTTTCATGGATCAAGTGCTGAATCGGAAGGAATTTCCGGGCTTCGGACTCTTCTCAAAGGTGCCGCCAGGCTTCCAGGAGCACCAGGCCTACTTCGAGTCTTATGTTCTTCGCCACACCATCAAACATCTGAGCAACAGTATTCAGTTGAAACAGAATATACTGAGCGAACCCAAAGTCCTAACCAACATGGCCCGATTCAGCACTCACATTGGGGAAGCCATCTTCGAAGGTTGGTTTTTGAATGGCGCAGAAGTCGTGATGGAGCTTGGCGGCATGCTCCTAGAGTACCTTCAACGCCCTGAAGTATCCTCTCTTAAGAGCGTCCGCCTGTGTCACCTAGCCGTCAACACCATACGTGATTCGTTTATGAAAGCCATTCTCCTCCGCTTCTCTGAGTTGGACGACCCTCAGACGTCAGAAGAGGATGCGACGAGGTTCATGGGGAGGTTGTTCTACTGGCAGACTTCGATCCTCGGGTGCTTATCTGGAGACGATGAGTACATACGACTACTTTGGTACCAGCTGTATACCAAACTGGTAGACGAGCGGGAGTCTATTCGTCTAGCCGCAGCTAACATCCTGCGGATTATGCTTGTACAGAAGCCCGAGGAAACTACTGCACTCTTCAGACAAGGCTTGTCAAGTGACGAACGCAAGCTGACGGCAGATTTCAAAAAGTTGACTGAAGTCGATAACGAAACGTTCGTCGGTTGGGTTGATCAACAACGACCATCGCTGGACGCCTTCTTCTTTGGTGGTATCTCTAAGACATGGGAAGAGTTCGTCGCCATCGAAAATCAGCGAACCATGGAAAGTGCCAAAGTGCGCCTTTCGAGACGGAAGGAGCGCCTCAAGGCGTGGCACAACGAAGCCCTCATGGCAGACAATATCATGATCAGACATCAAATGGCTAACAGCTCGTGGATGAAGAGCATCTTCAACAGTGAGCACTTTAAGCATCAACGTCTCATGCAAGACCAGCAGGATGACATGGCTTTCTTGGCCTCATCACTCACCAAAATGGACCGGGAGCTTCATCGTCCAGGCGCTGTTTTCAGTGAGCACACTCAACTCAAGTGGAAGCTTGATCGGACGGAGGGTCGAAATCGAATGCGCCTCAGACTTTTGCCCGATTACTCCAGGGATCACGAGGTGTTTCAACCGAAGCGAAAGGCCGGTGACGGCGCGATTGGATCCGCACCCAAACTGAACACAGCCGTGGCGATCAGCCCGACGCCTCCCTCAGCTACACCCACAGCTCCCAAAGCATCATTGGCCCGAGGTCTTGACAGCAACGATCTCGATGATGACTCTGAAGCTACCTTCGCCAAGGCCGAGGCTGCAACCTCCGGGTCAGTTGTCGCGCCGGAAGATGATTTTGAGCTTGTGGATGATCCAAACGATGCTTTTGACGGCGATGACGGCTTCGAAGACAAGAATCGAAAAGTCATGCGGCGTCTCGAGCAAGGCGATCAAGTGCTGGCAGTCTACAATGTTTCCCGCATCGTTGGTCTAGAAGCATGCGAGGGCATCTTGATCATCGGCAAGGATGCGATGTACATTGTGGACAATGTTTTTCAATGCGCCTCTGGGGAGATCGTGAACGCATGGCAAGCCCCGCCCGATGAGCGCGACCCCTTCTCGGAAATCATCACGGATGCGAAGACTACAGAGAAGCGACAAAACCTGGGCCGCAGCGAACAGGAGTCAAGGAGTTGGCGATGGCACGACGTAATCAGTATCTCCAAGCGACGTTTCCTCTTCCGTGACGTTGCTGTTGAAGTATTCTTCACGGACGGACGAAGCTATTTTCTTACCTCCATGAAAACTGTATCAAGATATGAGTTTTTCGGAAAACACATGAACAAAGCGCCGCACACATACGCAGCGAGCTCACTACCCAATCCAGAAGATGGCTGGAGACTCGAGACTCTGAAGGTCTTCGAAGAATCCCCACAAGGGCTCAGCTCTAAGTTCGGCAACATCTTCAATACTGCGCCATGGAACCCCTCAATGAAGAAATGGCAAAAGGGGGAGATCTCCAACTTTCACTACCTCACGCTCGTCAACACAATGGCTGGCCGCACCTTCAATGATCTAACGCAGTATCCCGTCTTCCCTTGGGTGCTGGCTGACTACACCAGTGAGGAGCTCAACCTGAACGACCCCGCCACGTTCCGCGATCTCTCCAAGCCTATGGGGGCTCAGACATCAGGTCGAGTCTCTGGTTTCAAGGAATCTTACAACGCCCTGGAAGAGATAGGAGAAACGCCCTTCCATTACGGAACGCACTATTCCTCTGCCATGATCGTCTCGTCGTATCTCATCCGGCTTCCGCCCTTCGTCCAATCATACATCCTGCTGCAGGGCGGATCATTTGATCATGCTGATAGGTTATTCCAGTCCATCCCCCAGGCTTGGAAATCTGCATCATGCGAAAACAAGGCCGATGTGAGGGAGCTGATTCCAGAATTTTTCTGCCTGCCAGAATTTCTGACAAATATCAATGGGTACAATTTTGGAAACCGAGAAAGCACTGGCACAAAGGTCGACAATGTGGTGTTGCCGCCGTGGGCCAAGGGTGATCCGAAGATCTTCATTGCCAAGCACCGCGAAGCTTTGGAGAGTCCCTATGTCAGCCAAAACCTACACAGCTGGATCGACCTTGTCTTCGGCCTGAAGCAAAGAGGCGAGGCTGCCGTCGACAACCTGAACGTCTTCCATCACCTCTCATACAGAGGCGCTACCGACTTGGACAATATCAGCGATCCACAAGAACGAAGGATTGCAGCGGGTGTCATCCACAATTTTGGCCAGACACCTCACCAGGTATTTTCCAGGGCACATCCCCAGCGAGATAATGGTCAAAGCCCTTCCCGGAAATTGGACACGTCCGTTTATGCCTTGACGCGACTACCCCATCCTTTGCTTGGTAGGTGATTGGGTACGATTTTGTAACATGGCGGAGCTAATACCACCACAGAGTCTCATGACAAGGTTGCTACACTTATATATGCCAACAAGCTCGATCGCCTCTTGTGTGCCTCTTCTTTCCGGCTCAATGTCTCTCCGTACGACAAGTGGTTAGAATGGGGTTACGCTGATAATAGCATTCGATTCTTCTTCAGCGACAACCGGAAGGTATTGAACAGTGACGCTCATCACCAACAGAAAGACTTACTAAAACTTGTGCTAGGCTGCGGGAATGTTCGAGAATCTCCACATCGGCCAAATTTCATGTGTAGTTTTCGCGAATTCGAAGACACTAATTACCGCCGGCGAGGACTGTGTCATCTCCGTGTATGCTGTGCAGACAGCGCCGGGCCGCCCAGTAGATCTCCTACCGCGATCCTCGCTCTTCGGACACAAAGCGCCGGTCACAACAATAGCTGTCTCGAAGTCCTTTAGCACGTTTGTGTCCAGCTCCGCAGATGGTCAGGCATTCTTGTGGGACCTGAACCGATTGGAATTTATACGAAAGCTACCCCTTGCTCGACAAGTCGAATGCGCCGCGATTAACGACGTCTCGGGTGAGATCATGCTTTGCAGCGGACCCAACGTTGTGCTGTACACCATCAACGGATCCCTGATTCTGGATCAGAACGTGTGCATGGAGCCGGATGACTTTGTCCACGCCTGTGCATTCTACGAAGGCACAGCCAGCGAGTGGCTGGAAAACTCACTCATTTTCACGGGCCATCGAAGGGGACGCGTCAACGTCTGGAGGAAAATTATAAGGAACCGCAAATGGACGCTCGTGCTCCTCAAGCGTCTCGGTCACATTGTTCCTCGCTCGGAGTCGGGTCAGAATTATGATGAAGGGTTCAGTGGCGTCACTCCATTGCCCCATTGTGTCTACACCGGGGACGACGACGGACGAGTGGTAAGAGCTACCTTGACCCCGTTTGGCGTTTGGCGAAGCCTATGACTGACATGCTTGTAGTATGAATGGAATCTTGTGCAGCGAGACAGATAGAGTCCGTTCACGCAGGGAACAAGATCTGGATGTTTCGTCGGGAGAGCAGTATCGATATGAGTTATGGAATGGGAGGATTTGTATTGAGCTGCCGTGTCATACTGTGCCGGCCCAGGTCTAAGAGCCTGGCATAGATAGCGGTCAAGACTTAGACATTCGTCACTAGCAGGGGCGAATGCGGTGTGCATTGGATCTGACTCGGTCGCATGCTCCTATGGGGAGCTGGTCGCCCAATTCTGGACGAGAGAGTGACCAAATCCTTCCTCCTATCCCACACGTCCTCCGACAACACTTTGTGAAGAGCCCCAACGCCAGGTTATGTACAGTAGTATGTGTCGATTCAACGTCGCACGTAATGGCTGATTACTCGTCATCGTAGCCGGTCAGCTGCTTCCTCTGGCCAGAGGGCACTGTTATGGTTCATAGTCAGTCGTCGTGCCTCGCGCTGCTCTATTGAACGGTGGGCCTACCGGGATATGTGACGGGAATCTGAGGTGCGTTCTCATCGCCAAGCATCTTCCTCACGGGAGGAACGATAGCAAGCTGGACCGGGCCTGCGACGCCGATGACGATGGACCAGAAGTAGGCGGGACGCTCGCGGGATGCCCAACGGAGGTAGGTCAAGGGCGCGGCCCAGAATCGGGGGTTGCGTAGGTCATTTTCGGCGCTGGCAAAGGTGCATTGGTCAGTATTCGTTGTCCACATGGTTCGAAAGAAGGTGCTCACTTAATTGACCAGTAATGGTGCTGCCAGTTGGGATTGAATAAGCTCGAGCTGGCTTTGAGGTGCTTGATCGACGTTCGCGATGGAACCAACGGGCTCGTGCCAGGGCCGGAAGAACATCGGATTATCACTGTCCTCACAATCAAGTGGGGCGCACTCAGGGGTGGGTTGTTCCGGCAGTGGAGGATGTCTTGGCATCGGCTACGTATCCCCAAGCTTCGAGACACCTACGATTGGAGAGATCAAGCTCCCGCTCACTTGCGACAGCGAAACCAGAGGCAAGCTGTCGCAATTCTTTGTGCCCAATCTCTTCTCCCCCTTTGATACCCTATCGCGAGACGAGACAACAAGGAATCAAAATGAAGTTGTTTTTCTCGCTCTTCTCGCTGCTCTTTGCCGCAGCAGTGCATGCCATCAGTGCTACAGGTGGAGAGAGGCTGCTGGTGCTGCTGGATGATGTCGAAGAGAAAGAGCAATACTCCACGTTCCTCGGCGACTTGGAGAGTATGTGCTACCTTCACTAACGCTGAAGTTTTATGCAGCCAATGGAGAATACAATCACTGACAGGTGCTGCAGGCCGCGGGTTCAAGATCAGTTACGAAACCCCCAAGAGCGAGTCACTGAAGCTCTTCCATCTTGGCGAGCGAACTTTTGACCACGTCCTGCTGTTCCCCTCCAAAATCAAGAGTACGGCCTAATCAATGGTTGGATACGCATTCCGCCGTTTGCTGACAAGCGCCAGGCCTTGGTCCTAACCTGACCCCCAACATCCTCGTCCAGTTCGTGAATGCTGAGGGCAACATCCTCCTCACCACGAGCTCCGCGTCCACGATCCCGTCAACCGTTGCCAACCTTCTTGCCGGGTTTGATATCTCTCTCCCCCTTGAGAGGACCGGCCTCGTGGTTGACCACTTCAACTACGACACCATCAGTGCCGCTGAGAAGCACGATGTTCTCGTCCTCCCCGCCCCCGCCGCTGTCCGACCCGATGTCAAGTCATACTTCCGTCCCGAGACTGAGCCCATCAACGAGGTCATCGCATTCCCCTCCGGCGTCGGCCACACTCTCGGCGCCAGCGCCCTTTTGACTCCCATCCTGCGCGCCCCCAAGACCGCCTACAGCTACAACCCCAAGGAGCAGGGCGACGTCATCGACACCGACGAGCTGTACGCCGCAGGCGAGCAGCTTTCCCTGGTCTCGTCTTTCCAGGCACGCAACTCTGCGCGCTTCACCGTCGTTGGATCTGCGGACCTTTTGAGCAACAAGTGGTTCGACGCCAAGGTCCAGGTCAAGGGTGGTGACAAGGCGAAGACGTGGAACCGCGAGTTCGCCAAGAGGGTTGCCGGCTGGACCTTCCACGAGATTGGTGTTCTGCGTGTCAACGGCATTCAGCACTACCTCAAGGAGTCCCCCGAGGACCTGAACCCTTCCATCTACAGGATCAACAGCACTGTGGTAAGTCTTCCCTCACCAATGCGTGCCTTGAACATGTTTGGTCTGACAAGCCTCAGTCTTATTCCGTGTCGCTTTCCGAGTACTCGTGGGACAGCTGGGGCCCGTTCTTTGTGCCTGAGGAGGATGAGCTCCAGGTCGAGTTCAGCATGCTTTCTGCGTACCACCGTCGCAACCTCAAGCCAGTTCACAGCGACCTCAAGGCGGCGACGTACGAGACGACGTTCGACCTGCCTGACCAGCATGGCGTTTACAACTTCTTGACAAACTACAAGCGCCCTTTCCTCTCCAACGTCTACGAGAAGAACACGGTCACTGTCCGCCACATGGCTCACGACGAATTCACTCGCTCCTACGCCATTACGGGCGCCTGGACACCACTGGGAGGCATCGTCATCACCGTTCTGGGCTTCCTATCTTTCAGCGCTGTCTGGATGTACAGCGCGCCAGCAAAGCAGGTCGGCGCCAAGAAGACGCAGTAAAAGACGACAACGTGATGAGATTGTTTGCAGAGCTCCGAGCCGAATGAGAAAAATGGATAGAGGAACGCCGTCAGGTCTAGACTGACGCTGGAGAATGTATCAGTAGGATTGTACATCTGGCAAAGGTTATACCCGTGAAAAGGGAACCAAAAAGCTCAGGAGTCACGAAATGCATTTCGAGTTGACAATGTGCCTTGACCTTTGCATGATTGGTTGTTCATGATTATCTAGCATGGGCACGAAATCTGTCCAGCTGGACTGGTGGTACGGTGGTCCGAGTCATAATACTCGTATTGGGCGAACGACATGAACGGGCTGGTGACACACGCCATCAGGATCAATCGGCTAGAACAAAACTGTGTGTGAGTATCTGGGAGAACCGGCGGCCTACTCAATACTGCGATGACTTTACAGCTATTGAACAAGGAAGGATCGGGGCTCACTTGGGGAAAGAATATGCTTGTGGGACGAGGAAGGATGTGCTCCTGCCTCGTTCGAATGCGAGGCAATTGCCAAATTCAAGCTCCTTCCCCTCACCTTCTTGCGCTTACTTTTCTATTGCGATGGGGACTGAAGTTTTTATTCTTGCGCGAAACACACCGCCACGTCCATTCCTCCACCGGGTGGCAGTATCGTCTCTCCTTCGTTTCTCCATACTCACACCCCTGGTCGAGTCCCGATCACAGTGGCAGTCTAAGCAGTCATATTACCGACATACAACTAAGACTGACACGATACGCCGGAGTCTTTTCGATAACTGGCGCGGGACACTTCGAAACAACAGTTCATCTTTCTCGAGCAGGTCTTCGAGGTCCACCGCAGATACTCGAACGGATCAACACATACGGCTTAAGCGAGGACTTGCAGGTCCCGCCTTGCCGCCATGTTTTATAGCAATGACAGTAAGCTCGAGGCGCCCTGGCACACAGATGTTACTCAGCTCACAATGCGTCTCAGTCCTTACCAATCCTCGGCATGGCGTCTCAACCATCTGGTAAACACAAGCTTCACAAACTTTCAGTCACCAATTCAACAGGACATTGACAGGCTTTGCAGGCTCGTCGCGACCGTTGGTCCGCGGGGCGGCGCCCTGAAGGTCACCCGCAAGGCTATCCAGGAGGTCAATGTGAGAAAAGCATGCGAGACAATCCTCCAGCCGGGCGCACCCCTGGCCCTGCGTGTCCAGGGAAATCTTTTGTATGGCGTGTCGCGTGTTTTGCACAGCAGTGCGTCTATGTCCTGGGCGATGCGGAGAAAACCCGGACTGACATGCAAATGTTCTATCAACTCCTCGCACAAAATGACACCGACCCCAAGGCTGGTCTAGTTGAGTGAGTCTAGATTTCTCTTTTCTGATCAAACTTTGCGTTGCACCCGTTCTCGAGTGCCTGCTCGGCGTTCTTTGCGTGGTTACTTCTCACCCATTAGCCTTCTGCTTGTATAGCGATGGCCTTTCCTCGGCTTCGCTGTTTGATGGTGACTGCCTTGGGAGCACGAACCACAACGTTAGTATTTAAGCCCTCTATGCTAACCAGACGAAGACGAGAGCAGATTTTACTTCCAGACGACCCGAGCTTTGTTCTGGACCCTGTCATTCCCGCTTTCAACTTGAACGGGGGTGGCAAACCTGTCTTCAACACAAGCCAGTCGTCTTCAAACAAAGAGTTCTCGCAACTCAGTCTTGTGAACAGCAGCAGTATCCACAGTGAGCGGGCAGGCTCAATCATGAGTTTCAACCTATCTCAATCTGATGGCGGCAGCCTCTTCCTGGCTACTCCATTCAGGGTCGATTCATCGGCTAAGAAGAACACACTCCAAGAACGGATCGCCCCTCTGGAGCAACCAAACGACCTGGAGGGGTCCGGCGACATTATGTTCGATATCGACGATGAGGGCAACATCATTGGCATTGCAGATTCCTTTGAGGAGCCCCGTCTCCCCGAACTCCTTCCCAACCCGATTCAACAAGACCAATTCATTGGCAATGACATGGTCATGGCCCAAGACGAGATTCCAGCTTTCGGCGACGATAGCCCACTTCAATCACTTCCTAACGAGGACGACGTTCCTATGCTCGAGAAAGAGCCAGGTAACGCCATGTCAGCCCAGCAGCAGCTCTATTCACCTGTACCCCAGCCGGGCCCAGAGCAAGAGGAACCCGTCCCCGGCACCAAAGGGTCACGTAAGATCCGTACTGCTGGAACGCGTAATTTCCTTGATTCAAGTACGGTTATTTCAAGACAGGAACATACGCGCATTCAGGATGATTATCTTCACCGCATGGCTAGGGAAAGAGCGAGCAAACCAAAGGTTAACATTGCAAAGGCAAGGACCAATGCCTATGCAGTAAGCTTCGGCCAGGGCATACATGGAATCGGCCAAGCCTCGGTGTCTCCTGAATTCGTTCATCCTCTCGCGCACTTGTTCGCAGGCGATGCTCTTCGAAACTTGGTGTTTGGTAGCCGAGATCCTAATAACCAAGATGCACGCTCGCCAACGCCCTCTGACATCGAAAAAAGCCGTCGAAGGTCTGCATCCCAAGCCTTCGAAAACGGTTTGGAAGAAAATCCAAACGAGAGGCGCGTCCGGCCTCGACTTAGTGAAGAGACCCAAGAGCCCGCCCAGGGTCAACAGGACGCGGACATGGGCTTCATCGTTGACAACGATAATGAACTTCCGCCTGAAGTGGGACTGAGAGAACAAGAGCAATTTGAAGACCGCATGTCATCTATAATGATGCCCTGGAACCGTACACCGAGCATTCATCGTCCATCCTCTGTTGGCGTCTTCGGCTCAAAGCAATGGAGCACTGGTAGTCGTCAGCCCACACTCAGTCCCAAAGTCAGCACTCGACCCATCGAACGACGCAGCGAGATCGGCTTAGAAAACCACGGATCTGAACTTGGTGGCGAGTGGGGATATTCTCAGGACCCATCCATTGATGAGGAAGTTGGTGCTGCCTTCACTGTTAACCCACAAGAAGAGGTCGGTTCACAGTGGATGCGCAGTACACTCGATATCGACAGCGAATGCTTTCTGCGTTATTCCTTAACGCAAGCTGAGAGAACCGGACGGGCCATGAGTTGTGATTGCGAGGAATCGTCGCGTCGCTGGGTCGAATTCGAGGAGCTCGCTCGTCCAGAAAAGCACTCCAAGGCAATCGCCGCACAAGCGTTCTACCACATTTTAACGTTGCGCACCAAAAGTATGCTTGCACTGCAACAGGAGTGGGAGAACACCCGGCCATTCGGCATCATTCGCATCGGTGTCGAGGTCCCAAAAAGAGACGAAGATGCTGTTGAGGAGTCTGTCGAGGGCGAAGACGTCTCAATGAACAGCCACAACAACTAGGCCGGAAGCAAAGAATTTGTCTCGTAAGTCATTCTATCTCTGGGCACCTCTGAGGGTTGAATGGGCGGATGGTCTCTAACTCGGTTTTTACGGGTACAGCGCCGGCAACACTACGACGGCAACAATAACACGGCATTCATTATCAACTCTTGGGCTGAATTTTCGACTGGCAAAAGGAGTTAGGGGTGTATTTGACATGATATCAGGAGGGCAGAACTCGGGGTTCGGTTTTTGGTCGGGTCCATTGACGAAGAACGCAGACAGGATGGCGAAGATGTTCTTTTCAGATGCGACTTGGGGTTTCTGATGATATTGGGGTCGACGCGCCTAGGCTGGGAATTCGTTGCGATGGTTTCAAGGTTCGGGGGTTTGATCGCTCATCTAGGGATTTGCTCAAGGCGTTTTCGTATCACATGGTTTCAGATGAGTCAATCTGAAGATGGTCACAATTAACATGCAAGTGTGTGATTCATTATCAATTAAGTATTCTTGCTCATGACTTCATACAATCGCTAGCAGGACTCGGCCGACTTAGTCTTCGTCTTCGCCAACGCCCTCACGATCCTCAAACTTCATGTACTCAATAGGTTCATCTTGCCCAGCCGCAGACGCCATGATCTTGGCCCACGCCGCTTCGACTGGCTTCAAAGTAGAGTCTGTGAACGCCAAGTCAAGCGGCAGCGTTGGCAAGAGTACCAAGCCCTCTTCATCCGTCGTGGAGCTCTGGCTACTGTGAGCCTGCTCATATCGAAGCTGGTAGATCGACGAGAGTTCCTGGGCTGCCTCTGGTCCTGAAAAGGCAGCGAGGAGGGAGGAAAGCGCGCAGTCAAGAATGGCGGAAGCGTTTATTGCTGCGAGTGTGGTGAAGTAGAGGACGCCTTGTAACACTGGTTAGCCTGGATCGTAGGTGAAGAACTGGCGAATAACGAGTGTGAAAGTGCAATAGATCAGACAGAACAGTAATCGTTGACGTCAAAGCAGCGCTCAGCCAATGTGGATAAGTTTGATTATAAAAAATCATCATGATGCAGAGATGTGTTGGAGGTGAAAGTGGGGAAATTGCTTACTTTGTCCTGAGGGGCATTCACCCGTTTCGCTCGAATGGGCGAAGATGTAAACGGGATACTGCGCCGGCTGGCCGTCGCTATCGTTCACGGAGCCAGCAGGCATGGCGATGACGGCCACGGCGGGGTTGGGCCCGCCCTCCATGATGGGTTCGAATAGAGAGGCAAGCGGCGAGTTGATGACTGCGACGAGCCGGGCTACCCTGGTGTCCCGCCCTTCCGCCGCCGCTGCATGTTCGCTGCGGAGTAGCATCTTGGTCTTGACCTTCACATCTCCCGTGCGGAGCGCCTCCTCGAACTGAGCGCCATCTTCATCAGCCTGCAAGGGACGTGTGCTCTTGACACCAGTGCCCAGCATGTACACGCCGCCGCCGACGGCGCAAGCCCTGCATCCAACCTGCGCGATCTCGCTTCCGCCGCCCCACTTGGGATACACGGCAGCGAAGCCGGGACCGAACATGCCCATGGAAGTCAAATGTCGCTCGATTGCAACGAGGCCGTCTTGGACCTTGATGGCTCCATCCAGAGAGAGGGTGAGGGCCAGGATCAGGGTGCGCAGCTCAGCGTCCAGCTTGAACTCGTCCTCGAGGAACGCGGCGAGGGGATCGTCGGCTCGGGACTGCCACTTCTCCTGTTGGGCAGGGGCATCGTGGTCAAGCACGAAGCGGAGAAACTTCATAAGCGCACGCTTGGGCCGTGGCTGAATGGCTGTGCTGGCGAAGATGGCCTCTCGCGTCGAAGGGATGGGGGTTAGCAGAGGCACGCCGCCAGAACTGTCGTCGCCTGGCCGATAAACGTGGAAGGCGCCGACGGCGAGAAACTCGAGCTGGCGGTGGGCCCGGGACGAGACAAGCTGCGAGAGCAGAGTGGACCGGGTGTGAATGATGAAGGGGGCGAGGGCTAGACAGTAGGTGGGGGAGAAGGAGAGGGGCCTCCCGGCCTCTGCCTGCCGTGACGCGGACGCGGAGGAGAATATGGGCGCTTCGGCGGCAGGCTGCTGCTTTTGTAGCTGCTCTATCCACGCTTCTGCCTCTTGGAGGGTGAGAGCCGCCTCATTGCCTCCGTAGTACTCGTTGGGATCGAGATGCAATATCTGCTTGCCCGAGCGCGAAAGAGCTCTTCAGGAACCGCCAGGACTGGGTCAGTCAGTCAGGTCAGGTCGCCTTGATGACGATGCGGGTGGTAGTTGGAGAGCTCAGGAACTTACAAGGCAAGGAGGGACTGCTGCAGCCCCGTGCCGCAGATGACGACGTCCCAGACGGTCTCTGCGAGGGACTCCATGGTGTGAGGTATGAAGGAAGAAAACAGGAGGGAGAGGTTGACCTCGAAGCAGAAATTGATGGCAAGTTCGGCTGCGAGAGAAGTGGAGAACTGATGGTGGAGTGTGTACCGTGTGCACTGTGTTCAAACACCGTAGAGCCCGAGCCTCAAATTCTCGTCGTTACGAAATTCGGTGCTTTGCTCTTTTCCTCTTCTGAAATAACCGCTCAGCATCCACCGCAAGTTGTCCACAAGACTCGAGGGCAGGATACGACGTCTTTCATTAGGCGATCCACGCTGGGCGGAAGACAAACTGCTTTCTTCCTCCAGTATCTGCTGCCTAGAATAACGTCTGATACGGTAGCTCGATGTGAGGAATACATCTCGTCGCTCTTGTGATGTCTTGCAAATCACGGCATTAATGTGTCATGATGCTATTCACGTGCGTCCTCGTTTTGAAATTGTTTATTGGGGTATCATGATGCTCAGGTCATCACACGACGGAACTCGTCCCACCGCCTCTCTGCGACAGCCACAAACTCTCCGACAAGCTTCGGCTGTAACGTTGTGCCGCCGTGCTTGGACACTGAGAGGAGCTTCGTCTCGCCGCCGTTCTTGTCCACGACAACCGTCAAATTCTCGCGGCACAGAGTTTCCTCCAAGCGGTCCGGGTCCACCAGTGTCCAGAAGCAGCCGGGCTCTTTGCCTTGGAAGACGGCAGCCGAAGTGGCAATGGGGAAGCCTGACAGTGTCAGAGGCTTCTGCTCTGCGCGCGAGCAGACGACAATCTCGCGGTCCTGATCCCACCGTGCCGCAGGCAGCTTTGTATTCCGCAGTGCAGCTAGCATAGCGGCCCAGGCGGCGTCAAACGGGTTGCCGTCGAACGAGATGAAGTATATGTCGATGTAGAGCACCCAGTACGCGATGACGACCCTCTCGCCGGCCTCCAGCTCGCCCATGTCATCGTCTTCGTCATCTGCGGCGCTGTAGCCTGTGTTCTCGGCTGGGCGAGCGTGCCATATCCTCAGGTCGTCAGCGTTGACGAGGCCAGAGGAGTGAAGGAGCGAGAAGACACGGGTGCTCAAAGTCTGGGCGAGGTTCGTCGGGGGCACACCGGGCAGGAATTGGGGTGCGGAGCCGGTAGCCAGCTCAATGTTGGGAACGAGGAGGTCGTAGTCTCGGAGCTCGGCACGACCACCATCGTCACTGTCGCGGATGGAAGCACGATAGTTGGGGATGTTGGCGGTCGGGAGGATCTCGCCGCGGATGCCACAGATGACTGTGTTGTCGCCGATCCGGACAAGGGCGCTGCCGTGAGCGTGGGTCAGAGTAGACGTGTTGATGTTGGGAGTGCGAGCTTCGTGGGGCGCCCGACCGTTACTGCGCGTCGGTGTCGTTGCGCCTGCCGCTTGGGGAGTCTGAAGATTGGCGAGAAGGTATGGGTGGGGGGAGAGTTTGGCGAAGGTCTCGCGGGGGAGACCTTGGGGCGTGGCCATCGCAATCTGACCAAGTGTGTTGTGCGATATGTATAGGGGCTAACGGATTGATTGAGATTCGGATTCTACAGCGCGAAGGTGTGGATTTGGACAGTGAAGCAAGTGAAAGACGGGTGGATTTTTGGTCCTGGCAACTGCTTCGATTTTTTGAGAGCCAGCTCAGCCTCGTAGAGTACTTTGTGCGGGGCATGCTACAAGCGGCCAATCAGCGTAGATAAAATTTGAGTTTGCTCAGCCTCGTCATCCATCTCTAAGAAGGAACATGCCCAGGGAGTATTACCTTCTTCCCCCCCTCATCACCAGCTTGTCTAGGTGCTTTTCAATCGCTCCTCTAACAAACCTGCGTCACCAATTCTTCTACCGATTGTGTGAGAAGGGAAATGCGATTCGTGAACGACACTTCTGCTTACAGTACACTGCAGAAAAGATGGTGTACTGGTTGACTGCCAGATTGTGTACCAAGTTCAGACCGCTACTAGCTGGGATGAACACGCCTGGTAGAATGGCAGACATGTTGCATTGTGGTCAGCACAGTGGCGACGAACATGACCCATGGACAAATGAAGAGCGTGTGCAACCCCGTCGAACACGGCAGCACGCCGCAGTCAAGCCTGAATGGTGCACCAACCATGTACTTCATGAGACCGGTCAGCAGGTCCTTTGGGGTACGAAGCGAGGCCACAGCAGTTCGAGGTCACAGTCAAGTGGACATGTCCCGGAGCCACTATCCTCGATCATCGGTCTTCGCGGTCGCCATTCTCGGCCTAAGGTCGAGTCGATTGTTGGTCCTGGCATTGATGCGGAATCGTCAACAGCTATCACCAACGGACTTGCAAGGGTGGAAGGACGTTGCGGCCCGTAGATGGGCGATGAACCGCCAAGACCACGGCCAATCTGATCTCCGTGGGTTTAGTGCCGGGATGTGGTCGGCGGGCAATGTGCCGCAGGCATCGATGGTAGGTACAATCGCGACCAGATCACCAACCGCCTGTCCATCTCTGCTTCGTCAGACCAAGAGCCAAGCATCGTCACGATTCCCTTCTTGCCCGCCAACGTCCTCATTCGGACGAGACTCCTCAACGCGTACCATGCCGGCCTAGGTTCGCCAGATATGGCGCCATGCCCCCTGCCATTGTCTGCGAGACTGGCCAAGTCGAGGGCCCAGTCTGCGTCTGCTGCGACTAAACAGACAAGCAAACGAGCCAGCCGCGGAGGCACGACTCGCGCGGGCTCCATCAACACGAACAAGCAGCACGCACCAGTCGGAACAGGGCAATGCCTTCCCTCAATTGGCCTTTCTTGAGCCCTTGGCTTGGAGCATTCGGCTTGGAGCATTTGGCTTGGAGCATCCAGGTACCGATAGCCAGAAGGCGAAGGCGCGAAAGCCAACGTCCAGTGGCTCGAGGCGGTGGCAGGATGCACGGCTGGACACACAGCCTGGGCGAATCACGAGCTTCGCATTGCCGCCCGTCGAGCGACCCTTCGCCCTTCTAGGCCAAACTGGAATTCCTGGCTCCTCCACCTGACAAGGTTCCCCGCGAATCAAGACGGCCATCCCAGCCATCTCGACGACCACCCTCACCAACATCACGGCGCCCGCCTGCATGCCCGCCTGTCCTCTGCCATGCCATTCGATCGCCCATCACGGCCCCCAATATTGCTTGGCTGCGGCCTGGACGGAGCTCGGGGAGCAAACACCCAGTGTGCCGTGCGTGCACAGAACGTGCTTTGCCTGCAGATTCCCCTTGCCGCCTGCGGCCGTTTGGTCGCCTGAAAGGGTCCTCCCCCGCACACTGCGCGGAGAGAAGAGATAGATGGACAGAAAAGAGGCCTGTCATGTCGACCGCTTGTTCGCCTTCCTTTGCGCGCTTCGTCTCATGTTCTTGCTCTCTACTGATCCACCCATTTCGAATACAAGCCCACAAAATGCACAATTGCTGAAGGAGACAGTCTGTTGACGCTTGAACAAGACAAATCCTTGATCAAGGCGATACGTGCCAACAACTAGCTGGTCTCGACGATCAATGCGCTCACCTGCCATCGACCCTCCACTTCGCGCAGCTTCCGTTGGACAAGCATCTGCAAGCGCGAGCCCAGCATCACATCCCATCCTAGTGGACGCTTCCCGCCCTCGGCCGTGATTACACCTGGTCTGCCGAGACCCTGGCTGAGAGCTTGCAGCACGACCTGCATACCCACGCACACCTCTAGCGCCTACGCTTCACTTCACTTGTTCACCACAACGAGGCCTGGCTGCGTGACATCTGCCAGCGGGGGCCGGCCAAAATCTCGACCAGCCAATATTAAGGTCCGGCCAGCCGCTGGGCGTTGCGCCTCCCACCTCGATCCTCACGATCCCGCGACTGGTACTCGACCTCTTTCTGTCTTTGATTGACTGGCTGATTCGACATTGCAACATTGAGTGTGCACATCCACATGGCCATCCTGCATCTCACTCATGCCACCCTGAGCTTAGACCTACAGGCCATCACGCGAATTCACCTGTTTCCTTGACTAGACCCTGCTTGCTGCTGGTCTCTTGGTCCCATATATCCGGTCTTCCGACCCCAAACCTGCCCACCGACGTTCCTCCACGCTGTTTCACTGCCGGCCTTCGTTCCCTGCCGTGTTACTCCCACGCTGACGTGTTTCGCCTTGTTCGCTGAGGGGTCTGGTATTCCTCTGTCAAACCAAGGTCGTCACTTCACTGTCAGTTAGACTGAGTAAGACCCTCACTTCGCCTCAGGTCCTTTGACTCGGAACCCCATCTGGAAGGACATTCGAAGGGAGCCCACCAGCAACATCACGACGACCGGCAACACCTGGGTCGAACAGTTCAGCATCAACTTCTTATTGAGCACCCCGCAGCTTGTTTTGCAATCGCATGCGGACGCGAATTCGGACCTCCTGCGCATAGTCGCCCCCCCCCAAACTCTCATCGCGAGAGCGCGCTTTGCCCCTGCTCCCACCCTCACAATGGCCTCACCACTGGGCACTCTGGCGAATGCCGCCTCTGACACCATATCACATATCAACAAGCGTATCTACATCCCGCTTGAAGCTGACAGTCCCGCCGGACTGGTAGAGGCCAACACCGTCGACCCTTGGACTGAGTCCTGAAAGTATGCTAGAGGATGGACATACTTCGCTTTGGCGCTGGCTGGCACAGTCGTCTTTATGCGAGTCTGGCACTTCTGGCAAGACAAGATTCGACAGGCCATTTACAAGGCCGAAGTCGAGCAGCACTACGAGGACATGTACACCCTCGACCCAGAACGAGCAACCGCGCTGAGGACCGGCCAGATGGCGCAGCACTTCTTCCCCGAGACCGAAGGCCTTGGGGAGAAGCAATTCCGCCCTCAGAAGCACATGTCCTCCGTCAACTGGATCAATGACACGTTGGCGCTGTTTCGGTGGATTTTCTACCGACCCATCCCTGATATCAAGATCAAGCGACACGTTTTTACCTTTTCATCCCTCGCTGTCCTGACGACCGTCTTCATCGCACTGGTGTTCGTGGTTCTTTACTGCTTCCTGCTGCAGCCACTCTACTGGCAGAGCATACAGTTTGGTTCGCCTCCCGTCGCGATTCGGGCTGGCATGCTTGCTGTCGCCCTGACGCCTTGGATCATCGCAACGAGCATGAAGGCCAACGTTGTGTCCTTCGTCATCGGCATCGGACCCGAACGCCTCAATGTATTCCACAGATGGGCTGGATATCTCGTTCTCTTCTTGTCACTCGTTCATACCGTCCCCTTCTACGTACAACCAGTCTGGGACGATGGTGGCATGGAAGTGTTCCAGAAGCTTTTTGAAGGTGGAAGCGGAGTTATCTACGGCACCGGTATCGCCTGCTTAGTACCGCTGGGCTGGCTCTGCGTCGCCTCTCTGCCGCCGATCAGGAGAGTTGCGTATGAGGCATTCACTCTGCTCCACATCCCCGTGGCCATGGTCTACGTCGGCTTGCTCTTCTGGCACACCAAGAACTACCTGGCCTCATGGGATTATTTATGGGCCACTGTCGCCATCTGGGTCTTCTGTCTCATATACCGCGCTTTCAAGCTCAACTGGCTCAAGCCATGGCGTCTGGCGTTCATGGTTGGTGACGAGGCTGCCATTACTCTTCTGGCAGAAAACGCAATCAAGGTCACGATCCCCACCCAGATGAGGTGGAAGCCCGGGCAGTTTGTCTATCTCCGCATGCCTGGCATTTCTCTCTTCGAGAACCACCCCTTCACTATCTCTTCCTTGTGCAGCGAGGACTTCCCCTCCGAATACGGAGAACAGTACCGAGACTGCGTCGTCGTGTTCAAGCCCTACGGTGGCTTCACGCGCAAGGTCCTTAACACGGCGATCGAGAAGGGGCCTTTCCACACTTACCGTGCCTTCCTTGATGGACCTTACGGCGGCATGCGAAGAGATCTCGCTGCATTCGATACGTGCATCCTGATTGCAGGTGGAAGCGGCATCACCGCATTGATGTCGCAACTCCTCAACCTTATCAAGCGTATGCGCGACGGCAAGGCAATCACGAGAAAGGTTGTCGTCGTCTGGGCCATCAAGCGCCTCGAGTCTCTCGACTGGTTCCGCGAGGAGCTTCGAATATGCCGGGAGTCGGCACCACCGGACAGTGTCACTTGCAAGTTCTTCGTTACGTCGACGGTTCGGAACCGCCACCAGCAGATTGGAGGCGGCGCCGACCGCTCGGCACCCCGCGCTCTCAGCCACATGTTCCATGACAAGTTGGACGGCTTCGTTGCCGGCGTTGCATCCAAACGCAACTCGGCTCTCATCCAGGCCGAGGCTCAGGGCGATCCTGCACGCGAGCAGGAACTCCGCGCCGAGAATGAGGACAGAATCACAGCCCTGCCTCAGCAAAAGTACTTACAATCACACCAGTATCCCCTGCCAGGACCCAACGGTCCGCCATCGAACAGACACTCATTGCAAGAGGACTCACTCCGAAGGCTCGAGGGCCGCGATTTCCCGCTCGACGTCAAGACTGATACTGACAAGGGAGCCTCTCGCGACTTCCACTTTCCCCCAATCAACACCAAAGATGGCCCTCATTTCAACTACGCTCCACCACAACCCTCGCCGCACATGCCGCCACCCGAGAGCCCCTACGCAGATGAGGACGGCTCCGACCTTCCGGTCCGTGCTCCCGAGCTCGCTCACCTCCGCAAGCTCAGCCCTGAGGCCGCGGCACGTGCGGCGGCGCAGAGACCGACAAGCACATTCGGGCCTCCATCAGGCTTCGACTTTGGGTTCCCACAAACACCGACCGAGTTCCAGAAGAACTTGATGCGTTTTGCTTTCCCAATTCCCCACCAAATCGACGGCGGCTGGACCGTCGAGTATGGCCGGCCGGATCTGGGATACATGCTCAAGGAGTGGGCAACAGGCGGCGCCGACGGACGCGGCATCCTCGGCCGACGAACCGCTGTCTTTGTCTGCGGACCTCCTGCCATGCGTGTGGGCGTTGCCAACACAGTTGCGTCGCTGCAGGCGGGCATCTGGGGCGATGATGAGCTTGAGGAGATCTTCTTGCACACGGAGAACTATGCCCTGTGAGAGGGCTAGAAGCTGTACAACCAACCTATCAATGGGATGGATGTTGAAGGGAATTAGAGATACCATGAGCGATCGTAGGTTGGGGACCAAGACGGGGGATTTGCATACCCACACGGCGACTGATTTGACAGTGCACATTGCCCCAGATATTTACTTAATTAATGTCATGATTTTCCAGCGAAGACATCCGCTTGTTCTTGGCCATGATTTGTCTCAAAGTGACAGCCTGCCGCATGTCATAGTTAACATTTCTCACCCGATGACCAGACGGAAGTTTTCCTGCTGCCGCCACTGCTTTCATCGCACCGAAACGAGAGTCGCCTCTCCACCTCGACGACCCTCAACGAACATTGCCTCTGGTCCAAGGAATCCATGACCTCCGGATCCCGCAAGACTCGAGCCACATCGGAGAAGGATTTCCCCGGCATAGGCCCATGTTTGAAGTAGGAGTAACAACCCAACAGAACAACAGCTAAAGTAAAGAGGTTCGCCAGCGCATACGGTATCAAAAGGCCCAACACTAAGTATCCGTAACGGTTGACGTCGTCTATAATCTCTACAGATGTCTTGGCAGGTTGTCTGCTTTTGTGTCAGCGGTTTCGCATGTTGCGTTGCAACTAACATGGGGAGGATCGGCCCTCAAACTCACGTCAAAAGCTCATTGTGCAGCAAGCTAATAGTCACGTTAAAGGCCAGCTGCTGGATGAGTTCACCAAGCGGCAAGCCACCAGCCACAGCCTTGTCCCGCCGGCGCTGCTCCTTGAGACCCTTCAGCCGCGAAGTGTCAAAGCTGTAGAGCCGCTGGCTAAAGTCGAAGAAGACGTCCAAGTCGTCGCAGCCGAGGAGGACATTGTGCTCCAGCTGCGTGTCGATGACACCGAACTGCGCTGCTCCCGGCGCAGGGGCTGAGGCGCCTGCTTCGCTCACCTCGGGCACGCTGCGATGTCTGTCGGCCGGCGGCTTCTTGTCACTCGATGCGGAAGGCTTGGCGTCCGACCACCTTTCAAAACCGGGGAGCAACGCCTTGTTGTTCTGGGGCGTCCGCTCCCGCTCCCGCTGCTCCTGCGTTGCGTCTTCGTACCACGACAGAGAACCCACGACCTGGTCCGTGATGACCCACATGAACGCAGAATAGGCATGCTTCGCCATATCCGTCGCCGCCACCGCCTCGCCGGCCGCGGGAAACCCAACGCGTCCCAGCGGAAGCGAGCTTCCGCGGACGCTCTGTACCCCGTGGTCCCACGACACGGCGATGTGGTAGCTCGCGTTCCACAGCTCGCAAACGAGCCGCTGCCTCGCGCGGGGCCGGAGCCCGCCCTGCCGCGGCGATCCCCCGCCGCCGCCGTCGTCGTCGTCGACGTAACGCGACAAGCTGATCCAGACCTCGTTCGTTGCGTTGCTGGGCGCCCTGTCACGCGGTTTCGACACGGGCGCGAGCGTGCCGTTGACGCGGACGGGCACAAAGGCGTAGTAGGCGTTGTCGGCCTCGCGGGCGGAACCGAGCGGTTGGGCCATCTTCTGCTGGAGAAAGTCGTCGATGAGGGCCTCTGCGCTCGCATTGGCGGGGCCGCACCGGACAGCAGGGCCGAAGAAGGTCGTGTTGTAACTCGAGTGCTCATGCGGGGCGGGCAGCGGGAGGATCTCCCCGAGGGCTGAGGCGGCTGTCGACACGAGGCTCAGGGCGGTTCGGGGGCCGGCGAAGGTGCGGGGCTCGTCGGCCGCAAGGTACGTCACGTTCCTCTGCGTCGGGGGGCTGTATGCGAACCGGTGGCCATCTGAACTGTTTGAGATGGCGAGTTGGGGGACCATTTGGTCTACCACGGACCGCCTGGTACTGGGAAGGATGTACAGCGTCGATGGCGTGAAGAAGGCTGGGAGGAGGAGACACCAGGCCAGCAGAGCGAGGACGGACCCGAGCTTGAATCTGCGCAGCATTTCTGTATTGGCGAGAGACAAAATCGACTCGTTGGCTCCGAAGGCCGCGTTGAGAGCCCGAGGGCTCATCGGTTTGCGTTGAAGGTTACGCCAGAGACACTGTGTATAACAGAGCCAGACGGCCGTGACGAAGGAGAATTGCGTGAGAACAGCCAACGCCGTCCCGATGCTAGAATAGTGTAAGCATCAGGCTGCATCGGGGTACAGAAGAGTGTGAATACCGGATGTTGCTCTGTTGACGATAGCCATCACCAGCAACAGTCCCGCTCAGATGGATGTAGTACACGATGTGGCTCAATGTTGTGCTCAGACCAACAAGATAGAAGAAACAGAGTAGCACTGCCGGTCGTTTCCAGCATCTCATCGCTGCGGGCGACGAAACTGGTGCGTCTGTTGTTGCGACTCTTGTGTCAGAGGATGCCCAGGTCGACGCCCGATGTAGAGTATGCCTATCGCTTTCTGCCTGGCACCAACCTGATGTTGGAGGATCTGTATGAGGCCCGGAAGACATGCTGGGGAGTGTTATAGCCCGCATGTGACAAATTGCGTCAGGCACCGAGGCCAGTCCGCCTGTCTCAGAGCTGAGATCCTTCGTCGGAGACAGTGAACCAAGGTCTGGGAAGTCAGTTGGGGTATTGGCGGGAACAGGTGGGACGGGCGGATTCTCATGAGGTAGGCCTCGCTGGAACATGTCGGAGGCTTCCCTGGAGATGTTAGAGTTCTTCATTGTGTTAGCCCATCTCTTATTTTGCATTGTAAGCGGACTCAGTAGCCCTTTCTGCTTCAACAGGTATCTTTATACTGGTACGTCTGTAAGCAAACCTCGTCATTCTACTATTCATCGAGATGCGCCGACGATAGACTTCAAGCCTCATCGGCCCTAGCAAAGAGCCGCAGACGCCCCGCGCCGGCCTCAGCCCCTTTCTGGCCTCAGATCGTTTCACCCTCTCGGCCATTGAGACGGCGACTTTCAATGTCAAGAGACTCCCGGACCCCGTAACGTTACGCGTCCTCGAATGTAAGAGGCGGATACTGGTACCCTCGTGGAATTTGTTGGCACTCATGGCCCCATGTGATCAGCGTCTCGTCACGACCTAAGCGCCGATAAGCATAAAACATGACAGCTCGCTAGCAACATGGTTCGTGTTAAACTTTTCGACGCAGTTGCTCTCACCCAAAGACTTTGACGGTTGGGACGAGTAACTCGGAAAGATCAGGCCATCACAGACACCTCTCGAACAATCTGCTCACTTGCTTGTGGGCGGCGAGCATCGGATATGGGATGCGTAAAACGTCTTCCGACCTATACATATAGAATTCTGCTTAGTGCACAAACGCCAGACACGCCAGGCACCGGTTGGCAAAGTGCTCAACGCGGACCGGAAACCTACGCCATCAGACCATCCTGACCCCTATCTCTCCCAATCCCGGGGAGCTTGTAAACTCATATGGACGATGCCAAGCGCCGAGTTCCGGCTTCCAAGTATTGACCTCTAAGTACGCATCTCCCCTCTAGGGATCTTGAGACTTCTCCTCTGGCGCCGAGACGGCGGGTTCCGCCTTCGCAGTATCCTCGCTCGCGGGTTCCGGCTGTAACTCTTTCTCTTCTGTCGGTGCAAAGGCAGCCTCGACAACGGCGGGTTCCGGTGCTTTCTGGTACTCAGCTTGGCGATCCAATGCCGTCTCCAGTCCGGCTAACAGATCTGGGCCATCGTCCTCGGGTGAGGGCTGTTTAGGTGCCACAGGCGCAGGTGGTGTCGGGCTTCGCACAGCTGCTGCGGGAGGAGTCGATTCGACCAAGGCTGGTTGGGCAATCAATTCGGCTACTGGAGCTGGCTCCGCAACGGGTTCGACAGACTCTGTCGCGAGGACTTCTTGCAGCTTGGGGGCCTCGGTACTTGCGCCCTCGTCCTTCGTCTCAGTCACTTCTTCGACGACTGGCGTGACTTGCTCCACAGGCTTGACGTCGGCTACTTCGTCCACCACGGGCTCCGTGACACTCTCGGTGATGGTCACCTCGGTGGTCACGACTTCCGCTGGCTTGGCTACTGAGGCTGGCTCTACAACCTCTGTGACCGGCTGTGTCACAACCTCGTCTGCGTCATCCGCGTCTTGCATGGGTACATCAGGAGTCGGTTCCGGAGATACAGTATCTCCCACACGTTCTGGCGGTGGGATGAAAGTGGATGCCTGTGTACTCTCGACCTCTGCCTGGCCCTCGACCGGTGGCTGAGATGCAACCAAAGCATCTTCTGAAGGGGACTTGGTCGATCCGGCGGTCGCTTCCTTCTCGTTGTCTGCACCAGCTTCGGGCGATGTTTCATTTGCAGGCTGTGGTACGGGCTCTGGCACAGACTCTGGCACGGGCTCTGGTACGGGCTCTGGCGCGGGTTCTGGCGCGATTTCTGGCGCGGGTGCTGTTGATTTCTCTGGAGAAGGCTCAGCAGCGGGCTCTGACGTGGAAACCGGCGTAGGCTCCTTAGCAGGCTCATCTGTTGTTTCTGCCTTGGCTTTCAGCGCGCTCGCTTGTGTGTCTTGGATGGCAACATCTTCCGACACCTTTTCAGCTGCTGCTTCCATGGTGTCTTCGGGAACCTTGGGCTTCTCTGGCTCAGAGGCTGTCACTTCTGCCGCCACAATCTTCTCCGCCGGTGGCGACGTCGCCTGAGGCGAGGCCACTGTTGGAGATGGCATGACAACGTTCTTCAGCGGGCTTCCTTCGAGCTTGGGAGAGGTCGACAGGGAAAGGTTGGGGGGCGGTGGCAGGAGCTGGCTGGGCGGCGGCAGTTGGCGGTTCGTAGATGGCGACTCAGCATCGCCCATGTCCATGGTAGTGTCGGCTGACGCGGGAGGCGCCGCGGGGGATGCATCGGTCATTTCCTGGTCCTGGTCTTCGCCGTCCTCGCCGTCCTCTCCATCCTCTCCATCCTCTCCATCGTCATCACCTTCGTCGTCATCATTATCGTTATCGGCCATCTCGCTGTCCGCATTATTGGAACCTTCGCGCTGGTCCTGTTGAGGTGTCTGCGCATACTGTTAGCTTTCGTGACATGAGAAGGGTTCTCCAGGATACATACGGTTGCGCCCTCCACACCCGGGACTGCCGGCGTGGGAACTGTCGCACCTACGGCTCCCTCTTGGCCGGGTATTGGTGCCGGCAGCGGCAGCATCTTCTTCTTGCGCCCGCGGCCAGGGCCTCCGAGCTTCTTATTTTTCTTTGGCGGCGGCGGTCGACGGTTGCGCGGAGGCGTGGCCTGGGCCTGCGGTCCAGCAACGGCAGCGGGCACGACCGTCGTGGAGATGATTTCGCCCTCGACCTGCTGGCCATCCTGTAGGGTGATTTCCTGCGTGTACGCGTTGCCGGCGGCGTCAACCTTGCGAACCGTGGCCTTGGTGACGGTCGCGCCCACGGCAGGC
Source organism: Verticillium longisporum (assembly GCA_019188255.1). NCBI lineage: Eukaryota > Fungi > Ascomycota > Sordariomycetes > Glomerellales > Plectosphaerellaceae > Verticillium > Verticillium longisporum. The sequence continues at coordinate 2,528,966 of JAETXT010000003.1, read as the reverse complement.
GTGGTGACTGTCTTGGAAGCAATGGTGACGGTGCCTTTCCTCCGCTTGGCGAGATGGGAGACGGTTGCGCCCTCGGCGTTGCGGTGGACCTGCCTCCAGATCTTGATGTGGAAGCCCTTGACGGCCTCCTCCTCCTCCTCCTTCTTCTCGGGCTTCTCGACAGGCGCCTCGGGATCGACCTCCTCTTCTTCGACGGGCGCCGGCCGCTTGTAGAGGCGACCGGAACGCGCAGCGCGCAGCAGGTCCTGGCTGTGCTGCGGCAGGAGGCCGGCGTCCCGGGGCATGCCCCAGAGAAGCTCGCGCGACCAGATGTCATTCTTGCGTGTCGTCTCCGGGGGCGGGGGCGGGGCGACGTTGACGGTTTCCTGGCGCCATTGCCGAACGGGTAGGCCTTCAAAGTCGTCGTGTTCGACGTAGCCGCCGCGATTCGCGCGTCGAGTCTGAAGGAAGCAACAAGGTTTAGCCTGCTGCTTGTGCACACCAAGACGGGAGGATGGGAATGAGAGTGACATACACCTGGCGCCATCTTTTCAAAAACTAAGCCGCTGCTGACTGGTGCAAATGTCGATGCTTGGATTGTCCGTCAGAGAGCGAGTCGTCGTCAAATGCGCACTGAAGCAAGTGGGAGCGATGCAAGGCTGGAAGGCGGCGCTACGGGTGCGATGCGTGGCTACAGATGCCGTCTATTCTGTACGAGTGCTGAAATGACAGGGCTCAATGCGCCAGTTCCGAAGCGAAAGCCCAGAGTTGACGATTCGCTCGCTGGTGTTGCCAATTGATGCGCCGCGAGCTGATCAGATACGCGATCCTTGGATGCAAACAGGCGAGGCACGAGCGTTGACGAGAGTCGCGATCTGAGAAGGCACTCGGACCACCTCGAGCCTCCCACTCGCTAGATGACTCAGCAGTCACTATTCCCAGAGGTCTGACTTCTGCGATCGGCCATTGAAGAGAGATGATGAGGTAGGAAAATGGTGGTGTAGAGGATGAATGCATTGGGTGAATCCAGTCTGTTCTTGTTTATCGACGGATGGGTTTTCAAAGTTGTCCAAACGTAGATGTAGCACGTGCGTCGACGAAGCCTGTGTCTAAGCAATCTCATCGTACCGTAGGTAGCTCAAAAGGATGGAGTGGACGGCAGGCCAAAGCTAAAGCTCAAGTGCCCAGGCAAACTCCATTGTGAGGATCTATGTGCTCAGAGGTGCGTATGTCCTCTATCCGGCTTCCAAAGCATAGCCGAGTAACCTCCCCGCAGCGCATGCAGCGTCCCCTGCTGCCTCCCCTCCCAGCCCAGTCGTTTGTATTTTGGTGTACAGTTTCGTTCCATCCCCGATCATAGTGTACAAAGTCCGACGGTCCTCCCTGCCTGATGATCTCTTGTCGAACAAGACACAGGGTCGACTGCCAGCTTCCCCGTGGGAATGACTTAATCGTAACTGTATCATATCAGTGACTGCTCGAGAATGCGAGAAGAAAACGACGTACCCCTGCTCCTTTTGCCTCACAATCTCGCTGTGGTCGCCCTTCTCCTTGCCCTTCAAAAAGTTAGCATTGAGCAAATTCTGGATAACCGGGAAAGCATCACTGAGAAACTTACAGCAACACCGCCCTCGACAACTAATCGGTCCATCTGGAAGAACTGGCTGACCAGCGTTTGACGCTACAGCCCTTGGTCAGTTCCACGGCTCAATGCGTACGGCAGGGCCCGCCTCCAAGAAGGACAAAGGGTCAAGGCACGAACCTTCATCACCTGCAGCTCCTTGAGGCCCTTCTGGATCAGCTCCTGCACCTCCCGAGAGTCCTGGACGTGCTGGTGCTCCCTGAACGCATCCCTCGTTCGCCTTTTCGCGTAGTCCCGGAAGTTGTAGGCCGCAAACTGCTCGCCCTGTCGCAGGAGCTGGCGGTACTGCAATTTTGGTTCTCGTCAGTAACAAAAGTCTTCCTCTTTCCCTTCGCTGAGGCGAGCGGCGCGGGCGGGCGCAGAGTGGTTGGGCGGAACGTACTAGGGAGCGAGCCTGCTGCGGCGCGTCGCCCTTGAGCACCTGGATCGCTGTCGCCATGGTGCGTGATGCTGTGCTGCGCTGGTGGGGGGAATTCTCGGAGGTAGATGTTTTGTGGCGGACGGACGATCGAAGGGGGGGTGGTCGATGGCCAACGGTGGAGGTGCTGGGGATTATTTCGCTGGAGGATTCCCGGGGTATGATGCAACACTTTTCAGCGCCTTCGGCATTACGCGGTTTGGGGGGCGGTTCGGGGATTTCGCGCTTCGGACTTTGGATGACTCAGCACTTCGACGTGTCTCTGGCGATGACACCTCACTTTCTTGCCATGACGGGCATTAGAACAGTGTCACACTATACGTGCTCTTCATTCATTGAGCTCTTCAAGCTTTCCTATTCATCTTTTAAAAAATCGACCGCCCAAATTCGTAACCTGACATGCTGCGCTTTTGTGTAGCTGAATCCAAAAGACGGGAGCCTTCAGCAGGTCGTTCGAGTCTTCCCAAGCTGCCGTCCCTTGCGCGGACAAGATTCGCCAAGTCCTGTCTCTTATCTCATGAGGCTTCTTGACCATGCGTCTATAGGATATGCTCCGAAAGGTGACCTTTATGGCCGGGCTACCGGCTTCGGCCGTGCAAAGCTTAGGCGCCAAACGACTCTGGGCGAGTAGATGTCAAAGCCCAACAGTCGTGTGCGCTGTCGGTGCTCACGATGCTGCAGGTCTGGCATACTCTCTTGCGAGGCTAGATAATCCGTTCGCCAAGCCATTCTTCATTCTCCATCGGATTTACCCAGGACAAAATGGATTGAGGCCTCATTTTGAAGATTTGGCATCCGCCAACTTCTGCAGTGTGGCCTTATGCAGCGCCTTCTGACCTTCGATAATCTCTTTCAGCTCATCAATCTGCTTCTGCGCCTCAGCACTGTTGCCAGACTGCGTTGCCGGTGGTTCTGTGAAGGACAAAATGGCCTTCTCCAGGACGTCATCGGGGAACCCTGCGCTGTTGAGCATATTCTGGAACCTGCTGGGCGGTGCCAGATCAGCCTCGAGCTGGGCCGTAAAGGTGTACTGCCTCTCGGCAAGGCTGGGCTTGATGACTGTGATGGGCCTTGTCGTCTGGGTCGCCTGCGTGAGAGGTGGGAACACGAGGTTCGTGACGGAGGCGTTGAGGTCCGTCAGTTCTGTCGGGTGGCCGTTGTCGGTGAGCTGCCACTGAAGAATCTTGCCCTTGGTATGGCCAGTAAGGACGGTCGTGCCGTCGTGACTGATAGCCAGGCAAGAAGCCGGGCCGCACTCGGGGTCGGCGACACCTAGCGGAGAAGTGACTTGGACGGCGGTCGAGGAGACTTCGGCGCTGTGCTGGCCGACCAGAGGCTTGGTACCAAAAAGCTCGACGAGGTAGAGTGCGCCGTCCTCACACGAGACGAGGACGGCGCGCGAGCAGGGATCGAGGGCGACACAGAGAGGGACGCTGGGGAACAGCAAGGTCCGTAAGGGCTCACCGGTCTGGTAATTCCAGATGATGCAGGTCTTGTCCTTACTGGCTGAGACGCAGAGGCTGGTTTCGGGATTCACGCTCTGGCTGACGACGAGCGAGGTGATGGCGCCCCTGTGATTTGACAAGGTCAAGTCGGGTTCCAGCTCTGTGGTGGCGTTGAGCTCGAGGAGACGGGACAAGGTCCACACGTGGATATTGGAGTCCTCAGAAGCTGTGACAACGTGGTGAGAAGTGGCGGCCACGCAGGTGACGGGCTGGACATGGCATGGCGGTGTCGTAACCAGGCGCCCAGTACATGTCTGCATGCTCATCAGCCTATCGTTTGCGAGAAGAAGGATATGAAAGGGAGGAAAGGAAACAACGCAGGAGGGACGAAAAAAGAAATGGGCACGCACCTCCCACAGCATGAGGCTTCCGTCGACTGTGCCAACTGCAAGGACATCGCCGATCAGGGTCAAGCTCCTGATGCGTTCACCCAAGGTGACGGTGACCTCCTGGTTGCCACGCGCCTTGGAGTACACATGGATCTGGGACTTTTCGTTTTGAGCGGCAAACACGTGGGACGGGCTGATGGCCAAGCAATTCGTCGGAGCAGCGCTTTTCTTGTAGTTGGACTTGACGGCATAGCTCGGCGTCAGTGTGACAGTGAATGCCGACATCTTTTGAGATGGCCGTATTGGCGGCGATAGGGGGGCCGCAAACAGCGGAGAAGAACTCCTCAGACAGCATGACGGGGATATGTTGGTCCGAGTAAATGTCCCTTAGTGTAGTAGGCGAGGAGATGAGATCGAGACCAAGTCTGGGTCTGGGTCAGGCTTCAGAGTTGCCGGAGCTGAGTGGAGGTGAAAGTGCTGTTGGATGCCGTGGCGGAATGTCACTACCACGCTATGCCCAGAGTACAATGGATCCCAACGAGAAAATAGAAGTTGGCGGCGGCTGCTTCGTTCCGGACTGGTCTATTCCACGCTGAGCCTGGCCCGATTTGCATAGACTGAAGGCGTTTTTGGGTGAGCCGGCTTGATGTTGAGATGACAAGCGTCGACAGGATGGTGATGGAAAAATAGAGGTTTTTCTTTTGCAGCCGGCGCCGGCTGGCCTTGGTGCTGCACACTACCTGCCGACGGAGGTGATGGGGGATTGGGGGTTGCAGCAGGAGCATTCGGCCAAGTGGGGCCCTCAGCGTGTGGCTTGCCTTTCAACACCACAACTGGAAGCGACGACGGCGCTACCCTCTGTGGTGGCTGCCTGCCACGCCGCTTGGCCCAAGCTCCCTTCCCACCTGCATCGCCCTCATCCAATGCTCCAATGCAGCCATCGTCCGACAATCGACACCATCAATCGACGCTTTCTTTTGAAGGCTTGGGGTCATGCTCACACTCACCTGCAAGTACTAACAGCACTGGGGCCATGTCTCCCTGCGGCCAGCAGATAGATCATCTCTTCCTTTTTCTTTCAAGACATCATCCATGTCGCGATCTTGCGTTTTCCTACCATGACAGCCATTGTCTTGGGTAATTCGACTCCTCTGGGCCACCGCCGCCAATGTCATCTGCAGCAACTTCTGGGGGTCCTGTAGGGTTTGTTTTCGCCTGTGCCGAAGCCTCGTGGCATCTTCTCTGTCCGTCTCGTCACAGGTGAAGTTGGTCGGCTGAGAGAGAGAGTCCGCAACAGAGGCACCTGGATGTGAGCAGACAACCGCCGACGACAAAAGTGACGACAATTCTCCGCAATTACCACCGAGACAAGCAAGCAAAGCAACTAACGTTTGCTTCATGACTCGACCAGTTACCAACGGCCTGCCGCCAGCTCCGACAACGACTCTTTTCGATAGCGTTGTGCCTGGCGTGGATCGTCTCTCTGCACCTAAACCCCTCCCCGTCTTTGCCCAAGTAACCGAATACCCCTGTCCGCAGCCACGAATGGGGGGTTTGCATATGCAACGTCTGGGCTCCAGCCCACCTCCGGCATGGCAATGCATGGCAGCACCCAATTGATAGGATGCGGCCGATCCGCTGAGCGATCCAGCAAAAGTATGACAGGCAATGGACTGTCCGCAAGGGTCTTCAAAGGGGGGAGCCCAGTTCAACACCATAGACCACCGACTCTGTCAAACCTCTGCCGCTACCCGCCGAAACACATCCATCATTTCCAACATGACAAGGACACGAGCGCCCTACTCATCTACTTGCGAACAGCCGGTGGCGAGCAAGCGCGGCGTTCGCGTACTTATTATGAATGTGCGACCGTGCGACCAACCGTTCGACTAGAACCGGGACGGGACGTCAGAGATACACTACTGGTCTCTCCCGAAGGTCGAGCGCTCGGCAAGCACCTCCCTTCACACTAGTGTTGGGCCACCTACGCCGTCATCACCAAGCCTCTCTCCCTTTTGCCTCGCCTCTTAATCTCTTCAAGTTAGACAGCCCTCATTCAGAAAATCACCACGGCAGCGGCATGAGGTACCCTCTCTGACATGCAGTATGGCTCCGCTCATTCAGCGGTTTTATCCCTCTTCCCCGCCTAGCCGCTTGCCCACCGCCTCGCATGTGTCAGAGGGACCTCAACAGCCGACTGTTACCCACGATCTGATTCCATCATTGGTGACATTCATGACATACTCCTCTTCTGCGCAGGACAACTTGCGACTGAGAATGCGCTAAACTCGACTTCTTTTGAGTTTGGAGCGGAGAGGACCAAGCTGGACTCGAGTCTTGGCTTCTTGGAGGGTCGACACCCTGATCACGGACCATATTTTTTCTTCTTCTATTCTCTCATATCTTGATCCGAGCGTCCGCAGTTGGGGTTTTCGAAGTCAGCGCTCCATCTCCCCTGACCAGGGTATCAGAATCACCCTTGTCTCGCCATCGGAAGCTCTCCACTTTGACCCCCTTGACCTTCGGCTTTGGTGGAGTGGCGGAGCGGCAACCCTCGAGAAACTGGAGTTGGTTTGTGTCTGGCTACGAATCTCTGTCTTGAAGAGCTACTTGGTACACACAGCATCAGCTGTGAGTATACTCTGAGTCGGCAAGGGAAGCAAGAGGACCACACCATCCACCCACCCACCCTTCTCTTGACGAGGGGGGATCATGTCTCGCCCTAGGCATCAACAGTTCTTTTTCGTCGAGTGCGTCCGAAAGAATCCGTGTGGTATCACTGCAGACGCGGCTTTCCTTGCACAAGCTCAGTCTCGTCCCAGTCTCCCGACATTTTTGCCTCCGCTCTGCGCTCCACAGCAAGCCAGTCTTCCTCATCCCTCGTCCCCTCGTGCGCCTTCATGTTATCGTCCTCGTGGCGTGGACTTGACCCCGGCCAGCTGTCCTCCGTATAATACACAGGTCACAGCCTGTCGTCGCCGGCCCTGGCTCGCAGCTCTCTTGCTTTCACATCTCTTGTCCAATGGCACCATCATTAACCCATGTGGCCTGCACCCCATGTTCGCTCTAGACGTCGCAGCAAGCAGCTCCCCTGCCCAAGCCCCACGCTCGGCCGATGCCCTTGCAAATATGGCAAGGCGACGAGCACTATCCTCTCCCCGGTTTAAAAGAGATTCATCCCCTACCATCCCGCGCAGGCGGTCCGTCCGGAGCATGAGAAACCTCCTGCCATTGACATTGCATACCAACTGTTACGCCTTTTCGGCCCAGGCCCAACCACTCTTCTTACGTGGCGGCATGGCCCAACTCGACGTCGACGGCGAACTCAATATGGACGCTTGTAACTTTCCCGAGTTGCTGGCCAACGACCTCGAGTTCTCCAACCTGATCTTCGCCGCCAAGAACCTGTCCGCCGGCGCTCCCTCCCCTGCCCTTGGATCCGATGAAGGGCAATGGCAGTCCTCGGCGACCCTAGCCAGCGCTGCCCCGCAACAGCACTCTGCGGTACGATTCCAGTCGACTGAACCGAAGACGGAAGAGAAGACGCAGTTCCGGGCAACGCAGCACGAACTATCAGACTCCGAATCCATCTCGAGCGGCCCTTCATTCAGCGAAGTCGAGCCTGCATCCTCAAGGCAACTGTCAGTCATAACCGCTGCCACGTCTGTCACGGGCGGTCGAAACTCTGTGGCTTCCCACAAACGCCTCTCGTCGCTTGGCCACAACACCGACGCCAGCTGGATAGACTTGGAGCCCGACATGACTGCGGAGGACGATGGCGCGAGCATCGATGGGGTCACTGTGCCAAGGCGCCTGCGACCATCTTCAGACGTTGACGAGGGTCATCGAGGCGACAGTCCTGTACGGGCGGCGACAGCGAACGCTGCGCTACGAGCTGCTCCGAGCCTATTTGAGAGCTTTCCTAGATCTAGCACCCGAACCTGGAGCTTGCAAATGCAGGCAATGCCATCGACCCATGCTGAGCGACGCCGTTCGCTCAATCATGTTGAGATGTCCATACCGCAGCGGAGATCTTCGCTCTATGCCGACACAACAGCCAATTCAAAGAACTTCAGCTTTCTGGCGACGCCGGACTTGTCGTCCCAAGCCTCATTCGAGGCGCCTGCCTCAGGCGTCCTCCATCAAGGTCCCGGATCGGCCGAAGCAGAGGCAACGAGCCCAGCTCTTGATGACCTCAATGACGACATAGAACCGTGGTTCCGGTATGTAGACCAACAGCATGTCTCCTCCGCCGAAAGACGAAGAACAGTTCATGCCTCGAAACGGCAATCTCACACGCTGCCAACTCCACCGCTGGATGAGGTGCAATCCTGGCTCGACAGCTCACTGGACGCCTCACAGCTGGAAGAGGGCCACCGCATGCCACTGCCGCCAGATGTGGTCGAGACGTTGCGTGTCTCCCTCGCTTGCTTCCCAGAAACGATGTTGCTGTGTTCGAGCCTATCTACCGAGACCATTCGCAGCTATGCAAAGAAGGTGAAGCACCCAGCCAATGAACCAGCCAGCCTACACACTCCGCCCCCGTCGCCAAAGAGATGGAAATGGTCGAATGTCCTGGGTCAGCGACGGAGTGTCTCCTCGTTGAAACGTGATTCAATTTCACAACGGCATTCCACGGAGCTCAACACATGCACCGAATCTTCAACAACGACGGCATGTTCGTCATCACAGCCACCATGGTCACGCCTTCGCAACATTTTTCCTGACGGCTCTGATTATCTGCTGGACGCGTTGTACGCCCACTTGGTCGCATATAGCTACGTATCTGGTCTGGTACCCCGCTCAAATGCCAAGCACTCGAACCGCGTGGACCGAATGCCTTCGACTCCAGATCATGAGCGCCAATCGATCGAGTCCTTAAAGAGTAGGGATTCGAACTCGAATGACATTCCGAAGAGCGCGGCGCACCTTCTGGGGCTCAAGATGCTGCCACGCCACCTTCTCCCCATTCACCACAAGCCCAACGACTTCGCAAGAAGTCGAGCATTCTAGATACGCTGCGTGGCTCTCGTTTACCGCTGTCGACGCAATCGGCATCCATGGATAGTCGGCCTATGAAAGATATCCAAGTCGGGTTGGCTCGCTGCATAGGCCGGCTCGTGACGACGCTGCGTGTAAGTCCTGGTGAGGGTGCCGAAGACGAGACCTTACTCTTGGCGGGTGAGGATTCCAAACTTGGGAACATCGACCCCTTGCTGGTGCGATCGTTGTGCGAAATTGTACGCTGTTGTGAGGAGACGGCACAAGCCTAGTCTTCATCCTCAACGACAGCGGTCTCGACCATCAATGCCTTCTCTTCTTTTCCCTTTGTCTTTCTTTTGTCCTCTCTGATAGGACAGATATTATAAGGTTTCGGCGCGGATGACGGTGTTTATACCCTTGCACGAAGCCGCGAATCGCGAGCCGGAGTTTTTGTGGTTGACTCTACCCCGGGGTTCGCCGGATCACGTCGCCGGCGGCACGGCTTGATGGACTCTGTACGATATTCATAATGACCGTTCTAAATTGACGGGTACGATACCACTGGTGCTTTCTTCCGTCTCGAATATGCCTTTTGCTCTGTTATACATGGGACTTTTTCTCTGCCGGCCAAAGATTTCCCACCTTGATGACGTTGGCTTGGCGTGGTCCCGAGGCTGTGATTCGCAATCACGGAGCACGACCGATTCAGAGAGTGGTAAATTAACCCCAGGTTTCAGACTCTCGCGACGCTCATCACGAGTCGTCACCTCGCTGCACCCTCACCCCACCAGCCCATCTTAAATCTTCAGCCCTGTCCCAAATGGAATAATAGAATGGGAAGAGTCAAGGGGTGATGCCTGGCAGAGCAGCAGCGTGGTAATGTGTCGTCATTCGCGATCTGGACCGCATCAGGCGTGTGGCCTCGTCGCTCCTTTTTTCCCCACACCCTGGTGGTGGCGACCAGGATAGAAAAAAGCTGTTGCTGAGTTCCGGTTCCCGGTGCTGGCACATCTCCTCTCGAAATTCTGATGGTGGTCTTTTGTGCACCAAACCCTGCCTGGTGCTGCACAAAACCGCCTTCCTCGACGAGGGCACAGCGAGAAGGCACTTGGGACGTGTCAAAACAGGATTGCGATCATCTCGTTATGATTCCCACCTCGCTCGCGATCAGCAGCCGCTGGGTCGAGGTATCGGGTAGGTAGGTCCATTGTGAATAGTTGGCAACGCACAGACGAGGCGCAGAACACCAGGCGGGCGGACGGGGGGGATATACAGAATGCGAGCAAAGGCACAGCAAACATGGCCCAATTCAGCCGTTGACGCGGCGATCGACTCGCTGCAGAATCGCCGCACGGGCGCGTGTGCCTATCTGTTTCCTGATCCCCCTTTTTCGTTCAGTCGAGTCCCTAAGAGTCTGACGAAACGACGTTTTAGCCGTATAGAGAAGGCTGCTCGCCGATCATCGTCCGAGTCCCCTCTCTTCCCGCACCCGCTTCCCGGCCACAGTAGCAGGGAAAACACAGGGGGGGAAAAAGGGGGGGACGGTGTGGACCGCGCGGGCTGCGGACGCACTAGTCGGGCCGCGGTGCGGGGGTCGCGGACGCTTTGCCGTATCTGGACGGTTCCTCCGGGCTTTTGAGGAGGGGTTGTAGGCCGGGCGTCAGACGTGCGGAGGCTGCGAGATGGGTTTCTGGAGTTCGGACGCGTTGCTCGTAGGAGTAGGCGCCGGTGCGGGATGGGGAGTCGCGAGATCTGTCCGACAGCGTCACGCGAACCCTTCTCTGGGGGCACATCACTGGATAGAAGCAAGATTGTCCACGAGCTTGTAGCTCGAACATCGCTGGCCTGCGCAGTTGAGTTAACGTAGTGATGGCCACCCACGGCACCCATAGAAAGAGGCTAGACCAAGACCCAATGTCACCGAGACACCACTGAGATCGAGTATACATAACCGCTCGCCATGAGTGAAGAGTTACGAGCGCCCACTTTACTCACTAAGCTAGTTGACTTTTATGTCCACTGACTCTCTGAAAGCGTCCAAAGGGTGAGCGGCACATCAATTTCAGCTTTTACTGATATGTCTTGGAGAGAAAAGATGTACTGCTTTCTGAGCTATTACCTTGGAACGGGGATGTTGGTCACAATACGAACATGGCATGTCACAGCACAATTGTGCACCAAGTTAAGCTCCAGCCACGTCGTAGTTATCATTAAACAAAATTCTAGTTGCCAGTTAAAGGTCCCCTCATCCCCTCCTCGTCCGCACCTAGGGGACCATTGGCTAGTACATGAGAGACACCTCGCGTGACCACACTTCTTAGTGGATAACAGCGGCAGTGATGTTAGCGGGGGCCTCGGGGGCCACGACACCAGCACCAGCGCCCTGGCGGCCGACCTGGAGGATGTTCTCCGCGCCAGGCGTGTTCTGAGGAAAGCGAGAGTTGAACTTGATAACATCGCGGGCGGCAATAAAGGTCTGGGGCTGGATGCTGAGCTTCTGGGTCGAGACGAGCCACTGCACACCCTCGCTGCAGGGAGGGGTGGTAAGAGAGCCGGAGTAGCTGTGTCTGTGTCAGTGTCTGTGCATAAGCGGAATAGAGAGAAGACAACTTACGCCTGCAAGTCACCGGCTGTGAGGAGAGAAACAACCTCGGCCATGTCGATGGCGCCAAGAGGAGTGACGGTACCAGGGGTGGCAATTTGACCAACAGAAGCCAGGACAGTCTCGAGAAGAGGCGAAGCCACAGCATTGGCACGCTTAGCATGTTTGCTGCGGGCGGCCTCGCGCCTGAGCACCTTGTCGAGACCACGTCGGGCCATGGGGGCATGCGCGACGGCGGCAGGGTCCTGAGCAATGGGGACGGCAGGAATTGCAGGAGCCGCGGGGGCGTGGGCAACAGGAGCCGCGGGGGCGTGGGCAACAGGAGCCGCGGGGGCGTGGGCAACAGGAGCCGCGGGGGCATGGACGACGGGAGCAGCTTGGGCGGGAGCGGCGGGAGCATGAGCGGCGGGGACGGCCGGAGCATGGGCAACAGGGGCGGCGGGCTCGGCAGGGGCGGCAGCCTCGGGCACGACCGGTGCGGCGGGTGCGGCGGGAGCGGCCCCGGCAGCGTTGTTGTCGATTCCAATGTAGGTACCAATGACGGCGATCTGGTTGTCGGCGCTCTGGAAGACCATGTGCATCTCCATAGCCTGGCTGGTGCCATCATCGAGGTGCTCGCTGGGGAGATGGAAGTGAAATTGTTGCATGGTGTAGGCAACGCCGCCGACCTCCATCGTGCCGCCTTCAGCGACGACCTCGACGGTGGTGCCAAGGTTCTCGAAGAGGGTGCCGTTGGCAATGTTGGGGATCTGGAGGTTGATAGAGCTGCCAGGGATGAGCTCGAAGGTGCCTGTGGTCATGTCGATAGGTGACTGCTGGGTGCCAGTGGCGCAGAGTGCGTTGGCGTTATCCAGGTTGACCCAGTTGAGGGGACCCTGTTCACACGTGTGAGCAAGTGATCCATTGTGAAACGGTATGGGACGAGAGAGCATGGGTGTACTTACGATATCGCCGGTGTAGCCAAAGGTGTTGACCGTCACGCCCTCCTCGGCGCGAGGCATCAAGTGGGTGCCATAGGCGCAAGAGCCCAGCACTTGCGTCACAGACGCGGCCATCACGAGGCCCGAGAAGACGTAGTGAACCATGTTGAAGAAGAAGGAAAAGAAGAAGAAAAAGAAGAAGAAAGCTGTGGGAGCCCGGGTAAAGAAGTTAAGGGTTTGGTTATCAAGGTTGGACTTGGGATTGGACTTGGGAAAAGAAGGTTTTCGAGTGGAACAGAGACCGGCCCTGGTGAAAGAGTGAGATACAAAAAGTGTTCGAAAGAATAGAGACAGAAAAGAATAGACAGACGAGTGTCTGAAGAGACGGAAAAGGTGCGGACAGAGGATGTTGAGCGGGATGGGGAGCAAGATCATCACCATGCCTCGGCGGTTGCATACATGGTTATATACCACGACTATGGTCCGCAGACCGCTCGTGGCCCGCGATCCTCTATGATCGACTTTCAAAAATCTAACAATAGAAATGATGGCTGCATGATGAGCTACCGAGCAGTAGATCCCGCCGGCCTTCTAAACATTGTGAAAAGAATCATGATAACCCCGGTGGCCCAAGTCAGGCCCACTTACAAGGGCACTCTGCCCAGCAGGTAAGTGCAGTGTTTCGAAGCAGCAGCCAGGAGGGCGCCCAAGAGCGGAACGAGAGGACACAAGCAAAAGGTTGGCGTACGGCGCTACGTGAGGGAGCGGTGGTGCAAGAACGTCGTCAAGGACGTTCTAGGTGTCGTCCGGGGTGGATGCGCCTGCGGGATGTCGAAGAGGGTCTACCTGGGATGTGGTAGCCCGAGAGGAAACCGCCAAGACTGCCATAAAGTACTGAAACCGGGGCGACTAAGGATGAGAGATAGACTGCGTGGGGAATAAGGCCATTTTTTCTTCGGACGGTCCTCTCCAGGTCAGGACTCTCAAGGCAACACCATCTGAGCAAGACCCCCGGCATGAACCAGACTGCCGGTATAGGCCAGCGGGCGACTCAAGTTGCGACGGCAGGTCTGTTCTGCGACGCGCTGAGGCCTGACACTCCAGCTATGGCGTGAAGGGGGTCAAGGGGCACAAACGCCAAGGTCTGTAACAGCCGTCCAGAGGGTTTCTCAGAGGAAGACTCTGGTGAGGCGGCCGCCACGGCGATCCTTGATGATGGGAAACAATATCGACCACCATCAGAAAGTTCGATCGAGCAAAATAAGACATGCGGCTCTGCCATACCAAGCCGGTCAGAAGCAGCCAAGAATGTCCAAGAAAAAAGGCGTCGATGATCCCTCGTGGTTGCGATGCAGATGGTGGCCAGGCCAAGGTTGGCTTGTCCAGGCACTTAGGAAGGCTTTAGCGTCCGGGGGGAAAAGGCCCCCAAAAACCCAAAAGCTTTCTAAGGTGGCCCCGTTCCCGTCCGTTGGGGAGCCTGGGCGGGGCTGCCCTACAGAGAAGAGAAGGAATTGCCGGGCATGGGCCCAGGCCCTCTCTGTCCCCCTGGAGGTAGCTCGCCCAGGACGTGATGGCTGAAAGCTCTAACTGGAGTTCCGACGAGGTGAAACGAGTGCTGAAGGCACGAAGGCTTGAAAGCCAGGCAGGCAGGCACACGGGGCTGGCTGCTTTGAGGCGAGCAAACCGCGAGAGTTGCCCAAGCCGGCCTACGGCAAGGAGCACGGATCAAAAGGAGGCCTGGCGCAGCAGAATGGGCTGGCTGGCTGTCGTCTCGAGTGGGAGCAGTAGGTACGGTAAGGTGGAAGAGGTCGAGACGCTTGGACGGGGGGGCCGACAAGGGGGCAAACCCATGGGTAAGAAGGAAAAAACAGGTGATTTCTGCAGACTCAGAGTCAGAGATGGACCCCTATGAAACAGGGAGGATCTTCTGCTGGTGGGAATCAGCAGCTCGATGACTGGCTGGCCACCATCCGAAGCCGACCCCTGTCGAGCGCCGGCCTCCGATCCCATCCAAGCTTCAAGACGGTATCAGTCTGTGCTGTCGAATGCATGCGACGACGGAGCAGCATCTCCATGGCGTTGATTGGGTCGAGGAACGACAGTCTTGATCGTCCGTCTCGGTCTTGAGTGTTGACTGGAGAGCCAAGATGCCATTCCGTGATGGCATGGACGATGTGCCGCATGATAACCACGACCCCTTCGGGCTGTGGCGCGTCTGGGCCAGCGCCCAGTCGTATTGAGTCAATCTTGAGGAGGGCCGCCTGGCCTATTGTTGACTCACGCACGATACGATGCGGTTTTCATTGAGACAAAACATGTCATCAATAGAGAAAGACATGCTGCAGTGAAGTTCAGATGCACGGCATGCGGCTGGCGGTGTATGCGGGAGCCTGTGATGGCAAGCGATGGTCGCGTTAGCCAGATAGAGTGGTGGTGTTGCTGTTGGGTGTTGGGTGTTGGGGTCATGCATAAGTGATGGTCTGTTGCCTGTGCTGTCCCGCCAAGATGGCGACGAAACAACCACCCCTCCTCCCCCACTGACCCGGCCGCCCTTGCCCCTGCCTTCCTTACCTTACCTCTCTCTTTCCTCGCTTCCTCGCTTCCTCACCTTACCTCCCCCTCCCTTTCTCCTGCCTACCTTAGGTGCCTTACCTACCTAGGTACCCACCCCAGCATCTTCGGTACCGAAGGCCTGCTAGTTCGCGCATTGGCGTGTCGGTGCTTCGGTGACTCACCGTGTTCTGCCCGTTACGTCCTCGGTGTAGGTAGGTGCCTAGGTACCTAGGTAGGTGGGTTGTACTGTGACGAAATGAGGTGGGTGGCAGGCAGGCAACAGCGCCTCGTCAACAATGCCTCGAAGGATTCTGTGGAAAGAAATACCAAGATGCCACCCTCTTGATAATTTAAATAGTGAGGGTCAAGAAGTCGTTCCCGGCCTTTCCCAAGGTTATCCAGCCGCTGTTGCAGATCATTCACACTTTGCGCAGACATGGTCGCCATCAAACAGATCCGAGCCTGCAATGCCCAGCTCAATGACGAGACGGTGCCCCGGACCGCCGTCTTTGTCGGTGGTACCTCTGGCATTGGGAAAGCCACGTTGCAGTCTCTGGTCAACATTGGCTCTCCCATGAGAGCGTACATAGTTGGTCGAGCATCGACCGAGTCAGCCATGAAGCCCTTTCTCGATGAACTGCGTGCCAGCAACCCCAAGGCCGACCTCATCTACGTGCCCGGCGACGTCTCGCTTCTCGCCGAGGTGAAACGCATCAGCCTCGACATCAAGTCGCGTGAACCAACTGTTGACCTGCTGTTCCTCTCCGCCGGCTATGCCCCGCTCGGGGGGCGCATCGGTATGATGACACCTGCCTGCCTGTCTCCTTCGACCAGGAGTTGTCCCCGTCCCCCCCCCCGTCAGCTAACAAGCCCCCCTCCTCTCTTCCAGACACAAGCGAGGGTCTCGAGGTCACCATGGCCCTGCAGTACTTTGGCCGCATCCTCATGACGCTCCACCTTCTGCCCAGCCTCCGCGCAGCCGCGAGCCCGCGCGTCGTCACCGTCCTCTCCGGCAACCTCCTCCACCCATCCCTCAACGTGGACGACATGACCCTCGAAAAGCCCGGCGCCTGGGGCGGCATCCGCTCGCAGACGCAGGTCGGCTCCCTGACGAACCTGGCACTCGACCGCCTCGCCGCCGACCCTGCCAACGCTAGCCTGTCTTTCACCCACGACTGGCCCGGCGCCGTCGACACAGGCAACGCCTACCGCCACTGGAACGGCCCCAGCCTCTGGGCGCCGCTGCCCCTGACGGCGCTGCTGAAGCCCATCTACTGGATCATGGGCTACAGCCTCGACGAGACCGGACAGCGGCACCTGTACCTCGCAACGAGTGGAGACTTTGGCGGCCGGGGGCCCAAGGTTGAGGGCGTCCATGCGGAGAGCACGAGCGGTCGCCGGGGGAGGCCTCTACCTGCTCGACCACAGATGCGATGCCAAGTTCAAAAAGCCCGTGTTTGAGAAGCTCAGGGACTCTGCGCAGGAGCGTGTCTGGACGAGAACGATGGAGATACTGGAGCCCTTTCTGTGAAACTGAACGGCGTCTTGCGGCGCGACGAACGGAACTTCGAACGAAGACGAGTAATGACGATCAGATCATGGTCTGATCAGGAAACGGAAGGAGATTAGGATACCCTCTAGCTATGGCTTGGCGAACAAGACAGACTCAAAAGAATGAACATGATACTTCACCAGCAACACGGTCGTGATGATTCGCACCCTTGCCTTTTACGCATGCATCCCTGCTCATAAGAGGAGCGCGACATCGGCTAAGCTTCGTTACAAATATCGCACTGCCGCGTCTAGCTGCTCCTTGGAGAAGACCCGCCCGGCTCGGAACCTGTGTCGTCGGAAGATATGGTTAGCGTTCTGTACAGTGAAGCAAGCATAAAACGCATGGACGCCGACATCGAGGCGCAGCAAACCGAAGCACGAGTCGCCCTCTGTCAAGTTCATCTATCACTCGTTCCCCCTACCCACTCCACGTACAGCACCGTCCCAACGTCTCCACGTACGATAATGGGGCTCCCCATTGTCCGACCGCGAGCTTATCGCCAAGAAAGTTTACTAGACGGCCAAGGCCGCACTCAAAAATGACAAGCCCGATAGTTCCGATCGCCGAGTCAGGGCCCGGGTACAGGCCGGGTGTCAAAGTCATAGGGTCGTCCCGACGTACCTGCGCACTTGTTCTTGAGACCTGTTTCACTGAAAAATGTTCTCAATAAATCTCAGATCGCGGAGCGTTCTAAGGCTTCACACCCTTAATGAGTTCGAGAGCTTCTGTGCTGGTGCAAAAGGTACTGTAAAGTATCCGTCGCTGGCAAAAGAATTTCCGAACCAGGGAATCGAACCCTGAGCCTGACGGTGAGAGCGTCAAATGTTAGCCATTACACCAGTTCGGATATTGGTTGTTGAAAGATCGGAACGCTCCACATTGTTTATGTTGGCTAACTCATTTTGGGCTGAGCTCCGTAGCGAAGGTTCACTTACATTTTTTCCAGCTTCCGTCAAACAAGGCTCCTTACAGACCTGTTAGCTGTGGAATAACACACGGAAACAGCAGTAGAACCTGGATTCCAGCGGTAATAGATTTATGCCATTGGATTTCTATAGCCTCGACGAGATGTTTAAATTTCGATGTGCTTTCCCCATGTTCGTCAACGAAGAGACACTCACCAACCTTGGACTGAGTCGGATTGTCAATCCAAATGACTACAAGCCACTCTGCAAGGCCACTTCAGATCACCGAGACACGTCATCTCTGTCCCAAGTGTGTTTCGCCATGGCACCGGTGATCGTTCTGCAGACTCGACGTTACCCCCTTGTAACATCGGCAACCGGAGAAGCAGGGGGCACTTCTTCACCAGTATCCCAAGCGCAGTCTCGCTGGTTGGTATGTCTCGATTTTGCCGTGTTTGTCATGAAATTCTGTACCTCGATATCAGCAATTGAGCGTTGTGTCGGACAGTTATTCGTCCCAGCGTCACACTCACACCGAACGCTTTGGTGCTGTCAAGTCAGTTTGGAGCACTTGTTGCTGCTTCCCTCGCGGGTGCCAAGCGAACGATTTCCACATGCACTTTATGTTCCCTCCGAATTGACCGTTTCTATAGCACTCAACCCGAGACAGTCAACTCGCCTTGCGATGTCGCGACTCGAATGATGGCCCGCCGCAATCGGTCTTTGGGTCTGGGATGCCACTTTCCCCCAGCTTAACAACATTCAATTATGTGTGACGTGGCTCCGATTTTGCAGATGGAGAACGACCAGATCCTGCAAAAGATCAGCCAACCGTTAGTTCCACCAGCTCCCTTAGGCAACGTTGCACCACCAGTCTCGGGACAGGTGCCTCGATATGGCTGCCGCATTGCAGCCTGCGCTCGTCGTGTCACCACCGAGGCCGAGCATCGTGCAATTTACCAAAGAAATGGAAGTGTTCCGGGCACGGGTCATAGAGAGACGAACAAGTCTTCTGGGAAGTACCGATCAGACTGGCTGACAGGCTGTTGGCTGTGAACCGTTGCTCTGGGAGCACGTATGCCTGAAGCCGAATGCGTCCAGCAAATCGTGTGGCTCGGCTATCTTTGGTGCAACACCAGTGAGCTTGTCTACTCAAAGATTCTCTGTAGTCTCGATCGGTCAAATACTTGGCCTGATGCCCAAAGTTGAATTACCTCTCACGGGGGAAGCAGGGCGCCTCGCAAGACTCGAGAACCTCAGTCAAGCCACAAAGGAGATCGATCGGTTGCTGTGCTCGAATGGTATATCAGACAAGTCGGCAGCAAGAAGCGTATTTTGTCCCAATTCACCGACAAAGCCGACACTGACGACACATACTTGGTCTATCTGCTGGGCACATCTTCTCGCTGCTTGAGGTCGGCTTTGCAAAAATTAGAAGGGGCCATCGTTGTCTGATACTTTCCAGTCAGTCAAAGTCAGTTGCGGCGAGAAGGGGCAAAGGGAACCCCAGGTGCGTTGGCCTTGCCATACTCTTGGTACGTATCTGAGTATTTCGCTTATCAGGATCACGGCTTCTAGCTCACGTCCAAGCAAACCACTGGTATTCAAGTGATCCAGCGCCCTGCTATCTTGCCTTTTGGCATTTTTAAGTCAGGTCCTTTCGCCGAGCAGAAGTAGTTTCCCATTTTTGATGCCACTCCTTCCTTCGCACTCTCCCCCATTCAAACCTCTGCACCTTCCATTTTCCACGCCACTCGATCTTCTGTCAACCCGGCAGTCACCAGCAAAACAGCTCTGGTCGAGATTAAAATCCCAACACTCACCCTTTCCATCTACACAAGCAGGAGAGAGCGCAGTCCACCACTCTCAGCATTAGGGATGAGCCGCAGTCGCTGCCCCATCACCTCAACATACACAACCTAGGCTTGCCGGTTACGGTCTCCTCGTCAGATAACCCGGTCTCCAGACTTTGTTTGCGGGCGCATTGGACCGCCTGCCTTCACTGGACAACACCGAACGTTCTGCATCATGTCCTTCTTCGCCGGAGATTCGCGCCCCTCTGAGGCTCCTCCCCCTCCCCATGGCGGTCTCAAGACGACTGAAATTGGCGTCATTGTCGGGGCCGTCACTGCTGTCGTTCTTTTTATCGCCATCATCTTTGTGCGGCGTATGCATTCCATCAAGAAAGAGCAGCGCCGAGCTCAAGAAGCAAACGATGTCGAGTCTGCCCATCACGCTGGCGAAGCGGCTGAACACAAGGGCGATGCCGATGATCCCTTCAGAAACGATGCTTCCTCGGGTGAGAATCTGCCTCAGCGTCCCAAGCCCATCAGGATGAAGCTTGCCTCTTACCTGCCACGAACAATCACCACGCGCCTGTTCAAAGGTACGTCGGTAGCTGGGTCCTGTTAAGTCTGGTCATGGTCTGACATTGATCACAGCCCATCTCGAGGCCGATACAGAAATGACTTCTCGACACCACTAGGAGTCCTCCTAGGAGGGATACCTCACGTTTAGCAGTTGTACGTCGCCAGGCCTGCGCGACTGGGCTCACTCAATCTTCCAAGAAGCACAAAAGGTGCGCCCAAAGATAGGCCGGAGAAATAATTTTGGAACGGGTTAAGGAAATCAGCACAGCTTTTCACGCTATGGCGCCACTATGGTTTGGGAAATATGGCAGGGGACGCGGGTGTTCACGTTGAGTTGGGATTGATTGCCAATCACTTTGGTCTTGTTTGCGGCCGATGGCCGAGTTTCTGGGGAACAGGAGTAGTGGTGCAGCTCTTTCGATTTGTGCTTGATGATTTATTACCTGCTTACAGAACTGCGCGTTAGTAGTTCCTGCATGCTCTTTCTTTGCCGAGTACGGAGGAATAAACCTACAAGAAGCTCTGGTATCGCATGACTGTGCATCACATGATGAGGTGTGTTCCTGTTTGCGCCGTCCTTGAGAACAAACGCTTCGCTGCACGGCACGACAACACAACCAGAAGAGTTATGAACCAGACTGTACGTGCATCAATTCGGACGAGGCACATATTGTCCATCTATATGAAATATAAGCACACCAGTCACGATAACCCTCACTAAAGGCCAACTCCCTTTCCATCGGCCTCAGGTCCTCATAGCGTCCCGTGTACGCATCCCCTTGTACTCCGGCATCGCGAACCTGGTCATCCACTCCGAGCGAAGAACTTGCTCAATGCTACAACGCTGCTCCGGCTTGTACGCCAGCATGGACTGCAGCATGGCAAACAGGGCTTCCTTCTCGGCCGAACCCATAGTCTCCATTTTGTATCTTCTGCGCCCTTCCTGCACCGCATCCTCAAATTGATGGTCGAGTGTATAGACAGGGCCATCATCGGCTCGGAGAGGCTCGCCATCTTCGGTAAAGTCCTCGGAGCGCGCGTCCCATTTCTCCCACCACTCATCGGGCAGCTTTCCGAGCGCTTGAACCTGCATCCACGTCACGGTGGCTTCGGTCCCCCAGAAACCCTCGAACAGCGACCGCTGGGCAAGAGTGGCCCAAACGGTACACGCGAGGGTCCAGATGTCGCTAGAGAACGACTTTGGTTTCCCTGGCTCGAATCTGTTCTCTGGTGGGCGAGAGTGGACCGGCGTGCAACACTCGAACCTCGACTCTTGCGACGGACGGTACAGCTCGCCGAAATCAGCGAGAACAATGTGGGCATCCGCCAGCGGCAACTTGTTGATTCTCTCCATCGGGAACCAGATGGGCAAAGTGGCGACGGAGGGGACCCCCGGCGGGATGGGCTTGTCGTCAAATGTCTGTACCGGCTCGAGTTCGGGCTCTCCACAGCGCGACAAGTGCTCCTCATCAGACCAGAGCTGGAATTCCTGCGGCAGTCTGAACAGAACGTTGCCGAGGTGAAGGTCTGATTCCGGCCCAGTCAGTCGAGCAGCGGCATTGCGAATATATGCCAGCACTCACCACCGTGGACAAAGCCCTTGCCGTGCAGGTATGCAACAGCGAGAATCAGTTGAGCAGCGATCGCACGTGCGACGGGCAGCATTAGAGGCGCGTAGGACCCCCTGCGCTTTGCCTCGATTACGCTGCATCGTGCAACGTCAGTGACTAGGCATGCATGGGTGCCGTTAGGGCCGTTGACGCAAAACACGTCGAGAAGCGTGGGTATCATGCCTCGCCCCATGGCCTCCCCGTCGTTGTCGCTGTCAGCCTTGCTCAGCTTCTTCAAGAGTAGCATAGTTTCTGATTCACACGGGCTCGCTTCCGCCGTGCAAACCTTTACAGCTACTAGTCGCTGGAGAGTGTCGTCTCGAGCGAGCCAGACAGTAGAATAGCTGCCGTGGCCGAGCTTGTTGAGCACATGATATGGACCCCCTAAATTATCACCGATGGCCACGGGGTGGTAGCCTCCGGGACCATATCTGTAAAAAGGTTCAGCACCGTCAATGTCATGGAAAAGAACGTCTGAATCCGAGCCAGACGTCCCGCTCCCATCGAGGTACTTTGTCGCTGGTCTGCTCATTGTGTGACTTGACAAGGGCCAGAATGAGGAGCGGAAGCCCCGATCTAGAGCTGCTGGGAAACGAAATCGAGGGGAGGGGAAGCTTTGACAGCTCCGCACAGCCAAAGCTGCCGGTCTCATCTTCACTGCCAAGTTGTTGCCCGCAACAAAATTTGTTTTTATGAGCTTGGATCGGTCAGAGAGTGGCGGAAGAGAGACGCGATCAAGTTCTAGATGTGAAGAGCGCAGCCTGCGAGTCAATCGGGCATGGCGAGACAGGTATCCAGGATTACATACGTAAGTACGCCTGCTACTATTGGTCACGTACCCGTGCGTCGCTCGCTGTATACAACCGCGTTCGTCTGGTGAGGCTGTACGGGCCTTGTCTTGTGCAGCGCTTCACCTTGTCTGGCTTCATTGGAATAATCTAAGGTAGGTACTTAGGGATACCGCCTAGTGCCTATCGAATGACAAACCATGTAGGAGCGCCCTCCGCCAGTGGGCCGGCCTCACGGCCTGGGGCCTACCTAGGCTGTACCTTCATCGTCGCTGCGGCTGGTCATGGCATGATGTCCCCGTAGATTTCGAAGACGGCGGCAAATACTTGATGGTTTTGGCTGGATGGCTGGGCCGCAAATACTTCGCCCCCACCTTGCCACGCGCCCAAGTATTGGTATCGTCAAGTTCAACAACGAAAGTTGGCGAACTGCTCTGCCTGGTGGAAAACGTGAAATGGGCTTAGCCGGAATATTTCAAGACTTGAGAGGACCGAGTGTCGGAGCAGGAGCCGGTGACGATTAGTCGCCAGTCGTGATCTCACGAACAAGCCTTCTGAAGAGAAATCTTGGCTTAGGATGCCGACAAACTCGCCTGGCAGGGCATCATCTCCTGCATCAGACTGCGACAGACCAATTTCCTGATCCAAACGCGGTGCCAGCTGTGCCAGACCAGAGGGTAACAACTGGAGTGGAAGGCGGGCAAACCAGTGGATAGATTGCGGTTGTAATGTGGCCTGCAGAGAAGGTTCGTCACTACAGGGCAAGCAAGCAGATAACAACAGGCAAAGTGGTGTATTTCGTCTGACAATCTGTCCTGACCCGTGCAAAACCTGTTCCTGTCCCTCTTCATAAACCATACCCAGAACGCCGGTCAATATGAATATCGCCAAGAAAACCAGTTGTCAGGACAAAAAAAAGGTCTACGAGTTCACACACACACACTCGGCATACATTCGTACCTGAGCGAAAAGCAAGAAACCCGAATGCCAAAGAGCGCAAAGGCCAGGCTCAGCGCTGACCGGACCCCTTGGTACTGTAGCGGCTCTTAAACGCCTGGCTGATGCTGAACCTGCTGCCGATGGCCCCGTCCTGCATCTTGCTGGCGAGAGCCTCCTCCAGAGCTGACTGCGTGACCGAGGCATCTGCAGACCTTTGTAAGTTTGTGTAATTTATATGAGCTGAAGGGAGAGAGAATAGTAAGGAAAGGGAGGGAATAATAAGGAGAGAGGGAATAATAAGGAGAGGGAGGGAATAATAAGGAGAGGGAGGGAATAATAAGGAGAGAGGGAATAATAAGGAGAGAGAGAGGGAGAGTACGGCCTCCACTGACGGGCTGAAATGCAAGCCACGTAAGGGAGAAAAAGAGAGGCCAGGAAAAGAACAGAGAAGACCTCGCACTCACCGTCCAGATCGCTAAAGCTGCTACCCATGCT
Source organism: Verticillium longisporum (assembly GCA_019188255.1). Classification (NCBI taxonomy): domain Eukaryota; kingdom Fungi; phylum Ascomycota; class Sordariomycetes; order Glomerellales; family Plectosphaerellaceae; genus Verticillium; species Verticillium longisporum. The sequence continues at coordinate 2,505,374 of JAETXT010000003.1, read as the reverse complement.
CGGCGTGCCGTCACTCCCCTCCCGTCGCGAGGGACTCTTCCCGCTCAGCTCCGCCGTCCTCCGAGGCGAAAGCGGGTCCGAGTGGCCCGCACCCTGCTGCGTCCGAGACCTGTCACCTCCGCCTGTCACGGCAGCCGATCCGGCGGCAAACGCCGGCGAGCTGGTGGCCGACGAGTCTGATGTTTCAGAGCGGTGCGTCGCCGTGGATATGTGTTTGCCTTTGGCTCTGCGACGCGCGCCCGAGTCGCCGCGCAGCGTGGAGCCGAGGTCCTGGCTGCTGGGCTGTTGATGCTGCTGCTGCTGCTGCTGCTGTCCGAACGCGGGCTCTGCGTCCGTGTCCGTGTCGTCGTCATCGTCAGCGGCGGCGCCGCCAAAGTCGCCGGCGCCGTCGTGGTGGGAGGAAGGTTTATAGTGTGGCGGACGGCGGATGATACGGGACTGAGCTGGTAGCGAGTCGGAGTCGGAGTCGGAATCTGACGCATCGTCGTCGTCGTCTTCGTCATCATCTGCTGAACTGCTGGACTGCTCAGCGCCACGGCGAGCAACAGGGGCAGCAGCCGTAGTGGTGGACTCGATGGGCAGGGAGGACAGACGGCGGCGCTGGGCTTGCGCGGATGCGAGACGTGGAGAGTGCACGGCGGTGCTGTTGGAGGCATTGCGCGATATGTTTGGGCGCAGGAGAGAGGTCGTGACGGGCGTGCCGGGTCCACCGCTGTGAGGGAGGGGTGAATCGCGACGAATGGAGAGCGCCGAGGCTGTACGCGCGTGGCCGCTGGCACTGGGATCAGTCTTGACGGCAGCGGCGGCCGTAGCCTTTCGGACTTGGGCTCGCAGCTGGGCGGCGTGTCGGTCGGTGAGGTAGGCGACCTGCTGGAGGAGGAAAGCAACGGTGACATCGAATCGTGCCGCTCTACATGTCGAAGGGTCAGCGTAGGCCGAACATCTGCTGGTCGGGACAAAGGAACCTACAGCTCATTCCCTGGACAGGTGCCGTCAGCGAGTGCACTCAATACAGGCGTGATAGATGTCAACACTTACAGTCAATCTCCGTCTGGGCCGCGCCCGAGATGATGCTCCAAAGCTCGTCATCCTTTACGGCATCCCAGTGGATCTATTGTCCATGCATGAGCGTCCAGAAGCCAGTGAAGCAGCTCGAGCCTTGCTGCTCTAGGTACTCACAGGTGGGGGGTCGGCAAACTCGCCCCGGGAAATGGGCAGCCGTATGTACACCGTAAACGTTGGCTCCGCCATCATAAATGCTGATCTGTTGTCATTCTGCGCTGTCCGGGCCAGCAGATTTCGAAGAGGGCAGCTCTGCTCCTTGGGTAATGGAGGATGGCAAGTCGTTCGAGTGCTCGCTGCGGCGGATGACGGCAGAGGGAGCTCACCTTATCGGAGCTGCGGAAACCGATAAGACACGAGGCAATGCAGCAGGGTGCGCTAGGGTCCATGCCGCCATTTCGGTGACAGCACACCGAGCCAGAGTCCATACGGCTGGCTTTCTTCGCCAATATTCCCTCTGTGCTACGACAACAGTCAAACCCCCTTAAGACAAAGCCAAGACAGCCAACCGACAGAAGCATGGTGCTTTCCAGCACCTGACCAAGGTTCCCGACCATGACAACGGCAACACCAAGACACCTCGTGGGCTTTTGATTCCTCAGCTGAGATGCAGCTTTGTGCCACGCTAAGCCCCTGATCAATCCACACCACGAAGGCAAGACGTCTCGGACGCCGGTACATAGGTCTAGGCCTAGACTTCCAAGCACATGTCAGGCTACACAGTTGAGTCTTATGCTGAGTTGATCTATATACGTGTACATGAGCTGTGTTCCAAGCCGCTGCACCAAGACAAGACAGGCTACAGTAGACAAGTTGCGATCGGACCAAATCGATGGTCACCTGTTGCTGGCGGTATCGCCCCATGCCCCATTCCAATGAGTGTAGACAGCTAGGATCTAAGACGAGCAACCCCAAGAGACTATCCTGTCATCCAGACCCGGACGTTGCGCGGTCACTTAGGGAGAAAAAGAAACGAACGCCTGATATGCAACCTGACCTGGCCGGGCCATGTAATGCTCCTCCCGTTTGGAGAACACGTCTGGACGAAATGAGTGTTTGTTTACCGAGAAACTCGATGCAAGATGTAAAATGTAGCATGGTGCCCGTTGTGAGGGATTACTATATTGTTCTTTCTTCGCTCGGCCATTTCCAATCGCTCTTAGTTTATCGTGCTTGAGAGCATACTCTTCCTGCTCAACCGATTTGAATCCCGCTGGCCGGCTTCTGACACTGGTGTTGCCCAGCCGCTGCCGCCGCTTCCACTTCCTCCACTCATCTCCCGCTGAATGACGTTCGCGAACTTGTCACCGATCGCTCCGTCATCCAGCGCTCGCCGGCTGTTCGTCAGGCCCTTCTGCATGGGCACGGGTGTTGGAACCTCGCTGTTCCTCGACGAGTCCAGATCGCTCCCTGACCGCTGGTCGATCGGCCCGCTCTTCTCGTCTACGTCGTCCCGGTTCCGTCGATGCACGAGTGTCATGAGGCCGGCGCCTCCGGCCAGGGCACTCCGGAAGTCGAAGAATCGCTCCTTGATCGTCTTGTCCGAGGTCTCGTCCCGGAGGAGCCAGAAGAAGCCAGCAATTAATGCAACCACCAAGATGATGGTTACGATCGCCGCACCCGCCTTGTCACCTCCCTTGATCGGCGTTGTTCTGTTGGAACCGGGTTCTGACCGCCCAATGTCCTCTCCTCCACCTGCCGCATCGCCAGTACTAGTTCCGCCCGAACTTGCCGTCACAGGGTCAGGTCGTGAGGCTACAATGTTGCTAAGAGCGGCTTGCATAGCCATCATCTGCGGCCCGACACCCTGCAGACCGTCCCACTTGCCTTGTTCGGTCCACTTGAGTCCGCACATGCGGCCGTTGTCGCCGCCTACACAAGTCGAGGCGGCGGCGATGGATGAGGCTCGAAGCTTAGGCATGATGTAGTCGGTCAGATGCGGTGCCCACTTGGTGGTGGCGGCGAGCCAACGGGTCAGATATGTCTTGAATGATTGCTGATCATTGTTGCAGAGTTCGACCGTCTCGCAGGCCACTTCTTGCATGATGTCGCGATTGTCGCCGACGAAAAGACATCAGTGGCGTTGACGAGGCTGTCGAGCCTTTCCTTCCATTCGTCTGAGCCGGTGAGGTTGTACATAGCAGAGGCGCCATTGATGAAAACGCCGACGTTGTAGGACCACTGGTACGGCACAATGTTGGTACAGTTGGTCGGAATGTGAGCACCGTCAAACACGGAGTAGTTGTCGTCGATAAAGCCCACGGCCTTGGTCCAATCCCACGTTCGCTCGGCCCACTCAGCATAAGATGAGTTGCCGGTGTAAAGAGCGAGACGAGCGGCGAGCGCGAAGAAACAGCCCTGCGAAATGGTATTCTTGTAGTCGAATCCCTTGTTCCAGTTGAAAATTTGCCATCTTAGGCCACCGCCACAGTGGCCCGGGTCCCAGCGTGCGGCCTGGGTGTTGAAGACGGCCTGGGCGAGGCCGAGGTAGCCAGGCTGGCCCTCGGGAGGGCCGGGAAACCGCTGTTCGCCCGCCGACATGACGGCCAGCCCCCAGAAGCCTTGGTCGTCGTTTCCTTCAGTGAGTGTCTGGTTGTCGGGCATGTAGTCGTTGAATTCTCCGACCTGATGCATGAGTGCCTGCACCACCTTATCGTTCCATGTGTCGTCGCCCGTGTAGTACCAGTAGTCAATCATGGTGCCCATGAGCGCACCAGCCTCCCACCCTGCAAAGAAGAAGAACGCTGTTAGAATTGTGACCGACGAGACATGCACAGTCGCGGCACCCTACAGTAGTACGGCGGGTCGGGCAGCAAGCCTGGTGTCTGTCCAGGCTCGTCGCCACGATAGATCTCCATCGTGTCCTCTGCTATTGACCTCGCAATTGTCTTGACGGAATCTTTCTATTGTCAGCAGACGACGACAAAGGAATGACGACGATAGTGGTCAGTGCTCACCTTCGGAATCAGGATCCAGGTCATAAGCCGATGAGACGCGGGTGAGGGCGAATAGAACGATTGTGAAGACCCGGCCAAGTTGGCCAATTGGTCTGCCCCGCAATGCCGTCATGATGTCTGGATGTGAGGAGTGCGCAGGTGTTTGTGTGTAAGACAGACAGAGAGCGAAAGGTCTGCAGGAAGGTCCAGGAGGGCCGATAAATTAAGAGGAATTGGGGTCGAGAAAGGCCCTCGGCGACGACGATATTACAACTGCATAGAGAAACGAGAGACTATGTTGAGGGAAGGAGAAGGAGAGGGGGGAGGGGGGGAGGAATAGAGACCGTGGCGGCGAGGCGCGTTAGGAGGGGGATGGAGGCGAGGGATCGAAGATCAAGAAGAACGAACGAACGGCCGAACGAGAACAAGACGAACGACGCATGAGGTGTTATTAGAATCCGGGGGTGTGGTGGCACCCAAGCCAGAAAATTATAAAGAATGACCAACTCTCAGCGCCGGCGCGGCCGTGTTGGCCGGGGTGTGTCTAATGGAGCTGGCGGCGACAGGTGGGAACGGTCGCTATGCAGGCCCCCAGCTTACTGACTCTGCGTTTTCGCTGGGCGCTGACCTGTTCGTGTGCGGCTAGGTGAGGTCGCCAAGACGGGGCTACGTACGAGAGCAATGGCCACCCTGGACCCGGATGGGCGGAGTTGCGCGTCGGCTCGTGTTGTCCCCCCTTGTCGATCGATGATGGAGTGATGAGCAGATGGGCAAACAGTTCCCGCTCTCGTCTTTGGGTCGTGGTAATGATGGTCCCAAAATTGGAGCCTTTAGCCTTGGTGCAAGGTGGAAGAGCCGCCGGACCGGCTACTGCTGGCGGCCGTTCGAGTCAAGTGGATGGTCAACCAGTGGGTTCTGGTGCTGGTGCTGGTGCTCGACGGGCTGGAATCTAACTAAACCAGGTGGGGGTGAGGAGCTTTCTCGCTTTCCAGGCCACGGGATTATGGCCTTTCTGGGCGTCCTTGGAAATCCCAGGTGGTGTGGGTTGTGTTGTTGGGCTTTGCCAATGGGGCAGTACCCGTGAGGGAAAGCGTCGACCTAAGCTCAAAGCGTGCAGCAAGAATACGAGCTAGAAGCACCGGAGTGTTGGGCGGAGGCGGCTCGGCAGCTCCAGGCAGCGACTTTAGGGGCAGGATCAATGACCAAACGACCCCCACCACATACGAAGCCGGGTGGACGTGATTTGGGATTTGGGAAAGCGCTTTGGAATGAGCGAGAATGGGGTGATGGCAAAACGGAGAATTTGAAGTAACGGCCGCTAATCAACAAAAGATTTCCTTTTTTGTAGCAAGTGCTGCCCTTTCCCAGAAAAAGACAAACAAAGACGTCGGAAAACCTGTCGATGAGACGGAGGACAGGACTTTGGACTGGGACATCTCTCGACGACTGTCCGTATTACCTCCCTATGTGCCTAACTTGAGGGGGAAATCACGACAGGACTTGGGTACTGCCGCTTCTGGATAGGATTCCATCGTTTTGGGAATCAGCGAGAAAGAGCATGGGGCATTATGGGTTCAGGGAAGGCTAGAGGGAGGGAACAGGCGTGGTTGCGGCTGCGGCAGCGCCATCGAAAGGAATACGAACGACTGTAATTACGGTGCTGACGTAGCGAATGCCTGGGGAGGTAGGGGTGGGAAGGGACGATCGGGTCCGTGGAAGTCCACCCGACAACGCTCCAAAGAGGACGTGACTCTGGGGAAAGAAAGCAAGCGTGACAAGCCAATCCCAGCAGCCCTGTACGAACATTGTCTTCGTATGGACACACACACGAGCGTGGCCAAGTCAGCAGTGGCTTTTTCTGCATGCGCTGGCCGGGAAGCAGCGGTTGCGACCACGGACGATCGCGAGGAGCGGGAAGTCTGTGCCAGGCCATGGCAAACCAGGGTTTGGAGTGGCATTTGACGTTCACGGCGGCCTCGCGAAGTTCTTCCTCCTATCTATCCCATGTGGTCTGTTGATCCAGCCGCTTTCCACCCGCCAATTGGTCTTCTCAGCAGCAATATTGACTGTTGAGTCGAATTCGTCATGTATGTCCTTCGTTGTCTTCAAACCTGTCTCAGTTGCGTGCTGCATTTTATGTTGCAAGCGGGTTGTGGGGGACGAGGGAGGACTTCAGGAACAGGAAGACGAGAACGTAAGAAGCGGCATGCCAGATTTAGCAATCGTTGAAAGGCCATCTAGATTCCTGATTCAAAGGTCGATAAGCCACCCTTGAATGAAGATTAGCTACTACTGCTGCCTTTGACAGCCGACACGGGCCTAACAGGAGCAATAAAGGTTGCATAACCACGTCATGGGTTCTGGTTCGGGTAGGTACCTAGGTAGGTACCTACCTTGCGAAAGAGACCTTCAGCATCATGTGCGAGCCAGACTCGAAAAGATAGATGGAGGCGCAGTACCTCACGTGACTCTCGCACCCAGCCACCCTGGGGTACGTATCCCCTTACACAGGGACGGGAAACAGGGACAGCAACCGTGGCCGTGCAACACCTCAGGCTGTGTTTCGGGCCTGTCGCCTCTTGGTTTGAGCGTCTCACCCAGCTGTTCCGCCCGTTCCCCCAACCATCTTCTTGCAACTCCTCGTCTCCATCTCCCTTCCTGCCACCTTCACCTCAATCCGTCAAAACGAACCGTCAATCCCGCCCTCACCTCCACACTACCACAACAATCAGTCCACATCAGTAAACGCTTGATCGTGACTCCCCGACAACAACTCGCGCCTTTCTCTCAAACCATCTTGCCCGACAGGCTTGCGTCTTCAAACGAGATCACCCCAGCGACCGCACACCCAACCACCACCATGCCCGAGGACGCCCCCTACGACCCCTACATCCCCAGCGGCCAGGCCGGCGCTGCTTCTCATGGAGCCGAGTCACAGCAGGGCGGCAATGCGCGCACCCAGGCGCTGCAAGCGGTGAGTTGCACTTGCGTTTCCTTGAGTGACGTCGTCGGTGGTTTTATTCTGGCCTCCTCCGCGGCAACGAATCGTCCAACGGGCGACCGACGACCCTGCCTTGCGATTTTCCCGGACGATACGGCGCCTGTTCACTTGGCGACAAACGAAATGGCAAACTTCCGGCGCGTCCGCCTCGCAGCGCAACATGTTTGCTTCTGCAAAGCGACCATGGGAGCTTCGAAGCTCGTCCCCCTAACCACCGGGTGGTGCGGCTTGGCAGAAGACCCTGCGTCCCATGACGACGCGTTCCAGTTTCCCAGCAACGAATACCTCCACCACCCACGGCGGCCATGATCACCTTTCGCAGAATCCATTTCGAGCATCGTCGCCAGTCTTCATGTCAACCCAGAATCGTCATTTAATGTCGCTGTACTTAATAGTCTGATGACCATGGCTGACGTGTTTCTATTTTTAGCAAATTGACGACACTGTCGGCGTCATGAGGGATAACATCAACAAGGTGTCCCAACGTGGCGAGCGTCTCGATGCGCTGCAAGACAAGACGGACAACCTGGCCGTGTCAGCCCAGGGCTTCCGCCGCGGTGCCAACCGCGTTCGCAAGCAGATGTGGTGGAAGGATATGAAGATGCGCATGTGCCTCATCGTCGGTGTCATCATTCTTCTCCTCATCATCATCATCCCTACTGGTACGTCAATTGTACTCTCCCGTGCTTTTGGAAGCAGCCAACTGACACTGTTCCCCTCGCAGTCATTGCGACCAAATAAGCTGCCTTACCCACGTCGCGGTTCTCTTTTGAGGGGGATTGCAAAGCTTCTCACGACACGATTACGACACGGCCGACCCACCTCGCGACCTCCGAGCTAGGCGGAGACACCAGCGCTCGGTGGTGGAATTGGAAACGGGGGCGCAGATGCAGGTGGCTGGCCACGCCACAGTGAAGGGAACGAGACTTGTTTTTTTTTTTTTGAGCGACACAGTTTGTGTTTGTCTGAGTACCAACACGTTGTCTTTACTGGCGATCCTAAAGTGCATGGCTCTCGTAAGAGATGCAGACGAGACTAAGAGCTAGGTGTCTGCTACCTCACGACCAACGAGGGCTATGACTTCGGGACCACCCGAATGTGTACGAATGGTGACGGCGTTTCTCCGACTAATTGGCATGTACCTTTGACCCTGAAATGTTACCTCTGGCTGAAGTGCAGATGTATTGTACGAGACGAGGTCGAATCGTGTGCAACCGTAGCTCCGAGGGTGCGGGTGGTTGTGTGACTGCTCGTGAGCACTTGTTGGACAGGATGCTCCTCGTCATCACTCGTCGTACGCCATCTGTGTCAGATTGATCACAAACGAAGTACGCTTTGAGGTAGGCATATTTGTATGGCGTATGGGTCGACGCATCCCACACGTTTGAGGACCCGTCATCGTGCCTTATCAGATCTTTGAGCCAGCCAGTGTTGTCAGCGATCCGAGCAACTACTAGGTAGGGTGGGCTCCTCTCCGCCTGCGTGTCCCACACCCAGTCCACACCCGGGATATTGCGTCTTCTGGCTGTTCAGGTCATGGGGCAATCTACGCAATGAGGCGTTCAAAGTCGGCAAGGCACGCTGTTTTTTTTTCTTCCTTCCCCCCCCTCTCGTCGCAATATCAATCAGATGCACCTGGAGTTTGTCGAGATGCCATTGCGAGGTGCTGGCTGCTACAGTCCGTGTACGAGACTGTCCGCCCTACAAGAACCAAGCGAGCTAGGCACCCTGGGTCCTGCGACCACCTGCTGGCAAGCGTTCAAGCGTCTGTCTTTCTAGGGTATCACTTGGGCGTGTTGCATTCCCACTTGAATCTAATATTCAACCTGATTGCCGTCTCAGTCCCTCCTCCTCCCGGGAACCGAGCCGTTGACGATTCGAGCTTGATGCTGCGGTGCGTAGTGGAAACTTGGCAAGCCAAAAAGAGACCACTGCGGCCATGATAACCTCTTCCTGCCCTGGTCGTGCTAGCATGTGAGTTCATTAAGCAGAAGGCACCACTGTAGCGATAAGAGGTTGGAAGGCGTGGGGCAGGCAGGCAAAAGCGGTGAGGCTATCAGACTGGCCGGCATCGGGCAAGCGCATCCCACCTGAAGCGGTTTCGGTCAAATTTTTTCCTTCCTGCTGCCAGTGTCAGTGGTCCTGGGATGTACCTGCTGGTGGTGAGAGCCCAATTGCCGGCTATGACTCCACTGGCCAATTGGTGCCCCTCACTCTCCTCCAAGGCACAAACCCGCAGGGACCACCCACTACAGCATCATACCTTACCTACCTAGGTAGGTAGGGAAGGTAGATACCCTGCGCTGACATCGATCAACACTACTGGGGGGTCACTGGTCGTCTTCTTTCTACACCCACCTCTGCTGTTCCGAGTCTCTTCTCTCGCCGAATGCCCTTTGCACACCTCCATTCGTAACGCCTCGCCCTGTCCTGTTCGACCAGCCATTGATCCGACCGGTGCTATAAGCCAGGGAGAGACAATTGCTGATTCCTGTTATCTACGACCCGACGTACCTCGTGTGATTCATATCTAGGCCACTTGGTAGGTAACGTACCTTCCACAAGGATGCGCTTCGTCTTCCCGCCCATTGCACCCGACCAGCAGCCCATTGAATCACTGGTTCACGATCGTACGGTTTACTGATGTTTCTCGCCAGTCACGATGTTCTCAGCAGGTTCTGCCATTATTAGGGCCGGCGCCCGCCGAGCCGTACCTCGGATCCGACACCGACAAACCCTTCCAGGCCTCGCCCACGGCAACCAGGCCCTCTCCCTCGCCGGTGTCCGCGCTCTGTCGACCACTGAGATCCAGAACAAGCAGGTCACCAGCGACCGCACCCGTGCTATCATCATTAGGACGCTGAGCCAGATCGGCAGCCGACGTGAGGGACAGCAATACCTCTCGTACTTTACATCCGTCTCTTCGCAAAAGTTCGCCGTCATCAAGGTCGGCGGTGCTATTCTTACCGACTACCTCGATGAGCTCTGCGAGAACATTGCCTTTTTGTACGAGGTCGGCCTGTATCCCGTCATTGTTCATGGCGCCGGTCCCCAGCTCAACCGCCTTCTCGAGGAGGCTGGTGTCGAGCCCGAGTTTGAGGAGGGCATTCGCGTCACCAACCCCAAGACTTTGACCGTTGCTCGCAAGCTCTTCCTCGAGGAGAACATGAAGCTGGTCGAGAAGCTCGAGAGCCTCGGCGTCCGCACTCGCCCTCTGACCTGGACCCTGACCGCCGACTACCTCGACAAGGAGAAGTGGAATCTTGTTGGCAAGATCACCGAGGTCAAGAAGGAGCCCATCGAGCAAGCCATTTCGCACGGCTACGTGCCTATCCTGACCTCCATGGCTGAGACCCCCGAGGGCCAGATCCTCAACGTCAACGCCGACGTTGCTGCGGCCGAGCTCGCCAGGGCGCTCGAGCCGCTGAAGGTTGTCTACCTCTCCGAGAAGGGCGGCCTCTTCAACGGCGAGTCGGGTGACAAGATCTCGCACATCAACCTGGATGAGGAGTATGACTACCTCATGTCTCAGTCATGGTGCCGTTACGGAACGCGCCTCAAGATCAAGGAGATCAAGGAGCTGCTGGAGACCTTGCCCCGCACCTCGAGCGTCGCCATCATCCACCCCAGCGACCTGCAGAAGGAGCTCTTCACCGATTCCGGCGCCGGTACTCTTATCCGCAGGGGCGACAAGATTGAGGTTGCCGACAGCATCTCGCAGATCAGCGATCTCGCCAAGGTTAAGGAGTGTCTCATCAGGGACCGCGAGGGCATGGATGCCGAGGCTACCGTCGATCGGTACATTGACTTTTGAAGGACACCCCCTTCAAGGCGTACTACGATGAGCCTTACAACTGCATGGCCATTGTCCTGCCCCCGGCAAGGATCGTTCGCACGCCACTCTGGCCACCCTGTCGGTGACCAAGGAGGGCTGGCTCAGCAATGTGACCGAGAATGTGTTCAACGCTATCAGGAAGGATCACCCCAAGATGGTTTGGACTGTCAGCGAGGAGGACGAGAACCTCACCTGGTTCTTCGGCAAGTGCGACGGTAACTTCGTCAACAAGGGCGACGTTCTCTTCTGGTACGGTGTCGACGATTTCCAGGAGCTCGGCGCGTTGACTGAAGAGTTCAACGCTGTTGGCCGGGCCATGCTGGGCGACTCGAACCTCGAGTCCCGCCTGCGCCGCGCCGCGCAAACGTCCAACAGCAACCTGGCATCGCACGCTGCGTCGTCTCGTTAAAGCTCTTACTATGGCCCGCAGACAGCAGTGGTCACCATCGCTGCGGGTTTTGGGGCTGAAGCATCGGCCGGGCGCACTGATAGCACGACTGTGAAGCCCAGACCACCCAAAGCTAGATGAACGCCTTCAACGATGTGTTGAATAATGTGTTCCCATGTGTGCCGGGCCCACCACCGACCTGGGGCTACACAGAGGGTGAGGTTGGAGTACAGGGATATGATTGCCATTCAGGCAATCATGGCCGAGCATCAGCACTGGAATCATCCATATCAGGCACCCTCCTTCCGGGGACCCGGTGTTGGTTAGTTCGGCATTCAAGCCAGCGGTGCGTTGCATGATGCTCAACATAGGTTGCTCTCCTCTGCGCAGTGCTTGTGCTGTAGACTCTTTGGCCTTGATTGGGTTGGTGGTTTGGAAGGACTCCTTGGGAGGTGGGCAGGGTCTTTTTCACGGCGAGCCCCTGATTTGATGCCTCTTTTCACTTGCGTTTATCGTTGTCCTTGGGGGTTCCCCTTTTCAATCTGGTTGTATATATGGGGTAAGAGGTACCTACTGAGGAAAATTTGACTTGAATCGCAATGGAGATGGACTTGATGCGGGGCGAAAGAAGCACCGCGAAACCCTTCTGACGCTGACCATGATGCTCAGTACCTGACGGCCCAAGTCGAGGCGGCTGCTGAGTCACTGGGAAGGGAGTCGGGGCACGGACAGAGGTATCAGCGACATTGAGGGATCGACGAACCGAGCCCGCACGCCTGACGAACGCTACCTTGAACTGCTGATTGAGCTGCTCGGCAACGTAGACTCGGGCAGCTACTCGATGAACTGCTGATCTGCCGGGGCGTTCGCTCGGAGATGGGGAAGAAGCATTCTCATCAAGCAGGCAGCCATACAGCTGTTGCTGTGAAGCCCGAGCACCTTCGGAAAGATGACCATGCGTGTTTCCATTGCCCACAAGATCTGAAGCGCGTTTCAATACCATCCCGGCTTCCCATTGGATATTTATATGCCAAAGCACATTTCCGGAGTTGAGCGAGTTGATCCTGATCTCGACGAAGAATACCTTTCCAGAAGGATCTCAACCTTGGCCGAAGCGCAAGCGCGCAGCCAAGAGAAACAAGAAACTTGCTGCCATAGGCATGCTTGTTGCCATTGGCATGAGGGAGTTTCGCCCCTTCACCACAGAAACGACCTTCGGTCCATCCTATCTTCTCTTGCCCCTTGGCTGAAGATGAGAGAGGTTGATTATAGCTGAGGGTGAAGCTCGGCGGGCCCTGGGGAAATGGTCATGGGTGCGCGACCTTTTAGTACTCGGCCATCGGCTGCCCCTCAGCTCCCCTGTGCGCCTGGTGTTTCTTGTGCGCCGGTCAGTCTGCAATGGGGAATGGCGCGGGGCGCATCTACTTGGGACGTCAAGGTATGAACGGGGAATAGAGGGCGGGGGCAACATAGACTGGTTTTGGAGAGGGCTCGTGGCACGCTGCGAGTTGCAAAGTCATTCAGATGCCCAGGACGGAGGGGGTCGTCGTCGATTTCTGGTTCGCTTGGCAAGTGTCTGGCGCGGTAGTATTGGAGGCAGAGGGCACTGACCTTGAGTGATCAGATCTTGCTCAAGTCTAACGGCCTCGTGATGTTCTGTCATTTGGGCTGTTGCTATATATATCGAATGAGGGTTCCCCTGAGAACGATGGTGTTTCCCGCGTTTTCGCTCTTCAGGCAAGACCTCGCAGGCAAACTGAGCTTTCGATTCCCACCCCCACATCGTCCTGGTTGACGGTTTCAATTCAATTGTCCTTTCTAGTTTCTCGTCTCAACTTTATCCCACAACATGTACTTCTCCGGCTTCCTGACGCTCGCCCTGGCGGCGGCGGCGGCGTCCGCTCAGCAGCAGTTGGCTCAGTTACTGAGCGAGACCCCTGAGTTGAGCACCCTCAATTGTGCGTTATTCCTTATGAGCCCAGCAGTTTGCGTCATGTGCTAACGAGAAACCCTCTGCAGCCCTCTTGGCTACGGTACCTCAGGTCGACCAGATGCTTTCCACCGCCAACGGCATCACGATCCTCGCCCCCTCAAACCAGGCGTTTGACAAGTTCATGCGCGACCACCCGGACCAGGCGCAAATGTCGAACAACCCACAAGCCGTGACGGCCCTTCTGCAATACCACGTCGTCATGGGCATGGTCATGTCGAACCAGCTGAGCGCCCAGCCCGTCTTCGGCCAGACGCTCCTCAACGCACCCTTTGCCAACGTGACAGGCGGCCAGCGTGTCGAGCTCTCCCTCGTCGACAACCGCGCCATGATCCTCTCGGGCTACAAGCAGATGAGCATGGTCACAACCGCTGACGTTCCGTTCACCGGCGGCGTCGTGCACATTGTCGACACGGTCCTCGCCGTGCCCGGCTCGCCCGCCCGCACCGCCGTCGACATGGGCCTCACGTCGGCGGCCGGCGCCCTGGGGCGCGCGCAGCTCGTCGACGCCGTCAACGCCATGCGCGACGTGACCATCTTCGCCCCCAGCAACGCCGGCTTCCGCGCCATTGGCGCCACGGCCGACCAGCTCCAGCCGCAGCAGCTCGGCGCCGTGCTGCAGTACCACGTCCTCGACCGTCAGGTCCTCTTCAGCACCATGCTCGCGCAGGCCGCGCAGCAGGGTGGCCAGCAGGGCACCATGCTGCGCACGCTGTCCGGGGCCATGGTCGCGGTGCGCATGCAGGGCGGCTCCGTCTTTGTCAACTCGGCGCGCGTCATCATGGCCGACGTCATCACGAGCAATGGCGTCGTGCATGTGCTCGACAAGTGAGTTTTCTGTCCCCTCCCCCTCGACTGTGCCGAGCAGAATCCGACGTGTTGGGTCCAAGAATACTAACAGGCGATCCTGCAGCGTTCTCAACCCCGCGGCCACCCAGCTGACGCCCGACATGTCGCGCCAGACGCAGGCGCCTGCATTTGACGGCGCGCAAAAGTCGAACCAGGATCCGTTCACGCAGGGCATCAACCCGACGACGACCATCAGGCCGGCTATGCAGACAATGAGGCCGAATGCGGCGGGACACGCGGCTGCGCCGGCGGCGGCGGTCATGGGCTTGTTCGGCGGTGCGGTGGCTCTGGCTAACCTGTGAGGTTGATGTGGAGGGGAAGGGGGAGGGGGATAATGTGATTTGTTACTATAGCGTGAGCGATGACAACATTATAGCCAACTTGAGTGAAATTTCTCTTGTCATTGACGGTCTTCGAATTATGTTGTGTATAGGACTGACATATCGGTTTGGATTGGAGAGTTCGGAGCTATGTGATGTGTTGTGCGGACCTCTCTCCTTTAAACCCAAGGAAGGCCTTACTGTTTGGCTTGCTATGCATCTTTCAGCTACCGCAGTTGGTTGGGTATAAGAGTGTTTGGCAAGGGCATATCATGCCTATGGCGCAGCGTGCAGCCTGATAGCCCCGGCTTTTTTCTGTCTCCGAGCGAGGCTTCAGAGGTGGTCGTGAAGACGCGGTGCCGTTTCATAGGCACACTGATCGGTACCTAGGCGATCTGTCGTTTCCCGACTTTTCCCCTGGCGTACGTCAGGCACTTCGACCGATTACCTTTCGCCAGCACGTCGTGGTGGCCGCTGCACTGAACCCCATAGTAACTCCTGTCGTGATGCCCTTTCGTGCAGGTAGATATGCTCTCGTGGTGCAAAAACTGATCCTCCGCCTCATAGTTGATCGAGCAGTCGTTTCCTCCTCCGGTCTATCAGCTCCTCCTGCACCTCCTCCAACGTTGGCAGCACCCAGACCTGGCCGTCCCCAGAATCACCAGGCAGCGGTTCCCAGCCTGGCGGCGCCTCCTGCTTGCCCGTGTTGGCCATGTGTTCGGTCGCCTCGGCCTCCTTCTGGGCCTCGTACTGCAGCAGCTCGTCGTCCTCCTCGTCGGGCGCGTAGCCGTAGTAGGCGGCGTCGACGTAGACGCGCGGTCTCTGCTCGCGGCCCTTGGCGGCCTTGTCCTCGTTCCCCAGCGACCGCGCAGCCTCGAACAGCTCCTTGACGCCCGGCAGCTCCTTGGCGCGGCCAAAGTAGCGGTACCCCTTGCCGCCGCCGGGGATCTCGCGGCCGGCCTCGTCGTACATCTTGGTGCCGCCGCGCATGTAGTTGGGCCCGCCGAGGTTGCGGATCTGCACCTCCCACATGTACTTCTCGCGCATGAGCTTGTTGATCTCGTCGTTGAGGTCGCGCACCTGGTAGTCGCTGAGGCTCGTCTCGTGGATGCGCGACACCTTGCGCGAGATCTCCTTGAGCACCTGGCCGCGCCACTTTTCGCACGTCGGGATCGCTGTCACCTCTGTGATCATCTTGGGCCGCCGCGTGCGCCCGACGTCGATGATGCCGAGGTCCGCGGCCTGGGCCTCGCGGAAGCGGAAGAGCATCGACTGGGCTTTTTCTGAATTGCGCGCCTACACCCATTTCTCGTTAGCATTGCATGCTGCATTGGCGCAGACAGAGGGGGATTCTTGGGGCCAGCTGACCATCTTGGAAGAATTTCGGGGGGTGGTGCTGAAGGAGCAGGAATTGTGGGAGACCTAGGGTGGTCGGAAATGTCTGGTATGGTGTTGAGGTTGCAGGATGAAAGTCAATGAATGGCGAGGCTGATGGGACAAGGGTCGTGGCTGGCGCGAATGCAATACCGTAGAGTCGGCGTTCCCATTCACGACTTGCCGGGCGTCTAGTCACGTGAAACTTGACTTTTGGCACATTGTGGATCAATGTACTTACTGCCTTGCTGACAGGATAAGGTGTACTGGAGCACCCAACTCACAATGGAAGCGATATCGTCTTGCAAGGCCATGCTTCCTAGCAACGGACTCGCAGGTTGCAGCTCATGTACTTTCAGATAGTTGTCTTGTAGCAACGTCTGGCCAATGCCTTGGGCGGTTCGCAATGCCAATAAACTGCCCGCTAATTCGTCACCAGTGAATACATGGATACACAACGCAAGACGACTCTCTGGACCTAAGATCTATTGCCAATGTAGTATTATCCGCGTCCCTGGAATTCTAGTGATACAAATATGTTGTTCCAACTGTGTTGGCATGAAGACGCGTTTGGCTTCGTTTGGAGACATGATGCTCAAGATGGTGGTGAGCTGCAGAGCTGCACGTGACATGTGCCATGAGGAGCTGCCAGAATTCGTGCTTCCCCAAATCCAAGGCGGGACCGGGGCATCTTACGTAGCTCCACCTCCACATCCTTCGACCACCTACCTCCCAACGCCCATCCACTCCGACAAGCTTCGAGGCACCACCCAGCTCAGCCCTCGTCGTCTCGAAAACCTATCCGAGTCAAACGAAACATCACTGGGAAGCCTCTGGCAAGTTCTCACTATGCGGCCCTCGCTCTGGCGCTCGCCGGCGTTACTGCTGGTTGCTGCCACTTCGGCCGTCCAGGCCATGTACCAGGATGAGGTCGGCGACATTGACTACCACCACGAACTCATCGGCCTGCCGCAGATCGAGACGACTCTCTTCCACCGCCCCAGGAGAGACGACAAGGCGAGCCTCCTCTACACCCTGAGCGACGTCGGCGTCGTCGGCGCCATCAACCCCAGCAATGGCGGGGTTGTCTGGAGACAGTCCCTGACGGGAAACATCACCAATGGGGGAGGCCACCTGCGCGCCGCCGAGGGAGAGAACTGGATCGTGACTGCCTATGGCCACTCGGTCCAGGCGTGGAACGCCCTGTCCGGACGCAGCGCCTGGTGGCTGGATTTCACTGGCCATGTCAAGGACCTCGAGGTCATGGAGCTGACCGAAAACGACCGCAAAGACGTGCTGGCGCTGTTCGAGGAGGACAACGGTGCGACGACCCTGAGGAGGCTCAATGGCCAGACCGGTGCTGTGGTCTGGGAGATCAGTGATGCCGTCAACGACGTCCCTATCCAGGTCTCGACCAACATTGAGAAGATCTTCGTCGTCAGCCTCTACGGCACCCTGACCTCGTACGGCCTGAGGGTCTCCGTCCTCGACATCCACACCGGCAAGCGCGTCAACGAGATCCTTCTTGGCACCAAGGGTGATGTCGACAGCAAGGACGACATCATGTTCGTCGGCGCCAACTCGGCTTCTCCCATTGTCGCCTGGGCCGACAAGGGTCGCTCCAAGCTCTACGTCAACGTCCTCGGCACTAAGAAGAAGCACGAGTTCCCCCTGCCTGCTGACACCACCGACGTTGCCATTCATGCGCCTCACCACTTGCAGTCGGAGCCTCACTTCCTCGTTCATAGCCGCACGCCCACCGCCAACAAGGCCGACGTCTACCACATTGACCTCAAGACCAGCGCCGTCACCAAGGCTTACGAGCTTCCTCTGCTGCCCGGCGTCGGTGCCTTCTCGACCAGCTCCCAGGGTGCCAATGTCTGGTTCACCCGCATCACCGACGACGAGGTCATCCTCACCTCCTCCGAGTCGCATGCCATCCTCGGACGCTGGCCGTACAAGCCCAACACGGAGAGCTCTCAGGTGATCCACGGCGTGTCCGAGGTCATCAGGAAGCCCGACGACTCGTACGCTGTTCGAGCCGCCGCTCTCACCCGCTCGGACGACTGGGTGCTTGTCCGCAACGGTGATCTGGCTTGGAGCCGCCCTGAAGGCCTGACGGGCGCCGTTGCCGCTGCTTTCGCCGAGTTCCCCGAGAATGTCCAGTACGCCAAGGTGCTCGAGGAGGAGGCCCATAGCAACGTCGTGTCCGCCTATGTCCACCGCGTCCAGCGTCACCTCAAGGACCTCGAGCAGCTGCCGGACTGGCTTGCCTCTATTCCCCAGCGACTCATCAGCAGCATCACGGGCTCTGACGCTCCTGTCAAGAAGGACGGCCTTCACAGGGACAGCTTTGGCTTCAACAAGCTCGCCATCTTGGCCACGCGTCGTGGCAGGGTTTACGGCCTTGACATTGGCAACCACGGAAAGGTTGCGTGGTCCTCCGCCGCATTTGCCATCCCTTCGGGCCAGACCTGGGATGTGAAAGGTATTTTTGTTGAGGACCACAGGGGCCTCGTCACCATTCGTGGATCCAACGGCGAGCAGGTCGTAGCCAAGACCACCACAGGCGAGATCATCGAAGTGCTTCCCGAGGGCGCCTGGCCCAAGGTGGAGGCCACTGCCATTGTCGACAGCGCTTCCGGCCAATGGCTTCTTCCCATTGGTGTCGATGGCAAGGTTGGCGATGTTCCTGCCGAGTGGACGCCCGAGCAGACGGTCGTTGTCCGCAGCACCGACGGCGGGCTCAAGGGCCTCACCTGGTCAGGCGTCGAGGGCTCTGCCAAGGAGGTTGTTTCCTGGACCTTCCTGCCGCCCGGCGGACAGACCATCGTCGAGGTGGCCACGCGTGCCTCGCACGACCCTGTCGCTCAGATCGGCAGGGTTCTTGGTGATCGCAAAGTCAAGTACAAGTACCTAAACCCCAACACGGCCGTCGTTGCGGCCACGAGCGCGGCAACATCCACCCTGACCATCTACCTCCTGGACACCGTCTCTGGCCAGATCCTGTCCTCCAAGACGTACGAGGGAGTCGACGCTTCCAAGACCATTGACTGCGCCGTTGCCGAGAACTGGTACGCCTGTACCTTCTTCGGACAGTACGCACTCAAGGACGCCCAGGGCCATGCGCTTTCCGGGCAGTCGCTCAAGGGATACCAGATCGTCGTCACGGACCTGTACGAGAGCAATGAGTCCAACGACCGCGGCCCTCTGGGCTCCGCTGCCAACTTCTCCTCTATCGAGACGGTCGACGAGCCCACGGGAGCCCCCACTCCCTTCCTCGTGTCGCAGGCATGGGTCCTGTCCGCGCCCATTGTCGCCCTTGCCGTCACACAGACGCGTCAGGGCATCACCAACAGGCAGCTCCTCGGCTACCAGCCCGAGACGCACGGCATCGCTGGCCTGCCCCGCCAGGTACTCGAGCCTCGCCGCACTGTCGGTCGCGATCCCACGGCCCAGGAGGTCGAGGCCGAGGGCCTCATCCGGTACACACCTGTCATCGAGGTCGATCCCCGCCAGGTCATCACCCACCAGCGCGACGTCATCGGCGTCAAGGACATCATCGCGACCCCGGCCCTGCTCGAGAGCACGACTCTCGTCTTTGCCTACGGTATCGACATCTTCGGCACCCGCCTCGCGCCGAGCCTGTCGTTTGACATTCTCGGCAAGGGCTTCGACAAGGTGACCCTCATCGGCACCGTGCTCGCCCTCGTGGCTGGCGTGGCTGCGTTGAAGCCTATTGTACGTCGTTCTACTCCTCATTTTCGCCCCGGTCATTTGCGTCTTTTGAGTATCGAGAGCACTTGCTAACAATCTACAGGTCCGGAGGAAGCAGACGGATCTGCGCTGGACGGCGCCCAGGTGATCTAAAGCATGGTGGCGCTAGTTGTACATTACGAACAGACCATAATAGATATCCATTCAAGTTGAAGTGCTGTCTGAGGCTTCCCAATAATGGGGTGCAACGACAAAAGCCGGGTGAAACGCACTGCTCATGCCGACAGCTCAAACACGCAAGCCGATCTGTCCTGTCATTCTTGCGCCGGAGTTTTTTGAATGTTCAGTTTCCTCCCGCGCCTCGATCGTCACGATCTCCGTGACCCACTACGCAGGACTTTGTCCCGAGAGCGGTCAGCGTCGGGCCAGGGGTGGAGCTTGTTGCAACATAATCCCGCAGATTCGACCTCGATGTCACAGCATCTGGCGAGATGGCAGAGTGGTCTAATGCGATAGACTAGAGATCTATTCACTTCGGTGGCGCAGGTTCAAATCCTGCTCTCGTCGTTCTACTTTTGCTGACACGGCTGAGGTTGAGCCAATTCACCTTTTGTCTGGATGGTGCTCTGACAGGCTTGGGGATTTGTACCTTGATGAAAATGCTTGCAGTAAGTTCTCAGTGAGTGGGAGACAGATGATCGATGGGGATCAGCGACATGGACCACGGGCAGAGAATTTACGAGTGGCTGTGGCACCAGACTCACATACTTGTCCCTCATGTTGACGCGAGAGGCTCCAGATATCAGCGTCAAGCATACAACATCAGAGTGGCATGTCATTCGGTTTTTGAGTCAAGGCTTTCCAATTCAGTCGAAATCAAATGATATCTAGCGTGCGCCCCCCCAAAAGCAGAAAAATGTCAAAAGATCAAGCAACATGCACCCGTCAGACACCGTCCCACCAACCCATATATCAGTCTAAATACTACACAAATATGTTCATCCGAGCTCTCAGGTCCTACCGCAGCACGCCGCCGTGGGTTGCGGCTCGCCCAAGAAGGTCGTCTCGCCTTCGATCCACGACTTGGTGACGATCCTGCACACCCCGCCGGCCACGGGCGTCGTGTACAGGCCCGGCGGCAACGTCAACGTGCCGTGCACGACGACGGGCTTTGTCGACGCGGCCGGCTTCGCCGTCGTTGTGGTCGTGTCGACCGCTGTCGGTAGCGCCGAGACGATGCCCGTCTCGGTCTCCTTGGTCGTGCTGCGGGCGCCTCGCGTCGAGCTTGGTGGGTTGTAGGGCGGATGAGGCGGGACAGAGAGTGAGCCGGATAGAGTCTTGGTCGAGAATGTGGAGTGCGAACCCGAGACGGAGACCGGCAGCGAGGTTGGCGCTGCGGTAGAGGGAGATACAGGCTCTGATCCGGACCTGGATGGCGAGGCTGAGGAAAGCGTGGAGCAGGAGACGGATGAGGGCTGTGCCGATGGTGGTGCCGACGGGACAGAGTAGACCGGTGCCGATGAGACGACAGACGGGGCCACTGATGGAATGATGGAGGAGGGCAGCAGAGATGGCGAGATTGATGGCATACCGGAGACAGGCGTGGAAGGTTCCGCAGAAGAGGGGACTGGCGGCTCACTGGACGGTGCTACCGACGGC
The DNA here is from genome assembly GCA_019188255.1 of Verticillium longisporum. Classification (NCBI taxonomy): domain Eukaryota; kingdom Fungi; phylum Ascomycota; class Sordariomycetes; order Glomerellales; family Plectosphaerellaceae; genus Verticillium; species Verticillium longisporum. The sequence continues at coordinate 2,484,243 of JAETXT010000003.1, read as the reverse complement.
GGGAGAGATGAGGGGCCTAGCGAGGGGAGGACAGATGAGGGAAGTATGGAGGATGGAAGAGACGAGGGGGCCAGGGAAGGCATTGAGGACGGCATCGAGGACGGCACTGAAGATGGTGCTGAAGCTGGCATCGATGAAGGCATCGATGACGGCATCGAGGATGGCGCTGATGATATCGGCTGTGACGGAGGCACAGATGACGGCGCCGCGCAAACAGAAGCTAAAAAAAAAGGGTTCGTCATTAGCGATAGTCCTCCGACACGAGAGCACGAGACCCAAAACAGAGCCAACTTACTCGAGACAGCAAACAGCCGCGTCACGAAGCAATTCAGTGGATAATCTGTGCCGTCGGGATCGGTAAACGTGGCATACAAGACGTCTTGGTCATCGAGACAGAAGCCTGCGCGGCCGCCGAAGAAGCTGGGATTTACCCACGCGAGCTCGTCGCCAAGTAGGGTGAAGCTGGTTGCAATGTCACCACCCGACGGTACATCGAGTGGAGACAGGGCCACAAAGGTGATGTCCTGCCCGGTGACGACTGGACTACCGTTGGAGTCGAGACGGCCGCCGTCACCGCCAGTCGTGAGGGTGAAGGTCGTCGCTGAAGCACACTCGTCAATGCCGACGGGGCCCGAGTTGCCGACGAGCAGGAGATCCTCGTTCTGGCGCCTCCCGTAGGCTCGCGCGGCTCGGCGGATGGGCGGTGAAGTAGGCGCCTCTTCGCCGCCGCTCGGCTGATCAATGTCGTTTTCGCCGATGGAGAGGAGGAATGTTGTCGACTCGCTCGTTGGCACCGTCACACCGGATGACACGCCCGAAGGGGGGATGATGGTGGAGCTGGGCGAAGCGACGTCGGCCTCTTTATCATAGACGACCAGTCTTCGGTTGCCGCTGCAGATTTGGGTCATGTTCCCAAGACAGGTCTGGTCACATTCTGCCTCGGGCACAAGTACTGAGTTGCCGCGGAGCTCGTTGCGGCACGCGCAGCGGAAGCGGAAATATGTGGCGAAGTAGCGATAGTCAGTGCACAGCTCTGCGCAGAGATCAAGCGACATGTCGAACTCTTCGAAATCTTGACCGTCAAAGCCTGGGTCCTCCATCACGTCCGTCGAGTACGTCTGGCAGCCGACACGGTTGAAAGGACCGACGACAGGTGGCCGCGGGTCGCCTTGGCCGTCCCCGTCTCCGCCGTCTCCATCCCCGTCCCCGTCCCCGTCGCCATCACCCTCATCTTCGGGAGGCTCGCCCATGTCGTACAGGGCCATGCGCGTGTCGCCGCCACAGTACTGGTCCTCGTTGCCGCCGCACGGGGTGCTGCACTGCTCCTCATCGGCAAAGTCGGTGGCGTTGAGAGTTTCATCGTCACACAGACACTGTTGGCCGTCAATGACACCAAAGTATTGGAGTCCGTCGCAGAAGGCCGCGCATGTCTGCAGCGTCATGTCGGTGCTGGTGGTCGATCGGGCGAATTCGGTGAGGCCCGAGGTGATCCGGCATCCGCGCCGAAAATACGGCCCCACAACGGCCGGTCGGAGCTCCGTGCCTCGGTCGTACAGCGCTACGCGCTCCACGCCGCCGCAGAAGACGGACGCGTCGCCAGCGCAGGGCGAAGCACACTCTGTATCGGGCCCAGGGACACCTTCGGGGTCGCTGAGCTCGTCGCCACAATAGCAGGTGTTGCCCTCAGCAGCGCCGAAGTACCGGGAGCCCTGGCATGTCGTGGCACACGTCTGTAGCGTCAGGGATGGGTCGACAGTGGGCTCGCCCGAGAGGACGAGGCCACCAGTAGATGTTGACTGGAAGCAGCCGAGTCTGTTGTAGTTTCCAACAATGACTGGAGATGCGTCGGCGGGATCCGCAGGGTCGGGGTTCTCAGGATCAGGATTCTCGGGCTCCTCAACATCGGGTGTCTCTGGCCCGTAGACTGCAAACGCATCTACGCCACCGCAGAACACGTCGGAATCTGTGCATTGCACATTGCATTGTTCCTCGTCCACTTGTGTTGTGCCAGACGCTCCGCCGCACGCGCACGTATCGCCGTTCCGCACAGCAAAAAATGTTGCCCCTTGCCCTGTGCAAACCCCTGCACAGTATTCGAGTGTCGTGGTAGCCGGCGATTCGGTGTATGTCGCATCAAACATCTGGAAGCACCCAACCCGCTGAAACTCGCCTACCTCGGCAGGGCGAGCCGGATCTGCTTGCCTCGCGATGACGGCCGCGCCATGTTCGGTCGTGCCGGTGGCGAGCCCGAGTGCAGACGCGGCAAACACGGCCGTCGCCGACACCACCATATTCGCAAACCGCGCCATAATCCAAACAATATAAATCAAAACCCCACAAAAAGAGTGTGATGGGCACCAAGACCCGAGCGAGCGTGACAGGGCACAAATTCCCCAAGCGTCAGAAAACAAAAGAATGACGAGACGATGACGAGATTCCTCCCCCTCGTCGGCAGCCTAACGGCGCGAGGGGCTAGTATTTCAAAAGACAATGGTCTTTTTCTCCGCCCCTGATTTTTCAGGTGCAGGCCCCTGGATCTGTCAGATTCAGGAGGTGGGAATGAGAGAAGATTAGCGCGGGCGGTTCCAAAACGCCGAGTGGAGCGGGCCGGGCGAGACAAGGTGCATGTTCCGACGTGTTTGAAAAATAAACATGTCCAGGCTGCGATGCGGGGGGACTTTTTGTGTTTTCTCTTCCTCAGACGTGTAGGGGTAAGACAAGGCCTTGGTCCGCGAGTCCTGTTGCTGAGAGGCATTGTGTTCGTCGAGATTGCTGTGCATAGACGCCTCGCCGCGAATCACTGCTGGTGCTGGCCAAGCCCACGTCGATAGTCTCTTCAATTGAGCAAGTGCCGTGTGGGGAGGTGGACAGAGCTAGCGCGCCCGAGTGGCCTTATACGGTACATTGTAGCTGTCGATTGGGAGTTCGGAGATGAAGGGGCTGAGCTATTGGTGAGGCTTAAGCCAGGTTTGTCGATGAGCGGCTGAGTGGGACAGGCAACTCGTATGATGATCCCCCCAAACTTGACTAGAAAGCAGACGGAACATCAGCGACCCGAAGCAGGGTTCTCCGCCTGTGTCCTGACTACCACAACCTCTATGCGGTTCCTCGACTAACAGATTGTACTTATAGAACTTGAATCAGCCCATCACGGAGACAAACGTCTGTCCTCGCCGCTGTGCCCTGGCTCACCATGGCATTGCCTCTCGCAACGCCAGAAAAGGTAAAATATCTTGTGCAGCGGCGCAGATGATACTGTCGACGAAGCCCAGCCGATTGTGGTATATCGATAAGTGAAGCGTCTGGAGCGTCGCGGGAGATGATCTCTAGTATCTGGAGGGAGAAGCTGAAAGCCATGAACGCCGTGGCGACATGGTTGTCAAGAAGCATATGGTTTGTAATATATATGGCGGACAGCCAACCGCGGTCGTGGTACGTGCCATCGTTGCGCACAGCGGCGCGGTGACTTCAATGCAATTGGTGCGAGGGTGTTTGGCAATGATGGTGCCCAACAGAACAGACGGGACGTCTTTCAACAGAAGAACCCAGGTGAAATAAAAGATACGTGAGGAGCCTTAGATTGTCAATTCTTCTTACGGCAGGAAGCTCGTTGGCAGCATGATTGGACCAGCTCACATGTACACATGGCAAAATCAGACAACGACAAATTGTAATTTTTCAGATACTCGCCGACCATGGGTGTGTGAACGATGGCGCTGGCAACCTCCTCGTTGACAACGGTTCATTGCAGCCCAAGTGAAGCCTGTGCAGTGGCAACGGAAAGAGTAGGAAAGCGTAGGCGGTGAGATGCCAGAGAAAACCTCGCTGTGATGAGATTCGGGCATACTGGGGTTCAGAAGAGGAGATGTTGGCACCAAGGAGGATTCTTTGATACTTGGCAGCATACCAGGATGCTTCATGGCGACGAAGGACTCAATCGATATTTGCCGTGGTCCGGTGGTCCGTAAGAGGCACGAATGGTAGCCCATGGCTTGCCAGCGATGGGAGGAAAGCTCATAGCAGCAGAAACTCACAGGACGACCGGAATGCTTTGGTCATATCTTGCGGCCGTTGTTAGTTGCGTCTGTCAAACAATGAAGAAAGCGAAACGACCATCGAAGGCCTCGGCTTTGCCTAGCGATACGGGCCAGGGATGTCTGCACCGCAAGCTCACGTCAGCCTCCCAAAGGACGCTCGAAAACCAAGAACAGTTGCGAGCACACCTGAGTATAGTTCAATCTTTGTTTGTGTGCTGGTATATGTTGATACACAAGTGTCTTCACGCTGATTTAGGTACATCGGCTTCTTCATCGACATCGACGCTGATCTTGTCCGTACAACATTCGTGTACAACTAAGGGAGCCGCAATTCAAGCCAGCTTGAGATCTATACAAAGTTGTGAAGTGATTTCTGCGACTTACGCTCAAGCAACTGTCTACACGCTTAACGGCATCATCATCGGCTAGGCGATGCCATCCGCGAGCAGTCTCAACACGTACCCGACAAAGATCTTGCCAGTTTCCGGCAGGCCACCGAGTCCGTTATATTGGTCCCGAGAGATGGTCATATGCAACGCCAGAATGGCCCACATGCAGAATGTCCCTGCTCGTGACCGGGAGTCGAAGATGGAAGAGAATGGTACGGACAAGGCGCAGCTGATCATGACAAAGGTTTTCACGAGATGATGTAGAGTCCACGGTTTGCCTCGAAGCCTGGGTCTCGATCAAGACTGACGGCACGCCGAGCCGTATGCTGGCCGATGACGATTGGAACTCAACGGACCTGCCGTGTGTCCCACCATGGGACAGGTAATAGAAAATGGCACGAGGCAAAGGTTTAGGCAGGGCCCTGTCTAACGCAATGTGCAGCCGTGAACACCGGAGTGTGCATCCGCTTGCCGAGCGGAGATACCGGCTTTCCCAGCAAGCATTTGTATGTTGACGTAGCGTAGTCAGATTCGAATTTGGATGTGTCTACGACTGATCCTTGCGTTTCAATATAGCATCTCGTTGATACGTATACAAGTTGGTTAAGCAAGCGCAGCATCAAGCAACAGATTCGCATACGATGATGCCCCCCCCAGCACAACCGTGAAATAACTTGAGTATATGTCCGCCACTTCACGTACAGCTTTGCTTTCCCACATAGGTACGGTAGGGAGCACAGATATCACATCGAGGACAGGCTTTCAACCGATGACCATCCCACAAACCGCGCCCCATCACCTCCTCTCAAGACATGTCGATACGAACGGCGCCGCCACATACAGTAAGACAGGTAGGTGGTCCTCCCACTGCCATCTGAAACAAAAAATAAAGCTCGGAAGGATCGAAAAGATCGATCGACGACCAGGCCCAAACAAACCCTTCTTCACATCCTAACCCTCCCCTCCCCTCCCGTCACCACGTGTTCCGGGCCTCAGGTCCCCGCAGACGCGCTTCACCTCTCTCCATTCCAGATGACAAGAGGTCTCAAACAATGGAGGCACAAAGTCGCGCTCTCCCTGTCGTCCTCCCTCCATCTCACCTTGAAATCGGGCGGCGGGGGGACATGCCCAGTGGCCAGTGTTATGAACCACCCCATCAGGCAAGCCAACAAATTGGCAAGCAAGCAGGAGGGAACTGAATCAGCGTACACAACTTCAACCACAAGACGTCACAAAAGAACACCAGTCAGTCAGTCAGTCAGTCAGTCAGCAGCAGCAGCAGCACAGCCAGTGAATCCTCGGCGTAACGGCCGTCTCTCTTCCTCAACGATGTGATCTGATCTGTCTACACATGCAGGTCGACATGATACCCCCCCGGCCCTACCTAACGGGCGAAGCGACAAAACAAGAACACCGAGTGCCACAAGGGGAAAAAATAAGAGAATCCTGGGGTCCCCCAAAAATGCAAGTTCCGCCAGCAGGTGTACGCATCTCGCAAACTCCCCCTGCCCACCACGGTAGGCTCCCTCCGCCCCGCCCCGCCCCCTTCCGAGCTCCCCCTAGGCCCCCCTGCTGGCTGGCTTTCGAACCCAGTCGTGACAAGACATTGTGACAACATGCCCGCTCTCTTTCTATCCACGGCATCCGCTGCTCTCCCTTCTAGATACGTCGGTCTATCCCTCAAACTCCACGACCCCCTTTCCCGTCTGCGCGGTGGCGGCCGCAGTCGGTTCAATATCCACCAGCTGTCCATCCTTCGCGTTTCCACTGGCGCCAGCCTCGGCGTCCGCCCCGGAGAGCAGGTCCCGGTCCTCGCTGCGTACGCTCCGGCGTTCGGCATCAGCGGGGCCCATACGCACGCCAATCTCGACGCCAATGTCCGCGTCGTCTTCGTCGTCGTCGTCCCGGGGCTGGAGCGTCTGATTCGACGTCGCGTTCTTCTCGAGCTCCTTCTGTGCCTCCTCCATGCGCTTGCGCACTTCGGCGGCCACGCGCATGCCGTCCGTGACAATGTTGTCGAGGACGCCCCGCAGACCGCGTGTTGCGCCGGCCGCGGCGGGCGCCGCGGCCGCGGGAAGCACGGAGCGGTTGCCAAAGTTGATGCTGGAGAAGGTCGTGAGGGAGGTCGAGGGTGTCGCAGCGGAGGGCAGGCCCTCGATGATGTGGAAAGAGGTGGGGAAGGAAGACTCGAAGAACTGCTCCAGAAGCTCGTCCGCCAGCACGACCATGCGGAACGTCGGCAGGGTAATGTGCAGCGGGTTCGCGGGGTCCAAGGCGGCGTTGGCAGCTTCGGACTGCGCCTTGGAGACCCTGCGTTCTGACAGGGTTGTCTGCTGGCTTCCGTCGGTCGAGCTGATGGACAGCGAGGGCGGCTTCTTCGCCCGCTTTGGACTGGCTGATGGCGACTCGAGCGCAAGCAGGTCCTCCTCTTCCTCGTCGTCATCGTCGTCGCCTCCGATGGCGAACGCGCCCGAGTTGTCGCCTTCGGCTGGCGTCTTCTCCGTTTCTTCCTCTTGACGTTTGTTCTGGGGGTGGTCCGGGTCGGGGTACTCGAAACATCTCCGGATGAAGGCGCTGACACTGCCAAGGAATCTTTCGTTCGCCGAGATGCCCCCAAGGCTCGTCTCAGACGCGTTCGGGTTGCCCTGCACCGTGATGCCGTTCACCGCCGGCGTCGAAGCGCCGGGGCTCAGGTTGCCCTCGAGGCCTCGCCTCGAGAGGAACAGCAACGTCTCCGAGATGCGCAGGATGCCCTCCCGATCGACCTTGCCGTCACCGTCGTCGTCGTACAGCTCAAAGAAGTAGCTCATGGTGCCCATAATGTCCCTCTTGCCCCTGACCTGGGCGAGGCCCGAGACGACATTGGCCAAGGTCAGCTCGCCCTTGCCGTCGACGTCCCATTTCTTGAACAGTCGCTGCATAAACTCGTGATCGGCAGGTTCCGGGCCCGTACCCCAGGGGTTGAGCAGTGCATCGTTCCGCTTCTGGGTCTCTGTGAATGTGTCGCGGCGGGGCGTGATGGGCGAGTCGGAAATAGCCCACTTGGACATGTTGGCAAGGAACTCCCTAAAGGCATCGTAGTCCATCATGCTCGTGCTCGGGCCGAGCGCAACGCGGCCCTTGTCGATAATCTGCTCGTGATTGTCCCGGAACGCATCCTGCGCCCTGCCTCGGCTGTTTCGCGCACGACGCTGCTTCTCGCCTTGAATGATGAGATCTCGCTGTTGCCTCTCGTACAGCATTGTGTAGAAGCGGTCGTAGAGCGCGCCCAGCTCCTCGGCGCTCAGGAGCTTGCTGTCGGGACCGAGATTCCTGATGGCCGTCCTCTTGGTGAAGCTTTCAATGTTATTGAGAACCGCGTCCTTGTTCTTCAACCGCGACTCGGTAATGCTGTTGTGTGTGATTTGCGAAAACTCCTTAAAGGCCACGACCATGAGCTCCTGAAATTTGGTCACGCCCCGCAGCTTGGGATTCTCCGACTTGGGATGCGCAGACTCATCGAGGCGGGTGAAGTAGGACTTGAGGACCGAGATGAAGGCCCCGTCATCCGTCGCATCGAGAAGTTCCTCTCCGTTGATCCGCAGGATGGCCAGTCCAACCTGGAAAAGGACCTTGGGGCCCTCGACGAAGAAGACGTCCAGCACGCGGAAGGCAAATATGAGGGGCATCGAGTTGACGTAGAGGGAGAGGAACCACGGCAGCGACACGACGGACAGCTGCACGTCACTCTTGACCAGGTGCTCCCACAGAATGGGCATGGTCTGCTCAACAAGCGACTCAAAGACCTTTTGATCGAGCAGCGTGCCGTACATGGTGGTGGAGTAGTAGCCAGGAACCAGCCTGTCACAGAGGGAGGAGAGGAGGAAGAAGGCCTGCGCCTCCGACATGTAGATGAGCAGCGCGGCCACGACGATGTTCATGGCCTGGCAGTATCCGACGTCGGGGTTGACCCAGCTGTAGGCGGTCAGAACGCGACGCAGCCGCCCAATGCCCTCTGGATCCTGGAAGCCGGGGTACTCGGGAAGACTCCGGTTGAGATCCTTCTCAATCTCGTCAATAGCGAGCGAGTCCTGTCCGGCATATTTCGCGAGCGTGTTTGCGAAGAGATCTGGGTTCTCGAGCCGCAGGTAGATGGAACCAGACGTGAGCTCCCACATTTCACCGCGCAGGCGATTCGGCAAGCCTACCCTGATGAGCTTGTGAAAGGTGGGCTGGCGGATGAGGGTGACGTTCCGGCCGTTGTCTCGCAGGTATTCGGCCCACAGCCGCATCTTGGCGCGGTCTCGCAGCTTCTTGGGGTCGCCAGGGTATCGGAAGAACATGCCGAGGCCGGCGTCGGGCGGGTTGGCGCCCTTTTTGTCGTCGGGGCGGAGCAGGTACTCGGAGTAGCACTGGCCGACGACGTTCTTCAGCTTGCCGACGTGGCCGACGGCGGCCTTGAGGCCCTTCTTGAGACCATCGCAGAAACGCTCGCACGCCTGGCGGGTGCCGGCAAGGTGTATGGTGATGCGCTGTTCTCGTACGTCCTTCTTGTCGCCAGCGGCGTCCTTGTCTTTTCCTTGTCCTTGGACGTGTTGTTGGCAGGGATGCCGTTCCAGGTGGTGATGGCCAGGGCGAACTGGAAGGATTGGCTGCTCAGGCGCTCGACGCGCTTGATGGAGCAGAGAGGAAAACTGAAGCCGTTGCCCGAAGGACCGCCGCCGTGGGTCTGGCCGGTGAAGGCGGAGCTCGTGGATGTGCTGGCGGCGTGGGAAAAGCTGGTGGGCGTCGTGGAGAAGCACATGTAGGCCTCGGACAGGTGCAGCTTGCCGGCGTAGTGGTAGCCGCGGTCATTGTCGCGGTCGCCCTGGGTGGCGTTGGGCGGGGGATGGTGAGCTCGGCATTGATCTCGTAGAGAGGGTTCTGGGAGCTGGGCAGGCGGAATTGGGCCTGGAAGAGCGAGGACTTGGAGGGGTTGCGATCCGAGTTGGACAGGTTCAAGCCCTGGGTCGGGTCGATGAACGCCTGGGCCCTCTGCACCAGGCTGGAAAGGTTCAACATGGTGGCGGGCTCGCAGGATCAGCTGGTCATGTCGGTAGGGGCAGATGGGTTCTTGGGATCGGATCTAGAGGGATTCGTTGGGCGTGGTCTGATGAGCGGGATAGAGGTCGGCGTCGGAGGGGATCGTCGGGAATGGAACAGTCGGCTAGGAGAGAGGGGCGTAAGCGACGGATGCGGTGGGAGCAGTGTGTCGTCGGTGGAGACGTTTGTAACGACAGTCAAAGAGGAGCAGAGCAAAGTGAACAGGAAGGGAGGCAGGACAGGCGTTTGTCGGATTGGGAATGCTCGTTGCGGGTTGCCAGCTCGAAATCGGGGGTGTTGCGTAGAATGGTAGCAGTGGTGGAGGTGATGGATGAAGATGTCTTGTCGTTGGATGGTCATGGGGGGGAAAGGGAGAGGGTCAGCAGCTCCCACGGCAGCGGCAGCGGCAGCGCGGCGCAGGAGCTGGGGAGCTCTCGGCAGTGGAGGGAGCCTTCCTCAGTGGAGGGAGCCTTCCTCAGTGGAGGGAGCCTTCCTCAGTTCGGTTTGGGGGGCATGAGTGGGTGTCCTGGAGGGGCGCAGAGGCGCAGGGCCCTAGGACGTAGCAGCGTGAGGACGTAGGGGCCTGGGGTGTACGTTAGGGGCGCGACCCACCCAGCCACTCTCGACGCAGTTCAACCGCTAGCTGGGCTGAAGCCTCAGGGGACCCTGCCCCTGATTTTGCCCCGAGCTCGTTCTCCATGCCCTTGCCGTGCCTTTGCACCATTCCTTGGACCGTTCATGATGATTCGCGTCTTCGAACAGGCCGTGTCCCCTCTGCGAGCTCCTGAGCATCCAAGCTCCTGAGCATCCAAGCTCCTCAGCACGCAAGTTCTTGCATGAGACACTTCACAGCCCCCTCGTCATTCCTCTTCCACATCACCAGGCCGCGCCACCCAGACAACCCCTCGTCAGCTTGTTGTTCCGAATCATCTGTATCAATTGCTGCCCATGGTATGATGGCACGTCACATGCTCTCCCAGTGCTTCCCTTCCTAGCCCTGCCTTGATGCTTCAAAAGCACGAAGCTCCGTGTCCGAGACCCAGAAAAAAAACAGGTCCCATACCCGGTCTCCTTAAAAGTACGCCAAAAACACCATACCCAATGATGCCGCTTTACCCCTCCACGACGCCCAGCAGCTCTATCGTCTAGCCAAATGAGCCGCACCCGTGTATCTTACTTTTTCTTTCTTTCCCCGGCTGAAGTCTGTGTATACCATGCTTGGTTATGCACCGGTTGGACAACAACAAGTTCATCTCGTGAGCCGCCCCCTCATCGTCCTGTGCGAGCGAACAACCGAAACCTTCCGTAAATAAGGTTCTACTCGGTTGTCACCCCCGTATTAGGGAGCCTTCAGGAGGACCGCTGCTTAGAATTGGTCATGTCGCGTCGAACCCATGCTGGATGTCTGGGTGATCAAAAATCTTTAAAGTACTGGTCGTACTGGCGCGCCATTTCGTCCGTATACGGCTCGCGCTTGCCATCCTCCTCCGGATACTGATCGAAGCACTGCGAGTCGCTCGAGGATCGCACGGGCGGCACAATGGGTCCGCGCACGCGCTGTCCCAGCAGCTCATCCCACCGGATGCCCTTGAAGAAGAGGTGGTCTTTGACGCGCTGCGCGCCACCGCTAATGTTGCCGAGGCGCTTAGAGCGGTCGACGGTGCAGAACGATTTGATGAGATCCTTGGCATTGTCCGAAATGTGCGGTTCCGCCGGGAACGTGACGGGCTTCTCGACGATCCTGCGGCACGAGTCAGTTGGTCATTCTTTTTCAATCCATCACTGGCCAAACTAGAGCCAGGCGTCATTGAGACAGGGGACGTACTGCTTGTAAATCTCGATGGGGTTCTGGTGCCAAAACGGCGGGTAGCCCGTGAGGAACTCGTACAGCAGAATGCCCAGCGCCCACCAGTCGACGGCGGTCGTGTGGCCCTTGTTATGGATCACCTCGGGTGCCAGGTACTCGGGGGTGCCGCAGAGGGTGTACGTCTCGGTTGGCTGGCCGTCTTCGCTGCTGAGGCGCTTGGCGAAGCCAAAGTCGACGAGCTTGATGTGGCCGTTCTTGTCGAGCAGCAGATTCTCGGGCTTGAGATCGCGATAGGCGACGCGGCCCTGCTGCTCGTGCAGAAACTCGAGGACGAGCACAATCTCGGCTGTGTAGAACTTGGCGGTGCTCTCGTCGAAGCGGCGCATCTTGCGCAGGTAGCTGAAGAGCTCGCCGCCGGGGACGTAGTCGAGCAGCATGTACAGCGTGTCGGCGTCGGAGAAGGCGGCAATCATGTTGGTGATAAAGGGGTGACCGGAGACGTCGCCGAGGATGCGACGCTCGTGGCGCACGTGGTCGACCTGCTTGAGCTTGATGACCTCGGTCTTGCGGAGGATTTTGAGGGCGAAGACCTCCTTCTTCTCCTCCTCGGCCGGATTGACGGGTCTGACGAGACAGACACGAGCAAAAGTGCCGGTGCCGAGGGTGCGGATGATGCGGAAGACGTGAGAGCTCAACGAGGCGCGGCTGGCAATGGGACCGTGACCGGCATTGTGGTGGCCCTTGCCGTTGGCCATGCGACTCTTCATGCGCGAGAGAAAGCCCGGCTCGCGGTGGGTAGAAGACGAGGTGGAGGCGCGCGGACGCGTCGGCTTCTCATGAGGCGTGACGGGCTCCGTCTTGGCTTGTGACACGACGGCGGCCATGGTGGGCAGCTCCCGCCGTCACAGCGTGGTTGCTTTGTGTTGTGGCGTGAGAAAGTACGGCGACTGCCAGGGGCCGTCGTGTGCGCGCTTGTATGCGGGTTCGCAGGTGGTCGCGCGCAGTGGCAGATGGAGGGGTGCAAGTGGCTGACTGGTGGGCTCGCAGACCGGCGGACTCGCAGACTGGCGGACTGTCGGGTGATGTGACGACAATTCGCGCAGCGCTCGAGGTGAGGCGGGAAATGGGAAACGGCGCACAACGGAGAGCAAGAGGTTCTGGATCGGCGTCGTTGGAGGGCTCGTCAGAGAGGCGACCGGAGTATAGGACTGCTCGAGGTTGTTGGAGGTGATGCAGCAAGCCGGCCAAGTTTCATAGGCAATGTCGTCGTACAAGGTATGATCTCGTCACATCGGATGCCGTCGAGGGGTGCTGGGTCATGGGGGGGCCCGTGTATCGCAGGAGGGGGTGGGTTGGTGGAGATGGTGATCAAGAATGGACGGATGGATGGACGGATAGGTGGTGGGATGCGGCCGTGGTCGGTACGGCTCACTCGGCTCGTGGGGGCTCCGGTTTACAAAGGCGAGGAAGAAAAGGCGTCGAGGGTGCAGTCTTGGGAGGCATAGTTTTTGTTCTGTGAGGCCGCAAAAAGTCTTGTCGGGGGACGGAAGGGTGGGAGGAGGAAAAGGAGGAGGAGGACCCTCTCGGACCCAGCCTTGAGACGAGAAAGGAGCCAAAAAGACAATCTAGGACGAGACGAGACAACAGGGCCGAAAGACGGTCAAGGTCGAGACGCAATGACGAGAAAGGAAAGGGCAAGGCAGAATGATGAGGGGACCCAAGCCGACGGGTCTGCTGCCGGGCCACTGCCACTGCCCTGCCCCTACACCTGCCCTGCCCCAAATACACCTGCTTCTGTCTCCCCTACACCTGCCCTGCCCCCCCTAGGTACACCTGCTTCTGCCCCAAATACACCTGCCGCCCCATGCCGCCCGCCCCCAACCCACCTTCCCAATCCCAACCCCTCGATCCGGTTCAATGCGACGGTGAGCGCCGACTGCAAATGCGCAGGTACCTACCTAGCTACCTTACTGTAGGTACTGTACTGTGCATGCACCTGCAGCATGGTCCAATCCAGTGATGCAACATGATGCAGATACGAATTGATTCAGATGGATGAGATCAATGACGAAACCATGGGGGGCGCGGGGGCGGCCTTTCTTGGCCCTCTTGCCGCTGGATACGAAGAGAGAGAACCAGCTTGGATCACCTCATGGTCAACGACGACGCCCAATGCCCCCAGGTGAAAGTGAAAGTGGAATGGCAGTATCAGGAAAAACGGTGCCGCGGGACGGTACTGTCGGCCACGCCAAGCCTGTTGCGCTACTGTGCCGTCAGACCGGCCGGCCGGCGGCATGCCTGAACTTGACCCGCCGCCACCACGCCGACTCTGCCACACCAGCAGAGCCTGTAGGGCCTATCCACATGCGGTAGGTCCCTAAGTGCTGGTACCTAAGTACCTAGGTCTAGGTACGTGAGGTAAGGTGAGGCAAGGTAGGCAGGCACCCTCAGGCAAGTCGTACAGTGGGTAGGTCCCTGGAACCCTGGATCTGGCCCCCTGGCTCCAGTGGGCTTAGCGGCCGAGCATCCACGTTATGACGCAACCCACCCTTCCCACGCTTCCATCCGGACATGCCTTGGGTTGGGTACCTTTTATCAATCCTCCGATCTTCCGCGCTGCACCCCACGCACCCGACTGCCTGCCGGGTGTCACATTCATGTCGACCTCTTTTGGGCAGTAACCGGCACGGGACAAGAGGACATGGGGTTGTTTCGCGAGGAGATTCGACTGGCCACTTGTGTCATGGAATAAGGGCAGTCGCCGTTCCCTGGCGACAAACAGAACAGTGACACCAGTGGCGATTCTCCCTCGTGGCCCCGAATGAAAGGGACGAGTGAACGAAGCAAAAAGAGAAAGAAAAAAAACACCAACAAGTAGGCCACAGTAGGAAAACCTGCTGCCGCGTCGTTCTTTGTCTCATGGCAACCCACCGCTCGGCCGATGGCGATTGATCGATAACCTTAGTCAACATGTTCCCACGCCACACGACGTCGTCATGGCCCGCTCGGCGCCCGGCAGCCGGCACGCGATCCTACCTTGTTGCCGCCCTGTCCACCGTTTTCTCTTCTTGACTTGCGATACGGTGATGTAGCAAGTATGGGGGGGGCATGGAGGTATGGAGGCATGGACTGAGGCAAGGTACCGGACTGCTGACGCAAGGAACCTGTGGCTACACTGCCCATCCATTACCTGATCTTGCGTGACCATGCCACGAAAGGTCCCGTCATGCTGCGACTTGGCTGGTGTCAGCCTGTGCTGGGGGGTTGGCTTAGGGCTGGACCGAGAGAGCATTGGCGCTATCAAAGGAGTGCCACATGTCATTTGACGGTCAGCTCACTGGTTCATGCTGACCGTTGCGTACACCGGCTTGTACTAGTTGGTGAAGGACCAATCTCGTTTTGGAGTACTATAGTGGTTTCAGGACGGCGACCTCCTTGAAGCTCTTCCAGGCCGTCGTTTGGCATCATGATAGACGTCTGAACAGAGTCTGATGCTGCTTCACCACCAGAGGACCCGGTTGTTTCTCATGTCAGGCCGAATAAGGGCAATTCAGGTACATACAATACATATCGAGTGATGAGCCTTTATTTCCGTGTTGGATTAGAAGAGATACGCGATAAACGACGTGACTTGTTCTAAACGAATGCCGACGCTTTCTACGAAGATGAGTTAACGTCAAATCATGCAATAGCATGTTGAGGCTCAGTGCTAACACATTTGACTTGCTGCGACTAAAGTCGTCGCATGGTCCTCTGCAGGCGTACTTCTTGTTGAATACTACCAGAGCTGGACTTCATAAATCTCAGCCATCTCCACAAAACACGAAACGCATCTCCTACAATTGCTCATCTCACAACAAAGTTTCAGAGCCAGCTTCAACCGCCAGTGCAAAATATCTAGCTCCATGCTGCAGTCACACGGCAGCCTGGTCTCCAGTCTTCATCGCCTGCTACCCCCCGCGCGCCTTGACAAAGTCGACGAGATCAAAGAAGCTCTTCTTGTAGTTCCTCACCTGCGAAGTCCTGTTGACAGTCTGGATGCCGAAATTCGACGCCCCGTCACCAAACTCCCTACACGGCCTTCCGTCAGCGCATGATCACAGAAGCACACAGAAGAGGGAAAAAAAGAAAGTCAAGAGGGGGAGTTGCTCACCAGTTGTCCGCAAAAGACCAGGCATACGCCCCCGCCACATCCACGCCATCCTCCCAAATGGCCTTGAGCACCTCGGTCAGGTAGCTCAGGTAGTAGTTGCTCCGCGGCGTGTCGAACAGCTGGTCCGCGAGCGCGACCTTGTCCGTCTCGGCAAAGACGGGGAAGCCAAACTCGGTGATGACGACGGGCCGGCGCCACGTGTTCCAGACGTAGCCGAGGTAGCTGCGCAGGTACACGGGCGTCGTGTAGACGTAGCTCTGCGAGCGGTAGCCGACGTTCCAGCCGAAGCGGTTGATTTGCGTCTGGTTGACGCAGTAGGGGCGCAGCGGGTGCTCGGCGTCCGCGGCGCACGCGCGCACGCTGTCGGCGTCGCCGGGCGTCGGCGGCGCCACGACCGTCGCCGTGTAGTGGTTGATGCTGAAGTAGTCGGCCGTGCCGTTGAGGTAGGCGAGATCGGCGGCCGTCAGGGGCACGTAGTCGGCAATGGTCTGCTTGTACGAGTCGGGGTAGTCGGCGCCGAGGAACAGCGGGTTCGCAAAGGGCCCGAGCTGGAACGTGTTGAAGTGCTCGGCGGCGTAGACGTCGGCGGCGCTGTCCGGGTCCCGCGGCACGCCAAAGTTGTTGTTGAGCCGCAGCGACACCAAGCCCGTGCCCTTGATCTGCTCCTTGTAAAAGTGGTACACCTCGGCGTGCGACTTGATCACGTGGTCGATCGACTTGCCGTTGTTCGCGTACAGCAGTGGCTCGTTGTACGTGTACCAGACGGGCACGCGGTCGGCGTAGTGCGTCAGGACAATTTTGGCGTAGTTGACAAACGCCGCCGGGAACGTCTCGTTCTGGTACGCTCCGTTGACGTAGCCAATCTCGGCCGGCTCCGCCGCCGTGCTGAGGTTGCTGCCGAAGAACTGCAGCGGCGTGTCAAAGTGCAGCAGTGTCACCTCGGGCGTCATGCCCTTCTCCAGGATGAAGTTGATCACGTCGTTGTAGTGGTCGATGCCAGCCTGGTTGACGGGCGTGCCGGGGAGCGCGAAGGGAAGGATGCGAGTCCAGGCGATGCTGAAGGCGTACCGCGAGACACCCATTGCCGCAACCCGCTCAATGTCTTGCTTGTAGTAGTAATAATTCTCGTTGGTGACATAGCTCTTGGGCCGGTCGTCTCGGACCAGAATATCCATGAGCGACGGGGACTTGCCTTCGTCGGCCGTGGCCCCCTCGATCTGGCTCGCAGAGCTCGAGACCCCAAAGCGGAAGTGTTTCGGAAAGTTGTAGCAGTCCTGCGGGCCAAAGTAGTCCCTCGGGGGCAGCACGAGCTCGCTGCTGGGCACTGGCGTGGGTGACACGGTCGTCGAGTAAACGGACGTCTCGGTAAAGTTGGGGGGGTTGGCATGTCGCCACAGAGCAGTCCACGCCGCCTGTCCGTAGGGATCAGACGAGTCGTCGGTAGTGGCCGTAGAGTTATCTCGAGGATCCCATTTGCCCCATGTCGTGTAAGAGAGGGACGTGACGAGGCTGGTCAGCGACTCGGACGGCTCGGCGTACGTCTGGGTCGTTGTGGCCGGCGGCACTGACGTCGCATACCTCACAGTGTCCGTCAGAGTGTGGCTGAATGGTGTAAAGGTGTATTCAGGCTCGCGAGTCCTCGTCGCCTTGCATTGTGGTCGTGGCGTTGGGCCCTCGGCGTCGAGGTAGACCTGCTGGGCAGCTCCCAGCGTGGCCAAAACGAGTTGCGCCTTGATGATCATGGTAGCAGAGCACAGAAGAAAAGTCTTCGAGTTAACCATGTGAAGATGTCAAACACGCAGAGGCATGTCCTCGCGATCGGGTGCTGGCGAGCTCAGCTTTATATAGGCAGATGCCGTCATGGTTCAGCAGTAGGACTCCAAAGGCAACGATGATGCCTCGGGTTCGCTCCCTACACAAGCGCACGTCGGCAAAGCAACATTGAGTTGATGAACTGGACCCTCTTGTCGAAAGAAGAATCGGCCCGAGTTTAATGTGGAATCCGGGGCTGCCGTCGCAATGGCATCGCGAGAAAACAGGATGTGTTGCTGGCGATCCCCCGCAGTACTCCAACCGGGGACCACGATCATGACCCAATGGACTGGGGAAGCGCGGAATACTCCGCACGTGGTTTGCGTGTAAGTCGCTTTCTGGGGGTGTTAGCTGCTTGATTCTCCATGGAGAATCTTCACACCAAGGGCGCCAAATGGAAATTCGAGTGTCGATCTGCTGCTAGCCCGCCGACCCGCCGACCCAGCGCATGTAAGAGCAACGATCCTGTAGCTTGGAGGGGCACTGGCTCTGAGGGGTGATTTACCGAGCTCTCGTGAATGGCAAACGTAGCGTGACTGAGAGCAGTCCCGAGAGATTGCGTGGAAGAGCCGGGCGATCATCAACCTGAACTGGACGATAGGTCAAAGGCATCGTATGATGGACGATGTCGCCGAACTCCACTACGACTCGGACAGATTCAGTCAGCGATGAGAGGAGCATGGAACCATGGAAATTGCAGGACATGCTCAAATCAAGTCGCTCATAGAAACCCTCCTCTAACCTCTATACCTGCAGGTATGAGCCCGGAGTAAATGAAAAAAAAAAATGCAAAGCCATGCCATGCTTTACCATGCCAGAATGCACGCCGCTCCATCATGCATGGCTCAAGCAGCAGAAGACGTCTGCGAGCGTCCGACCCATAGATACCCCGCGATGCCGAGACCGAGGAGACCGGCAATGGCATACGCCCCGGCCCTCGTCGTCCACAAATACATGGTCGAGCCAGCCCACTTCTCACTCCGCCGCGCCGCTGCGCGTGCGGCCCACGTGTCGACGTCGACGTCGACGGGCGGCTTCGCCCTCGGATCGTCCGTGCCCCCAGCCGAAGCGACAGCCGCAGCCAAGGCTTCTCTCATCTGGGCCGGCGACAGCATCGGCACGTCGACACGCAGGAACACGGGCCTGTGATCCGAGGTGCGCAGCACAGGCAGCGCGTCGTAGGCCCTCACGTCGATGCGCGCCGCAGAGGCGACGCCCTCGTTGGCCCCTGGCACGTCGAGGTACAGCACGCGATCCGTCCACGACGGCCAGCGGTGCGACGCGAACTCCCAGTTGACCTCGCCCTTCTCGTCCTCGCCGTCGAGCACGTGGTACTTATACGTGGGCGGGAACCGCACCTCGGCCTCGCTCATGCCGTGCAACGTCCTGCCGGCCTCGCGCTCGGCCGTCAGCTGATCCGTCTCGAAGAAGCGCGGGTAGTGGTGCTCGCTCGCGTCGTCGAGGCTCGGGAACGTCGCCTTGGGCGGCGGGCTCTCCGCCGAGATGCGGTAGTTCAGGTCTCCCGCGACAAACAGGTGCGCGCTCGGCCTGAAGACGGACAGGTCCTGTAAGCGCGCCTGCTGCGCCTTGCTCTGCGCATCGTCTTCTTCGGCGGCCAGCAACCTCGAGCGCTCGTTGTCTGCAGCTTCCTCGCCTGCGGCCGCCGTCGGTGCTGGTGACTCCCGCACCACAGCCTTTGGATCCTCAAACGCGAGTCCCTGCATGATGGACCCCCAATTTTCGTTCCTCTTGCGTAGGTTCCACTCCATAGCTGCAAGGTGCGTTGCCACAAACGTCACCTCCGTCTCGTCCTCGCCACGTCCAAACGTCGCCCGCAGTGCGACGGCGCCCTTGTTGCCCATATTGTTGGCTCCGAACCCGACCTCGGCCTCCTGGATGTCTCGCAGCGCTGCCGGGTCGCGTGCGAAGAGCATGATGGCTGTCATGCCGACGTTGCGTGCCCGAACGAGGGTATACGGCCGTACAGGACCGGTACTCGCCGTTGGTGCGACGGTCACTGTCTCGTCGCGGCCATTTGTGTTCGCGTCTTGTGCGGCGGTGGCGGCTAGATTGAGGGCCTCTTCGAAGGCGAGGAGGTAAGGGCTGATAAAGGAGCCGCCGATGAAGGCACTGGCGAGAGGGGAGACTTCTTGCAGGGAACTATTGGTCGGCAAGGTAGGTGGTCAGTCCATGTCTCTGTCTTCCCATGCTACCCCCGCTTTCCAATAGGGATTATCCCGTGGAGAACAGAGGCCAAGAAGAAGAAGAACAAGCAAGCTGCGGGACGTACAAAACGACTACCTCTGGCAGAGCTGTCGCGTTCTGCTTAAAGGCAGCTTGCAGGTGGGAGGCAAAAACGGCGGCATTGATGAGTCGCTTGGCGCAGTTGAAGGTGAGGACGAAGAGGTCAAGCGTCGAGGGTGCCATCTTGATGGCGATGGGTGTGATGGAGGGGTTGGCAATGGCCATGGTCGAAAGTCAAAGCACTGACGTCTAGATTCCGAATCCAAGTCCAGGGTTGGGGTTGCCCAGCATTCCCTTGGCCGGGGTCTAGAACTTGGGGAGGGGGCTGTTGGTGTGGCCCAATGCTGGGTTAGGTGTTGCTTGCTGGTTGGGTTGGTAGCACAGCCTTGGGGTTGGTGGTGTGTCGCCTTGCCGGCAATTATCCGATGTACTCACACAGGTACCCCAGGGACGGTAGGTACCTCCCTTCTCAAGGTAAGGTAAGTAAGTACTGAATGAGATGATGGCCCAAAGAAACCTCTGTCGAAACGATGATTCGATGGTTAGCCCGGCACAGAGCGGCTCCCTGTTATTTATGTCTCTCCACCCTCCTCTCATCCTCCATCATCGTGGCCATCACGTCAGTGCTCTCTGTCCAGGCTTCCGTCACCATCCCATGCAGGCCCCAGAAACCCCGGCCAAGTCTAACCCCCGTTCGGCAGCTGACCTTGCCCAGCTGCGTGTACAGCCTCCTGACAGGCATCACGGATGCTCTCCCACGCCGGCCTTTCTGCCATTAGCTCTCAATAGTAGGTGTATACCCTCGTCCAAGCTGGACGCCTTGTCTCACATGTGCCGGCCTTGCTGCTGCTGCGCCCGAAGTGGCCTCAAATTTGTCCAAGACTTGGATCAACACTCTCAGCTCCTCCCACCTCATCACTGTAGTGCTAGTGCCGTCCAAGCGAAACACGTGTATAGTACTCGTAGTGGGAAACAATTTGATTGAGGAAAACTATCTCGTGTGTACGTACGGCCTTCGACCGCACCCCTTCGTCCGCGTGACAGGAGCGAAAAGCATCGGATTAACACCGCCTCCATGTTGACGTTGGCCAGAGTGCGGAGAGGACATGATCGGCAGGCCTGAACATGGTGTTGGGTGCTCGTTGCGTTGGCCAGGACGCAGGCGTTAAGGGCCGTTTGGTTTCGCACATTTGACCGTGCAGCCCTGGCGCAGTCACATTCCAACCACCCGGCGCCGTAGACACTCGAGCTTGACAGGCCACCAACACACACAGGGAGACGGGCCATGTGATATAGCTGCCTATGCCCAGTTGCCGCGTATCCCTGATGTCCTCTGCTGGGTGGGGTAGAAGTTCATTTGCCAACTGGGGATCCATGAATGCTGATGGTTGTTCACGCAATCGAGGCCAAATGCTTTTCCCCTCCCACATTGGACGTCAGTATTCCGTAACAGTCGCTGTGACCTGGCCTTCCCCCGTCGAACGTGGTGTTGCCTCCCCAGAATCCACCTGCAGCGCGACAAATGCCATGCTAAGACCACGATAGGAAAAGGCCAATCATCAATCGCATACCCATTAGAAAAGAAAAAGACAATGCTAGGAAAGAGTAGTTGGGACAGCTCCAACAACGCACCGACCACGCCGTCGGATCCGAATATAGGTTGTCGAATTTCGGAATAGACGTTTGCGAGTGACACAGGACGACAACCGAGTTGGTAGCGCGGGGCCCTGTGCAGTCTGCGTTGATATGAGCTGATCTCAACAACGATGCCCCGACGGATCGAGACACCGGACATGCCGTTCAGAACCATCCCATGTAGTGAACGATTCGTCATCGATGCGGATGTAGTCCACAACCGAAGAGGAATCGTCTGAACCTGGGGGTCCCGAGCCATAGCATCAAAATATCAATACCGCACTGTCGAAGAACCATGTTGAAAGCGTGAAAAGAAGGAGACGTGACCGTTGCAAGTGGGCGAGGCGAGGAGATCGAAAGACAAAGCGTGCTCTCGAGACCGCATGGTGGATAGATGATGTTCCCAACCAGCGGAGCAACGCTCGCCTCTGCTGCCACGAATAAGACAGTCCATAGACTCAGTCTGGTCGTACTCCAAGAGAGGGGAAGGGGGGTTGAGTTAAGAAGTGCTGACAACTGCTGCTGATCATCTCGCGCGGTGGGCGCCATGCCCGGCACCAGCACCCTTGGAGGCTGACCTCAACCTAGTAGGCCAAACGGTTAGGAACCTGAATCATCCAGCGTGTACATTTCTTGGGCGGGTGCACTCACGTTCTGTCGCTTCCGCCAATAGCAGGGCTGGTGTCAAGCGTGTGCGCACGGGCACCAGCATCTTGTTCAATCATTTTGCGGCGCGAGCTGGAAATGGCGTTAGGCTTCACTCCGGCACCTTGAGGGAGGTTCGGCTGACCAGCAGTTCCGGCCGTGGCACGAGTAGCCCGGGCCTTGTCGTCCTCATCCTGATTTCCTGCAGCCTGGGCAATAGCCTGGGCGTTCTTCTGGTACTTGTAGACAGTCCAGTCGAAGACGTAATCGTACTGGAATCCCTCGCGAACGAAAAGATCGCGGAAAATCTTGCGAAGGTAGCTGTAGTCGGGCTTATCATCGAATCGGAGGGAGCGAGTATAGTTCAGGTAAATTGCAAACTCGTTAGGGAAGCCGCGGCAGAGGACCTCTGTGGGGGTGGTCATCTTCTTCTCCATGATACGGTCGTACTTCTGCTTCTTAGTGGCAGCCTTGAGACCCTGCCAGGGCAGGGAGCCACGGCAGAAGTAGAGCATCACGTAGCCAAGCGACTCCATATCGTCACGTCGAGATTGCTCTGTGAGACACAACAAGTCAGTGAGCAAGTCACGATGGGCGTGATGCGAGGGCATGTCGGGGGCAGGGGTTCCAAAGACTGACCGACACCAAGATGGGTGTTGATAGAGGCGTAACGGGCAGTGCCCGTCAGGTTCTTGTTCTCTCTGTAAGGAATGTGGAAGTGAGTCTTAGGGTCGCGATACTTCTTGGCCAGACCGAAATCGATCACATTGACCTGGTTACCACGCTTGCCGATACCCATGAGGAAGTTGTCGGGCTTGATATCACGGTGGATGAACGACTTAGCGTGGATGTACTCGATGCGGGAGATGAGCTGGTCGGCGAGGAGGAGGACCGTCTTCAGGGAGAACTTGCGGTTGCAGAAGTTGAAGAGATCCTCGAGGGAAGGGCCAAGCAGGTCGAGAACCATGGCATTGTAGTCACACTCGGTACCGAACCAGCGGACGAAGGGAATGCCGACACCACCAGCCAGGGACTTGTAGACGCGGGCCTCATATTCGAGCTGAGGGTGCTTGGCCTTGACGCTCTCGAGCTTGATGGCGATCTCCTCGCCAGAAATAATGTTGGTGCCCAGGTAAATGTCGCCAAAGGAACCGGAACCGATCTTACGACCGATACGGTACTTGTTTCCGACTCGCAGATCCTGTCGTGGTAATAGGTTAGCAAGGTCGGGAACGACTCGATCGACGATATCGTTTAGAAGGAAGGGCAATCCACCTGGGGGGCAAGGGGCCGTACCATGGTCGTCATGCTGCCGGTGTGATGTGGTGCTTCCGTTCCGCGAGGAAGGAGGCCAGGGGTTGTGTGGTTGTGTTGGGTTCGGTGAGGCTTGGACAGCACAGCTTAATTGCTGCTCAATGGACAGATTAGCTTAGGCAAGGCTTGATGTTTTGTGGGAATCTCGGGTGGGCGAATGTCGGGAGACAAAATGAACAGTCTGAAAGGGAGGGTGAGAATCGAGTTGGTTGCGGCTTCGTCCAAGCAGGAAGGGCGAATCTCGATAGTTGGTGGTCAAGGACCCTCCCAGCTCTCTCGGCCCAGTCCAAAGTCGTCGGGTGTGTGGGTTGTGGGCCACGGCCTCGCGTGATTAACAGACCAACGCGGGCAGATTGGTGATCTGGAGGAAGAGGGGCGAGGCGAAGGATTCTCTGGGCATAGAAAGAAGCTAACTTACCTGCTGCTGGTTGGTTTTTATCGCGTGCAGGTATCGTGAGACGCGAATTTCACGGTTCGTCAGGACGAAACCGAAGGGATGCCGACCGAAGGTGGGCGGTTGGACGGGCTGTTGAAGGTCAGCCCTTGTTGAGAGGAGAAACGATGGGTGGGTTGCAAGTCGAGAATATCGAATACCAAATAATCGAGAAGGGACTGCTGGGGTCAGAAGGGGGGAAATCGTACCTTGGGGGCCTGAGGGGATCGTGGCGTGGAGGTTGTGATGTGCAGGAAGGAGAAATGGGGAGGAAAGAGGCGAGGACAGGCGATTGGGAATGGAGGCGAGGGTGGGACGCAGAGTTGGTGGTGAGGTCGGCTCAGTGGACTCACTGCCTGGGCTGGGCTGGGCTGGACTGGCTACCTAAGGAAGGTACCTACGGGCTGCTGGTGGCCGCTGGATGGAGGACGAAGAGAGGGAGGGACAGGGTGAAGAGCCTGTACCTTGACTGGGGCCCTGCTTTAGACGCCTTGTGCTGTGGACAAGTCACTGCCCACCGCTGGCCGCCTTGCTTGCTTTGCTTGGCTCACTGGCTGGCTGGCTGGCTGGCTGCTGCCCGGCCACCTCTGCGAGTCTCTGTCTTCCGCGGCGCTCATTGATTACCCCCTTCCGCGCTCCTCGCTCCTTGCTCCCCACTGGAACAGTTTTAGGGGGGGAGGCGGTTTTCGGCTTAGGTCCCAAGTTGTCTTGGCCTTGGCGCCCTGGCCACCGTGCAGCAGCCCAATGTGGAGTCCAGTAAGGATCGCTCGAGGGGTACGTACTATTTAGGACACACCGAACCAGGCGCTTCCTGCGTCTGCTGGGTCCTGTCTCGACTCGTGCCGCGGACGGAAAGGAATTGGACCGGGACAGGTGCTTTGGCCACACCGCCTATGCGAACCCAGGCTTGCAGGATCGTGCTGGAATCATTACAATGCCAAATGCCAATTGCAATGCCGGGAAAGAGACCGCTTTGATTTTCGATTTACGCTCTGTCAGACGGTGTCGCAGACGCCTGGACGAGGAAACAAGCCCTCCCGGCTTGGCTCACAGCATCAATGGAGAACCCACATTCCACGATACATACATATTAAAAGCTGTTAGATGCTCGAGGGGCCATTTAAGAAACCATCAAGACCCCTGTTTGGCGCAAAGCCCTGGGATCATCGTGACGACTCAGAATCCACCGAGACCCAGGCGAAGAGGGGCGACTGCTGGCATGGTACGCGGGCCTTCGCAGCCGCCAGGCGGCGAGGCTCTTCAGAGGGTCAGGACTTTTAGGCATGCCCGAAACTTGGTCGGAGAGAGGGACCGCTTAACACCTAAACCGAGACTTATCATGCCCTCCCTGCTTTGCCTGCCGGCGGGCATGTGCCAGTGGACTAGATCGCGATCGTCATGTTGATCTCAGTCTCGTCGTCGTCGTCGTCGTCGTCGTTGTCGTTAGATGGAGGAGTTTTCCCCATGGTCCTTGTCATGTCAATCGCCTTTGAATGATGTTGACAGCGGTCTGTCTGTCTGGCGGTCGAGGCAGTCGCGTGCGCACCTGACCAAACAGCCGGGACATCCTTCCCCGTCTGTCTGCAGCTCCTCCCTCACCTCATCACCGCTTCAGGGCCCAAGGGAGGAGAGCCAGGCAGGTACTTCCGCGGTCCACCTACTGTTGGGGCAAGTGACATGAGACTGGCCGCCCTGCTTCGAAACACAACACAATCAATGACCCAAGCTTCTCCCACCTCATGATTCAAGACTTCGGCCCAGTCCGCCCGTCGGTACAACACGAGGCTCGGCAGCTTGCATCCCATCATTTCCCCCTTCTGCGATGCTTTCCTGCCTCATCCCTCGCGGACAAGAGCAGATGCAACCAAGCTCCCTCCGAGCTCCGTCCCTTCACCCTACACCGCTAATAACAAGCTAGCTACCCGCCTTAGGTCGTCACCTACCCAGCTAGCCCCAAGGTAAAAGGTGAGGCACGTCAAGGCAAACCTGGCCGCCTGAAAAGCAAGTGGCTGATATGCCGCACGAACCGAGCCTGCATCGGTCACGAGGCCTCCGCCCAAATCTACCAATGGTCCATCGTATCGTCACTTTCACCGTTGCGACGGACCGGATCGGCCCCTTCTGAGATTTGTCCAGCAGTCAGTCTGCATGTCCAACCCCTCAACGAAGGCAGCCCCTCCATCAATACCAGACCTGGGAGATTGAGAGCAACCCCAGACAAGGCTCCACGTTTGGTTGGAGACTATGATCGATGGAACAGGGGCCGACTGTACGCAATCTAGGGCCCCGATCAATATCTCCGGCCGTTGCGACGTCACTCATCACAATGTCTCTCACAATGCGACGGGTATCCTGAACCTCTGATGAGGTCTGGTGCACAAACATGTCCCAAATAGGCAGTGACGGACGAGGCGATGATCAGCATGTCGCCGGTTCCAGCCCATCATCGACCTACACGCTGGCTCATGAGGCAGCGCCAAACTCAGCAGCCATCAACAGGCAGACCAAGCGGGCGAGCTGGGCCCACGTTCAACATCCAGCCTTCCGTCTTACGAGCCAGTGACGCAATAGTTATCGATAAAGGTCGAAACGCAACCCTGGCTGTCAATGGCTCGTTACATGTCGGTGTGGGCTGCTCGGAAACCCCAAATCGGCACTACCAGACAAGCTCAGCCGACCAACAGTTGACATTGCTTGGGCGAATACAAGGCGATACACGTCGTGCTTCCAAGGGGTCGCGCCCGACGACCGAACCTTCCTCGCTCCACCCTGCGCTTTGCCCAACTTCCAGCACAAACTTAACTGGAGGCGAGGGAATTACATTGACCACAACCACGCTTACATCTGACTTGACGTGGGCAGACCCTTCCCACTAATACTACGGGGGGCAAACTCCTGCGCCCTTTACTAACTCGTGTCGATTCGTTGGCTGACCGCTGATCGTTGATACCCCGCGCCTCTTCATCATGGTCCGAAAATAGCCAGCGAGCCGCGGCAACCTACCCATCGAATCACCGCTCTCGGTAAAGCGCCTTCGCTCTTTGATTGACACAGGCGAATCGGCGCCAGAGCATCATCATGCTCTTAATTTCGCAGACCGAAACAACGCTGACTTGAACCACATGGATACCTCCGCTCTCGTCGGCTGCATATTGCCATATTCTCGATGATGAGAGGTCTGTCTAGCATGCATGATGAGCTTCTGCAAACATGACTGCGATTCACGTGCATCACCTCTTTGGAGTCGGAGCATAGCCTGCCAGGGGCCCCCCCGGAAGCCAAGGCAATCCTAGGCTACAATGGAACGCCTTTAGAAGGTGGGCAGGAGCTTCTAGGCCCTGTAAGTCAGATTCGGTCCGTCAACCCCTACTAATCACAGATCCCGGAAGAAGTTCAAGGGTCCCGTTGCCTGACTACAGCCATGAACGACAATCTGTCTTCCGCCGCGATCCGTAACGATTTGTATCGGACCTCATGTCCGTTTTCATCGCCACTTACAGTTGTTATCTTGAAACACCATGGATAAGACTCATACCGGCAAGTCTCAAAACCGACAGCAAGCCTTTCCTCGAAGAATGATTCTGAATGCAGTTCTATGATTTCATTTGAAGGGCTCTGGTACAAAGCACGCATTCGGCCGTTTCGCCAAGCGCAAATTGACATGAGTGACCGAGCTATATCCTCATCGTTCCATCCAACATGTCATGCAGCCAACCTTCTTGACTCGTGCTGTCGTATCATGGACGCCTGCAGCAGACAAATTTTGATCGGGCTTTCCGGGTGTCGTAAACCTTCGCCACGTACAGGTGGAGATCCCGATCCGACGGCCGGCAAAGTTTCGGATATGCCAGGTCGACGTCCGGCCACCACACCCTCCGTGTAGCGGAGCTGCTCGACCCGGACACTGACGCTCGACTTTTTACCAGAAGCTACCTGCTACAGTAATGGCTGCCAAAAAACTCCAACTTGAGCCCAAGCATAGTGGCTTGAACATTCGTGACAACATAGACGTGAAGCACGTTACACACAAGTTATCCACTAAATTTCTAATGTCAGTCACAAACCTGTGTAGGTCATGTTGGGAGGAAGGCTGATGAAGGGCATTTGTCAACCACCCCGGTCTAAGCCTATACTGCTGATGATCTTGCCGACTTGGCGGAGTTCGCGACTTCTTAATGGTTGCTTCTATTCGATGCCGAATAACAAGCCTCCTTTCTACGGAATGCAATGGTCTTGCATGCTCACGCAGTCTCTTAGCGTTCTCGACGATCTGGACAGCTACTTTTACAATATATATCAACTATTACTAGCCTTTACTATTAGGTTCCGATAGTCCGTATTAATATATATGGTCCTTAATTATTAGGACCTGAGGGAGGTATAAAACCGATAGGGGATCGCCTATTATTTAATCGTAGGAATTAAGAAGAGAGGACTAAGCATAGTAAGGGAATAGTTATAAGAAAGGTTAATAGATTAAGATTTAGAGAAGGGCATCGATTATTCTATCTTCCTAGAGACCCTTAAGAGACTAATAGTTAATCCCTTTACTCGTTGCATAAGACTCCTTAATATTAATAGAATAGTAGATCTATTATCGCAGTTGCACTTTCCTCGGCTTAGTCGCTAAAGACGCTATTTATACTCTATAGACTTAGCACTATACTAATAATCTGCTATATGAGACTAAGGCTCTATATCGGGATAATTTCAATGCCTGCTTCGTCTTAGAATTTACTGATAGATCTATGCACGTCCTCTAACTTCCTCTTAGGTTAGTAGGGCAGGACGCTTGGGAAAAAGTACGAGGCAAAGCCTTTACCATGCAGTCAGTGTCTTTCATGCTGAACCAAACAGCTCAATTTCACCCTAAGTGAACGAGGCGATATCGACCCTCTTTTGGCTACCGTGGTGTTAGAACAGTTTGCCTTCCCCTCTCGCTTACAATATCGTCTTGCTAGTAGTCCAGGACTCGGTCCTAACACTAGATAACCTCATACCGCCACTAATCGTGTCCTCTCCGAGCTGACCTGGCGCCACTTATGGACTTGAAGAATGCGGCAGCGTTCTCTGGCCGTTCGTAGAAGTCATCATAAGCCCAGGGACTAAGGCGCTGCCAAATGTCTTGCTCAGCTTTGAGTTCTTCGGGATACTTCTCGATAGTCACGTTGCCTTCGATGGCCTCGAAGAACTTCCGATACACGGGACGATCGGCAAACCACATCTTAGTGTACTCCCAGTATTCAGGGTACTAGCCTGCGAATTCCCAGTCGATGATACCTGTGATCCGCCCGTTGTAGTATTGAATGTTGCTCGGGTTGAGATCGGCATGAGTGAATTTCATATAGTAGTATTCTAATTAATAATATAATTAAAAAGCAAT
Source organism: Verticillium longisporum (assembly GCA_019188255.1). Classification (NCBI taxonomy): domain Eukaryota; kingdom Fungi; phylum Ascomycota; class Sordariomycetes; order Glomerellales; family Plectosphaerellaceae; genus Verticillium; species Verticillium longisporum. Next base: position 2,455,330 of record JAETXT010000003.1, on the reverse strand, counting down.
AAATTAATTAAATTTAACTTGTTTATCTAATTTAGATAATAAGAGAATTAGCTAATAAGCTTATATATTATATCTAGTCTTATTATATATAGTATAGTACCGTTTCTTTAATTCCGATTAAATTATACGCCTTAGATTTCACTATATTTCCTCTCTTACTTAGCTATTAACCTCCTTCTAAGTAATCTAATCTTATCCTTTATTTAGAGTTATATTTCCTCTTTCTTAGAGATATATTATTTTCGCTTATTAATATTAGCTTAAAGTAGTATTTTCATCTTTAAGTATTCTTATTTATAATTCTATTAGAGCGAATTAATATATAATTCCTTTTATACTTTTTATAAAATACTTAATAGCTTTAATTATTAATATTAATATTAAACTAATATAAGGGAATCGCTTAGAATAGTAGTTACTATATAGGATTTATTAATATAGTAATTACTAGGGCTAGAATTTATAGCTCTTAATAATACATAATTTATAGCTTATATAATTAATAAATTAAATAGATATATCTAATTTATATAGATAATAGTAATTTAGAGAGATAATATTAATAATTATTATAAATCTTATATTATCTACCCTATCTATTTAGAGCTCCTAGGTATAGCTAAAGTAATAAATTAGGGTTTATATAAATAATAAAGCCCTTATTAAGAGGGCTTTACTGCTTATATAAACCCCGTTTCATTGCTTTGGCTGTGCCTGAGAGCTTTAAATAGGTAGGGTAGGTAATATAAGTCATATAATATAGTTAATGATTCTATCTCTCTAAATCACCGCTACCTACGTAAATCAGATATACCTATCTAATTCACCGATTACGTAAGCTATGAATTACGTACTCCTGAGAGCTATAAATCCTAGCCCCAGTAATCACTATATCGGTAAATCCTATACGGTAATTACCGACCTAAGTAATCCCCTAATATTAGTTCAATACTAGCTATCTTTTCTTTATAGATAGGATTACCTAAGGGACTAATATCGGGCTCTATTACCTATATTAATAGCTACTCTAATGCGCTTATAATCCTCTAGTCTCTAGCGTATTAGATCTACTATCCTAATCTATAAAATAAATAAATAAATAAATAAATAAGTAATAATAGGAGAATAATAGATAGAATAAGGAAAAACATAGCTTAATACTACTATTCCCGTAGGCGCTAAATCCCTAATCCCTAGCGCTACGGATTAATTAAACTAGCCGCTAAATAGCTCTCTAAGGAAACGAATTAAATTATAATTAAATAATAGGAATAGGCTTTTAAACCCTTTAATAAAGGAAATAAATAGTAATTAAATAGCATAATAGCTAATTAAATAGCGCTCTTATAATAGCTAGATACGGGCTCCTAAAGTCTCTAAATCGCTAATATACTAATAGAGGGTAGAAGAATAATTATTATTACCCCTTTTATTAGCTTTCTCGATAGGAATAATAGAATTAAACCGCCTTTAATAGGAATAATAGAGTTAAACCGCCTAAATAGAATTAATAGATCCTATTAAGCTAGTTTAGTAAATATTATACTCTATAGATCTATATATCTAATTAATAAATTATAGTAACTTTATTCCTTTTACCTTCCCTCTTCCCTATAACGATTCTTTATTTTTAAAATTAGCTAGCTTAATCTACTATTTTAGAGCTCCTACGATTACTAAATCCCTATTTTTACCGCTCTCTCTCTTTCTCTTTTTCTCTTATCCCGGCCTCGATAATACCGCCTAAGCGTAAAGCCCCTACGCCTATTGCCCCTCCCGCTAAGAGAGTAGCGAAGCGTAAGAACCCGGTCGGCATTAATCGTAGGAGCTATTAATCTAGGATATAGCGTATATATATAGTAATATTCATAAAGTCCCTTATTTAGGGTACTTAAAGTCTTATCTTACCGGTAAATAAATTAAAACTAGCGCTAATAGTATATACTACGATTTAGAGCCTAAGGGTTCCCGTTACTATAAGTATACCTCTAAGTATTCTTATAAACTAATATAAGCTTCCGTAATCTCTATTTTCCGGTATTTATAGCTTTAACGATTATTATCTATAGTCCGGTCGGGGCGTTTAAGCCCGCTATAAAGTTTTTAGCCGCCTAGGATAAGAATAATAAGCTAGTAAGCTCTCTTCTCTATTATTTCCCTAATTATCTAATTATACGATTAGCTAATAGGGGATATAGGATATAGAGAAGTAGCGTACTATCGTAAAGGGTATATTAACGATCGCTAAGGAGGAGGAGGCGAAGGGGGGTAATGACCCTAATAAGGACCTCGATAGTCTTTATAATACCGACTATAAGGCGGCTAAGCGGGCCGTAGCTCTATAGCTCTTTAACTACCTCTAGTAGGACTCGCTAGAGTAATTAAACTCGGATTCTTCGGATTCCGAGGCCTAGTCCGCTTTACGGAGTAATTACTTTACTATTTTACTAATCGTAGGGTCGTCGTTTTTACTTCTAGGGTACTCGTTTTTAGGCTTTACTATATTTTTACTAATATTAATTACCTTTACCCTCTAATTATTCTTTTCTTAACGTTTAACCTATCCTTTAATCCTAATTATAACTTCGTTAGAGCTTATTAGCGCTTCTAGTACCTAGTTTAGCGCTCCCTTAGTTATTAAATCTATAGGGTTATCGCCTCTAGCGATCTAACGAATTTCGTCGACTTCGTATTCTTCGTAGCTTTATTATAATACTATAAGATCTATTATTAAGCGTTTCTCTATTATTGCGCTTAATTAAACTAGGTATTAATAGAGCGAGTAGCTATCGGTATAGATAATTATCCGTAGGAGTAGTAGTTCTAAGCGTTTATAGATCTCTTAGAGTATCTATTTAAGGATATAAACTATATCGAAGCTATTAACTATCCTATAGATCTTACTAGCTAGAACTAAATACATAACCCGTTTATACTTAATAGATTACTAATAGAGGATATTACTATATACTATAAAGGCGTTCTCCTAATCGTAGGAACGTTTATTATTAAGGAGGATAACGAATCCGATCTATAAACTTAGGTCCTTATTATTAATAAAGGAGCTATTAATAAATATATAAAGTTAGGCTATTAAGAGATCTAGGCGTATATAATTTAGGCTATAGCCTACGTTAGCGATCTATTATTATATACGTTTATTAAGCCGTTTAAAATCGTCCTCCTATAAATTCTTAGCTTAGGCTATAATAGAGAAATCGAAGGCTACTTCTAATTAATAAGTTAAAGTAATATAGGCACTACGAGCTCTCTAAGCGATATATTCCTATTCTAAGCTCGCTATCCCTAGGGTTACTAGCTCTAGGCGATTACCTTAGCCTTTCTATTAAATTATAAGATCTTTAATTCTAACTTTAATAATATAGCTATTAAAGACGCTATTAGATCCTATATTAAGGATGGAAGTAAGCTTTACCCGGAAGCTAGCGCTTTCGAGCTCTATTTATTCCTTTTATATAAACGTAGGCTCTCCGAGGGTAAGGGTATCGTTAATCTATATTCCGATTAATCTAAAGCTCTCTCTAACTCTAGTTAGAAGTAAATTTGGATCGTAGCCCGTTAGAATAGCGTTTAGGCGCTCTCTATAATAGCGCTAATAGGTTATAAACTAATAGAGACCTAATTCTACGATACTATAGAGCGGCTTTATAATATAGAAGACGATTCCGTTAAGGTATCTATACTATAGCTCCTTAGGAATATATAGGAGAACGTTATATAATAGATCTATAGCGCTCTAGGTATAGGCTTAACTAATATTATAGAGCATTAACTAATAGCTATATTACTATAGCGTTAGGGTAATCGCTAGGATTAGTCGTTAGCTATAGCGCATAATCGTAAGCGACTACGTTAATAGGGTTATCTTCTCCTAGTTACTATATCCTTAAACTACTAGTCTTAACTTCTTATATAGGGCTTAAGGGAGGCCTTTTACCTCTCTTATAAGCTAATATCTAAAGATCTTAGTACTAGGAAACGTAGATCTCCTAATCGGTACGATTATTCTAGCTACTAGGAGTAAGTCGATTTCCTCCTAATCGGACTATTTAAATAGCTTCCTAGGGGTCGTTATTCTATCTTTATTATATAGTTAAATAGCTAAATCGTACCCCTACTATTCCCTTTTAATAATAAATTAGCGCTCGATCTATAAAGTCCTAATTATATTACTCTTACGATCCGTAAAAGCCGCTTATAATAGATTCATAGCGTTTATTAACTTCCTAGGTCTCCTATATCGTTATAGTAGAATTAGCTCTAAGTATTTAAATAGTTCTAGGGTCTCTAGAGTTCGAACTACTATTATCTCCCTAGCCTACTAATCTAGCGATCTATTATATAGCTTAATGTATATTCCTCTAAACTCTATTAAGCCGTTAATTATTTCGACTATAACTACTATATTAGAAATTAATATAACCTTATAGGGATTAGTCCATTTCTCCCGCTCTCGGAATATAAGAATATCGCTTCCTAGCTCTAGCGATCTCGGTAGTAACTACTTAGTATCTAGTCTATTATGGGTATTAAGAGCATTATTAACCTTCCGCTTAGCGATTATTCGCCGAAGCTCCGCTATCGCTTTATTAACCGCTTTAGCGCGCTATGCCTAGGTCGTAGTAGGCGCTAAGTTAGCGGTAATCCTAGGTATCGCCCTAAATATAAATAGTATAAATACTAATCTATTAAGCCTAGCGGTATCGTTTATTACCTTTATAGCTCCTTAAAGTAGCGATTCTAGGCTTATATTGCGAGACTCTACTTTTAAGATCTTGTACGCTCTATATATCGGCTTATAGTAGCTCTTAACCTTACCGATTAACTAATAGGCCTCTATAGGGATCTAATAATAGGTTATACCTAGGAGGCGTACCTCTACCCTAAACTCTATAGAGGTAAAGTTCGTTCTAACGTTAATAGTTACGATGTCTAGAGGCCTAAGGTATATATCTAACTAGTACTTCTTAAGAGCTTCCTATATTATACGAGCTATGAAATTGGGAATGAAAGTTACGGACTAGAATCCTATACTTGCATCGATTATATAAAGAACGGGCTTTCTATCTAAATATATAATATCGATTAAAATCTCGTAATTGAAATCGATATCTAACCTTAAAGTAAACTTAAAGTATTACGGAGACTTCCCTTTAATCTAATAATAGTAGTAGAAGCGGTTTATTAGCTCTAAAGCGTCCCGATTTATATCCTAATCTACTCTCTAGAATAGGTTCTATAGCTTCTTTATAGATAGGTAATTAAACTGCTTATAAATATATCGGAGCTCTACTTCTATTAGAAACGCTACACTATCGCTCTCTATCCCTATTATATATATAATCCCGGAGCTAGTATAGGTCTTCGTATTTAGGAAGAACTATAAGTAGCCCTATTTACGAAAAATAGGCGTACGCTCTTAGATCTCCCTAATATACTTTATTAGCTCGTTATACGTATTATCTAAATAGACTCCGAGATCGTCTATATCCTTAATATAAAGTAGGAATAGGGTATCTATTAGGACGATATAGAACGTAATTCTCCTAATTAGCATTAGAATAGTAATCTCCTCTATCGTAGAAATAGGATTTCCTACTCCGAATCTCACTCTAGCCTCTATTCCCTATTTATTAACTATTAGGCTTAGTATTAGGGCTATTAGGGCCCTTATTTATAAAGCTCCTATTATAGAAACTAATACTACGCCTATATTAGGGATAATACCGTACTATATAGAAGTACTATTAATCTAATACTAGGTAAAGAGCTACTCTATTAGAGCTATTATTTTAGCCTTCGGACTACTCCCCCTAATTCTATATTAGAACGACTTATTTACTAAGAAATATATAATATAAGTATTTATTAATTCGCTCTCGGGATTAAACTTAAAGGTATTATCTACTCCTAGCTTATTAGAAATAGGATTATCTAATTCCGAGCTCTTAGTAGGTTCTATTATTATTAAAAACTAATAATATCCTTTCCGCTAATCCCTATATACTTCCTATATACGTTTCTATTACTCTTTCGAATATTATTACTCCTCGGGAGAATGCTTCGTCGATCTATAGTCTAGTTTAGAGTATATCTAGTATTTACGAATTCTAGATAGTTAACGATTATTAATTCTACGTACCGACTACTCTCTACGATCTCCCCTTCTATTAGCCTAGCGATATCCGCTCCTATAACGTCTATTAGTATAGAAGTACCTAAGCGTTCTAGTATTCTCCTCTACCTTTAATATACTCTTAAGCTATATAGATAGCGTATTAAAAGATCGTTCTAGCCTTACTAATATAATCTTCAGCTCTAGGACGCCTTAAACCGCCCTTAGAGTATTTATATAGAGATAAATCTCTTCTTTAAATATAGGGCTAAGTACTCTCTAATACTATTAAAGCCTATTTAGAAGGATCTAGAGAACTTCTATTTATAGCTTTCCTATATTATTAGCTTCTACCGCTATAGAATAGAACGTTATCGAGCTCTAGTCTATATAATATTATACTCTATTAATCTCCGAATCGAACTATTATTTAATCGCTAAATATATTTAACGGAGTCCTATACTCCGGTTTATATACTCTAGGAAGAAAGTTTATATACGCCCTAAAAGTATATTCGGGAAGAGTATATAGAGCTATATATAGCGGATTTATAATAGTTTATAAACGTCTATAAAGATATATATTTTATCGTTAAGGATATTATATATCTCCTTAGAGTAATTACTCTCCTTATTCTAGAATAATGCGAATTGCTTAATTATAGCTTTATCGATTAGTAAATTTACCGATTTATATAGCGGTAGAGTATAGTATTAAGCTAGTAGGTTCTAAGTAATATTTAAGGGTAAGGTCTTATTTCTTCGTAATTAAAGTATAATCTCTTATTAATTAGATTACCTACTCCGTTAATTAGATAACCCTAGAACTAGGGGCTATCGGGGATCTATCCTCCCCATTTATAGTTTTCGGATTTAGGATAGTTAAGCGTTCCCCGTAAATTGCTATTCATTATCCTACTAGTCTCGCTATTCCTCTACTCTTTAGAGTACTAAATCCCGGTCGGTAATAATCGACTCCGTTATATCGGGTATCTCTTCCTATAAAAGTATTAGGATTAGTCTCTTTAACGTCTTAGCGTTTATTACTCCTAGAAGAGGGATCCTACGCTCTACTAGATATACCTTTAGCGCTCGAGTAATCGTTATATTATAGGAGTTAAAGTCCTCTTCGGTCTAGCCCTAGAAGTCTTCGATAAACGCTTCTAGGAAGTAAACTCCCTTTATAGTCCCGTATACGCTTATTACTTTAAGGATCTAGGCGCTCTTAAGATCTACGGATACTAAATCTAGTAATTTAGGGAACCGTAATTCTACTCTATAAACGATAAAGTTAATATCGAGACCCTTCCTAACCTTCTACGTTAAGCGTAATATACCGAGTTCTTCTAGAATACTATCGAACTCCTATTATATCTTTTTAGCGCTCTCTAGCTCTATTACGGAGCTATTACCGTAATCCGAGGAGCTTATTATCGCTAATTTTATTAAAGCTCTATTATAGCTAATTAACTATTCCGTAGAGCTTCGTTTATCGGGTTTAGTAGCTAGTAATATAGCCTAGGTAGTAATCTTAAGCGTAGGAGTCCTAAGGTACTCGAAGTAGATAGTGCTCCTATAGATTACGTAATAGGGGATTTCCCTATTACTAAGCTCTTATAAGAGTCCTAAAGTACTTAAAGCAAATAGTACTCTTACGATTACTTATAAAGTATAACCGATAAGCTTATATATAGCGAATTTACTATCCGTAGGATCGATCCTAACTTCTCTAACTCTAGCTATTCTATATTACATTAAACGCAATACTAATCAGTATTAAGAGGGCTTTACTACTTATATAAACCCCGTTTCATTACTTTAGCTATACCTAAGAGCTCTAAATAGATAGGTAAGGTAATATAAGTCTTATAATATAGTTAATGATTCTATCTCTCTAAATCACTACTACCTACGTAAATTAGATATACTTATCTAATTCACCGATTACGTAAGCTATAAATTACGTACTCCTAAGAGCTATAAATCCTAGCCCCGGTAATCACTATATCGGTAAATCCTATATAGTAATCACCGACCTAGGTAATCCCCTAATATTAATTCAATAGCTGTTGAACCAATATTAGGGGGTTCCCTAGGGCAGTGATCTCGGTAGGGGATCACCGATATGGTGATCACCGTGGCTGGGATTCACAGCTCTCAGGAGCACGTGAATCACAGCTTACGTGATCGGTGAATCAGATGGGTATATCTGACTCACGTAGGTAGTGGTAATTCAGAGAGAGATCATCAACTACATCACAAGACTTATATCACCTACCCTACCTATTCAGAGCTCTCAGGCACAGCCAAAGCAATGAAACGGGGTTCACATAAGCAGTGAAGCCCTCTCAACACTGATCAGTGTTGCGTTCAACGTAACACAGAACAGCTAGAGCTGGAAAAGTCAGGATCGATCCCACGGATAGCAAATTCGCTGTGCGTGAGCTCATCGGTTACACTTTACAAGTGATCGCAAGAGCACCGTTTGCTTTGAGTACTTCAGGACTCTTGTGAGAGCTTGGTAGCAGGGAAATCCTGTTACGTGATCTGTAGGAGCACCGTCTGCTTCGAGTACCTCAGGACTCCTACGCCCAAGATCACCACCTAGGCTATATTGCTAGCCACCAAACCCGACAAACGAAGCTCTACGGAACAGTCAATCAGCCGTAGCAGAGCTTCAACAAAATCAGCGACAATGAGCTCCTCGGATCACGGCAATAGCTCCGTGACAGAGCCAGAGAGCGCTGAAAAGATGCAACAGGAGTTCGACGGCATTCTGGAAGAACTCGGCATATCACGCCTAACGCAGAAGGTCAGGAAGGGTCTCGATATTGACTTCATCGTTAATGGAGCAGAATCACGGTTCCCTGGATCACTGGATTCGGCATCCGCAGATCTCAAGAGCGCCTGGATCCTTAAGGCAATGAGCGCATACGGGACCATGAAGGAGTTCACCTCCTGGAGGCGTTTATCGAAGACTTCCAGGGCTGGACCGAAGAGGACTTTGACTCCTGCAATACAACGATCACTCGAGCGCTGAAGGTGTATCTAGCAGAGCGCGGGATCCCTCTTCCAGGAGCAGCAAACGCTAAGACGTCGAAGAGACTAGTCCCAATGCTTTCATGGGAAGAGATGCCCGACGCGACGGAGTCGATCACTGCCGACCGGGATTCAGTGCTCCAAAGAGCAGAGGAACAGCGAGACCAGTGGGACGACGAGCAGCAACCCACGGGGAACGCCCAGCTATCCCAAATCCGAAAACTACGAACGGGGAGGACAGATCCCCGACAGCCCCTGGTTCCAGGGTTGTCTGATCAACGGAGCAGGCAATCCAGCCAACGAGAGATCACGCCTCAATCGCGAAGAAATGAGACCCCACCCCCAAATGTCACCCAGAACCCACCAGCTTGGTACCATGCTCTGCCGCCACACGAATCGGTGAATTCACCGATCGACGGAGCTGTAATCAAGCAATTCGCATCGCTCTGGAACAAGGAGAGCAATTACTCTGGGGAGACATACGATATCCTTGACGATAAAATGCGTATCTTCACGGACGTTTGCGAACTGCTGCAAATCCGCTATACGCAGCTCCACGCGCTCTTCCCGAGTATACTTTCAGGGCGCGCGCAAACTTTCTTCCTAGAGCACATGAACCGGAGCATGGGACTCCGTCAAATGTACCTAGCGATCAAACAACAGTTCGATTCGGAGATCAACAGAGCACAGTATCATACAGACTGGAGCTCGATGACGTTCCACTCTATAGCGGCAGAAGCTGATAACGCAGGAAAGCCGCGAATGGAAGTTCTCCAGATCCTTCTGGATAGGCTTCAGCGGTGCCAGAGAGCACTTGGCCCTGCGTTCAAGGAAGAGACTCATCTCTATGTGAACACTCTGAGGGCGGTTCAAGGCGTCCCAGAGCTGAAGATTGCACTAGCAAGGCCGGAGCGATCTTTCAATGCGCTATCCGCACAGCTCAAGAGCACACTGAAGGTGGAGGAGAACACCAGAACGCCTGGGCACTTCTACACCGACAGACGTTATGGGAGCGGATATCGCCAAGCCAGTGGAAGGGGAGATCGCAGAGAGCAGTCGGTACGCAGAACCAATGATCGTCAGCCATCCAGAATTCGCAAATGCTGGATATGCTCTAAACGAGACTGCAGATCGACGAAGCACTCTCCCGAGGAGCAACAACGTTCGAAAGAGCAGTGGAAACGCATGCAGGAAGCGCGTGGGGATCAGCGGAAGGGATACCGTCAGTTTTTAACAGCAATGGAACCTGCTGAGAGCTCGGAATCAGACAATCCCACTTCCGATGAGCTGGGAGCAGACGATGCCTTTGGGTCTGATCCCGAGAGCGAACTGATGAATGCCCATACTGCACACTTCCTAGCAAATGAGTCGTTCCAACACAGAATCAGGGGGAGCAGTCCGAAGGCTGAAATGACAGCTCCGATAGAGCAGCTCTTCACCCAGTATCAGATCAACAGCACTTCCACGTGGTACGGCATCATCCCTGATACAGGCGCGGCATCAGTTTCCACAGCAGGAGCTTCACAAACAAGGGCCCTAATAGCCCTAATACCAAGCCTAACAGTCAACAAGCAGGGAATAGGGGCCAGAGTGAGATTCGGAGCAGGAAATCCCATTTCCACGACGGAGGAGATCACTGTTCCAACGCCAATTGGGAGAATCACGTTCCATATCGTCCCAACGGATACCCCATTCCTGCTTTGCATCAAGGATATGGACGATCTCGGAGTCTACCTAGACAACACGCGTAACGAGCTGGTAAAGCGCGTTGGGGAGATCCAGGAGCGTACGCCCATTTTTCGCAAATGGGGCCACCCATGGTTCTTCCTGGATACGAAGACCCATACCAGCTCCGGGATCACATACATGATGGGGACAGAGAGCGATAGAGCAGCGTTTCTGACAGAAGCAGAGCTCCGACGCATTCACAAGCGGTTCGGTCACCCATCTGTAGAGAAGCTATGGAACCTGCTCCAGAGAGCAGACCAGGACGTGAATCGGGACGCTCTGGAGCTGATAAACCGCTTCTGCCACCATTGTCAGATCAAAGGGAAGTCCCCGCAACGCTTCAAGTTTGCCCTGAGGTCAGATATCGACTTCAATTACGAGATTTTGGTCGATATTATGCACTTGGATGGAAAGCCCGTTCTTCATGTGATCGACGCGAGCACAGGATTCCAGTCCGCAACTTTCATTCCCAATTTCACAGCTCGCGCGACGTGGGAAGCTCTCAAGAGGTGCTGGTTGGATACATACCTTGGGCCTCCAGACGTCGTAACTGTTGACGCTGGAACGAACTTTGCCTCCGCAGAGTTCAGGGCAGAGGCACGCCTCCTAGGCATGACCTGCCATCAGATCCCTGTAGAGGCCCATTGGTCAATCGGCAAGGTTGAGAGCTACCATAAGCCGATACGCAGAGCGTACGAGATCTTGAAGGCAGAGTCTCGCGACACGAGCCTAGAATCGCTGCTTCAAGGAGCTGTGAAGGCGGTAAACGACACCGCTGGGCCCAACGGATTAGTGCCTACACTGCTCGTATTCGGGGCGATGCCCAGGATCACCGCCAACTCAGCGCCCACCGCGACCCAGGCGCAGCGCGCCGAAGCGGTCAATAAGGCGATGGCGGAGCTTCGGCGAATGGTCGCCAAGCGGAAGGTCAATGACGCTCTCAATACCCGTAACGGACCAGATACCAAGCAGTTGCTGCCGAGATCGCTGGAGCTGGGAAGCGACGTTCTTGTGTTCCGAGAGCGGGAGAAATGGACCGGTCCCTACAAGGTCATATCGGTTTCTGACACGGCGGTCACGGTCGAAATGGTTAACGGCCCAACGGAGTTCAGAGGAACACACGTTAAGCCGTACAACAGATCGCCGGATCAGCAGGCTGGGGAGACAATAGTGGTTCGAACTCCAGAGACCCCAGAACCATTTGAGTACCCAGAGCCAATTCTACCACGACGACGCGGGAGACCCAGGAAGTCAACAAACGCCACGAATCTGTTACAGGCGGCTTTCACGGATCGCAAGAGCAGTGCGACCGGGACTTCACAGATCGAGCGCCAATTCATTGTCAAAAGGGAACAGCAGGGGTACGACCTAGCTGTTCAACTACGCAATGAAGGCAGAATAACGACCCCTGGGAAGCCATTTGAACAGTCCGACTGGGAGGAAATCGACTCACTCCTGGCAGCTGGAGTGATCGTGCCGATCAGGAGATCCGCGTTTCCCAGTGCTAAGATCTTTGGATGCCGGCTTGTAAGAGAGGTGAAAGGCCTCCCTCAAGCCCCATATGAGAAGTCAAGACTGGTGGTTCAGGGACACAGTGACTGGGAGAAGACAACCCTGCTAACGCAGTCGCCCACGATCATGCGCTGTAGCCAACGACTGATCCTAGCGATCACCCCAACGCTACAGCAACGTGGCCACCAGTTGATGCTCCGTGATATCAGTCAAGCCTACACCCAGAGCGCTACAGATCTGTTACGCAACGTTCTCCTGCGCGTTCCCAAGGAGCTACAGCATAGATACCCCGACGGAATCGTCTTCCACGTTGTGAAGCCGCTCTATGGCATCGCAGAGTCAGGTCTCCATTGGTTTGTAACCTATCAGCGCCACCACAGAGAGCGCCTAAACGCCGTTCCAACGGGCTACGATCCGTGTTTGCTTCTAACCAGAGCTGGAGAGAGCTTTGGACTGGTCGGAATGCAGACTGACGACACCCTCAACCTCGGAGAGCCCGCGTTCATACAAAAGGAACAAACAGAGCTCGAAAGCGCTGGCTTCCGGGCAAAGCCTGCTTCCGTCCTTAACGCAGGATCTGACGGCGTCTTCAACGGCTGTATCATCAAAGTTGGAACTGAAGATCTCACGATTCAACAGAAAGGCCAAGGTGATCGCCTAGAGCTGGTAACCCCAGGGACAGCGAGCTCAGAGCAGGAATACATCGCCCAGAGAGCTCGCGGTGCCTATATTGCTTCAACCTGTCAACCAGAGGCAGCCTTCGATTTCTCTGTTGCAGCCCAAGCCAAGAACCCACAGGAGGACGACTTTGAACGGCTCAACAAACGCATACAATGGCAGATCGCCAACGCAGGCCGTGGCCTGAATTACGTGCGCCTGGATCTCTCAACGGCCCAACTTTACGTATTTGTTGACGGCTCCTTCGCCAACAATAAGGACCTAAGTTCACAGATCGGATTCGTTGTCCTCCTTGGTAACGAACGTTCCTGCGATCAGGAGAACGCCTTCACGGTGCGCGGCAATATCCTCCATTGGCAATCCATTAAGTGTAAACGGGTTACGCGTTCAGTTCTGGCTAGCGAGATCTATGGGATGGTTAGCGGCTTCGACGCGGCTTATGTCCTTAAACAGACGCTCCAAAAGATCTGTAAACGCTTAGAACTGCCGCTCCCACGGATGGTTATCTGCACCGACAGCTACTCGCTCTACCAATGCCTGGTTCAACTGAGCGCGACAGCAGAGAAACGCCTAATGATAGATCTCATGGCGTTACGGCAAAGCTACGAAGAACGCGAAGTCGACGAAATTCGTTGGATCGCCGGAGGCGATAACCCTGCAGATTCAATGACCAAGGGAGCGCCAAACCAGGCACTGGAAGCGCTAGTGAGCTCTAACGAAGTCACAATCAGGATTGAAGGATGGGTCAAACGTCAAGAAAAGAACAGTCAGGGGGCAAAGGCAATTGATATTAGCAAAAATGCAGCAAAGCCTAAAAACGAGCACCCCAGAAGCAAAAACGACGACCCCGCGATCAGCAAAACAGCAAAGCAACCGCTCCGCAAAGCGGACTAGGCCTCGGAATCCGAAGAATCCGAGTTTGACTGCTCTGGCGAGTCCCACCAGAGGCAGTCAAAGAGCCGCAGAGCTGCGGCCCGCCCAGCCGCCTTGCGGTCGGCATTACAAAGACCATCGAGGTCCTTGTTGGGGTCGTCACCCCCTTCGCCTCCTCCTCCTCGGCGATCGTCAGCATGCCCTTCACGACGGCACGCCACTTTTCCTTATCCTATTCATTGTTCTCCTACTGTTAATTGTTCACTTTAAGGCTGGAAGAGCAGATCTAACGCGCCGAAGACTGGAGATTGGAAGCGCGTTGGAGCGGCTATCGACCCTAGCGACAGCTCCCAATATTGGTTCTCGCGGCTGTTCTATCCACAAAGAAAAGAGAGCCAGTGTTGAACCAATATTAGGGGTTCCCTAGGGCAGTGATCTCGGTAGGGGATCACCGATATGGTGATCACCGTGGCTGGGATTCACAGCTCTCAGGAGCACGTGAATCACAGCTTACGTGATCGGTGAATCAGATGGGTATATCTGACTCACGTAGGTAGTGGTAATTCAGAGAGAGATCATCAACTACATCACAAGACTTATATCACCTACCCTACCTATTCAGAGCTCTCAGGCACAGCCAAAGCAATGAAACGGGGTTCACATAAGCAGTGAAGCCCTCTCAACAATAGCCCTCTTAATATTAATTAATATTATATTTAATATAATATAGAATAGCTAGAACTAGAGAAATTAAGATTAATCCTATAAATAGTAAATTTATTATATATAAGCTTATCGATTATACTTTATAAGTAATTATAAGAGTACTATTTACTTTAAGTATTTTAGGACTCTTATAAGAGCTTAATAATAGAGAAACCCCCTATTATATAATCTATAGGAGTATTATCTACTTCGAGTATCTTAGGACTCCTATATTTAAGATTACTACTTAGGCTATATTACTAGCTATTAACTTAATAAATGAAGCTCTATAGAATAGTGAATTAGCTATAATAGAGCTTTAATAAAATTAATAATAATAAGCTCTTTAGATTATAATAATAGCTCTATAATAGAGTTAGAGAATATTAAAAAGATATAATAGGAGTTTAATAATATTCTAGAAGAACTTAGTATATTATACTTAATATAGAAGGTTAAGAAGGGTCTTAATATTAATTTTATTATTAATAGAATAGAATTATAGTTCCCTAGATTATTAGATTTAATATCTATAGATCTTAAGAGCGCTTAGATCCTTAAAGTAATAAATATATATAGAACTATAAAAGGAATTTACCTCCTAGAAATATTTATCGAAGACTTCTAAAGCTAGATTAGAGATAACTTTAATTCCTATACTATAATAATTATTCGAGTATTAAAGGTATATCTAATAGAATATAGGATCCCTCTTCTAGGAATAATAAACGATAAAACGTTAAAGAGATTAATATTAATATTTTTATAAGAGGAAATACTTAATATAATAGAGTCGATTATTATTAATTAGGATTTAATACTTTAAAGAATAGAGGAATAGGGAGATTAATAGGACGATAAATAATAACTTATAGGGAATACTTAGCTATCCTAAATCCGAAAACTATAAATAGGGAGGATAGATCCCTAATAGCTTTTAATTTTAGGGTTATCTAATTAATAGAATAGGTAATCTAGTTAATAAAAGATTATATTTTAATTATAAAGAAATAAAACTTTATTCTTAAATATTATTTAGAACTTATTAGCTTAATATTATATTCTATTATTATATAAATTAGTAAATCTATTAATTAATAGAATTAACGTAATCCACAAGCGAGTGGTTCACCCATGCGAGTGGTTCACTTCACCCCGACCCGACAAACATTCCGAGGAAAACCTCAACCCAAACGCCGTAAATCAATTAAAATCACTCCTCCTCGTCTTTTGCAGACGATGAGATAGCTACCTGACAAGTTCTCGCGTTGTGGCCGGTCTTCCCGCATACGCTACAGCATCGTTTCTTCGGCTGGGACCACGACGCGGGACCCGGGTTCTGCAGCGTTTCCTCTTTTATCTGGATATCTACTTCCTTCTGAGCAATCTTGTCCTGTCCCTCGCCTACAGCCATGCTTCCTCCTTCCCGGAGACGTAGCTTTTTGGCCCTCCGGCGTCGGCTTAGTGTAGCATTTTCCTCTCGAAGGATCATAACCTCTGACTTCAAAAGAGCGATCTGGTGCATAACACCCCGCGTCCCCTTCGCAAGATAGTCAACAGCATCTAAAATTGACGTTGGGGAGCTTCCCTGGTGGCGTGAGATTCGCCCTTTGATGAAGTCAGTCTGGGAACCTGCCTCGAGCAGGTTAGTGGGCGTCTTAGAGACCCAAGAATCACGCTCCCCGTGGGACGTCCCCGGAGGCGTCGTCGTCCTCAACCTCACATCCAGCTTTGACAGGACTGTTTCCGGGTTATGGGGGACAAGCCCCGCTCCTCGAAAGCCTCCCTGGATGTTTTTTCTGTCATTGCTTGCTGAAATGCAGCCGAAAACGCCGGGAAGAAGTCCTCTTTGCTGATGTGCGTTGTACCCGCCCTCATCCTATCCTCGATTTGCCGACCGTATGCTTTCTTTAGTGGGCCAAAACACCCAACATCGAGAGGCTGGAGTAGATGTGACGAATGAGGAGGCATACAGAGTGTGATGATGTTGTTCTCCTTGCAGTAGAGTTCGAAGTCGACCGAGTGGTGACTTTCGTGGCCATCCAGGATCAGTAGGCGATAACCGCCCGAAGTACGGGACTTTGTATGCCTGTCAAAATGCCGAATCCATTCCAGACCAATATCATTCGTCGTCCAGCCGTTTGGAGATGTTGCGATTCTCCAGTCGCGAGAAATCGCGTCGTCCTGGTACCAGCTCGAGAGGTGGTACTTGCCCGAAACCACGATGAACGGCGGGACGGAGAAACCCAACGCGCCAACGCCCTGGATCACCGTAACCCATTCCCGGTTGCCTGGCTGCCTCATCTTCACATTGGACCGTCTTTCCGAACTGGTCACGACCATTCCGTTGGCGATAACGCCCATCTGGAAGCCGGTCTCGTCAAAGTTGTACATGTCAGCCTCTTGGATGCCGTACTTGGCGATCATGTTATGCACGAGGCGGAACCACGCGTTTATCGCGTCCGGATCTTCGCATTGGGCCCTCTTGTAGTCGTACTTGCGAAAGAAACGCGTCCGGAGCTCTGGTTGCCGTTTGACGAAGTTTGCGGCCCAGTTCTTCCCGACGCGTGGCGCGTCACGGTCGGCAAGCAGGCGATTCGCCATATCTCCGACCTCACCCAACCGGGGAGGGTAAGATCGCGCATCTAGGTCAAGGATATATTCGACAATAGTTTTCTCTTCTAGTACTGTTAATTTGGCAGAATTGGGCGGGCTTTCGCGTCGGGAGGGTTTGCCCTTCTGGCGTCGGAGGAGCGTCGTTAAGGGGACGGTGTAGATCCTCGCAGCACTCCGGGCGCTTAGGTTCGGGTCATTGTCCATAGCTTGGATAGCAAGGAATAATTGACCTTCTTTTGAAAGAGTCTCCATCGCGGGCGGAGGTGGAATCTGTAGAATTCAGGTGTAGGTCGTGGGCCCGGGCGAAGTGAACCACTCGCTTGGGTGAACCACTCGCTTGTGGATTACGTTACACCAACATTGAACCCCCATACCTTACGCCCTTGATCCTGTTGATTGATTCTTCTCCCTCCAGTCAGTACGATAAGCGACCTGATAAGGTTGAGCTTCTTCGATTCACCCGTACGATCAGCCTAAACCCCACATCGGCGTCTCTCCTACCCCTCCATGCCCTGCCTGGTGCCTCTTTCCAGCTTCAACATCAACACAGAGACAACCATTGAATTATGGCTCGCCGTCCGGGAGCACACATTGGCCTCGAATCATTGAATACCTAGACAGACGCTTTTGTGCTCTTTGTCATTTTCTCCTTCACCTGGACAAGCAGGTCACCGCAGGCGAGTGCCCGCCATACGAGACGCGGCACACTTTGCAATCCCTCAAGACCTCGACTGACACGGTCCTCTCAGTCGCCCGAAATGGACGCCACTGCTGTCAATTCGTGTACAAAAAGACGGCAACATCCTGATCGATGATGCTTTCGATATTGTACACCCATCCTCCATATCAAGCAGAAGAGTGGCTGAACGGCTCGGCCCGCGTTGCAATGTCACGACGGATACACTAGGCTGAGACCCCGCCTTCGAGTGCCCGCGCTGCGCAATGATTCAAGGTCTTCTTCAAGTCACGGCGCAGAGTTTCAATGCTCTGCTAGTGGAACGCACCCAACGCGCAAGCTGGCTTCGTCCAGACATGGCGACCCTGCTGCTCTATGCCCTGGCCTCAAAGTGCCCTCTGCCTGCAGAAACTTACTGTCAGGTTGCGCAAGACTTTGTGCGCCAGCATGCCGTGCAAATAGCACAGCAAGCCCTATGATCCAGGGTCTTGGGGCACCAAAATCTGGACGCAGGCCTGCTCTGACACTTTCCGACTTCGCAAGATGCGCTCGTGAGCGTGGTCCGGCCAGCTGCGAATCAAGTCTAGGATAAGACTCCAGGCCTACAACGAGCCAGGCAGTATTGTCTCCTCCGCTTTCTGGGGGTTTTTGTCATTGCCTTTCGGGTGCATAGGCGGGGAGAAGATCCTGTCCGTTGCAGTCAAGTTGCTAACGGCCCACGGGGCTTGACATGGCTACTGATGCCACTGGATACAGACGAATCTATTCGGAAGTCTGGAGGCCAGGGCCAACCTTCTCGCTCCGAGCGAATCTCACTCTCTGCGTCTTCGTCCTCATGTGCTCCCAATTCGATCACGGGAAGTAACGAACCCCGCTAATACGATTGTTGCTACAGTTCGTTACAGATATTGGCCGTGCCATCGTCATGGATAGCGAGTTCCAGATGCATCCGAGACTTCATCACTCATTCGCGCTGCTTGAACAACAACCGAAAGGTATCTTCACCGACGACCATACTTAAAGCCCCCACGCGATCGCTTTGGACACTTCCCAACTACATGAGCCCTTGCCGCCAGAAGAGTAGCCACGGGAGTTGCCGGTGCTGGAGTCGATTTTTCCTTCGAAACAAGGGGCTTTCGAGGAATAGTTCTTGTTCTCGTCATCCCGCTCACAGATATGATTGCGATGACACCAGGCGTCATCCCCGATGACAGAGCACCTTCGTTTATCAGTTGCCTGACTCTTGAGGATGCAGGCGGACAGCGATCATCCCTAGGCCCAATATGTCTCGATTGTGTATGTTGAGAGGGTGCACGTCAGTGCTTCGACCAGGCTTTGCCTAGGCTTTTGCTCACCGCTGATCGCTTCCGGCAAGCGAGCAGCGTCAGTCTTTCTTGGCTTGAGCCTGATGATGCAATGGACGTCCATTCCGTGCGTTGGGAAGGAAGCTGGCATGGAAGTTTTATTCCAAGCAGTGTTGAGCACGGTGGAGGGACAAGCAAGCCTTGAGCCGGTCACACAGGCGATGCCTGATTACGCTGGCTACACCAAATGGGCGCGGCTAAGAACACTACTGGTCCGGCAGTCGTCGGCCGAAGCCTCGCTTCCATCAAACTTCAGCTCTCGGCAAGCGAATCCATCCATCAAAGAGCCCGCCGACACACCCTCTCTTGCAACACAGCGAGCGGGCCCGTTCGGGTGCCGCATCACGAGCCTGCTCCTTCGGCCCCGTGTGTCTCTCGAGACCACGGATCATTACCCCGCTCTCAACCACGAACGCCTGCTCGCTTGGTCAACTTGACTTGACTCGCCAGAAGTCCAGGCCTCTGCGCTACCGTCCATCAGAGTGTTTGTCCTACTTGTCTTGCCCCATCCCACGTCTTGACCTTGTTCATCACGTCGCCGGAACCATGCTAGTGGCGCCCCTTCGGCAATACCTTGGTGTCGTCATTGTGGCATGCCTACGTTCCCGTCCGCTCGGCACGGCAGTCTGATTCAGCTTGAGCTTGGGCCTGCACTCCGAGCTCGAGCTTAAGTTGGAGAACCAAGCTCGACTGGCTGTCATCCCCGGTTCATACCCTGCGGGGATCCGCATGTCTCGGTCGCGACAGCGCCACGACCCCCGGCATCTTGACCTCGCTCCCACATCCTCCTTTGATTGTGATTCTTCACCATTCTCTTCTTTCTGAGCCAGCACCATTGCGATGGCATCGCTGGTATTGGCAAGAAGCCCTATGGGCGTCTCGTTTGAAGACCTCCCCTGCGAGGTGACGCTCGAGATCCTGTTCAGGCTCTGCGACATGCGTTCCATCTACAACCTGATCGTGGCCGCCCCCAGTGCTTCTCGCATTTTTGACGAATTTGGCCCTGAAATCCTTGAATATGTGCTCCCCAATTCTGTCACCCCTGAGCTTCTAACGGCGCCACGCATTCCACACATTGTGCGTCTCGTGGCTCGCATCCGCCAGTCGACGCCATCCAATCCACCTGCGCCCAACTTTGCTTCCTTTCTCGATTCATACCTACGCAGGAAGGAGAAGGACTTTGGTACCATGGAGCCAGGGCCCTTGACGGGGTTGTCGCTACGAGCGACTCTACGAGAGTCCCCCGACGGCCTGTCAGCAAGGCAACTGCTCTTTCTCGCACGACGTATTGCCAGCATTGCCACCGGCGGCTTCCAATTCTTTCATGACCGGTGCATGTCCATCAATGCAGAGCATCTCGCCGACGCGAGCTCCGAGTACTTGCAACCGCCACGCGGGTTCCCTTGGTCACAGCGATTTGAAGGCCGCCCGTACCGACCAGAATCAGGTGGTCCACCATCCTGGTATGAAATGCAGCACATGACGCGTGGTCTCTGGAACCTCCAAGTAATCTATGAGCTCCGAAATGCGGCGAAGGAGGGCCGCTTGGGATGGACAGCGCACGACGTGGAGCAGATATGGGCCATGGATGTCAATGCCTGGTTCGGCCACCCGACGGTCTACTCAGAGGAGGTGCTCACGGCGCTCTACTACGTCCATCACCTCGAGGGCAAGCCCCTCGCTGACAGCTGCATCGGGCACCCCTTTTCGGCGCCGAGCACCGGTCCGCTCGGCGAATATCCGCTACAGCTGCCCAAGCCTTTGGCGTCAACGACCAGAGAGGTGACAGCCCTTGGTGAGACGACAAATGTGTGGCCAGCCGATGTGCCGCACCCTCCACGAGGCGACTTTCGCGCGCGCTTCGGCTTCGAGGCGTACGGTTACAAGTGGGCGCAGTTGCTGTCCCAGAATGTGCGCTCCCCGATCCGGACCGTGTCGTTCAGGCCGTTCCGCGCGTTGGGGTTCGGGCTCTGGGACCGGCAGCGGCTCGTTGCGTTTGGGCTGGTTGATGCTCCGCCGGGGGAACTGGCAATGATGATGGCGCCCAAGACGACAGGGGACTTCTTTGCTTGGCGGAGTTGGCTAGATGAGGGGGCGAGGGCAGAAATCGAGGCGAGGCAGGAGGGCGAGTGGCGGAGCGGACGGATGGGAGGGCTGCTTAGAATCACGGGATGTTCCTGATGAGGACGATATACGAGTGCGGCGTCTTTGGGTGTATGCTTCTGTTTCCTGGATCTGAGAGAATCCATCAGGCTCTGAGCCAGCGCGTGCCTTGACTTCTGCAGTTGCTATAGGGTCGTCATGATGGATAGTGAGTGCGTGTCACTTGGATCTGACCTTAGGAGTGTTCGAAGGGTCATCCTTCACCAGCAGGCTTGTCAGTACACAGGGTAGCGGCTTCAGCATACGTAGAACCTCCAAGGTGTGAACCCCATTTATTTTGCTCCGCCTCCTTGAAAATTCATCGTATATCGAGGCATCAGACTGCTCTACTTCGCATGCAGACATCTCGACCACGCCATGGTGCTATTTTGCGTTTGCAGATCGTTCAAGAAGCAAGACTTCTCTACGGCGGTTCCTGGTCGTCTGAGCGATCACGGCACCGACGGCGATATTGTCGGCAGGAGAGGAGAGGTTTCACCGAGACTAAGCCTGGCTATTGTGGCGGGACATTGGAAGGCAATCCATCATGTTGTTGTGAGGTTGTTTACGCCTTCCGTTTGTTGGTAGGCCAAGTGGTCAACAACCACTCAGCGATAGGGACGCCATGTTCGACGAGGAAGGTACAGTTGTAGAGGGAACAACAGTCTCTGTTCAAACTGGGCATGAGTCTAAGGGAAACATGAGTAAGGGAAAAAGCTGGCCCGAGGCAAGAAGCGTTCATATGTTTCGCAACGATTGACTGGAAGGGTTCCCAAGTATAGATGTACCTAGCAAGACACCTGATAAGGATCCTACAGGTCGCCAGAAGTCAGCACGGTCCGCCTGTGTACTTTGTATGCGTAGCTTGCTTCATGCGGGTGTTCTACTGATGCTATGGTGGAGATGTTTCATACGACTTAAGAAGGGGGCTCTCGTCGCGTTTGTAAGGAAATCCATATTTTTTAGCAGTAGTTCCCCGAAGATCCACCAAAACGCATATAGTAGCTTGTCAGGCCAACAAGCAAAATGCAATGCGTACGTGCACATCGGGACGCATCAGGGAATGTCCTTGACGGCCGCGACGTGGAAAGCTCACAATGGTTCCGGCCATGGACGCGCCAACATGCCTCAACGCAGCGTAGTACCACGACAGTCCTGAGCCCAGCGACGTTTCACTGCGCACGTATAAACTTTCCGCGCGGCCCAGACAACGGTGCGCTCCAGAAGCTCTTGAACTTTCATGCGGCTAGCGGCACGACGACAAGCGTCGATATCGAGACGGAATGGTTGAAAATGTATAGTTGATCAGTGCAAAGGGAGCGTAGTCAGCAGTTTGCTGTCGTAAGCCTGCTCAGTCGCCAGACTGCTCGACATACTCGTCAGCGGCGTATAGCGTTGCGTTGTATTCTATCAAACAAAAGTCAAAATCGATCGAGGCGGATGATCGAGTTGGACACGCAAGGGAAATGTTGCTGCTGGGTCGTCGACGCTCAAGCTACTGCCACATTGGAACTAGATCCTCGAAACATTTCCTAGTTCAAAGGGAAAAGCGGCAGCGGCAGCGACAGCGGCAATGCGACGCTGGTGGTTCGCCCGACACCGAATATGGGGCGGCACGGGCAAACAACGAGCCGCCGGGGGGGGGGATCAAGGCGTCACATGCGCTCTCTCTCCGGGTCTCTACGACTAAAGGGCCGCGTGGAAGTCTGCGCCCCTGCGTTGGATGACAACAGCACGGAATGAGGAGCATCCGATGTGCTGCCGCTACTAAGGGCCGCCTCAGTTGGGACAGGCAAGGGTTGGCATCGTCATGGCAGACGTGGTCGAGAGCTTGAGACGCTGTCGTACCTTTTCTCTCCCCCGTCTCGTCAGAGCTGAGACGAACAAAATGGGCCTGCGCCGTTTCGAATCGTTCCAGTGTGGGACTGGCATGGGGATGGGGGCTGTGACAGGCGCTGGGGTTCTGCTGAAACGGGTACAAAGGGTCGGGGGTCTGCTCGTTGCTGTTTCGTTGCACGATTGACCGTTCTTTTCCTCTCTTCTCCTGCGAAATATTGGCAAACTCGTCTTGGCATCTCGTAGCTCTCGTCTGGTGTGATTTTTCTGCTCACAATTGTTTTGTCTGCCCGTGCCATACGGTCATCGTCGACGTCATGGATTCCAAGCACAAGTCCTCGCGCATCAAGGACCTGGTCCAGGTGAGTACAGCAGTCTCAGTGGGGTCTCAGTGGGGTCTCTCTCGCATGTGAATGAATTTCGTCCGACCCAACCCTAACCCAGGGCCGGACA
Source organism: Verticillium longisporum (assembly GCA_019188255.1). Taxonomy (NCBI): domain Eukaryota; kingdom Fungi; phylum Ascomycota; class Sordariomycetes; order Glomerellales; family Plectosphaerellaceae; genus Verticillium; species Verticillium longisporum. The sequence goes on along the minus strand of JAETXT010000003.1, from coordinate 2,431,572 downwards.
ATTCACCCGGAGACGGCCCCACTCACCCCGGCCCCCCTTCCGGGTTTCCTCCGCCCATATGCTGACCGTGTCTCCTCAGTTCCTCGCTTCCACGCAGGGTGACCTCTCCAACATTACAGCGCCTCCCATGTTCCTCGCACCGACGTCTGTCGTTGAAGTCGGCCGCTGCTGGGCCGAGCATCCAGCCATCTTTGCAGCCCCGGCGCTGGAGCCTGACCCAGCGCGGCGCGCCCTTCTCGTGCTGACGCACATGCTGTCGTCGCTGCGCTCGCAGCTCTACATTGCCGGATCCCCGACCGTGTCCATCAAGAAGCCCCTCAACGCCTTTCTCGGCGAGCTCTTCCTCGCGTCCTTCGTCGACGCGCCGGCCAAGGCGACGACGACTCTCGTCTCCGAGCAGGTCTCGCACCACCCGCCCATCACAGCCATGCACGTCTCGGACACGGCCAACGGCATCCGCGCCGACGGCTACGCCCGCGTCGAAATGTCCTTCTCCGGCACCGTCGACATCCGCCAGGTCGGCCACGCCGTGCTGCACATTGACCGCTACGCCGAAGACTACCTCATCCCGCTGCCGGCCGTGCAGGTGCGCGGCTTCCTCGGCGGCCGCCTCTACCCGGAGATCACGGGCGTCTACACAATCCCCTCGTCGGGCGCCTACGTGTCGGAGATTCGCTTCTCGGGCGCCGGCCTCTGCTGGGGCGGGCGCAAAAACGGCTTCACGGCCGTCGTCTTTCGCCGCGACGATCCGCGCCGCGCCCCCGTCTACAGCCTCGAGGGCGTGTGGTCCGACGCGTGGACGGTGCGCGACGCGCGCGGCGACGTCCTCGACACGTTCCGCCTCGACGAGGCGCACGTCGCGCCGCTCGACATGGCGCCGCTCGACCCGCAGGATCCGTGGGAGTCGAAGCGCGCGTGGCGGGACGTGGCGGCGGGGCTGCGCTCGGGCGACGTGCGCGCGGCGGTCGCCGCCAAGACGGAGCTCGAGACGGCGCAGCGCGAGATGCGGGCCGTCGAGGCCGACGAGGGCAGGACGTGGGCGCCGTTGCTGTTCAGGAGCGCGCCCGGCGCGAAGCACGACGTCTTCCACCGGCTCGCCGAGGGCATGGAGGGGTGGGAGCACCTGTACGACGAGAGGACCAAGGGCGTCTGGAGGGTGGACGAGGCTGCGCTCAAGACGCAGAGGCCGTTTAGGGGCGAGCTGACGCCGCTGGGGTAGAGGTCTGCGGGCGTGCTGCCATGAGACGGGACGATGGCAGGAGAGCATTTTTGGGTGTGCATTTGGCGTAGGCATGGCGAGGCATTGAGCGGGCGTCATCTGTTGGCATTCTCTTTTCTCTTTAGACTTGTTTAAGCGTATCATGGTGATGAATGAGTACACTATTCTGCGAACATGGTGTAGATAATGTAAACACTCTTGCCAGCACGGAGCTGACAGCGGGCCCCTACAAGTTCGTACTACTCAGGCGCCCTCAGTGAAGTTCCTCGGGGCCCTTCAGGGCATCGGCCCCTGTGAGCAACCACCAGGAGATGCCACCAAGGCGCCACCTGGGTCAGGCAAAAGCTGCAAACAAGCTCATGCCTGTTGCAGGCCTCGCTGGAATAGTAATAAGAAAAAAAAAACATGCACCTAGATTGCCTGAGACATGAGCGACGTTGGAAAGCTGGGCGGCGTGCCGAGCATCAGGTGTCTTGACCCAATCATCCTAGTGACGTCAATCATCATCACCATCGCAGGAAAGGCGCCGTCACCATTCACAGTTGTGACGCGACACTGCCTCTCGAGACGACGACAACCGCATGTCTAACAGTGATATGCCAGTCTCACTATTCTCTCTTCCTCTTTTTAGTTCCATCTCACCACAATGAAAGTCCCTCTGCCCAGCAACCTCAAAATCGCAAAGCAAGTTGCGTCCCATCCTGCCGCCAAATCATTCGCGACTGAAGTCCACAAGAAGATGCCCGCAGGAACCCCGTCAGAGAGTGCAAAGGCGCAAGCCGACGCGTCGGCGGGTGGCCCCTCGTTCGAGTCAATCGGAATCAGGAACACCGACATTGTCCAAAAGTCTGGCGTCTCGCTCGATTCCCACCAAAAGGTCCTCGTCGGCAGCGTTCTCGATGTACGTCACTCATGCTCGCGAGATTCGGCACCAGCACATACTGGCCACTGGTGCGAGATGTGCAGAAAGAATTGACCAATGTGCCCAGCTCTTCACCGGAAACCCAACGCTGAAGCATCTTTCCCTGTGGTCGAGAGATGCCACGTTCCAGGACCCCATCACCAAGGCCGAGGGGTATGACCAGTTCGCCCCCCAGTGGTATGGCTTGCCCGTCCTCTTCCACCCCATTGTCCTCAAGTCGCACACGGTCGTGTCCGCTGGCAACCCGATCGAGATCAAGCTGTCCAACAGCTACACCGTCAAGGGCATCAAGAGCGAGCAGACCATGGACAGCGTTGTGCACATTGACGTCGGACCCGACGGCAAAATCACCCGCGTCGACGACAGGTGGAACGACAATATTCCCGAGGGTGCTGTCGCCCAGGTATGTCTATTGTCATTCGTCGATGAATGCGCTCGTCTCTCAACGATTACGTACTTAATTTTTTCGTCTAGACATTGAGAAAGCTGAATGCCGTGTCGGTGCCCAAGTTTGTCACTGTGCCGAAGACGCAGGAGGAGGACGCCAGGTTGAAGTCGGAGCGAGAGAGCCAGCAATCGGTCTGAGGCGGCCAGTCTCAAGCACAGTATACCAATACAACCACTTTTCTGCAGCTGTCGCTTCAGCGGCGCCGTAAAGACTGTGCGACGCGGGCTCGGTGAGCTCATTGGGCATCTCGATCGTCCATGACGAACGTTATTCCTCACCTGCGTCATGTGATGTATGCGCGCGCATCCCGCCCGCCCCCGAGACACTGATATCATCTGCCCCAATCCATCATTGACGCCATTCTCGAATGTTGTAGTAGAAAAGAACCCCATTTTTGAAATCCATTCTGAACCAAAGGAAATGACATCCTCAGTGCGAGACTTGCACATTAGTCCGCGCCTCGTCAACACAAAGGAGGGGATGGGCTCGTTCATGACGTCCATCCCCTCCACAAGCACCTTATACCTCAGCCTCGCAGGGCACGACCTCGGCCAGCACGGCGAGCTCGCTCTCGTCATCGTTCTCGTCTACCCGCAGATGCACATCGCTCTGCTCGACGTCCCGGTCCTCGACGGCGCCGTTTTCACGACCCCCGGCCGCGACGGCAGCACCCTCCAGTCCGTCCTGGAGGGGGGCCGGAACACCAAGTGCTTCTGGGACATCAGGCTCAACGCCGAGGCGCTGTGGACCTTCTGCGGCGTGGGCCTCGACAACGTCATGGACATCCAGCTGCTCGAGAACGTGACGCGGTCCGGCGACCGCAACTACGTGCAGGACCTCGACTGGTGCGTCCAGCGCGATCTCGACGTCGATCCGGACGAGCTGCGTCTCGGGCTGCGTGCCAGGGATGTCGTCACCCACACCGACAGTTCCGCAGCCCCCTTCACCGAACGGCCCATGAGCCCCGAGACGGTCCTCGACTGCGTCAACAGGGTCTTTCACCTGCCGGCCCTGCACGCGCTGTACGACGAGACTGCCGAGCCCAACTGGCCTGCCTGGGTGCGGTGGGAGAGCCTGAGCCGCGCGCTCCGGGTCCGCAATGCCGGCTACGACCCCCGCTCGTCCGAGAACATGGTCTCGCCGTGGTCTGACATCGGGGACGGAGGTTCCTGGACCTTTGGTGACCACGTCGACGCCACGCAGTACCACTGGAGGACGGAGGCCGGAGAAGACACAGCCGCTTCGCTGACGGCTACGGGAGACAAATCGTTCGATGTCGAAGAGTGCCGTCAGTCGGGATGCCAGAAGATTGAGGCTGGCAGTGGCCAGCAGTGTTTCTGAAGCTGTGTGAAGTATCGGAGTGTGTACCAGTACGACTGTCTCAACATTGTATGACCTCTTTTTAGGTAGTCGAAGAATCAAAAGCACCACGAGCCAATAGCGGGCTCGAATGAAAAAGATTGTCTCCAATTCGGAAACCGCCTGTTCTTTTCAAGTGCTGAACGCATGACGACCTTTTGCATGGGTAGAAGGGCAAAACATTATTCGCTGGTCAGTATGAGGGTCGAACTCATGACCTTGGCATTATTAGTACCACGCTCTAACCAACTGAGCTAACCGACCAGTTGATGAAGAGACGGAATATACAATGAATCCATATACATAAACAGATAGTAGCAGCTCGATCAATGATCATGTAAACCTGCAATACAGATCATACGAGACCGTGCTTGTTTTTGGTGATTCGGTGTGTATTCAATGCGACTCCTTTCTGTCTGGAGCGTGCAGCTTGTACCACCGAAAAGTGGAGGTACAGGTACGTTTCTCTACCAGATGGCCGCCTGCACTGAGATCAAGCAGTGAGGGGCTGCCCAAAAGGTCTCCACGCACATCGCAATCGAGGACCTCTCAGACGGCGAAAAAGGATGATCTGCGACGGTGCGTTCTTGTACCGCGAGTAGGCTGATCCCTTTGGGAATATGTCATAGCCCTGTCCGCAAATCGCGACATCCACGCGCTTAAAGCGCTTTCGCCGAACCGAACGCTGCCTTGAACCACACCGTAAAACCACCAGGGCAACAATGCGGCCATCGTTTCCGGCCCTTACGGCTCGTCTTCCTCGCCCTCGCCCTCCCCGTCCTCTTGATCCTCTTCGTCATCGTATGCATCATATACCTCGTCTTCATCGTCATCATAAAGCGCAAAGCTGACATCTTGGCCGTCATCATACTGCCCGTACCACGGTCGTCTCCGTGACGAGTATCTCGAGTAACTACTTGTATCTAGCACGCGTTAGCCGAGCAAACAGCGTCGCGCGCGCGAGCGAGCAGGGGCTCACCTCGGACGCCGCTAATTCCAAGCTGATCAGCAACGTTCACATAGCCCTCGCCGTTGACGTAGCTTCCCTTCTTGATCGTCTTGACCATCTCTTCGTCCCCTTCCCACACGCTGCGACAAAAGGGACAAGTCACCTCTGACTGACGCTTCGTCTTGGCCCAGGTCTGGAAGCAGTCGCGGTGAATGTTCTGCCCACAGGCGGCCCGGCACCAGACGACCTTCTCGTTACTCGAGGCGTCCAGTCCGTCAAAGCAGATGGGACAGTCGCCCTCGACCGGCTTCCGTCGGTCATCGACCGAAGCGCTTGGGTCTTTGGCAGCGTCGAGTGCGTCTTTGCTGTCAATGGGAGGAGCGGCCGCGAAGATCTCGCGGAGCTCGCTGCTCAGGAGGGCAAGCTGGTACACGTGCTGGAAACTGGCACGCAGCACGCGGGCCATGACCTGCAAATGTTAGCGAGCGACGGAGAGCCACAAGGAGTACAAGTTCTGACGTAGAGAATGTGCTTGCACTGGTTGCCCTGCAGTGCATGGGGACAGTTGCATGACGAATTCTGGCCAACGTGAATGTCATAGACATTGCCCGTCGACCCAGCCAACTCGATTGACTCTTCGGGGCATTCTGCGGTCCCCTCGCGTTCACGCTTGATCACATAGAATCTTGGGGATTGGGTCAGCTAACCATGAGATGGGCAATGTGCTGCTCTGGGTGACGGACCGTTGGGAGAGCGCGCGCTCATAGATGGTATAGAAACTATGGGGTGGCTGAGATCGAAACCTCCTCTGACGCTTCTCTGACTTTGGGGATTCTGGCTGTGCTTTCCTTTTTCTGCTGCTAGAGGGAGTTCGTGGAGCGGCGGCTGGTAGATTGTTCTGAGATGGCCCTCTCCTCGCTGGTGATGACGTCTTGTGCGTTGTTGGCTGACGAGCAGAGGCAGCATGCGCCCTGGGGCGAGCATCAAGATAGGTGGCAGCCGGGCTACCTGCGCGTGTGTATTCCATGTCTGTAGTATAATGACTGCTTCAACGCTGTGTTACACAGCACATGGCCTAGAGAAGCAGGTACTGACAGATCATGAGGAGGACGCGTTGACCTCAAGCATTGGCCTCGTTGGCAACTGAGCCGGTGGCGTATTCGCCGAGGTGAGAGCGGTGAGGGTGGACGGGCCCATAAATTTACATAGCTGTTGTCGCGAGGTCACGTGCCCTCTTGCCGACAAGGCATCGAAGGTACAGCGTTACTTCTTCGGGGAAACTTCTGGCCCGTCGCGTTCAAGAGTACTTTGTCTGTTTGATTCCGGTCTGCTGAATGTTCTGCCTATCGTCGCCCTGAGCTTGCGGTGGCCGCTGTTCGCGGTTCCTTCAGTACCAACCCGGTGCTCGGTGTTGGTGGCGTTTCCGACTTGGTCAATCTCAAGGACAACCTTGTTTACGATTTCAGATACTTCATAAAGGGCAGGCGCGAAGGAATGTACGCTCTTACTCGGTTCCCATGCCGTTGGTACCATGTCCTGCGATATTAGGTTTCGAGGCCCACCTGGCAGCGACTTTAACTCAGGGATCATCAGGGACCGCATACAGGTCGAACTAATGCACTCGTTTGTATCACCCCTTTGCACGGCACAAAGATGAGCCGGTAACAGGGGTTGGAAGTATTCTAGCGACGTCGGCGTGGCCAACCCTTGGGTCTGTAGTGAAAGTGGGCTGCACACATGCTTCGAAGGCTGTCTTAGGCGGCAAGTCAACCAAGGCGCCATGAAGAGCACCACAGGCCCGGAATCGAAGCATTGCGTGTCGAACCCAAATCCGAATTCCTCTTTACCGGGGAGTCGCTGGTCTAGACACCTGGGGAAGCGCTTGCATCCAAGGGTTTGGTTCACGCCACAATCCTGCGGCCATCCCACGCAGTAATCATACACGCAGGGTTCAACCGCCGCCGCGTCACTGATTAATCTCGTTCAGGCCATCTCCGAGAAATAAGGGCGCCGGGTAGGAGGTCAGTTGGGTGAGTCGAAGGGCCCAATGCTTGGCGTGGCTGCCAACTACCGGACCATGTCGCCATCGGTTCCTGTCGATGTCGTGATTCGCAGGAGCCAATCGAATCTCGCGTTCCCCACGCAAACCCATGGCTTTTGAGATCGCGCAACGACAGCTAGCTACAGATTGGCAGCTCAAGTGTGCATCGTCTGCACCGTCATGTATCATGATGTCGTTGATTTGGAGGATTTTCTACCCTCCATCAGCAAAGCAATGGACGCAGAGGTCCGGCACCCCGGCTGTCCCCATGTGGTATGCGACGATCGCCATGACATATGGCCATGGGGTTACACTTTCTATAAATTGTCGGGACTCCCTGGAGCAGCGAGGACAAATGATCTGCCTTGACTCTCTGAACCACGTTGTTTCAGTTTTCTTCAGCTAAGACACAATGTCAGAAACCAAATCCCACGAGCTTTTCCAGGAGCCGGCCCCAAGCGGGTCGCCCGGCCCCACCACGGCGCAAGACTCCGACAGCCCCAGCGACGCCGGGGAGGCACCGGCCACTGCCAAGGCAGGCAATGAGAAACCCTCCGACATTGTCCACGCTCTCGAGGTCGAGCACGGTATCAAGGAGAAGGCCCTCATTCGGAAGATTGACTACAAGCTGTTACCAGCTCTCGGTCTTCTTTACCTCCTGTCCTTCCTTGATCGCTCCAATGGTATGCGAGGACCCAAGGTACATGCCAACATTGAAACATGGCATGCTGACAATGGAAAAGTTGGAAATGCTCGTATTGAAGGAATGACTAGCGATCTTGGCATTTGTAAGTGAAATCGTTACCCTCACTTTCGGTAGCTTCCATACTGACAGCAGAACAGCCGGGAACGAGTAAGACAAGTGCCGAGACACAATGTCGAAATGCATACTGACCACACTCCTGCGCAGATATCTCACAGGTTTGACCATGTACTTCATTGGTTATGTGATTTTCGAGGTCAGTATTCGGCTCACCCCTGCAACGCGTGCATGCTCCAAACTAGCGACATCATGCTGACTGGAAACGCACAGATTCCGGCGAACATTGTGCTCAAGAGGACATCTCCTCAGTTCTGGCTGCCTACTCTCTGTGTTGCATGGGGCATCGTTGCCACTCTACTGGGCATAGTCCACAACTTGGCTGGCTTCCTCTCCGCTCGCTTCTTCCTGGGAGTGGCAGAGGCAGGCTATTTCCCTGCCGTGGTCTACATTCTGTCGATGTACTACAAGCGTGATGAGCGACAGTACCGCATCTCCCTGTTTTTCAGCGCTGCCTCGCTGGCAGGCGCCTTTGGTGGCATCCTCGCCTACGTATGCTGCGTTCTCTCCGACATGGTCTCGTGAATGAACGCTAATTGGAAGTAGGGAATTGGCCGTATGAGGGGAGTTGTGTGGGAAAACAGCTGGCGCTGGATCTTCATTCTTGTGAGATTGATCTGGGCTTGCTCATACCTTGTCTAAAGTACTGACGTGTCCTCAGGAGGGTATTGCAACCGTAGTTATCGGTGTGGCCGCATACTTCTTCGTCCAGAACTATCCGGACACTGCTAAATTCTTCACCGAGCCCGAGCGCAAGTTTGTCTACGCTCGATTGGCGGCCGACTCGGACGCTACACACGCAGAACCATTTACTTGGGCAGCAGTTCTGAGCGCTCTCAAGGATCCCAAATGCTGGCTCTACGGCTTTGGCTTCCACACAATGAGTCTTCCTCTGTACACGTTCAGCCTCTTTCTTGTGAGTCAAAGGATTCCTTTCGTATCCATTTCATTTGCCAGTTTTGCTAATGTTTAAATCTACAGCCTACCATCATTCGCGATCTGGGTTAGTTATAGTCTCTTATTCACAGGAAACCGAAATACTAACGTCATGACAGGCTACTCAAGCTGGCGAGCGCAGCTCTTGACGGTCCCGGTCTATGCCTTTTCGTTCGCCACCACCTTGACTGTTGCCATCTATTCGGAGCGTCTCAAGCAGCGAGCCATCTTCATCGCTGGATCTTCGTTCTTCGCTATCATCGGCTACATCATGCTGCTCGCCAACTCGGATCCCACTGGACGGCCGGGCCTCTCGTACGCCGGCACGTTCTTTGCTGCCGGCGGCATCTACCCCGCCACAGCTCTCGTGCTGTCTTGGCCTGCTATCAACGTCTCTGGGCAGACCAAGCGAGCCATTGGCAATGCCATGCAGATCACGATTGGAAACTGCGGCGCGATCCTCGGAACCCAGCTCTACCGAGCCAACGATGGCCCTAGGTTCATTGTCGGTCACTCCTTTGCCCTAGGCTATCTCGCAGCCAACATTTTGGTTTGTGCCACTCTTCGCTTCATCCTCAAGAGGGAGAACACGCGCCGTGAGCAGATCGCCAAGGAGGTCAAGGAGATTGGCGAATTGACGGATTGGCCTGGTGACTCGGACCCTAGGTGGCGATTCCAGTACTAAGTGATGGTTGTAAGTGTGAAAATTACGTCGTGGGAGGAGTTGAACTGCCGAGTTGCAAATCCCAGACGAACGAACGCAATAGTAGTCATAGATAGATCGATACCATGGGTTTACTTGTACAGTGATCCCGATACTTTAAAAGAGCACAATTTGGTGACGGATTGGTTCACTTTCCTAAATATGATGATCGATGGTGGTGATGAGCGATGTATTGAATAGCCCCCGAATCATACTCGAGAGTAGCTCGTGATGCACCCAGAAGCGGCCATTATTTTGAGGTAGCTCGAGAAGGTCTTGTAAATCTCAACCGAACACAACGATCCGCTTTGCGTGTTGAAGCCACCTCCACGACCAACTTCCTTTGGGACTCAAGCTAGGGAGTGGAAAGACATGTAGCTAAAATACCGTACCCAAGATGATATGTTGTGCTTGGGGCTCACAGCTCCGAACTAGGTGCTGGTGAAGCTTCGTCATTCTCGTGGAGTTCCTGGCCGCTTGCAAAGGCATGAATTGGCTTAACGCGCTTCATGGGTTTGGCATTGCTGGGATCGCCGGATGCCTTTCGTTTTGTGCTTGCCAGGCCTTCGACTATCGCAATAAGTTAGAGAGGATAATTCTCACGTACATAGTGACTTCTACGACTCGCCTTGTGCTTGGCCTGTCTTTGGCGCAGCGACTCTGATTGTTAAGGGACGCGTGAACATCGAGTGAGGTTCTTTGCGCAGAGCCTGTGCTACCTCTGCGATGTGCGGTTGCAACTCGGCACCAGTATTGCAAAGACCCACAAGTTTGGTGACGATGTCGTCTCGTTTAGCTATGACTTCTTTGACTCTGATTTGGAGTGCGCCAATATCAGTCAAGACTGTTGAAGCTTCAACGCCGAGTTCAGCGACCCTGTCATCGAGACTAGGGACAGATTCCAGTAGCGCCTTGAGGGCTCCGTCGGCTGCGTCTACGAGAGGGACATAGTCCGCTGTCAGGCCTTTACTCTGGGTCATTTGAAGCTGATCCTGAGCCTCTTCAAGGGAACCCTCTTCAGAGTGCGCGGTATTCTTATTGCTGAGCACGTCGGATTCGGCGGCATCATTTTCGCGTGTCTGATGAAGCCATGCGAAATCAGAATCCGTGGAGATGTCCCAAGGTTCCTCGATCCAGTTTTTGGCCAGTCTCTGCTTGCGCACCTTGCCACGCTGGCGCCTGGCGACTTTCTCAAATCCTTCCGCATCTCGGTCGCGTTGCTCCCTATTTGGCTGAAGTTCTTGGCCGTTCTTCTCGAGCTTGCGGAGTGTGGCCGCCTGAAATATTCTTTTCTGCTTCCTTGTGTAGCGTACGTCGTTTTGCTGGTGCTGACCAGTCTGGGCAATATACTCGTCAACCTCGGTACCCTTATCGCATCCCGCTACTGCATGGGACCTCTTCCATCGCCCCGAGGTAGGCCTTGGCTTTCTTCGTGTCTTTTGAGACTTTTGGTTGTCGCTTCGTTTCCTGGTCTTATTGTGATTGCCAGCCTTCTTCTTCTTTCCTTTCCACCTTTTCTTCTTTTTTTGATCGACGTTCTCATTAGGCTTGTACTTCTTTGAGTTGATTACCCAAATATCGGGGTTTTTCTTGCGACCAGGCATGATGGTTCTGCGTTGATGATGTTTCTGTCGTTCAATCGGAAAGGGGAGATGTTACTCTTGTAAGGGTTCTACGTCAGTTTCGAGCATTCAGTCATACTATTGTAGTCAGCGTCGACATACCTTGTTTGATCTCCGAGGTGCGGAGAGTAGAGTTCTATGCATTTGCTTGCGAGGAATTCTTAGCTGACAGGATGCGCTGAAGGGGTAAGACCTCTATAGCATAGTTCTGAAGCAGATCGGCTCGTCTAACCATCACAGGAAGGACTACAATTTTGCTCTTGCCTTCCTCTTGGAACCCTGAGCATGGCGATTGATGAGATGCTGATACTATCGACGATTTGCACAAGGGAGCCATGGCAGATCAAATTGAGATTCTACTGTACGCCTGTCTGTGGTGAACATGGGAGGGGGCATTCTGATAGCTGCCCATCCCCAGCAACACAACCCCGGAAGCCGGTCTATGACAAAGCCACCGCCCTCGCTTCTAGATCGTCAAGAACATCCCAGCTCTTGACGCCTTGTTCACGCCAGGGTCTAAGGCTATGCTAGATTCTCTAATCTTGAGCCCATCCCAACTCTGCTTGGCCTTCATCTATTGGTCGGTTAGCTCAGTTGGTTAGAGCGTGGTACTAATAATGCCAAGGTCATGAGTTCGACCCTCATACTGACCAGCGATATCTCTTTTGCCGAACTCGGCGCAGGTGTTTGTAAGGTGGTCAGAGTCTTTTTGATCAATGACGGGAACGGGGCTATCATGTGTCAGGCCTTTTTGGTAAAAGGCGATTTGACAGGTACGGCTGGAAGCGGGGACCTTCCTACAGCACATCGAACGACCTGAAGACACAAGCTTTTGACAGATGCGATGTGATGGTCAACTATCCGCACTGACTCTTTAATTTGATTGAATTCATTACATATGCATTCGCCTCACTCGGCATGCGCCACCAAATAGGGCTGGGGAACAGGAAGGCCATGATCATTCATTAAAACGCTAGAACTGAGATGTCAAAGCACTTATTTGTGCATAGCAGCCACCGTCTCTGCGGACGTGGGAACCTTGTCCTGCGCCGGCGTGATATCAGACGGGTTGCCCGTCTTGCCCCGGGAGTCAGGCTGCACGCTGACATCGGCGCGCTGCTGACGGATAGGGTCGATGGAGCTGGCTCCGACACCCTCGAGCCCGCTGCCGTCCGACTTCCTCTTGCCGCCGTGCAGCTCCTGGCTCGTCATGCCGGCACCAGGGTGACCGAGACCGGCGTGGACATCAGCGCTGGTGGCGCCGCCGAGGGTGTCTGAGGCCTTGGGAGCCTGGCCGGGGATGACCTCGGAGGAAGGATCCGGCTTGTAGGCATCCTTGGAGGGGGCAGTGCCGGCGGGGTGCGTCTCGGCATGGAACTCGGGCTTCGCATCGTTGCCGACTAGAGTTCCCGGGGCGTGCTGGGCAAGTTAGCGAACTGGAATTTCGAGTCTGGAAAGCACGGGAGACTTACGCCTTTGGTGGTGAGGGGCTCAGAGCCAGGCACCCTGGGGTGGAACTCGCCCTGGTTGGGACCAGCGACGGACGCGGGGTTGCTGTTGACAGACATGGTGCTTGTTACTGTGATACCGAGGTTCTTGAGTAGATAAGATGTTGGATGGTGGACGCTGTTGGAAGTATGCGTCGTGAGGCAATGCTGAGGGGAGTGATATGAAGACGACCAACAATAGCAGCTACTGCAGGTCTTCTTCGACAGGCCTTATATTCATTCTGACCGCGCCTATGAAAAAATATTGTCAGGTTCGTGGAGGTGATGTCACTTCTCCTCATTACATCACCGTTGTGGGCAACACCCAAGATGAGGACCGCTTTTCTGTCGAGAGGACCATCGAGTACCAGGACTTTTCAGCCTTGGACTCGTGCTCTCGTGCAGAAAACTGGAGAATGACTTCATTGATGCTGTCTAGAGGTGTTTCCTGTTGTCAGCTTGAATGCCAGAATGCTTACAATATGGCTCCACCTCGGACACGGCGACGGTTGCTGTCTCCGCCAAGAGAACCGGGGGAGAGGGACGGACATTCTGCTCCGGTCCGACCGGCCCTGACTCGAGGAACCGGCAGATCACGATGATCAGGCCGATATTGCACATATTAGAATTTTTCATTGAAGAGTCTCTATTGATCTCCACTAGAACGTGGGGTATTTCCTGATACAGGCAACGTGTCGACCAGCTTCGTGAGAATGAATGTTAAATGATCATCGCGATCGCAGATTACCCCAAGGGTCCACGGAACCAGAAGATGCCTCTCATTCACGGTGGCCCTGACGAGCAGCTACTATCAATCGGCTCTGGCGCGAGCTAGAGCAAGTGCGACATGAGAAGGAGGAGGCAAGGGCACGAGAAGAGGAAGAGCAACGAAAGAGCTAGAAGACCATGCTGGAGGAATATATCACTTCCTCATCTATACGGAACTTGGGCTCGCCGACACGTCGAGGTCCTCGACCGGGGTTACGAGAGTGAAAGGGAAATATACCCCAAGTGGTTTCGTCCCTGGAATAAATTCACGAATACTCCACGAGATCGCCCTTTTGAGGTGATCAGGAGGGTCTGCGTGGAGAGGCGGTTCTTCCATCCAGGGAGCATCGACCGGAGATTGAACCGACAAGTTATCCTATACCGCAGCAGCTCAACTGGCTAGCTTTTGCTTGTTGAGTCTCCGATCCGAAGCCCTGAAAGCTCCACTCGACGCGGCGTCACTGAAGGCGGAGGCAACACTGAAGAACTGGAGGAAGCCCTACCAGGATTCCGCGCGTCTCGTAGCGGCAGTGGATGGGAAGTCACCCTCCGCGTCGTCGTCGCAAGGAATGGAAACCCGGACAGCCTGGAGATGGATCCAGAATTCGAGGGTGATTCGTAGACGGGATGCTCGCCCTTGGCCATACGTAGCTGTAGCTGCCTGTTCATCGCGTAGTGTGTGGCGGACCTGGCCGGCGGCCTGAGCCACGAGGTCTGTGCATATAGCTAAGAGTTCTGCCACTTGGACATGGCAATGAAATCAACCAACTCATCATGATATAGCTCGGGGAAAATATCCGCGGCGTATTGTTTCCAGTCCTTATCAGCAGTGCGCTGGAAGAATTTCACATACTCCCAGTATTCTGGATACCATCCGCTATCCTCCCAATCAACGAGACCTTTGATTTTCCCATCGTGAACCAAGATATTTCTGGGCGTGAGATCGCAATGGGAGAGAATAATGCGATGGTTAGTTTTCAGTCGTCGAGAAAACGCCTCCCGTACGAGCTGGGGTATATGCTTATAGAGGGCTGATAATAAAAACTCGTTGAAGGCTTGTTCATCGCGACACGGAGGGGAATGATACGTGAAGTGGAGCCGCGTGTCCCGGATCTCAGTACCATCGCAAGAGCCGATGAGATGGGGGGAGGAGCCACAGATCGCAACTTTTCAACAATTTCGCGAAGCTGCCGTGCTATGTTTTTCTTCTGTTCGACAGACATGTCGGGCCACAGCTTGTCAAGAGACTGTCCTTGGATATAGTCTATACGTATGTGTCCTTGACCATCGGAAGACGTGTGCACGTCGCGGACACATGGGGCTGGGATTCCGGCTTGAGCGGCGACTCTGAGGGCCTCCGCCTCTCCAATGGGTATGCGTTTCCCAGACTTGACGACGGTATTGTCAGGATGTAGGATGACTTGACGATTGAACATCTTGTGCAAAACAACGGCGCCTATCCCATGAGATGAGCAAAGGAGGTTATCGGGGGGGGGGGGCAGATGATGCGAACCGACCTGGCTCAATCTCGTCATCCGACTCGGATTCATCTGAGGACTTCGCTTGTCCTTTCGCTTTCCTCCTTTCTCGGAGCCTGGTGGTATACACGGACTCGCCTGGTTGTTTTCCACGCGAGCGCGACACAGCATGCATGGCCAACGTCGAGGTTTGTGGATTCTCCATTGCTCAGGCAATCGAAGTTGTGCAGTGGAACGAGGTTGCGGGCAGTGAAACGATGAAACCAGATGTCCCGAGGGCGATCCGGGGAAACATAGGTCCTCCTGGTGTCTTAGCACCAACCACCCTTGATTCAATCATGGCAACCACCCATCCATCCATCCTGCCGTGATTCGCATGGGGGACCCACCCAGCCCGCACCAACAAACGGGCTATTTCCACTGTGAAAGAGGTGGCGGGGACGTACCAACTAGCACTACAGCCATGTAACAGGCCTAAGAATCTGGTGTCCTAGGGTAGCGGATACCTAAGCAGCAGGCCAGCAGATAGTAAGGCAAGTAAGGTCACCCGGGTGCCAGCTTGGAGGCGGTGGCCAATGAATCGTACTGACAGGCTTCCTAGACCCGAAGGCGTCACGTGCCTCGCACGGTGGAAGCACTGAACACTCGCACCTACTCCTTCTCTCCACGAACATGTCCCTGTACAATTCCGTAGCGATCTTGCTCCTTCGCCCTGCGACTCTCCCGATGTTACGGTCGCCGGTCCTCTTCACCGGCTCTTTGCTCAAGGAAATGCCGAAACGATGAGAATAGCATCGCATGACTTCGCAGCGGCGCCCTTCGGAGCTTGCCAGCACGCGAACCCTTCGACGCTCAGACCTTCGACCTCATAGTACGAGACATCAAGTGGTGCTTTCTCGAAACCCATCACATCGGACCAAGGCGCCAGTCGCGTTGCTGGCGAAGCCAGTCGTATTGCTGGCGGAAAACAATCGAGCCATGGTGCGACATGCGGCAAGGCTGCTTACGGCCTACATCGGAAAACTGACCATGGCCATCGCCTAGCCTCCCCTCACAGTTTGGTGGTTTCAGCAATGCGGCGATTGTTCACGGCACGTGCACTTTGGAAAACATGGCACGAATCACAAAAGATGCTGGATTATGAAGCAAAAGAAGGGGCTGTTTTTTTTGTCGCAACTTTGACGCTACATGCCGGCCCCCTCCTCCATCGACCCGTCGCCTCAGCATCGTGGGCCGAGGTTGTCAGGTAGCCGCACCGCCGGCCTGACCGCCCCGTGCGGCATTGTTGGTGCCGTTCTTGGTACCGCTCTTGTTGCCTGCGCTATTGCCATTGTTCTTGCTGGTGGCATTGCCGGCGTTTCCGCCGCCCGCGCCTGGGGCAGGCGTAGGGGAAGGGCTGCTCGCAGGGGCAGACGCATTGGCACCGCCAGCCGGAGGCAGAGCGCCGGTCGGCGCCCCAGCGACTTCGAGACACCCGGTAGGTCGGGCGGCGGAGACCTCCGGCATGCCCGCGGCGGCAAAGTACATGTCAATGTTGGGCAGCACGTTGACGCAGCGGTTGTTGTTGATGGCGTTGACGTCGGCCTGCGCCGTGTCCGGGCCGTTGTTGACCATGGCCTGGAGGACGTCGACGACGTTCTGGAACGTGCCCTGGGTCTCGAGGACCTCGTTGGCGCTCTGGACTATGGGGTTGTCGCTGAGGCCGGCGTCGAGGATCTTCTTGTGGTTCAGCTCGTCCAGCTCGGCGTTGAGCGCAATCTGCGCTTGCCGGGTGAACTCGTCGCCCGTCAGCGATGTGGCCGTGTTGACAAAGTTGGTGACCTTGCCCGTGTCGTTCATCCAGCCCATGACGGCATTCATGAGTTGCGTGTCGCTGGGGGTGTTGTTGGAACCAGCGCCGCCGTTGTTGTTGTTGTTGGCCGGCGGCGCCGTGCCATTGTTGGTCTGTCTCATGGCAATGAATCCAGCATTGCTTCGCACGCGATGGCCATGGCCAGCTGCTGGCGCAGCAGTGGTCAACGCGGCGAGGATCGAGAGGCCCACGGAGAGGGGGAGTGGTATGCATCGTGAGGAGGACGTGGCAGAGTGCTCCAAACAGGAGGCTACAGCATTAAAGAAGGTATTGAGTTCCCGGGAGTGTCGGATCCGAAGAGGTCAACCTCTTTGTGTGAAGGAGCGAAGGGGCAGTGAGAGACAGAGAGTGTAAAGCGAATTAGTAACAGGGGGCACCAGGCAAAGAAACAAAACAGAGCGGAACTGCTCGGCAAGGCGAGGGAAGCAGTGAGAAGGCCCCGATATTTCAGTTGAACAGACCCAAGGTCTCGTCATGGGTTACTGGGGTCTGCCGTCGAGCGCAGCCGGGGTTTGCGATGGAGATGGTATCGCGTTGTGCCCCGAGTGCCCTTGTCTCGACACAAGCTACGTGAGGTGTGTGTCATTCGCTCCTCAAAGGGGGGGTTTTGGCCGAGAGAACAAGAAAAGCAGCCAAGAAAAGCTCGAGACGACCCCAAGACGAACATGAGCCAAGTGGTTCGTTTGAAGGAATTATAAGTCACCTCAGTGGATCACCATCAACTGTTTGGGTGTGCCACGGAGAATCATCCGACACAAGGAATCGGGTGAGGCAACATACGATCAGTTCCTGTGTGGCATCTTGCACCCGGCGGAACGACACGCGATGTTTGATGAGTCGGTACAGACAATCAGTCTCATGAAATCTTTTCGACTTTCGTTGCAAGGGCCGTGGCAAGGCAAAGACAATGACGAGACGCTCGAGCGCCCTCGATACCTTCACTCGCATAGCTCACCTTACCTACGAAATTCCCAACTGATTGGGACTAGAGCCTGAAGCTTGACGGCTGCGTTGTTTCGCTGACGCTTTCTCTTGCGCGCGTAAGATCGACGTGATCGATCCTCCAAGAACGTGAACCCCTTGGAGATCCACGCTCATCCCCCGCAAAGATCGATGGCTGCCCACTCCCGCTTGGACCTCATCCACGTTGCCCCTCGGTCTCGTTGGGTAAGGGTCAACACTAACTCGAGGAGGCCGAGCACTTCCTCTGCCAAGGCCCTTCCTTGTAGCACAAGTTGGGCACAAAACAATTTCAACTATTCGGCTTTTCGGAAGAGGAATCGTTAAGCTTAAGTCCTCAAACGCCTGTAAGTGCCCGTGTCCTAAATCAGCACGAGACCAATCGCAACATCGCTCTTTGGGCCCTACCGAAACCGTGTCTTGTCACTCGACAGCATGGGCATCCCACGTCCTCTCAGGGCTCAGACTATTCTGGCGAAGAGCCTCCTCGCCCACCACTATCCGTCCCATCTTTGTTGAAACCCTTCTCGACCATCACCGAAACCTTTCTGTCGTGACTGACCTTCAATGCACTCGCCAAACTAGCGCTCTTCGGATTGCCCTGAGCCACCGTTGCATTCCGACAAGCGCGGATGCCCTCCTGTCCGATCCCTCAACGCACGGCAGTGAGTCCTCCGCCACTGCCAGAACAAAGTCGTCCAACCGCGGAGCCTTGCCCTGCGACAGCTCGTCTCGACCTGAGGATGGCTTGTCGGCTTGGTCTGGCTCATATCTTGCCCACCGTCATAGCATCACGCTTAATGATGGGATTAGTCTGATCGCTATCACCTTTCGACCGATGTTTGAGGATCCACTCTTCCATCTATATCATCAGTCTCGTGCCCATCCCTCTTTTTCTTTCCTTTTACTTCACAGTAGCTCGAAGCGTTGTCCTTCTGACAGACCGATTTTCAGTGTGTTCTTGTCTGTCCCGCGGGCTCGGTCTCGGTGTCTGTCCCTCCTTCGTTTCTCTTGACATCCCTCAGCCCCGGTGGTTGATTGTATTGATTGTCTTTCATTCTTTATTTTTTTCTCTTTTGACATTTCTTCCTTCTCTTCCATCATATTCGCTGGCGATCATCATGCTGTCATTGAAGCGGTTACCACTTGCCTTGATCTTGGTGTGGTCAAGGTTTTCCTTCACAGCTTTGGCGCAAGATCAAAATGTCCAGTTCAACCAAGTTGTCAATATCAACGGCGATGTGAGTTCCAATTTTCTGTAGTCCCTCCTAGCAGCTCTGATTCTTTACTGACATGCTCTACAGATGCAACTGAACCGCATCATCATGCCTGACCAGTCGAGAATCGAGACATTCTCACAAACACAGCGTCAGGTCATCGTGAACCAGAATCCTGCGCCTTTGCCGGCGACCCATGTTGTCGGCAGCACGGGACAGCCTTTTATGCAGCTGTCGCCGAATGCCATGACTATCCAAACGAACCAGGCCACCGATCTCGTGGGTGGCTCTATCATCATGCCTTTCGATCGCAACGCTCTCCAGCAGAACCAAATCACCCCCGATAACACCTTCGTTGCGAAGCTCTCCCCTGATCGGCAAGCATGGATCATCCTTGAGGGTGACAAGTCTGTGAACGAGTAGGTCACGCACCGGGCTGAAGCTGTAGTGTTCCAGAAGACTGACTTGAACAGGGGCGAATCGAATGTCCGTATGACCCGCATGACCAACATTGATGGCGAGTATGTCGTTGTTGGCCGCCGCACTACCGAGACTGGTGTTTCCCTCACTCAGTTCAGCCAAGACCCAAACCAAGCTGTTCAAATTCAGGGATCGGGCATCCAGGAGGTCGAGTTTCAAGACGGCTTCCGCATGTCTATCCGTGCAAGCCAGCCCATGTCTATTCAGGTCAACGTTGTGAACGGCGTCAGCTCGGGCATGATCATCAGCGGCACTCAGCCCGTCAGTACGTGATACTGCCCTATCCTGAGCTACCGACCTCAGTTAACACAGCGTAGACAACTATCGTTACCTCGTTTCCAGTAACCTGGCGGGTGTTCAGTCTGACCTGAACCGCATGGCGGCTGTAGTTCAGATTCCCTGTACGTCCAGATTACTCACTCCCGCTCATAGTATCATACCCAACTAACATTTGCCGCAGTGAACGCCGAACGCCTGATGCAGACTGCCCAGCAGATGGGAGCCGGTCCCAATGATGCCGTTGCTCTCAGCATCGAGCAGCGCGCTGTTATACAGAACCCTGGTGGCGCAACTGGTCAACTGTCGCCTGCCCGTCCTAACAAACGCCAGGAAGCGACTCCAAGTGACCCGGCCGCTACCGACACTGCTGCCTCTTCTGCTGCTCCCACTCAGACACCAGATGCTCAACAGCCTCCTCCTGTAGAGAGCCAGCCGCCTGCTCCCCCCGCTCAGGACCAGCAGCCTCCCCCCACTCAGGACCAGCAGCCTCCCCCTGCTCAGGGTCAGCAGCCGCCCCCTCAGCAAGGTCAACAACCTCCTCCCCAGCAGGGTCAGCAACCTCCTCCTCAGCAGGGCCAGCAGCCCCCTCCCCAACAGGGTCAACAGCCCCCTGCTGCCCCGCCTCCTCCCCCTCCTCCTGCTCAAGGCGTTGCTCCCCCTCCAGCTGCCACACTGCTGCTCCTGGAGCCGACATTCACCCCAATCGCTAGACAGACACTTCTCGACTCAGAGGGCGGCCGCATCGCTGTGCCCGTTGACTCCATCGACGGCGAGTTTGTCCTTGTTATGCAGCTCGCCGGCCAGGCCCAGCCCGGCCAGATTCCCGGTGGGCAGCTCCCTGGCGGTCAGCTCCCCGGTGGGCAGCTCCCCGGCGGTCAGCTCCCCGGCGGCCAACTTCCTGGTGGTCAAGTCCCCGGCAGCCAACTCCCTGGCGGCCAAGCCCCTACTCAGCCACAGCCAGCCCAGCCCAGCCAGCCTCCCGCTCAGGGTCAGGGCCCCATCGGCGGCGTCATGAGCATGATCCCTATCGGCCAAGAGCAGCAGCCAAGTGCCGCTCCCGCAGCCGCTGCGCCCACCCCGGTTCCCATTCCCGGCTTTCCGGCCCCGGCTCCCGCGGCCCCGGCTGCTGCTCCTGCCGCCCCCGCCACCCCTCAACAGCCCGCCAAGCGCCAGCAGCCTGCCCAGGGCTCTATCGTTATGAGCATGAACGAGCTCAACTCCATTATGTTGCGCCAACAAGGCGGCAGTGCTTGGGTTGGTGTTATGCTCGACAAGTACGTCTCCGAGATGACCGGTCAGCCCATGCCCAACCGTCAACCTGCCGAGCCCCGACAAGGCCTGCCAGCCGCGCCCCCGGCTCCCCTGCCGGGTACGAACACGCCTCTTGCGCAGAAGACGAGAAAGTCCCGCAACCTGAAGCGGACTACACGAAGAGTCCCGCTGGTCGTGTAACAGATGACAGCATGGCTCACGTCAATGGATGTAGAGAGAAGGCCTTCGAGCTTGAGATCACAAGTAGTTTTCGATGCGAGCTTCAGGTGTCTAGGGCATGCTACCGGTACCCAGATTCACCATTTGTTGCATCCTTCACAAAGTATATTTCGCTTGGCTCTGAAGAGAAAATGGTAAATACACCACACTACGTTATTCAATTTCAAGCTCGTCAAAGAGGCGGCTGGTCTGCTCTTCTCGAGCTCATGTGGATAATGTTAATTATTTTGAGCCTTCCATCGCCCTCATCGCAATCCTCGTGTCCGCCCTACGTAGCCTCTTCCATCCTGTCACGTATGCGTAGTCAGCTTGACCAAAACACTCCTTCCAGTATCCTTCATTTCTCGGTAAGATCACTCGCCAAGGCCGGGCCCAACGTGCGGTCTTCTACTGGTGCTCACTAGCGTCTCTGGCACAAGTTCCTCACATTGTTTCGTTTCGGCAGCGGAGTCAAGGGGGCGCGGGGGTTGTGACGGGCACGGACGACTGCCGTGTCTGCGTCTCAGCTGAGGACTCTGCGGCGAGATCCGGTCAGCGTCTTCTTACGTTGCTGCACTAGGGGCTGGTGAGCTTGGTCCGGCGGCTGCCTTGCGTATCGCTGCACGGTCAGGGCAGGGATAGCATTGCTCGATCAATATGCTGCCTTTCTAGATAATGGACGGTCCTCCGCGAGAAACTGCCAAACACTCTAGCAACTGCGTTTGAGCTGTGAAATATTGCTTCTTGATACTAGGACTTGATAGATTTAGGACTCTCGCGTGGGATTAGAACCAACTATGAGCCAGCTGCGCGATCACCCAAAAGGCGCAGCTAATCGCTGAACACTGCATGCACGGTAACGGATCGAAGGAAGAGAAAAATGAGCAGGTCCCATATTAAGAACGAAACCATGACAGAACGCCTCGCTATCCCAGCTTAGAAGAGTGCGTTATTCGCACAAGTGAATGGGCCAAGAATCTCATTCTCCTCGTTATTGAAGACATCCAGCAGGCCCATGATGGCCGCCCACATGCCGGCAGAGTTCATGAACAGCGACATGATGATGATGAGCACGTTCAGAACGAATAGCGATATCTTGCGCCAATTGGCAAACATTTGGCCCCGGTTGAGATGGAACCAGAATATGGCGCTGATGCCGAACGTCCACCATGCAATGAGGGTGGCCGAGGATATGGACAGGATGGAGTCGAAGACGGGGATGCTGTTGCCGAGGATGAAGGCCAGCAGCCAAAAGATGGTTGCGCAGCCGACCCAGGAGCCCCATGAGCGCACATTGCGGGAAGTGAGCTGGTCAGTGGCCTTCTGCCAGCGCATAACCGTGACGTACATGAACTTGATCGCCGTGTGGCCAAAGACGACACCCGTGGCGAGAAGACAGGGAAGCATAACGCCATAGGCGATCTTGGCGGGAAGAGGCGGCGCTGAACCGAGCGACGGACTCGTAGTGTATTGGCCGGCCAGGCAGTAGATCGTTATGGCGACGATGATGTAGAGCGGAATGGAGAAGGACTGCAGGATCACAAGGCCTGGGAGGAAGTCACTCGAAGGGTCCTTCATCTCAGCAAGAAGACTGGGAAATCCGACGTTGCCAGCATAGGCATATGCGACTTGTAGGCACGAGGTAAGACCTTCACGGAAGGTCGGGTTGCCGACAACTTTGACTTCTTTCTCAAAGGGAGTCGGGGCGCTCTGGGGGTCGGCGATACCGAGAGAGATCATGACGATGAGGACAGCTGCGAGAACAGAAATGGTAGCAGGGATGCCGACCTGGCCGACGAAGGCGAAAGTTCTCGGTAGACAAAGAAGCCAGAAGGCAACGACGGTGACGCCCATGAAGCCAGCCGTACAGATCGCATGCTCCGACATGGTATTAAGGGCGATTGAAACGGTGACGGTAGCAGATGTGCACGTAAAGCAGATGTTGATGATCATAGCGATGCCACCCAGAATTTCGAGAGGTTTGCCGCCAACAACCTTGCACATGTCGACAATGTTTACGCAGTGCGGATACCTGCGGTACAGCTGCAGAAGTTCATAGGCCGTATAAGTCGAGAGTAGGCCAATGCCGACGATGGCGATGACGCCGGGGACAATGCCAAGAGTTTGGAGGGTACCGGGGAGTGACAGAATGCCGATTCCGACTTGGTTTGTGATCAAAATGATGCCGGCCATCCAACGTCCAACAGTACGGTAATTCTTCTCCCCAGAGCTGAAGATGTTTTGAGCTTGACCGCCGTCGACGCCGAGAGTTGCCTTCCTCTCCTCAGTTGCCTGCCAGGAGTCGCGGCTATTGTTGTAGCTTGGCAGAGATGGATCGCTGCTGGCAGGAGCCTTCTCGTGACCCATAACGCCTGCGTCAGGGTTTCTGGGGGTATCTACTATTCCATAATTCTGGGATCGGATGCCGTCAGCGGCGGCAAGATCGTTGCGGCGGCCCTCCGCATAGGCGCTGTCATTGTAGCGGTCGTGATCCGTCATATCGTGGTTCCTTTTTCCTCCGTCTGGCGACGTGTGCAGTCAAGGTGTTGGGCTGGTTGTGCTCTCTCCAATGTTGAGAGTACGTGTTCTGACGAAACGGGAGCTCAGGGGCTCAAGGTGAAACCTTGACTTGCTGAGGGATGGGAAAAGTAGATTTGCTGTCGAGGCAAGAGGTCAAGAGCGTGAGTCGAGACGAAGCCATCTTATATCAAGCAGCATCACCGAGTTATCATTGCTAATAGCGTGCGGGGGGCTTAAAAGGTTCCCCTAGTTCATGCGTAAGCTTATCTTTGATGGACACTTCCCCGGAGTCCATTCCACCATACTCGACGCAGTGTCAAGTGGGAACGGCGTGTCCGTCGGCGACGACGTCAGTTGTGACGACGGTGGATAGGAGTCGGGATCAGTTGGCCAGTGGAGTCAACCCCGTGGTTTGGCTTTGCTAACATGACCTGGCTACGCAGGCCAAGAACTGCAATAGGGGGTCTGTAAGAAGCCAAGGACCGAATGGCTGCAGGAGAAGCGTGAAGGAAAGGCGATCGAAGGCACACGGTTGCCGAGCCGTGTGCGTTGCCGGTGGCCTATATGGAGTCATGACCAAATGGTGACTTGTTCTCTCCGTCGACGCAACGTTTCTTATCCTTCTTGCCCTTGAGATGATTCTAGCTCGAAAAGTGGAAAGAATCAACAAAGTCGTCGGTAATCTCTGCCCTTTGCCTGAGAGATGACTCCTCTTCTTCCGCACATCTCGTAGACTCGAACATGAATCGCAAGAGCGGACGGTGAAGAGGCGGCGGAATGAGGCTGTCAAAGGCCAAGAGGCTAGGCGGCCTCCGTAGTCTCGGCAGTCTCGGCACTCATCATTCGGAGACACAACGTCCACCGGCACTCCGCACGAGCCGTAGTCCAGGTCTTGTTGTCCTCTGGCCCCTCTCGTTGGCTCACGCATTTCATCTGAGAGGACGAGTTGCAGCAGCGATCGCCCGCCGAGACCGCCAATCGTCACCTCTCTTCTCCTTGCAGTGGTGACTGTTGCGTAACGCGAATGTGACATGAATACTACGGTAAGCATATTCCTTGGCCACCATCAGTCGTAAATAGAACAGCCAAGTGAGCTGGAATAATGCAGCTGGGCGTCCGGAAGGCGGCCTCTCTGCCGCAGGATTGGCGATTGGACTGATGTGGCCTGAGAGTCTCAGCGCCCGTGTTGGCCCTTGACTTTGTCAGCAACTTGTTCGCCGTTCCGTCTTCGCCATGTGCGTAGCGTTGTATTCGACATAGGTATCCGAACGTTGTCGGTTGCAAATCCGTGGCAGCTACGGCGTCCCTTCTTGCTGTACAAGGCATCAGCGTGAGGGGAGGTTTGCCATGCACGAATCGCACAGACATCCTATCGTGCACCTTGTTCGCGCGAGAGAGAATATTGGGAAGGTGTCGACGTCCTTTATTCACGGTAGCGCGTTTGAGAGTGATGTATCTAGGAAAGCATACACCACTGTCTCTCGGAACGGACAGGATATCCTGGGGGCTAGGGCTCCAGGCTTGAGTCAACCCACCACTCAATCATGTCTCCAGGCGTTCCACTCGGTCGTGGCGACTCCAGGTTTAATAGCTGCGAGCCGGGATCGCATCGTGATATTGGAGACGATTTGTGTTCGCCAGAAGAAAAAATAGTCGAGCCGTCTTCAGGCACTCGAGAGTAAGCCAAAGTGCTTCCTCACTAGATTAGCAGACCAAGCTACTTTTCCGCGCAGCAGCCTCCTAGCGATTCGGACAGAGGATGCTTGCGTAGTTTGAGGATATTTCCTAGTGAAAGCTTGTCTCATTTCAGTGCGCCTTGGTCAGGCGCATGGGTAATAGTCCTCGATGTGTCGGGCATTTTGTTCAGCAGACCATCCACACTCGCGGCATACCTTACCTTAGGCATGTCGCACTGCCCCCTCTACTGAGGTCCCGGAGAGAAAAGTAGTCACGTTTTGTTGTTGGACTGCGTGGTCACGAGCAGATCAGCGGCCTCCGAGTTAAACCAAGATGTACTGCCAAATGGCAAGGACCACGGCTCTATTGTGTCCATGGACAGTCGCTGTCTCAAGTTTTGGGGTATGGGTTGAGCCAGTAGCACAACCTGAGCACGTGACTCCATCCCAGCCAATGCGGACCCGCGAATTACAGGTTACCACATTGCTTAGTCACCGGCGAAGCTCAGACCTCGAAACTGCTCCGTCTGTTTGAACGTCTCTCGCTCCCGACGACCGTGATCGACGACGTCTCGAAGCACAATCACCACTTCAATTGGGATCCCACTACCTCAATTGCATTCACGATGGGTTCCGACAATGCGCCAACAGGTATACCGCCCTCCCTTCCTCTCTCCCGTCATTCTTGCTCGCCGCGGATCGGCAGCAAAACGTGCCGCCCAGACTGACAATTGCCCTCCCCTTCCCAGGCCCTGCGACGCGCGAGGAGATGCGCGAGGCCCGCCTCCCCCTCGCCTACAGAGACAGCTGCGCCCACCTGCTGATCCCCCTCAACCGATGCCGTACCGAGACGTGGTACCTGCCCTGGAAGTGCTCGGTGCGTCCCGCCTCCCGCCCCTTCCCGGGCTACACTCCCCCCGTGCCAGCCCCATATCGAGAGAGAAACAAAAGGGCAGTGCTAACGTGGGAACAGGACGAGCGCCACGGATACGAGAAGTGCCAGTACGAGGAGTTCAAGAAGCGTGTTGCCAAGATGGACGAGCTGCGGGCGAGCAAGGAAGGCGCGAGGAGCAACTAAGTGCTGGGTGGGTTGATGCAGGACAAAGAGCCCGGGGAGCTGCTGCGACGCGGCTGTGTACGTACATACCGACGACGACGGGAGAGGGATTGGAAGCCTTTTTGTGGCGGTTATAAAATGGGACGAATTCCATGGATATACCGCTTGCCACTCTCCCCGGTGTGAAACGTTGAGAAGATTGGTCTTACCTGGTACACTGCTCTCGCCAGCCATGTCACGAGATGCAGAGGACATGACGAACAACGAGTATTCGAGTACTGCTGGGTATCCTATGCTAATGTCGGTAGAGACTGCCGCGCCCATCAAACGAACGAATGACGGAAACAAGAGGTGGCTGAACGAATGCTCTGCTCCGATATCCAACGAGTGTGTCCGTCCTGCTTATCATACAACCAAAGTAACTACTCATGCCAGATGAGAATCAACTCCATACGCCGCAGTCCCGTCACGCGTCGACCTTGACCATCGGCTCCCACGGCCTCGCGCTGTTCCAGAGATATGTGTCCGGCGGCTTGTCGTCGCCGGACTCGACGATGTACTTTACAAAGACGGGACGCTGCACGCGCAGCGGCGCGGGAACGAGCGAGTTCTCCACGCGTGGCGGCTTCCGAGCCGGCGCCGGCGCCGCCACGGAGGAGAGGAAGCCCGCGACGAGGTCCTCGTAGGCGTCCATGCGCGGCAGGCACTCGTTGACGACGACCTGGAAGCGCACTCTCTGAATGTCGATGACGATGGTCCGCACCATGGCCGGGAAGCCGTAGGACAAGCCGCTGCTCAGGGGCCAGCAGGTGCGGCGGCGGTAGCCGTTGCTGTGGCCGTCGTACCAGACGGCGCTGCCGTGCTTGGACGTGTCGCGCACGACGAGGCGCTTATCGGAGTCAAAGGTGATGTGGCAGTGGCGGCGGCTGATGCCGCGCAGCTTGGGCAGCACAATGTCGCAGGTGCGGGGGTCGGTGCCGATGACGAAGCCGTGGAGGCCCTTGGGCCGGTGGTCAAAGGTCAGGGCGAGGGCTGCGTTGGGGCGCTTGGGCGTGAGCACCGTTTCGTTCTCCTTGTCGGATGCCGAGTTGTCGTCGTCTTCTTCTTCGACGGTGATGATATTGGAGTCTTGGTGTTCCTCGACGAGGACCATGTCGTCGAGGGCTCGGTCGAGGTGGATGCGTCTCGCGCTGTTGCCGACCATGTGTGTTGCCTGAGCTGCCCAACGGTTGTTGTTCGCGGGCAGCAGCCAGGCGATAGGAGTGGGCATTTGGGTGTCCATAATGTAAAGACGGTTGGGGAGGAGAAGTAGATGGAGAGGTTCGAGGTTCAAGGCCAAGTCGAAGTGTCGATCGATGATGGAAAATACAAAAATGCAAAAGATTATACGCTCAAGTCGGGAGTAAAAAAAACGACTGGCTGCGGATGATGCCCAAAGAATGAAGGCACCACTGAAAAGCTCAGGCTCGGGAGCTGTAATGAAGAACGACGGAATGGATGGGCTGAAAACTGGTTGTGCATGCAGAGAGAGTTCGAGATGAATGACAGCAGCAGAAACGGCTTGCTTTATGAGGTTTCTTGGGCACGCAACCTGGATGTTTTGGTCTGGAGAGGCAGAGAAGGGATGTTGATGCACGCTTCACAGTCCTCTCCTCAGGGCAATCGGCGGCTGGCCACTTATTCATTTGCAGGGAAGTAAACAAAACACTTCTTCAGGCAACGACAGGCATGGCTGCTCAAGGGCAGAGAAACTCGTGGCTCTGTTGTGAAACGGGCACGAGAGAGGTGCCCAGATGGGGATGCAGTCACAGTATGGGTGGCTCGTGGCCAATGAATTGGTGGCGATAGCTGCGCGTTGGCATCGCCAGTGGCAACGATGACCCCCAATCTTGACAGCACTCAGCTTCGCTGGCCGAATCGCGTCGGCTGCTGCTGGAGACGATTGAAACATGAAAAATTGTGACTCTTCGCTGCCTCGTGGCAGGGCCTCATTAAGCTGTTTCCTGGCTGCTAACAACCTACATACCTAGGTACCTAGGTAAGGTAGGTAGTGTCAGGTTGGTGTCGCCGAGGAACACAATTGGATTAAAGTCGCTTTGCTGGCTTGGTCATCAGGTACCTTTCTGCTGCACGTTGTAGCGAAAGAAAGATGACATGCCCATGGGTACAGCCAGCGGCGACACCGGGGCCAGACGTCGGCATTGATCACAAGGAATCGCCGTAACCGGCGCGCGCCTGCACTCGGCTCAATCCACGGAGGGGGGGGGCTCGTCAAAGTTGCCGCGCGCTGTACATGTGTGCATCTGCACGCTGCGGGGGCCCCTAAAAACCCTTGAAGAACCCTGAAAGACGGCCGGACACTGCAGTAGAACCTCGGCGAAGAAAGGCGGGGAGGGGGTCTCCCAGGCTATGCTGGTATCGGCTTTATGAGCGTAATATAGGTAGGTATCCTGGGGAGATGGATGCTGGCTGATTAATAGCCGTCAGCATTTCATAATTTTGCCCATGTCCGGCAAGGTGCCCACACCCCTCGCACCATCATCGATTGACCAGTGTCCCAGTGTCGCACGAAAGCCGAGTCATGACCAGACACCACCACATGTCGCTCCATCTCCGGCATAACTGACGACTTCTTTCCCTCTCAACAACCACCATTTCGCAAACAGCTGCTGTCCCTCCGGCCATTGCCAAACGCTACCAGTACCCTTCGTCGCACTCTGTCCTACATACGTTTCCCCCTCATTGTTGTATCACGTCCAAGCGATTTCGGCGAATACCCCGCCAAAAATGCCCGCCTTCGACTCATCAACAGGTGCTGGCAGCGCCAGCGAAAGCGGCGCTGCGCGGAATGAGTGGCACGAGGACACACCCCATCTCCCATCCTTCTACTCACCTCGGACACGAGCCCTCGAGCGCCCGACCCCCAGAGCGACGACAATACGCAAACTACTCAAGAGCCCGATGTCGATGAATTGCCCAGTCTAGCTTCCACGCCCCTACGACCCCACGACCCCGCCTTCACCACTCAACCGCCGCCCTCGCTCCTTTCGCCCGCCTTCACACCCCCGGCGACCCCAGGTACAGCGACACCCACCACCGAGGCCGCCCCGCGCGGAGTGCCCGTCGACAGTTCCATCCCTACCGGAGGCTGCGGCAGCAAGAGGCCACGCCTCCTCGAGACCCTCCCCAAAGTGCAATGCATTGTGCGCGCGCGAATTCCGACCGTCGCCGGTACCGAAATGTTCCTTCACCTCTACAGTAACGATGTCGACAACAAGGAACATCTTGCCATTGTCTTTGGGCGCCAGATCCGCAGCACCTCACTCGACGCCGTCCAGCCGGGCGAGACCGAGATGGACCGCATGGTCCGCGGCGCATACACGGGCCGCCTGTTCCCCGGTCGTACAACGAGCGGCATGGCCAGCGGCACTGGCTCTACGCCTGATTCCGCATCCAAGGAGCAGGGAGAGGAGGCGCCGCCTGCGCCGACGGGCCCTCCGCTCGTGCGCATCCATTCCGAGTGCTACACAGGCGAGACGGCGTGGTCGGCGCGCTGCGACTGCGGCGAGCAGCTCGACGAGGCAGCGCGGCTGATGAGTCTGCCGGGAAACCACAATGGCGGAATCATCATCTACCTGCGACAGGAGGGTCGCGGTATCGGCCTGGGTGAGAAGCTCAAGGCGTACAACCTCCAGGACCTGGGTTCCGATACCGTCGAGGCCAACCTTTTGCTGCGGCACCCCGCGGACGCGCGCAGTTACGGCTTGGCGACGGCCATGTTGCTTGATCTGGGCCAGGACGAAGTGCGATTGCTGACGAACAACCCCGACAAAATTCGCGCTGTCGAAGGGCCGAACCGAGAGGTCAGGGTGCGGGAGAGAGTCGCCATGGTACCGTTGTCTTGGAAGGGTAAGGGTGGGTTCAGAAGCGAGGAGGTGGAGGGGTACCTGAAGACCAAGGTCAGCAGCTTTTTTCCGACCCAGACGTGCTCGAGAGCGTCGCTAACAATCGGCAGATCGAGAAGATGGGCCACATGCTGGATTCGGGCACGATGCCTCGTTGAGAGCGATCATCAGGTTAAGGGAAACATAGTTGGATTAGGAGCATTTAGCATTTTGATGGAGTTTTGCGGCAGCCTCGTTTGGGGCACCTTCTCCGGCCTGATAGACTTGCACATGACAGCCAAGTGAGGTTGTACCAATGAAACAAGCTTAAGAGGACCTCGTTTTGCACGGTGACGTACCGGGTGAAGCAAGCCGCCTTATGGCGAGAAGAAAATCGACAAATTGCAAGGACCAAGAGCGCAAACCACCAGATTCACATCATGCGCCAGAAGCACCGAAGAAACATATCCAACCACCTCGTGGAGGAAGTTTAGGAAGGACATATGCAAGATGATAATGCATCTGCGGCAAGAGCGATTGAGAGTGGGGCGTGACTGCCGCCATGGGTCAAACGCGACTACCCTTTTACGCATCGTGCTTTCCCCACGCGTCCAACTGTCTGGAAAAAGCAGCTGGGACTCCACATTTGTGTCCTGAGGTGCGTACCTGCCGACCCAACCGCCAACAGTCGACCTTGATTTTCACCCAGCACATCGACCCCAGGTTACCTATTCTACATGCCCATGACAGCCTCGTTCATGTTGCTACCGGGACATAACTCCAACTTATGACGTGAAGCAAGCTCTTCCCGCAGTTGGCGTCGTCGCATCCACCATGTCCGACAGAGAGCTCCGTCTCCGACTGCTCGTCCGCCGCCATGGCGTCCCTGAGGTCAAGCTCGTGTGGAACGTGCCCACAGGCCCCGATTGGACCATCGCAAAGCTGATTGCCCAAGTCGACGAGGCCATTCCCCTTGAGAGCGGCGAGTGGGGTCTCGAGGACTACGCCGTTGAGCTTAGGGGTACCGACGGCGAGCCTTTTGAGTGTCTGCACTTCCAACAAGTCTCCAAGGTCCTGAAGGACGACGATCAGGTCATGCAAGTGCCACGGCCCCTCCACATACCTCTGTACAGCTTGCTAACTTCTTGTCCGCAGTATTCGATCCCTCCTGACCGAAGACATCAAGCGTCGCCGTCTCAGTGGGAGACACCAGGTCTCCTTCGACGGCAAACACCTCGTCGATGGCCTCGCTTTCGGCCGACCCTGGCTCAGAACGCCACGCGACCGTCCACAAGTGGAACTGCCGCCCCGAAAGCGAACCCGACTTACATGGGAAAGCGATGACGATGCTGCCGCCGCCAATCCTCCCGACGGCTCAGACGAAGACGCGGACCGATCCCCTTTACTTATAGAATATGACAGAGA